>BTSY01000001.1:11202955-13807399 GCA_036245785.1 Pristionchus fissidentatus
ATTTAAAAGATAAAATAATGTAATTTATCCTGGAATCGTGAGATCAATTGAGAATGACAAGATGAGCGGGTAAATTGGGCCTAACAGTGCCTTGCATATATGACGCTGTTTGCGTTAGGATCAACAAGTCGCTGGAACATGTCAAAAATTGAATTCGCTCAAAAGTTGCTCCTAGGGGTAACTTTCGACGCTGAACACGCTGGTGCCATCGATTTCTCAATAGGGCGCCTCTGGGCGCCGGTATGGCGCCGCGCACTTTCCGCGGAAAACGTGTTTTTCGATTATAACTTCGCTAAACCTCAACAAAATGGCGGGAAATCTCGCGATGCAAATCAGAATTTGAAGCTCTATCAAATGGCGGTAATAACAGATCTTGCTAATTTTTCGTTTTCGAGAAAAGCCATTTTTTGATCTAGCCAGCATCGCATGAGATCTCATCTGAAAATGAAAGAGCATTTTCTCCTGATCATTTTGGTATATTTATTGTCGTGTTATCCGCGGTGGAACATTGTTTTATATCGAATCTAAGATTTTTCACGCGCGCGGAACGCGTGTATACGCGCGGCATCCGCGTGGTCGAAGTGGTAGTGGCCTAGAACTTCAATCCGAAGGTCATTGGTTCGATTCCCATCGATTACCAAAGTTTTTTGCCGAATTTATTTTCATCGAAATTTCACCCCCTGATAATATTAACAGATTTTCAGAATTCTCAAAAAAAGTGATTTTTTCGAGGAAAAGAAATTCGGCAAAAAACTTTGGTAACCGATGGGAATCGAACCAATGACCTTCGGATTGAAGTTCTAGGCCACTACCGCTTCGACCACGCGGATGCGACGCGTATACACGCGTTCCGCGCGCGTGAAAAATCTTAGATTCGATATAAAACAATGTTCCACCGCGGATAACACGACAATAAATATACCAAAATGATCAGGAAAAAATGCTCTTTCATTTTCAGATGAGATCTCGTGCGATGCTGGCTAGATCAAAAAATGGCTTTTTCTCGAAAACGAGAAATTAGAAAGATTTGTTATTACCGCCATTTGATAGAGCTTTAAATTCTGATTTAGATCGCGAGATTTCCCGCCATTTTGTTGAGTTTTAGCGAAATTATAATCGAAAAACACGTTTTCCGCCGAAAGTGCGCGGCGCCATACTGGCGCCCAGAGGCGCCCTATTGCGAAATCGATGACACCAGCGTTGTTCAGCGTCGAAAGTTACCCCTAGGAGCAACTTTTGAGCGAATTCAATTTTTGACCTGTCCCAGTGCTCTGTTGAGACCTTGTTGATCCTAGCGTAAACAGCGTCATATGACTAATCTATGGGGTATCATCAATGCTATCACCGTCGTTTCTTATCTCATGCAGCCGGAGCCGCTCCTCGATATCTCAAATCGACTCTTCTCTGCACTCTTCGTTGCTCTCTAGGACGGAATGAAGAAGGAATTCCCTCGATCTGATAAAGGTACATCTTAGAAACATCATGACCCAATTTTCGATTAAGATCTACACTAGATGTAACGCATCGATAAAGGGTTCCTCGAACTTTCATACATGATTCCCGGTAGAATGTTCAGAAAGCGGGCAGGAGCAAAACAGTATATAAAGTCAAAAGGCATGCTAATATATTGCCCATATCAAATTTTTAATAGTTTGGAACAATTTGTGAAATTGTTTGGAACAATATGTGAAATCACGCGAAATCGAATTGGAAAGTAAAATGTTCTCACCGCAACGAATAGTAAGCTCAAGAGAATGAGGGCGAGCATTGCTATTCTCATGGGCAAGTCTCTAATAGAAGACGCCTTCGATTGCAGCGACCACAACTGGAGCATTGGGATGGAGAAGGCATTGCATGGATTCATCGGAGTGGTAGGAATTTCGGTGGGACAGACAGGTGATCGGCGACTTGTACTGAGCGAGAGCGATTGAATGAGGAAGAGGCGGGAAGAGAAAGGGGGAGAGAGTGGAAACATGGGAGCAGGGGGAGTAAACATGACCTTATCGTGCACTTTATCTGCAGAAGAGTGCGAGTGGCTGGAGGGAAATGAGCGACGCGCAGTTCATAACATGACGTGTTTCAGGATGACGTCATCAACGAAGAAACCATAGGATAAAACGCAATCATGGTAAAAAAAAAGTTTGAATTCCAGTTTTTTCTTACAACTATGTTGCCGCGCTGTTTACATAGGGGTGTCACAATTCAGTTTTCGTAGCACAAAGCCATTTTGATATTAAACACGGAGTATGAAGTCCATAAATTTGCGAGCAGGATATTTGCTCGAAAAAATCGTGAAATGAAGCTTTCACATCCTAATATATACAGGTCAACTGAAGGCATGTCATTTTTCGTCATATCTCCATCACACCACCGTCATTCCATCTCACAATTTTATGTTGTTTATCGCGCCCTCTCGTTTATCGAAGGGGAGAAACGGGAAGAGGTCGATGAACTCTATCGTCTGTTCCATCATATGAGTAGAGTCACGCACACTACAATCGCCATTGCCGAGACATTAACCGAAACACCAGAGTTCTTCGGAAAGTTGAATCGGAAATCGGGATCAGGTCGAATCGGAGTCTGCAAACAAGCCAATTGAGTAGTTATGTCCTAATCGATAACTCACATCGCTGACTTGCAGCCCTTCAGCGCCGCGTCGAATCGGAGATAAAGTTGTGGCAACTTCAAACTGAGTCATCCTGCCGGCTGAAGCTGCGACATTGAGCAGTTCCCGCAGCATCCGCAGATTTCCTCTCAATTCGTTCAGATCCTCACGAAGTTCCTGTTGCAGTCGTGCTTGTGTCTCGTCGACCGGTGGAGAAGAAAGAGATGAAAGAGTAACACGACGAGCACGACTGCAATGAATTAATAGTGACTGGTGCTATTTCAGTTTTAAGAGTTGACCAGACCTTGGTGGAATTCCTGTTACAACGGATTCTTTGATATGGTCAGTAGTGCTCTGTGTAGGGACGTTTACGGCATCAATCGGTTGGAATCCATTTGTGCTCTCCACGCTCGACGCGCCTTGTCCATTCGTGGTAGCCATCAGGAACAGTCTGAAGTAGTCATCATGCAATCGTTGAGCAATGAATCGAATCAACCTGGCAGCGGAAGCGGCATCAATCGGTTGGAATCCATTTGTGCTCTCCACGCTCGACGCGCCTTGTCCATTCGTGGTAGCCATCAGGAACAGTCTGAAGTAGTCATCATGCAATCGTTGAGCAATGAATCGAATCGACCTGGCAGCGGAAGCGGCATCAATCGGTTGGAATCCATTTGTGCTCTCCACGCTCGACGCGCCTTGTCCATTCGTGGTAGCCATCAGGAACAGTCTGAAGTAGTCATCATGCAATCGTTGAGCAATGAATCGAATCAACCTGGCAGCGGACGCGGCATCAATCGGTTGGAATCCATTTGTGCTCTCCACGCTCGACGCGCCTTGTCCATTCGTGGTAGCCATCAGGAACAGTCTGAAGTAGTCATCATGCAATCGTTGAGCAATGAACCGAATCAACCTGGCAGCGGAAGCGGCATCAATCGGTTGGAATCCATTTGTGCTCTCCACGCTCGACGCGCCTTGTCCATTCGTGGTAGCCATCAGGAACAGTCTGAAGTAGTCATCATGCAATCGTTGAGCAATGAACCGAATCAACCTGGCAGCGGAAGCGGCATCAATCGGTTGGAATCCATTTGTGCTCTCCACGCTCGACGCGCCTTGTCCATTCGTGGTAGCCATCAGGAACAGTCTGAAGTAGTCATCATGCAATCGTTGAGCAATGAACCGAATCAACCTGGCAGCGGAAGCGGCATCAATCGGTTGGAATCCATTTGTGGTCTCCACGCTCGACGCGCCTTGTCCATTCGTGGTAGCCATCAGGAACAGTCTGAAGTAGTCATCATGCAATCGTTGAGCAATGAACCGAATCAACCTGGCAGCGGAAGCGGCATCAATCGGTTGGAATCCATTTGTGGTCTCCACGCTCGACGCGCCTTGTCCATTCGTGGTAGCCATCAGGAACAGTCTGAAGTAGTCATCATGCAATCGTTGAGCAATGAACCGAATCAACCTGGCAGCGGAAGCGGCATCAATCGGTTGGAATCCATTTGTGGTCTCCACGCTCGACGCGCCTTGTCCATTCGTGGTAGCCATCAGGAACAGTCTGAAGTAGTCATCATGCAATCGTTGAGCAATGAACCGAATCAACCTGGCAGCGGAAGCGGCATCAATCGGTTGGAATCCATTTGTGGTCTCCACGCTCGACGCGCCTTGTCCATTCGTGGTAGCCATCAGGAACAGTCTCAAGTAGTCATCATGCAATCGTTGAGCAATGAACCGAATCAACCTGGCAGCGGAAGCGGCATCAATCGGTTGGAATCCATTTGTGGTCTCCACGCTCGACGCGCCTTGTCCATTCGTGGTAGCCATCAGGAACAGTCTGAAGTAGTCATCATGCAATCGTTGAGCAATGAACCGAATCAACCTGGCAGCGGAAGCGGCATCAATCGGTTGGAATCCATTTGTGCTCTCCACGCTCGACGCGCCTTGTCCATTCGTGGTAGTCATCGGGGACAGTCTGAAGTAGTCATCATGCAATCGTTGAGCAATGAACCAAATCAACCTGGCAGCGGAAGCGGCATCAATCGGATGGAATCCATTTGTGGTCTCCACGCTCGACGCGCCTTGTCCATTCGTGGTAGCCATCAGGAACAGTCTCAAGTAGTCATCATGCAATCGTTGAGCAATGAACCGAATCAACCTGGCAGCGGAAGCGGCATCAATCGGTTGGAATCCATTTGTGGTCTCCACGCTCGACGCGCCTTGTCCATTCGTGGTAGCCATCAGGAACAGTCTGAAGTAGTCATCATGCAATCGTTGAGCAATGAACCGAATCAACCTGGCAGCGGAAGCGGCATCAATCGGTTGGAATCCATTTGTGGTCTCCACGCTCGACGCGCCTTGTCCATTCGTGGTAGCCATCAGGGACAGTCTGAAGTAGTCATCATGCAATCGTTGAGCAATGAACCGAATCAACCTGGCAGCGGAAGCGGCATCAATCGGTTGGAATCCATTTGTGGTCTCCACGCTCGACGCGCCTTGTCCATTCGTGGTAGCCATCAGGAACAGTCTGAAGTAGTCATCATGCAATCGTTGAGCAATGAACCGAATCAACCTGGCAGCGGAAGCGGCATCAATCGGTTGGAATCCATTTGTGGTCTCCACGCTCGACGCGCCTTGTCCATTCGTGGTAGCCATCAGGAACAGTCTCAAGTAGTCATCATGCAATCGTTGAGCAATGAACCGAATCAACCTGGCAGCGGATGTAATGGATATCGGATAATGCTCAGTTTGATCAAAGTAGTTCTTGAAACTTGTCGACGTAGATTCTCTGGCCAATACAGTTGTATTTTTGATTTAAACTTCTCTGCTTACCTTGCGAAGACAATCGCAGAAAAGAAGTGAAGGTAGACAGTTTGCATGGCACGACGAAAGTTCGAATGATTTATCGACGAAACTGACGACCTTTTTATTTTAATTTTTTTTCTACGGGTAACTAGCCCACACAGGAACAAGCATGTCTAGTCATCACATCGAACAAAACTATCGTGTTCGGGCATTCTTAAGATAATGCATTGCATTTATTATCAAATATCAAAAACAAACCTAATCAAATAGTTGACGACTCTTGCTTAAAAATGAAAACAAACCGTCGTAAAGGTTTCTTTTCAAAAATGCACGAAATTGGAGAAGATTGGAGTGCAAGCGACGCTACCGAGAAGGAAAGAATCGGATGTGAAATTCCATCGCCGGTCTATCAATAACAAATACTTTTTTCACAGATATTGCCTTTGGGCTCCTTTCAATATGTAAACAAAAAGTTTGTGCACGAATATTGGTATGTGAAATAACGTCACGATGACTGTTCTTCATTTGGATATATTTCAGTGTACTCTTGAACAGAGTAATTTCTTCGAAATAACTTGATGTGTTTTTTAACGAATTTATTTGTTTAGTATAATCCGACAGAATGCATGACATTATTTATCATAGTGTACACACAAACGCCAAAACGCGTCGATCACTTTCATCCAAAGAAGTTGAAGTTGGGATCGGCACGAATCGGTGTCTAAACTTGGGTGAATGATGGTTGATCCAATGCGCTTTCAATTTAGTAATATAACCCTCGTCAAAATGCAAATAAACCAATACTTACTTTTCAAATAGGTTAGTTTCATGAATTAAGAAAAGAATAAGTAGAGACTGACGTCCGTTACTTGCAGTCCCTCTGCCCCTGGTCGAACTTCATTGACAAACGCGGATAGAGTGGTTCGGACGAACGGGAGAACCGTAGTTGTTCTATGAATTATCATTGTTGAATCACCCTCATTTGTCGTATGCTAGCTCAGTCGGTAGGATTCCTTCCATTTTTTAGTTTTGCATTACAAACAATTGCTGAAATGGAAATAAGCTGATAAATAATTTCGAAATACCGTGGTCCTCGAGTTCTGCATCTGCGAGGGAAGAGTTGACACTGAATAATTTCTAATGCAATTATTATATTTTACTATTTTAGGGGGGAGGCAGGAAGGATTGGCTCACAAATCGTCCTCCTCTCCTTCCTTCGTCTCTTCCTTCTCCTCCTCGACGATCCAGCAGACTATGAATACTGTGAAACATTAATTTTGTAAATTTTCAAAAGCCAATAGAAGCCTACCCATCCAGTTCCGTCTCCGGTGATTGAGTAGGATTTGCTGATGAAAGGAAGAAGAATGTTGAGAAGACAACGAATACGAAGATGAGCTTCATTATTCGTGGAATTCGACGGGAAGACGTAGAAAACTGATTGATGTGATGGGAGGAGAGTCACGGGGCACTCTTTATATGACTGGACGCCTGTACTGTTCCCGACATTCAAAGTGTTTGATCAGGCGGGCGGCTATTACTCGATCGTTGCGTGGGATGTGAGTTGATGGTACCGAACCGGGAAGATCAGTGTGAATCGAATGTTGAACAAATCCAATATATCTTGTCAAAACAATAATATACCGCTCACAGAATCGCACAACATCTATTCGTCACAAATGGATTACCAATCCACTCAATCCCAGCAGCAATAACTGGACTCCATTGAAGTGCAACTTTAAGTAGCCAAAGGGCAGAAGGATTTGTATTCACAATCTCTTCAAATCTACGAAAGATCGCACTATTGTATCGCTGGTTGCCACCCTCTGCGTATCTGCCGGGAGCGTTGGGTAGATAGGGGAGAAATCTACATAGGCACCAAACAGCATCAATGGCTCAGTCGGTATGTCGCTCCCCTCCAAAGCCGAATTTTGAAAGTTCCACTCCCGGTGCCGTCTAATGTTTTTGCTTTTTTGTTGCAGTTATTTTTGTGTATTTTTTAAAGATCGCACAAAGCAATTGAAAATAATGCATTCCTCGACGCATTGGATGAGTTTTTTTACTTTGTTAATTATTTCATGCGTGACAACCTTCCGGAAAAGATAATATACAAAGAAGTTGGAATTGTGAATTTTGATCTATCTGATCACAAAGGTACTCAATAATCTTCTGAAACTCTAAAAAAGTAGCATCTTTATTACACTTATAAATGTGTGAAGAAATATTGGATTCGATATCAGCTTGTGTAACAGAGGACGTTCAGTGAAAATGATTATCTTTACTCGAGAGTGAATGCATCCTAACCATGAACCCCAAACATGGCGACCGACGCGAGTGTCTTGAACGACAGGAAAGATCAGTGTGAATCGACAAATTCAATTTATCTTGTAAAACAATAATATCTGACTTACATATCCGCACAATTTCCATTCGTCACGAATGGATTACAAATGCACACAAACCCAGCAGCTATAATTGGAATCTATTGAAGTGCAATCTTTAGCAGCCAAAGGGCAGAAAGACTTGTCATAATCTCTTCAATTCTGCGAAAAATCGCACTTTTGCCACATCGTTTCCGCACTTGAAATATCGCGCATAATAATGAGAAAAAAAACAAATACCTATAACGGTTTCATCAGATGTGCTCATACCGTGTTCTTTTTTTGCATTTCGCAAATATGTACCTCATTTCTATTTTACTTATCGAAATCATTTGCAGTCTCGAGTTTGACTGACATTACTACTTCACAGTGAACACCAGATTGAGTGGCCTTGAAATGAAGATTGTACCGTGCTCTGTCCAATAAATGCTCTCTCATTATCCCGCACTCTCCTTTCTTTTCTCTCCATCTCTGCTCCCTCTCACTACTCTCCCATCTCTAATACCACCAGCTGTATCGCCTGTAGTGAATCGTACCGAAAGCATGTGTCCCTCTCTATTTGGCCCTTTTAATCTCCATCGATCGATAATAAGCCCCTACGCTTTGCGTAATTAGCAACATGCGTTAGAGTGGTCTGTCCCTTATCTCGATCGAACTCAACGAACCGTACCGGTTTCCTTCTCCCTGTAATTATACACTGACTACCCCCATTTTCCTCCCTCGAGCTCTTTCACTCGCCACTGTCTCTATTACTTTCCCCATCTGTTTATCGATTGTCTCATGCGACCGAATTTCGAGAAAGTTCCCATTCTATCACTTGCCGAAATTTATGGCGCTCGGAGAGTTGGCGCAAACCGTAAAATTGGAGCAGTTTGGAGAGACTTTTCCATCGATTGACGAACCTTCACAAGTAGTGTGAAAATGATCTTCTCTTGTTATTCGCAAATCATCTCAATCCGTATCTTTCCTTACAATCTTCGCAGTTGTTTCTATTTTCTTTCCAATCACTCTCTCCGATATCATAGGTTTGCCAGGCATCGTATCATTCACTCTTTCCGCGCTCCGCCAAACTATGTTTTCTCCCTTTTCTCTTGTTCAATTTAGACCTTTTGATTCACGTAAAGGAGTAATAAAAATTAAAAACATCTTTAAAAATTAAAAACAGGTATTTTCATGTTCTTTTTTATCTCTTCCGGAAAAAAATTTAAAAATATAAAAAATTTCAGAGCGTTAATTTAAAAAAAAATTGGAATTGAGAACTTTTTTGACTATTTTCTGAAAGTCTTAAAAAGTAGCATCTTTATTAGAGTTATACACGTGTGAGGAAATATTGGATTCGATATCAGCATGTGAAACGGGGGACGTTCAGTGAAAATGATTATCTTCACTTGAGAGTGAATGCATCCTAGCCATGAACCCCAAACATGGCGCCCCACGCGAGGGTCTTGAACTTGTTTCACTCAGCTTCAAAGAAGAGAATCGATCACGATGATAAAATAAGAAGCACAGGACAATCGAACAACTGAATAACATATCAATAAATAATATTGATGGCCATCGATTGACAAATAATTCAAAATCAATCCTTGAGTAGTGTGAAAATGATGTGTTCTTGTTATCCCCAAATCAAATTCCGTATCTTTCCCTACAATCTTCGCAGTTGTTTCTCTCTATTTTCTCTCCTTTCACTTTCTCCGATATCATTGGTTTGTGGGTGACCTCAGGCACTAAACCGACGACAGATCCTTCAATGATAGTCGTATCATTCACCCTTTCTACGCCCCGGGAACCAATTTTCTCTCCTTTCTCTCGTTTTTCAACCTTATCAATGCCCCTTCTTTGACAATCATTATCACCAGTTCGTCCTGCCGAACTGCGACTGCCCTATTCGAGTAGCGCGTCGCGGTTGGGCGTCGCGGCTTCCTCCAGAATGGGATGAATGAAACGCAAGAAGGGAGAAGCGAAAGAGCGCTGCTCCTTGCGCGACAGCGCGCTTTTCCCCTCTCTCCCCATCCCTCTCCATCTATCACTCTCTCTCCTTTTATTTCTCTCTCTCCATCTCTCTCTCTATCCATCTCTCTCTCCTTCTCTCTACCTCCCCCACTCTCTCTCTTCTCCCTTCTCCTCATTCCTGTCCCACTATTTTCGGCCACTACTTTACTTCTCCCCCTTTTTTCTCTCCTATTCTGTCGTCTTAGACGTTCTGTGCTCGAAACCCACGGGATTAGAGGACAGAAAGGCATTGAGATAAGGGGACAAAGTGCCATTCTGTCACCCAGAGAGTGGCTCTCTATCGGGAATCTGTCACTTATTCCATTAGCCGCCCTTCTAAGAAAACATTTCCTCTTCCTTTTTTTCCATTCACGTCAAGGAACATCAATGTTTTCTTCTCGCTCTCTCACTTTCGCTCACTCTCTCGTCCTCTAATTTCGCACGATGCACGGTCGTTAATTCGACACTCACTCAATGTCGACCTACTCGAGTTTCATTCGCCCTTTGCTAATCTCTCTCGTATTTCCTCTTGCTGTTCGATCAGATTCGAGCACGATTAGTTCAAATTGATTTGCTAATTTAGTTCACTCAAGCTCTAATCGTTAATTGCATTGACAGGTAGAGCCAAAGACGATTTGTACCAAAGCGCGCCGTGTAAAGTTTGATCTTTCAACTCTCGATTTTCGCTTTCTCGAAATGGTTCCTAAATTTGGTGGTTGCTCATCTCTCTTTTCTGGCGTTCGTTCCGTTTCTATCGAAAACAACAATGCAGTCGCTTCTTTTTCTTCTTCTTCTTCTGGCGAGAGAAACGATTCAATTACAAAAAAGAGAGAGAGAGAGAGAGAGAACGGGCCTTTGGTGGTCAGTACCTTCCTCCACTCTTCGGAGATTCTTCCTTGATCTAGATATTATATACATTTACAAAATGATGCGACTGTTCATTCATCCTGCTCTTTGTATTTGTGTAAAAATGCGAGAAAATATACAAATACGATAATACCGAAAAATAAAAACGCTTTCCCCGCTGATTTCCAAACAGACACGTTGCGACCCTCTCATTTTGTGTGCTCTCACGCGTTCGGTAATGCCAGGAAGTAACATTTTAGCTTTTTGGTATGATCATATAATTTTATAAATGTAATACCTGCTTTAGTCTGTAATTCGACCCTCCTCCTGCTTGTTATGAGCTCAAGACTCACCGTCTCTTATGCAATAACAGACGCTTATTTTCACCCACTCCAGTAAGCTGAACACGAATTCTCAAGCTTTCCTTATAGTCAGGCGTATCAAAGTGCCTTTCTCTATTCGAAAGGGAGATGCGGAATAAATATTTTAATGCATAATTCATTGCTTATAATTTACTCGATTTATTTATGAAGTCCGTGTACGAATAGTCCCTGAATACTTTCGTATACACAGGAACGCTGTAAACATCGGTCAGTTATCAATCTCTTGATACCGTCACGAATCGGTGAATTGGTCGATTGCCACATGCATAATTCATCGCTTGGCCCCCATCTGATACTTGTTTCGTCATGATTTATTCAAATGGTGCAACCTGCACCTTTCCCTACAGAGACTGTCGATCAAATTTAATTTCATTCAACACAAAAAAACTATTTTTCTTTTGTTTTTTTCGAACGTTTCTCTGATGAATCATTCATTCTCGTATGAATATCATTTGATATTCGGGAAAAAATTATTTGAAACCAATCAATCCACAATTTGTTCGATCCTTCCAATTCTTTTCGTCCATTTTGTCAATCCATCTTTCTCCTGCCCTCACTCAGTGCCCTTCTAACTCTCTCTCCTCATATTTGCTCGCGTCCGACTTTTGTTCTTTCGTTTCTTTTCTTCTCTCGTTCCTCTTATCTTTCTCTGCACTCTCTTCGATTAGCCCACTCTCTCGTCGTCTCTCCTTCTCAGAGAGCGACAAAAATACCCGAGAGAAATCGGATCGCGGCCAAAGTGGATGCTCACACTTTTCGCGCGGTGAATAACATGGCCCGTCTTTCTCGTTTTTCATTGACTGCGAAATTGGCTTTCCTTTTTTCCTGCAAGAGAGGCGTGAACTTTCCTTTGTTGTTCTTGTTTTGTTTTTGCAATATTTCTCCTTCATTTTGTTTTCCCACACCCTTCTCACCGATTCCGCTTACATATTCGGGAAAGCTCGCAACATTTCCTTTACCTATCTCTCTCTCTTCCTCTCTCTCTCTCTCTCTCTCTCTCTCTTCTCTCTCTCTCTTTCTCATGAGAATTGCTCAGCCTTCTCTACCTCTTTCATTCCCCGCTAGCTAGCAGCCCAAACCGCCGCTTAATTGCATTCCGCAGAGCACTCTATTGAGGAGAAGAAAAAAAACACCAGAAAATCTGCTGTAGATTCCAATTCCTTCGATATTTTCAACGGGGAAAATGCGTTTCCGGCGTTCATCAATCTCGTGTAGTCAGAATGGTGAATGGGAGGATGACTTTCATTGCTGAGTAAAGAGAGAGAGAGAAAGGAGAGAGAGAGAGAGAGATCCAATAGAGGCCGAAATGGTCTAGACCCATGAGAGAAGCACGAGAGGGAGGAATGCGAGCAATGAGAGAGAGGGTGGTTGTGTGTTTCATCTGTGGTAGTCAATGAGGGGTTGGGAGGAAGATCCTCCATTCCGTATCGTCTTACACAAAGAAGCATTTCCTTGAATCCTCTTATTCTTAGTGGACAGCATTTAGTTTTGCACGAAAATTCCGTAGGATTCGACCATAAATCAGGCTTGTTTTGACCACGACCGATGAGACTGGCGGACATGTTCAGAGAGGGGAGAGAGAGAGAGAGAGACGAGTAAGTTAGTCGCCCGCTTTTCTCATTGGCTTCCTGGTTTCTTTCGGCAAATTTTCACACTGGTTCGGGCCGTTCCTCAAGGTCGTACAAATCTCTAGTAGTTTACGTTGGAAATCAGCAAAAGAGGAAGAAAACAGCGGGAAAACAATGAAAGAAGTGGAAGAAGTTGTGCATTCATTAGCGGAGACTTGGCCTCGTTGTGTCTTTTCCCTCCATTCTCTCACCCTCAACCACCAAATCGAACCCGGGAAGTGAGAGTCTTCTCTTCTCTTCCTCCCTCCCCAGTTCCTCCCCTCTCCTGAAGGGAAACATGAACTGATGCGTCCTTTGATTAGGAAACGAGATTAGATTTTAAATGACGTTCCTGTTTTCGCGCACTTTCCTACTGTTTCACAACGCCTTTTGCACTTTTTTCTTTAAAAAATTATGTAGTACGACTCATTCCATATTATTTGATGCTCGCATGCCCTCTAACCATTCTATTTGACATCTCTCAACTCGAGTTCACCAATCTTCTCAAGTAGTTTGCCCCCGCGGATTTCGAGTGTCAAACGTAGATCATCTTCTTGGCAAAAAAATAATTGTTAGTTTGAGGAATCCTTCCCATCCGAGTTTGTTAGCACAGATCGCGTTTCCGTCCTCTTCTCCATTCCATCCAACGTTCGTTGCGTGTCTCTCTATCGATTTTAAATAATTATCAAATATTGAATTTTAAATACTGTATTTACGTGTGTCTTTATCGATTTAAAATATTTACCGAATACATAACTTTAATTGTTGTATTTACGTGTCTCTTTATCGATTCTAAATATTTTTCTACCGTATCATTTCAAATACTGTCTTTACGCGTCACTTTATCGATTTTTAAGATAATAATTTATTGATTTACCTTTTCAATAAATATTTTGCAGGCGCCGGCCTCTCAGTGTCGGCGCCCTCTTGCGACGTCATCAACAGCGTCGATCTTCTAAAGTAGACAATGGAGTCACACACTCTCCTCCCTCTCGTAGTGCAGAATGTGCCTCCACTCGTGTTCATTGAGGCCCGGTATACATTTTCGTCGAATTTCGTATGCTCTATTGAATAGGGCATGGCATTAGCAGTAATGAGCAACCTTTGGAACCTATCTTGTTTTCGAGGCCCGGTATACATTATATATTTTCAAAACAGTAGTCAGGATCTCTTCATTGCGCACGCTCTATCTTACACCTATCGGTGAAGGGAATGTGAACGAGAAAAAAATATTAGCCTTAGCAAAAACAAAGATTGTTGTCCAATCTTTTTCTCATTTTCACAGCGCAATTGAGTTCAACAGGCAACATTTCAAATGTATCGTGTCTGACCACAATCCAGATTTTTGCATTTTTTCTTCCTATGAATGGGGAAATTTTTGGAATTGAAAAAATGATAAATATTCTTTCCATTTCAGCCTGCTGGGAACATCTTCGAATGCTCTCATCTCACAGTTGGGATTATCTGTCGATGCAGCAGAATGCAGTGTCGCTTTTATGAGTGAGTATTTTTTATTTAAATAACTATGAAAAATATTTTTTTTTTATCTGTTTTCCGTACACATTCTTTTTTTCTCTCTGAATACTTTATTATTATTTTTATCGTCGAGTAAATTATGAAAAATTATTCTAAAATCTTTCGTCCGTGGGCAGTCTTTTCTCGTTCCCCATTCATTGTTCTCTCCTTTGTTCATTTGGTTCCGGCCGCGAAGTTGGTCCTTGAATGGGCTTACTCCATCCCTACTCCCCTTCCATTCTTCTCCATAATCGACGTTTCTTTCTCTGAACCATTGGGGAACCGCCCGAACCTTGTCTGGACGGTACGAGTTCGGCTGAAAACCATGGAACCAACAATGTTATCTCAAACGCTTTATTTCAATAAGAAACTTATTTTGACAAAACAATTATTATCGAGTAGGTTCTCATCCGAATGCCGTCCAAGCAAAGGTTCAGACGTCTGGACTTTACACCAGTGGTATCTGAGGAGTCGGGTTGACTGGTGGAGAGACTGTGGATAAATGAGAGAGGAATAGAGAAATAAGACAAGACACAAGAAGCGCGACAAGCCCATCCATATCTAAGCAGTCTCTCTCTCTCTCTCTCTCTCTCTCTCTCTCTCTCTCTCTCTCTCTCTTTCTTCCCCAAGAAGAAGAAGAAGAAAATAATGTGTCGCCTGCGCATATCTCAAGAGAGGGAGGCCATGTTTTCATACAATGGGGGGTGGGGCCCTCCCCTCTGTCGATACTTAGAGTTTTATGATGTTTTTGATGGTCTCATCCGGAATTTATCTCTGCAATCAGGTGGAGGCATGATACACAGAGAAGAGAAGATAACCAATCAATCGGGATACAACATATGCTTACTCTGGGACATTCGATTTGTCCCCGCATCTCTTCACAGCAACTTGATTAATCGCACTCTCTCTCTCTCTCGCTCAGCGTGTCTCAAAGGGTTCCAAATGGCCTCAGGGCAGAGAATGTGTAACGAATCCAGAGACCTAGTTTGCATCCCTCAAAAGCTCCGAATGTTTCATGGATCTCTCACAGAGACAATCAATCAGTCCTTTCTCCCCTCAAACGGTTTGATGGGCTATCGAATTTCAACACACGGCCGCTTGACGAGAAGGAGTGGGAGAAGCGATTCTATTGAAATGTGCAAGGATAGTAGGGTCGAGTGTTTTCGTATTGAGAAGAGACAGGAATAGAGAGATGGAACGACCCTTACTCTCAATTCACAAAGAGTAATTGAGAAAGTAGGAAATGTTTGCCGCTCTTTGAATCACATACACGATAGTTATGAAAAGTGTGTTTCACGCTAAATATGTACTATTGATCAAAGTGAAGAAAACGATGGATCTCTCATATATTCTCCAGTTAAAAATATAGTCTATAATTCTGAATCTTAATGATTATCGAGTAGTTATTGAGTAGATCAAAGGCTCATCCTCCATTCACTTCTTTCACTGCTTCTCGCTACTTTCTCTCCACTATTTGCACTGTTCTCTCTCTTTTTTCACGTAGTTGAGGCAGAGTTGTGAGGGAGTTTGTGAGTTGATTGCAATCTTTATGAAGAGACTCCCACGTTTCCAGAAACTTATTCTCTCTTTTTTTTGCAGAAACAAATTCAGTGTTCTCTGAGTGGCAACTGGGTAAGCATCCCGATGACTTTTCACCCTCTCTCGAAATCGGATCTGCCCCAAGGGCACGAAATAATAACGGGGCTCTCTTCGATCGCCACAATATCTCCTCCCTCTAACTGCCTGTCACTCTCTTAATCTGTCTTGATCTCTCCCTCTCCGTTTATCTGTTGTCTCTGCGCTCTCTCCGATCCGCCTGATCTCTCGTCCTCCTCTGAAATGCGATCCTCTTACTACTGAAGAAACGTGCGGCAGCTAAGAGAACGCGTCCAGATTGAGGAAACGATCTAATGGCAAAATAAATATCTCCGCAGAAAAGCCAAAGCTTGAAATCGGGTAAATAATATGATCAGATCTCTTCATTACTCTCTCATCAACCGGCAGGAGTAGAGAATCAGTGAAATGAAGAGATCCAATGAACTTATCTTCCCGATTTTCAAACTATTCAGAAAAGTGCCGGCTGGGCCCCTACAAAATAATCGGGATAGTAAAAAGAAGAGAGAGAATGAGAACGGCAGAAATACGTGAAAATGAGGAGCACAACAAATTAAGACGGCAATTAATCTCACGAGAGTTACGCCCCGAGTTTGATTGCTGTTTTACACGGAGATTTTAGATTCGACTAATTTTGTTTATAATTTGATCAAGGTAAAATAGTTTGAGTTCATTATCAAATCGCGATACTCAAATGAACTTTGTAAATAATTCAATTGCAAAACTGGGTTCTTTTCAAAGATCCAATGGGATTTGCACAACCTGCGTAATAGGACTAATCCTCTGTTCAATACAAAGGTCCTCGAACTTCCCTCTCCCCTCTCCCAAAGTTGCTACCTCATTCTTCCTCTTCTCTCTCACACAATGTCCCCTCCCTCTCTTCCCACTTACTCTCACCATTCCACACACTCTTTCTCCTCTCTCTCTAGTTGTCTGGCGTGATCAGTGGGCCTCTCTCACTTCCGCTCGCTGACTCACTTTTCTCTTTCTCTGCACGCTCTCCGCGATTCTTTGGCTCTCTCGTCCGCTCGCTTTTGCCGCCACTCTCAGTGCGTTGTCAGCCCCCACGGCATGCCCGGTCTCGGCCCGACTGTCACCGGATTACGGTAGACCATCAATCGATAATGTCAACCGCTGCCGAGATCAACGTCGATATCAATGAGTCCGATATCATTCTGTCCGTTTTCTGGCCCACAGCAGTGGCTCCATTGCTGACGGGTGAGTTACCGCAAATTATCTATATTTTTCTTCAAATCGTCATTATTTCAATGAACATTCACTTGAAATGCCGCATCGATTCTCGATCCTCCATACCCTTCTCACTAATTGCCTTTTCTGACCTTTGTGGCGCCCTCTCTTTCTCTGCGCTCTCCTCTATTCGCCCACTCTCTCTCATCTCCTCCTTTCTGATCCTCGGTGCAATCAAAAGCTGTTTGTGGCCGATTATTGACCGTTTATTCTCGAATTTTTACACAGAATGTTCGATCAGATTCTGAACCCGAAAGCAATAGTAAGCAGATGATTTTAAATATACAGAGAGGGGTCAAAGAGTGTGCAAAAGTATTTCACAGACTCTCTCCCTGCCCCGTTCTGTAGGGTCCGTGGAATGATGTGTAAGGAGATCGTTGGCACAGCTTTCTTAACGGTTCAGCCCCTCTTACGATCGTCAATTACTATTTGCGTAGTGTGAAAGAGGGGAAAGAGAAGTGAGGGCAATGGACACACAATTGTCGGAAGTTGAGGGTAAACTGACCGAATTGCATCATAGAGAGGGAGAAAAGGTGAGAGGGGGGAGAGATCAAGAGAGATTGTTGGAGATACATCCTACTCATTGTAAATACGCAAAGAAACGCCTTTAGTCTAATGCATGTCACAAAGTAAAGAAACTAGGAAATGAAATTACATGATTGTCTAGCCAGCGAAATCATCCATGCTTCCGGCGTCTTTATCAGTTCTTCATCATCTCTTATCATTGCTCTTATCAGACTACTTACTGCCCTCGTCACAGTTCGACTAGAAATGGTTGATCAACCTTGCTCGAACTCCGATGATCTCCCATCGACGGCGCTCCTTTAATCCTTCTCTTACCCCCTTTCACACACTTTATTATCAGCCACGACTCCTTTATCACTCTCCGACTCCATTCTCTTCGTCTCTTTCTCTCTCTCTCTATCTTTATTCTCTTTCTCCTCGTGGGTTCAAAGGGCCATCAAAAATATACAGCGACCTGGATAATAGATCATATCAGTGAAAGTAGCCCGGAAGGCAGAAAGATATCTCCCGAGTCGTCTCTCACATTTACATGATCTCTCTTGATATCTTCGTTTTCTCTGCGCTTTCTCACTTCGCTGCGATCTCTCTTGCCGTCTCCTCATTCCACGCACTCTCTACTTCGTCATACACAGCCGTTCGCCGATTTCCGATTTTGATGGATTGATAATATTCGCAAGAGGTGGAAATAGTGTAGTAAACTGAGAGTGCGGAGTGCTAACTCGTCGCTATAGTCATAGTGGAGTCGAGAGAGAGAGAGAGAGAGAGATAGGCAAACGGCAATCTTCGACACCTTTTTGTGGGCTGATTCACAGTATGGCTGAAGGTAGAGAAGTGATTCAACTGCGAGGGTTTTGTGAGGGTACGTGAGTGATTCCATCAGAGGGAGATTTGCAAGGGAGGAAATCATTGATAACCAGAGACAAATTGATGAGATCTCACGTTGACTTCGCATCATTCTCTTGTGTAACGAGTGTGCGCAACATGGCATAGTGTGGAATAGCATACGCCTAATTCCTTATCACCCAAATCCCTGATGGATAATAAAAAAATTGCGTCTTATTTGGATTCAAGTGGGGGGGGGGGCTAACATTTGTGTGGTGCTATTCTAGAGCGTTTCAAGCCACTTGTTTTTGTTCTTCCATCCTAGCCTGAAATCCTTGTCACTCACCACAAATCAAGACTCTCGTCCGACTTTTTCTTCACATCTTGGCTTAGTTCCTCTCTGCGCTCTCTCATTTCCACACACTCTCTCGTCCTCTCTGAATGGGGGAACTCCGATTCCGCGGTGTCAATCAGTTCTCGATAGATTGATCGATCACATTCCTGCTTCTGTCTGACACAGTGAAACTTTCACACTAAAGGGACAAAGATCTTGACAAAGAGACCGATTTCTGACCAGTTACTCAAACTGTGCAGGGAAAGTGAACAGATGGTGTTGTTTTGTGTCCGAATGCACCCAGAATCACTACAAAACGGTTATAAAATAGGGCCAGCTGTTGAGGCTGTGAAATTGAATGAGACGACTGCAGGATGGGAGAGAACTGATAACAAAGTAGTTGGGAAGTAATGGACAAAGCAATTACATCCTAATGATCTGTTGTCAGATAGAACGATACAATAAACCGTTCCGTTTGCAGCTCGAACTTCCGGTCTGCTGCTAATCACCGGCGCTGGATGGTACGCGGCCTATCGGATCTGCACCCGGCTACTCGGTATTCATATAAATCAATCATTTAAAACAAATTTCGGAAGAACAATGAATGTGTCGACATTTCTAGCAAATTATAATGGTGTGACATAGTTGATCTGAAGGATCGTTGGTTAGATAGATATATGTAGATAGATATGTATAAATGTTTATGTAGATAGATATGTATAAATGTGAATTGAATTAAAAGGGGGATCAGGTGTGAAGAATAAGAGATAGGATCCTGATTGTTTAATTTTGGCAAACATTTCCTTATCGATCTCTGAGTATTCGACTCTGAGTGAACATTTCCTTATCGATCTCTGAGTATTATGATTTTCTTTTCTGTAATAAGGATATTAATTATAGATCTACATCATTCTTTTAAAATCTCCTTTCCAGGAAATCGATTCGTTTCCGTCTTAGTCGATGGATCGCACTGCAATCAATTATCTGCGGCCGAACGGCGATTACTGTATCCTACGGTAGGTCAACTTGATGATTTTAGTGACTTTAGAGTGACAGAGCTTCATCTTTGTTACAATAAGTAGTGCAGGATTGTCCCACTCGACGATAGGTCACTGTCTTTAAAAACCCCAAGTCCAATCGCAAGTCAACTATCAAATTTCTCTGTGAGACGGCACGTATTCCACTTTCTTTCCTCCCAGTCAACAATCGACCACAACAAAGTCAAAAGCAACGGGCATTATGAGAATTTTGACGGATGAGCTGTCCAATCCACTTCCCTCTTTTGATATTTATCATCTTAGTCGAATATTCGACAGTCAGCTGTCACGTCGCGACTTTTTTCGACGCGAAATGAGAGGGAGAAAGAATGTCGATCCACTTGTGTTGCGGGCATGAGAACTTTGCGTCCTGGAAAGAACCAATAAACGTAAATAATATGATCAAAATTTCAGGATGTCATCCCAGAAGAGAACGAAGATGAGAGTGATGAGACACGGCAGGAGAGAGCAGAAGAGGGTGAGTTATATTGCATAATGATGATGAAATCTAATGTTTGAGTTGTTACATAGGGATAGCTAACGTAAAACTTGAGAGATATTTCCTGGGGATGCAGTAATCCGGTCTGTTGCATAGAATTGGTGCGATCTAACGTTTGAGTTTTTTGCATAAGAATGAGGCAATGTAAAAAAGTTTTGCATAGAGAATATGCAATCTATCTGTTGGAGGTATTGTCTTGTGATGACGAAATCTTGCAGGAGACACAGCGAGTGAGAGCGAATGGCGAAGTCGAGTGAGCAACAGTCGACCACCATCGGAGGTTTTTTTCTTCCTTTTCAAATAAAATCTAAGAAAATCATTTCGAAAAGTAGAACTCCAAGTGCCAATTCAATTATGTTTCATTAGACATTTATCCGTTGACCGTGCTGGGTGCAATGATTCGAGGTAGATCTGTACGAAATATTTTTTAAAAATCACAAATTAACAAAAAAATATAAAAGGAAAAAATAAAAAAATATTTTAAAAAAAAATGTAATTGATATTTCATTTAGTTATCTATGTCTCGAGTTCGTCGATCGATGCGCGCCCGAGGTCTTTTCTCCATTGGAACGAGAAGAGACACGAGATCGGGGGTGATCAGACGGTTCGTTCAACTTAATTATTGAATAATACTCCTCGGTTCTTAAATAAAGCGAGCGCAAAATGGTGATGATACGTTTTAGAACTGCTATTTATTTCCTAAATTGCGGTTCCAAAACGTCCTAACACCATTAAATAGGAAAGAAGGAATGAATTTCATATGACTGCAATTTTAAGATTCACGAGAGGTTTTTTACAATGCAGACTCAGAGAAGATCATAGTGGCTATAAAATCATGTTGTAATTATTACCTAGTAATGACGCAATTTGTCTTCCAGAGAGGGCGCAGCGGGTGAGATCTCCCCCTGTAGTTCGATCGATCACTCCGAGGGAGTTCTGAGTGGAGTTCCAGCAAGAATGAGATTGAGTAGTGGAGGAAGTGGAGGAGCTCCAAGGTAAATTGCATCCTATTTTGAAAAAAATATCCTAAAATGACGACTCACGTGGAGCTATGTTGAAATTTGATTGCTTTCCGTATGTGTGCACTATAAGAATTTGACTCGTGATTTTCAATGCGAGTTTCTTCTCGATTTTCCACTGTTTTCACGGATGATGTAAGTAAAATATAATAGTTACTAAAATAGAATTTAGCTATTAAAATTAATACAAAAATCTGATCAGACGTCGTCTTCCCTCCGCCGCTTCCTCTCGATGCTCCGAAGCCTCGGTTTCTCTCAATGTCGTGTGGGAAAACAACCAGCAACAGTGGGATGACGAATTCGCAGTTGGAAACAATGGTGAGATGAGATAAATAACAAATCGAGTGTCTCTAGTTTTACTAGACCAGGAATTACCGTTTAATTAATAACGAAAATAAAAAAAAATTGTTATATAGAGAGAAAGTCCAGAAATCATAAATCATAAAATCCAGAACTTCAAGTCTTTGTTTTCTTGCAAATTTGTTCTCGCTCTTCTCTTTAGACTCGCCAAAATTCTAGACGAATTAGCCTATTCACTAATTTCTTTCCTAAAACAAGGAATAACTTAGTTCTTTTGTGAGCGGCAAAAAAGTGATGAGCTAAAGTTCAACCGTGGTTTGTTCTTCTCAAATATTGATTATTTACTCTCCCTCCAGCTATTCTTCCTCCTTCTCCATCAATGGGCGATATGTGTTCCATCTTTGATGACGTCATGAGCATTCGATCGGGTTTGTCTCAATTTCCATCTCGAATGGGAGAAGAAACGAGAAGTCGATTGGACTCGGGAAGCATCGATCTTAGTGGTGAGAATATTTATATGTTTATCGTAGCAATTTAAATTACACAAAAGTAGTAGCTTAGAACTGGTAGGTGACATAAAGAAGATGTGGAGGGTAGAGAAGATATTGTCGCGATCCGATGACCCGAGCTGAGTTAGGACTACAGAAGAGAAAAGAATAGGTTAGAAATGTAATGTCGAAACAGACCAACGGAATGATTTCGAAGGTGAAAATAATGTGTAATTACATTTGTAATGAGTTTGTGCAAAAACGATCCGTTTAGGATAGAGCGCACGCCTTTACTGTGCGCGCGAAACACAAGCCCACCTAGTGTTACTCTTTTTTCTTACTGTGTTTCATAGAGACTTGGCAATGTCATTCTAATATAAGGGTGTCCGGAAAGTTTTCGCACTTTTTCGAATTTTTTATATTTTTCTTCGCAGCCAATCTCGATAAGGCTTTATTATAGTTTTTTTCGTGAGAGTAACACCACTTTGTTTTTTCCAATATTGACATGGAGTGTAGATCTCACCTTGCGAAATCGCTATTACTGTAAACATGCACCACTTTTACGTCACCATCAAAGATTTGAGGTTTTTGTGGCCAGAAAATTCAAATTTTCGCTGCAAATGACTTCTGTCAAGGATCTGCATAAGTTTGCACAGTAACTGAAAATTTCATCATCCCTACGCAATAGGGTTTTCCACGTAAATCTCAGAAAATTTTCGAAAATGACCTCACAATCGGTCATGAAAAAATTTAAATAATATTTAATGAATAATAAAACGTATTATATCGCATGAGTCTCAACAAAACGGAAAATACATTAAAAAGTTAAAAATCAGAAATCTGTGATTTCACGAGTTTTCGATTTAAAAAATCATATTGCTTTAGTGAGTTTACGGATTCTAAATTTTTGTGAGTGGGATTGTAGTCAAACATCGTAGCAAGATCACCCAAAAATTCGGCATCTGTAGCTTTCACATTCATCTAGATTTTAGGTGTCGCATGTGGGGATATAATAGTTCGATTTGCTCACCTTCTACACTGTATTGCATCATTCATATGAAATATCGTAATTATATAAATAGCATATTTTGGAGCACTGTGCAGACTGATAACTGTGAGGTACAATGTTCATGGATAGCCGTAGTAGTTCGTCACAAATCTAGAAAAACATAAAAGTGCGAAAACTTTCCGGACACCCTTATATTTGCAAATTTGTTTTTTTTAATTGAAAATCAATAATCTCAATGAATTGCAGGCATTACATGTCGCTTCGATCGACCTAGTACTTCTTCAGCCAGCGTCATCGGGGCACAAACTGAGGTAATCAAACTTTCTTTATTCCCCCCTCGATAATTCAACTAATAGTCGTCTTCACTCTCACATTTATTAGAAAAAATATTCAATTCAATTATTGTTTCGAACATTTATCTTGAATAAAGGAACAACATGATAATTTAACGGAATATATCACTACAACATTCAATTATACACATATATTTCTGCAACTCATTTCTCATAAATATCAGTTGCAGGAGGAAGAAGACACTCGAATCCACGAGATTCCCTGCATGAGAGACAGTTCGTACATGTACAGAAGCGTCATCGTGGCAGGGTATGTAATTTTTAAAATATTTCGATATCTTATTTGATCTCTGAAGTTCCCCTATTTTTCATCTATTTTTATTTTCACTAATAACCAATTTAGATGAGTCAAGATATCAGAGAACGAACTTTGTGAGCTGAATATTTTCGTGTCAGTCTATTTTTATGCCAGACCCGGTCTTTTAAGTCATCAATATTATTTTCGAGATATTTCCTCCCTGTTCTATTCTCGAACCTCACACAGAAAATGCGCATTTCTTGCGCGAAAATGTGCAAATGGGTGGAATTCAGTGATAATTATAGGTTAATATTATTCGCCAAAAATGAGAGCAAATCAGTCATGCAGCATTGAATACATATAACTGAGTGCACGACGTTCCAGACATCCAATAGAAAATTGATAGAAAGGCTGATAATTTGTTGAAAAGAGAACGTTTTATACACTACTTCAGTGTACATGGAGTGTGTAATGAATATGCGATAAAAACATAATTTCAGCAGCGAATTTGGCGATTCGGATGCAATGTCAACCACCAGTCGGATGAGTAATCGATTGAGGAGAGAGACGGGACAGGAACACGGGTACGGTACCACTATTTTTTGCTCTGAAACCGTTTTGATGTGCAAACTTTAACGGCATGCATTGTATCGCGCACTTTCCATGTTGTTCGAAACATAGCGAAAGAGTATGCAAAAGTTTAATTAGGTGCATCTAAATGTAACAATGCCTTTCTGTAGATTAACTGGGCAGTGGAACAATGTGGACTCCCAGTTCGTACCAAACTGAACAAATGCATTTCAGCCTGTGGAACCTCTCTTCTCCTTCTTTTTCCTCTCATCTCGATGATCAACAACCATCGACTTCTTCTGGAAGATTCAAATTGTCTCCTGGAGAGAAAAGAACAGCGAGTCGAATGGAAACGAGCCATGATAGTGGATTGGCCATGATGAAGAGTCAGAGTAGCAAGGCAGCCAGGTGAGATTACGACATCACTAGGCAATATAGGCCTTTCTTCAGTAAAGAGGGCAATTCAAAGAAGAAAAAATAGACTACCCGATTATCTATTTGGCATGCCAGTCACTGCTTTCACTTCTGTTGCTTTAGGTTAATGTGTTCATGAGCTATCAGAGAGACCAACTTAAGTTCCTTCAGTTTTAGCAACTACTAAAAATGTGAAGTGATTTGAACTGAAACATGATATTTTGATAAGTTTTGAATGAGACAGAGTGTTTTCAGTAGCACGGGGAAGCGATCCACGACAATGTTCGACTCTGCCATTGACGACGCCGTCCTCTCAGTTTCTGGAGACTCTGAGACCAATGACGTCATCATAGACCAGTGAGTATTCAAATGATTCCAAATTCTACGCAGAGGGGTCAGGGCGAGAGGGAGTGCACAAATGTGAGAGAGTCGCTCTCGATTTTCGCTTTCTCTCATTCCAAACCCCTTTTCGTAGGGTTTTCTGGCTTGTTGAATGATGTGTGTTGCCTAGTCATGACGCAATCCTTTAGTTGCTGGTCTGTGTGACTGATCTGTTACTTCCGGTAGTTGCTCTTACGTGTGATCGCTGTTAACCGACCAGTCATTCTTTCATAATATCGCCCTTTTCGCTCGGTTTCTCAGTAATCTTCTATTGCGTGTGTGAACATTGACATTCGATCGACATTTTGACACGGAAAAATAGTCGTTGATCAGTTGAACATTTACTCCATCCATTCATTTCCGCTATCGGAGGTCGTAGGCAATCTTCTATTGCATTTATACAATAACAGGATGAAAGAAAATATCAAGAAGTTACTTCCTGTGTTTATCAAAGCCGTGAAAGCACAAAAAGAGGGAAAACAATGTGTTTTTGGTTAACAACGAAAGTCCTTGTTTTGACTTCTTGATATGGTCTTATCATTTCATAAATGTAATATCCACATCACTTTCTCGGTGCCTCTCGTTCCCGGTACTGATACCGCACGCAAATGCCATATGAAGCGTACAAGATTGTGTTACACGATGACACATCAACCGACCGAAATAATCTAGTGATGTACCTCGGGTTCTTGAGCACTGATTGCAAAAGGAGAAACCCTTCTTGGTCCCTTTTCAATACGAATTGGGCCCCAAAAATCTCGCCGTGGTTTTTCGTCTCTTCCAACCACGCAGTCGACGACGACTTTTAATTTCCCGTTGAATCCCTTGCTGCTGAAACATTGGAGTGATGAGAGAGTGTGTGAAATGGAGAGAGTGACGAGAGAAAGAGATCATCACGACGCTTCGTTGCTTTCATTAGAAGCCAATCGAGTGGGGGGAAAGTGAGGACGTCATCGATGAGAGACGAGGAAGTAGGAAGTGTCGGAGGAGTCAAGGAAGAATCCACACGAAAGGGCGAATATGCAAAACTCTTTGCTAATATCATTGAACCACCAAATCTGTGAATGAAATTGGCGCGCAACTGCACAATCCTACAACGAATTTTTTCGACTGAACGTTTACTTTCTGAGAATCTTTGTCCATCAAACAAAGGAAAACGTGAATTTTCGCATAATCCATGTAAAATTCTACCTGCAACTCCAAAATACATGAGAACTACGTTTGAAATTGAATTCGCGCAGCGTACCCTTCCACAACGCCTCCACTTGTTTTTCACAAATAATTAATGAAATGGCTCCGTGATTTAAGAATTCAGTGCAAAGTACCAAGGCGCTCTTGTACTGCATGCATCAATTACCCTGCGAGAAGTGACGTGTAAGAAAGTGTAAATGATGGGATTACGTCACTTGAAGACCTGGACAATAGATAGATAGGCCCTATAACTTCAACATTATTGCATGTATTGTGCGGTGCAGATCTGGTTTCTTTTTTGAGTATACAATAGAATCTAAATACCGACCTTTTTTTTCCTTTTTTTTTGTCTCTTCATCTCCTACAGCCATGCTCAACTCTTCTTATCTTCTACATAATCTCATATCAAATGTTTCGTCCGTCGTCGTCGCTAATTGAAGACACACGCAACCATCGACATTTCCATCCTTTCTCTTCTGATTATCTCTCTCTCTCTCTCTCCCCCGAATATCACCAACCTATGCTGACGTAGTAGAACCGACGACAGGAAAGAGACACATTTAGATTCGATTTCTCAATCTGACACTGCTAAACTTGGAAAAGCCATTTGGCGGCGGACAGATTACCTTCCACGAATCGTTATCATCTCCCACTCTTTTCTGCAAATGCATAGAAAGAACGATGACAAAGGGCGAGGAAATTAGATCTCCACGAAGTCTTTGAGTGTATTTGAACGGACTTTGTAGATTAGACGGACTTATTTGAGTATTTTTCGATCTGTCTACGCAGTCTGAAAACCAAGACGAGCTTAAAGGTCAAGAGAAATTATCCTTCTAAATCGTACAAAGCCGATATTGATTCATTTTTTTCCAGATTCTGAAAAGATATATTTCTTTTTGATTGAGTGATTGAGGACACTATTCTGATGACTGAAAGCACATTGTACCAGCAAGAACATTGCACAACAGAGATTTAGGGCATCAAAAACATATTTCTTTACCTCCCACAGTGATTATACTATAATTTGGATCTACGTCAGCGTTCTCAGTGAGCTCACGATTTCCGGTGCAAGTTGGAAGAATGACATTTCCGGTTTCCTTTTTCGGAGTACCAATTTTGATAATTGCATTCCCGAGGGTCTCTCTCTCTCTCGGGTCACTACACCTCGACCTTTGCCATGCATTTGAAAGGCTCCCTATGAACTCTGTCAGAGTCCCTTCGAGAACTTTGAAATGTTTATTAGATTATCACATTATAATAAACTCTGAAGAGTGCCGAGAGATTTGAAAAATGTATTAGATAATCGCATTATTAGAGCTAAATTTGGATGTCCAATGCCCTGAAATAGCTTTCTCAAATTAGAATTCGGCTAACTTATCGCAGGTCACGACGTGTCGGACATCTGCCGTTGTTAGACCCAAACAAGGCAAAAAGTATTAAATGTTTCTTGGACTCTCTGATTCACTACACATTGTTCATACGAAAGGCAAATTAGATATCCCTTTTCCCTAGATCCCTTTTCGGGAGGTTTCAACGGGATATGATGTCGTCAAAAGGCCACCCCAGACTCCATTTCTCGGTAAAAAGCGTAGGTTTTCTGCAAAGGCAGATGCACTAATATCAAATGAGCTCCAGCAGCTGCAGAATGATGTCAGGAGCACACTAATGATGTGCAGATCGTGGAGAAGAAAGCCATGAATAACTGAATAGGAGCGAAGATCGAATGAAGTCGTTCCGAATTTGATTAGAGAGAGAAAGAGGGAAAAAAGGTCGGTGGACCCACTGGGAGAGCGATGAGTTCATTACTATGCCATGACGCGTGTCTGCTTAATTATCCTCTCCTCTTTTTGTCATTCATTTCGAGCCGACCATGGACCGCTAGACACCCTCAGAAATGATCATCGGCAGTCCGGGCGGGAACCTGTCTCGAGACTGTCTAATTAAATGTCGCCACGAGTCTGGCTAAAAAAAGTAAACTATTTCTTTCCAGGGGAATTTGATTACTAGATGAATGAATCTTGCGTCTAAAACACAATTTTAGGTGACTAATCCAATGGGCAGATCGGTCGTGGTAGGAGGTCTAGTAGTTAAGACGGTGGATAAGGTGGTGTATCTTGGGCAAGAAGTTACTCTTGGTCCGGATAGGTTTAGAGGAGAAATGCATAGGCGGGTCAGAAGCGAGAATTGGGCATTTTCTAAATACTCGGAATTCTTCCGAAAGCGAGGATGTTCCATGCCGCTCAAAAAGCGCTTATTCGACGGTGTAGTTCTCCCCGCACTCTTGTACGGAGCTGGTACCTTTGTAAACGCGAAAAACAAACACTCTCTGTCGCCCAGCGCAAACTTGAACGCAAAATGATAGGAATCACCGTATTCGATCATGTTACCAATGACCGGATCCGTGGCATCACAAAACTGAAGGATGTTGTTAGAGAGGCGGAAAAGCGGAAATGGATATGGGTAGAGAGAATCTCGAAATTGTCCCACGATCGGTGGAATCGGAAGATGGTCGATTGGACACCAAGAGGGAAGCGAAAGAGAGGAAGACCCGCTAAGAGATGGAGAGACGACTTCGTTAACGCTGCTGGTCCTCAGTTCATGCAACTCGCAAGACACGATCACAGGCAATGGAGAACTATCATGGCAACCCAGCTGAATTAACACCCTCACCCAGCTGATAAAGTTGATTAAATGTAAATGTAATGTAAATGTAAAGATTATTGCTGGTCTTTATCATTACAATTAATCAGAAGTTATCAAATTAAGGAGATGATGTTGTTTCAATTATGAGTGTGTACAGTGTGATGACACAACAGGGCGACAAATGGTCATCAGTTGCAGGCAGAATCTTCTCGAATCATTAATCACGATAATATTAGAATGATTCGAGAAGCAATACGGCATAGTTTTCATGTGTTTAGACACTATTGTAGGTCAAAAATGAAATTCGGGCGAATATTTGAGGGAATATAATTGATATTTCAGGCCGTCTCATCTGGAATCCGAGACGGAATCGACGCCTCGTCGAGAAGCGAAACCATCGACTTCCTCAGTGGAATATGCCCCATCGACGATGAGTTTGGAGTGGGATGATGATGGAGAAGAAGGAATTCCAATGAGGAGAAGAGAGGTATTGAGTAGGGATGATGCAACTATTTATAAAACTAACTAACCGAACTATACGCGATTCGATGATGTTAGAAATTGGGAGGCGGAAGAGGTCCCTGAATTGTCTTGTTGTGGATGTGTGAGCTTGGGCAGTCTTTTCCACTGACTATATTCGCCTGATCAGCCGCTATACCAAAAGCTCAAAAATCCGTAAAGCGAATTCAGAACTTGGATCCCTAGTGTGCAAGGTCCTTCTCTCGAACGTGATGTGTAGGTGGGGGGCTAAGTATCTCGCCCTTCTCTGGTTCCCTCAACCATGAATACCGAGTGTGTGAAAGTGACGCACTTCCCCCGTGCAAATCGCGACAAACCGGAAGTCGAAAGCGCCTAGTAGCTTAAAAATTTCTGCGAACTCCGCATTTTTTTCTGGGTCTTCCGGTCTGAAAACTTCCTTATTCGGTAGAGAAAGCTCCGAAGTTTCTTCAGTCTTTGATCTGTCTGATCCTTTTCAAACCTAATCCGAGGCTGTGACGTTTGAAACTCTTCTCGTGATAAAAACGTGCGTGTTTGGATGTAAATTCAGAAGATCACCCGGCTTTCCCTGAACTGTGTCTGTTTCCATTGAGAAGTACGACTACGTAGGTATCTTCTGTCGAATCTTTGGTCGTTCTCTGAATCCAATGATTTCCCGAATTCACATGTGCTAGATATAGAAGATTGATGGATAGAAACGAGATTATGATAAGGTTAGCACGACGATTCTCTCTCTGTCGTCAGTGGCCTAATCAGTGAATATACCAAAGAGAGAAGAGAAAAGGTGAAACTCACGACCAACCAATGACATTTTTGGCTCGCTTTCCATTAGCTGTAGCCTTTTTTCAGAGAGAACCTTGATGATATATGCGAACGGAAAAACACAGTAAAAAAATCATGACTCACACATCTCTGATTGAGAACGCATAAACGTTCATTGTGCCCAAGTTTGTGTAAAACCAAACCTTTGATAAATGGCTATTTAGCAAATTCATTTTAAAAAAGGTGGATAGTGTCGGGTAACGTTCTCATGGTTTTCTGTCAAATCTGTTCCCTCAGTGCACATGAGTGTTCAATTATCTTGTATTCTTCTTGAGTTATGATTACTTTTTCTCTCATTTCTCTATGGTTTTTGATCATGAACATTCACGGCACAGAAAGAAATGGGACTTGCAAGGAAAAGTGCGAGACTTCACATTGTGACTCACACGCCGTCCACAATAGGCGACAGAAACTGCTCATCATCCATTCAGTCTGGCTCATTTTGCAAATGTGCACACAAACTCACCAAGGAAGTCGAGTTCAATTCACTTACACTTTCAATTCGCTTTTTGCCGCCTGAGTCACTCATTCATTCCTCGGTTCATTACCGAAATTATGCTCCACTCCCACTCAAAAGTGGACGGATCCGAGACGAAAAGTGCACAATTGAGGGCCGAATGAGAAAGGACAGAAACCGAATTTTACAACGTACAGAAGAGTAAAAATTGCCCTGAATTCGTCCCTAAATGGTCCAAGTCTGACGGCTGTCCACCTTTTCGCCCCAGGGCAAAGGGAGAGAAAGGACCACTGCGCTTTACGGTCTTTACACCTTGGAAGGCGCTAGATGGGCTCCCAGTCAGTCTGTCACCATTCTCAGTCTCCTCTTTACAGTGGCTCTTGAGTGTGTCCTCAGATTGGAGGAAGTGTAACAACCTCTTTAGACCTGTCAAGAATCGCGCCTGTGGACGGCGAAAGTGGCGGGAAATGAATGTCGACCTCAGAAAAAGTACCTACACAGAGACAAATGAGTGACGAGTAGAAAATTAGCATGTTCCCTAATCTCATAGTTTATGCGTTGAGTCTTTTGTCGATTTGGGTGGGCATCCCGCCTAGGGCGAAAAAAGAGAAGACTGGCGCACACACGAATTGGACAGCTGTCAATCACGAAACATTCAAGAGAACGACCATTTTCCCAATTCAGTTTTGGCATTAGACGTCCTCTTGTCACCCACGGAGAATTGGAAAGAACACCCAGAGAAACTTCCAAATTCAATCTACAATTGAGCGAATTTCCTCGCGAAACTTCTAGAATGTGGCGAATTGAGAAAGGGAAAAGAATAGTTTCTTGTTGATGGAGAACTTCCGTAGACGACATAGAATGCATATTGTGATCGAGGAAAAGCACAAAACCGCCGGAAAAAAAGTTTTTGTTTGCAGGTGGAAGTTCCTGTGGAGCGAGTTCGAATTGGATCTTGGCCAGCGCCGGAATCGAGAGATTTGATGGTCTTTGCCAAGGAACGATTCTCACCCAAGAGCGGTCAATTCAAGGTGAGATTTCATTCCAAGCCTCCCTTTAGGACCGGCAGTGTTGCCGACATAAATTTCTCTTGATTCCGGCAGTAACTTTTCCTTTTTGATTGGGGTTGGAAGCAATCGAGCGGATGTAAGTTAGAGAGTCCCTCTCATGTTCACACACTATTTCACTTCCGACCCCCTTTCTGCCGGTTTGGTGATCATTAGCTGTTATTAATTATCAAATCAGCCGAGTTATTCTCGTCCTTTCTCGAGTCAGTCACGGGACTGTTACGTACGCACGAACGTACGTGTGTGTGTAGTACTTCTTTTTGTAGTTCGAAATTATACCCATCCATGCGTGTATCTTCTATTATAACCTATTATCTCCTCTATATCAACTTTCATCACGAGCCAAACCATCGAAACGACTAAAGTCGCAATACGATGACACTAGCGAATACATCAATAATCAGTCCATGATTTATGGTCCACGCGACCGGAACCGGCGAATAGCATGGTCAGCCGGCTTTAGGTAACAGATCTCTGGTGTGGGTCCACGCAGGTCTATTTCTTTTTTCCCTTTAACGACTGCTGAAAAAAGCGCGTGCGCGGATTAGGCTTTGCATGTGCAATTTTTTTGCTTCTCCTACCATTTTCTCGCCTGAAAATGTCTTGCGACGTGTGGTAGGTGGGAGAATAGAATCACCTGCGTGGAGAAATAATTTGCACAGCGTAGAGCGGACGACGCTGACGTCAGTTCTCGATGCATCGACTACCGTACGCCTCCCTCAATGTTTGAGCTCTCGATCGGATATTCAATTAGCGCCCCGCTTCCGGCGTTTTTCGACGTGTCTAGAAGTGCGAGGCTATTAGAATCCCCGGAGCGCAGTCTGACACATTTCCGGAGCGTTTTGCTCCTTTTTACACGTTCCCATAGACGCCCCCACCGAAATAGAATACATCAAAGAATCCAGGGGCCATGATTGAATTGATTTAATCAGTTCAATCAAGTGCAGTTTGGGTTGTTAGAGCAACATTCGTCAAATTTTCATCGGTCCATCTTTTCTTTGATTTGCAAGTTTTTGTAAATTGGAGAGCAAACTAAGACAAATCTTGCCCGTCACAGTAAAGAGTAATTGATAGAGCGATATCGACCCACTTTCGAAATGACTACCATTTTATCTGCGTGCCTAATAGCTCTTGTCTCCTGTGACTGGGCGGAACAACTTTCTCCCTACTGTTTGTATTCCAATTCTTTCCCTTTCGAATGGTACCGAATTGCCCCTCTGTTTTGCGGCCGAAGAAGGAAAGAAAAGGGCCGAGAGGGAGAGAGAAATCGTCGAATGTTTTCCAAGGAATAAGAGAACCGAGGAAGGAAAGGAGAGAGGGTGGAGGAGGATAGACCACGCGCAAATTACAGGCGAGTAGGGTCGATCGGAGACCAACAAAACGGCCGAATTCATAGGGAAATACAAAAATAGGACCGGCGACGACCCTAAATGACGTTCTCCTGCGGCCATAAAAACTGCAGCATTGTCGTTAGCCCCCTTAGAATTCTGGACTCATTGACTATTGCACTGCGAGATCTTCGCCCTGTCAAAGATCCCAATGCAAAGGATAATTCCGGCATGTCAAATATAGATAACGCATAGCCCCAATGAAATGTAGAGGAAATTGAATTTTAGATGCACCCAGAATACATATCTTCCAATATAGCAACCGTGAATTGGGAGTAGAATCTGGTCTCTCATTAACCTCTCTTCTCTACTCTACTCACATGAATAAATGAGGGGAAGAACCAGTGGTCCTCTTCTGCTGAACTCACCTATGAGATCTGCTACATAATTCATAGGGAATCCAACTTTCCTCGTCCTGCTACACCTATATTTAGCACAGACTTCTCAGCATACACTAATCGCTATCTGAAATCCCAATTAGTCATTGACTTAAAATCTCAATGAACCCTCTCACTTTCGTTCAAACCAGCGTAATCTTGCAGAGAGATAAGGCGGCTATCAGGGTTATCAATTGACGCTTGAGTGGTCAAAACAACCACAATATCTTCGCATGATTACTAACCTAAAGAAAGGGGTCAGTGTGAGAGAGTGTGCAAAAATCGGACAGCTCCTTTGTTACTTACTCTCTCACTTCAAACCCTTTTCTGTAAGGTTGGCTGGCCTATGACATGTAGTGTTTTCTCCCCCATGTCAAGCAGGGAAAAAACCTACAGACCGGGGTTATGACGAGAGAATATGAAAAAATGAGAGAGTTCTCTCGATTGCACACGCTCTCTCACTCCTTGGCCCTTTCTGGGAGGTTGGCCAATGAAGTGCGTCCCTTCTCCTTGTCTCATTTAGAGTGCTTCTTCTGCCTTTCCGTCCACACTTTCTTTTCACCCTCGGGGACGTCGAGTAATAGACAATTTCGGGTCGACGTCTGACGACACTTTCCGTCTCTTACTCGAGACTCAAAAACGAATTTCGAAGAGACAAGTGAACTTGAGATCAAGCTGTTTTCGGGCTTAGAGAACGAACTCTCCTAAATTTCACACATCAGGCATACCAAAATTCAAAATGTTCACGATAGAAGTTACCAATTATGTAGTCACAGACTTCAATTTGCTATAGCGATAGATCGCATCTGCAGCTATCCCGAGTACAGTACACTCGTGGGTGTTGAGATTGGTAGACTTTGCTCTCTTCCTCTGTGTGAGAGTCCTACCATCTTCCTTCCTTCCTTCTGAGAGTGGGCGCCAGTATAATCTTTCGTGACTTCCTTCTACGTCGTTTCCTCCTTTGCGCTTCTTCCCCAAATAGCTCCCCTCAGTCTCTCCACAAAAGGTTGTGACGCGAGAGAGTGTGTGAAAGTGAGAGAGACAGACGTAACTCGAGTAATCACACGTGCCTTCTTTCTCCATCACAACACTTGCAGCGACCTTTCTCGTCCTTGGAATGTCTACTGATAAACAGCCAAATAAAGAACTGAGATTGATGGGATAGGCACGACTTTTCGTCACTGAACCTTGAAATTTTCAAAGATCACCGGCCAAAATAACACAAACAAGAGAGAAACGAAACAAAACGCAGAGACGAAACGGGCAGAGTTCCTAAACGGAGATGGTTCAAGGTTCAACGGAGAAGAGAAAATGTTGGCACGATGCCAAAATCGTTTGCTAATTGCAGGCTCTCTCCGATCTGTACACCCGACGTCGTTTCCGTCGTCTCTCTCGTCTGGACTCTCCTTCCGATCTCCACTCTCTTCTTCTCTCTTCAATTTACCATCAAGTGCCGCTCCATCGAAAGAGTCCCGATGAGACACTCAAGGTAAGGAGAGACTCAATGTAGGGTGCGGCATCGAGTTGACACCATGCCAAGAATGTCTCCCTCGTTTCGCGCAATCGTTACTCATTCGGATACCGTGATTTTGTTGGGTACTAATGTAGGCTTTTCCCATTTCTTTACTCAACATGTATTGTTCAAAAAATATCGCAAAGTGGCTTTTCCCAAACATTTCGTACACTTACTACTCAATGTAGTCTCTTGTACTACGCCCTCCCCCGCTATTCCTTGTTTCCCTCCCCCTCTTGTAGCTACTACAGACCGAGATAGACTGCTTGTATGTAATTGTATCCCGTACGGGTTTGATCTGCTTGTAAAGATAACATGTCAGTGCTGCTGGACTATTATGCGATAATGAGAGGAGGCGAGAATAGATCTCTAAGATGTCGACAATATCTGATAACTTCTTCTTCTTAGATGACATTCATCTCTCTCACTCTCTCTCTATCTATCTGATAACTTCTTCTTCGATGAAATATCATCATCCATTAGAGCCAAGAAGAAATGCTGCCAACTCTTTCCATTATTAGGCCGGATATGGGGCTGATCACGATAAGGTTATGACGATATCACTGCCATTTCCCACATGGTTCCAAACCTACAGAATGGGGACAGGGGGAAGAGTGTGTACAAAAGTGAGAGAGTCCCTCGCGATTTTACACGCTCTCTCACCCCAATACCCTCTCTGTAAGAGCGGCCTATGATGTGTTTCCCATTGCTATCTCATCCCTCTTATCTCCCCTTTCTCTCTTGATTTGTGCCAACTGTTGGGATACTGTAAAGTTTTACTTCACATTGATTACATAGATGGACACATGGGGGCGGAGTTGTTAACGTAGGCTTCATTCGCCCATTTGCAATTATGCAGTGGAAACGGAGTGAAAGATGGTACAATAAAGGGGGAGAGAACACAGATTGCGGTAGTAGGGGAGACATCAGTTTGAGATCTGAGGGGGGGGGCAGGGGAGGGGAGTAAGCTCGTCAGAATAGGGGACTGCAAGAACACTAGGAACGACTAGTGAATGCTCTGTGAAACGTGAAAACTACTGGGAGGGACGGGGGTAGGGCAAGGAGGGGAAGAAAGGGAAAAGAGAGAGACCGGGATTCAGTGTGCTTAGGTGTGGATATGTCGCGAAAATGACGACGACACAGCAAGGAAAGGTCTCGTAACGATCTTACGGGTTACTGTAGACTGCGGGGAACGGGGTTACGGTAGCCTAGACAAGGGGAATATAACAGTACTCTGTATCGGTATCGAGGGGCGAGATCATCGGTATACGAGAGAGATGAGAAAGTAAGCAACTACAATCGACAGACTATGAATCAATCGATAATAATAAGTTAGATAGAGAGAGGGAGCAGGAGCCCATCGGAGATGAGCTCGCTCAGACTACGGTAGGGTTCAGGGACGAAGATGACGGCTACGGTAGGGTACGGTATCGGGTCGTTACGGTAGAGATCGAAGGGAGTGTGGATCCGGCCACCAATGCTCTTTCTGGCATTTCACTACTACGGGAATTGGAATGAGACAGAGAGTGTGAGAGAGAACGAGGGTTGGGATCGACTAGAGTGGGAGTACCATGAGAGGGGGCCGGAGAGCCGGGGTCGGGGTCTGGGGTCGGGTACCGGATCGGGTTCGGCTCCTCCTCCGCTCACTGGTTGTCAGTTCGGAGTGTCGACAGGAAGGAGGCGAAGGTGGTGGCGGAGTTGCATCTGTCGTAGTTGCAGAAGCAACGGAACATGAACTCGGGATGAGGCCCGATCTTGTTGCTGAGGGACCCGAAGTCGTATCTCTGCAAAATCAAGACATTATTGCACTGTGTGAGGCGCGACGACTATTGGGAAAAGGCGGAATGGTGCACTGCACGCTCACCTCATAGATACAGAGGGACAAGACGCGGTACATCTTGCTGCTCTGGCCGAACATGGCGTTGTAACCCTCGAGGTTCTCGACCGTCGGTCCCACTCCATTCAGACGACCGCCCGATGAGGCAGAGGCGAAGGGAATGAGGGAACAGTACTTCCAGCTTTCGTTCGTCCTCTCGTAGGTATTGCCCTGCAAAGGAGAGACATTGTGTGTGAGGAACGACGCCTTCTCCCAAACGTCGCACACCCGAACACCACGGCCTTGAACCGAAATTGATAGCGCTATTTGAGTTAGGGGGCGCTGGAGAGGGGGAGCGGCTATCCAAATAGTTCTCCCAACACGTGTCGCTATTGCATAATGGGTGGTCACTCCACTCAATAGCCCTGCGGCGGTTTCAGATCTATTTGATCACTATGATGAAATGCGACGAAATCGTGATAGTGAAGCGCTGCCACTGTGATTTATCAGTGATTGGACTGATAACTGAAGGCTATCGCGGACTGAGTGAGATACGGTAGCTAATTAATTATCAGTTAATTAGTAATCAACTTACGTTATCGTCATTTTCATAACAAGTGAGAGCTGCGGCACCAGAGACGAGGGCGATAAGGAGGACGGAAGAGAGAGTCGACATGATAGAAGTCTGAAGAGAGGGATACGGTAGGAGGAGATGTCGATCGACAACTGATGGGAGGCTACTATCGATGGGGATAGAGCAAGGACTGAATGAGGAGTCGGAGGGAGGAGCTGGCGCGGCTCAGCTCACTCCCTGGCCCCGCCCCCTTCTCCCCCCGCCCTAGCCCCGCCCCCTCTCCACCCTTGGGCAGAGGGGAGGAGGGAGGAGAGGGGAGAGAGAGAGAGAAGAGAGAGAGAGAGAGAGAATAGAGAGAGAGAGAGAATAGAGAGAGAGAAAAGAGAGAGAGAGGAGGAACGGTGATGATGAAAGTGCATGTAACTGTCGTGGCAGAATGGTTCCAAAGGGGGAAGAGAGGGTGAATCGGGGTTAGGCGTGTATTTGATAGTGAAAAGAAAGGGGGGAGATTAATGGATCGGGAGAGAGAGAAAGGGAGAGAGAGAGAGAGAGAGAGAGAGAGAGAGAGAGAACGTCGGCCACATGATAGGAAGACGGAGTAAATGGTCGAAATCAGAGAAATGGAGAGGATAAAAAGGAATTGAGAGCGACAAGTACAGGACAAATCAGGAGTAAATTCGAACGGTCAATTTGAGGAAGAAGAATGGAAAAGAGTTGAGAGATGAGGGAAGAGACCAGAGATGAAGAAGACAAGGGAGATTCACATGATTCCTAATCGACAGAAAGGGGTCGGGGCGAGAGAGTGTGCAAAAGTGAGAGAGTCCCTCTCAATTCCACACGGTCTCTCACTTCAAAGCTCTTTCTGTATGGTTTACCAGCCTGGGGAATGATTTGAGAGAATGATGAAAGAAAGGATAGGCAAATGGAAGGAGGAGCATTAGCCTACTGATGAGTGAGTCATCTGATGAAACTCTACTCTACCCTGGGGGGAGGCTTCTGTTGAATGCAAATGCTAAGGATCTCAGGCAGTACTATACTGAGTATCCAGGAGAAGTCAAGTTACAGTATGTCTAGAGGGGAGAAATGCTTTGCTAGGGCAGAAACACGAGTGCGATTTCCCCTGCGGCGCATCGGGGTTTTATACGCGGGAAGGGGGCGGAGTCGGGCGGCGCGGGGATACGTTTCAGGGGGCGGGACGATTGGTTATCTGAATTAGGAGAAGAAGGCCAGGCCTGACTCCGCCCCTTATGGATTCTGGGAATATGGGGATGAGAAGGAAATTATAGAGAGACAAAGACTAAAGATCATTGTCGGGTAGGAAAAAATGAACAGTGGAGGTCCCTAGAACATTTTGAGCGCGAACTTAGAAGTACTCATAGGAATTTCGAACTTGTGCTGAGCGAGACAGGGAAAGTGCAAATTTGGTGTCTCCTACATTCCAGCACCTTAGAATTTACGATGGTTTAGTTCCGATAAATGATTGTCCCTAATCTAATCTGCACTCACAGCTCGTACAACAATCGTAGATCCCCATTGGACGCGATTTTTTGGGCAGTTTATGTGCTGAAATCAGTGAAAAGTGCGCAATTTCATGTGGAGGGAGCTGTCTCTTCTTTGTAGCGTGGATTGCGGTGCCTGAGGCAACGAAAGATATAGTGAGTACCAAAATGCACCCAATTGATAAGGGAAAGAGAGACGATGGCAGCGAAATGAGGAGATTGTCAGTGAGAGAAATGGTTTGTCGAGAGAGAGAGAGAGAGAGAGAGAATGATGATGATAATGATGGAGACAATTGAAATGATCTGATTGCACCAGTCGATTCGAAAAGACTGTAGTGGAGACCACCCTAATTGATAAGACGAGTGATAGGAGGGAGTCGATCTTAAAATTCCATGGAACGCCATCCAGAGCAGGAATATTCCAGACTTGGTATTCTGGTCAATGAAAGTTAGGATACCCCTAATCTTAGAAAATTCGATGGTCCAATGATCGATTTCCTGTGATCACTGGAACAGAAAGTATCGAAACACACGATTTCAAATTTCCAGACATGGTTAATGAACGGTAGAGTGAGCAAAATTGAAAGAACCCTATCTTACTTTTGAAAAAAAACTCTCTCCTGATTAGTGATGGTTTCGCAAGAACTCTCTTCGCTCTCTTCATTTCGCACACTCTCACACCGGTCTGAGCGACGAGATAGTGTGCAGAATTATGAGGGCATTTCTTGCGGAGCCATCCCTACTCCTGATCTCTTTTTGAAGACGTTTGAACGTACTGCAGAATTCCGGTGAACGCACCTTCGAATGTGCAATGATTGCACAATCAGCTATCACATGATTCATTCTCTTCGTTCGGCTGCTCTCTTCAATTTCCACATTTAGTTCTCATCGCACTTTTCAATGCGAACTCGTGATTGTTTCAGTTCCAATTTTCTATCTCAGATCTCAAAGTTCCATCGAATCGGCGAGAAATCACGAGTAATCGAAAGCGGAACTGATCTCATAGTTCCAACACCTCCAGAAAGGGGTTCGGATCGCACGGCGTTGTGTGCAAAATGCTAAAACATAATTCGAGATGAAACCATCGCCCTTTTACATGCTATTGTCGTACTCTCTTACTGTCTGTCTTTGTATAGACTCGCAAAAATGCCGCAAATCAAAATTCTGGGACTACGCCAAATCCTTATTGGTTCTTAAACGAGCTGTGGAATGATGTAACTGTCTCTGGTGTCGGGCTGGCCTCATTCTGATGCCATGGCGCCATAGCTTCCGCCAGGCCAAAGAATGTCCTCTCACTAAAGATAGGAATGACAGAGTGGTCGGATGGATGAATTTGACAGACACGAGGATGAAATTGGATAGGAAACGGGGACAAATCGAGAATATTGTCGCGTGTTCGCAAGAGGGCAAAGCACACAGTAAAGTGATGTTCTTTGGCTCGATGAGGGTTTGTGTGTGGCACAAAATGGTGCGTGCAATGCACTACCGTCCCTCTTCCTGTCCAAGTGCAATTCTCGTCCAAAAAGAGACAGAGACAGTTAGAGAGTGCGAAGACAGTTTTGTAGCCAGGCCTGGTCGGACATTTGATTCTGCCACTTTCCAAGACAATACTATGCGAATTATGAATTGATTTCCCCTCTGAACCCCTCGTTGTTCCCTCGATCCCCTAATCTCTCTTCTAGAATCTCTTGGTCTCTTGCTATCTCTGACGTCTTGGTTGATCTCCTCTCTGAGAGCGTCGAAACCATCTCTAATAATGTCACATCTCTCCTCTCCACGAGTACGCTTGCGTGCCTAACCGACCGATTCTTCTCTCCCTCTGAAACCTCAGTCGACATTTGCTGTTTGATCTCATGATTATGCTGCCTACGTAGGTAGAAAGAGGGTACGATCAGGCACGTGATCGCCAGACTGAGAGGTATTCAGACGAGTAGCACTTTTTGCCGGTTCGCGGAGGGTTGCAGACGCCATTTTGTAGTCGTTTTGGTACTTGGGAGGCCACTAAACTGGCTCTTTTTTGGATGTGATCACTGGTTTCCTCGTTCAAAACTACGTCTGCAGTGTAGAATACTGTAACAGGCACGAGAGGGGAGGGATTGGAACGGTGTTGACTCATCACTCTTCCCCTCTCTTCTTTTCTCTTCTCTCCCCTTAAATGTGCGCCTCATCTGTGAGCTTTGCCCTATGTGACGAAACGATTGCGCACATTCGATTGACATAGGGAGAGAGAGAGAGAGAGAGATACGGCGACGAGAGACTACATCTAATCGAGAGACGAAAGCGTGCGCGCGCGAAGAAAAAGTGCACTAAGCGCGGAGCGCGCACGCTTTGTGTCGACTCTTTGCGCAATCGCATGCGCGATAATTGTAGTTTGGAGGAGATAGCGGTCGAGGAGTGGACCCCACCACCACACCCTGAGTACGGTAGAGAGAGACGGATTACGGTACAGATAGGGATTATGGTATCTTTGGAGGCTGACAATTTCGGAATCGTTTCTTTTCGAAAAGGGACTGCGAAAAGGACAAGACGTTGTAAACTAGTTGTAGTAGTAGTTTCTGCGGTAGTTCTCCCACCTCCCAGGTCTCTCTCTCAACTTCATCGCATGTCTCCACTAGTACGGAATGTATCAGTGAATTCGTGTGACGTAAGGCCGAATTTGCAAGTGAAGTGAGACACACGTGAAACCCCTTCCACTCAGACTCTTTCTTCCACCCCCAGGGGAGAGAAGAGAATGTTTCCGCAGTTCCAAAATGGGATCCGCACGTTTGCAGTGTAATTAGGGCCTCACTCATTACCTCGGACGATCTACAGCGATAATTTCACATTTTTCCCGCCCAGACAGCCTTTTAGAGATGGGGTAAAGTATAATGAGGGTCGGGGCTAACATCGGGGACCCCTTTTTTCCCTCCTGCTAGACTACAGCAACTTCTCTCTGCCAGGTGTGGATTTCCGTGTGAACGAACCGCTTAACCTACGCCAATCTAAGTTGCTCCTGAGAACGAGAGAGAGAGATTCGGGGCCCGGAAACCCCTCTTTTTGTAGCTACTTCTGACTCGAGCCTATTCCACACCCAATTTGGCACTTGGCGAGTGCTAAATTTGGGTTGTCGTCGGGGGTTTTGAATGATCTTTCCGCGTGTGCGACGAGTTGAAGGAGGCGGAAAGGACTCTGTCACATCTTCTTCTCTATCACGAGAGAGAGAGAGGGTAATTCACACTCGACGACGTCAACGACGATGGATGCAGCACTTTCCACATGGAATAATCGACTCTGTCTCTCTCTGTCTCTCTCTCTCTCTCTCTTCGACCATGTCCTGTGACAGCTTTGAATACTCAAGAGAAGAGAGGGAACGGAGGGAGGAGAAGAAGTTGAGCATTTGATCTTGCACTCTTTGGGACAGCGCCGAATCAAGGCGAATTTCGCGTTTCGTGCTTAAATGTGATCGGCCAAGCCACGTTTTCTCTGGTTTTTCTCCGCCAGTCTGGCGCCAGGTTGCCTCCCAATGGGGCAAAGATCGTGTTCCGTTGGGTCCTGGGACATTGGGTGGGACCGAGGGAGAAAATATTTGTCCCCGGTTGTTGTGTGGTTATGGTGTATTAGGGAACGAATCCAAATTGAAAGTGGCGGGACGAGGGGTGGATGAGTCATAGCGCGAAGCGTGTATCGCGCGCTCCCCTTTCTCCCGCTCTATTTGATCACCACCCTCACTCGAAGAGAGAGAGAGAGAGAGAGAGAGAGAGAGAGATCACCGGAAATAGCCCGTGACGTCATCAAATCATCGGCCAATCGTGTCTCCTTCTTATCAACAGAGATCACTTCGTCGCCGCCTCAGGGCGCGTCGTTTTATCGTATCAGCTGGGAGTGATCAGTTCGAAACTGTGAGAGAGTGAGAGTCGTTATCTCTCTCTCTCTTTTGCAAAGCAACGCATTTGCACAGATTTCGTTGGACAAGACAATGCGCGGAGAGGAGAAAAGCGCCCGAGGCAACGAATTTCGATGCGCGGTTTAGTCATCAGGTCGCACTACGATTCTCATGCATAATTCTGTCGAGATTGGGGATTCATCAGATGTTTTTCGTCCGTTTTCTGACGTACTTCGGAACGGATTTCGAAGGGAGGCAAAACACGTATGAATAAGAAGGAAGTATAGTCGATCTGCAGTGGGAAATGTCAATCTGAGGGTCGAAAGATCTGTGACTAGATTATCGAGCGTAGAGTAGTGTAGCATATGAATAATCATCTATTCATGGCTCATGCTTAACTCGTGTAATCTAGATGACGAAACGGATGGGGTTTATTGGAGGAAGTAGTTTAGAGGTTATGTAATCTCCTACTGTAGTTACGGTAGTGACAATTTCTGCTAGTTCCGATCGAATTGAATGTTTTGGAAAAGAGAAATGTAGAGCATCGTTGTTTTTGAAAAGTGTGCGAAATTAGGGTCGCCACTGCGATCACGCACATAGTCGTAACGATTCGGTTGTTTGTATGGATTGAATATCTTTCTTCTCTTAGCTTTCTGATATAATCAGACTGTGAAGTGTGGTGTTGTCCAGAAAAGGGCGACTATATCGCATATATGCTTTGTTCCCATTATAGACTCTTTCATAATATAGAAGCTGTTGTGACGTACATAGGATAGTTGCTTTTTCTACTCAGACTTGATGTTGTGTGATAGTACGGATAATGTGCTTTGAACGTTCTCTTCGGGGCTATAGTAAAGTGCACTCTGTGCGTCGATTCGAGCGGAATGAAGAAGCTGTGAAATTAAGTCCAAATCCTCCCTGATATCATACATGATTTCACCCCTAGATCTAGTCCATTTTAGGGGCGAAAACAAATGGTTTGACTATTGGTGCAAATTGTGAAGAGCACTTTCACTACTTTTGCAGAAGATAAGGGAAAATAGCACGATATCACTGTTATCTCTCTGTGTTATCGGGGAGAAATTCGGAATTGAAGCGATGAGTCAGCGAAACAAGAGCAACAAATCATTCCAAGATGACAGGCAAGGGTCAGAGTGAGAGAGTGTGCGAAAACTAGAGAGTCCCTCTCGATTTTACACGCTCTCTCGCCTCAAACCCCTTTCTGTAACGTTGATCGGTCTTGAAATGGTGGTGAATTTTTCTTTGCAGAGACTTCGTCGTTGCCTCTCCAGCTACAATTGCCTCAGGCAATGGAAAGTGGACGAATCCTTCGACAAAATCGAAAAACTCCGATCGGCGGCGCTCAAAGTGAGTTCGAACAATAGTGTCCTCGAATAATCCTATCCACGAATAGCTTTTGCTATTCGCGAATAGAATTATTCGATCTAACAACGCCACTGAACAACCACATCACAAGGGCATATTTGTGATCTCAATCGTCGCTGAACTTCTTCTGCAGGTGGTCGCTCTTATCGAAAACAACCTCATTATTTACGGAATCCGTCTGAGCGAAAAAAGCTGCGATATCATAATGGGTAGAATATCGGACGGATTAGGCATAGATAATGTTAATGGAGTTGACGCGTGATTGAGAAATGTCGTCAGTACTCGGGGTTTCTATATCGGTTCTTCGATTACCGCATAACGGAGATCAGTTTCCCACACAGAAAAAAATCCATTAGAGCTGTCCATGAGATGCGCGTCTTACGTTGTTAAATGACAAAAAAAAGATCTATTTGTGCAACTCTACGTCTCATCGGCAATATAATGGCCCTTCTCCTGTGATTTGGGACGATTGACAGAGTGCCGAAACGCGCACACTAAGTGCGCTAGTTGCGTACCCGATCTGTGTGCCTGCACTGATCGTCTCTCTGATCCCCTTGAGGGGCACAAAAAGTGATTGGTTCGTTGGCGCCGATGAGGTGTCGTCGGGTGTGCGCATTTGGGTACGCATCGATGGACTCCAATGCGAATAGGGTAAAGTGAGAAAACGAGGAGGAGGACGGCGCCTAATTGGTGCCGGATTTGACAACAGATGCGATAGCTATGGTAGTTTGCGTGAGGGATGGAAGGAAAAAGCGATGATAAGAGCTGGTATGATAAAATACTGACTCAGCAAGTTATCTATTATACATGCAGTGCACTCAACTGTACGCGGCACGCAAACAATGTCGTCACAGCAAATATCTCCTATTTACAGTGTGTCAGAATCAGGCGTATCCCATAACCAAAACAATCCCTCCTCTGTCAAAAGTTCGAATCACATACAGGGTTTAGGCGTCCTAAAATATCTCCGATTTGTGAAATCCGTGAACTTTGTCTGCATTGCACTAACGCGGAATTTCCACGTGGCGCGGAACTCAGCAAGAGGAACTTCCTTTAAAGATGGAGAAAACGTGAGGAAATGGAATGTCGCCTGCCAAGCCTCTCACAGAGATTACGCAGGTCACGGAACGAGAGCAATCCATGTGTTTTCACAAGCTCCTTAACGATCTCATTTTGTCGAGAGGACTATTTTCGCCGTAATATCTCATTCTCTTGGCAGGTGTTCCTCCCATTGTAATACTAATAGAAGCAGTTGGTACTAGTCAAGTTTGCTTTTTTGTTATTGTTGTTTGGTCCCAGGATTGAAACGGCGTCAGTTGAAGGGAGAAATTCGAGTGGAACCACTCAATCTCCATTGCTTCCATTGCTTTCTGCGTATTTCGAGAGTGAATAAGCTGGGGATGAGCAACTTTACGTGTGGAAAGGGCAAAACGCACATTATCCTAAAAGCCGGAAGCCGGAGTTGCAGACAGTTTCAGCTTAGGATTTCGTGCCAACCGCAGGAGGGAATAAGTTCCACGGATTGCCCTACCCCAGTAGAATTAGAGATATTCGGAGAAATCAGGGAGATCATAAGATGACGGGAGACACATAAAGCCGTCGATGCTAATGACTTATGTCTACTATCCGGATCTAATCACCGGCTCCAACGAAACAAAGATGGACATGAAAACTGCACAGCGCTGATGGAATTCCTTGACGTCTGGAAGATTTCGACCAAAGTCCAGCACCGAGATTAGAAGAGAAATGCGCATTTCCCCAATCTCGAAAATGTCTCGGAACAGCGCCAAAAGTGCGGAACTGGATTCGGATTGTGCGCAAAACTGGAAGCTGAATTCCATATCTAAATGAGCATCCGACGATCGTAGAGCAAAACAAGGGAAAGAAGGAAGTTAGAAGCCAAACATCTCTTTTTGACCAAAAATCTGTGTAGATCTGTTAAAAATAGCTTTAGTTGTTACTAGATTTGTTTAATTAGTGACACAAATTCGAGAATCCGTCTAATATTTGCAGGATGCCGCTCCCGATCCTTCTACTATCTCGGAAGCCCTGGAGGGAATGCGCATTCTCATGTGTCTCACTGCCTGCGAACTGTTCGATGCGAAGATGGCCGGGTCCCGGACGGAAGATTGGCTTACGGTAGAACGACCGGACGACGCGATTGATCGAATCAATACACGCGATTACTTCGATGAGGTATTGCAATTTTAAAATGATACGTTCATGAAATGGGCTACTGGTGTGTTCACTCTCTTTCTATATCTCGGCGTGTCTCTCGCAGCCATATCTATTGTTTAGGAGCGGAACCTTTTATTATTTTGGGCGAGTGTTTGTGAATTTAACATACTTTGATTTTGTCATTCGCTAATTCCGTCAGTGATGTCATTTCATTGTTGACTGCGCGTGTCTAGACATTCCATTGAAATCGCGCGTAGTCTTCCCAAAGAGCACACGTGACATTTCGTCAATGGATTAGGAAAGATAAGATTAGACTACGGTAGATGATGTGGGGCCGTCTAGCCCCAGACAGGAAATGTTTGGTTGGTCTGAACACCCAAAATGTGTTTGTGCGCCCAATTATCTCTGCTTTGCGTTGGAAGCACCGCAGTTTCTCATTTCCACTGATATTAGTGTGCATTCACATGGGGTTCAGTCTCAAATTAGAGAGACACGCGAAATTGGTAGTTAGCGGAGGTCTAGACGAGAGGGGATCAGACTTATCTCGAACACAAAGTTGAGGAAATAAGATCAAAGGGCTATGGTGTGAGGAAGACTAACACTTGATTACCTCACACTGAGTTCAGTGAAGCTTCACAAAAAGATGTTTACGCTCCTTCACCAATTAGGTGAAGAACGTGTGGGAAAAAGGCTAATGAAGCCACTTGTCCCTTTTCCTCTCAATTACGAGCTAATAAGCGGCCAATATTGGATTGGAGTGGCTTCTTTTTTTCTCTGGATACATGAGTGGCACTTTGATTTCGGCTTTCGGTCTGAGGCGCTAATTAAGAGGTCTGGCGGATTGTGTGTGTTTTCGAAGAAGAGATTACGGCAGTCACGCTGAGTTCAATCGAATCTAAAGTGGAATATCCGGATCCTCGACCAATTTGGATAGTGCCACTTTGACTTCGGCTTTACTTCAGATGAGATACTGATGCTTTCTCATGTTTTGTGTACGGCGATGAAAGGGGATTCATTCATCCGATGGGGATTGCCCCATCTCAATCAATCTCCATTCAAATCCTACGAGATAAGAGGAGATGAGCGCTCGTTAAGAGCACGACCAAAACACGCCAAAATGCAAAACGGAAACATTTTGGCTATAAATATCGCCGTACTTTCGCAATATATCGGAGATTGCCGGAAACGTCTTGTTCTGCGTCAGAAGTTCAAAGTACCGGAACGACGGAACCGAATTACCTTTTCAGTTCGCCCGAGTGACCTCGTGAAACTCTTCGAGCGTTCACTGAAACCACTTTATTGTCGCATTTTTATAGCGCGTGTCTCACATAAAATTGGCCACCAGAGTGTGCGGGCTCCGCATAAATGTGAAGAGGTAGGTAAAATTTGAGTAGATAATTGGGGGGGGGATACTGCGAGTTTTTACAACCTGCGCGATTCTACTCGTTTCTCAAAATGTCTTCTCATTTGGTTCGAGTTGGGCGAAATATGGAGGGTCGGACTTGTTTAATTCCTAAATGTTGCGGAGATCGATTGGAAGGGAGGAGAACTTGCAACATTTCAACAAAGGATCGCTGCAGCTAATTAATTGCCTTTGTTACGAACGGAATGTTTCGTTCCCTCATCATGCTAACTTGACCTCACACACACATAGACTACATATGCTGCATAGTCAGCATAGCGCAATCGATGATTTGCAATGTTTGGCCACATGGCGGAAATTACGAATACGCGGAAATTATTGGAGTGCGATTGGAGGCGCAATTCCTGTGTGTTAGAGTGTGTGAGACCGTGGTCTCTTAATTTCGCACACTCTCTACACATCTCCGTGGATGAGAGAGTGTGTGAAATGAAGAGACAGTGGTCTTGCATCTCGCACTCGCCTGTGTCTCTTCTCACCCACAACTTCCGTCACACGCACATCCAAATTCTCCATTAAATTTCCTGATAATCTCGATTTTTGATAGCAAAAACGTGTGAAAGCATGAATTTCAACAGAACTCGAATTTACACCGAAAAGGGGAATGTGTGAGCGTACGGCAAAAAAATCCGATGAGAAAGCGAATAGCCGCGATTAGCCTACGTAGAGATAAGATCTGCACCGATCACTCGAATCTTCTAGAAGAGTCTTTGATCTATCGCGCGTCCACGTCACAGCATTCGAAACAGAGTCAAGAACGAGTTAGAGAAAGAGAGATATGAGGAGAGAGCGTGCCAAATGAGAGAGTCAGACAACGAGTGATGTTCTTGGCATGGTGACAACTGGATGCCGATCACGTGGTTCAATGTGACGTGTCCTTACACCCTCGCTCATTTGGGTCAGAACATGGAACATTCCTGCATGATTCATTAGAGCATTCCATCGCATATTTCATCACGATGGCTCTTTCTCTTCTCTCAACATTCCACGGGTAGGCCGCGATCTCACATGCATTTTCGCTCCTTTTGGGGGTGGTGAGAGAGTGTGTGATATGGAGAGAGCGACTGGGCCGGCATATTCCCATAAGTGATATCGCGTTCTTTCGAGTGTGAGATAACCTGTGTGGAATGCATGGCGAATTCCTGAGATGCCGCAAGCAATCGAATTGCGAGGGTGCGAAACGAGGGAATGATTGAGTGAGTGTTGAAATTGATGGGGCACTGACAACTGACCTCCCCCCTCACTCCCTCACTCTTACAACACGAAGTCCATGGATCCTATGAACCTTGGACGGAGGGATTGCGAATCCAAGACTCAGAAACAAATATTTTTAGACTTTTTTTTTAAATAGCGTGATGGTCGTCATCACATCTTTATTACCTTTCCTTAGTATAAATGTAAAGCCATATCCATTCTTAGAACTGGCTCTGGGGAAATTTGATACAAGCTTTAGGCCGAACTACTGCATGTTCCATTAAAACATTCTAAATCGGGCAATGGGTGCAGCAACTCTAGACCACCAGGTGCTTTTTTCTTCGAGGAAAGATCTTAGTAATTCAATCCGCTTGTAGAGTGCGCGTGAGCTCTTTTTTCGTTCTATTTCAGAGAATCGAGCATCTGATGAGCTGAATAAAGCGGGATAATGACGAATCTTTTGATAGATTCCGTGAATTTTCCACTCGAACTAGCCGGGATGTATTGAGGTTAAATACACTACGCTCTATGCGTACACTACGCTCTATGCGTACACTACGCTCTATGCATAGTTCCGGGTGCAGGTTCGGTCCAGGGGGAGGACGGTAACTGGCTCCAGGTACGGTCCAGGGGGAGCTAAGTAACATACTTAAGATTCGGTCCAGGGGACCTCGGTAGCCTTTTTCAGGTACGGTTCAGGGGGGCCTCGGTAGCCTTCTTCAGGTACGGTTCAGGGGGGCCTCGGTAGCCTTCTTCAGGTACTACGCCACTTCGTGGCTCCGTGGCAACTTTTTTCGATCGCTCTCAGCCTCACGAGCCTTTATCAGCGGAAACGCAGGATACCGTGTGTTGATTTCCATGGCGTCTTCGAACACGTTTGTGGCATCGCAAAACACTTTTCCAATGATTCCCTACGCTCGCCGGATCATTTGGAAACTTTACGAAATTTTCAATTTTCACGTTAAAAGACACGTTCCGACATCGCACAACACTTTTCCTGTGATCCCCCACGCTCTGTGATCCAATTGGGAACTTTTCGAAATTTTCGATTTTCCATGTTAAAACTCGGCAAAACAGGTGAAAACGTGTTTCACCTTACTGAAGAACGTGCTAGAAGGGCATTTGACACTTGCGAAAAATGCGGCAAACGTTTTGCCCGCGGCGGGGTTCGAACCTGGGAGTCTCGGATCGTAAGTCAAGCGCGTAACCCACTTGGCTATGGATTTGGTCAATTAAATATTGCAAAATTTTAAAGGGATTTTGGTCTGTTGTCGTATGCAAAAGGATCCGAGAAGATAGAGCGATTTTGAAGCGATTTATTAGGAAGCTTTCGGATGTATGATTCCGGCCTCCAGAAAGGGGTCAGGGGCGAGAGAGTGTTCCAAAATGAGAGAGTCACTCTCAATTTTCCTTACACTCTCGTTCTAACTCCATTCCTGCGAGATTGCCGGCATGAGGAATGATTTGGAACGAAATGTGCGAAAATTTCATGAAATCGCGTGAAATCACGTGAAATCAATCGATATTTCACTTCAAAAATCGGCAAAAGATGCTCAAATGTGAATCTCGTTACTCAAAAATGGGTTTGGGCCACATTTGACACTTGGAAAAAATGCGGCAAAAGACTATGCACCGGCGGGGATCGAACCTGCGACCCTCGGATTTGAATTCGAGCTCGCTACCGACTTGGCCATGAAATTATCGATTTTTCAAATATAAAAATCGATGTGTTTCGTGATGGGCTATCATATGCAAAAGGATCTGAGAAGATTGCTCAACTTTGATGAAAGTTATTCAGAAAAAAGGTCCTTCACGCGGGAGGAAAAAAACAACATACCAACAGACAGACATTTCAATTTCCTAGTAGTGGAGGAATAGTCCCTTCTATCTAACGAGGCGACCGCGTCGCATGAATTAGAGACTAATACGTCTCACCCACACGTTCCTCTACATTTATCCGCCGAATAGCACACAAAAATGGCCTGATTACAGTATGAAAGCGTGGTGAGACCAGTGACCCGAGATCTGCTCAATGGAAGTTCATCGAGCGACCAACTGAGGCTAATTCGGTGCTATGCGGTAAAGATTGAGTAAAAACCGGACGTTAATTCGAACGGAAATGCGTCTATTCATAGTTGTGTGGGAGTTTCCATACTTAGCCTTCTTCTTCTAAATTCGAATCGGGGAATTGGCGGGAGGCTTTAGACTCTCACTTGAAACTGTTAAAGCCGGCGTTTCCGTTTGTGCTTCGACTGCGTGCTTTTTCTAATCTTTCCCGACTTCCTGAATTAAGTCGTACCGATTTGACACTCGGAATTAGAGAATTAATCTTATGACATTTGCGAGTTCAAATCTCTGACGTCCGAAACGCAAAAAAAAATAGAATCTGTGCGTATGTGAAAATGTAAGCTGTTGAATGGGAAGAAAGGTCTCGAAATGTGTATTCAAGAGTACACAACAGAAATGATGACAATAATGATCACACATCTCTCCGACTTCAGATTAAACCCCCCGAAAGGGGTACGATGTAGCGTACACAAGTGAAAGGGACTTTCTCATTTGGGCACACTCTTTCGCTGCAGACGCCATCCTGGAGCAGGGCTGGTCTTTTTAGATTAAAAATTCAACAAAAAAACCTTTTTTATCAACAAATCCCAGCCCAGTTAAGGAGACTTTGATCCATTTCCACAGAGATGAATCATCCCTCGAGTCATCCGAACAATCGGATTTGTCAGAAGCCCCGAATGATTCATCCCACCTTGCACTTTGATTTAGTGAATTTGACTGTCATTGTATGGTCGAAATTCGCGTTGATTAGTGTCATTTGCCGGTCGATGACCGTCCAATTCCTCTCTCTCTCTCTCTCTCTCTCTCTCTCTCTCTCTCGATTGCCATCTAGTTGAATTGCGCGCCCTCCCACGGCGGGAGTACTTTGAGTGCACACAAACAGTGTCGACCATTGCAATAATGAGCAAATATAACCGCGACGAAATCGCGCGATGCCGCGACTTTTACACAGAGTGCGATGCAAAGGTCAAGAGATAGTGGGGAGAGAGAGAGAGAGAGAGATAGTGACGCGAATTTAGAAAGGGGGAGAAAAGGGGGACCGAGACAGTGTCTCCAACCATCACTCATGAAGGAGTGAATAAACCATGCATTGAGCGTTACTCTGGTTTAACCGCACGTTCAGGAAATCCACTCACGGAACAAGGACAAGCCATTGTTTTGCCAGCAATATCCACCTGGATTGCGGGACCCATCTTTCTTAATTTGCCCATTCGTCTCAGCATTTAGCCGGTCTTAAGCTATTTTTGAAACCTCTAATTGGATACTTTGCTCTTTGTCCTGATTGATCTCAGAGGGTCTAATCGGGCTGGCATCAACTTCAATGTCGCCTATTCTTCTCCCTTTTGGGTGTGGCAATTCGAATTAGAAAGATGATCACAGATCACCCCCTTTAAAGAGAGATCTATGGACTGTCTAATCAAATGCCGCGCTCGATTGATCTCTCCGATCAATTTCTGCTCTCTCTCTCACTCTCTCTCTCAATTTCATCAAATTCTCCCCCGGGAAAGAATTAATGCGCGCGCTTTAGCGAACTTTACAATTCGGCAAAGCGTCTTCATATCTTTTGAGTGGAGAATAGGGAATCGATCCCATTATTTGCTCGAAAACTGTTTGCAAAGTTTGCAGAGTTAAAGGTCGCGGGCCACACGGAAAGAAACTAAAACCACACGCGTCACGAATTCAGAGAACAGAGAGAGCAAAAAACGGCTACTGAGTGGTTCCATTTGGAAAGGGATCGAATTACAAGAGATCTTCTCCTCTCTTTCCAATATCAGATTACAATTTCAGCAGAATTGGGAGGTCTCTTCTGATCATTTGTATGCATTGGCGCACTGTGCGAAATTGCGTAGGTCGTAAAGGTCAAACTGCGAAACTCTGCACCCTTTTTGACTCCATCTTCAATCTCTTAGCAGAGCTTCCTGGTGCGGCTCAGGCTCAATATTGAATTACGAGTACGGATTGAGACGAAATGAGATGAAGATCATGCCATTTCTCAGCCACTGGGATAATAAAAGAGAGAGATGAAGAGTGCGAGGGGCTGCTCTAATGAGAAAAGTCACTGGGATCGAAATTGGGGACAAAATTCGTGTGGAAAAGGGCAAAGTCCTTTTGGATTCAAGGAGCGGTTGAGATTCGGAGGGGACTGAGGGTGCAATTTTCACAAATATATTTCATTATTTTCAGATGGAATGGAAGTTGGCAGCTGAGGCGTTCGACATTCGCCTCGAACGCTTTGACTTCCGGACACCGGTTGGCGCGCCGGCGGCGCTGGCAGCCGCCATGTGGGCGCCGAGCGGGCGCGATCCCGGCGCCCTCCGATCCCTGCCGTACCTCAGTCCGGGCTCACTTGGAGGCGAAGTTCGCATCGTTCCACCAACTCGAATTGTACCGTTGTATCTTGTCCCTGACGATTAGCTTCTTTGACCTATTCATCGATTCGACACTTTTTGTTACAACTATCAATCCCCTCTTCTTATCTTCAATCGCTCAAATCACCCATCTTTCCTCTCTTTTCACTAATATTCGTCACCTCACCGGGTTCACCTCAGTTTTCCTCCCAATCATACGCAATTTTCGCTTCAATAGCCACACGATCCGATAGTATTTCCAGTGTCTTTGCCTTGTAATAAGCTATTCGAGTGTTTTCCCTTCTTCTCTCGGTAAAACCCTCCCAAAACAGATTGACTCGTATCAATCGATACACAGGACTCGGGAGGGGTCCGTCCACCCGTTCCATGGTTACTGTACTTGTACAGTATCCGCATTAGCGAGTAGATCTTAGGGTATTATAGAGTCCGCACATGCAAATGTATTCACTGTTGTTAGCTTGTTAGAACGATTCTGTTTCGAAATAAAGATTGTCATAATGTTGAATAGATGACATGACAAGGACATATGATAATAGGCAATAACGAACTTTTTTTTACAATCTAAAAATAGTAATTCTCTCCATGTCACTTTTGAAATATATTTCACCAACTGGAATGTTATCCAAATCTACAGTAATATCTACTATATACTCTGGTTCCCGAATCGCCTGAATTCGAATGTGTGAGACTGTATACAGAAGCAGAAAATCAAGTCAAAACTTAGACTTGCCTGCGTTATCGGCCATTGTTCATCGATTGAAAAGAGAATTGAGTTGAGATTAGACAGTGCTATACATCCCGCAACATATTCCGACCAGAGAAAGCCACTATCAACAGGTTAAGAAACTTAGAATCGCACAGTCAGAAAGAAAACGTGGGAAATCGTCCCTCAGAGGTACATTCTTTGCTGATTTGAGTGAACCTCATCAGATAAATTAGAAACAAAGCACTCTCATTTAGTCCGCATTTTCATAAAATCAACTAGTGAGGAGATTAAAATGTGAAAGTAGACTACGTGAGAGAGAGTGTCGTGAGAGACAAAGTCTCTCACCACATTTCATTCTCACAATCAATAATTGGCTTGCAAATGAGGTGGTTGAGTCAATAAAAGCCCTTTTCTTCCCTCTCCTCCTCATTCGAATCGTCTCCTCAACTTTCGTGTGGTTCCTTGCCCCTACTGACCCCTACTCGACTAATAATGGTGAGTATCCATCCTCTAATACTCCTGGATCTCCAGATCTCGAGGTGGAGGTACCCTCCCCTGCCATACCCTGGATACCCTTCACCTACCGTAACCTTTCAGACCCGTATCCCCTGTTCCGAGCTCGCTTCATTCGTGAGATACGGAAAGAAATCCTACAAGCTTGTCAACATTGGCCTGTATCTCGAGAGATGTGAGTTACCGTACCTCCCAGATTACAGTATAGAGTCATGGTCTACCCATTAAGTTCCAGGGATCTGCGGAGGACAAGTAATCGAAGAGTGGAGCACCCCCAAGATTGTTGAGATCACAAATTCGGAGATTTGTGAGTCTGACCCACCGAATCTTCCCTACTTACAGTACTCCTTCAGGTTCATCCGAGTTCGCATCGTGGACTATCTGTGATGTGCCGAGCATCGAGGACGATCACTTCATCGGAGAATGTCAGTATCTTACCCCATGCTTGTTCCGCCGTACCCTTCACTTACCGTACCCTTCACTTACCGTACCCTTCACTTACTTTACCCTTCACCTACCGTACCCTTCACCTACCGTACCCTTCACCTACCGCACCCTCTTCAGGCTTCGAACTTTTCTGCCGATGGACCTTCCGCGACGAGTTTGGCCCTGTCAACTACCGTATCTCCTCGCCCGACGACGAGGAGATCATGGTCGAACCAGGTACCGTACTTATGAGTGGCACCTACCGTACCCCTTCACCAATACCGACCTTCCAGAGACTCATGACAGCTTGCTCATGGCCGCTCTTCTCTCAACGAAGGACTTCCTTCCTCTGCCTTCAGGTACCGTACTGTACCCTGCCCTACATACCCCTACCGTACCCTGCCTCCCCACCACCATACCCAGCCGTACCCTGCCCCCACTAACATACCCTACCATACCCTGCCCCCACTACCATACCCTACCGTACCCTGCCCCCACTACCATACCCTAACGCACCCTGCCCCCACTACCATACTCTACCGTACCCTGCCCCGCCCCCCCTCCCACCTCATCCTACCGTGCCCTACCGTACCATACCCCCATACCTTACACTACCCTACCCTACCCTACCATATCTAATTCTTCTCTCCATTCAGATGTTCTCGTCCGTTCTCTCTCATGTCCCAATCTCCTGATGGAATCTCTTGCTCGTCTTCTCTACGAAACTCGTCACTTCCACTTCATCCATCACAATGTCTCTCTTCCCTCTCCCCCCAATTGGATACTGGCACTTGAGTCCTCTGAGATGGTCAGTCTACCGTATCCCCATGCCCTACCGTAACCTCTATCGTTGCAGGACCCTCCGAACTCAGTGGTGTCTACCGTATCCCTTCCGTCCGACTGGGATGTAATATCAGATACCTTCTCCTCCTCATGGTCGACTGTTCGCATCTGCTCTCCCCCTGCCTCTCCCAGATCCTCAGGCATCTTCAATATCGATCCCACTGAAGTCTCATCGGCCGTGGCTCTGTCCCGCTCCTTCTGGGATACGATATCGGGTGAATCGTCAACTGAGTCGATGCCTGAATCCTTCTGGGATACGGTACCTCGAGGAGTGCCTGCAGTCGCCTTCCCCATTCCCTCTAAGGATTCATCGATTGAATCTCTATTCATGGATCCTTCATCTGCCCATTCCCTCACTTCCCTCTCCTCAACTTCTGCCATGTCTACCCTTCCCTCCCTTACTTCCCTCTCTTCCTCTTCCCTCTGCCCTCTCCTAATTCGTGATTCTCTCGAGCTTCTCATCTCTTCTCCCTATTCCTCCGATTCAACCTCCTCATCTGATTCCGACTCTGGTTCCAGCCCTGTCGGGACGCCTATTTACCTGAGTGAGTATTGTAGGCATACGGTATATCGATCGGCATGGATTATTGATTTTTTTTTCAGATTGCTCGTGCTGTTCCACTTCTTCCTCCTCTTCTGATGTCACAACGTCGGATTCGGACGAGAGCACCACTGATTCCGAGTGCTCCAACCGCACCTACTCCGTCTCGGGTGAGTTACTGTGGATGGGGATACTGTAGATCAATCGATAACTGACTCATTGCAGCTTCCGAGGACGAAGAGGGCTGCGAGAGTGACGTCGACAGCGAGCCCAAGAGCGGCAAGGTACGGTAGCTGATACTGTAGCCCGTTTCTATCGTAGACTGACTGATACCGTAATTTTTTTCAGGCGAAGATCTATGAGGAACTGGAGTTCCTGGATGGCATGATGGAGGAACTTGTGAAAATGATGAACAAATTGGTTGTGAAGAAGAAGAATTTGATGGAGAAGCTCATGTGAAGAGAAGAATAATGATCGACTAACTGATAAACTAGTACTAACACATCACAAAGACTTGTTGCTAATACACATTCATTGGGGAGTTGGGTGATCGCAAATTTCAAAAAAGGCAGAATCTCGTTAATGACAGCGAAGAAGGGAAAGTATCATACGTGTACCGTTACTGCAAAAAAAGCGCGCGCGGAGTCTTAAATTATGGTAATTTGTGATAAGAAATCATAAAATGGGGAAGCTCTGCTAATTGGGCACTAATCCCCACGATGTTGCGGAATATGATAACTATCCTCTTAATATGTGTCTTTAAAAAATAATTTGTATTTACACAATTTTGAAGGAATACGATAATTTGGTCTCAATGCTCTTTCGTCAAAGGTTGGCTTATCATACACCGTTGACCAAACCACACATCATGCTGCCTGCCTCAAGAGAAGCTGAAGGAGGATTCAGCTTCTAATTATCGTATAACTTCGAAGTTTTGTTATAAACTAGCAGGGTGTGTTGAGGTTAAACTACGTTATGGTAGGGTGCGCACTACGTTTTCAAAGTATGGTTCAGGGGGGGCGTTCAGTTGCAGGGCACAGTTCGGTCCAGGGGGAGCTTTGCAGCCGACTCCAGGATCGGTCCAGGGGAATCTCGGTAACAGGCTCCAAGTTCGGTCCAGGGGCTTTTTAGCAGGGTCCAAGATCGGTCCAGGGGAAGCTCGGTAGCAGGGTCCAAGTTCGGTCCAGGGGGAGCTCTGTAGCCGGCTCCAAATTCGGTTCAGGGGAAGCTTTACAGCCGGCTCCAAGTTCGGTCCAGGGGGGGCTCGATAGCCGGCTCCAGGTTACATTGAAGCTCGACATATGTTGGGGAGTGTTAATCGCTACAAAGAGTACTGGCTTATTCCGTTGCAAAAGGCTCGTGAGGCTGAGAGCGATCGAAAAAAAGTCGCTCTCAGCCTCACGAGCCTTTCACAACGGAAACGCAAGATACAGTGCGTTCAGAACGTTTTCGAACACGTTTGGACACGTTTCCGACATCACAAAACGATTTTCCTGTAATCCCCTACGCTCTCTGAATCATTCTGGAACTTTTCGAAATTTTCGATTTTTCACGTTAAAAGGTGTTAGAACACATTCAGACACGTTTCTGACATCGCAAAACAGTTTTCCTGTGATACCCTACACTCTCTGAATAATTTTAGAACTTTTCGAAATTTTCGATTTTTCACGTTAAAACTCGGCAAAACAGGTGAAAACGTGTTTCACGGTACTCAAAAACGTGTTGGAACGATTCCTCGCGCTTGCGAAAAATGCGGCAAAAGGTTTGCCCGCGGCGGGGGTCGAACCTGCGTCGGTCGGATTTCTAGTCAAGCGCGTAACCCACTTGGCCATGGATTTTGTTTAAATATTTTTTATTTAAAAGTTTACTTTTGTGGATACGCATATGCTAGTGAAGAGCGTGTGTCGAAATCTTTCTTTGTTCCCGAGTTATTAAGCAATAAAGTTGAACACACGGACAGACACACACACACACACACACACACACACACACACACACACACACACACACACACACACACACACACACACACACACACACACACAGACGTTCTGAAATAATAGTCTTTAGGAATGTTATTTTTAAAGACACAGTTTTCAAGGACTCAATGACAGTTATCACATGCCACAATATTGTGGAGATTGGTGCCCAATTAGCCGAGCTGGCGCATTTTATGACTTTTTATCACAAATTTCCATAATTTATGACTCCGCGCACTTTTTTTGTGAAGTAACGCTAGCATATACATATTACGCACACTTCGTTATTACTCATCGTATCTTTATCTCCTCTCACTTCTCGTCGTTACGCACTTATCGGGTCAGCAAACGCTGGCGTGCTTCGTGTGAGCAATGAAACAGAGAGGGTGGGACACACTTCTTCTCAAAACGTGTGCACGAAATTTCTTTTTGTATTCTTCTTTATTTGCATTTCCTTGTGCGCTTCGTGCATTCATGAGCTCCTCAAATTCGCGTTTGAATCGACCGTAATTCACGTTTAGTCCCTCTCTCTCAAACTTTTATACCGATTGTGAAATGATTTTTCGTTCCATTGATGGCGCATGACATCATTCCACACGCCGGTCAACCTAACAGAGAGGAGAGAGAAAGGAGAGATAGATAGAGACACAAAGAGAGAGAGGTTGTATTGATGGAGCGTGAATAATCGAGATAGACTATTTCACTTTTTAACACGTTCTCACCCTGATCCTTTTTTGTAAGTCTGGAATCATGTGGCCCTACACATTCCACTATGCACCGAAATGTGTTTTTATCATTTAGTTGTTTCAGGTAGTAGAACAGAAAATGGAAACTCGAGCCAAACGCGCCCGGTTGGCTGAAACCTCCCTTTTCGATCCTAACAAGGTTAACTATTATTTTGATATTGATTCGCTTATCTTGATTTCAATAGGGGTTGAAATATATTCATTATTTAGATAGCGTGATTCAAATAGAGGTTTTTGTTGCCAAATAGAGATATGCATGCAGAAAGAAACGCCACGATCACTATTATTACATTTATACTTTTATACGAACATGGAACAGTACGACTATCTACCAAACATAGGAATGCCCATCATGATTATTTGAATTTACATAACGCGCAGGTGGTTTGGTTTCTTGTTGTTAACCGCAATGAATTCGTGTGGCCTTGCTCTATCGAATGATACTAATTTTGGAATTTTATTCGGTTAATGAAAAGAATATTCGTACTGTTGTTATCTTCGGAACAAACAACACTCAGAACAACACTAAGCATATTTATAATACCATTAATTGTAGCTGGATCTACTTCATCTACCGAATGAGATTCTCACGAAGATTGTCCTTATGCTTGAGTCGAAAGAGAGGATGAGAATTGGGAGAACTTGCTGGCATCTCAATAAATTTGAGATCGACACTGGAAAGCGCAACTTCTATAGCGTCTCCATCGAACAGGTCTGTGATTAAACGGTTTCTATGTTCGAGTCAAGACTTAGAACTGTTAAAATATATTGAAAGAAGACATTATTGTGCAAATATTTCCCAAATTCTGCTAGAAATAGAACATATGAGTACAATTTCATTCGAATTTCAGACCAGATCTGGCCGATTCAAGACGTACCCCAAGTTCACAGTCTCAATCTATACAGTTCACAATGTCCGTAAATATTTCACAATCCTCTGAGGGACCGAGCGACAGAAATCAAGGGCACGCGCCTTCTTTAAAGACGCCCATATTGGCACACTCCATATCACAGTAAGGAATTATGAACATTCATTGTGCTCCAATCAAATGGGGTGTAGCAGGGAAATTTCTTGAATGCAGAATTTTGGAAGAAGAATTTAATTTGAGGATGCCACGCACTTCAAGAACATGGAAGAAATTGTTTCCATCCTGAGCACTGCCACCTATGAAAATCTCGATCTAGAGATGATAGAGAAGTGTCCCGCCGAGTCGATGAAGTAATTCAATTTCACTCGTAGTTAAAGAAGGAGTGTCAGCAAAAATAGGTTATGGAACTTATTAAATTAATCGCTTACCCCTGTGAAGGATAATATAAATCCAAAATTTGGAAGGTCAGTCTTCTCTCCAAACCAAAATACTCGCTTGCAAACAAGCTACAGGGCTCAGGGAAATCAGGTTCAAGTGCCGCGCACGCGTGTTATGGCGTGCGCGATTAGGTAAATTTATTGGTCAAATTTCTCTCTCGTGTCGAATTTGCGTGCGCTTTTTCCCCGCTGGGGGGAAGAGGGAGGGGAGAGAGGAGTTGCACTCTCGCTAACCTCTGCCCATCTGCATACGCGCATTTGCCTAGGCAGCGTGCGCTATCCCAGACGTCAGACGATTGTTCTTACAGTATTCTATCTTCACCAGGCAGGGTAGTCGTGATGGGATGTTTAGCTGACATAGATTTTCCGAATAGCGAAAAAGAATCATATGAATATATTCATGTAAATTTTTTCAGCCTCGTATCAAAACTTGCCAACAACCATCTGTTCGAGAAGAATTGGCTCACCATTCAATGGTATTCTAAGGACAATAAAACCAGTCAAGAAGCTGTCCAACTCTTCTCTGAGCTCCCACAAGTTCGCGGCCTCAAGATCGAATGGTTCAAAGACCACAAGGTTGGTGACGACTCATTGATTTTGTGACATTTCGAGTTTGTCATGTTTTGAAATTTTATCAAAACTTAAAAGTTGTGAATGACGACAACTGAACTGATTATTTCTATGGTCTCGGTGATATCTAGGGATTTAAATATCGCAATTCAAAAACGTCACTTTTTTCAGTCGACGCTCCGATCCCGCGTCCCCAATTTCGAGATTGACGGAAATTCTTTGATTTCGATCGTCGAACGACAAAAACAAATGACGTTGTTATGTTCAATGACGAGAGTTCAGGTTCAGGATCTGCGTCGACTTTTTCAAGTAAGCACATTATTGATTGTTTTGTTAGTTTGAAAGTAGCTCGCGTAAAACAGCTCGCAGAATTCCGCCATCTTATAAGAGGTGCGGTTAATTCCCAGTTAATATTTAGCTGTTTCCTGATTAGCGTTATATTTATTTAGATGTATTTGAGAGAGAAAAAACTTTCACAAATAAATCAAATAACGATTTGGATCTTACGCGTTTCTGAACAAAATTTTGGTTGTTTCAGCTCATTTGTGACTCAAATGAGAAGAGAATCACCATGGACCTGAGCAAAAATCAATACTACGCATTATTGGACTCATTGGAGTACGATAGACAAATTGTGAGAGAACACACTAGAAAGCATCCAAATGGACGACATGCATCAGGAGCAGTGATCTCTTTTGCAAGGAAACCAAACTCGGAGTTTAGGATCAGGGCCATTTTCGTGAAAGACTCTCCTGAGTAATATAATAGTTACGTTTTGAATAATATGTTTTTAATTGTCCTGGTGTTCCAAAAAAAAATTTTTTGTCTGACCGAACTGTCAATCATCTGTATGTGTAATTTCTTAAATAAATATATGCACATTGTTGTATCCGCATTAATAATCCGAAGCTGAAGAAATGCCATATGGTCGAGATATATTTTGTCTTATTTCCATTTGAGTCTCATGATCCTCTTCAATGTATTTTTTCGATCCTCACATGGCAGGCCACATCATTCCTCAGACCGGTCAACCTTACAGAATGGCCTGTGGAGAGAGAGAGCGTGTGAAATCGGCCATTCAAAATAACTGTTATTATAGTTAGGGACCGCAAGGTGTGTTGCCGATTTTATGCAAATGTTTGAAAAATATGTTCAAAGTATCCACTGAGGTCCCAATAACATCATCCTTTTTGCCGTTTGTCGATATCTTGTTTCCGAGTCGCGCTATAGTTCGATAACCATTCGCGCCGATTGACTGAATTGGTAACGAGAGAGAAAGGGGCGGAGTTTATCTGCATCTCTAAACTCTGACTAATCATGGGGGCGGCATAGAGCTTCCTTCCCGTGTTCCCCGTGGCTCAGGTGGTTGAGCACGGGCTTTATAAACAGAAGGTCGCAGGTTCAAATCCAACAGTTTGCAATTTTTTTTGCTGATTTTGTAAAATACTTAAAATTCAAATGGCAATTCTGCGTATTAATAAAATTCAATTTTTTTTTCTTTATATAGATCCCTCGAGCTAATCCACACAAACTGAGAGTTGCGCAGCTGTGCCGATGAAATGGAAGTGCTCTAAACACCCACAATCGAAGCTTTCAATCAATATCTGATCTACTAAATGTTGCCAGAACACGGTGCGCAAGGTCTCATTTGTAGAGTTCACCGAGAGCTCTCGAATAAGCTTTTGAACGAGGGATTTGGCTCAAAATGAAGATTGCCATTTGATCGGGACACTTCTCGCCTCACGTGAAGACAAAAAGTGGGCGGAGCTTGCGCTGGCTAATTATAGTTCATCTTGAACCCAGAAATCGAAACTAGCAAAGTTACGGAGATTTTGCCTCAACTAACAAATCCAATTAGGAACAATGAAGAGATCATTCTCCTTTACATTCTAATTAACAAAGATCGATTGTCTTTGGATCGGTATAAAAAGTGTGGATCGAGTCTCCTTCTTCACTTCCAACCATGAATTCTTCTCTTCTCCTCCTCTTGGGGGTCTCCCTCTGTTTCTCAGTCGGCGCAGCTTTTTGTGAGTTAACTCTTACATATCTACCGTACCTTCTCCCTGAAAACGGATAATTGTGAATGATCCCTTACCGTAAGATTATATGGTAGGCTACCGTAATCCCATCGCAATTGCAGTGACTGATGCAGCCAGGGAGCAACGAAGCAGCGAGCAATGTGAGGAGAAAACTTCGGCCAAGACCCTTAGTATACTGTAGATCAACAATATAGGACTGTTACTGTACCGATTACTGTAGCCTTTCCTCTCAATGTTTCCATTCCGCGTGCAGTAAGAATTTGTGATTTGACCGATAGGGGCAACTTTTACCGACTAGGGTGAGCCAATAAAATGTTTTTTCTTCTTTTTGTGTAGGCACAATTCCCTTTGTTAACTACCTACCGTAACCATTTAACTTGACCCTTCCCGCATTACAGTATCATACTACCGTAATCATTCTTTCGTTTGCAGATAGGAATGATCCTATTTACGACTTCGACAATTGCCTCAGAATCTGTCTCGGTCAATACAGTCGTCAAACATGCAACCATGTGAGTTCGACCGAATAATCTCAATACCTTTGAAAATTTTTGTTTAACACAAACGTTCGTGAATTATAATATTAATAAAGTTGTTTGCAGATGTGCTGGAGACGTCAACAGGAGCCGGGAAAACGAGAGGTGGAGAAAGAGGAAAATGCAGCTTTTTGTGAGTTTACTACCGTACCCTTCCCCTGAAAACGGGTAATTGTGATTGATATCCTACCGTAATATCAAGCGGTAGGCTACCGTAATCGAATTCCCTGCCCACCGTAATCCTATCTCAATTGCAGTGACTGACGCAGCCAGGAAGGCACGCGTGAAAGTTGTGACGAGGTTTGATTTTGCGTTTTACCTATAATTACGCCTGTTCAAAGTTAGCTGTGTTTCACAGCAGTGGCCAAACCATGGCGTTATATGTTTTAGCCGTTTGAGTAATACCAGTAGTGGCTAGATAGAACGGTCGTTTTATTAATGTAAAAGCACAGTGCGTCCTTTTCTTCGCTGTTTGCTTAGTTGAGCATTTGAAGTAGCTTCGAGTTTTGGACGATGACTGGGCATAGTTTTGCGCCGTTTAAAACTAAATGCGCAATCCCAATGTCATGCTGCATTCTCCCGGAAGGCTTTGAACGAACAATAGGGCACCCGTGCACTGAAGGTGCAAATTCCGCTCGTGTTTGTTGTCCACATATTATTTTCAAATTGTCAGGTCAAACATGAGCCAGGACGAGACGTATCTTGCTCAGCTTAAGAAAAAGAGAACTTTCCGCAAGTTCTCTTACCGTGGAGTTGATCTCGACCAGCTCCTCGACATGGACAGGTACTTTCATTGACATTGGCTTGTATTTTCCTTAGAATTTAAAACTGTTCATGCATTACATAGTAGTTTTCAGATAGAAGCTCGTCGAGCTCTTCAAGTCGCGCCCCAGCAGACGCCTGTCCCGCTAACTCGAGGGCAAGCACCTCGCTCTTCTTCCTCGCCTCCAGAAGGCCAAGAAGGCGAACTTTTTAAAACTCTTTATGAATGTTTGCTCGATCGAAAAATTAATTTACTTTTTTAAAACAAAATGCGTGGCTAACGTCACAGTTTTTTTCTAATATTCCACTTTTTACTATAGCATGTTAAACCCAGTGTTCTCTGTGTATGTACATTCTTCTGTGTCTGCGACGCTACCGAACTTCCCCAAGACGGGGAAAGAGAGGGACTTACTTCAATGAAACTATATTTATATGCGTTCAGGACCGTGATCTGTTCGAGAAGGAACGTCTCAAGAATACTGGGTTCAACTTCTACTTCTCGCTCTACCTCATGAGAGCAGTCAGGTCGGCATCCCTCCATAATTGCTTAAAATCATCCACCAGAATTTACCATAAGGCCTCAAAGATTCTTAGTTTCAAATTTTCACGCCATTCGAAACATTCTGTATCTGGATCGCATCGATCATTAACACGTATGGCGACCGCGATTTTTCTCAAGTAATGTATATTCCGCTACGTTTGTGGCCTTTTAGTAAATTCGGGATTTATTTTCAGTAATTTCGTGTTTGAAAATAGCGCTTGGGTGCTTTAGCCGAAATATAAATGATTGTTTAATAAAACGACTTACGGTTTGTTTCGCTTTTCCAGATCTTATTCTTCATACTATCGATTCACTATGCGAAATACTGTATTCAATTCTGTTTCTATGCAATTTTAAAGTTACCGGGAATCCAAATTTTTGGTGTCTGATCTTACGACGGAATCGAATAGACAATTGCCGTAAAAGAAAGGCTGTAGAAGCAAAAAATTTCAAAAATCGATAATTAGGCCGTGACACAGCTCCAAATGTCCGAAAATAGAGCACTGAACATCAGGAGAGTTCGCGCAAATTCAAATGTGAATATTTCATCATGTTGTCTTATTGCGCTCCAGCCTTTTTTCGCTTCTTTTTTTTGCATACTTCAATGCCTCATTATTTATTGAAATTTATTGTAGTATTAGAATTTATATAACGAAAACATCGAATGAGAAAAAGAGCTTTCAAAAAAGACCGCGACGCGACACGCGACGCTCGCCATTGATCATCAGGGAATACCGCGAATTCAAAATTATTCCGTGGATTCCCGGTAACTTTAAGAGTGTTTAGGGTCACTCATTGCATTGAACCATCAATGCCATACACGCATAGTAAATCAATAATTATAATCTACTCATCGATATTTGCATCGACTCTAGTATATATTTGTAGTGAAACTAATATTTCTTTTAAAAAATTGAATTAATTCGAATTTTCTTTATTAATTATTTGCGTTTCTTCCAGATCGCTCATCATCAGCCAGAAGTGAAGTGAAGGAAAAGGAGAAGGATGATGACTACAGCAAGAATATTAAAGCTGCCGCAGCACTAAATCGCCATAAATATAGTTGAGATCTTTTTTTTGCATTATTTGATTGTGGCTAAAACTATTAGACTGATGTTTAACTGTTATTCATGCAGTTCACTTTTACTATGATGTTGTTTGTTCTCGTGTGTTTTGTCTCTCGGTTGTTTATGTTATTTAAACTGTCAGCAATAAATCAGCCACTCTCATCTATTCGTTGTGCCTATTTACACATGAACGGCACAGATAATGCAAGCAAGGAATGGAGGGAAAGGGACGAAAAACCGTGCCGGGGCGGAGCCAATCGAGAAAGGGGGCGGGGCCAGGTCGGAGAGCCCGCGGGTTAGTAGGGCGCCTACTTAGTAGGCCCCCTACTTATATGTTAGTATAGCTTACTTGGTGTCGAGATCATAGTAGGCCGCCTACTTACATATAAGTATGTTTTCTCTCTGTGTAGAAAGCCTCCCTCATCCATGCTCCCATTGAAAGAGGACACAAAACAATGTGATAGATATTTTAAAAAAGCTCTGTAGTAATGTAAATCTTCTTTTTGTAGCAACTTACAGACGGGCTTCAATTGGCCAAACGGTATCTGATGATTCAAAGTTAACGGATGGAGAAGTGAGAGGGGATACTAAGAAATGCACGATAAAGACTCGTGGTCACTTCTCAAAAACTGATATCGATTTCTTCGACCGTATGTGAAGAATCAGCAGAAAACTACGGGGAGGAATTTAAATAACCGAAATCGTTTTTGAAATTTAAAACCAGCTGTGAGTTGCAACAAGACAATGAAAATTCCGACAAAAAGTTCAAAATCTTAATTGTCATTGTCAATTGGATAGTGGAGGCGTCGAAACCCTCGAGAACCGATATCCTAAGAATACTCTCAGTGTATGGTCGACGGTAATCTAAGAATAATATTTAAGGTCACAGAAATGAGCTGGGGGTAATCAATAAACTTCAACTTAGATCGACGTTGAAGCACAAGCCGAAATTGAAGATATACAAAGGGACAGACAATTATTGATTTCTCATTTCTCTCTGAGCTATTAAGATTGATCAACAGGACATTCAACGTTTCTCTGTCCATCAGCATTACTGATTCAATGATATAATTCTGTGCACATTCTCATCTTTGATGCCACAATTGCTAACGCCATCTGATTCATCCTCGCTCAGCATAATACAATGTATTGTTCACTTTTCCCGGAAGTCTCTCCTCGATTCACATGATCTCTCGCATCTGAAACAACTTTAAAAGGCGTGAAAAGTAGTCATTTTCACTCACTTCACCGATGCGTTTCTTCCTCCTTCTCGTTGTTTTCTCCACTGTTTCTTCACAGTCGATCGGCGAAATTGAGCATGTACTCGAGAGTAAAGATGAGATAATCGGTAAGTCAAATTAATAAGAACGAATTTAATGGTCCTTGCGGCCTTACTTATCTCTTATATTCAGCATTTCGTCGTATTCTCGACCTGATCAACAAGTATTCGCCCGAGTTTCTGAATGCGGAAGAATTGAAAGTGATCAATGATGAAATTACTGCTGATCAACTGCCGAAGAATTCCTCTGTTCCAGTGAGTCCATCGAATATAATGGAATATAAGAAAGTGTGCCAACTTCCACCTGATTTAATGTGACCCGTGCCGGGAGACGTACAAAACTTAGCTACCCTATGATGGGCTCAAGATGATTATATGAATTTCGAATTTTCAGTCCACCTCAAATGCACCCATGTCCATTGCTAAAGCTTCTCAATTCGTGAACATGATGGAGAAAAAAATGGGAGAATTGACTGACGAGACTAAGGTCTTCTTGTTGGTGGTTTGTCAATATTTATCCCCTAAACTGAGCTTCATTTCATTATCCTCAGGTTAAGTACAAACTAGAGAGAATTGTTGATGGCATCGAATTGACTACTGCCGACGATTTGATTGCTGTTCTCAACGAAATCGTGAGTTTAATTTCTCTAAATCTCTCTGAAAGTCACCATTTAGTTCATGCAGAATTGTGAAATCGCGTGTTCGAACAAAATAATGAAATAATGTCGTTTCAGTCCAATGTGGCCGAACTTCATTTCTCGAGCACATCCGAATCGGTCCAATCTGAGCTCAAGACCAATTTCCCCTTCTTTTTCCACATGTTCGAAATTCGCAAAGAAATCCTCGTTTTGCTCGGGGAACACAAGGAAAACGTCAATTATTTCCTCGAGCATATTGATTTCTAAAAATTAAACGCACGATAAAGCTTTCATGACATGCAGTTGGAGAACGAAAATTACGACGCAACTTTATCCTATTTATCAAAATCTTTAGTGTCCGATGTCAGGGGCGGTTCACCATCTCTTGACCACATTGAAAATAACTTTCTTATCGTCTTCAGGTTTTTAGGACTGTGCTCCCAGTTTCCTTCTTTCGAATTAAAACGCGTTCTCCGTAACAGCGCAGTTTTCCTGTAGGGGGATGGCACAGGGACTCAAAATGGCCCTAGGAACTTCATACTTTGGGGTTAGAGTGCCTAGGGGTGGGATACACTTCAGCCAAAGAATTGACCCCAATTATCGATTTTTGACCTACCAAAATCGAAATTTTCATTGTCATTTTTCACCATCGTGTTACATACCACATACCATTCGATAGAGCATCGAAAGTTATGTAGGAATCTATGTTTTCGTGAAGATTGGTTAACAATTGTTTGAGAAAAAGTTTAAAAAATCGATATTTTTGAAAATCGAGAAGATTCAATAATTTCTTTCCCTATTTTCCCATGATTTCCGGGTCCTGAAAATTTGTTACAATGTGTAAAAAAGGATGGCGAATCCCATAAAAATTATCGCGACATTAATTTCGAACCCATGCATCGCTTTATTGAGCAAATTCTATCACCCGATCGGACCGATTCTCATCTCAGGTTCGAATCTGCCAATTTTTTGCCAGATTTTTTTCGTCACCGAATGATGCTGTAAACATTCTAAACCAACTTTTATGTGTATTCTGATGTATTTTGGGTGCTTTCGCTAGTTGTTCGATTCCTTAAAGAGTTCACTATTTGCTTTTCTCGGCTTCTTCGGCAGGTTCCTTCGTACCCTTCTTCATTGCCTTATCGAACAGTTCCTCCTTATTTGCCTTCTCAGAGTACCGAGAGGATAGTTTTTCACGTTTAACACATAATGAAGAGTATTATGGACAATTTCGAAGAAAATTTCGATAAAAATCTCTGAATAGATAGAGCCGACCAATGACGATCTGACAGTTCCGAGTCGGACAAGTATGATTGTTGAACCAGTAAATGTAAACTTGGAAGTTTTCATAATTTGTTGATATTGACTAACTAGACGTTGATTACGCGTAGCCCGAGGGGAGGGGAAAAAAGAGATAAATACTAAGAGATTAATGGAATGGACTCCTCGTAAACGAACGCGCCCTATCGGAAGACCAAAAAAGAGATGGAGAGATGAAATTGTTCAACTACTTGGTGTCTATTGGAAGGACACTTGCAAAAGAAACTCCTATGCATGGAGAAATAGCATCGTTCATCGGGCCCAGACCTTGAAGCATGAATAAATCTGTATCTGTATCTGACTAACTAGAAGTGATGTGTCGAGGTTAAAAACACTACGCTCTATGCATACTTCTGGGTGCAGGTTTTTGTTCAAGTGGAAGTTCGGTAGCCGGCTCCAGGTTCGGTCCAGGGGAAGCTTGGTAGACGGCTCCAGGTTTGGTCCAGGGGAGCTGGGTAGCCAACTCCAGACTACATTAAACACGACATACCGTGAATTTGGATTTTTTTGAACGATTACCCGGTAAAACCGGGATTAACCAGGGTTAAAACCGGCCAACCTCTTAGTCATATTAAATTTCATCAATCGGTCTGAAAATTATATTGAGCGTAGATCATTGCGTTATCCAGTTATGGCGATTTTCGTTTGCGGCGATTACGGTATGCCGCACTATCGACAACTAACTTTATTTCTGGAAAACTAGTTGAAACATGAATTTCCAACGTTTGGTTTTCTGTTTTCTGACGATGTACGCCTTTTATATCCAATCAATCTTCGGTTATCTCTTTTTACGTAATAAAATCAGTTGTCGATAGTGCGACCTATCGTAATCGCAGCCCACTGGAATTGTCATAAATCAAGAATTCAAAGAGCTACACTCAATATAAGAACTTGGATGGATAGGTAAACACGAGAGGCATTCAGCGAAGAATTTTCAGACCGATTGATGTACTCCAAGATGAATGGGAGGAGGTTGACTGGTTTTGACCCCGGTAAATCCTGGGTTACCAGGAAATTATGCAAAAACTTTCAAAATGACGGTATGTTGGGGAATGTTAATCGCTACAAACAGAACTGGCTTATCCCGTTGCAAAACAAAGTTCGTTGAAATTTAGGAGCGCGTTATACATGTTTGAAAACATCACGTCGAAACGAGTTTGACAAGGATTAGACAGGGATTAGACATTTCCGACGTCACAAAACATTTTTACTGTGATTCCCCACTTGGATCTTTTCGAAATTTTTGATTTTTCACGTTAAAACGTGTTAGACCATCGAACAACCAGCGAAAGCACTCAAAATACATCAGAATACACATAAAAGTTGGTTTAGAATGTTTACAGCATCATTCGGTGACGAGAAAAATCTGGCAAAAATTTTATGTCGGCAGGCGGATTCGAACCTGAGATGAGAATCGGTCCGATCGGGTGATAGAATTTGCTCAATAAAGCGATGCATGGGTTCGAAATTAATGTCGCGATAATTTTTATGGGATTCGCCATCCTTTTTTACACATTGTAACAAATTTTCAGGACCCGGAAATCATGGGAAAATAGGGAAAGAGATTATTGAATCTTCTCGATTTTCAAAAATATCGATTTTTTAACTTTTTCTCAAACAATTGTTAACCAATCTTCACGAAAACATAGATTCCTACATAACTTTCGATGCTCTATCGAATGGTATGTAACACGATGGTGAAAAATGACAATGAAAATTTCGATTTTGGTAGGTCAAAAATCGATAATTAGGGTCAATTTTTTGGCTGAAGTGTATCCCACCCCTAGGCACTCTAACCCCAAAGTATGAAGTTCCTAGGGCCATTTTGAGTCCTTGTGCCATCCCCTCCTGCGCTGTTAGGGAGAACGCGTTTTAATTCAACAGTGGTGAACAGTAATGATAAAGATGACATTTTATTCGTGATTCCTACTTTTCATGATACCTCACAGTATAGATTAGTGGATCATTCCTAGTCTCTCTTCCCATCAATAATGCTTTCCATGCATGTTACTTCCTCGCTTCCACAATTTATCTGATTCATCGAAACTCTGATTTAGACAATACATTGTGCTTTGTCTATCGATAGTGGAAACTCTCCTCAATTCTCTTGATCTCTAGCAGTTGAGACAACTATATAAAGCACGAAAAAGAGTAGGTTTCAATCTCATCGACGATGCGTTTCTTCCCCCTCTTCCTTGTTGTTTTCTCGACTATTTCTTCACAGACGGTCGAAGAAATCGATAAGTTGCTGGGCAGTGAGCACGAGACAATGGGTAAGGTATTTCACTAATAAAGTATTTCACTAATAATGTATAATTACGGTTTAATTTTTAGAAATCAATATGCTCGAGGAAATAATTGACGTTTTCCTTGTGTTCCCCGAGCAAAACGAGGATTTCTTTGCGAATTTCGAACATGTGGAAAAAGAAGGGGAAATTGGTCTTGAGCTCAGATTGGACCGATTGGACTTTCTTATATATGCTCGAGAAATGAAGTTCGGCCACATTGGACTGAAACGACATTATTTCATTATTTTGTTCGAACACGCGATTTCACAATTCTGCATGAACTAAATGGTGACTTTCAGAGAGATTTAGAGAAATTAAACTCACGATTTCGTTGAGAACAGCAATCAAATCGTCGGCAGTAGTCAATTCGATGCCATCAACAATTCTCTCTAGTTTGTACTTAACCTGAGGATAATGAAATGAAGCTCAGTTTAGGGGATAAATATTGACAAACCACCAACAAGAAGACCTTAGTCTCGTCAGTCAATTCTCCCATTTTTTTCTCCATCATGTTCACGAATTGAGAAGCTTTAGCAATGGACATGGGTGCATTTGAGGTGGACTGAAAATTCGAAATTCATATAATCATCTTGAGCCCATCATAGGGTAGCTAAGTTTTGTACGTCTCCCGGCACGGGTCACATTAAATCAGGTGGAAGTTGGCACACTTTCTTATATTCCATTATATTCGATGGACTCACTGGAACAGAGGAATTCTTCGGCAGTTGATCAGCAGTAATTTCATCATTGATCACTTTCAATTCTTCCGCATTCAGAAACTCGGGCGAATACTTGTTGATCAGGTCGAGAATACGACGAAATGCTGAATATAAGAGATAAGTAAGGCCGCAAGGACCATTAAATTCGTTCTTATTAATTTGACTTACCGATTATCTCATCTTTACTCTCGAGTACATGATCAATTTCGCCGATCGACTGTGAAGAAACAGTGGAGAAAACAACGAGAAGGAGGAAGAAACGCATCGGTGAAGTGAGTGAAAATGACTACTTTTCACGCCTTTTAAAGTTGTTTCAGATGCGAGAGATCATGTGAATCGAGGAGAGACTTCCGGGAAAAGTGAACAATACATTGTATTATGCTGAGCGAGGATGAATCAGATGGCGTTAGCAATTGTGGCATCAAAGATGAGAATGTGCACAGAATTATATCATTGAATCAGTAATGCTGATGGACAGAGAAACGTTGAATGTCCTGTTGATCAATCTTAATAGCTCAGAGAGAAATGAGAAATCAATAATTGTCTGTCCCTTTGTATATCTTCAATTTCGGCTTGTGCTTCAACGTCGATCTAAGTTGAAGTTTATTGATTACCCCCAGCTCATTTCTGTGACCTTAAATATTATTCTTAGATTACCGTCGACCATACACTGAGAGTATTCTTAGGATATCGGTTCTCGAGGGTTTCGACGCCTCCACTATCCAATTGACAATGACAATTAAGATTTTGAACTTTTTGTCGGAATTTTCATTGTCTTGTTGCAACTCACAGCTGGTTTTAAATTTCAAAAACGATTTCGGTTATTTAAATTCCTCCCCGTAGTTTTCTGCTGATTCTTCACATACGGTCGAAGAAATCGATATCAGTTTTTGAGAAGTGACCACGAGTCTTTATCGTGCATTTCTTAGTATCCCCTCTCACTTCTCCATCCGTTAACTTTGAATCATCAGATACCGTTTGGCCAATTGAAGCCCGTCTGTAAGTTGCTACAAAAAGAAGATTTACATTACTACAGAGCTTTTTTAAAATATCTATCACATTGTTTTGTGTCCTCTTTCAATGGGAGCATGGATGAGGGAGGCTTTCTACACAGAGAGAAAACATACTTATATGTAAGTAGGCGGCCTACTATGATCTCGACACCAAGTAAGCTATACTAACATATAAGTAGGGGGCCTACTAAGTAGGCGCCCTACTAACCCGCGGGCTCTCCGACCTGGCCCCGCCCCCTTTCTCGATTGGCTCCGCCCCGGCACGGTTTTTCGTCCCTTTCCCTCCATTCCTTGCTTGCATTATCTGTGCCGTTCATGTGTAAATAGGCACAACGAATAGATGAGAGTGGCTGATTTATTGCTGACAGTTTAAATAACATAAACAACCGAGAGACAAAACACACGAGAACAAACAACATCATAGTAAAAGTGAACTGCATGAATAACAGTTAAACATCAGTCTAATAGTTTTAGCCACAATCAAATAATGCAAAAAAAAGATCTCAACTATATTTATGGCGATTTAGTGCTGCGGCAGCTTTAATATTCTTGCTGTAGTCATCATCCTTCTCCTTTTCCTTCACTTCACTTCTGGCTGATGATGAGCGATCTGGAAGAAACGCAAATAATTAATAAAGAAAATTCGAATTAATTCAATTTTTTAAAAGAAATATTAGTTTCACTACAAATATATACTAGAGTCGATGCAAATATCGATGAGTAGATTATAATTATTGATTTACTATGCGTGTATGGCATTGATGGTTCAATGCAATGAGTGACCCTAAACACTCTTAAAGTTACCGGGAATCCACGGAATAATTTTGAATTCGCGGTATTCCCTGATGATCAATGGCGAGCGTCGCGTGTCGCGTCGCGGTCTTTTTTGAAAGCTCTTTTTCTCATTCGATGTTTTCGTTATATAAATTCTAATACTACAATAAATTTCAATAAATAATGAGGCATTGAAGTATGCAAAAAAAAGAAGCGAAAAAAGGCTGGAGCGCAATAAGACAACATGATGAAATATTCACATTTGAATTTGCGCGAACTCTCCTGATGTTCAGTGCTCTATTTTCGGACATTTGGAGCTGTGTCACGGCCTAATTATCGATTTTTGAAATTTTTTGCTTCTACAGCCTTTCTTTTACGGCAATTGTCTATTCGATTCCGTCGTAAGATCAGACACCAAAAATTTGGATTCCCGGTAACTTTAAAATTGCATAGAAACAGAATTGAATACAGTATTTCGCATAGTGAATCGATAGTATGAAGAATAAGATCTGGAAAAGCGAAACAAACCGTAAGTCGTTTTATTAAACAATCATTTATATTTCGGCTAAAGCACCCAAGCGCTATTTTCAAACACGAAATTACTGAAAATAAATCCCGAATTTACTAAAAGGCCACAAACGTAGCGGAATATACATTACTTGAGAAAAATCGCGGTCGCCATACGTGTTAATGATCGATGCGATCCAGATACAGAATGTTTCGAATGGCGTGAAAATTTGAAACTAAGAATCTTTGAGGCCTTATGGTAAATTCTGGTGGATGATTTTAAGCAATTATGGAGGGATGCCGACCTGACTGCTCTCATGAGGTAGAGCGAGAAGTAGAAGTTGAACCCAGTATTCTTGAGACGTTCCTTCTCGAACAGATCACGGTCCTGAACGCATATAAATATAGTTTCATTGAAGTAAGTCCCTCTCTTTCCCCGTCTTGGGGAAGTTCGGTAGCGTCGCAGACACAGAAGAATGTACATACACAGAGAACACTGGGTTTAACATGCTATAGTAAAAAGTGGAATATTAGAAAAAAACTGTGACGTTAGCCACGCATTTTGTTTTAAAAAAGTAAATTAATTTTTCGATCGAGCAAACATTCATAAAGAGTTTTAAAAAGTTCGCCTTCTTGGCCTTCTGGAGGCGAGGAAGAAGAGCGAGGTGCTTGCCCTCGAGTTAGCGGGACAGGCGTCTGCTGGGGCGCGACTTGAAGAGCTCGACGAGCTTCTATCTGAAAACTACTATGTAATGCATGAACAGTTTTAAATTCTAAGGAAAATACAAGCCAATGTCAATGAAAGTACCTGTCCATGTCGAGGAGTTGGTCGAGATCAACTCCACGGTAAGAGAACTTGCGGAAAGTTCTCTTTTTCTTAAGCTGAGCAAGATACGTCTCGTCCTGGCTCATGTTTGACCTGACAATTTGAAAATAATATGTGGACAACAAACACGAGCGGAATTTGCACCTTCAGTGCACGGGTGCCCTATTGTTCGTTCAAAGCCTTCCGGGAGAATGCAGCATGACATTGGGATTGCGCATTTAGTTTTAAACGGCGCAAAACTATGCCCAGTCATCGTCCAAAACTCGAAGCTACTTCAAATGCTCAACTAAGCAAACAGCGAAGAAAAGGACGCACTGTGCTTTTACATTAATAAAACGACCGTTCTATCTAGCCACTACTGGTATTACTCAAACGGCTAAAACATATAACGCCATGGTTTGGCCACTGCTGTGAAACACAGCTAACTTTGAACAGGCGTAATTATAGGTAAAACGCAAAATCAAACCTCGTCACAACTTTCACACGTGTGCTTTAACGCAAATTAAAACACTAACTAGTCACGGTGGTGCAAAATATATCAGTAATCAGGGAAATTCTTCAATTCAAATTAAATTCGAACTTTCGTACCTTGGAAGGTCTTCTTCTCCTCCTTGTTGGCCTTCTTTGGCCTGTGCGGCCCTCTCCGATGCCGGCCGGCATGACGCTAAGTAAAAAAATGAAAGTAAAATTAACAAAGGAACGGAAGGAAATCGATAAAACGGAGAAGAAAAGAGCGGCAATTTCAAAAATGACGTAAATTGGGTATACTGTAGTTAGACAGGGAAGTCGTGGTGGGAGCTAGCGAATTTCATATTTTTCGGTACCGTAGTTACGAAACATTGATTTTTATTTATTACTAATTATTATTTAAGAACTTATTTATTTTAATTTCAAAATGATTTAACTGTGATAAAATAACCCAAAATGAGGGAAATAAAGAAAGAAACAACTGAAAGTGAATACAATTACAACACATGCAATACATACATATATACATACATACATATTTATCCTGACATCAAGGCAAGGGCCTGCAGGAGGTATCATTCGGGGGCAGAGGAGGTCGGGATCTTCGAATTCGAGGCAACTGGGTCAAGGGAATGGATCTTGCTTGGCTTCTTTGGTCAATCGGAGTGTCGATCTTGGACGATTGACATTGACACATGCAATAATAACTATAAACACACACCTCATTACATAGCATAACACTGCAATAGCGCTAAAGTATTAAACATACGCAGCATTCTGACAGTGTGAAATCACTCAGCGCGCTCAAAACGGGAGGACGTCCGGATGTAAGTAGGCCTGCCTACTTACAGGTAAGTAGGCCCTACTAATGGGGCTTAGTAGCGCCTACTAGCCCGGTTAGTAGGCGCACTTCTAAGTATGTTTTCTCTCAGTGCCTCCAAGATCGATAAAGATCTTTACATAACGAAAATTCTTTTCAGATATATGTGGGAAATTTCGGGATTGTGTGCTTGCAATTCCAAATATTTATCAGTAATTATGTTTATGTCATCTGTTTGTACTTTGATATGAAGTATGGGAATCAATAAAATTATAATTTTAGAAACAATAAGATTTATTGATTATGCCTAGGTTTTCTTCCCGTGAACATTACTGTTTCAATGCTATCATTCCATGCTAACCTCACTGTCACAATTGCTAACGCCATCTGATTCATCCTTGCGTTAGCATTATGCAATGTATTGTTCACTTTTCCTATATACCGGAAGTGGAAACTCTCCTCATCTCCCATTTTCTCTCGCATCTGAAATAACTATAAAATGCGTGAAAAGTATTCATTTTCACTCACATCAACTATGCGTTTCTTCCTCCTTCTCGTTGTTTTCTCCACTGTTTCTTCACAGACGATTGAAGAAATCGATGATTTCTTGGCCAGTGATGGCAAGATAGTGGGTAAGATATTTACATTTCATTAAACAATAACACGAAAGTATGGGTTATATGAGATTCGTCAAACTCCTGATTCTTTTATTACAATTTTAAAATGATACGTTCATGAAATGGACTACTGGTGGTGTACTCTCTTTCTATACCTCGACGTGTCTCTCACTTTGCCATGCTCTCTCGCAGCCGTATCTGTTCTTTAGCATGGATTATCAACGGAACGTTTTATTATTTCGGACGAGTGCTCGTAAATTTGTAATAGCAGCTCAACGATTCCTGAATCTACTCAGTAAGTATTGGCCGGAGTTTGTAAGTGCAGAAGAATTGCCCGGGCTCAGACCTGAAGTCGACCTTGCGTTCTCCCGTTCTACAACTCCCGAGGTGTGCAAAGAAGTGTAGCACTTTCCAGCGGTGGCTATTCCCCCCTCTGTTTTATAATGTTAAAATGAAAAAATATATCTGGGATGTTCTTCCATGTAGAGTTTAATTTCAGTCTAATGCGATCTGGCCAAAATGACTGACCAACTAAACAATCAAACTAATCTTGAAGCTCTTTTCAGGAAGTTCCCCTGCTATACGCTAAGAGTGAACAATTCGAGAAATTGATTGCTGAGAAGCAGGAAGGACTAAAGAAGGAATCACAGGAATTCATTGAAAATGTCAGATTTATTGATTTTATTGATATACTCAATTTTACTCAGGTCTGGCCCATAATGCACAGCGCTCTTGGACCCGTTGAAAAGACGACTACTGACGAGTTTATTACTGCACTCAAAGCAACTGTGAGTGTTTAAGATCTACTATTTCCTCATTAACTTCACGTTTTGCAAAATTGACTTTTCAGTCAAAATGAATAATTGAAATCCAGCAAGTGTAGAGGAATAAATGAGTTAGTTGTTTTTGTTTCAGTTCACTGTCTTCGATGTCAACTTCTCTGTAGCATCGACCTCAGTTCAATCTGACCTCCAGTCAACTTTCCCCTTCTTCTTCCATATTCTTGAAATTCGCGAAGAAATCTTCGCTCTTCTCAAAAAACACGAGGGAAATGTCGATTATTTCCTCGCAAATGCTGATTTGTAAAGTGGAAACACATTCATTCATTTTTTATTCATGCATTCATTATTTATGATAAAATATTGAAAAGAACATTGAATGTTAGAAGCAAAATGAGGCTGTAATCGACTATAGAAAAAAAATCGAAAGAATATTTGTCAAGAAGATATGCCTGACAACAACAACTCTCTATCCATCCCTCACTGAAGGTTGCGATGAGAGATTATTGAGGCCCGGCCCGATTGGGGGAGGAGTAGAATCGACGGATAGTTTATACTGCAAGCGGGAAAGGGTGACGATTCAAGTTTAGCTTGAAGACCACTGCTTAAAATCGATTAAAAGTAACATCGAATACGCTTGGTTTCATAAAGAAGTTATTTTTATCGTGCACGGAGACAGGTGAAATACGAGGGCATATCATTTGGAAATAACTTTGCACATCTTTTCACTATCTCTTCATTTTTCTTCACCAGATCGAAGAGATCATTTCTCATTTCAATAAAGTTTTTTTTTGAATTTCCGTCTTCTTATTGTTCTCACAGCAAGTTTTCAATTGTAAAAAAACGAAATCGGATGCTTCTCTGTTATAGAGGACACTCTTTGAAGAATCTTACTCACTTAGTAACTTAGTAGATCCATCCTCAGCGGCGGAGCCGCGTGGATCACAGTTGTTCCAACTTCTTCTGTCTTGAGCGAACGTTGTCCTGTCGGTAGGGCGCTCGTTGGGATGACGATCGGGTCGATCGTCATGTACTGTAGGGCATTTTCGCGTTCTGCTCGATCGAATCCCTCTATCTCGCAGGCGGTCTGTCTTGTGGACGAGAGGGGGAATTGCTGTGTGGCACGAGTAGACCATAAGTCGTCATCTCTCCGCAAGAACATGGCCCGCCCAACGACGATTTGCTCTTGCGATAAGGTTGATAGGGTGTGATAGAACAGAAATACTTAGGATATCAGCACACGTCTGATTCTTCTTCTGCTGTGCTAAGAGCGTTGTTCCAATCAGTGCGCGTCCCAGGGCTCGGTGGGTCGTCCGGATGAAGTATACGGTAGTCGTCGTAAGTGGCCACATCTCAGCAGCGTAACAGAGGGCAAGTAGACCGTCCGAATCGAAAAGAGATGCTCGAAGCTTCGTCGCGTCTTCCCACTATGATGTGACCTCACGAATATTGGAGAAGGCACCCCATGCAGAGCTCGGTTCCTCCGTAGTAGCTCCCAGTGCATAGATCCGTCTCAACGCAACCGTCGACCGAGGTAGACGCACGCATGAATTGAAGAAATGGCGGCAGAAAATGTGCATTGTTTTGGTATGTTAGGGCAGACTATGTATATTGCGACAAACGGTCCTTCAATATGCTATTCAAGACGGTGCATACTAGACTTCGAAAAGTAACGGTTTTGGCACTGGGCAACTAGTTGCTTTTGTTCTGAAGCAACTGGCCATTCCGTCATTTACCCGTTGCTTTGAGCGGCGTGTGTAACTAGTTGCTTTTCTGAAGCATTTCGCAACAAGCGCTAAAATAACGTAGATAGTGAAATACTTACCATTTAAATATTTTTCACGTAAATATTATTTTCAAGAGCACCTGCAATAACAATATTCTGTTTTTTTTTCAAATCAAATTCTGTGTGTGAACAAGACATTCCCTTTTATACCAATTGACAAGAATTCAGTTACTTATTGTCGTCCTACTAATGTAAAACAAATTGGAAATAAATTTTGGACGATCCCTAATATGACAAGTGAAAAGAAAACAAAGATTACTAACATTTTGGCTTGATAGGACGTTCCACTGATTAATCGTTTGAGCGCGGCGTGAACCGCGATGTTTCGATGCCAAACATAGTGAAAAATGATCTCACGATCCCCCTCATAAACATTTTAATATTTCCCACCATCTTCCATGTAAATTATTTCATGTAAATTTGTCACATCAGAAAGCAACTAGTTACTTCAAAAGCAACTAATTGCATAGGCCGCTAAAGCAACGGGCGAAATAAGGAATGAAGCAACTAGTTAGTTATCTTTCAAAGTCTAGTGCATACTATCTATAATTTTACAATACTTTATCATATATTTTTCCCTTTTACACATCAACATGCTCTAGGAAGTATTTGACATTTTCCTCGTGTTCCTTCAATAGAATGAATATCACTCTGCGAATTTGGTACATGTAGAAAATGAAGGGAAAAGTGGACTCGAGTTCCTCTTGAACCGACACGGATGCATTGGAGAAGTGAAGATGGGCCACATTGGACTGAAACGAAATTAGTTCATTTTTTTTCTTTTTAACACGTGATTTCACGATGTAATGCTGCGCAAATTTCATTGGCGGAAAGTGGAAACCAGTCTTCCCATCATTCCATAACTTTTTTTCCGCGTCAAGATACAGCCTCCAAACGTTATACAGGAATGGTAAAATTCGAATGGAACATTTTCCTTTTTGCAATTTATATTAAGATTTAACGAAATTATACTCACGATCTCTTTGAGCACAGCAATCAACTCATTGGCAGTAGTCAACTCCATTCCATCAACAATACTCTCGAGTTTGGGAAGTACCTAAATATCGTAACTGGAGTATACTAAAGGTACATCCCGTCTTCGAGCTGGGCTCGCGGAAGAACACTGGTAGGCCTGTATTACAATGTGCAGATTCAGTCTGGAATGCCCACCTTGCGCCAGACCTATTTACCTGCGTGACCTAGTCACGACTTCCAAATCCCCGTCCCCAATGGGTGGGCGCTAGAGGTGGTCAGTCGAAAAGCCGGAATGAGAGGGAGAACAAAGGAGAACAAAGGATTGAATCGGAACGAACCGGAACGGAACCTTTGTTCGACATTATTTCAGACAAAGAAATTTTCCGACTGATCATCCCTAGTGGGCGCCTTGGAGAGGCGGTGGTGTCACGACCGGGAATGGAACCCGGGTGAGATGGAATGGAATGGGAGGGCGCCTTAGATCGCTACAGCACTTCGCCACACACACTGGGGGAGAATACTAACAGTAAACAAAGCTAAGAATTGACTAACTTCCGCAACGAAGAGCTTCGACTCCTCACTCAAACTGTCCAATTTCTTCAACATAAATTGCTCGTATTGAGCACTTTTCGCATCGAACAAGGGTGACAAGTCCTGGAAAGGAATGAGAATTATCTAGATAGCGGTCTATCCGTTGTGCACGTCATGGCGTTCTGTTTATGAAATACACGACGACAAAAGGAAGTCAGATATTCACCGTTGAAGGATCAGTGAGTTCGGCAATGATCATTTCCAATTCATTTTCATTCACAAGCTCCGGCCAGTACTTGCTGATCAGTCTGAGAACACGCGGCAATGCTGGAAAGATGAGTCTTGATTAGTACCATCGAATGCACTACCGGCCCTTATAATCCGTCAGAAGTGCGCGAGCTTTTCACGCATCTTTTCTTGCTCGTTTAAGGCTATTTTTCTTATTTGCGTTAGGTCATTGGAGACGCATAAGAAACTACTAATGCCCAAGGATTTAACCAAAAATATAAACGCTTAAGCGGTGTTGTTGTTGTCTTTCTGCGCTCTCTTTGTTCACGTGCTCTCTCGTCACTGTCTAGCTGTGTGAAAACAGCTCGCAGAATTCCACGACCTTCTAAGGTAAACGTAAAGGCTTTCCCTTATCTAGGCTCCAAGTCCTGAGGGAGTCACTGCTAAGGCCAGCGCATAACAGACCAGTTCAATCCGGAGGGCCCAATCTCTTCTTCGGATTTAGTTACCTTCGTGGTTACACCACTACCAATCTTTACTCATTCGAGCGCCTTGGTGAGGCGGTGGCGGTATACACAGCCGGGAATCGAACCCCGGTGTGGGACGGAATGAAACTGGGAGGGCGCCTTAGACCACTACACCACTTAGACCTTCTAACACTAAGAGGTGCGGCTAATTCCCTAGTTTATATTTTTGGATAAATCCTTCGGCATTAGTAGTTTCTTATGCGTCTTCAATGACCTAACGCAAATAAGAAAGAAAATAGCCTATTGCGAGCAAGAAAAGATGCGTGAAAAGTTCGCGAACTGACGTATTATAAGGGTCGTACTAGTTCTTCTAATTCAACTAACCGATTACTTCGTTGCTGCTTTCGAGTACATGCTCGATCTCGTCAAACGTCTGTGAAGAAATAGCGGAGAAAACAACGAAGAGGAGAAAGAAACGCATCGTTGAACGAGGGTGAAACTGACTTCTTTTCATGCCTTTTATAGTTGTTTCAGATGCGATAGATAATGGGTGATGAGGAGAGTTTTCACTTCCGGGAAAAGTGAACAATATATTGTATAATACTAAGCGATGATGAATCAGACGGCATTAGCAAACATCGAGGCATAGAATTAAGCATAGAATTATATCATTGAATCAGCAATGCTGGTGGAAAATAAATGGGAATTTCTGATTGATCAATCATTATAGCTCAGAGAGAAATGAGAAATTGTTTATTACATGCCCCGCTCTATATGTTCTTTGTCAAAGGTCTGTTCCAAAAACGGAGATATGCATGCATGCAGAGGGACCGATTTTTCTTCATTTTCTGAAATGATAAAAAGGAAATTCTCCGTTTCTCTTTCCATCAGCATTTCTGATACCATTCCTAGCATATTGTTATCGTCGATTCCACAATTGCTAACACCTTCTGATTCACCTTCGCTCCTGCTTGAACAATGCATTGCTCTGTTTTCATCTCTACCGGAAGTGGCTACTCTCCTCGATTCACATTATCTCTCTCATCTGAAACAACCTTAAAAGGCGGGAAAAGTAGTCAGTTTCACCCACATCAAAGATGCGTTTCTTCCTCCTTCTCGTTGCTTTCTCCACTATTTCTTCACAGACGATTGAAGAAATCGATGAATTCTTGGCCAGTAATAGCGAGATATTGGGTAAGACATTTTCAATTGATTAAACAATAACATAAGATTAACTGAATATGATTACAATATCGATTTTTAATTCAAGTGTACTACAAGTTGAATAAGTTAAAAACTATAGTAGTTATGACTGTTTCGCTCCCTTAGCGTCAGACAGTCGTACCCCTCAAAGATTAATGAACGCCTGAGATCCCTTTACGTCCTGATTCTTTTAGCAGCTCAATGGTTCCTGAATCTTCTGAGCAAGTATTGGCCGGAGTTTGTGAGTGCAGAAGAATTGCCCGGGCTCAGACCTGAAGTCGACCTTGCGTTCTCCCGTTCTACAACTCCCGAGGTGTGCAAAGAAGTGTAGCACTTTCCAGCGGTGGTTATTCCCCCCTCTGTTTTATAATGTTAAAATGAAAAAAATATATATCTGGGGTGTTCTTCCATGTAGAATTTAATTTCAGTCTATTGCGATCTGACCAAAGTGACTGACCAACTAAACAATCTAACTAATCTTGAAGCTCTTTTCAGGAAGTTCCCCTGCTAAGTTCTAAGAGTGAACAATTCGAAAAATTGATTGCTGAGAAGCAGGAAGGACTAAACAAGGAATCGCAGGAATTCATAGAAAATGTCAGATTTATTGATTTTATTGATATACTCAATTATGTTCAGGTCTGGCCAATAATGCACAGCGCTCTTGGACCCGTTGAAAAGACGACTACTGACGAGTTCATTACTTCACTCAAAGCAACTGTGAGCATTAATGAAATACTATTTTATCAAGCGCTTTTCATCCAAAATCTATAAGTCTACAAGAATAGATTAGTGAATTCGTTTTGTTTCAGTTCGCTGTTTTCGATGCCAACTTCTCTGTATCTCTGTAGCATCGACCTCAGTTCAATCTGACCTACAGTCGACTTTCCCCTTCTTCTTCCATATTCTTGAAATTCGCGAAGAAATCTTCGCTTTGCTCAAAAAACACGAGGGAAATGTCGATTATTTTCTCGCAAATGCTGATTTGTAAACACATTCATTCATTTATTATTCATGCATTCATTATTTATGATAAAGTATTGAAAAGAATATTTAATAATAGAAGCAAAATGAGGCTGTAATATCCACAATAGAAAAAAAATCGAAAGAATATTTGGCAAGAAGATATGCCTGCCTACGACAACTCTCTATCTATTCCTCACTGAAGTTTGCGGTCAGAGATTACTGAGACCCGGCCCGATTGGGGGAGAAGTAGAATCGACGAATAGTTTATACCGGAAGCGGAGAATATTGACGATTCAATACAGTATATGTAAATTTCCCCTTACAATTCGATCGCCTCGAGTCGCGGCGATATATTATATATTTTATCGACGCCCGAAGGCGCAACGGAATAATGTGTGATTACACGAACGATGTACAGTAAATAAAGACTCTCTATGGGAAGTATCGTTTGGGAAGGGGGGGAGGTTGCAATAGGGGCAAATCAGTGTGTAGATCAATCGTCGTGGTCCCATCTGTCATCGTCTGGTCGTAAGAATAAGAGTCATGTCGTGTCGCCCCATGTCGCCTCTCTTTCCTAGAGTCCCAACGTTTGAGTTTCGGCACAACAAAACACATCGGCGTGTTCTCCGTTCGATTCTCTATCGATTAATATATTTCACTTATTCTAGAAAAATATGTCATCTTTCGACATTTTTGAGGCCATTACACCGGATCTGGTGTTTGACACACTGAACCCTTCCTTGAAAATCAGGGGATTATTTCTTTTTTAAGGCTCCGTGTTGCGGTTTTAATAGTTCTAGATTTACATTTATTGCCAGGTAACATCGAACACACTTGGTTTCATATATCACAGAAGTGATTTTATCGTGCACGGAGGCAGGTGTCAAAGGTCTTCAAATTTTTAAATAGCTTTGGCCAGACGTTGGTTGTTTTTCTCTTCATATTTCTTCAACAGATCGAGAATATCATTTCTCATCTCAATAAAGTGGAAGACTACTGGGAAATTGTCCTTCAGTTCCTTCTTGACAGTTTCCTATTGCGAGTTGAAGTCGTCGTAGAGCGGACCGAGCTGCGATTAATAGAATATCTTAGAAAATGCTAACGGAATATATTACGTATGATGCTGGTGAACGTTCTTTTAGCATCATCGACGGTGTTGATTTCCTTATCACTGAAGGTATAGGCGATTATGACATTGGTCTTCAACTGAAATGAGAAGAATTAGAAGATTTGTATATTCATTCTCACAGGAAAATTAATTCGATCAACAACAATAACAAGGCAGGTAAGGATTTGAAGTTGTTCTTTCATTAGCTTATTTTCCGTTAGTATCATGATGGTGACTCACATCTGCAACATACTTCTTGGTTTCGTTGGATAGAGCTGTGAAGGTGGACTTCATCTGTTCTAGTAGATGCACAGTCTTCCCATAATGAGCGGTGCAATAGATAAAAGAACTTGTAACATATATCAGATATCTATTCTAACAGTGCAACGTATTGTTCTGCGGACTCTCACTTACTCAGTTTATCCCTATTTTTCATTAAACTATTTTAACTCACCTCTCTATTCAAGGCAGTTCATGTTCATAGATTTTATAATACTTTATCATACTTTTTTACTCTTTCACACATCAAGATGCTCGAGGAAGTAGTTCACACTTCCCTCATATTTCTTCAACAATGCAAGCAGTTCTGTGCGAATTTCGAACATGTGGAACACGAAGGGAAGAGTGGATTTGAGTTCCGACTGGACCGATTCCGATGCATTAGAGAAGTGAAGTGCGGCCACATTGGACTGAAATGAAATTATTTAAATATTACATTCATTTCGAAACGGCGATTTCATCTACATAAATATCGGTTATAGCTTCTGAGAAAAGATCAAATTGGACTCACGATTTCGTTGAGCACAGCAATCAAATCGTCGGTAGTAGTTAATTCGATGCCATCAACAATTCTCTCGAGTTTGGGAAAAACCTGAGTAGCGTTGAATGAAGCCTCGCGTAGATATTATACGTATGAACTTCCATTGTTTACCAAACAGAACAGTTCGCGGCCCTCTCACTTTTGCATGCTCTCTCGCCTTCGGTTAACACAAGAACCAACATTTTGGCATTTTATTTTATCATATTGTGCAATTAAAATGTAATGGATTGACCTACCACCGAAAGGAAGTGCATCGTTTCCTCATTCAAACCTTTCAATTTCTTTTCCATCAATTGTACGTATTTGTCAAGAATCGCGTTGAACGTTGGGGACTTAGACAAGGCTTGTTGAATCTAGAAAGTTGTCGACCTATTGTGTACGTCATGGCCCGTATTCTTCTGTTTATGGAATACAAGATGGCAAAAGTACTGTGAAAGTAGAATATTCACCGTCGATACAGCGTTTGACAGAAGTTCAAAAGTTATTTCGTCACTTATCACTCGCAATTCATCCCCTTTCAAAAGCTCCGGCCAATATTTACTTGTCAGACCGAGAACACGACCATATGCTGGAAAGAGGAGACTTCATCAGTAAGGCCGAAAGGGTTTTAAGTTCGTTCATATAAATGGACCTACCATCTATCTCGTTTCTGCTGTCGAGTACTTGCTCGATTTCTTCAATCGTCTGTGAAGAAACAGTGGAGAAAGCAACGAGAAGGAGGAAGAAACGCATCTTTGATGTGAGTGAAAATGACTACTTGTCACGCCTTTTAAAGTTCTTTCAGATGCGAGAGAAAATGGGAGATGAGGAGAGTCTCCACTTCCGGTAGAGATGAAAACTGAACAATACATTGTTCAGTGCTGAGTCAAGATGAATCAAGCGGGGTTAGCAATTGTGGCTTCGAGGATAACAATATGCATAGAATAATAATTTTGAATCAGTCAGTAATGCTGTTGGAAAGAGAAACGGAGAACTTCCTATTGATCAATCATGGCAGAGAGAAAGGAGAAATCGATAAATTTCTGTCCCGTTGTAAATGTTAATTTTATCAAAGGTTTGTACTAACCATCCGATTCGTTGTCTTTTTTTTAATTAAATAATTGCCCCAACTCATTGCACATAAATGATTTTTGACAGTATTAACAGATCATCGCCGTACATAGGAGCTCCTATTATCCATCTACAATTGACGTTAAACATGTGACATCATTGCTATTGCTCCCATGCGCATTCGATTGAACAAATCTTTTATCACGAAGGGAACGCAGTCTTTTCTCACTTTTACGAGTTCTTGACCAACTAGGCATTGAACTTCTTCTCATGCTTTTTGAGCAGATCGAACAATTCTTGGCGCATATCAATGAATCGGAAGAACACAGGGAAACCCTCCCTCAACTCGGTCTTGACACTCTCCGATTGCCTGTTGAAACTGGCGTATGCCGGAATGAACTGCAGAATATTTAGAAATTTTGGCTGCCAACAATTTATAATTTATCTTTGTCACCTAGCCGTGACATCGTAAATATCATCTTGCTTCATAATATTGCATAATTCTATAAGTCAATCAAATTTTTGGAATGATAAACGATCGATTGATTGATTGATTGATTGAGACAAACATACGACTCTATTGATTGATCTCTTGAACTCGTCCACTGTACTCGCATGCGGAGGTGCGAGTTTGAAAGCTACCATAAGATTCAAGGGCTCAAATTAAATAATTCCTTCCTTTAATCATATTCAACCCTCAAAATAATATACGAAGTGTTTTTAAATGTGCACACGTAAGAAAATTTATTTTATCTATATTTTGTGGGTCTCGATCCATTCATGGAGGTTGGAAATCATATCAACAATTACTACTTTGTATCATATGTGCATACAAAATCAAAATCGCTCACCGCGCTTACGAAATTCCTGGCATCTTGCGACATAGGCTCTAGTGTGATTTTCATCGATTCTGTCTGTTTCTTCAAATTTCCAAAGAAAAGTGGAGCGACCTGTAATTCTTAGCAAAATAATTCTCTCGGATCGACTCATAATTGTCAAACTAAAGTGCTTGCTCGTTAGGGCACTAACCTTTTCGGGCACATCAAGCTGGCCAGTCTTATACCAGGCCAGGAATTCATTCTCCATAGTGGCCATCTCATCGTCCGCAACGAAGTCGGGGTAATAATTATTAAGAATCTTCACCAGCAATTTGATACCTGCAATCAATAACTGATGTATAATATAATAAATTCACCAAAACTGGTCCAAAATAATAAAATTTTGCGATCCTGAAAACAGTAATACTAATTATACTAACTAAAAACAGTAATACTTCCTACTAATCATTCTGAGTTTACCAGAAACCAGAAGTTTACCAAAAGGATGATTGATGAAATTAATTGTGAACGAATATCATTCATTCCAAGACAACCCTTTACTACAATAATTAACATGTCCTAACATGTATAAATATCTATCTATCTAATGACTGCGAGGGAGAATGACCAATCGAGAAACACGCCGAGGTATAGAAAGATAGTAGTAGTTCACATGAACGTATCATTATATCATTGTATTATTTATATGGGTTAGATTGGTTACCCATTATAATGGGTTACCAATCTAACCCACTCTCATGATACTGATAAATGATTCTGATTCTGAATATCATGGGAGGAGGTAGCAATTCTACTCACCCTGGTTATCTCCTCCAGTTTCTATCATGGATTCGATCTCTTCGATGGTCTGTCCATAGACAGCGGAAACGAGGATGAGAAGGAGGAATAACTTCATCTTAATCAGCTACGAGAGTCGACTAACGGATAACTGATTCTGAAAGATTTTGTAGGCCAAGGGGGATGTTGGTGTGTTCCGTCATCAGGAAAGAGAACGAGAGAATTGAGGAGAGAGAAGACGTTGAAAGAATGTTTAGATGACACTGCGGAAGTTGACTGTACACAACGGAATCGAACAAAGTGTCATCTTTTCTGATAGATCATGCAATCATGTCACTTTCAGACAAAACATGCTTCAGTTTTCGAAGTCAGTATGACGATGATGAATCAAGTTCTATCATGGCAGAAAGAAAAGGTTTTAAAGATCATATTTCAACGAACCGATGCGAATCGATCAAACATCTTCAATTTTCCATCCCATTTACATCATATGCATTTCAATGTAAGAATTGTTTATCGAATGAAGTAACACATTTCTTCTCACTGAGATTTGTACTTGGCTAGCATCGCATTGAACTTCTCCTCGTGTTTTCTCAGAAGAGCGAGGAGTTCCACTTTCATTGAAATAAAGTGGAATACAACGGGAAACGCCTTCCTTAGCTCAGTCTTGATACTCTCCGATTGCTTGTTGAAGTCGTCGTAGATCGGGACATACTGCAATATTTAGTACTCGATCCGTCCTTCGAAATAGCCTAAAACAAACGAGAAATTTAAGAATCTTACTATTTTATTGAATTCTTTCTCAAATTCTTCCATCGTCTTCGCATTTCTGTTGGCGAAAGCAACGCTCATCATTAGACTCATTGATAGCTGGAAAAGTATCATTCCTCTTTCCCGAAACGACACCCAGGCTATAATCATAGAGGAATTTATCTTCGAAAGGATAGGTATGGAAGTATAGAAAAACATTGAAAAATTCTTCCAGTTCTCAAGTTCTTACCTCTCCCATGTACCGCGTCGTTTCGTTCGACAGAGATCTGTAGGTGAAATTCATAGATTCTCCCAACTTCATCATCTTATCGACCCACAGAGGAGCGATGGTAGTGACATCCTGTAGAAGTCTTATAATTACAGTCTTCTGTGGGTTCAGAAGTGTTGAGCTCACCACTCCAGACTTGATCGAGTAGTTGGCAACAGCTACCAACTCACTGGCCAGTATATTCATCTCGCTTTCGGGTACGAAGTTGGGATAGTGCTTGTGAAGAGTCTTCAAGAAGAAGTCAATTTCTGCAATGTCACTGATCATCTATCAATAAAATAAAGAGAACTGACCCTCTTTCTCATCGTCAATTTCAAACAGTTTCTCTATCTCTTGGATGGTCTGTCCATAGACGGTAGAAGTAAGAGCGATGAGGACAAACAGTTTCATCTTGAGTGAATCAGAAGTGAGAATGGAAATAAAGAAAAATCCGACTGTCGGGTTTTGTAGAGTGATTGCGATGTTGATGTATCGCCACCACAAGGGAGCGTGCGAATCAAGGAGAGAACAGACAGTGAAAGACTGTTTAGATAACGGAAAATCTACCCTTAGTTTATACTGGAAGAGGGAAATGGCGACGATTCAATGTTAGTGTGGAGACCAGAGACTATCGGACAACGTAATTGTGAAGAATTCAAACAGCGTAAAATCGATAATTCTAAATTCTCATTTATTTCCAAGGCAACATACAAGACACACGGTTTCAAAAGAAGTAATTTTATCGGGCACGGAGATTCGAGGTCTTCTCATTTCGAAACAGCTTTAAGCAGCTCTTGGTTGATTCTTTCTTCGTGTTTCTTCATCAGATCGAAGAGATCATTTCTCATTTCAATAAAGTGGAAGATTAAGGGGAAAGTGTCCTTAAGTTCCCTCTTGACCGTTTCCGATTGCGAGTTGAAATCGTCATAAAGAGGGTCGAACTGCAATTTTTTTTTTGGAAACGCAAATGGAATATGTAGAGCACGTACGATGCTAGAGAACGTCTTGCGAAAGTCATCGACGGTGTCGGTCTTCTTATCACTGAAGGCATAAGCCATCATTATATTGGTCTTCAACTGGAATGAGAAGAGGTAGATCATTTACTTTCACGCTACTTAATAGTGCCTCATCACAGGAAAATATCGCGCTCGATAATATTATAGGTGCAAGTCAGATTACGCTTTGAAGTAGTTTGAAGTAGTTCGGCCACTTTAATTGGCTTATTTTCCGCCGTTTTTTTAAAAGAGGTCTGGATCTTTTCATATCGCGCACTTCTCATCAGTCGACCAGTGAAGATAGTGTGTGAATTGAGGAGATTCGGTCTCGTTTAAAAAAATCTAATTTATGTTAGTATCACGATGGTAACTCACATCTGCGACATACTGCTTGGTTTCTTTGGATAGAGATCTGAAGGTGACCATCGTCTGTTCTACCAGACGCACGACTTTCCCCATAATGACCGGAGCAATTGATAGAAGAACCTGAAAGATCTATCAGTTATCAGTGCAATTTATTGTTCTGCGGACGCTATTTTCAGATGTTCTCTTTAACTAAACCAGTTTAACCCTATTTTTCATTAAAGCTCGCCTCTTGAGACTTGTCCGTCGAGTTTGTGACAAGCTGAAATTCCTTAGCTACAATGGCGATTTCATCATCCTTGATGAACTTCGGGTAGTGTTTGTTCAAAACCTTCACGAAGTAAGTAATGCCTGAACGAAAAATTGAAAACCCACATTGCCATATTTAGGGACACGTGTTCCGGATTCGTTCAAAATAATTGTGCGATGCATATTTCTCGGACAATATTGTAATCAGGGCAAAGGTAGGAAGGATACACTTCCACAATGCACGATTATTGATTAGAAAGCTACTCACCCTCCGTATCGTCCTCGAACTCGATAATCTTTTCAATTTCTTGAATAGTCTGTCCATATACGGCAGCAATCACAGCAAGAACAAAGAAGAACTTCATTGTGAGAAGATCAGAAACTGAATGTGGAAAGTGGCGCCTTCTACCGGCTTTTGTAGCTGATTCTATCAGTTTTATTGGGTGACTGCGGTGCTGATGAGCGAACGTACGAATTGAGGAGAGAACAGAGAGTGAAAGACTGTTTAGATGACAGAAAAGAGGGAGAATTGACGGATAGTTTATGATGGAAACGGGGAATGGCGGCGATTCAATGTTCGAGTGGGGACCACATATCATCGGACATCGTAATTGAAAATGTCATCTCTATTTTCGAGAAGGTTGTGTATTCTTTGGATAAAAAATGTGAACGCCGCTGCATAAAACCCATTAACCCATTAAATTATTGCTGTGTATGAGCCTAGTCATGTATCTGACCTAGCACAACACCCAAAATGCGTAGGACAATGCTAAAGTGAGCTTCGTAATTCTGACGTAATTCATTAGTCTTGTCCTCCGCTCGCGTAGCGAGACGTCGTTATTCCTTTTGCTCCCGTTATATAAATATTATTACTAAAACACCCGTTGTGCACAGACATAACATTTTGGCGATCAGGATTGTTTGACGTACTTATTGTTTGTTTCATAAGGCGGTTGGTAGCCTGGCTAGGAAGGTGGGGGACGTCGTCCACACCGGTGCCGAATCCTGGTTTCTCGCAACTTTGATAAGACACAGGGAAGACTATCGCCGATTTTCGAATTGGTTATAGACTTTTCTTTGTTCTTTATCAAGTGTCGCCTCTGGTGCCGTTTTCCCTGGTGCTAGAGGATATCAGGTTCATCAAACCCGTGCAGCGAAGAGTAGCACGTGGTCGTCAACTAGAGGATCTGCTTTTTTTGTGTGAATTGAAGTAAATTGGTGGTTGAGTAGCCAGACTGTGAAAGAAGGAGACGTAGTCTTTACTGGAGTCAAAGCTCTGGTTTTGAAGGTCTTATAGCAGCGGAAGCTATCGCCGATAGCAGCGGACTGATAGCAGCGGAAGCTATCGCCAATTTTTTTTGGTGATAACTACTCTGCGTATTGGTTAAGCCTGGGAACACGACCGATAGTTGGAATTGGTTTAGTAGATCAATAACTAAAGGAAGTGGGGCTGGTAGAGAGCCATGACGGCTGAAGACGAGGAGGTCTCCCCGACCATGAAGGAATTATTCACACAGATGGTAGAGATGCAGAGGAAAGTGGTTGACATGCAAGAAGACCAGAATGAGAAGTACACACAGTTATTGTCATTGGTGACTAAGGGTGGTAATAACGAGGGAAGAGCACAGAATATGATGACTGTGCAGGTTCCGTCCACGTCGAATGGACCGACTCTTGATGCGATTGAAGGAAGAATCGTGGATTTTGAGTACGATGAGGAGGAGTGCACATTCGAGCAGTGGTACGAGCGGTACCAGGATGTGTTCGTGCATGACATGAAGGGAGCAGATGATTGTTCAAAGGTGAGAGTACTGCTGAGGCACATCAGTGTGAAGTGCAATGCTCAGTACCGTGATCACAAGGCACCCGCCCATGTCATGGCTGAGTCGTTTGACGGCACGGTAGCCACACTCAAATCCTTATTCGGAAAGAAGGAGTCGGATTTCGAACTGCGTGTTCGATTCTTCAACCAGAAAATGTCCACGAGTGGTGATCTCGATGTGATGAAATTCGCCGCAGAGGTGAACCGTCTGTACCAGAAGGGTAATCTTAAGACGATTACTGAGGACCAGATGAAGATTACAGTCTTCCTGGCTGGTCTGGATCTGCCAAATCAGAAGGCGATGCGCACTCAGCTGTTCAATGCAGTGAGTCTGAAGGCATCGATCACGTTCAAGGAGCTACTCGAAAAGTGCTCCACGCTGAGGGCACTGGAACGTGACGTGGCAGTGGTACAGAATGTGTCGGTGAACATGGTGAAGACGTACAATAAAGGAACGACTGAAAGGAGCAAGAATCCCGAGTATAAGAGAGACAAATCGATCACATGCAGTAGCTGTGATAAGAAGGGTCACTACGAGAGTGAATGCTGGCTGACATATCCAGAGAAGAGGCCGAAGAGGCATGGAAGGAGGTCGTACCTCATCCACTGTGGTGGAGAGAGGAGGGATCGCGTGTATGTGAACTTGAAGGTCGGTGGAAAATCGATCGATTTCCAAGTGGATACTGGCTCAGATGTCACCATAATCTCGGAAAGTGACTGGAGAGGACTGAATTGTCCGTCTCTGACGAAGTTTGTCGATCGTATTAGCGATGCTAACGATCAGTCTCTCGAGATTCTCGGAATGTTTTCCTGTGCTATGGAGTACAGTGGAGTCAAGAGTAGCGGAGTGGTCTACGCTACTAGAACCCCGATTCGACTTGTCGGTGGTGAATGGTTCTGGAAGTTGAACCTGAGAAGATCATTCTTCAGGAATGATATTGCGGTAGTCGCATGCACCAAGTCTCCGGATGACTACGCAAACTTGATGGAATGTCAAGAATATTGCGAGACTGGACTGGCCAGACTGAACCCGAGAGGTAATACTGGAGGATGTGTAGATCCTGGAACCAGCCAGGTAAAGGTAAAAAAAGAATGGCCGGCGGAATGGCCGAGTGGTGTAAGCAACCAGCCAGCAGGTGTATGAAAAGGAGATCGATCAAAGATTAAAAATGGGAGTGAACTCGAAAGGAGAACACTTGGAGCAGGCAGGAGTATTCTCTCTAGTCGAAGAGAAGAATGCGTCTGTGGAAGAACATGCTGATCCCAGAGAGGACAGAGCGTGTCTGCCTGTGATTCCGGAGGTTGACTCGGACTCTGGAAAGAGAGGGAGCAGCTTCTCCAAGATCGATTTCTGTGATGTGGAGTCACGTGTAGAAGTCGAAGAGACGAAGGAACCGTTGATGAATCAGACACGTCACGGGCTGACTATTGTCGTGAACGACAGATTACCGTACAGAAATGAGCCCACTCTGAAGACGTTTCATGCGGATGACCATGATGCAGAAGCGCAATTGCTGACTATTCGTGAGAAAGTCGCATTCAAGAGGAAGGGAGAGCACACCGAGAATCTGGAATGGATTCCCAATGATCGTGCAGAAGACAGAGATGTCAACTCTTTTGGTTTCGTCGTGAGCGAAACTTACCGTAACCCGAGACTGGAGGAACGCACGGGTCCTGCCAGAAGCAGTGAACTACCTTTCGACTGCACAAAGGAATTCTCTTCGAGAATTGTGTCGGATGTCTCTTATATGAAGATCAAAGACCAACTCACTCTCTCCGAGAAGGAAGAGGAGTGAAGAATGTGTGGTGTCGGTAGGGACAACAGAGAGTTCGTCCAGGGTACTACCGTACATCAAGAGACCAGTACTATCCGTTACCCAAGTATGGAGGAGTCTTCGGGTCTTGCCAAGAACAGGGAACAAGTGTTCGTGTGCAATGAGGAGATCTTTCGAGGAAGGATCAGACATCAGCTCACTCTCTCCGAGAGGGAAGATGGGAGTTGGAGAGGTGTCGGTAGTGGGAACAGAGAGTTCGCCATGGGTACTGCCGTACATCGAGAGATCATGCGTCATGATGGACTGAGTGTCGAGAGATGGTCGATGACCATGGAGAAGTGCATCTACGGATCGAGCGAGAAGAAGGACATCGTCGAGGACAACTACATCGTCTTGCGAGCCTCAACTACCACGACAAGTGCGACTACATCGAGTGCAATCGTCGAGTCTCGCCGTGCAACTTCATTCGTCGAAGAAAGATTTGAGCCCACGGAAGATGTGGAGAACGACACGAAGACAGTTACTCTTAATGAGTCCCATCGTATTTGACCATCATTACCCAGTACTACGATATTGATCCTTTATTACCGTATAAGTTACCTTCGTACTATCGTAACTTCATATCGTCAGATATTCAATAATCGTATTTCATATCTTGTGGCGGAGGTGCTGTGTATGAGCCTAGTCATGTATCCGACCTAGCACAACACCCAAAATGCGTAGGACATACTGTATTCCATACACTTCTTACACACTTTACGCAATGCTAAAGTGTGCTTCGTAATTCTGACGTAATTCATTAGTCTTGTCCTCCGCTCGCGTAGCGAGACGTCGTTATTCCTTTTGCTCCCGTTATATAAATATTATTACTAAAACACCCGTTGTGCACAGACATAACAATTATGTACACTGGCCATTAATTATTTCAAACAGCGTAAAAGACATACACTCGGTTTCATCAAGAAGTGATTTTATCATGTACCGAGACGGGTGAGATACGAGGTCTTCTCATTTCCAACGTCTGGCCGAAGCAGCTTTGGCCATTCGTTGGTTGATTTTCTCTTCGTGTTTCTTCAACAGATCGAGAATATCATTTCTCATTTCAATAAAGTGGAAGACTACTGGGAAAGTATCTTTCAGTTCCTTCTTGATAGTTTCCGATTGCGAGTTGAAATCGTCGTAGAGAGGGTCGAACTGCAATTTATACAGAACAAAATGATAGTGGAGATGGAATGTTTAATTGACTTACGATGCTGTTGAATGTTCTTATAAGGTCGTCGACGGTGTTGACTTCCTTATCATTGAAGGTATGGGCGATCATGACATCGGTCTTCAACTGAAATAAGAAGAGTTAGAAGATTTTTCTATGACTCACATGTTTTCTCACAAGAAAAATTAGTTCGACCAACAACAATGGAAAAGCAGATTATGCTTTGAATTCATGGTGCTTTCTTTAGCTCACTTTCCGTTAGTAGCATGATGATGACTCACATTTGCAAGATACAGCTTGGTTTCTTTGGAAAGAGATTCGAAGGGGGCCTTCGTCTGTTCTGCCAGACGCATAACTTTCCCCATAATTAGCGGAGCAATAGATAAAAGAACCTGAAACATCTATCAGTTATCTACTCCATCAGAGCTACTTTTTTGTTCTGCGGACCTCCTTTTCAGATTTTCTTTTAATCTAAACCCGATTAGCCCTTTTTTGCATTAAAATGTTTTAGCTCACCTCTCCCGACTTGTCCGTTGAGTTCGCAATAAACTGTAATTCTTTAGCTACAGTGGACATTTCGTCATCCTTGATAAACTGCGGGTAGTTTTTGCTCAAAATCTTCACGAGGTCAGTAATTCCTGAAACGAAATGTATTCTCTAGGGCCGTATTGTTATTTGGTAGCGTTTCACATACTTCCGCAATACACAATTATTGATTGGAATTAAATACTCAACGTCCGCATCGTCTTCCATTCCGATCATCTGTTCGATCTCTTGGATTGTTTGTCCATAGACGACAGCGATCAGAGCAAGGACAAGGAAGAACTTCATTGTGGATTGATCAGAAACTGACTGAGGAGAATAGTTCCTACCAAGGGCTTTTGTAGATGATTCTAACAACGTTGGTGAATCGTCGCTGAGAGAGATCGAGCGAAATGAGGAGAGTGTGGAGAATTAGCGGATGTTTAGAAGAAAGGGAAGAGGGATTGGATGAATCGTTCACGCTGGAGAAGAAAAAAAGGGAACGAGAAGTGATGAGTCATTTTCATTTGAGAATATTGAAATCATAAGGACGTAGATTCAAGGTAACGTCTTACTTATTTCAAATATAATTATAATCGCTTATCATAGAGGGCGGGGATGACGTGCGAGTCGAAGATTGCTGAACGGAGCTTCGAGCGTTTGAGATGCGAAGTGACTTCTCGAATGTTGTTGAGAGTGGCGTAGGTTGTTCTTTTCATCCACAGCTGCTCTGATCGAATGTCGCCGTCTCCTCCAAGTTCACGGCCTAGGCAGGCGTGCCCGGGAGTATCCTCTCCTCGAGATCTTCCCCATGGAGGGAAATCGGCGGCCTGTGACACCAGTCACTCATCATGAGCTTTGTCTTCTCGCTATTGATAGATAGGCCAATCTTCTCTCCCGCATCTTCCAATTCCTGCAGCATCTTCTGGAGTGAATCGAAGTCCTCTGCAACTAACACGATATCATCAGCGAATCTTAGATGGGAGAGACGCTTCCCGTCGATGAGAACTCCGTAGTCGTCCCAACCGAGGCCCTTCATGCATGGCTGTGGTAAATAACTTGGGGAAATAGTGTCTCCTTGACGTACTCGTTTCTCAATTGAGACACGAATGGACTTCTCGAATGGGTGCATCTCCGTGAAGCAGTCAGTGTTCAGCTTCTCGAGTGTATCGACGAGGAATGAGTGATTTTTTTCCTAATCATGAGTTCGACTGGTATCTCGACAGAATCGAGGCCTTGATGTAGTCCGAGTGGACGATGATGCTCCCAATGGAATTCGAGTAGAAGGGACAGTGTATGAATGTCATCGATGGATCTGTATCCTCGCAGTCCCGTTTATTCAACGGATTGGCTGCCGCATAATGAACTCTCCATCCGAGTCACCAAAAATGAAAAACGTAAAAAGTGAAAACATTTTATGTTGCAATGTACCACCCTTTCATGATTTCACAAAATTACTATATTTTGTTGAACAATCAAAGAGGAACTGATAAATAATACAATTTCTGGGTAAGATATTCATTATTTCATAAGTCGAATCACATGAAAGTGAGATATTCCGACGTCTTCCAATCGATCTTTGGCGGAAAGTTCGCGGCCTTCTGAAATATATTTTGATGTTTTTAAAATAAATTATTTCATCAAACCTTGCGATACCAATCGTTTTCCAACTATCGAACGGTCGTTGATCGAAGTGCATACTCGGATTTCCTGAAACACAATATAAGGACTTTTTAATAGACATTAGTCGTTCTTTTCATCCTATGCGTTTTTGTTGATCGCTCTCTCAATTGTTATCGCCCTCATCTCCCATCTGATTTGAAAGATACGTGTAGAATCACAGTTTTCGAATTAGATTATGAATCAGATACTGTTTTCAGGAATAATTGAATAGTAATGACCTACCTTCCATATCTCCTCAATCTTGTCCTGTTCATTGCAGAAGAGGGGATAGGCGACACCTCGCTCATTCTGTAATCAGTACAGAATGAGTAATCAGATTGAAAGTTACACATAGATACTTCGATAGCACAATTTCAACAATCAAACAACTTTGAAATAAGCGCAAATAAATTTGACTGGCCTTGATGTAGATGATCATGGTTGTTTACTTTCCTGTTGACAGAGTTCGCGATTGCTCTACCAGAGGTTGTTGTTTCCTTAAGAAATAAACATCATCGATGCTTGGGAAGAAAAAGAAATAGAAATAGAACGAGATAAATAAAACAATAACGAAGAGAAAGGCTCGTCTCACGTGTAGTGACCACAACAGCGACTGAGGGGAATAGAGTGATACGACTGATAGGCGGTATTATAAAGAGGAGCTGAGAGATAACGAGAACTGAATGTGATCGAAAGAAGAAGAAGAGACAGTCGGGAAATTCCCGCCTCCCCTCTGGAATAGTCAATTCCACTTATTGAGTGATGAACTAACGATCAAAACAGATGAGAGTGCAAGGTGTGAGGAGAGGGCAAGGAGGGTGCTCCCTGCCCTAGTTCACTATTCTCCGACACATTTCTCACACAACATCAACATGTTTTGAGGGGGTAAGTGTTCCATTTATCTGAGGATTCAATTCCCAGGTGAATAAAATGTCTAACGTGTAATTCTAAATTCATACTTTTTGTTCCCCCCTTCGTGTGACATCATTACTATGCAATATACGCCGACGAAGTGGCTTTATCGAAACAGAATGGTGCCAGCCAATGGTACGGCATACACTTGCACTAGGAAATAAAGGGGGAAGAAAAGGGGGGAAATCAGGGACGGGGGACGCAAGGAACCGGACCCTGTAAAGTGCCAGAGCCAGAACCGCGACCGGGGAATGGGGGATGGGGAATAATTCGCGTTTGTTCTCTTCGACAGGTCGACGGGGGCTTCTTCACTCGTCAACGTCTTTGCGGACCCTGGAATCGGGCCAACATTTGAATTTAGTTTTGGCGGGAACGTCTCCTTACACTTTGCGGTTCTTGTCCTTGCTTCTACGACGGGGAAAACGTGCGGGCTGCACGGCGTTGTTGGCATTGTTGCGGGGCGCCGCGTTCTGAGAAGAATTAGAGGGTTACTGTAGTTGCTGAGATCGAACGAATTCCGTACCGGACGCTGACGCTCGAGAACAGTCACCGGAACCGTCAGCTCCACGAGCACCTGAAGGACTTTTTTTTTCTTTGATCTTTGTCAGATTAATCTTTGATCTTTGTGAGATTGATTATTGATTTTTGATCTTTACTCACATCATCATCCTCAGGCATGAGTTCGGTGACAACGCGACGAAGCGACTTGAGCTTGAGCACAACCTGCAAGTTGATCTTTGATCTCTGTATCGACTGATCTTTGAACTCACCTTGGTCTTTGCCGCCTTCTCATTCTCTCCCACCAGCGACACACAGCTTCTTCTGCTGTCAGCAGAAGCGTGACGCGACGCCTCACGCGCCGGACGCGGAGAGGCGCGGACGGCAGCACGCGGAACGCGGCCTGTGCGACCAGAGCGGCCGCCACGGGCAGCAGGGACACCACGGCTCTTCTGGCCCGACCGGCCAGAACGGCCAGAACGGCCAGAGCGAGAAGTGCGATTGGACTGGTGCGGAGAGACGCTTCGGACGCGGTCGACGGGAGCCTCCTCACGCGCCTCGCGCTGAGAGCCGCGCTGCTTGCCAGATGAACCGCCGCGACCCGAGCTGTTAGAACGGTTGGCACGGTTGGAGCGGTTGGCTTGATGAGGAGAACCGCGTCCCGTGCGGACGTCGGACGATCCGCGCGCGGTGCGGAGAGCGGGAGAGTGGAGAGGAACACCGTTGGAGGTGCGACCTGCAAGAGTATCGATTGGGGTACTCTATGGGTGCGACTACGGTATCTTACCATATTCAGTGTCGGTGTCCGAGTTCTGATTACGGTAGGCGCCCAATCGCTGACGACCATGGCGCGCAGTACGAACAGCGACGGGAGATGGCTGTTCTTCTGCCGGAGGAGCGGGTCTGTAAGAAGGCACCGGAGCCCTACAGTACCCCAAGAAGGCTACCGTACCTCTCGGGGACAGGGGGCGGAGGGTAGTTCTCTCGATCGTAGAAGTGAGGATGAGAGGGATCGTGAGCATTATCGGGCGGCATGTAGGAAGACGATCCGTACGACGAATCGGAGCCATTTCCAGTAAGAGACTCAACACATTGCATCATCAATAGGTAACCAGGGGGCCGCTCACATTTCCCGATGCATCAGATTGCACTTGAGATGCTTGGTCCGAGCCGGTGACACTCTGTAATGATTATTGCTTGATAGATCATCGATAGATGGTCACGAACGGTAGACGAGTGAGAAGTGCCGGTGCGACTCTGAAAAGATTGCGTCATCACTATGCAATCAACTTGCTACCGTACCGAGGAAGTCGTGTCGTTTCTGGCAATGTTGGTGGCGTTGGCGTACTGACGACTGATGTCTCTCACCGAGATCTGAAGCCATTCCATACGGTATACCGTAACCATGCATACAGTACCTTGGCTCTCCCATCCTGATTACGGTACGGATGAGGCGTGGCCGCTACAGCCTGAACGGTTTTGATTGGCACCGTATAATTGAAGATACCGTAACACGGATTCGAGCACTACCGTACCCTCTGGTGATCAGGAACAGACGAAGAAGTCGAGTACTGCGAGGATTCATCGGTGCCATTCCTGAAATAGACGAGCGATGTAGAGAGATCTCGACTACCGTAACCCGGAGGGCGCCGACCTATATGGATCTCGACAACCTTAATCCAGAGGTGCTGATTCTGGGAGTCTACGCTACCGTATTCCGAGGGGTACCGACCCATGGGAATCTCAGATATCTTTCCACGGGGGGCACCGACCCCACTATCGTGTTACGGTGATTATGGCCAACTCAGGTCATTGTCCCTCGGTGAAAGGGCGCTGACCATTGGGGCCATAAGCACATTAACCGGGAGTACACAGATATCGATCAATAGGGATCTTGACTACTGTAAGCCGGAGGGCACTGATCCACATGGATCTCGGCAACCGTAATCCAGGGGGACTGGTGTTTGGGATCTGGATTACCTTATGGTACCAATGAATGTGGATCTAGACTATCATTCCACCGAAGGGTATCAAACTGTGGGGATCTTAACTACCGTAACGTAACTCCGAAGGTCACCGAACCAATGGTGGTCTTAGCTACCGTAACTCTGAAGGTAGGGTTGAGGGGATCTTAAGTACCGTAACCCTGGAGGTATTGTGAAGGTAACCCTAGAGGGAGGGTGAAGGTGACTCTGGAGGTAGGGTGGAGGGGTCCCTACCCGGGTACTCACTCGTCCGAGGGGGCGTCCGGTTGATCCTCGTGAACAGCAAATGACGACCGATGGCGACGACTCATTTGAGTGGAAATAAGTGGAGAAATGGAAGAAGAGAAGAGGAGAGAAAATATTCAGCCATTGTGACACGTACGATCTATGCAAAAGGGTACTTTTTTTTGCAAAATTTGTGATTTACAAATATTAGATGAGATGAAATTATCACACGAGCAGTTTCTCATCATGCCGAGCGGTCGTTTCCTTCTCTTGTCGATTCTCTGCCTCTCTACAGTATCCGAGGCGCGTCTGTGCTACTTTCCGGATTCGGTCAGTTGTCTGGGATTGATCTTTGATCTCTGATCGTCATTTATTCGTTCTCAGCAAGGAAAAGAAGTGAACGAGGTTACGTGTCCGCCCGATTACTTCTGCTATCTGCTAATACAGAAAAATGAGATCTTGGAGACGGTGGTTGGTTTCTTGAGTGCGACTCTGCACGAGATTCCATTCACAGGGCTGCACCAAGTATCCCTGGAGAGTACCCGTAGCACTCCGGAAGATAATATTCGAGCAGTGAGAACTACTCCGAATCAACATCTTATTGATCTTTGATCTCCTACCTGCCATTTTAGGCTCAAATTGCGTGCTTCGTTCGATCCTAATCTCTTCGCTATGGCAAATCTAGCTGGTACTGGTGCATGTACATTTCCAGCAATTGCCTAATGATCACGCAACTCGTTTTAGTCACATACTGTGCCACTCGAGGCGAACCTTGTCCCAAAAACTATGACACTCTACACGAATTTGAGGTATGGTAGCCGGCAGCGAGTGATACCGTAACCGGCCGTGTTTCAGTCGGGTCAAGTACTGGCGTATCTTGATTGGTTCGAGGGAGCCAAGCACTACGTCCTTCAACACGCAAATAGAATAGAAGAAATCGATGAAATTGTCAGCCCATTTTCACTTCTCACCGTAATTTTTTTTTCAGGCTGGAAAACCCATTCCGTGGTACAACTTCAACATTTTCTACGATTTGATCTGAGAAGCGTGAAAGAAGTCAATACAAGAATTCAACATCAAATCATTATAAACTCGAGTTGTTATTATCGTGTTGATAAAACAACTTTTAATGTTGAAAAGTACACATGAATCGAATTGTTAGCATTTTCACAAATCACTATCATGACCTAGCACAAACTTATTCCGGACTGCATTTCGAAGTCAGCATACTGTAGTCCAGTCTTCAATATTCTGGCAACTTGCCAAATTTATTATTACTTTCTTATTTCTCTTATTACATTGAATAAAGTACGTGTTCCTACAATATCAGCTGTTCAGCAGGAGATGGCAACTGTTCGCATGCAATTCGACCACGAAGAAGAAGAGGATGAAGTGCCCAATCGAGCGGACAACAATCGGTTTGTATTCACTTATTTCACACTTGGTTTCGCACAATTTGCACGCTTTTCACTTGCTCCCAATTAACATGTTCGATTAGCGAACATCGCACGCAGTGCTGGTAGTGGTTTGCTTGGTGTGTTGTATCGTTTGAAGCTTTTGTTAGTCCGTTCACCCACTGCTTTTCCTTATTCACATTTGCTTCTCCCAGTGCCATTCGACACGATGCTCGTGTGTCATTGGGACGACGTCGTCGACCGTCAGATTCGACTGATGCCATTCCTCGACCCGCTGCACGATCTCTGCCTCAACAAGTTGCAGTCCGCTCCGCTCCTCTCCCTGTCTCTCCCCTTGTAACCTCAGTGCTTCCTCGTCCCGTTCTACAGCCAGTTCGTCGAATCTCCCGGCTTTATCGGAATATCGACGCAGTGACGATGGGCGAACACCTGCCTGGAAACTGGCCCGAGCCGAAGTGGACTAAGTGCGGCCTTTTGCTTTTTTGCCTTTGCTTTGCGGCCAGTGCGAATTTGCCGCAAGAACCTCGTGCAACTTGCGAGTAACACCAGCTCAATTATGTTGTTGTTGCCGGCAATTTGCTTGAGGCTTGTCAAATTAACAAACTAAAACAACTTGAGCGCGTATTGCGTTATACTTAGTTCTAATTCGGTCAAGGATCAATCAAATTGCCGGTAAGTTTGATGTAGTTGTTTTGTCCATGCACGCACATGCGCAAGTTAGCAGCAATGATTGAGGGTGGAAGTGGAGGTATTTCCTGCATATTGCACAAGGTCCTTGCGGGAAATTTGCGCTAAAGTTTCTGTGTATGTCGTGGTTTTGAAAATGTATTTATTTCGTTTTAAAGCCCATGACTTTAACATAATCATTTGTCTAGTGGCTCGGACTGGATTCACGCCCTCGAATCGGGAAATCTCATCACTGCGGCTGAAAGAGACGAGTACAGAGACATCTCCTTCAGAGGCAACTGGACTCTTTCCAGCTGCAAAATCGGTCAGTTACTATATATTAGAAAATGCTAACGTCTGTCTGTCTGTCTGTCTGTTTGTTTGTCCGTTTTTATTTTTTTCCTTCCGTCCGGTCACACTTTTTTCTCATTTTCCTTATATTTCGCTTCAAATTCGCTCTATCTTCTCAGAACCTTTTGCATATGACCAGAATTGCTTTAAAATTTTACAAAATTTAAATCACCAAATCCATGGTCAAGTGGTTAAAGCGCCTGATATTCAAATCCGACCGACGCAGGTTCGACCCCCGCCTCGGGAAACCTTTTGCCGCATTTTTCGCAAGTGCTCCTGGCACGTTTTTAAGTACCGTGAAACACGTTTTCACCAGTTTTGCCGAGTTTTAAAAAAAAAAAAAAAAAAAAAAAGAAAAATCGAAATTTTCGAACTTTGTCCAAACGCACCGTTGAGTGTCGGGGATCACAGGAAAAGTGTTTTGCGATGTCAGAAACGTGTCTGAACGTGTTCGAACTCGTTTCAACTTGAAAATTCGATATTTTTGAATGTTTGCCAAACACATCGGGGAACAGGAAATATGTTTTGCAATAAAAAAGGTTCGGCCCCCTGGCTCCAGCTTCGGTCCCCTGGACCGAACCTGGAGTCGGCTATCGAACTCCCCCTGGACCGAATCAGAAGTAGGATGTCACGCTCCCCCTGGACCAAACCTAAACCAATCTACCGTGTTCTCCCTGGACCGAACCTTGAGCCATCTACTGAGCTCCCCCTGGACCGAACCCGCACAGAGAACTATGCATAGAGCGTAGTGCATTTAACCTCAACACAACCCCGCTAGTAAACGCATATTGATTGCTATTTTGGCAAAGAGAATGCACAATGCGCCGGACCTTGGCGCCTTAGAGCTCACTGTTATGTTAGTTCATTGTATTTAAAGTAATTAAGTTATATTTGAATCAAAATATAATAGCTACATGCAGATGGTGATGGATTCGGTGTGAATGAGCTGCTTTCCGACTCGGTTGATTCATATTGGCAGAGTGATGGACCCCAGCCACACATGATCACTGTCGAATTCCCGAGAAAAGTGAGGACGAAATGGCTTAATTAACTACAATATACATAAATGACAGTTTCGTATGCAATGTTTACATTGCTCCCATTCACGGTGTTTTCATTATATGCGAACTGTAATATCGCTTGAATTTAATTTTTAATTAAAAACTGACCGGAGAGTCAGTGTTCCATAACATGTACGGCTTCAGCCTGTTTTTGTTTTCAAGTGTATATCGATTTCGACGGCTAATTTATTTTTTGAAAGAAATAAAATTGTATAAAATTCAGACTGACATCTCCTTCCTCGCTCTCTTCCTCGACTTCAAGAGCGACGAGTCATACACTCCCAATAAGTTGGTCTTTTTAATGTGATATTTAATTATTTAATTTACTAATAAAAATAAATAATTGAAAAAATATAGTTCTGAACTTTTTTCATAATTTTCTGTGAGTACCTCCCATTTGTTTGTTGACAATATCGGCATAGGTCAAATAGGTACTCGCTAGCGAAGATAGGCACTTCTGCAAAGCATTGAGACCATGTCGGTCAACGAAAATTTTTCAATGTTTCCTGCATTCATAGGTCAAATAGGTCTTCGCAAGCGAAGAAAAGCACTTCTGCTTGGGGCCCGGACCATGTCGGCAAGCAAAATTGAGCAAATAAATAAAAATAAATAAAGTAAATAAAGAAGGAATAAGAGAAAAAAGTAGAGGAGGGAGAGAAGAGCGGAGGCGACCGGAATAGGCTGAAGCCGTCAAATAGGGTCGCGCTACTGTGTTTAGCGGCTATGCGCACTCTAAAATGATATATTTCTATTTTCGCAAGGGAAAAAATTAATTTCTCGCTCATTTTTGCATTATAATTTTTATTTAAATTTTTTATATAAAGAGGAATGAATTATGCACCGAACGTATACCATGCCGTTCCCTGAATCGTGCTAGAAATGAAACGGCATCGTGTTAAAGTTTGACCGAAAATGTATTCTCGCAATAATCTTCGCGGAGTTTACTTCTTCGTTCTAAGTGGCCAAGGCTGCGCATGGGTCAGGTTCATGTTATTTTAACTAATTAATGCATGCTGAACACAATGGAATTCATGCCGACCCATGCGCAAGCCAGTAAAATATCAAACTTTGACAGAAAATCGAAATTTATTTTTTATCCTCGTACTCAAATATTCAGTTTTCTGGCTGCTTTCGCTCGAATTTTCATCCCGTCCTCCCTGGTGGTTACAGTAATCAGATTCTTTGGTTCTGGACATTTGCAGGGCCTATCAGCAACTGATTTTCTTATACTTTCTTATATTTCAGAATAGTTTTCCGCGTTTCCGCAATGTACTTTTTATTTCGTCCACGTTTTAATTTACTTAATTAATTTAAAAATTTTTTTATTTACCTTTATATATTTAATCAAATTTATTTTAAAATATTTTTTTTTATTCAGGACACTCGCCAATCACTCGTCTATATTTTTTTAAAATTATTTATTGTAGTCGAAAGTTAACTACTGAAAGGCCACAATGCTGAAAATAGGTGAACGATGCTAACCTTGATTTATGGTGCTTGGGTCTCATTTTAATTGATATAAATCACATTACCTTCTCTCACTTTCTTGTTCTTTAATCTATGCGTAGTGGAATATATCTACAGATTATTTGAATCCCTTAGGATTTTTATTTAATGTGCAGACTGTAATTAGAACAAATTTCACGGAATTTATTATGAAAGGTAAGCAATGAATTCCACGATTCCACACGGGATAAATAAAGCGTGCGATAAACAGGACAACACAACACAAGCGATGGTGAGATTGGTGGGTTGCGTGCATCTGACAGTTCGACCAACTTCAATAGTCGAGTGCACGTGCGGGGATGCATTGTAAGAAGGCACACGAACACAAGAAGCTGTAAATAATGTGTTAGCACGCTCGTGTCTTGTGTATCGTTAGTATCTAAACTTTTCTTACGCGCAATACCATTATATGAGGCCGTTCGCGTAAGAATCGAGCAAGAGCTGGCACAGTGAAAAAAGGTAATTTTTCTGAAACTAGGTGATTTGAGGTTATCGAGGGTGCTGTTGACGATAGGCATATTCATTTTGCTCGTAGAGCGCCCGTTGGCGCCAGACGGCGTCGCGTCGAAATCGCGTTTTGTGGAATATCTCGATTCCAAATAATGCTAATTTTTTGCCCTTTTTATGTCCGGTGCAGAATTTGATGGGGATTACGCCTGTCTAGTTCATTTTGTTTCATTATTAAAAATAAAACCGAGGGACGGGAGAGAGAGGACAGCCACAGGGAAGAAGGGGCGCAGCGAGAGAACGTGGGGAATTGAGAGTGCCGAGAGATGAGGGGAGGGAGAGAGGAAAGTTGCTTCTTTTACGTTCAATTTCAATTCACTATACCCCAGCCCAATTAGTTCTTTGACGCTTTGGTTGGCTATAAAAATAGATTTGGAATCTTCTGGTCACGCCGGTCCGATTGGTGTACATGAACAAGGATAGTTTTCGCTCTATCAAAAGTTGTATTTTTAAATTTTATTTTTAATAATGAAACAAAATGAACTAGACAGGCGTAATCCCCATCGAATTCTGCACCGGACATAAAAAGGGCAAAAAATTAGCATTATTTGGAATCGAGATATTCCACAAAACGCGATTTCGACGCGACGCCGTCTGGCGCCAACGGGCGCTCTACGTGCAAAATGAATATGCCTATCGTCATCAGCACCCTCGATAACCTCAAATCACATAGTTTCTGAAAAATGATTTTTTTCACTGTGCCAGACCCAGCCGAATCTGCTCGATTCTTACGCGAACGGCCTCATATTGCGCAGAAAAAAAAATCAAAATTATGGCCTGAAAGCACTTCTGCGTACGATTTTGGGCACTTCGGCACGAAGTGCCGCGAAAAAGGCATTTGACCTATGCCTGCATTTCTGACCACTTTTTTGACAAATTTATTGAAAATTGGGCAATATGCACTTCTGCGCGCGATTTTATGCATTTCTGCACGAGAAACCTGCGAAAAACCCATTTGACCTATGAATATCGGAATAATAATGATAATAATAATAATAATTCCCCTCAGAGTTCTCGTTCGTCTCGGATCGTCTCTCATGCATCTGGACGACCAATTCGAGCACGATTTGAATGAACCCGTCGGATGGCAGGTAGACCACATTGATATTGTAGGGAAAACTCAGTTTTCGATTCGAATATATCGATTATAAAATCCAATCGAATACATTAGGAAATGCTTAGTGCCTCTGAGTGATCGTGTCCTCGTCTTGTTTTTTGATTGTTTTCACTGCAGATTCTCGATCTCCGCCGTGGTTCGTACGCCAAGAGAGCCTTCGTACTGCAGTTGCACGTGGTACAGAACCACCAGAATGGAAGAGACACCCACATTCGGTGAGTGACGCACTGTGGTAGAGGAGACGGGCATACATCAGAAGGATATGTAGCAATAAGTCCAAAATGTTGCCTGACTTAACGATTGTTGGCTGAAAAATCGACAATATTGGCTGCTTTTCAATTTCTAGACCTTGCTTTCCTGAAATGTTATCTGACTGTTCAATTATTTCATGTCTACATACTGCTAGTGTATGCCCCTTGAAACGAACCTTTTGGACTATGGGGAGATGTATTGTGACTGCGAAAATCAATGAATGATTTGATGTGCATCGGACTCTTATTTTCGACGTATTCGAGGGTAATGGTCATGCTGATGGACTTAATGAAGTCCTGCGTAACGCATTTATCTATCCCATGTACTCGATTACTACTGATTGCAGCCACATGCGTGTCGTTGGCCCGTCCCGTTCTCGATTCGATCCCGTCAAGAGATCTCTCGTGACGCCCCAGGTACGGTAATCAATTAATAATTCAATTCGCAATCTTGGCCTTCAATTAGGGAACATCATTGATCGTTGTTTACAGTAATTGTTTGAAATGCATGCTTCGTAAATGCTCATGTGCCGTCAATATTTTTAGCTAATTAAAATGTGTTCAGGTGCATAATCTCCTTCGCAACACCGAACCTGAGATCGGAGACGAGAATGGAGATCCCAGTCAGTTATCGATCTGTTTTTGGAGTATTGCATTTATAAAATGATACGATCAAAAAATGCCAAATTGTTACTTCCTGTATTTATCAAACGCGAGAGAGCATGTAAAAGTGAGAATGTCGACAACGTGCTTGTTTGTTAAACAACAGAGCCCGTGTTTTCACGTTTTGGTATGATTGCATCATTTTATAATTATAATACGGCAGTTTCTGTTGTGGAGTACGGTAATTCTCTAAAAGGAATGACTTTCCAGTTGAGATAGTTGACCTTCGACTGTACACTTATAATAAATACTATTCATATTAATGTAGTATAGAAGACGGACAAATCAATATCGCGCTTCTTACAGTACTCAACAATCTCCGCCACGTGCCCGAACCGCCTCTTATGCCTGTCTCCTCTCTCTCTTCTAAACTACAATTGATGAGAATGATCCGGTAGATGAATTAGTCAGGTTAGCTCGGTGACTGAGTAGGAGTATCAATTGATTACAATACCAGTAGCTAATGATACATTTCGCCCCCTTCCCTCTACTACTCCTTTGAACCCAAACAACTGTCAGGAATTGCCAGGATCTCGCTCAATTTGTGTAAATAATGTCATTTATTGTTGACTTCCTTTGCCAAATTTTTAAATAGATAAATTATATTTAATTATTCCTGGGAGTACATAAAGTTACGCGTGATACTCATTTGGGAAATGATGAGATAATAATAATGGAAATGTATTTTGGAGAAGTTGTCTCCTTCTAGAGTAGGGTTGGTAAAATCGGTGAAGCCCGGCACAAGGTGCACCTTCCATTTTTCAACAGAGAAAGCCCGTGAAAAGCTCGAACCCGAGCCGGTGCACCGTGAACGAGAGAGAGGGTGCGGTCCGAGCCGCGAGCCCGCGGTGCACCGCCGGCTCGTTTCGGCTCGCGAGCTTTTTTGGGAACAAGCTTGTGCGAACACCATCTCGGCAAGAGATTTACCTCATCTCACTGATTACCAGGGAGACTGACGCTCGTCACAGCGTAACACAAGTTAGTGAAGTGGTAGTGCTTTTTGCCTTCCACCCGAGTGTCGGTGGTTCGACCCCGCATGGACGCATTCATTTTTGCTCTCTTCCAGTTCGATTGCTGCCTATTACTACTAGGGTTCCTATTCCTTTATTTTCGATTTCGATACATTCTACTCAGTCCTCGGGTACTGGCAAGCACTTCTTTGAGAATGCGAATGCTTCTTATTTCATATAATCCAAAATAAGCGAAGGCGAGTCTGCATTCTCTACAGCATAACGTAGAGTAGTGCCTACCGAAATCGTTAAAAAGTGATAGAAACACCAGTAGTAATGGACAGCAATCGAACAGGAAGAGAGCAAAAATGAATGCGTCGATGCGGGGTCGAACCACCGACATTCGGGTGGAATGCAAAAAGCACTACCACTTCACTAACTTGTGTTATGCTGTGAGATGCGTCAGTCTCCCTGGTAATCAGTGAGATGAGGCAACTCTCTTGCCGAGACGGTGTTCGCACAAGCTTGTTCCCAAAAAAGCTCGCGAGCCGAAACGAGCCGCGAGCTTTCTGCGAGCCGGCGGTGCACCGCGGGCTCGCGGCTCGGACCGCGCCCTCTCTCTCGTTCACGAGCCGACCACGAGCCGAGGTGCACCTTTCGGCTCGAACCGATTTTACCAACTCTATTCTAGAGCCTTTGATCTTTTCCAGTCTCGGAAGTGGCCTTTCTAGGTATTTCATGCTAACACATTCGAGATAATAACTTTACTCTAGCAATCTCAACGTTGTACCGATTCTAAAGATTCAGTTGATCATCCATGTCGTTGCCTAAATGAATCGAAATATTTACATTTCTGTTAGTTGTTTTCTCTTCCATTTATCTTCTCGATATAAACATCATAAATATCGAGGGTGGTGGGTGTTGTCCATTTCGAGATGATGTAAGATAGCGTGTGAAGTAGTGGAGATAAAACACTTTTCATCGGATGATCACCCTCATATTAACCCACCCAGGTGTTGACTCTTGAACAGACAACCACTCCACTACCAACTCGCGTGCGAAACTTAACTAACTACCGTCATCGTGTGATGGATGTGTTTGCACTATTTTGTGACAGTTCTATGGTTTGCTAGTCATGGAAAAGCTACTCAACTAGCAAGTGTGAGTAGCCTCCACTTTTTACGTGAGAGTATCAAGTTTTTTGCGTTATTCGGTTTTCTTCTTCTTCATCTCCATGTTTAGTATGTGATTAGCATCGTCTCGATTATTATCGTCGACCGGAAATGGTGGGTTGTAAGAATCAGAGATGAGTAAGGAGAGAGAAATGGGAACATCTGGAAATGATGTACGATAACTCCCCGCTTCTCGGGTATTTCCGTGGGAGATGAGATGTCTACTCAATTACATGCGGAACCGTTCCGCCGTGTTGGGTTTTCACCTCAGGATTTTTTTTTAAATTATAACTCATGGGGAAATTAGTCTACAACTTCATAAGTGTAAACTGGCCAGCGGCGATTTCAAAGTCTAATAGACGCAGGGGAGCGAGTCGCTTAGACTTTGAAAGTCGTCGCACGACAGCCCAGAAGTCTTGAGTCGCAGACTTATTTCCCTCTGAGAAGGTACAGAAATGTGCTGGAACAGTAGCTCTTTCATAGTTGGCTTCGATTGGAGATCATTGTCTCGCAAACAGAGTCATTTCTTAAGAGTGCTTGTAACCACTGACTTGCTACAGTGCACGCTCGTCTCCACGTTGAGACAGTCACGTTGTCGAGTTTTATGTCAAAACATCGAATTTCTCTCGATTTTCTGCTTCTTTGCACGTTTTCTCCTTTTTCTCGACGATGAATTTGCTGGAATTGGCTGCGACCTCCGCCTTTTCCTCCGTAGATCTCAGCAATTGCCAGCGAGCACAACCAAAACACACTCCGCTCTCTCCATTTCCCCTTATCTCTCGTATCTCTGACGATGAGAGAGTGAGGAAAAACAAGAGAGTTCGCTCTGCTTCTTTATCAGCCCCTCCACGACGTCCCCAAATATTTCCATCCATCACACCGGTATTATTGTGCCGACTTCCCTCATCCTTCCTCTCCTTCCTTCTTCTTCTTCTCTTTCTTTCTGTGATTAGCACTTGACTGATTCGACGGGCTTTCAGCCGAACAAACGAGGTTCGCAAGAGACGAAAACAGGAGTTCCCAGACGGATTGAGACACCATTCGAATAGTGGAAGACAATAGTGGAAGCAAATCGAGCATTGGAATACTCTCTATTTGGTGTAGCAATGGTTGATACCCGTAGCACATGAATCTGAACATCAAGAGCTGTTTGAGGAGTGAGCGAGAGTCCCTTTAGAGTTAACACAATATATTTACACAACATGTTATAACAAGCGTCCCCTTTCTGGTAGAGGGCTCACGAAAAAAAGCAAAAACATTATCTGAAATGGAAACATTATCGGGCCATCAAGAGTAAATTTATCTAAATGTCTGCAGACGTTTTCGGTTGAAATTTGATGCATGCATGAGCAGTCGAACACTCTCATTCATCTATCTCACCTCCACTCTCTCCATTGCTTAATTCCGTTCAGTGGGTGGTTCTCTGCACGACATCGAGTTGGCGCCATGCCAAGAACATCTCTCTTTATCTACCTCTCTCGTTTCGCGAACTCTCTCGATGATTCCCTTTTTCTCTAACTTTATCTCGCCATCACTCTTTCGGATGTTGTGCTCTGTACCTCCCACGTTTACTCCGGCCATTGGTGATGTGACCAAAGTCCTCAAATACACTTAGTTAATTCATAAATTGCTGGTTCCAGTGAGTAATAATGTCCCGTCACTTGTTGGAACTGTCAGAATCACATGTAGACGCCTTGATTTTTTTTTGAATGACGCCTTGATTTTACATTCCCTACAATCATTCCAAAAGGATTTTTTTTTCCAGAAATACACTATCTATTTCCTACTATCTCTTTCCTGACCCCTTTTGGATAATTGGACTACAGCATTCCAAACGTTCGGAGAGATACGGAAGTAATTTCCGAATGTCGAAATCTCCAGTATTCATAGACACATTATCCGTCTGTCGTCCCTTCTTCTTCCTCTCTCTCTTCGAGGTCATCTATCAGTCAGTTGTTATTTATCGCACCTCTCAACCTCCGCTGATTACACTTTCCCCTCCTCCTCCGCCCTCTATTATCACCGCATATTCAAGAGATTCTAGACAAACGATTCTGGATAATTTCGACCTCTTGGAATTTCTGTGTACAAAAACCAATACTACTGTGCATCGTTTCAAGCGTTCAGAAAGGTTCAGAGGTTAAAATGAGACAATCTCTCGATTTTGAACGTTCTGTCACTCCTCACCCTTACTTGAAAGTAAGGTCACATAGAATGTCCACGTTCGGGGGTTTCGCATGTTGTCGTTGTTCTGATTGATATTGTTGCTTGTTCTCATCACATCTTCTCCTCCCTGCTTCTGTTCTCTCTCTCTCTCTCTCTCTCTCTCTCTCTCTCTCTTCTCTGTTCCTTATCTGCGCACTCTTCTTCTTCTTCTCTTCTCCCACTCCTCTCCTTTCATCTTCCCTCACCATCCATTTTGTCGAGTGTTTTGTCCCTCTCCTCCTTCCTCTTCTTCATCTCTCTCCGCCCCCTCCCAGATTCCTCTGCACAATCCACCACCTTCCCCCCCCCAAATTCTGCAAATTTTGATAGCACGTTTTCGAACTGCGTTTAAGAACCCGAAAATATAAAATTTTCCACATGTTCTGAAACGTGTCCCAATCAAACATATCCTGGAAAAAATAAATAAAGGGTTCCTAAGCAGCAGTTGCTAAACGTCCTAGCACCCTGCAAACTACAGTAAGTGCACCCTACTCTCCAGTTGCAAAAAAGTAGGAGTCTAGACTCGGATGATGATAGGGTGCGAACTGGCCTTGCATCAAAGTCGAATCAGAGTTTGCCTGCACTCATTTGTAGGGTGCAAAATGTGGGAGCAGGATCTGTTTGTTTCGCACCCTCTCTGCACTGGTCGGTGGATGAGAGAGTGTGCGAAATGAAGAGACCGTCGTCTCACAATTCGCACTGTAATGATGGTAGGTTGCGAACTGCAGTTAGGTGGTCTTTCATCCGAGTCGAATAAGAGTTTGCCTGAACTCTTTAAGATGCTGTGTATGTTCTGATTGCATTCCATTCATTGTTGACTGTATTCATGAGATATTCGAACTTCTCGTAGGACGACGTCGAATCTTCTCATTAGGAATGTTTGGGGAGTCCGGCCATGAATGACCTCGTTAGTCTCCATCTACTGTATACATACAGTACACAATCGCGTCATGCGTAGTCACGCTGTGGGACTCTCGTTAAAGCAGCGCTCTAATCATTCGTAGTTGTTTTCCTCACAAGCATAGCTGCTCTACCTCGATTAGGCCTGACTCTATCTCGCAGCCCGATATTCGATTTCTGCCATGCAATTTAACGGGGGGAGCTGCGACGACTCAAACGTTCGCAAATTGGAACTTGTATCGCATTGCGAATGAATGAAGATATTCGAATCCCCCCCACGTCTTTGATCATTGACCAAGCGTCTTTTTGTGCTGCGACTTCTGCTTAATTCAGTTGGCTTCAGTCTCGTCAGGACGTATTGTCTCCCTTCCTCCCCCCCCTCTCACACGTCACATTCACCTTCGTTTTACTCGACGTTTAGAGGCACACAAAAATTGTATTCCCCTAGCAGTCTGTTGTTTCTTATGGGTAGAACAGGGAACTTCGTCACAAAACTGGCACGTTTGTTAATGAATGCGATGAACGGCAACATTGGTTTCGTGCACGTCGCAGTTTGCTAGATTAGTTTTCCGACACTTCATTGCCCGGTTACGCCTCCAGAAAGGGGTCAGGAGCAAAAAAGCTCACTGACTCTCGTCCTGACCTCTTTCTGGAGATAAGTAATCATCAGGATGGCAACTGGTTACATGTGACTCTTCTCTGTTCGTTCGTTCAGTCTCGAGATTGCTTCAGTTTTCTCTCTCTCTCTCTCTCTCTCTCTCTCTCTCTCTCTTTTGTTTCCCGAGTAAACACTACTGACAAATGACCACCTTCTTTCACCATTTTCTTGCGCGATTTCTGATTGATGATCGCATTGGACAGCAGATTCAGTCCTCTTTCTTCTCTCTTCTCACTAAGTGTAAGAAATAACTCTAATCTTGATATGCCAAGAGTGAGAGTTTGAAACTCTATTGTTAGAAAGCTTTCGAAATGAGACAACTGATCTCTTGTTCTTGAGTACACGAAGTTTCAAACTCGTAGAGTTATTTCTTTGTGAGTTCTCCTTCTTTTAAGCTCCAGTCCAAGATCCCTGTTTCGCACGAGATCCTAACGGACGGACCTTTCGCCATTTCGACTATGAGGATCGTCTCTCATTCCCACTCATCCACCGACGAGAGACCGTAGTTCGAAAACCATTCAAGATGACTCGCTCTTCAGAAGACAATCAACCGAAGATACTGAGCCTTTTCAACGTCGTCAGAGCTCCCATTAGATTCCCCGTGAACCCGAATAGCCTCTTGATAAACTACTTCTAAACTAAAAAAACAAAAACTCTCCTTCTTCTCCTCACTTCATTCAGCAGACCGGACAACCCTCCAGAACGGGATTTCAAGTGAGAGAGCGTGTAGAATCGAGAGATACTCTCTAAATATATCTCGCCCTATCCAATTTCTGCAGAATCACGAGTCCTTTTCTTTTCCCATTATTCTCTCTTCTACTCGATCCATCTCTATCAGTCGAATGTGTCATTCTTGCAAGGGGCATCTCTCATCTCTCATCTCTCATCTCTCATCTGTCAGTTCAACAAAGTTGCAATCACACTCGTTCAGCTAAAAACTTCAACATTCTCTCAGTTATCGATTATTCTTTTTCTACACCATCGGTGCAAATTTTGTTTTGACGGAAGCAGCAGTTATGCAGTTTATTCTTAACTTATGCTAACCACTCATTTCACTCGAACTTCTCATGTTTTTCTCGCTTCCGGGTGCAAATAACCACATGCTTCAGTGATTCTTCCAATTCCTATCCTCCAGAAAGAGACCGGGATCGAGAGAGTGTGTGAAAGTGAGAGAGGCTTATTCAGCTATTTTGAAGGGATAGATCGTAGGTTTATTGTTCAAACGCGTTTCGAGTAATTTAACCCATCATCAACGACAGGAATTACCCTCAAATTTGGGTAATTAAACCAAGATTTATTTGCATCACCCACTCTCTCGATCCCTCTCTGGAGATTTGGCTGATGGTTCACCTCATCGTATCTCTTCAGTTGCATCTCTTCCTTCAATAGATCTTCTCTTGTCGGGGGGGCGCCTAATTATTCGTTCTCTTCCCGATCTCTAATAGTATCTCTCTCTCTCTCTCTCTCTCTCTCTCTCCTCATTCTCTTCCACTTCCTACCCTCATCTGTCTTCTCCCTTTACAACACACACAATTACTGGTCTGGCTGCACCCCGCAGTTCCCCCTTTTTTATCTCACCAATTTTGAACTGTATTTTTTTCCTTTTTTTTTTATTCCAACCCTACCAAAAAAGGTCAGGACTAGAGGGTGTGCAAAACGAGAGAGTTTCTCGATTTACACGCTCTCTCACTCCCCTTTTCGTAGGATTTATCGTACAGAGGAATGGTGTGATTCTTCTCACGATACGTGGAGTTTCGAAACGTCTCCATCAAACAGAATCCGTACTTTGATTCATCCCGATCATTTCCTCTCTTCCATTGTGGATTGTTGACATCGATGGGGAGTAAAAAAGAGATTGCGAAGGAAAGTAATCCACTCGTAAATATGTGTGCTTTCTTCCTGTGGCAGTGCTCATTACTACTGAATTCAGTGAACGCGCGAAAGATGACACTCAATATTCAGACAATTAGAATTTTTTATAAAAATATATGACCGCACGTAATCCGTAGAATTGCGCATCCGCAGGCATCCCGAAGTGTTTTTGTATGAGAGAGCATTTAAGATCGACAGAGACCCTCTCACTTTTACACACTACCTCATAGTGACCCCTCTCTGGAGGTTTGGAATCATGTTATCTTCAACGGTAAAGTATTAAAAGTTCTTCAGCCCTTTTGTAGAATGCCGCAGCAACTCACAATCCCTACTTCCATCACTAATTTCTTCGAACAAATCCAAATCTCTTCCTCAAATCTCCCACTTTGTTCGTGTTTTCACAGTAATTTGTATCTCTCTCCCAATCTCAGATGGCATTTGAGATCTCGCGCGAGAATTTCGTTCTCTGCGCCGTCGAAATTCGAAATTCGAGCCCGTTTTCCTGTTTTATTGGCTTGTTTTACTCAACTTCCGCTTCTATTTCTGATTGGAATAACAAGCAAAAGAGCAATAATTAACGATAGTTTATGGGAAAATTCCCATCAAAATTCCGGTTATATTTATCTTTTACGTGACATCACTGAAATACAGAACTGTCACAGGTATTTGTCGGACTCCCTGAGAGACTCGACTGTTCACTTGATCAAATCTGCATATCTTATAGTCCCGACCCATTTCGGGACTGGTTCCTCTCTCTCTCTCCCAAATCTCAAATCGCTTCCCTCTTCTCTCAGACCGTGAATTCGTGAATTGAATTCCCCCTCTCTCCGTTGGTTCACAAGTACACTTCACAATTCACGCCAGATCTCTCTCTCTCTCTCTCTTGTTTTCCACACTCAACTTCTCTCCTTTTTGCAGCCTATGCTAGAGAGAGCGATTTTCTGTTCTGCGATCGCGCCCGAAATTAGATCACGTCGTAATTAAGCTCGGATCGAATTGCAAAATGGAAAGTCACGACTCGCAAACTATTTCCTATTTCCTCGTTCCGTGTCACACAATTTGTCTGCCTCCCTCTGACTTTTCCCTTCCTCTAATTTGGGAACGAATTTGAGGAGAAGTCACGAATTCGAAGGCCATTGGGGAATTCAAATGATGAGTATTTGATAACTTTCTAGTTCTTGATAACGAAGAACGGGAAAAGTTGTGTCGGATGGGCGCCTTTATTTATTTAGAATTAGAAAAGTGGTGCATAAATCATCATGTCCACTATAATGAACGCGATTTTTGCTGATTTCTGCAGATCCAGAAAAGCTGTTCTCCGAAGCACTGAATCGACATCATTTTCGCAATGAAGTGCACTGATTTCCCTCCTCTCGCTGTCTTTTCCTGATTCTATTTCTTCTATTCTAAATTCGAATCATTGAGAGCACGCGGCTCTGCTCTGTCCCTAGTACTCACTTTTTCTTTTCAGATCCCAAAAATGGCCGTGTTCATTTTTGCGACCAAAAAGTGCTACTCATTACGAAGCCATCCAATTCAATATCGTGACCATTTAGTGGATCCGGAAGTTTGATTCATACATCAGTATCGCTAAATGGCATTCTCGTTTTTATTAGTCTAGTTCAATACAATGTTGCCGCTATTAGTGCTCAAAACATAAAAATGATTTCACTGACTGAAAATCGTCTAAACCAGTCACATTATTCCAAACCTACAGAGCAGGGTTAGAGTGAAAGAGCGTGATAAAGTGAGAGATTCCCTCTCAATTTCAGACTATCTCTCACTCATAAGGCCTTTACGTAAGGTTTACCTGTCGGTGAAATGATGTGGAGTGTTATTACTGCTTCTAACCGCTTATGTGTGCACTCTCTAGTACCACTCTTCCGTCCCTTCTCCGTCTAATTATTTCCCTACTCAATTATTTGTTCTGCAGTGTAATTCCCGGGTCGTCCTTAGTCATTCCACTGATCGGCCAATTTGACATCAAACGGTTTGGAGTTAGAGAAAGAGCGTCTAAAATCGAGAGGGACTCTCTCACTTTCGCAGACGTTCTCATCATGACCCCTTTCTGCACAGAGCACGAACTCTCTAACTTGCCGACATCTAGATGGTCTAATGCTTTAAATTCAAGAGACTTCACCGTCTAATCTCTCCAATTCATGTACGATCTCGTCAAGTGACCGAGTATCTAGACATCTAAGAGAGTTCGCGCTCTGAATGTGTGTGTGTGTTTGGAATCATGGACCATTCATATCGTCGTTAGTCCCTCTATTCTCCCTCTCATTCCTTCACTACTCGATATTCTCTTTGTCTTTCATCCGATGTGTGTCTATACTCGTCTCTTCTACCACTCAGACCCCCAAGCTCCCGAATAGGAAGCGAACGTTTATCTCAACGGGAGGCGGAGAGGGGCGATCGTTAGAATGGAAAGAGAGAGAGAGAGAGAATACGTGAGATCTCTCTCTCTCTCATTTCACTCCCACGAGGGTGGCGGATAACCCATGAAATTTGATATACTACTTCACACTCTCATTTTGCGACCGCTACACGAGTGACAACACGTGGGAAATACTGATGTCGTGTACCTAGATTCGACTATTTCACCGCCTTTCTCACGACTCCTCTCATCGTCTGATGAAACATAGACCATCCGTCTACTCACGAAGAAAAAATACGAATATTATGCCAAAATCCAGGGATATAAACTCTAATGTTAGAGAGCTTATGAAAACAGGAGCTGTTCAAGTATGTTAGTGCTTATGACCCTGGATTTTGACATGAAATCTAACTTTCTAATGATATTCCTTTGTTAGTATGATCTGGAATGATTCGATGCTCCCCTTCCTTCAGACTCTTCATCCCTTTTCCCCTTTATTCTCCTGCTACGTGTTACTCTCTGTTATTTTTTCTCCTCAGGATCTTGAGAGATTCGGCTTTTAGCGATAATTTGTTCACTTTGGTAGACTACGTTGAACGTCTGAAGAGAAAAGAGAAAAAGAGCAAAAAGTGCACTGCGATGTAGTGACTTCTCTGTACGGATCGTGCGAAAAGAGAAATCACAATGGTAGGATTGTCAGGAAAGCGACCACGTAGCGCGTTTTACCAGTTGGGAAAAGGCGCAACATCATCGCTTCCCTGACAATCCCCCTGGCGACGAAACACTTTGTGAAATATGTTCATACCCTCTGGCACCCTTCTGTTTTTACACTTTTCGCACTGCGATCGGGGCAAAATTCCGTGGTAAGACCATCGCTTTTTACATGCTATTTTCGCAATTTCTGACAGTCTGCCTTAATTTGCATAGACTCGCCAGAATACCGTGTTGTGCATCATTCGTAATACTGATAACGGCGCAAAAGGGGTCCCGAACCGTTGCGAGGCGGCGTTTATAGTCAATGATAGAAATATTCTGATAAGGTGTGATAGTGTGTGTAATGTCACTGAAATGTCTCGGCAACTTCTCTTTTTCCCACCGCTCACAAACCAGATTCTAGAGATATTTCCGTGTCCAGACAGTCGCTGATTGAAATCTATCGAAGAACGTTGAATGGAGTTGATAATCACCCACCCCCCACTCACTCGGATCTCTCTCTCTCGCTGATTACCACACAATTTCTTCGAAAGTCTCAGTTTTCGCTCGAACGAGCCATGCTTTCTCAGGCTATCGTAAATTGGATGTGCTTATTATGTGTGTAGTTATAGCTCATGCCTCTCACATCATCCACAGGCTATTACAAATTTAAAATGATACGTTCATAAAATGGACTACTGGTGCTGTACTCTCTTTCTTTTCCTCATCGTGTTTCTTACTATTGCATGCTCTCTCGCAGCCGTATCCGTTGTTTAGGAGTGGAACGTTTCATGTTGGACGAGTGTTTGTGAATTTATAATAACTAGGGATCAGAGATGTTTGAGTTCTCTCACTTATGACCCCTTTCTGGAGGTGTGCGATGATGTGTTCTCATTGTGTTTTCATTCCATTCAATGGCAAGTGTTTCTTTAACCTCAATTCACTCACCTTCAGTCCTATTAAATCCTCTACTAGACGTGTGACGAATTCTCTCAAAGTAGGCGCCGCGAGGTCAAGAAATCGTGCACAATTCGCAATTTTATGGCGACATTTCACTGGAATCCAGCCGCCTTTTCCGTCTCTCTTTCTCCTCTTCTTCTCACCCTCCTTTTTATTGTTTCACGCAGTCTCATCTTCTCCACCCTCAGAGACCGCGACTTCCACCGCTATTTTTTCTCACTTTTTCCTCCTTTTCTTTTCAATCTTTTTCAATGAGAATAAAACGAGTTTGCTGCAGATTTCGGCACGAAATTTGCTGCAAATGACGCAATTTTGTTGCTGCGAGAACGGAAATTGACAAAGATCTGTCGACTGACTCAGTGCATTACTAATAACAATCTTCATTCGTCGTCTCATCCACTCAACTTTCGAATGTTTTCAAGCATGAAAATGCCTCTGATCTCCGACTTTTCCCCTCGATTGAAGTCTCTCCTCGTGTTCTTTTGTTCTCTTCCACTAATCATAGTTGATGCAATTCGACATCTTCCGATCTCTTCTTCACGGCGTTCTGGGCAAAATGCGTGAATTCGTGGTGAGACCCTCGCTCATTTACATGCTATTTTCGCATTATCTAACTGTCTGCCTCAAAGAGCACTGACTCACCAGAACGCCGTGTGCCTCAGTCTAAAATCTTTTGATGGAGATTCTCTGTCGATTCCTTCACTGTCTCCAATCGATCATTCCATAGACCGACCAACCCTACAGCGAGGACTGAGGTGTGAGAGAGAGAGAGAGTAAAATCAGAGGGACTCTCTCACTTTTGCACGCTCTCTCAGCCTTACCCCCTGTGGATTTGGAATCATGTGACAAACACCAATTGTGATTACTATTCTATTTCTGAGAACTTTTCGATTCTCGCTGGGAATCGTCGCGTGTTGTTGAAGTTTGCCTGGGAAATCGTCTAAGACAACCGGAAAATGGATTGGTCAGGCTTGTGGATACTTACTTAGATACTGAGAAGATCCATCTTCATCGACCATTGCTGAATGGATCACAATTCCTCCATTCTTCTCTATCGCGTGTATTCCAATGACTGACGCTGCGGGCTTGCTCATTGCAGTGATTTTAGCTTAGACTTCCGATTGCTGGCCGCTTTTTCGATAATTACCCGTCGCGAGGCGGAAGAAACGGCAGAAACGTTGTTGCACCCTGAGGAACTTTGATTTCTTATGAGATTTTAGTTTTTTTTCTTTCGAAAAACATATGCCGTTTGATTTGAATTCCCGCAGTTTTGTATTTCGCTTCCCAGAAGAGCTACTAGTCTGAAAACTGTTTTGTGATGTTTTCGGATTCTTTGAATCCTAAAAAATAATAAATTTCAAGTATCTAGCTCTACAGGAAAGTGAGATACGAGATTTCGGGAACTTAAATCAGCTTTTCCTAACGCTTATCCGGAAGAATACTAACAATGCATTGCATCGCCTGCGCATTCGCACCCTTCTCAAAATGAATATCCTGCATCTGCACCACTAGAATATCATACTCATCACCCAGCCAATACTAAGAATTTCAATGATTAGAAAATGAGCGGGAGTCTATGTAGAATTGAACAGGGATGAATATCCTATGCGATTCATCCCACGACGTTTTAACGGCAACCATTTGGAATGGCTCTAGTGATCGAGTGGAGAATCCCCTGATTGTAGGAGTGGTGCCCGTTCACAGTCTCTCTCATTTTCTTGCCTCTCTAGCAGATCCATCGAGAGATGGTCTCTCTCTCTCTCTCTCTCTCTTGATCTACCTCTCTTCCCCCTGTGAAATGACATCCATCCCCAGTCTTCTCCTTCTCCTTCTATGGAGATCTGCACCTTCACCCAGTTCCTCTTCCCCCTATTTGTCTCGATCCTCTACTCGATTCATCCTCTAATTTGTCCTGTCATTCAAACTCTGCTACTCTCTCTCTCTCTCTCTCTCCTCATCTCCTCTCCTTCTCCTCCCTTTCTATTCAGATTCTCCCCTTCGTTCCAAATCGTGTTTCGGCAGGCCTCGAAATGTCCCCTGTCGTCAAATTTTTGCTAGAAAGCAACCAAATCCTTTGTCTAATTGGATCTACTCCACGCACGAAAAGATATCTGATTAGTGATTAAGACTGAGCGACTCTTCCTTTTTCCTTCTTGCTATAGTTGCATTTCTGGTCTCTCTCTCTCTCTCGTCTCCTTCTCCCTTGATCTCTCTCTCTTCCCAGGTATCCGCACTAATCTTGTTGATGTCCTTATACTTGTAACCCCCGGGCACTTACTTGTATTCTTTCCAGCAGAGCACACGGTGGATCGGGTTACTGTACCTACCGTAACCCTATCTTTCGATGACCACAGATCTTTCCCTTCTTCCTTTTCTATCCATTGCTGCAGAAATTGATTCGGTCACTGAAATACTCCCTCGCTTTCCTTCGCTTTGCGTCAAAATGCGGCGAATTGAAATTTGAAATTTCACTTCGTCTCCTCGAGTTTTGACGCCTGCGGCACTTCACAATTCGAGTGCTGCGAAATACAAAAATTATTTGAAATGAGGCGCTCAAGTGTGTACCTCTTTCTTCCCTTTCCTGTCGAGAGAGAGAGAGAGACCCTTTTCCCCCTTTTCGAAATATCAAAAATGCCGCTTTCAATCACTTCGATCACACGCAAATTTCGAGTGTTTTCGTTCGTGTCAAGAGATTCAATAACTGATTTCATTTCATTTTCGGAATCGTGAACAATGGGGGGAGGGAAATATATTGGGACCTGTCATGCACAAACTTTGGCCAACTCTCTCAACCCCCAGATTCGCTACCTGGAATCTGATGTTATTGTGTATGGTAGGTGAGACGGGGAGGAGAGAGAGAGAGAGAGAGAGAGAGAGAGAGATCTATCCTCCCCTCGGTTGGAATGGGCCCGCAATCCAGGTATCTACCTCCACACACTCCGTCTGGGTATTGTTATTACTTCTCTCTCTACCATCGATACTCGTGGTCCCAAGTGGAAGAGAGAGAACAATGTCAGACGCCCTCATTATCGACCCGAAGTTCCCCTCGAGACTACCGTAGTCCTAGACATCAATTAACTACCGTACTCTCCCATTCGAAAGAGTGCAACCCTGAGTGCAGAGTGGAAGTGACTACTGCACTGCGATCCATTCCAATTTCCGTTCGAGACCCCGTCTACCGTATCCGTTGTACTGTAGTTATGACGGTCTCTCTCTCTCGCTTTCGCACGCTCTCTCGTCCATCTCTTCCCACCGTTTCCGTCAGCCGAAGGGGGCTATGATTGTTTTTCCTCCCACCGCGCCCCGCGGTTCTCTCCCTCTCTCGGCTCTTGAGATATAGTGGCTACTACGGTGGGAGTACGGTAGATGACCTACTACGGTACTGTAGTTGACCTACTAAATGGAGTTACTGTAGTCGATACTACGGTAGGATTACTGTAGTCGATGCATCAATTCCCTCTTTGGTAGAGGGCGTTTATCTCTGCAGTAGGAGTTGTTTCAGAAGGGTCGGAGAGAGTGAGATAATGGCCCCTCTTCGGGCGGCCATTCTTCACTTTCTACGGAGAAAACGCACGTTTCTCGCCCCGATTGTCAAGTTCTGACGTCTGAATTCGACTTTGAATCTTTCACCATTTATCTACGGGCGTCTGATTATCCCGAGAAAAAATATAGAAAAAAACTCTTCCATTGCTTCTCAGTTCGGCCAAGAATTTCACGACGTTTCATCGTTTTCACTGTGATCGTAATATCTCCCACTGTAAGATACAGCAACCTTCGGTCTCCCCTCCTCAGATGGAAATAATTGTACCACACTAGACTTCTGGGCTGCCGAGTGACTATTGTAAAGGTGTTCCTCTGATAGGAGCGAATAGACTTTTAAAAACGTCACTGCAGCCCAGAAGTCGTAGACTTATTTTCCGTAGAGTCCGATGTTGCATCAAATGTTGACTGCAACCGCTCAGTTCTCCATCTCCTCCAGTTCTTCGAATACTCCTCATGGAACGTGTCTTTCTCTCCCATATTCTCACTCTTCTCGATAGATTCTCTACTTTTCTCACTTGGAATTCATTCAACCGAACAACTCCTCACACGCCGCCGGCTTTTCAGCCCTTTTCCAGTTTATTTCCCGGTCTTTGCTCCCTTTTCGCTTCTTTTTTTATGTTTTCCGAGTTGTTCTTCTTCTTTTCTTGCCCGCTGTCAAAAGTTGACAAGGATCGTCCGAATTTCCTCCGATATCTGCCTGTCTCGAGTAGTACACACAAAGTATCCGTCGGGCGACTAACTTCCGGTTTTCGAGGCGCGCCCGGTCCTTACAAAAATGGGCGGAGCTTACGGCGGCGAGGGAAGAGAGGAGGGCCACAGGCCCCGTACTCGAAATCTCGTTTGTGGTCCAGCTCCTGGGAGTCCGTCCTCACATCATTTCTTCTCCTTCTTCTTCTTCTCTCATAACCTCTCCATCCTTCTTTTCCTTCCCTAGCCCCCCCCATTACACTCCATGTCTATTATCTCCATGTCCATAGGCATTCCTGCCCCCACAGATTTCCCCCTTCTTTCGACAACTTATCACTCTCAGGTGAATTCACTCTTTCTCTCCACTGTCGTCCTTTTATTTCATCTCGAAGGGGGATATTTTATGGTGCCGCACACACTCCCGAATCATTTCTCCTCTCTCTCTCTCTCTCTCTCTCTCTCTCTCCCGTCGAATAATGACCACTTTTCGGCTGTCTTCGCTCACAGATTTCACTCTTTTACCGTCGAAGCGATGGCTTTTTGACGACGATGGAGATCGTCTATAGACGACACTCACTTATCGCTTCTTCACACTTTAATGATCCCATCCTCATGAGCAAACAGGCGGTTCTGAATCATCATCTTAACTTTACGGATGTTGTACGTTGAAGTGTTGGCATTCGAACTATCCCTGATATTGTATGAGAGACATATTCCAAGAAACAAAAAATGTCGCCTTCTCCCCCTAGAGAAAATATCGTCGATCACATCGGCATCTCTTGATATATATCTCCCCTGTCGTGTAACTGTTCTCTCTCTCTCTCTCTCTCCCACCACCAACTCTCCCCACGTGGAGGTATTTGTTGATATAGTCAGTCTTCTCCTTCTTCTTCCACTTCAATCCATCCAATAATCCACAGGTGTTCCTGGAAGTTTTTTTTCCTTCAATTCCATTGTCAGAATTGTATTTTACTATCTGCACGTACCATTCATACTTTTCAACGTGGACTTTTGAATACCGGCTAATTTCAGTCTCAGAATACGGAATTTGCTGACGATATCGCTTAGAGAATAAGACGTGAATCATCCAGATATAAAAAAGAGCTCATTGGCTTCAATAAAGCAAGAGATTATTGCCCCAGTACAATCTTCACTTCCAGCTAGGAAAACATGGAAGCGGAGTCTGCATGGCCTACCTGACTTTGCTAGTCTTGTTTGATTTTTTCAAGAATTCGGACACGCGCCATTTCAGCTGCGCCCTGCAATGATTTCAGAATGAATCATCAGGACAAAATTAGAAATCTTGGAAACCAATTCCCTTCTGAATTTATAAAAATAAACGGACAGGTGGGCCTCGACGTGATATGGTGTGACACATTGTCCAATTCGTCAGTTCGCATATCTCAACTGCCCCATTCCATGATTCACAAGCTACAGAACAGGGATAGAGCGAGAGAGTGTGAAAAAGTGAGAAAGTGTCTCTCGATTTCACATCTTCTTCCTCTCCTTCTTCTCTATGTTATCGTGTCCAACAACGATTGTTTGGAATGGACTCCTCACCCATTCGCAGCACCACAATTTATGCCTTGTGTTTCGCTCCTCCTTTTTATGCCCCCTCTCTCTCTCTCTCTCTCTCTCTCTCTCTTCCTATCTTTCATCTCCCTCTCCTCAGAAGCGCCTCTTTGAAAATCATCCGAGTGTATAATACCCAATTGCTCCTGGAGTCTGAATGGCTCTCTCTCTCTCTTTTTCTCTCTCTCTCTCTGAACCTGTCGTTCCTCTCATCATAGCGAACATCCATCTATCTCTTAACCTGAATAGATACACCATCGTCCCCTCCCTAGTGCCCATCGGTCTCTCTATATTTCCCCACTGCGTAGTTCCCCTCTTTTCTCGGAAATCGAGGCATTTTTGTGTATTATATTAAGGACAAATCCTTTCATGGGAGTCTGCACTTGTCACTTGTCGTATCTTCTCTGTTGGGGTAAGATGGAGAGAGAGAGAGAGAGAGAGAGAGAGAGAGCCCAGTGGATCGACTCCTATTCATCCCTTCGATAACCTCATTATTCCGAAAGCCCCTTTTGAACATGTGAGAGCGGTCGAGTGCATTGTGGAATTGGTGATGGAAGTAGAGAAGACAAAACTGGAAGAGAGGGGTCAGGGTGAGAGAGCGTGCAAAAGTGAGAGAGACCCTCTCGATTGTACACACTCTCTCGCCCAAAACCCCTTTCTGTAAGGCTCACCGGCCTGTGGAATAATGTGAGGGGTCTCCCATCTTTCGAACTTCGATGCACCCTCAATTTTCAAGTCCATGCGGGATCCTGCCAGTTCTTACTATAAAACAACAAAAAAGGCTCCCATCTTGTATCGGGCGATGATGGGCGTTTTGGAACCCTCCATAATATTTTACCTCCATGATTTATATGGTGTGCGTTTCAGAAAATTTATATATTTATATTTATTCGGGTTCGGCGGTTCCGGAAAGTAGCATCACCACTCCACCCTGGATCCCGCCAATGTTCTAGCCATTTTACTGCACCAACAAAACAGTTGTCCGGTCTCCTATCATGGCTCATTTCCCCTAGAGTCGACTCTACTTTCGGTTTTATCTCCGTGAGCATCGCAATTTCTTCGTTCTCCTCATTAGAATGGCGCGATTTTGTCGCGGCGCCGCTTGTTTTTCAGCTGTCGAACGAGCGGCGCTTGGAAGTAAGAGAAATGTGTTGACAGAGAGAGATATGATAAGGAGAGAGAGAGATAGAGAGAGAGAGATCAGGGGCAGAAGTGACCAGGAGACAGATGAATCTGAAAATCTCAGTGCAGAGGGAGGATAGGACACCTTTGCCATCACTAGTCGATCGATCTATGGCTTATTCATGCATTTTGAAAACTAACCATGCAACTATAATATTAATTTTTCCTCCTATGGCACTAATTCAACCGTTTACATTTTTACGAAATGTGATTATCACTGGCTTATCATTTCATATAGCACGAGATCTCTTCTCCCCTGAGGGGCTATCTAGATACACCCTCACACAATCGCTTCTCTTTTCTCTCTCTCTCTCTGTATGTGTTTACTCGATAGAATATAATAGTCTGTGTATCTCTCTCTCTGGAACGACGCCTTCCTCCTCTTATCTTCATACCCCTAGACATAACAGGAAGAGGGCATTGGAGTCCACAAGCTCCGCCCCTTTCTATCGGATGCTCTCTCAATAGTACGAATTCCCTATTGTTTTCCTCTGATCGATGGTCGATCTCGATGGAAATCCCCTCGATTCCACAAATTCCATTGATATTCTCACTAAATTCCGTTGAATGACTTCGTTCCCACTCTGCCTCATTTCGATATTTTCGTTATCGCCATTTAGCACTGTTAAATCTCTTCGTTCACATCTCACACCGTCATATTCGATATCTCATGTGAACTTTCTCTATATGGAAATATTATCTTTTCGAACTGGCATTTAGGAACCCAAAAATTTCCGCGGATTTCTTTCAGTACTTTTTGATTTAAAAAAAAATATTTTGAAGATTCCTAAATGGTAATTCCGAAACGTATCATCATGTAATAATGAGTGAAAGACTTTCACATCTTTGGTCACTTTTTCAGATCATTTAGGAACTTTTGTATTTTCGGGTATCTAACCGGCAGTTGCGTACCATCACCCTCTCTCTCTTTCTCTCTCTCTCTCTCCTGTCACTCAACCCATGTTCTCATTCCTTATTCTAGAAGGTCTAGACAGGGCCCAACTGTTGACAACACTTTCTTCTTCCCATTCCTTTGCTTACCATGTCTCCGTTTACTCTGGCGTTCTTTTCCTAGCTGGGTCCCTGTCTGATTCCAGAATATGTGAAGATCCAGTATGGAAACGCCTCCAGGCCGGATCTGAGTCCTGAAGATGCATATTATACCGTGATCCGTCCAATACGTAGTACATCAGTTGCATCTTTGTCTCACCCCTCTCTCTCTCTCTCTCTCTCTCTCTCTTTCTCCTTCCTACTCCTACCGATTAGTCTGGCAGGGCGGGCTCGAAATAAATAGAGTAATCAGTTCTCGTTTTTATGCCTCCATCTCTTCTTCGCCCGTTCCCTTTTTCCACTGCAAGTCTGCTCTCGCCTCTCACTGTGTTTTGTGAGACCACACAAATTCTGTAATGGAGTGGTAAGGGATATGAGAGAGGGGACGACATGTCTGTCAGATGCAGACCATCATGAGACTCCAGTGTTCTCCTGACCATCCACGTGGTGCACCAGAAAGGAGTCTGACCCCTTTCAGAAGGAGCTTCTCTCTCTCTCTCTCTCTCTCTCTCTATTCATCTCTCCTTATCATTCACTGCTCTTCTCGCCCCCTTCTTCTCCTTTTCACGAAATTCGAACGACGCGTCGCATGAATGCACGTTGAGGAGGAGAAGAAACAGCAAAAGAGTAGGAGGGGCAGGAGAGCGGAGGTCTCTCTTTTAGGAGAGAGAGAGAGAGAGAGAGAGAGAGATCTTCTTTAGAGGGGAAAGGAATCCGAGGAGATTGAGTGGCCATCCGGGTTGCGCTGATTGATGACCGAGAGAGACTGAAGACAGGAGTGGAATGGAGGGAGATTGGCCTGCCCCCCACCACATCGTTCCTCCAGAAAGGGGTTAGGGTTGAGAGAATAAGGGACTTCCGCTTGATTTTCACGAGTATTGAACCGTCGTTGGTATATTTCTCCCACTGATATCCCAGTCCCCTCTCACAAAGGTGCCTACGACTTCCTCCACTGATATCCCAGCGAACTCACTAGGATACCAATCGGATGAAAATCGAAGAGGTTTCTGGATCAACCTATGTAATGATGTACTGCAAGAGTCTTGAGTACTACTCCAACGACGACTTATGAATGAGGTAGTTCCTTATAATCGACCGACCAATTAATTCCCCCTCCTCACCTCATCTCTATTGTCCTACAAGGTGTGCTGTTGTTAGACCAGCAATCTCGCCTCCCACCTCCCTTCTCCAACTCATTGCTCCTGCAGGATGCATGAATGTCCACGATTCGCCCCAACCTCCAGAAAGGGGTCAGGGTGAGAGAGTTCCTCGCTATTTCAGATGCACTCTCATTCCAAACCCCTTTCTGGATGATTGGCCGGTGTTTGGAATGATGCGAGCCCCTTGCCCCCCTCTAGATTTAGATGTGATCCTAGACGGCTTTCCATTGTGAAGGGGGTCACTGCAACGCCCCCTCCTCCTCATTCTGGCCTACCCATTTCATACTTGAGCTGCATCGTCTTCAGCCGCACTCTTGTGAGTAGTGCCTATTCCCCGGATTCTTCTCCATTTCACGGCTCTCCCCATATTTCTCGGCTCCCTCTTTCCCTGGCTACGGTAGCGGATCGTTAAATCTGCTCACGCGCGTCGATTCAGATGGCCGATTTCAGGGAATGCGATAAATCATGCGAGGTGGGATGCGAAATTACTGGTTAGTGTGTTTCTTCTTCTTCTCTCTCTCTCTTTCTCTCTCTCTCTCAGCCCCACGCAATCCCTTCCGGTCTACTGTACCTTCTGAGAGGATTCCGACGAATTGAGAGGATTCCATTGTGATGATGGGCAGAATCCTCACAATTCCCTACCAGTCTTCATGGAATGGTAGAGAGATGGAGGGAGATCTGAGATGAATCCCTATAGGTATTCATTGTTTCTACATTCTTTTTTCCCATTGGCGATGTTACAACTGGTAGTATAAGAATTATAACATATTATCGAAGATATTGCCTGACTATTACGAAGGGTCGTCACTATTTCTATAAGGATGCAAACCCTCTCCCGACCCCTTTCTGGAGGTGCCATCTCTCTTCCTCTCAGTGATTAGATTGTCTGCTCCTTCCTCGTTTATCTCAAATCCCATCCATATTTATGCACTTCTCCTTCTCTTTTTTGCACACTTTGGCTGCTGAATAATTCTCCGTTGGTCTACGTCGTCTAGCGACCGAAAAAAGAAGAGAGGAATCCACAGTCTCACACTTTCCCCGTTCGATTTCTTGTCGTACACTCAGAAAAAAAGTCTCTAGGGTCAGGACACAATGTCTCTTATTTCTAGCGACTTTCTCTTACCAGTATCTCACTTGGTATCCTGATCCCAATGTTTTTTTTTCAGCGTAGTAGCAAATCAATTAGCTTATTCTCAATACAAATGCGCCATATAGCAAACATCGCAATTATTTGTAACATGCTATAGAGAGCTACAATAATAATGTTCTACATGTACAGTACTACAAAACAAGTGAGACAGCTCCTCTTCGTAGATGGATAAGCACTCTTGTGACACCTCTACGACTGTTTTCTCTCTCTCTCTCTCTTCTTCCTCTTCGTCCCTCGAATTCCTAAGTGTCCTTTTCTCGTCCGGCCTTCAGTGTCACAAACAGCAAACCGAGCGGAAGAAAGCTCTGACATTTTCGGCCACAATTCGTTGAACCACCACCTCCGATCTCTCTCTCTCTCTCTCTCTCTCTCTCTCTCTCTCCTTCCATTCCATTCATAACCTCTCCTCTCACCTCTGAATTCTTCGACGTTCACCTCACGTGTTTGCCTTATTGTTGTCGAGTGCAAAGACCGATCACACTGTTTATTTTCCGTTCCAATGTCGTCACCCGATTACGATCTCCCCTCTAAACATCTGATCTCACTACAGTCACCCACGAATGGCCGACGATCGGCCATAGGGACACCCGACACGACCGCACCCTCCAACGAAGCCGCAGCCGGAGAATGGAAGCGGCGGTGCGGCTGATTGCCGGCTCCTCGTCGACGACGGTCCCGGATCTGGAAGTGATCAACGCATCGGAGACTCCGATTAAAATTAAAGAGGATTTGGGATACAACTGGTAAGGGAAAATATTAACTAGTTTTTTCCAATCTTTTACAATAAAAGCATAATGGTAGAGATTCTTGCACTACTCCTACCTCGAAACATTTTTTTTGCATTTTTTCCAGAAAAATAGTGATGGCATTTGTGTGTATTCTGGTAGAGAGTCGTCACTCAAACGACCGAAGGGCAATGCATGCGAGACGAGAGAGAGAGAGAGGGAGAGAGACTGTCACACTGTCAGAAGGGGATAGGAATCTCCCAGAGGTCTAAAGATCTAAGGTCAAAATCATAAAAAAAAAAACTCTAATCTTGAGATGCCGAAGGCGAATGTTTGAGATTGTTTGAAACTCTGATGCTTGAGAGCGTGCAATGAAAGCTCTTGTTTTTGCATACTCTCTCGCAAATTGGAATTTCAAACTCTCGCTCTGGACATGTGGAGTTTCAACCTTTTTTTAATGATATTTCTTAGTAATCAGAACTCCTCCTCAGGTTCGGTCTCGGTCTGGTCACAATTCCTCTCGTGACCATCATCGGAAATGCCCTAGTTATCGTCTCTGTCCTCCGATTTCGCGCCCTCCATTCAGCCATCAACTTTCTTATACTCGGTAACGATTTTGATTGGATTTAGGCTTACGTTAAGGTTATTACTGCTTAAGTTAAGGCTAACTTAACGTTAAAACAAGTCAATTGTAGGTCTGGCAGTGGCCGATTTGCTCGTCGCCCTCTTCGTCATGCCATTCGCCGTCTATGTCCATGTGGGTTTCCCTTATATTTAACCGCAAACACACAACGTTCATGAACACGGCTCATTGGGAAAATTTTTTTTCATGCAATACCCAAAATCTCAAAAATAAGACTTTTCCTGCTCTTGGGTCGTATTTCTTACTATTTCTATAAAGGACTATTTCGATTTTTTAGCTGCGTATAGAGAGATCGATGATTCCTTGCTAAAATAGGGAGAAAACACTCGTCATGAGCCGGTGTTCACTTCATCCCACAATACTTTCTGACGACGTGGAATAGCTTTTGGTTTCTCTGTATGGAGAGAGGGGAAGTAATCGAGGGGAGGAGGAAGGGAGGAGGAAGAGGAGGAAGAGGAGGAAGAGGTATCATCTCCATTCTCTCTCTCTTCTCTTCTCCTGCGACGTCGTTGCTGACAGTAGATCTTGCAATAAAAGAGAAAAAAGAAGAGTCGAAATGTTGCCGGCCGTTGCTCACAGCGACGAACCGCCTTTTAGACGAATTGTTGCCATGAGGAAGTGAATTCTCTCTCTGGCTGGAGTCTCTCTCTGGTTCATCAATCACCTCTCTCTCAACATTGAATGCCCTTCTGAATGTGTCCTTTCCTCTATTGGTCTCAGACTCAAAAGTTGCCCCTCAAATTGCCACTCCATTGAGAATTCTGATGCGTGTTTACCAAGAGTTTTTGACACAGAGAGAGCCTCGAGCGGCCTTTCATCGAGGGTTTGGACCGATTATGAATTGACCAGAGAACCAAAGACTAGAAGAAGAAGAGAAGAAGTGAATGGAGTGAACGAAACCCGAGAATGAGAAACCGTTTCGATGAAATTGAGAAGAGGAAAACACAGAACTGTGTGGGAAAAAGCAGTGGAACGACCTGTGGGTCGATAGAGTATGCATGGGGGCCATTCGGGGACCTTTTGCACGGCAGACAACAGAATCCACGAGACTCTCTGTTTCACACGGTGACTCGTCGATGAAACAGGCTACTAGTGCTTGGTCGAGATAAAATCAAATGGAAAAGTGGAGACTGAAATAATAGTATTTACCAATCGACGCTGCTGCTTTGAAAACGAAAAAAATTAGCAACGCAGCAGAGAACTGTTCCGCAACTAAATCTTTGCTATTTTTATTTTCGATATTTCTGGTGGGCATCTCTAATAATAAAGTGCAATAGTGACGATATTTATATATTTTATGAAAGGACAAGTGGAGAACCTCGAGTGGGAGAGAGAAATCTCAGTGACCGATGGTCGAAGAACAAGAAAGAGAAGAAGAAGAAGAAGAAGAAGAAGAAGAAGAAGAAGAAGAAGAAGAAGAGAGAGAGAAGGACACAAAACAACAGACACTTTCCTTTGAGAATTCGTGTCTGGCACTAAACTGGTCCCACTACTCACACATACACACTTATCCTAACCGTTTTTTTTAAGAAAAAAGAAAAATCAAAAAGAAAAGTCGCTTCGTATTTATCATTTTCTTAAAAATCCGGGTTCGAACGGCCCGCTCTTTTTGGGGTCCGGCGACAGAACCAAGAAAGGCCTGAATAGGGGGCCTGGACAAAAGCATTGTTAAATCTAGAAATGTATATCAGGTAATGAACAGCCACTGGAACATCGGCGTGTTCACGTGTGATCTCTACATGGCGTGTGACGTCGCCTGTTCGACAGCGTCTATTCTACTACTAGCTGTTATCTCTTTCGATCGGTGAGATCGTCTATTCTTTATTGATTATTTAACACATGAACACTAAACGAGAACAATTCCTCACTCAGTTCACTAGTCTTCAATCAGCATTTAATTCCGACTATCATATCCAATGACTAGACTCTGTTCCATTCTCCCACCCCCTCTCCATCTATTTCCATTATTGACACTTCTGCAAGGTCCACTGCAGCACCAATGCATTCCACTCTTCTTCTTTTCTTGCTCTTTTCTTTCTCAGAATCCGTAGTGGACATAGTCGTCTCGACCTATTCCCGTCTCTCTTTCTCACCTTTTCTTCTCTTCCTCACCTTCTAGTCCCTCCCCAATCGGAAACTCGCTTGATCTACTCCCATATGAGACACATTTCTGCTGAGAACTGAGGGAATTGGTGACAAAAGACAAAACTTAGTGGGAAAAAGTCGACAACACCAGAAGTCTACCGATCGACCACTTTAAGTCTAAAAAATGGTGCTCCCCTGTCTTCGATTGAAGCGAATAGACTTATAAAGCCGTTGATCGGTAGCTCAGAAGTCGTCGAATTTCCCTGGAGAAGGAGAAATGATGGTTGAAATTGCAGATTCCGTGCAGTCTCTCGACCAATTCAATACTCTCGACAGTCACAGAACATCAAACGAGTGGGCGTCATTCTAATCGTTGTCTGGTTCATTTCCATCGCAGTCGCGAGTCCAATGGTGATGGGTGAGTTTTCGCATTTGTGCGCCGTGCAGGAGTGCTAATCCCAAATTGCAAGACTGCGATTTTTCATTAGTACCTCGTGCAGCGTGTAAACATCTAATTGCAGGAGTCAACTACCGACCGGCGAGTGCGCCAGATGACGAGTGCCGATTCTACAACGCGCAGTTCTCCATCGCCAGTTCGGTGGTGAGTCGAGTGTAGGGAGTGTGGCCGACCTTTTCACTCCGTCGCACACCACACGCACGATTACAGGTGTCCTTCCTGATCCCGTGCTTCCTGGTTATCTTCGTCTACGCTCGGATCGTGGTAGCGTTAAAGAAGCGAGAGCGGGTACGGTAGATCGATCGAGAACTGAATTTATTTATTGATTTCAGGCAGCAAAGTTGCGGCGGTTAGCGAACGCGGCTGCGTGTTCTCCTCGAGAAGGCGATACAGTATGCGGCGACAAGTGAGCTTTCGAGAATCTAATACGGTATTAATGGAAAGTAATTCTACGTACTGTATCAGTAAACTTCTCTAGACAATTTAAACATCGGATTTCGTATAGATGAAAGTCTCGAAAGAGTTATGAGTCAATCGATAACTTCAGTAATACTCGTCGAGGAGGAACAAGCTCCGATTGTGAAGAGGCGGGTCGAATAGTGGCTGGGCCAGGTACCGTATCCAGACAGTCGCTTCGACATCCAGGGTTGCTTTGGGAGAACTAATCGACTCGTCGAGTCTTTCGTGTGTCTCTGCTTCAATTCTGTCGCTGCTCTAACATCGGGTCGGAATCTCGTCCCGCGTTGGTTCAATTGTCTCTGTCTCTTTCGCTTTTATTCAATCGCCGCCTCAGTCTCTGTCCATTTCAATCGATAATTACCTCGTCTACCGTACTCTGATCACACAGTCTCTACCAGTTCACGATGAGTGTTACCCCCCCTGTAGTAGATGTCTTCCCTGAATCAAATCAAATCTTCCCCTCGAGATGCACAATTTTCCCGCCAGAATCGGAATTGGAATATATTTGAATCCACCAAATGGCGGGAGTGTCTGTTGCAGTCGTGAACGTGATGATGCTGGCGCTTCCCTCGATGACTCAACGAATGCGTCAATACGAGAGACATCGGAAGGCGCTCGAGGCTGCAGGTGACGACGAGATCGACGTCGATGAATTGATCGAGGAGGATGGAGAGGGCGCCGGCGTCGAGTGGGCGCCAGACGGCGACGCCACTCCGCCGCCGCCCGACGCCGCGCCCACGCCCGCGCGTCTCCGTCGCTTCCTCGCGGCGACGCGCGTCGGACGCGGCGCGGCCGCCGGACGATGGTCGCTTGCACCGAGTACGTTAGCCGTTGCCCCTATGACTATCCTGTGATTGGACAAGAGAGGAATTGGAAGAACTCCTTCCCATTCTTCTCCAAATGTGTTACATGTTTCCGTTTGCCATTCGCCTTCGCTGCTCTACCATTTGTTGCCCGTTGTGTGCGAATGTTTCTAACGATTCGGAAAGGTCGCCCGCCCTGCACCCGCTGCACCACGCCGACGCAGGAAAGTTGCATGGTAGCACGCCGACCGTCACCCCTCACTAACACACACAATCACTGCTTCTTCTTCTAATCATTCTTCTTCTTTCTCCTTTTTCGCTTTGCTCTACTTGTGATTGATTTTATCGTGTCCATTGTCTATTCTAACAATAGAAGGGGAGACCAATTGGGAGTCGAGAGAATGGAGAGAGAGAGAGAGAGAGAGAGAGAGAGAGAGAGAGACCCTTTTCGCATCAGATTGAGTCCCATGGGGAGATCCAATCGTGCAAAGATGTTTGAGTTGTTCATGTTGCCGAAGACAAATTGGGAAAAGAGGAGTACTCTTTTGTGGTCGGGAATGACGGAACAAGAATGAGTAAGAGAGAGAAAGAGAAAGGGACTTTGAATGGGAGGAAGTCAAGACAGTTTTCGGTCTTTCACACACAATAGTAGTAGTCGTCACTTCTCTTTCGGGAGGAAGAAGCCCGATTTGGAGGTATTTCGAGAAGGAGAGAGAGAGAGAGAGAGAGAAAAAGCTGAGAATATGACCGATTGGGGTGAAATGGAGCGTGTGGAAGGGGAAGGAGGTGAGAAGAGAGGTGTAAGGGTTGAGGCTGGGGGACTGAGGAATGAAGACTGTGAGAGAAGAGGTTCAGAGGGAATAAGTCTATGACGCTAGACTTCTGGGCTACCGATCGACGACTTTAAAAGTGTAAAAATGCATCTTCCAAGAGATCAAGTTCAGAAGTCTTGATTCTTAGAATTATTTCCCCTTGAGGGGGGCAAGGAATGAGGACTAGCGTAGTGTAGACTGTGAGCACATGTCGATCAATCCTCCAGAAAGGGGTTTGGAGTGAGAGTGCATGTGAAATCGAGAGGGACTCTCTCACTTTTGACACACTCTCTCGCCCTGGCCCCTTTCTGGAGACTTGGAAACATGTGTGAGATTGCTTTAATTGGCATGAATCTTCTCTTCTTCTCTATATGGAATGCATTGGCTGTGTATAAACAGAGAAAGAGCATGGCAGAATTTCTATATACAATCGATAATCGTGATAAATATCGATTGATTTTCAGAGGAACACGAATTTGGCGGGTCGTCCACACCTCGATCATCGATCGATAGTCTGAGTGAAGTAGGAAACGTCGTCACCAACGACTTCGTGTCTGAAGGCTACACGACACAGAGCAGGTGAGAGATTGTTGGCATGGTGCCAAGTCGTCGCCGTCTGGCTACGGTAGTTGTCCGTTCAGGAGATCGTCCGAGCTGGGCGAGATTCCATCGTCGTCGTTGAGTAGTGAGAAGAGCACGAAAGCGGCGAAGAAAGGCGCCAAGAAGTTTATGTGAGTAGAAATAGAGATTTGAATGTGTTTCAGTGAATGGAGAAGATTTGGAGAATCGCAAATGTCTCAATTGTTCTTCGTGTTCTGGTTCGCGCAAAAAAATTACCGAAAATAATGGAAGATTTAAATGTTATTTTTCTAACGCTTTTGTCATTGCTACATTTGTGTGTGTGGAATATGGATCTTTCAGTACTTGCTTTGTGTTGAGAAAAATATATCAAATGAGCACAGCTCATGACTTATTTTCGGATGAATTATTGCATTGTGTGCAGGAATCTTCGCAACTCTCGAAGACAACGGCGAAACTCGTTCACTTATCACGGAGAGCACAAGGAAGAGGAAAGTACCAGGTGAGGAATTACTACGTCATAAATATCTAAGTGTAAGCATACGGCTCCAGATGTCTTGGCTACCGAGCGACTTCTTTTCCCTAGACATTTCAAATGCCGTCCCTGTCTCTTATCGAAGCGAGCACCTTTCACTTTCATCGTCGTCGCCCAGTATCCCAGAACTCTAAAGTTGTAGAATAATTTTCCTCTGAGGATATATTGGCTCCGGTCTTTGATCTTTGATCTCTAATTAACCTTCCTCCCCTTCCAGCACTAAAATCCTTCCCTCCATCCTTCGTCAGCTCTCTCGTCGTTCTCCTCGTCTATTCCGATCTTCCATTATGTCATCCAAGTCAACGGTCGTCATCGAGAATAGAGGAACCAGTGCAAAGGGAAAGAGAGACGATATCATGTCACCCGGTACGTCATCTTTGATCTTTGTAGTTTGATCTTTGATCTCTTCCAGACCAGGAACGTCCTCTAACTGCCCTCACCGAGACGGAAACTATCTCGGCCTCCCTTCCTAGGTACCGTGAATGGATAGAACGAAGGAGGGAAGACGAAGAGGAAGAGGAGGAGGACTGGAGGTATACGGTAGATTGATCGGAGATGAGATTACGGTAGTCGAGAGAGAAGAATATCGATTGAATACCCTCTTTCCCTCCGTTTGCTCCACACAATTTCCATCCTCATTTTAGCCAGATAGATTGCCTAGTGATGATGCAAGAGTGCGAGTTCCATCATCCTCGTCCCTACTCCGATTCCTACCGTATTCCCCAGTGTCTGCTCTCAGTGATCTTTGATCTCTCGTGCCGTGGCAACGCTTCTACTCACTCAAACCTCTGCTTGTGTAGTGTACAGTTGCGTAGTTCGACTGTCTTCCTCCCTTTTTCCTTCTCTTTCTCTCTTTTTCTATCTCAACTCCGCACGCTTTCCTTGTGATCGATTCGTCCCGAATGAACTACCGTAGCCGTCGTGTGAGAGTGATTCCGCCTGATAATCAATAACCGCCTACAGTATCCTTGATCTACAATTGTACAATTCCAGATCTGAAGCCGAAGCACTCGGATCGACAGTAATCGGCAATCCTAACTTCTCCCGATCCACAACTGCTAATAGTGAGTGACCTACCTTTCACCAGTTATCGATCGACGGTGGTCTGATTGCGGTAATCATCCATTCATCAGTTGTCGATAGTATTAAAATTACCGTACTCCAGGTGGTGAACTCTTCGATTCGGGGGTTTCTCATGAAGTACCGAGAACGTCGCTCATTCTGGAGAATAGTCATGTAGCCGAACCGGAGAATTTCGATGAGTTGGATGAAGAAGAGGAGGAACAATGGGAGCATAGAGAGGTGCGTCGAATACAGTTATCCTCGTCAGTACCTTCTGATCAAACACTAATTGACTTTATTCAGTCCCAACCCACGGTAACCTTCTCGAACACCGTGCACAAGATGTCCGTAACCTCTCCCCGCGAGATGCAGTTGAAGTCAGAAAGTGAGTGAGAGTACTGTATCCGAAAGTTGGTTTGTTACAGTATGTTATCGATTGATTTGCAGGCAACGACCATAAGAGACGACAGAGTTCAGCTGAAGAGGGAGCTGTGGCGAAGAAGATTATGACTCAGAGTCAACTGCCAGGTAGGCCAACGACGATCAGGATCAATCGATCGACCGTACTCAATCTACCGTATCCCAGGTGTTCCCGGGGAGGACAGTTCGGGATCGGGCGGAACCCATCGTGCCGCGTCTCGAACAACGAGCAACTCGACTGAAGGAGGTGAGAGAGTTCAAAGATCAGAGAATATTCATGGAGAGATCAAAGATCAAAGATCAATCTCGTTCAGGTCACTCTCTGAAGAAGCAACTCTCGAAGAACGGAGGATTGGCAGTGAGATTAGTGAAGAAGACGATGAAACACGAACAGAGTTTGAAGAGGAAGGTGAGAGAACGAAAAAAGGAATAAAGATGATGATGATGAACGAAATCGTGTAACGAAAGTAGTCAGATGCGAGATGAAACATCGTGATAGCGACTTTTCCCTACCCATGATTAGATCTTTTATTCTTCCATGGTTCTTAAATCGTCGTCACACCATTCAAGGGTGTGTTTTCTAGGCTATGCAAACAGAGACATACGTCATAAAGCCAAAGATCAAAGATCAATCCCTCTTCAGGTCTCTAAGAACCAGCGAAAAGAGAAGCGAGCAACGAAGACATTGGGAATTGTCGTCGGCATCTTCCTCATCTGCTGGGTGCCCTTCTTCATTCTCAACATCGTCAACGCCGTCTGCACCTTGTTGGATAAGGTACGGTAGATGCACGACAAGCAGCGATTGAGAGCAGAATTAATTGATCTGTAAATGCAGGGGTTACTGTATTCAAATGTCAATTGATAGTAATCGATTACTGACTTCTCTGATTGAGATAATTCCAGGAGGTATGCACTGTGGGATTCGAGATGTTCTTCTACTCGACTTGGCTGGGATACATGAACTCCTTCATGAATCCTATCATCTACACTATCTTCAACACCGAGTTTCGACGCGCCTTCAAATCGATAATCTTCGGTCGTCAATCTGGCGGAGCCGGCCCGGGAAGAATGGGAGTGCGAGTGTGACCTACCATCTGACCCACCGAACTCTCCCCATTCTCCTCTCCTTATTCACAATTTATCGCTATTTCATACGAGTATTCTATGCAGTTTTGGGTATGGAGCGCATAGATAGTGCTCATCTACAGTATGCCGAATAGGTTCGCGGCAGGAGTCTCTCATCTAGTTTTATTCGGGTTTGTTGATACGTGATTTCGATTCATCGATCTCATAAAGAGTCCAGTATTATCGATCAGTGCACCAAATTGTATGTGAGCTTCACTTGAACACTCCAATCTTTGCCTACATGACCTTATCTCTTTCACCTCGTCTTGCCTTCAATTGTTTCCATGTCGATTGATATTATCGAACTTTAGGTCGCTGCATGCATAGAGTACAGACACGCCATTTTCATCATTTTTTTTCGGGTTGTAAATGAGTTTGCTCTGAATTGCTTTTAGACAATAAAAAGGATTATTATACTCGTTACATGATTATTGCGACAAGGTAGAGAACCGACGCATTATTTCCATGAAGAAACAAACGACAGAAATTAAAATACAAGCACAAGAAATACAATGTAGATCACAATGTATTACGGTAGAACCATGGCCCGAACTGGTTCCGTGAACCGGGAGTTAGTGCATCTTTTTTGCGTGTTTTTCAGAAACTCGGCTACCGTAATCTCGGTTAGTTTGAATTTTCTTTTTATTTTCGTTTATTTGCGTTTTACGTGTCTTTAAGCGTTCATTTCGTTCTCATTTATTCTCAGCGATAGCCTATCTACCGCCGTCATCTACTCATAGCGTCGTTTCTGCCTTTCCTCTCGCCATATTTACTCAACGAGTGAGTTAGTGCGTACTCGCGTCTCGTAGAACTTGATAGTGGCGATAAGAGGGTCGACGGCCTTCGAATCTCATCACCTTGCTTCGCTACTTGAGAAGCGAAGAGCTATCTCTCTATCCCTTCTTCTTTCCTCTAATGTGATCTTGCCACGCCGCGTTCTCTCCATCCTCACAACTGTTCCTCTATCTCTAAGTCTCTCTTTCTGATTCTCTCTACGGTGACCACGTCACTCCCCTCTCTCGTATCCTCTCATCATCATTCTTTCCTCTCTTACGATTATTCGGGTGACTTGCGGATGTGGGAAGGAGCAATCACGGATGCTTGTTGAGAAGTGTCTAGAAGGTTCGATGAGTATCGCGGAAGTATGAGCTCCGATTGAATGGCGGTCGCACGTAGATTCATCTCCTAGAGGCAGTTGTTACACACACGCCATGGACTCTGTCGGACTGCTTTTCTCTCTCTTGTCTATCACTCTTCTCGTTTTCCTCATCTCTCTCCGTTTTCAACTGTGTAGTTTACATCAACATTTCATCAGACGATATGTCTCCGACATTGGAACGCGTTTCAATGCAGCCGCGTGCCTCATTTAATCCGTTTCATCATGTTTGAAGCCATTTGAGTGTCGGCATTTCCTGTTGATGGCGTGCGAATGGGCGTTATCTTTCCATCTTTTGACACTCCCGCTGGTATAAAAGTGTGCCTTGTTTGGCAGTCGAGTCGGCCGTCGCGGGTCTTCGTCGTGCAATTCCTCACTTCCCTTCTTGTATCGTCCTACTTTACGAGTTTCGGCGCGACGGTAAATATGAAAGAGTTCTCTTCATCTTTGCTCTTTAAACACCTCTTCAGTTTTGTTCGCGCCGAGATTGAAGGTAGTGAGAGAAGGGGGAGAGAGTGAACAATTTCTATAAAGTGTGCACTTCCGTTTCCATTAGTGCATGTGAGAGGGGAACTCGAGTTCGTGTTCTGCGTCTCTGCCCTCCTCCAGAATGCCGCCTCCAATTCTCCGCACGGCGTATCATAGTCGCGATGGCAAATAGATAGGCGGTGGGACGGAGATGGCACTCTGACGTCTCTGTCGCCCTCGCTGTTCTCACTTATCTCTCGTCGCTCCTCATTCCACGTTCCCTTTTTGCGATTCCGACGCTAGCGAGGGTTTTAAAGGGGCCGCCGATAGAATCGTGACGCTCCAAGAAAACTAGGCTGCCATAAGCACGCGCTCCCGTATTTAACGCGGCTTACTCGCTTTCTGAGCAGTAAATAATCCTTCTGACATACAGACATGTGTTCCGTTTTAGTTTACTAGGTTGAAGTGAGCTATTACGCGTGTGCCGATGCGTTGTAACCTTCTTTTTTCATATGCTATCCGTCCGTTTCTTCTCCAATCAATACTCGTCCTTTTACAGTACTTGCGATGGCTTCGAACGGCGTGGCGAAACGCGGACGTGTCGCGGTTCTGCTGGGAGCGCAGTGGGGAGACGAGGGCAAGGGCAAGATTATCGATTACCTGATCGACCACGACAAGGTACTTTTTATCGATCGAAAAAAGTGAAATCGATTCAGTGTAAACGTTTAAACTCTCGATCTGACGCTTGCTAGTTCTTTCCTACGTGTGTATGAGCCACATGTGTGTGACTGATCTGGTTTGATTATCCGGGTGTGGAGAGGGGCTTCCTTTCGTTGAGACTCCTAATAATACCATCTGGGTTCCTAATAATACCCTGTGAGAGTGTCCTAGACATGCTCTTTTCGGAGCGTTGAAGGCATGTCTTAGTGGTGGGATGTACTAAGGGACGGACGATCACGACCATCCTCTTATCTCTTATCGGGTGTTATCACTGGTCGTAATGTCACACATCTGGCGGCCAGGTGAAAGGTCCAATGGTGATAAGATAAGATAAGCGGATGAGGAGCGGTCACTAGGGTTTTCATGGCCATCTCATCATTTTACGGCACTCGGCGTATTTGAAACTTTGAAAATATAAAATACAATAGAATAAGGACAATGCCAATTCCGCGGTTGACCTGAATATATTTTCAGCTCGACATCACTGCTCGCTGCCAGGGTGGCAACAACGCCGGCCATACGGTGGTCGTGAATGGAAGGAAGTACGACTTCCACCTTCTTCCCTCGGGAATCATCTCCGACAAGTGAGTGGAGAGAGAAGGAAGAGGGAAATGTACATGGAATAGGATGCATTTTGATCTAGACACACGACTACTTTTCATGGTTTCACTGGATGCTAGAACTAATCAGAGTAATTTAGATGTATGAACATCGTGGGCAACGGCGTCGTCGTCAACGTGGAGGCCATGTTCGCCGAGTTGACTCACAATGGAGTGGACGCCGAGCCCGGATGGGAGAAGCGGTATGGGAATAGAAATGTATTGATGAAAAACACCGAATATGGCAAGAAATAATTGTGATTCATGGAAAAGTGTGAGCCGACGTGCACAGTTTGTGCGTCACTGACGACACAAGGTGTTTTGGCGTTTCGCACTGGTGGTTTATTCACCATACCTTTCTGGCAATTCAATTCCAGTGTGTTCACTAATTCTCACAAAATAAATGGATGAGTGAATAGTCGTGACTCTTGTTCTATCTCAGTCTTCTCATCTCTGCCGAGGCTCATCTCGTCTTCTCCGTCCATGCTGCTGTCGACGGAGCACAGGAGAACTCACTCGCTGCCAATGCGTGAGTGGAAAGGGAGGAGATAACAATAGGATTGATTATGATCTTACAATCATCTACAGAAGCAGAAACGAACATACATATTGGACTATATTTGATAGGTGGATTCCACCTGGTGGAACGGGAGAATGGCGAGTCCACTGATGTGGCACAAATACTGATCGAAATGCAATGATTGTTGTTGTTACAGGAAGATCGGTACGACGAACAGAGGCATCGGTCCCACCTACTCGTCCAAGTGTTTCAGAAATGGAGTGAGAGTTGCTGATCTGATGGGAGACTTTGAGGCATTCGAGGAGAGGTCAATACAATTATTTTTATTTTTATTTGTATGCCACCTGGTGAATCACCGTTCCGAGCTTCGTAAATGCGATGTATTGGATTTCATCGCAGTTGATGTTCAAATATTCTTTCTGAGCAATCTAATCACTGTAATGAACTGTTCAGATACCGTAAGCTCGTCTCCTACTACCGTAACCAGTTCCCCAACATCAACGTTGACGAGGACGCTGAGCTGGCCAAGTTCAAGGTGAGAGTGAAAAGATAGGGTACTTTTTCTTTTACAAACAGTGGTGAGCGACCTCCTCGGATCCGAGGGGGTACCCCGATTCCAGAAAAATAAAGTGCCCGTAGCTGCTCAATTTTGGCCAAATTGAAAATTTCGCGGTCCCGCAATTCCTTGTCTCGTCGAACACTACACTATACACGAAAAGTTGGTCGAAAAATATTACATATGAAGCTCGTAGGAAATGCACATTAGCATATTTCGCAATAGCGGCACCCCGATCCGAGGGGGAGCGCTCATCACTGTTTACAAATTTTATATTTTTATAACAGGATTTTATAATAACGAATACTTTCAGGACCTGCGTGCGAAGTTGGAGGAGTTGCAGTTGGTTGGAGACACTGTGGGATATCTCCACAAGTGAGTATCGTGTTTCTCTCAACACATATATTTGCACCAAGTCGATCATTGGTTGTTTTTACTCTCTTGGTCAATTTATGAAAATATATCAACAATGGATGCATTAATGCCAAACTTTGTTTAGCTATTCGAACTATACATTTCAATCTATATTATCTTCAGGGCCATCGGCGAGGGCAAGAAGGTGCTCGTCGAGGGAGCCAACGGAGCTCTTCTCGATATTGATTTCGGTGAGCTACCGTATCCCGGCTCCATCATTGATCAATATCATCTCTTCTACAGGAACCTACCCTTACTGCACGTCATCGAACGCGACTGTGGGAGGCGCCTGCACTGGTCTCGGACTCCCACCCACCATTGTCGATCAGGTGCGGTGGCTAGAGAATCAATTATTGCTATTCTGATTTCTTCAAAACATAATACTCTGTACCAATTTGTCTGGTTTGTTTACATCACTATTCGCCGTATACGTGTAGGAATCATGCATAGGTGTAACACTATTTCAACTAGAAATAAATAGAATGAAATGCCGGCCGCGACATTTCTCATATAAAAATTTAAGAAAAGGGAATTATATGTGGAATGTCATCCATTTGCAGGTGATTGGTGTGGTGAAGGCGTACCAGACTCGCGTCGGTACCGGTCCCTTCCCTACTGAGCTTTTCGACGACGACGGCGCCAAATTGCAATCGATTGGACAGGAGGTCGGAGTGACTACTGGAAGGAAGAGAAGGTACGGTAAATGGAGTGGATCGATTTGAAATTAGATGATGTATCTGAGCATGTTCAATGTTAATTTTAAAGAAAATACAGAAGTGATGATGTAATAAATATTTAGATGTGGCTGGCTGGATCTGTTCCTGCTCCGTCGCTCTGCCCAGATCAACGGATACACGCATATCGCCCTCACGAAGTTGGACATTCTCGACTCGTTCGCCGAGTTGAAGGTTAGTGCAGTGATGCAATACATTTCATCTGTTTATTGCCGAGAGAAGTGAAAAAATTGGAGATGGTCGAACGAACATGGGATTTTAATGTTTCGACAGTTTCTTATAAGGAGGCGTTATTATGAATTTTGCGAAAGTCCAGCCATGTGTTTATCATTGAGCGGAATTACGAAATGTAGAGGGGCCGAGCGAACCTGGGATTTTAATGTTTCGACATTTTCTTAAAAGGACACATTCTGATTAATCTTGTTAAAAAGCAGAGTCGCACTTTTCGAATAACGAATACTAAACCTACTGATGCTTGCAGGTGGCCGTCGGCTACAAGCTGGGCGGGAAGCAGTTGGCTGCGCCGCCCGCCCAGGCATCGGCATGGGATAAGATTGAAGTGGAGTATCTCGCATTCGAAGGATGGATGGTGAGTGGAGGAAGGGGAGGGAGGGGGGTGTAGAGAAGGACGCGTCGGTGGACTAAATGTGTTTTTGTTAGGAATATTCTTGTTAATTCAATGAGCGCAATCGACTGATTAAAATAGTGTTCTGAAACCGGCATCACAAGAAGGCCGTAACCAGCAATCACCGGGTCATTAAATTTTTTTTGCAGTCGAATACTGCGGGTGTGAATTCGTACGATGAGCTGCCTGAGAAGTGCAGAGTCTATATCAAGTTCATCGAGGACTTCATCAAGGTGCGTTGTTTATTTATTTATTTTTTAAAATCACGATCAGTATTTGGTATCGCTGTTTATTTGATACACTCAAGTGGGCTAGCTAGCAATGTCATTATGAACGATGAATATTATTTTAAATACAATGGAATTTTAAAACATTTTTTTGCTCTGTTCATACAGCACTTCTTATGCATGTAGTGCTGGCGTGCTAGAATATTGGTCCTAATTACTTGTTAATTGAGGTTCCCATCAAGTGGATCGGAACTGGTCAGGAGCGTGGAGCTCTCATCGTGAGGGAAGTCTAATCGATCGATAATATCCATCTGCCCTGTATCAGGACATGCTCTTTGTATTGCATCTCATGTAATTCCTTCATCTCTTCCCTTTTTTTCACTCTGCATTACTGCATCCACTATCTTGTTGTATTTCGTTCCTAGTTTCTCCCGATTAGCACCCCTTTTTTCTCCCGCACCTTGTTCTATCTCACACATCGTTTCACTCACAAAGCAAACACACGAATTGCTCAGAATCGCCTTCCGTTTTGTTGTATATCGATCGATTACAGTACCCCTTTTATAAGCCTACCGTACCCTGTTGTAGCTTTCGTCTTACGACTGTTTCAAAGTACTAACCTCGTACTTTGTTCTCGCACGGACTCGAATTGGTGTAGTAGTGTGTTTGTGTTTCACTTTTTATGTCGTCAGGTATTACCTGACAATCCAGCACAATCGTTCTTATTGATCATAATTGTGTAAGTGCCAACTAGATTAGTTGAGTTTTCGTTAATTGTCTAAGATGTCGAGGAATGAAGGATGAGAAACTAATTGTTGGAGTGTTAAAGAAATTAAATATTCGAGGTTACAGTGGAGCCAGAACCCTATTAGGGCTATCTTAAACATTGCTATTTGCTTGGGCGAGATACTACGATTTACGTTCCTAAATTTTTGTGGATTGAGTTTGTTTATAAAACAATTCACGAGCGCGTGGATGTGGATACACCCTGCCGTATCCTCGTTACTACGACGGTGTAAAACTGCAAACTTCACAATTTTATCAGTTACGGAGTATAGGGCCCGCCCGACTCGTAGGAACTAAATAGTTGCATTTGTAAAAAATCTAGATTGGGGCAAATTAGAACGGGCATGTGGTGACCATGAGTCTTAATATTAGGCTGGAAAATGTCTCAAGCTTCCCATTCATAACCTCGCTCCGTCACTCTCGCATTGCCCGAGCGAACTACCATAGTGGCGCGCGTTGCGTTTTCGTCCCCCTGCTTTCACACAGTTTGTTCAGCTCAATCTTTACAGAGTCAGGAGTGATTCTCATGAGTGATTGGGAGGCAGAGTGGCCAGGAGAGGAACAGAGGACTGAGAATAACGAGAGAGAAGTGGACAAGGAGTATCTGGGACTATTAGGTGAGAATTATCGACTACTTAGTCCCCCTTTCGCCCTTTGTGCAATTCTAGAAAGAATTCACGAGTGAGCTGTGTGAGAAAACGAGTTTGACTAGGCTACTTTCGCATGTTAGCAACATGGGAAACTCTTGCGTAACTAAAAGCATTGAAAAGTTTATATTTAGTTCGCGGCGCTTCTTTGTTTCATGAAAGAGTAAAATGCATGTAGTTTAGTCATAATCATTTACCGGTGTAGTTTTATTGCAAACAACAACAAAAATAATTGCAACCGAGAACATTCCTATCTAGAAATTGTTGAAAAAAATATTTAATTCATTGTACTTCTTTGGTTCATGAAGGAATGAAATTGGTGTAGTATAGTCATACTCGTTTATCGGGAAGGTTTCATTACCAACAAAAAAATAAAAGAGCAACCGGTAGCACTACTATCAGAGTGATTGTGGATAATGCGTAATTGAAATTGAAATAGATTGATCTTCAGAGAGACGACTGCATTCAGTGAAGAATCCGACGGGAAAGAAGGCGACGGCGAAGCAGTTCATATCGGATATTGCAAGTGTCAAGGACCATCAGGTAAAAAGAGAGAGAGAGAGAGAGAGAGAGAGAGAGAGAGAGATGGCTATCGAGTGAACGGCAAAGTCACAAACTTCACGTTGCTACAACAAAAATGAACTGCTATAAACGAGAAACATTATATGATATGACGGAATTAACAAGCATTCGTTCGCTATGTCTCTTGTTTTGGTGAGGGATAGGTGAGAAGGAATAATTTGCCAATTGAAATGGCTATTCCAATGATTATTATTATGCTGACTTTGCAACGGGAATCCGTCGGGTTTTCAGAAAACCCCTTTATCCCCTTTATTAAAAAAACCCCTTTATTTGCCGATTTTTCTCCGAAATGATCCTTCTTTGCAGCTCTTCAATCTTCTCACAGCGGACAGCACCGAAACGAACAAGTTCGACGACGATTTCATTGATCAGGTAATTATAATTATACTGGTGCACATAATCGAGTTGGCGGATTATCGCCGTACTTGTATTTATTCCGAAACGATGAACAGCCGGGTAGCAACTTTGCATACCTTTTGCATTTTCGCAATCAATAAATTTTGTATGTATAGTTCACGCGCTCCTCTATTGATTGTGATAATGAGAGTACTTTCCCAAACCAAATTTACACATTACGCTGTTCTCTTTCACAAACTAATCCTAATAGAACTAATAGAATTATCCGTTATTATAATTTAAAATTGATTTCATCGATGATTTCAATTATTTGGTTATTAAGGTGATCCAGCCGTCTCTCATCCAACGCAAACTCGTTCCTCAGTCGTGTGCAGTGGCTACTAGTGAGAAGTTGAAACTAGTGAAGAACGATCACGTCCAGAAGATAGTCGATCTATTGGAGGAGGAAGGGAAAGAGAGGAAGGAAGAAGAGAAAGAGGAGGAGAAAGAGGAGAAGGTAGGTCACTCGATAACTATTAGGGGAATCAGAGGAAGACGGTAGCGGAAATTGTTTTGAGAAAAAATGTAATCACAAAGTCATTATTGTAAAAAAATAGCTCACCAGGAATGCGCCTGTGTTTGCGAGATATAGAGGTGATTCGTGAATGAGTAACAATAATCGGCTTCTAATTTTTTTATGGTGGAAAATCGAGCTGGATTATTGTGCTCTCGAGGAATGGTTATAGATGGTGAGGGTGTAACTCAATTCCGCCTTGCAGCCAGTGAAGGACGACGCCGGCTGGGCAAAGTTTGAGGAGTTAGAAGAAACGAAGGAGGAAGATACGACCACGGATAAGAGCAAGAAGGATTGAGACTACCGTATCACCCCTACCACCAATCGATAATTTCCCGCCCACCGTTCACTCCCATATCTCTACCGTAACCCGTCACAATGGCGGTCAACATGGAGTGGCTGGAGAAGACGTTCACCGCCTTCCCCAACTGCTTCTTCCAACTGTGCAGAAACGAACCGAGAACGAACGGTTTGTTGTCGTATACAGCAATATGGAAGTGGGGTTGGAGCGTAGGGCGGGTCACACACGTAACTTCTATTTGATTGATTCCAACATATCTAGAACGTAATGTTAAAAGTGTACATGTGCGTGATTGCTCTTGAGTATAATTTGGTCACTCTATGAATATGTAAAGTTGAACCGGACGCAAGAGGATTTTAGGTCGACGAGCGTATAATTTAATTAATTATATGCAGGTCCTCCGATCCATCGAACGTGCTGCATCAACATCTTCGGAGACGTTCTGCTGCTGTGTGATAGTGGAGAGACTGTGACGGAGAGGAGATTGTATCTCAGGGTGAGTGGAGGGATATGGGAAGATGAAGAAGAAGGAGACAATTGAATGAATGACCTACGGCACTTATATAAGTGCAAGGTGAAACGGTGATATTCCGGGAGATTCTATCTCAGGGTAGGAGATAAATATATGGGCTTAAATGTTTAGTTGTACACATCAAATTGAGTGATTTGTTCGATGAGAGAGTTATGTGCGGAGGCTGAAGCGAGGGTTAACCTGGTACTTTACGACATTTTTTTCCTGGAACTGTTCCTGATGTTCGAGATTTTCCTATATCTCTCTAATGAATTACGTGAATTGACTTCTGAGAATCTGAGGATATTTTTTTGGATACTTGATGCAATGTATAATACAAGTTTAGGTAGGTCTGTAGAACAAGGTATAGCTGACTAATGAATGTCGTGTTTCATAAAGTAAGTTAATGAGCCGGATAAATTATTCTCTTCTCATCAGGATTTCCTTCCCCATTCTTCATCCGATTCGACTACTCGATCCACTCGATCGCTGCTCTCCTCTATGACAATCTCAGGCAGCAAGAGGAGTTTGGTCAGTTCAATTTTACTCTCTTTCTTTTAAAATAATAATCACTGCTCCATTCTGCGAATGTTGGAATTCACCAATATGCATAAACTTTTGATCGAATCGAAATTATTTTTATTTGTAAAATTAAAAGATAACCGGCGAATCTACGTTTCTAAACTGCCACATAAGCTGAAGAGTACTTGGTGAGTGATAGTATTCTATTATGCGGAATCAAACCAAAACCAAATTAATGATATACAATATTGAATGTGTTTCACTGCAGACTCAGTCCCTCTCTGGTGGTTCCTCCACTTTCACTCCTCGATTGACGCAGATGGAGATTGTCGCCATCGACGCCATTGTACGGTAGTTTATTGATTTTTGTTTGATTTTTCAAAGGATGTTTTTGTAATTTATAGATTCGTCAGAATCTAAACGGTAAAAACGAGGTAGATATTTGGCGCATTGGAGAAGTTTACAATGGAGATAAGTAAAAGAGGGAAGTAGCACCCATTGATTATGGGTTTCATGACTATCATAATAGAGAGCTGATATCCAGGACCAATGATTTCGATAAGAATCGCGATTCAACATGCAACACATCTATAATCGATGCATAAAGCAAATTGACTATAATTATTTCTCCTCCAACTCTCTATTCCCTTCCTTTCACAGGAGGAGTCTCCTCGAGAGCGCGTGCCTGGCAAGATTCTGGTCGCTTCTTGCTGGGGAGAGACGTGCGAATTGGGAACGACCAGCAGATATCAACTGGTGCTGTTTCGGATTGAGATGCACACAGGGAAGACGAGTGTGTTGACTACGGTGAGAGGACAATTATCTATTGATTTTGTCTTTATCGCAAAAAGCGAATACACACTGATTGTAAGTCTATAGGTTGTTACCACTATGTCGGTACATTAGACTCTGTGATTAGTTTAGTATTGACGTAGTGTAGTTAGAATTAATAGCTGGGAAGATAGGGCCGATTCAATGCAAAATTGGGGAAAGATTTATTAACCTGGTGATTGAGTGTTTCTGAGTTTTCATAAAGCTATCATGATAGATGATTCTTTGATTCTTTCTATTTGATCGTTGCTCAAATCCGCTATTTATCTATTCCTCTCTCTCAGGAAGACATCTCCCGTCCGATCGCTCTCTGTCGTTTCATCAATTATCGATCGATGAAGAAGGGCACAATTGGTCTGCTGACGTTCCCGAGCAACGAACGACCGTTGATCTACCAGTTGACGGTGAGGAAATAATAATATATGAAGTATACATACGGTTCTTATACTTTCTTTCCCTCTCCCTCATTTTCCTTCTCTCGTACATTCCATTCCCCTTCTTTGCAGCCTGCCGAGGATGGTCTCTTCTCTCTCGTTCCCACTCACGATTGTGAGAAGGAATTTCCCGAACTGACGAAGGAGGCGATGCCAGGCACGGTGGTCAAGATGGCTACTGAGACATTCGGGAGATATCGGTTAGAACCAACTCCAATTTATGTTTAATTATTAGTTAGAAGCGGGTTATACGGGATTGCGTGACACTGCTACAGTATATATAGACGGAATCATAAGTTGCGGTAGATGACTCCATACAATATCTTTATTGTATCGATCGATTCTTCCAGATGGACAGCGATTGGGTGCGACAACGGCCATTTTCGCTTCTGGCAGACGGAGGTCGCGAATTCCAAAGTTGTGGTGGTGTGAGTTTTTTTAAAGATTATATTTTAGATTGAAATCGCATAGATTATTTATTTGTTATTTTCTGTACTATTGGAAAGCTGGTTAGGTCCCACCTTCGAATGCCAACACCGCGCGCAACTAGGAGTTTTCTCGCTCCACCAAATGATCAAGTAGCAAGGAGGTCGTGCTAGACGATTAATAATCTATCAATAATTCTCCCAAATAATATTTGTTCAGTATATATTGTAAAATATTGTTCCTTAGTCATTTTTAAGTTAATTGGATTCTTGTTTTCGCATTTTCAAAGTTGACCACAACCGCCTTTCTAAGTTATAATTATAATTCTATATAATATTAAATCTCAAACATCTATTATCTGCAGGAAACGAATGCGATTCTTCGGTGCCGTCGCCGTCGTTGATATCTATCAGCCTTATAAAGACGAGGTATTGGCATTATTATGATATTGAAGATGAATACGATATTTATGATATATTATGGATGCCATATTTTTGTCACTAATCATGCGTGTGTCGGGTTTCTAAACGCGGAACGGTAAACTTATCAGCGCAACGTGTTGCACTAGAGACCTTGAATACTTGCTGAAACTTGAAATTACATGCTTTTTAATTAAACAATTTTTTTTGTCTAAATGTATCTATTACAGGACGAGCAGAGCACGACAGTGCACGTCATTCTCTCGTCGACTCTCGGCCCCGTCGCCATTCATCGGGTCGTCCAATATGTGAGTAGATTTCTTGATATCTAGTTATGCATATCCTCTCTTCTTGCTGATTCCGTGTTACAAACAAGTCGTAAGGTTAGCAGTGTTCACGTCAATTGCTGTCAGTCTTGGAACATTTGCAATGCTATGAAAATTTCATTTCGTGCTTCTTAATGGCCAAGACCCGCATAGTTTGCGATATGTTCCCTTTCTCTTTGATGACTCTGACTAATTGTTACGATATCATTTTCCATTAATATCTATGTAAGTCTCTGCTGCTCATCCCGCATTTTTCCATTTTTTTTTCTATTTTTTTTCTTTTCGAGTGGTGTCGAGTGGGAGCGGGAGCCTGGTAATTTTAAAGCTGTTTCTAGCCACCGGGTGAGTCTGTTAGTTTCCTTGAATTGATACATGAAACGAAGCCGCGAAGTACATAGATCTAGTAAGGTGTGAAGAGATGTATCATAGATAAATCGGGCGGCGTCTGTTTTGTGATCACTCTTTAAGTAGCTTACGCATTTGAGTAGTGGTTTGCTCGGAAACTATTTGTGGCACTTTCCCCCCTTCATCTAGGTCAGACATCTTTTTTTTCTCAATATTTTGAAATCTCTCGCCTCCTGGATATTTCGTGTTTCAAAACGGACTTAAAATTGGTAGCACTCAACATTACTTAGCTTCATTCAGTTATACATTTTGCAACTAGGTGAGAATGTCTTTAAAGTCACGGGTTATGCCGCGTGTTTAGTGTTTCACGCTATTTTCAAAATATACATTCTTTCAAAAGCTCTGATAGTCTCCATGTTTTTTTTCTCTCGAACTATCACATTTTCATGCAGATTCATGTTTCTAGGTAGATAGATGTAAGGGTGTCTTGATGAATTTCCAGTGTCTGTTTCCTTAGTGACATGTAATCAATAATCTGTTCAGCGCAACGACACGAGTGGAGTGAGGTGGGAACAGCGTGCTCTTCTGGCAGGATCGGCCGATAGAGACACTGTGACGTCATCGGCACGAAAGGGAGACTACCTATGTGTCGGATTCTACTCACAGGTCAGACAGCCCCCCCACCAGTTAGATATGACGTCATCGAATTGAACCAAACATTCTCAAGAATAATGGTTGCTATAGAATGTAGTCCATTAATTACTTAGTGATTACGTAATTCTATGATTTGCAGCACATGTTCACATACAATCTGAAGCAAGTGATTGGACTGCAGTCTCACAATGCCATTCTTCCTCCCCTCTCAGTTGCCAGTGTGAATGCGCCCATTGCTGCCATTCGATTCCTGGTTAGTTGAGATTGTTGAGTAGTGATGATGAAATCGGGAGTTTGAGGAAGGCAGAATGACAGAATTTGAGGGCACTAGTTTACTTTAACTGACCAAGACTCTAGATTCGAACAGTGAGATGATGAACGAAGGTTGCACCCCATGGTTTGCCCGGTTTGCTTGCTCCGGTAAAATAAATTGGTGCAAATGATGTATCAATTTCGATTCACCGATCATCACTAACTAATATGCGTGTATTGCAGAGTCAATTCGAAATGTCTCTGCTCACATTCGCTGGTCATCATTCTCTGATGACAATGGACGAAGTGGTGGAAGAGGAAGAAGATGAGGAATACAGTGAGGAAGATTAGACCACGCCCACTTCTGTCGTGACTCCGCCCCTTTACGGATTCCCACCATTGACGGATGCCCATTCCACCCTGATCTGCAATCTCTTACTCAGAGAACCTTTCCATAGTTAAAATTGGTATGCTGTACACTTTGACCTTTTCCACATTCACTCTGTTCAATCAGCAACCTTTTCCACTTGCTCAAGTTTAAAAGGTGCTGGAGACATTTATGTGTTTCACTTTGCCCTACACAGCATGTGAAACGATTCTGTTTGTTTATAAAATTTATGCAATTTATTTCATAGTAGTGTAAATAATAATATTGTCAGTATGTGATCGTGTACATTCCTTCCGTTCACTGGTCATGATAAAGTGCTTTGATGTTTCATGTAGATCTAGAATCGCTATTGAATGGGTTGCTTTCGTCCCCGACTAATCCTACCTCCGAATCATCACTCCTTCAGAATACGGTAAGTTATCGATTACGTGAATTGCAGGGTACCGTATGTTCTAGGATGGCTAAGAAGAGACATCAATCTAGTCAGAAGAGCACGTGGGTGCCTACAGTAGGAAATGGAGGCATTCAGAAGGTATGCGGTGATAATACAATGTTCGAACTGGAAAACCGGCGTTAGTGATGACTAAGGAGAGGCTCTTATTTCATGTTGTGATGAAACATGGGAGTGTCGGTCGGAGACATTATTTCCTCTTTTGCAGAAGACGCCTCGAAAGGGTCAACAGCAATCAGCGCCATCGTATGTCTTTCGTGCACACCAGCCGCTTCCCATGACGGTCAGTGGGCGAGATAATATTTAATGATTATAACTAAATAATCAGCATAAGGAACCCTCAGACACTGAGCCATGGTTTAATCATGAGCATGATCCTTAGGCTCCCTGAATATTTAAACAACCGTAAACAATCCAACCCGAATAACTAACTAATTCAACTTTGAAGCCCAACGCCATCCCCCGATTTCCGGTGTTCCCGATTCCGGCAAGTTCCCCTCTTATCCCACTCGTTTTTCACTTTCACTGCACTACTTTTTCCCCTATCCCCACTTCGTATTTTTGTCTGACTGCCTGTGAGTAGTGCTGCAATTCTATGATACAGTGAGCTATCACTGTCGCGTGAAAACCAACTTTTCCCGTGAACCGTTTCTTATCTGTTTGTTTTGCATGCACCTGTAATCACACTCGACCTAGTACCTTTTCCCCTCATCGCTAATCAATTCATTCCTCCACCGTATTTCCGATCGATAACTCTGATGTCTACTATTGCAGGTAACAATGAATCCATCTCGTCCTCCTCCTCCTCCTATGCCCATTCCTCCTCATCGTCTTGGTCCCCCTCCCCATCCCACTCAATTCCCTCCTCTTCCTCCTCCTTTTCCTTCTCTTCCTCCTCCTCATTCCCACTTCACCCAACCCTCTCCGGCTGATCCTTCCCATCAATCGATGCACATGAGAGTCATGCTGGGAGGCTTCGTTCCACCCAATGGAAGGGCAGGAGTAGGCATGAATGGAGTGGCAGGAGTAGGCCAGAGTCGTCCCCCTCTCCCTCCTCCTCTCGCTCCCATTGGACTCGTGACGACGCCGATTGTGGCAGGAAGGAGGAAGACTCCGATCAAGCAGCAGACGACAGTTAAGAAGAGGTCAGAATAATAATAGTAATAATTATTTATATATGCTCGAGATGAAATAGATTTGATAGAGAGTTATGGGGGAAGCTATTGTTTTGCCATCTTACTCACAGTTTTCCCGTTGTCGCGGTGTACGAGAACAGAGCCACAACACGTGGCATATGAGCATGATGTTACATCATTGATGTACCCTAAATTTTTTGTGAGGTTCAAAAGTTGAATCCTCAACCCGATGGTTTGAGGATTCAACTTGTTTACTTTAGTCGTATAACCGTGAGTGTTTGATTACATGAAAAGTGTATGTGAAAATAAATTGTTGATCGATGAACTCTCAATTGTGTTTTGTGAATTTTAAATTGATTTTTATTTTTTCAGCAAAAGTGGCTCCGAAGTGACGACGAAGAAGGCGCAGCTGAAGATGGCGAGACAATTGGCGGACACGAATAAAAGTCAGTTTGTGATGGAGGGGATGAGTTACGGTAGATTGGAGGAGGGATGAAGAAGGAGTACAGTAGAACGGATATTGATGGATGCACTGAGCGCAACTTTGCTAGGAAAACGGTTTCCAGGGTTTCTTTTTTTCTGACCGAAACGAGAGAGTATGTGTAATGCGGAGGGTGGAAACCCCCTTTTCCATGAAATGAAACCTTGGAGAAGGGTTTCCTAGCAAATTTGCACTCTGTGTATGACCGTGTTTTCAAAGTTTAGCTGTACTTGTCCGTTAAGCATTTTGGCGTTCTTATTTCTGAAGAAAACTCCAATTTTACAGAGAAGACGGTGGTGTCGACGCCGATTGTGAAGGAGGAGCCGGGCGCTCCCAAGTTCAACATATTCATGAACATCGGTATGTTTGTTATTCGTTGCAGGCTCTAAGTCAACAGAATCAACCGAATACATTCTCCATCTTTTACATAAAGAACATGAAACATCAAAATCACTGGACATTATGATTTTTTATGAAGGCATTGAAAATTCGCAGCCGCGATGTTGATAAACGTGAAATACATAGTTAGATATTCTAATTCTACTACAGGTGTTCAATAAATAATAACCGTGATTTTGTTCGACCACATTTGTTTTGAAAAATAAGATAAATAGTTAGTATTCTCAGCTCAGCGCTATCGAACGACGGCGAGCTCTCCGGATACAATTGATATAGTTGACGATGAGGAGGAAGAGGATCAGATTGAGGAGATACCCAGAGAGGAGCAGACAGGTATACGGTAGATGGAGAGAGAGGATACTGTGGATATTCGATATTGAACATTGATTTTTTGGTTCGATAATGTTCAAAAAAATATTGCAGAGACAGCAGATGCGGACATGACGATTGTGGATAATATGTGAGTTTACTTAGGAGAGAGGGAGTAAAGAGGGAGTTTTACGAGAAGATATCTGACGACTAGTGAAGAAAAGTGTTGCCTTGCACGTTTCTGCACATCGTTCTTTGCGATTGTGTTTCCAAATTATTTCGGCGAGGTTTCATTATGATCGAATTCTCACGAGACAAAAAATTGTTCTGGGAGAGTTTACGAAGAGCATCGTTTTTCCACCACATTAGTCCTAATTAGATGCTCAGCTAACCTATTTCGGCGTGGTATTGTCTACATTGTCTTTCAATCAGGGATTTCCCTTTACTCTTCTATTTCGTAACTATCACGAGACAAGAATACGCCTGGGAGAGTTAGATGATGTGCACGTTGGCACGTTGTTGATCCCTTGCGTCTCTGTGCTATGCACCTTGCACCTTGGCACCGAAGACGAGACACGTGTCTATCGGGAGAGAGAGAGAGAGAGAGAGATCCCCCCCCCCCCTCCTGCCATCCCTCCCCTCTTATCTATACAATGACCGTGCCCCGCGAGACACTGGCTCTCACTGCCAGCGATCACGTGGGACGAGATGGGCCAGAGACAAGCACATTGGGAAGGGAAGGGGGCAGTGACCCCAGTGGGGTCGAGACCCTACCCCCCCTCAGTATAGTGTAGCGTCAGGATCAAACAACTAGCTGAGGGTAATTGATGGAAGACGAATTCCATCATGTGTAGAGGAGCACAGTTTCTCGCTTCGGGGAGTGCTCCCGATACAGTTATTGTCGGTCGAGCTTCCGCCGAGAGCTTGAAAGCTCATTTTAGAATATGTTATTAGGGTGAAACATGTAAACACCGCGGGAATTTTAGAATGGTGTTGTTGGGATCCCGTAGGCAGCGTGAGAGATAATGACGTTCGCAGGTCGATCTGTACTGTGGATGAAGTGGGAGAAGAGACGATTGATGTGATTGAGAATGAAGAAGGAGAAGGAGGAGAAAGAGAGAGAAGAGAGGAAGGAAGAGAGATTGAGGAGGATGAAGAGATTGTCTGTCTAGGAGAACATAAGAGTACCCATGGTGAGTGGAGTGGCAATTATGTGATAGACGATTGGGTATGACGAATATTTCATTTATAAAATGATAAGATCAAACAAAAATGCCCAAATGTAACTTATTTACCTAAGGAGAGAGGGCACACAAAAGTGAGAGGGTTGATTATGCTTGGTAAACAACTGAATTCCGTATTTTGACTTTTGGTACGATCGTATCATTTTATATACGCACCAGGTTGATTTGAGTCGCAGCTGCGGTATAAACCAGTGGGAACCTTGGTGAAGCCAATGGTACCATGATCAGATGTTGCTACAAATCGTAGCCTACAATTATTAAGTTGAACGATTTGCAGTGATGTCGGAGGTGATTCTGCTTGACGATGATGTAGTCGAACTGAAGGAGACCGATGTAGTCCATGAATCGCCCAAGAAGGAGAGGACGAAGGTACGGTGGGAAAGGAGGGGGTACTGTAGGGATCTGTTGGACTGTGGACATACTGTAGGGAGTTGGAGCTGTTCAAATTCGATTGTGAAAGATAGATTTACAGGTGTAACATATTCTGTATGGAACCATTTGCAGAGAGCATCTACGAGTGTAATGGAGCAATCGATAGTCGTCATGTCGCTGAAGGATGAGAAGGAGAAGTCGAAGGCTACGGTAAGCCATGATTTTATTGATTAACTGGAGTACAGTAATCCGTCTGTGTTAGCACGCTTTGGACAAATTCCTAGATGTGCGACGTGGTTAGAGTTGGCTCAGCTAGCTTCAGTTGAACTTGGATCTGATGACGTCGGCAGAACAGTCGACGAATGGCAGAAACGTTTCAAGTTCTCACCATTTTATTGCGAAATTCACTAGGCATACTCAGTGCCACAAATCACTCATCAGCTTCAAAATACGTTTTGAATGCGCCCGCACTCTTGCCGTTTCAGCAACACTTGAACTAATCTTGTCTTGATCCTCCTTTAGTAAACGTCTGATACTTCGCGATCCATATTGACCTCCTTTACTCCTATCCGTCTCTATCAATGACGTCATTGGGAGTAGGTGTACACACTCTGTGCACCGTTCGTCCGTCCTTGTATTCTACACTCTCCCTCCTCCCCCTCTCTGTCTCTTCCTTCTTGTTACCATGTTAAGATTGTTGACTGTGATTCTCCATAAATAGGACGCCTCCTATAAATAGACGGAAGGAAGATGGAAATTGATCTCTGCTGGATCATATTAGCACACAGAAGCTCAATTTTGTTTCTAGCTCAATTGTTTCTAGCTCAATTTTTTTTCTAGCTCAATTTTGTGCCGCACATCTCTGGAAATACTCGAATTCTTTGTTCGATCTTGTATTACACTCGAGTTGCAGACAAAAAAAGACCTTTGCTCGGGTAAAATGGCGTGCAATTTGTGTGTTCTTTCTACGGTTGATTCGTCTCTCTTTTCCGTCTTTTTTCCGAGTGATCTTTGTTGGCTCCTTCATCGATTCTCTCATCAAAGCTGCGTACTTTGTTCTCAACCTTTTCTTCTCTTATCGCCGCACTCGAGAGAGAACCCCGCTGAATCGGAGTTGCACGCTAGACATTTGAGAGCAACCGTCGGCCTTACCGTACTCTCTTTACCTCCAAGCACGGCGCTCTGCAAAATTGAATTCGTTGTGAGACAATCGCCAAGTTGCATACTAAGTTCGCAGTCTCTATCAATTTGCATGGACTCGCCAGAATTCCGCGGATTGTTCGATTTTGAAATATATTTTGCCGCATGAGTCACCCGTCGGATTCATGTTTCCATCGTCATTTGTATGCCGTAGTTAGTCGTTGGTCTTCCCCCTACTCTATCTCCATACATCTCTCTCTCTCTCTCATCTCCGAGTTGTGATCGTCGGACTGTTCACTCTCGCATTTGTTTTCGCAGTTGTGTTGGAACGTGAATTCCCTCACTCTTTCCCTCCTCCCCGTGCCACATTCACGAAAATGAGGGAAGAGTCGATACATCGTCTGTACTACTCAGTAGACAACAAAAGGACGATATGAGAACTATCCGTCTACGCAGTGATAATCGTGTGGATAGTTCGAAAGGCGGTCATACCGGAACTCAAAAATCCCAAAATATGGCTTGGCTTTTGAGGCTAAGATCTAACAATTCTGTATGATGCATGTATTTTTTTTCGATTTCCCATTTATAGTGGTTACACTGTGGCGTGGAGATAGTGCATCATACAGTTTTAAAATTGTACAATGTTGTTCGGCTACGACATTTCGCAGCAAGCTGTTCACGTGAAATCGTGGTGGATTTCTCCTTGAGATCTGAGGATTGGAGTCCGATCATTGGACATGGAACTTGAGACTGTCTTGGAACTGCTAGTTTTTTTTGAAAACGTTCGTTCTAAAACCGTGAATCTAAAACAAGAACAATTCTGACACAGTGGATGACGAATCGCTCTCTCCTCACTGCTATTAATAGAGTGGCTCAACTACTATTGCCCCCATCTCCCTATTTCCATCTCTTCCACATCTTTTGGTCTCTACTGCCCTCTATCGGTCTCTCTACGCCGTTGTCTTCTCATGAGATCAGCGGGTGGAGGGTACCCTCCCCTCTTCCGTCCCCTCCGGACCCCTCCACCCTCTCAGATCGGTGTGCTATCTCGCCTCCTCCGTGCAGGCAGAGTGTACCCCCGGTGGTTTGATCTCTTCCTCCTCTCCATTGTGGATGGAGCGAGCTTCGGAACAGCTGGAGATGGTGATTTGATCTCTCTCTCTCTCTCTCTCTCTCTCTCCGTGGCGTGAGTCGCTTATTCATGTGTACAGCGGGGCAAAACAAGCGAGAGAGGGAGGGGAGGAGAAGAGGGACGAGAGCACCCAGTCAGCACCCGATAGAGAGGGGAGGAGGAGGAGAGACTTGGAAGTTTGATCGGAGAGGGAGGAGGGAGGAGAGGAAAGGGCATCCCCGACCCCGAGAGGAGAAGAGAAGAGGGAGGAGGGGAGGAGAGAGGGGAGAGACCAAACCACCAGACGCCGCCTACCAATGGGGAGAGAGGAGGGAGATTCCTGTATCTGGATGCCATTCTAGACCGATGCCTAGAATGCTCCTATCCCGTGATGGTACGTTTTGGAGCTGTCGTTTAGGAACCCGAAAGTATAAAAGTTTTCGAATGTTCTAAAACGTATTCCATTAAATTCCTGGAAAAAAATATGCTGAGGGTTCCTAAAAACGGTAGTTCCAGAATGTCCTATCACCCCCTCTATTCCTCTGAAGAGCGATATTATTTTGAATAGAGTAGCCACGGTCAGTGGTTGCCGCGGTTCTCTATATTTTCCTATTTTGAAACTTTGACCTCTTCGCATTCGCTACGCGTGCGGAGGGGTCGTTAATTCCGGGAACGGGAGCATCAGTCATCACAATGTTTTCGAATATATCTATGGAAAACATTGTTATGTTCACTTCCGTCCTTACGCGACCACCTCGCACGTGCGAGGGAGTTCCCGAATCAAGGGAAAGTGAGAAACACTGACCAGGGTGCTGTCTAAATGAATGGGCTACGGTACGTTTTGGAACCCGATTTTTTCATGTTGAATGTTTCGAAACAAATCTCGGTAAAAAATCTGGGGTTTCCAAATACAGGGGTTCCAAAACGTGCGCCCACTACTAAATGGTACCAGATGATGAGTGGCCTGTCTGCCGTAGTCGTGCCCCATGGTGAGAGTGAGAGTTGTTGATTGGTTCTGCAACCTGCTCCCCCCCCCTTCTGTGTTCCTTCGTCCCCTCAACCCATCTCTCTCTCTCTCTCTCCTTCTGTCTTGTTACTCTTTCTCCTTCTCCCTCTCAGTTGTTGCCTCCTCCATCCATTCCTCACGTCCACTGTCCAATCCATCCCTTCTTTCCATTTTGTCTGTCCTTCTTCTTCTTTATTCTTCTCCTTCTTATCTCTTCACTCCTTTATCACTTTTCGATGACTCGTCGATTCTTAGAGATTGCCGTGAACCTTTACACTCACTTCGTGCTCTTTCTCTTTTCCCATTGCCAATCTATCCACGTGTTAGCAGCGATGCAGCGCACGTGCGCACTCTTCACTGAACTCAAACTGTGCGGCAGCGTGGTAAGTAACGCGCGTACTTGAGTGGGATATGGTAGTCGAGGATACGGTAGTGAAATGAAATCGATTGCAGGTCTCCTCGACGTCCGTCCAACTGCCCGATTTCATCCCACTCGTAGATGGAAAGGACAAGAAAAAGACGGGTGAGTGATAGTTTGAAAGAGGAAAAGAGAAGAGATCAGTTTGTGATCAAGAAGTGGCACGGTAGAAGGAGATAAAATCACCTTGCGATTAGGAAATGGCACGGTTGTATTAGATAAAAAATTGAGACCAGGAAGTTATCGGTAGAGGTAGACAAAAATCATTTTGTGATCAGGAAGCATAGCTCTAAAAGTGGATTGAAGGTTCGGGTATAAGGCGATTACCTAGAGCCGAGATACCCACACTGTTTTGTAGCTACCATTGCCCCAATCAATTAAAAACCTGAGGCGAATTGTGAAAATCTGCGGCACTCGGAAATAAACCTGCCCGACTGTAAAAAATGCATTTCCTAGTGCAAATTTATTTAACGAAAAAAACGTGCCCTCCCGTGCAGCGACCCAGTAAGCGATATTTTTTTTAGAAATAGGACCATCAGAGGAACCGAAAAAGCCAAAGACCGGCAGGTTTTTCTTCCTGTAAAAATTCTAGTAAAAATAATTTAAATCCGTCGATTTGACTTTTTGACCTATGTCAGGAAGTGATACGGTAGGAGTAGATCAAACAGTGTGAGTAGACATGGGTAGATCAGCGTGTTGACCCCCTTCCCCCTCTCTTTTGATCTCTCGATCGAGTCTCTCTCTGACCTCTCTGTAATCGATCCTAGTGTTCCCCCGGAATGCCTCCTCTCCTCCGATTCAAAATCGCCTTTGACCCTCCCCTCCTGCATCGAACCCTTCGTGCAGCCAACGGCAATGTGATTGGTGAGAGCAGTGACTTCATCACTATGCAATCGTTATCTTTGTGATAGTGTGGTCTTTGCAGCCACCCCGAAGCCTTCTGCAGCAGCCCGGCGCGTGCAGCCCGCGACTCCAGTCGTGCAGCAAAAGAATGAGAGAGATCTGCAGCAACTGCAGCCAATTGTGAGTGGAATTATTTTTTAAAAAAGCTTTGGACTTATTTAACGTGTAATACACTTGAAATAGCTATAGATATTGTAACCAAATTCAATGATTGTAGTTTAGAGGATACCCGAGGGAATCAGACTCTGAATTTAGGTGCATTAGCTTTGCAAGTACGCACAAGTAGGTATAGAATTTCAATGGGAATGCATTAGAGAAGTTGTGAGTAGTGCTTTGCTAATGAAGATCGATTGATTTCGCCAACTTTAATAAACGCGTAATATTCAGTGAAGGAGTATTCTATGAAACTATGTGGTATGATAGGGCACTTCTTCCCTTTACCGGGCCTTTTTATCTTTGATATCTCTTTAATCTCAGCTTCCCTCTCACTCGTCGTTCCCATGGATCGGCGCCCCGATTTCGACTCCCATCATGATGTTGACGAGACAGAAGGGAAAGAAGGAGAGGAGAAAGGAGAAGGGAAGGAAGAGGGCCGATATGAGAGCAAGTACGTTACTGTAATGATTATTGATTATTTATTCGGTATCTATCGATTGAAAAAAAGATATTTGATCATGCTGATCAAATAAGGCGCGGAATAGTGCTATTCATGGACTGTGTGGCTCACGCCGTTTATCGCGCGATGTAGGATGAGAGTAGGCGATTTGCGGTTTCAAGTATTTTCTATATTTTATTGTGCGCCGGGAATATTTGATTTTCTGCGTTTAGTAGCTACAGTGGTGGCCATAATTGTGTAACCTTTGATATTTTTCGCCATAACTTCATTCAAACTTCTCGAAACTTCCTGAAATTTTGAATGTAATATGTTTTCGTAATCGTGAATGATATTATCGGATAGTGGTCGGGTAATTTTATTCGTGCGACAAGTTGCTGCAATGTGCTCATTTGCTCCAAAGTCGATATTTCCGTTTTCTTTTTCGCTAAATTCGAAATGGGTTGATGCACTGGTATATGTAAGCACACGAAATAGCTGAACACTAGGGCTACTCAATTCACCTCTTGGTTGTAGTCTCGACTGCTCCAACAACCGAGCTGCATGTTCTGCATGAGGTACACTTTTAAAAATTTTTTCTATTATAATTCTCTTTCAGAAGGAGGAATCACGCTCATACGTGCCGAATATTATTGTGCAGTAAGTAGGCATACATTGTACTAGTATGGGCAGGATCCGTCTCACTTTGGTGCATGCAGCATGATGACGTTACTTTTGCAGCATGTGATTTTGCAATGCAGCTACCTTGCTGCAAATATTTTTCTCAGAGCTACAATTATCAGTAGAGGTTCGCGGGCATCTAATAAGTCTTTTCTTAAATTTCAAGAACGCTCGTGCCACAGATAACAATAATATGAATCGTCGAATCAGTCAAAGAGTAGCCGTTTTCGACAAGATTTGAACAAAAACACCGTTTTCAGCCAATTTTTCACCAATTTCGTTAATTCCAGCTAAGCCGATAAGCGCTCTAAAATCATCAAACTGTAATGCTGCAATGTCTAGGCGCCCAAGAACCTTCACTGATAACTGTAGCTCTGAGAAAAATGTTTGCAGCAAGGTAGCTGCATTGCAAAATCACATGCTGCAAAAGTGACGTAATCATGCTGCATGCACCAAAGTGAGACGGATCCTGCCCATACTAGTACAATGTATGCCTACTTACTGCACAATAATATTCGGCACGTATGAGCGTGATTCCTCCTTCTGAAAGAGAATTATAATAGAAAACATTTTTAAAAGTGTACCTCATGCAGCACATGCAGCTCGGTTGTTGGAGCAGTCGAGACTACAACCAAGAGGTGAATTGAGTAGCCCTAGTGTTCAGCTATTTCGTGTGCTTACATATACCAGTGCATCAACCCATTTCGAATTTAGCGAAAAAGAAAACGAAAATATCGACTTTGGAGCAAATAAGCACATTGCAGCAACTTGTCGCACGAATAAAATTATCCGACCACTATCCGATAATATCATTTATGATTACGAAAACATATTACATTAAAAATTTCAGGAAGTTTCGAGAAGTTTGAATGAAGTTATGGTGAAAAATATCAAAGGTTACACAATTATGGCCACCACTGTAGGTAAAAATAATCCGAGTATTGTAAAGCCGAGACATTAAGAGCGCATTTCTTTCTCTCATCATTTCCTTTGAATGCACTTTCATCATAGCCGGTTCTGTTTGAGTTGACCTAGTTGATCTCTACTCTATGACGCATTCTTTTACTCTACTGTCGCTCTTCGTACTATCGTATTCTAGTCAAATCGCGTGGGGTCGAACATCGTCCATTTTCTCCCCTTATCAATTAGCCATTAAGCCCATTATTTTCACGCCTCCTCTCATAGTCTGTAGCTGCTTTTTATCGTTTTAGGCTACAAGCTTCAGAAAGAGCCGCAGATTTTTGCCAATTGCACGGCACTCATTGCATTCACAATCCGTTGTGAGATGATGACCTCGATACGATTTGTAGACTTTGTTTCGTTTTTTCTCCTTATCAGGAGAGACGAAAACATGATGATCATCATGATTGTTCCTCACTTTCGGCCACAGTGTTGCTATCATTCAATCGCGGTGTTTGAAGATTGTATCACGAGATCCTTTCACTATCCTTCTCAGCTCTTAGTATTATCTTAGTAGCTCGTAATTAAGTCAGTTATCGATAGAATCCTACCGTTCACTTACCGTATTCCTTCCTATTCAGTGGAAGTGGTCGCCTCTCCGGCCACTCTTGCTCGTGCAGTCTCTGCCTCTACGTGCACTCTCAATCCACTCGCATTCGCCACTCCCAGCAAGATTCCACTGCCGAACAGTCAGTTTTTTACACTTTTCAAACGTTGAAAACGGAAATTAATATTTCGATTAGTAGTCGATGTTTATCTCCTAGTAGAAAACGTATGTTGTTTCGATCATAGCATAGACACGGTTCCTCTACCGAACAGTCGGTTTGTACACCTTTTTAAGCCATCAAAACGGAGATTTAAAAAATATATATACCACAAGTAGGTTGCATATTTCACGGATGTTTTATAGTCAATGTGAATCATCATAATTCGATTGGTAATCGAATGTCAACTCTAGATAGTAAAATCTTATATTGTGTTGATCTATCGATACGGTATCATACTGTAGATACCGCAAAAATTTCCCCCCGAACAGTTGGTGCACTCATATTTTTTTCTTAAAAACATCGAAAACTTTTTTAGACACCTGTGAGTTGCGCGTTTCACGGGTATTTCATATACAATAGGAGTTTATGTAACCTCGATTAATCGAAAGTAACTTCTTCCTAGAATAAATCATATCATATATCCCCATCTAGATACTGTGTCACCATACCATACCCTCTTCCCTTCCAGCCGCTCCTCCTCCCACTCCTCTCGCTCATCTCTTCCGTTTCCCTCCAGGCAGTCGTCCCTCTTCTCATCTTCCATCAACTTCTGCTATGGGAATGATCCAATCGAGAGGACTCGCAACCAGTTCCAAGCAGTCGCAACCAGCCAATATCAATGGAATCGGTGAGATTGCATTTAATTTATTGCTAATTTAATTTATATAATCTCTTTTTTTTAATGCGAGAAAGGTGTTTCCTGAATAAACTTGATTCAATTAACTGTCTTTTATATCTACATTTTTGATTCAGTGATACTCATGTTTACATTTGCATTTAAGTGAATTATAAAAAGTCCATGGCATCTTTCAGAGCCCATGGAAACTGAAGAGGGCGGTTTATGGTCTTGGGTCAAGAAATTCTCCCCTTTCTGAGCTAGTCTCTCTCTTTCTTGTCTCATATTTTAGTCATGTTGTCATTGTCTTTGTTGTTACCGTAGCATAATTAAGTATGATAAATGAATAATTGTTCTTCTCCATCTCTCTTCTCTCTCTCATTTCCTCAGGGTTCCCTTCCACCCTTGGTACTGTCGATCTCTTCCCTCTCCTCTATCTCATCTCCCATTGCAGGCATGCCCACTCCTTCCTCGGCTGCACTGGTCGGAGGGGGCGGGGCCACGACTCTTGCAGCACTCTTGAATGACGAGACTGAGGGAGTCGTGAGGGACTCACTCACTGCAAGTGGATGCTACAGAAGAGTGTGGGAGGAGAAGTGGATGTCGCCTGGGGTGAACATTTTGAGAATATTGATTAAAATTATACTAATTAATGACTAATTAAGTGATTATTATTAGAAAAAAATCAAGTGGAAATTATTTTTGAAACACCAGTGGATTGCGCGTTTCATGGTTGTTTCATAGTCAATGTGAGTTTATGAAACATCGATTAATTGAACGTTAATTCTTGCTAGTTCAAATCTTATGTTTTGGCGATATACGAAGGCAGGATTTTTAGATATTCAAATTAGTTATGCTAATTAGTGACTAATTAAGTGATTATTACTGGGGCGGAATACATATCTGCTGAGGATCACGAAGTTCGCGCGAATTTCGATCATTATTGCTGTCCATGGTAGTCTCGTGTTTCACCAACGTTAACTGCACGTGAGGATAATTAGTGTTAGTGCGTGCCAATTTTCCGTTCTAACAATCTTAATTAGTTAATTGCAGGACGACCGAGTGTCCAATGGTGACGTCAAAGTGGATCCTTCCGCTGCTCCCTTCAGAATCTGCTCGTACAATGTATTATGTCAGAAGACGATCGGAGCGACGGACTACCTCTACAAACACGCGAGGTGAGGGGAAGGGCAGCTGATGTGAAGATAATCTAGATTGTGGATGAATAATCAATTTATTTTGGCCTGGAAGCGCCAAACGTCTTGTGACTTTAACTAACTACTGAATTATAATTATTTTAAATATTAAAATAGCTCCTTGAAGATTCCAACCCCACGTGCTCGAGTGGGCGCATCGCTGGCCGCTCATTCAGCGTGAACTGAGGTGAGTGGTGTGGCCAGATTACGGTAGCCGTCGACATTTCCGAATGGTCGCTAATTAATAATTGTTCAGTGAGCTGAACGCGGACGTGTTTGGACTGCAGGAGATCCAGGACGTCCACTTTGAGCAGTTCTACGAACCATTCCTGAAGTCTTGTGAGTGAAATATGTGGAAATGAGGTTACGGTAGAACACTGCATTATTGATTGAAAGATATATAGAAGAAGTTTTATCAAAAAAAATCAAAAAAAAGATTCAATTTTACTTACAACCAGGTGAATTGTTGATTCCGCGCTTGATTAGATACAATTTTTCCTGTAAATTCGTCAATAAAGAATTGCTTTGCAGTGGGGTACGTGTGTCTCTTCCAGAAGAAGTCGGAGACTCAGCACGCAGATGGGCTTGGAGTGTTCGTGAGAGCCAATCGATTCAAGGTACGGTAGGGATGGTTACGGTATGCGTGTGGGATACGGTATAAATCGTAGAGAAATACGATGGTTATTGATTGATTGCAGATCACGGCGATGAATTCGGTCGATTTCCTCGTGAGAGGCGACAAACTGCTGGACCGGGGGAATGTCGGTGAGTAGCAAAGGAGGATAATAGTTTAAAGAGATTGTTAGCTGGGCATTCCCTCGGATTTTCCGTTTCACAATGTTTTAAACTGTAGGTGGTCGAGATTATAGTGATTAGAAGTCAGCTTCGAGCTTTATTATTTAAATATAATTGTCCTCATCGTTCAGCCCAACTACTTCGTCTGGAGTGTCTCCAAACGGGCGCTTCTCTAATTGTCTCCAATACTCACATTCTATTCAACGAGAAGAGAGGAGACGTCAAATTGGCTCAAATCGCCCTACTCATGGCCAATATTCACGCGGTTAGTTTTTGTGACCTTATTTCGAGAAATACAAGCCAGTGATGTTTGTGTCGCACGACGTAGTCTTCAGAAGATGATAGTGTAATCCACAATTCCTCTGTAACTATGTTCTGTAGAAGAAAAACATTATTTCGTGAAATTTTCAGTAATTGAAATATGTTACTGAATGTTGTTTTATATGGGAAGTGAATTGGAACAGTTCTTTCTGCTCATCTCACTCTTTCTTCAGATGCGAACAGGGGACGAACCCGTGATCTGCCTGGGAGATTGGAACCTCGAACCGGCCAGCGACCTCTACAACTACATCACCAATGGAAGGTGAGAAGGGGTTACGTCATCACTAGGCAATACTGGCACACTAAAAAAGGGAAATGCAGAGGGGTGATGGTATATTGTTAAATTTACAGTTTGGATGCATCGACTTTCATTCCGAGATACGGTAGTGGGCAGCTGCGCGAGGTGAGATATCGATTTTTCGCAGTTATGTACCGTAATCTCCCAGACATTTTTGTATTGAATGTTATTGATGGAGTCAATTCGCAGGGCCGCAACTTCAACGTGCCTCCAATGCGAGAAATGCCGATGGACACGCATCTCAAGACGAAGATGTCGAGAGATGGAGTACTGTATGAGAATGAAGGTGAGGAGGGAAGACTATCGAGGACTGATTATTTTAAAGTACTGTATTATCTTTCCTGATTTATCGATTATCTCATTCAGGTGCCCTCCTCCAGTCCCTCCGTAGCTCTCATCCCTCCATGTTCTCCCATCAGATTCCCCTCACATCGACCTACGCGCCATACAGGGTACGGTATCGATCGATTCTCGTTGCGGGACCCGAACTTAATTATTCATTTTTCTCATTACAGGATCGTCGAGTGAGCACGTACCACAAGGATATTGCAAATCCCGACTTTATCTTTTACACTACGGCAGGAAGGGGAGAGGTACGGTACTTTGCCCACTGTAGTCGATCGACAACTCATTCTCTACCGTAACCCATCTCCTTTCAGCAGGAGGCTTCTCGTCTTCGTCTTATTCGTCGTCTCTCAATGCCCCCTGAGGCGTCGATCCGTCAGCATCTCGAGCCGTGGCCAAATAGCTACGTTCCCTCCGATCATATCCCTCTTATGGCAGAGTTCTATCTGTCCAAGTGAACGGAGTACGGTAGCCGCACCCTACACACTAATCGAGAACTAACTTTTTCCCGCTTCTAGATTACGATAGTCGCATACTACTTGATAGCGTTCATTCGTGCCGTGAATGTTATTTAGAAGTGCTATTTAGTTTACGATTACTTTCCTCCCGCAATTTGTGTGTAATTATAATACATGTCAATCCAGTCTTGTTTGCTAGCGCCGTCTAGTTTGTTTCATCGGCAAATATCCAGCTGGTTTTAAATCGATCGATATCGGACCACTCGGTAGTTCACTTTAAACGATTTCACCCGATTTAATATTCAGATACGGGTACAAAAACTGTTTATTCGTAATTTTTCTGTAAATATTTGGAACGTCAATAAAGTTATTTACTACTGAAATGCAGTAAGTGTGAATGCGGCATTTTATTAATTTGTTGGAAATATTAAACTCTTCCTATTGATTTCTCTTTGAGAGTTTGATTATCAGGTGGAGGTGAAACTTGAATCTACTGGGTCTTTTATTTCGAGAACTTCACAGTGATTGACTGATTACGCGGACACAGTTATGCCTTTGTTTTGCCAGTTTTCCAAACTCGATGACAAATGATTTGAAGCAGAAGAAAGTGCGGAGGTTTGTTCTAGATATGAGAGAGTGCACGAACCGGGGAGGGTCCAGAGAAACAGAGAGATCAGTCTTGGTGATAGATAGTGTGTGGAGTGAAGAGACAACAGACGAAAGATCATCTCTGATCACTTAGAGATATCGTGGATGGAGGAGACATCATACAATTAGAGCAGGTGAGAGAGAGCGTGTAAAAGGGAGAGAGTGAGATTAAAAATCGGGCGTTTGGCGTGAAGGTGTCTGCTAGAGTGTGTGCTGGGGGTGGTGTTTGATAGATGAGGGGAATCGGGTTGAGACTCACAATCAGAGCACAGCTATTCTAGAGAAGAAAAGAGTGATGACGTCACTATTATTCCACCGGAAACAAGAGAAGTTCCGGTGGAATATGGGTGCTGAAAGTGATGAATGAACGTGTTCGACTGTCAGTGGAACAGAAGTTTCCTCTTCCCCGAGGAAGAAAGAGAAGTAAATCGAGTTGTTTTGACTCCTGGCCCACCACGTCTTTGAACACTCGTTCACCTACTCACAACCACTAATCTTCCTCCATTTCAACAGTGACGTCTACAATCGATCGATTTGCTTCCAAGTCAAATCATACCGAATCTCCAGAAAAGGGTCAGTAGCGGAGAGAAACTGTGCGAAAGAGAGAAGCTCCCTTCGGTGCCTGAAGGATTGTCAGGAAAGCGATCACGTAGTTCCTTTTCCCAACTAGGAAACACGCGCTACATGGCCACTTTCATGACTGTCCTAACATTTTGCTCCTCAATTTCTGCCCCATTCCTGCTCCCTTTCTGGAGCCTTCGGAATGTGGAAAAGGGGTATTTGCCGATTTATCGAGTTCATGCATCAGAGCTCGGATGATTCTGCCCTCGGGGCAATTATCAAAGTGCATTATCTCTCTCTCCTCTACGACGGGACACATGTCACCTCTTCAGATATCGTTCCCCTCCTTCATTTTCAGTCCTCAGATCTCTCTCTCTCTCTCTCTCTCTCCCTCCCTCCCTCCCTCCCTCCTCCCATTCCTCTTTATCACTCAACTCAATCTCTCTTCTCCTCACTCCCTCACTTCTTCATCTTCTTTTCCTCACGCCTCAGGGCAAATCAATCAATCTCGATTCCTACCGTATCCTACCGTAATCTCTGTTCTCATTAGTTAGTGATTGCACCTCCTGTCACCAACAACTCGTTCATCTGTCCTCTTGTTGTGGCCCCACACTCAGTTCCTCCCAATCACTCTCCTCTATTGCAGATCCAAACTGATCGCCCGGTGACCTACCCTCTCCTCTCCTCTCCTCTCCTCTTCTCTTCTCCCCAATTAACCAGTCATGTTCTGGAATTTGGTGATAAAAGAGTACGAGAGACTCAATCTCCACCACGCGCTTCTCTTCATTTGCCTCATTCTCTACAGTGAGTTGCGCCCCGCGCGCATTTGCGTTTCACGAGTTTCAGATAAGGTTTCATTGATAATACTGTCTCCGATATAGCAATATGAAATTAAATATAATAATGCTCTCAGAAACGACGGGTACACAATGTTGTAGCTATGTCTAAATTATTTCGAAAATGTAATTGTAATATTAATATTAATATTTATCTGAGGTCTCTTCGGCGCTCTCATTTTCTGCTCACTCGAATCGGGTCCAGAAGAGGTCGAAATACAGCAGAGATATCAAAATGCGATGCGAGCAAGGAGAAATATGCTGGCAGCCTTTCATGTGAGTATTGCATAGGGATGATGTAATACTCCTCACATTCAGAGGGAAATTAGTCTATGAATTCATACGCCTGAGGGGGCCAGGGACGACTACAAAGTCTAATAGGCGCGTGGGGAGCGCGGCGTTTAGAATTTGAAAGTCGTCCGGCCTCTTAGAGTTGTGGACGTATTTCCCTGGCTGATTGCATCTGGATGATGCAATACTCGTCTCGTTTAGTCAATCTACAACGAGGGCAGAAACGCCTCTCTGCCTCCCGAAGGAAGACTCGTTTCTGTCGTTAATGAATACAATCAACAGGTTTGAGTTTTTTTTGAGCAGAATACGTTTTTTTAGTTTGAAAAGTCAGTCTACGATTCGGTGTTTGAGAGTTTAAGTTTAAGAATAACCGAAAGTTCGACGTTTTGTCTGGGAAGTGGACGTGATCCACTGAGCACTGAAATGTGAGATGAGAGGAAAGCGTCTCTCACTCAGAGAGAGTAATCTTTAGAATCTTAGCGCTAGACTGAAAGGAGTCTGACTGGGGAGAGATATTTTGCGATGATAAAACAATCTATATTCTCTCGGATGGCCTATAGAGCATACATATGCAGAAATATAGACAGAACACACATTCAGATGGGTTTGACCCCGTCTCGGGAGCAAAAATGGACGATCTGGGGAGGACTTTACTATGCCGGAACCATCTACACAACCATTGGTGAGATCAATCGATAATGATTGTCTGCTACCGTAATCCTTCAGGTTACGGTGATCTGGCAGCATCGACAACTGGCGGCCGTCTTTTCACAATCATTTATGCTCTCATCGGCGTTCCCATGGTCATTACGATTCTTAACGACTGGGGAACCATGCTCTTCAAGGGAGTTTCGAGTGAGAATTTGTAATTTAAGTGAAACATGGAACTCGCTTGGTCCAACCAGAAAAGAAAAACTGCGTGCTGACCAGCAAAAATGTAAGTGTTGAATGACGGATAGCTAGCGCTCAAACTTCATATTTCAGCGTCTCAGAGACGTTGACACGTATCGGAAATTGAAAAAAATCCTAGAAATCAAGGAATTTAGTTCAAATTGTGCATTATCAGGAGTGTGGGCGGGCGTGTTCGTCAAATGTTTCCGGAAGATTCAGAAGAAGAGAAGGAAAGGAAGACAGAGAATGAATGACCACGAAGAGGGAGAAGACAGTTCGGTGAGTGGCATCTCGTTTCCCGTCAATTAATTACTGGATTTTGGGGAAATTTGAAAATTAAGATGAGGCGAACAAATTTATATGCCACAGCTCCTACAGTTTCTCACAACGTACAGTCTTATCAAAATCTCATAGTTTTCCTTTCCATTTGACTTTCATTAGACATTAGACGTTAGATTCCACTCTAAAGTGGTCATTTGAACTGCTGCCCCTCTCACTTCTTCGTTGTAATGCTGCGTTTTCTCCTCTAATCGTCTCTATTCTCTCTCTCTCGACATCAAACTCCCCTCATTCCACACTCAAACCCAACTCTGCCCGATCCATCATAATTAGCGTGCCCCACTGTGACAAGAGATGAGTTGTCCTCAAATCGAGGGAAATCAGAGGACTCAAAATGTTATCGATAACCGGAAATTAGTCGTTTTCATCTGGGAAGACATGGAATGAATACACTGTGGTCCCCCAGCCAATAATACATATTACTGTAGTTCAGGTGTGATTTGAGTTCAGATTTGAGGGACACATAGATCACATTCGTGGTTTTTTTGCACCCCGGGTCCCGCTTTGAAAACAAAACCTTCGCACTTTGGGAGGGCGAAGGGATTTCAAGTGATCTACGAGAAAAAAGTGTGAACGATGAAAACTGTTGATCGCATGTCGACTTTGGTTGACGCTTGAATAAAAAGACGTCAAATTCTGGAATGAAATAGTAAAATTGTTGACTCCGATAAGTGAGTTGAACACGAGTTCCTCTGTTTACAGTTGTCCATTCTCCATTGTGAAGCGTCATCCGAGACATCAGAGGATGGTCAGTTCATTTTCAAGAATTATTTACCGATTTTCATTAAGTGAACTTTAAAAAAAACGCATATTTCACCCAACAATTGTTAGTGTGATTGAACGTTTTGGAACTGCTGTTTAGGAACCCACCACATATTTTTCCTGCTTTGTTTGGGACACGTTTCAGAACATTTAGGCACTTTTATAGTTCGGGTTCTAAACGACCTATCACCGACCGCTAGCCCAATGAATTTTGCAATGTAATGTATATATCATGTAGAATGAATAGTGTTCCCTTGTCATCCATCTCCATCTTGTCATTCTTCATTCTTCATTCTTCATTCGAGCACCGCTAAGGGGTGGTCGACTCAGACTTTCCTCCCGCCGGGGATCGGTGAATGGTCCCCCGAAGTCGACTTGGACAACCTTCGGTGGTATCTGTCCGCGGATGCAAGTCTCCAATCTACGCATCGGAAGTCTAAATGCAAGGACTCTGAGGAAGGACGATCGAGTAGCTGAATTGGAGGTGGCAGTGAGTCAAGTACCCTTTGATATTATCGCATTACAAGAAATAAGAAGAAAAGGCCATACTTCTCTAACCCTAGCAGCATCTAATCATCTGCTTGTCGGTTACGGTACCAGTTCCAACTATGGTACGGGGTTTCTTGTGAATAATATATGGGCTGCCCACTGCGCCTTCAATTCAGTTAATGAAAGGCTATCGTACCTCGACATCCCAAGTCTCGGACTACGCGTTATAAATTGCTACGCCCCGACAAGTGCACATTCGGACGACGACTTTGACAAGTTTTTGAATGATCTTTCCACTCTCATTACTACTTCCACCCGTCGAGTCCGACTACCGGGGGGTGGTCGTGGTCATATTGTAGTGGTAGGAGACTTCAATGCCAAGATCGGCTCGCGACAAAGTGATGACGAAATTTTCATTGGTAACCACGGACTGGGAGGAAGGAACGCACGAGGACAAGTAGTCGCTGATTTCTGTGCTGAAACAAGACTCTTTGTGAACAACACAAGGTTTGAAAAAAAGGAGACTAGAAAGTGGACCTGGCAAAGTCCTAATATGGCAACAAAGAATCTTATTGACTATATAATGACTCGAGATCGATCGATTGTCATCGACACTACAGTAATTGGAAGCCTAAACTTTGTCACGGATCACAGACTGATTATTGCACGAATCCGTATAAGAACAACAGCAAGAATTCGATATTATCAGTCCCGTCCTCGTTTTCAACTAGACCAAAGACGTTTTACTGCAGATATTCACACTATTCCAGGAACAGAATTGAAAGCTTATGAAAATATAAAGGACAAAATGACATCAATTGCTACGAATGCAATGATTCCTATTCCTACAAGAGAACGTTTTTCAATAAGAACAAAACAACTGTTCGCCGATAGACGGCGATTGAGAGATGGCACTCCAACTCCCCGAAATCGACTGGAATTTTCGCTTTGTTCGAAAGCGCTGCGATTTTCAATTCAGGATGATATTCGCACAGGTCATTTGGAGGTTGTAAAGAAAGCCGTGGAATATGGATACAGTACCAGAAAGGCACTCCAAGCATCAAGTATCGGTCAAACAAAGTTGTTTCAACTGGAAAAAGCAAATGGAACCATTGCCAATACAAAACATGAATTGAATACAGTCGTCAAGACCTTTTATGACAAGTTATTCCAAAGGACTAGAAGACCCATCCGAGTACAGCTAAAGTCAACAGAACCATTCTTGCCAATTTTACCTAGTGAAATCTCAAGTTCAATCCGAAAATTGAAGAACGGTAAATCACCGGGACAGGATAAGATCACTGCTGAAATGATTAAATGCGGAGCTGATATTCTGGTCAAGCCATTATGTGTTCTATTTAATAAATGGATAATGGAGGAAAGTGTACCCAATGATTTACCCAATTCAATTATTTCACTCATCTTCAAGAAAGGAAACAATCTTGACATAGCTAATTATCGGCCGATTTCACTGTTAAACCTGTTTTACAAATTACTCACTTCCGTAATAGACAATCGAATTGAATGTACGCTGTCCGCAAACCAATCAATAACTCAAGCCGGATTTCGGAGAAACTTTTCGACAATTGATCATGCTTTTACACTAGCGGAAATCATCAATCTATCAATTGAATACGAATTTCCCGTTTATTTCGTCTTTATTGATTATTCAAAGGCCTTCGATACAGTTGAATTCAGCAATGTTTGGAGCTCTTTGTCTCGACACGGAGTTCATTCAAAGCTTATCAATACACTTCGAGATATCTATGAACGGTATTTGTGAGAGTAGGCAAAGACAAAGTTCCTATAGATGTTGAAAGAGGCGTCCGCCAAGGTGATCCAATCTCCCCTCACTTATTCAATTCAGTAGTGGAACAAATATTTCGAGCAATGAATTGGGATGAATTTGGAATAAGAATTGACGGAAGGAATTTGAACCATCTTCGAAATGCCGACGAGATTGTTCTCATTTCTCATTCTCCTATTCAAATTGCACAGATGCTAAAACAATTGAACGACGCCAGCAAGAACGTCGGGTTAACTATGAATAGAAAGAAGACTGTTGCAATGACTAACGGTAACCCATCGCATCTCTATGTTGATCAAGATAAGTTGATCTACGTGGACAGTTTCATCTACCTTGGAGTCCGTATATCATTTGATCGAGACCTTATGAAGGAAGTTAACAGAAGGGTAGGAAGTGCTTGGAGATCTTTTAATCGATTTCAAGAATTTCTGACTAATCGGAGAGTCGAACAGTCACTTAAAGCAAGAGTATTTAGAATGTGCATCGAACCATCCCTATTGTACGGAAGTGAAGTGTGGAATACCACTAAGAAAATCAGGCAGCGGCTAATTGTCACACAACGAGCGATGATGCGAAAAATGGTTGGAATAACTCGACTCGATCGACGGACCAATGAGTGGTTACATAATCAAATTCCTATTCCGGATGTGAGAGTTCGCGCGATGTACAAGAAATGGAATTGGGCAAGGCGACTCGCACTTTTAGAAGACGATAGATGGGCCATTAGAGTCGCTAATTGGACTCCATGGGATAAGCAGAGACCAGTCGGAAGGCCTAAAACACGATGGCGCGATGAAATTTCGAGTAGACTAGGAGTCAATTGGGACTAGGAGTCAGCATCTTCAGGAGATACCCCGATGTATGGAGCAATTGCATCGTTCAACAGGCCTATTCCCTGAGGATTGAATAAATGATTTGATTTAATTTTGATTTGTCATCCAATCAATCAATAATGGTAGATCATTCATCAGGTGAAATTCCCCTTCCTCTCTACGTCGTCGTCATCTTCTTCATCCTTTGGATGACTACTTGCACTGTCGTTTTTGCATTTGTCGAGGGGTCAGTTCTTCACATAATTTTGGATAAACTTTGGGGAAAAGATAAGAGAATGTGTACAAGTGGAGTCAAATTTTAATAATATGATTTGATCAAGTTCCTTCGCTTTGATGTCACGATGTGGAACACCATGTATAGTTGAAACAATGTTGTATTGGGCGTGTACAAATATCAAATGGTATCTGCAGGTGGACAATCTTCGAGTCGGCCTATTTCTTCTTCATCTCTCTCACTACTATCGGTATGACTATCTATTCTTTCCATTTCCTATAATTTTCGAAATTCCTTATAGCTTCTTTGCAAAAAAATGTTCTGTGATTTTCGTAAATTGTATTATTATTCCTTGAGGATTCGGTGATTTCACTCTCCGTCACCACATCGCAGTCGCGAATTTCTTGCTGCTTCTCATCGGTCTCTCAGTCGTTTCCATGACAATCAATGTCATACAGGTTGGAAGAATCGAATCACAGACTCATCTTTATTTTTAAACTCTTTTTGCGGTAGTATTTTTTCACATTACCTTGTTCCTGGGGCATGTCTAGGCGAGGTGATCAGTGTCTAGATCACGGGCCGAAACACTGATCATTAGGCTGATCTTTGATCTCATCTCTTCTATTTACTACCTAATGCAGAATTAATAATTTTTCATCTGTAATCTCTCCCAGATGCAACTCGAGACGCTATTCGCGTCGATTGTGAAGGGAATCGACAGCGATTTCAAGAATCGAATGACCGAGAGTGAGCTTATTGTGGTAACAAAGTGTAACATGCTTTCACATGAAACTTACAGACCGGGGTTAGAGCAAGAGAGTGCGTGAGAGAGTCCCTCTAGATATGGCCTCTAAATATCTCTCACTTCAAACCCAAAATTGTTGAACGGCCTATTTTGAATGTTAACTTCCAGGATTATACATTTATTGGGCAATAATTATATTTTAATAGAATATAGTAATTTTGTTGCAGACGCTGAACTGATGCGTAAGATGTCTCTCGAGGGAAATATCGCCATGCAAGTTTCGACAGATGGAAAGTCGATCATCGATGTCGAGAAACACTTGGATGGCGTCGGTAGGGAAGATTTTATTAATTTTTAAATATAGTTTAGTCGATATTCAAACCATTTTAGGGTAAATGATGTAAACTAAATCTAAATTTTTAATAATTGTTAATTGTAGACGCTGACTTCATGAAGCAAACGGAGGCGAATATGACGGGAGCGAATAAACTGCTGATGAAGTTCATGAGTAACCATCAGTGAGTTTGATATTGAAATTATGAGCTTTTTAGATGGTGGACCCTAACTTCTTTCCGTGAAAAATGACATGCAACCCCTCTTTTCCCGTAAATCGACTGGATATTTTTGCAACACTCCGCACTATTCCCTTCCTCCACACTTGCACTTCTGCAATTTGCCGATCATGCAAACTTTCTTGTTTCGATGTGTAGATAAGGATATGAAAGGATTATACGATGACATTACATTTCTGAGCTCGTCGATCTAGTTCACTGACTGCATTGAAAGAATACGTGTGATTATGGAAAAATATGTGCGCAGCAATTGCGGGAAAAATTGATGATAAAAAATTCAATAAAATATATTGCAGGAAGAAAATGCTGAATGAGAAGTTCGAAGAGCGCAACAAAATGAGGAACAGCGCCACTCAGACAAGTGTACAGATTAGAGTGAGTTAATCATTTATTTAAAATATTTTTTTTTCAGAAATGATGGTTTGTGTGCTGTGCATGATAAATTTGTAGCAAAATTGATTGCGCCATATCGCATCCCATTTTCACGTTCTATTGAAACACAACCGATCGCAAAAATGTTGCTGGAAATTAGATTAATTAATTTTGCATGGATAATTCAGTCGTATAATGTGAGAAAAACAATGAATGAAGGGAGAGGAAGTTGATCGCCCAGAAAAGAAATAATAAAGTAATGAGCATCGTTGTTGCAGGTTGCCTCAGTGCAGACAAAAGAGAAAGACGACCTTCCAGTGTATGAAGAGGAAGAAGAAGAGGAAGTGATCACTACTACGACCACTCAGGTTGGAAAGACGATGATGAATGATGATGATAGTTAGAAGGAACTCATTAGTTGGAATAGAAGCATAATTAGCAAGCATAATTAACTAAACCCGCCGCAATTTTTCTATAAATATCAGTTTTTACATCATTTATGCGACGCATTTTACAAACGATTAGCGTTTGAGCGAAGTCACAGCGACTCTTTAGATGCTATTGAAACCCGACATCACCGGTAGGCAATAGAATGACGAAACTATTATAAAAAAAGTTAGTGTATATTTTTGTTAAATCATATTGTTTATTAATACAACTTAAAACAATCTCAGGACGGTCGCATCGTTCTCACCACTCGTCTCGTTCCAAAAAGGAAGATGTACATTTACAACACTGGAGATTAATCAATTTCCTCCTGCAAACTACAATTCACATGTTACTTTTTTGCGTATTTATCGTTTTGTCTCCATCTCTTTTTCACTTTTCCAGTTTTTTCTCGCACCACACGGGTTTTTGCTTCGTGATAAATCCTTGTATCACTTTCGTGTCGCACTTTCGATCTCATCTCAGACGGGTTTGACATTCCAGAGAGAAATACGTTTGTTTCAAATGATTCCAAACTGACAGAAAAGGGTTATTCTGCGAGATTCTACAAAAGCGTGAGAGTCTCTCTTGATTTCGCACACTCTCTCACTCCAAGCTCCTTTCTGTAGGGTTGGCCAGCTTTTGGAATGAGTGAAACCTTCCATCTTCTCACCATTCCTGCCTCAATTTCTCCTTGTTTTTCCGTTGTGAGCAGCTCTCGAATTCCTTTCGTTTCTTCTCGCTTTCCTTATGGAATTGTGTTGTTTTTGTGGTGGGAGTATAGACAACCGGGTGGGTTCCTTTTTAGAACTCGTTGTTGTAATTCTGTTCTGAAAAACACGGTTCAAAAGTTCTGAAATTGAAAGATATTTTTTTTACGGCGTGCATTTTTATGCATTATTTTCTAGAAAAAAAATATGTGCAAAAACTATTTCTGCCGCATGATAACGTCAAACAGATCAATTCTAAGATGGCTTCAGTTAAAAAACTATTATGTATGATCGCACTCCTTCTGATAATCCCTCTTTGCCCCCATTGTTTTCCATCTCTTCTAATCATCTTTCGCCGTTCCTCCACAACATTCACCAATGGCATTCTATCATCTTTTCCGTACACTTCTTATTCTTCTTCTCTTCCAATCATTCCGCTGGCCAACGCTCCAGAAAGGGGTTTGTAATGAGAGAGCGAGTGAAATCGACAGGGACTCTCTCACTTGCGCGCACTCTCTCACTACGAGCCTATTCTGGAGGGTTGGAATCATGTGTCTTCCTTTCCATTCTCGACTCGTTTCCAAATCAAACACACACAAACTTTGTGAGGACGTCTCTCTCTCTCCTCTCTCTTTTTATATCCATTTCATCCTTCTTCCTCACACTTTTCCTCTGAATTCGTTCGAACTCGTCCGCTTTCCACCTCGTTTCGGCTGGTTATTTCTCAGATGAAATGGGAGATGTTATTATGACGTTTCTCCCGTGCTTTCACTCCATCATTTCTCTCTCCCTCTTCCACTGCCCCCAAATCCATCAATATCCATCACAAAGAGCGGTTGCCCGCCAAAAAGAAAACGCGAGACCCCATCCATTATTGCTGAGTGATTCCACTAGTTTCGCTCTCAGCTTTTAATAACATCTTTCGCACTATTCACTTGCCTTCAGAAATGTCTGATCTTCATTAGCGCCGGCTACATTTGTAGCACATCACTGCTATAAAGCGCAATCTGAACTAATCTCTTGACGTGAACGATGATTGTATTCGAAATATCCTACTCAAACTTGGTGAACTCTTTCTACTTAATTCGAGTATTTTCCATCTCCGCATCGTAACGTTCACCTACAGTGTTCCCCAATGTGTTAGATGTTGAGTCAGATTCCTTATCACTCCCACCCCTTCCAACCTGCGATACGTGATAACTTCTAGAAATGCCTGCAATCACATCTCTCTCTCTCTTTCTCTCTCTCTCTCTCCCTTGATTAATCGTTGAATGCATCTCGTAGTCCTTTATCCCTCTGTGACATGTGCTCCCCCCTCTCGATTATTCCCTCCTCCTCCTTCTTTTCTTCTCTTGTTTCGCAGTTCAGTTTGGGGTCTTCTTCAATTTCACACGCGATTTCACCTTCGAATTCTCGCACCCAAGAGAATGCGCTGTTTTTGTGAGATTTTTGGAGAGAGAGAGAGAACTTGAACGTGATTCCACTCGAACGTTGTTTGTCGATAGAAATATTTCGTCTCCACCCTTCCCTTTGATGGACAACGTGACCTTACACTGGCCGCAGTTCAACTGATTGATTACTGCAAATTAATTTTCGCTTCTCTGCGCTCTCTCGATTCCACACACTCTCTCGTCGTTCTCCCATTCGATTTATCGTAAGCACCGAAGAGGAATTGATTGTGAGATGTGAGGGAGGAGTGATTAGAGAGGGAGGAAATAGCGTCATTGGTGTGACCCCAAAACAAGAAGAGAATTAGGTGTATCAAATGATCGACTGACAAGAACCGGCACATATTTTTCGGACGACGGACCAATTTTTGAAATATTGGGTACAAATTATTTCCCAGGCCAATCATGCTACAGAAAGGGGTTTCGAGAGAGAGAGAGACTGTCTCACTATTGCACACTCCCTCACACTAATCCCCTTTATGAATTTTTGGAATGATGTGATCGAATGCCGGGAATAATCATATTTTGTTGTTGGATGTCTCACTTTTGAAAAATTGGATGGACCACGCCATGATATTATGCGATACGCGAAGAAAGCTGCTTAATTTTTTCGGGCTGATCTAATTTACGCTAAATTTCATTTTAATCGCCAAAAAAATAGCTGAATCCATTAGTATGATGCATTTTCGAGAATGGCTCTGGAAGGAAGGAATAACATGTGTCTATGCACGTAGACTCTATGTATAAGAGACTTTATAAAGATATGAGCGCACGGAATTCCTCAGAGAGTTCTATAATATTCGTGCATTCATAGGAGACTACCTAATATTCAGGACTGTTGAACTTTCTTCCAAACTAGAGTATAGTGTGACGGAATGCACATAAATCGAGAGTTTCTTCAGGTAAACGCCATTAGAATACTCTCGAGCGATAACCTTGACTTTTGTGATGGCTCTCCAATTGTTTTGGTCACGTTTCACTCTGCGGGACTCTCACCACTCCCTTAAAGTTGTCTAATTTAGTCTGAGTAGTAAGTAGTCAGTCTAAGTAGTTAGTCTAGGTACTCTCTATCCTTAATCCGAACTTTCATTGGTCTCATACAGTCCATTTTGTCTCTTTCGATCACAAACTCCACTAGTTCCGTCTCACTTTTCGTATCGAGTTTTACTCGGTTCAGTTCAAGTGATTAGGCCGTCAAATCATTCCCGATCACTTCTTCTTTCCTCTCTCTTTTCTCAACAACAACCGTTGTGGTGCTTGGAACTGCCACTTAGAGACCTTCAAAAATTTGTTTCGTGAATTTGTTTGGGATAATACAATATTTATAATCATTGTGTGGGATAATAAAATTTTTATAATTATCAGCGCAACTAAAGCGATACTGATAAATATTGTAGAAACGTTAACATTTTCGGGATCCGGCACTCCCGAAACGTACTAAAATCTTCTACAGAACACTTCTCTCACTCCCGCGATTCGCTTGCTTTCACTACCAAATTCGCTCCACTTACTCCCCTCAATCGTCCCGTTTTGTCGCAGCCAACAAAAACCGCCGCCCATTCTGTTTTTCTCGCCCCCACTCACCGCCCCACTTTGGGCCCAAGTCAGTCATCTGATCTAGCACTCAACGGTGCCAGATGGAGAGGCTACTGTGGGTCGGTCTCTCTCTCTCTCTCTCTCTCTCTCTCTCTCTCCTCACTCCTAATGGACTCATGTGTTTATTTCTCACGATTCATCGTCAACTGCTCACTTCTCATTGTTCGTAGTCTCATTTCTTCTTCTTCTCTCCCCAATATTCAATGCATACAACATGGATTAATTTGGTTACCGACCACGTTCTGGTAATGCATTCCGGCGGCATAACAATACACTCGGGCGGTCCTCCGTCATGTGCATCTCTCAATTTCGGATCATGTCTCCCCCGCTCTGACAAAATGCGAAAACTGAATTTATGCTGAGACAATCACCCATTTACATGCTATTTTCTCAATTTCTAATTATCTGCCTCCATTTCGCCAGAATTTCGTGCCTCCCTCAAGGAATGCTCTCTCTCTCTCTCTCTCTCTCTCTCTCTCTCTCACTCTCCCTCACAGTCCAATGATCACACCTTCTCCCCTTCTTATATCCTCATCTCACAGGAAAAATTTACGGTTCATAAGTATAAGCTGGCCAGCGACGACTTCAAAGGAAAGTTTAGACTTTGAAAGTCGTCGCTCTCCAGCTTAGACATTTCCCTGTGGGTATTAATGCTAACATTTTTCTATGGGTGGTTTCAATTTTCAGAACATTGCATTTTAAAGAACGATTTGTGGTTTTGTAGTCGTATTTTCCTTTGAGATGAGTCTGCGATCTCCAGAATCCACATCATTCTCTTCTCCTTCTCCTATCTCGTTCCATAAACTATCCGCATCTCCCGTTATTGCCCTCCTCCCCTTCTCTCTCCTATTATTTCTCCCCTCCCGTAACACGCATCTATCGACCTTAGACAGACATCATTTTGTGAAGGAGGAGAAGCCCTCCCACTTAAGTCTTTCGTGAATGAACAGGGCAGTAGGCATCAAGCTAGACTGAGTCGTATGACCCCTTCAGTGCCAGTAATGCACTCTTCATTTTGCACAGTCTCTCGTCCACCAAATGGCCGGAAGTGTTCGAAATGAAGATTATAAGATCATTCATAAGATCATAAGCTGCAATCTTCATTTCCTGGCAAAGTACGGTTTTGGCAATTTTGGCGTTTCGTGTTCGCAAATTTCAAAAATTCCGAGCGCTAAATCCCGGATTTCATGTTCTTATCCAGGTGAATTGCATCTATAATGCATGAAGCCGTAAAACGCGCAGATTCGACATCACTCTTCTCTTCTTAAAATCGCTTACCGCATCTCATTTCAGTGGGAAAAAAGGGTGAAACTTCCTCCCTTTTTATCTCTCTTTCGCTCGTAACTTGATTAGTCGAAGTAGGATTGGTCATGTAATTAAGCTCTCGCATTTATAGCATTTCCATCTCACATCATTTCCAAACACTTTTAGCCGTCGCAATGAAACTTTAACTGCTTCTTCTCTTTCTCTCGCGGGTGCTAGCAAACATCCATTGTGACCGCTTTTCTCCTTCCTTTTCACACATAGTCATACCTGAAAAGCACCCAGCATTACGTCCTCGAAAGCCCTCACTCGAACAGTTTTTGTATAGTAAGAATTATGATTATTTCGAACTTTACTGTCGAACATCTGCCCGAATAATACCATTTAAAGGTGTGTATTGTTATCGCTCTATAATTGCGTAAGGTGACGTGCCCTAGGTGCTCGGGTTACGTAATCCCACGTTGCAGCTGGATTACCGGCTTGTGCCATCTAGCGTGTAGATACTACTGTAAAATAGTATGACATGAAACACCTTTACTTTTATCCTTTGTTGTCCCTCCAAGTTCGTATCTACACATGTCTTCTTCGTCTGATCAGTCGTAATTCGGTTGTCGATTCGAATCGTGTGTACAAATGTACAGATTAATTACACTTCTTTCCCGTTCCCTGATTTTTTCCACACACCATTCCACAGGCCGCTCACCCTCCAGAAAGGGGTTTGGGTCGAGATAACGTGCGAATCGAGAGGGACCTCGCCCTGGCCATCTCATCCTGACTCCTGGGAATCATGTGTTCCCTTATCTTGTTCCATTCGGCAATGTTTCAGGGTGTTTGTGAGTGTATTCGGACATGTGAATTCCCTAGGGCTTCTGAATTCCCTCCTCCCACCTTTCCCTTTCCCTTCCCTTCTCTTCTCTCTTTCTCTCCATTCTCACACCACTTCCTCACAAATTCCGTCGGCCTCTCCACTGTTTTGCCTCGTTTTCATGATCAAAAGGTTCTTAATAGACGGCATATTTATCCTGACATCAAGGTTTCATTCATTCATAATTGTTGAATTTGGTTACAATATCGATTGCTATGTCAAGTGTACTACAAGTTAAATGCTTATTACTTTATTCATCATCGCTGATGCGGGTTATACGGGTAATCTTAACGTGATGGTGGATTCTTCGGCTCACGATCGACCAGTTTTTGTGTGTGGGGTCCACCGAAAAACTTGGAATACCCAAAATATAGAGGGTCTTTCTTTGTTGGGAGCAACGCTCGTCAACATTTTCTAGTTCCTGGTGCCACGCTGTCCATAACTCATCCTCAAATGACCAACCTCCTCTAATGTCTCCCTCTACTCTTTCTCTCCCTAGGGGAACAACGGGGAGGCCTTTCGAGATGGCTTTTAGATGGCCATAGATTCCCTCTCTGAACAGACATTCTCTCCCATGTCCTTCGTTTGTTCTTCTCTACAAATTGCCTCAATCTGCTAAATCCAATTTGAATTTGGCCATTTAAATCCGCTGCCGCCTAACTTACTGCATTTCGAAGATTCACCACATGATTCCAAACAAACAGAAAGAGATCAGAGCGAGAGAGTGTGCAAACATGAGAGAGTCCCTCTCGTTTTGGCGCACTCTCTCATTTCAAACCCCTTTCCGGAGAGTTTACCGGTCTGTCTCACCCAAAAAAATTGTGCGAATTCACAACCGCCGCCACTGCACATTTTGAACGCCCCAACGAACAGAGGAAAAAGACCTGAGAAGGAGAGAGAAGAAGGAGTGAAATATGGAAGGAGTGTCAGAGGAGAACGGTGGAAACTGGGAAGGAAGGAAGAAGCCAAATTGGTCTTCTCTCTCTCTCTCTCTCTTTTCATTCTTCTCACAATGGTGTCACAATGGAAGTGACACAATGGTGTCAGAGGAGAACGGTGGAAACTAGGAAGGAAGGAAGAAGCCAAATTGGTCTTCTCTCTCTCTCTCTCTCTCTTTTCATTCTTCTCCATTGTGTCACTTCTCGTCTTCATTCTCTCTTCTCCTCTCCCATTGTCTCGACAGTCCCAACGCGCAATTTTTACTATTATATATTTGTATAATCTGTATATTCCAAGCCATCATTAGAGGGAAATAAGTCTACGACTCCAGAAGTTTTGACTACGAGCGACGACTTTAAAGTCTAAAAATTGCGGCTACCCTTGCTCTGATAGAAGAGAGTAGACTAATAAAGTCACTTCTCGATAGCCGAGAAGTCTACAGACTCCCCCCTGTGAGTCTATCCGTACCAGTGTCTGCACTGGTTGGTTTCAAGTCATTTGATCTCTTTCTTCTCCTTGTTCACTAGCAACCCAATTGACTCCCATCTGTCGACTCCGTTGAGTCCGCTTGCACCTGGTGACTACGAATTTCCCATTCAGAGGTGACTTTACTTTCTCTCTCTTTCTCCCACAAACTTCTTCCACCTTCGCGATAATTCATTTTCAGTACGGATATCAGTTTATGAAGTCTCGGCAACTTCTTAGCTTTAGCTACTCGCACTTTTACTACAGCCGAGTCCCTCCCTACTCTGTAATTCCCATAATATACTTGTACACCTGTCTCATCCTTTCAAACGTTGAGAGAGGGGCAAAAGGTAGGGAATACCTGACCCCATCTTGGGAGTTTGTTTGGTGATGGGCAACCGTTCGTGGACAGGGCGGTTATTTGAGAACTTATTATTTTCGTCTCGTTCTTCAAAGCCAAAGACCATTCTTCTCCTTCTTCTCTCTGTGTTCGTTTTTCGTCTTCTTTTGTTCCTGGAATAATCACGTTGGAGCCCCGAACCTCCGAGCCATTTTCGAAGAGAGCTGACAAGAGAGGAGAGAGAGAGAGAGAGAGAGAGAGAGAGAATGGGCACCAATTTCAATCATTCTCGCATCCATCAATCAGACACAGTCCACGACAATTTCTGGCATTTCATTGCTAAGATTCCTGAGATACCGAACGCAAATTTGCTAGGAGAACGGTTCTCCAAGGTTTCATTAGTTAGATAACGGTTCTCCTGTGGACCTTGAAGAACCGTTCTCTTAGCAAACTATGTAGCGTTCTATGCGGGAAAGGCACTTGCCGGTTGCCCCGAAATTTCATTTTCACTTTTAGGGACCACCATCCCATGGAAACAGTATTTGTCCCATTCGAAAGCCTGTACCTCACGGGAAGAGAGAGGGCCGCATGTTCTGTTTTCACAGTCATCTATTGGAACATCACGACTAACTCATATCTAAAAATTAGAAAAATCTGCTTGTGCCCTCACACGCTATAGCGCGTTGAAGTTCAAAAGTGCGTACGTATAATGGTAATTTCACATTTAAAGCGCTCTGCAATCCGTTCTAGAAGAGGGCCGCTACTTTTGAAAGTTTTTAGTGATAAAGTAGCCATCCCTCTATAACATATCCGAAAATCAGACAATTCTGTTTGTGCCCCCCGGTTTTTATAGTAGATCAAATTTCACCGTAACATTTAATCTTTGATCTACTGTAGAATGCGGGGGCGCAAACGGAATCGTGTAATTTTTGGATATGCTATGAGGGGATACCTACTCTATCAGTTATAACTTTTAAAAGTTGTGGCCCTCTTCTAGAACGGTTACTAGAGCGCATCTAATTAGGTAGCTTCACTTTTTGAAAGAGCGAGATTTTCAAAATTCGTAATTTACATAAAAACTTTACGCTTATATGACTTTTTCTCTTCAGAGAAGTGATTCTGCATACCACATTGATATGTTGTCATAGTTTTCATATCCTAGTTGTCAATTTGGTTCTGCGGATGGTGGTCCCTATTTCACTTTAACATAATCGTGTTTTGTATTATATTTTAAGCTTTGTCCGAAACTTTCCAGCAATTGTCGTTTTCCGCACAAACAAACCGTTGCTGCGCAGCCCCGATTCCTGATATCCTCAGACCCCCCCCCACTTTCTCTCCTCTAATTCTTGTTGTGTGGTTTCACGTATCCTTCCTTCCTCTTCTTCTTCTTCAATCCACTTGGCTAATCTTACTCGCCGTGTCTCAGATCTTTCCAACGGGGATTTCACGAATATACGAAAACGCCTCTCAATTCGAGAAGCAGTTGCGGAGAAAATAAAACACGTGCGCGGATTTCCACTCTGAATTATCTCCGCATCATTTCCCAGAATTCACATATCCCGAAGGAGTCGAGATCCTCCGATTGTTTCCCCGCGATTGTTTCTCCAAACACTTTTGTCGGTTGTGTCTCGTAAATCACATCTCCAAAAAGGGGTCAGAATAGACTCTTTTCCCAACCCTCTTTGTCACCATGTTTCCCTTCTCTTCCTCTTGAGAGATCTCCTCATTGACGATGCAGAACTTCTCCCATCTCCTTGTCATCCCTCTCCCCTCTCTTTCCTCTCCTTTTAGAGTCCTCATTTCATCTGTGGAAGAGGGGGCGAAGTTCCTCCTCTCAGACACCCAAATGACTTCCCCTTTGGACCTTCCCTACACAGACAAAAAAGAATTATATACGACCCGTAAAACATGGGGTGGGTCTTACAAACTGGTGTAATATATTGTATTATACTGTCTTATGTATGTCCGATAAACCGGTTTGTAAGGCGCCAGGTTTACGGGAAATATATATTACTTTTTCTGAGTGTGTATATGGAGTCATTTTGTTGTCTCGAAGTTTACTTGGCTCAATGAGAAACGAGGCGGCTATTTTCCCGTTGCTCCCTTTTCTTTCTCGTCCTTGCAACTTCGAGTAATCACATTATCCATTCGAGAATTGAGTAGCCGGAAAGAGAGAGAGAGAGAGAGAGAGAAAGAGAGAGAGAGAGAGAGAGAGAGAGAGAGAGAGAGAGTTTCACTAAACGACGACAAGCGACACAACATCCTTCAACTATCTAAGATCATTCGCGGACAACAAATTTGCCAAAATACCTAGGAGAATCGGGTTTCCAACATTAATATGGTGGTTCTTTGGCGCTCTGTTGAAATCGCACGCTACTTTTCTAAAAATGGATATTGTTAGTGTCGCTATGGAAGTAGTGAAACAAATAAAATTCTCTCTGACTTTTCTTGAGCTCGATGTAATTACCTGCCCGTTCTCTTTTTCTGAACTGTTTAGACGCGGAACTAGTAGAAATCCCTTATTTGTGCGTGTTTTGAGTTCCAACTTGACTTCTCTAATCGTATTTCTGTGTAGTTTTCTTGAATTTGCTTTCGATTTCAATGTACTCACTTCTCCACCCCTCCACTCTCCCACATTCAACTTGTCTCTCTCCACCCCACCCTCCTGATCTCTCTCTCTCTCTCTCCCCACCTTCTCTCTCTCTTTCTCGATCACTGATTGAGAATGGTCAAAACTCTTGTCGTTTCCACCCAACATCACTCCTCTAAATGAGCCACAATCTTCGACTTAGTCGTGTCCCTCATACAAATTGTCACTCGAAACGGTTTTAGAAGGACAGAAAACGCGCTGCTCTTTGGGGTTAATGCACTCGAGCACATCATTCCACTGCGCGGTCAGCAGAAAAGGGTTTGGAGTGAGAGAGCATGCGAAATCGAGAGGGACTCTCTTACTTTTGCACGCTCTCTCACCCGACCCATTTGTAGATGTGGAATCATGTGTTCCAACTGTTGAGTGCATTTTCGATAACTTCAATCGTTCTCTCGATGATCTTTAACTGCCTTTCCCGTCGATTCTTCGATTAAGTTTTCTATTGTGTTCCACATCGAAACCGTAACTTGGCCATGCTCACTTTCTTATTCCCTTACGGTTGGTCATATCACTCCCTCCCTTCCCCCCTGTGAATCCCCCATTCTTACTTTCATTTCTTTCTTTTATTCGCACATTTGCGTACATTGTTTCGCACCCTTGTAATGTACGATTAATACATTGATTTCTTTCAGTGATGGCCCCTCTCTCGTAACGAATCCTTCCCTATCTCCATCCTCTCTCACGATGAAACTCCTTTTTCCTCTCGTTCTCGCCGCTCTCCAAGCCGGAATTTCCGAGTCCGGCCGTGACGATGCATCCGATCTGGCGGTGACCGTCGTGCAGATCTCGCAACGCGGTTCGATCCCCGGCGACGAGTCGCCGCTAACCAGCGGAAGTCCGCCGGCGGCGGAGGAGAAACAATGCAGCGAGGCTAAACCGTGCTCCCCCGGACTCATTCTGCCCGTTTGGCAACCACAGGTACGGTAGAAGTAGAAAGATTACGGTAAATGCAGAGAGCAGCATCACACATTACTTAATAATTGTCTTTTGATATAAATAGACCATGTTGGAATTATCAATTTCAACAGGTCTCTTGTCTTGATCATACTTCTATGAAACACAATTCTTCAGCCGCGCTAAATTCAGCATTGTTTCGAATCAATGGATTATCCTCTCTCTTTTTCAGCACGGTCTTTCTGCCTTCGAGAAGGGAATGCGGGCTGTGATCTACCTCATCGCTATGTTCTACATGTTTTTCGGCGTTTCCATCGTTGCTGATAGGTATGATATTTATTGATAAGATTCAAAAGAGAGGAAGAATAACTACTAATTTAAAAGACCCCCAGAGCCTAATAATATCCCACTTTAACACAAGCGAAACAGCGCTTGAAACGCGGCATTCTTTTCCCTAAATTACGAGCTCTACTTTTGTTTTCGACTGTGAAAATGATACGATTCTTTCTAGTCATTCTCACTTTCCCTAATTTGACCCCTTCCTTGAGGTGTTTGCAAAGGGTTCTTTTCAGATTCATGTCAGCCATCGAGGTCATCACTTCTCAAGAGAAATCAGTCAAAATGAAGAGAGTAACGGGAGAATCGTACACTATTCTCATTCGAGTTTGGAATGAAACCGTATCCAATCTCACTCTAATGGCGCTAGGTTAGTTCTTTTTTTTAAATCGGCCTTAAACTCAGTTCTCGATAGTTAAGTGAACATCAATCACAGTACTACAATGAACACAGTTTTTTTTACATTTTCTTCCAGGTTCCTCTGCCCCCGAGATTCTCCTGTCTGTGATTGAGATCTTCGGCAACAAGTTCGAAGCAGGTACAGTATTTTTAAATCGGTTCGATAGTTCTACCGTAATCTCTAGGTGAACTGGGTCCCAGCACGATCGTCGGATCGGCCGCATTCAATCTCTTCGTCATCATCGCCATCTGCATCTGGGTACGGTATCAAATGATTATCGATTGGTAATATTTATATTTTCAGTCCATTCCCTCGAAAGAAATCAGGAGAATCGAGCACAATGATGTCTTCTGGTGGGTTAGATATATATTACAGTAAAATCGCCCTCTGAATTAGCTAATGTGCTGCAAATGAGAGACATTTAAACGGCATTACCTAATAATGACGCAATTCAGGGTGACAGTTGTGTGGGCGACATTCGCCTACGTGTGGCTCTATCTCATTCTCTGCTTCTTCTCACCTAACGTTATCGAGGTGAACAAAAAAAGAGATAGCTTTTTATCGGGAATAAATTGTATGTTATTCTGTCGTTTACAGTATAATGTGTCACATCAATGTATCTACATCTATGTACTCTTCATGATGTAGATACATTGATGTGACACTGAGTCCCACATAATCAAAAAACATCTTTTCAGGTTTGGGAGGGCGTTCTCACCTTCCTCTTCTTCCCTCTCACAGTTCTCTCCGCGTATTTCATGGATCAATACTCGGGTTCATTCGGACAGCGACTCTTCACTGGTGAGACCACACACAATCAATACGTATGAAATTCCACCGTCCAGCCGAAAGCCCCATCCAGCACCGCTATACATAGATCCATAGAATTCTCACTCCCATTAATGCTATAGTAGTAGAGTGGTTAAAGAGATGGGCTGGTATATAGAAGGTGGGGAGTTCGATTCCCCTCCTATACTATCCTATTGCTGAATTTTCTATCGCTTATGCTAGATGGGGCTTTCGGCTGGACGGTAGAATTTAGTACGTACAATCAATTAGTGTATATATTTATTAATTTTTATTTAAAATAATTATCGATTAGGTGCAATCAACTCATTCCGTCGTACGGATCGACGATCAGCCCGATCTCCCATTAGAGAATTCGGAAAGGCCGATGCACATATGGAAAATGGCAATGGAGAACATCGGTGAGTTTTATATTTGAAAGAGAATGAAACTGGGTGGAATTTTTTAATTAGATAGAATTATAAAATATCGGATGCGGGAATATCGCAAAGGTTTATCGCAAAACAACAAACATCAGTTTAAAAAAATAAATAACATGAAGAGGCTCACAATCAAATTTAAATAGCTTCAATAGTTCTTGATTACTAGATAACCGCCCACTACACCAAATTCCGGTATATCCACATTCAAATTTCGAAAATCAACATTTGCCAGTATTCTATTCTCTTTCATCCACACATTTTTCTTGAAATCGATTTTTTTCTTCAGAGCCATCAACCCCTTAAACAAAATAATTAATCGCATGATTATTTAGCATAACTAACTAATTCTGAAGAAGAAGAAAAGAGACAAGGTGACTGACCTGGACGAGAATGTTCCACTCTTTAAACGATATTTCCTCGTAGTGTAAAAGGCTTAGATTACTGCATTGCTTATTAAACATTTCGAGAATTAGTTCAGCGAATCCCTCTCTAATATCCACAATATACTCGATGTCCAGCTCGTTTGCGTTTTCCGCCAACTTCAAATAGAAATCTGAAATTATATTATTGAGGCCCCGATTTTCCGGATTTTTGAATGCTTACCTTTCGGATGCGGCTCACTGCCCATGCCCACATACATTCGATTAGCCTTCATTCTAGCAATTTTATCGTACTGTGGATTACTTTGAAATGCGTCTGACAACATGTTTTTGATTGGAAAGCTGAGGTTGATGTAATCAATCGGCAATCGATTGTAATAGAATTCGACAAGTTCGATGCAGTCAGCCTCTCTGTATTCTGGATATGAGTGAAGACTGAACGTGCATCCCTTGCACAATTCAATAAGATCATCAACAAAATCTTCTATACTTTCTTTCGACATCAAAGCACAGAGACCCTGAGATAAGTTTTAATAGAATTCAAGAAGGAGACAACTATCTACCTTATAGCGAACATATTTCCATTCGTGTGTTTTGTAGTTTGTGAAGAGATCCATTACTGGAAGCAGAAATATTGGTGATTTCGCGTGCAGAGAAAGTTCGAGAAGGGAAGGGTCGACATCACATCCAATCTGTAATATTTAACAAAATATCCTGATCTCAGATATATTATGACTTGCCACGTTTGGAATGCTCTCTTTTTCTTCGGGATCTTGTTCTCTGAATACAATTCTCATTTGTGTATTTCGCCTGTTGTTCAATGATGACAAGTCGACAAGTCGTTTTATTTGCTTAGAAACCTTAAATATAATTTAAATTTCGAAATGAATAATATGTCATTGAGAATAACTAACCTCTCGCAATTTCAGCCGATTCTTATTATCAGTAAATGAGATAATTCCATCGATAATTTCCGATGGGAGATTCAGAAGAGGCAATGACATAGCGAAAAAAAGAGAAAGAGATAAATGCTATCCAAACTAAATAGAAATTGCGTCTGACTAGCATTCAAGAACATCTAGACCTGTGGCACCGAATAATAACAGCGTTCTTTTTTTGAAAAAAAATCGCGTGCTCTAAACAAGCGTGACATTCTTGCAAGCTATACTCCAGAGACCAAATAATAAAGTACAGTCCGGTCAGATCCCCACGTGAAAACGGGGCGCCCGGGGGCGCCCGGGGCGACCCGAAGCGACCCATTGACTTTCACAGCAAGGATAATGAGAAATTCACGTTGAATTAAAGTGCGCTGTGTTCTCGAGGTCATTACCGAACTTTTAATGTATTTCACATACATTTTTAAAAGTACATTAATTATAAATAAATTATTTAAATCGGTTCAATTTACGAATCATAAGCGCACCCTAGCCGGACTACCGTAGTTAAGAGCATTATTTTTTACGGACCTGGTCTTGGTGTGCGTGAATTTCTCATTCTCCTTGCTGTGAAACTCAATGGGTCGCTTCGGGTCGCCCCGGGCGCCCCCGGGCGCCCCGTTTTCACGTGGGGATCTGACCGGACTGTATTCGAACAAATAAATGTACTTTCGATCGGTTCTGAGAGATGGAAAAAAATAAAAGTGACGATTCCCGAGAAAGGTTCGACGTTCCGCTAAGCCTCCTATAAGAGAAATGATGGGTGAGATTTGGAGCGTGAATATTAGAATGTGAATGAGTGGAATTTATGAGACAATTTTATCACAAAGCAACAACACATAAGAGAGACTTTCTGAGTGGATCGACATATTTGTTCAGGAAGCTGGCAGTTGACGAAATTTCCGATTGAAGACTGACAATGCTATATTGTAGTGCATTTGGTGAGAGTTAAGACCGTGCCATTCAGGAAGTTCAAAAATGCTTCTACGCCTCAGGGCATAAAATATTGGTACTTCTGACGTCACAAAACTTTTTTGTCAAATCGAATGGAATCTTTCCGATTCTTGATGCAATCGATAGCCCATCGAAATACAACTATTTTTCACTTTCGCAACTTTTTTGATCAGAGTTCACGCAGCAGAGTTATTCTTCAAAAATATTTTCTCACTTAATTTTCAATACTACTAGAGGTCCTGCAAAATTTTCCCTCCTCCTACTACATCGCACAGCAGTTGCGCACAATCTGTTAAAAATAGAGAATTTAAAAGTTTCTGGCAGGAAGTCAAAAACGAAAAAGTATACGGAAAATCTTAATAAAATCAGTTCTCGATTAAAGTAGTATGAGCGAAATTTCGTGTTAACTGCAATGTTTCTCATTTCAGTTTGCGTTTGCGTTGTTTCTGGTTACAGCTGTGCACACTAAGAGTAAAAAAATGAGAAAATATTCAAATACTTCCTAAACATTAAACCGTTTGATGAGAGTACTTACAGTACTTTAGCTCTCCAGAGCTGGTCGGCTCATACTTTTGCTCATTGAGAACTGATTTTATTAAGATTTTTTGTATACTTTTCCGTTTTTGACTTCCTACCAGAAACTTTTAAATTCTCTATTTTTTACAGATTGTGCGCAACTGCTTTGCGATGTAGCAGGAGGAGGGAAAATTTTGCAGGACCTCTAGTAGTATTGAAAATTAAGTGAGAAGCTATTTTTGATGAATAACTTGGCTGCGTGAACCCTGATCAAAAAAGTTGCGAAAGTGAAAAATAGTTGTATTTTGATGGGCTATCGATTGCACCAAGAATCGGAAAGATTCCATTCGATTTGACGAAAAAGTTTTGTGACGTCACAAGTACCACTATTTTTGCCCTGAGGCGTAGAAGCATTTTTGAACTTCCGGAATGGCACGTTAGTAACTCTCACCAAATGCACTACAACATAGCGTTGTCAGTCTTCAATCGGAAATTTCGTCAACTGCCAGCACTATTTCGATCCGCTCAGATAGTCTCTCATAACAGTTTTACAAACACATACAATGAAGAAGGAGATGTAGATAGCTCAAATTGTAATTAGCTTCAATAGTTCTTGATTACTATCCCACCGGTCGACAAACCCACATTCAAACTTCGAAAATCAACTCTTGCCAATATTTCATCCTCATCCATCCACATTTTTTCGAAACTGATTTTTTTCTTGAGTTTCATTATTCCCTTAAATGAAATATTTCATAACATGATAATTTAATATGTATTTCAAAATGTGATTTATAATAGCATGGTATATCACACATTTAATAGACTTCAAGGATACAGCCGACTAATATCCTTCCCGTTTGAAAGGTTTCTATAGTGAATACTTCTGTTATCTACCATTCGACTAAGTAAAGAAGAAAGGCACTACGTGTAAACCGACCTGGACGAGAATGTTCCACTATTGAAATTCTATTTCTTCATAGACTTCAATGCTTAGCTCACAGCATTTCTTACTGAACACTCGAGAACTATTTCAAAAAAAACACTCCTCAATATCCATGTAATCGACCGACGCATTTGTGTTTTCCGCTAACTTCAAATAGAACTCTGAAAATATATTATTGAGCCAATAATTTCCACTTTTGACATTGTTCCGAATTTTAAAGTGCTTACTTTTCGGATGTCGTTCACCGCCAACGATGAATATGTGATTAGCCTTCAATCTAGCTATTCTCTCGTACTGTGGACTACTTTGAAATGTGTCTGACCCTATGCTGAGTTGTGTTGGAAAGCTGACGCTGATATATTGTAATATCGGCAGTCGATTGTGATAGGATTCGACAAGTTCGATGCAGTCAGCTTCTCTGTATTTGGGATCTGAGTGAAGACTGAACGTGCATCCCTTGCATAATTCAACAAGAACATCGGGAAACTGGAGTATGCTCTGTTTCGACATCAGTGAACAAAGACCCTGAGAGAAGAAGAGATTTGGAAGAGTAGAAGAAGTGCAAGAAATCTACCTTACAGCGAACAGATTTGCACAGATTTTTTCCGTGTGTTTTGCAGTTCGTGAAGTAATTCATAACTGGAAGCAGAAATATTGGGCATTTCGCATGCAGAGAAAGTTCGAGAACGGAAGGGTCGACTTGATTCCCAATCTGAAATATTCAATAAAAATTCTGCTCTGCACAAAAAATGACTTGCCCCTTTTTGAAAGTACTTCTTATCGTCGGGATTTTGCTCTCTGAATACAATTTTAACCCATGATTTTTGCCTTTTGTTCAATGATGACAAGTCGACGAGTCGTTTTGTTTGAGTACAAACATGAAGTAGACACAATGTATTATTGTATTCTCGCCACAGTCTCGCAATTAAAGTAACTCAAATTAGCTTAGAAGGAACCTCACCTAGCGTAATTTCAGCCGATCCTTATTATCAGTAAATGAGATAATTTCATCGATCAATTCCAATGGAAGATTCAGAAGAGAAAACGACATATCGATAGAAATCAAAAGAGAAATGTGTTCTATACTGGGTGGGGAAGTCTAAATAGCGTCCATAAACGGCTTTCGTATCGTTTGATCGTACTCAATACCTCGTGAAAACAACATGTTTCCCCGTGGTATTGATGCTAGATCATTGATGACATAAATAACGGCGTTCTTTTTTTATTGAGATTGAACGCATATTTGAACGAGAAAGAAATCATTTGGAATTGTGAGACAGGTTTATCACAAAGCAACAAAAAACAACAGTTTTATGAACACATGGTGAGTTAGCTCACAATTAGCTGGTAATTATAATTAATAGTTCTTGATTATTAGCGAACCTCTTGACATGTCCATATTCAAACTTTGAAAATCAACGTTTGCCAATATTATATTCTCATTATGAAACAATTTTTTCTCGAAACATATTTTTTTCTTGAGTGCCATTAAACCCTTAAAGATAATCATTGATAGCATGGGTAATCATTATAAGAGACGAATCGCGAGATAATCGACCTGGGAGAGGAAATAGAAATTCATGGTCTTCAAAATGGACGGAAAAATTAATTTAGGTATTAAAAAGCAAGGCGGTTCGAACTACGTTTACCGTTTTTCGATAAAAAAAATTTGTTCACGAGCTGCAAAGCCTCAAACATGACGAAATAGAGAAAACACCGAAAACCACACCTCACGAAATTGATCGTATCTCGCTTCAAAATTGAGATAGAAACTTTTTCAAAAAAAGGAATTGAAGAGGAATAGATTCTCTGAAAATTTTTTCCATTACGTCATAACTCTAAGTGTGAAACCCGAATCAGTCTGGTCGGTCATCGGCAAAATGGCCATAACTCGAACAAAACGAAAAACTATTTTTTTGGTTATGTGCAAGTTGTAGGTCATATATGATGGTATTTGGACCCCACGTATTAGATTTTTCAAGAAATGTATAAAAAAAGCGCACTCGATTTAGTGGAGGGCTGTCGTAGTGACATACCTAAAAATGATCTTTTCTGCTCTCCATTTTACCTAATTTTCTAAAAAATATTGTAAAAATAAACTACAAACACTTTCTGGTTGCTCATTTGCCTCAGAAATGTAGCACTTAGCTGAATCACGAATGTGACGGGCAATATTTCAAATATCATAAAACCAGGTTTTTTCATGTTTCAGACCTGTCTATATAACTCGAAAATTACTAAACGGATGCTATAATGCCCCTCTATTGTTACCACGCAAAGCGGGGCCTTATTTCGGGACAAAATGAATTTTGAAACCTAAATTTGGCAGGTTACTGTAACATGAACAGTTCAAGATATCCGTGTATGTGTGACGTATAGGAATGTTTGTCTAGTGGTACTGAACAACTTTGCTTTTGAGTGCGGATGATTATCTTCACGTTGGAACGAGCTACAGGTTTCAGAAAGTGCTACAATAAAGGTCAGTCGCGTTCTCTCGTTTCTCTAGCACTCTCCTCATTTCTCACACTCTCTCGCCAGTTCGATGCCCAACGAGTGCAAAAATCTTTTGCAAAATATTAATTACTAGCAATATTGCACGTAAAGGTAAATTTCGTCGTATTCTGATAATTTTAAAAGATTTTTGCACTCGTTGGGCATCGAACTGGCGAGAGAGTGTGAGAAATGAGGAGAGTGCTAGAGAAACGAGAGCGCGCGACTGACCTTTATTGTAGCACTTTCTGAAACCTGTAGCTCGTTCCAACGTGAAGATAATCATCCGCACTCAAAAGCAAAGTTGTTCAGTACCACTAGACAAACATTCCTATACGTCACACATACACGGATATCTTGAACTGTTCATGTTACAGTAACCTGCCAAATTTAGGTTTCAAAATTCATTTTGTCCCGAAATAAGGCCCCGCTTTGCGTGGTAACAATAGAGGGGCATTATAGCATCCGTTTAGTAATTTTCGAGTTATATAGACAGGTCTGAAACATGAAAAAACCTGGTTTTATGATATTTGAAATATTGCCCGTCACATTCGTGTTTCAGCTAAGTGCAACATTTCTGAGGCAAATGAGCAACCAGAAAGTGTTTGTATTTTATTTTTACAATATTTTTTAGAAAATTAGGTAAAATGGAGAGCAGAAAAGATCATTTTTAGGTATGTCACTACGACAGCCCTCCACTAAATCGAGTGCGCTTTTTTTATACATTTCTTGAAAAATCTAATACGTGGGGTCCAAATACCATCATATATGACCTACAACTTGCACATAACCAAAAAAATAGTTTTTCGTTTTGTTCGAGTTATGGCCATTTTGCCGATGACCGACCAGGCTGATTCGGGTTTCACACTTAGAGTTATGACGTAATGGAAAAATTTTCAGAGAATCTATTCCTCTTCAATTCCTTTTTTTGAAAAAGTTTCTATCTCAATTTTGAAGCGAGATATGATCAATTTCGTGAGGTGTGGTTTTCGGTGTTTTCTCTATTTCGTCATGTTTGAGGCTTTGCAGCTCGTGAACAAATTTTTTTATCGAAAAACGGTAAACGTAGTGCGAACCGCCTTGCTTTTTAATACCTAAATTAATTTTTCCGTCCATTTTGAAGACCATGAATTTCTATTTCCTCCAATGGGGCTCTTGTGGTCGATTCTCTCGCGATTCGTCTCATAACATTTCATTATAACATAACCTACAGATTACGTATCGGATTGGTTTTTAAGGTTTTTATAGTGGATACTTCATTAACCTAACTAATCCAAATGACGAAAGTATGTAAATAAAGAGATTAAGTGTTATACTAACCTGGACGATAATGTTCCACTCTTGAAATGATATTTCTTGCTCGAGTTCAAAGCTTAGCTCATTGCATTTCCTACTGAATATTCCCAGAACTATATCAGCGAAATCCTCTCCCATATCATCCATGCAATCGAAACTCAACTTTTTCGCGTTCTCAGCTAATTTCAACAAGAATTCTGAAATTTTACAATAAAATGACTCCATTTTTTTAAAATCCCGAAATCGCGTTAAATGTTAAAAATTCATTCATTCATTCACTGTCGGCCAGCATTTCCGCCGCTGTGAGTTACTGTATCATTCATTCATTCAACAACAAAAATGCCAACCTTTCGGATGTTTCTCATACCCCAAATCTCCGTGGATCCGATTTGCCTTCATACTTGCGATCTTTTCATATTGAGGATCACTTTCAAATGAATCGGAGCAAATTGCGCCCATACCAAATTGGGTTGAAATGTTAAATTGGATAAAATCGATCAAGTCAGTCGGCAATCGATTGTAATAGAATTGGACAAGTTCAATGCAGTCCGCTTCTCTGTGATACGCATTTGAGTTTAGAGAAAATATGCAACCCTTGCACAAATCTGAGATAACATCGACAAACTTCATAATACTCTCTTTCTACATCCAAGCACACAGACCCTGACAATAAAAGTTTGATTCTCTAAATTATTAATAAAAATCAATAAATAATTAGATTACCCTTTTACTGAGATACTTGTCTCTTTTGTAGTTTGTGAAGAGATCCATTATAGGCAACAGGAAAATGTTTGGAAATTGGTCGCTGTCGGGGCACTTTTCTAAGAATGCAATTTCAACTTTCGTATTTCTCCTCTGGTTAGATGACAAGAAATCGACTCCCTGTTTTGTTTTGGAAATAATTCATTTAGAAACGATAACTAACCTCTCTCAAATTCAGCCAATCCTTATTATCGGTGAATGAGATAATTCCATCGATCAATTCTAATGGAAGATTTAGAAGAGGAAACGACATAGCGATAGAAATCAGAGATAAATGTGTTCTCTACTGGGTAGGGGGACTCTAAATAGCGTCCATAAACGGCTTTCGTATCGTATGATGACACTCAATAGCTTTCATTGAATTTTAGCGCGCACACAGAATTTTAGCGTACTGTAGCTATTACTCCCCCAGTGTCTAGAGGAATCCACTGAGCGGCGATTCCGCGAGAATGGGGCGAGCTAAGTTGATCAGTGTCACATCGGCCTACATCGGCCTGCTTGGCTCAGAGGTAAGTTTCTACAGTATCAATCTGGACGGGGGTTCGACCCCCGCCCCATGCACCTTCTCTTGCTGATTTTTGGGGAGACTGAATTTGTTTCAATCATTCTTTCGCGCATATGGTAGATAGCACACCACGCGTGCATGGAGTGCATTTCCATCAAATGCAGTGGCCATGATACTGTGACATAAAAAATTGCAAACATGTACATCATGTATAATAGGCAGTATAATAGGCATACTTCATGCATGAAATATAAAAAAAAGTAGACAATAAAATTAGGGTTGCGAAATCGGACAACGTCGGACGCCGGACAGGGGGTGTGAGAAATGAATGGGAGAGTGTCCGACTTTGTCCGAGATCGGACGGACGTCCGAGTTTTCCGAATTTGTCCGAAATTACTGTAGATTGAGCTATCACAAAATGATGTTCTCTCGAAAAATGTGCACTTTACTGTTTATGCAAATGATATCGCTTTCAGTCCACTTCCATTTTCATTTTCCCTTCTCACGCTTATCTTGAGCAGTCGCCTCGTCTTTGTTGGACCCGATTTTAAACAATTTCTTTCGCAGATAAAAGAATAGTTGAATACAGTGACCGGGGACACTGTAGGAGGGTTCTGGCTACTTGAGGACCAAGTCAGACATTTACGATCAATTCCATTTCGCGATTTGATAATTCGGGTTACTGTAAGTCGAGTACGTAGCTGGTGGTACGTCAGGAAAGTAGTGGAAACAGCAACAAATATTTTCAAGTTACAAATATTGAAGCAAAAGTGATAAAAACCCATTTCACGATACCTTTGTTCGGACAATCTACAGTAATTTCGGACAAATTCGGACAATTCGGACGTCCGTCCGAACAACAAAGGTGTCCGAACACAAGGGAAATGAGATCGACCGATCACTTTGCCCGAAATTTGTCCGAAATCTCCGTCCGAATTCGCAACCCTAAATAAAATCAGTTCTCAGATAAGGAATGGTCATTAGTGCAATTAATGCAGACATTATTATTTCAGTCACTCGCTCCTCTCACAAAATATCGATCCGGATGCAGTTGCATTTGAGAAACATCGAAGAGAATATTTGGAGGTAACAAATTCTCCTCTTCTCGCTTTAGTTACAATCACGACGCTTATTACATTCTCACGTATCTTTTACGATTCCGAACGTAGAAACAATGAACGTTTGGAACATCAAATATCGAATTACACCACGAACTGGCTATTTTTCGCCCTTTGAGAAAATGATGTTAAATATTTTTCAGGTTTTCCGTCAACTTCGATCAGAGAATCCCGATGTGAATGTGGCCGATCTTGAGAAACTCGCAACTGAAAGAGTAGTGAAGAACTCAAAGAAGAGCAGAGCTTTCTACCGTATTCAGGCATGATTATACATTATTGGTTTTTTTTAAATTTCAATGTGACAGAGAAAATAATCCATTTGCATACTTTAATTAATTTTTTTTAGGCGACGAGAAAGCTCGTGGGCTCAGGAGATATCACACAGAGCAAGCTGAAGAAGAAGGTATTTAAAAAAAATTTTAATTCAGTTTAAAACCCGATTACTAATTTCAGGCAAAAAAAATTTTAATTCAGTTTAAAACACGATTACTAATTTCAGGCAAAGGAACTGGCCCAGGACGTAGAAAAGAAGAACGATTTCGTCACCGTTCAGTTAGTTTCTAATCTAGGTAGATTGCGTAGTGATGATGCAATGGCAGATTCGACCCCGCCCACTACATGTGTCTGGAGAATATAGGAGATGTGAAAGTGCGAGTGGTGTGTGATCGAGGAACAACCAACCCGGCCAGTACCGTTACCGTACACTACAAGACGGTGATTTGTCTATTCCCTGGGCATTTAACTTTTTCTTTAAATACAGTTTTTCAATAAATAAGCTATAGGTAGAGGACACGGCTCAGGCTGAATCGGACTTCAAACCAGTGCAAGGAGTTCTAACATTTGCTGAGGGAGAAACTGAGTGAGTTTGGTTGATGAGAAAATATTTATTGGATTGAATTTATCTAAACTCGAATAACCATGGACACTTTCTTTGGAGGCGAATTTAATCACTCGTTAGATATAAACATGAATAATGCTAACTATCAGAAAGGAAATTTCGATCGCTATTGTTGACAACGACATCTACGAGGACGATGAGCAGTTTATGGTTAAATTGAGTCAGGTGAGAAGAATGAAATGAGATGGAATAGAATCCACAGATTGCATTCCTAAACTCAATAATATTTCCGAGTATTTACTCGTCAACATTCTTTTTATCACGAAAAATATATACTGATATATCATTAATTGCTCAGTTATGATGTTCACTTATACTGATAAACTGATGGAATTACCATTCGTATATCACAGTGTCGTGCCTTCACTTCCTCTTCTTCTCCTTCTCGTCCTCCTCCGGGAGAAATTCCCGCTAGATTCGGAGCTGCCATGACTGCCACTGTTCTGGTCAGAATTTACTTTATTAATAAGTGTAATTGCGAAAATATGTTTACTAATTATCAATATATTAATTAGTAATTAGATCGAGTCCTTTTCAGATAGTAGACGACGACCACGCGGGAGCATTCGGATTTGAAAATGAGAAAGAGAAAGTGCCCGAGAGCAAAGGATTGTTCATCGTGCAGGTTAGCATTTATCTCTTTATGACTCGCTCTATTCAATTCTGCAGATAATCAAACGAAAATGCATCGATAATTATTAAAAGAAATGAACAATAATTCAGGTGATGCGAACCCGCGGAGCTCGAGGAGAAGTTTCCATTCCATACAAAACAGTCGATGGAATGGCAAAAGCTGTGAAGGATTATATCCCTCAGGAAGGAGAATTACGATTCGAGGACAACCAGAGCAGGTATGATACATTTTTTGATATAAGAATTGGGGGAAAATACAGTTAGGATGTCAAAATTTGAACTTTACCATTGAAGAGTGAGATGTATACTTGTAATCAATAATTCATCTATTTTCAGTGCTGAAATTCGCATCGAAATCATCAACGACGATGACTATGAAAAAAGCGAAGATTTCACGATCGAATTGGGAGATCCAATCTGGCATAGAGATGAGAGTGAAATTGCTGATGATAAGGTGAGAGAAAATTAATATAAAATAAGAGGAACATTAAAAATTGGAAAGATACAAATTTGATTAAAAAAACAGATTATACTCGTTCATTCTCTGTTTCAGGAAGCGTTGGAGGGCCGTCCCGTTCTCTCTTCAATCAAGAGATGCAAGGTTATCATCACTGAGGACAAGGAGTTCAAGGTAAAGCTTTCTCAAGGGTATCTGCAAACGAATTACATTACTTCTGATCTTTATTTCTTAATGGCGATTTGCAGACTACTGCACTTTGAATACACAGTCTAACAAGAATTGTGGATGAAACTCATTTGAAATTTAGTATTCGGGTCTTTAGTGCCGGAGCCAAAATCGACGTGAAACTCAAGATTTTTTTTCTTGTTTTGCAGTCCTTCATGGATAAAATGCTTGTGAATGCGAACACTTCTCTCATGGTTGGAACTTCGAGTTGGAAACAGCAATTCGAAGAGGCATTCAATATGGATGAGGGTGAGATATTTTATAGCCCAGTGATGACGTAACAGCTAATGAAGAATAACGGTCGATCCTCTGAGCACTATTGACTGATGTGTTCAGTAATTGAATTGAATTAACGCAACAATTCATAATGATTACCTAGAAATGACGTAATCATTGCAGACGGTGACGGAGAAATCACAACTCGTGAGAGAATCATGCACTTCATCTCCCTTCCATGGAAGTTATTCTTCGCCACTATTCCTCCCACTGACTATGCTAATGGTGAGAGTTTATGAGCAGTCATAACAAAATACATGCAATTTAATTCTTTATTATAAAAATCACAATCGGAAATGTGGTATGATGAAGCAAATCTCTTCTAATGGTACCCATTCCCCCATGTTACCTTGTTGTGGTAAAAAGTCATGCAACGCCTAGCTATCGATTATTCGATTTCATAACCTTACACCCGAGATCAACATTATCACTATTCATTGGGATTTGTTGTTGACTAATTATCTAATTAGTATTAATTACTCGTCTCTCTCAGGTTGGTTGTGTTTCGTTGTCGCCATCTTCATGATTGGATTGCTAACTGCAGTCATCGGAGATCTCGCATCACACTTCGGATGCACACTCGGAATTAAGGTAGAACGTTTAACTAAATAATTAATTGAACAATTAATTCCGTCTATATATATATATCTTTATCGCAACAATAAATGCGCGAGTACACACTAGCCGGTAGCTCGGAACCGACATGGACAATTTAACGATGATCGGGGAGCGGCGATGTAGAAGAAGCGACGCCTCCGAGGCGACCCGAACGGAGCTAAGGAGAAAAGAAAAAAGAGGAGAGAGAGAGAGGAAGATCACAAGGATCACAAGAGATATTCAATAGAAAGATAAGGAGATACAGAGTTTAAGAACAAGGGAGAGGAAAGGGAGAAAATATCATCGGGCAAGGTGTTGATAAGAAAGAACGTGCGATGAGAAAGGAAATTTTTAGATGAGTTGTCTGTTGCTCTAAAAATGGGGAAGAGTTTACAGGTTGCACCTCTAGTACACGAAGATCTGAATGTAAATAGAAGGGAGGGGGATACATTGGACTTGGGTGAGAAAATGGAATGAATGAACTTGAATGAAGATAATTGTCTACGGAAATCAAGAGGTTCGTTCGAGTACGAATCTTTTACAAGAGGACGGGTAATTAGCGAAAGGAACTTTACAACGATAATGAAGTTTACGCAAGAAATTGTACTGCACCTTCTCGAGGAGCTTGCGCTCCTTGAGTAAGTGGGGAGAGTAGACGATAGAACAATATTCTAGGATAGACCGAACATGCACCTTGTAGGCATGGACAAGAACTAATGGAATGGCCGACCTAATAGCAATAAAAAGAAAATTAACGCGCTTAGACGCCTTTTTCTCTACATCGACAATGTGAAGGCGAAAAGAAAGGGAATTTGAGATGAGCACACCTAGGTCACGTACATCTTCTGTAGAGGAAATGGGATGGGAATTGAAGTTATATTGAATTTTAGGATTTCTATTTCCTATATGGAGGATATAAGACTTAGAGGGGTTGACAGACATTTGCCACTTTGCACAGAATAGTTATATAAGTTTTCTGTTTGGTTGACTCTTTATTTCTCATGAATCAGAGTTTGTAATTGTACAGTAAAGAAATCAAGAAATGGAAAAAGAACAAGTTTATTACAGGACGCTGTAACCGCGATCTCGCTGGTCGCCATGGGCACGAGTATTCCTGGTTAGTTAAAGTGTATTTCACCATTTCTTTTCTGTTATGTTTTCTGTTAATTTAATACTCGCCATCTATTCCAACTTGGTTGATTGTATTCTCTCAATCTTTATTTATTTATTTATTTATGTTTTTATTTCTTCAGATACATTCGCTTCTCGTACAGCTGCCATGCAAGATACGACTGCTGATTCATCCATTGTCAATGTCACAGGTACGAACATTCAATCAATACTAGAAATAGGAGCTTTAAATACCACGTCTGTAAGTGTAAACACATCCAAGATCTGGTTATTCGACGTCCACGACATTTGCGTTTCACGCACACTTCAAATTCAATGTTCAGTAATGCATATCCAGATACCGCTCAACATGAAAAAATCGTCCTATTGTCGACCTATTGCATAGATCTAATCAATAATTATAATTCCTTATATAATTGCAGGTTCGAATGCCGTCAACGTCTTCCTCGGTATCGGAATTGCATGGGCGATCGCTGCTATCTATCATGCAATCAATGGAACTGTATTCAGGTGAACACATCTATTTATCGAAGATGATTACCTAGGGATGACGCTATATATTTATGATGACGTCTGTTTCTGAGTTCCTATTGCCAATTACCACCGATTACCGTGAGATAGGTGAATGGAAGATTTTCCTTACAAAATATAATAATCCTTAATAAACTCCATTCCAGAGTGAATGCTGGTTCCCTCGCCTTCTCAGTTTCGCTCTTCATAGCCGGTTCAATCATCTGCATTGGACTACTGCAGTACAGAAGGTACGCATTTTATAATTCCTTTCTTCATTTACAAAATTCTCCTATATTTGTGAAACGAATTCACTACCATTATAAATCCGCTCTTCTCCGATCCAAGTCCATCTTGACGGAATAAACAAAGAAAGAATGAATCCTTCCAGATTCAATTCCCGCGTCGGGGGAGAGTTGGGCGGTCCCATGGGATGCAAGACCATTTCTGTCATTGTGAGTTCCTCCATATTCTTCTGCTATTGCCTAATGATGATGCAATTGCAGATTTTCATCTCTGTGTGGGTCCTCTACTTGCTCATCTCGACTCTCGAAGCGTATTGCGTCATTCCCGGATTCTAGAACCCGTTACCGTAATCTCTTACCGTAATCTCATTCTGACTCCGCCCCTTTCTTCCCTGTGATCTACTTCCCTGTTCCTCTTCCCCCCATTAATTACGGTGCACTCGTAGTGATAGTGTCCCGATGCTTCTCGAACCAAATAAGCACATTCTCGGAATTGGTCTGGTTCCTGTAGCGATTGCTCGTCTCCCTCTGGGTCTTGCCACGATAATCGAGGATACTGTAGCCCCGCCCCCTTTCTCCCTCTGCCCCCCTTCCACGAGGTACACAATCCAGCTCATTATCGTTCCTATCTCTCCTTGTCTCTCTTTCTCTCTACATCGTCAGAACTTGACGAATCCTCAATAGAATTGAAGAGATTCAATCAATTGACAATCTTCGCTTAATTCTTTTCGTTACTACGGTCGATTTCTGTAATGAAATTCCACAATTGCTTCACTCAATTTCGTCCAATTTGAAATTTGTAATAATCAGTGATAAACGATACTCGAATAACTCAATTACGAATTTGACTGACCTCGTTCATTCTTCATTCATTTCTCTCCTTTCCTCTTATGACGACTGGTCGATGTCTACTCTTGCTCTACTTTGGTTCGTCCTCTCTTCCTCTTACGATTACCTAGTGATGACGCAATCTGCAGCAACAATACTCACAGTCTCGGATGAGAAACCAACTCGTAGAATGGGAGAAGGGGAGATTAACAAAGACTATGTCGATTTCCCATCGGACGATAACTCTAATAGCAGTAAAGGTGACCAGAAGGGGGCTAACAATCAATAATGGAGGATAATGTAGGCCCACCTCGATCGGATACTGTAACGCCGACTCGTCTACTCGTCACTGAAGATGAAATGGCGAAAAATATCGTCTACGACGAGGAAGATTTCGATGTGAGATTCACGAGAATACGGTGCCCTGACCCTGAGAGACCATGAGAGATGCTCCCACCACGACAAAGAAGGTTACGGTAATCGTTCGATCGATTTAAGAAGCGGATCTTCGATCGACCTAATCCTCGTCCGATCCCGTTTCCTCGCGACGGTAGAACCTACGCATGTCATGAATTACTCCCGTCAGGTGAGTCAATCGATAATCGGTCTTGCCACTCTGCCAGTCGGCCGGAGTACTGTAAATTCATTCGATGGTGTACGGTAATTGCAGAAATCCCAATAGAGTACGCGTGCGACCTTCGGTACACAATCCGGGCCTACTCTGAGGTGGACCAATTCCTGGAAGATTACAGGCGGGTTACTGGTTTCAGTCCTGTCTCTTCTCTTATTTATCAATCACAGCTTAATTCCCTTCCCATTGCAGATCATGGGCTCCAAGTGTCACTCATTCCGATATACGAAGAGTCGCTAAAACATCCAATATTTATCCCTGCGTAGCGTCAGTTTACGATCATTCCAGATTCCCATTTAACAGCTACCGTATTCAGTCTCATGAGATCGGAAGTGGGCCATCTAACGATTAGTTGCGGCTGTGACCACGTCGAAGGTTCGTTTCGTCATCACTATGCAATCTTCTCATTACATTATCACTATGAAATCTTTTCAGTGAACTGCGCTGACCTGCCATTGAAAGCTTCCAAGATTGTGGAATTTATCCAAATGGGCACTGAGAGAGCGAAACCAGTGGAGAAGACTCCCAGTGAGAAAGTGAGTATTGCATCATGACTATGCAATCATCAATACTTTCAGGGAAAGATCTTCTTCGATAGATACAAATGGCACATCATGAGTGGGATAATCTTGCTTCTATCGGCGCTTATTCTTCTTGTTATCTCAATTGTCGAGTGGAAAGGAATGAAAAGTAAGAAAAGAATCCCATCGATTGCCTAAGAATGACGCAACCCTTTCAGATAACGAGCAAAAACGATCTCAACGAATTCAGAGTCTCAGTGACCGAGTAGAAAGCAGTAGGAAGGTTAGTTAGGGTACGGTATTTACAGTGCCCAATAAATCGATATTCAGTCACTGCGAACAACAAGCAGCGAGCCATACGAAACGTCAGAAAGAGACGTCAGCGCCCTTCATCAACTCATGAAAGATCGATAACCTACCGTAACCGGAAGCTACCGTACACCAAAACTAATCTCTACTATGGGCATCGAACGATACGCTCAAATCCAATCGATAAATTATACCTTGAAAGATTTTTTCGCTTGAATTTACAAGTTATTAATTTATCTGGCAATCGATTGCAACCCTACAAGTAACTAATCTGATCAAAATAATAAAACTCTGGAAAAGGGGCAAAATTGCACTACACACCAAGTAGAAAGGCGAAATTCGAAAGGAATGTGCAACAATCGAATAAATTAAAAGGATGCTTGACTGGATTGCAAGTCAAACCTGCGAATTACACAATAAATAATATTATTCAACTCGCTTTCACAAGAACCATTATTACAAGCTTTTTACAATAATCTGCGGCTAAAAAAAGAGAAAAGGGGAATGAAAGAAGAAGCAAATTTCACTTCCTGAGCATCTCGGGACTTGCATTCACTGATATTGAAATGGGTGAAAGTGATGTGGACGCTGTGGATACTGTACTAATGGAACTGGGAGTGGAACCATCTACGGATACCGTAGTCTTGAGGTGTATTATAGTCTCGGGGTGTACGGTAGTCGATAGGGAATCGAGAGGGGATACGGTAAGTGGTGGTCTAGTCTTCGTGGGAGTCTTCTGCGTTTCCTCCGACCAGCAATGGCGCCGATTCGGGGCGAAATCGCCGGCGCATCGCGCGGATGTCGAGAACCGCACGATTGAGAATGCAGAGACACGCGAGACCATTCTGAAGGAGGAGAAATCGATAGAGAGAGAATATCGTATCTAGTCGAAATATCAGAAGACTACCGTAGTTCTCGCAGTCACCAATAGCCAATTACTATGCATCGAGGATGAATGCTAATCGATTATTATTGATTTGGTTTACAGTAACATAGACTGACCAGAATGATGAATAGATAGAAGACGGCTCTCCATCCGAATGCCAATTGGACGACTGGAATGAGCAATTGACCAAGGGCCGATCCCACGGAACCGGAACCGTCGATTAGACCGGAGACGGTGCACATCGCCTGAAATTAGGGGTAGTGAGACTACTGTCTAGTGCTGATTCCAAGATACTAAAAATGACAATTGAAGAAAAGAAATATTGAAACATGAATCCACCAATCGCTAAAGTTAAATGAGTGGGTCTCACCTGCGAGTTTCCAGCCAGACAAGGCTGACTGCCGAGATCGATCGATACTGAGCCAACCACCAGATTGTACGGGCCGGATACGGTAACTCCCACTGCAGTCATCACGAGAGCGTTGAGCACGAGATGAGGTCCCACCTGGATGGAGAGCATTACTGTAGAAGTAAAAAGTTAACAAATAAGAAATGTTTGCCTTGTGAGTTTCGGTTTCAGGCTCCGTTGATTTCTGGTGGGATAATTTCATAAAACGTACACGATCATTGGAAAGATCTTTGAAATTTCAGTTGTCAATCACTCCGAATCTACACTTTCCTACCGTAACCCAATCTTCACTCACATTAGCGTAGAGGAAGAGGGTTCCGAGCGAGCATCCGACCATTGCGACGATCAGAGGAGAACGGCATCCCATTCGATCCTGGAGTGAAGTAATTGATTAGTTATTGTTGCATCAAAAAAAATCAGTGCCCATTGCTTATCACACTCACTCATCGTTTTTAACATAATCACGAAGCTCTAATCACAATGGGCGGCAATATTTTTGAAATTTTTGCCATCCAGCTCTCTAAAACTCCCTTTAATTTTGAATATATTACTGGATATTATTAGCAGCAAAAAATCAATAAAGACAGTACCGAAATGTATCCTCCAACGACACTTCCAATTATGCCTCCGATATCGTACCAGATAGCCAATTGATCGGCGCGAGACTCATCCCAGTGATACGCCTCAACAATATATCACTATTAAGACAGTTACTGTAGTTTGCTTCAATCAACAACTGACAGCTGACCACGGTAGTTACCGTACCTCAGTGAGATAGAGTGGCAGCCAGAAGAAGAAGGCGTAGTTGACCAGTTTGAGACACGCGTTGCACAGGCAGTACTCAAATTAGGATTGTAACGTACACGTAATCTGCATTAAATTAAATTATTTTTTTCTGTTTCTCAATAATAAACCACCATAACAATGGAGCTACGACATAGTCATACACTTGATTATCAGTTTCACATAGTCATCAAGAGGATGCAGGGCTCTATTGAGCTCTTCCTAAGTGTACTCAAAGTGCCGACATAGACAGTGTTATGTAGTAAACCTATTAGTAAATTCAAGAAGTCTATGTTGGCTTCTTTGCTCTCTCTCACCATGAGTACTCCAGGCAGCAGCAATGCCTTCAACATGCTTATCGGCTCTCCCTCGTCCACGTGAGATGAGTGACTGAAATGTAGGAGAATGAAGTAGATCGCGAGGGCAATCAATACCAGCAGCCCCCTTGCTACTCATTCATACACTACCATCGAAACCACAAACAGCATAGTCAAGGGAGGGGGGTTGCAAATATCAACAGGCACACAACACATCATCATTGCTAACAACTTACCTGCTATGGTGATATAGACGGAGCCTGACAAATCGAAATCAAAATCTCTACATTTCTATTAGCTACCGTATCCTTCCCCTCTGACTACCGTACCTCTCTCCCCTCTCTTCTTCGTCTTCCGATCGATGGGCGGGCTTGGAATCGATTGCTGTCATCACAACGATGGCTCCCACAGCGATGAGGACCGAATTGAGAAGGAATGTATCCTGCATGAAAATACTATATACTTTTTCTTAGAGTTACGTCATCAGTATAATTTTAAAATGGAAATGGTAAAATAAACAACAAAGATGTATTTAAAGGAGCCCTCGTAAAAAACAATAGCATCACCTATTCTTTTGTATGTCAATGTTTACCCACTGATGAACGTGATATTGGTATCTATCGTTTCTTCCTTTCAATGCATCCATGAAACAACAATCCTCCTAGTCCCGTCTCCCTCCCTCCTTCATCATCTCTTTCCTTCCCCTTCAGCATACCTCATATCCATACGGCAGTACGATGCCCGTCAGAATGCTTCCGAGTATATTTCCCACTGGTTGGCATGCCGCCCACACTCCCATCACGAAGCCACGATTGCCCGCACCGAACCAGTTAGCCTGAATAAGATATAATTCTTAAACAGTTATTTAATAATAATCACTTACAACACATGCCAACTTGTGTTACTCCTCTATTATAGCCAAACCGTCGATACCAATCTGTTTTATTGTATTTTTGGTAGGATAAAAATTGGCGCATAGATTGTCAATTCACCGGACATTCTCTTGTTTCAAAACCAAATTATAGTTCTATTTCACCTAGCATTAATGAAGGAAGAAGAACTAAAATGCTTACAATACACACATAGAAAACATACTAGGAATACGACATCAAGTTGGCACGTCTACTAATATATAAGTAGGAGTGCCAACTTGATGTCGTATTCCTAGTATGTTTTCTCTCTGTGTACTAATCTAGCACGTACCATAATGGCGACTTCACTGGGCCATCCACAAGCTTGCACGAGACCAAAGAGAATGTAGGTGATGACGTAGTAGGGAATGGAGTAGAGACTGAACCACACAGGAATCGCCCCGAAGAGTGTCAACTGCAATGAGAAGGGTACGTATTTATAATCATCTTGAAAATTATTTCTCCAGCAATTCCCTTCAGTAAGTTAATTTTGATCTCCTTCCTCCCAATTGAAAAGCATGGCTACTTACAAGCTCCTGTTAGCTATCACGTTCACAAGTTGTGACTCAATTTTACTTCACAACTCAATTATCAAATAAAATGTATAAGTGCATTAAAACTAATCGATAATTCCACGTACCGTAATCGCTGATCCGACCATTCCAGCAGCGATGACGTATTTGGGATTGAGTCGATCGCCTAGCCATCCCCAGAAGAACAGCGCCTGCAGATGTAATTTTATATTATTTTAAAGGTTTTTTATTAAATAAAATAAAATTTGCATCAACAAAAAGTATTTCCACAATCTGGCCTACTCGACAATTGAAATTTATAGGATTTTTTTAAAGAAGAAAAAACTTTCCGCTTCACAGTCATGTTATTACAATAAGACGTGGATGTGTCACGTCTCCTAACAATGGCTACTAAAACAATAATTTATCCACAATCTTGTGCAAACCCATAAAAAAATCAGTCAGACTTCACATGGGAATGACCTGAACTCACATTTCCCGATCTTTTCAAAAATTTTATGGTAGATTCAGCATAAAATTCTAACCATAAAACTATTTTCAAAAGTTGCGGAATGTTTTTTTTGAAATTTCGTCATCCATAACAAAATTAATAAATAATTAATAAATAAGCAAAATTAGAAACCCAAAATGGATATCTCGATTGAGATATACAGTCTACGACTTTTGAAGTCGAATGCTGCCGTAAAATGTTTAAATAATATATTTTTTTTTCGAAAATTATGAATATTAAAAACTATTATTAAAAAAACATTCCGCAACTTTTGAAAATAGTTTCATGGTTAGAATTGTATGCTGAATCTACCATAAAAATTTGATAACGATCGGGAAATGTGAGTTCAGGTCAGTCTAGAAAAAAATAGCCCCCGGTGATATTCCGCTTCACAGTCCCGCAAATAGAACGCAATTCGGCTTTGTTCTGATTCGTCCCGGCGCAGTTAAACACAAATGAAAACTGACACAAGCGTAAGCTCCCATGAAGAGAGCGTCGAGAGTGCCCAGGAATCCCTTCGCATCCGCCTCGTTTGTGAAGAATGGCTGAAATTGGAAGAGGGCTTTATGAGGAGGACAAGGGTATCAACAATATCTGTGCGGGAAACACTTATTCAGGAGAGCGTCCAAGTACCGGGGGCACTGGTCCAGTGCAAAATAATTTTTAAATAGTTACGCCCGGGTGATTGTTGTTTCATGACTATTGTATATACAATCCCTCCTATTCAATCCAATCACCACATTCTGTGCTGCTATTCTCCCATCTCTCACCTGATGAGTGTCATTTCTCATCCAATCTGCCGTCATCGTCGATTTCACTCCACTCATCGCCTTACGGGCGGAATGGTAGAGGGCGTAACTGGAACGAGAGACAGGAATCAATCGATAAATCGATATTCAATTGAGATACATCATAATTTAAGCATATCATAAGGATATGACAAGTTTTTTTTTTAGGTTTTTCGTCATTGTAGATTTCTTATTGCAGCCTATTTCCTTCAGCTTGTTTTAACGACTCCGTGAAACATCAAATAACCAGTCCATAACTCCAGTTTATCTTCCACACGCAAATTGAGATGTATTTTTGGCATCACTCGCTGTACTATCTCTGATATTTCCCATATTTGGCGTACAGAAATCGTATCTCAACAAAATTTTATGTTCACTCGATTTTAAAGGATGAAAAATTGCAATCTTTCTTATGTTTCATTGATAGATGCGCAAGGGTGCTGCTGGTAAGCAAAACCAAGTGAATTTTATCGAAAAGCTGTAGGGTCTGAACCAAAATCGTGACGACTTGAACTGAAATCGAGAGGGTTTTCGGCAAAAGCGTTAGAGCAATGCTGCTGGCTACACACTAGCCCATGGATGTTTCATTCCGTAATTCACATAGATGGAATCGTTCTGTTCTCTAACCGTACAGATCGTGCCATGTGTACGCAAAGGAGGGTTATAACAACCGCTCCAAATCGAGATCCCCTATTCTTACAATAAAACGAATTACTAATTGACCAACCTGACGAATGTGACGATAAAGACGACGGCCTTCCGACTCAATCTCCATCGTGCCATTGTGCAGAAGGAGGAAGAGCAGGGGAGGAGACAGAGGAGGGAGGAGAAGAGACGAGAGAGCGGATGGAGGAGGGGAGGCACCTGGGAGATGGATGGATTATCGATTGATTAGGGGTTAAATACAATAAGACAAACAGGAAGAAGTTATTATTATTATTATTTATATGGGAAACACCGACTGATCAAAGCAACACTGCACGCTGGGGATTTAGCGTGAAAGTGAAACCCGAAACCACGTACTCGCACGCGTGGATGAATCATTGAATTTGTGATGGAGTAGAGAGGAAGAAGAGGAAACGGAAGGAACGACGACTATGTGGATGGAGAGAAGCAGTCAAAGAGCATAGGGAGAAGGAAGAGATGGACGACCATTTAGGATAGATAATCGAAGAGAGACAAGAGAGAGAAATATAGAAGAGGGAATACAGGTGGCACAAACATGGTGGATTCTCGTTGCAGCGGGAGCTATAACTGAGAGCGCAGTTGGCAGTAGGAAGATCTCGCGTAGCGCACAAAGAAAGTGTACACGAAAATTTCCCAGACGGTGGGGGCAAAACATGGCAGTAAAATAAGGGAAGTCGAGTAGAAAGTGCAAGTGGAGGATTGATTCCCAGACGAGCAAGGAATTGGATATTTTCAAGTTCTGAGAGCACAAATCTATCCTGTTACGAAATTTGCCGATATCTGCATTCAACTAGAGATTTAGCGTGAGCAGGATGGTGAGTGCATAGAAAAAGGTAAAGGACACTTATCGGGTACACAGATCTCTGCCGCGGAGAGAGCGTATCGAAGGTATATCACAAAAGGCCAAACACGTAAAAACTTAAGGACTGCCTCGTCCCTCACTGATAATGTTTATCAACCCCATGGGAGAGAGGGCGGGGTCTCTCTCAGTTGCTCACTCTCTATCTCTCTCCATACAGGGAACACAAGAGTTAACGGTGATATGAGAGTGATCGACCGTGCCTGGCTGGGAAAGAAAAATTGAACCGTGGTCCCTGTCCTCCTTCCATTTCAGGTCAGAGTTTATGAGGAATAGGAACCTGACCGTACATCATGAATAATAAGAAATTGGAACTCTTCATGATCGAAACTCAATGTTGACTGATAGCCGTGTGTCGGATATAAACCGTGCGCATACTTTCTATCACTACATACTTCGTCCGGAATGTACTTTATCGAAACAAATATAAACGAATGTGCAAACGATGCTCGACAAAGAGATAGAACGTGAACAAGTAGATCGTGTACATTGGGAGTGTGTGAGGAGTCAATCAATAAAGGTGTTACGGTAGTGGAATCACAGCGATTACTTAATGTACTTGTCCATGAACTTGCGATGGAATTCTGATCGAATGGCGTCGTTGATGAAGTTCGCGTCCTTTTTCTCGTCCAGTCCTGCAAAAATGCTAATGGTTATTTACTGAAGTCTTCCGTATTGTCGATTCATTACTGCGAACATACATTTACATTGTGCATTTAATCAACCTCATCAGCTGGTTTTGGACCGTAATTCAGCTGGGGTGCAATGGGAGTTATGTATTGCTTATGATCGTTTCTTGCGAGATATTCAGCACATTTTCAATAATATCACCGTAACAGCATCCAATCAATATCACTCACCCTTGGCGCAATTCTTGAAGACGACGTCATCGTCCCATCGTCTCTTCACCTTGAATGCTCCTTCAGATTCAGACGTCGTCAGATTGAGCAGAGGATTTCCGAGCAGCACTTGGTCCTTTCGAATCTTCTCCTGCAATGTAAATGTTAAGTGTACTTAAATAATTATCAGTTTTATGAGAACACAAGTATTCAAACTGGAGAGCCAATAGATCTCGCACTCTTTAGCCCATCTTGAAACACATTTTCTCCCGGGAAATTGATGTTTTCATAAATTGCTTTTGTGAATGTTTGTTCCCCAGACCACTGCTAATTACCGTACAAACTCGTGATGTCTACAATACGTTACCTTTTCTTTCTCCTCCTCCTCGTCTCTCTTGACCTTCTCATTTGCTCTCTCCTTCTTGATCTTTGCCAGTTCTTCCATCAGAGCCGCAGTGTCGTCCTCATCTGAATCAGAGTCCGAACCAGAGTTCTGAAAAGATTGCATGTTTAGGTAAATACCAAGATAAAAAACTAGCTACAGAAAATTCAATCTCATGTCAAAGCTTCCAACAGAACAAGGAATTTTAGCACTTAGGTAAACATAGATAGGCATACCTAACCAGTAAATTTCAGTAACGATAATAGTTGGAGCTCAAGATACGAGGAAGAGTTGCTGATATTGTCCAGATGCGCCTTTCTCTCACCTCCTCATAGGGTTCATCGGCGTCGATGGCACTCGCTTCGATCTCATCCATACGGGGACGCTTGGAAGCAGACGAACTGTAAAATTACATTGTCATCAATACAAAACTGAGGTCGAGAAAACAGCTTCTTTTTTTAAAATTAAAATAAATAATATGCAAAAAAGAACTGCTGATCATCACGTGTATCACATACGACAGAAGTACGATTACATTTTGTATTTAGTTATATTAATATTATTAAAATTATTTATTTACCTTCCGTCCTTGGCCTTCTTGTCGCGGGCGGTGCGCTCCTTGTCCTCGAGCTCGCGGCGGAGATCCTATAATAATTTAAATTTTTTAGATATATTACGTCATAGAAAGCTGTGGAAATGGAGAGGAAATACTGCACTCTAAAAGAAAACGAACTCTTCTTCTGAGGTCCTCGGTGGTTCCCTGTCCAGACTGGCGGTACTTCATCGACTTGTGCGATGGCATGTCCTTGGACGAGTACTGCTGCGACAGCTTCGACAAATCGCCCTCGGCTCTGCAATCGCATTATTTAAAGACGCCCAGTAAGTCAGAACGATTTTGCTTAGACGGCTGTTACGTACCTGCCGGAGCCTCCCCTGGCGGGGTTGAATGTCGGACGATGAGCGGTAGTCATCTTCTGCAGAAGAACATATTAATGAAAGTGGAAACATGGGAAGAAGAGGATACATCACACGAACATGTTCGAACAGTAAAACGTCAGGAAGCGTAACTCAATTTTCAAATGGATTCAAGAGTTTCCAAATAAGTAAATCGCTCTGGGAGCGTTCCTTATACGCCGCTTATCCAGATGAGACTAATATGAGACCAAGATAAAACCTAAATCGCCCGATAATTGAACAAAAAGAATGAAACGAAAAAGGAAGCCTACAGCTGAGCGCGTCACGCGACGCGTGAGTATCCGTGGAGCACATACATAATTTACCGTACTGAATATTATCGTTACGAGTTTCAAGCAATTTATATTCTCACATAGAGACAAATAGTTACAACCTTATTTTTGTAGAATAAAAGAATGAAATGGAACATGAATTTCCAGGAGTTTTTCGAAATGCTCTGGCAGGGACGTTTGATGGACTTACTTACAGTAATCGTGTATTATCCGGCCACGGTCAAAGAGCACATGCGGATCCGGTCCACCTTAAAACAGTTACGGCTACAATTTCTAATTGACATTTCCATGTGTATTTATGAAATTTTTATTTTTTATTAATTTCCAAAATGTAAGTGGCCTGCGTAGTTCGAAAAAAATCGTTGTGACAACACATTTCAACCGTCAACCTAAGAAGAAAAGTCGATCGCCCTAAAGTCGATCGCCCTACTTGTATCGCTCTTCGATTATTTACTGGAATAACACTTTTCTAAACAAGATCAAACTATAATATGATGGAAATGATTAATTGAATGCGTTTATCGAAGAAATATTTTCAAGGCTAGCCGTCAATTAGTCTCTTCTGGCCGGGACCAGCTTCAAAGCCGTTACTATCAATTCGGTATATTCTTGGAATTTTGCCAGCGCGCGCGAATATGAACATTTCACACTAAGGATCGAGCTAACTTTAGGCCCACTAACTTAGTGGGATGTCCCCTGTTTCACCCTTGCGGCCCACTAACTTAGTGGGATAAGGATTAGCTGTTTTTCGCGTAACAGATACAAAAGCTGCTGTCTGTGATGTTTCATATCGTTCGGGCTGAAAGTCAGACGTATTCCAAGGCTACTGTCCTGGCTAAATAAGCACAATGTAATATAATTAGTAAAATAAGCGCGAAAATGCATTTTCATCCCCACTAAGTTAGTGGGCCTAAAGTTACCCCTGGTCCTTACTCACATTTCAATTGGCTCCCTGATTTATCGATTTTCGCTTCTTCTTTCATACAGTTTTCCTTTTGCAGCGATGAGCAACCTGCACAATCAACCTCCCGGCAATCTCGGCATCCAATTGGTGCAGCAGCTCAAGAGGAATCCTGATATGATTCCGCCCTTCCATGTCAGTTTTCCTCATTTGCTTCGATTGCTTGTTTGAAAGCTATCTCAATCTTTTCCAGCACGAGCTCATGAAGGCGTGCATGAACAAGGTGAACGAGCTGTACCAGCAGAACTACCAAGATCTGTGAGTTACAGCAATTCCGCGAAACATTCCTGGAGAAATGCATCTCTGCTGCTGACGATTTCTTTGTTTTCTTTACAGGTGCGCAATGCGTTCCGGTACTGTCGACAACGAGGACGCCACCGCCACTGTCCAGGTTGGCGTCTTATATGTGATTAACCGAAACTTTTTCGTTCCCGCACCCATAGATGGGCAAGGATTGTTGCTGATAGGCTAAAAGCACAGGTCAAATGGGTTTCTCGCCAGTTCACAATTAGCATAGCGCGGGGGATGTAAACAGAGGCCTTCATGTGTCTGCCCTGCACTCTCTCGCTACGTTAATCCGGTTTTCATGCAAAGTGCAGAAGTGCCTATCTTCGCACGCGAAGACCTATTTGGCCTATGGCTAAAAGCGAGAGTGTCAGTTTCAAACCCTGGTGAATTTAAGAAATAAACGGCAATGCCTGATCCATAATCGTGACGGCTCGAACCCAAATGGGGAATCTTTTCGGCAAAACGCGGGAGGGTTCTGTTTATGGCTACACCAAAACCCATGTATACCCGCATCGAATCCTTTGGTACTCTAGGCTCGTCAAACGACGATTCACTTCGTCCGTCGTTGTTGTCTCGCGTACGTCCACGAGCGAATGAAGCGACTGAAGGCACTCAGATGGAAGTTCGGCCAGATTCCACCCAATATCAAGGTTTGTTACTTGTATTTTTAATTGCTCAAAACCCAAAAAAAGCTAATAACTTGGTTATTCTCGGTGATTGGTCGGTGTATTATTCTCAGTGCCCGTAGGGTACAGCAATTCCAGCTAGAAGACAGAAATCAGCGCTACTTCAGCTCTATAGAGCTGAATTAGCGCTGCTTTCTAGCCACTTCCTAGCTGATTTCTGTCTTCTACCTGAAGTTGCTATTCCCCACGAGCACTGAGTTGGTTGATGTATTTTCGGAATGTAAACCCTTGTTCATTTTTAGCAAAACCTGACCGAGTCTGAGTTGGAGTTCTTCAACGAGTATGCCAATTGTCTGGCCGAGTTCCAGACATCATTGAGGTGAATCACGAGATTTTTCTTGCAGCCCCGTTTTGATTGATGGTTATTGTCTGGGTGCGAATGATTAGTGTATCTGTTGACTCACTTCTCTCCCAGTTATCTCATTGACATGTCATGTGCACATACATATTTCCCCATTTCAGTGACGAAGCTCCGGTAGACATCACCGAGAACATGCACCCACCACAGAATCTATTCGTCCAGGTAAACTGTAGAAATATGTGGGCACGCTTACCCGGGACACTCTGCATATTGGGTATACCTGATGCCTTGGCACTTTGCAACAATTCAAGATGTGGAAAAGTTTGAAGTTTGGGAGGGTTTTCTAATGATAGGGGCGCTATGTGATCAAGTGAATCCGGGGCGGGAGCACTATGCAATAGCAATCTGTAATTTGTTGGTAGATGAAATGTGTTGAATCAAGAAATTCCCCAATACGTACCGTATTCCTCGGTGCTTTTGAAAACGTCATTCAATCGATATCAGGTGCGGGTGCTGCAAGACTACGGCGAGTTCGAAACGAGTCGAGGCGACAATATCATACTCAAGAAGAACACCATTGTGAGTACTAAGGCTTTGTCTATCTTGTTGCGTACGGCAGAATTGCTGAATTCATGTACAAAGGGAATTCATGTAGAGTTTCAGGTTATGAGCGATAACGTCACGAATGTCTCAGTACTATATTTTTATTGATTTATATTCCCGCGATATTTAATTATCAATTCGCAGCACTCTCTACCCACGAAAGACGTCGCTCCTCTCATTCGACAGGGTATTATGGAGTACTGCTGCTGAGATTTATCGATTGATTGTGAAATTACGGTATGCTGTGATACGCTTGTGAGCTTTGGAATTGTACATATCGATGAATGATTGAATCTTATGTTTCAATGCCTTCGACTCATAGCAGAATGTCACACAAGTTGATTAAGTTAACGAGAGGTCATTGGACTAAAGAAGATTAATACTAAGGTAGCCCTGTAGGACGAAGAAGTGGCGAAACAATGTCTGAGTTAATCGTTATCTAATAGGTGTTCGTTTTATTAGAACAAGGAAGTGTAGGTACTTATGACCTCTGTTTCTCATCATTCGGTCCCCTTTCTCCTCCCAATTTCTCCACTTGTCTTCCTTCCCTCCACAACCCTCCCACAAAACATTATTTATCGTTGTCCATTCACTTGTTTGCACCACTTTTTCTCGATTCTTTGCATCTCTCCGATTTCTCTCCTTCTCCCTCCCTCTCTCCCTCCATTCTCCTACCAATCTACTGAGTCCCATCGACAACTGACGCCGATACACACAATGTTCAACAGCTCGGAGATATTTCGACACGTTTATCGACTGGCTAAACGATAGTCGATCATGATAATAATCGATAATAGTGAGAATGCACGCGAGATTACGGTAGGAGGTCGGAAATGTAACTGTGAGAAAGAGTGAGGGGACAAGACAAGGAGATGACCGGTTGACGAGAGAGGATTATGCAAAATAGAGTGATTGGTCTCGAATGAAGAGATGCTAAATAGAAGTGAAATGATATTCGTATGGTTGTGAGTCCTGTCACGCGAACGGGGATACGGTAGCTGAGATGGAGATCTTCTTGACGATCACCGAGGAGTCGTGGGGCTTGCCTGCAAGGGGTTCATCATCACTACGAAACCTGGAATCGGATTCACAGTGTCCTACGCACGATAAAGCCTCCAGAAAGGAATCAGTGAAAGAGTACCGACTAGCAATTGAACCCCGACAGTTCATTTGAAACTGAGAGAGATTCAATAGAATTCGTGCGCGCACACGCCTTCGAATCATTACTGGATATTTGGCCTCTTACTTTCAGATGTCGATTGAATCTCCCGCTCAGGTCAGATCACTCCTTGTTCTTTCATTACGCGCTCATTCTCAAAATCTACGGGCTCGATATTTTTTGGATTGCATCATGCCTACCCCACACTAACGTTCAGATGGACTGGGCGGATTTCCACTGTCTCTCTCCTTGTCTTTCTTGTGATGTTTATGTGTTCTCTCCTCCACTCCCACTCCTCGACCGGCGTCTGAAGATCGCCGTCGACTCTGAAAGATTACGTCATCACTAGGCAACATCCGCCTCGGAGTGGAATAAGTATACGATTCTCGAATTCTCGGCTGTCGAGTCTCTGATCAGAGCCAGTAGACTTTTAAAGTCGGCAGCCCAGAAGTCGGGAGTCGTAGCCTTATTTCCCTCCGAGGACCATTTATTGCATCATCACTATGCCATCCATTTCGTCATCACTAATCAATCCTCTCCATCTCTCAGTGCTTTTCGAGAGTCTACTCCAACAAGGGGCAGTATAGTTGCATAGTAATGATGCAATCACCTTCATTCTCCTCTCAAATACCTCCTCGGGGACGTCGTACTCACTGGAGTCGACGGAACGAAGCTTGCGGAGAGCTCGAGGACCTCTGCAATTGCGTCATCACTATGCAATCAGTATAATTCATGCATTGAGAAAGTTACTGTAGCCAATGGCTGAATAGCAAACTAACTTTCTCCTCTCCTCTCCCGCATTCTCACTGTCTCTTCTTTCTCGTCCCTCTCCCCGATCGTGACTTGTAGAGGGAGTGGAGTGATGATGGTGATGGTGGTGTGGCTGCAGTTACGTCATCATTAGGCAATATTCACTCTACTCCCTTGAAGAAGGGACTTTTTGTTTTTTTCTGTGGTTACGTCATCCTTTTGTAATCATAATCGTAATCATGCCTGTGTGACTGGTGATGAATGCTTCTCAGAGCCGCTCGCTCCCTCCTGAATGAGAGTCGATTTCTGAACATATGAATTACAAAGGTAAACCTCCTAATGGAGACTTTGCAGAACACAGTTTTTCACTAGTAACACCTCTTTATCAGATCCGAGTCCAAAGAATGCATTTAAAGATATTTACCTTATCATTCTTCTTTGGTGCTTTCGTAGTGGACGAAGTTCTCTCTTTGACTGCAATGAAGCCTTTCAACAAAAGTTTGAGAAATTCATAGCATTTCAATGCAGAACGAGCTTCTACACCCTGTGATTCTATCTAGACACCATCCTATAGGCGAGTGTTCATTGAGAAAAAACTCCCATGCATCTTTCTGATATGATCGATTCCATTTAGTCCTAAATAGTCATTGAATTTAACAGAAGTTGTGACGTACCCTCCTTCTCTGGAGAGGAGGAAGAAGAGGTGCGAGCTTCTTTTGCCTCTCGTAGCTCCCTTTCCACACGCTCTCGACGAGCATTCACATCTGAATAAGATAGTTTTTACTAACGAAATAATTCTAAATAAACGAGCTGACAATCTGTTTCATCTACCACTCAACGATATGCTTCACCCTTTATGAGAGGAATCGGGAGAAACTCGAGAACGATTGTCAGTAGGAAAATTCATGATTTTTAAATATTCTAATTTTTGCATGGTAGGTACTGCAACCTCTCCTCTATCGAATAGCGTTTTCAGAATTTTTTTAAAGGGCTTCGTTTTTTCGTGAAACACAAACAAACCTGGTTCGTTGAGATATTTTTTTATAAAAGCTCCAACTTTGAAAAATCATAACTTACTTCAAAATAAAGCTACAGATCTGTGGATTCGTTTATCAGATAGAGACACCAGTCGCCTACAAAACAAAAACAATCTCATCATTCCTGGCTCATGCGGCGGTGCGGTGCGGTCACTTTTGCAAATATGCTGGCCATTTTCGTAAAAGTCAAAACTATGCGCCGCCTTTGTGTGCGATATTTTGCGCATATTTAGTACTAAATATAACCGTTAACAAGAGGTCTTAGAGAGGGTGCGTTGTAATGATGCTGATTTTTATGCATATTTCGGTGAAATAACAGTGCTGAAACATTGACTATCTCCGTCGCATTTGAGGTGTATAACATCAAAAATAATCCAAAAATAATATTGAACGTGTTTTTGATTGATTTTATTCATTACTTTTTTCGATAAAAATTTTGGAATTTTTTCAGACCCGAAATTTGGATTTCGTGAATTTCATTTATTCCTACTGTCTAATGTATCGCAACCGTCTCCTAAGCATACATTATGATGGGTGAAAGAAGATCTGTTCATATTTCGTGTTGCATACCACATTTTTTTAACAATATGCAAATAATCAAGTGTTTAAATTGTTTGCCTATTCAATCACGTCTAATATTATCCAGACTTCTTGAGCAGTTACCTCAATATGCACGGAACATTTCCTTTTTTGAAAGTATGTGGCTATCTCTTCGGAGAAAGAAGTTATAAGGGCAAGAAAACCAAAGTATCAGCAAAAAGGCGCACGCTCTGTCTTCTCTAGCACTCTCTCACTTTCGCGCTGTCTCTAGCCCAGTTCGACACCCGGCCCAGGCGCGAATCTTTTGCCAGTGCTCAAATGACTAATTTTGTGTGGCATTCACTCAGTATTCCCTCAATTATAATGGCATAGAACTTTTGCAAAAGATTCGCGCATGGGCCGGGTGTCGAACTGGGCTAGAGACAACGTGAAAGTGAGAGAGTGCTAGAGAAGACAGAGCGTGCGCCTTTTTGCTGATCCTTTGGTTTTCTTGCCCTTATAACTTCTTTCTCCGAAGAGATAGCCACATACTTTCAAAAAAAGGAAATGTTCCGTGCATATTGAGGTAACTGCTCAAGAAGTCTGGATAATATTAGACGTGATTGAATAGGCAAACAATTTAAACACTTGATTATTTGCATATTGTTAAAAAAATGTGGTATGCAACACGAAATATGAACACGTCTTCTTTCACCCATCATAATGTATGCTTAGGAGACGGTTGCGATACATTAGACAGTAGGAATAAATGAAATTCACGAAATCCAAATTTCGGGTCTGAAAAAATTCCAAAATTTTTATCGAAAAAAGTAATGAATAAAATCAATCAAAAACACGTTCAATATTATTTTTGGATTATTTTTGATGTTATACACCTCAAATGCGACGGAGATAGTCAATGTTTCAGCACTGTTATTTCACCGAAATATGCATAAAAATCAGCATCATTACAACGCACCCTCTCTAAGACCTCTTGTTAACGGTTATATTTAGTTCTAAATATGCGCAAAATATCGCACACAAAGGCGGCGCATAGTTTTGACTTTTACGAAAATGGCCAGCATATTTGCAAAAGTGACCGCACCGCACCGCCGCATGAGCCAGGAATGACGAGATTCTTTTTGTTTTGTAGGCGACTGGTGTCTCTATCTGATAAACGAATCCACAGATCTGTAACTTTATTTTGAAGTAAGTTATGATTTTTCAAAGTTAGAGCTTTTATAAAAAATATCCCAACTAACCAGGTTTGTTTGTGTTTCACGAAAAAACGAAGCCCTTTTAAAAAATTCTGAAAACGCTATTCGATAAAGGAGAGGTTGCAGTACCTACCATGCAAAAATTAGAATATTTAAAAATCATGAATTTTCCTACTGACAATCGTGCTCGAGTTTCTCCCGATTCCTCTCATATGAGGTTCTCGTTCAGTTCAAATTATACTTCCTGGAAGATACCCAAGTGTAAAATAAGAAACAGTAACTAACAAGCGATGGCAGCATGGCTGGCCTCCTTGAGTATCTCTTCTCTCGAGGATTTCCTTCTCACGGGAGCGGGAGGAGTGGCAGGGATGTATGTCTGAATTTTGCGATAAAAATTTCAAAAAAATAATTCATTCCAAACATGCATAACAAATATGAGGTAAATAACCGTGAAATGAGTCTCTGTTATTTTTCTATCATTACTCGTTCTAGACTAGACAGAAAAAAGTGACCCACCTCATCCAATGGAATCTTCACAGGCCAGTCTCCTTTCGGTTTGTTATCGTACTTCTGGGCTGAGTCGCTTCTTCTTACCTAGAGTGCATCATGACTAGGCAATCTCAGATTGATTTACTTACTTGGAATGCCGCCTGATTGCTTCGATCCTTTTGACTGTACGATCGGGAGTTGAATGCCGTCGTTTGAGTCATCTGAAGAGATTCGACATGGTTCCAAAAACAGCACGAGAAAATGAAAGAGTACGTCGCTTTCACACATACAATCTCTCGCTGCTAACATCTGAGGTTTGACTCGCATGTGAAATGTCTACGAGTTTGATCTTTTATTTTCCCTACTCTCCTTAATATTCGCTAGACGATCAAGCCTAGCAGTGTTCTCCTGCGAAACGGGACGTACCTTTACCTTTATTTTAAAAATAAGTATGGTTTCATGACAGCTTTAATAAATAATGTTCTCTCACCGATGGATTCCTTCCCGCATTGTCTCTGCTCTCTATCGTATCAGTCGATCGACGTCTCGGTTCAGCAGGAAGATCCTCACTGAATTACATTATCTTTATGCGATTTTCACCTTTCAATTGCCTAGTGATGACTAGATGGTCGGTGATTCTAGTCATGATTTAGATAATTCAAGCTAAAAGTTGGCCTTACCTACAAGATTCGAATACCTAGTGATGACGCAATATACTCACATAACAGGCTCGAATTCGTAGACGGACATCTTCTGCTGTGGTTGCTGCACTGGCTGGGAGAATTGGACGACTTGTCTTGAAGGAGCCTCCGATCGAGAGGGATCCTCATCCAGAAGGACTACTTTGTTCTGCAAGGAGAACACTTACTAGTCAAACCTTTTGAATATCTAATTAATTAGTACATGACAAGATAAACATCATTATTATGCAATTATAGTTTTTCTAAAAAGAGTTCGGAAAAATATCACTATCTAACTTTTTTTAACGTCAGTTTCGTTGACACTGAGTCGATGCTCACCTCATTACTCCACTGAACATGTCCCAATTGCTTTACTCTTTGCTTCTCTCTCTTTCTCTTCTCGTCCTCCTCTTGACGCGTGTACTGCAACATATTTCGATTAATTTTCAGAGACCTCTATTTTCGTATACACCGAAACGATCTAATGGTTGCTTGCAGTGTCGACCACTCGAATCTCATTCTCATTCCTTTGCTCGAATCTAATGAAGATTTACAACGACACAGTTCCGAAACTGATTCGAAACTTTTGTTCTTTTCATTTCCGACGTTTCGTGTATTCATTTCTAGTTGCATCATGTCTACTCAATCACATACCGACATAAATCCTCCCACTCCACTCTGTCTCCACAGTCCATTTTCCTTTGCTATTCTCACTCGTTCACTCAATCGTTGGAAAGCTGTTTCCCTCTGTCGACGAGAATAGTCGATTTTCTACAAAAAAATATTTAAAAAACCACGTTCAAAGTTTTGCCTTTCAACTTCATTTCAACAACCGCTGTGGAAAAGTGTGTGAACCCCTCACTAGTCAGAGAACAACTTTTTGCACTATTTGAAAGAATGTGTAAGTCTTGGAGAGCAGGAAGTTTTCTTAATACAAAATAAGCAACCGGAATTTTTTTGTTTCAGCGTTTTATAAATAACTAACATTCGTGCAAATCTAGAATACTCTAGATAGTTTAAAAGGAACTCACAGCGAGATACATCGAACACTTGAATACAGCAAAGAAGAGATAAACTTGAAATGAGGCGAGAATGAGAAGAACCGAGGCAAGCCACATTCTCTCGATGCATGATTGGATCTACAATACTTTTTTTTTATTTTTCTTGAGCAACAGAGCGATATCTAGCATGACTGTCGCATTCTTATTCTAAATTTTTACTTATTCGTAACTATTTTCTCAGCAAAAAAACTGAATTTACTAAACGCGTATTCATTTCGTGCTGCTTACTTCGAAACTTCGTCTGTGGGTGTACAAATCTCCGTAGAAGTACGACCAAGCATAGAGAACGAAGTACCCGACCGAGAAGAGGAGGAAGATCGCCTGCATAACAACATTTTGCTTTGTTAACCAGGAAGAATATGAAAAATCAGCAATTGCACGTTCAGGATATGAATCGTTGCTGAAACGCAAATGCACCGTCTCATTCCTCTCAATCTTTCGTACATTTCATTCCCTCCAGCTAGCGTAATCAGTTTTCGTCTATCGCCCGCGGCTACTCTCTAAATACTCGACGCTAGTAAACACTACTACTAGTGGCTGTTCGACGTTCGGCGAGAGACAACAGGGAATCGAGAGAGTTTGTGGGAGGCCGCCGATTGATTGATTTGATAGTCAATAAGAGGCAGTAGATCAAACCTGGACGAAGAGATGGGGAAAGAGGAGACAGGATGTATCAGAGAAGATACCACAGAACATCAGGATTATCTACAAAATATGGATTGATTTCTCTGATGAAATTGGTGAATATTGGGAAACTCACAGAGAAAAGGACGACTACCAATAGAAGGGCGATTATGTAGTCGAAGATGAGAGTGAGTGAGAAATGGGAGAAATCGAGTAGAAGACAGTCTCGGAGGATGCTGCAATCATTGCGTCATCACTAGGTTTTGCCACATCGTTCCACAAGTCGGTCAACCCTACAGAAACGGATTTGGAGTGAGAGCACGTCATGAGGAGCCCTCTCGCCTTTGCACACTCTCTCACTCTGATCCCCTTCTGCACGTTTAGAATTATAGGGTTTTGTTGAAACCCTTGGTGTTTTATAACTTCCGTGTCGTTTAGTCGCATGTTCTCTCAATTCTCTCCATCAAACAGCGACTATCACTTCTAATGGGATGGGATAGACAACTGTTGCTACTTGAGAGAAAGATGTGCTGAGGTTATCTGGTTGATTCAAGCATCATGGATTCAAAGATCTTTGAAACATTGCGGCAAATGACCTCTTTCAGGGGGAAATCGCGCTTTACTGGCCCAATTTTAAGCATTTTACAAATTTTTCAAGGGAAACGGAAGTAATTCGTAACTACTCTCGACCGTTGTTCCTTACTCTCAGTTGTCAATCATTCGTTCTTTTGACAAGAGAATTTACTGCTCAGACAACTCTTTTTTCTCGCCACCTGCCACTGTGAAATTCGAGAAACGCCTGAACATTTTGACAAGGCGCTCCTGTGTTTCACGAGTGTTTCTTGTCTGGTAAACTGACTCAGCTGAAATATCTGTAGGCGATCTTTCTTCTTTTTGAAAAAAATGAAATATTGCGCCCTATTTTGTCTACAGAAAATCATGAATGAGATGGCCTCTTAAAGAAATTTAATCGCATTTTCGACTGTGCGACAAATGGGAAAGAGCGTACTGGCTGTCGCACGCTCCTCGTGTGTACGTCACCGACTTCCACACCAGCTGCTGCACGATACCGTACAACACGCCTGCCAGCACGGTGAACTCGAGCAGCCCAAGGAACAATGTGCCTGTCTGCAATAAGGGGTACGGTATCTCTAGGAGCAATCGGAAACTGACTTTGTATTTTTTTAAAAATTACCTTGATGTGGCAGCAATCGCAACAAGTTCGATATCTCTCCCGCTCCACTGGCTGATTTTGACTACTGTTAGAGACCTAAAATCATCGGGATTGATGCAAAATAACCATGGATTTTCACTATAAACATGCGATTTTTTGAGAAGTTTGCATATTCACATTACTCCAAACCTACAGAGAGGGATCAGAGTGAGAAAACGTGAAGAAGTGAGAGAGCTCATCCCGATTTTCACCCTCTATCACTCCAAACCCCTTTCTGTAAGGTTCGCCGGCCATTGGAATAATGTGAATTTAAAGAAATAAAACTGACTATTCCTCTGGATGAATTAGATGAGATGGAACTCATTCTCCGAACGTTGCTGGCCTCGCTCGCCAGTTTGATTATTGATTATTTCTTTTGTCAATTCACAGATTCGTCAATTCGACTTCCTGATCTCCACGGATTCTTGAACATCTGACTCAGAAATGAACCGAGAGACACCACTTTCACCTTTTTACGAAACCTGAAATCACCAAGTGAAAAGAATCGAACATCGTTGAACAATGCGAAATCGTAGTAAGATACGCGAAATGAGTCGGGAGGAGTAAAGATTAGATGAGTGATAGCCTGAGGGGTTAAAGGGGACGTGTGATTCCCCCCTCCCTCCCCCCAGTCCCATTCACTCTCTCTCTCTCTCTCTCTCTCTCTCTCTCTCTATCCCCTACCAGACTGACAGACACACATTTCACCTGCGCGAGGGAGCGTGGCAATCGAGGAGTGTGAGGGCTGCACAGTGATGAGAGACTGCGGCAATCGAAGAGATTGAAGACAGTCAGAGCGAGCTGAGAGAGTGCGGCAAAGGGAGAGAGTGTCAGCTGTGAGAGCGGCGGCTGCAGGCCTCCATACAGCGGGCGCGCTACTCGTGACGTCAATGGGCGAGAGAGTAGGCGAATGTGAGAGAGTAGGGTTAGAGAGGAGGCGAGAGTGTGTGGAGAGCTTGGAGACGGCAGACAAGAGAGGGACGACGAGAGAGCGGAGAGATGGAGGAGAGTGGATAGTCGTCTGATTCGATTGCCGACTGCAGAAATGAGTCGTGAGGGTGTGATCTGAGACTCACTCCTTCCCCTCCTCTCCACCTATTTTTTGTATGCGTCGACCCCCTCGCGAAACCCGAAACTCGAAGATCATGTGAAATCGATCGTCAGAAGAGAGGAAAAAAGGTCGAGAAGAGAAAGAAAGAATGGAAATAGATTGAAATTGATCGATGATCATGTCTTAGTACTTGAGTGCATTCTCTCGATTGAACTTAGTGAGAGGGAGGAACTCTCGAGTCCAGATTGTGGACTCGGATCTCGTCGGGGATGAGTAACTATGAGTGATTGGTGTACATCGACTTCCCCCTGTTGATGACGTAATGTTGAGGATGTTCAAGACTGCAAAACATGCGTCAATTCGGTGGACAAGGAACATTTTGCCGTAGTACCTCAAAGTTGTAAAAAAAATGTGTATAAATTTTTGATCAATGGTCCGGTCTTTCCTTTTCCTTGTTCAGCATTTTCCAGAATGGAGTTTCCCAATCAAATTTACACTTTTCGGGTATTTACCCATTTTGCTCCATCATCATTTGATAATATGGCAGAATGAGAAGGAATCAAAAGATCAATGCTTTGATTGCGTGTGATCAGTGATGTGCGAGGAAAATTCTCTTGATATCAGTACATTCACGTAGGATCGCAACTTTGGACCATGATTCCGTACAGCAACATTGGACTAAAGTTTAGTATGCTGATCCGATCGTGTTATCAATACCTATAATGCCAAAAATCCGATATGTCTAACGGTTTCCTCTTGCAGGTATGTTCTATAGAACATGTGCATACTTCGACAATGCGGCGATCATTGATGTAATGACGTCGTCCATCTCTGCTCCCTTCGAATGTTGTCATAACTTGGCATATTGTAATTGTGAAAAGTAGAAACCTCTTGTCATGAGTGAAACATAAATCGACGCAGAATAGCATGGGTTATCAGAATATATGCATTTTTTCATCTACGTAGTGTTTGAAATTTTACGTGAACACACTGACATTTCCATCCTGGTTCAGAACAGGTACACATTAATACAATCGTTGGTTCAAAGTGCAAAGGCGTCCATTAGTCACAATATCTTTCCTGCCCTGCAATAATCACAAGGAAAAATAATATTATAAAATTAGAGTTTGACATGTAAAAATCGAGAGCTATTAACACCGAAATTGTGAGAAGGGACTGTCTTGGTATGGCAGGCTCTCTAACATTAAACTCTGGACTTTTGCGAGAAATAAGTTCAATTTCTTCGTGGGTACTCCAGATTACTGATCATTCCGTGCGTCACTTCGATCTTCAATCCTCCTAGCAAGCTCTCTCGTATTATCAGTGATAAGCCTTCTCCTCTCGACAACATTCGCCGCCACATCAGGTTCTTTCCAATCATTTATGATTCTTTTGACATTTCACGTGACTCCACGGAGGGTACAAAAGACCAAGAAGTCGACGAGTCCCACCAGTTTGCAATGGTTCCTTCCTCCCTCTCTACCATTCTCGTTAGATTGCAATTTGCCCTCTCTGTCTTATCACTAGCGGCAAATTCGGATAAATAATTGAACCACATCTCTGCATTTCACGCACTCTAGCACCAGCCGACCGGTACATGCGTGTGTGAAATGAAGAGAATTACTATTTACCCGAATTTCAAAGTTCACTTTTCACTCGACGATTTCCATATTCCACGATTCCGTATTTACAGTATTCAATCGATAATCAATCGATTACAGTAATGGGCCTCTCCCAACTAGTTCTCCTCCTCGTCGGAGTCTCCGCAGCTTCGGCTACGCTCGGTTTTGATGCTGAACAGGTGCGCTAAATTACATATATTAAATGTCAAATTCACTAAATCAAGTATCGAATATCATGGTTTATTAAATATACTAAAGTCAATATTATGGATATTCAGGCCATCTCCACCTCGACTTTCTCGTGTCTGAACAACAACGGATATGAGTTCTACATCTCGAGAGTCTACCGTTCCAATGGACAGGTTTGTGTCTGTCAATCGATAAATACGATTACTTTGGAACATACATACAGTAATTACCGGGTATGATAAACACAGTAGATCGAGTGAATTATCGAAGAATTTTAAAAAAAAAGCCCAATTTCATAAATAAATTTCAGCTCGACTCCCAGGGAGTGCAGAACATCAAGAACGCCTGGGCCGGAGGTAGGATTCAACAATTATTTTCGAAAATATTTCTGTAAATCGCAGGTTTCGACTACGTCGATGCCTACATCTTCCCTTGCCACTCCTCATCTTGCCCTTCCGCCGGCGATCAGGTTACTTATAATAATACATATTGTTATTATCTTATTGCTTTTAGTATTTCAATATTATTTTATGAATATGTTGTTTAGATTGCCAGGATCCGTAGACATGTAGTTGATCCCTCCAAACAATGTATTCCAGTTGAAACATGACTAGATTTTTTTTATTTTTAAAACATGACATTTAAATAAATCTCTAATCCCAGGTCGCTGCCGCCATCAACTCCGTCAAGAACGGAGGCACTCACTTCGGAACTTTCTGGCTTGACGTTGAGATCTACAACTGGGGATCCAACCAGGTAGAGTACGGTAGCAAGCTAGTCCATCGAGAACTGATTGCAGAACACCAACAGACAGTTCATCCTCGACATGGCCAACAAGGTCGAGGCAATGGGACACTCCGTAAGTGACATCATCAACTTGTTGCCTAGTGATGGCGTAATTGTGTCCAGGTCGGAATCTACACCAACAACAACAACTGGCAGTCGATCGTCGGAATTGACTGGGCGGGAGTGAGCAAGTACCCCCTCTGGTGGGCCAACTACAATGGAAATGTGAGTGGATGTCGCATTTTCGGATGAATGAGTTTATGAACGAGCACGATTAGGTTTACTTAGAGTAGATGAACAATCGGAACTGTAAAAAATGTTAATTCTTCAGGCCAACTTCAACAACTTCAAGCCTTTCGGAGGATGGAGCAAGCCCGCTATTCACCAGGTGCGATTCTTATCTACAAACGTTTCTTTCTCACAACACTGAATGTGCAAAATGAACGTGATATGTGATGGAATGGCTCCAATGTACCATCGTTATCACCATTTGAGTGACACCCAGATTGACTCGATTACATAATGATGACATCTATTCGTTTCAGTACACCGGAGACGTCAAGGGCCCTTGCTCCGTTGGAAACTTCGACCAGAACTGGTACCCCTGAACAACCGACTTTCGACTTGTATATAGATAATAAAGTACAAATTCGCATAGCAGCTCCAAATGTTCAAACACTTCAAAGCTTTGTGATTTTCAAAGACGGTCATTATTTCTGACCTTTCTTCGGCAGAGGAGGCAAAGAATTGAGGGAACTTCAGTCTCTTTTCTTCTGAATCGCAGCCGCTTTCCATTGTCTCTTGAATCCTCTCGTAGTTTCGACTAGAGATGGCTTCGCAAGAAATCCCCTCTTCATTCTGCACACTATCTCGTCGGTCAGACTGGTGAGAGAGTGTGCGAAATGAAGAGAGTCAGTTCTTGCGAAGCCATCCCTTGTTTCGACGGCATCCTCTTTGTCTCTTTCTCTTGTAGTTTGCAATTGTCGAGAAACCCGCTAGATTCCAGATTATTCTATCGCCAAGAATGGATTCTGCGTCCTCCCTAACAATTCCCACCCCGAATTCACCTCATTTTCGAGTCTCTTGCGATTGTGCAAGAATAGAGCTTCCAATCCGACCCATTTGCGTCTCTAAGAGACACTGAGAATGAGATGTGTTTTGGATGAAGGGGACTCTGATGACGTCACAAATCCCTCAATTTCGTAGTGTTTTCGCGCATAAATCGAGACGTTCTCAGAGTAGCTCCCTAATCGTCTTTGAAAGATCGATCTCCGACTAATATTCGTCCAATTTGAATCCCCCGCCTTCTATTTCATTCATTTTGTTCATTCCCTTGTCCTCTTCGTGACATCACTCACTTTTATTGTGAATCTTCTTCTCATTTTCACCGTTCTTCTGTCGTCTCTCATTAATCTCACTCGAATAGAAAGCAGACACTAATTTCATCTTGGGCGCCTCATCGAATGAAAGACAGAAAAGGAGAAGAGGAGGAAGACTGCGTGGCGCCCCCTCACCGCACTCACACAGGGGCTGCCGCGCAGTTGACCGATTATCGACCCGTCCCACCGTAATCTTCAAATGTCTTTGATTATCGATCCGGTCAACCGTACCAGTCTCGGTATATCATTTTTTTCTGCATTCAAAAATTGTCTCCGATTATCGATTTATTTTCGAATTCTCCAATCGTACTGCGCAATATTCTCTCGTTCTAATGGATCCGCCCTACAGTACTCCCCTGGGTGCCGGGAAATAGTACTTCCGCTCCTTTTCATCTTTGCTCATCCCATTTGCTGGAAGTGTAATTTCGCTAATTCGGGAACAATTTGGCTGAATTTATAGCCCCTTCTTGACGTTTTCGTCCATTTCTGTCCTGATGGTCGATCATTTCGTATGTTTCTCGAAAGAGTTGCGAATTTCTCAATTTCGGCATCTCGAATTTCTTCTTCTTTTCGAGGACCAATGATGATGGCACTGCACCATTATTCATCCCCCGCATATGAAGCGTTTCGTTGAGGGGGAGAGGGAAACGGAAGAAATAAGCTGATTTTCTTCCTCTTTCCTACCCAGAAGCCTGGGCGGCAGCAACCGGCCTAACCGGTGGGCCCCGACATAGTGGTTGCTTGTCGACGCAAAGTTCTCTTGATTCCGGTAGCAACTTACCCTTTTACTTTTGTTCATCTATCGACTAGCTCACATTCGGTGCACGTAACCTGATTGCCTCCCCCCTTGAAGGTGTTTGGTGTGACATAAGAAGGTGTTGATTCGATTCGGCCGCTCGTGATTTTCTCTCTGAATTGTTCAGGGAAACGACATTGTAAGTGTCTATGTTGGGTGGTTTCATTATCTACAAGTCACAGCCAACGAGGAAATAACAATCGAGAACAATTCTCTGCGACGCTCTAATATATTCGGCCATTTCACAAAGCTTGAGTGATTCACATTTCCTCCTTTGCCGGGATCTTCGAATTTTATGGCTTTTCGGAAGCGACGCTTCCTGTTTCGTTGGAATCTCTTTGTGTCTCTTCCCAGTCTGTCCATTTTCTCCCCATTTCACCTAAGATGGCCAAGAAATGGGGGAAAGTGATTTATGATATTTACTTTTTAATCTTTACTGTCCAGAGGGCGAATTGGGGATATGATGTTATTTTGAAGTTATGGTGGATTCTTCGACCAAACCGTCCAGATAATCTGAAATCCCCAAATGAGGATTCGTTTTCCGTATTCACCTGAGAACCGGTGAAAACTAGAATTTGATATCAAGTTCACCCCAACTTGCCTCCAAGCGTGATCTTTTCCTTGTGAATCGCTTTCTGGCGTCACACCAACTTGTGGGTGCACAAGTTGATCTCATCTTCATTTCACCATTCCGTATGACCCTACATCATGACCCATAAATTCGTTGTTCCTCATTCATCTCTTCTCGAACTTGACTAACACTCTTCCTTCACGAGATCCTCACTATTTCTGTGTATCTCTTCCCCTCATTCCTCCTGTCATCTCCAGTTGGACACGTTTCCATTCGACGCCATTTTTCTAGTACACTTGCAAAAAAAGTTACGATCAAACAAAATGCTACTTTCTCTGTTTACCAAACGCGAGAAAGCTTACAAAAAGTGAGAAGATAGCGAACGCATCTGTTTGGTAAACAACGGAAATTCGTGTTTTTACTTTTTGGTACGATCTACCCGAATTGCCCTTATTCCTTTTCTCGATTCCCTCATTCGAAATCATTTCGTCGCCGTCTCATCACAATTCACTACGTAACTCACTATTTACTCGATTGCCCATTTCCTTCCCCTCAGTTATGCCGATTTAATTACCGGTCTATTTGGTGCGTCGACGGCGCTTCTTGAAGGGGAAAGAATGGTATCCAACTCAATGGCTCGTCATTGTTCCTTGTCTCTTCTCAACTCCATTTCAAGCACTCATTCCTCCCACATCATTCCACTCATCGGTCAACACTACAGAAAGGGCTTTTGAGTGAGAGAGAGAGAGAGGTAAAGGAGCCCTCTCATTTTTGAACACTATCTCGCTCCGACCCCTCTTTGTATGTGTGGAATCATGTGCTCTCAAATTTGACATCATTCTGTTCCCCCGCAGTTCAATCTCTTTTCATCTCATTTCAATTCGAGTATCGAACTCCTCTCAACCTCTTCTAACCTCATTCACTCCACCCTCGCATCGCCATTCAATTAATCCCTCAAAAGTCGTCAGACCCATCCCATCGCTCAATTCTTAGTGAGACGGGGAAATAGCCCCGACTTCGAAGTCGTCGTAAAGTCGCGGAAAAATAGTCGCCTCTCTTAGCTATGCAAATTGACCGGGGGAAAGGATCTCAGCGTCATCTATACTGGAGAGGAAGGAGGAGGAGACGCTCTATGCGCATTTCCTCGAACTATCGAACTTTCCTCTAGCTATTCGAGCTCACTCTGAAAAAAAACATAGATTTTGACCATCATGATACACCATAACAATCATACCACTATCATTTCTATGTGTTCATGTTTTATTTTATCCAATTCCGCTCCTGCCAATTAGATCGTCGATTCTCTTCTCTAAGTGGTCGTTGTCTCTGTCATGCATCAATGCTTCCACTACCTACGCTTTTACTAGAGAAAGAAGTCTACGACTCGATAAGTCTAAACCGGTCAACGACGACTCCAATGATACTTTGTTGAAACTTAAACCCTGAAAGTCGTCACAGTCCGCCTTAGATTTATTGTTTCGTAATCGTTTTCTCCAGTGAGCACGGCAGATCGACTTTTCTTTTCCATTCTTTGCCAAATCAGATTCTTGCCCCTCACAATTCTTCTTGTGCCTAGAATGAAATGTGATCTCCTTAATTCAATTCCCATAATTCCTTCGTCTGGATTGAATGTCTGCCCTCTGTGGGAGTTCCGCCCTTTATGCATATTTCCCCTCGTATCTCCTTAGTTCCTCTTTCATTCCAGCACTTTCCCCATTAATCTACGATTCCGTGCAGAAACGCGCTGCTTTCTGGTTGCGAGCATGGAAATAATCAGTGAAACCGGCAAAAAATAGAAATTTCGCCGCGTTTCGCAACGTCATTTTTGAGTCATTTCGAAAGGCGGAAGAAGGCATATTCGCGCTAATGGAGATGCTGATTATTCCTCCCAGTGGAATCAAGGGAGCATGTTAGAGAGGAGAGAAATGGGAATTTGATCGAGCGCGACTCACCTCATTTCAAACTCCCTCGCAACGTGCGAAACAAGTGTATCTACACTCCCTTTCTGACGCGGCCGACAAACGTTTCCCATGAATATTTAGGTGCCAAACCACCCCGGCCTATTTTTCTCCGTCGACTTTAGTGTCTCAATTCACTTAGGATATAGGTGATCGCTCCAATTTTGGTGGCACTCCAGAGATCTCTGATATTAGAGTGCCGAGGGTGATTAAAACGGCCGATGAAATAGTCTTTTATGTCTTTCTTTACCCATCTAATTTGTGTTGTTTACTATCGTTACTAGCTTGACAGCAGGTGAAAAAAGACTGCGGGCACGGGACAAAAACACTCGGAATTTATTAGATATCAACACAGTATCGTGTGATATCATGCCCGATAATTGCTTTATACTACGAGAAATTGACCATTATCGCAAAGTACTCACATAGGAAAACACTTGAACGTTAGAGTTTAGTTATGCCAAAATTTCATTTATAAACACTCGAGAAAGCGTGCTAAAACGACAGAGTGCCTCTCTTATTGTCGTACGCTCTCGAGTATTAGTGTTTTACACTAGGGATTTTGGAATATGCGAAGTTGGTGTTTTGTTCTTTGTGAGTGGACTCCGTTTCCACCGTAAACCCACTGAGATTTGTGCGCACCATGACGTCACCTTCGTGCTCTTAGTCACTGTATTTGTCACACCATTCTCCCGTTAGTGGAGTTAACAATACCCGACTACATCTGTTCGGTAGGCGTAGTCACCCTATAGTACAGTGTCTCTATAACTGGACAAAGCTCTCTCCACCCCCTCCCTCCCTCCCCCACTTCTTCTTCTCCAATCGACAGACTTTCCGCCACTCCGTAGGGCTCATAAAATAATGCATGGCCGGCCCGTTTAGGTGGGAGAGGCAACCAGTCACTTTAGTCTGATTCCTCCTGTCTCTCTCTCTCTTTCTCAATTCCCATTGCTATCTTGGCTCGACCACATGTCTCCGTGTGTATTTCTGGCCGTATCTATTCGTGATTTGCCTCGATTTGATGTCTGACACAGTCGACGACCCAACCGGAATACACCATATACCGATTATATCCAGTCGCTCACCACCTTGCTACCAGTTATTAGCCGGTAGCTATCATTATTATCACTCACGCATATGATGAAAACTAGCGTGCGCCGATTATAATCAAGTGTGAGAAAAGAGTTTTGTTTGTTTCAATCAAGATACTTATGGTGGCCATGTGACAGTAATATATTACAGGCAGTGCCCACCAAAACTATCATTCCATTTTCATTTCATGAGCGCTTGCAGAGTCGTTTGTCGAATTCTTCTTGATTCCGGTTCAACTTCACCTTTACTATCATTTATATTTAAATGCGTGCAAAAGGCCGAGGATCTTGCGTGAATTGCGATGCTTACTCTGCAACGTCGAAAGAGGTGGGGGAGGATTCGAATTAGTGGAGAGAGAGAGAGAGAGAGATCGGAAGGAACTAACCGAGAGAGCCAAACGTCATTCGAATTCGGTCTCTCCTTACTTTTGCGCTCCCTTTTTATTAGTTTCCTCTATTGACCCCCGCAGTTCACACGAAGATTTCAGTGACCACCCAAAGAATATTGTATTACGGGAGTATTCAGGTTACCGGTGCCTTCCATTATCCGATTCATTCCATTATCATTGCCGTAACATGATCGCAACACGGTTTCTAAAAAAGGTAAAAGCGAACCCTTATTTAGGCACCAAGTCCTGAGGGAGTCACTGCTAAGGCTAGCGCGGAATAGTTCCTGGTAAAAAAGGAAATTGTTTCTGGTAAACGTTAAAAATACTCGGCTTGGGTCCATCTGTTTCCCCAAATCATTTAATTGTTCGGTCAAATTTCTATAAAGGGGTCGACAATGAGAGAGCGATTAAAATCGAGATGGGCTCTCTCACTTACACATACTCTCTAGCTGCTGACCCCTTTTTGGAGGTTTGGGCCCATCGTAGGCCCCTCTCGTCATTCTTTCGTTGTCTAATCTTAGCCATTCTTAGTTGCTCGGAAGTGTCTCTTCAGCATTGTGTCAATGTGTCCACAATTAGTCTCTCGACCACGCTTCTTTTGGATTCTTCCAGATTTTCATCCCACAACACTTCAACTGATTTCATTGCTACATTGCACTTCCCACGATATTCATTGCTAATCGTTCCGATCTTTGAAATTCCGCCGTTTTGACTTCCCCTCCTCGTCTAAATTCCTTCCGTTCTAGAACAAAAAGGCCCTTCTAAATCTTTCATTGCGATGTTCATCGTTTTCTTCTTCCCATTTCCCCTCTCATATTTTCCTTCCTCTTGAAGTCTCATCCCATACTCGACACGTCATTCCACAGACGGTTGATCCTCCAGAAAGGGGTAAGAAACTAGAGATTGCGTACGAGTCTCTCACTTTCACATGATCCCTAGCTTCCTTCGTACCCAACCCCCGTGATGAATCATTCCGTCATTTCTAATTCTCTAAAGCACCTGTAAACTCGTCTGAAACTTATTGGACAGCTTACATTTCCTCGAGCTCTAAATTGGCGTTCTAAAGTGACGGGATGGAGCAAAGAGGGGTTTTGAAACGGGTCGAATTCGAATCCCGCCCCTTACTTCTCACCCCAATCAAGTTCCTTGTTCAACCAGACCATTCTTCCACATTTTCCCGCGATTGTTCCGCCATTCAGATAAGTTAGCGCCGTTTGAATTTTCCCGCAATCGAAATCTTTGATGTGCAGGTACCACCGGGCGTCGCGCCCACTGCATCTAGCCACACACACAATCATGCAGCAGAGGAGCTACAGCAGACTGGGATGGGAGGTCAGCTAGCCTTCCCGCCAATTCCGCTCATTCAAATGTTTTGATGTGCAGGTGTGCGCGACGGTAGTGCTGCTAGCCGTAGCCACAGACGCCTTCTCCATCCGCGACTTTGTTCGAGTCGGCGGCAAGCGAGCGGTCGACGAACCAGGTCAGTGCTAAAACCCGAAAGTATTTTTTCAGCAGCTCGCGGAACTTATAAGAACGCGCCTTCTCACGAGTTGCAGAGAGCGCTTGCGATTGAATCTTTGATGCGCTTGACGGTTGAATAAATCATAGAGCATCTCAACGATAATATGAAAGTATTCGTCATCGAATAGACGAAGAAAGCGAAACAACAAAAGAGAAGAGGAAAAAGAGGGGAATCGACTGTACTCTAATTGTATTTTGAACCGAGTCTAGCGTGAACAACCGTGTGAATATTCCATCAACGGCGTCTCTCTAGTAGAAAAAGAGCAAATTTTACGGTGGCACGAAACTGAGTGGTCATTTTAGGAACCACAGAGTCGCCTAATTACGTAGCATTATGAGAGAAATGACCAAACTGATAGTTGTTGTTATACAGTCCGGTCAGATCCCCACGTGAAAACGGGGCGCCCGGGGGCGCCCGGGGCGACCCGAAGCGACTCATTGACTTTCACAGCAAGGAGAATGAGAAATTCACGTTGAATTAAAGTGCGCTGTGTTATCGAGGTCATTACCGAACTTTTAATGAATTTCACATAAATTTTTAAAAGTACATTAATTGTAAATCAATTATATTAATCGGTTCAATTTACGAATCATAAGCGCACCCGAGCCGGACTACCGTAGTTAAGAGCATTCTTTTTTACGGACCTGGTCTTGGTGTGCTCTTAACTACGGTAGTCCGGCTCGGGTGCACTTATTATTCCTAAATTGAACGGTTTTATATAATTTATTTATAATTAATGTACTTTTAAAAAATTTAGGTGAAATACATTAAAAGTTCGGTAATGACCTCGAGAACACAGCGCACTTTAATTCAACGTGAATTTCTCATTCTTCTTGCTGTGAAAGTCAATGGGTCGCTTCGGGTCGCCCCGGGCGCCCCCGGGCGCCCCGTTTTCACGTGGGGATCTGACCGGACTGTAACTGTATAAATAAATGAATTCAGTTGATAATTTCGAAATAGAAGTTGTCCAGTAGGTTGTTATGGCTATAAATAAATCTTTATGATTGATGATGCATTTATGAAATATTAATGATTTCAGTAAAATGTCCTACATGGCATCCGTTCGAGTGTCCTTCCGGTCAATGCGTGCCCATCAAGTAAGGATACATTTATCATTTCTTCCCCTAAGTTCCACGAATAAGCGTGTTTTTTCCAACAAGTGTTCGTGAGTACACAACCCGAAAAAAGAGCTCCTCGAATGACGGTAACTCTTTGATGCATTACTAAGTCGATCTCAGACTTATTTATGCACTGGTTGATGTGTACTTTCACTTGAAGAGACGAGTAATGAACTGTATTTATCGACGGGGAATTATGTCCTATTCGTCTAACAACGGGGGAAAGAAGTTCTACATAGAGGAACTAGGATGACGTAGAATACCGAGAATCCCCTCAATATCCGATGCATTATAGATATCTTTGTGATGGATCACCCGATTGTCAGGATGGATATGACGAGGACAAGAATATGTGCACGGCTGGTAAGATATATTCATTAGTAATTAATGAATTTATGGCAATTAGCTATTTTCGCATCATTACATAATCTGGCATAGGACATAAACAATCTGGCATATTTGGCTTACTACAGCTATATTTATTGCAAAAGAAAAAAATGGTAAAAATGCTATAGGAATGGGGTCCCTAGCGGGATTATCGTTATCCCTAACATATTATTCGTCTCGTACAGTAATACCTGCTGTACATACCACATAATACATACCTGTTGTTGTTGGCAAGATAATTGTGTGGTTTGGCCGACTCATCTCAATCATTCGCAAGAAATCAGCGATGCGGGGTGAAATTTGGTGGGCGGTAAGGAAAGAGAAAGGAAGTCTTAGGAAGTGCCTCTCCTTCCCTCCAGACTCAGACAACTTTTGCAATTGCCGGTTTCCGGTCGGTCGAAACGTGACGTTTTCTATAGAAACAACCCACTTGAACACGCTCGAGCGAGCTCTTATTGTCTTGATTTCCGCTCTTGTTCTTTCTGCTGTTCTGGAACCCGGAAAATGTGCCAAGACCCAATTCGTCATTGACAATTCGTTTGAGTCGGGTACTTTGCCAATTAGTTTGCTAAACTGTTTTGTTAAACTTTTCACTTTGCACGATTGCTTGTTAGTAGAAAATGCGACATTTGCACACACACAGAGGGGTAATCGAGACAGAGAGAGAGATAGAGATAGAGAGAGAGACAGAGAGAGACAGAATGACGTGGAAAAAGAGAGGAGAAACACGACAGAGGAGAGGTTCGCTGGCCGGAGAAAAACATTTGACAGTTCGCAATGAAAAACACTGTTTAGGGCTAACCTTTAGTTACGGCAATTAATTTGAAAATGGAATTACCTTGATATTTGCACATGTAATACGGTCCGATATGGAATTAAATGTTTCGATGAAATATTTGTCAATTTAATTAAATAATTCGTTCAGCGACTCGTCCTCCGGTGGAGGAAACTGCAGCCTTTCTCAATGCAGTAATCACTGCTCACTCACCCGACTTCTTCGTCAAGGTTGGTTATTTTTTTATTTTATATTTTAATTCATTTGAAATAACGACTACTTCATTGCAATCGATCGAGACTTGTTGATAAATAGGCAAGATGAAACATATCACAAATTCAGTTTGAAACGCAAGAGCAACATGAGATAAATACAACTATTCAGGTGTTCGGCCCAAAGGCTCGCAATCGATTCGAGGAGATGGGAGGAGTGGACAGGGTCGCTGTCGCTATCTCACGTGAGAAAATATAACATCAAAATGTGGACAAATTAATGTGTACACATATTTCTAGGTGTATTGTGTTGTTACGGTTGGTATTCGCAGTACAACAATTGCTTTGGAAAAGGCGTTTTACTTTTATGTTGTTCAGAGTCGCCCACGAACGACGTCTTCGCAAAAGAAGTTGGAATGGACGGAGATGAGATGATGAGAATGACAGAAGTGATGGAAGGAGTTATGAATGGCAGTGGGGATGTATGTTATCCATTCATTTCAATATTAAAATTGTACACCCATTTACAAAATAATAAAAAAAACATACATTTAAAAAAGTTCTTCACAGACCAGAATTTGTTCTGTTATTTCCATAAATCTCTCTCATTCTTCACTAATACCCTCTTACATCTGTAGTAATTGCATAAATATTTAAAAATAGGAACATTTAAAAATAATGTAAACTTACCATATTCAAGCTTGGTTTCAACGTGCGCAATACCGTACGCACAAAGGTTTGGAGAGTGTGTGCATTTCCCATTGGAATTATAATTCCCTCTTTATGTTAATAATAACACCACACACTATATCAGTTCATCCTCCCACAGTAGCACTCACATGGGTAGATCATCCCTATTCGCCTATTATCGATTTTCTCCACTCAATTATTGATTTTCAGGGTCTCACAGCAGACGAGGCCAACAGCTTCCGATTCCTTGTCCAGAAGCTCCAAGAGACCGGTTTCTTTTAATCGATCGATCGATTGTCCATCACCGTATCGTTCCTTCGGCGGCTACCGTATTCCTTCCTAGTCGATCGACAACTGATTTCGCCCCCTCGCTCACCGCCCCTCTTCGATAGATCTCTCTCCTGTCCTTGCATCTCTTTTCCCTTCTCTCGATCTCTCTCTCAAACTTTGCCCTAATATCCCGCGAATAAATCTGTTCAGCCTGTTTTCATAAAGTGATTCAGTCGTTGTATTGATTACACAGCATCGAGTTGGCGCCATGCCAAGAACCTCTTTCTTTGTCTGACTCTCTCGTTTCGCACACTCTCTCGACGATTTCCTCTTTCTCTAACTTGATCTCGCGGTTATTCTTTCGGATGCTGTGGATAACATTGGCAGTAATTGAAAGTGTGTTTATTGATCTCCTTGTTTGACCGGTGGTTAATCATCATTGGGTACAATTTCTGATTGAGTATATCTTTTTCTCAATTCTTTTTCGGCGTCGCCTTCTTATTATTAGCATACATTCCCTCCACGTAAGAGTGCAGACCCTTGCGCATCACAGACGATCGATCCTTTAGTCGAGGAAGTTTAGTCTGCAGTTAGAGGAATTAAATAATTAATCTGTAATTTTGAAATATTACACTGTAGGTACTGTAGGTAACTAACTAAATACAGTACTACAGTAAGTACAGTACTATTGTTGGTATCTACGGTACTACACTGCGTACAGTAGTAATGTACAGTACTACGGTGATACAATGCTTCAGTACTGCAAGTACTGTATTACCGTTGTTTGTTACCGTAAACTCACGCGAATATAATCGAGAATGAGCAGATGCAGTGTGAGATACTGCTCGACTGTCTGGATCGCGCCCCATCGATCAGATCGAATGGTGCGCAGCATATCGGGCATCTGGAAGAGATCAAAGATCAATTGAGAGATCAGATATCGGAACTGGTTTTCTTTACCGGAACAGGCACCTCGTTATAATAGAGTGACCTTTAGATTCAAACAGTGAGATGACAAATCACAGACTCACTCAATTATCATAGGTTACATGGCCAGGTAAGGTAAACCAGTGCCCAGAGATCAAAGATCAAAAATCACCACTCACCGACACTTTCTGTCTCGAGTTCAGTCGCGTCACAATCGCGTGTAGGAGAATGAACATGGCTGATTTGCCGCATCCATTGTTGCAAACGACGAGAACGGGACCTTTCTTAAGAGAGAGAGATCAAAGATCATCGATAATAGGTCAGAGATCAAAGCTCAGATACCAACCTCTTCCTTTATCAATCTCACTGCGTGCACTGCAGAACACCGGGCTGAACCGTCGACGTCACCCAAAACCTGCCAGAGAGATCAAAGATCAATCGAGTCAGTCAGCGATTGCCTACCGTTTCCGGCCACTTGAACACTTGAATGAATCGAGTGATTATCGAGTTGGAGCAGCCTCAAAGCGTAGAAAGATTGGTTAGTGATGATGCAACACTTTCGAACCTTCAGGTAGAACCTCCAGAATTGCCTGCTTCGAGCCATCTTCGACGGTCTTCTGAAAAGAGATCAAAGATCAAAGATCAGTTGATCTCGGGTGGGCCAAACCTTGTTGCTGATCCACATCTTGCCGTAATCTTTCGTGTCGCCTTGCTTCCACGGGACGAAGGGCTCTGAAGGGAATTGCGTCATCGCTATGCAATCGAGGATGGATTGCATCATCCCTATGCAACTCACTCTCTTTCGATTCCTTCCCATCGACATCGACGAAATTCTCGACAAAGATCACAATGGCGGGAGTCGTCTGCGAGATATCGTACACCATCCTCCAGAATGTCTCCTTGTTAGTGACCGAAGTGTCGGGAACCTGCGATTGTACCATCACTACGCAATAACTGAGGGGTTGCATCATTCTTATGCAATCTTACAGCGGCAGCAATGAATTTGACGCCGGCGCCGGGCAATTCGACGTTGTTCGCATCGTAGAAATCGCCGTCGGGCGGTGAGTTGAAGGTTATCACATATCGAGTAGTCCGATTGACTTCGGCATTCTGCAGAGTACGGTACTCCTACAGTATTCTACCGTAACCCAGAAGATACGGCATCTTACAGTTCGGAATCCCTCCTTGAACTCGTCGGCAATCTTCGCCCATCCCTTTGCGTCTGCAAGGGGTACTGTACTTAGGGGGTACTGTATCGGTGGCCAATGGTACTGTATAAAGTCTCACCAATCTGGTCGAGAAACGCTGCAAAATGCTCCGTCACTCCGCTGTCCTTGAAACTCTTCGCAGTGGCAGCCGCGTTTTCCGACGTCGAGTGGTCCGCTCCCTGCAAGGTTACGGTAGCAAGTGCAGTACAGCACATCGATTACATACAGTACTCCGAGATGAAGTACTCCCATGTACAATACGCCGAGATAAAGTACTCCGATATACCCCGAGATACAGTACCCTCCTACCGTACCTTCGAGTCATCCATCTTCTCCATGCTTCCAGCGGGCGATGCAACGAGTGGAGAGATCATGTGAGGAGATTTACCGTGTGGAGATACCGTACCATCCGTCCTCTGCGCTGCAAATAATCAGTTGTCGATTGACAACCTACCGCAAGCCTCCACCGTACTCACTAGTTGCCGGTTTGGGGCTCTTTCCAGTGTCTTTCCCTTCTCCATCGTGTTGTGTTCGTTCTTCACCCTTCGGTGTCTTCTTCTTCCGTGGATTGCTATTCGAACTTTCGAGTGTGAGATGAGTCTTCTGTTCCTTCTTCTTGTCTTCCTCCTGCAAGGATTACTGTAGCTCATGGGGTACGATTTAATGACGAATAGTTACGATAGACAAGCTAGATACGGTAATCACCTTGCTCTTGTGCTTCATCTTGGCAGCCACTTTGTGCAAGCCGCTGCTGAGCTGAAATGAGAGAGGGTTGGGATCTGAAGGTCCACGAAGGTACACCTCCCTAGCGGATATCTAGGAGAGGCCCTTACCTTCTTGCCCAACCCGCCGAACATAACTGCCGCCAGTGTTGAAAATGAGTAGAAATGAATGGAGAAGTGAGGGGCAAATGTGAAAGTGCGAAATTCCAAGTGAAAGGAGTATGCAAAATGAGGATGGCAAAGCAAATTCCCTTGTCCCCCATTCCAATAGGTCAATGTGAATGCAGTTCGAGAGAGATCAACGATTTAGATAATTCTTTATTCAATTACGTCTTATTGCTCACAACATAACTATATAATCACATTTTACAAGTGATCAACGCCACAAAAGTGACGTTACATCGACATTTTCGCAAAATTTTCTTCCCATTTCGTTTCTCATTTCATTAAACTTCTTCATATATTCGTCAATCTCTACTCCAAACCCTTCGAATTCCTTCTTCTCCACTCGTTTCTCACTCATTCCCAATCGCAGTTCATCAATAGTCTCTCGATTTCACAAGGGGCGCTCAGAAGGCGCGGGAACAATTTGAGGTAAGCGAAATAAAATGGACAATTCAATTGTTTATTCGATCAAATGATATTAGTCACAACACAACAACAAACGTACGAGTGGTTCAAACAATCACACAACTGAAATCAATAACCACAATACATCGATTACAGTACTCACCATAACTCAACTTGCACCTTATCTCATCTCATAAATCACTCCATTCTCCACTATTGAACATACTCAATTTCCCCCTTCGTCCTCGTCTTCTTCTTCTCTTATCCATTCGTTTCTCGACAACTTCATCTTCTTGATCTCTTCATCTTCTCTCAATTCCTCCATTTCCTTCTTTCTCTTCAGACTCTCTCTCGGTTCTTCAGTTTCGTCTTGAACAGGCCCGTTGAGATCATTATCAACAGCGTTGCTTCTCGTGGGCGATATATCAGGGCGGGCGTCAACCGTAGACTCTCGTTCCTCTTCTGTGTTATCCTCCTCCATTACTTCATCTCCACCATCATTTTGCATCTCCTCCTCAGTCTCCTCTACCTCTTCTCTCCGCTGTAAAGTATGCGGAGATTCAATCGGTTTCAAATATTAAAAAAAACAAACAAATATTATACAACTATTATATTTTCTTCTTCTAAAAGTGATCTACTCAATGACTAAACGGCGCACGAGGTACAGGAAAGATTAAATAATTTTTATTGAAATACTTCCGCCCATTTACAAATAAGGGTTCTACCTGGAGTGCATCAACCTGAGCCAGCCCATTTCTTCTTCGATTACGTCGATATTCACGAGCGATATCCAGCATTTTCTTTTGAGCTGGACCGAATTTCTGTAAACATCATTTGGAAATATTGCAGAAATAAATGAATGAGTGTTTGGTTGAAGTATTTACTGCTTTTGTAAACAGCACGTTAAAATTCATTCGATTCTGGTGTTAGTACTCTCACCTGATAGGTTTAACCCTGTGATACACGGGGCTTATTTCCCGACTTCATAAGTCTGAGCTGGTCTGCGACGATTTCAGTCTAATAGGCGCAGGAGAGCGAAGTGTTTAAAACGCGTTCTCTGTAGCAGTGGGAGGAAGACTGCACAATCTTTTCAAACTCATCACCAATGATCCATACTTTGGGTATGGAGTCCCCAGGGGCGGGATACACTTCAGCCAAAAAAGTTTTGAAAAATTTCAAAATTTGGCGCGAAAATCGAGAAAATTTTTTTCGGAGTTTTGTTCCGAGACATAAATCATTCGAAAGAGCGTAAAAAGTTATCCCAGAAACTCGTTCAGTTTTTAAATTGATCACCTTTGACACAAGTTATGTGTCGAAAACTTCGAACATTTACACTTTTCTCGAAGCAACGAGTCACATCTCACGTTCTTATGAAAAATAGATCGGGAAAAGTTTATATATTGTGTAGTTTTCATTCTAGAATATGATAGCTTCGAGAAAATTGAAGATATCGTGGACAGGACATACTTTTTTAGCTAAACAACATGACCCTTTTGTCGACGCGGGTTCGATCCCCGGCCAAAACACAATCTTTTGCAAACTTTTTTAATTGCCTAAACCAATCGTTCCTGCAATTTCAGCAAGTTTTATGATGTTAACAGACTTTACATGATATTTTCAAGGAGAAAGCAAATAATTTAGAGGTGTTTTATTTTTGGTCCAATTTCAAGATTTCACACCATGAACCCGGGTTCATGGTGATTTTTCTCAAAAATATTTTCTTCTCAAATCGGCTGGAAAAGATATTCATATCTTCAGTACGTCAAAATGTGAAAATATATTCAATTTGGTGCAACATTTGAGAGAAAAAATATTTTTGAGAAAAATCACCATGAACCCGGGTTCATGGTGTGAAATCTTGAAATTGGACCAAAAAATAAAACACCGCTAAATTGTTCCCTTCTTCTTGAAAATATCATATTATGTCTGCAAATATCACAAAAGTTACTGAAATCACAGGAAACATTGGTTTAGGCAATGAAAAAAGTTTGCAAAAGATTGTGTTTTGGCCGGGGATCGAACCCGCGTCGACAAACGAGTCATGTTGTTTAGCAAAATAAGTATGTCCTGTCCATGATATCTTCAATTTTCTCGACGCTATCATATTCTAGAATGAAAACTACACAATATATAAACTTTTCCCGATCTATTTTTCATAAGAACCTGAGATGTGACTCGTTGCTTCGAGAAAAGTGTAAATTTTCGAAGTTTTCGACACATAACTTGTGTCTAAAGTGATCAATTTAAAAACTGAACGAGTTTCTGGGATAACTTTTTACGCTCTTTCGAATGATATATGTCTCGGAATACAACTCCGAAAAAATTTTTTCTCGATTTTAGCGCCAAATTTTAAAATTTGTCAAAACTTTTTTGGCTGAAGTGTATCCCGCCTCTGGGGACTCCATACTCAATGTATGGATCATTGGTGATGAGTTTGAAAAGATTGTGCGGTGCCCCTACACAATTTTTCCCGCTACTACGGAGAACGCGTTTAAAACTTTGAAAATCGTCGCTGGCAAGCTCAAAAGTCTAGAGTCGTAGATTTATTTCCCTCTCAGTATTCAGTAGGATTAACAAATTAGTTTCCACCTCGAAAAGTGGACTCCTCTTCACATCCAATACAAGTTCCTTGTCACGATTGAGCTCTTGCTGTAGCTGTAAAAATAACGAATTACAAATGTCCATTGATAGTTAAAAACATCAACATCAACATTTACATCCCGCTTTACTGAAACTATCGCTATTTTTTTCAATTCTGCAGACTCGCTTTCGTATTTTAATTCCTGTCTGGCAGGCCTACTTAACATAAGGAATTCCAGAGATATCTACCATAGAAACTGGCCTGGTTTTTCATCTTCTCAAATCCACAGGCGTTGCAGAGAAGCATATTATAGGCAAAACTCGGGTTCTAAAAAGATTTCCTTTGATGCTGCATTATAAAAACAGAAAAAAATACGGAATCTAGGCTAGCTAGAAATGCAAATAAACTCACACGTGTACAGCATTCAATCAGTGAGCATTCTATTCTGTCAAACAGAATTTGATCGCAAACGAGATATTTGCAGAACATAAATAGTCTCCGCATGCGATCCCATGAGTAATACTTGAGATCGGAAGTCCTGAGATTGTTCGATATTTGCAAATAAGTTTCATACAGAATTACGCCTCGGTACTGTACTGCCCAGTACTGAACTTGCAACTTTAGAATCGCTTGATATGGATCTATTTATCTCTACCTTTTCTACCACGGCATTTCAAGGCCCCATTTTTTTGCGTGTTACACCACTGATAAACAGAAGATAGGGCGGGAAGAATATAATTTTAAATTTAAAAAAAATTAAATTCGTGGCTAGCAATTTTTAGCACCACAGGTATGCCGGGTAGTCACGCAGTTGTTTGAATTTCGCCCATTTCCCTGAGATAATTCACTGTATTCAAGTGATATTGAGTGGATTTGATTGATGGGCGTGTTCTTGGTTTAACGTGGAGATGAAATTCCGTGTCTACAATAGTCTATAAAATAGTTTCAATTACTAAAATAGATTTGATTGATCTCACCTCACTTCGCGACACAACATCAACCAGTCTTCGATCGTCTCTGAGGACTGTCGAAAAAAGTGACCTCGAACCCTCTAATCTTTGATTTTCGATCGGTAGAAGTCAGAGTAGAGGCACACAAGGGACTGCAATTATACCGCGTATACATATTTTTTCAACTGACCAACAAACCTTCGCCACGCGAATCTTCCTCACAGGATCTCTCGATGACATCTCAATCAATTTTAGATCAATCATGAAATATCTTTAAAACCGCTTAATTTTCAAAAAAAATTAAGAGGCTCAAATATTATTTTTTTAAAAAACTGACGAAAAAATCGCCCTGTTCCCTCCCACTAGAATAGAAGTCAGAGGGGTTAATGATGGGCTTTCTGTGCAGTCCAGTAGTCGACTTCACTGAGATCTACAAAGAAACAAGAGCTGTTTCTGGATGAAAGAAAATGTATTACATTAAAAAAAACTTATTTGATAAATAAAAAAATCGGTCTTACTTCCAATTCGAGTAGGAGAGTTGAAATTCCATCGATTATGGTCGAAATCTGTAATTAAATGTTTGAATTAAATAGGACGAAGGAGCTCGGCAATGGAGTGTTTTTTTAGATAAACCAAATTTAATTTAAAAGGGGGACCTCTCGTAATTCGCGATCGAGCATATCGTATTTTCCTTCAATTTCTTCCTCGTCAAACAAATTGATTATCACAATTTCATTAAATTCTCTGAAATTAAAAACAAATCATTAAGAATTCCACGTTCTTTGTGAATAATAAAATCAAATTTAATAGAATTATAGCAATGAAATAAATTCCAAAACTATCGTTCTCTTCTATTGCAACTTACTTCAGGCAACGTCGAATGTCGTCGACAAATCTCATTTTGACGAGGAAATCAATGGTCCATTGATTATTCGGACAATTACAGAGGTAGGGCATACGAATAATCGGCTGAATATCGATTGTTTTATGAATTATTGAATTACTATTTAATTTTCAAAAAAATGTATAGGCATTCGTGGGTCAGTGCTGATCTTGAAAGCATTGAAAAATACGAGTTTTCCACGGGATACTGACGAGATGAGTCTTATTCTAATTCAGTCGGACAATTACAGAGTGCAATAATAGTATATAAAAGGGCTTTGCTCTCTCAGCTAATTCCATTTTTTTCCATTTTACCCTGAACTCCGTGTTTTCGAGTTCTTTCAAATCAAAATATCGACGATGGGAACTTTTAGTTTAACTTTTTCTTTCTTTTCCCTAGATAAACATTAAATTAGAGTGCTCACTAAGAAGTGTTCTTCGCTTAAATCGTAAGCGAACTCCACAACTTCCCCTCCAACTTCGATAAAGTGCTCTCCATGTTGCATATCTCCGTCATCATCATACTCTTTAATCTAAATAATCAGCTCATTAATCTATAAAAATGAGGGGGGGGGTTATAATTCCGCAACCGACATTTCGGCAACGAGGTTTGTAACTGCTCTATACCTTTGCTATACTATTCAACCAAAGTGTTATCATGATCAGAATCGCGAGTGCTTTAAAATCCACAAATTAACTGATTAGTTAATAAAAATTTCGCTAATTAGTCGAAAGTTCAAAATGGTCAGAAAAAATACAGCAACAAGCCGAATCGATGCAGTTTTGAAAAATAACCACAGGAAATTTTTTAATGCAGATTCCTCAAGTTCGAGCAAAGATATGAGCCGTTACCGTAGGTTGCCGAATTGTCAACCTCCCAAAAATATTATAAAATATGGTGTAGTTCGCCGAAGAACCAGGCAAGGCCGGAACATCGAAGGTTATAATGAAGATAAGCATTTTCATTTTTCACGTTGAACGGCCATAGAAGAGGTCAAATTCCGATGTTGTCAGATCTATCTCTATATCCTATCTCACTACCAGCCCCCACCCTCCGCCACCGCTAATTTCGATACGAGAGCGCAGAGAAGGAAGTCGAGAGTAAGAGAAGAATCGCAGACATTTGTTTTTTTTCTGTAAGTACGGTCCTCTCACTATCACTGCCCGATTTATACACAAAAACAAGGACGCAAATAGTTCTCAAGAAGAGTGATTTTAATATAAAAAAGACAGTAATAATTTCGCAAAATGCACTTGACATGTTTGATCACCATGACACAGACAGCAGAAAATAGAGGAATATAGATATCACTCCGAATTCGCCGTGACGCCAGCTGGCGCCAAACGGGAGCTCAAAAAAGAATAATAAAAATAAAAAAAACAGCACCCTCGACAATGGCAAATTGTAGAGCTACAGAGAGTCAACAATTTAACTATGTCGGACCTCGCCGGAACGGCTCAATTCTTATGCGAACTACGACGATTTTTAATAGATTATGGTGTGGACAGTGTCTCTCCCTAGTATTCCCTTTTAGTCAAAAATCGGTTAGACGGGTCGGTCTGGTCCGAACTGAGGGAGTCTCTTGTGGAGAATGAGAGGGATACACTGTCCGCACAACAATAAGTTGGGCTTCCCTTGATATCGATGAAAGTCCTCTTCGGTAAATCGGCTGTTGTTGCTCTTCCAGACAAGACAGGATTCCACTTCTCATAGTAATTCTCATTCTCCCCAGTGGCGACTTCCCCAGTCTTAGAACCCATCGTTCTGAAGGAAACTTGCATTGGAAATATACACTAAAAGAAAATTTACAAGGAAAACGGTTCTCCAAGGTTTCATTTGTTAGAGAACGGTTCTCCAACCTTCAAAAAGAGTGTGCGGAACGTGGAGGGTGGAGAACCATTCTCTTACAAATGAAACCTTGGAAAACCGTTTTCCTAGCAAATTTGCGCTCTGTGTAGACAAAACAAGTGACGTATGAGGAGACGACCAGCGCATCCGCAAAAATATCAGCGAGATCAAGTTAGAGAAAGAGAGAATCGTCGAGAGAACGCGCCAAGCGAAAGAGTCAGACAACGAGAGACGTTCCGAGCATGGTACCAACTGGATGCTGTTACGACTACTCTGGTATTTTTCTCCCCCTGGCATAACGATATCCCTCCCACTGGAAAAACATCAAAGGTTCCAATGATTCCCCCCCCCCACTTGTATCCACGAGAAGTCAAGGGGATACGAGTGGGAGAAATATACGAGAGACGTAGTAAAAGACAACGAGTGAATCACACAATTGGGATACACAAAAGGTGAATGAGTGGGTTGTAGAGTGCGAAATGTGAAGCCACGGTTTCCTCATTTCGCACACTCTCTCATTCTCTGATCGGTGAAGAGAGTGTGTGAAATGAAGAGACTGTGGTCTCACATTTCGCACTTTACTAGACACAGCATCCGAAAGAGTTACGGCGAGATAGTTAGAGAAAGAGGGAATCATCGAGAGAGTGCGCGAAACGAGAGAGGCAGACAACGAGAGGGGTTCTTGGAAAGACTAGATGCTGTGCAAGGGTGAGGGAGACATTATTTCAATAAGGTCAAAAGAGTAGTAAAAGCATAGAGGAAGTGAAGATGAGAAAACGGTGTTTTTGAAGAAACAATTTAAACTCCACTTGCAAACTCACATTGAGATGAAATGGATTGGTAGAATGGGAGTACACAGCCACTCTCTCACTTTCCCCCCTCTCTCGCTGCCCCCCTCCCTCCTTTGATCTACCTCACTCCTTGCAAGACACAGCGTCCATTTTTGGTATACTGTAACTTCCCATGCTACGTACACACAGAGAACGGTTTGTTTTTAGGAATTGTGTTGAAAATGGTCGGAGGAGATTGGTGAGGGCCAATGAAGGATTCTGAGGAGTGGGGGTGGGTTTGAGACGATCCTTCCGATCAAAAGATTTGATCGAGTCGACTTCTCTTAGAAAACCTCTCATGAATGTCACGAATCGAGAGTGAGATAAACAACAAAAAGAATTCTGACTAAGACATCCCTTTGCATGTTTCTGAATGCCTATAATACAACCCAGGCAAGAATCCAGACAAGAATTCGTCAATGATAATCACAGTGAAGATCGATCTGGTGAAGGGTACACGTTCAGATCGTTATTCCCGATAGAACAAATATCGCATGACGACGAGTACTGTATCATTTTCTGCCTAGAAGTACAACTGAACAACCGTTCCCATAAATAAATGAATGTACATATCAATGACAAAAACAGCAATGTTTTGATTTTTTTCACTCACATCTTATTAGCCACAATAAAACAACAAAAACGCAAGTAGTAGGAACTCGATGCCATATTTTTCTTCTTGATAATCATATTACATTTTAGCTACAAAGAATCGCACAAGTGAAATCAATCTATCTCACAAATCGTCTCCATCTCACCATTCTCCACTTTTCAAATTCTTCCCTCTCCTTCTTTTCTTCTTCTTCCTCTCCTCTTCCCAACTCATCTCTCATTTCATTCAACTTCTTCATACATTCATCCATTTCTTCTCCCAATTCTTCAAATTCCTTCTTCTTCACTTTCTTCATTCTCATACTCCATCCAATTTCATCAATTGCGTTCTTCAGACGATCGATTTCATAAGCGGCGCTGAAACGGCGCAGAAAGGTCTCCGCGGGGCGCTCAGCAGGCGCCAAACCGCCGATCATCAACTCTCGTTCTTCTTCAGTGTAATAGTAACTATCGTCAGATTCTGGTTCATTCTCATCTCCAGTATGACTCTCCACTTCTTCTTCCTCATCACTTTCTTCTTCCTCTTCTTCTTCATCCATTTCTTCTCTGCTCTTCCCATCCGAATTCTGCTGAAACGGATATTACAATTTTTTTAATTTCCAAACGCTAAAACACTGCATTCTGGAATAGGGATGCCAAAGGAAGAGTAAAATGGTCTGTTTTGGCTCGCAAATTATCGTTCGCTGTATGCAAATGAGACGAGCGAGAGATCCAATTTCTTATCAGGTCGATCACAAATGTATCTGGGAGCAATATTTTGTATGTCACTAGGACTATTACTAACGTATTTCAGAGTTATTCAAAAACTCTACCGGAAGAGTGAGCGTTTTTCGCAAAACCGTCGATTTTCAGCCTATTTTCGACGATTTCCTATGAATCAGAAATAAATATGGTCACCAGTCGTTGACTAGTAGATGCATAGTGATCCTCTTGTCTAGAAATACTTGAACGATTATCGATAGTCTTGCTTACTTTAGACTTATATGCGAAAAAGTGACGTTTTTGCTAAAAACGCTCACATATAATTTGTAGAAAATGTGTTAACTACAATTTGTCAAAACGCCGTGTTAGATGTAAACCGTTGTATGATTCAACAAAAAATAATATAAATATTGCAAACGAACCACACGCTTAGCAGAAATTCTCTTGTCCTGATGTTTGTATGCGATTTGCATCATTTTATTCTCGGCTGAACCAAATTGCTGCAAAATTAATACATTAAAAACCATAAATTGTGGTGCCATAATACTATGACAAAATTTATGAGCATACGTGTGTCCGCGGCATTTTGAATAGGGGCCACAACGTTGATAGCTGATTTTCGAAGTGCGGGTTCAATTCATATAGAATGGATGTGTCTTGGTCCCATTAAGACAAAAGACAATACTTTTTGGCGTTTGTCGGTATCTTTCCCCTGATTGTGAGCATATACCTAGGTACTTTGAGCATCTCACTTTCTCACTTTCTCACTTTGAGCAAAATAACTAACAAATACATCGCTCAGAGATCCAACAAATCGATAAATAAGTATTCAATAGGAATAACTCAGTCCCCACCTTGTAAAATGGACTCTGCTTCACCTCCAATATCCGTCCGCTGTCATTATTCAGTTCTTGCTGCAGCTGTAAAATAGTATAAATTTAAAAAAAAAATTTTAGCTCCTATCGATAGTTGAAAAAAAACCAGCATCAGCATTTGATCCCTCTTGAGTTTTTGCAAAGTTTTCAAATCCGCAACTGACCAGATGCTTCATTACCCGAAAGTCGTGCGTGTTGCAGAGGAGAAGCTTTTGGGCGAAACTCGTTTCCTAAAAAAGTTACAATTCATCACAGGTTTAAGCGGACAACAATACCCAATGAATTTTATTCCTCGCCTATTTCACCGGTGCGGTCATTTGAAAATGTGAAAAATTCAAACTAAACTCCCGCGCGGTATGAAATGAACTGTAACTTTAGGCAGGTGCAACCGATCGATTTGCCGTTCTCTTGAGTGAGCTTTCTCTGACTAATCAAAACTGCCATTATGGCTCAGTTGGTTACAGCTAGAAGACGGAACATCATAAATTCAATTCCACTCGAAAAAAAACCGATCTCAGTGGGATGAGAAAGCGAGAATGAATATTGATGCCGTGAAATGCATTGACCTTAATACTGCGTCATTCAGTATAACATAAATAAGGACGAAATTATAACAAATAAAGAATCAAAAGAACTCACATGCGTGCAGCATTCAATCATCGCTTTCTCGATTCTGTCGAATAGAATTCGATCGCATTTGAGATTCTTGCAGAGCTGAATGAGTCTGTCGATGCGCAATCTTGAGAAATGCTTGATGCCTGGGTTCCTGAGATGTTCATTTTAGGCAATTTTATAAGGGTGTCCCAAAAGTTTTGCGACTCGGGCCTATTTTAGTCTGCGACGATTGCGAAATACATTTGGTAAACAATCCATTTCGTAATCATTCAAGCCTTAGCACAAGTCGAGTGCTGTAGTCTCCTAGTTTCTACAACGTTTCTCCCAATGGACACTTCTTTCGATCATCGCACAGTTTTGCTTCACAATTTTCTTGCGGGAAAGGCGGCGAAGGCAGCCCATCAAGAACTGGTGCTTTCGAAAGGAGACTCTATCGACCTGCTATAGATGGTACCAGCGTTTCAATTCTGGCGACCATAGTATCGAAGACGAACCCCGTTCTGGACGCCCTCACAGCAAGAATCAACCCCTGGTACTCAGTGCAGTGGCGGCCAAACCCAAAGTGAGTGTGCGTGAGTTGGAGATAGAGACTCATACTCCCAAATCCACGGTACAACGAATTCTCCACCGGGATGAGAGGAAGCCGAAGCTCCCCCATGTCATTCCCCACTCCCTCACCCCTGCTCAGATCAAAAAGCGTGTCGATGTGTGCCGAGAATTGCTCCACCGTAGACCCAACTTTCGATGGGTCAGCAAGATCATCGCTATGGACGAGAAGTGGATCACATACGATAACCCTGAGCGGAAATTGGAATGGTTGGGCATCGGAGAGAATCCCCAGCCAGTCCCGAAGAAGGAATTGCACGAAAAGAAGGAACTACTGAATTTCTTCTTCTCCGTGTTGGGACCCGTCTACTGGGAGATCCTCTCCAATGGAACCACCATCAACGCTGACGTCTTCACTACTCAACTGGAAGAGGTCGCCATCAGGGTCCCTTCTGGTCTTCTAAGCGATGGAAAAATCCTGATCCTTATGGATAACGCGAGACCCCATCATGCGAAATTGACCCAGAAAAAGTTGGACGAACTGAATATGGAATGGCTGCCTCATCCACCGTATTCACCCGATACCAGCCCCTGTGACTATCACTGTTTCCAATCTCTTGCTAACTTCTGTCGCGGAAAGAAGTTCGCTAATCGGACCGATCTCGACTCGGCCTTCCAGGCTTGGATCGATTCGAAGACCAAGTCATTCTGGAGAAATGGAATCATGAGCCTGCCCGATCGATGGCAGAAGGTTGTGACTAAGAAGGGAGCCTACATTGATTGATCACCTTTGCCAACTGTTGAAGATGTGATGATAAAAGTTTTTATTGAAAAAAGTCGCAAAACTTTTGGGACACCCTTATAGAAAGAAACATGTCTTCTTTTCTAACATTAATAGTTATCTTTGTAGATATACTCTAATCTGTAGTAATGTGATATTTTCTCTATGGATTCTCTCGAGATTTAGTAAAATAATTGTAAATATACTTGTATGCATTATTATTAATATGTCTAGTACTGTAGCCTCCAGTACAGTTTCTGCATCAGTACTGTATTTGCAACTGTACAATCGCTCGATGCGGAACACCTCGAGCGATTGTAAGTAGGAAGTACAGTACTAGACTATCGATTGCCTCACTTTTCATCATGACAGAGCTTCAGCCAATCGTCGATTGTCTCTGAGGAAGTCTTCGCGAAATGATGACTCACAATTCTCGATTTCATATGCGATCGGAAGTATGCTGAGAAGAGTCTCAGAAAAGTCTGCAATTAAAAACATATTATTTGTATTCGTTGTTGATGTCCTATCATTTTGAGAGGTTGACACTCTATTTCACAATATCTCGACTGATTTATTCGCGAAACAATCTACAAAGTAAAGAGACCCGCAGCTTTTTAACACTTAAGCCCGATTTTTTAAAGTGCTGAAACGAATCTTTGCCACTGGTATCTTCTTGACTTCTTTTCCGGACGAAATCTGTAAAAACATGTTATCAGGTTCTCAGGAATATTAATGAAATATCAATTAATTAGAAAGTAAGTATGTTCCGAAAATACTCACGATAACATCGTCTTTTACCCTCCCACTCGAATAGAAATGAGAGTGTCTAAGTGGCTTTCTGTACTTTCCAGACAATTCGATAACTGAAATCTGCAAAGAAAGATGGTATGAATATCGACATAGAAGAGCTCTTCCCGCTAACAATTGGTACTGACTGCGCGGATAAATTAAAATACTGATAATTGATCATCTCAGTATTTTAATTTATCACAAAACAAACTTCCCGTATGAACAAAAAATTGAATTTAGTACAAATAAAACGCTATTCAAACCTGCATTTCGAGTCGAATAACTCGAGTCAGATTGTCGACGGTCGTGATCTGTAATATATATATATGTATGTATAATATTAAATATGATAGGTAGGTGTAATAATTAAGGGAAGCTCTACAATGCACGATTTCCTTCAGGTGGAACGTATCGAAATGAGATGTGGATATTAACCTCTCGTAGTTGTAGTTCAGCAAACGAGAAAGTATCGTCGTCTTCATAGTCAAACGAATTGATTTTTACTTTTTCCTCATATTCTCTAAAAAAATTTTAAAAAGTTTTTGGTGAAGAATTCAACATTGTTTTTAATCGCAAAGGTTAAATTATAGTAGAATGATATCAATAACATGAGTATCCTAGATCATTCTCTATCTTCTATTGTACCCTACTGCTGTATTAATCCATTGATGTCGATAAACCGCATTTTAACGAGGAACTCGGCGGTCCATTGATTGCCCGAACAATTGCACATGTATGGCATATGCAGGAACGGCTGAATAGCTAATCTTTATTAAATTATATATTAATTTACTCTTTGATTTTCGCTTTCCTTAATCTAAAAATGTTATGGAACTTCACTATCGCAAGAACTTGCAAGTTGGTGATCAACACGAATATTGGCGATGATGCTCCACTCTTTTCAGTTCTATATATTCCTTATTTTGCGCGATAAATAAGTGATAAATCATAATGCTCACATAGAAAGTATCATTATCTATTTCGTAAGAGAACTCGACTAATTCTGCTCCAACTTCAAGAGTATGCTCCGCACTCTGAATCTCGTCTGTATTCTCCACAATCTGAATTATAAGTCAATTATAAAATTAAAAATACATTTTAATTACCGGGATGTCGAGGGCGATCTTCGTGATTAAATCCGCCTCGATTCCTCTTCCAAACCAGACAGTCGACGATTTCACTTCTTTCTTTTTACTCACCACAGTAGACAATCCCTCTTCTCTCTCTTCAATCACTTCAATGTCGGTCGTACTTTTCGTAGACTGTGCTCCCATCGTTCTGCAGGAGTATTGTGTCGAGACAAATAAAGTGATGGAAGAGTAGAGAAGTGACAAAACACAGGGAGAGTACAGGCTTGAGATACGAAAGGGTCGAGTGGTCGAGTGGGTAGAAGAGATGGCGGGAGAGAGGCGTCAGTTCAGAGACGTATAAAGATACTGTAATTCCCTCTGGCACGACACTGTTATGTGTTTGGATACTCCTTTGCAATCAATTCCTACAAGATAAGATCATGATGAGATAATGATGTTATGCTTGTTTGTGAATATCTCACACATAGAACGATCGCAATAGTGTGCAAACATTATTTGTATTTTTTTCAGGGAAACTTCTCGAGAACCTTTTCTAGCCATGTGTTTCATGAATGGCGCAATACCTTGCATACAAGAATCTTCCTTGTAAATGTCTTTATTACATTAATAAGTGATTGTAGCCATTCAAGGGTACCAGTTGAGGTCGACGTTTCCGACGGAGCACGCACCCTTGACGTCGCCAGAGTACTGTAACATGTTTGGTCACTACTGATCGAGAAATGAAATTGCTGGTGGATTCATTCGATAACAATGGCGTCGTACCTGGTGAATAGCGGGCTTGCTCCATCCACCGAAAGGCTTGAAGTTGTTGAAGTTGGCCTGAAATACGGTAGATTGCAATCGATAATTATACAGTACTCCTCACCGCTCCGTTGTAGTTGGCCCACCAGAGGGGATACTTGCTGACTCCGTTCCAGTCAATTCCCACAATCGATTGCCAGTTGTTGTTGTTCGAGTAGATTCCGACCTGACACCGATTTCATCATGGCTACGCAGTCGCAGACGATGTAAGCTCACCGAAACTCCGAGAGCATTGCATTCAGCGACCATGTCGAGGATGAACTGTCTGTTGGTGGCCTGGAGTCAGTTATCGATAGACTGGCCTGGATACCGTACTCTGTGTACCTGGTTGGAGGGCCAGTTGTAGATCTCAACGTCGAGCCAGAGCATGCCGAACTTGGCACCGCCGTTCTTGAGGGCGTTCACAGATGCTTGCACCTGCGAGAAGGGCCGGTGAATTATCGTTATACTTTATAGTAAACAAGAATATAACAAAACAAATCAGCATTATTGATATTTTGTATTTGGTTATGCATTCGCATCCTACCGTTATCTATAAAGTGGAGCAATGAAAATACTGGGCACACTCATGAGTATCGCCAGGGTCGGGTGGAATAATATAAAATACCTGGGCCTTGGCGGTTCCGCAAGAGGAAGAATGGCAGGGGAAGAGATAAGCGTCGACATTGGACAATCCTTAAAAGATTAATAAACTTCACACCGTATCCTAAACACCTATCGATATCTCTTGGAACTACTCTTAACCATTTCTAAAAACCTTTTCTTTTCTCACGAAAGAGTTTGCCATTAGTTTTAAAATTATCTAACCTCCGGCCCAGGCGTTCTTGATGTTCTGAATGCCGGTCTTGTCAATGTTTCCATTGCTCTGTCCAACTCTAGCAATGTAGAAATGATATCCGGCGTTCTTGAGGCAAGTGAACGAAGAGGAAGAGATCGCCTGCGATTACATCATCATTAGCAACCTTTGATTTTTTTTATTCTAGAGAAACGATTGCGTCATTACTAGGCAATCTGTACTCACAGTAATGGTGTCGATACCGAGCGTCGCAGTGGAGAACGAGACGCCGAGGGCGAGGAAAACGAGGAGAAGGCGGTTCATTGCCTAGAGATTACGCAATTATAGATGAAAATTCGCGGAAGAACAGTTCAGAGAACAAATAAAGATGGCTTCGGAACGGTCTACAGTGGTACAGTAAACAGAGAAACCAGTGGATCAAAATAAGGGATGGCTTCGCAAGAAATCACTCTCCTCACTTTGCACACTCTCACACAGGTTTGGCAGAATGACGGGGGCATTTCTTGCGAAGTCGTGCCTAATCAAAATGGCACTTCCAATTCGATTGTGGGATCGTAGGTTGCTCACGCAGCTCTTCGACCATTTCTGCTCTGTTATCAGCCTCCTCCTTCTTATACCCGAGAGCGCGACGATCTCCACTTCTCCTTTGTGAGAGAAGAGATAAGAAACTCTGTTGGAATGCGTGTCGAGGAGTCTTTTATGGACTAGACATTGACGTCAACAAACTAAATCGACAGCTTCGAATATGAGATTTTCTACTGAGATCGTATGCTACGAAATTTCTTTCAAAACGTGGTATGGCTTGTCAAATAAACATAAATATGGCTAAATTAGCTTGCCGACCATAAATCGGAAAAGGGCAACAAAGAGTCCACAGAGTCCAAAACATAAAATGTTATCACTAGAGTCTGACGTTTTATCCTCGCCCGATTTCGTTTCTGATCTTGTGCTTTTCTTCGTCTTATCGTCTCATCTTTGCAACCCTTGGTGCTCATGTGTATCGGTTTATAAGAGTGCAACAGAAAACCAAACATCGTGATATTCAGTCAGAAGATAGAAGCATAAACAAGCGCAAAAGATTATGAACAGGGAAAAAGGTGAGTATTGTCTTGCACATCAAGGACGCCAGTTGAGGTCGACGTTTCCGACGGAACACGGTCCCGACACGTCTCCGGCATACTGTAGAAGAGTAGATCAATAATAATATGTCTTGTTAGGGTTTTAAATATTCCAAATTCGCACACATAATTCGCCGATTTACGCACGAAACGATGAGATCCTAAATGGCGCGTGTTCTAATCCTAATCTTACTCGTACCTGCTTCATAGCGGGCACACTCCATCCTCCGAAACTTGCGAAACTGTCGCAGTTGGACTGAAATTTGGCGTCATGTACGACATAATAGATTATTGTTTTCAATCGATAATTGATTCTCACCTGATTATCGTATCTCGCCCACCAGAGGGGATACTCACTCACTCCACTCCAATCGAGACCAACGATCGATTGCCAGTTGTTCTTGTTCGAATAGATTCCGACCTGCGAAAAAATGTCGTCATAATTAGGCAATCGTCTCTGACTCACCGGCACATTCAGAACTTTCGCCTCAGCGATCATATCGAGAATGAACTGTCTGTTGATTGCCTGGAATCAGTTCATGATACATTGAGGCTACCGTAGTTGGCACACCTGATTCACAGGCCAGTTGTGAATTTCAACGTCAATCCAGAGTCTGTCGATATTAGTACACGCCAGCGCGTTGACACTAGCTCTCACCTGCCAAGTGTTTGATTACTTTTTCGTGAGGCAACTCTTGAATAGATGGGATTTGTTAGCTAAACATGAAAATTACCTGTTCTTGTGCGGTACCTGCAGAAGTGGAATGACTGGGGAAGAGGTAGGCTTCAACCAAATTCATCCCTCAAGTATGATCATAAACAATATCAGATTCAGGAACAGTTAGTCACCCTCATTTGCCAAAAGTAAACTAATCCTTTACCTCCTTCCCAAGCATTCTTGATGTTCTGCACTCCAATGTTGTCAATGAGTCCATTGCTTCTTCCAACTCGACCGATGAAGAAAGTGTAGCCTTCGTCCTTGAGTTCCTTGAACTTGGAGGGAGAAATCGCCTGAAAGTGGTACAATAGTCCTCTACCATTCCCCAAAATATCTTCTACAATAAATCTAAGTTTGTAATAATAAAAGTAAACTCACTGCAATGGTGTCGATTCCGCGCATGATCCTGTGAAGAGAGTCACCAAAAAAGGAGATGACGAAGAGGATGCTGATAAAAATGTTTTTGAAAGAAAAAAAAACGTTTCGAAATCGCGCACATTATTTCAACAGAGGAAAGCGCGTTTGGAAAGATGGCGATAGGGCTACAAACATATAATATATGAAGATCAGAGGAGTACCCAAAGTCAAGTTACAAGTGTTGAGGATAGACCAACTGGGATGGGATAGCTTTATCTAAATGACTGGCACAATGGGAGATGGTAGAGGCAAGCGAACCAGGTCTGGTACTCTCTCTTGTGTTCCTGCAATGTGGCGTCTTTATATCAATAGTTCTTTCTTGCCCTACTACCCTTCACCATTTGCGTACTTCAGTCTCTCTGGGTTATCTCATATTTCCCTCTGATGCCCCTTTGTTGCGGATAGTCTCTTTAGAGTAGAGTTCTCACTACTTTGTTTCCTCCTTCCTTATGCTTCCCTCTCCTAACTTACCATCTGGGTTATTCTAGGTTGTTTCTCTTCTTTGTGTATGAGTGAATCACCCTTGTGCCCCTTCGTCTGACCTGACGTTCTCTCTTTGTGCTGCTGCGTCGCATCTCTCGACCCTTACACCAAAACTGATAAACAACATGAGTAAAGGATTGGGTCTCTACAAAGAGATGAATACAGGGAAGAAGGAAACTGTCGGCTGGTTGAGTATACAAAGGAAAAAAAGGCGTCAGTTGTGAGAAAAGGACACCAGATGTGAAAACATTCCCAACATACAGAAACGAAGTCTCCGCAATTTGAATTTACGGCGGTATTATATGTTTATCAGCAGCGTCAAATCATGAAATTCTGATCGATTTCTTTCACTCCACAAGGTCCCTCGACGTCTCCACTGAACTGATGGAGAGTGGGAGAAGTCCAGCCACCGAAGGGATGGAAGTTACCAATAGCCGCCTGACAAATACAGTAGTTTACATACCATTAATACCTATAACCTAATTAAAAAGAAGGGAATGTCTACACCGAATTAAGGTACTAGAGTTTCGATCTAGGTTTGAAATTAAATAGTAACCTGTTTGTCGTAGTGCGCCCACCACAGGGGAAGTTCCCATCCTCCCTTCCAATCTCCCACGATCATCGACCACCAAATACGTTCCGTGTAGATACCCACCTGAAATGGAGTCGGTCAAAATTTGAAGCTAATTTTCACATTGGAAAAATACATACGGATGACATCTGTATGTAGACTTTGATTTCGTTTATCGTGAAAAAAAGTTTTGAGGTTTATTGCCAGTGAATTATTTGCCCCTTCCTCACTTTAACTTTGAGTGTTCGTGCAGTGTCGATCATTTGCTGGATGAACACTCGATTAGCCTGAATATCGTCCGACCACTTGAACTTCTCGATGTCCAGCCACAGAGTTCCCACGTAGTAAGCACCCGCGGTGCGAAGCGCCGAGACGGCCTTTGTGACCTACGATGTGATGAGTATTGATTACGAAACGATTCACATCATTCCACAGGCTGGTTAAATCGAGAGGAACTCTCTCACTTTTGCACACTCTCTCGCCGTGACCTGTGTCTGTCGGTTTGGAATCATGTGGATTAGCTTATTCTCGCATTGTGAAAGACAATTCGTCATGGAACGAATGTCATCCTCGATAAATCGCGTATTGCTCACTCAGAAACGTACTAGTGCCATAGTTTGATCCGGTGATAAGAGATACAGAGATCCTACGTATACTTTCTTGTGAATATTGCTTCACCTGGTCGGTTCCGTTTCCACATCCGTCAGCAAAGCACGGAAAGAGGTATGCATCTGTTTCAAGTCCTCAAGAAACGCGATTACCTAGAAATGGTGCAAAAACCAACCTGCAAGATTTGCATTTTGAATATTTCCGATGCCGGTGTTGTCGAGGGTTCCGGTGGATCTGGAAATGAGCAAATAGAAGTTATTGATCGATAGATTCAACGTACCTAAAGACTCTAGCAATGTAGAACTCATAGCTGCTGTTTTTCAGACATTGGAAGGCTGGAATGCTTATTTCCTGGAATTTGATGAGATTATTAAATGAACTACTATTGTGTGCCTCTGTCTATACTTCGGCGCTTCTCTTGTTTTGTCATGTTCTCTACCCAGCGGAACGTTTTATTATTTTGGACGAGTATTTGTAAATTTGCAATAATCGAGTTCACTTACCACAATGGCATCGAATCCTAATTTACAATTGGCAGAAGCAGCGAAGGACAAAAAGAGAAGGATGAATTTCATTGTGAGAGGAAACAATCGATGACTATCCAAATCAGAGAAAGGTCGTTATCTTTTTCACCCCACGATTCTCAAGCTGTCAAAGTTGAGAAGCTTTTCACACATTGAGACAGACGACAAACTAGATACTTTATCAATATTCATTCATCGATTACAAGCAATCACGACAGTAGTGTAGACATTGGTATGGTAATATAAGTTCGTATGGGTCTGAGATGACCGGGTTCAATCGAGTTCAATAATTGTAATAAACGCGGGACAAGCCCTACGAATTGTGTAATTCACGACTTTTTTTGCAGATACTCGATACGGAAACACTGAACATTTGTATTCGAAAACTTAAGAAATGACTACTCGAGCTAGATTCAAGCTAAAACCATTCTTGTGGGGTTTGTACCAGTGTGGAGAGGAAAGATTGGGATAAAGGGACGATGACTAAGCTGATTTTGATCGTGGTTATGGCTATGGAAGACAATTATCGATTAGAATAGGGAGATTGGATTATGTGTCTTTCTTCGTGGAACTCCCGGTAGAAGGGCGCATTGAGAGGGAGGAAGAGAACAAGAATCGTCCTTTTTGAAGGAACGCTCACGAATATTGTAGAGCATACCTGCATTATCAGATTATGCTAGAAACCAACTTGCGAGAAAAATCTGTTTCGATTGGAATGTGTAACTATTCAAAAGAGATAATTTAAATTTCACAGACTCGTACTCTGAGTAAAAACGTCACTGGGATCAGGACACCAAGTGAAAATGTTCTCTTACCTGTAAATGAAAGTCACTAGAAATAAGAGACATTTCACTTACCGGTAAGTGAACTTTTTAACTTTGTGACCTGATCCTAGTGACTTTTTTCTGAGTGTAAAAATGTTTGGTGAAAGCATCTCCCAATCAATTAAAATAAATAGATGACAAAAAAAAATTAAATAATTGCAAAATGCGCTCCAGCAAATTTGCAGAAAAAGTAGTTGATTCGAAGAGATTGTTTTTAACTATTCCATTTTACCAGTGGAAACTTTCTCTCACCAGCAAGACACTCCATATCGGCGACTCTTCTGCAGTGATTGTAGAGAAGTGGCAATCGATCGAAGAAATTCGGTCGATGGAAGATAATTGGATTGATGAAAGATGCGAGAGCAAGATCAGCCCACGTTGCCTGAGATATCGGTTTTTTTGTTGTACAAGCAGACAGAACTGCAGTTCTATGAAACACATCTGAGGCAGATCTAATTTTGTTTAAAAATAGATAAAAGTAAGCTGACCTCATCTCCGACCACCCAATTGCCACCATTTCGTCTGAGGATTTCCTCGAATGCAGGGCCGATGAAACTGATGAAGAGACGATGAGTCTTCTCTTCGAGTCCTTCCATCTGACATTTGTGACATAACTTATGTCACATAAGGAAACGTAACGCGGCAGTATTGACAAGTTTTTATTTATCCCATATTTTCAGTTAAAACAACACATGATTTTTTTTCTGAAACACTTTCTAGTCAGCGGTCAGATGTGAGAGATAATGAAAATCGAGATGGACTCTCCCACTTGCACACTCTTTCTCGCCCACGACCCATTTCTGGACGTGTGAAATGATTGCAGTTTCCTCATCTCCATTCTCACCTCATAATCATCCCATTCTCGATATTCAGCAATTTTCAACCATCTCTCCAATCTCTTCTTTGCATCATTCACAGCATCAGTCACAACGTCGACGATGGCATCCTCGGCAGAAGTTCGACCAGAGAGATCTGAGAGAAAAATGTTTTTTTCGCACTTTAGGTATTGCATACACACAGAGAAAAATGTTTAGTTTTTAAAACATATGTATGTATTACATACGTCCTCTAATACATAGGGGTTATTACATTTAAAACATTGCAAATGTTTTATTTTTGAGATCATCGAATGTCTCAAATATAAAACATTTGTGTTTTAAAATGACGGAGGTTGGCCCGCGCCCGCTCCCGCTCCCTCCCCCCCCCCGCTTCTGTTGCGTTCTATTACATTCCTTCTAATAACATGCGTAATAATGGCGAATATAGATTTGATCATGTCATTTATCGGTCATTCTACAACGTATACAAACAAAGAGCGAACGATCACATACAATTCCAGTTCAAATGCGAGTTTCAATTAAAGCGAACCTCTAGCCGTTCTGCACGCTCTCACCGGACTTGTACTGTACAGAACAATGATAATTACAGAAAATAGCTATGTCAACTATAACAATCAACAAGCACCATTATGACAATTACTAACTGTACAACGAATAATTTTAGTCAAGAAATACAACTATATTTCTAGCATCTATGTCCTACAGTGAAAATGCGGTACATCGGATCAATTTACGATAAAGTACAGTTCAATGTTATGTGCTAATATCTATCTTTCAAAATGCGCTACGATACCTTCTCCAGTTTCCACTATGCGTGTTCTTGAACATTATTCTTCTTCAAATTCTTCCTCCCCTCTCCATTGCTGTCGTTCACGAAGATCGGACGTCTTCTTGTAACGAGACAAAATTTCATAATTACTTGGGTTTTTTATTGTTTTTGAAATTCAGTGCCTGATTGCATTATTTGAACAGATGAGTGTGTCAAAGGGAGAGAGTTACTCTCGATGTTCCTTGCTCTCTAGTTCCAAAACCCCTTCCTGTGACGTTTGCCGGAAAGTTCCAAACAATTTCCTGTGACGTTTGCCGGCATGTGGAATGATTTGCAACGAAATTTACGAAAATTTCATGAAATCGCGTGAAATCAAGTGAAATCAATCGATAATCAACTTTGAAACTCGGCAAAAGATGCTCAAATATGTTTCTCGTTACTCAAAAATGGGTTTGGGCCACATTTGACATTTGCAAAAAAAAAATGCGGCAAAAGACTATGCACCGGCGGGGATCGAACCTGAGACCTTCGGATTTGAATTCGAGCTCGCTACCGACTTGGCCATGCAATTATCGATTTTTTGTGAATAAATTTCGAAATGTTTTCTGATGGGCTATCATATGCAAAAAACAGGGAAAAAATTCCGTCACGTGGAAGGACAAAAAAAACAAACGCACGCACGCACGCACAAACCGTTACTGTAGGTCACTTGATGTCGACATATTTCCAACCCCATTTTGGACCATGAACAGGGGTTCATGGTGTCAAAACATCGATATTCAGTTACCGTATACCGGGATCAGGGCATCAGGCCCGCGCTTTCTCGAATTTACTACGGGCTAAACGATTTTTAAAAAATTCAAAAAAATACCGTATTCTTAGAATGTTTTTCTCTTTCCAACAAAAATATAAAAACAGGGGGTCAGTTTTTGGGTTCACCACTAATTTTAATTTCGTACACTTTCTCATCCGCCGACCTTTTGAAAGATTAGTCCTAATGAAGCTGGTACTTATCAGTGCGTTCGCGTAACTGCACGTATTGAGGAAAATCCGCACATCAAATTTTGAGTCTTTCTGATTTTGACATGGTATTCCTGTTCTCTCGATAGTCCCTGTTCTCCTCTTCCGATACCACATTTCAAAATATTTTCCCAATAAACATTATTCTAGCTCCAAGCGAACAGTTTTCAAAGTTCGCGGGCTGGACCTAACAGTAGCAGCATCTCGGCGAGGAATGACTTTTGCGACGTAATAGTTCGGGAGGATCTTAGTGGGAACCAGTGGGATCCAACATCGTCAAAAACACGAATGAGAAAAAATGTGGATCGCTGTCTAATTCAAACCGAGCCTCTGGCGAGTGGCGTGATATAATTTTTCTAAAAAAAAATAGTATAATTTTAGTATTCGTGATATGATTTTTTTAAAACTTGCATATTTAAAAAAAAATTAAATTTGAAAATTCTAAAAACACGTTTATTCGTTTTGACAAACGGAGCATTGTTTGTTCAGGGCGTTCAGAGCATTTATTCGAAACAATATTTTGGAATGCGGGATCGGAAGAGGAGAACAGTGGCGATCGATCCATGTCAAAATCAGAAATATTCAAAATTTGATGTACGGCGAAGGTCCACATTTTACGCGAACGCACTGATTATTTTGTTATGCACCATTTTAAAAATATACAATATACCATGTTTCGTGATGATTAGTCAGTCAGCCCTACAGAAACGACGTCGTGAACTCTTTTGTCTTCCACTCTCTCTCTCTCTCGAGTACCAAGGAAAATGCAATCGCGAAGTTCACGGAAACTCTGCCGCAAATTTGCCGCGATATGCAGGGAACACCACCGTAAGTACTCTCGACCCTTGAAGCAAACTTGCGCAGGCGCGCACAATGACAAAATAACTACACCAAACATACCGGCAAATTTATTGACCTTTGCCCGAACTCAAACTGAGCGTTACGCAATACGCGGGAAAGTTATTTTTTCTACTCCATTTGGTAAGCTTCAAGCAAATAACCGGCTACAACAACATACTTGCGCTGGTGTTCCCCGCAACTTGCACGAGATCCTGGTTTTTGCGGCAAATTTGCGCTAGCTTTTCCGTGTTTGAAAAGCAAACCGATTTATTATTTACGTTTCTGCCTCCACACATAACGGTCAAGAATGATCTTTCCCATTAACCCCTCATTCAAATACGTATAAACTACTCACCCTCTACTCTCCCTCCATTGTCGCCCACTCGATGATTTCGGCTGGGCGCCGACGTGGTCCCGGGATTCACCGCGCGGCTTCACCACGCCCTCGGATCCAAACGTGGGCGTGATGTAGCCCGGGCCGTGGTCGATCTATAACGACAAGAAACAATAACAAAATACATCAATAAACATAATAATAAACTAAGTAACTGAAATACAGTGAAAAACGAAATGACTTGGCAAAGTGCCAGATTTACTCAGTTTGCGATCGGCATCGCCATACGGTAGAAATCATGAAATGAGTTTTTATCAATATAAAACATTTTTATGTTTTATATTTTAAACGCATTTTGGTTTTTAATATGAAAAATTTATGTTTTATATTTGAAAAAAAGATGTTTAACTTACTCAGAGGGAGAATCAAAACTAAACATTTTTCTCTGTGTGTAGGTAGAAGCAATATTTTTCAGTGTTCCTGTTCTTCCCGGGAACGTCCTTCCAAAGGAGCAACATAAGGAGGCGGGAGAAAATCTAGGGTTCCTTATCATTCTTGTCTTATCTTTTTTCTCCGTCCAGCACTCTCAGTTTTCCTCCAACGACACTATTCATTTCAGTTCTAAATTCTTCAGTTCTGAGAGCGCAGAAATCACGGACAAAGTGCTAAAGTATGTATTGATAGGACGCATGACCTTCATAAAAAGTTCTCCGACGATAAATCATTTTCGCGCCCTCTCGTCTTATGATAGGGAAAGAGAAACACGCGAAAACCGGTCGCTATCACACATTTTCTCTCTTTTCTCACGCCCGGTTCGGTTGCCGAGAGTTATGACCCGTAAACACATTAATTTAACGAGGAAAAAGGTAGTTCTCGATAGATCACGAACAGCACTTACCGTATCTCCATGCGAGATGTCTGCAGATTGTGTTAACACTCGAGAGCCGGAGTCCATTCAATTCCAGAACCGGCGTTGAGGCGAAGGGAAATCCTGAAAGAATTACATCATTTCACGTGCCGGCTTGATTGAAACCAAATGTTTGTCTCTCGTTTTCTCATTAGCTCTCAAACGTGAGAGGCTCATTAATCTCCGGCCAGCTTCCGATTCGAGATTCATTCTCCCATTCTCTCTCTCTCTCTCTCTCTCTCTCTCTCTCTCTCTCTCCAATCTTTCCAAACTCCCGGAAACCCTCCGACAACTGTCTCCAATCCCCGCTTCTTACACGTGAAATATGTCAAATGCTGTGATCAGAACGTCCATGACAGCAAAAGTCCAAAGGGACTATCGATTGATATATTACCTAATGATGACGCAATCTCACCGTAGAAATCGGTTCCATTCTCCTCAACTGTTCTCGTTTCGTAGGGAACGTTTGAGAAAGCGAAGATCATCCGAATTAGAAGAGATTCCTCCTGGAAAGTCCGTTCATTTTCATAATCTATTTATTTGTCTGCCCATGAAAACACTGATTTCGTGACGTCATCTCTTATCATAACATTAAATCATATAACAAGGTAGCACATACGAACGGGTTCACTTTCACATTACCACAAGTTCGACCAGTTTAAAGTGTCCGTTCCATTCAAATGGAATCGAATGGCAATTCATTCCCACCTGTTCAATATCATCATACAAGATGTATTCGGGAGCATTGTAACTGTACGTCGGCTTGAGAATTTCCTCCTCCCTCGTGTCCATTATGAAATTGCGAAGGGCGTCCATTCCGAAATCCTGCAATTATATATTAATTAAGCATATCTAATTAGCAAAATATGAGTTCGTTTAGTAATAAGTGACATGGAAGATGGCGGAAAGAAAGAGAGTGCTTATGACAGAAGAGAAAAGAAGAAGAAGATTGATGAGTCTGAGAAAATGCGAAGAGCGATTGGATATCATGGAAAAATATGTGATAAGTTGCAGATTCGATCGAGATATTGTAATATTCACGGAGTCGAGTGAACCCAAACACGAAAACAGAACGTAACTGCAGAGAAACTGCAGAGAAGTTGGAAGAACAAACAACAGAAGTAGAAGTACAAGAGAGGGTACACAAATATCACAGTGGTTTTTGTAGAACTGCAGTGAATGGACACGGTATCCTCTAAGTAAGCAAGTTCAAAAGTCAAATGGTGCTGCTGAACTTTCAGGAAACTTTCGGGCGAACCGATCGATAAATCAATAAACCACTTGATGTTGAAATATTACCTCAGTTTGCGTCTTTACAGTGACGCTGATGGTTCTGAATCCAAGGGCTCGCTGAAACCAGACGAACCATGAACCAAAACCCAAACTACGAATTCAAACCTTGAGCAGCGGAATGGGTTCATCGGACCACGAGACGAACTTGACCATACTCGACTACCGTACTCTATCCAGACGGGACCAAGCAAGGGGGACGATCAGGCAACTTCCAGTTAGCAGATTATGCTTCCTGGGGTCGTTCCGGCTCCCTTTCTCCCCTCTCTGCTTCTCTGCCCGCCCTCTCCTATTCGCCTTGTCTTTCGTCGTCTGTCCGACATTCTCTGCGCTCTCCTACTATCGCCCGCTATTTCCCCCTGCCTGGGGGCAGATTTCCGCTGTTCAGTGGACGAGATAAATCAGTGATGCGGCCAGAGATTCTTTGGGTGAGAAGAAGAATACTAAGGAGAGGAGAGGAGACAAACCATAAAAGTGTGCGAGTCGAAGCGAAAACGGTATTGATCTGCTCGCTGAGGTGAATAATCGACCATTCATAGCTGGGGAGGGGAGAGATTAGTCGAACTTTCAGCTACACATGATTCCACGCACACAGTGAGGGGCCAATGCGAGAGACTGTGCAAAAGTGAGAGGGTCCCTCTGCACGCACTCTCACTCCAAAAGCCCTTTCTGTAGGATGGGCTGGCACGTGGAATGATGCGCCTGTGATCACAATGAAGAATGGAAGAATCTCTCAATTTACTCTCACGAGCTCAAATCTGTTTGGGTACTCTAGTGAAAGAACATCGTTCCGATCGAAATGAGAAGGACAAATCGAAAAGAGAGGAGAACTTTTGACGAGAGAAGAGGAGGAAAAGATGAGAGTCTGGGGAAGAATTGAGTGGTTATGAGAGAGCGACAGATGTGTGAGTTATTGAAAGGAGAGAGGGTAGGTCATGGGAAGAAACAATGAGAAGGATGGAATATGAATGGAATAAGCAATGATGAATGTGTCCAAACTGCCGCATTTGGGAATGATTTCAAAAAGAGAACAAAAGAGAGGAGAAATGTTTGCAAGAGAGAGAAAGAGAGAGAAAGAGTAGAAACAAGCGAGATAAGCAGAGTGATAAGGGTCTATTCAGTACAGTGAGGAAGAAAAGAAGAGAGAGAGAGAGAGAGAGAGAGAGAGAGAGAGAGAGAGATCGGAAGCAAGAGAGATAAGAGCTGACTGTTCCCTGTTGTGAATAAACGACACTGATTCAGTCGATCGGAAATAATTATGCAGTTCGCAGGACAAGCGGATTACAAACAAACTATCGATGTCGATCATTCTCTAAAAAAATACATAAATAGGAAAACATTTTGACGAAAAACATTGATTGTATGCTAAAAGGAAGTGATCAATAGCTCGGAGATAAAAAAGAGACAATGCGAAAAAGATTTTGAATGAGCAACCACAAGGGATAACATACGAACAGAGCGAAGGACACGAGGGAAAAAGTGTCCAATTCAGTTTAGCCAAAAAAACGAACAGCGACTAGCCAAACGAGAGTGAACGACGAAGAGAAAGAGAGTGCATTTTGAAGTAAACAGCCACTCTCTGCTGTGAAACACGAGATCTGACAGGATGAGTCTCCCTCCCTCTCTTTGTACTCGAAAAGAGATGCTATTAGTATGCTAGCCACGGTACATTAGTAACAGTATTACCTCAGTAGACGTATCATGCCAGTAAAACTCCTGACTCTTTCATGAGTGAAACCCAACTCTATTTCACCAGAAAAAAAACCCACCAAATAGTCCTTTAAAACAGAATAGTACCATGTGAAGCAGTAAAAGATACTGCACAGTACCACTCAGCCTTGGCTCAATTCAGTCAAAAAAACGTAGTCGGAAATACCTCAGTGCGTTACTTTCGAGGTCAAATCTACTGTGGGAACTGGAAGTCGATGGAATTTGCATGCGAAATTCGAGTAGTATAACTGAGTGAAAACAGGGCGAGAAGTTTGGGCGGGAAAAGAGGAGTCAACCATAAATCAGGTGGAAACTCTGCTCGTAGTCAAGGCGATTTCTATGCGAAGAAGGAAAGGAAAGAGTTTCTGACACAGAAATGGAGCTTTTCCTCTCTACAAACAGTCACTCAGAGGTCAATCCATCGCGAGATTTGCATCTACCGATCTTAAGATAACCAGCGTGTTTTATGTTTCGTGTGGGAGTCAAGTGAGGTTGGAGGGGAGAGAATAAGAGTGATGAACTAAGAGATCTAAGTGTGATGGCAGGTCGAGAGTTATCTCAATACACACTGAGTGAAATGGAGGAGTCAACTGGTGAAAAGGCCGCCGACATAATGGAGAAGAACTAGAAAAACCACTGGAATCTCGAGAGGGAGAATGATGATCTTGTTGACTGGCAAGAGGAAAGAATGAGGAGAGGAGTGATGAGAGTGGTCGGGAAGATGAAAAGAGAGGCTGGGTCGATGTTAATTAGTCGTGAAATGTTATTTGCACTAGACGAACTGTGGCTCGATCTCGCAGTGATCGGAGAGAGAGAGAGATTGGAAGAGTCAATGGGAAAGTTTGAGTAAGGGCGACTACTCGAATGACCTTCTCCCATGTGTCTGTTCATTCACAGGTCGGAACAACTCACACAATTTCAGTTCAATACACGCGGCAAAGAAATATTGCGCCGCCTAGGCAGTAAGTTTTATCGAATAATGATGGATTACCAGGATGATTGATCTACCAATGATCCCTCATGAAAATAGATTAGAGACAACACGAAATGAAGAGAGCTCATGCATAATTTGCCCGTCACTTCTAATGATTGAATTGAATTGTGACGTTTCGGGTGGAGACAAAATAACGACGTGCAAAACAGGCCGTAAATTATCAAGGATCAATTACGAATGGTGGCCAATCAGTACACATCCGGTTACAGAAAATGAAGAATATCACGTTCAGTTTGGTTCTCTTTTTGGAATAAATGGAATTGGGAAATTGGAAGAACGAATGCAGACCGTGCGAAAGAGTGGGTGAAATCGAGAGGGGAGTGATGAGTTCGATTCCAATAAGAAAACCCTATTCAACACACTTCCGGTTACAGAAAAAGAAAAAAGAGGATCGTATTCAGTTTCGATCGCTCTAAAACGATAGTGGTGGGGTGTTTGAAACGATGCCAAAGAGAGCCCGTTTAGAACATCGTAAAAGCGGGAAATTGACTCACTTGTTCACGTGGGAGAATTGTGTGTGTTGGAGTGTTCGAAAGTCGAAATCTTTTCCTCGTTTGGGGGAAAAGTCGATGTTCCTTCTAGACGTTCGCTAGAAGATTCCAATCACTCTGATGTCGGTTTCCTCCTCTTCTTCTTCTCACTTATGAGTGTCTATCATCGTCGGCTCACTTTTGCCGAGGTTTCGCTTGTTCTGCGTCTGCGCTCTCTCGCTTTCACACGATATCTCACTCGCTCTTGCACTCTGCACCTTCTCAATATCACCTGATCTCTCGTCGGGGAGCTCATTTTTTGCCCCGTCCCTAGTGAGCATGGGCAAACGTTTCGGCTCGAATTACCCTCTCCTAATTGCCTGCTCTCTCCTCTTCTCTGATTGTCTGCCGTCTCTCATAATCCCCCAATCTCTAGTCCAATTCATAAATCTGCCCAATCTGTTCCATTGTGAGAGAATCCTCGTGATCGGATAAATATTTTATCGACTATTCAATCGGCCAAAAAACGTACTCGTAATCAATATCTACAGATACTGAGTGGGGGCTACCGTATCCTCCTCGAGAGAATACTGTAGTCCGCTTAGACGATTGTGGACTTCACGGATGATTTCCACTTGTGGTAGACGAATTTGTCGATGCCTCCGTAGAAATAACTGATGAGAGCGGAAACGATGAAAAAGTAGGCGAGACCACACTGCAATTTGTCTTTTATCATTTAATATTTAATTTTTAATACATGAGCATACATAATATAGCTTGGTTTTACATCTACATTCGGTTTTTGACGGAAAATTGTCAAAGCAACAATTCACTGATTCCCTTTCATTTCAGTCTATTTTCACTGTGTGAGAGATTACACAGCTTGAACGCCTTGCTATTTCAACACCCATTGGTCGAACGATGCATCGAAGGACTAAATCAGAATGTTGACCCACCTGAACTGGTCCGATGCAAGTGAGATGGTAGGTCCACACGAGAATCACTGACAACCAGAAGATGAAGGAGCACACTTTCACGAGGTAGTTCGATATCCGCTCGTGAGACTGAAATGAAAACTAATTATTTATTGAAATTTAAAATGGTCAAGGGTGGAACACTACAAGTTGGACTAATGAAGTTTTTCGTAGCATCATGTATGCAGAAGATTTGATTTTTATGCAAGCAAATCTAAATTGTCTATTTAGCTGCTAAATTCTTTTTCAACAAAAAATAGTCTGGTAGACTCACACTCCTCCACACTCCTTGTCCCGTCGACGTATCGAAGAGACGAGCTGAACATCGCTCCTCACTGTAGAATTGAGCCAATCGAGACTCCTTTGACTGCCACAAACTGGAAGAAAAGCAAGATAAAATTTTACAATTACTCAACTTTATCAGCTGGTTTGGGGTATTAATTCAGCTGGGTTACCTGGAGATATCGCATAGAATTCGGGAAGTAACGCAAATTTCAAGACGGGAATGGTGATAACGAAATTATCATAAAGAAACTGGGATGTCTTCCCCTCAGAGATTTCTTGTCAAATTTCGGGATTTTTGTCGGGCGTAGATAAATTATTTATATTATTCAGTGATACATTGTAATCACACTAAAATGACATATTTTCGATGACACTCACTTGTTGAGCCAATGGGAGAGTTCTTCTTTCTCCTTCGGCACTGATTCCAGCGGAATCTTCTCGATGTGGAAGTGCACCTGGAAGTGTAAATTCTCTCTGAAAATTACTCTACTCCCTAAATTAACGAGAAAGTTATCGGAAAAATAAAAGAAATTAATGACAGAGCTACAGTATCGGATTTGTGTATTTTACCTCTTTAGGAGCCCTTCCTTGCATCACAAGATTCACTTCACTCTGCACGATATCATACGGATATCCGATGGTGATGTCATAGATGTGAGAGCAGTAGTTTGCTGCAAAGACGAAATATTAAGAGAAAGTGGTATGAAAGACTGGAATCACTATTCAAAAATTGAGAATACGTCAAATGTGAGCTTAGGAATAAACAGATCGATAACGATATTAATCCATGGAGATGAAAGATGGACGGAATTACTCAAAAGTTGCAGGTGAAAGAGAATACAAAGACTCAGGAACACAGATCAAATGTCCGTTTTATGCAAGGCTGAAAGCTCAAAGATCACCGTCTCACCTCTTCGCATTCTCGTCAGTAGATGGTGAAAGCCGGTGAATCGCGGGTAAATGAGATGCTCCAGTTTCCTACAATAAATCTTCGTTTTCAAGACGGTTTTTGTAAAAAGACATCTGTAGATATTAGTTTTTACGTGTACCAATAAGATCAGAAACTGAAAATGAGTTCGACAATTGCATCATTCCTATGCAATTCTTACCTGAGTCCATTCTTGCTCGCGTATTCCTCACTCTTCTGAGTTGTCCACGGTGATTTATCCGTTCCTTCGGGGAAGAGAAGCAACTGAAAATTTCCTAATTTTTATACGCAAAACCATTGTGAAATATCTATTCGAAGTCTGAACTAGAATGTGAGCAGTTTCAGTTCAGTTTTAAGTCGTTTATCAAGAGGCTATTCGGGTTCACAGGGGATCGAATGGGAGCTCTGACGACGTTGAAAAGGCTCAGTATCTTCGGTTGATTTTCGTCTGACGAACGTATCATCTTGAATGGTTTTCGGAATGAAGATCGGTCTCTTGTCGAGAATGAGTGGAAATCAGAGATGATCCCGATATCGAATAGGCAATGGCGAAGGGTCCATCCGTTAGAATCTCGTGCGAAACAGGGATCTTGGATTGGAGCTAGAGCCAGAGTCCTCCAAACTCGAGTCATCGATCTAGTTAGAGAGAATCAACAAGTATACGGATAGTGAGGATCAATTCAACTTGTAGGTCATACCCATCACACGGCGACCACTCCGGCTTGGATGGGGAGTGGTCGCCGTGTGATGGGCTTGGATGAATGTGAGCAATAGATGAAATGTAGTGCTTGTACCCATTTCCACGAGCCCGTTGTTTCTTCATTTTTGTATCTCTTTAAACATGCATGATATCACAAATTCTACCTATCGATTCCAACCTGGTAGTTGTTGCCCATTCCAGTGTAGTAATCGATAGCCTGGTCGAAACTCTCCATATCCAATTCCATATTTCGCTCGAGAAAAACGAATTGAGAAGCCGCCATTCCGAAACCTAAAGTGTTGCGTAATCATTACTCATTTATCTTCAACTGCATCTGACCAAGATATCTGACCTCATAGTTGATGATTATTCAGATGGCATTCTTTTTTTTAAATACGAAAACTCATTTTAAAATCTGACCAGCTCCTGGTAGACTCTTCAGTTGAGCCTTGAGAGAAATCTTAGAAGTGGTGATGAGCCATGGATTCTGCTGATAGAGAGCCGACCAGTAGTACATCCAGTCCAATCTGAAGTACGAGTTGCGTCATCACTATACAATTACTAGAATAAATTCATCGGTTTCATCATTACTATATAACTCATTTTTTTTTTGCTATTTGCTACAAGTTATTGCTAACCTCGTTCGATGGTTCATGATAACAATTGCCGGCTCTTCCGGATCGATGAGTTCACCAGAAACACGAACTCGCAGACGAAAAATGAGCTCGAGAAAGGACTGAAATACGAGAATTTTTGCCAAATTACAACTACAAATTTCAAAATGTTTCAATAACAGACAATTCACTTACGATGGGTATGAACATCCAGAAGGAAATTGCTCGATCCATCAAATTCCTCCATTGAAGATGTCTGAAATTTAAAAAAAAATTCTTCCAACTGTCAAATGAGTTTCATCAGTTCGATAAGATTCTCGACTTCACCGTGAGAACGATTAGAGTCCTACGGCAGATTGGAAAGAAAGAAAACAAAAAATAACGACTGACCGTCCGAGGAAAATGAGAGGAAGGAAGAGGGTGATGATGTAATTACCGAAGAGAGCAGTGAACAGAATCATGATTCCGAAGGACCACCCAAGGAGGGGGCGAAAGACTGAATTGAAGAGAAGATTGAATCGATTTCATTCGATTAGCGCATAATTTTGCACCTCCAGAAGGGGTGAAGGTCCGAGAGAACATGTGAAAATCAGATAGCCTTTCTCGATATTGTACGATCTCTGACCCGCTTCTGGTGTTTTGAGAGGACTATGGATTATGCGTGTTAAGTTGCGGAAACAATAAAAAAATGTTATAGCAAAAAAAAACTCACTTTTTAGTAGAAACATCGCGATCACGTTGCGATTAGCATTGATCTGAGCAAAGTTATGATCACAAAACGAGAGTTCCGAAGCGGATCAGTGCACGCTCTAGCACATGAAAAGTAGAGACTGACCCAGAAAGAGACGAGAGAGTGTGGGAGAAGAGGAGAGGGTAGAGAAGCAGAATGAAGAGATGAGACGAGTGAAAGGAGATCAGAGAGGAGAGTGAGGAACTAATTGATAGAGAAAGAAGAGACTGAGAAAGGAAGCAGGAATTGATGCACTTCACTGAGACAAAATGATGAAGAGAAAGAGAAAGCGTCACTGGATATCGTCATAAAAAGTTTGCCCTGTGCCTCGGAATATTTTGCTGACAAGATCATAGAACTTAGTCACACATCTAGTCTACAGAAAAGAATGCAGTGAATCTACAGATACTTGTCTCATATCTGCCCGGAACAGTTTAATATGGAGTCACATCTTCAAAAATTTATAATTAATTATTGCTTTTCGAAATTGAATAAATGTTTAGTATGAATTTGTTGAAGATACTGTAGGCGGCTGAAGGCACAATGCATTTCCCTATTTTTCAGCTTTGAAGAAAACAATGAGAAGTGTAATTTACATTTAGACACGCCATTACCGAGCAGTGCATCTCGATAATGATTATATATAATTAAATAAATTAAATTAAACAAAATATAATTTATAACCGTTTAACCGTGACCGTTATTTAGTTTAATTTGGCCGGAGAGTGCATCTTTTCCGGATCCGCGTTTTAGGGAAAAACGGGCGCGCGAAAATGTGATGTTTGAATCGCCTTTCTTTCCCGCACTTTGAATTATTTCCTGTTTTTCCTGTTTTCTTTATTATTGATTGTCAGTTTACTTATTTTTTCACGTTAGAGCAGTCGTACAATCACTTGTGGTTAGTATTGATCTGGTTCCGTCGATTGTACCACCGTTTTTATGCTAATATCCCTCGTTTCCAGTACAATGGCCGACATGGAGACAGCGCATCAAGAGAATGTGAATCCTCTGAGCTCGCCGAAGACTGCCTCAGGCAACGATCAACAGTTCAGCATCGTTAGAACGCTGGGAGAAGGTGCGTTTGCTTCTGTACCTCGTATTCTAACTCTTTCACCTCGGCATTGATTCGTTGTTCTCGTTGTTCTGGCTGACTTACTCATGTTTAGGCGCGTATGGCGAGGTTCTGCTTGTGACGGACAGACGAGATCTCAATTTGATGGCTGCGATGAAAGTGATGAACCTAGACCACAGTGCAATTGCGAGGAAAGAGTGCAAGAAGGAGGCAAGTACTTTGATTTCAAGCTTAAGCTAGCTTGTCTTTTGTGAAATTCTAGGTTTATGTTCAATCCCATGCCATTTATGTGATTTACTGACGCGTTATGACGTGCTGTAATAAATTATCTTTCCAGATGCTCATTCAACAGCTGCTCTCCGAAACGGGCAACCATCCCAACATCATTCATGTAAGTCTAGTAACTCATCAAACTCATAAGCGGATCGAAGCTCATGAAACGTTTGTTATCGATTGATTCTCAGTTCATCGGCTATCGTGTGGACGGTAATCTCATGCGTCTCTTCATCGAATATGCGGATGGAGGAGAACTATTCGATCAGATTGGTACGCCAACCTTTCGCCAGTGATAGGTTAGGATCTTCAAGTCATGCACCGCTGATACTTGTCGATTTTTAAAATGCGAACCTCCGCTTTCATGCTAAATATCACTCTGTATATTATAAATGCGGATCGCAACTGTGTAATTTCGCAGCACGATTGCGAAGTCCCCGAAATAGAGTAAAGCGATATACTTTACCTGCAGCTATAATTGTATTGTTCTTGCTCTGTCTGAAGTTTACACCAAAAATGACATAACCATTTGATGTTTAGTGCGCACATGGTATTTAGTGTAACTGTAACCTTACGAACAGGTATTTATTTCAGAGCCGGAGAAGGGCGTTGAGTCGACGTGGAAGGCCCGTCACTACTTCAGACAGCTCATGGAGGGAGTCAAGTTCATGCATCAACTCGTCAGTTATTTTCCTATTAATAATCGATATTTCCATCAACTAACTTAACATTCAAATTGAGTCAATCAATAATCTTCACTTCTTCAGGGAATCTGCCACCGTGACATCAAGCCGGAGAATCTCTTCCTCACAAAATCAGGTATGCTGAGTTTTTAGTCTCGCGGAATAAATAAAATCAGCGTTTCAATGATTTTTCAAATCCAATATTCTTTTGTTGCATGGCAATCTTCGGTTGGAATGAGGTTACATAATTACGTATAAAGTGAGTATGTTCAGATGTGCTCAAGATCGGCGACTTTGGTCTGGCTACAGTGTTCCGTAACGAGGGAAAGGAGAGACTGCTGACGATGCCCTGTGGAACGAAGCCATATGCAAGTCCCGAACTGATGAACAGAATGTATCGGTGAGTGCAAATTAGACTGCATTATTCTGAGTGAACTACTTTTGTCATAATTTTTGTCATTAAAAGCCCGAGAAAATTAGGTAGACTGTTAAAAATGTTTTTTCCACTTGATTTTGATGTGCTCTCAGAAAAAATAAGCGCTCGTGGTATGGCGCATACTGCTCATATACTTCTCTTCTGCATTTTAATCTTGAATCATACATTTAAAAACACGGAAAATGCTCGTCAACAATTTTTTTTAAGGAGACAGACCCTCGAAACCTTTATAGAAATATATTTAAAAAAATAAAAATTCTGTAAGAATCAATTGATATCTGACCAGTTTATATATTTCGCAATAAGCAGTATATCACGTATGTCTTGAATTGATTATCTTATCGATAATTAAAAAAAAAACTAAAACATGCCGTATTGCAGCGCACAGCCGACGGACGTCTGGTCGTGTGGAATCGTGCTGGTAGCGATGTTGTGTGGAGAACTGCCTTGGCAGGTGCCCAGTCCGTAAGTCTATTGCATCATTACTATGCAACAAGTACATAAAACAAGAGAAGAACAGATGAGTTGATAGTTAGAAATGAATTACTGCTCCACTCCTTTCAGACTATTCTTTTTTTCTGCTGTTCGTTGCTATCGAAAAAATATGGACATTGAAATTCAATGATTGAATTGTATTTATGATGATTATTGTTTTGCAGTGAGGACCCGTCGTTCCGTGATTGGATTCGAGCCGTTCCCGGAGTGGAGAAGAAGATGCCATGGAATAAGATTGAGAAGCAAGCATTGTGTGAGTGATGGATTGGGTTACGGTAGCAGGGATAGAGAAATGAGGAGTGAAATTGAAGTAGGGAGTCATTCGCGATTCGTAAAGTAAAATCAAGTGTACCGATTGATTTGTGTTGTGTAGAGGATAGTGCACAGAGTTTATCTAGTCAGGCGACGTTTCTCCTCCATTTCAGTTCTTCTCAAGGCGATTCTCAACAGCGACGAGAAAACGCGTGCGTCTGTCGACCGAATTCTCTCCCATCCGTGGTGTACCGACAGAGAGACGTTCGAGAAAGGTACGGTAACCGCCGTTCATCATTTACTGTAAATAGGAAAAAATCGGTAACGCGCACGGTGGTTTCATGTCTCTGCAAGTTTACTTTTGATATGATCGACTAATTTGTCCTTCGAGGTTATCGAAATATAAAACTGCGGCAAACTGCTCTATATTTTTATTATCATGTGTCCAACTTGTCTCCATGATAGCTCTCCTCCATTCAGTCTCGGATAACTCGGCCAAACGTCGTCGTCCGAATGGCGACTCTCCTCTGGCTGCTCCTCCTCTTCTCTCTCAACCTCTCTCTGTCGTTCATCGAGGCATCGCCACTTCTCCCTCTGCTTCTTCTTCCACTAGAGAGGGAACCGCAGCCGCATCCAGAGCCGCCTTTTCGCAGCCTGCACGCATTGATGCACTCCTGCTTTCGGAGAGCCAGTGGAGTCAGAGCCAGCGATTAGATGGATGGGTCAGTCAAGGAAAGGGGAAGGTTACGGTAGGAGGTGGTTATCGACGAATATGTTTATGGTTGATGGGTATGACAGTTTCTATATATGCGAAACGCGAGTATTACAGGATGCGCTGTCGAGACTCGCGAGAAGAATGACTCGCTTCTGTGTGACCACCGACGTCAACCTCACCTGCCAGAAGGTATACTGTAGTTTGATCAGGATTACAGTACGAAGCACTGCAAAATAGAAGCAGTTTGTATGTAGACAATGCTCGTCTACCTACATAGTTTGTATTACACTAATATTCTATCACGTACTATAGGTAACAGGGCTACTCAATAATGTGTGGCTGTTCAGGTTATCTCTGTGTGTCAGCAGCACGGCGTGACGACGAATTCGAAGACGCCAACTGAGGTGAGCATTATTTATTTTATCTTTTAATCAGTTATTCAGAAAAAAAGGAAGTATATCACGTTCCAATTGTTTTTTATTCTTCAGATCGTGGGCACTCAACGCGACGTCTCCTTCATTGTCGCCATCTATCAGGTATGCCAAATATATTTGTTTTATATTTCGAAAATCAGAAAATTCCGAAGTTTTGTATTCCCAATCTGATTTATGTTTCGCTCTCAATTCTTAAACTCAACTTCTATCCTTTATTTGTTCAGTATCCGCTTCCAATGTTATAATAATTTTAATAATAATAATAATAATAATAAAACAAATTGTCTGCAGATGTCTAACATGCACGATGACGATCTGCCCGGAGGTTCCATGCAGAAGGTTATGGTCGACTTCAGAAGGTACTGTAGTACAGATTACGGTAGTATGGGGGAGTAGACTTGAGCCAATTTCTTGATTACGCATAGTAATAAGCTGCCGGTGAATATCAAGTCTGATATTTATTTTTCTTTGATTCATATTAAATCATACCGATCCATACCGTATGTAACTTCTCCTACCGTAATCCTATCTTCAGATCGCGTGGCGACGGTCTCGAATTCAAGCGTCTCTTCCATCGTCTTCGTGCGGATTTCGTGCCGATTATCTGCGAGCAGGGAACGAATTGGCTGGAGCAGCACGGTCTCACCAAGAGTCAGATGCCCCCACCGTGCGGCGCATCCTGAGAAGTCGCGCGCGCATCGATAGGCTACAGTACACCCCCATCTTCTTTCCTACTGTACAGATACTGTGAATACGGGCTTTCCCACCATTGTGCATCACCCCCGAAGTTGTGGTTCCGTTGATTTCCCCCATTTGAGTCTTTGCAGTTTTATGCTAGAAATCTACTAATTTCCTATCAATGCTAGTTTGCTAATCTGAATAATCTTGCTAAGTTGTAGTCATGGATAAAACTCGTTTCTTTTCATTTCTATCGTGATTCAAGCGAGTTTCGTGGGAATTGGAGGCTTCAGCAGACGTAATTTGCACCTGTGAAATAAGACAGATGCCACGCTTGAAACCCCTAATTGGAAAGAAAGAAGCTTTGATCTTTCAGTTGCCTGCTTCAATTCTGCCAACTACGATATTTCCTTTGTATATCGGCTCCTCCACATTGCTATTGACGTGAGCAGTGCACTTTTTCTCACAATTAAGACTTTTCATCTGGATACAATCTATTTCTATCTGTAATCGTATCAAGAGCTCGATGTAGCCAGTTATTTGATTGTACCTGTGCCTGATATCTAGTACTCCACCTACTTTATCTTCAATTCGTTGTAGCCTCTCTCTCTCTCTCTCTCTCTCTCTCTCTCTCTCTCCTCTCACTTCTCTCTTCTTTCTTCTCCTTCCATCTCATTGTTGCCCGTAGCAACAGACGTGAAGTGAGAGTATCCACTGCCTATCCCTCTCAATACTCTCATTCTCCTCCCCTTTCTCTAGGTTACGTGAGTCATTCTTACCAAATTACTGTGAACAAAACCTAATAACCAATACTGTTTTCAATTGTTGTAGAGTTTCGAACAGTCCCTACATTGCTTTGATTGAGATCTCTTTCACGTCGACCCGATAGTAAGGGGGTTGGAGTGGGAGAGCTTGTAAAATTTAGACACCCTGACCTGTAAAATTTAGACACCCTCTCACCCTGACTCCTTCTGATGGGTTAGAATCGCTTGATTTCTCAATTGATTCCAGATTCAGTAATGGCTCCAATACGATCTCGTCGTAACTCGACCAAATCGACGGCGACTTCTTCTCAACAAAAGATTCTCTCCAAGTTACTCGACTTTCTCGATTCGTCCATCTGGCATCTTCCCATTGAAACTTTCATCGAACAGCAGAGTATAGGTCAGTCAGGAAATATGAAATAGGGAAGAAATTGTTTTGGATGCTACGAAAAATATTTTAAACAATACATTCTATAGAATGCCAAGTAGCGATTGTACACACTCATTCATATTTCAACACATTGGATCTCTGATTATAGGTAGTCTGGTATATTTCACCACACGGGGATAGGGAGACAATCTTATGAAATAATATTTCCTTTCGTCTGTATTAAAATAAACATGGATACGAATTCAATAGGCCGCTTGAGCGGGAAAATGTCGTTAGTAAATTTTTTTCCTTTCAGCGTTGTAAAATGCTGAAAACATTACAGTATTCGATCGTCAGCAGGATGACAGCGATCTCTACATGAGAGTCCATCACGAATTCGGAAATCTCGTGGATACTCTACTCGAATGCTTCTGTGAGGTAAGATAATGTTATGCGAACCTCCAGAATCACAATGAGATAATATTATGAAATATTGAGGAGCTCTCTCTAACTTTTTGACACTCTCTTTCTGAAGGTTAGACTGTGAAAAGGCGTACCTCATTATTGATCTCATAGAATACAGAGGAAGTACATTCTTCTGCACTTGAAATTAGCCGTCAAAAAGTTCTTCTTACGTATTTTCCCTCCATCTTGGAACTCTCCTAATGAGCTTGTTTTATTTCTCATGAATTCCCTCTTCTTTCGCGTGACGTCTTCATTCTAATGGTGCATCGTGTAGATTCCATTTAATTAGTGAATTATTTAATTACAGGACACGGGAATTCGTCCAGAGGAACTCGTCGGCGCTCTTGAGAAGATCGAGAAGGAGAGAATGTCCGCCAAAGCTAAGGTTGCGTAGTCATGATGTAATCGAAGAAAGAGAAACAGCGAAAAGCTTAGTGTGCTGCGTAGCAATGAAACAACTACAAATGGCTTTCTCGAAGCCTTAGAAGTGTGACTCGGTTAAATTTCACGAAATAAAGTCAGTAATCGATAAGTTCTATAGTAAACGTCGAAAATCAATGGGGTTCAGGCAGCCTACGAACCGCTTGCTGCAGCTCAGAACTACGCCGTCTTCGTGCCCATGATGATGAGGAAGAACGTGGAGCTGCAGCTGCAGGCGCTGCAAATGATCGAGGTAAGACGCGCCTGCGGTGCTGTGTAAAAATCTACTGGATTTCATGCACTCGAAACGCTTCAATAATCATTCTTGCGCAGTTCATGTGCGGCATCATTCCGACAGTGCTGAAGATAGAAGAGAGCGATTCGTTGAGAGGACGAGTGGTGCACAATCTGAGTGGAGAAGATGCGGAGAAATACGTGCTACTCACGGTTCTCAGGTGATTTTTGTAGTCTGTAAATTAGTCAGTGATCTTTGATCTTTTGCAGACAGTCCAAGGACGAATTCGACTCATCGCAGCAAAGTGAAAAACAGGAGATTGAGGTAGGTATATTTTCAACGAAATCGATTAATCTATTTCTATTCTCTCATACTCTTCATAAGTTCATCAGACACTGTAGGCTACAGTATGTAGAGTGAAGTGCAACTACGCATGACCACTCCAATGAAATTGTTGATGGCTTATACATATTCTTGTACTTAACTGACCGACGTATTTGTGTGCAGGACTATGATAATATAAATAGGCTTAGATCTTTGGTTACTTTATATATTTTTTGTATTTTAACAACAACAAAAATACTTTTATGCCCTCAGGCGATGCTTCGCGCCGAGGATTTCCAGAAAGATCGAGCTCGTCTAATGGCAGAAGCAGAGCAGAATGAAAAGGATGTCGAGGCTGCTCTCGCACTTCCGGTGGGTTGAGGATTACCTAGTGATGACGCAATCTCTCAAATCTCGAGTTAAAAGCTAATGGCAAAAGAGATTTACCAATAAAAAATAATCAAAAAAAAATGTTTAAATGTCGTCTGCTCCTCCTCCAACGAGAAAGGACAGTCGACCTCCTCTGCCCGCGCAGAACAAGCCAGAGTCGGTGCAGCAAGGAAAGGAGCCGCAGCTGCAGCAGATGCAGCAACCATCGGAGGAGAAGAAAGAACCACGGACGAAGAGCAGAGGAAGAGAGGACAGCAGAGATAAGGTGAGGATTGCGTAGGGATGATGGCTAAACAAAGAACGCAATTGGCTAGGAGCAAGATTTCCATGGTTTAAAACCAGAGAGAACGATCTCCGACCTCTTCTTTCCTCACGCTCTCTCGTTGGCTCACTGAAACGAGAGAGTGAGCAGAATGAGGACATTTGAGAACAGAATCCTTGGAGAACTTTGCTCTTAGCAAATTTGATGCAAGACACCGAAAAATTCAGTGCAATACACTGAAATTGCAGCCGGATCGTCCCCTCTCTCGTGCTCCTTCCGCCAAGGGCGACAGGAAAGTGTCCGTTGAACGGAAGCCGAGCATGGGAGTGGCTGCAGTGGTCGATGCAGCAACTGCAGCCACTGCAGCAGCCACAGTTGCAATTGCAGCAGAGAAACGACCGCCCACTGGTGAGATCTCTACTGCTGCATAAATTGATTGTAAACTAACGGGAATTTAGAATTCATTATTGATGGCGCGGAATCAGTCCTCATGTACAAACACAGTCGAGCAATGTGCAATGAAAAAATACAGTAAATTATTTACAGCAGAGAAGAAAATTTCTTCGGTCGAGAGGAAGACGAGTGTGAGCGTGGCTGCAGCAACTGCAGGCACTGCAGCAGTCGTAGTTGCAGCGTCAGAGAAGCGACCGCCTACTGGTAAATTCTGTTGTTTTTCCAACAGTTGTCGATAAACAATCGATCCTAGAACAACAGAGTTCGGTAAGAATGCATTGTGAAACACACTTGATACAATGTCCCGTCTATCGATTCTCTCTTCTGAATTTCCCTCTTCTGCAGCAGAAAAGAAGCTTCCCTCCACCGCTTCTGGAGAGCGAAAAACGTCAACGACCACGTCCCGACCCGGCACGGCCAAAACTAAGGTTAATTTCAAAACACTATTACCGAAAATGCAAAATTCCCGAAAAATAAAATGTAAACGTGATCATTCGAAGCCATTGCACGTTACGTTGGTTTCCATATTGCATTGGAGACTCTGCGATTGCTGTTCCAATAATCTCATTTTCCCATTCTCAGAAGCCCTTGGCCCGCAAGAGTTCCTCAATCAAGAGTGCCGCCGAACCCTCAATTGATTCAATCGATGATGGAATTGAGGGGAAGAAGGGAAGGACGGCTGCTGATATTAGGGTACGGTAGAGTGGAGGAATACTGTAAATAACAAGTTCTTCTCGAGAGTCGAATTTAGGACTCTTTTCCTATGAGGAATGAACTGAAAATATAAAAAAAATTTCATCAGGCTCTTCTCCAAGCCGGCGATCAGCTGGATCCTGAAATGCTAGCTGCAAGGTACGGTACATCGTTAATCGATATCTTATCCAGTAAATCGGTAACTGATTTTATTTCAGAGCAGCGTATCTTCGTGAGCAGCGAAGCAAGTTGACTCAGATGAAACAGGCGGAGAGGGAGAAACAATTAGCTGTGAGAAATTTTCGTTCTCGTTTGTTTTGGAGCAAAAATGATTATGTTTCTCCTCAACTTCTAACTTTTCGTTCTCGTTTGTTTTGGAGCAAAAATGATTATGTTTCTCCTCAACTTCTAACTTTTCGTTCTCGTTTGTTTTGGAGCAAAAATGATTATGTTTCTCCTCAACTTCTAACGCACTTAAAATTACCGATATTTGCAGGCAAATGCTTCCGCGACTCAAGATCGACCGAAGACAGCGAAGGCGGCGAGAGGAATGATGAGAGGAGCGAGGGGAGAAGGTGAGGAGAGAGGGGAATGATAGAAAAAAATATGGTTGTGAACGTCTACTTTCGCATCCGGAAGCACGATCGGGAATCAATCTTTGGATTTCAATGGTTTCGATATCGCGCATATGAAAAAATGTAGCATTCCAAAGATCTGAAACTCGGATGAATTAGATTGAAAATATTAAAAAAAAAATAGTTTTCAGGAGGCGGAGAGGAGATCATCGCTGCTCGCAAGGCACTAGTGGAGAAACTGAAGGAAAACGTTTGATACAATATTTTTTCTATTGCCCTATTCTATTTTGACGAAAAAGACTTTAATATCTTTCACTAATGAATGAGTTCCATTCTATATCTTAGCTATATTTTCGATGTGAGCAATCCAGTTCTCGTGGATTCAAGTAATTCGCTGTTGTAAGTGAACAAATATCCACCTGATCAGAACAAATTAAGCGGAAGATTGTGATTGTACTAACAATAGCACTAGTTGTTCTTTCTCCAATCTATTCCTGTATTATTCTGTATGCGCTGATTCTATGATCTCTTCTCCCGATAAAGATATAGCTAATAATGGACAGAGTAAACAGCTAATCATAGTTGTTCTCTTCACCCCGAGACGAGATGATCCGTAGATACTGACATTGAGAAGAATGATCCTGACCTATCTAAATCCTCATCCTCACCCTGACGTCATCGTCTGTCGTGACGAATATGTAATGTAATGTTGTTCCATAATTTGTGGCATTGATTTTCTTCGAATTCAATTCTAGAAGCGACAGTCAACTGATCGATCTCTCTGCATACAATCAACATAATCTCTCGTAAACATCGGTTGTATCAGGTACGGTAACACCCGAATTAACATACGTTTCGCCTTCTTCTCACTAAAATCACCTCCGGCTACCTGTTTCGCACTCTGCGTCTGTGCCCCTCCTCCCACATGATTGATTGAACGGGCAAACTGCAGTGAACCGTCGCGGTGTGCATTAGGAGGCGAGAGCGGCAGACGACCAGAGAGTGCGGGAAGGGAGAATCACACTGATCGGAGAGAGAAGGTGGACACATGCAGAAGAGGATCGAGAGTGAGTGGAGAGGTGAGAGGGCAGAGATGCAGAGGAGGCAAAAGGATACTCTTTCATACCTCTCTTTCTCTTGTCCATTCCGTCCTATCCATACCAGCCCTCCTCCCAACCCGAACTCGAACTACTATACGGATCCATTGATTATTCTCCCCTCGGACACGTTTCAAAACTTTTTCGCTCGGGCCGTCAGCTTTAATGATAACGCACAGCATCAAGTTGGCGCCATCCCAATAACGTCTTTCGTTGTCTGACTCTCACGTTTCGCGAGCTCTCTCGGTGATTCTCTCTTTCTCTAGCTTGATATCGTCCATACTCATTCGGATGCTATGATAACGTCCTGAGTCACTATCAGAAACGTCCATCATCTAAAGATTCCATACGAATCGATTGAATTCCCTGCTTGCAATCGATAAACATCAGCTCCCTCATCAAGTCGTGTATTTGTTTTCACACGCGTCAAATCGGCTTAGTCGTTCACTTGTCTCTCTCTTTCTCCGTCTCTCTCTCGCTCGCTCGCTCTCGCTCTCTCTCTCTCTCTCTCTCTCTCTCTCTCTCTCTTCTCCACCCCACTCTCGATCCCGAATCTCGCCCCATCACTTTCACCACACCACTACCACCCTTCATTTCGCACCCCTCCCATTCTACAGCTTTCTCTCTTTGATCTACCATAGAATGGATCAAATATCATCCGAAAATCACCCTTCATCATTATTTACTTACCGCACTTAGGAACTTTCCCCCACTAGAGAGAGATCAGATGAGATCTGATATCTAATCGACGGATCTGGATATTTCTCTATTTCCGTTCTCTCAATTTCTCTTCCACTCTCCTTTTCTCCTCTCTCTTTCTCCTCTCCTTTATCACATTGCTAGCCGACGTGGAGCGAATTTATTGTTCTAGTCACCCGCTCTTTTTCCAGAGAGGAGAAGAAGAGGGAGGGAGGGGCTGTCGATTGATAGCCCAGCCGTGTCTAGCGTCCGAAATCGAGCCGTTGTCCATTTTTTGACAGGAACGATGACAGTTTGGTGGAATAGACACTTCTTTCGAAGGATTCATCAGTATTCAGCGATTTTGATAAGGGCCTCTCATTTCTCCTCTCATTTCAAATAGTTGATTGGGTCTCGTCGTATCTTAGTGCCAGTTGATACTTACTTCATTGTGGTTTACTACGCAACTTGTAACTACTCGAGTCGCTTACATTTGTTTTCTCCTATTTTCCCTTGGAATTTCACTTGTTATCGATCAAACATCCGTTGCTTGTTGATTTCGTCGTCGATGTCAATTACACTCAGAAAAAAATACTCTGGGATCAGGATACAAAATGGCAAAGTTCACTTACCTGTAAATGAAAGTGCTAGTGATTCTCGCATTTGAGTGAACATTAGACGTGTCCTGTGCCTTAAAATCAATAGATCCCTTTCAATGATGAGAATTGATCTATCTACCCATTCACTGTCTCCTATCGTACTCCCTATCCTCTACTCTACAGTGAGTCATAATTTTCCGAGTTCACCTCGCGATTCATACATTATCTCGTTGCGCTCTCGAGCGTTGATAAAATATATAATTAAGTGGGTGATTCTACAATGGAAAGGCGTCGTTCGTCGGAAGAAGAGGCTCAGTTGGACAAGAAAATTGCATTGATCAGAGAGAAGAATGCAAAGATCGTCGAGAAGGCGAAGGTACGACATCTTAGCTTGCACCATTTTAGCATGCTTTCGGGTTCTTTTCTTATCTTTCTCTATTTTTTGTTTCTTATGCAATCTTACTCAATTGTAGTATGCAATCAATTCAATTCGTATTCCGCCAGAGGGATCTTATGAGATGATAATTATCTTCTGGCGGAATAAAGAACTGAATAGAAAGAATTGAATTGGTTGCATTCTAAAATTCAAAATCTAAAAACATTACGAATTAATGCAACGAGATTGTTTTCTGGGATGAATCATTCTTTTCATTTATTTTCATTTCCCCGTTTTTTCATAAATACTTTGATAATTATGTGTTTAGGAGGTAGAAGCGGAGCGTGAACTGCTCGGAGATCAGCCTGAGAGGAAGAAAAGCAATCAGATGAAGGAGGTCAGCGACTATTTTCTCTCTCTCTCTCTCTCTCTCTTGAACCTCTCCTTTTCGGGCGAAATCTTGTCAGCCTTTTGAGTGTTTGTTCGGCGCCTTTGAGTGAGATTTGAGTGATTTCACTGATGAGTGAGGCGATTAGGAAGAGAATTGAAAGAAGTGATTGTTGCACGAAACAAATACATATTCTTGTGAAGATTTTTCCTTTCTCACTAGTTTTGACTATGTCACGTGAGTGCACGCATTTCTATTAATAATGCAGGTGAAAATAAACAAAACTGCTATAGGAATGATAGTTTCACTCTCTAAGTAGTACTTTTAATCGATCAAACATCAATATTCTTTCAGAATCATCGACCTGCCAATCACAACAACAGGAGGAAATCGAGTGGAAAAGACGACGCCTTTGATAGAGAATGGGACAAGGGAAAGACACCGTACGAAATTATCTTTTTTTTAAAAATACAACTATATTTTTACGATAATGCTACAGAGTTTTTGTGACTAAAAAGCATTAGTTATGGCTGTTTCACTTCTTTATCTTCATACATACATTCTCTCCCACGGTTGATAAGGTTTATCAATGTTATTGCTGGTTTGTTGTTATTCTCTTTTTGAAGGATCCCGTACAACTGATTGTTACCCACTTTGTTTATGATTGCCAGGATTATGATAACTGACTGTTCAAATCGGAAAAAACAAAACAAAAAAATCTTGTATGACATTGATTTGAAAAATATTTAAAATTTGGATAAAAAGATCTTTGCAGTGTGGAGAAATGGCGTGAGAACGTGCCGTCCATTGAGAATGTCGATAGAAGAGTAAGAGGAGGAGGAAGAGGAGGAAGAGGAACTGGAATGGGAGGAGGAAATCATGGAAGGAGAGGAATGGGTACGACAACTTTTATCGAGATTCGAACCCTTACATTAGACATTAGACATTATTTATCCTGACATCAAGGCAAAGGCCTGCAGGAGGTATCATTCGGGGGCAGAGGTGGTCAGGATCTTCGAACTCGATGCAACTGGGTCAAGGGGATGGATCTTTCTTGGCTTCCTTGGTCAATTGTAGTGTCAATCTTGGACGATAGACATTAAGCGTAGAAGTAGATTTTCCAGCAACCAGTGACGTCCTGACTAGCGTGTATCAACAGAAGCGAAAACTCACGTCGTAGTCTTGTCGACTGGGGCTTTTCTTGATAGTTGGCGACTTGAATTAGACCAAGTGGGCGATATACTTGCCGGGTTGCCCAAGCTGACTGGCAAGGATTCTCCACACTGAGGTGGGAGAGGAGCGGGGAGACTGTCGACCGCCCGTCACGAGGCACAGAATGAAGAATGAAGAAACCTTACACCCTTACCCTTACAACCTCTAGATAATTGTTTTTGGTACTTTTGGCGTTTATAATATGGCAAACAAATTTGTTTAGTGCGCAGTTCTCTCCTTTGTTGAATCAATTGTGACGTCAAGATTTTAATAATTATTATTTACCTCGGGCTAAATGATAATTATTATTATAAAAGATAAGGTGTATTGTAAATTGGTGAAATCTCAGCTCCTCGAGGAGGTCAAACTGGTGGTCGATTGGATGGAAGAGTGACGAGAGTGTCGAATGAAGGAGAAGAGACCGCAGTTGATGTCAATGGAGGAAAGAGAAGAGGAGGAAGAGGAGGACACAGAAATGGTCAGTTAGATATTTAAATATGTACAGTGATTTATATCGTTAGCAAACTTACGGATGAGCCCCGGCAGTATAGTCGCTTATCGAAGTAAAGTTCTCGCAAATGGTCTACACGTTCGAGACAATATCAATATTGTTTTTTGCAGGAGGTGAGCGAAAGATCGTGGCCGGCGGTGAAAACATGAAGATTGAGATTCGCAATCTTTCCAGTGTTAGTTTTGCTTTTCAATAGTTCCATTTTTCTTTGCTCCAACATGCTATAGAAATTGTTGATTCGGACTAATTTACTAATTTATATTTTAAATATGATATTTTCATTCAGAACGGTGAGGATCAACCGGCGCGTCGTCGTAATCAACGAGAGAGGAAACCGAGAGAACCAAAGGGAGAAGGAGAAGAGGAAGAAGAGGGAGAGGAGGAAGAGACGAGGGTCAGCATTGTTGTCTCTACTATAAATAACCGGAAATGAATGATAGAAATGCTTATCATGATGACTTTGCAGCCTCGCCAAAGGCAGAATGATAAATACGTCGTGCGGCAGGTTAGTCATCAATGAATATTTTCAAGTTAGACAAATGAACGAATTGTCGAGAACAGAATACAATTGAGGCCTGCTATATATTTTATGATTTTTTCTTCAGATCCTCCGACGAGTTGTCGATCGAGTGATTCAAACTGAGAAATATGAGAAGAGAGTGATTGAAAGGGCAAGGAAGGAGAAGGAAAGAGAAGAGAAGGGAGAGGAGAAGAAAGAAGGAGAGAAGAAGGAAGAGAAGGAGGAAAAGAAGGAAAACGAGAAGGGAGAGAAGGAAGAAGAGGAAAAGGTATGAGATCATACGAATCGTTCGAAAATTTGCTTGTCGAAGAGCCAATTGGGAATTGGAAAATTCTGAAACTAATACCAAACAATTTCGAAATATGATCATTAAACAAATGCTAATCGATCCATTTTAGGCCGCTGATAAGTACGTCACTCCTTCTCCCGAAGAAAAGAAAGAAGCAGAGAAGAAAGACGAGGAGAAGAACAACAACACTGATGCACCGGTGAGTGGGACATGACTCAAAATCTCCAGGTTGGGGTCGGAGGGTAGACTGTCTGAAACTGAGAGAGCCAATAGCTCGCGACCCCTTTATGGAGGTTTGACAATACGGGAGAATGATGTGATAAACCAGGCAGTTTTATGTTTCGCCATTCCATCAGTTCACGATTGAAACCGGAAAGGGACGAGTGATTGATTATGCCAATTCCTTTCAGGCCGGTACCACTGTCGTCGCCCTTGCAGTGGAAGAGGAATTCAAGATTCAAGAAACCGTTTCTGCATCATAATTTTCGTTTTGCTCGAGTTTGCTACCATATTTTGCTAAATTTTGGTCATAATCCAGAAGCAATAACCGTTCCGCATAGCAAACATAGTAATAATTTATTTACCCCAAATTTGATAGAGAAAAGTATTCACTAATCAGACCACACCTCTCCCGTGATATTCAATATTCGGCTCGACATGTTTCCGAGATTTGTACTGCTTTCGAATGATCGATTCTATCACTTCTTCTTTCCTTTTTGCTCATAAATCCCACTTCAGTTTCTACCCAATCGCAGCTCATATTTCGTGCCAGTGCTTCCAAGCACTCCCCCCTTTCTGTCGAGCTTTATCTACCATAGCAAAGATAAAGTGATTACGAGACCATTCCATTATGCTGTTCTACAACATTAATAACATGGAAATGTGTTTTCCCTATGAGACTACTTTACAATGTACGTCCAAATTAATTTTCAGGTTCACTCACAATTTCACTGCAGTTTCACAAGTGAAATACCCGTCAATAGGGAATGGTTCGAGTATAAAAGGACGAGCTTCCCTTCTACCATTCACAAATGCTTCTCTCATTTTTCCTCTCGCTCGTTTTCCTTGTCGGTTTCTCACGTGCCGGAGCCATTTCGGCAAGGTTTCCACTATTTCTTAATTTTTAAAAATGCACAATTAAGAGATCTCCGTGAAGCCGAAATTCAGCACAAGGACCCCAAATGGACCAAGACATGTATGGTGGGTACTGTAGCTAGCAGTTTCACCGCAAGCTGACTATATTTCTCATTAATTCCTAATGACCGCTGATATTTTCAGACGGGAAAGAAGCAATCTCCCATCAATCTCGTCTCTGCTGAAGCAATTTGTAACTATTACTTTGTGATTTATCATTGATTTCAGCCATTCAGGTCTCAACAACACCTACAATTTCAACTTTGAGAATTTCTTCCAGAAAGGACATGTTATTGTCACGAATAATGGAGAAACTGGTGAGTTCCTGAGTGTCGTAGAGGGAATCATCGAAAGAGAGAGAGAGAGAGAGAGAGAGATAGAGAGATAGAGAGAGAGAGAGAGTGCTCGAAACCAGACAACGCGAGAAGTTCCTCGCAAATTCGATGCCATGTTACAATCGATACGACTTAAGAACACATCAGAACTTTGTCCATACTCTCATCAGATGTAACTATGCGAAGTTTTTGAAAAAAAAATTGAGGTGTAATCAGCGAGTTCGACGCTTGGCCGAGACGACCGATTCTCGTGCGGGGTGATGTCAAAGAGCGATACTTCTTGAAGCAGGTAAGAGCCTGCTACACGTGCTGCATCATTCTGCAGCTGCAGCAAGTCACAACTTGTAGATCCACTTCCACTGGGGCACTCACAAAAATGGCAGCGAACACGCAATCGATGGAAGATTGAGTGCTGCAGAGGTGAGGATTGCTTCATTATTAGGCAATATTTACGTATTAAGTAATCCTGAAAAAAAAAGAAAAAGCAGATGCACATGGTCTTCTCGCTCGGTGACCTTCCCATCTCGAAGGCGAAGGATGTGGAAGCCGGATTGGTGGTGAACATAAACCCCGACCATAACTTTAAAATATTCTAAAGTAAATTTGCATCAATTTAGGTAGTAGGCGTTCTGCTGGATGTCAAGGCCAATGCCTCGCTTGGTATCTACACAGATCTCGAGAAGATTCATGATTCGGGTATCGCATTTAGAGTAAATAAATAAATAATTGTTTAATTTAGATAAATTCTTCGTCGATCGCGATTTTGAATTAATGCCAAAGGTGCCGAGGAGTGCCGAGTATTTCAGGTTAGGACACACTTTTCTCTCGATTTTCTCATAGGAAAAATATTACGCCTATAGTTTTTTTCCGTTCAAAATATGTTTCATCGACATTCATCAAGTGACTCATCGTTGACGTTTTGCTTGAGAGATTCTTATATCTCAATTCCTTTCTTTTCCAGATACGATGGAAGTCTGACTACTCCTGACTGCGAGGAGAACGTCCATTGGATCGTGTTCAAACACCCGCTAGGAATGGCCAAGGAAGAGGTCAATTCCAGCAACTCAATCGAGAACTGATTTTATTCTAAAAATTTCAGCTGGAAGCTTTACGAAACATGCACGATCACGAGAACTTCGTAATCGATCACAATAATAGGTATACCGTAAATGGTATTTATCGATTTTGATTGATTCGTTTCAGACATTTGGTTGAAGTGAATGGACGCGAGGTCGAACTCCACTCACCTTTATGCGACCACTGATAAAGAGATTTGCTAAACAAAATCAATAAGCTGAAAGGAAAAGTGTATGAAAGTGTAAAGGTGAAACGCCTCATTGACAAAAAAACGATTACTACATTTAGGAATGACTTTGTACATGATGTCATAGTGCACTGTGACAATCATTGCGTGGAGGGCACTCCACTTGGAAGTAAAAATAATTAATTTACGAATAAATATTTAGAATTCGAAAGAATTGCGCAATAAAAGCGATCGATATACATGTAGAAGTGCACAATTCGCTTGCAAGATCCGTTGTTTACTTTCCACCGGGTGCAAGTGTCGTCGTAGTTGTTGTTGTGGTCGTTGAGGAGGACAATGCAGTGGTTGAAGTAGCGAGAACTGTCGGACGACACGTCTTGCAGCATTGCTGCAAGAAGGAAGAGATGATGAGAATGAGAGGAATGACGACTGCACTGTTCAATTTGAATGTTTCTCTCTCTAAAAACTGATAAAGTGAGAGTGGATGAAGAGGTGAAACAGAGGTGAATTGTCACTGAACATATTTCGACTCGTCCTGGAACTAATAATATGGTTACCCGCAATTTTGCTGCTCTCGATAGTGTTGTGTTCGTGCAGAACCCGCCTGCAGCCATTGCAGCACAGCTAAAATGAAATAGTAATATCATTTTATAATCAAACAATATTCTCAATCAAAATTTATTACAATAGTGCCACATCCAACACAAAATAATCGAATTTCAATCTTCTCTAATACGTTCGCGATTATTGATTCCTTTTGATAATTATGAGAAAAGACTGTAAATCTAACGAACTTTGCATTGAGATCGATGCAGGAGGTGTAAGAGTTCCCGCCTCCCAACGCTGTTTGGGTCCCGTCGCGATTACAAAGACCACAACTAAAATTACGGTAATGTACGGTATTGATTTGTAGGGCACAGATTGATAAATATGTTCTTAACAACAGAAAAACATACGCGACTCCGCAGTACATTTTTCTCACGTCCACAGAGTAGCCAGTGTTTGCGCAGAAACTTTGAGACACCCATCCGGCACACCTGAAATTTGAATTACGTCATCCTCAATAAATAGATATTTTTCTCACCGTGGATCGTCGTTTCCGGTGCACTGCGATCTCACAAGGTAAATCCAGCATAGAGCGAAGAAAGCATAGTAGATAGAATTCATTATGGAAGTGATGGGACTGAAATACTTCGAAGAATAGATATTGTTCTCCGCAACATTCCATCCGCATTTATAGCATTGTCGACGTCCCTCTTCTGGAACAATGACCAGTTTGTTCAGGCAGTTTCACGAAATAACAAAGCGTCTCCGATCGTCCAAACAGCGGAATTCGATATCGTGCATTTCTGTTGTGATAGCTTCACTTATTTCTCCAAAAACATCGCGAGCATAAGAGTTTTCTCTCTCTATTGTATCCCGTGTTTGATTTCCGTGCGTTTCAAACCAAACCCCTCCGTTCTTTGTTCAATGAAAGTGTTTAATCACTATGAACTCGTTAAATTAAGATAATTTTTATACATCCTTGATCGAGTGATGGAACACTGACAAGGAGAATAGTTATAGTGGATCCATTGGATCTTCGTATGTGAAATGAGAGGCAGTCGAGTGCATCAATCTGTAATTAGTAATGTTAGTTCAATTTTTAAAAAAATGTCAAAATAGTGTATCCCTTACCCTTGCTACCGTAATCTTCCACGACGTCCGGGACGGGGGAGCAGGTGAAGGCAGAAGCCATCGTGGGAGCTCCCTGCAAATACAGTAATCCAGTGAGTACAGTAATCCAGATACAGTATTCCAGAAGGTACTGTAGTTCATTGGACATCCTAGTCACTCGACAATTTCAACTCAGTGTGACGTCATCAGTATGATCTTTGATCTCATCTCACATTGTTCGTTTTCATCCATGGTGCGAGACCAAATGGTGCGCACTCCATGTATACACCAGCAGATGCGAGACAGTCCCAGATCTGACTGTATGGAGGATCGCTCGTTCCCGAGGTCTTCTGAAAGAGTAATGATGACGTCACTTACGGTCTCGATGACGTCATTCAACATACCAGCATGAGTTGCAAGATCTGGTCAAACTCGGGGAAGAGCACCTCCTTGCTCGCCTTCCACACTAAAATAGAAAGAAATCTGAGACCAAAGATCAACGATCAACTGACTTCGTCGACCACAGAATGCTCTCTTCAGTTTGATTATGTCCCTGGCCTGAGAGGCGATTTCCGCTGAGGTCGTCGGTTTCGTGTCCGACACCCACGGAACCAACTCCTTGTGGTAGAACTCGGCCACCTGCAGATTGCATAGTCATGATGCAACCACTCGGTGGTTACTGTAGGGGCACTTCTTTCATTTACCGGACCAAGCTACCTCGGGGTCGGATCCTCATTCATAATCTCATTGTGTGAACCTAGAGGTCACCTCTCGTTCACCACCAGATGCTTGGTCCTGTAAAGGGAAGAAGCGCCTACTGTAAGTACTCACACAGTAGAGCCAACTCTCGAGATCGTCCTTCTTGCACGCCTCGTAGCTTCTCATTCGACCACGAGAAGCGTACGTCATGTCGATGAGCTCAGCGCCCCTCAACAACAATCTCTTATTACCTAGTAATAACGCAATAATTCCAGATTGCATAGTGATGACGCAATCCTCACTTGGGAATCTCCCTGTTGACGCTGGTCGCGTGCTGGAAGTTGGCCACCGCCACTTTTCTGCCGTTCATACACGTGCCGATGTAGAAGTTCTCGGGCTGAAAGAGATTGAGTAGTAATGACGCAATGATTGCATAGTCATCATGCAATCGCAGACTACCGTAGTCCTCACTCGAATGTTGCCGTGAATGATCCCGATGCGGTGCAGCGTCTCGATGCCACGGAACGAGTTCATGGCGATTCGAAGGAACAAAGCTTTCCTACAAGATTCCAAAGATCAAAGATCAGACATCGATATTTAATGGGCTCACGTTTTGTCTTCAGTGTCTGCCTCGGAGAGAAACTTGGGCACGGCGAGATGGTAGTTGGGCATCACGATGAACTTCCACGGAGAGTGAGCACCCTGTCAAAGATCAAAGATCAACGACCAAAGATCAAAGATTATTCTCACCAGATCATCGCACACATGGATATGATTGGTGGAGGCGGGACTCTGGCCGTTGAGGAGGACACTTCGAATGGTCGCTTCCATCTGTAAATGAAGAGTTCGAAATAAGGAACCGGAAATGGATTCGGAAGTGGATTTCGCATGCCTCCATCCGTTTCGACATCACACAGCTCTCGCCCTCTACTTTCTCGAACTCGATTCTGAATAGAAAAACGAGTCATTTCAGTGTCCCAAGCTCATGACGAGCTGTGGCACACGTCTTTTCTTCTTTTTCTCCTTCTTTTTTTTGGCAAAATGCCAAGACTGAATTTGATTTTGGCCAGGCAAAATAGGGATAAAAGTAATGTCAAGATGGAAGCGCAGATTTTGAATGGGCTTATACCGTGCGCATCCTTCTTTACGGTATATACCGTATACCCCTGGTCGTAGACGGTATATATACCGTATACATACCGAACTCCAGTCTACTTACCGAAAGTGCGTCGTGTCGTTGACTTGATCGATTCTCATGAAAGCATCGTAGAAATTGCAGATTTCATCCTTCCTCATATCGGACCGAAGGACGTAGCTGAAAAGGAGAATGATCTTCTGACGATGAAAGTAAGGATCATAGAGTTCAAAGATCAGAGATCAAATCATTAAAGTGCTCACGTGGCCTCGGGAGTTGCGATAACTTGTCCCTCCAACGGCGGCAATTCTTCGGCGAAATCATCCGGAGTCGGGGCAGGGATGTCACTGAAACAATCGATATTGACGAATACCGTAACCCGATGATGTTGCTCGAATCCAGTGGATACCGTACTCTCGAGAGTCGTCGTCGGTCTGAAAACCGATAATTAGTTGGATAATTCATCAATAATTCAGCCAGCAATTGGACGCACTGACCATTGGAAGAGAGGTGGCGGCCGCACGCGAGAGAAGATTTGAGTGGAAATGAGGAGAGAAGAGAGGGGAGAGATGTGAATGATTTGCAAATGAAGTATAAAGAAAGATAATTTCTCAGTATAATTGATGAATTGTTAGTCAAATGCAGACACTTGGATTCTCGTTTCTGTCAGTCGTCGTGAGCGGTCCGTCCATTTTGCTCTGATGGAGAGGGCACTTCACTAGTTCCCTCCGGACCCCTCGTCTATCTACCAACGACTCGATAAGATCGGAATCCCCGTCCTAGCCGGCCTGGTCACCGTGGATGAGTATGACCGTTTGATGTTGGCTACTCAGATACCAGTTTCGCTAATTCTCAATTTGATTGATGTTTCGAGCTTGGTGGAATCAAGTGGAAGAAAGATGCGTCACCCGTTCGTCAGGACTGCCTTCAGCCTCACGTAACCTCCCCTTTCCTCCTACTTCCATGGTCCTAAGAGAGATCTCGTCTATTCCTCCAGCAACTTCAAAGAAGATGGTATGTGAATGGGAAGAAGACCGATCCTCTACCCCGACCCCAGCCGAAATGATACGTCTGTGTTTAGAGGGCACAGCGTCCGCCCACTTCTCGCGCACCCAAATTCACCGGGAAACGAGAAGAGGACGGCACGACGGTGGTTCTCAATCAATTTGCACGATCAGAGGTTTATTCGATAGCTATGGAGAAGCTATATTATGGGTCTGAGGCGGAACTTGATCAACCGACTTTGATTAGGTCAAATTTGGCCTGAAACTTTTCCGAGTAGTGAGTTTAGACCATTCTAGGGTACGTACAAAGTTCTGCCTCAGGGGATACATTATTTAGGCCTCATAACAAATATTAGAACAAACAAACATTCAATTAATTATGCCCATGAATTGCCTTCTACAAAAGAATTGTTCCGAACCATTCATAATTCCGACTTACTGTGTTTATCCTGTGGCTATGCAAAAGTTTTAGAAATTGAAAGTATTCAAAACAGAGGCGGTGGGTCGGTAACGCTAGAACACAACCACATTGCTAAGTTCACGAACGCTAGTGCTCCTAATTCGCGCTCTATGCACTTGTGCTCTCACCGCTCGTCAACTATCGCTATCGTCACAATTCAGATGCCGTTACACTCTCCACATCTTCATAAACTGTTTTTGTTTTCGGCATTCCTTCAGAATGTCTCATATCAGCTGCGCTATGCCCCTTCACGTCGGTTCAGGCCAGTTCAAAACTAGCAATAGAGGGGAGAACGGAGCCGTTAAATAAACCTGGCTACACAAGCCGAGAATTACTAAAGTTTGATGCAGATACTTACAGTACCTCGTGATTAGCATACTTTGCATGACAAGTAAGACTCCCGCCTCTTGAGGTAGTCACATTGCCTATCACGCAACTATCACCTATAGTGTAGTGGCTAATGCGATAGGCCATGAAGCAAGGCGTCGGAAGTTCAATTCCTCCCCTTGGCAAAAATATTGCTGAATTTTCGACCGCTCTGTTCTCTCTAATGTAGTCCTTGAACCGACGTGCCCTTGAAACCTGGACGATTAGGCTCCGCCCACCTACCCTCCCCTCTCGACTTTCCCCCCTCTCACAACAGTCGAAGCGCGCGTGGTTTTGGAGGTGTAGTTTGGCTCAAAGATAAGATATCGACCTAAATCTAAAAGATTTATCTTAATCAGACACTAAATATCACCCCAATTAGTCAATTCCACTAACCACGTTGTGGCCCTAACTATGTTCAGTATTTATTGAGTTTGTAAAGTTCAATAAATATTAATCTGGCGAATACGACAAAATTCACTGAAACCTTGAATCTTTTCTCGTATTTCTCGATTTTTCAAGAAAAAAATCAAGAAATTCTTGCCTAGAAAATTTTTCAAATTAATAAGCATTTTGAATTTTGCAAGCCCACAATCATCGAATATTCAAGAAACGATTAGCAAATCACCCCTTTGCCAAATATCTCCCCTTCATCCCAATTGAACTTTAAACAGTTCCGACCCATCACATTCACTCATGCGTGGTTAAAATATTACTATTTTTTTATCAATTTTTTGACAAAAGTAACAGATCATCAGATGGAAAGGAGCAACGACGTGACGACAAAAAGCAGAGTGGGGAATCCGACACCGAGAACTCCGTTTTCGTTGGCATCCTTGGTGCCATCCTCCTTGGGTTCATCCGCCTTGGGTGCATCCTTCTTGAGTTCATCCTTCTTGGGCTCATCCTTCTTGGTTTCATCCTTCTTGGTTCCATCTTCCTTAGATTCATCCTTCTTGGGTTCATCCTTCTTGGGTTCATCCTTCTTGGGTTCATCCTTCTTGGGCTCACCCTCCTTAGGTTCATCATTCTTGGTTTCATCCTTCTTGGGTTCCTCCTTCTTGGTTTCATCGTCCTTAGGTTCTTGGGTTCATCCTTCCTTCTTGGGCTCATCATTCTTGGGTTCATCCTTCTTGGGTACATCCTTCGTGGGTTCACCCTGCTTTGGTTCATCCTTTTTGGTTTCATCCTCCTTAGGTTCATCATTCTTGGTTTCATCCTTCTTGGGTTGATCCTGTTTGAGTTCATCCTTCTTGGGTTCATCCTTCTTGGGTTCACCCTTCTTGGGCTCACCCTCCTTAGGTTCATCATTCTTGGTTTCATCGTCCTTAGGTACATCCTTCTTGGGTTCATCCTTCTTGGGTTCCTTCTTCTTGGTTTCATCCTTCTTAGGTACATCCTTCTTGGGTTCAGAATTGATTTTATCTTTGTTCATATCATCCTTAATGGTTATATCCTTGGTTTGATTTTTGGTATCAGTAACGTCATCCATTGTGTCCTCCTTTCCGATCTCGACATTTTCTGGAAAATGAGTGGTTGCGGGAAGTTTGATTCCGGGATAAATTGCAACTAGGTTTCAAAGCTAAATAATGTCTCCAAGTAAATCTTGAGCGCCTAGCAGAGCCGATATTCTATGATGGAGAAATTTATTTATCACCTTGTGAGGAGAAGAGGAGTCTGCTTTGCTTAAAACTTCTGTCGATTTCATTAGTTACGTCAACACTGGCAAAGACCGCCGTACAAAGAGTAAGAATCTGAAAAATATCTGGAACCTTCAAATAATTGTTTATTTATAAAAATCAATACTCTAAAGAGAGACGAAAATATTTTTAAAAAAGAAACTAACCAGGAGGACGCTTCTCATTGTCTCGTCGATGAATGGAATGATTCCCCTTCTCGGTCGCCACCTTTTATATCAATTTTTAGTGAGTGGGATACTGCCGATTCATCGCTAGAGAATGGCATTTCTGATGAATAACGTTGAATGAACTATCTCCCGTTTGCGAACGACATCATCCTGGTTGGCTCCGGCAGAACATCGCTGGAGAGAATGTTCATAGAAGAGTCGTCCATGATGACGCTCAACAGGAGGAACGAATGGTGCCAGACCAGGAGATCACTCGGCACGGATAAACCCTCGTTGAGACTGATGTGCACGTCTATGGATAGGGTCCATAATAGGGTCCACTCTATTGAATGTACGTGTATCAGGGTTGACCAGTAGAAAGTTTAGAAAAGTGAAGAAAAAAAATGATCAAATTGTTAGTTTACAAAAAGTCATTCGTGAACAAAAGTACAAGATTTTGATTGAAGGGTCTAATACAAGAGCTGATTGAAGGTGCCGCACCTAGCACAGCCTTTCCCCAGCCCTACTACGAGTCGATCGATACGTCGTATCAGAGCTCTCGGCCGAGGAAGACGGACGCGTCCGTCTCCACTGATTCGAAGAGCGGTGATTTCGGAACGGAAGAGATAAGTGTAGAAAACTCCAGATTGATCGAGGGCGGAGTACATCGGAGTGCGAATTCGGCTCAGAGATTGCTTGCCATGCTTCAGTGACTTTCTTCGTCTGCCCTGAGAAGTACTCTGGTGCTATGCTTCTGCCTCGCTTAACGACTATTCTGCATGCCTAATCGGCCATTGTCTTCTCGAATGGTAGTCGACTGGGATCATTCCTCCATTCTTTTTTTGTGCGGCCCACTAGATAGATCTTTCTGATAAGCGGCTTCCCGTACACAATAATGTGATCGATCTCGGTACGATAGATGCAATGAAGCCATACATCGTTCTCTGATTATTTTTGCTGTGCTTTCCTATCTACATTGAACTACTTTCGCACGCGATAGAGAAGAATAGAGGAATAATGATCCACACGGAAATGGCTGATGAGGCTGGATAGTCTATGAATCTAAGTAAGTGCGAATTTAATCCTTACAGGCGAGGTACTTCTGTGATTAGCAATATGCAGTATTTTATAGTGTTTTTAATTGACTTATTTATCAGGACGGTGAAATAACGACAAAGGCAATGTACTGGTGGAAAGGCAAAAGATCAGCAGAAGGCCAAGATCACGGAAGTGATGCCGAGCGTAAGAGTGAAGATTCCGTGAGTGCCAACTCCGTTTTCCTTTTCCTTGTTTCCCTTTTCAGATTCGTTGTCGGGATTCGAACTGGATCCGGCGCCAGTTTCGGGCTCAGGGTTGGGTACCGCGCCGGACTTGGGGTTGGGTATCGCGCCGGACTTGGGGTTGGACACCTCGTCGGGGTTGGGGTTGGACACCTCGTCGGGCTTGGGGTTAGACACCTCGTCGGACTTGGTGTTGGACAACTCGTCGGGCTTGCGTTTTAACACGGCGTTGGGCTTGGGGTTGGACACCTCGTCGGCCTTGGGGTTGGACACCTCGTCGGGCTTGAGGTTGGACGCCTCGTCGGGCTTGGGGTTGGACAACTCGTCGGGCTTGGGTTTTAACACGGCGTTGGGCTTGGGGTTGGACACCTCGTCGGCCTTGGGATTGGACACCTCGTCGGGCTTGGGGTTTGATACCTCGTCGGGCTTGGGGTTGGACACTTCGTCGGGTTTGGGGTTGGACACCTCGTCGGGGTTGGGGTTGGACATCTCGTCGGGCTTGGGGTTAGACACCTCGTCGGGCTTGGGGTTGGATACCTCGTCGGGCTTGGCGTTGGACACTTCGTCGGGCTTGGGGTCTGAAAGATTAAATGATGTATATGGAATGAACGAGTGTAGAAGATTAGAAAAAAGGAAACATGTATTTAAACAAGGACTCACTTATTTCATCGTTCGTGCTGGTCTCATCAACCATCCCACTTCCTTCCCCACTGCCTTCATTGATCCCACTTCCTTCCGGAAAGTTTAGATTCTGGATATTCCCTGTAATTTAAAAAAAATCTAGATTTGAACACGGTTACAACAGTACTAGTCGGATCAGACATCCCACTGCCTTCCACTTCAGGGATACCAATATCAGCAAAGACGGAAGCAAAAGCAAAAAGGGCAAGGACCTGAAATGCATCTTATACTCCCTCAAACATATATAGATTGAATGGATTGAATCACAGGAGTTCGATTCGTGTGAGAGCCAAATTAATGGATCGCTTGTTAACAATAAATAAGAGTGAGAATGAAACTAACCAGAATGGCACTTCGCATCTCCTCGGTTAAGAGACCGGATCGGTAAGAATTGAGCACTGCCGGACATCCGCGCGAGGACTTTCGATTTGGCCCACCATACTCATACCATAGAAGTGTCTCGGGACCCTATTTACAAAAGTACTCGAATATGTGCCCTGAGGCTCAAACCCGGCTCGCATATCGCGCGCAACCGACGAAAAAGTGACTTTTGTAACTTTTGACGTACATGAGCTAGGATCAATTTTTCTTCGGCAATATTTTAAGCATGCTCAGTGTGCACCGAAAAACTACTTGAACAATTTTCAGAGTGATTGGAAATATTTTATCCGAATAAAATTTTTGGAAAAAATCCATGAACCCGGGGTCGTGGTTCATAATAGCAAAATCGTTTTTCGTTTCGTGGTACAGGTTCAAGCTACTAACGGTTCATTCAAGTGTGAATACAGAACGTATGCATGGGTAAGATAGCGGAGGCAGTATGGGATTGACGATAGGCGACAAAAATATTTTCTGATTTTGGACCATGACCCCGGGTTCATGGATTTTTCAAAAAAATATTTTCTTACAAACTTCATGGATAAATTTGATCCTTCTTCAGTAAATTTAGTATAAATTTGATCCTTCTTCAGTAAATTTAGTGGCATTCCACTGTCGGATTTTTTCAGGACGATTTTTTGAAATGTAAAATCGAATTTTTCGTTTCATGCGAAATGATGGCACGCAATATGACATGCACCACAGTGTGCAGATTATGTTGCGCTACAATGCGCACCGTGAAATTATTTGCCGAATTTAAATCTTTGAGGAGAAATTTCAAAAATGACGAAAAATTTATTCGGATAAAATATTTCCAATCACTCTGAAAATTGTTCAAGTAGTTTTTCGGTGCACACTGAGCATGCTTAAAATATTGCCGAAGAAAAATTGATCCTAGCTCATGTACGTCAAAAGTTACAAAAATCACTTTTTCGTCGGTTGCGCGCGATATGCGAGCCGGGTTTGAGCCTCAGGGCACATATTCGAGTACTTTTGTAAATAGGGTCCCGAGACACTTCCATGGTATGAGTATGGTGGGCCAAATCGAAAGTCCTCGCGCGGATGTCCGGCAGTGCTCAATTCTTACCGATCCGGTCTCTTAAATTGAATAGTTCCCCGTCCCCAATCTTCACCTTTTATATAATTTTCTGTGTGTGGGTGGAATACGTCGATTCATCTTAAAAGAAAGGAATTTTCGATGAGAAACGATAGATGGACTACCGAAATAATTCTTTCCGCAAATTTATTCACCTTTAACCCATCTCACTCTTACTTGAATAAAAAATAAAGATCAGCTCTCATCCCTTCATCGTTTCGACTCAGAGGATCAACTCTCCCACTCTTTGGTCTTTTAAGTGCCGGGAGAGGTAAAACCAAACGCTCACGCAGTACGCCGCATTCTGACAAGCTGCAAGGATGAGCGAAACCCCGAAACCCTAGGACAGCTAATCTAGGGCACCTCACTAGCCTTTGCCAATTCCTATACAGCGCCAGAGTCCTCCGCGCCCGCAACTGCCAGTTCAATATGTCAAACGACGCAAAGGGGTGATGGTTAACCACAACGCGGAAGCACTCAGGACTTTAAACTTCGGTAGGTCAAGAACTACCACTCTGCAGTTTGAATGCCCTAACCATCGCATTCGAGTCCTCACGAGCTGTCAGAGAGCATTCACCAATTCGATGGGTAGACGTTTCACAACCTCATCGAAAGGATATCAGTGCGTTCGCGTAAGAATCACAACCATGGTCGTACAGCAAAAAGTTGCAACTTGAGTTTTTCAAAGATCATAGCCCTTGGTGTGCTCTATCGATTTCTGTTTTATTCATGACTTCAAGTTTCGAATTTGCATAATTATGAGTGTTCAAAGTTCGAATAGATTCAAGGTTTTTCAAGTATATCTCTTCAGGGAGAAGAACTAGAAGTTGTGTCTAAAGATAAAAAATGACCGCCATGATGAGTGGCATCAACCTATGTCATTTATTTATTCAAATTTTATATTTTGAAAAATACCTAAAAATTTGACGACGATTTTCTCGAAAACCAGGCCGAGTCCAGTCACCAGTTTTCGAAATGATGTTGCCCTGGGTATAATCTATCGAATCCACACAATTACATGATGTATCGAGGGCGGGATAAGGTCGATATTTTCAATACAAAATTATATAAAACGCACGAAAGCCCCTCATTTCACCCTTCCAAGGGCTCTGTGAAAAAAATCTGTGAAAAACTCAAGTTGTCACTTTTTGCTGTACGGATTTGTGAACGTTTTTTGCGGTTCTTACGCGAACGCACTGATATTCACGACAACGTCAAGATCATCCTCGGTCCTCAGGAGGATGAGAACATCGGCAGTGTCGGAGTTATTCTCCTTCGAGCAGGCCGGCCTGTCTTCATAGCCATTCTCACTATCTCTGCGCCCGCATCCACTGCTGCGCTCGATGAACGCCAACATTTCTTCGAGGATGTCTTCTAGGCAGAGAAGAAGCGCATCTCGTATGATCGCAGGAGAACTGAACCTCTACACCGGTCTCCGGAACGACGGCGCTTTCCTATCTGATCCCTTCCGTTCCGACCGACTCACAGACCCTGGCTACCAGAACACTTTCGTACTGATGAGGTCCACCCATCGTGATTCGGTTGGGTGTCTACGAACTCAAGGACCGAAACATCCAACCGCGATCATTTAGGAAGTCTTCTAGTTATTTATACCCATCATAGTAGCAATTCACCATTTAAGAAAATCAAGTCCGATAGTAATCTAATCACACAGTCAACTTGTGCGAGGAATGACCGCCTCTTTGATCTCCCCTGTTTGTATATAAACTCCGGAATTCGCATCAATCGATGAAGCTGGGCGCGCTGCGAGGAACAACAAGAACACAATAAATCTGCGCGATGTATAACTCAAATGAAACATGCGGTGATTCCTATGTTTTGTAGTTACTTTAAACTCTTCTAAGTTCGTATAAAAGGAAAAAGTGATACAGACTGCCCTATTAGTTCTCAATATATCAAGAACGAAGAGGGATAGAGCAACCGGTCCGAACAAGATCAAGGGTACGATGCTTCCACATTTTGAATGATGCAAAGCTCCTATAGTCACTCTTCAACTTTCACATCTTTCCGCTCTATGCTACGCTTCCGTGTCATCAACTTTCTCAAATTTAGTCACCTCCTACATGTAAACTATACACAGAGCACTCAAGATATCGCTGATCTATAAGCGAAGCACCAGAAGAAGCAACGCAGCTCGGATGTACGACGGCAGTCACTCCTCACAGACCCAATACCCTACTTCAAATGACAAATAATTGACGAGCCGGACACGTGCTTCGACGGGACGTCGGCAGATGGTGGACCACATCCACTACATGTTCCCCTCTTCTCGATCTCCGCCGACCAAAGTAAAACTGCAGGCAAGATGTAGGGGTTGGATCGTGGAGTATGCAGAGTTGCCCTACAGTTATATGCAGAGTTGCCCTACAGTACGTATCACCCGATCGTCCTCGTAGCTACAGCCCCTATCGGCATTGGACTACGCACGCTTGCGATCTAGACGAAAGGGAGGAATTGTGATAGCAACGGCCGATGAAAATGGATCATCAACAAATCTAAGTAAGTAAGTAAGTAAGAACGTTATCCTTACAAGCGAGGTACTTGATTGATCAGCAATTTATCTTTTTTTAAGTGACCCATTTACTTGGCTCGTTTATCAGGACGATAAAATAACGGAAAACCAATGAATTGGTGAAAAAGATGAAAGATCATCAAACGGCCAGGATCACGGAAGTGATGCCGAGCGAAAGAGTGGAGATTCCGAGTCTGCCAACTCCGTTTCCTTGTATCGCGGTTCCTTTTTCGGATTCGGTGGAATTAAGGTTGGATCCGGTGTCATTTTCGGACTTGGGGCTGAGCACCGTTTCCGGCGTCGAGTTAGTCGCCGTGTCGGGCTTGGAACTGACATTGAGCAATGCGTCAGGAGTGAGAGTAGGGGATTCGTTGTTGGGATCGACTGAAATAGTAAATGATAGGAATTGGATGAACAAGTGAAGACGATTAGAAAAAGAAGTACACATCTAAAGAAGATCTCACGTATTGCTTCGTTCGTGCTGGTCTCATCAATCCCACTGCCTTCCCCACTGCCGTCCTCGTCAACTATGCCACTGCCTTCTTGAAGGTTTTGATTGTGGATATTCCCTGCAATTTAAAAACTAGATTTGAATACGGTTGACACGTACTGGTATCAGCTATCCCACTGCCGTCGGCGATATCATCGATTGGAATGATATTATCAGCAGAGACGGAAGTAAAAGCAAAAAAAGCAAGGATCTGTAATGCATCTTGAAATGCACTCAAAAATACATAGATTAATATGGCTGAGTATTCGAGTCGTGTGGGAGCCCGTTTCATGGGTCGTTTTTTGAGAGTACGAGAAAAAATATGAATAAAACTTACAAGAGTGGCGCTTCGCATCACGTCGGATAAATTTGATAATTGGCCCTTCTCCCATCTTCACCTTTTCTACCATTTTTTGTGTAGGTGGGATACATGGTGAAAGAAAAGAAATGTTTCCTTGATGAGTAACGATGTATGCATTAACGCCGGAATAAAGAAATTAGAAGAGAAACGCCGAATGAGTCGGCGATTCCGCCATCGAACATATCACTTTCGCTCTACACTTAGCGCAAGTTAGCTAGTAGAAGGTTTCTTTTCATGGAAAACTGTTTTCCACGCTCCCCTTCAAAACGTCCTCTCATTTAATAACCGAAACGAGAGATAGTGTGGGGGAAAATTCTCCTAGCAAATTTGCGCTCTGTGTACTCTCTTATCTCGTTCGAGAAATAATAAAATGTTCTGATTATGAATGTAGTATTCCAATCTCATTTGCAAACTATTGCATTGGTTAGCTGCATTCGTCATCGACTTCCTCTCTTCCGCAGCAGGTAGACGGACTCGGGCACGGTGCTCCTTTATAACTCGTTTAACATAATCCTGCATGTCCATTCAATCATTGTCCTCTCGAAAGGTAGTCTAGTGGGCACTCATTCCTTGTTCGTATGTTTTCAGACCGATGCATACCATATCATAGTCTTTGACAGCGTCACGGTGGCTGCTCCATGGGTAATCCGCAAGCCATGAAGGAAGGGGGGAGGAAGCGGGGATCGATAGAAGGATGAGGGCGTTGTCGAGAGGAGTATCTCCAACTCTTGTCAGTCTTCGTGTCCAGTCTGATACGTGATCCGTGGAGTCCGTGGTCCGAGGTGTAGGGACTGTCATGACATACTGCACTATCTATATTCCGAGCTAGACGATGCCGGAGGTCGAATCGGAATGAGTGTTAACAGGAAGAATATTCAGTTGAAGAAGAACACCTGGTGAACCGGGCCTGCGATCTCACTCCACGGCGAAAAACTCGTGAGACCGACGCGTACGTCTACCTCGGTCGTAAACTGCGATCAATGCACTGGGAACTACTAGGGAGGAAACGAGCCGCGAGGTCATATCCCAGCTGCAAGGCGGGTAGGTTCGAGCATCTCTCTTCTCATACATTCTTCAATTCAATTCAATTCAATTCATTTATCTCAGCAACACATAATAGGAACTTTGTGGGAGTGCATAGGTAGATGGTTGTTTACTGTGTAATGAGTTAACGGAGCTAATCGTGTAGCTCGATGTTCAAATACTAGCAAGTGTGGAGGGGGGGGGGTCATGAGATGTCAAGAGCGGTAAGTTATATATGACGAAAAACTTTTAACGGAAAGGTCGAATACTCTATCGGGAAGTCTATTCCAGTCAGATATGATGCTCTTCTCAGATATGACCTAGCGATGATTTAAAGTGGGACAAATGAACGCGAGGGTTCTGCATACGGTAACGATGACCTCTTAGATTACTAATGTTGGGTGCAAAGTAAAAAATAGATGATGGTGGGATGTTTATCTTAAATCTTAAAGCAATCTTCTAATCTTAAAGCAATCATATCTTAAATTAAATTAAATCATATCTTAAAGCAAGATACAAGATCATTGAGTTTTCTACGATTAGAAAGTGAACACAGGTTCATCATCAAGAGTCTCCTATTATAAGAAGGGTCGGAGCCTGTTGTTTTGAGACAGGTTTTAGTAAAAACTTTCTGAACGTTTTCTAACAGCTTACAAGCGTCAACATCGGAGGGGGACTTCAGAGTTGGTTTCAAGAATAGGGCGAACATAAGTTGTGAATAATCGGGAGAGTAGTTTAAGGTTTTTTTGTTTTGAAGGCACGGAGAATATAAAAAGAGCGAGTGCGGGCTTTCTGAACAATAGCATCGATATGCGGTCTAAACAATAAATTGTCATTATATTAGATTCCTAAATCACGGAATTCACTAACAGTGGGAAGATCGGAATCGAGGAGCTTAAAAGTGAATTGATGGGAGTTGCCGAGTTGCATTACTGCACTCTTGGAGATAGAGATTTCCAATCCGTGTGATTTCGCCCATGTCCCAACGCTGTCGATTGCACGCTGGAGGAGGGGCAGATCGTCCACTGCCAGAATCTTGGCGTCGTCAGCGTAGAGAGCGCACTGATTGGAACAAACGCTCTTCGTACAGCAGAAGACGAATCAGTCGTGTGATTATATCCGACGTCTTTCTCTTCTGTGGGACACCATTAACCATGTCACGAGAGCGAAACACTGTTGGGCGGTCATGTGCTACGAAGAGTAGACGACAGATGGTCTATCCACGTCACGAAGTATTTTCCCCTCCCAACCTATCTCGTCCACAAGGCAGACCGCCTGCTAGATGGAAGGATTCTATAGATGAGTACGCATAGATGCCCTACAGACCAGGAAGATCGAGGCGGTTGTCACCCTGGACAACGCGTGCTCGAGACAGAAGCAATTGGAGGAACTGTGTTCCACGAGGCTTCGCCGCTGAGGATGGATATACTCAGAAACTAAGGAAGTAGCTACATTTGTAATGATACATATATTATTTCCTATTTTCCTTGCGACGTCTCAAAGTGATCTTCGACATTCTCCGTCTTTCATCGTCTCAAACATTGCTGTTTCGTCTATTTTCTCCATCAAGAGACCCTCTGAAACCGATCTCTTCTAGTCTCGAATCTCCCGATGTTCGATACATTTTTGTGTAGTCACAATTCGTCTCCGATTTCCCCCCGTCTTTTTTTGTTTGCGACCTTGGTGTTTTCTCCTTTTCTCCCTCTTTCTTTCGTAGTTATGTTTGCCGGCACATTTCGCAATCGAGTGAATATTGTCGCTACGACCATATTTATCACAATGAGTTGAGCTCGAGTAGAGTAGTGGTAGAGAGAAAATATTAGTAGTAATGGATAATACGGTAAAGAGAGATAGAGAAAAAATAGATAAATGGTATTGTTGTTGTCTGAGTATTCGTTAGAGTATGGAGATCAATGGCTAATGAGATCGAATGAGAGTGTGTACAGGAGTAGTTATAAAGTCTATCATAACAAGCCGGTTAATAAGTTCAGAGGTAGGTCACAATTATGGTGAGAAGGGCGAAGATTACGGTAGTCAGAGTGACGGAAGACGCGGCATTGGGGCCTTTGCCTGAAAAGAGCAAAGTATAAGGAAGTAAGTGACCTAATCGAATCGACCATCTCTCTCTCTCCCTCTGTTTTCAAGCACTTTTTTCTCCCCACACCTAACTGGACAAACAGACGGAACGCAGTGCGAATAACATGGCGATCTCTCATCCATTGGCTGTTTTGACACTAGCACTCTTTCGGCCCCAAGAGAGGCAGAGATGCATCCCAATGAGACCCCGAGAACAACCCTGAGGGCTCTGGGGCATAAGGACTACTTAAGGACTAAGGCGACTAAGACTAAGTGCTAGGGTCGAATCTTACCAGTGACAGCATTGGCAGCGGAGGAGGCTGCTCCACTCACAGTATCGGCGGCGCTTCCAGCAGCAGAGGAGATCGACTTTCCTGCAATTCCACGAGTCGAAAAAGCCCATTTCCCCCGGTGGAAGGAGACCAACAAATAGTGTTCTCTAGTCTGCCGACGTCAATCGTCGTCTTAGTAGAGAAAGAAAGAATAAAGAGACTAGCCGGCTTCGAACTTAAACCCTCAGTATTCTCCAGTAAACCTTTGGTCTCAAGATTCCCCTAGATGCGCTCTAAAATAGTCTCTAATGCTATGATATTGTAGACAATTTCAAGTATTTCACGTTCCTCACCAGCAGAATTGGCGGCGTCTCCAATGGCACTTCCTGCATCACTCAATCCCTGCTTCGCACTATCCACAGCCGATCCAACTCCACTCTTCGTCTTGTCCCATCCCTCGGTGATCGTACCCTTCGCCGTCTCTGCCGCCTTTCCCACAGCACTCGCTGCCGAGTCTGCGGCATCTCCGACGGCGTCCTTAGCGTCGCCCGCCGCCTTCTTGGCGCTGTCGGCCGCCGACTTGGCGCCGTCCTTCACCGACTCGGCGCCAGACGCGATCGAGTCGCCGGCCGACTTGAGCGCCGAGCCAGCCGAGTCGATGGCGCCGTCGATCGTCTCGCCCACGGTGTCACGACGACGACGGTTGTCGACGCCTAAATGACAGAGTTGAGATGAGGATTTCCCGGTCGCCACCTAGACCGTATAGTATATTTTGGCGTCCGAGTAAGACACCGAATGGCCTTAGTAATTAGTGAAGAAGCACTCCCTCCACAGTCGTAATCCCTCTCTCTCTACTACTCTTCCCCTTCATTCGATACCGTCCCTTGAGGCCAAGAGAGAGAGAGAAAGGAATGAATAGTGGACGACGGCACATGAGAATGTGCCCTGTTTTGTAGTCTCTCTCTCCTCTATCGGACCGCCACAGTAAGAAGGAACTATCGATCGGCTTGTTTTTGTTGCCCGCGACCGGAAATTCTTCGTCCTAAATTGGGGGAATGGGGAGAGGAAATGGACGAACCGGCGAGTGCAGACGAAGCGAGAAGAAGGACGAGCTGAAAAAAGGAAAATATAATTATTTTCGAAAATAAATTTTCTCTTTTCTTAAAATCGATAATGACAGTAACCCACGATGAGTTTCATGATGTGTGACGGTGATAGGAAGAGTAAAGTAGAGATTCTGTAGAGCTTCTGAATGAATTTGTTGAGTGAGTAACTGGAGGGGTGAGATGCTAACACGGTAGAGTGAACACAACACGCAAATCATGGCAAATATGGTAAGCGTTCGAGAAAATGGAGAGGAGAGAGAGAAGACGACTTGTTTTCTCGAAGAGAAGACGAAGGAAAGAAGAAGAAGGAGGAGAATCGGAGGAGGGGAGGGAGGGGGGCATTTATGCCTACCCCCCTCCTCTCCCCCCCCTCTCCCCCCTTCCCTACTACTGTCTGCCGATGGTATGGTCGTAGTTACTCTCACGGGGATCTTGAAAACAGTACGAACGAGTAATTAATTCTGCTTCACGGAGAAAGATCGACGGAACAAATGCAGAGACTACCACACATAGCGCAGTGGGGTATACCTACTACAGGTAGGAGTCAGTAATCAGCTAGAAATTAGCTGTAAACCTACTTCCTAGCTTATTTTTGTGTTCTTGTGCGCCTTCCGCCAGACGTAGCTATACCCCACGAGCACTGAGAGGGAGGCCAAGGGACGAGATACCGTATCATGACATGGGGATTACGGTGTTGTCTGGTAGATGGCAAGACATGAGCAGAATGCTATTGTAGTCTACCCCATTGTCAGTCAGGGTTGAGTAGACTCTGAAACCCAACGAAGCGTAGAATGGGGGAGGAAAAGGGGGAGGGAAGGGGGGTTGTCCCTGTTTTCCTTCGAACAACAACCAAAAAGAGAGAAAGAGAGTGCGCGGAATCCTCTTGTGACAGCACCACGCTCCTATGTTCGACTCTTTTGCCTAACAAGTATTGTGAGGAGGGAGAGAGAGAGAGCGGAGAGAGAGAGAGAACTAGATAGTAGTGTTGTTGACACCCTCTCGATATTCGATGAAAGTGCATGAGTGAACGTGAACAGTCACTGTACAGAGAGAGAGACTTTTATCGAAAGCGTTGAGAGAGAACCGGTGGATATCGTTCTTCTCATTAGAAATGCATTGCCAGGAGGGCTACGGGAGAGAGGAAAGCAGAGAAGACAGCAATTGAGGACGAAGTCGTCGTGGTGCTGGGCGCATTGCTGGACGCGGCTGCAACAGGAGTAGTAGATGATGTAGTCGAAGAGGCCGTGGTAGTGGAAGCGACCTCCTCGGTCGTCGATGAGGCGGTCGATGCTTCCGTGGCACTGGCAGTCGTCGGTTTCATGGTAGTGCTGGTAGTCGTTGATTGCGTGGTGGTGCTGGCACTAGTTCCTTCCGTGGCACTGGAAGACTTCTTGGGTTGAGGCAGTGGTAGCCGATGATTGGGTAGTTGTTCTCGGTGTTTCCACAGTCGTGGTAGTCGCTTCTGAGAAATGCAAATCGATTAGTCGTTGTGTGTCAGTAGTGGTAAACGCATTAGATGGGGGGAGACGGCCAATATACAGTCTTCTTCATCTCCTCTTCTTATTTCTCTCTCTCTCTCTCTCTCCCTCCCCTCTCTCTCTCTCTCTCTCTCTCTCTCTCCTCCCCTCTCTTTCATTATCTACGCTCCATTTTCTCTCGTCTTCGATACTGTTTTGCTATGCATTCAGAGACTGCACCGAAAACAGAAAAAAAGGGGAGCGGAAATGAGGAAAGAGAGGGCCGAAATACGAGACTAATGAGAAACTATGAATGGGATGCAATGGGAAAATAGGGAGACCACCGGAAATTCTAGACGAGATTCCACAATGGGGCAGAGAGAGAGATGCTTAAGAGGGTCTTGAGAATGGAAGGAGGAGGGTTTCTACCTTGCGAAGGGTAGGGAACTTGCTTAAGGTTAAGCTTATAATTAAGAGGGTGTCAAAAGAGGGTTTCTACCTTGCGTAGACGGGGGAACTTCCGTCGTAGTGGTAGAAACGACGAATGCAATGGAGAAGCATCCAATCTGGAAGGAATTATTGTTGTTGTTTGGGCGGCTTTTCGCGTTCTATTCAGACGTTGAGCGAATTCCTTCTTCTCCTTCTTCTCCTTCTCTTTTCCCCCCTGGGATCCGCTCATGTTTTGGGCAAGCGGCGGCCTTATTATGAGACACTCGGTAGTGGGAATCGGAAGAGAGACCGGAAATACTCTCGGTCCCCCGATCTATGGAGATATGGGGAAGGAGAAAGAGAAGGAATGACAAAAGGAGGAAGGAAGGTAAGGAGGAAGGAGGAATAAGGAAAAGGAGGAAGGTAAGGAGAAGGGGTGGGCTCACGGGGAAATAAGTCTACGGAATCATAAGTCTAAGCTGGAGAGCGACGATGTCAAAGTTTAATCGCACCGCTCCCCTGTGACTCTAAAAGTGGCCGCTGTCCAACTGATACTTATGAGTCGTAGACTTATCTAGTTCCCCGTGAATTGAAGAGAAGAGGAAGAGGAGGAAGGTAAAGAAAAGTGGGGAGCTTACCAGGAAGAGAGAAGATTGCATCGTTCCTTGTTGAGGGAGGAGAAGAGGAGAGAACTATGTGGTGCCTATCGATGTCAACCTTCCCAATTTATCCGAAAACTTGGAATGTCACGGGTTGATTTGTCATTTTGATCTGATTCAGAATAGTGATAGGAGGTGAATTTTGCGAGGAGATGAATCAACCTACGAGAGAATTTGGCATTGATGAGGAGAAATTGGAGGATAGCGAGGAAAAGTTGAGAGAGGGTGGTATGAATATCGAATTTAGATGTGATTTTTTACTCACAATGGAGGGATATCTCGCAAGAAGGTGTCGATAACTGCATGGTACTCTATGGTAAATATGGTTCAGTGTTGATGCTCCGTGATTTGTTCACCACATGAATCGAAACATATAGAGGGGTCAGAGAGTGTGTGAGTGTAAACGTGAGAGAGCCCCATTTTACACGTTCTCACACTCCAAGCCATTTTCTGTACAGCAAATGAGTCTTTAGAATGATGTGCTACTGTGTATCTGCACGAGGTTGCATTGTGTTTCATTGTAATCTGAAATATTATCGAGGATCATTGGACGTGATGTAGATTCGATTGTTTTTTTTCTGTCAATGTGATATTATCGACAAGATTCTCAATTCTCCTTCTACGTCAAATACAAACAATAAAAAATGTAGTGAGTAATGTCGACATTGTGATAGTTATTCATGCCGTTTTCTTCTTCTATATTTAGATTCCAATCACTATGTGATACAAACGTATAATTTGCACGTTTATCAGTCTCATCGATACAAGTTCATTTCCTGTGATAATGCAAGTGAGACCCGTGGTCGAACCGAAGTATTTCATAAGTGATTTGAGGGGAAAGGGGAGGAATTCTATTGGACACACTTTCTCTTCCTCTTGTTGTTCATCGAAGGGACGTTGTCTGCCTCTTGAGAAACGCCGGAATTCTCCTGAAATGGATGGGATAAACGTGGATTACGTCATTACTATGCAATACCTTTGCGTACACGCAACCCTGTACGAAGAGATTCCAGTCGAAGCGACGTTTGACGAGATGAGAGGAGGGATTGGAAGAGGAAGAAGAAGAGGAAGAAGAAGTGGAGGGAGGAGGAAGATCGAACTGAATGAGAACCATTTTATTTCATCTAATCATGTGAGGCAAGGCGTTCTGTCGAGTTCATGCGAAAAGAGAGTACGAAATGATCATGAAAATGGGCGACTCAATTTTGAAAGTTTACCCAGTACTCTGTGATGGAGAGTTAAGTATTAAATACTGCATTTTATTCATCGGAAAGAAGCTTTAAAAGGGTTCGTCTGGATTGTTTCGTTACCTCTTCGTTGCTTGCTGCAACATCGGTCGTCGACAACAGTTGCTGCAGTTGCTGCAGGGGAGTTTCCGTCGGGACAGGAACTGCAGCAACTTCTCCCATGCAGCCGGCTGCAGCTGCTGCAGGGGACGAACTGCGAGAGGCCGACGAAGAGAGAATTTCAGCCAGCAATCCTTCGAATGGCTGCAAAGAGTACGGTAAGATGGATCGATAACTGATCGATGTTACCTCGGATGCCGAGGGTACGGTAGGCGACGTGTTCAAAATGGGCGCGAGCTTCTCACAGTCGGTTCTCATCTGAAAGAGATTGTGTCATCACTAGGAAATCGATCGATTGCATTCGAAGTAAAGTAATGTTCCTTACATTCTCCATGATTTCCTCATCGCTTCTTCCCTTGATCGCTCGAATATTACACTCATTCTCCTTCTCGGCCAAGTTCTTGGCTCGCTTGTGAGTTGCCATGTGGAGAACGAACGACTGCAATTGCGTCATTACTATGTAATCGAGCGTCGAGATCCCGTTACACTTTGTGAAAGTGACAGAACTATCTTCACGAGGTCCGATACTGACCCACTCCCAAAAGTTAACTATGTAAAAGGTAAAAGGTAAAGGTGCAAAGTCTTGTACATGCAAGTTGGTCTCGAGCACCGCTATGCATGTACCCCTAACTACGTGAGATAAGTCATTGCGTAGTGATGATGCAACCCTCACCTCTCCCTCTCTGATCCACTTGCCACAGTATCGTGCACGACACTTCTGCATCGTCACTCCCGTCGGAAGTTCCATCGTGTATTTGGAGGAGAGACCCTGTGATTGAGTCATTATTAGGCAATTATTTTCGTATTGGATACTCTAAATCGGCGTAGCATTGAGGATGACGGTAGATACACTTGGTTAGTCTCTCTTTCTCTGTCTCTCTTTCACTCTCTTTCTCTCGCTCTCTCTCTCTCGCTTTCTCTCTCTCTCTGTCTCTCTCGCTATCTCCCTCCCTCTCTCCCTCATTCCCTCTATGGGAGTAGGAGAACCGTTTTCTAACAAGTTTTAAGAAATGAATCGTTGAAGAACTCAATGTCAGTGTATCTAGTGCATCAGAATTCGGAAGAAGTTGCGGAAGACTCTCTAATGGGTACCTTATTCTCAGATCCGATCGTCGTCTTCTCTTCTCTCACTCTCTTCGTCCTCTTCACCGTCTTTCCAATTGTCTTCGAAAGACTCGACTTGAGAAAATCGCCGATCGATGTGGATTCACTGACGGGAAGAGACATTCTGGAAGAGAGAGATCAAGCAATGTAAATCGTTCCACTGAAGGGCCAGATCTACAAAAAAAAACGGGGTTTGTAGCGAGAGGGCGTGTAAAATCGAGATATGCTCTCTCACTTTTACACACTCTCAAGCTCCTAGCCCCTAATGAGAATTTCAAATCATGCGAATTGAGTTGATTATCATGCTTTTGACAACATGGCAATCAACATGATTACCAACCTCCAGAAAGGGATCAGGGCGAGAGAGTGTGTAAATGTGAGATGGCCCTTCTCACATTCACACAGTCTCTACTCCCCTCCCTGGAAATTGGATTGAATGACGTGAATGATCACAAAGAATGGGAACTATCCTACAAGAACCAGCAAATAGTAAGGGGAAGTGAAGGGAGGAACCGTTAGAAACATGAGGAATCGGGAGGAAAGCAACTTGAAAAGTAAGCAAAACAGAGGAATGAATGAGTCTTGTGGGTGACTGACCGAGAATGGCAGAAAAACGCGGACTCTATGACCCCCTCCTATCGGGTGCGAAGTTGAGTGAGAGAGCACGTGAATCTGAGAGAGGCTAAAGATAGAGAGTGATGACAGACTGTGGGAGAAGGAGAGAATGGAGGGGGAGAGAGAGACATACAGGTCCTGCGAGAGAACAAGCGAGGTGGAGAGAGCGACGAGAGGGAGGGAGAGGAGGAGAGAGCGCAGAGTGGTAGAGTGATTGAGAGAATATGGGGAGAGAGGAGAGAGAAGAGGGAGCGAGATTGAAGAGACCTGGACGGTTTAGACGAGAGATTGGCGTGTATCTCTCTCTCTCTCTCTCGGGATACTGGGTGATGGAAGAGAGAGAGAGAGAGAAACTGAGGGAGAGAGAGAAAGAAAGAGAGAGAGAGAGAGAGAGAGAGAGAGAGAGAGAGAGAGAGAGAGAGAGAGACTGAGGGAGGGAGAGTGCGAGAACAACAAGAGCCAATGGCAATTTCCCGCCTGTTCTGCAGATAGAGAAAGGGTCGGGAGATTCTCTTGAACTGTTTACTTCAAGTGGAACTTGCCTTCCGACGAGAGTCACATAGGTATCATGTAAAATAAGAGTCAAACAAATTATCCGACCGATCTAGTCTTCCATAATCAACATATAAAATTCCAACACCCCCCCCTCCCCCTGAAGTCATTCCACGGGGTCAGCAAAGGAAAGGGTTGAGGAATGAGAATGCGTATTAATCCGGAGAGACTCTTTCTCACTTTTACGCACCATGAGCCCTTTCTGTAGGTTTATAACTTTGTGTGCAAGTTCGGTATTCGTATTATTGCACGAGAGATCAGTATTACTAGTGATAGGGCGAAGAGAGTCAAAGAAAAAGACTGCTAGAGGATATTGAAAAATCGGAACCGGAATTCCTATTTTTTTACTATTTTTTTACCCATTTATCAAACTTTCAAGAAGCATCATCTCTTGAATGAAATGTCCGTGGTCTCAAATGAAACCCCGAGAGTGTCCTCCTTCCCTAAACCACTCTCTTCTCCTGCTAAATTTCAAACCCAGTTGCACCGTGGGCGCTAAGATCTAATTTTTTAATAGATATAAGGAAGCAACTATTCAGATCTTCTCTCTCCTCTCTGCCAATTCCCTCAATCACTCTACCACTCTGCGCTCTCCCCACCCTCTCACTCTCTCGTCTCTCTCTCCGACTCGCTTGTTCTCTCGCAGGACCTGTATGTCTCTCTCCCCTCATCTCTCGTGGAATCATAGACGTGTGGATAAGATGCAACTGAACGATGTTTTTCATTGATGCCCTGCCCGGAACTAAAAAGATCAGATATCTTTCGTATTTGCGGGGGGGGGAAGGTTTCGATCTTAGGAACAGTGTTGATATCAAATGGTTGCCTAATCACTCTATTTGCAGGTCACGGTCATTGAGGCAATCATTGATAGTCGATTGCAACCGTTTCCATGTGCTCGTTCAGTTACTTATTTACTCCCACTGCATAATGCTTTCATCAAATAATTTACTACTTTTTGCAAAACACCTGAAAACATCAATAAAATTCTTGTTTGTGTACATGTAGACGCACATTGCTGTGCTGTGTACGATGCATAAAAAATAATTTAATAAATGTAATTTCCATTCCATCCTCTTTTTCGGTGCATCACACATCACTTGCTCTTTCTCTCCATCCAATCTCCGTGAATACGACTTCCCATTCATTTTACTGCTCTTTCTCCGTGGCCTTTGCTCATGTCTGAGACGCCTGTTTATACGAATCTACGTGAGATTCTGTGTCTCCCCTGTGCGATCTTTCCACACCCAGACCAAGAGTTTGAAACTCTAAGCGATCTGTTCTCTAAGCGTGCGAAAATTAGAAATCTGATCTGTTTTTGAGTACAAATTTGTTTTTACTCCATAATACAGGAGCTTCAATGGATTTTGAGAGTTTGCTCAAACAACAGGCGAACCTTTGGTCCCTAAAATGCAAAATGCTCCCGTTAGATCCGCACCATTTCCGGCCACCGATTATATAGCACCAACACAGTAGTCCCCTTTCGTTCGCACTTTAACTGCGCAAACTACGCGGTTATTCATAGCATCCTCTCTCTCTCTCTCCTCACTCACTTCTTGGTCTAACAGTGACTAGTCCCCCGGGTAAGCATAAGAGCGACTGACTAATTCTCCTGACCTTTCAATAGTCTTCATTATATTTGGTCAGAAAGGGCCGAAAGTGTCAACAGATTCCGTCTGTCTCTGATAAAATTGCAGCTGTGGAGACATCAACACATCAAGGAGCCCATTTTGCAATCGAATCATGGGGCACTTTATTTTCAAAACGTGCAGTTCTCTGTTCAGTGTTTCTTTTTCGGGAATAAACCCCAAATCGGATTACCTACCTTTCGCCGATAAGCGGATGATACTTGCTGTACTATCCTACACGTTACGTGGCTCGATTTCCAGAGATCTTTTGACCTCTCTCCGTCTCTCCGTCTCTTTCTCTCTCTCTCTCTCTCTCTCTCTCTCTCTCTCGCTCTCTCTTTCTCTCTTTCTCTTCTCTCACCATGTGCTGGTGATCACTGACTCATCCTGCTTATCGCACTATTTTCAAACTCTATGCCGATGTCAACTGTATTGTTATCGACTACCTCCAAACGTGGCCAATCGCTATACAAACATCCAATTTTCACTAACCGAGTCGAGAATCTCCGAAAAATGTAGGAAAAAAATAGGAAAAAGAGAGTAAACACTCGTGATTTCTCACCTAGTAGAAACATCTGGCAGACGTTTGCTCTCAGTTTCTCTCTCTCTCTCCAGGAGAAAAAGGTTCACGTGTGATCTCCTCGATGAGTCAGAAGACGAGTATATTAAAGCCCTCGAGTCTCAACACTTGTCAGTTCTCCCTTTTCCTTCTCACGTTTCATCCTAGTCTGATTTTCCTTAGAACAAGCATCACTAGGATCAAAACACAATCGACCAATTTTTCGCCTACTTCTTTTTTCTTTTTTTCTCGTATTTTTCGTAATTGAGAGAGCTTGTTGAAATGTTCGCTAATAAGCAAGTGAGTCATTCCAATTTGGCGTCCAGACGCTACTTCCGCATTTTCGCTGAACGGTGGCATAGACAGACGAAGTGCACAATGTGATGTGCACATTTGATACACACTAGTGATGTCGGTTCAGTATTTAACGTATCCTCTAGCAGTCTCATTTTCTCTGTCTCTCAATGCCTTATCTGCCGCATTACCGTCCTTTCGCCCAAAAAACTGTATTACAAATACCGAACGGGCATCCTTAAAACGCTCTTCAAACGCTTTGACTTTTTTTTCGATTTTTTTTGAAGTTCCCACAGCAACGAAAAGCATTACTTTACCAGTTTTTGCCCCCTACGAATCTCGGCGAACGCGCCAAAACTGCTTCCCCCTCATTGTCTGCACTCATTTTCTCACTCGAGGGTGTAATTGTGTCTCTCCCTCTCTCTCTTCCCCTTTTCTCTATCATCTTTGGACTCTGACTCACTAGTGTGATCATTTGCTCGCTCTCTCTCTCTCTCTCTCTCTATCTCTCTCGCTCCAATCTCTTTTTGCACACGAGTAATCGCTCTTCGTGCGTTCACCGAATGACCGAACTCCGCCTACTCGGAGATGAAAAGGAGAAGAGGATTGAAGGGAGATGGATTCACTCGGTCGAGGCTGCTATCCAGCTAGAGTAGAGTTCACTAGGTCTCTCCATTTCGCGTAGACTCCTCATCGGTCGAGAAAGGGTTTGCGAAGTTAAGAGACTCAAACCTTCTGAGTGGCCCTATGATGATGATAACCCATCCGCAGTTCCTAGCGCCCAATCTATTTTGATGGGGATCACTCCGAATTCTGACTGTGTCTTATAACGTCTTTCATTCGCGACGCGTCATTTCTCCGTTACATTCATGTTATGTCTCCGTGAATAACCCAAACATCATCGACTGAAATGAAATGAAAAAATGACTATAAAACCGTCTTCAGATCTCCCTTCCAACAATCCGGATTGATTCGGCTTCACTGAGAGCATAATGAAACGGATCCTCCTTCTGGTAAGCCCTGATTTCTATATCTTTCGTATTCTCCTGATTTAGCAATCTGCCTTACCGGTGAGCGCCGGCGGTCGCTTGTCGACGTAAATTCCTTTTGATTCCGTCCCAACTTTACCTCACACCTTTACCATTTTATCCAAGCACCTGATGCCGAAGTGTAATCTCTGTGCATTTCCTGTACTCACTCACACTTTTTTCTAACCGAATCCGCATAGCAAACAAACTCCGTACCGCGGTTTTCCTTGACTTGGCATGGGCTATTGGCGAAGTGTTCTCTATTTGCTCCATAAAACAGTACAGACGTGGGAATCGTCGTGTTTAGTTTGCAACCGTGACCTTGATTTGCGGAACTGCGCGCTTGTTTCGATGCTCGAGATGATTGAAATCATAGACCGACAATTAGGGTCAAAGAGCTTCCGGGGTACGGTAGGGGATACCTTTTTGATCGAAGCGACCATAGTACCTGCAGAATTGAAGGGGTACGGTAGATACGATTACAGTGGGGAAGATATACCATATCCTCTAGAATAGGAATAATTTTAATCATTTCAGACACTTGCGTGCACTGCAGCACTCGCGGCTGCTCAACATGGTGGTGAGTATCGGGAAAAATATATGATAGATTAGGTAGGATGGGCGAAGGAAAATGAAGGAGTGAAACTCATATAATTCCCAATACAAATTTCAAATATAATTACGCCGCGCAATTTTCCGATTCCTATTCTCACTCGAATAAGAAACATCGGCATGTTGTGTCGAGAGAATACAGCGATGAATATCCTCGACGTCACTACGAGAAATCTCCATTCGCAAGGAGAAAGAGACATGTGAGTGACTACAAGAACTTTGAGATATTTGATTGCTGATACTAGTAATGATCGATCGATAAATTAACTAATAGATACTATTCAGACTGATGACGACAGCGATGATTCCGATGAAGGGAAGGATCGCCATCATCGTCATCACCCATCTCACAGACACAGAGACAACGCAAGGGATTCCGATGAGCACATTGACGGATTCGATGAATTCCAGCCCCATTCAGGCATGGTTCCGGTGGGTACCCAGCGGTTCCCAGCTGGAGCCCAGCAGTCCCCAACCGGTACCCATTCGTTCCCAATCGGTACCGGTGCCCAGCCGCTCCCAGCAGGTGCCCAGCATTTCCCAGCCGGAGCCCAGCAGTTCCCACCCAGTACCCACTCGTTCCCGATCGGTACCGGTGCCCAGCCTCTCCCATCAGGTGCACAGCATTTCCCAGCCGGAGCCCAGCAGTTCCCACCCGGTACCCATTCGTTCCCAATCGGTACCGTAGCCCAGCCGTTCCCTATCCAGAACCGTGCCTTGCCCATTCCCCCAGCTCAGCCCATCCAGTCACCGCCCGTGGTGGTCGAGGAAGGCACTGGACTGTTCGACGAAGTGCCCGGCCTGCCCAAACCCGCAGCACAGCACTCTGGTTCCGACTTCCGGCGACCCGGCTTCCCCGCCCCGACTACCACAACGACGCCTGCTCCGCGCCCTTCTGGTGACTTCACCCCATCGCCGACTCTCACTTGCTCCACCGTTCGCTGCCCCTCTGGCTCCGTCTGCCGACTGGAACATGTGATTTTTTTGATGGACTTTGATCGGGTTTTCCAGCTTCCAAAAGCGCCAGATTGGCGCTGGTTTTAAACATTGCTTTGCCTTGATTTACGATTGCTTGGTGGACTTCTCCTTCTCTTCTTCTATCATTCTTTCTTGCTCTGAGATGCTATTTTATTATCGGAAATGGTTATTTCAGAATCGTGGAACTCGTCGAGACGAGCCTGTTTGTGTGTTGCACAACAACAGCAACAATGAAAACTCTCCCAATAGCTGCGCCCGAGTGCGCTGCTCAGCTGGATTTAACTGTGAGATGCAGCAGGTAAACACTACTTACGTCTTACGAGTAGATGACGTCACCAATTAACCCTCCCTCACTAACCCTTTCTGCAGACGTCCTCGTGCTCTCGCCGTCCCTGCCCCCTCAACCCCGTATGCGTACAGGTACCAGTACCGACCCAACACGGCCCATGTCTCGGTTCCAGGCCCCGGTCACCCCTGCCCCTACCCCATCGTGCGATACCGTCCGCTGCGGCCCCGGAACCGTGTGTCGCCTTCAAATTGCAGTCAGTTGTCGATGGCAACTACTGTACTAACTACCGTAACTCTCCAGGAGCAGTGCACCATTCCTCCGTGCCACATTGTGACTGCTTGTGTTTCGCCGTGTGCATCAGTCACTTGCCCTTCCAACAGTCAATGCATCGTCGACAACAATTCACTCGCAACCAGCTGCATTCCCAATGGTATGCATACAGTATCCCGGATCAGGCTACTGTAAGAGGCGTACCGTAACCAACGATTGCTAACTAAACTTTCAAGGACCCGTCCAGCCTACTGCCTCGTGCAGCCGAGTTCGCTGTGGATTCGGGGAGCGATGCGTGGTTGCCAAGGTATGGTAGGCCGATCGACGACTGACTTTATTGATTCGATTCAGAGCTGCAACTGGTCCCGCGAGTGCAAGGACGAAGCGAAATGTGTCAAGCACTAATTTCGACAACTCTGTTCCATTCTTGCCACATCGATAAATAATTTATTGACTATCGGTTGTATTTTACACAAAGACTTTCTCGCGGCGAAAATGAGACTGATAATTGGTTCCACCTTTAAAAATTAAAATAAAACATTGTTTAGGAAATCACCAACCGAAATGCGGAGTAGGAGCTGCCTTCGACAGCTGTCCCAATGCATGCAATGAACCCAAGTGCGGAGACGATGTGGGCGATCTTGATTGCCATTGTTTTCTTATCCAATCCGGCGTGGTACTATTTCGTGTCTTCTTCGTATAGGAAATGGAGTTCTGCGCCTCGTTGACCAGCTGCGATCCTCCCCGATGTAAATGTCAGAGAGAACAGGGATACGCACTCAATCCTTCCACGGGAAAATGCGTCAAAAGGGCCAAATGCCGTGAGTTCTTAAGAAATTTTAATTGCATCTTTCAGCAACTATAATGCTTCTCGGCCACTAACCCTGTTCACTGAAAGCGCTTGGAAACATTGGGGCTTATAACAAATGCGTTTTGCGATGGTAAACATGGTAAATGTGGTTGGATGTCCGTTCCGCGTTCAAAGTGTCGGGAAAATTTCGGGAATTTGCAGCGACTTGGACCACGAATCCGTGTATGACTGTGAAATGCTCGGCTGGGCATTCATGCAAAGTCGAGTTTGGGCGAGGCCGCTGTGTGAAAGACGACAGTGAGCATTGCTAAAAAATTTCCATTAAATAGAGTTGGAAAATGCGGTGTTGTTAATTCTTGTATGGTCAAGTTAATGCCGGCTATTGGAGAGAAACGGTCAAACATAATCGAAACATAGATGAGCCATCAAGGCTGTATTCGTAATCTTATCTTCTTTTCAGACGGCGTTCCTCTCAATCCGTGTGCTGTGACTCTCTGCCAAGTTGGAACGATTTGTGAGCAGAGCAATGGACAAGCACGATGTGTCGCCCCTCCCAACAGTGGAAACAACAATTGCACGATCCAATTCGAGGAGTGGAAGCAGTGTGGAACCTGTGAGAGAACCTGCGAGAACAAGACTCCCGTACGTGACTCTGTTAAACCTAGTATAATTTTAAAAAAAAGATTAATTGATAAAAAGAGAGTAATGATTAGACGAATTAGAAGAACCTTTCATTTGCAGTTCTGCAACCGAATGTGCCAGCCTGGTCGTTGCATGTGTCAACAGGGATTCTTCAGAAGCAAGGAGGGAAAGTGCGTGACTGAGAACGATTGTGACATCGCTGCGGTAAGTTATTTCCACTTTCCTCAAAGCAAATTGAACCCGATATGTTTGAGCAAATAGTCAATGGCAGTCCGTCAAAATTAGAGAAATATCGAATAATACAACTATCTAGTAATAATAAGATAAATACCGATGATAATAATGTAATATAGATAAATGAAGGATAAATATCTTTTCAGCAAACTCCCCCGACTCCGACGAGTGACGCTGACTGTAAGAAGAACGAGTATTTCACCACCTGCTCTTCGATGTGCGAGGCAAAGTGTGGACAATACGCACCGGTATGTCAAAATTTATAAAAGTTATAGCTTAAATACGCAATACGCAGCAATATGAGACATTACACATTACAATCTATGTGTATGTATGTTTGGAAAATTGCAAAACAACACTTTCCAGATGGCTTGCATTCTTATGTGCGGTCCTCCCGCTTGCCAGTGTAAGGAGGGATTCTACCGTAATTCCAATGGAGAGTGTATGAGTAGAGCTGACTGTGACAAGGTGGGCGAGAAAGGTTTAAGAATAACTTTCCACATATGCACAATTTAAAACTGTTTGAACAAATTTGGGAAAACATATCGTAATTATACTCATTCAGAATCCTCCCAAGTGCAAGAAGAACCAGGTCTTCTCCCAGTGCTCAACAATGTGCGCTGCCAAGTGCGGAGAATACGGAGTCGTACGTTTCATGCTTATTTTTCAAACGGTCTAAAATAACCACTAATGCATCGACTGTTGTATTTCGCGTGAACATTAAATTAAGATTCGATACTATTATAGTTTTTCTACAATTAATTGCTTGTAGTACACTTGAAATATCTATAGATATTGAAACCTAATTGTTTCAAAGTTGCAATGACTTTAAACTCAACGGTGAAATTTCAGAAGCCGTGTATGGCGATGTGCGGTCCTCCCAAGTGTGAGTGCGCTCCTGGATTCTACCTCAACGGCAAGGGAGATTGTCTGAGCAAAGCAGAATGTGAAGTGGTGAGATATGAGTGGTAGAATTTGGATGAGGAATATCTATTCATTCTCGATTTTCAAGCCATATTCAAGATAATGTCAGATTATAAATGACCAGATGGCATTGCAGGAGCCCCATACTCCGGGTCAGGCCGACTGCAAACCCAATGAGATCTTCCGAGAGTGTCCCACCCAGTGTGAGGAGAAATGCAATGAGAAGCTCACTGTGAGTTATCTTCGCCTTATATTTTTTTGAAATTTTTTTTCGTATACGAAGACTAATCGAATGCTCGTCTGAATCACAGGAAAATATAACTATTACTCATGTCCAGAAATATTTTTATCACTGAATGTTAGAACAAAAAACTTTTAATTCTATAATATAGTGTTCGTTCCAGCGTGCCTGCCCTGCCTCGTGTGGTCCCGTCCCCAAATGCCAGTGTGATACCGGATTCTTCCGTAACAGAGTCGGAGACTGTGTCAACCAATTTGATTGCGATAATGGTAAGCCACCGGAAAAGTTTATGCTGCTAATTTATATAAGATTCTTTATCTCACCACGTGATTTTGATAGATCCAATATGGATATATCTAATTTACTTACTTCAGAGCAGGAGATCACTTGCGCCAACATTGACTGTGTGAGTGGAATGACCTGCGAAATGAAGGAGGGAAAGCCGACGTGCGTTGCCCTACGTGAGTTAATTGTTCTACTTCCTCTTCAAAAATTCAATAACTTATTTAGCCAACATGACTTGCAATCTCGATTGTGATATTGGAAATCACTGCGAATTCGTCAACGGAGCTCCCACATGTGTCAAGCGTGGGTTTTATCACAATCCAGTACGCATTGAAGAGCTCCGTTGGCGATTACACTACGATAGTAATGATTTCAGTAATTTTTTGCGACTCATGTTCAACGAGAAAGGGCGTGAACTGAAAATAAAATATAATAAATAGCAATAAATACTGTTCAGCCGCCCTTACGTGCAACACCGTAAAGTGCGCCGGTGGCCATACCTGCGAGATCGTCAACGGAGCTCCCGTTTGCACCCCTCAACCCGAAGTGCTTCCCAGAAGTGAGCGACACGAAATTATTTCATATCCTTTCCCCAAGGTGGTTTGAATATCATGCTGAAAGTGAGAAAAACAGTTAGAAAATTCTAAGAAAGTATGGGGAACTTAAATCGGAAATGATTTAAAGGCATCCTTTTTCAGTCAGTTGCGCCAACGTCCGATGCGCTGGCCCTTGCACTGACACTCCCAACGGTCCCCGGTGCGGACCTCGCCCGGTCAACGGTGATTCCAACTGAATCATTTACTGTTCATCGTTACTTGTCGATCTTGGGCACTAATCAAGTCATAATATTGTGAATAAAGGCTGGGGCTTTAAGTGCCTGGGTGCATAGCAAGGGAGGGGCTTTGTGTGTGGTATGTTGTCCGTCGTTCTCAGTGTGTTTCTTGTAGGCTGCCCTCCCAACGAGGAAATACGCAATTGCACCAACAAATGCAACGAACCGTTCTGCGGAGATGAAAACTTTGTTAGTTTTAAATCTGCTTTGGTTTATCTCGCCAAACACTTTCTTCTCATTTCATATATTAAAAAAACTATTAAAAATGATATATGCGGTATATTTCTCTTCGCGGGTCCTTCTTCTTCTATGTATATATGGTTAATTCTTCTACTCTCTATTGCTTGTTCTTTCCTATCAAGGCCCGTCGTTGTGCCCTCGTTTGCCTCACTCCCGAATGCGAGTGCATCCAAGGATTTGTAAGGGACAAAGCGCGTGGATGTGTCAAGAGAGAAGAATGCGCCAAGGAAGGTCAACAGGACGACGAACCAACTGCAGTGTGTACGTGTGTGACAGAGCTTTGCTTGTTAGCGCACCATTTGCCTCCATGGTCACATTTTCCTCCATGGTCACAAAAGAGAGACTGACTATGAGAGAACATTATCATCTCGATATGCGAATCCGGTGCACTAAGCTCGATTTCAGCGTGCGGTTCCAATGAGGAATACAGAGAGTGCGCCAATAAGTGTTTCGAACCGTTCTGTGGAGATGAGGGAATGGTGAGTCCACTGACCCTTAGACATTGATCCCTAGGCCCTTCTAGACGGATATTTTATTTATCAGTTATTTGCACGTTTTCATATATTAACCGATCGGAGTAAGAATTATTTAATTTCCCTTTGCAGATGCGCAACTGCTTCACAGTGTGTCAGAAGGGAGCGTGCGAGTGCAAGAAGGGATTCGTTCGTGAAAGAACGACGAAGCAATGCATTAAGAGAGAACAATGCCCTCCCACGGGTCAGTGAAGAACCAAAAAATTGTTGCCCTATCTCATTCTTTATTTCTCACACAACCTCCTTTTACTAAAAAAGTATTAATTATTTTTATATGTATTTATGTTCCGCAGCGATGACCTCGTGTGCTAAAAGGAACTGCGGAATCGCAATGAGATGTGTGATGGAACGAAACAGAACTCAATGCGTCCCGCTCTTCCCCGGTAAGAATTTGAATACATTTTTGACTTACTAATCTTCTCAGCTCTGACTCGATAACTGTTTCTTACTAGTTAATAATTGTTAAGCTAAATTGCAGCCCAGAAAGTAGCTACAGCAACATCTTATGATGCAACATCCGACGTCGCTGCAGCCCCGCCCCCATCAGCTGCAGCAGACGCAGCCTCTCGTTCCGCCCGCTCCTTCCCCACTACGCCCGACTCGTGCGACAAAGTGACTTGTGCCGGAGGAGGAACATGTTACATGGAGGAGGTTAGTCTTCTTTGCCATATGTGCTTACTTTACCTAGAGAGTGAACATTTAATGCGCAACCATTTTTATTGAGAGCTGTGTGTTCTTCGAGTATAAATAATAATAATATGTAAAATCAGGTGAAATGCGTCTCTGGTCCGTGCAAACCAGCCGTTCCCAAGTGCAGAGGAGGATCTGATACTTCAGCAGCTGCTCCATCCGCAGAAGAAACCGGTATGATTCCTATTTATCTCAAGGTAGCCTGCACTGTGCTTGAAACATAAACACTGTAAGAAACATGTAAAATGGTATTGATCTCTGCAGGACCTCCAGTGAGCGGTTATGGCTCGGTCTACCAACCCTTCGCTGATAACTGTGATCAGTTGAAGTGCAAGCATGGAGAGACATGCGATATGGAAACGGTCAGTTAACCAAGACAAAGCGATCTTCGTTCCTTCAATATTTATTATGTTTATTAAGATCCGTTGCTTCGCTGCTCCGTGCAAGAAGCAAGCTGTCTGTCGTCCCTCGCACAATGTTTGCACCAAGGAGAATGAGGTGTGTTCTACTGTGAATTACAACATATTTATTAATATCTACGTTACATGGATTTCACTGTACTGACAACTATACTCTCTTTAAGGTTTATCGATCATGCTTCACTGGTTGTGAGCCAACCTGCCAGCACCGAGACATGGTGAGTACATATTTTTACAGATTAATAAATTAGTACAGATTAAAAAAAACTTTTTTTTAGATTTGTTCAGCCCTCTGCAAACTCGAGGGAGGATGTGCTTGCGACTCCATGTACATCAGAAATGAACACACCAGTATGTAGTATAGTCTGTGAATCGATATATTTAAAGAATTTCAGACGAGTGCGTCAAACTGGCTGATTGCCCGAATACTAGGGACATTCCCATCGAGAAACCTCGTGAGTCAAATCATGTTTTCTAACGCTATCGTTTTAGAATTCTTTAGAACGCAAATTCTTGTCATTAATCTATTCTAAATGCAGATATATTGGAAATTTCGTCTGCCAAGTCCTTTGCTTCCTTCTCTCCATCGATGGCTGCGATTCCTCCAATGGCTCCCGTCCCTCCTCCCAACGATTGCGATAGCGCCAATTGTCCCGTCGGCACGATTTGCATCATGCAAACGGTGAGTGATTATAACTACCCATGCCTCTGAGTCGTGTCTAAGTACTTGACGATTTCTTGTGTAACTTTTTTGATATCAGGTGCAATGCTTCGTTCCTCCATGCTACCCTGTCCCCGAGTGTCAAAAGGATCCCAACTACCTTCCGGGAGATGAGATCGTTCCGTCTTGCGAGGGACACAAGTGTGCGACGGGAGAAAAATGTGAACTGCAGGAGGTCAGTTCAACAATTGTTTTATTTGCAAATAGTAATCGGTAACTTTATTTGCTGTGCACGAAGCACTGATAATATAACCAGCTTCGGAAAACATTATCGATGTCAGGTCCAGTGCATCCGTGCCCCGTGCTACCCCATCCCCAATTGTGTACCCGACACAAACTCCGTCCCTGCCTGCACGATGCCCTGTCCCTACGGAATGAGCTGCGTGATGGAAACTGTGAGTTATTATCCCACTTTTGTTCCTTCTCATCTTCAACATTGCTTGTTTTTACTGCAGCCATTTGCTTGAGATTGAATTTGGTTACAATATCGATTGCTATGTCAAGTGTACTACAAGTTAAATACGGTTGTAAGTGTACTACAAGTTAAATTCGTGATGAATAGGATAAAACGGTTGTGCACATCCCGATTCTTTTCTTGTTCAGGTTTACTGCAAGAAGGCGCCGTGCCCTCAAAGACCGACGTGCAAAGTCGTCCCCGCTGATCCCACCCACACGTGCAAGAGGGATAATGAGGTAGGCGATATTGAGAGTACTGCAGAAGGCGAATTCGTCTTACACTGAAATGTTTCAGGTGTGGAGTCAGTGCTTCACAGGATGCGAATCCACTTGCCAGGAGAGAAATAAGGTAATTCGACTGTGAATTGTGTCTACTTGAACACATCCTAAAAATATAATGCGACTTGAAGTTGCAAGACCGATTGCAGGCGTGTACTCTCCAGTGTGGACCAGGAGGATGTGCGTGCGAGACGGGATATATCAGAGACAAACAGACTGGTCAGGTTTAAATAATATATCCACTCTCTTGAACACCATTGGATCAGCTCTATGATAATATGAACTCAAGTCGATAGATCATTTATGATTCCTTAATTGTGATGAGAATCGTTAGAGTTATCCAGGTGATTGTGTTCGTGAGCGTCATTGTCCTCGTCTCTACGATGGACCGAAAAATTGTGATGGAGTATTCTGCAGAGGAGATATGGAGTGCAAGATGAGAAGAGGGGTTAGTCATAGTTCAACAAGAAGTGAACTAAATGTTTCAAAATAAATACGATAGAAAAACCATCGTATGTTTAGGTGCCGGTTTGCATGAAGCGTGCAGTCACTGGTGGTCCCATGGGAACGATGCCTCCTTCCGTCACTTGTGACACTCTTGGATGTCAGCCGGGAGAGAAATGTGTGCAGAAGTCATACGTACGTAATCTGCAACAATGTAATGGGATCAAATTTGCGAAAAATTGTGCAGAACAATTTTCTTGCAAAAACTCGAATTCGAAACAACATCGGATAAAAGTAGACGATTTTGTGGAGCAGGGCACTGCATGTTTTTGCAAATTGTCTCCTCTGTTAAAAACCATTTAAATGGGAAAAAACAAGTTTGCTATTTAGGGTCCTCAATGTGAGGCCGTGCAGTGTGGGGCCAACGAGCAATACGACGTGTGTTTCGCTGGCTGTGAAGGAAAATGCAATAACAGGGAGAATACGGTTAGCAGGATCACACACACAACTCGCTTACACAGAGCGGGAAGTCTCCAACTTCCCTTGCTCTGGAGACATTGTCTCCAGCTGAGACGCATGCAAAATCTAGAGTTTGAAATTCGGGTAAATAATTAGATTAGCTCTCTTCATTTCACTCAGTCTCTACACTGGTCGATTGGCGAGATAGTGTGCGAAATGATGAGTGCTAATCCAATTATTTACCCGAATTTCAAACTCTAGCAAAATCGAGAGATTACCTTTCACTATCTCTAGCCCGCTCTCCCCATTTTGCATGCTCTCTCAGCTGGAGACAATGTCTCCAGAGTAAGGAAAGTTGGAGACTTCCCGCTCTGAGTACACAAAATTCCCGTTAACACTTATTTTCTTTCTACAGATCTGCCCTGCCATCTGTGGCCCTGGCGGATGCAAGTGCAAGAATGGATACTTCAGAAATGATAATGACGTCAGTTCTTTTTCCTCTTTGCGCGATGATTGGCATCGCTACTAGATACAAGATGAAGATTCAATCACAAACTGAGCTTGTCGATTGTGAGAATCTTTGCAGGAATGCGTAACTCCCTTTGCCTGTCCTTCGAATCCCTCGTGTGGTCCCAATCAAATCTACGACCGATGCCACCATGGATGCGAAGCTTCCTGCAATGATCGCAATCCAGTGAGTTCCTCTCCTCTCCTTTAATTTATTAATTATCCGTGAGTGAATAGAAGAAATTTAGCAAATCACATGATTCCAATCAAATAGTGATGGATAATTTGGGGAAATGAGAGACTCACTTTTGCACGCATTTTGACTCCTGTTGGTAGAAAGGGCTTTGAAAAGATCTTAACTCATTCCAGTCGTGCACCGAGCAGTGCGGTCCCGGTGGATGCAAGTGTTCTGCTGGATTTGTGAGAAATGCGAACCTTGATTGTATCAAAGAGTCCACGTGTCCACGAAGAAACTACGGATAGAGAACAGTGTGAGAACGACGATACTTGTGTTCATTGTCATAATAACGTCGACTGGTAACCTATTAATATTCTGGTTGTTCTCGTGATAAATGTATTCTTCATTTTTATCTATGTCGTTGCATAATTTCAGATGCACTGTGTACAAAGATACGTAGAATGTTACTGAGACCCTGGAAAAAATAGGTGATGTTTATAACCAATGGTCACGAAAACTAATTTCCTGAGGCCTAATTTATCACGGAACTGAGTCTAATGTCGAATGAGCGTTTATCACCCAACAATGTGACTTTTGAATCGGAATTAAAATCAAATAATAAATAAATAAATGGAGAGAAGATTGGATTATAATTATATTATTTATTGTAATGTCATTAAAAGGTAAAATTGAGAAGATTGAGAAAACGTCAAATTGAACGCTGTAGCTGACATTCGAATGATTATAAACATTGTGGCTGGTCAGGACACGGGGCACGGATACACTCAACCTGCAAAGACGACAGAATTCCATCCATTCCAACTAATTATCGCATTTGCATTTTCACGCAACATAACATTAAACACCATTTGTTATATCAAGCATAGCAAGAATATGTTTGTGTTCTAATATCTACAGTAGACAGAGAAAATATAACCGTATAGCAATTCTCGCCTGAATAAGCTTGCATTTCTTCCCATCAGTACATTTGAGCCGTTCGCAAGTTGGGACGTTTTCGTCACCAGGGAGATAGTGCGGATCTTTCACACACTCGGGAATGGGATCACAAGGAGAAGCGTAACATTGTACCTAGACGAAACATGGTCAGTTTCCGAATAAGATTACTTTCATTTTTGCGATTTTTTTTCGATGAACGGAACTCCGCTAATACCTTTTTCAGTTTGCAGATTTTTCCGACTGTGCACTTTACACCGGCGCAACCATCGCAACGAAATGCAGTTGAAATTGTACAAAGGAGAAGGGCCTGAAGTATTTTCAGTTAGTTTATACAGGAAATATCAGGGTGTCCCACAAGACAATTAACCAGAAAGAAGAGACGATTCATTTCTCACGTATTCAGCGCAAGTTGGCTCTGACTGGCGAATTGGTCTTTATATAAAGAAGAGATGAATCTTGATCGGTTAGGATAATGCGATCGGCGTTCGCATAAAATATGAGGTGATTGAAAAAGCCGATCGAAATACATTTGGGTCTGCACATCGAGAGAGAAATCCTTGCAGTAGTCATGCAATCTGCAACACTATGATAGAATGAGTTGAAAGTTGCAGAAATGAAATCATGCAGAACAATTACCCTCCAACTTTCAGAATTGAGAAAACAAATTGGGTAAAAATATCCAAGTTGCTAGAATGACAGCTCTGCAAGATTGCATTTCAATCAGAAGAACTTTAGTATGTACAAGTAGTTCAAATGAAACACTTTGGATCAGTTAATATTCATTGGGGTTAATGCTAAGGGCAAACAAGCAAGTGTCACAAGTGAAAATCAATAGAAAAATTCAGAATTTCTTTTCAGTCCAATAGGGACAGATAACGGTGCCAGAGCAAAGCTCCCTTACTCTCTCCTCGTAACAAATCCAACTGGAAATTTATGCATAAAGATAAAAACTCAACTGTTCCTAGTCAATACGAAATATTTCTAATCCGGGATCCTGTTGTAACAGGTGGTGTACCATTCCGGGTCGCACAGCCAGCTGTCATTTTGAGTGAGAGTAGTTGAACACTAACTGACGAAACATATCGTCACGATCAAGCTTCATAAATCGATGAGCGCAAGACTGTCAAATGATACTACCTGTCAATGAATCCAGGGACATTGATGAGTTAAAGAAGTAGTGTCAGCAAAACATCACACCACGATTAGCCTGTCTGGTGAAGACAGAATACTGTAAGAGCAATCGTCTGACGTATGGGATACAGCACGCTGCCTAGGCAAATGCGCGTATTCAGATGGGCAGAGATTAGCTAGAGTGCAGCTCCTCTCTCCCCTTCCTCTCCCCCCCAGCGGGGAGAAAGCGCACGCAAATTCGACACGAGAGAGAAAGTTGACCAATAAATTTACCTAATCGTGCACGCTATAGCACGCGTGCAAGACACTTGAACCTGATTTCCCTGAGCCCTGTAGCTTCTTTGCAAGCGAGTATTTCGGTTCGGAGAAAAGGTAGACCTTCCAAATTTTGGATTTATATTATCCTTCACAGGGGTAAGCGATTAATATAAAAAGTTCCATAACCTATTTTTGCTGACACTCCTTCTTTAAGAGAGGTATCACGAGAGATTGCAGGAAAAATGACCCTTTTTGGAACAATTTTCAAAAACATATTTTTGATTTCGGCCAAACTTTAATATTAGAGTACTATGGAAACGAGAATTACATATTTCCCGGTTCCAGGTTCCGGAGCCGTCTTTTAGGAAATTGACGGCTCCAGTGCCGGAATCGTCATAACTACCTTCAAAATGAAGCTACAACGCTGTGGTTGAGCTCAAAATGTGCGGAAAAATAAGCTTATCATTTCGTATGTTTGAAGCGGATTTGTCAATTTCGAATCTGAAAAGTTATTGCCAAAAAAGTGATTTTTGAGTTTTTCATCAAAATATCAGATATCTAAAGTGCGAGAAAACACGCTTTTTCTCTTCGAAATATGAAACTGCTCATCAAATACTATCAGGAAAAAAATTAAGAAAAAATAAAATGGGGTCCACTTTAAGTCGAAAAACGGCTTTGAATTTGGAAAATCGTGAAAAATGTGAAAATCGAAATTCACAAAATCTTCCAAAAGCAATTTATTCTTTTGTACTATGCAACTAGTGGGTCAGGAAAAATAATGCAACTAGTGGGTCAGGAAAAATTGACGCGTTTGAACTTCTTACTGACTAGTAAAAATGGTGAAAATATCAAAAATGGGCGAAAATCGAAGAAAATTATTTCCATATGTAATACAAAGCAACTTAAGATCCTAAACACGGCTTCATAATATGCGACTGGTATCTCCAAATAAACTCCAGAATGAGCAAAGTTTAAATCCTCGGTAATCATGATCTTAAATTTAAAATTCAAAAATTCTCAAAGTTTTTGATCAATTTCGCCATTTTTACTAGTCAGTAAGAAGTTCAAACGCGTCAATATTATTTTTCCTGACCCACTAGTTGCATAGTACATAAGAATAAATTGCTTTTGGAAGATTTTGTGAATTTCGATTTTCACATTTTTCACGATTTTCCAACTTCAAAGCCGTTTTTCGACTTAAAGTGGACCCATTTTATTTTTTCTTAATTTTTTTCCTGATAGTATTTGATGAGCAGTTTCATATTTCAAAGAGAAAAAGCGTGTTTTCTCGCACTTTATATATCTGATATTTTCATGAAAAACTCAAAAATCACTTTTTTGGCAATAACTTTTGAGGTTCGAAATTAACAAATCCGCGTCAAACATACGCAATTATAAGCTTATTTTTCCGCACATTTTGAGCTCAACCGCAGCATTGTAGCTTCATTTTGAAGGAAGTTATGACGATTCCGGCACTGGAGCCGTCAATTTCCTAAAAGACGGCTCTGGATCCTGGGACCGGGAAATATGTAATTCTCGTTCCCATAGTACTCTAATATTAAAGTTGGGTCGAAATCAAAAATGTGTTTTCGAAAATTGTTCCGAACCACCTGCAATCTCTGGTGATACCTCTCTTAAGTGTACTATCAAATTTGTGTTTTATGTTGAAACGTGTGTAGTTGTATGCTGAAGTTATTGTGCGTTGTCTCTTCAATTGCTGGTTGAAAATTTATTCATCCCGAATATAACCATATCCCAGTGAATATTGACCGTGAATAGAAGGCTGATTATATGCATATAGGTGGTGGGTCACACGGGGCTCTGAAGCATTCCACCTGTAATGTTCATCTTAGTCCTCCAATTATTGCAGACTATTGGTTTATGATTTTCCATTTCCGAGTAATTCATCTGAACTGTGTGAATTGATTATTGTAACGAGTTCTTGCCTCTTGCACTACGCATCTCTGTCCAACAGTACAGTTATGGCAAGTGACGGTAGCATTCACACACTTAGGGGCATAACATTGGCCGGCCATGCATTCCATCTGACTCGCATTGTTCATCCAGTACAAGAGGAAATGTGTTCATACCTTCTTCATAGGTACGCAGATCTGTCCTTTGGCGCATTTTGGAGAAAAGAAACAAGCGTCGATGCAAAAGGAGAAAGAATTGGCCATCGTAGCCATGATAAGAACCTGAAGAAGAAGACGGAGTGAAAAGAAGAGAAGAATGACATACAAGGAGGATGAGGCGATACATTTCCGACAGAATTAAGTCGTTGTTGAGCTCTCGCAGTTAACACGTGGGTTAAATAAGAGGTACGGGGTCGCGTGATAGGCCATTTTAATGCGATCTCGGCGTTCGCATACAAAATGAGTGGCGCTAGAGCCAAAACATTCCGCAGAGTGAGTAAAAGTGATCCAGAGATCGATGTGAAGTTGCTGAAATTGAAAGAACTGTAGGCAAATCTACTCATCTTGTAGAGGTCATTCTGCTCGACAGGGAAGCCTGGCCAGTTACAGGGTGTCTCAAAAGTTCTTTGACAAACTTTGACAGTACATAACTTTTCATGCGGACGAGCTATCGCCTTTTAATTTCTGTCATACATTGCATAGGTGGTAGTCTTCACTACAAGTACTGTTGAGGATTTGACTAGCTAAAATCCGGAACTTTGATGAATTTTGCTACACTGATTGGTTGTCATGCGCTCATTTTTGAGATGCAAATTGACTTGGTTCGAAGTCTCACCATTTATACAACAAAAGTGATACAGTTCTGAATTTTTGATCATGGTGAGGCTGCATCATGCTCAAAATTAATCTGGAAGGAATTTCCTCTAGTACGATTTTCCATTTTTCACAAATTCAGAATTCGTCTAATTGACATTCGTGCTATAAAACCAGATATTAATTTTTGCCTGTAAAATGTATGTTACCCTGTGTTCCGTGGCATATCTATGAACATCGACATTTACATTGTTTACACTTTCCAAATTTCCGTCACGGAGAACGCTGGTGCTCTTCGGAAAAGAATTCGAAAAAGCCACTTTTTAGTGATCTGAATATTAGTGGTTCGCGCGGAAACACGTAAAAACATTCATTGAAATCAGTAATCAGAGTCATGCACATGGTGGAGTTGGGTGATGTTTTTCTATCAAACGATGGTTCGATATTGGGATTTGAGCTGTTGAGTAGGCCAGAATAAATTAAAGAGCACACAAATATGCAGCGGCCCGGAGGGTTTCGGGGATTCGCATTTTTGTACAAATGGACACGCGCATTGCACGCACTACCATCCAACTATGATGATCAATTACTAGAACACTGTACATAAATTGAGAGAAATGAGAACTCCTACCGTTTGTTGTTTGCAGAATTATTGGGGATTAAAGTTGTCAAAGAACTTTTGAGATACCCTTTATTATAACTTTATCGAAATCTGACGAACGAAGTGTGCAAGATCCCCACTATTCGGCTGATGGCTGATCAGATCGTGATCGTGCTGCTTTTGATTCAAGGAACGAGCAGACACGCGCCGATCCATCCGAATGTTTGAGAAGACGAAGGTTGGAAGAGCCTGCACTTTTATAATAATTTGTTTGCGGTTTCATCTACGATGTCATGACGAGAAAAGGTCGAGAACAAGAGAAAACGAACAATTTTGCATGGCATAAATGCGAAAAAGAACTGTAGGTACGTGCACTCTATTTCTTTCAGAGAGTTCACTTCCAAGTTGCCCCAATATTCAGTCAATCCCCACTGGTCTTTGCTCATAGCGAATTAACTAAAGTTATTGATGAGCAGAAAAACATTTTAAATAGCGTATAAGATCAAGGCAGCGGAGAACTAAGCCAAGAAGTATTCAAGTGGATTATTCAAATAGGAATTGAATATGAAGTTCTACCAATTATCAGTGCGTTAATGGGCTGATAAGCTATCAGCGAAGATGCAACTTCCTTGACCACACTTATAAAAACATTAAATCTTAATCGAACGCCCAAACTTCACCATATTCTATCCCCAGTTCGGTGAACGAGAGATTATGGAGAAACTGAATCTAATTTCAAAATTTCCCAATACACAGCACACTGTTCTCTTCTATCCCCCGACGCAGACTCCAACGCGCCCTTCGTTTTGGTGAACTCTCAAAGCAGTCGTTATCTCACGCACTCAACGCCCGTCAACGTAATATCACGGGAAAAAGGTAAACAGTGTCTACTATAAAAGCGCACTTGGATAGTTCTTCCTACAAGCTGCTTGAGTTTTCTCTTCCAGCATAATGATTCGATTCGTCTTTCTGGTGAGTATTCGTTTATAATATCTTCCTCTTTTTCAAATTCACTTTCCGGACTCATGAAACTTGTACCTATCGTTTCCTGTAGGTAATCACAACTTTTGTGTGTGAATGTGAAAAGGAAAGGAATGTATACGATAGGGGATGTGATATTCCGTACGTCCAATTGCATTAGAATAATTAGTTTTTTTCAGACACTTGCGTGCAATCTTGCATTTGCATCTGCTCAAATTGGAGGAGGAAACAAAAATTGTACCGCACTCGAAGAGTGGAAGAAGTGTGCAACTTGTGAGCCCACTTGCGCTTCCAAAAGGCCCGTAAGTTTGTTATGCGAACAAAAGGTGTCTCGAGTATCACTAGGAACGTATACAGCTCTATTCCTACCATAAACTTTGAAAGGGACGATCGTACAGTTAAAACTTTCGGTAATACAAAATAAATGAATGAAAACGCGGATCAAGTATTTTTCAGATTTGCTTCCGCATTTGTCTCCCTTCTCGTTGCATGTGCCGTCAGGGTTTCTACAGAAACAATGAAGGAAAGTGTGTCACTGACAAAGAATGTGACGCCGCCAAGGTACGATTTTTCAACTGCATTTTTCTTCTCACCTGATCTTCTCACCTGACCTATTTAAGAGACCGGCTCGGTAAGAATTGAGCACTGCCGGACATCCGCGACTTTCGATTTGGCCCACCATACTCATACCATGGAAGTGTCTCGGGACCCTATTTACAAAAGTATTCGAATTTGTGCCCTGAGGCTCAAACCCGGCTCGCATATCGCGCGCAACCGACGAAAAAGTGATTTTTGTAACTTTTGACGTACATGAGCTAGAATCAATTTTTCTTCGGCAATATTTTAAGCATGCTCAGCGTGCACCGAAAAACCACTTGAACAATTTTCTGAACGATTGGAAATATTTTATCCGAATAAATTTTTCGTAATTTTTGAAATTTCTCTTCAAAGATTGAAATACTGCAAATAATTTCACGGTGCAGCTTATGGCACTAAGCAATCTGTACATGGTGGTCGATATCATATTACATGCCATCATTTCGCAAGAGACGTAAAAATCGTTTTTACATTTCAAAAATTCATCCTGAAAAAATCTGTAAGTGGAATGCCATCATCTCATAGAATTATTATGCATTCATGGCATTACATTTACTGAAGAAGTATCAAATCTATCCAACAAGCTTGAAAGAAAATATTTTTTTGAAAAATCGATGATCATCATGGTCAAAAATCTCAAAATATTTTTGTCGCCTATCGTCAATCCCATAATGCCTCTGTTATCTTACCCACGCACACGTTCTGTATTCACACTCAAATGACCCGTTAGTGGCTTTTACTCGTACCACGAAACGAAAAACTATTTTGCTATTTTGGACAATGACCCCGGGTTCATGGATTTTTTTCCAAAAAAAAATATTCAAAACTGTTGATGCTAAAAATAATCATTTCGCCAGTAGATGAAGAAATGATAAATAATTTTAACCATTTAAAAAATTTATTTTTTTTGGATGAATTTGAGATGTTTTTTTTGGATGAGGATGAATTTTTGAAATGTAAAATCGATTTTTACGTCTCTTGCGAAATGATGGCATGTAATATGATATCGACCACCATGTACAGATTGCATAGTGCTATAAGCTGCACCGTGAAATTATTTGCAGTATTTCAATCTTTGAAGAGAAATTTCAAAAATTACGAAAAATTTATTCGGATAAAATATTTCCAATCGTTCAGAAAATTGTTCAAGTGGTTTTTCGGTGCACGCTGAGCATGCTTAAAATATTGCCGAAGAAAAATTGATTCTAGCTCATGTACGTCAAAAGTTACAAAAATCACTTTTTCGTCGGTTGCGCGCGATATGCGAGCCGGGTTTGAGCCTCAGGGCACAAATTCGAATACTTTTGTAAATAGGGTCCCGAGACACTTCCATGGTATGAGTATGGTGGGCCAAATCGAAAGTCGCGGATGTCCGGCAGTGCTCAATTCTTACCGAGCCGGTCTCTTAATGATAACAGTCAGACGCTGCAATATCAATAATATTTAGCCAGCCCCGTCCCCTTCTCCTCTTAAGCAGCCTGTCTGCAAGAAAAATGAACATTTCTCCACGTGTTCTTCCTTGTGCGAGGCCAAATGTGGAGTACCAAGGGTAAGTGACCGTTATTACTGTTGATAATTTTGAAATTTATAGTATTGATAAGTTAATGAAATTCAAAGTATTGATAAGTTGATATGGAAAATATTGATCATTAGAATCAGAAAATTCAGAGGCCGTGCCCTCAGATGTGCGGTCCTCGCAAGTGCGAATGCTCTATTGGATTCTACAGAAACGCAATTGGAGAGTGTGTAAGCAAGGATGATTGTGATAAGGTCAGAACTGTTGAATATAAATGTAATTATTAAACGCTTTTTACCGATATGAATATATAAGAGATTCACTTTAAAATGTTTAGCAGAACTGTTCATATTCAAGAAATTCAAAATTTCAATTATAGTAGCCAAAGGCTGTATCAATATCAATAACATGCAGCCAGCCCCGCCCCCTTCTCTTCCCAAGCAGCCTGTTTGCAAGAAAAATGAAAAGTTCTCCACGTGTTCTTCCTTGTGCGAAGCCAAATGCGGTGTACCAAGGGTAAGTGACCGTTATCACTGTTGATAATTCTGGAATTTAAAGTAATCATAAGTTAAGATGTGGAATTTATTAATCATTAGAACCAGAAAATTCAGAGGCCGTGTCCTCAGATGTGCGGTCCTCGCAAGTGCGAATGCTCCAATGGATTCTACAGAAACGCAAATGGAGAGTGTGTAAACAGAGCTGATTGTGAGAAGGTTAAAAAAAAGGGGAAAGAAGTAAAGGGTAAAGGGTCTAGGTCTTCTACACGCAAGGCGGTTTCAACCACCCCTATGCCTGAGTAGCAACGAAGCCTGTCATCAGATGATTAGGGGTGTATTTATTTACAAGAATTTTAATTTGTATAAATAATGTTTTACAAAACTGGTTAACTTTTTTTTGAAATGATTGATTTCAACTATAGTAGCCTAACGATGTATCAATATCAATAACATGCAGCCAGCCCCGCCCCCTTCTCTTCCCAAGCAGCCTGTTTGCAAGAAAAATGAAAAGTTCTCCACGTGTTCTTCCTTGTGCGAAGCCAAATGCGGTGTACCAAGGGTAAGTGACCGTTATCACTGTTGATAATTCTGGAATTTAAAGTAATCATAAGTTAAGATGTGGTATTTATTAATCATTAGAACCAGAAAATTCAGAGGCCGTGCCCTCAGATGTGCGGTCCTCGCAAGTGCGAATGCTCCAATGGATTCTACAGAAACGCAAATGGAGAGTGTGTGAACAGAACCGAGTGTTAATCAAAGCTATCCGTTTGAAAATGCCAATTTGTGTAATGTTCGAGTAAAGACCATAGATCAACATATCGTTAATCATTCACCGTTGCATTGTAATTACAACGAATAAACAGTGAATGTAAGAGCATTCAGATGTTGTTGAGGAGAAAAACATCAGAAATGGAAATAGCGTGCTTGGGCGGTATTCCAAGATCGTAGCTAGAAGTGCATCAAAGGTTAAAACTGCAAAGTTACAAAACATCAATTTGATAATCAGAACTCGCGAAAATGTGGGGATTTCACGAGTGCTCAAAAATATATTGTAACAGAGCCAATTCTTTGGGACGCTCGAAGAATCGCAAAGTGGGATCTAGTTCTTTGAAATTGTTCCTATCTTTTAAATTGTGAGATAGATATTGTTTAGAAGATTGTATGAAGTGCACTAGTCCCATAGGATGCGAGTACACTGCAGAAGATGCAACAACAATTGGAGGACGTGGGAGAGGATATCCGACCCTACAATAAATCGGAAGAAGACGCAGCTCATGAAGAACGCATGGTGCACCGGACACTCGATTTCCCTACACGGACAGGCACTCGAGGAGACTGATGGATGGATATATGACGGGTGCAACTAAAATTTGCACCGCAACTTCGAAAAAGCATCTTTTTCTTTCATTAATGGATGAAATCAAGAGCTAATAGATTGCGAAATTTTTGTCTTGATATTCGCCAATATTGCAATGTATATATTCGGCGGATAAGGAAATCTCCATCTCCCTAATCATTGCTGGTGGTTTCTTTGAAATCGCCATTCTGACAGGCTTTTGTAATGGCTTGCCCGGCAAACCATTCTGACAACTTGTCAGAATGGCGTACCGCCTAATTATTCCCCATTCATTTTTGATAATGTGTCAGAATGGTCATTTATGAGCGCTTTTTTGTATTGATGTCATTATGTTGTGTTTATTAATTAATTATGATTATTAATTATCATTAATTATTATTAATTAATTATTATGTTTATTAATTATGAGTTGCTCGGAACGATAATTTCCACATCAGTTCACAGATCCAGAAAGGGGTCAGAAACAAGAGAATGTGTAAAAAGAGAGAGAACCTCGTTTTTTTACTCACTCCCCTGCCCATGACCCCTTTCCGGAGATATGACGGCAAAATGGAATCATGCGCCTCCGCATTCTCCGTTTCAAGTAGTTGACGACGACCAATGTCGAATCCATCGTTCACATCGACCAGCTCACACACCCTCACATCGATGAAATGAAGTGAGATAGAGAGTTCGCTCGTTCAAATCTTAGTCAAATCTGGTCATCCCCTTTGTTTTTCGCTTCATTTTAATTCATTCTCACAGATTCTTCTCTTCGCAGTTGGTCGGTGCTTATTTCACTTTATTGATTTTTTTTGACAATGTGCCAGTATGGTGTTTAAGGGGAAGTCGAGGGAAACAGTGGTGACGCATGTTATAGAACCAAATAGTAGACGAAAGTAAGTAGTTCCCAAGTATGTAGTTCAAATAAGTAAGTTGAAATTCCTTTAACATGGCTTTTCGCTGTGCGAACCAAGCTTCCGTAAATTTGGAATGGTACCTTACTTTTTAGGTAACTTTTTAGGTTTTTAGGCAAATTTTAGTTGCACCCGTCATATATACCTATATATCTCGGCCGAGAACGAAGAAGAGAACTACGATCGACGAAGAGAGAAGCCAACGCCGACTTCGACATCCTTTACTTCACATCTGAACGACCCGAAGCTGTGTGCGACTCGCACGTTCTCCCCGTTCTCTGCTACGCCACGGAGATCTGGTATCACTTTGAGATCATCTTTCCCATCTCAATAACTATCCGAGCGCTGGAACTTGCATGGTGGAATGCCTCTGCATACAATGAGAGGAAGTAGTCGAATGGCACAGGAATACGTTGTCAGCCACTCTTCACATGCTTCGACGGGACGACGACAATTGTTTTACGAGAATTATTCATAGGATGCCTCCAATGGACGTCGAGCGGCCTCGGTTAAACTACCGTTACGATGAGATTCGATTGAAGAAATACGTGGATGCGCTAAACCACAACTAGATCTACGAGGTCTTTATCACACATATCACCTCAATGGATGACTATTGGAGGAAATGTTATCTACGCAGTACTGCCCGCTGAAGATATGGAATTACTAAGGAACTAAGTAAAGTATGATATTTTATTCGCTTTAGGAGTCGTGGTTAGCGGCCCCTCTCATTTAGCTATGATGTCTTCGCCAGCTCACTGCACACCCTTTTATATTAAGCAACAACTCGACAAGATCGGAATCCCTCTGAGGTATTGTATATTTTATATTTTATCGACGCCCGAAGGCGCAACGGAATAATGTGTAATTACACGAACGACGTACAGTAAATTGTATTGTGTATAGATAGCATATTGAGACTCGTTGGAGTCTGTGTATTCAGGATCGAGTACAGTATACCTCCTTTAATTTATCTACACAATCGATGTATGTCACAAAGGATGCGAAGCTTACAGGAACGATCTGAATCCAGTGAGCAACCATTAATTTTATTTAATATCTAAATTAATTACCCTTGATCTTTTACTAATTAGGATTAACAATTACGGATCGAAACCAGTGCAAAGCGGAGCGGCACTGGTTAATTTGGACTTATTCCACGTTTAATGATTCTCTAATCGAATCGAAGAAGCTTCACAATCCCTTCCAGGCATGCACCGAGCAGTGCGGACCAGGTGGATGCAAGTGTGCCGATTGATTTGTGAGAGATGCTAACTTTGATTGTATCAAAGAGTCCACGTTCCCACGAAACCACTATGAATAGAGAACAGTGTCAGAATGATAAAACATGTGTTCATTGCCACAATAACGTCGACTGGTATATATGATTATGCTGGTTGTTCTCGTGATAAATTTATTCTTCTTTTGGTTCAAGGAGCAAACGGAGATGCGATACTCAATCCCCACGAAGAAACTACGGATAAAGAACAGTGTCAGAATGATGAAACATGTGGTAACTTATGAATATTCTGGTTGTTCTCGTGATAAATTTATTATTCTTTTTCATCTCTGTCGTTGAATTATTTTGCGTACAGTTTGTACAAAGATCTGTAAAATGATTCCTGGCTTTCTGGACACCAAATCGGTGCTCTGCATCAAGAACGTGATCACTAAATTCAATTTCTTGAATCTATGTACAACAAATAAGATAATGCATCGCGCGTTTGATAAAAATGCCTAACTTGTTGGGAGTACATTTCTGGAAGGTTACACATTAATCATTATCACTTATGATATGCACAATTAGTTCTAACGAAACACGATAGTACATGTAATATTCGTGGGACTAAATATTCTGTGAACAACACGTAGTATCAGATGCCATCCTCGCCGGAAAGGGAAAACTATACGATTTTTTTTCAATATCAGTAAATGGAACCCTGCATTTCCTTTCATTCAAAATATAGACAGAGAATGGTGCCAGAGCACAGCTACATTCACTCTCTCATCGTAGCAACGCCAACTGGTAAAATATGCACAAAGCGGTTATTCGCCTGACTCTACTGTTCTTTGTCTTTTCGAAATATGTTTGATCCTGGCACATGGTATTCTGATGCAACAAATGTACCCAATTCTTGGTCATACATATATCGCTAATTGTACTCATCAGTAAAATTTGCTCGGCAAATGTATTTAGTATGAGAGTTGAGCAATATACCACGATAGAGTCTCGATCAAGCTTCGACGAAGATAGACATTTCGAATAGTACACATGAGTTATTAAATTTATTAACCTGTATTCGGGATGCATTTGGACTTTGTGATCTATTTGTGAGTTCGAAAGGATTCTAAGAAATCTTGCTCATGTTGTTGAATGGTGTATAATTTTAAGTTGAAGATGCTGTCTCTCATCTGTTGCTGATTGAAAATTTATTCATTCCGAATACGACAATATGAAAGTGAATATTGTGGTGGAATATAAGACTGATTAGACACATGTAGGTCGCGGGGTAATGAAGCATCAAACTGTAATCATTCTTGTGAACTATTCGTTTTTTATCTCCCATTTTAGTGTGAATAAGGATCTCACTGAATCATCTGCATTGTAAAAATGAGTTCTTGCCTGTTGTAGGATGCATCACTTTCCTATAGGGCATCCTTTCTGTCCCGTGCAATTCACACACATTGGGCGCCGATTTGGACATGGGGCTTCGAGGCATTTGACCTGAATCACTCGGTTCCTCCAGTAGAACGGAAACTGTGTTCCTACCTTTATAATCGTACAGATCTCTCCTATGGGGCAGAGAAAGATGCAAGGTTCGATACGATAGGTATTGGCCATTGTAGCCATGATAAGAACCTGAACAAGCAGTCACTAGCGATGGAATAAAGCAACACATACCAGGATGATGAGACGATTCATTTCCGACGTAGTTGAGTCGTTGTTGGGCTCTCGCTGTTGATACGTGGGTTAAATAAGAGGTACAGGGTCGCGTGATAGGCCATTTTAATGCGACCTGTATCCGCATAAAATATGAGTGGCAAAATCAACAGATATAGAACAGTGTCAGAACAAAGTGATCATTGTGAAATAACGTCGAGTGTTGTATATAAGACGGGTGAAACTATTTTTTCCAAGAGCGAATGACAGTTTCGTCAAAGCTGTCTTCTATGGAATACCATTTTCACAATTTATCGTATTTTCTTAATTTTCCATTTTATAATGAATTTGCGAAATAATTTCCCTGCATTTTTTCACACTTATATTTCAACACGCTTATCCCCCCCATCGAATTGAAGCTGTTGTATTTATGATAATTTCAATAATTCAATTTTGTTAATCGTTTATGTGAGCAAACGTTTCAAATATTCACAATATTTTATTCAAATATTAGAGTGGTGAAGAGGGAGAGGAATCTTCTTTCGTTCATTTTCTTCTCGCTTTAGATGTCAATTCATCGATGCAAATTTAGATGTCGCCACGAGGAGATCTGGAATGCAAGTGCAGTAGATTTTGTCGCAGAAAAGACAGTTGGAAAACGCGATTTCACCTTCTCATTCTCCCCTCTCTTCCACTCAGCAATTGGTTGTGTTTCACATTTTGTCGCAAAAAAGGCAGTTGGAAAACGCGATTTCATTGTCTCTTTCCCCTTTCACATCACCTCATCCTTTCACTCCATCGTCGCGGCATCGAGCGGTCGTCTCTTCCTCTCCGGTCTCACGAGACGAATAGTGGACATGATTGCTCATTAACCGACGATTTCTCTGGAAGCAATTCAGGTGAGAGAAAGTGAATATTTATCTGCTGCGTTCTAGAAGTTGTTTACATGATCGACAAGCAACTTTCATAGTTGCGTTCATGCTAAAAGTTATAGTGTTGTATCTATTATATATCGATTATGCAACTTTTTTGGCACATGCAGTAGCTCATATTTAAATCCTCACCTGAATTGCTTCTAGAGAAATCGTCGGTTAATGAGCAATCATGTCCACAATTCTTCTCGTGAGACCGGAGAGGAAGAGACGACCGCTCGATGCCGCGACGATGGAGTGAAAGGATGAGGTGATGTGAAAGGGGAAAGAGACAATGAAATCGCGTTTTCCAACTGCCTTTTTTGCGACAAAATGTGAAACACAACCAATTGCTGAGTGGAAGAGAGAGGAGAATAAGAGAGTTAAATCGCGTTTTCCAACTGTCTTTTCTGCGACAAAATCTACTGCACTTGCATTCCAGATCTCCTCGTGGCGACATCTAAATTTGCATCGATGAATTGACATCTAAAACGAGAAGAAAATGAAAGAAAGAAAGAAGATTCCTCCATCACTCACCTTTCATCCCGAACAAACTGGATAAAATATTGTAAAACAGATGAACACTGGAAACTGTATTATAATAAAATAATAAACCACGTAAAAAGACATATTGAAACAACAAAAAAAAATTAAAATAATGTGTTATAAAACAACATAAATGTCGACATTTAAACGTTTTTGTATTGATATGATGAAAATGACGAAGCGCGATACCAAATTTCACAAAATCCGTCGAAACCAATCTTTTCGAAATATTGGGAATAGTGCGTAAAATATTTTATACATTAAGGTCAGTTGTATCGAAACTATCATTCGCTCTTGGAAAAATTAGTTTCACCCGTCTTATATGATTAAGCTAGTTGTTCTCGTGTTAAATTTTCTTCTTTTTCATCTCTGTCGTTGCATAATTTCGCGTACACCGTGTTCAAACATCCGTAGAATGTTTACTGAAATTCTGGGGGGAGTAGGTGTGAAAAACTGAAACGAAAAACAGTTCGAAAATTTTCCAAAAATTATATTATATCTGAAATGCCAGAACAAGTGAAATTTTATTTCAAAATATGAAAGAGGTTGTCCAATACTGTCTAAAAATAATAAAAATTAAAAAGGGGTGGACTTTAAGTCGAAAATCACATTAGAATGTAAAAAATCTAGAAAAGTCCGAAAATCAAGTTAATGAAAAACGCTCCAAAAATGTTGTGTTATGTGTCATTGGTAAATAGAAGTTCAGCAAAAATAGTTACAGTACATGTCGCCGTCTTATAGACAAGTGGGAATTGAATACTCATGACAACATTTCAAGAGCGAATACAGAAATTTTTGTGAGCTGCTGCAAACTGTTGCAGAAATATCATACAATTTTTGGAAAATTTTCAAAATAAAAAAACCACTTTTTCGATCACAGATTTTTCCATTTCATTTGTTTCACACTTGTTTTCAACATAGAATAAGTTTGGAAAATTATTCTACAAATTTTATGCCTAACGCCAAGATGTGGAGAGTGCAACGGCAGATCAAGTATGAGCTGAGTTATGACGATTCCGGCATTGGAACCCGGTGATTTCCTAAAAGCCGGCTCTCGGACCTGGGACTGGAAATTTGAGTACCTCGCGTCCTGGGTACTCTTATATAAAAGTTTGGTCGAAATCAAAAATATTTTTTTTCGAAAATTGTTCCGAACCACCTTCAATCTCTCATAATGATCTTTGTTACGAAATTTAATTTCTTTAATCAGCGTAACGTGGTCAGCAGAATTCAGAGGTATTTCGAAGGTATGCCAGAACAAAAGAAGTTTATGAAGATGAGGAGAGTGCAACGGCATCTGTGACAATTGCGATATTCGACACTCGAGTAGAGGGCAAGAACGTTCGCGTCGGAGAGTGAAGCTAGGGATCAGACCCATAGAGCAGTGGTTATCCTGAAGAAACCGTTGATGAAGTGACGAGGCATATTGTATCATTTGAATTTTTGAATAACATTTTTTATTATTTCGAATTAAAAATTCGGTAAAAATGATTACAGAGTATAATATGGAGAAATACGCATTTTAAAAATTATATTCGAGAATACTAAGATACTTGCAGGTAACTAGAACTTCGAACCAGAGAAAAATAAATATAATCAAAATTCAGATTTTAAATTTTTCAAAAATTTTTATTCGAAAAAGGACCTAACAAAAAGTATTTTAATCAGCTTAAATATTATTTTTAGTTCGTTTTCATTGAAATAAACCCCAAATGAGACTTATCGACCCCACTTGACGATGAAAAATTTTAACCAGATTTCACATTTTTGTGCGCTTCTTTACAATACATCCTCTCAGGCATTTCATATTCTGGCTAGAATAAGTGCCCACACATACCACAATAACGTACCAAGAGGGGGTTCTTCTTTTTAACTTTTGAGAAAATAATAACATTATTTACAAAAGCGACCACCCCGCATCGCGGCATGAAGAGGGAATGAAAACGTTGGTTGTAGTTTGTAGCCAACTGTTGTCTCTATCTTCAAAACCAAACCGCTAATCTGTACCTTTATTTTGAAGGAAGTTATGATTTTTCAAACTTAGCAAGTTTGGAAAAAAATGCCAAACATACCAGGTTTGTTTGTGTTTCACTCCAATATTAAATTTTATAAAAAAAATCTGGCAAAGCTATTCGATAGAGGAGACTTTGTAGTACTTTGCCTAAAATTTTGAGGAAATTTAAAAATCATGATTTTTCCAAGTTACCTGGAATCCCAAAAATGCTCGATTCTCTCCCGATTCCTCTCATATATAAGACAACGGACCAAAATATCTTTCAAATTTTAAACATCTTAAATCACCAAATCCATAACCAAGTCGGCAGCGCGCTTAACCATCTCCGAGCGACGCAGGTTCGACCCCCCGCCGCGTACAAATCTTTTGCCTCATTTTTCGTAATACAGTAGAGCACTGCAAACACATTTTTGAGTAACGTGAAACACGTTTTCAGTAGTTTTGCCAAGTTTTGATGCAAAAAAATCGGAAAGTTTTTTTGAATCGGAGAGTGGTGTTATGCGAGGTTGGAATCGTGTCTGAACGTGTTCTACGTCGTTTTAACGCAGGAAATAGAAAATTTTGAAAAGTACCAAAATGGTTCGGACAGCGTTGGGGATCACATAAAGTATTTTGCGATGCCGGAACGTATCTTATTCTTTTCAAAAAATGTTCAAACAAGTATAACGCGCTCATAAATTGAACGCATATGCTCATAGTAATAAGTCATGCCTCGTTTAGCTACCGATTATAGTATATTCTTACATTCATGATAAACATTATTCTTATTTTAAAAAAACACACTGTATCTTGCGTTTCGTGAAAGGCTCGTGAGACTGAGAGCGATCGAAAAAAAAACTTTACTTTTTTCCAAAGCTGTACGATGACCAATTACTTATGAATTGGGTTGAAATTATAGGACATCAGTAGTAATTTATCTTTGTGAACTATAACGAAAGAAAATCAAGAAATTCTTATTTAACCGATTTTCATTGCTATAGAGATTTCTAGTACTGTATGTAGCCAAGTGAAAGAAGCGGGTGAATTTGATTCGTTCTATCAGACGTTTCGTCATCTCAATGATATCATGATGTCATTGTAGGTAATTAACATTACCTACAATGACAAGAATGAATATCTGAGTATAAAAGAATGAATATCTGAATATAAAAGGGCGAAAACACGACATGACAAGATTGCAAAATGGTCACCAGAGTCAACCGAAAGCTCAAGTCATTTGACAATATATATTCTTCGTAATACGCTGTAGTATTTTTGTTGGAAGTGATCGAGGAATGATTTCTCTCCACTTTATTAGAATAAAAAACGGTAAGCGTTATAATAACTCGATGTCTCTCCCTCGATTTATGATTTGAGTTTGGTTGACGCATGTTAAATAAAACAAGAAGTTTCGAAGGCAACATGTTCACGTCAAGGCAGAAAAAATGAGTCATTCTAAAGAAGACTATCAATCATGTCTAAAACTTATACGAAACCCAAACTTGGTCAACGCCCCTAAAGCGATACTGATAAATATTGTATGTCGTTGCATTGCTTGAATACAATCGTGGATGTATCTAAAAATTTAGTTTGCCTACACGTTAGCGCTTCATGTCACTCTATCCCACTTTTTTTCTGCAGTACATCACTATAAGTTGCGACACCACGCATAATGCATTCGCAAGAAACCTGTTGAGTTAAGAGAGGTATCACGAGAGATTGCAGGAAAAATGACCCTTTTTGGAACAATTTTCAAAAACATATTTTTGATTTCGACCAAACTTTAATATTAGAGTACTATGGAAACGAGAATTACATATTTCCCGGGTTCCTGGTTCCGGAGCCGTCTTTTAGGAAATTGACGGCTCCAGTGCCGGAATCGTCATAACTACCTTCAAAATGAAGCTACAACGCTGTGGTTGAGCTCAAAATGTGCGGAAAAATAAGCTTATCATTTCGTATGTTTGAAGCGGATTTGTTAATTTCGAACCTCAAAAGTTATTGCCAAAAAAGTGATTTTTGAGTTTTTCATCAAAATATCAGATATCTAAAGTGCGAGAAAACACGCTTTTCTCTTCGAAATATGAAACTGCTCATCAAATACAGGAAAAAAATTAAGAAAAAATAAAATGGGGTCCACTTTAAGTCGAAAAACGGCTTTGAATTTGGAAAATCGTGAAAAATGTGAAAATCGAAATTCACAAAATCTTCCAAAAGCAATTTATTCTTTTGTACTATGCAACTAGTGGGTCAGGAAAAATAATATTGACGCGTTTGAACTTCTTACTGACTAGTAAAAATGGTGAAAATATCAAAAATGGGCGAAAATCGAAGAAAATTATTTCCATATGTAATACAAAGCAACTTAAGATCCTAAACACGGCTTCATAATATGCGACTGGTATCTCCAAATAAACTCCAGAATGAGCAAAGTTTAAATCCTCGGTAATCATGATCTTAAATTTAAAATTCAAAAATTCGCAAAGTTTTTGATCAATTTCGCCATTTTTACTAGTCAGTAAGAAGTTCAAACGCGTCAATATTATTTTTCCTGACCCACTAGTTGCATAGTACATAAGAATAAATTGCTTTTGGAAGATTTTGTGAATTTCGATTTTCACATTTTTCACGATTTTCCAACTTCAAAGCCGTTTTTCGACTTAAAGTGGACCCCATTTTATTTTTTCTTAATTTTTTTCCTGATAGTATTTGATGAGCAGTTTCATATTTCGAAGAGAAAAGCGTGTTTTCTCGCACTTTAGATATCTGATATTTTGATGAAAAACTCAAAAATCACTTTTTTGGCAATAACTTTTGAGGTTCGAAATTAACAAATCCGCGTCAAACATACGCAATGATAAGCTTATTTTTCCGCACATTTTGAGCTCAACCGCAGCATTGTAGCTTCATTTTGAAGGAAGTTATGACGATTCCGGCACTGGAGCCGTCAATTTCCTAAAAGACGGCTCTGGATCCTGGGACCGGGAAATATGTAATTCTCGTTCCCATAGTACTCTAATATTAAAGTTGGGTCGAAATCAAAAATGTGTTTTCGAAAATTGTTCCGAACCACCTGCAATCTCTGGTGATACCTCTCTTAAGAAATTTTTCGCCTGGAGCTGTTGAATACTTAAAATATATAAAACCTTAAAGAGACCTGGGACTGCAAATGAAGTGATTTTCAGATCAAAGAGAATGGTATTCCAATGCCAATTCAAAAAATCGATTAGTTTTACGATTTTTTGAAGCTAGTTATGAATAATAAAAAAAGATCTCAGTTTCGAGTAGGATGACGCAATACTGATGCGTTAAGCCGCTAAACACAGAAATGCCACTAAACACAGTAAAAAATATCTAAAAATCACTTCATTTGCAGTCTCAGGTCCCTTTAACGGGAAAAATGTCAATATCATATACACGAGATCAGTCTACAATTTAATAATAAAAAAGAGAGAACTTTTTAAAATGCATGTGCCCTTTGGACTTTCTCGAGTTTGACAAGTATGCACTTATGTCGCACCATTCTATCTCTACCTTCCTCTCTCTTTTGTTCTCTCTGCGTGCTACGTGCACTCCCTGTTTCTTTGCTCCTTTGAGCGACCAAAAGTCGTTGAAAGTTCGCCGAATCAGTGTGAGCCAGCCCCTTTAAATCGATCGCTGACTCGCTTCTATTTACTTTTCGTTGTCTGTTGACACGCCATCCACACATAAGTGCCATTATTTTGATAGGTCACAAGTTTCTTAACCTTGTTGGCACCTATATTTAACTCCTATTTTTCCAGCCGGAGCAATTCGTCTCGTCGACCACGTAGAAAATGAACCGCTCCATCATCTTGGTACGGTAATCTAACTCCTCCGTCATAACCCATTCAAACACAGCCCGTTCAGATTCTTCTCATCGCTACTTACTCAAATGCAATCCGTTACAACGCCTGCCAGCACCATAGATGCCCCGCTGGACAGAAGTGTGAGATGGTACAGGTACGAACACTCAATCAATTGCCCACCACCTTTATCGGTTGTCTAGGTTTCGTTCACTCTGTTCTGATTTTGAGAGTGGTGATGTCACTTGAATTTTAGCCCCTGCAGAAAAGGGAATCATAGAATTCGGGATTTTTTTTTGGAAAGGAGAGAATTTGTTATATCAGCTGCTCTGGAGCTGACCAAAATGAAAACAAGTTTGTCATTCGAGGTGAACTGCTACGTTCCTCCTTGCAACGACTTCCCCAATTGTGTGCCCGATTCCACGGAGAACAGCCCGACTTGTGATGGACACCAGTGTCCCTATGGACAGAGATGCGTTTTGAGACAGGCAAGGCATTCATCCATTCTTTTTCAAACTATGAACAATATTTTAGTTTAGGGTAAAGGGTATGAAAAGACAAGTTTAAGCTAAGATGAAAAAGTTTGCAGGTACAATGTTTCCGTGCCCCATGCTATCCCCAGCCTTCGTGTGAGTAAAATGGAGATGCAACAGAAGATGTCAGCTCCTTTTTTCGATGAATAAAGTTTCAATGAATCGCTTTGAGTTGAGTCGAACTGAATACAACAATAGATGCTATGCACATCATTTATAATGTAATTAATCCAAGTAGGGATGCCAAATGAAGATTGAAATGGAGATCTTCCTCTCCCCGAACAAAGGAACTCTGATTCCCTCCTCTCTTCAAGAAGAGAGGGAGCAGTCGTTCTACTCTTCATGAAGATGGAGGCCCCTCTACATAATTCTCGATCTCCGGAATGGGTCATAATCGATTGCTATTTTGGCCAATGATGTGAATTACTGCGAGAATTCTATCATCTTTAATTCGAATTTAATGATTAAATTGTGAATTGTTGATCCCTCAATCAATCTAAACACTTTTCACTTTACACTGATAAGGCAATTTGCATTGCCGTTGCGGTAAATTCCGCGGTCAGATTTACATTTTGGAGGACCATGTAGCGCCCTTCTTGGTTTATCGCTGCATTAACAAAGTATTATATTTTCCACCAATTGTCGGTGCATTCTTAGATAGCCGTGCATTCCTAAACAATATAAAATGGTGAATAGAAGGATTTATTCATTATCATTAACAAACTCAGAGTATATTTCACAAAATGATTATTTCAAAGAGAAACAATCGCTCCGCACTCTTCTCTGCTCACACACTGTCCGACAGAGTTTCTATAGAATCCAGCAGAGCATTGACAAGCTGGTTCATCGCACACTTGAATACAAGGCACCTCAATATCACTGTCATCATTTTTATTTGTCAATTTCTACTTTGACGGTACTTAAGATGGATTATCAATGTAAATACCGGCAACATACCGGTTCCCACTGTCCGCATTTCGCCTCGCACTTGGAAGAACACTGGCGGAACTCCTCGTTTTTGTTGCATGAACAAGATGGTAAAGAAATTTGAGGGAACAGAGCGCGAAGTATCTTAAATAGAGGATTGTTAGACTCTGTAACGGGGTGTCCCACAATTTTTGTCCCAAAATCTCGACTAACATATTTTTTTCTCATAACTTTAACAGGTGCAAACAGTCAGTGATCGAAGTAGTCGTCGTTCCAGATAATGACTTCCTTCCATAGACATGATAGCCCTCCTCAGACGGGCTGAGCCCAGGCTTTAATCTAAGATTGGCGTACTAATTTTCATGGTGGAAGCCCGCAAACAATTCAAAACAGCGATAATTGCAAAGGCTGGTTTCAAGAGTATAGAGCGGTATAACTTCGGATCGTCCACCTTTTTCTGGAACATTTTCGGAAAATGGGGTCTTCACAAGTCGATCAACATTTGAATTTGTTCATATCTCTGGAGACCAGAGGGGTGGAACCGTCTGTACTCATCATTTTTAAGGGCGCCCTCTTTATGTTGGACAGAGTAGTGGTCGCGGAAGATGGTGTTCGCAATACTATGGATCTACCAGTATGAATGGCTAGTTCGAAAAGGGAAGAGAAGCAGCTGAGAATTTTATTCTTTCTGTAGACTTTCTTCTTTGGGGCGGACTGGGGCTACTCTCCCGCATGCAATCAGCCAGTTTTTATTTTGAGAGTGGTGATGTCACGTGATCTTTCGTACGTGATCCACTTTATATTCTTTTCGATTACCTTGCTGGCCCACCTTATTTTGGCCGGACAGTCGAAAAAGTCCCGTTACTCATTAGTACGTGTATTTTCAGAGGAAGCGAAAATACCGTGATTGGCGAAATTTTTCAGCTTTTTTTCGCTTTCAGTTATGTTGCACGATTTTCATGCATGGGAGTGGTATTGGTTTTGAGTTTGAAATTTTGGTTGAGAAGAGGTGGCCGCCTGAGTAGGTTCTATCCCCTGAGCTGCGGTCTACGGAAGCTAATCTGCAGAGCCAAATCAGATTGTTGTCTTACTAGGGGCTTCCTCTAGTATTTATTTCACTAGCCATTCATGATTTTCCATGGTTGAGTTTCCGTATAAATTTTTATGGAGCAAAACCGACCGAAAGTGGATTTATAGGTCCTTCGGAAAAATCGGTGTAGAAACCAGCAGAGAGAATCAATAACCTAGTGATAAGGGTTGTTATGATAATGAGTGGACTTCTATTAAATATATTGTATCACATTGAGAATCGGTCGACGATAAGTTCTTTACAACTATGAAAATGGCTAAAGGGACAGAAATTGTGAGACACACTGATAAATTTAGGAACAATTATAGTGAGGTATCATGAATTGGTCAGTACGATTCCAAACACTTTTTAAAAATATTTTGATCGAATTTCAATACACGTAAAGTGGCTGTGTACTTGTAACGCGATTTCTCTTTTAACACAAAAAAATAGCAATGTTCGAAAAAGTTCGTTGAAAAATTCGTTCAACGAACTTTTCAATGAAATACATCTGGTTTGTAACAAGTAGTTCTTGCCTGTTGCAGAATGCACAACTGTCCTATAGGACAGCCTCCAGGGCAAATCGGGAAGGTAGCATTGACACACATTGGCACCGGGTAACATGGAGCAGCGACGCATTGAACCTGAATCAAACTTTTCCACCAGTACAACATGAATGTATTCACACCTGTACAAGCTTACAAATCTGTCCGGCGGGGCATCCATTAAAGAAGCAACTATTGAACAAAAGGGAATTGGTCACAGTAGCCATGATAAGAATCTGAACGACAAGAATGCCAATAGCGAGAAGATCAGCAATCGAAGTGAGCATAACATACAAGGATGAAGAGACGATTCATTTCCGACGGAGTTAACTCGTCGTTTGGCTCCCGCAGATTAAACGTGGGTTAAAAAAGGAATGTAGGGGTCGCGTGATAGGCCAATTTAATGCGATTGGCAAATTGCATAAATTATAAGTGTACCAAGCGAAAACACGTCGCAGAGTAAGGAGAAGCAATGCAGAGATCAGTTTAGAGAGAATTTTGGTGCGGTGGTTGAAGAGAAGCAGAACGATCTTCGACCAGCTCAATTCTACCGATAATAACTTAAACTTATTCTTGCAAAAGATGGATACACCGGCGGCGTCTTTTGGCTCCGGTGTATCCATCTTAGGAGGGAGGATGATACGTGCGATAAACCCGACGCACACATTCAATTGCTGTGCAAATACTGTATTTGGTCTACGCAGCAGTGAATAAAAATCGTCGGAAGTCCAGTGAATTTTACAAATATAAATTTAATCGTACTACGAATTATCAGTGGGATGATCGGATGATGAGTTATCAGAGAGAAAGGTGAATGTAACCTGCAACCTTTTTTCCTAAAATCGTGTTGATTTATGAGGTGTCCCTGATATTTGCGTAGAATCACTGTGCCCATGGATTGGTGAAAACTCATACCTCGATTGAATAAGAGTGTTCACGTGGCCACGATGAACCTACGGATAGAGAACAGTAGAATAAAACAATGATCGACTCGCGCTTCCATCATAATAACCTCGCTACATATGAATAATCTCGCGGTTCTCGTGAGAGAAAAAACTGTGTTCTATGTCAATTCGGAATGTGAGTGAATCTGACTTGCGTTATCCTGATGCAACATCTGTACGCTATTCGTTAACTGAACGAAATAGAAATCGGTCGCCAATTGGTTCTCATAAGTGAAGTTTGCTCAGCAAATGTACTGAGTATGACTAGTTGTATGCAGAACCCTTAGTCACTCAGGCTACGTACTAAAATACTCTTAATCTTTCGTGTATAATTTTTTTATTCTCTGTTGAATCACATTTTCTGTTTCACAAGGAGAGAAAGCTTAGATGAAGACATCGTTCTCATCGCTGAGGTGGACCATAGGAGGCCAGAGGAAGCGGCCGATGCTGGGAGAAGATCAAATGGGGAAACATAATATAAAGGGCATGGAAAATAGGAATGCTGATTTTCTCCATTGCGTGCGTTTCAAGAATATAAAGACATCCGGCGGAAACATCCTTGGACAAAGAGAGGAGCTTACACCGCAAAGAATATTTGAGAGGGTATGCAAAATATCAACGATCGTAAGCTGCGGACGCCTTTGACTCATATTTCCTCACTCCCCACTCCCGCTATCTAATAGGGCAATGAGGTCGTGCTCTGCTCGACAATTTCATCGTTTTCTAATCGAGTACTGACACATTCTAGTTGATAATATGGTCTTATACATGTCTGTATGAACAATGCAATACAATTCAATGTACACACAAAACAATGATTTCCTCCAGGCTATATTTGCTATGGTGCCGTCCTCGAATGCTCTTCGTTTCGGTGAACTCTCAAAGCAGACGTTATCTCACGTACACAGCGTCCGTCTACGTAATATCGCTGGGATATTTAAACAGTGTCTGTAAAAGTGAACTCTTCTTTGCGTTGTATGGGAAAGTTAAGAATACGGTAGGGAGGAAATTATTTCGTAGTGGTGAATTCCCTTGCAAAATGTTCGTGTGGCTGAGAGTGACCTAAAATAATTCCAATATCGCAGCATTGACCAATTATAATATTTTCCATTGATGTGTCTTTAATTATGTCCAATAATTTCATTCTCTCTTCTCTTCACCGTGTGTTCCTTGCCAATATTAATAATAGTGAATAAAACGATTTATTCAATTTAGTCAATCAGCTAATAGTATATTTGACGAACTGATTCCTTCAAACAGAAAGATTCGCTTCACACTCCGCTCTGCTCACACACTCTCCATCAGAGTTTCTGTAGAATCCATCAGAGCACTGACAGGCGGGAGGACCGCACATGAGAGGGCATGGTATCTTAATATCATTGTTATAAGTATTATTTTTCATATTGCTTGAAAAGTTTTATCAATTGAAATATCGGTCACATACCCCTTCCCACTCTCCGCATTTGGACTCGCACAAGGTAGAACACTTGAAGAACTGCTCGTTCTTCTTACAGATTGGCTGGACGGGAGTCCGAGGCGGGGTTGGCTAATAATATATTTAAATGTATGCACTTCCTGGCTGATGTGATCAGTACCGCTCATTAATAAAAGTTGGAAACTTCTGTGCTAACAGTTATAAATACACAAATTCGTAAGTAGACCTCTACTAGGTATAATACGGATATGAATGATACAGCGTCCGCCTACTTTATTGGTATTCAATTCCGCTCAAAATAAATAGGTAAGGTACCAAATTTTGAATTCTTAATTGCACAAGTAGGATGATATGCAACTGTACCTTCTCATTCTCACACTCCGCTCTGCTCACACACTCTCCATCAGAGTTTCTGTAGAATCCATCAGAGCACTGACAAGCGGGAGGGCCGCACATAAGGAAGCAAGGCACCTGAATATCATTCTTGTATTGTTTTTTTATAAATTTACTTCTAGAATGCTTCAAATGGAATATCTTTTATAATATGGGCCACATACACCATCCCACTCTCCGCATTTGGCCTCGCACAAGGTAGAGCACTTGAAGAACTTTTCGTTATTCTTGCATACCGGCTGAATGGGAGTCGGTGGCGGAGTTGGCTGAAATATATGCATGCCATCAATACGTAGTACGATTGTTGTTGTGCACCAACTACAATCAAAACGTTAGCTGTTTTTCATTCAACGATACCTTTTCACTCTCGCAATCAGCTCTGGACGCACACTCTCCAGCAGAGTTTCTGTAGAATCCATCAGCGCATTGGCAGCCGGGAGGACCGCACATACGAATGCAAGGCAGCTGAAAATGTTCCCATATTTGATAATTTCTAAATTGTAATGTACAAGTTCTGGAATACTCTAAACGCAATATCAATTGAAATATCGCCCACATACCCCTTCCCACTCTCCGCATTTGGCCTCGCAATACGTGGTGCACTTGAAGAACTTCTCGTTATTCTTGCAGACCGGTTGAATGGGAGTCGGTGGTGGGGTTGGCTGAAATATATCAATGTTGATGATCTGATTGTTGTCGATACCATTGTCCCTTTCAAGACGACTAAATTTTTAATGGATGTATTTGTTCTGCCAAATCAAAAGAATTATACGGTAATAAAAATAGTACCTTGGCGGTGTCACATTCCGAGTCAGTAACACACTTTCCCTCATTGCTTCTGTAGAATCCCTCACGGCACATGCAACGAGAGGGTTTGCAATCGGGGAAGCAGATCTGCAAATGCCAGTTCTGCGTGTTTTTTTAACTTTTAAAATCGATTTTTTTGGTCCGTCCGTTAGTATATGGAAGCAATGCTGATGTACACGTATCTAGTGATAGATACTTACTCGGCTGATATTTCGAAGAAAAAAACTCACGGGCTGTTTGTTATCGCAAGTAGGATCGCATGTCGCACACTCCTTCCACTCTTCGGATTCCGTGCAATTCTTGTTTCCTTCTCCAATTTGAGCAGATGCCAGTGCAACACTGCACACAAGTGTCTGAAAGAAATATCACTATTCTAATAGTATAGGTCGTTCGCAAAAAAAAGGAATTTTGTACTCCCTATCGTTCTCTTTCCTTTACAAATCCACGCAAATACGTTGTGAGTACATACCGGAAAGGATAGATATAAGTTTCACATTTCTAGAATGTGGATTTGGAAAAATGGAAAATTTAATAAACGAATACTCACCAGAAAGACGAATCGAATCATTCTGCTGGATGATCCGAATCAAGCGGATTGTTGGATGAACGATTTGAGTGCACTTTTATAGTAGACACTGTTTACATTTTCCCCGTGATATTACGTAGACGGGCTATGAGTGCGTGAGATTTGAGAGTTCACCAAAACGAAGGGCAATGTTGGAGTCCGCGTCGAGAGAGAGGGAGAGAGAGAGTAGAGAATAGTCTGCTATCTATTGGATTATTGTTTTGGAATTCTATTCAGTTTATCACGCACCACAATCTCCCTTCAATCGAGCTGTCACGAGTTCGATCATCGCCCATGTTGACCCAGCCTTCCATCTTCCTCGGTGGCGTTGAAATTGGAAGCAACTTTGGTTGCGCAAGGCAATATTCACCAGAAGCTTGATCTTTAAGGGATATGTCCTCCATAGAAACCGGTCTGGCCACCCGACAGAAGAGTCCCTTGTCGACGTAACACCTTCTTGATTCCGCAGTAACATTGCATTACCGTACTCTTTTCTATTAATCAGAATGCGAGCTGGGCAAATTTTACTCATGAGAATCAGTGAATGACCACTGTTTCTCATTAGAAAAAAAATGTCTGGTATATCATCATAAATTGAGATTCAGGTGTTGCATAAGGATGACGCAGCTCAGATTCAGAATTATTTGGAGTTGGCAACGGACACAGTAATTCTTCACGAAAATCGCGATATTGCTCATATGTAGCCATTTGATCATTTGATTATTTGATTATTGCTTTCGTATTGTTCTCCATCTATAGGCTTTCGAAACAAAGTGAAAATGTTCATACAATCGAGGTTCGAGATACTCAAGAATTCATTGCCACATTTGCATCCACCGGTCCACACTGACCAAATACAGTGCTTACACCTTTGTCTTCGTCATAAAGTGCACTTCAATTTCGCACGGATTTATCCAGTTCGAAATCGGCTTTGTTCACGCACTCTCCCCATATGTTTCGGTAGAATCAATCGAAACATTCACAAGCGGGCATCTTTCAACGGTTCACCGAACGAGCTGAAAGTTTCTGAAAACTTTCAAAACTTAGCTTCTGATGCGTTTCCACAATTCCTCTTTATTTTCATTGCATTCTTCATTGTCGATTGTCCAATTTCAGTGTGAAATCAAATTAAATTATAACGAATAACGAGCGGAAAAGCATTCACGAAAACTGCAGTATTTTGCTGACAAGTACTATTCGCCGACTTCTTCTTCTGGTCATTCGCGAATTTTTGCCAAGGATTCCACGCAAGTTATTTGTCATAATTTAATTTAATTTCGCACGGAAAATGGATATTCGACCATGAAGAATGCAATGAAAATAAAGAGGAACTGAGGAAATGCATCATAAGCTCAGAAAAGTCTTGAAAGTTTTGAATGTTTCAGAAACTTTCAGCTCGTTCGGTGAACCGTTGAAAGATGAACGTATGATACTTTAAAGTACTTCAAGGGAAAACTTCGATATATTTTTTTAACTTTTTAATCGTCGTAGATGAGGCACCCTATTATTAGTTTGCATAAGAAACGCTTGAAAATATGCCCCCACATTTAATATAAGCAAAGGTCGTCCATGTTTCACAGTATACTGTAGCTATTCAAAATTCCTTTATATCGTTTTTGCTGCGATTTTACGGCACAAGCTTCGTCGAAGCGACATTTGTGTAATTGTAATAACATCTTGCAGTTGAATAAATTTAAGTAATCAGAGTTTCACATATCAAAAATATGAACAAACTCGAAAAAAAACGAGAATAAAGAATTTTAATTTGGCATTTCTACAGTTTTATTTTTAAAGCATTTCTTCGTATAAATAATACAATATAAATAAAAATTTAATTTTAAAAATATAGAAATACAATAATTCATTGTAAATCTATCTCAGCTGAACGATTCAACTCGAATCTGCTCACCATTGAAAGACTGCGGTACTTCGCGTAGGGGTTGGCAGTGCACTCTCCGAAAGAAATTGATTGCACGCACCTTGCAGCTCTTTTTTAGCTTGTTCCTCCTTGAGGGTTTCATCGTGTTCCTCCTTGGTACGGCCAACAATAATGATGTCGTCCAGATACGGTATGACATGCTTGACTCTATTCAACATCGTATCCATTACTCTCTGGAAGATGCCTGGAGCAGCCTCCACTCCGAAGGCTTCTTGAACTTGTATAATTCTTTGTGAGTGTTGATGCCAAGAAGTTTCTGATCCTCCTCGTAGAAAGGAATCTGCAGATCCGCTTCAGCGAGATCGATCTGGGAGACCCAACGAAGATGGCCTTTCTCTTCACCGTGTATTCGTTACCAATATCAAGAAATGGTGAATAAAGCTATTTATTAATTTTACATAATAAATACAGAGTGCAATTCACAAACTGATTCTTTCAAACAGAAAGATTCGCTTCACACTCGACTCTGCTCACACACTCTCCATCAGAACTTCTGTAGAATCCATTAGAGCATTGGCAGCGTGGACGACCGCACATTCGAATACAAGTCGCCTCATTAATTTGAAAACACTTTATACGAATTTTTTTTTTGGAAACACCTTATATCAAAATGAAATAATGGACACATACCCCTTCCCACTGTCCGCATTTGGCCTCGCAAAAGGTGGAGCACTTGAAGAACTGCTCGTTTTTCTTGCAGACCGGCGTGGGAGTCGGTAGCGGAGTTGTCTGAACATATTTTCATATTGATACACTTTTCACTTTACACTGATAAGGCAATTTGCATTGCCGTTGCGGTAAATTCCGCGGTCAGATTTACATTTTGGAGGACCATGTAGCGCCCTTCTTGGTTTATCGCTGCATTAACAAAGTATTATATTTTCCACCAATTGTCGGTGCATTCTTAACGTGTCTCCAATTATTTCATACTCTCTTCTCCGATAGCCGTGCATTCCTAAACAATATAAAATGGTGAATAGAAGGATTTATTCATTATCATTAACAAACTCAGAGTATATTTCACAAAATGATTATTTCAAAGAGAAACAATCGGGAAGCCCGCAAACAATTCAAAACAGCGATAATTGCAAAGGCTGGTTTCAAGAGTATAGAGCGGTATAACTTCGGATCGTCCACCTTTTTCTGGAACATTTTCGGAAAATGGGGTCTTCACAAGTCGATCAACATTTGAATTTGTTCATATCTCTGGAGACCAGAGGGGTGGAACCGTCTGTACTCATCATTTTTAAGGGCGCCCTCTTTATGTTGGACAGAGTAGTGGTCGCGGAAGATGGTGTTCGCAATACTATGGATCTACCAGTATGAATGGCTAGTTCGAAAAGGGAAGAGAAGCAGCTGAGAATTTTATTCTTTCTGTAGACTTTCTTCTTTGGGGCGGACTGGGGCTACTCTCCCGCATGCAATCAGCCAGTTTTTATTTTGAGAGTGGTGATGTCACGTGATCTTTCGTACGTGATCCACTTTATATTCTTTTCGATTACCTTGCTGGCCCACCTTATTTTGGCCGGACAGTCGAAAAAGTCCCGTTACTCATTAGTACGTGTATTTTCAGAGGAAGCGAAAATACCGTGATTGGCGAAATTTTTCAGCTTTTTTTCGCTTTCAGTTATGTTGCACGATTTTCATGCATGGGAGTGGTATTGGTTTTGAGTTTGAAATTTTGGTTGAGAAGAGGTGGCCGCCTGAGTAGGTTCTATCCCCTGAGCTGCGGTCTACGGAAGCTAATCTGCAGAGCCAAATCAGATTGTTGTCTTACTAGGGGCTTCCTCTAGTATTTATTTCACTAGCCATTCATGATTTTCCATGGTTGAGTTTCCGTATAAATTTTTATGGAGCAAAACCGACCGAAAGTGGATTTATAGGTCCTTCGGAAAAATCGGTGTAGAAACCAGCAGAGAGAATCAATAACCTAGTGATAAGGGTTGTTATGATAATGAGTGGACTTCTATTAAATATATTGTATCACATTGAGAATCGGTCGACGATAAGTTCTTTACAACTATGAAAATGGCTAAAGGGACAGAAATTGTGAGACACACTGATAAATTTAGGAACAATTATAGTGAGGTATCATGAATTGGTCAGTACGATTCCAAACACTTTTTAAAAATATTTTGATCGAATTTCAATACACGTAAAGTGGCTGTGTACTTCTAGTGTTTAAATTGATTGAGGGATCAACAATTCACAATTTAATCATTAAATTCGAATTAAAGATGATAGAATTCTCGCAGTAATTCACATCATTGGCCAAAATAGCCATCGATTATGACCCATTCCGGAGATCGAGAATTATGTAGAGGGGCCTCCATCTTCATGAAGAGTAGAACGACTGCTCCCTCTCTTCTTGAAGAGAGGAGGGAATCAGAGTTCCTTTGTTCGGGGAGAGGAAGATCTCCATTTCAATCTTCATTTGGCATCCCTACTTGGATTAATTACATTATAAATGATGTGCATAGCATCTATTGTTGTATTCAGTTCGACTCAACTCAAAGCGATTCATTGAAACTTTATTCATCGAAAAAAGGAGCTGACATCTTCTGTTGCATCTCCATTTTACTCACACGAAGGCTGGGGATAGCATGGGGCACGGAAACATTGTACCTGCAAACTTTTTCATCTTAGCTTAAACTTGTCTTTTCATACCCTTTACCCTAAACTAAAATATTGTTCATAGTTTGAAAAAGAATGGATGAATGCCTTGCCTGTCTCAAAACGCATCTCTGTCCATAGGGACACTGGTGTCCATCACAAGTCGGGCTGTTCTCCGTGGAATCGGGCACACAATTGGGGAAGTCGTTGCAAGGAGGAACGTAGCAGTTCACCTCGAATGACAAACTTGTTTTCATTTTGGTCAGCTCCAGAGCAGCTGATATAACAAATTCTCTCCTTTCCAAAAAAAAATCCCGAATTCTATGATTCCCTTTTCTGCAGGGGCTAAAATTCAAGTGACATCACCACTCTCAAAATCAGAACAGAGTGAACGAAACCTAGACAACCGATAAAGGTGGTGGGCAATTGATTGAGTGTTCGTACCTGTACCATCTCACACTTCTGTCCAGCGGGGCATCTATGGTGCTGGCAGGCGTTGTAACGGATTGCATTTGAGTAAGTAGCGATGAGAAGAATCTGAACGGGCTGTGTTTGAATGGGTTATGACGGAGGAGTTAGATTACCGTACCAAGATGATGGAGCGGTTCATTTTCTACGTGGTCGACGAGACGAATTGCTCCGGCTGGAAAAATAGGAGTTAAATATAGGTGCCAACAAGGTTAAGAAACTTGTGACCTATCAAAATAATGGCACTTATGTGTGGATGGCGTGTCAACAGACAACGAAAAGTAAATAGAAGCGAGTCAGCGATCGATTTAAAGGGGCTGGCTCACACTGATTCGGCGAACTTTCAACGACTTTTGGTCGCTCAAAGGAGCAAAGAAACAGGGAGTGCACGTAGCACGCAGAGAGAACAAAAGAGAGAGGAAGGTCGAGATAGAATGGTGCGACATAAGTGCATACTTGTCAAACTCGAGAAAGTCCAAAGGGCACATGCATTTTAAAAAGTTCTCTCTTTTTTATTATTAAATTGTAGACTGATCTCGTGTATATGATATTGACATTTTTCCCGTTAAAGGGACCTGAGACTGCAAATGAAGTGATTTTTAGATATTTTTTACTGTGTTTAGTGGCATTTCTGTGTTTAGCGGCTTAACGCATCAGTATTGCGTCATCCTACTCGAAACTGAGATCTTTTTTTATTATTCATAACTAGCTTCAAAAAATCGTAAAACTAATCGATTTTTCGAATTGGCATTGGAATACCATTCTCTTTGATCTGAAAATCACTTCATTTGCAGTCCCAGGTCTCTTTAAGGTTTTATATATTTTAAGTATTCAACAGCTCCAGGCGAAAAATTTCTTAACTCAACAGGTTTCTTGCGAATGCATTATGCGTGGTGTCGCAACTTATAGTGATGTACTGCAGAAAAAAAAAGTGGGATAGAGTGACATGAAGCGCTAACGTGTAGGCGAACTAAATTTTTAGATACATCCACGATTGTATTCAAGCAATGCAACGACATACAATATTTATCAGTATCGCTTTAGGGGCGTTGACCAAGTTTGGGTTTCGTATAAGTTTTAGACATGATTGATAGTCTTCTTTAGAATGACTCATTTTTTCTGCCTTGACGTGAACATGTTGCCTTCGAAACTTCTTGTTTTATTTAACATGCGTCAACCAAACTCAAATCATAAATCGAGGGAGAGACATCGAGTTATTATAACGCTTACCGTTTTTTATTCTAATAAAGTGGAGAGAAATCATTCCTCGATCACTTCCAACAAAAATACTACAGCGTATTACGAAGAATATATATTGTCAAATGAATTGAGCTTTCGGTTGACTCTGGTGACCATTTTGCAATCTTGTCATGTCGTGTTTTCGCCCTTTTATATTCAGATATTCATTCTTTTATACTCAGATATTCATTCTTGTCATTGTAGGTAATGTTAATTACCTACAATGACATCATGATATCATTGAGATGACGAAACGTCTGATAGAACGAATCAAATTCACCCGCTTCTTTCACTTGGCTACATACAGTACTAGAAATCTCTATAGCAATGAAAATCGGTTAAATAAGAATTTCTTAATTTTCTTTCGTTAAAGTTCACAAAGATAAATTACTACTGATGTCCTACAACCAACGTTTTCATTCCCTCTTCATGCCGCGATGCGGGGTGGTCGCTTTTGTAAATAATGTTATTATTTTCTCAAAAGTTAAAAAGAAGAACCCCCTCTTGGTACGTTATTGTGGTATGGTGGGCACTTATTCTAGCCAGAATATGAAATGCCTGAGAGGATGTATTGTAAAGAAGCGCACAAAAATGTGAAATCTGGTTAAAATTTTTCATCGTAAAGTGGGGTCGATAAGTCTCATTTGGGGTTTAATCCAATGAAAACGAACTAAAAATAATATTTAAGTTGATTAAAATACATTTTGATAGGTCCTCTTTCGAATAAAAATTTTTGAAAAATTTAAAATCTGAATTTTGATTATATTTATTTTTCTCTGGTTCGAAGTTCTAGTTACCTGCAAGTATCTTAGTATTCTCGAATATAATTTTTAAAATGCGTATTTCTCCATATTATACTCTGTAATCATTTTTACCGAATTTTTAATTCGAAATAATAAAAAATGTTATTCAAAAATTCAAATGATACAATATGCCTCGTCACTTCATCAACGGTTTCTTCAGGAGATATGCAACATTCGTCCTTTTGAAAGTGAGTTGCTATCTATTCGTAGAAAGAAGTTATATCGTCTAGAAAACCCTGCGTTTGACGAACGACGCGCGATCTGCCTTCTCTAGCACTCTCTCACTTCAGCACGCTCTCTCGCCCAGGTTCGGACCCCGGCCATAGCACCAATCTTTTGCCATAGTTACATTAACTTCATAAGAAGTGTTTCAGGTAGAATTTGCTTGATTCCTTTGAGGCGAGGCTCTGGCAAAAGACTCACGCCCAGCTCGGGGCCCGAACCTGGGCGAGAGAGCGTGCTGAAGTGAGAGAGTGCTAGAGAAGGCAGATCGCGCGTCGTTCGTCAAACGCACGGTTTTCTAGACGGTATAACTTCTTTCTACGAATAGATAGCAACTCACTTTCAAAAGGACGAATGTTGCATATCTCCTGAAGAAACCGTTGATGAAGTGTCGAGGCATATTGTATCATTTGAATTTATGAATAACATTTTTTTTATTATTTCGAATTAAATATTCGGTAAAAATGATTACAGAGTACAATATGGAGAAATACGCATTTTAAAATTTATATTTGAGAATACTAAGATACTTGCAGGTAACTAGAACTTCGAACCAGAGAAAAATAAATATAATCAAAATTCAGATTTTAAATTTTTCAAAAATTTTTATTCGAAAAAGGACCTAACAAAAAGTATTTTAATCAGCTTAAATATTATTTTTAGTTCGTTTTCATTGAAATAAACCCCAAATGAGACTTATCGACCCCACTTGACGATGAAAAATTTTAACCAGATTTCACATTTTTGTGCGCTTCTTTACAATACATCCTCTCAGGCATTTCATATTCTGGCTGGAATAAGTGCCCACACATACCACAATAACGTACCAAGAGGGGGTTCTTCTTTTTAACTTTTGAGAAAATAATAACATTATTTACAAAAGCGACCACCCCGCATCGCGGCATGAAGAGGGAATGAAAACGTTGGTTGTAGTTTGTAGCCAACTGTTGTCTCTATCTTCAAAACAAAACCGCTAATCTGTACCTTTATTTTGAAGGAAGTTATGATTTTTCAAACTTAGCAAGTTTGGAAAAAAATGCCAAAGATACCAGGTTTGTTTGTGTTTCACTCCAATACTAAATTTTATTTAAAAAATCTGGCAACGCTATTCGATAGAGGAGATTTTGTAGTACTTTGCCTAAAATTTTGAGGAAATTTAAAAATCATGATTTTCCCAAGTGACACTCCATCCTCGAGTTTCCCCCGATTCCTCTCACATAACACATATATTATTTTATGTATAAAAGAATCTGAGAATTATATAAAAGAATCTATTTTGAAGCGATTTATATCAGAAAAAGGAAAAAATTTCAACGGACACAAAAATACGCATTCCATTGTATTTGATATTGGTCATTTCACTCAATTGTCCACTGCAATCTCTCAGAGTGATCACCACAGGTGGCAGTTGGAAAAAGTTTCTTGGAATGCTCGCAAACTGTTACTATTCTTTACCTCTCTTTTGGCTATCTCGGCGCGCAATCTTAGGTAAGTGAAAAGAGAGTGAGACACTTTTATGTCAACTGGAGAGAGAACTGTGACGATTAGTGAGGGTGGCATTTCTTTAGTGATCTGAAGTCATGCTATTTTCAAATTTCACAACAAGAAAGTAAAGCGTTCTACAGGAATGAGATTTTGAAAATTCATATACAGTGTTGATTTTAAATTCACCTGAACGAATTAATAGTTCCCCTCTTTGACACCACACAACATACATACATACACGTGTAGAGGATTGGTTTTCTTCTCACATTCTTTGAATTTGCTGGAACAATGTAGCAACGGTGAAATTCTCAGGACAATGGACGTAAGAAGTAAGGGGGTTACTCCAGACTAAAGGAAATCCTAACGAAAATTTTTGTTGCAATTGAGCACTACAAAGTCGAATCATCAATCACTGTGAGAATTTATAATAAAAAAACTAGTATTTGAGAAGTCAACATCAAATGGGCGTACTCATGACAATGTGACAAGGCCGGCTAGGAAAGGTATCCATATCTGTCGAGTAGTTGGTTAATGGAGAAGTGGTCCATGGAACCAAGGAATTCCACCTAACCGAGATGGAATGGATCGCTGGCAACGGCTGACAGTCACCCGAAAATGAGTCAATTCAGATATGAGCGTCCAGATTGTGTTTTCCCATCAGAAACTATGTATAGTGAATATGTGGTGCATTGTTTGTGTGTTATTGCCATTATATTTTTCGTATGTACAATGCATAACAGGGTTAACATTAGGCAAATTTAGTCTTTCAACGTAGAATGCATTACAATGTTGAATTTTTTTCCTTTCTGTTTGCTTAAAACCAAACGGTGCGCTCTAATCGCCGGAACTGCTCATCACTGATAAACCCCTTCTTGCAAACGCTTATCTGCTCTCGTTGTGACCTTCCGTCCCAGTTACGACAGTGCAACTTCTAACTTACTCTTATCCACGGTTAAACAGTTCACTGACCCAGTTAGTTCCCCCTACTCTCTAGAGTGAATCACCCACACTTCATGCCGATATAAGGGGGAGTGCTGGGGGTGGGAGGAGGCGGAGGAATGAAGGGGGAGGATGGGGATAGAGAAAGGCACGAGATGCAGCTTCTTCACAACCTTGAACTGGTAGAGCCCAGCTCCTATTTATTCCTTCGCGAGCCCTTCGAACACTCCCGAGATACCCTTTGACTGCTCTTTTGCCGAAAGTGCTACTCCAAATTCAATGACCCCTTCTCAAGCGTTTCCGCCATGGTCATTTTGCATCGATGTTCTGTGAATATCTCCGTCAAACTCTACTTCCTTTTCTTTTATCATAGCATTTCGTTCTCATAGTGATCGTAGAAATTATGATGCGGATCGCAATTGTTTTATAAATTCGTTCTAAAATATAGTCACCCATGTCGTTATTATCGCGTAATATTTTTTTAAATAACAAATAATCTCTAATATTTTCAGTTACTCTTCACAATGCAAACTCTTAGGCGGATAGCGGTGAGTCAAAATTCTTTCCCGTACATAAAGATCGAGGGGGAATTTCCCATCTGTGTTTTTGCCATTGTAGCATTTGCCTGTACAAAGCGTGCGCTATTGACCGTAGGCCATTTGAGACGAAATAATGATGCCCCCGTAAAGATCCAGTCTGGGCCTTTCGAAGGCTGACGGGATTTTCGCAATGAATCATACATTGAGGACTAGACGAATTGTTTCGGTGCAATTCCTAATTAGAGCCTCATAGGGTCAAGGCTTCGGGCGACGGTGCCCGGCGGTATTGGAGCTTATCAAATTAGCGATGTTCACGTGGTTTGGAATCGTTCCAAATTCGATGGTTTAGTGAAGAATGCGATCAAAGAAAGATAAAAGATGCGAAATGACAAGGTTCATGACCGTTTTACGGTGAACTCGGCAACTGTTAAGATGTTGCGGTTGAGCTCGTAGCTTGCTGCCTTGTCCGAACTGGATGATTTTACAGCCAACCCTTCTATTTTGCAGGTACTTTCCGTGATCTTCGCCATTTCTGCTGCCGCATCTTACGGTTAGTTTACACTGACTTTCGAAGAGATTTCGGCACCGGTCAAACCGGAGCAGTAAAACTATCGAAAGGTATTGGAGAAATGACGGGATAATTGGTGACGGTTACAAACTGCTGACAGCTTTCGATGGAGCTCATTTTCGATAACTAATGACCACGCAATTGGACGAATCTAATTAGCATGCCGTTCGCGAGATCGTTAGGAGGGAAAGTGAGGGGAAACGAAATGGGCAAGAAGCAAAAACATTGATGGGCTCAATCGAGAGTAGTGACCTTTCCCTTTCTTTTCTACAACTTCCGTCTGAGATTAGACTATGAGAAAAGTGGCGTAAACCCAATTACCGTTCTGTGAAGGTGATCAGACAGAACTGTCTGTGGTAAGAATAGAGTGCAGTTTTCAGCGAGGGCAATGTTGCTTGAGCAATAAAACAAAAGGGAAAGTGGTGGGGGATTCAAATTTTACCCGTAAAACATAACTCAAGATTGCCTTAATACTAATCAATCGATTGAATAAAGATCTTCCCATTTTCAGATTCTCCCTCCGATCCATCTCCCGATGCAGTACAGGCCTTCAACCCCTCCCAGGAACCCGATCCTGCCTGTGGGACTAATGAGGAGTACACCCAGTGTGCAACCCACTGCGAACCCACCTGCACCAATCCCAATCCCGTTAGTCATTTCATTTTTTTTGAATTATGTAAAATCGGAAAGTCTTAGTCATTGCAATGTCTAGTGTCATTTGGTCTTGAATAGACTTGTGAGAAACACATGAGAGCAATTGTCCTGTGCAAAATCGAATTTAAAGGAGTTGTTGTTGAAAAGTATTGAGTTGCTTATAGTTCGCAGTGATATTCTATATATTCCCATCTAATCTCTGCAGGTTTGCATTCGTAGCTGTGCTCCTGCCCAGTGCCAATGCAATTATGGATACGTGAGAGACGAGAGAGGAGAGTGCGTAGCTGCCAATTCATGCACTGTTGAGACAACTACTGAGAGATACGAGGTGGGACGGACGAATCTAAAGCACTTCTGAGAAATTTATATCCATTTAGTTTAACCACGTGAAAGAGTGATGTACGTTGAAAAACATTTCTTAGGAAACCACAACTACTACCGAGCCCGTCTACTCTACCGAGGCTCCCGTCCCTGATACTTACGCTCCCGAGACCACCACTCTCTCCCACGTGACCTACCAGCCAGAGCCTCAGGTAATCTATCACTACTTTATTTATCACTTCTTTACAATAACCATGGTGGTTATCAAATTATTATTTTTTTTAAATAAAGTACCTTTTCAGTACTACAACTCTCCTTCGGTGCCTTCGTACAACTCGTATGCCACTGCTCCTCCCGCTACGACCACTAACTACCAGGTATAATTTATTTACGCTTGAGAGAGTCAACTGAGGCTTTCAGGCAAGCGAGGTCACCGACGTTCCGAACCCTGCCGTCGATCCCGTCTACCAAGAGGCCACCACTGCTCCCGTGTTAGTAAACCTTCATCGAAAAGAGATTTCAGGACTTGCTAGTGTTTCATTGTATCGAATCGGAAGAAGTCCATCCACAGCTGAAAACTATTGTGTAATCTCTACTATTTTAATGTGAATTACATCTAAACTGTCTGCTTTCAGCTCCGACTCCCATCCCTCGACCGCTCCCTCTTCCAACACCGATGACTCTCATACAAAGGCCGCTGAGAGCAACGATGGTACTCCCGCACAAGAAGACGATGACGTCATCGTCGTCGGTGAGTCGAGCACAGAATACATAGAAATAATACAATTTATCAGGTGGTGCTTGCTCGGAGAACACTTGCCGTGTAGGATTCAAGTGTGACGACTCGACGACCGTTGGAGCCAAGTGCATTCCTTTCGGCGAGTTGGCATCTTAGCACTAAAGTCATCGTGAAGTAATTAATAATAATGTTAATTCAGACACCCGTGCCCGTTCGTCGTGTGCCGAGATCCGTTGTCGTCCCGGGTGGAGCTGCGTGATTGCCATGGATGGACCGAGATGCTACAGAAACCAGGGTGAGATTTACTCTTTTTAGGCATTGAAGCCGAAGATCGATAAGATCGGCTGTCTCTTATTGGACCCAAACATAACAAGGCGTGTTATTGAAGTTCTCGGCGTCACTGACGCTCCTCCTCCTGCTCCTACCGAGGCCTCGACTGATGCACACTTTGCTAGCGATTACTCCATCATTCCCATATCTGGAAAGACCTGCGCCGACGTCACTTGTCCATACGGTAAGAGACACTACAGGAAATCATCGTGATAATGCATCATTTGCAGGATTGTCCTGTTTCGAGGCTGATTCGAGCAATACCGAGCCTTTCTGCAGAAACGACGGCGCCGGTACGAATTTGTCCATCCGTGTGACGCCGTTGAAACAAGAAATAACGATAAAATTTCCTTGCAGGTCGCGATTCTATCGCCCCTCAGTGTTCGGAAGTTCAGTGTGGACCCGATGAGAGCTGCAGCGACAGCAGCAGTGGACCCAGCTGCAGCAAGAATGGTGAGCAACTGGGATGTATTAATTTATCTATTCAATCGATCAGCAAGCGTTCTTATCTATCGATATATCTCAATAAAAAGCGATGTATTAGATTCCATTCTCTTATCTGAGTGAGCAATTTATTGCTATGATCGAAGTTATCAGGCTGGTAAGAAAGTCTTGTCCGATTTGAGGTGTGAAATTAAAGCTTTCGTTTTTCGGTCAGCGTAGATTAATAGACCTTGTATGCAAGGTAGGTTGTAGGGGCACTGGTGAATAACTACTTTCAACTTTGGTGTTACTTGACTCTCCCTCGAATCCTTAGATATGGTGAATTGCAAACTATCTGATGTGGAGGTGAAAATGTGAAAAATAAGGAAGTAGCTTTCTTTTCGTGGAGAATTTTTCGAACATGCTATGCTTAGAGCCACTTACAGTGCCAACAGTCCTCTTTCACATTATTGTAAGAACAAGCCGCTGCTACACTTAGTTTAGAAGTTATGGTCCTCCAGATATGGCGCGCTCAGAAAAAGTAGTGTGCGGATGATTTCAAATGACTGTGTCCAATGCAAAGCTATTGAGATGTAATGAAGTGCAATTTATTCATTGGTATTATGACTAACTGCAACTGCGGTTCTTTCAAGTTATGTAATTCCCAACTTTTTGAAAGTCAAAAAAATCACAAAAGTCGAAATTCGCTTAATTTCGGCTAAATTCCACTTTTAGATACCCTATTCGATCATGTGCTCTGTCGAAGTAGGAAGAGATCAACAAACGCCCTATTAATCAATAATAGTAATTGACTTTTCCTGCGTAATGAGCTATCAAACTGATTGATCTGTTCTTTCATAAAATTGTGTCACTTTGTCAATCCTCGTTTTCGATCTCGAATTTCGGTCCTCACATGAACTCACTGCCAGTTCACTGGTATGACCTCCCATGTCAAAGTGAGTATTAACATTCTAACCGTCATAGGTGCACTTCTAAGCCATTGGGAAATCAGAATTCAATTCCTTCCGAGACCTCTGAAAATTAAAAAAAAGTTTTTGTCGTGGTTTGTCGCTCACAACACATATATTTGAGACATCGCTTCTGACTAGACCGAAAAGGGAGTCCGGCCTTACTGCCCTTCCTGCGTTCAGTGAAGGTCACCCATCCAGTAGATAGGTTACATGGGACCCTGCATCTGTCCGCTATAGAGCAGCATGTCGAATAAAGTGTAGGGTCGAAACCTATCCTGCGAAATTTCGCCATTCCCATTTCTTGAAAGAATGAACATCCAGACATGAGGAAGTGAGCAACAAAAAGAGGAATACTTACTACATGTAACGTTACTAGAGAGAGTTAGCCAGAGAACTTGGAAATAAAGAGCAGAAGATTTTTCTGAAATTTCAAAATCGGACAAGACTTTCTTACCAACCCTATATGTGAGATAAACATTGCAGCACCTGCCACCTGCGCAGCTACTTCGTGTCTCGTGGGCACGAGATGCGTCGAATACCCTGAGGGGGCGAGATGCGAGGGAGCAGTTGGTCAGAACATTTTCTTTTAGATATATTTATTCATTTATTTTATGAATAGACGAGTAAGGAAGTATTCGACAAATTTATAATTCTACTCGAAACTTTTTTCGAACTCGATTGAGTCTGTAAAAGTCGATATTCTTTCGAATATATTATAATTTCACTTTGGATGGTGATTACTATGTCGCCAGTGAATCGAATCAATGCCAACATGAGTCGATAGCAACCACAACATTTCAGCCCCTCAAGTGCTTCCTGGAAAGACGTGTGCCGACTCTGCCTGCCCCGATATGCATCAGTGCTTCGACACCGTCGATGGAGCCAATTGTGTTCCCATTCCCACCGGTGAGACACAGTGCTAATAAGTCTATTAGATGATATCAGAATTAGTTAATATTGATTTTCCCTTTATCAGATCCGGTGCTGCCTGGTCCTCTCAATTGCGCGCAACTGACGTGCGGCGAAGGAGAAACGTGCACTGATGACGAGAATGGAGGAGTTTGTGCTCCTGCTGCTGAAGGCAAGCTGTTAACGGATAATTAAAGTATTTACTGAACACCTTGCAGAAACAACCACCACCACCTTCACCCCGGAGGTATTCGATACTCTTTCTCGTTCTGGTTAGTTTCCAAACAGTTTTCTGATTATTTCTCATTTTCTGTGAAGAATTACGTAGATTATAGAAAACAAACTACAGGCTCATCGTCGGATGATTGTGAACACAAGACTTGCGGATCTGGAGAGCTTTGCGCCATCGATTTCGAGGGAAAACCTTACTGCAGAGCTGAGGAGAGAACGGCTTCTGATGGTGGGTGACCATCCTGAATACTATCTAGACTCCGTCGACCTTACTCGGAATCTTAATATACCATTCAAAAATATGACCACTTGCATATCACACCTCATCATTTCTCAAACATTTAATCAGTGTGAAGTGCTTACGAAGTTCAATATTTCGTGAAACAGTGATTCACCGTTCACAACTTTGGAATGTGTGACTAATCTTGAAAGCCGTTCGAAGAACTCTTAGACACTTGTCTTAGGCTACAGCTCCATCAGTTCAAGGACAAGTCGAGAGCAGAGAGAAGGGCGTGTAGAACCGACACCCGAAAGATAGGAAACTGATAGAAAACTGGATAAGGGAAAGAGAAAAGGAGAAATAGAAATAGAAATATAAGGGATCCAAGATCTTTAAAAATCAAATTTATTGAAACTCATGCTTGAAATGAACAAAAATTTTTCAGTGCCCTCTTCCAACTCCGTTTCCACTCCCGATCACATCCCTCTCTGCTCTGAGATCACTTGTCCCGATAAGCATGAGTGCTTCGATGATTCAGTCAAGGGAGCTGCTTGCTGGCCCATGAGAAAGGGTATGTTGACAGAAGGAAAACGGCGGAGAAGACAACAATCTAAATTGTGATTGGACATATTACATTCTTCATGAAATTAATTGAGATGTCGACGTCATCACAGCGTCTCCCGTCGTTGTCGAAGAGTCGAATGACTCGTGCAGAAACAAGGCTTGTCTCCAGGTAATTTAAACTTAATAAAACTTAAATCAATGATCGAATTATTTAATTTTTTTTGCATATATTTTACGCGCTAATTACAGGAGGAGATTTGTGTAGAGGAGTCCTCAGGCGCTCGTTGTGTGCCCGCACAGAGAAGAGGAGTTGCCGCCCCCGGATACAGAAGACGCGTTTAGGAAAAAGGCCCAATAAGCCAACACAAATACTACCAAAATTACTCGAATTATCACAAACTGATCTTGTCTTTTCACTATTCCCTCCATATTCTACGATCTCAAGCCACGTAGTGATAATCATCAACCTGACAGAAATACTCGTTCAGTATGCATCGATTGATATCCAGAGATAAATTGTTGTTTTTCAATTATCCGTGTAGTAACAGTAAACAAGCGGATGACTCATAATTGCTCACCATTTTTAGCCATAATCGAGAGAGTTTTGGGTAAACAGTTGCACCTTGATCGAAAAGGTGAGCGAAACCCTCAATGGTTCGTTGATCTCTTCATTTCACTTCCTCTGTTCGCTCAATATATCTATCTTACTCATCCTGCTTTCTCCTGACCTCTTTTCTCCAATGCTCTTCGGCCTCCTATACATTTTTGATCTCTCCATTTTCACTCGTTTCTTTCCCTGTTCAAATAGGAAAACTGTCAATCTCTCATCCTTTGCACTCACGAGTCAGTGCACTCAAATAGCGCTGTTCACACAATTTATTAACTGCAGATGTCAATCCCGAGAATGAATCGATTCATGTTCTTTCCCTTGCTTATTTCAATCGCCACGGCTACTACAACAGTCTCCTCAACGACCCCGGCAACTACCACAGGTCTGCAGCATCAATTGGTCGTTTAAATGTGATGTTATCGAACATAACCCAGTAGATCACGCCTCTCACGAGAGAATCGGGCTGAAACACATCTTTTGCGGATTTGGCCAAAAAAGTGAAATTGAGTTATCTATGGGGTTATTCCTCCTCAGGGATGCCTAACAACCTCCCAAAAGCTTAAACCACCAATATCATTTTGGAGGTCCTTACACCGAGTTGGATCTCGGGGTATCCAACTTTGAGCTCGATTTTCTCGGTTGTGGATTGTTTTTGTGAAAATTTTTGTCTGAATGACCCCGGCTAATTTTTGGAGCTCTATCGATCCATGTACTTGATTTATCGAGAAATTGAATTTCTAATGCGCTGCACTCAGGCCAATGTTTCTCAAAAATGTAGGAAAAGCGGTCTCTTGAGCATGTAGATCTCATCAAGATCTTTCGAATGAGTAGCTTATGGTTAAAATAGCCGGGGATATGGGAGAGTTGTGTACTTTTGAAAGCCCGAGATGATTTGAAGTAAAGTTTGTTAAGCGATAACCGGTCTTATGCAGGAAAGAGGGAAGGAATGGAAGAATTACAAGATCATTTCATTTCTCGTGTCAGAGACCGCGCGGTCAATGGTGAAGAAAATTTACTTCAAATCATCTCGGGCTTTCAAAAGTACACAACTCTCCCATATCCCCGGCTATTTTCACCATAAGCTACTCAATCTCTTGAGCATGTAGATCTCATCAAGATCTTTCGAATGAGTAGCTTATGGTGAAAATAGCCGGGGATATGGGAGAGTTGTGTACTTTTGAAAGCCCGAGATGATTTGAAGTAAATTTTCTTCACCATTGACCGCGCGGTCTCTGACACGAGAAATGAAATGATCTTGTAATTCTTCCATTCCTTCCCTCTTTCCTGCATAAGACCGGTTATCGCTTAACAAACTTTACTTCAAATCATCTCGGGCTTTCAAAAGTACACAACTCTCCCATATCCCCGGCTATTTTAACCATTCGAAAGATCTTGATGAGATCTACATGCTCAAGAGACCGCTTTTCCTACATTTTTGAGAAACATTGGCCTGAGTGTAGCGCATTAGAAATTCAATTTCTCGATAAATGAAGTACATGGATCGATAAAGCTCCAAAAAATAGCCGGGGTCGTTCAGACAAAAATTTTCACAAAAACAACCCACAACCGAGAAAATAGAGCTCAAAGTTGGATACCCAGGGTACCGACCCAGCGTACCTACGGATCCCCGTCATCCTGGATGTCCTAAACTTTGGGAGGATGTCCGCCATCCCCAGGCATGATTTAATCCATGTAAATCTCAATTTCACTTTTTTGGCCTATTGCATCCGCCAGCTCGTTTCTCTCGTGAGAGGCGTGATATTGCTTATTTTGTGCCCGCTGGAAAAGTGATATGTTGCAGATAACACTATTCCTTGTGGAGACACTCGCTGCCATCCAGCATGGACGTGTAATCCCCATTTCTTCTTCTGCGTGGCACCACGAACCTGCGAGTTCATTATTTTAATGCGGGAAATAAGGATTAAAAGGATTGGAGCAATTAGATAATACGATAAAGAAACTGTAAACGAGTCTGACAGACGATTATGAAAAGTACAACTTTCAATAATGCAGTACCTCCTCCGGAGTGTGGTGAATACTACTGCAACAATTCCGAGACGTGCGAGACCATTCGAGTTCTGTGCAAGAGAGCACCCTGTCCTGCTGACAAGAAAGTGTGTGTACTGAAGGAGGGAGCGACGAGTGAGTTCTCTCATATTATATTACTTTCCACTTGCCAAGCGACGATCGCTTCCGTGTCAATGGATCATAAAGAACATCTTCAAGTAGACAACGTCGTCGTTTTGCTCTGCTTGAAAGCGCTCCCATCTCGTCATTTGCAGCGTCTTCTCCCACTCGATGCAACGATCTTCTCTGTCCACCCAACGAAGTCTGCATGGCCGTTGGCACTCCTTGTTCCCGTCTTCCCTGTCCAACTTTCGTGAAGAAGTGTGTCTCCATCACCTCTACGACCAACGCGCCAACGACTCAAGAGTGAGCAGTGCGTTTCTTATAGTTTATAGATAGTTGGATAGCTAACTGAACAGTGATCTAAATAATTAGAAGTGACATTGCTAATCTTCTGCAATAAACACTATTTCAGATTCTACCAAGAAGCGCCTCGGAAGTAGCAGATATGATTCATGGTTGACTGATCAAACGAGAGATAAACAATCTTTCTTCAAAGTTCATTGGTGGAACAGCAGTGACACATGTCGATTACTCATAATTGTCCACACTTCCATTGAGTCGAGTGAGAGAAGAAGAGAAAGTAGGCAAACACACACGATTCGTGTCTCCTCGTGGAGTAAATCTGCAATAAAAGACGTCAAAACAACACGGAACCACTCCTCACCTTGAACCGTCTGTTGAATATCTAGAGCATGATAGGGATCTATAAAACGACTCGATTTTACGATTACCTAACCATGTATCGTCACCTTCCCAGTTGTTCGTTTCTAGTTTGTTCATTGAGAAAATATTCCGTGTTCTGCAGATATACAGCCTTAATATGCGTCGGATTCTGGTTTTCTTCTTCTTTATCATAGTGTGTGCCGAGGCTAGCAAATGCTTCAAAATAAACGAATCATGGAAGAGATGCGCCTCTCAATGCGAACCCACTTGTGAGACGCAGAATCCGGTAGGTCAATTTTGCGCTCGATTATCGCTCGATTTTATTCTTATCAGTCGTGTAGCAAGTCTTGCACTAAATCAGAGTGCCAGTGCAATTCCGGATTCTACAGAGATTCGCGAAGTGGAGAATGTCTCAATAAGAACCAATGTGCGGCAGCCAGTGAGCATTTCTTAAATAAGTATATATTTTGAAAATGAAAAGAATAAATTCATTTTTACAATTGTGTGCAATCCCAAAATGTACAAAGATATTGATTAGAATATAGCGAGATACAACCATATGCAGTTTCATTGCGCATTCAAAATGACTTTGACCGCACTGACTAATGGAAATACGAGACGGATTTTAAAACAGTTATAATCAGGCGATGCACCTCCGGCCACTTGCGACACCCTTGCCTGCCCTGAACTGTGCAATCCAGGGAACGGAAGTGGCGCCTTCTGCTACCTCATTCCCGAAGGTTCATTTTGCCTTGATACGAAAGTGAATTGTGAGTATATGAACTTACTCGGGCAATGTGTAATCACCATGTCGAATCGGAAATGAGTCGTGCTTGGGCAGAAGAACAGAGTGATTTATTCAGATCCCATTCCTCCCTCTGGTCCCATGTGTAAAGTGAGCTCCGATTGTCCGCCCAGAATGGCCTGTATCAAGGGGCAGCATGGAATGACATGCTCTGCAGCGAAAATTGGTATTACCGATTTCTAAAGCAATGAACATCGACAGTAGCAACAACTGAATTACAGATCCAATTCCGCTGATCACTTGCGAAAATATGAAGTGCAGAGATGATGAATACTGCTCTGACGCTGAGGGATTCCCCAAGTGTGTGAAGACGCCTGTTGGTGAGTCTATACAATCGCTGATGTTAGCATGACAGCAAGATGTTCAGATCCCATTCCTCCTTCCGGTACAATGTGCAACGTGAACTCCGATTGTCCTCCCGGAATGTCATGTATAAAGGGGAAGTATGGACTCACGTGTGAATCCGTTCAAATCGGTCAGTTTCACTTTCAGTGATTGAAAATTACTTGTGATTGTCGGTCGCATTACGTACGTCGAGATGCCACGATGCATAATTTTGTTCAGTGGAAAAGGGATACCCGAAGTCTATCAAAACGCGCCTCGGTTAGGGTATAAATTCGTTCATAATATTAAGAATATTGCATTGCTATAGAAAAAACTTACATAAAATCAAATTTATTCAAGCTTCAGGCCATGGGCATGTTGAAAGATGATTCTGTTTTTCTTCTTCTACGCGTGCTTTCCAACTGACTTCTAGGCGGGTAATTATCTCATCACGCCACCGCATCTTCGGCCTTCCAATTTGTCCCACGATGTCCTGTTAACGATTGCCGTAGCCCATCTATCATCATCAAGCAAAGCTAGGCGCTTCGCCCAATTCCTCTTCTTGTACAATGCTCGAACTCTGATATACGGTATAGGGATTTTGTTTGCAAGCCATTTATTAGTCTTCCTATCAATTCGGGATACTCCGGCCATTTGTTGCATCATCGATCTTTGAGCGACTATCATCTTCTTTGGTTGGGTTCCACAGTTCGCCGCTACAGAAGCAAATTTGCTTAAACTCATTACAGATCCGAGAGTTCCGCCCACTCGTCCATGCACTCTTTTGTGCATTAGAGGACTGAAATGCTACACGGATCCCTACAACGGCCCCGTTTGCAAGAGAGACGATGGTGAGTAACACTAAATAAAATGCTTATTAAAAGTTTTTTAACGGAAACTTGATCCTAAATAGATGTGATTCTGCTTTACTTTTCCCATATTTTTCGTGTTGTTTTCAGGATGCGGTCCCAATCAAGAATGGAAGCAGTGCTCGAACGCCTGTTTCGAGAAGAATTGTGGAGATGAGCAAATGGTGAGAAATGAGTGGTGTAAAGATGTCAAGAGCAGTTCAATTACAGTCTAAACAGTGCAGTTTCGTCTGCGGTAAACCCAAATGTCAGTGTTCGAAGGGATTCGTAAGAGAACCGAATAGTAAAGCATGCATCAAGAGCAGTCAGTGTCCCATTACGACTACGGCGCCGACACCAATCACTGGTAGGTCAAGTATCTTTCCTAGATCATACAACTAAAAATTTGTTCACTATTTAGTTTATACTTTATAAAATCAAAATTTATTGTGATACATACAGGGCCGACAATTCCCCCGCTTCGTGCATGCAACCTTTTCTGCATTCAAGGGCTGAAATGCGCCACGGACCCCTACAATGGGCCCGTGTGCAAGAAAGACGATGGTGAGCAACATAATGGACATAATTGACGGAATTGACGCTAACGATTATTTCAGGATGTGGTCCCAATCAAGAGTGGAAGCAGTGCTCGAACGCTTGTTTTGAGAAGAATTGCGGCGAAGAGGAATTGGTGGGAAATGAACGGAGAATGATTGTACCACCTTTCCATTTCAGTTGAAGCAATGTAGTTTCGACTGCGGTAAACCCAAATGTCAGTGTTCGGAGGGATTCGTGAGAGAACCGAATAGTAAAGCATGCATCAAGAGCAGTCGGTGTCCCATTACTACGACTACTCCAACACCGATCACTGGTAGGTGAAGAACAACATGCCGAAAAAAATATTTTTTTAAAAAAATGTTATAGATAATTCAATCCCATGTGGCAAGACACGCTGCCCTTCATCCTGGACATGTCAACATACCGCCATCCGATGCATTCGCGCCCCATGCCCGCCCGACTCGTACATCTGCATTGAACCGCCCACAGGTTATAATTACTCAATGAAGATACCTTTAAAGATATCGCATTCACACCAGAGTTTATTTGCTAATTGAAGCTAAGAAAAAAAACATTTTCGCAGTTTCTCCCTCGATTTGCGGCGATTCGTATTGTTCCTCATCTGAAATATGCGAGACCATTCGATTCTCGTGCACTCGTCAACCCTGTCCTTCTAATAGAAAAGTCTGCGTTCCCAAGGAGGGATCGTCGTGTGAGTTAGCATTGTTTGACATGCAGATATTTTTTTGTCGGTACGAATAGCAATGGTTTTATTCAGTCATCGGACATAGCAACTACTATCATTAGAATCACGTTACACCGACATACGCGATAATTCACAACGCTCATCACTGATTGAAAGCTTGTTCTTGATCTTTCAGCCCCCTCTCCATCCGCCTGCGGTCCCTCCCTCATGTGCTCAACCGATGAAGTGTGTATGGTCGCGATGGCTACGTGTATCCGTGCTCCCTGTCCTCCTCCTCACTACGAATGTGCCCCAATGGAATTCCCGACAACAACCGATCCCACGACGACAACTAGTGGATACGGAACCGGTAGGTAGTCGTTATTATCCACAAGACTCAGGCTATATGACGAATGTTGTTACGAAACTATCCTATTGCGCGAGCGTGAATGTATTGCGCGAGCGCTAATAATCTGAAATTGGAGGTCCATCGCTGCCCAAGAGCTGCGCGGTAGTGACGTGCCCCAGAGGACAGAACTGCCGCATGCAAACGGTAACTTACCATTACCTTTCCGCGATGTTCACCTACGTTAACTGTCCTATTGCAGGTTCGCTGTTATAGTCCTCCATGTGCTCTTGTTCCCATCTGCGAGTAGTATCCACTTCATCTTGCTTTAGGTATCGGTGTATTATGTTCATGATGTTGTCTACTACGTGATTTTCTTGATAAACGCGATTCTCCCTTCTCTCTTTATTCACTACACCTGGGCAAGCGGTGCCGTGTCGCTAGTTTGCTTGTTTTATCTCTTAAACCGCGATAATAATCGGGAAACGAGAGAGAACCTTACCTGATCCAGCCAATATAAGGAGGAGACAGAGGGTCATGTGCTGGTTTGACAATGAAACTCGTGGCATTCTTTGCTCTCCTTCTGATTAGTGTGAATTGTGAAGATGATGGAGATGAAGATTCTGCTGAGCTCGGATACGAATGCGATGAGAAGAAGTGCATCTTCAGCTTGGACATACCGATGGTAAGTGACTAGCAAAGGTTCACTATTTAATTTTTTTTGTACTGGAATGATAGCCGTTTTACTTTTTTTATTGAAAGTTACGAATGAATTAATGAAGTGAGTATTTGGAACATTTTTTCTTTGTTCAAATAAATAAATAAATATATATATAATTGTTTTTTGTGCAGGCGGCAGTCACATTCGTCGATGTTCAACTCATAGGAGACGAGATCAATGGTCTCAACGAAACTCTAACTTATTTGAAGAATGACGGAGACGTCGTTCGTGAAGATACACAGCAATTCATCATAGTCAGTTTATATCGAGAAATATCGATGCTGAAGAACTAAACAAATGGAAATATCAAAAATATTTGTAGCGAAATATATATGTGGCAGAGCAAACGGAACAACGGAAAATAGCTATGATCTTTCCTTTCTGGTATAGCTTTTGTTGCCCAAGATTTCCTTTCTGCAGGAACTCAATCAGACTTCGGATGACCTCATGGCGACTCTCACGGACATGTTCGCACTCTCTGCTAATCTCAGTGAATTGGCCGGTACACAATTGGCGACAGCTCAGAAGAAGAAAGGCGAGGCAAGACTTCAATGTTTTATCTGCTTTTATGCGTGTGGCATATATTACGGAAATCGGCCCATGTCGTGATGGACCATAATATGACTCTGTTTGTGTTAGGATCAACAAGGGCTCAACAGAGGTCTGGAACAGGTCAAAAATCGAATTCGCTGAAAACATGTTCCTAGGGGTAACTTTCGATGCTGAAAACGCTGGCGTCATCGATTTCGCAATAGGACGCCGTTGGGCGCCGGTATGCCGCCGCGCACTTTGGGCATAAAACGCGTTTTTCGATAATAACTTCTCAGAAACGCGTCAAAATCGTGAGAAAACTAAAAGTCTAGATCAGAATTTCGCGCTCTATCAAATGGCGCTAATGCCACATCATGAAGATTTCTTGTTTCAGAGAAAAAGTCGATTTTTGACACAGGCCGCATTGCGGAAATTCCCATTACCAGATTATAGAGTAGAATTTTCTGATCATTTTGGTGTATAGGGTGTGCTATTTGACCCTGCGGAAAGTTGTTTTACATAACATTGAATGATTTTCACGCGCGCGGATCGCGTGTACACACGCGGCATTCGCATGGTCGATGCGGTAGTGGTCTAGAACTTCAATCCTAAGGTCATTGGTTCGATTCCCATTGGTTGCCAACGTTTTTTGCCGAATTTTTTTTCATCAAAATTTCACCCCCTTCCAATATTGGCGAATTTTCAGAATTTTCAAAAAAGTGGTTTTTTCGATGAAAAAAAATTCGGCAAAAAACTTTGACAACCAATGGGAATCGAACCAATGACCTTCGGATTGAAGTTCTAGATCACTACCGCATCGACCATGCGGATGCCGCGTGTGTACACGCGATCCGCGCGCGTGAAAATCATTCAATGTTATGTAAAACAACTTTCCGCAGGGTCAAATAGCACAACCCATACACCAAAATGATCAGAAAATTCTGCTCTATAATCTGGTATTGGGAATTTCCGCAATGCAGCTAGTGTCAAAAATCGACCTTTTCTCTGAAATGAGAAATCTTCATGATGTGGCATTATTGCCGTTTGATAGAGCGCGAAATTCTGATTTAGACTTTTAGTTTTCCCACGATTTTGACGCGTTTCTGAGAAGTTATTATCGAAAAACGCGTTTTATGCCCAAAGTGCGCGGCGGCATACCGGCGCCCAACGGCGTCCTATTGCGAAATCGATGACGCCAGCGTTTTCAGCATCGAAAGTTACCCCTAGGAACATGTTTTCAGCGAATTCGATTTTTGACCTGTTCCAGACCCTTGTTGATCCTAACGCAAACGGCGTCATATGTCCTATTTTGCAACATTCCGATTGCACAGAATTAAGAACTAATCATGATTTATCGTCCATGACATATTGGAAGTGGTACGGATGTTGTTATTTTTATAGAACTGTATGTACCATTATTACTACAGCGGTGATCTTTTTTGGAAGGGATGAAGATTCCCGAAACTTTTTTATTGCAGGCTTTGCCGGACCAAGACACGCTGAAATGCATCGTCAATGGAGGGCTTCCGTCCACTTGCTACAGTCCTCCTCCCACCGAAGGACTGACCACTGCAGCACCAGTGACTGAGGGTAGCGGAGATGAAGGAAGTGGAGAAGGTAGTGGGGAAGAAGGTAGTGGAGAAGGGAAGAAAGAAGGAGCGATGGAGATCAAAGGACCTGTATTCATCTATGAAGAAAGAGGATTCGAAGAAGAACTGCTATCCGATTCCCTCCTTTGAGCTTATTCAACTCACGAATAAAGAACAGTTTCACAACCATAGATCATCACAATGCGAGCAATGCTCGGATTGCAGTATAAAGCGTTTGATAATTATGTTCCTGATCTAGCAATCGATTGGGTTCTCGGCTCCCTCGCAGCTGTTATCATTCTCTAATATTCTTTCTCTCACAAGGCGCCCCACCCAGCCTTATCTCTCTGATCGAATGAATCGATGGAGAGGCTGATAGGAGGGAGAAGAGAAGCTCGTTTGCATTCTCTCGATTCGTCATTGGAAGAATGATCATCTTCTGTCTTCTTCTCGTCCCGTTCATTTCTGCTGCAGATCCTCCTGCAGCAGCGACAGCCGACCTCGGATTCACTTGTGACGTCAACAAGTGCGTCTTCTCACTGGAGATTCCACAGGTGTGTCGTTTTGAGCCCTCATTTTCAATGATGTAATCATGTTCCTTGTGATTTCCTCGTGACAAGCAATAAGCAAGGTTGCACGTAGACGGAAAGAGTTTGTCGGAACCGTCATTTCTGCACAGAGCGCGAAGTCTCCAACTTTCCTTACTCTGGAGATGTTGTCTCCAGCGGAGAGAGCATGCGAAATTGAGAGATGAAGACATCAAGCATCCCATTATTAGGAGAAGTGGAACTCCAGAGTAAGGAAAGCTGGAGACTTCGCGCTCTGAGTACTCACGAGTCTCACGACCTTATCACCTACAGAATTTAAATATACTTTGCCATTCCATTCATTTTTGAATTCAAATGTATAATACAAAAGTCTGCATAAATATTGATACCGAGATTTTAAAGAGTGCGCTTCATGCTATGATGTAATGTACACGGATAGTATGACTCCGTTGAAGCGATCAATTTAAATAATATATTTTATCTATGCTCTTTCAGACGTCGGTCGAGTTCGTCAACGTCGCTCTTCTGCAAAGTGAAATCGCGAGTCTGAATGCGAATCTGACTGAACTGCAGAGCAGTGAGAATCTCATTCACACGGAAGAGGGAACATTCAACAATGTACGTATCTATGTCATATCAGTTAGAATGAAGTCAAACATTGTATCCTCTTGAACCTTGTGTTGTAACTCCTTTTGTAGTTGTTATTGGACCTCTTGCACTCGTGTAAGCACAAGCCCATGGACACTAATATCTCGATAATTGTTTTGTTTTGCTTGATATTTAACTTTCAGGACTTGAATGGTTCATACGTCGAAGTGTCTGCGATGCTCAATGAGATGTTCGATCTCGCTTCAACACTCAATCAGACGTGCAACGATAAACTCGTCCTTGCAGTCCAAAATGAGAACAAGGTTGGGATTTAATCAATGAAACTTCCGCTTTCGGAAATCATAAGATACTATTCATCACTTGTATTAGCTTCTTTTCTAAATATGATTAGTTTTTTTTTATTTCAAACGTATTCCCCTGAATTGTATATTATTACAGGCGACATCGCTCTACGACACTCTGAGTTGCATCGTGAAGAATGGTCTTCCTGCTACTTGCAACAAGGGACCCACTGCTGCCCCGCCCACCAAGGGTCCTGACACCACCGACGATGGATCCACTCACGAACCCGTCACGAAGAACCACGAGACTGAAGAGCCATTCACCGGCACAACTACCACAGCCGAGCCGTTTACTGGTACCACCACCACACCCGCACCATACACTGGGTCCACTACCACGGTCGAACCCTTCACGGGTTCCACGACTGGTCCTGAAGCTAACACCGATGCCTCTGTGACGGTGGTGACTGTGACTGATGTGACTCAGGAAGGAGGCAAATCTACGATTTCCTCGGCTACTGATGAGCCAGATGTGTCCAAATCAACAGAGGCGCCGGTTACTAAGGAATCAGTTACTGACTCCTCAACTTCATCCTCCGATCTCTCCGAAAGATCCATCCACTGATGAATGTCCCGCTGGATGCGAGAGTGAACTCGCATGTCTGTGACGATAAAGCCCATTATGTACTATTGCGAAAAGAATTGTGTGATAAATTGATATTTGCTTGAACGATCAGCTCAGCAAGAAGTTCCAATTAAACGAGGCGAACGTAGTTTCCTCTCCGACTTTCACTCTTTCGGAGAAAAAGAATCTCTGGATTAGATTGAATGCACTTCCGGATATGAATCCACTGTAGGAGCGGAAAGGAATTACTTCCCGGTGCATCGAAAGTTTATTTCGACATTGCGATTGTTGATAGCATCCGTCTTCCCTCTTGCTTGTCACATTCTCAATTCACCTTTAACCTTGAGCAACTGAGCGAGATCCAATCGACTACTGCCAATGAAAAATTACCGAGAGCCGTTCGGTATTTTTACCCCTATTCATGTCGAGCTCCGCCCTTAGAGAGTTCACATCTAGATGTGTCGAGATTCAATCACAGTAAGAAGCGATTATATGCTACCACTTTCACTAGTTATAGAGTGCTGAAGGGGTGTTGTCGAGTGTGTTTATTCCGTCCTCGCAAGTTCCCTTGATTATTGTGATGCACTTAATTGTACAGATGATCGCCCTTCTTCTCCTTCTCTCCTCCGCCGTCAATGCAAAAGTGATGGAGTTCCATGACAGTGAGTAGTCTACTTTTTATCTCTCCCTTCTCTTTATATTGCACTAATGTACAGTGATTGATAGTATCAACTAGGATGTGGAGCTATCATAATTATGAATGGAAAAATAGAAAAGCAAGATCTATCGCAAATGAATTAGATTGTATATGCCGATTAATCATTTTGTAGCTCCTCTTTCGTGTCGCAGTCTTCAGTGTCCAGGCGAGAGTTCATGCATGGAAATGCCCGAGGGAGCGTTCTGCTGGCCCGTATTCACCGGTATTCCAATTCTCTTTTTAACGCTCGCCAATGCAGCCACGAAAAAGTGCCCGAAAAAGAGAGTACTCCAAATACGAAAACCGTAGTGTTAACAGTATTATACTTATTCGAACATTTCTGTTTCATCGAGTTTAGGTATTTGTTCTCTTTGCTCTCCTCTTTCCCGTGTCGCTGAATCTCTCGACCCGGAAGGGCGGATCATAAAAGAGGGCGAAAGTGAGCGAGATCGAAACGGAAAACAGCTCTGTTACTTCTTTTCTCCAATCTCGTTCCATCAAGTTCCCATTCAGTCTGACACTCCTTCCAATGGCTTCAATCTCTCTCTCTCTCTCTCTCTCTCTTGTCCCATTATCAGTCCACCCTTATGCGGAACCGTTCCAATTGCTTTTCCGCTCTCTCGCTTTCTGTGAAAAACAATTAGAAGGGAGCGGCAGGGAATTGATGATAGAGGAACGATCGATATCTGAAATGGAACTTATGTATCTGCAATTCCGGAGACAAATTTCAGAACAAACACAAGTCCAGGCATCGCAAGACAGCTTTCCACCTGACATTGAACTTCGTGAGTACCATTTAAAAAAGTAACTTGAATATGTGGCAGGTTCCTCGGAAGCATTGGAACATTCTTGCTCGAAAATCATATAATATTTTACAAATATAATTATATGTAAGACTTTGTTTAGCTCTGGATCGTCCTCCGAAGCCGACTTGTTCCTCCATTAACTGTGCTCCAGATGAACAATGTGTGAACACATTCGATGGGCCGACCTGCAGAAGAGTCGTCTGTTAGTTGATCTGATCATCCTCCCTTACATCTACTTAGATTAGTCTATCATACATTTACAATCGGAGCAAGTTCAGTCGATCTCTCTACCAAGTTCATCACTACAACCCCTCGTCCGTGGTCTCCCGAGCCTGTGGAGAGTCCCCGATCAATCACTGTCTTTGCTGAGAGAGAACCCAGGTATCGCAAAGGACTGAAGAAAACTGAATATTTGAATCTGAAAAATTATGTCTATTCAGTGCAATCTTCGAGACACAAAGTGCCGACAGTGCTTCATTCCGTTCTCATCCGAAGGATCTTCACTTGACCGAGTCTAAAGCCGTCGAGAATGCAGAGATGCCTCCCACTTCCTTCAGAAGGCCATCGGCGCCCAAAAGCTGTGATACAGTGAAGTGTCCCCCAGGAGAGAGGTGCGAGATGAGAGATGTGAGTGGACACAGTGTGATAAGAAGCAGAAAAAGAGCAGACGGGGAACTATCGAAACAATCTTAATCGCAATGAAGTTGAGTACTCGATAAAGCAATGGAATTTAAATAAACAGGTCAATCTATTTGAAGGGAAAATAGATAAACAGTAGATAAATTTATGAGTTTGAGAAAAACTGAATATTTGTGAAATGCATTTTGCAGGTCAAATGCTTGACTGGCTCTTGCCCGCGCGTGCCTTTCTGCATTTGAATTGTATTACACTGAAGAAAGTTATGCATCGAATACCGTTTGTAGATAGTCTTTTCTATCGAGTTTTCCGTGCATAAAGCTATCCTTTTTTCTCATGTACTTCTTAAAGAATGTTGCTTTTCAGTGATGTGAACGTGATCAGAAGATCTTTCCAGTTTTTAAAAAGTTTTTTCGTTGCGTTTCTTAGTTGTTTATTGTTAATGGAATTACTTCAAAGAGATACTCGTCTAGATACTCCTTGGGCATTCAATAATACAGTTTATTAGGTAAACAGCAATTCACATCTGACTCTCATCGTCCTCTCTCAATTGCATATCTCTCGCTTCAGCAATCATACTCTGCATGTTATTATCGTCGAGGAAGAAGCTCTTCCTGCTGTTTCCCGTCTCGATTTCCTCTCGAATGAGAAGAGTCGAACGACGTTGTGAAGGAACGTCGAGACGGAGAAGAGAAAGACGAGCGGAGTCGGAGATTACCTTTAATTATCACGATGTAATTAATAATATCCCGTTTCAGATAACAAGATGCTCTTGATATGTAACGTCAGTGTTTTTTCGGGAAACAAGATTTTAGGAAGTTGCTTATTTACTTTTGCCGATATTATTATTATTATTCTTTGTTTATTAGAGAGTTTTCGTCTGAGAATAAATATGGGGATTTGTCAAACCTGCAGCGACGCTCCATTGCCTTCTCCATTCTCAATGGGAGTCAGATCAGGCAGAGGAGTACGCTCACGAATCTGAGAAGCTCATTAACATATTCAGAAAAAAATTTCAACGATCAGATCATAAAGTGAACATCCACTCATGTTTGAAAGCCACGAAATTTATTTTATTACTAAGGAAGCGGCGGTGAATATATTTCTTACTAGTTCAAAGTTTCTCACCTTCTTCTTGCACGACCTGAGAATGCAAATGAGAAGAGCGAATACAAGAATCGACGCAATGATGATTGAACAATTCTTGAATGCCTTGAAGTTGGGGCCGAAGGAGACTGGGCGATTGGCGATACTGAAGGGATTCTAGATTCTTCCACACTTTCACTTTAATAATTGTCTGAATTTAAAATTCTTCAAATTTAATTATAAATTTAATTAAATTTAATTGGTGTATTATAAATTAAAACTTTATATAAATTATAAATTTAGTTGGAGGTTGCAGAAACACCTACGCATCATTCGGTTTCTTCCCTGCTTCGAGTTTGCTGACTGACTCGCTGATGTTTTGCACCTGAATTTTGGCAATATTATCTACCATGCAATTATTCAAATTACACGTATGTATAATTGCATTGTTAGAAATTCAAAAAAAAAAAAAAAATTCACTGAGAGGGCAATTAAACTAAAAAAACGAATTTATAGCAATTACGAGATATAGCAGAAAGAATGTAGAAAAAGTGTACCATATGCGTGAGCGTGATCAGATTCTCTGCTATTCCTTGCAGAGTCAGATCGTTGCGGGCCAAATCCTGAAACAAAAATAGAATCAAATATAATCGCTGTACTTTGTTGTCTTACGACTTCACGATAACAGAATACGAAATTTTAAGTACAAAATTAGAATAAAAACATAGCAATATTTATAAGGGTTTTCAAATAATAAAAAAACACAATCCCTCACTCGATTCAGTATCTCCACAACAGGATCAGTCTTTCGTCCATGTCGAGAGAGTCGAGATGCCAGTCCATCTTCATAATCAGAATTGGCATCTTCACTTTCGGCGTCAATCGATGCACTAACTGTCGAATGTTCAATGCTCTGAAGAATATTGACATTTGTATAACATGTTTTGTTAGTTGCCCATATTTGAAGAAGACACCTTTTCCTCAATCTCGATCATATTCTGCAGTAGATCATCCTCGGAATGGAACCAATCCTGCTTGATCGGACCATTGTCGTACGGTCGTTTAGTGGTCTGGAGAGGATCAATCGATAATCGATTAATGAAAGTAGAAATACCGTTGCCACGGGCGGATCGATCTTCGAAGCGCATAATCTCAGAATGTCGCCGAGAAAAGCTTGATCCTAAACTTAGCAAATTAATGATGTTCATAATGTATTTCGATGTTTCATATTACTAGTTAGGGATAAATCAAAAGTGAAACATACGTCACAATTCTCTCCTTTGCACATTGTGATCAATGAAGTATCGTTCACAATTCGACACGGTTCAGGAATTCCGCCATATAGAAAATGCTTGGCCTGTCCTGTGAACTTCCACCGTCCTGGAATAGTAAGGGTAAGGTAATGCCTGGAATAGCGTCTCGATTAAATTAAATGTTTTAGATTATATTTTCATTCCTGGTATTGTTCCAACAGTTCCGGGAACACTCGGCCAAAAGTTCAGGGCAACAATAGGAATATTGTAAATAAATTTTTTAAAATGTGTGCTATTCAAGGTATATCTTGGAATAACCCTTTTTAGATATACGAAGATATATAATTCCAAAAAAATATTATTGTTTCTTACCATTTTCTTTGACAGCCGAATGTCCACAATATAGATAGTGGAATCCCTTCTCACACTCTTCTTTTGTGATCGTTGCAAGCACTCCGTTGCACGTCGCTTTTGTGTTTGGATGAGCACATCTATTTGCTAAATATGATAAAAGTCTTATTAATAAATTATAAAAATACTTTTGAAAATAATGGACAATCTAAAGATCGAAAACGCAACGCACCGCTCGGAAGAGCCTGCAAATAAAATAATGTTTGAATTAACTACATTTATAAATCATACCTCGGTGGGGTTCTTGGCTTCACAAATTTTTATGACTTCATCAACAGATAGTTTCTGCAATCGGAATTCGTTCGTGAAATTGAGTTGAAAAATACCTCACATTCGTCGTTTTCGGGGCAGATTACGTGCAGTTTCTCATCAGTTCTCTTCCAGCATTCGAATTGACTTGGCCTCGTCTTTCTAACCTTCGACAGTTGCGCTTCACGATCGAGTATCCATTCTGAAAATTGATATATTATTTTTGCTTAAGCTTTCTTGAGGGTCTAAATGCGCATTTCACCAATGTGCCAACAGCTTTTCATCACATCTTTCCTTTATTTGTTAGTGGAATGATCTAATCCATAATGTGATGTATTTTCTTTATGGCACCATCAAAATGGCATGAGTTTGTCGAGTATGCCTTGACTCATCATAACTTTCGCCTAAAAGGTGTCGGCGTTTTTGCAAAAGCGCCCGCACCTTGGACAAATCGTCACACGATCAACACTTTCCATTGATAAGAGAGATTAGAAGAGATTGAGAGGTTGCAGACGATAAAGAAATAGAGTGAAAGGAGGTGCAATTAGGTTGAGAGCAGCGTGAAAAGATTGAAAGAGCATGCGGAGTGAACGTGAGAGAGAATATCAACGACACCTACGGGTACGATTCAGAAATCAGAATCCGAACGGCCTCTACAAGATCAAGGGAGAAGCAAGAGAGATAACAAAAGAGGAAACTGAACGAAAAAAAAGAAAACTAGATACTTTTTTTTAAAGTTTAGAATTTCCCACCTCGATTCAATCCTCGTTTAAGACTGATTCCACAAGAGATAAACTTGAATCCTTTCTCGCATTGGGCTCGACTCATAGTTACTACGGCCCATGGACATTTGACTGATGGAAGTAGGGAGCACGATGGCTAGAATTGTATATATTATAAAAATGATTAATATTTTATTTTCTATTTGATCCCTGTTTCAAGAGATCGACGTTTCTTTCAAATCTGCCTTTCCTAACGTAGAACGATGATCACGAATCGCTAATTGATTGAAGCGACTGGGCGAAAAATGACGTGGTTACTCACTTTGTCGGACGCCGTTGCGATTCCATTCAAGATGAATATGAATAAAATAAGCATTATGCTGAAAAAAGAGGAAGTGTGAGGTCAGGTGACAAATCAAGGATCGGTGCGGTAATAATGATAAATGTGTGTAGCGAGATGAGAGAAAGGGCGAGAAAGGATGGAGAGAGGAGAGATACGAGAAAGGGTAGAAAGTGAGGGAGGAAAGAGAACGAATCTCTTCGAACAACCTATTACTCTTGCTTGATACAAAGATGGAGATAGTGTGGGATAGGATGAGGGCGCTCAGTTAGGATAAGAAGAAGAACCTGTTCAAATCGGTGTTGGACCAACTCACTTTTTTGCTAAGGGATGAGGTTGGGAGAGTGCGTGAGAAGTTGATTTGATTTGATCGCAGGGCAAAGGTCGCATCAAATTCCGTGCCATGAGCATATTTTGCCCGTGAGAGATTGGCTTGAGAATTAAAGACTAGAGGATTTCCTAGAACGAAGTGGCACCTCGTAGTAGTGGTGTGAGAATAGATGCTTCAGACACCAACAAAGCCGTCTCACGACGCTTTCTCACAGGAGATCCGGAACTTTTTTTAAAATAAGAAATTCTTTTCCACTTAAATCAATGTACGTTTGCATCTCCGGCGTACTTTAGAGCATCACCGAGAAAAACAATGTTCGCACTTATAAATCACGCTTTCAGTCGCGATTATTATATAGTTTGATGAAAACAGTTTCTGATCAAGTGTGAAAACGTAGTTTACGAGCATCGGCGGAACTTTGTTTCATTGAGGTGTCAGTGGTTTCTCCAAGATGGAGCAAGTATTACCGTATCTGGTCTACATCTTTGGCGGCATAGTAACCTTCGGTCTGATCACCAACTTCTTCCTATGTTACCTTACATTCAAGTCACGGTTAGTACGCAGCCCCTTAACTGCTCAGTCATTCTCTATGCAGTTCTTTGTCGACTGCGTGCTGCAAACTCATCGCCCTCTGTGCCTTTTTCGATGGTATTTTTTTAAAGATCAAAGGTTTTAAATAAGTTAAATTCAAGGAATTCATGTATTCTTCGGCCACATGGTCATGGTATATGATTTTGCTACAGGAAACGTCACGAGGAAAATCTACAATTGTTTTATTCTTCAGGTAAATACAGTCGATTTACAATATTTTATCGAACTTTTTAAAAATGTTCTCAAAAATTTAAAATTAAGGTTCCTGCCATCATCGGCGTTGCGGGAGGGACGTCTACAGCTCTTGCAGTTGGAGTCGATAGATTGGTCGCCTGCCTTTATCCTCATAGGCAAGCCATCTTTCGCTAAAATCGAATAATAAAATCGATCAATAATGATAGATATTTTAGATACAAGTCAATAACATCCGGATATCGATATGCCCTTCTCCATTCAATTCCAATAGTTGCAAACTGTGCATTCATGATTGGCATTTGCTACTCGTATCTAGGAACTGGGTAAGTGTGATTTATAATTTGGATCAATCACAATTTTATATAATTTTCGGGAAAAAAATACATTCATTCGAAAAATTCGTTTTTTTTCGAATTCGAAAAAAGAAAAAAAAGAATTTTTCGAAAAAAAAAGAAAAAGAAAAAAATTATGTCATTTTCTCATTTTTTCTGAGCATCCGTAGATCAATCATTTTCTGCTCAGAGATGACATAGTTTGCTACGTCGCCGAATCTTTCCGTGGACAGGCCAAATTGTGGTTCATGATTGATAATCTCGGAACACAAATTTTGGCTGTTGTAGTGTATACAATTGTTGGATGGAGACTTTTAGCCACTGGTTCGACCTTTTCCCCCCACTTGTAGTCTAGTTTAGCTAGCATTGCAGGTCAGAATTCACAATTCCGAAAAATTTTCCGCTCACTTATCTTGGTGTTATTGATCGTTCTGGGAGGGTGGGTGACGACCTCGGCCTTCGGAATAATGGCATTCGAAAAGTACAAAGTATGACGTAATACTAAGTAAGACATCCTAATGATAATGTTTCGTAGGATCATCCCGAGCTGCTGTTTTTCTATGGTTTAGTGTCTGGATTGGCAGTCAACATTGCCCTCTCAGTGAATCCTCTGGTGTATTACTTGACAAGGTGCCATCGCTATCGTACGTGCTCAAAATATCGGAACGTTTCCCGGAAACGTGAACAACCTTCAGTTTTTGCAACCTTGCAATAAAAATAGTCACGACTTGTGAATTGACTCATATTTTTTTCCGCATCGATTTGCCGGGAACCGCCCGGACATGCCCGGTGAAATGTGTAAAATAAGGCAACAAAAGCAATGCGGAAAAAGAACAAGTTGGTTAATTGTCATCATTACCGTACAGAGCCGGTAAATGTCAGCAATTCCAGTTTTTTCGAAGCGAATGTGTCGCTTTATTTTATACTTTTCATCGGGCATCACCGGGTAGATACCGGCAAATCGGTGCAGATTAATCCAATTAGCATATACAGAAATCATAATAATGCGTACTCGGAAAGATGCAATGAATATTTTTCGACGTTTTCCGGTAAACGTCCCGATATTATCAGCAAGTATGATACGTCAAACAAGGAATATATCTTATTTCAGCACCGACTATCGTCATGCTGTTCGGCTTATGCTCAACAAAAAATACAGGCCGACATTTAAGATTAGCAGTAATACTACATTATGATGAGATTGAGCTAAACGCCACTGTTTCCATTTTACAGCTACATTCCGAACTGTGTCGAATAATTTCATAGTTTGAAAACGAAAATGAAAAAGGTGAAAAGATCTTGATGATATCTCGAAATGATTCACACATTTTAATTTAGCAATTTTAAGGAAATGTTCCATAATGCATTATGGCCTCCATAACCCACGTAGAAAGTTTCACATAAATAGCATTGCACTTTTCTCCGTCGAATTTGTAAAAGATTTAGGAGTTATATTCAAACCCTCACTCTCCTTTTCTGATCACATTGAGAAGATTATTTCTAAAGCCCGTTCAAAGATTTATCTTATTTTTAAATCAATTCGCAGTAATTGTCCCGATGTATATCTAAAGTCCTTTTTGACATTGCGAGATTAAAACTTATTTCGAATAGATACACCGCAGAGTAGAACAACGACCACGTCTAATCAATTTGTCTGAAATAGTGCCACGTTCTTACCAGTAAATATCGTAATTCTCACTAATTATCGTCCTGTTGTCAAAGACTTATTATCAGTATATTCAAAGACTTTTAAATCAAGCAATTATTTCACATTTACATCAATGCATGTTTGTTTCACAGAGAGATACTTTTAAACTTAGTTGAGATAAACAATTTCCGCACTTGTAAGTTTAACTTTCAATCGAATTTGTTATGTATTTCGCAGAAAATGTTTTCAAATTGCGTGAAAAACTGCAGTTTCGAGAATTCTCATTTTTTTTCTATCGTATGTATCTCCATGCACGTGTGTTTCGGTGAACTTGAACAGTAGTGAGGTACAATTTCCGCACATTGCCATTAAATTTTCAATCGAGTTTATTATGTACTTCGATGGAAATAATTTGAAATTGCGTGAAAGGGGGCAGTTACGGACCTTCTCAAATCCCTCCTCCCATTCAGTCCCCTCAAATGGAGCAAGTATTACCGTATCTAGTCTACTTTTTCGGATGTTTGGCATCCTTCGGTATCATCACCAACTTCTTCCTATGCTACGTTACATACAAAACACGGTGAGTATTACAAGTCCTTCTATTCAGAATAACTCGATATCCAGTTCACTTTCGACTGCGTGCTGCAAACTCATCGCTCTCTGCGCCTTTTTCGATGGTTTTTTTTAAATTGAAGATAAGAGCTCTTTTGAATAATTTAAATTCAAGGAATTCATATTTTCTTTGGCCGCATTGTCATGGTGTTCGATTTTTCAACGGGAACTGTCACGAGAAATGTTTACAATTGCTTCGTTTTGCAGGTAGTGGGCAACTTTTTTGGGTTTCACATTTTTTTTTTAAATAACCTGAATTTCAGATTCCTGCCATCATTGGCGTTGCTGGAGGGACGTCCACAGCTCTTTTAATTGGAGTCGATCGATTAGTCGCCTGTCTTTATCCCCACAGGCTAGTATTATTCGTGCTACAACTGTTAATTAATGACTAGTTTCAGATACAAGTCCATAACATCCGGATATCGATATACCCTACTCCTTGCAATTCCAATAATTGCCAACTGTGTATTCATGATTGGTCTTTGTTACGCTAATCTGGGAATTGAGTGAGCATTTTGCAATTGAATATATCCGAAAATCTATAATCTTCTTCTTTCTTCTTGTTATCTTCTTCTTTACATTGGAAATTCGATTATTGTTAGAGGCCCCAGCATGGGTAGACGATTTTCGCAAGTCTAGCAAAAACCACATGGTATGGACGTGACTTATCGTTTTGACGATTTATCGGTAAAAATGTATATCTTGTCACTGGCTGTGAGCAAAGAAACATCTCGAAAAGCTCACGCGAATCGAACTGTGGGGGAAGTGCTGTTTAGAACATTTTGTAAAGATGTTTCTGCTGCGGATATATTTCCACCCAGAATCTAACAATTTCCGTTTAGAGATGAAATTGTCTGCTACGTTCTCGAATCTTTCCGTGGAGAGGCCCAATTGTGGTTCTTAATCGACAATCTAGGAACGCAAATTTTAGCTGTTATCGTGTACTCAATTGTCGGATGGAAACTTTTCGCTACTGGTGCGAACCGTTCCCATCTTTTTGTAGTTTGTTATGGATAACATTGCAGGTCAAGGTTCTCAATTCCGAAAGATTTTCCGTTCGCTGAGCTTAGTATTGTTGATCGTTCTGGGTGGATGGGTGACCACTTCGGCCTTCGGAATAATGGCTTTCGAAAATAACACAGTATGTCGAAATAAAAAAAAATTTAAAAAACAAACACTCTCTGTCGCCCAGCGCAAACTTGAACGCAAAATGATAGGAATCACCGTATTCGATCATGTTACCAATGACCGGATCCGTGGCATCACAAAACTGAAGGATGTTGTTAGAGAGGCGGAAAAGCGGAAATGGATATGGGTAGAGAGAATCTCGAAATTGTCCCACGATCGGTGGAATCGGAAGATGGTCGATTGGATACCAAGAGGGAAGCGAAAGAGAGGAAGACCCGCTAAGAGATGGAGAGACGACTTCGTCAACGCTGCCGGTCCTCAGTTCATGCAACTCGCAAGACACGATCACAGGCAATGGAGAACTATCATGGCAACCCAGCTGAATTAACACCCTCACCCAGCTGATAAAGTTGATTAAATGTAAATGTAAAAATTTCGAAATACTAAGAAACACATTATCAGCATAATGTTGCTCAGGGTCATCCCGACGTGCAATTCTTTTATGGATTACTTTCTGGATTGGCAGTAAGCATCGCCCTTTCACTGAACCCGTTTGTGTACTACTTGACAAGGTGCGATCTCTAATTCTCACTTTATATTCGTATCTTCTTGTTCCAGCACGGACTATCGCAACGCTGTTCGAATTCTTTTCAACGAAAGTATAGGCCCGAAAACTAGCAATAACGCTACCTGATAATAAGGAAATGTTCTCATGTATATATTATCAAAAGAATCTGTGTCTTATATAGCAATAATAAATATTACTCTATACGACATAAAGCCATGGCCCATATTTTTTAATGTAAAAACCAAAATGTGGCCTTTTTAGAAAACAAATTGATTCGAACGATCGATGGATTATGTTATAGAGTTTGAAAGCGAACAATAGGCGAAAAGTTCAGCAGCTTCATAGAGTCTCGAATGCAAATCACAGCGCACATTTAAGGCTTGAATAGACAACGCATTTCAGAGCATTTTGTAAAGAATATCGATCCTGTCAAATAGCTTCTGCGAGGGACTGTGGTCAGGAAATAATTCAAGGGCTTTCTTGATCGATGAACGTGCTTCCGCGTAGAGACCACTCTGAAATTGGGTTATTTGTAAAATGGAAGCAAATACGAATTGGCTGACTTTCTCACAGAGCAATGCGAGATTGAAATGTGGTTCAAATTGATACGGCGCCTTTGCAACTGCAGAATAGAACATGGATCGCGCCTGCTCCAGCTTGTCTGAAATGTGCAGCATCTTCAAAAATGTTTCAAATTAATTATACAGTAAATAAGTTTGTAAGAATGATCAAAGTTGAAGAAACGTGTAAGAATCTGACCCTGTTTCATCATGATCACTCCGAGATTCGTCAAACTCTCAGCATGATCTGCATCACACGTAAGAGCAAGTCGAAAACAGCGAGTCGCCATCTTGACGTCGCCGATGTTCTAGTAATTCAAAGTTAATAACTCTATTTTCACGTCTCAGATATGATAAAAGATTTACAAAGCGTCTCAATGTGTTTGACCACTCGATGGAAAATTCAATGGCAACCTTTTTGGTGCGATCGCTTTCTCCTCATTTCCCCTTATCCTTTTTTTTCTTCTTTAGCTTTTTTTTCCACCAACGCTGTTGGAAATGATCAAAAGAGGGATATATTACGAGTGCAATCTGTCCCGTGTTGTACCACACATCAGCAGCTACTTCCTTCTCCATCTCCTGATGAGCACGCTCTGAAAAAGAATTTATGCCTGTTCTAGATATTTGCATGCATCTTCTAACAGTACCATAGTATAATATTGTCAAGTCTTGTATTAAGAAAAACGAGAAAAGAAGTATGAAATTAGTAGAATTATATTTCGACTAAGCAATGCCTCACCTATGCAGGCAATGGCGATATCGTATTGCTGTGAGTAGAAACAGCAAAGGCCGACGTTCATGAAGAGCTCGGGAGTCGTGATTCCCATCTGCATGATTCGTCTGGAAATGCGCCTGTATCATCTCTTGTCCATTTGATGACGATGACTTCTTTAAATGCGATTCCTCCCAAATGATCACCTTACCGATAGTAACTCAATGCAATCTCAGGTTGATCGTCGTAGAAATAGTCAGTCGCAATACAAGCAATCGACTCGATATCGTTGGCCTTCAATCATAATTCATTGAGAACAAATAAGTAAGAGGTAATAAAATGGGGCTCACCTTTGTCTTTGCGACTTGCTTGTAGATATTAACAGACTCTTCCATTTGATTGAGCCGCTGTAATTGGATAATGATAGTTTCGATTCAATTAAATGCGTACACTATACCTCATGAGTTCTTGCCAGTCCGATCATGAGTGTCGTATCTTCGGGGAATCTCTCCAATCCCTCAGTGTAGTCTTTGATCGTCTGAACGGGTTGGTCCAGACGAGAGTGCACCTGATGCATGACGACTATGAACACAAGTTTTACCAACTCAAGAACTGTGTGTGTCTGGTGTTGTGTTCAAGGCGTCTGGAAACACGTCTCCGGACACAACAGAAACAACACAAGACACACAAAATTCTTGAGAAGTAATACATTTACACCATCGGAATATAGTGATTTCATGCCAGTACATCACACAGCTAACGCTAATCGTGACGCCGACTTTTTTTCTTGATTTCACTCACTTTGGCAAGATACGCATAAGTCTCGGGATGTTTGAACGTCTTAATAGAGGAATTGAATTGCTGTTCAGCGTCCTTAAGCATTCCCAGTCTGAAATAAACTAGATTTTTTATTCAAATATTATTTACGGGAAGGGAAACAACATTTATTATCATTCTCCTACTCAATGACTTGTCACATGTCATAACGATAAACAAAGAAAATACTACCTGTAATAGCACTTCCCAAGTTGGTTCTTCCAATACCAATCACCGAACTGCGCCTCTTTTGTTGCAATAGCCGCTATCTGAACAGAAATCAAATATATTTTGCCATTTTTTTTCAAATCTTCGTCACGATAGACTGCGTAATTCTCACCTGATGCGCCACTTTCATATCACCATCGTGGTAGAAAACGTACTCGAAGAGCTGTCGATTCACCTGAAGACATCATTATCACTCAATCCTCAAATAAATTCGCTAAAAACGGAGCACACGGACCTCCGGATCTTTTGCATATTTCTCGATGTTGAGACGAGCGAGATTTACAAAGGGACCTGCAATTTAGTTGTGATTATCAGTTGATTAAACAAATTGGGCACGGTAGGCTGCTTGTCATCTGCATCTCAGAGGTGTAAATAATTTCAGTGGGTAGTAAGCATTCAAGTATCGTTTTACTGTATTTTAAGTGATAGATCGGTAATGCGGCTGATAACGTGAAAAGAGTAAAAGAGACATCAAGGGGGGTTTGAACAACACCGAACCGGCATCACTATATTGGGTAGTAAATCTCTCATACCATCAGCAGTCGATGCCATCGACGCCGTTCCGAGTCTGACGAATCTCGCTGTCTGAGATGACATTGCACGTGCTGTCTTCGCTGTACGAGAAGTGCGAACTGCCTGAACAGGATAGGATTCCATGTTGGCAATCGACCCACAGTTTTTGTTATTGTTGTGCAAACGAAACGAAACACAAATAATTATTAGATTAGGATCTGAACACAGTGTGAAATTGTTCAATGATAATATTTCGATAATAATATTTTCCCAAGATCAGTTATTTGTATTATGTATTTTCCGAAGATTGTTTTTCTCTGTGTCTCGCCTCTCTCCCCACCTGTTCCATTGTTCCCGGTCGTGCCGAACTCATCGGTCGAACGACTCCCGTAAGAGGACGACCCGTGCTGGAGGTAGGACTGCAAACAATTCACTATTTCATCCATCTTCAACCCTCCAGCGAGGGAGCGAAAACTTTTATGAAAGGGTGAGTAATTTTCTCTTTATTTCACTACTTCGCCAATAAATTCTTTCTCTAGGTTTTTAATAATAGCTTGAATTGGAATAACCGTAGAATTGGATTTGCTGCTCGAGAAGCTGTTGATGGACGTGCGAAGGAAGTGCCTGGACGAGCATTGGGAGCGATGATCTGATAATTATTTGTAGATACTGGTCATGTCCCATTTCTCAATTCGCTCGCTGTGTATGCTCGATTTTTGACATTTTGTTGCTCTCCCGATTGAACTCAATCTACTCGAATACCTGAGTGTCAATCACAGTCTCTGCCAATCCGATATCGTTGTTCTCCAGTTCGTCTACATAGAATTTATCGGCGAGGCACGAGAGTTTCAGTGTCCAAGCCGCCTGCCAAAAAAAAGTTCAGATTAACTCTTTTCCATTCATTCAACCATTTTCGAATCTGATAAACGATTTTGCAAGGTTCATGAAACATCAGCATATTACAAGCGGGAACATCCCAAAAGCTGGTGCATTATTGTATCACAATATTCGTAACTTCATTTCCTTATCTCAACTGTTTCTTCTCTCCTCTCCACCCTCAACCACAGTTGTTTCTCTTCTTCTTCTTTCACTTGTCCCACTCTCTCTCTCTTCTTTTCCCTCCTTCTACTTCAACTCCGCGGCATCTGCGGCATTCTTACAACGAGAAATCGGGCGGATCTCTCCCGACTCTCTCCAATTCCCACACTCTCTCATCAATCTCTGCCTGTCTCCTCCCTCCTCCAATCGCCTACTCTTTCCTCCCCTCTCTCGTCTGCGCGTCTCACGCCTCCGTACTCTCTCAGCACCAGAATCCTCTCGAATTCGAAGCAAGCCTCTAATTCTCTCACTTCTCTAGACCCTCTCAAATCTCCCTTATCTCTCCCTCACCGTGAAACACCTGTCTCTCTCCCTCCCTTAGTCTCCCCTCTCTCCTCCCTCATCAACCTCCTCCTCCTCCTTCTCTCTCTTTCCCTCTGTTACAACCGCCGTTTCTGCCAGCCGACAAGACGAAAGAAGCAAGTGAACTTGAGAGAAGAATTAACCATCAATCTAAGCAAGCAAAAACAAGGAAGACATCGAGATTGACCATAAAAACAGGAGTGAAACAGACCGGAAGTGCCTACACGCGTCACTCTACAGACCCTCCCCAGCTTCCAGAAAGATATTGGCAATGAGTGAAAAAAATCAATGGCCTCTCTCATTTTCCCACACTCTCTCTTCTCTGACCCCTTTGTGAATATTACCTGATCGAGTGGATTCTTCTGTAGTATCTTCCCTGCTTCCTCCTCTGCTCCATCGATATCATTGACTGCGAAGAGACGAAGAGCCTTGAGGAGACCGTCGATCTTATCGATTTTATCGTTTTCAGCAGCCATTAAAAACTATGAAGAACGGAGATAAATAAGAGAGAAGCAAGAAGGGAGACTACGTGTATGGGGTATCCATGGTGACGGTGCGTGGACTGGGGAAGGAGGGAGATTCAAACGAGTCCAATTACTCCCCGACGTTAACCCCACGATATTTAAATAGTTTTCTAATTTAAAAAAAATGACGCTGGCTTCAAATGACCTTATGAGATGGAAAAAGCCCTTTGTTATCAACTGTCCATTGCATTTGACCCTTCCCGTAAGTGTCCGAGTGTTTCTAGAAGATTTGACATGGTGAACTTTATACGAATGTGACAATATTCCGTTTGCTTCCACAGGAATTCCACTTTATGTAATCTGGCGCTTTCATTATGAAATAAATGAAGAAGAGGGAGAGAAAACGAAGGGATGAAAGGCAATTGTAGATAGACTAGCATTTATTTGGGTATGAATTTACACACAAGGTAATTATGAGGGAAAATTGGGTCAGACCGATGGATGGCTAGCGAGTGCTGCGGTTGTTACTGTGTAGAAAATTGGACGAGCGCCGCGGGTGAAAGTGCGCGATGACGTGCCACGCTGCCGCACGCCTCTTACCAGAGTCGGCGCACGTACTCTCCACGGACATCACGGGGCGTTCCGAAGGCGGACATACCGACCTGAGAAAATCGATAAATATTATCCGTAGAACTCCTGTCGGTTTTTGTACAGATGCATGTATTTGTCGATTTACTTGTGGGAATTAGAAAAATTCAAACCTGGGAGGCGAACTCGGTCTCCATTCCAGACCAGAAGGGCACATCGGGACGGCGGGCCATGTCGGCGGGCAGCTCCTCGTGTCCGTCGTCGATGAACGGCGTGTAGGTCTACAGTAACCATTAGTTTCTTTGCGGGACTTGGATAAATACGAATTAAGCCCTGGTCTAGTCAAAAATTGCATTACATTGTTATTTCGCCAAAAATAGTGGTGGGAATTTGAAATCCAAACGCACCATGCGAGGCATTCCGAAGCCGGTCTTGCCAGCCTGAGAGTCGAGGAAGTTGACTCCCATCTGGTAAGGGATCATGCCTTGCGAGCGCTGCTCCTGAAAGAGACATTTTCTTATTTTTACTACTATCGGATTTTAGCTCGTCAACTTGTGAAAGATCAAAGATCAATCTTGCCTGGGCCTGGAGGTTGCAGACGGTGGTGTTACGGAAAGCTCCGAAGGCCATTCCAGTCTGGTTAGCTCCTGAAAGATCAAAGATCACATTCGATAATGATCAAACTACAATTCCAATCAATATAGACTTCAAAGTTAGTACGAACCCTCCTTCCATCCGGTGGTTTGTCTGGAGGTGGTGGATTCGTCGTGGGGCATCTCTCCTCTCACCTCGTCCTACAAGAGATCAAAGAATAAAATACGAATATCAGAATCGAAACAGCTAAAATAAAAGAGCAAATGTTACTTAAGAGAAGTAGAACAGCGTACCTTGTAGTGGGTGATCTCCCTACGGGGCATACCGAAGCCGGTCATACCGGACTGGTTGGCGAATCGGTTGGTTCCCTGAAACAGGACAGAGATCAGACTACAAACTGCAGAAATGAAACTACAAAAAATATATGAGGCAATATGGTCTAAACACTAACCATCTGGAGATGGACGAATCCCTGCGAGTCGCGGTTCTGGTCGTCGGTCTTGCGGACTGCAATGCAAAATCGTCAATATTTTAATTTTTTTTTCTATATTTTGGCGCCAAATTCAAATTTCAATTATCCACTGACCGTCGACAATTCTGGGCATTCCAATGCCAGTCATGCCGGCCTGCGACGCGAGTTTGTTGGTTCCCGACTGGAGGGGCACGATTCCGTCGGTGGCACGGGCCTTCTCCTCAGGCACCTACAAATCGATAAATGATGGACTGTAAAAATCGATAATTGATCGAGAAAAAGAATTATCGATTGGCGAACCTCCTGCGCTCCTCCGGTTCCCTTGGTGCGGTAGTTCACGTCACGGGGAGCTCCGAAGCCTGTACAGAAAGTGATTAGAAATTGTTAAAATTTGATAAAGCTACAGAAGTAAAGAAATCAATGAAATATTGACCAGTCTGTCCCTTCTGGGAGGCGAACTTGTTGGTTCCCGACTGAAGCCAAGTCGAGCTCTTGAGAGACTCAATCTTCTTCTCATCGGTAAGCTGAAATATCGAAAATCAATAAATAAGTTTATTTTAATTCGAAAACAATACGATGAATACTGTAATTTATCACAACAAATCGAACGATTTACCGTACCTCAGCGAGGTTCTCCGACTTGATCTTGTCGATGATGTCACGGGGAACTCCGAATCCTGAGAAGAACCGAATTATTTATTAGTTTAATTTCTGTAACTGAGTCTGGATAATTTAGTGTAAAATGTACCGGTCATTCCCTTCTGGGAGGCATACTTGTTGGATCCGGCCTGGATGGGAATGATGCCCTCGGATCTGGAATGGGACAAGGTCAAGCATGATTAGGAATAGTGCGATATATCACTTCCGGTTTTCAAAATAGATAAACTATTGACCTCATAAGCTTGTCCTTGCTGTGGATGGCAGACGGCTTTCCACCAGAGTAAAGCTGCTGCTTCCTGAAGGAATTGATACATTTTTCCACGATATTATTTTATGACTTCCGCCGTCGTGCCGGCTCACTTATTGTGTTATAGATAGATCACATCGTTTTTGACATATATGTTTTGTACTCACCTCAGGACGGACTTGGGGATGGACGGGGGAGGCGCGGCTCTGCCGGGAGTGGGCGACTGCAAATTATCGAATGATTTGTGATATTCCATCAGTTCTCGATCGTCCTACAGTATCTTCTACCGTACCTTGACAGACTCGGCAGCGACTCTCTGGAGGGGCGCGGAAGCGGCGGGCGACGAGGGAGCCGCGGCCTTGACCGGCTCGGGTTGGGGCTCATCGGCAGCCTCAGAAGCCTCGGCCTGAAAAAATTCAATGATTTTATAAATGCTATGTTTCCTTTCCATCGTTAATAAATCAATTCACGCAATTTAAAGCGAAATATAATACCCCTATGAATTGTTTCATGATAATGTTGTGTTTCACCATCCTCAGAAAGAGGACATTATTTGAAGTGTCTCAATGTGGTTCAGATACTGGGTACGATATCAAAAACAAACTAATTAACAATGGGGATGGATAGTTGTTGTATCCAGTTCTTCTTTGAGATAAAAATACATCACTTTTCTTATTTTAACGGAGGTCAGTTAGTAGGGGTCTCGTCGAACCTAAAGTCTAAGATCTAAGAATGTGATCTGCGAGGGTGTTTACATCCTGAGGCCCAGAATAGACGGCGTCTATTGACCGCTCTCTTGTGTAATGTGTCTCTAATATGAGCCAAAGTGCGGGAGGGAATGGCCTAATGGCGGGCATCTCTCGAAGTGATCGATTGATGTTACATCCAATGGATCCACACTTGAGTTCCGCATTTAATAGCTAACCAAAATAAGTGAACTTTGAATTGATTAATGTTTGGAAATGAGTATGTAATCTTATTGGCAGTTATGTAACTCTATGCGCAATGAAAATACTTGAAATGTTTTCAGCAATAATCGATTGCAATGTTGTAACACCCGCAAGTTTCGCGTCTCTTTTTTCATCTTCTCTTTAGCTGCCAACGGGCGCCCGGGGGTGTAATGCGTGGAGAGAAGAGAGAAGAGAGAGAGAAAGAAAGAGGGGGAGATTCATTCCGAGAAGAAAGAGAGACGGGCGGAAACAACGAAACATATGTGAAGCATCTTTAATGTACTGTCTTAATAATTCTAAATCTTTTTTATCATTTAAAAGTCGATACAATAATATCCCCATCAAAGGAGTTAGCTAGATATCCCAGGGTTTTTTTTTAATTTCGAAACTTTTGCACGCAATTGTAATTAATATTTGAATTTGTAAAAAAAAGGCGCGAATTTGAAATATTCAAATATTCGTTGATTTGATTTACCTGGCTTTGTTCCTCCTCCTCCTCCTCTTCTTGCTCCTCCTCATCAACGTACTCGTCCTCGACGTCAGACATGATTACCGTAGGTTCTACAATGTCGACGATCGATAACTGATCGATCAAGCGACTACGATAGCAGAGTACGGTAAATTATCGATCGACTACACGAATGAGACAACGAATTGTACAAAATAGAATCGATAAAAGAGGCTTGATGAGACAATGGGACAAAGTCACGCTGGAATGTATGAGACTGAGCAAGGGGCTCGAATATCTCCTTAGATCTAGCTGGAGATCTCTGGGATGGGCTGCTCCTCTCGGAAGCCCCCGCAAGTCCCGCCTATTGCCTGAGGGGATTGGAGGAGGGACGGAGGGGGCGGAGTCTCGACGAAGATTGAGAAGATCCCTTGAGGCGCCCCCGCACTATGAGAGATCCGGAGATACACTTCAGATGTTTAGAGACGATTGAAGTTCCGATTGAAATGAGGAGAGAAAAGCATGGGGATGATCATTGTTATGACTTCTCAAAAGGAATTGAGTCTTTATCTAAGGAACAGTCTTAAGGAACTGAGGAATTGAGAAAGGAAGATTCTCTCTCTTGAGTCTAAGTATCAAGACACTAGACTTCTGGGCTACATTGCGACGACTTTTAAGGTCTAAACGCCTCTTCAGTGTAGACTTATGGTTTCGTAGACTATTTCTCGATGAATAAGTTCAATAGCGAGTGTGTGCCCTGTTTCTATCCCAGTTCAAATCATCTCCACTACGGCTCTCGGTATGAGTGCACCCTGGTATCGGACAAGGGTCGAGGTGGGAAAGGAGTCATAGTTCATCTGTTCTGTGAACTGTAACTTGTCTTCTCTCCGTTCGACCTCTCTAATCAGTCGAGTCACACCAATTGCACATGGGAACAGTCAGCAGAGAGCACATTCCGATGCCGATTTTTGCCTCGATTGTTTTCATCGATGGAAGAGAAGAGAAGAGAGAGACGTCACGAAACTGAGCGGCAACTTTGAAATCAACGAAACAATTGTGAAATAAATCGATAATTACTACCCGAAGACTTCTAACGCTCTGCTATAATCTTTAGTACGCTTGTGGGAAGCTAGGAGTGATGGTAAGTTTGGAACTACCGTTTAGAAACCCGAAAACATCAAAGTTTTCACTTATTTTGAAACGTATCCCAAACAAATCCTGCATAAAATATATTGAGTGTTCCTAAAGGACAGTTCCAAAACGTCCTATCCCGAGCTTGAGATAGAAGCTTTTGGACTGCTTGCTACCTTACGTAGTACTTCCTAACCAGACTGCTTTCTCCGTGCTTACCACCAATGGCGGAGCCTTCGATACTCCAGAAACAACTTCATATTTTTCGTTCGAATAAAATGGGGATAAAGAGTGAATAAAGCCCCTCTTCCTCTCCGTTTAATGCAGTAATTCATCTCTCTTTCCTCATTTTCGCCGATCTGCCATTCGAACCAACGGAAGGAATGGAGGAATGGAGGAATGGAGTGTAATAGGCAAGAAGCTTCCCAGATCTCGGCTAAGTGAGCTTGGATTTGTGAAAGACTAGAGTGTGTGAGAAAACTGCTCTATTTAATCGAGAAATCAAAAGAAGAACTTGGATCGATAATAGTCTTTAATGATCTTGAGAAGATTGAGGGGTCGCGAAATATCCGGTGTGCTTCTCCTCTTCACATGCAGGAAAAGACACACAACCCACTCAATTGTTTACGACCTCGTTTCCGTTTTTTTCTCCTCTTTCCTGCATTCCACGCAGTAGGGACGACAACAAAACGATTCGGAACACAAACGATATGGGTGCGTTTAGGAGTAGATCATTGGCCAATATCGATTGTTTCTTGATTATGCTATATTACGAGATAATCGCTCAGAAGAGAATAGTCCTCGCTAGTTGCATTCTACTAATTGGTCTCGGTTGATCTCCTTAGCTCTACATGCTACACTTTTGATCGCACTCATATTTTTATTGCTTGCCTTCTGTCCAAGTGTCCTCTCGTCTCTCCGAATCGTTTTATCATTGACATTATATTGTGTGCCAGTCATCGATCGACCTTCGCACCTCTCATCTCCTCATTATTATCCAATAAAACGAGCTTCTGCAAAAGATAAACTACGAGGTTCATAGCTGTCATTCTAAAATTGTCCAGAAGCTTCTAATCATCATGACTCCTCTCTGAAATGGCCATTTCGTGACTGTAGATTCAGTGTGAATGAATGATGACGTTTCGATGCCTAAGGGTCTCTTATCACTATCACTACTGTTATCAACTGCTCTCAATTGTTCTCCTCTTATCTCTCCGAATAGCCTCCGTTCTCTCTTCTTTTCTCGTTCGTTCTTGATGTGAGTGAGGAAGGAAAGAAGGGAAAGATTGGAGTCTAAGGCGGAATGGAATGTGTTGATCGACTCTCTCGTTGTTCCTCCCACAGATCTCTGGAGTGCACGCAACTAATTTCGGACCAGAACCGCACGTAGATCCGGATTTTAGTGACCAGAAGCTGGAAAAGCATGCGTGCGTCCATCAACTCTTCCGTTTCCAACGTAAAATTTTGCACAGCAGTAAAGACCACGGAAGTGCAACCTAAAGAGTAATCAGGAAGTGGCTATTTATGAACTCGCAAAATATTTTTACTGCAGCTTTGTGGAATTTCTAGAATGTCGGGCTGTCCTTTCACTTTCGGAAAGCAAAATAACCCTCAATAAAGATAGTCTGAGATAAGCATTTACGAGAGTTTTGCTGTGTAGCCTGTAGTCAATAGAAAGCTCATGTCGTCAGAATACCATTTCGGAGTGGTTTTACGACGAAAGCCCTCAGTGAACTATCAAAGCGGGTGCTTCTTGAAGTCTGCAAGTGCATTTTAACTGTTTGGAATGATAAGAAACAGAACGTATAGTCAATGGATTAGGCATGAATCTGCTGAGATGATATTGCGAACTCTTGGAAACTGGGCTCTTTCAAAAGATGATTTTCGCAATGCGCGTGAACATTGGATGTCGGTGCACTGAGAGACTTAGTCACCCGCGAGTCTGTTAGCCACTCTGTAAAAACTACACGTGAGAGGGTCGTCACTATCAAACAAATGACGATGATGCGAGAGGTGAGAATTGGTGAAATTGGATGAGAATTGTGCGTGAAATGCGAGGAATGCGAGGGTGGAGACAGTCAGACTGTGATTGAGAAGCACTCCAGGCACAACTCGTCATTTATTGCATTCTAATCATCTTGCAGGATCAAGCGTCTACAGTATACTCTCGTGATCACAACAGAGCCGTCGTTTGTCGGTGACAGGACCGGGAATTAGAATCGCCTGCAAAAGCCTTCGATCATCATCGTAATCGGTCATTGACCGCTCTCTGCCACGCCTATCTCTCTAATCCGAGTGATCTTCTGCTTAATGACGTCCGTATCTCCGAATCAAGCTCACATTTTTCACATCGGATTAAATCGACGTGATGCTATCTTTGCGGGTTGATCAAACGGGCCCAAACAATGAAGAAGCGCTGATTTATAGGATTGATCAGATTTATGCGTGCGGAATTATGACGAGAAAACTGCACATCACCCGAGGTCATTGGCATGAGATAAAAATGTATTTGGAAATATCATCGGGTTGGCTTCTGACTTTTGTTTGTCATTGCACGTATGCACTGTTGGTACTATCAGAGTTCTGCAAAATACGTATAGTGAAATCGTAGAAAGACCAGAAGATCCGTTTCTTACTCTGCATACGTCGAACATACATGGGTTGTAATCAGTAATCAAGTAATTCAAAACACTGGGAAAATATTGGAGATCAATATGCAACTCTTCTTCAATTCGGAATAGTCTCCATTATTGCTTTTCCGATTTATACATTCTAGAACACTTCCCCTGGAACACATCCCGATTGTTTCTTTGTGACATCCATTTTTTCTCACATCTCGAACCAGACTTCTGCACTGCTTTGCATGTCCTTGTGAAATGCTGATTAAAATCACAAAGAAATAATGATAAAATGCTTCATTTGATCGACCAAAATGGCCACTCGTCATTCTTGTGGTAGATCAACATTAGGTAATGAATAAACTCGGGGTAAAGGCATGAGATCGAATTTGGTCTTCGGTGAACCCTGGATAAGAATGGGGCAGTGGGGGTGCTATAATTTACTACGGTGTCGTACAATGTACTAATTCGGCGGACTAGGGATGCACTATCACCAGGAGGAAGATACGGTAGCAGGAGATACTCGTAGATTGGAGAACCGGAGATGAGAGCCGGGGATTGGCGAAGAGGTCGGACGATGGATGGCGTGAATCTATTTGCCGGGTCGGATGATCTGGCCCCGGTCCTTGATCATGTCACTGACGATGTCTTCGAGAAACTGCATTTGATCGGCAGGAACTGCAAATAAAATAATGAGTTTTGTAAAATTTACGAATGACGTTTGCCAATTTCTCATGATTGATCTGTTTATCACAATCAGCTTTCAACGAAAAATTCCGATGTAATCATCTTCTTCTTCGGAGGATTAGAGAGAAGGAAAGCGACCGTTGTTATCATTATCATACCAAAATTGTCATCGGACCGACGGTCGAAAATGAGGAATTTGAGAGCGCCGCGGCTAATCGCCAAAATGAATCAACTTTCGCTGGCAAATGTTACGAAAAGCGCCGGACTTTGAGCCGAGATATCGAATGTGCAAACAACTTCGCATATTTAAATGAACAAACACAAGTAAGATGGCGGAAGCGCAGACAACAATGTGACAAACAATGTATCAAAAATGAGAGATGAAATAACAAGTGAAAAGTAAATTTACCCCGTCGGCTTCGATGGGGCATCGCTTCGAGTTGGACTGCGAAGCACGAAAGAAGACAGAAAAGAAGAAGAAGTCGAACGAGAATCGATTTCATTGCTGCTGACAGGTAGGTCACTGTGGATTGGAGTAAGTATCTCGGTTGAGTTGCCAAGACACAGACTGGTGGGTACCGTCTACTCCCGTCCCTCGGCCTTTTATAGGCAGGAGAGAGGCGGAGAGGAGGGAGGGTGGAGTGGACAGAGGGAGAAGAGAGAGAGAGGAGAGGAATGGAATGTGAGCAGATTGATAGTTATGATGATCTGTGTAATTTATGGACGCAGAGGAATTTGAAGCTGCAATGAAATGATGTCAGGATATTTGCGACTCCTGCAGCCGAATCCGTGCTGAAGATGCTGCAATAACGCATTTTCGAGTGTTTCAGGGCGATGAACAACACCTCTCGAGGCTACACCGTGTAGGTCGCAAAAACAGTGAGTTGTATTCCCGGTACGGTGGCATTGGAGCGTAAAGCGGGATCTTAACGGCTTTGGCCTTGGCTGATCATCATTATTCCTCGTTGAATGCTGGGTGTGAAAAGTCTTCGCTGATCGTTCACCGAACTTTTTATGAATGGAACTTGCGGATCGCTGGAACGGGGATTTCGTCAGATTGATGTAGACTTTTGCATTTAGCCGTGATTTCCATTGAATTTGCTGTCCCAAACTAGATCAATTAGACGGTTCTTTGTTTTGCGTGATCTTTAACTGAATCAAAACACAAACGGGAGGTGTAATTTGTAATTGAAAAACACTTCGTGATCTTTTCTCGTGATTCGTACTTTTCCATGCAAAACAAACCCGATTTGGCTTATGGCCGGCCATTGGGCTGTCTAGATCCGCCTTTTAGTAAACAGAATCTAATCAGCTCTTTTTCGTCCTTGATAGATACGATCTGAGTGTTCTCTCTCTCGAGAGCTTCCCCACCTTTAGCGCGTGATTCGACACTCGAGGTGTGGCTCTTCCGGTAGTGAAACGATATTTTTACGATTGCGCCTACACTCGAATTGATAATAGGACACGGGGCGACTTCGTACTCAATTCCAGACACTCCGGCACTGTTTTGCCCCGCTAATTCATGTCTGCATACATGTTTTCGATTCCAGGAATAGTCTCCGTTTCGTGCTCTTCAGTGATCACAATCTAGCAGAGAAAATCAAACTCCACTTGCGTTCGGATGCACGGATGTATTTTCGGATGTATTTTCGAATTTGTCTCTATGAATAGACAGAAGAAACGGATTTAGTCTGTCCCAAACTTTCATTCGTTTCCATATTCAATCCAATAAACATGACTCACAAAAGCCCATATCTGTCCACATTGAGACCATTCGAATCAGTCGGACACTCATACGCTTTTCGCACCACCTACGTACACGTGTGTAATAAGTTTGGGCGTTTACGCCACACCTCAAAACTCATTCCTGCCTGAATCAGAACCACTACAGATAGTGATGCGAGTGTTACCGTAATCGGGTCGTGTCAGTTCAAGCAACGGGTTTGTCGACGATAACTGACGAGGGTGTGGAGCTAATCCTCTTTCGACGAATTTCCACACCAAGTGGATTAAAACTCTTGTGTACACAAAAGGCATCGAAAATCGAAGGACCAATGGGTACTTTGGACCCGTGCGGGTCGGCTTCTACGAAAATGATTCCACCGTGAAAGAACATTCGACTGGCTTCATTATCAGATAATGAACTTTGTCCTGGTGGACTTGACTGGGAAAATGATTCATTGCTGCTCCCAATTCAGTGCGAATCATGTGAAGTCGTTCTCTGAGATTCGAGACTGCTTTTGGAATGCTTGGAATTCCTTCTTCCGGGCGGAAATTTGTACTTGGTCACATCGAAAGGACACGAGGATGAAGAAAAATGTGCGATGATAAGAGCAGAAGAAGATCGATGACTGAGATGATGAAGAGGAAGATGAAGAAGATGAGTTGAGTGATTCCATGACTCAGATGAGATCTCTCTCAAATTTAGCTGTGGATCTCACTAAAGACGGGAATCCTACGGTGAGGCGTGCCCGTTGCACTTTCGGATACGCTGACCTGTATGGCAGTTCCGAGTTGGGATTGGCCAACAGCTACATTTTTGCGTCCATCGGTTGATTCAGATGAAGCCCTTCGACCGTAAAGCTTGTTGGACATGGACTGCACTTCATTCAATAGCCAGACCTAACTTCCGGAAAAGCCTTGACAACGGCGCAGTGTGTACGAGTGATCCCCTCAAGCATTCTCGAGCTCTCAAACTCCCGCTGGAGGTTTGGACAGGCTTGGAATGAGTGGTGATTTTGTGACATCAGAAATCGGGGCATTGAATGTGCCTGTTTTTTTATACGGTCACGTGGTGGTGTTTGTTCCGATTGTCATAGAAAATTCCGGCAAAAGTGGAATGCACAAATATTTATTTTAATTCCAAAGATTGTGCCATTTGAGAGTAATAGTTCATAACGAAAAAATATTGTTGGGATTTATTGAGGCTCTATGCGTACACTACGTTCTATGGATGTTTCAAGGTACAGGTTCGAATTGGAGGAGTCTTGTACATTTTGGGTCCACTATTCGGTACCCCGATCTGCAGATTCGGTCCGGCGAAAGCGCGATACTTACTTAGATACTTAGAAGATCCATATTCATCGGCCGTAGATATGTGGATAAAAGTATCTCCATTCTTAGCGAGTGTGGATTGTCCAATGACGGTAGGGCTGACGCTGTGAGGACGATCGTGTGATACGTCCTGATATGTGGAATCTTCGCATGTTCCACGGCCGAATCCCTCCATCTCACTGGCGGTTTTCCTGATGGTCGGCGGAGAGGGGAACCATTCAGTGACTGTGGTTGACCATCTGCCGTCGTCCCGTCGAAGCACGTGTCCTGCCCATCGGTGCTCGTGCTTCTTTGCTTACTATACAGTTTGTATGCTTTCATGCTCGATTAATAGTATAAATGTAATTTCATCGACGGAGATTTAATGAACTGTACGACCACCATCAGGCTTGAGGTGTGAACAACAATAAATAGACTCGTTCGACTATTCTCGACACTGATTATTGTCCGACTAAATGGATTGTACAAAACAAGGAAATGGTGCTTTCATCAGCTGACTTTGCAATTATTCGATTAAAGCCCTATTCAGACGCGATTTGTTTCAATGAAACTTGCATTTCCATAAAAAAGTGACGAAGAACGAGGGCGAACTTGCGTGTTTTCACGGCTATTTTTGTCCTCAGGTGACCGGAATCAAGTGGAAATGAGCTTTCAATAGCATCTACTACTAGCAAATAGCCAATGTGACGTATCCCAATGTTAAATGGCATCCCTCGCAATTGGACTACCGGTCAAAAATAGACATTTTCGTTTGGAGGAATTGGTTCCGGGTCCAGATGATCTTTGATCATTTCAAAGACGTGGTATCTAAGGGGGCGAAGACATCCATTGTTTCCCCCACCCTCACTCATTTGAGTGCATCCTCTCCATCGAGTCAGCTCAGCTTCTTCTTTTTCTTCTCTCCGTGGTCCACTTCTACACAATCCATGTTCAATATTCAACAAAGACTCTGCAAGACTCTCAATCTTCGCATGAATCTCTCCCAACGATCGATAGTTCTCATAATAGTCCTCGCAATTATCGTTTTCTGCTACTATGTTTACGACCCACAGAGAGCTGAACAAGAACGGAAAATAAAAGAGGTGAGACAAAAAAAACAAAATTTGGAGGCATGGGGAATCGAACCCCAGACCTCGCGCATGCGAAGCGCGCGCTCTACCCCTGAGCTATGCCCCCACATGTTGGTACCTTCGGATGAGTCACATACAAGAGTGAGCGTTCTATGAGTGCCAGGGAATATTCAGTAGACGGGAATTCTGAAATACCCACACCAACAACATGCCTGTCGCTCGACTGCTAAAAATAAAACCTTCGATTTCATGTTCCCGGAATAATGCGAAATTTCAGCCTTCATCTAACAATTGTGAATAATATTATTCGTTCAGGTTATAAGTTTGCTGATCGGCCGACCGCTCACATGTAAACCAAGACAGAATGGAGAGGATGAAGTAGAGGAGAAGTTGGAGTGAGAGAGACAAGCATTGTGTCCATCTCACCAGGGTTTTGGGTTTACGCAGTGACTAAAACTTCAGGAAAATTAATTCACATTTTAAGCAAATCACCATGAAGCGAGGTCTCTAGAATAGGATAGGTTTGTGCCACCTGATTGATAGGATTTAGGTTACTTATTTCCAGGCTAGGCGAAATTCGCCTGAATCCAGAAACCCTTTTGAATTCGTTTTTAATCTAACTTAATTTTGTACCGCGTTTCTTGTGATCGCATAAATATATATATATATATTCATCTGACCAATCGCTCATTTAGGAAATTGCCTCCGATCGAATGTAAGAAGTTGGAGGATCAGTTGATCACAGTGAAGGATGGAGTTATCACGGTGAGAATAGAGGGCATTGTCCAAAATCAATATTTTTTCGGCATTCAAGACAGAATATTGTTTCCTTTTTTCAATAGAATCAGTGTTATGCATTATCGCAATTAGATTGCTTCAACTTGAATGACAGTCTTTCTCAGTTTCATCCTTCACCAAATTCCATCAAGATTCCCGAATGTTTCCTCACTCCTTTCGGATTCAACGAAGCGAGTGACTTCGAACCCGACTACGGCGAACCAGTGCAGATCAAGTTCCGGTGAGCTCCTGATTGCATAAGAGTGATTCAATTGTGTTACTGCTGAGAGAGGTGTCTGATTCTCCTCGTATTCCACACTCTCTCATCATCGTCTGCTCATTGCAGGGGCGGGAATTATTCAGCGTCCGCTGGTCCGTTCCAATACTTCACGGTACGCTGTTTTGAATTGTGCCGAGCTCGAAAATACACGAGAATGTATGGAATTCGGTCAAAGCAAGTGAATGTTGTCGGTCGACTCTCTCGAAATTGCCTGATCTCTCGACCATCAGAAACTGAGGAATGACCACTTCCGAAGGTCAGAGGAATGCAGTACGGTAGTGGACGAGGAGGAAAACACATTCCTCGAATGCAGAAAGACAGGGATACTGTAGTTTGCATGAGGAAATTTATTGAGAAGTCGTCCGGAAATAGACAGACTCACAGAATTCTCACAGATCGCACTCAATTTGACCGTAGCTCGAATCTGAGATAAGAATAGAATGAAAACACATTCTTCCAGGTCGAATGAACAGTGATGTTAGGGGGGGGAATCTTAATTAAACACGGATATTGCAGTTTACTTGGGGGACTTAATTTTGATCTGGTTGATTTGAAAAGCAATTGTTTTAAGAATTGGATAAGACATTCAAAAACGATTTTTAGCTGTGTTCTCAGGAGTTTTAAAATAAAAATTCCCTTATTTAGATCCACTGCAATTCGGTCGTTCCTCCAATTCGTGTTGTATTCAGAGAGAATTTCTTCAATCCTCGATTCAAATCATACACTCCAACAAGGAAACGGTGAGAACTGAGACTTCGAACGAAGTATTCTAAACTTTAAGCAGCATCCACCATATTTCAACCTAAGATTATATGTCGTACTAGAATTGCTCTAATAATTTACTAATAAAAATATCGTAAAAAAATAATAAATAAAAAAAACAAACAAAATATTGAGGGTCTCGATGATCAATACACCGACTGTGGTTCTACTCGGAATCGAGACGATGACTTCAACGAAAATGAGAAAACTGATGCCTAAAACAATAGAAACGCTTGAGAAACTGGAATTCATCCAGTTTAAGGGGCACTCTCCGGTGAGTCATTGTCACCAGCTAGTTGTAGAGAACGAGAGTCACTCCTCTCGTCGGGGGTATAGCTCAGGGGTAGAGCGCTCGCTTTGCATGCGAGAAGTCTGGGGTTCGATTCCCCATACCTCCACTAACCCTTTGCAAATTTAATATGAATTTTTTCAATACGTTTATTCTTTTGCAGATCTCTGATGACTCTTTTGCCAACATGTTGGCTCTGCTCACAGGGAAGAGGGCTTTAGACGCAACGGTTAATTTACATATTCTACTCAAGTTTATGATACTTTTCCACCATATATGAAACAAAAAGTATAAATTATAAGTATTTTCAGGATTTCACAGCACAGCTTCCTCCTCGTGAAGATGCTTATTTCGATTCCTGGCCACTCATCTGGAAATCATTCAAGAAAGAAGTTAACATTTCTCAGAATTATTCCGTAGCGATGTCATAGCTTTCCAACACAGCTCATTTCAGCACTACACCACTCTCTTAGCGGAAGATCAACCTGAACGAGGCATTTTCCACTTCCAGGGAACGGTAGTTCAACAATATAGTGATTTTTTTTACTAATCAATGATTACAGTCCTGCGGCTTCAAGACAGAGCCCGTCGACTATTACCTACGGTGGGCTAATATGCTTGCATAGTGATGACGCAACGACTTAAGGCCCTTCTGGATCTCCACCATTTGGTCGCTGAATGGTCGAAAATCATCGGAGTTCTGTTACAAAAGCACCCCGAGGCATCTACTGCTAATGAAATATTTGAGAGAGTGAGTGCATTGTAATTGGGGGGAGGGAATTGGCAGATTGCAAATAAGGTGCATCCATGTTAGCACACAGAGCGCGAACTCTCTTAGGTGTCGACATTTAGAGACTAGAAGTTTCTTACATTCAAGATATTATCTACTCTCTCAAGTTCACGTGCAATCTCGTCAAGACACTGAGTATCTAGATGTCGACATATAAGAGAGTTCTGTGGCTTGGAATGAGACTAAAGAGAGATGAGCTTCTGCGAGCGTGAGGATGACAACGTGAATATCGATTATTTGAAGTGTGTTATCTTACCGTAAACGGGATCGTATCTTCGCGATTAGTTATCTGCGAGAACTTTCGTTGTCATCACCCAGTGGAGCCAACAAATTGGACGAGGTATGGAAATATTGCTGAAAATATTTTGGTGGCTAGAATATTGGGTAAATACATGTTCAGGATTTCGCTCAGCTTTTGCTCGATTTGACGAAGAGACGGAATACGATAATTGTTGTCTTCTCTGATCAGGGCGGTGCGCCTAGTAGTGTAAGTGATACGGTATACACACCTACAATAACTCTTAGATGCCTTCGACTTACAGTATCTTTGGAAGCTTTCTGCAGAAAGCTTTCTAAAAATGTGAAACAATATCTAGTGGTCAAAGAAACGAAGTTCAGCGTGAAGAGAAGGCTTCTTTTCCCTTCCTTTCCATCAGAATTCCACCGGCAATCTCCGCTGCTTTTCCCAACAGAGTGAACAATATGAAAGTGACGTCACTTCCGGTTTCGAAATGAGAGCATCGAATTCAGATAAATGCCAGAGAGCGAACGACGACTCATTATGATGTGCACGAGACTCTCATTGATATCGCCAAGGTGCTAAATGGATAGACTCTTTCATTGTGATAGTACATTTGGAATAAAGTGCTGTGCAAAAGTGAGACCAGCGTCCTCACTTTTACACGATTTTTCGGTCCCGATCCTTTTTTGTTGGAGAACTGTAATGATGATATGGGTTCTCCATTAAACTAAGGAGCAAATGAGGATTCTACAGGGTTTCAAATCACTCGGTCGCCCTTCAAATAACAGTCACGGCACGTCTCTGTTTACTGAGATCTCGCCGGAAAGATCCTGTGGAGACGCTGGTATACTGTAGACAGAATACGGTACTCAATCGATCAATCCCAGGAATTCCGGCGGACAAGTGCGCGTGCTACATACAGCTGGATATTCCGAGCGATGAGGGCTATGAGCCGGCTGAGGTATACGGTAGATCAATTGTATCCCACCTACAGTATCCCAGGTCATCGTCGCACAAATGAATGAGATTATTCACAATTACGAACGTGAGAAGCAGGCATCTGATGATGGAGATATTATATACGACGAGCAGACTACGGTAAGTTTTCTGTGTGGAATTCCGAGAATTGCCTGATTCAGGAGCGCTTTGTCTGTGCTCCCGTGAAGTTGGAAAGCTCGTTGTCCGCTACTGCTCGGATCCTATCTGCCTCAAGGCTACATCCCGTGCGGCATCTACAGTATCACAGAGATTATATTACCTAGAGATAACGCAATACATTCAGATACAAGGTGCGATTCAAGACAAGCCCTCCGCTAGATACCGTATACGAGGGAGTCGTGGTGAGAGATGACCAGGCGGGAAAGTGGACTCCCCCTGAGGACATCCAAATTATTGGAAGGTAAGGACTGAGATTGTTATTGATGGGGATACAATTATTAGCAGAGCTCCTCCATCCAACGCATCTCTGTGTGTCATCGAGCCACTGTTGAAGAAGTTTTGTTATTGTACGAAAAGAGCAGTGCCCTTAGCGTAGTTTCAATATTTTTGCATTTCGAAGCACGATGGGTCAATGTTGTAATAACAGAGAGAAAAATCTATAAATAATAATATATTATTTGTAAATATTTATTTAAATAAATCATTTAACGGTTCGATGTGCATTATTTTCTGGATTTAACGGAACCGGAACCGTGTTTTCGGAAGTATTCAATCCTTGATAGGCTTTGAGCGATTACTGTAGTTGTTTTGTTGTCTTTTGAATCGTCCTTTCGCTCCGGGTTGCGCGCTTTGATCTACCTTATCGATCCAAGCGCTCTTCTCATTTGCTCACATCGTCACATATCGCTCTGTCGATGTGACGAGTGTGTTGACCATTGATGCAACAAGGCTCTTTGCCCCCCGATGTTATCACTGTTTATCGCCCCTTATCAATCGCATCTCGCTCTATTTTCAGTTGCGTAACCCCCCTTCTATCGATCTCCCCCGTCTCTCTGCCGTTCTCCCACCTCTTTTTCGTTCAAACACCCTCTCTCTACTCCCCTCAACTCGCTACTTCCCCACATACGTGTGCTAGACCACACTCTTGTTGACCGAGTTGGAGACCAGGTGCTTCTCCTGCGTTTCAAGCAACTTTATCGATCCGTCTTCGCCGTGATGACCGAGCAACGTGTTGTCGTCCCGTGAACGTGACCAACTGCCGTTTCGGTGCCATTCTCTTCTCTGACCCTTCTATCTCTTCCCTCCCCTCTCCTCCCTTCCCTTCCCCCTTTCTCTCAATGCCACACAACTCTTCTCCCCGTCTCTCGACGCGTCTAGCTACGCAAGGCTGAGTGTGCTGGAAACTCTCCGTTGTTTACGTTGTGGTCGTGCATCGATTGTGTGCCCGACGTCATAGTAGGGAACACTTTCCAACGCGTTCTTGTGTTTCCCCGCCCCTTCTTCCCATTTCATTTGCAATCTATCGATATTCAGATTGATAATGGCTGCTCCTCTTCGTGTTCTCGTCACTGGTGCCGCTGGACAAATCGGCTACTCGATCGTCCTCCAGATCGCCAAGGTTCGGCCTCATCTCGCTCCTTCTCGGTGCTCGTGGGGTATTGCTACTTCACCTTGAAGATTGGAAAGCAGGCGGTGCCACCTTAGCTCTGCAAGAGTTACTCTCTTGCTGATTTATGTGTACTAGCTATTCTTTCCGCCAGAAGTAGCTGTTCCCCACGAGTACTGGGTTTTATCACTTGTTATTTCCAAAATGGTTGAAATTCGGGAAAGCATAATAAAAGAAGCAGAGTACATATAGGTTTTATTTCCTTTTACCCCTTTTTCCAACTACAAATAATATTCTAAATTCGGGTAGAACGTAGCCGAAGATACGGGACGCGTTCCTTGTAGTTTGCATGGCATCAATAGACCCCGAGTGTCCATCTCAAGGCTAGATAAGGATAGTTGCTAGATGGGCACGATAGGAACCACTCAACACAACTAGTTTTCGAATTGAGCGGAGCTTTCAATGTTAGTTGTTCTTTGGGCAGAGGGAGTTCAGAGGGCAGTAAAGTTGTTTCGGTGTTTGAATTCTAAAGAGAGAAAAGAGTGAGGAAGTAGAGATGGAGGGAAGTGCAGACAGCGAGAGACAATGTGAACGAGAGAGAGAGCGAGAGAGGAAGAGAGCGGCTCAATTCAGCGACGTTAGAGAGCGATCAGTGATGTATTCATGGTAATAGTTCTTTGGGCCTGGCGGTTCGAGATTGGATCGATGACTAAAAAGGAGAAGAGTCGCGTGTCTGTGAACAGTCGTCGTGGGGTGACCAAGAGATAATAACACGTACGCTATCGGATTTTGTCTATCGATTGGCTACACTTTGCTTTAGGCGTTAGCAGTCTTAGTGATAATGGAATACGCGCGTTCGTGTTGGATTACGCAGTATTCGGCTTATCGGCATTGGGAACACTAGTGAACCCGTTTAGGACCTCTGAATTGCCATCGTAGATGTATGAATCGGCTATGTGTAATCCAATCAGGAGAAGAGTCGCGTGTCGAATCAGTAAACATCCCTTGTGGGGTGATTAGAATAATAACAGGTACGCTAGCGAAATTTCATCTATCGATTGCTAAGCTTTAGTTTAGGCGCTGGCAATCTTCGCGAAAACACAACCCTTGCGTTCTTGTTGAATTGCACACTAATCGGCTTTTCCACGCTGGGAACACTGGCGAGTCCGTTGGGAACCTCAAAATTGCAATAGTATATGGGTCAATCAATAATGTGTGACCCAATCGGGAGAAGAATCGTGTGTCGAATCATTAAACATCGCTTATGGGGTGACCACGATATCAGCATTATAGCACGTACGCTCGTCCATTTTGGTCTACTGATTGGCTACACAGTTTAGGCGCTTGTATTTTTCGAGAAACACAAATCTTGCGTACTAATTGGCTTTGCAACGCTGGGAACACTGGCAACCTCTTTCGGAACCTCCAAATTGCAATAGTAGATGAATCAATCGATAATGCCTGATTGAATGAATACTTATCTCTCGTTCCTCTGCAGGGTGATGTGTTCGGCAAGGACACTCCCATCGTGCTCGTCCTCCTCGATATTCCCCCCATGGCGCCCGTCCTCGAGGGAGTCCAGTTCGAACTCATCGATTGCGCCCTCGCCAATCTTAACGGTACGGGAAATGGAAGGCAACGAGACCACGGGGGCTCACATTAATTTTAATCGGAATTCACGCTTTGCGATCCTGACAGTCATCTGTTCATTTATCTTGTAGGTAATCTGGATTTTTGAGCCCCCGCGGAAACCAGAATTCAAATAATATAAATGTATCTGTGCAACTGGTGAATTGACGTTGCACCGTTGGCATTAGTGTAGATGTGTGGAGTACTTTTCCAATCTAGTTGACGCGCGTTTCCATTAAGCTAAAATAATATAATATAATATTATCAGGCGTGGAGGCAGTGACGAACGAGAAGGACGCGTTCACCAACATCGACTACGCTTTCCTCGTGGGAGCCATGCCCAGAAAGGAGGGCATGGAGAGAAAGGTACGGTAGATATCGATTGATGTATCAGCGGAAGAGAGCAAAATAACTAATCGATAAACGGTTTCTGTTCAGGACCTGCTCGCCGCCAACGTGCGCATCTTCAAGTCGCAGGGCAAGGCTCTCGCTGACTACGCCAAGCCCACTACCAAGGTATATGGCGCTTGTATTCCTATGGAGAATTGAAAACTATCAATATTTGTTGAACAGATGTTGATTGACTGCAGAATTACTGATCAATCGATGAAATGTTAATCGACATTCTACTACAGGTTATCGTGGTCGGAAACCCCGCCAACACGAACGCCTTCATCTGCGCCAAGTACGCCGCCGGCAAGATTCCCGCCCGCAACTTCTCCGCCATGACCAGACTCGACCATAACCGCGCCTCCGCCCAGGTACGGTAGAGTAGTAAAGGAGTGTATCAAGGACTGAGTGATTTTGAAATATTTTGAAATAGAGAGAATGAGATAATACGGTAGACATACCTGCGCCCCATTTTCGTTACGACATCGGCGACCCGCTAAAATCAGGAGGTTCCTTTCATTTCACGGCGTCCCGCAGATTTTAACAAAATGTAAAATTTATTATCTTACTACGAATAAATTAAATAAATTTTAAATTTAAAAATAAAATTATTTATAAAAATAAACTATCTTTAAAAAGAAAAGAAACTGATAATAAAAAATACAATGAATTAATGAGTCCGCTTATATCGCATCATGTACTACTTCAGGCTAACTGTGATCCGAGCGGAATTATCATTTAAAAAATATGCTATTCACTATTTCGGCGTGCCGAAATTGTGAAAAGTGCGATCTACGAATTAATTGGCACATATTAGTAAAAGAAAGGTAACGATTTGACCATAAATGAGCATTTAGGCACGATTTTCGGTATTTGGTACGCCAGCTCCGTTGGAGCGAAAAACTAACTTATTCACTCTTTCGGCGTGCCGAAATTGTGAAAAGTGCAATCTACGAATTATTTGGCACATATTAGAAAAAGAAAGGAAACAATTTGACCAAAAATGAGCAATTAGACACGATTTTCGATATTCGGGACGCCGGCTCCGTTGGATTGCTCATTTTTGGTCAAATCTTTTAAATTTTGGGTTTATTATGTTTCAAATAATTCGTAGATGGCAACCGGCACGCCGGAATAATGAAAAATGCACTGATTGAAGGATATTTGGCTCAACAACTATTTCGAATCACGAATCATGAGTGCGCCCCAATGCGACGCCCCTTTTCCCCGGCTCTCATTTTGGAATTCCCGGTTCGGTGGGCATTATATTTTTTTAAAATTTCTTTTTTGTATATTTTAATTTTATTTATTCTTTTTTTTTAGGTCCGACCTGTTAAAATTTAAAATTATTAGTAAAATAACAATTACCTCTACCACTACCCCTCCCTTTCCTCCCTTTCCTTTCTCTCATCCCTCTTCTCTTCCACTGACCTCCCACGCCTCCGCCCGCATGGGCGTCTCCAATCTGCTCTTCCACCCATTGAATCAATCTCTCCCGCAGGCTCTCTTCTAGTCAAGTATTCCCTTCGAGCAGCGTCCATCGATAATAGGGTAACCAATAACTTTGTCTGGTCTGGAGGAAAGCACGACAGGGGGCCTGCTAAGATCTATATGTGATAACAGGTTATTTTATCAAAAACTTTATTAAAATGATTTCGAAATCGATTGTACGGGTTAAGATCCTTGACAATGAGAAAGTTATGAAAAGGTTGAAGCAGATATCGCTCACCTCGAAAAAATATTGTTAAATTATAATTTACTGAAAATTTAAAATAAATATATTTAAGATATTTTTAAGAAAGAAATATCGTAAAATCCGTTTAAAAAGCTTGAAATTATTTTTACAGAAACCAGTTTGTTAAAAAAACTGAATATTAGCCAAAAAAAAATATTAGTATTGCGGTCCGGCGTCCCGCAGATTTCGTGAGAAAAATTGACTCCGGGCTCCCGCACTTTTTGACATTTTTTTCTGGTCAATAAAATATCGACTCCGTTGGCGCAGGTATGACGGTAGACTATTTGTGAAAAATCAAGGTACTTATGGATATGTTTTGCGGTCAACTCACTTGATTCATAAGCCATTTCATAAGCCATACAAATTTGGTTTACTTCTGCTATTTTCAATTCGAGATACGAGACTATCGATAACTAGGAATTATCGGTTCTAGTAAATACACTAACTACTTTATTTTCATATGCGCAAATAATATCCATATCGCTACTTCATTTATTTTGTTCTCAGGTCGCCCTCAAGGCCGGAGTCACTGTTGGTAACGTGAAGAACGTTATCATCTGGGGAAACCACTCGTCCACTCAGTTCCCCGATGTCAGACACGCCAAGGTCACCAAGGGTACGTCGATCTTTGATCTTTGTAGATTCTAGCATATTCTTGACACAACGGATTATACTATTGATCGATTGCAGGAGGCGCCGAGGTCGACGCTTACACGGCGGTCGGCGACGCTGCCTGGCTCCAGTCTGGATTCATCTCGGTACGTGTAACGGTGGTGTGTGGCAGTGGTGCGGCAGGGCGACTTTTTCAAAGGCTCGTCTGTTAACCCCTTGCATTGCAGACGGTGCAGAAGCGCGGTGGCGTGATCATCGAGAGAAGAAAGCTGTCGTCTGCCATGTCTGCTGCCAAGGCTGCCTGCGATCACATTCACGACTGGTACAGAGTAAGTTTTGTATCTTAGATACTGTAATGGTGCGGTGGGAGTACTGTAGTCTCTGTTTGATCTCTGCAGGGAACCACTGCCGGCCAGTGGGTGTCGATGGCCGTGCCTTCTGATGGCTCGTACGGCATTCCCGAGGGTGAGTGGGGCATGATTATCTCTGTTCTTTGTAGTCTGTAGTCTTGTGATTCATTTTTCCCCTACAGGTCTCATCTTCTCGTTCCCCGTGACGATCGCCAACGGAGACTGGAAGATTGTGCAGGGACTCGATCTGGACGACTTCTCCAAGCAGAAGATCGCCCTCACGACCAAGGTACTGTAGGGGGAGTACGGTAGATTCACTGCGAATATCGATTGATGGTTACGGCAGTTTCCGATATCGATTGACTCTATTACAGGAACTGGAGGAGGAGCGCGACGAGGCTCTGGCCGCATGCGAGTCGGACTCGAAGCAGTAAGAAGTCTCCGTCTTCCTTTCTGCTGACTCCGCCCCTTTCCTGGCCACGCCCACTCTTGTAGTTTGTTCTGTTCGATAATCTTTGAGTTTTATGCTGGCGTCGATTCACTGTTCATTATTTGTATTGTAGAGATTGTAGAAAGAAATGGATGAAATAAAGAGTTTATTTTTGTAAACTTTATCAATTTGACACACAACAATATTAATGAGGGTGAGGCGGATTCTCGTGGAGTATAGTAATAACTTACGTTCTGTAGAAGTAGAAGTAGTGGGCACATTTGGCAAGATAATGTCTTCGAATTTACAACAGAAACTGAAAGTTGGAAATTCAGTAATTTGTAGAAATACATTAGTACGTACTCTTTTATGCAGGAATAGTCGTCGGGGCACATTCCCATGAAGCAAACTGGAGAAAATATATTTAGTTATGCGTTGAAAACGAAAATTCCCCATCAATTAATGACGACACGGAACATACCCCAGTTGGGATCGACGACTCTACACGTCAGCTCTCCTTGTGCATAGGTATGATGCAATAGCAACGACGATACCAGTATAAGGAAGATCATAGTGACGACTGTGATAGAGAAGCAATGGTCAGGCTCCCTTTTATGCTCGGTATTGAAGTCGTCAACACATCTTGATTGTTTGTCTAGCTGTGAATTGTTGAAATAATCGAGGGAAATGTGCGAATTCGGTGGAAATCGACTGAAAGTCCATGACACATTGAGGGAAGCTGAGCAAATGGAATGGAAAAGAGTCTGAAACAGTCAATAAATGTGTCGGTTGTGAGCACTTCGACACCATTATGCTCTTTCCGTGTCTTTATTCGTGCTATTATCGTCTGTTATGCTATACAATTTGTGTTATGCTCGATTCTTGCATCGATTATTTCTCAATTCGTTTTCTTCTCACAGAGTCCTCCTTTCTCTATGATGGCTGGAATCGGACGCTTTCCACGAACGAAAAGATTGAGAAACCAATCCTGCAATTTTTTTTCTGTTTAGAAGTATTTTAGATATAACAAAAAGTTAAAATTGAGACCACTGGTCATTTTCTACTGTTTAAAAGTTCATTGTTGTCTCTATTGTTATCGAACGCTTTGTTGGAATATTCCGACGAGCCGATAATTACTCAAGAGCGAGCGATCGATGTTTTAACATCTCCTTTAAACTTGAAACTTACTTGAATGGGAGTGGGCATGTATGAAGCGGGTGACCAGATCAGAATAGCATCCCATCCACATTGATATCTAGAAGTAGATAATATAGGCTAATATAATATATAATATAGTCAGTCAGGATTTAGAGATACAGAGAGACTCCTCCCCTTTCTCTCTGATGACACTTTCTGTCAAATGACGCGAATGGTTTTCAAGATATAGCGCGGCCCAGAGACAAATGGCAAAAAGTATGATGTTATTGAGACTTTAGCGGTTTATTTGGCCACACTTTCTTCCACTTAGCATGAAATTAGCAGATCACGTTGCGGTCTCTAAATATAGCAAGGTGTCATACAAACAGATCCAAATCTATTTTGTCTATAATAAACGACTCTATCTTACCCCAATCTCGGGAAATAAGCAGTAATTGCATGGAAGTAGTTGTCCACGACGTGATTGATATTAGTAGAACCTATGTTACCGAGTACGCCATTCCAGTCGTAGACGACTATAAATTCGACGCCTTTTATCATCAACATCTCCTTTCAATATTTGTTTGAGGCTCTCTTAAGGAATTGACACAAGAGAGACACAGTATTCTACAGTACACCGTTTTCGATTATCTCTTCTCGTATTTGCGTAGTTTCTTTCAAACATAATATATTAATGCACCTCCTTCTGGGCGAAATAGCTACAGCAAAGGACCACCTCGCATGTATATCAGAGACTATCTGAGAGGCTCGACATTGAGCCGTACAAGGAGACCTAACCTATGCTGAAAAAAGACTTTAGGGTAAACTTTTAGTGTAGAAACCGAAAATCGATCTTAGAAGTTTGTATTCTCAATCCCGGCTGAGATATGTTTCAGAACATGTACTAAGGTCGGAAAATGAAATTTTTTTCTCGTCATAGTTGGACCCAAATATGGTAGTAGATATTGAATATCATCCAAAATGTATCATTTTCACCGTTGAGAGTGAGATAGAAACTCCTCTTAGAAAAAAGTTATAGATTTTTGAATATTTAAAATAAAAATCTTGAAAAAAGTTTTTCAGTTAGGGGGGCTTTGACTATTTCATTAGATTCCCCGTCAAAAATTACCCCTAGGCGCCCATTTCAAGCGCGATCGAAGGGGGGAAGTTATTTTTAATTATTTTTTGAAATACGCTCCTTGGCATTTTCGTGACTTTCACTAGTTTCAAACTCTCTAGATTTTCGCTATATCGAGCTATTTGAATTGAAAACGATTATAAAATGAATAAAACAATATTAAAATTGATTTGCATACATGTTAGTGTCATATTTCTCGAAAAAAATTTTTGACATTGTTCAAACTCGAATTTCATTTTGGTCAATTTTCTTTAAATTTCGAATGCGAATTGCATCCTATTCTCTTTAGAATGTTCAAATATTGCGTTTAAGCAAATACATGTACATATGCAGTGTGCCGAACAACTTTTTCACAAGATTTACACCTTAACAATCTGTTATATTCCACAATCTATTAAAACGTTTCAATCACAACCAAAGTGGCTGAGGAGGTTACGCAGTATGTGTAGAACATTTCGCCTTTTGAAAGTGAGTGGCTATCTATTTGTACAAAGGAGCTACGACGCAGTGAATACCGTGCATCTGAACGAGCACGCGGGTTATGTCTTCTCTTGCACTCTCTCGCTATTGTGCACTCTCTCGCTGGTTGGAGCCCCGACCGATGCATGAATCTTTTGCCAGAGCCTAACACCCTGGGATAGAAGTGAATTGTGTCTGAATCACTTTATAAAGATAAAATGTAATACTAACAAAAGATTCATGCATCGGTCGGGGCTCGAACCAGCTAGAGAGTGCACAATAGCGAGAGAGTGCAAGAGAAGACATAACCCGAGTTCTCGTTCAGATGCACGGTATTCACGGCCTCGTAGCTTCTTTGTACAAATAGATAGCCACTCACTTTCAAAAGGCGAAATGATCTACACATACTGCATAACCTCCTCAGCCAGTTTAGTTGTGATTGAAACGTTTTAATAGATTGTGGAAAATAACAGACTGTTGAGGTGTAAATCTTGTGAAGAAGTTGTTCGGCACACTGCATATGTACATATATTTGCTTAAACGCAATATTTGAACATTCTAAAGAGAATAGGATGCAATTCGCATTCGAAATTTAAAGAAAATTGACCAAAATGAAATTCGAGTTTGAACAATGTCAAAAAATTTTTTCGAGAAATATGACACTAACATGTATGCAAATCAATTTTAATATTGTTTTATTCATTTTATAATCGTTTTCAATTCAAATAGCTCGATATAGCGAAAATCTAGAGAGTTTGAAACTAGTGAAAGTCACGAAAATGCCAAGGAGCGTATTTCAAAAAATAATTAAAAATAACTTCTCCCCTTCGATCGCGCTTGAAATGGGCGCCTAGGGGTAATTTTTGACGGGGAATCTAATGAAATAGTCAAAACCCCCCTAACTGAAAAACTTTTTTCAAGATTTTTATTTTAAATATTCAAAAATCTATAACTTTTTTCTAAGAGGAGTTTCTATCTCACTCTCAACGGTGAAAATGATACATTTTGGATGATATTCAATATCTACTACCATATTTGGGTCCAACTATGCCGAGAAAAAAATTTCATTTTCCGACCTTAGTACATGTTCTGAAACATATCTCAGCCGGGATTGAGAATACAAACTTCTAAGGTCGATTTTCGGTTTCTACACTAAAAGTTTACCCTAAAGTCTTTTTTTCAGCATAGGTTAGGTCTCCTTGTACGGCCACTGTAGCCAGAAACTCGATCCTCTCAGAAAGTCTCTGATATGTCGCACTTTCTAACAATCGTTCTCAATTTTACTATCCATGACGTCATGAATCTCTCTCAACTCACTCTTATTTCTGTATTCCTCTCCATATTCCTCCTGTAGAGTGGGCGACATTTTCTTCCAAACACTCATAACTCGATCGTCGTGAGCTTTCTTGTCAAAAAGATTCGTCGACTGACAAATTATTAATTTAAAATAATTCTATTACTAATTTAAAATACTACTTTACACTTCACCTCGCACTCTCACCCTCATTTCAACTGTTTATCAGACCACAATTATTTTCCGTATATGTTTCGAATCATAAGACTAACCGTAAAGATTCCAGGTTCGAGCAGATGTACTGTGATACCGAAGGCACGAAGTTCCCTTCTGTAATCATTCTTCTTCTCTTCTATCTTTTCACATAATTCCAAACCTACAGACAGGGGGTCATGGCAAGAGAGTCTGCAAATATGAGAGAGCCCCCTTGGTTTTACACGGCCTCTCACTCCAAACCCCCCCCTCTCTGAAGGATTCCTTCCTCCTCACCTGATGACGTCATTCCATGCCTCCACTCCATATTTCGCCACTGAATAAGGCCCGGAACCGGAAATGGCGATGCGACCTGTGATAGAAGAGGCAAAGGTTTTCCTTTCCACTGGAAAACCTTTTGCCAAGTATCTATCTAGCTGCACAAACACTATTCATTCTATGAGTTTTATCGATCTTCTAAAGAAATTATCCGTCATGATGAGCTTTACTTCTCTTCTCTTTGTTTATTGCAAAATTCCATGCTGTTCCTTCTTCATTATCGATTCTATGGTTGATTTGGCAACTTCATTCTAGAATGGACTCACCAGCCACAGAAGAGACAGAAATGACTCGTCCCTTCGATCGTTTGAGAAGATCGAGGAATGTCTGAAATGAGATTGAACAGTAGTGGTGTTAGATCGAGCAATCCATTCCCAAATAACAAAGGTTAATCGCGAATAACAATGCATTCGAGAATAACCCTTTGTTCTCACGAATAGAATTATTCGATATAACAACACTATTGAACAGTTTTGGCCGTACTGTTATAAACGGAATATTAGTTATCTTTAAAATATAACAATTTGAATATAACATTAAACATTCGTGACATTTGCTGACATTCGTGACTCGAACGGCGCCCAGAAGATTGACGTCGAAGGAGAGTTTGTACTCGTCTGTTGAACACCTGACGAACACAAACACATCATGGCACAGGCCGGACAAACATACAGAAAGGGGTTTGGAGTGAGGGAGGGTGTAAAACTGAGAGAAACTCTCGCACTTTTGCGTGCTTTCTCGTTCAGACCCCTTTATGTAGAACTGGAATCAAATGAGAAGTAAGAAAGAATCAACATTTTTTCAGAACTTCGAGCACTGCGTCATGACTCCAGAAAGTGTTCAGGAGCAGGAGTGTTTGGGCAATCGAGCGATTCTCTTTCACTTTTACGCATTCTCTAGCCTTCGTCATCTTTCTGGAGGATTCTCAAATTCTGATCACTCACCACTCAGCGAGTCCATAACACGAGAAGACTCCAGCATTGTTCACGACCGCCCACAACTCTTAATTTTATATTTTCATTACCCATGTTTCACTAATTTACCTGCTTTCAGAGCTTTCAGATTTAACTCTGACCATCGCCTTGTCCGGATGTGTCTCTCTATCCCTAACAAGAAAAGACGCAGGGAACGGTTTGATTTCGATCGGGCCGCATTCTCTGCCAACGCAAGCCTCCTCGCGTCACTGCCCCTTGTTCGACCCAACACTGCCCACGACGCCTACAGTACCATCAAGGCATTCACCAAGACTGCGGCAACCAACTGTTGGAGAGCACGACACAACCCACCATGGATATCGGCCACAACTCGGAACCTACTCGCCCAACGTCACCACCTGCAATCCAATCCCCAAGGATCCGTGGCCTATTCAGTCGCCTGCAATGCAGCCCGCACGAATCTGAAGGAGGATATCAGAAGGAGAAAGGAGACTCAGGCACGGCAAGCAGCAGCAATGGGAAGGAGTATCGTCAAGGAAATGCTCAACTTGCAATCATCTCGGAAGCGTCTACTCGTTCCCGACCCAGCAACTGGCGCTCTCTCCCAAGCTGCCACAATGGATGCCGTGCAACGCTTCTATCAGTCCCTCTACACTCCTGCGGTGGCGCTCCCACTGGCAGTTACCCCGAGACCACCCGACCCCCTCCCTCCCCTTCCTACCCGACGAGACTAAGCACGCAATGTCCCTTCTCAAATGTGGTCACTCCCCCGGCTCTGATGGAATCCTACCCGAGATGCTTTACCACTCCAGAGATCACCTCGCTCTCGTTCTCGCCGACCTTCTCAACTCCCTGGTAGCTGGAGACCCCGTGCCCGGCGACTTGGTGGAAGCTGTTGTGTCACTTCTCCACAAGAAAGGTGACCCTACGAACATCGGCAACTTCCGTCCCATCTCGCTGCTTACCGTTACTCTCAAGACCATCACAAGAGTAGTTCTGAAAAGAATCGAGGGCTCGCTAGAAGAGGCGGAATCGCACACCCAAACCGGTTTCCGGAAAGGGCACAGCACCCTCGACAACCTGCATGCCATCAAGCAGGTAGCAGAAAGAACCCATGAGTACGGTATCCCCCTCTACCTCGGATTTGTCGATTTCAAGAAAGCGTTCGATTGCGTGGAATGGAGCGCTGTTTGGCAAGCACTCTGGACTTCCGGAGCCCATCCCACCCTCGTTGATCTTCTTCGCCGCATCTACGAGTCGTCTTCCACACTCATCCGAGTCAACGAAGATCTCGTCCCAGTCGACGTTAGAAGAGGAGTCCGTCAAGGGGACACTTTATTCCCTCGCCTATTCAACGTTGTGCTTCGATTCGCCATGGACGACATAGACTGGGAGAAGGATGGACTTAGAATCGATGGGAGGAACCTGACCCATCTGGAATATGCTGATGACGTGGCCCTCATTGCCAAGTCGCGGCCAGAGCTGGAAAGAATGCTGAAGAAACTGATGGATGCCTGTTCTCGAGTTGGTCTCGAAGTCAATGCTTCGAAGACTAATCTGCTCACCTCATGCACCACGACCCGAGCTCCCATTGTGATCGAGAACCACAAGTTCAATTTCATTCCATCGGCCACCTATCTCGGAGGAACAATTAGTCTTCCCCTAAATGTTTCTGAAGAAGTGGAACATAGGATTCGACTCGGATGGTTCGCATGGAGCAAACTGTCTCACCTCCTTTCGTCCCGTCTTTTGCCTATGAAGACCAGGAGAAGGCTGTTTGAGAGCTGCATTACTTCTACAGTACTCTACGGGAGTGAAGTATGGGCTTTGAGAGGGAATGAGAGAAATCGGCTTAACGTCACACAGCGGGCAATGGAAAGGAAGATGATTGGAGTGACATTGAGAGATCGCCGGAGAAATGAAAGACTTCGGGAAATCACCAAAGTGAAAGACTGGGTACAGGAAAGCCTCAAACGGAAAGCTCAATGTGCATTGAAAGTGAGGAGTATGGACACAGAGAAATGGTGCAGAGCGACTACTGTGTGGACCCCCTACAGTAGAACTCGTCCCCCAGGTCAGCCAAGAGCAAGATGGAGAGATGACCTAAGGAGAGCAATCGGCGCGAACTGGTGGAATGCAACTTATGAAGACTACCGACCCATCCTCATCTGAGCGACTACCGCCTGATATGATAAATTGATTGATTGATCTGATAAATTACTGTTGAAGCATATTCAACCGCGTAGGAAACAGTGTAGTGCGCTCAGAAAAATACCCACTAGGATCAGGACACAAGTGAAATGTCTCCTATTTCTAGTGGCATTCTTGCAAGGGTTCACTGATCCAGGTGATTTTTCTACGAATGGGAATTTAAAAAAAACTATGCATGGAGTGTATCTATTTAAACTCACTGGTATCTCCCAGTTTCTCTCCCACAATTCTTCTCGCTTCAGCTACAGATTCATCCTTGGTGATATCGAGAGGAACAGGATAAAGAGAGAGACCAGCGGCATCGAGGGAGAGAGAAGAACGACCCTGTAAAATAAATATAACTTTTCGATGCCTGAGGCGCCACAGAATATTTGACAAGAAGTACCCTTTGGAAAATTCACTGGAGAAAAACTGCTTACGTTCAAATATTTAATAATGATTTTACCTTTTCGGTGAGACATCCTGAGAAGACTGTAAAACCGGCTCGTGCACACTTTAGAGAGAGGGCTCGACCGAATCCAGAATCACATCCAGTGATGAAGATCGCCTGATATATCACTCTTTGAGCTGTTGATGTAAATTGGAGGCTAAGACTATTTGAAGATTTGTAAATGTTATAGTAAAATAATGTATGTGAGTAATTTACCTTTTTCTTCCAGTTTCCTATCGAGATGAGCTCCCAGAAGTATCTGGAATTGATTGCTTACTCTTTTCATTTTTCCTATTAGGGCTCCAGATTGCGCGATCTTTTTACCTGCCATAACAAATGTTGACAAACAACTACTACTCTAAGAATTACTGTGTTCCCTTGTTCCTAATTCGAGAGAGGAAAATAGTGGACCCCGGTGGTTCAGTGAACTCATTAGGGCTTGCTCGAGATAAGTGATATCAAACCAATAAAACAATCTATCTCACCTCGCTATGATATATCCGGCCACTGCAGCACTTGCAGCACCAGCGACTGCCGGAATGTTGACATTGATTGAATATTTGGAGGAAGAATCGTTAATCTTCTGGAGAAAGGCGACAAGACGATGTAGATGATCCATACTGAAGACAGCTTTTTCTTAATATTCTTTTTTTTTAAATGCGAGTCACGAGAGAACGTGGTACAATAACATTAATTAAAGATACAACAAAAACAAGAAGGCCACTCAGTGAAACTGCCCAATTTTCCGGATTTATAGCCTTGCCGCTCTGGGAAAGAAACTTTTATTTCAGCTATTACATTTATAAAATGATACGAACACTCAAAAAGTCAAAATGGTACTTCCTGTGTTTACCAAAGCGAGAGAGCGGGCAAAAGTGAGAGGGTCGCGTACGTGCCTGTGTGGTAAACAACGGAAGTCCGTCATTTGACTTTTTGGTGTAATCGTATCATTTTATAAATGTAATAGTAGAGGAGTTAATGAACATTGGCTTGAGTTGCAGTGAATGGAAGAGAACAAATGTTAGAGGGGTTTTATACTCTTGGAAAGTGGGAGGACTTCTCTGAACTATGCGAGTCAAACTACGGAATACACAAATGGGGAACTGGGTTGCAGCGGGGGATGAAAAACTCTATTTTCTCGGCTTTTTGTACGAATGAAGTTAGTGCGAGGGAGTGTGCAGGTGCAGGCACAGAAAAGAACGCGAATCTCACTCGTTCGTTCGGTTTCGTTGTTATCGCAATTGATCAGTTTAAGATGCAAACGGTACTAAAATCGAGGTGATTCTATGGTTTGGCGATGCACTGTTTTGCGAAAAGTTTTGCGAAAAGTCAACTGACTTCCACTGAGAGAACCAGTTCCAAACCAAAAAAAAGCCGTAACTAGTTCCAGTTTGGATGGTGAATGCTTAAATCGTCTTATATTCTGCTCGCTTCCTTCGCATAAGTTCGGAACGGATAGCACGATCTCCGCGTAGTTCCCTTCCGAGGTATCTGCATCAATCTTTCTCCTCAAGTTCCTCGCCATCTAGCACCATGTGTTCCTCATAAGTTGCGTCTTCTTCCGATTGAAGGATAGACCAATCTATCCCCCTGCTCTGCCAGTTCCTGAGGCATCTTCTGCAGTGTAGTCGTGTCCTCGGCGACCAATACGATGTCGTCGGCGAATCTCAGAAGGGAGAGTCTCTTCCCGTCAATGATAACGTCGTAGTCGTTACAATCGAGATCCGTCATGCAGTCTTGTAGAGCGGCGGTGAACAACTTGGGCGATATAATATCTACTTGGCGAACTCCTTTTCCTATCGGAACTCGAACTGGTTAGTCGAATGGTTACATCTCCGTGAAGTAATCGCTGTTCAGCTTCTCAAGGGCGTCGACGTAGGCGGAATCGATGCCTGGTCGGATGAGGGCGTTGCGAACTGCCGGTACCTACCTTGCAGTAGTCGACGAAGACGGGGTCGATTGGAAGGTTGTACTCTCTGTGATACTCGATTAGGAGAGAAAGTGTGTGGATGTAGTCAATACACAGCCACCACCAGAAGGGCAGAGGTTTTGAGATTGCTAGTTAACTCAATGAGAACGGATGGTTCGAAGAGGAGCGGACAGAGTGAAGTCTCTTTTCGCGGCTGTTGCATCTGAAGGAGAATGTAAAACTCCAACATTATATTTCATATATTAGGAGCGTCCTCTATTTTCGATAGCGCAAGTTATAAATTCATTTGCATTCTTTTCATTGAAAAATTACTAGAGCACAATCAAGTGAAAGTCGATGATTTGCACTTCGGTAGAATTGATGTAAAAAAATAGGACAGTAAAGAAATTGACTAGCATTTTGACTTGTTCGGTTGCTGAGTGGACATCATATCAAAGGTACCACATCATCAACCCTATCTATCGATATCATGTTCTATACAACAATGAAAGTGAGCTTTGCGTCAGAACTTTTGGGACACCCTGAAAGTTGGTGCCGGGAGGAACACTGAGGGAGGATACTCGGAATTGTTCTTATCGTCGTTCTTATTGTCATTTTATGTTTCCAACTGATCCAACTGATTTCCAACAACAAAGGAAATGTGCGAATTCGTTAAGAAAACGACGGAAAGTCCATGAAAAGGAAAAAAAAAGAAAAGGAAGAAATGAAAAGGACAGTTGATCACATTGAGTGGAAAAGAGCCTGAAACAATCAACTGTTGTGATAACTTTGCAACGGTTACGATTTTCGCTTTATTTGTGTTCTTTTTTCGTGTATTATGCTATACAATACGTGTTATGCTCGATTCTTCGATCGATTGTCTTCTCTCAATTCGTTTTCTTCTCACTGAAGCCGCCCTTCTCAATAATAGCCGGAACCGGACGCTTTCCACGCACGAAGAGATTGAGGAACCAATCCTGTAATTTGATATTGGCCTTTTTTGCAAGTATGTAACAATAATGAGTGAACATTCTGTTCGCTTTTAACTTCATACTGTTATACTGTTCGAAATTCAATTTCGAAAAAAAAATTAAATTCCATTGTTTTTGATTAATAACTGTCGATTTATTTGTTGGAATATTCAGACATGCAGCTAATTACTGAATAGAGAACGATCGATGTTTTACCATCTCCATGAAACGCGAAACTGACTTGGATGGGAGTGGGCATGTATGAAGCGGGCGACCACATCAGAATAGCGTCCCATCCACATTGATATCTAGAACAGGTGATTATTGGAGAATCGCCAAACTTCCAAATCATTCAAATCTTTGGAACAAAAAAATCTTTTTTTTCTTAAAATGAGTTTCAGAATATAGCGCATCATTTTCGAATTCTCGTTCATAATGGACGATGTAGATCTAAAGGAAGATGCTCACACTACCAAAATTCACGAACCTCAATCTAGGGAATCGTGCAGTAATTGCATGGAAGTAGTTGTCCACGACGTAATTGATATTAGTAGAACCAATTCGGTCGAGTGCAGCATTCCAATTGTTGACGACTACAAAAACGGCATTTTTCTTCTATCTATATTTGTTTAAGGTTCTATTAAGGAGTTGATATGAAAGGGACACTATATTTTATAGCAGACCGTTTTCGATTTTCTAATCACGTATTAGCAGGATGTGTTTCGTGCATTGAACTTTACGATTTTCTTGAAAAAAAAACTAGAATACAGGGCCACAGCCCGTTTTCATTTTTGTTTCGCTTTTTCATGCACTCTGATTGAATTTGCCATGACGTCACGAATACATATCCCAACTTACTCTTCTGTCTGTATTCCTCTCCATATTCCTCCTGTAGAGTGGGCGACATTTTCTTCCAAACACTCATAACTCGATCGTCGTGAGCTTTCTTGTCAAGCAGATTCGTTGCCTAGCAGAAAAATACTATAAGCTAACCGACAGGGCGAGAGAGTTTGTAAAATGGAGAGAGTCCCACTCAGTTCTACACGATCTGTCGCACCAAACCCTTCATGTTCATGGTCCGGCGGGATAATACGAACAGCTAAGAATAACTCTCCGAACTGATTGCAAAATGCATAGCTCACTGGCTTGCTTTCACCTCCTACATCAAATTCTAAAAAAAACGCATTGTTACTTTTAAGACTAACAATGGTTTCCCGAATTTTTTTCTCTCTTTAAAAAAACGAAAGACGAACCTTAAAGACTCCAGGTTCGAGTAAATGTACAGTAACACCGAAGGCCCGAAGTTCCCTTCTGTAATCACTCATCTTCTGTTCTATCTTATCTTCTTGCTAGTTACATAATTAGATATTCCTTTTTTCTCCATCGTTTATTCCATTGTCGTCACTCTACGCGGGTGTTTCAAATAAATATATAAAAGATATTCTTCCTCCTCACCTGATGACATCATTCCATGCCTCCACTCCATATTTCGCCACTGAATAGGGACCGGAACAGGATTGGGCGATGCGACCTGTGATTGGAAAGTTTATTTTGTATTTGTAAGCCCTTTTCGCTGGGAAACGTTTAGTACAGTTGCTGTGCAAAAACTATCCATTTTCGGGCTTTATCGATCTTCATGAGTCTGCACTTCTCTTGCCACTTATTGCAAAATGCTACGCAACGCTGTCCATTAATTATTATTGATTCCATGGCTAGTTTGCTACCTTCTATGGATTGATATGTCAAGTAAGAGTTACACGCACCAGCAACAGAGGACACCGAAATGACTCTTCCTTTCGATCGTTTCAGAAGATCGAGGAATGCCTGAAAGTGAGTGTGAACGTGGGAAAGCGACTAACGATCCCAGTTTTATCACCATAAAAGGATTAGTCCTAAATAATAGCGCAAAATTTGATCAAATAATCAAATACTACTCACATTCGTGACCCGGACGTTACCAAGAAGATTGACTTCGAATGAAAGATTGTATTCATCTGTCGTACACCTAAAAGATATTTTTCATTTCTGAAATTCTCAGGTTGAAGAAATCGGCATATTTTTCTAAATATTTGGCAATCCGTAAATTGATATGAACTCTTACCGCATTAGCGTGACACAACATTCCATACCTCCAGAAAGCAAGAGAGTTCAGGAAAGCGAAAAAGTCTAAATCATTTACGCATTCTCTAGCCTACGTCCTCTTTCTGGAGGATTCTCAAATTCTGATCACTCACCACTCAGCGAGAATACTTTCATTTTAACACATTCCCTCACTCACAACCGTTTTCTGTAGGATTGGCGTGTTGTCCGATCACTCACCACTCAGCCAGTCCATAACACGAGAAGATTCCAGCATTGTTGACGACCGCCCACAATTCTGAATTGGATATTTTCGTTAGCATGCACGGAATGGGTAACTAATTGGCGTTTGCCTGTCTTTCAGTTCGGATAAATCACTGTTGAAGCATATTTCACAGTCTATGAAACAGTGTCGGTGAGATCAACGTAAAAAGTGCAGAAAAGGTTATAGTGAAATCAGAAAAAAAAATTAGGACACCAAGTAAACATTTTGACAAACCTGTAAGTGAAGTATGTCTTATTTCTAGTGACTTTCACTCACTTTGGGTATTCATCCTAGTCATATTTTTCTTAAAGTCGGGAAATTGAGAACGTCAGACAACGACAGAAAATGATGTTAGCAATCGAAACCTACTCGTGTCTCCCAGTTTCTCTCCCACGATTCTTCTCGCTTCAGCTACAGATTCGTCCTTGGTGATATCAAGAGGAACGGGATAAAGAGAGAGACCAGCGGCATCGAGGGAGAGAGAAGAACGACCCTGTAAAATAAATAAATTACTTATCTATGTACGCTTGAGGTGCATTTTTTTTTCTTTTTTTAATAAGAAATATTGTACGAAGGAAGTGGGGCCACTTTGGAGGATTGTCCGAATGAAGACTGTAGATACTCTTCTACAATTGTCAAATGCGTTTTACCTGCTCAGTGAGACATCCTGAGAAGACTGTAAAACCGGCTCGTGCACACTTTAGAGAGAGGGCTCGACCGAATCCAGAATCACAACCAGTGATGAAGATCGCCTGAGAGACCAAGTTATTTTAGAACTAGTTTTTGTGATTGTAGGGGTAAAAATGTTAGTAATATTTAGAAGATAAATGCGATTAATTTACCTTTTTCTTCGAGTCTCCTATCGAGATGAGCTCCCAGAAGTATCTGCAATTGATTGTTTACTGATTTCACATCTCTATTTGAGTTCCAGATTAAAAATGTTTTTGAATTGACTCAACAACTGCTGACAAACAACTACTGTTTTAGCAATTGCTGTGTTCCCTTGTTCCTAATTCGAGATAGGAATTTGATTTCTCTAGTAAACCCCGGTGGTTCAATGAACGTTATCTCTTTAGGGGTCACTAGAGAAGTGATGTCAAACCGAATATGTTTTATTTATCATTGACCTTGCAATTCGGATAGGTTTGTACTACGTGGTATGGAATTTCTGCAAGTTGCAAGAGAAGATTCACGTTCTAGAGAGAAAGAGCGAAAGTTCATCACACATTCGCACGCGTTCTTAGCGCGTCTTTCTTATGTAGTCATTTGAATATGTCGTAAAGATTCGGTAACTCATAGGACTCCAAATTGTCCACTCTATCGTTCGAACCCACTATTCTTTTTTTCCTGAAAGGACATTTGCGCAGCAATTTATCACTGTCAGCAGATAAAAATTCACTTGCGGATTCATTTTGTAGTGGTGAAATTGCCGAGAAATTTTCGTTGTGGGAGTGGTAGAAAAAGGTAAATCACCGTCTGCCATACCCCTCTTTTTCCCCCTATGTGGCGTTTGACAACGAACGGCCTATTGCTCCATAATTCGAATTACCGCAATTTTTTCTGCAATCACAGGTTCTATATATCGTGCCTGGTGCTCTAATTTGTAGGACGCAGCCTTTTCATACACCATTACCCCCGCATCCAACGAATTGGACCACCATAGGTAGCCAGCGCAAGCTCCGCCCACTTTTTGTCTTCACGTGAGGCGAGAAGTGTCCCAATCAAATGGCAAGCTTCATTTTGAGTCAAATCCCTCGTTCAAAAGCTCATTCGAGAGCTCTCGGTAAACTCTACAAATGAAACCTTGCGCACCATGTTCTGACAACATTTAGTAGATCAAATATTGATTGAAAGCTTCGATAGTAGGTTGTGTGGATTAGCTCGAGGAATCTATACCAAGAAAAAAAAATTAAATTGTATTAATGCGCAGAATTGCCATTTGAATTTTAAGTATTTACAAAATCAGCAAAAAAAATTGCAAACCGTTGGATTTGAACCTGCGACCTTCTGTTTATAAAGCCCGTGCTAAACCACCTGAGCCACGGGGGAACACGTGAGAGAAGCGCTATGCCGCTCTCAATATCAGTCAGAGTTTAGAGATGCAGATAAACTCCGCCCCTTTCTCTCTCGTTACCAATTCTGTCAATCGGCGCGAATGGTTATAGAGCTATAGCGCGGCTCGGAAACAAGATATCGACAAACGGCAAAAAGGGTGATGTTATTGGGACATCAGTGGATTCTTTGAACATATTTTTCAAACATTTGCATAAAATCGGCAACATACCTTGCGGTCCCTAACCATAGGTACACCGAACACAAATTCGCTATGAGAGAGGTTCTCGTGGATACATGTTTTGGTTTCTTAGAAAACGGTGCAACACCTTCGTTCTGCACGCTCTCATTTGACCCCCGAGACAAAGAGATCGCGTGGAATGAGGAGCTTGAAGAAGCGCTCTCTCAGAAACAATGTGAAGTCGTTGAACCTAATTCAAAATATTCAGAAACTAGCCGGGGCAAAATAATAAGCGAAAGTGTGAAACTCCTTCTCGATTTCGGAAAGATTGACGGTACCTTGGAATGAAGGGACTATTGCTCCTTATCACTTTTCTCACCTCGCTACGACATATCCGACCACTGCAGCACTTGCAGCACCTGCGACTGCTGGAATGTTGACATTGATTGAATACTTGGAAGAAGAATCGTGAATCCTCTGGAGAAAGGCAACAAGCCGATGTAGATGATCCATACTGAAGTGAATAGTAGAAGAGTGAATGAAGATTCGTGTTGACTTGAGGTGCAGTGGAAAGAATGAATGGAAGACAACAAATCTATGAGGAGGGAGGGTACTAAGCTCCGCCCATTCCAGTATTTATTGAACCCTATTTGAGAGGGAAAAGAGGCGGGCACAACTCGAGCACTGGAATCTACGATATCTTTGCGCAATTGGAGTCACTCTTGAAATGGAGGAAGAACCTCTCGGGAACTATTTAACACAAACTACGGAATACATAATTGAGCAACGTGGGTACGGGGCGAGACGACCAAACTAACAATTATCTCTTTTTTTTGTGCGAATACAGCAAACATGCGTGTTCGAGGCACGTGGAGTGTAGTGTAGTAAGTGTGGCGTGTGCGAGCAGGTGTAGGTACAGATAAGCACTCGGACCTCACTCGTTCGGATAGCTCCAAATTAGCGTAATGGACCAGTTTAAGATGCAAGCGATACTAAAATGGAGGTGATTCGATCGATGGTTTTGCGATGCACTTTGTGTTTATGCTGTGTTTTGCCAAACATTATCGGCGGTCAGATGTATTTTTTTACGATCCGCTTTGAGAGAGTTGTTTTTTTCCTGCCCTCCTGATCATCGAATCATTTTTCCTTCTTGAAATTGAATTCCATGAAATCTCAGGTACACATTCGAACCCTTCCAGAAAAGTGATGGATAAATAATTAGAGTGAAATTTTAAGTGATTATGTTAAAATAGAGGGAACTCAATGCTAATCGTCCATACTTCTCTTCATTCTCCCCTTTCTACATCTTCATAGGCGGTTGTCGCCTCGAATGATCCTCTTCTTTCTTCTAATTCCATTCGCAACACTCGCAGACAGAGAAAATGGATGCTCGGAGAAGGTCAGTCACTCATATTTATGTAATACTTAATGTTTTATATAGGAAGGAAAATAAATTCATTCAAATAAAGGTGCATTCGATTGACTTGTGTGGACATGTTTCCTTTACAGACTGAAGCTATGATCATCGACGATAACAATAAAACAAGTGATATGCTGGAACTCAACGCGTTCGTTATCGAGTAAGTGAAGGGGCCACAAATAATAGTTAAATATATTTATATTTTTAAATACTTTCTTTATTAAAATTTACAATTTCAGCCCAATTTCACCGTATCAGTGGATAATCGAGAACATTACTTACAATTATAAGTATGTCGAGATTGCTTTATAAAAATAGTAATCTGGGAGATTAAATATTCCTTTTTTATATTTTACAGTTTTAAACAGTTATTTTACAGAAACGAAACCAATTCGCAGTCAGTATGGAGTGAGATCATTGGATCAATCCAGGGCCCGATCACATTGGACAACTCGAGTTACTTCAGAATAGGAAAAGGACACGACTATTTGGGTATCAATTAGCTTTCCTTCGAATAATTAAAAACAGGATTTTCAGAGATCAAAAATATGAAGACATCGGAAACAACGATAAGCGATAGCGTCTTACGCGTTAGCGTGACAATTGTGAACAGCACATATGAAATATCGTCGAACGAGACGGTAAATATGAAAAAAAATGACAAAAGCGTTCCGGATATTCATTTCAGGATCTTCTCCAGCTTTTCAATGGTTCCAAGATCCGACTGAATCGTACAAATGGTCCTCCACTTTCGTACCAGTTGAATGGACTTTTCGAGAAATTGCGGTTGAAGAGAGGTTCGAGTTTGACCGAAAATAGACTAGAAGATTCCTCGAATTGCAGAATACTGTAGCAACCAGACGACATCGACTATGTCGCCTTTTCCAATCCCTATGCGGATTGATAATTACACCGTTACAATTCCCTCAATGAACGTGTTAAATGTGATAGCGACGACAGAAAGAGAGGAATCAGGTTAGAAGAGAGATTATTTCAATATTGTTCAATCTAATCGTTCTATTATCGTTTTCCTTTTACCTTCTGTTTTTTTGTTGTGGAATCATTCTCCCATTCAGGTGTTCCAATGGCTCTTGTGGTTGGTGCAGGGGGAGGATCGATACTCGGCATTATTCTAATCGTCGTGCTTATTGTCGTTGTACGCTTTTACTCGCATTCTCATACTTTAAGGTCTTTTTAAAACCAATCCACCACCTCATTTACCAAAACGTTTTCATCACATTTCCTGCAGGTATTCAAGTGTGTTTCATCGAAAAAGAAAAAGCCGAAGAATCCACAGATTGCCAATTACTGCTATGATCGAAACTCAGCCGAGGTCCGGATGTTGATTTTTAATAAACATAATTGAATTTGCAGAAGGAAACGTGGCAGCAGCGTCGAGAACGGGAGAAGAAGCAGGAAAAGGAAAAGAAGAAGAAAGCATCAGAGGATAAAAAGAAGCCCCATCCTCGTCCAAATCTCGCTTCGATCTCTTCGACGACTGCTCAAACTTCGACTTCTAATGCCTCCCAAATGAGTTCGTCGGCTATGTCTGTTACTTTAGTAACAGCTACTGCTACTGTAACCACGGACAAAAACTCACTTGGCAGTTTTCAAGATACCACCAAGAAATGAGAAACGAAAAAAACTTCCTAACGTGTTCTGGGTAAATCATTACGAAAATACTGGCGTGAATAAATTCATTGATTTGTGAACGATTTGGTTTTTTAATGCATGGACTCTAGAATCGCCTGTGGTCGGTCCCGTAGCATGTTGTGGACGGCCGTCCACAACATGCTACGGGACCGTCCACAAGGTGCTACGGGACCGACCACAACATGCTACGGGACCGACCACAAGATGCTACGGGACCGACCACAACATGCTACGGGACCGACCACAACATGCTACGGGACCGACCACAACATGCTACGGGACCGACCACATTGTCCACTGGACCGACCAACCGTCCACTGGTCCGACCACAGCTTCGATCTTTGGCTACGGGACCGACCACAAGATGCTACGTGGTCGGCCATCTGTCCACACGTCCGACCACAAGATTCTACGGGACCGACCACCAGCGATTCTAGAGGATAGGGATTCTTTTGGAATAGAAGGGGAATGGAAATTGACAGAACGAGCGAATCAAAAAAATCCCTTGATCATATGCAACGTTGTCCAATGTCTGGCATCTCAACCTTTAAAAAATCATCCGTTTATGAAAAGGAGTTCAGTGGTATATCCAGCATGAAATCATCAACGCCTTTTTGACATTGCGCGAAGAGAAGAGGGAAATGTGCGAAATCGGAGATATTCTACGAAAAAAAAGTTCAAACTAGCAGGGTGTGTTGAGGTTAAACTACGTTATGGTAGGTGCGCACTACGTTTTCAAAGTATGGTTCGGGGGGGGGGCGTTCAGTTGCAGGGCACAGTTCGGTCCAGGGGGAGCTTTGCAGCCGACTCCAGGCTCGGTCCAGGGGGGAGCTCTGTAGCCGGCTCCAAATTCGGTCCAGGGGGAGCTCGGTAGCCGGCTCCAAGATCGGTCCAGGTGGAGCTTTGCAGCCGGCCGAAGGTTCGGTCCAGGGGAAGCTCGGTAGCAGGCTCCAAGTTCGGTCCAGGGGTTTTTAGCAGGCTCCAAGTTCGGTCCAGGGGAAGCTCGATAGCCGGCTCCAAGTTCGGTCCAGCGGGAGCTCGATAGCCGGCCCCAGGTGACATTGAAGCTCGACTTATGTTGGGGACTGTTAATCGCTACAAAGAGTACTGGCTTATTCCGTTGCAGGATACAGTGCGTTCAGAACGTTTTCGAACACGTTCGGACACGTTTCCGACATCACAAAACGATTTTCATGTAATCCCCTACGCTCTCTGAATCATTCTGGAACTTTTCGAAATTTTCGATTTTTCACGTTAAAACGCGTTAGAACACGTTCAGACACGTTTCCTGCATCGCAAAACACTTTTCCTGTGATCCCCTACGCTCACTGAATCATTTTGGAACTTTTTGAAATTTTCGATTTTTCACGTTAGAACGTGTTAGAACACGTTCAGACACGTTTCTGACATCGCAAAACACTTTTCCTGTGATCCCCTACGCTCTCTGAATAATTTTGGAACTTTTCGAAATTTTCGATTTTTCACGCTAGAACGTGTTAGAACACGTTCAAACACGTTTCTGACATAGCAAAATACTTTTCCTATGATCCCCGACACTCCCTTCATCATATACATATACATACATACATACATATTTATCCTGACATCAAGGCAAGGGCCTTTTTTTTTCTCCCTTCATCATTTGGGAAAATATCGAAAATTTCGATTTTTCACGTTAAAACTCGGCAAAACAGGTGAAAACGTGTTTCACGGTACTCAAAACCGTGTTAGAACAGTTTCTGGCACTTGCGAAAAATGCGGCAAAAGGTTTGCCCGCGGCGGGGATCGAACCTGGGGGTCTCGGATTCAAAGTTTAGCTCGTAACCCACTTGGCTATGGATTTCGTTAATTAAATTTTGTAAAATTTGAAAGGTATTCTGGTCGGGAATCATATGCAAAAGGAATTGGGAAGATAGCGCGATTTTGAAGCGAAATATAAGGAAAATGCGAAAAACGTGACCGCCGGACACACAGACACACAGACAGACAGACAGACAGACACTCAGACAGACGTTCTGAAATAATGGTCTTTAGTAATTGAGTAAAGCTGAGCAAATGGAGATGAAATGTAAAAAAGTAAAGGTGTTCCATGTCAAGCGAGTTTAGGTACAGTAGCAAGTTACCACGCTTGATGACGCAAGTCTGTACGTCAGCTGCTACATGGGATTATGTAACCCATGCTTTCCCATTGCATCTAGGAGACTTTACTCTTAGAAATCATAGTTGCTACCAATTAACCGCCCCGTGTGGATGGAATGTTTAGTTGGCTTCGGCGGGGATCGAACTCGTGACCCTTCGAATGACTACCAGTTGCTCTACATCGGCTCGGCCATACCGCCGGTCATAATAGAAGAATGGAGAGGAAAGTGGGTCATAAACAGTGAAAACTTTCTTTTACGAGAAATTCAAAACAATTCCGAAATGTTTTCCAATCTTTATTCGTGTCTATTATGACAGGTATCACGAGAGATTGCATGAAAACACCCCCCTCGGGGAACAACTTTCAAAAACATATTTCTGATTTCGATCAAACTTTTATGTGGAAGCACACTGGGGATGAGAATTCCATCGATTCGGGTCCCAGGTCGCAGAACCGGCTTTTAGCGATTTTCCGGCTCCAAAAACGGAATCGTCATAACTGCGTTTAAAATATAGCTACAATGTTGCGGTTGGGCTTGAAATTACCGTAAAAATATGGCGAATATTTCTTCTATTCAAAACATTTTGATATCTATAGAACTGAAAAAGATCTGGGAGGAAAACCATGAAAAAATCGAAAAATAATATTTTAGCTATTTTAGATTCGAGTTGTCGCAGAATATTAGAGCGGAATATGAAAGAGCATTTAAACATTAGTTGAATAAAAAAAATAAAAATGATAAGAAAGGGGCTTCTTGAGACCCGAAAAATCGCTTTGAATCTCAGAAAACTGCCAAAAACTGCTTTTTCGAAATCAATTTTGGATTTGACGCGATTTTGTGTTTCAATCTAGTTCATTTACACTCTCTATTAATTAAAACAATGAGGCGATGTACTGAGATTAGTTTCATCAAGATATATTGTCATCTCTAAAAAATTTTTAAAACCGACTTTTTTGAAGAAATTTTTTTTCTCAAAAATAAAATTGTGTTTATTCTGTCTTTATTATTCATAAATTGCCAAGATAAGTTCAGAATATTTTTTTCTGTTATTCAGAACTCATTTTCGGAGCGCCCTATTCAAAATAAATCACAAATTCTTCCTTGAAAGTACATTTTTAACCTACAGGCGAGAGGATATCGCTATCTTCGTCTTTTGAAACTTTCTCCGCTCGGAAAATTATTTGACTGTGTTTACATAAACTAAATATGCATTGCAAAATAATAACAGGCAAGATAAAAAATATATAAATTTGAGAAAAAAAATTTCTTCAAAAAAGTCGGTTTTAAATTTTTTTAGAGATGACAATATATCTTGATGAAACTAATCTCAGTACATCGCCTCATTGTTTTAATTAATAGAGAGTGTAAATGAACTAGATTGAAACACAAAATCGCGTCAAATCCAAAATTGATTTCGAAAAATGGCAGTTTTCTGAGATTCAAAGCGATTTTTTCGGGTCTCAAGAAGCCCCTTTCTTATCATTTTTATTTTTTTATTCAACTAATGTTTACATGCTCTTTCATATTCCGCTCTAATATTCTGCGACAACTCGAATCTAGTATAGGCTAAAATATTATTTTTCGATTTTTTCTTGGTTTTCCTCCCAGATCTTTTTCAGTTCTTTAGATATCAACATGTTATGAACAGAAGAAATATTCGCCATATTTTTACGGTAATTTCAAGCCTAACCGCAACATTGTAGCTATATTTTAAACGCAGTTATGACGATTCCGTTTTTGGAGCTGGAAAATCGCAAAAAGCCGGATCTGCGACCTGGTATCCGAATCAATGGAATTCTCATCCCCAGTGTGCTTCCACATAAAAGTTTGATCGAAATCAGGAATATGTTTTTGAAAATTGTTCCCGGCCTCATGCAATCTCTGGTGATATCCGTCTTATGTAAGCAATGAGTGCCTATTACGCAATACAATTAGTACACGATTCTCCATCGTTTGTTATGTTTCAGTTCGATTTCTTCTCATTGAATCCTCCATTCTTCATTATGGCGGGAACAGGAGCCTTTTCACTATCGAGAAGATTGAGGAACCAATCCTACAACAGAATACAGAGTCTTTAAGTATAGTATATTCTAAATTTTGTCAAAAATGGGCGGAGTTTGTATGATCATTTTAAAAGTTCTGCGACCAATATCTGTCTTCGAGTTGTTTTATAATTTGGTATTCCTCTCGCATGAATAAGTATCTATCTATATACCAGGGAGCAATAGTTGCCTTTGAATCATGAGACTTACTTGAATGGGGGTGGGCATGTATGAAGCGGGCGACCAGATCAGAATAGCATCCCATCCACATTGATATCCAAAAGTCGCGAATTAGTTTTTTATAAAGACACATCTTACATCTTAGACATCCGAAAAAAATTACGCGGGGAGTTTCCAAATATTCAGAAACTTGTACAATGTTTACAGTTCCAAACTCAATTTCTTTCGTTCTTAATGTACGAAGTAGATCTAAAAATGATACTCACAGTGCCAAATTCCCTCACCTCAAACGTGGGAAGTAAGCAGTAATAGCATGGAAGTAGTTATCCACGACGTGATTGATATTAGTTGAACCAATTCGATCGAGATTCGTATTCCAATTATTGACCACTACAAAAACGACGCCTATTACCCGGTCAGAAATGTTCTCCATCGTTGTTTTCATTATTCGGTACAGCAAGTTGTCTATAGTAGGCCATTTCCGATTGTGTTTTCTCGTTACTTGAAAGACCTATTTCTGCTTTGATTATTCTATTTTATTATATAAATTGTTCCGTCTGCTAACACTGTTGTCTGTATTCCTCTCCATATTCTTCCTGTAGAGTGGGCGACATTTTCTTCCACACACTCATCACTCGATCGTCGTGAGCTTTCTTGTCAAGAAGATTCGTCGCCTGCCGATAAACTTTTAATGGTTCAAATGACTTTCCGATAATACACAATTGTATGTCTCATTTTTTGCATCCTAAACCAGATTTCAGAAGAAAGTATAGACTTTTAACGCGAATAATGTATTTTCCTTTTTTTTCTTCTAATTTGAAGAATCAAAAATGGACCTTGAAGATTCCAGGTTCGAGTAGATGGACAGAGACGCCGAAGGGACGAAGTTCCCTTCTACAATTAGATATGCTTTGATTGTCGTCAACTCTTTTCTCTTTTCTTCCCTACCTGATTACGTCGTTCCACGCTTCTATTCCGTACTTTGCCACTGCATAAGGAGCGGAACTGGGATTGGCGATGCGACCTGTGATGCCACGTATTTACTATTTCGTATTTGCATGCCCTTTTCGTTGAAAACGGCTAGCACTCTATAATCGCCTGTGATCGGCCGGCACGGCGGTCGATGGGACACGGCACCGACCACAAATGACTACTGGTACGACCATTAAAAATCCTTGATTGATTGGCTACTAGTTCGACCACGACTAGCTACTGGTACGAACATCCGTCCACTGGTCGGACCAACGGCGATTCTAGAGCAGAATCATTTGCAAAAGAAGCTACGAAAATCCTTATCAGTATCGGTAATAGTCTCTTTTTTCTCTCATGTTTTTTCTCATTTTTTTCTTGACTCATTTTATGAGATGAATCAAACGTGCCTGCTACGGAAGACACTGAGATGACTCGTCCTTTCGACCGCTTAAGAAGATCGAGAAATGCCTTAAATTGTGAGTATGTTTTACAATGATTTTAAATGCTCACATTGGTGACTCGAACTGCACCGAGCAGATTAACATCGAAGGAAAGTTTGTATTCGTCAGTCGAACACCTGAAGAATCATTACTGGTTTCACGCCTGCGCTCGTTTTGTATTCGCTTTTTAACCCAAACTGTTGGTTCGGCAAAATCTCTATCTTTTTTTTATTTATAATGAAAAAAATTTATGTATAATTTTTTTAAATTTATAAACATTTATAATGTTAAAAAGCTCACTCACCACTCAGCCATTCCATAGCACGAGAAAATCCCCGCGTTGTTGACGACAGCCCACAATTCTGAATTGTATATCTTTTCTGAAATTCGAGAACAAATCTGTGCGAGATAAATGGAAGCGTCAGCAATGAGAGATTTTGAAAATAAATATTGTGAAAATGTGAAAAGGATACAATGTTTCGAAACTCACTGGTATCTCCCAGTTTCTCTCCCACAATTCTCCTCGCTTCAGCTACAGATTCGTCCTTGGTGATATCGAGAGGAACGGGAATAAGAGAGAGACCAGCGGCATCGAGAGAGAGGGAAGAACGACCCTGTACATTTGAAGGAGACAGTCAAGAGTAGAATAGTAGGTTTATCGAATCAAACTCTTTCAAACCACCCGTCACAGAATTTTAAAATTCCGGAATTTATTTTCACCGTTTTCGGCGGGTCGGATGATCTGAGTCGGTGGACGCAGGCAGATGGATAAAAATGATAGACCCCATTCAACTACTTGGACAACCAGACGCGCCAGAGCAAGATCCTCTGATAATGAGCTGGAGGGAATTCAAAGAATGACCACCTGTTAAAAAAAGTGTTTGTCTTACGAATTATTGATACCTGTTCAGTTAGGCATCCTGAAAAGACAGTGAATCCGGCGCTAGCACACTTCAGTGCGAGGGCTCTACCGAATCCAGAGTCACATCCAGTGATGAAGATGGCCTGAGATGCCATACATTCACTTTTAAACTCACTTGACATTTAGAAGATAAATAAATGCGATAAACTTACTTTACTACTATAGTCTCCCGTCTTTATGAGCTCCCAGAAGTATCTGTAATTAATAGTGTACTCATTTCATTTCTTTGTGTGAGTTCCAGATTACAAAATGTTTTCGCGCACCTCAACAACTGTTGACAAACAACTACTATTCTAACAATGTATGTGCTAATTTCGGTAATTCGAGATACAGTGGTGGCCATAATTGTGTAACCTTTTGATATTTTTTCACAATAACTTTATTCAAACTTCTCGAAACTTCCTGAAATTTTGAATGTAATATGTTTTCGTAATCATGAATGATATTATCGGATAGTGGTCGGATAATTTTATTCGTGCGACATGTTGCTGCAATGTGCTTATTTGCTGCAAAGTCGATATTTTCGTTTTCTTTTTCGCTAAATTCGAGATGGGTTGAAGTACTGGTATGTGTAAGCACACGAAATAGCTGAACACTAGGGCTACTCAATTCACCACTTGGTTGTAGTCTCGACTGCTCCTTCAACCGAGCTGCATGTGCTGCATGAGGTACACTTTTCAAAATGTTTTCTATTGTAATTCTCTTTCAGAAGGAGGAATCACGCTCATACGTGCCGAATATTATTGTGCAGTAAGTAGGCATTCATTGTGCTAGTATGGGCAGGATCCGTCTCACTTTGGTACTTGCAGCATGATGACGTCACTTTTGCAGCATGTGATTTTGCAATGCAGCTACCTTGCTGCAAACATTTTCCTTAGAGCTACAGTTATCAGTAAAGGTTCACGGGCATTTAAGCAGTCTTTTCTTAAATTTCAAGAACGCTCGTGCCACAGATAACAATAATATGGGTCGTCGAATCAGTCAAAAAGTAGCCGTTTTCGACAAGATTCGAACAAAAACACCGTTTTCAGCCAATTTTTCACCGATTTTGTTAATTCCAGCTAATCCGATAAGCGCTCTAAAATCATCGAACTGTAATGTCTAGGCGCCCAAGAACCTTCACTGATAACTGTAGCTCTGAGAAAAATGTTTGCAGCAAGGTAGCTGCATTGCAAAATCACATGCTGCAAAAGTGACGTCATCATGCTGCAAGTACCAAAGTGAGACGGATCCTGCCCATACTAGCACAATGAATGCCTACTTACTGCACAATAATATTCGGCACGTATGAGCGTGATTCCTCCTTCTGAAAGAGAATTATAATAGAAAACACTTTTAAAAGTGTACCTCGTGCAGTACATGCAGCTCGGTTGAAGGAGCAGTCGAGACTACAACCAAGTGGTGAGTTGAGTAGCCCTAGTGTTCAGCTATTTTGTGTGCTTACGTATACCAGTACATCAACCCATTTCGAATTTAGCGAAAAAGAAAACGAAAATATCAACTTTGCAGCAAATAAGCACATTGCAGCAACTTGTCGCACGAATAAAATTATCCGACCACTATCCGATAATATCATCCATGATTAAGAAAATATATTACATTCAAAATTTCAGGAAGTTTCGAGAAGTTTGAATAAAGTTATGGTGAAAAACATCAAAGGTTACACAATTATGGCCACCACTGTAAGCATTTGGTATCTCTAGGAACGCCGGTGGTCCAATGAACGTTTTCTATTTAGGGTCATTCGAGCTAAAGATAAATGATCTTTTAATCTCAATCTCAAACCGAATAGGTTCAGTTATATTTATTGGCGACCTTGATATTCTCTATGAGATCGGTTTGCACTTCGTGGTATGCACATCTTTGCAAGTTGCAAGAGAGGTTCAAGTGCTAGAGAGAAAGAACGAAATCACATATCCATCATAGACCCTACGTTCAATATATTTGGAGCATTTGTTAATTAAACGTGACTGCTTTAACAAGAGTTAGAAATGACGGATTGTGCTAATCAGTCATTCGAAATCTAATCTAACTGTATCTCAAAAGTCTGACCTCGCTACGACATATCCGACCATTGCAGCACTTGCAGCACCAGCAACTGCCGGAATGTTGACATTGACTGAATACTTGGAGGAAGAATCGTGAATCCTCTGGAGAAAAGCGACAAGACTTTGTAGATGCTCCATACTGAAGATACAGTGTAGGAGTAAGCGAGATTACTCGAGAGACAATTGAAGGTGGTGAATGGACATCAAATTTGCAAGAAGGAAGGGGGGCTCCGCCTACTTCAGTATTCATCGATCCCTAAATGAAAGTGCACAAGAGGAGAGCACAATTTGAGCACTGTGTGGAACCAATTCGAAACTATGGGAGAGAAACAACGGAATACTTGTGAAGAATGCCTGATGCGATGTTCGAGGAAAAGATCTATTGCCTTGATCTAAAGGATCTATTTTTATCATTTGCCTTTTAAAAATTCCGACCAAAAGATCGAATATTTGAATTCCCGCGCTTTCTATTTTTATCGATTATATCGGCTCCCAGTTATGGTAGAGAATCAATGTTTCGATCGTTTGTCACAAATACGAGTACCGATCGTCAACTAAAGATTGATCACTCTAGCATCACTGGGAATCGATATGTATGGAAAAATCGATATATTATGGAATTGAAATATGTGATGTTTTCGATCTTTTGGCCGTGAATTTTTTAACAAGGAGATATCGTCGTTTAGGATATTCTCGAAGCATTTCAACACCAAACGAGGTACACGATGGAAAAGGGAAAACAAGAACTAACGAGTTAAATAACAATATTTCATGTTTTGTTCTGTATGAATAGAATAACACGAGGGTCCTGACTGAGACATGTGTAGTGTACTGTAGCAAGTGTGGAGTGTGCGATCAGTTGCAAGTGCGAAGCACAATCTTTGCAGCTATCAAACCCGAATGATTGAGATTCGCACACAAAACTCAATCATTCGGGTTTGATAGGTGCAAAGTATCGAAATAGATAAGTTTAAGATGCAAATGACACTAAAACTGAGGTGATTCGATGGTCCAGCGATGCACTTTATGTTTATGCTTTATGCTTTTCGCTTGATTTCCTTTCTTCGCTGGATTATTTGATGGTCCTTTCTGAGAGGGTCGCTCGTTTTTCTATTTCGTATTAGCAGGAGGAAATGTGGCAGCAACGACGAGAAAAGAAAAAGAAAAAAAATCCGATGATAAAAAAGAAGCCAAATGTCCATCAACGTCCAAATCTCTCGTGAACCACTATGATGACTGTAAAAAAAACAATTCAACCTAAATATATTCTATATTAAATACGATTCAATGATTCAATGTGAAACCAAGAAATATAACAAATTCAAATCTGTATTGATCGTTTGCTAAACTATAGTGAAAGAGATGGATATGAGTCTAAATCATTGACTACACTCAATTCCAAATCTTCTTATCCTCCTCTCCATATTGCCTTGACGAGATCGGTTGAAGTGGATGGGTTGGAAGATTGAGTGACAGCACTTCTACAAAAGGTGCAAGGGGAAACGAAACAGACGTATTATTCTTTTCAGTTGCCTTAGAAGGAAACTGTTTTTTTGTTTTAAAATGTAATTGAAAAAAGATAAAGTTCTATCATCTATCTACCTATCAGTTCTATCAGTTCAAATAAAGTTCTATCTATCTGTCAACAGTACCTCCAGTTAAGCTTGGTTGACTTGACGAGTGCCGTATGAGCGAGAGATGACAGATTGGGAGGCTGAAGTGAGTAGTATTGATCGATCAACGCACAAAACGATTCAGTAATCGAAAAAAAAGAATTTACACTGTTTGAGTAGACGAAGAGTGTGATGGTTGGTCTTTCGATCGGACGAATTGCATCATCAATGATGGTTGAAAGGAACAGGCCTATGAAAGGGGAAATTGTGCTACGCGTTTTTTATCCGAATCAATCGATGCCTGAAATTTAGAAAGAACCCAACACGAACCAGCATCAGAGAGACTCGGCCAATTGTGGTCGAGCTTCTCTCGCTCCGTCAGCCATTCTAACTCATTCTTGGAGTGGAAGAATGCGAGCTAAAAGGTGTTGAAGAGATTACAATGAAACATCTACCGATTCTCTCTGACCATTCTGATCGTTCCCGCATGCACATCGAATGCTGGTTTCACTCCCCAAGTATCCGAGCCGAACTGCGTAATGAGAGAAAGACAACTATGGGACCACGGATATTGTTCTCTGCGATTAAAAAATATTTATTTTTGTTGTTACACAACACAGAAGGAAGAATCTATATTGCATCTATTTGTAGAATATAATTGAGGAAATTTAGATAGACTTACCCTGCCAAGGGAATATTCTTCTCACTGCTCAATTGACCGGATGCACTATCGAATTCCACAATTCGCCATGGATCCGCAATCATGACAATCACTTTCTCATCAGAAATACTGAAAGAAACAGATTCAAAGATTCGTAGATTCAGAGCCTTTTAACTATGTTTTTCTCACTCTATGATCTTCCAAGTGTCATTGTCAATTCGGCCGACCGTGAGAATGTCAATATTCGCTGCAAGTAGTCTAATTAATACTACGTCACTACGTTTTCTAGGAATAGCGATGATGGCATCAAAATGTTGGCTAGTCTTGAAGTTGAGATACAGAAAATGTGCAAAAGTTTTAAAACGTACTAGAATAGATATATGGAAGCAGAAAAATATCTTGCCTATTTTATTAAACGACTTTTCCGGAAAACATACGACGCATTATACTTTTAAACGCCCCTAGAAAAGGCCATAAAATATAACACAAAATTAACCTGGTCTCCCTCTTTCACTGTCATCGAATACTTCGGCGAGCGATTCATTTGTCATGAACATCAATGAGTATGCAGAACTGGGAATAAATATAAATATAATAGTTTAAATATTTACTCACAAATCGGGAACGGCCTCCGTGACGAAAAATCCCCTTCCCTCTACTTTGTCGCCGATCATCTAGAGTAAGATATTCACTCATGTTATCACAGGCTGATAATGAGTATACCGTACCTCGTGTACACTCAATTCTATGGGTGGACGGTATATTTCCGAGGATCGCTGTCTGCTGCTTCGAAATCCGTCCGAGGAATGAACAAAGAGTGCGATCAGAACGTCATCTTCCCACAGCCGACGGCGAGAATCCCTGCAATTATATTGCTTATATATGTAACCATAATAATACAAATATATATATATTTAAATCACCAGGTGCTGCAAATAGGGATTATGAGAACAAGGAGATCAGAGCGAAGGAAAGTCGCGCCGGTGTACTGAACAATTAGTGGTTTTATCGGGGGCATGACAGAAGCGCAAACGACAAAAGCGCAACGACCTCTTCCGATTGTTCTAACTCACTTTAAAATAGTCTTATAGACTTGTACAGTAGCTCATTTGACTCGAAATTAAATTCTCTATCGAACCCATTATGAGAATTTATCCTAAAATGAGAGGAACGATATTTGCGCAACGATTTCAATATGCGAGGAACAAATAATGATCGTGTGGCTTCGATGTCAAATGGTCTTGACAAATCACCGCTGAAGTTTCAATGAAGTTTCAAAAAAGTTATTCGCCGTTGCGCTTTTGTCGTTGCGCTTCTGTCATGCCCCCGTTTTATCTCTTTTGTATATTCTTTATCCAATTTTTAAAAAGTGTTTCTCGTAACCCCCGAACTAATCAATGAACATCTCATATTATGTTGTGGTAATATAAATTGCATCGATAATCAAAGCACTCACGAAGTCCTGTCCTTCCACGTGTAGACCTCCGGGAATATCCAATCTCATGGTAGAAAGTTCGGTCATCGCAGTGTGACTGAAGAAATTGAGTTTCGATATAACCAAAGAGACAGGGGCTTATATTACAATCCCAAACCGTTCGAGAAGATTTTTGATATAACATCGATCAGAATATCAGAAAGAAAACTCAAGACATCGCAACCCACGTACCTGAAAAAGGAGAGAGTGAGAAGTCGATTTTTTTCATCGATGTCGTTTCTCAGAGTTCTCCCACGTGTCCATCTCCTCAGTGGTCGTGGCTCAACTCTCTCCATTCCAACAGTAACCAACACATCTTTCGAGAGGCAGAGCAGCTCCTGATCAAGAAAATATTACCTCCATCATTTCTGCCGACGAATGTAGACAATTTGAGAACTATTTTTTTCCATTAATTATGTTGATCTTGAAATATATGACGCTGTTTGCGTTAGGATCAACAAGTGGCTGAACAGGTAAAAAATCAAAATGGCTCAAAACTTAGTCCTATGAGTAACTTTTGACGCTGAACACGCTGGTGTCAACGATTTCGCAATCGGACCTCTCTGGGCGCCGGTATGGCGCCGCGCCACTTTGGCGCCAAACTTGTTTTTCGCTTATAACTCGCTTCGGAATGCCCGTAGAGGCACGAATTCTCGCGTCAACTAACAGAATTTGAAGCTATATCTAATGGCGTTTTCAGTTTCTCGATATCCATTTTGGCTCCAGTGAACATATCAATTGTTGAAAGAGGAATTTTCCGTGGGGCAATTTATAGTACATTTGAAAGAGCTGCCCACGCATTTTTCGATGTTGCACTAAGCATTTGACCCCGGCACGGTTATTTTTAGTAAATTCTCACGCGCGCGGAACGCGTTTACAGACGCGGCAGCAGCAGGTGCGGTAGTGACTTAGAACTCAACGGAGAAGGTCATTTTCCTTTCAAGATTTTCGAAAAAGTGATGATTGTGGCAGAGGTCGATTTTTCGAGAAAAAAATTCGGCAAAAATCTTTGGAAACCGATAGTATTCGATCCAATGACCTTCTACTTTGAGTTCTAAGTCACTACCGGATCGACCATGCTGCTGCCGCGTCTGTAAACGCGTTCCGCGCGCGTGAGAATTCACGAAAAATAACAAAACTCGGCCGAGCCGGGGTCAAATGCTTAGTGCAACATAGAAAAATGATCAGCGTGAGCTCTTTCAAATGTACTATAAATTGCCTCATGTAAATTCCTCTTTCAAAACTTGATATTCTCACTGGAGCCAAATTCGATATCGAGAAACTGAAAACGACATTAGATATAGCTTCAAATTCTGCTAGAGTGCGCGAGAATTCGTGCATCTACGGGCACTCCGAAGCGAGTTATAAGCGAAAAACAAGTTTGGCACCAAAGTGGCGCGGCGCCATACCGGCGCCCAGAGAGGTCCGATTGCGAAATCGATTACACCAGCGTGTTCAGTGTCAAAAGTTACCCCTAGGACCAAGTTTTGAGCCATTTCGATTTTTGACCTGTTGCAGACCCCTGTTGAGCCCTTGTTGATCCTAACGTAAACAGCGTCATATAATAAATGTCATGCTATGAAATTCTTGAGTCCCACGGAACTGTGATAAATCGATACTCGAATTTGGTTCTCCATGATTTTCATAATTTTATTTATATCATTATTTAGTACATTTATATCATTATTTGGTCCCCACCTGTGCTGGCAACGTATTTCCATTCACATTCCAACTGTAATCTAATCGATGCGGGTGAAGATTTATGGGTTCCCCTGGAAAGAAGAAATGCATGTTGAAATTGCATGAACGGAATGCATGTTGCTTAAGGAGATAAATATTTACCCAATGGGAAGTCGCCATCCGGCTGTATGTTCATTGGAAATGTGCGCACGACCACTCGGGAAGGGAGAGATGAGTATAAATAGGAGTGAAATAAGTAGAATTTGTAGGTATGTGTCTCGATTTCATCATTCTTGCACAATTGTGTCTCCTAAATCAAAAATTTCGAAACAAAAGATAAGCGCAATCTCTCTCCAACCACATCACCCGACCTTGTGTATGGCTATTTGTTGGATTCACCATAAAATGCCTCCATTGTCATAATCTGGAGGACATAAAGGAGCTAAAATCGTCCCGCAAGTTCGACGGATGGTTACAAGCTTGCAAAATTATCAAGAGTTCATCAAACCTCTAATATATATTTTGATTGCACAGTCGCTCTGTCGCTTACGTAAAAGGAACATACCAGGCATGAAATATTGTTTATTCATCGGGTGATTTTTGTATAAAAGAGTTCTTTCGATTCTTCTCATTACTTCATTCATATCATCTAGTCATGCACTGTACAGTGCTCTTTGCCCTAGTGGGATCTGTCCTGGCCGGTTCCACCGACATCGAATACTGACGAATACCCCCGATGTCGAAGCTGAGATTTCACTTCTGAAGGAGGAATATGGAAAAACTGTGATCGAATCTCCCACTCCTATCAATGGGCCCACGTGCAAAGATGAGGATATCAACAAAATCAATGAGAAAGCTGGAGAAGAGAAGGATCTCTTCGAAGGAGACGTGCTTCTTACAACGTAAGATATTCATTGTTTTCTCGTTTCCTTGTTTTATAATTTTCTTTACTAAGTTCTTTACATGAATACCTTAAAGTTAAAAAAAAAAATTGTCATATTTTGAGTGAGCAGCTCTCTCTAATCGAGAATATTCACTCTTCTAATCGTTCTCGCCGTCAAGCCCTCAGCGATGCTGGATATTCATGGGGAACCGTTAAGCCCGTCATTCCCTACGCGTATGAAACCGGATACGGTAAGCTACATACCAATTCTAGCTTAACTAAGAAAAATTCATCAATAAATACTAAATATTTCAGCCAAAGATCGTCGTCCCACCATTAAGGCTGCAATGAAGTTCTGGGAGAAGTACACTTGTGTCAGATTCAAGCCTGCTACCAAAGGATACCGGTTTGATTTTTTTACATTTGTATTCTCTATTTGCACAATTTGCGTAATATAATCAAATCAATGTGCATTCATTCTATGATAAATTTAGTGTGGAGGTTCGTGAGCATCACACATGTTCTTCGTTTGTTGGGAAGGTCAACTCTGTTGAGGGAACCCAAGCACTTAACCTCGGTCCCAATTGCATGAGTGTACGTTCCTACATTACAATTTATCGATTTTTTATTCACTTATTGACTAATTGGATTGTAGATCGGAACAATTTGCCACGAGCTCTCTCACACTTTCGGATTCTTCCACGTTCAATCGCGATTTGACCGCGATAAATACGTTACCATCGATTTCAACAACATCCAAACTGGAGTAAGTTTTATTCGTTTTCACATCCAATTGTGTTCAAATCATTTCTTACATATCTAATATATCGCGTTTTTTGTATTGTCTGCTACGTTTGGTTATTATTATTTTTATAATATGTTTCTACTCAGAAAAAGAACAACTTCGACCTCGAGCCCGCAGAGAAGACGGCTCTCCGTGATATTCCTTACGAATTCGGAAGTAATATGCACTACTACCACAAGGATTTCGCCAAAGATTCAAGCAAACCCGCAATCTACGCTAAGCCTGCTCACAAAGTGAGCTTAATAACTATTTTCCGAGGGAGGATAGTATTCTAATTGCATGAACATGATTAAACGGATATTTAAAGGTGTACCAGGAGGCTATGATGGGCCGTCTTCCTACTTTCTACGATATTCTCGGAGTTAACAAGCACTTCAACTGCGCTGGTCAGCATATAAACCTTTTTATTTTATTATCTCGAAAAAGAGTATGAAATATAATTCTTCTGTCTTTAGCCAACTGCAAGACAGAGATCTCTTGTTCAAATGGCGGAGTTCAAAATGTCAACAACTGTGGAAAATGTGTGTGTCCTCTCGGATGGGCTGGAGCTAAGTGTAAAAAGAGAGTGAGTTAATTATCGATTAATTTAATATCTGATAATGACATACTGTAACTTATTCCCTTCCAGCCAATTGGTACCAAGACCATTGCTGCTACAACCACAATGCAGAAAATGAGGTCCATTATTGATCAGACCACCAAGGGGACCGAGTACAAGACTCAGTACTACCTCTTCCAGGTGTATATTTTGCAATATTAATTCATGCAATATGCTCATCTATTCCACTGATGATGACATACTTTAAGGCTCCCGCCGGCATGAAAGTCCAAATGACGCCGAAGGTTCTCGGAACCCGCTGGACCAACTCTTGCGACGATATGGGAATCGAGGTCAAATTCCTTAAAGACCCTCGACCCTCCGGAGTCCAGTGAGTTGCATCATCACTAATTATTTTCAATTTCCAACTCACATTCAGCTAAGTTAGCCATTGTCAGCGAACAATGGATTAATGATTGTGAACAATTAATATTACCTATTGATGATGCACTCTTCTTAATTACCTAATAATGACTTAATTTTCAGAGTGTGCGACTGGCGTGTTCAGCAACCAACAATCAAATCAGAGACGAATGAAATGTTCGTGCAGGCTTATACTATGGAAGGCCAATCGATTGTTGAGATGCAGTACAAAGCTGTTAAGTAGAGATAATTGATTATAAGAGATGATAAAGTATTTTGAAGCAATTTCTTGCTTATTATACACATTTACAAAATATCAACTACGTCCCGGCCATGAGTTGGTAGATCTAATCAAACTACTTGAGTTTATCGAAAGCACCAGCTACTGCAACTGAAATAAAAAAAGTTTTTTTTCACATTGTCTGAAAACTTGAAATGAAGATCCAGTTTTATTGTTTATGTATATTATCTACCTCATTTCTCCATGAGTAAACAAGTTTTTCTCTTCCTCAACCAATTATCTTTGTATATTCGAGAAAGACAAAAAGATCGTAAAAAAGTTGAAGATATCTCAAAATGAGCAGAGTCCACGAGTCGTCCGCTTTTTACAATAACTGTTGCCCCAAATTCCTTAGCTAGGGCGCGAAATCGTAGGGTCTTTGAGGCGTACTTAAGGAAGTAACCAGCAGATTTGATGAATATCACCCTCCTCCAACCGTTCTGAGGTCATATCTCGCTTCAACGTGGTCGAAACATCTTTCTGAAGGATGCGTTTGAAAGAGCATAACTTTCCCAATAAATGATGAACTTACACTTTGGGGGGTCCGCGATCACTCCTAAGGCCTCAAAAAGTGGGTCAAAGTATGGGCGCTTATTTACTGGAATGGACAAAAGTTGTTCAACGTTGGAGAATTGTATAAATTTATTATCCGCACGTAGAGTTGCAATTTCTGCACACTATACCAACATGTTTGATATATCCATCATAATTTCTGAGATTTGTGCATACAAAAGCAATTTTCAGGATGGTTACAAGCTTGCAAACTTATCAAGAGTTCATCAAACCTTTAGTGTATATTTTTGATTGCACAGTCGCTCTGTCGCTTACGTAAAAGAAACATACCAGGCATGAAATATTGTTTATTCACCTGGTGATTTTTGTATAAAAGAGTTCCATCGATTCTTCTCATTACTTCATTCATCTCATCTAGTCATGCACTGTACAGTGCTCCTTGCCCTAGTGGCATCTGTCCTGGCCGGTCCCATCGACTTCGAATCCGACCTCAAGCACAACGTTGATCTGGGTCGACTCCAGAAGGATCTAGCCTCTCTGGAAGAAAGACTGACGAATACCCCCGATGTCGAAGCTGAGATTTCACTTCTGAAGGAGGCATATGGAAAAACTGTCATCGAATCTCCCACTCCTATCAATGGATCCACTTGCAAAGATGAGGATATCAACGAAATCAATGAGAAAGCTGGAGAAGAGAAGGATCTCTTCGAAGGAGACGTACTTCTTACAACGTAAGATATTCATGGGTTTTCTCGTTTCCATGTTTTATAATATTCTTTACTAGATACTTTACATGAATATCATATAGCTTTCAATAAAGTCACATATTTTCAGAGAGCAGCTCTCTCTAATCGAGAATATTCACTCTACTAATCGATCTCGTCGCCAAGCCCTCAGTGATGCTGGATATTCATGGGGAACCATCAATCCCGTCATTCCCTACTCGTATTCTACCGGATACGGCAAGCAACTTACTCTAACTAGCTTAATTATGAAATGTGTAATTCGTCAATATTTCAGCCAAAGATCGTCGTCCCACCATTAAGGCTGCAATGAAGTTCTGGGAGAAGTACACTTGTGTCAGATTCAAGCCTGCGACCAAGGGAAACCGGTATGATTTTATTCTGTTTTTGCACAAATCGTATTATTAAACAATCAGAATGTATTTATCCATGATAATTTGAGTGTGGAGGTTCGTGAGTCTGGCGGATGTTCGTCGTATGTTGGAAAGATCAACGATGCTGAGGGAACCCAAGCACTCTACCTCGGTCCGAATTGCATGAGTGTATGTCTCTACATTACAGTTTATCGATTTTTTATTCACTTATTGACTAATTGGATTGTAGATCGGAACAATTTGCCACGAGCTCTCTCACACTTTCGGATTCTTCCACGTTCAATCGCGATTTGACCGCGATAAATACGTTACCATCGATTTCAACAACATCCAAACTGGAGTAAGTTTTATTCGTTTTCACATCCAATTGTGTTCAAATCATTTCTTACATATCTAATATATCGCGTTTTTTGTATTGTCTGCTACGTTTGGTTATTATTATTTTTATAATATGTTTCTACTCAGAAAAAGAACAACTTCGACCTCGAGCCCGCAGAGAAGACGGCTCTCCGTGATATTCCTTACGAATTCGGAAGTAATATGCACTACTACCACAAGGATTTCGCCAAAGATTCAAGCAAACCCGCAATCTACGCTAAGCCTGCTCACAAAGTGAGCTTAATAACTATTTTCCGAGGGAGGATAGTATTCTAATTGCATGAACATGATTAAACGGATATTTAAAGGTGTACCAGGAGGCTATGATGGGCCGTCTTCCTACTTTCTACGATATTCTCGGAGTTAACAAGCACTTCAACTGCGCTGGTCAGCATATAAACCTTTTTATTTTATTATCTCGAAAAAGAGTATGAAATATAATTCTTCTGTCTTTAGCCAACTGCAAGACAGAGATCTCTTGTTCAAATGGCGGAGTTCAAAATGTCAACAACTGTGGAAAATGTGTGTGTCCTCTCGGATGGGCTGGAGCTAAGTGTAAAAAGAGAGTGAGTTAATTATCGATTAATTTAATATCTGATAATGACATACTGTAACTTATTCCCTTCCAGCCAATTGGTACCAAGACCATTGCTGCTACAACCACAATGCAGAAAATGAGGTCCATTATTGATCAGACCACCAAGGGGACCGAGTACAAGACTCAGTACTACCTCTTCCAGGTGTATATTTTGCAATATTAATTCATGCAATATGCTCATCTATTCCACTGATGATGACATACTTTAAGGCTCCCGCCGGCATGAAAGTCCAAATGACGCCGAAGGTTCTCGGAACCCGCTGGACCAACTCTTGCGACGATATGGGAATCGAGGTCAAATTCCTTAAAGACCCTCGACCCTCCGGAGTCCAGTGAGTTGCATCATCACTAATTATTTTCAATTTCCAACTCACATTCAGCTAAGTTAGCCATTGTCAGCGAACAATGGATTAATGATTGTGAACAATTAATATTACCTATTGATGATGCACTCTTCTTAATTACCTAATAATGACTTAATTTTCAGAGTGTGCGACTGGCGTGTTCAGCAACCAACAATCAAATCAGAGACGAATGAAATGTTCGTGCAGGCTTATACTATGGAAGGCCAATCGATTGTTGAGATGCAGTACAAAGCTGTTAAGTAGAGATAATTGATTATAAGAGATGATAAAGTATTTTGAAGCAATTTCTTGCTTATTATACACATTTACAAAATATCAACTACGTCCCGGCCATGAGTTGGTAGATCTAATCAAACTACTTGAGTTTATCGAAAGCACCAGCTACTGCAACTGAAATAAAAAAAGTTTTTTTTCACATTGTCTGAAAACTTGAAATGAAGATCCAGTTTTATTGTTTATGTATATTATCTACCTCATTTCTCCATGAGTAAACAAGTTTTTCTCTTCCTCAACCAATTATCTTTGTATATTCGAGAAAGACAAAAAGATCGTAAAAAAGTTGAAGATATCTCAAAATGAGCAGAGTCCACGAGTCGTCCGCTTTTTACAATAACTGTTGCCCCAAATTCCTTAGCTAGGGCGCGAAATCGTAGGGTCTTTGAGGCGTACTTAAGGAAGTAACCAGCAGATTTGATGAATATCACCCTCCTCCAACCGTTCTGAGGTCATATCTCGCTTCAACGTGGTCGAAACATCTTTCTGAAGGATGCGTTTGAAAGAGCATAACTTTCCCAATAAATGATGAACTTACACTTTGGGGGGTCCGCGATCACTCCTAAGGCCTCAAAAAGTGGGTCAAAGTATGGGCGCTTATTTACTGGAATGGACAAAAGTTGTTCAACGTTGGAGAATTGTATAAATTTATTATCCGCACGTAGAGTTGCAATTTCTGCACACTATACCAACATGTTTGATATATCCATCATAATTTCTGAGATTTGCGCATACAAAAGCAATTTTCAGGATGGTTACAAGCTTGCAAACTTATCAAGAGTTCATCAAACCTTTAGTGTATATTTTTGATTGCACAGTCGCTCTGTCGCTTACGTAAAAGAAACATACCAGGCATGAAATATTGTTTATTCACCTGGTGATTTTTGTATAAAAGAGTTCCATCGATTCTTCTCATTACTTCATTCATCTCATCTAGTCATGCACTGTACAGTGCTCCTTGCCCTAGTGGCATCTGTCCTGGCCGGTCCCATCGACTTCGAATCCGACCTCAAGCACAACGTTGATCTGGGTCGACTCCAGAAGGATCTAGCCTCTCTGGAAGAAAGACTGACGAATACCCCCGATGTCGAAGCTGAGATTTCACTTCTGAAGGAGGCATATGGAAAAACTGTCATCGAATCTCCCACTCCTATCAATGGATCCACTTGCAAAGATGAGGATATCAACGAAATCAATGAGAAAGCTGGAGAAGAGAAGGATCTCTTCGAAGGAGACGTACTTCTTACAACGTAAGATATTCATGGGTTTTCTCGTTTCCATGTTTTATAATATTCTTTACTAGATACTTTACATGAATATCATATAGCTTTCAATAAAGTCACATATTTTCAGAGAGCAGCTCTCTCTAATCGAGAATATTCACTCTACTAATCGATCTCGTCGCCAAGCCCTCAGTGATGCTGGATATTCATGGGGAACCATCAATCCCGTCATTCCCTACTCGTATTCTACCGGATACGGCAAGCAACTTACTCTAACTAGCTTAATTATGAAATGTGTAATTCGTCAATATTTCAGCCAAAGATCGTCGTCCCACCATTAAGGCTGCAATGAAGTTCTGGGAGAAGTACACTTGTGTCAGATTCAAGCCTGCGACCAAGGGAAACCGGTATGATTTTATTCTGTTTTTGCACAAATCGTATTATTAAACAATCAGAATGTATTTATCCATGATAATTTGAGTGTGGAGGTTCGTGAGTCTGGCGGATGTTCGTCGTATGTTGGAAAGATCAACGATGCTGAGGGAACCCAAGCACTCTACCTCGGTCCGAATTGCATGAGTGTATGTCTCTACATTACAGTTTATCGATTTTTTATTCACTTATTGACTAATTGGATTGTAGATCGGAACAATTTGCCACGAGCTCTCTCACACTTTCGGATTCTTCCACGTTCAATCGCGATTTGACCGCGATAAATACGTTACCATCGATTTCAACAACATCCAAACTGGAGTAAGTTTTATTCGTTTTCACATCCAATTGTGTTCAAATCATTTCTTACATATCTAATATATCGCGTTTTTTGTATTGTCTGCTACGTTTGGTTATTATTATTTTTATAATATGTTTCTACTCAGAAAAAGAACAACTTCGACCTCGAGCCCGCAGAGAAGACGGCTCTCCGTGATATTCCTTACGAATTCGGAAGTAATATGCACTACTACCACAAGGATTTCGCCAAAGATTCAAGCAAACCCGCAATCTACGCTAAGCCTGCTCACAAAGTGAGCTTAATAACTATTTTCCGAGGGAGGATAGTATTCTAATTGCATGAACATGATTAAACGGATATTTAAAGGTGTACCAGGAGGCTATGATGGGCCGTCTTCCTACTTTCTACGATATTCTCGGAGTTAACAAGCACTTCAACTGCGCTGGTCAGCATATAAACCTTTTTATTTTATTATCTCGAAAAAGAGTATGAAATATAATTCTTCTGTCTTTAGCCAACTGCAAGACAGAGATCTCTTGTTCAAATGGCGGAGTTCAAAATGTCAACAACTGTGGAAAATGTGTGTGTCCTCTCGGATGGGCTGGAGCTAAGTGTAAAAAGAGAGTGAGTTAATTATCGATTAATTTAATATCTGATAATGACATACTGTAACTTATTCCCTTCCAGCCAATTGGTACCAAGACCATTGCTGCTACAACCACAATGCAGAAAATGAGGTCCATTATTGATCAGACCACCAAGGGGACCGAGTACAAGACTCAGTACTACCTCTTCCAGGTGTATATTTTGCAATATTAATTCATGCAATATGCTCATCTATTCCACTGATGATGACATACTTTAAGGCTCCCGCCGGCATGAAAGTCCAAATGACGCCGAAGGTTCTCGGAACCCGCTGGACCAACTCTTGCGACGATATGGGAATCGAGGTCAAATTCCTTAAAGACCCTCGACCCTCCGGAGTCCAGTGAGTTGCATCATCACTAATTATTTTCAATTTCCAACTCACATTCAGCTAAGTTAGCCATTGTCAGCGAACAATGGATTAATGATTGTGAACAATTAATATTACCTATTGATGATGCACTCTTCTTAATTACCTAATAATGACTTAATTTTCAGAGTGTGCGACTGGCGTGTTCAGCAACCAACAATCAAATCAGAGACGAATGAAATGTTCGTGCAGGCTTATACTATGGAAGGCCAATCGATTGTTGAGATGCAGTACAAAGCTGTTAAGTAGAGATAATTGATTATAAGAGATGATAAAGTATTTTGAAGCAATTTCTTGCTTATTATACACATTTACAAAATATCAACTACGTCCCGGCCATGAGTTGGTAGATCTAATCAAACTACTTGAGTTTATCGAAAGCACCAGCTACTGCAACTGAAATAAAAAAAGTTTTTTTTCACATTGTCTGAAAACTTGAAATGAAGATCCAGTTTTATTGTTTATGTATATTATCTACCTCATTTCTCCATGAGTAAACAAGTTTTTCTCTTCCTCAACCAATTATCTTTGTATATTCGAGAAAGACAAAAAGATCGTAAAAAAGTTGAAGATATCTCAAAATGAGCAGAGTCCACGAGTCGTCCGCTTTTTACAATAACTGTTGCCCCAAATTCCTTAGCTAGGGCGCGAAATCGTAGGGTCTTTGAGGCGTACTTAAGGAAGTAACCAGCAGATTTGATGAATATCACCCTCCTCCAACCGTTCTGAGGTCATATCTCGCTTCAACGTGGTCGAAACATCTTTCTGAAGGATGCGTTTGAAAGAGCATAACTTTCCCAATAAATGATGAACTTACACTTTGGGGGGTCCGCGATCACTCCTAAGGCCTCAAAAAGTGGGTCAAAGTATGGGCGCTTATTTACTGGAATGGACAAAAGTTGTTCAACGTTGGAGAATTGTATAAATTTATTATCCGCACGTAGAGTTGCAATTTCTGCACACTATACCAACATGTTTGATATATCCATCATAATTTCTGAGATTTGCGCATACAAAAGCAATTTTCAGGATGGTTACAAGCTTGCAAACTTATCAAGAGTTCATCAAACCTTTAGTGTATATTTTTGATTGCACAGTCGCTCTGTCGCTTACGTAAAAGAAACATACCAGGCATGAAATATTGTTTATTCACCTGGTGATTTTTGTATAAAAGAGTTCCATCGATTCTTCTCATTACTTCATTCATCTCATCTAGTCATGCACTGTACAGTGCTCCTTGCCCTAGTGGCATCTGTCCTGGCCGGTCCCATCGACTTCGAATCCGACCTCAAGCACAACGTTGATCTGGGTCGACTCCAGAAGGATCTAGCCTCTCTGGAAGAAAGACTGACGAATACCCCCGATGTCGAAGCTGAGATTTCACTTCTGAAGGAGGCATATGGAAAAACTGTCATCGAATCTCCCACTCCTATCAATGGATCCACTTGCAAAGATGAGGATATCAACGAAATCAATGAGAAAGCTGGAGAAGAGAAGGATCTCTTCGAAGGAGACGTACTTCTTACAACGTAAGATATTCATGGGTTTTCTCGTTTCCATGTTTTATAATATTCTTTACTAGATACTTTACATGAATATCATATAGCTTTCAATAAAGTCACATATTTTCAGAGAGCAGCTCTCTCTAATCGAGAATATTCACTCTACTAATCGATCTCGTCGCCAAGCCCTCAGTGATGCTGGATATTCATGGGGAACCATCAATCCCGTCATTCCCTACTCGTATTCTACCGGATACGGCAAGCAACTTACTCTAACTAGCTTAATTATGAAATGTGTAATTCGTCAATATTTCAGCCAAAGATCGTCGTCCCACCATTAAGGCTGCAATGAAGTTCTGGGAGAAGTACACTTGTGTCAGATTCAAGCCTGCGACCAAGGGAAACCGGTATGATTTTATTCTGTTTTTGCACAAATCGTATTATTAAACAATCAGAATGTATTTATCCATGATAATTTGAGTGTGGAGGTTCGTGAGTCTGGCGGATGTTCGTCGTATGTTGGAAAGATCAACGATGCTGAGGGAACCCAAGCACTCTACCTCGGTCCGAATTGCATGAGTGTATGTCTCTACATTACAGTTTATCGATTTTTTATTCACTTATTGACTAATTGGATTGTAGATCGGAACAATTTGCCACGAGCTCTCTCACACTTTCGGATTCTTCCACGTTCAATCGCGATTTGACCGCGATAAATACGTTACCATCGATTTCAACAACATCCAAACTGGAGTAAGTTTTATTCGTTTTCACATCCAATTGTGTTCAAATCATTTCTTACATATCTAATATATCGCGTTTTTTGTATTGTCTGCTACGTTTGGTTATTATTATTTTTATAATATGTTTCTACTCAGAAAAAGAACAACTTCGACCTCGAGCCCGCAGAGAAGACGGCTCTCCGTGATATTCCTTACGAATTCGGAAGTAATATGCACTACTACCACAAGGATTTCGCCAAAGATTCAAGCAAACCCGCAATCTACGCTAAGCCTGCTCACAAAGTGAGCTTAATAACTATTTTCCGAGGGAGGATAGTATTCTAATTGCATGAACATGATTAAACGGATATTTAAAGGTGTACCAGGAGGCTATGATGGGCCGTCTTCCTACTTTCTACGATATTCTCGGAGTTAACAAGCACTTCAACTGCGCTGGTCAGCATATAAACCTTTTTATTTTATTATCTCGAAAAAGAGTATGAAATATAATTCTTCTGTCTTTAGCCAACTGCAAGACAGAGATCTCTTGTTCAAATGGCGGAGTTCAAAATGTCAACAACTGTGGAAAATGTGTGTGTCCTCTCGGATGGGCTGGAGCTAAGTGTAAAAAGAGAGTGAGTTAATTATCGATTAATTTAATATCTGATAATGACATACTGTAACTTATTCCCTTCCAGCCAATTGGTACCAAGACCATTGCTGCTACAACCACAATGCAGAAAATGAGGTCCATTATTGATCAGACCACCAAGGGGACCGAGTACAAGACTCAGTACTACCTCTTCCAGGTGTATATTTTGCAATATTAATTCATGCAATATGCTCATCTATTCCACTGATGATGACATACTTTAAGGCTCCCGCCGGCATGAAAGTCCAAATGACGCCGAAGGTTCTCGGAACCCGCTGGACCAACTCTTGCGACGATATGGGAATCGAGGTCAAATTCCTTAAAGACCCTCGACCCTCCGGAGTCCAGTGAGTTGCATCATCACTAATTATTTTCAATTTCCAACTCACATTCAGCTAAGTTAGCCATTGTCAGCGAACAATGGATTAATGATTGTGAACAATTAATATTACCTATTGATGATGCACTCTTCTTAATTACCTAATAATGACTTAATTTTCAGAGTGTGCGACTGGCGTGTTCAGCAACCAACAATCAAATCAGAGACGAATGAAATGTTCGTGCAGGCTTATACTATGGAAGGCCAATCGATTGTTGAGATGCAGTACAAAGCTGTTAAGTAGAGATAATTGATTATAAGAGATGATAAAGTATTTTGAAGCAATTTCTTGCTTATTATACACATTTACAAAATATCAACTACGTCCCGGCCATGAGTTGGTAGATCTAATCAAACTACTTGAGTTTATCGAAAGCACCAGCTACTGCAACTGAAATAAAAAAAGTTTTTTTTCACATTGTCTGAAAACTTGAAATGAAGATCCAGTTTTATTGTTTATGTATATTATCTACCTCATTTCTCCATGAGTAAACAAGTTTTTCTCTTCCTCAACCAATTATCTTTGTATATTCGAGAAAGACAAAAAGATCGTAAAAAAGTTGAAGATATCTCAAAATGAGCAGAGTCCACGAGTCGTCCGCTTTTTACAATAACTGTTGCCCCAAATTCCTTAGCTAGGGCGCGAAATCGTAGGGTCTTTGAGGCGTACTTAAGGAAGTAACCAGCAGATTTGATGAATATCACCCTCCTCCAACCGTTCTGAGGTCATATCTCGCTTCAACGTGGTCGAAACATCTTTCTGAAGGATGCGTTTGAAAGAGCATAACTTTCCCAATAAATGATGAACTTACACTTTGGGGGGTCCGCGATCACTCCTAAGGCCTCAAAAAGTGGGTCAAAGTATGGGCGCTTATTTACTGGAATGGACAAAAGTTGTTCAACGTTGGAGAATTGTATAAATTTATTATCCGCACGTAGAGTTGCAATTTCTGCACACTATACCAACATGTTTGATATATCCATCATAATTTCTGAGATTTGCGCATACAAAAGCAATTTTCAGGATGGTTACAAGCTTGCAAACTTATCAAGAGTTCATCAAACCTTTAGTGTATATTTTTGATTGCACAGTCGCTCTGTCGCTTACGTAAAAGAAACATACCAGGCATGAAATATTGTTTATTCACCTGGTGATTTTTGTATAAAAGAGTTCCATCGATTCTTCTCATTACTTCATTCATCTCATCTAGTCATGCACTGTACAGTGCTCCTTGCCCTAGTGGCATCTGTCCTGGCCGGTCCCATCGACTTCGAATCCGACCTCAAGCACAACGTTGATCTGGGTCGACTCCAGAAGGATCTAGCCTCTCTGGAAGAAAGACTGACGAATACCCCCGATGTCGAAGCTGAGATTTCACTTCTGAAGGAGGCATATGGAAAAACTGTCATCGAATCTCCCACTCCTATCAATGGATCCACTTGCAAAGATGAGGATATCAACGAAATCAATGAGAAAGCTGGAGAAGAGAAGGATCTCTTCGAAGGAGACGTACTTCTTACAACGTAAGATATTCATGGGTTTTCTCGTTTCCATGTTTTATAATATTCTTTACTAGATACTTTACATGAATATCATATAGCTTTCAATAAAGTCACATATTTTCAGAGAGCAGCTCTCTCTAATCGAGAATATTCACTCTACTAATCGATCTCGTCGCCAAGCCCTCAGTGATGCTGGATATTCATGGGGAACCATCAATCCCGTCATTCCCTACTCGTATTCTACCGGATACGGCAAGCAACTTACTCTAACTAGCTTAATTATGAAATGTGTAATTCGTCAATATTTCAGCCAAAGATCGTCGTCCCACCATTAAGGCTGCAATGAAGTTCTGGGAGAAGTACACTTGTGTCAGATTCAAGCCTGCGACCAAGGGAAACCGGTATGATTTTATTCTGTTTTTGCACAAATCGTATTATTAAACAATCAGAATGTATTTATCCATGATAATTTGAGTGTGGAGGTTCGTGAGTCTGGCGGATGTTCGTCGTATGTTGGAAAGATCAACGATGCTGAGGGAACCCAAGCACTCTACCTCGGTCCGAATTGCATGAGTGTATGTCTCTACATTACAGTTTATCGATTTTTTATTCACTTATTGACTAATTGGATTGTAGATCGGAACAATTTGCCACGAGCTCTCTCACACTTTCGGATTCTTCCACGTTCAATCGCGATTTGACCGCGATAAATACGTTACCATCGATTTCAACAACATCCAAACTGGAGTAAGTTTTATTCGTTTTCACATCCAATTGTGTTCAAATCATTTCTTACATATCTAATATATCGCGTTTTTTGTATTGTCTGCTACGTTTGGTTATTATTATTTTTATAATATGTTTCTACTCAGAAAAAGAACAACTTCGACCTCGAGCCCGCAGAGAAGACGGCTCTCCGTGATATTCCTTACGAATTCGGAAGTAATATGCACTACTACCACAAGGATTTCGCCAAAGATTCAAGCAAACCCGCAATCTACGCTAAGCCTGCTCACAAAGTGAGCTTAATAACTATTTTCCGAGGGAGGATAGTATTCTAATTGCATGAACATGATTAAACGGATATTTAAAGGTGTACCAGGAGGCTATGATGGGCCGTCTTCCTACTTTCTACGATATTCTCGGAGTTAACAAGCACTTCAACTGCGCTGGTCAGCATATAAACCTTTTTATTTTATTATCTCGAAAAAGAGTATGAAATATAATTCTTCTGTCTTTAGCCAACTGCAAGACAGAGATCTCTTGTTCAAATGGCGGAGTTCAAAATGTCAACAACTGTGGAAAATGTGTGTGTCCTCTCGGATGGGCTGGAGCTAAGTGTAAAAAGAGAGTGAGTTAATTATCGATTAATTTAATATCTGATAATGACATACTGTAACTTATTCCCTTCCAGCCAATTGGTACCAAGACCATTGCTGCTACAACCACAATGCAGAAAATGAGGTCCATTATTGATCAGACCACCAAGGGGACCGAGTACAAGACTCAGTACTACCTCTTCCAGGTGTATATTTTGCAATATTAATTCATGCAATATGCTCATCTATTCCACTGATGATGACATACTTTAAGGCTCCCGCCGGCATGAAAGTCCAAATGACGCCGAAGGTTCTCGGAACCCGCTGGACCAACTCTTGCGACGATATGGGAATCGAGGTCAAATTCCTTAAAGACCCTCGACCCTCCGGAGTCCAGTGAGTTGCATCATCACTAATTATTTTCAATTTCCAACTCACATTCAGCTAAGTTAGCCATTGTCAGCGAACAATGGATTAATGATTGTGAACAATTAATATTACCTATTGATGATGCACTCTTCTTAATTACCTAATAATGACTTAATTTTCAGAGTGTGCGACTGGCGTGTTCAGCAACCAACAATCAAATCAGAGACGAATGAAATGTTCGTGCAGGCTTATACTATGGAAGGCCAATCGATTGTTGAGATGCAGTACAAAGCTGTTAAGTAGAGATAATTGATTATAAGAGATGATAAAGTATTTTGAAGCAATTTCTTGCTTATTATACACATTTACAAAATATCAACTACGTCCCGGCCATGAGTTGGTAGATCTAATCAAACTACTTGAGTTTATCGAAAGCACCAGCTACTGCAACTGAAATAAAAAAAGTTTTTTTTCACATTGTCTGAAAACTTGAAATGAAGATCCAGTTTTATTGTTTATGTATATTATCTACCTCATTTCTCCATGAGTAAACAAGTTTTTCTCTTCCTCAACCAATTATCTTTGTATATTCGAGAAAGACAAAAAGATCGTAAAAAAGTTGAAGATATCTCAAAATGAGCAGAGTCCACGAGTCGTCCGCTTTTTACAATAACTGTTGCCCCAAATTCCTTAGCTAGGGCGCGAAATCGTAGGGTCTTTGAGGCGTACTTAAGGAAGTAACCAGCAGATTTGATGAATATCACCCTCCTCCAACCGTTCTGAGGTCATATCTCGCTTCAACGTGGTCGAAACATCTTTCTGAAGGATGCGTTTGAAAGAGCATAACTTTCCCAATAAATGATGAACTTACACTTTGGGGGGTCCGCGATCACTCCTAAGGCCTCAAAAAGTGGGTCAAAGTATGGGCGCTTATTTACTGGAATGGACAAAAGTTGTTCAACGTTGGAGAATTGTATAAATTTATTATCCGCACGTAGAGTTGCAATTTCTGCACACTATACCAACATGTTTGATATATCCATCATAATTTCTGAGATTTGCGCATACAAAAGCAATTTTCAGGATGGTTACAAGCTTGCAAACTTATCAAGAGTTCATCAAACCTTTAGTGTATATTTTTGATTGCACAGTCGCTCTGTCGCTTACGTAAAAGAAACATACCAGGCATGAAATATTGTTTATTCACCTGGTGATTTTTGTATAAAAGAGTTCCATCGATTCTTCTCATTACTTCATTCATCTCATCTAGTCATGCACTGTACAGTGCTCCTTGCCCTAGTGGCATCTGTCCTGGCCGGTCCCATCGACTTCGAATCCGACCTCAAGCACAACGTTGATCTGGGTCGACTCCAGAAGGATCTAGCCTCTCTGGAAGAAAGACTGACGAATACCCCCGATGTCGAAGCTGAGATTTCACTTCTGAAGGAGGCATATGGAAAAACTGTCATCGAATCTCCCACTCCTATCAATGGATCCACTTGCAAAGATGAGGATATCAACGAAATCAATGAGAAAGCTGGAGAAGAGAAGGATCTCTTCGAAGGAGACGTACTTCTTACAACGTAAGATATTCATGGGTTTTCTCGTTTCCATGTTTTATAATATTCTTTACTAGATACTTTACATGAATATCATATAGCTTTCAATAAAGTCACATATTTTCAGAGAGCAGCTCTCTCTAATCGAGAATATTCACTCTACTAATCGATCTCGTCGCCAAGCCCTCAGTGATGCTGGATATTCATGGGGAACCATCAATCCCGTCATTCCCTACTCGTATTCTACCGGATACGGCAAGCAACTTACTCTAACTAGCTTAATTATGAAATGTGTAATTCGTCAATATTTCAGCCAAAGATCGTCGTCCCACCATTAAGGCTGCAATGAAGTTCTGGGAGAAGTACACTTGTGTCAGATTCAAGCCTGCGACCAAGGGAAACCGGTATGATTTTATTCTGTTTTTGCACAAATCGTATTATTAAACAATCAGAATGTATTTATCCATGATAATTTGAGTGTGGAGGTTCGTGAGTCTGGCGGATGTTCGTCGTATGTTGGAAAGATCAACGATGCTGAGGGAACCCAAGCACTCTACCTCGGTCCGAATTGCATGAGTGTATGTCTCTACATTACAGTTTATCGATTTTTTATTCACTTATTGACTAATTGGATTGTAGATCGGAACAATTTGCCACGAGCTCTCTCACACTTTCGGATTCTTCCACGTTCAATCGCGATTTGACCGCGATAAATACGTTACCATCGATTTCAACAACATCCAAACTGGAGTAAGTTTTATTCGTTTTCACATCCAATTGTGTTCAAATCATTTCTTACATATCTAATATATCGCGTTTTTTGTATTGTCTGCTACGTTTGGTTATTATTATTTTTATAATATGTTTCTACTCAGAAAAAGAACAACTTCGACCTCGAGCCCGCAGAGAAGACGGCTCTCCGTGATATTCCTTACGAATTCGGAAGTAATATGCACTACTACCACAAGGATTTCGCCAAAGATTCAAGCAAACCCGCAATCTACGCTAAGCCTGCTCACAAAGTGAGCTTAATAACTATTTTCCGAGGGAGGATAGTATTCTAATTGCATGAACATGATTAAACGGATATTTAAAGGTGTACCAGGAGGCTATGATGGGCCGTCTTCCTACTTTCTACGATATTCTCGGAGTTAACAAGCACTTCAACTGCGCTGGTCAGCATATAAACCTTTTTATTTTATTATCTCGAAAAAGAGTATGAAATATAATTCTTCTGTCTTTAGCCAACTGCAAGACAGAGATCTCTTGTTCAAATGGCGGAGTTCAAAATGTCAACAACTGTGGAAAATGTGTGTGTCCTCTCGGATGGGCTGGAGCTAAGTGTAAAAAGAGAGTGAGTTAATTATCGATTAATTTAATATCTGATAATGACATACTGTAACTTATTCCCTTCCAGCCAATTGGTACCAAGACCATTGCTGCTACAACCACAATGCAGAAAATGAGGTCCATTATTGATCAGACCACCAAGGGGACCGAGTACAAGACTCAGTACTACCTCTTCCAGGTGTATATTTTGCAATATTAATTCATGCAATATGCTCATCTATTCCACTGATGATGACATACTTTAAGGCTCCCGCCGGCATGAAAGTCCAAATGACGCCGAAGGTTCTCGGAACCCGCTGGACCAACTCTTGCGACGATATGGGAATCGAGGTCAAATTCCTTAAAGACCCTCGACCCTCCGGAGTCCAGTGAGTTGCATCATCACTAATTATTTTCAATTTCCAACTCACATTCAGCTAAGTTAGCCATTGTCAGCGAACAATGGATTAATGATTGTGAACAATTAATATTACCTATTGATGATGCACTCTTCTTAATTACCTAATAATGACTTAATTTTCAGAGTGTGCGACTGGCGTGTTCAGCAACCAACAATCAAATCAGAGACGAATGAAATGTTCGTGCAGGCTTATACTATGGAAGGCCAATCGATTGTTGAGATGCAGTACAAAGCTGTTAAGTAGAGATAATTGATTATAAGAGATGATAAAGTATTTTGAAGCAATTTCTTGCTTATTATACACATTTACAAAATATCAACTACGTCCCGGCCATGAGTTGGTAGATCTAATCAAACTACTTGAGTTTATCGAAAGCACCAGCTACTGCAACTGAAATAAAAAAAGTTTTTTTTCACATTGTCTGAAAACTTGAAATGAAGATCCAGTTTTATTGTTTATGTATATTATCTACCTCATTTCTCCATGAGTAAACAAGTTTTTCTCTTCCTCAACCAATTATCTTTGTATATTCGAGAAAGACAAAAAGATCGTAAAAAAGTTGAAGATATCTCAAAATGAGCAGAGTCCACGAGTCGTCCGCTTTTTACAATAACTGTTGCCCCAAATTCCTTAGCTAGGGCGCGAAATCGTAGGGTCTTTGAGGCGTACTTAAGGAAGTAACCAGCAGATTTGATGAATATCACCCTCCTCCAACCGTTCTGAGGTCATATCTCGCTTCAACGTGGTCGAAACATCTTTCTGAAGGATGCGTTTGAAAGAGCATAACTTTCCCAATAAATGATGAACTTACACTTTGGGGGGTCCGCGATCACTCCTAAGGCCTCAAAAAGTGGGTCAAAGTATGGGCGCTTATTTACTGGAATGGACAAAAGTTGTTCAACGTTGGAGAATTGTATAAATTTATTATCCGCACGTAGAGTTGCAATTTCTGCACACTATACCAACATGTTTGATATATCCATCATAATTTCTGAGATTTGCGCATACAAAAGCAATTTTCAGGATGGTTACAAGCTTGCAAACTTATCAAGAGTTCATCAAACCTTTAGTGTATATTTTTGATTGCACAGTCGCTCTGTCGCTTACGTAAAAGAAACATACCAGGCATGAAATATTGTTTATTCACCTGGTGATTTTTGTATAAAAGAGTTCCATCGATTCTTCTCATTACTTCATTCATCTCATCTAGTCATGCACTGTACAGTGCTCCTTGCCCTAGTGGCATCTGTCCTGGCCGGTCCCATCGACTTCGAATCCGACCTCAAGCACAACGTTGATCTGGGTCGACTCCAGAAGGATCTAGCCTCTCTGGAAGAAAGACTGACGAATACCCCCGATGTCGAAGCTGAGATTTCACTTCTGAAGGAGGCATATGGAAAAACTGTCATCGAATCTCCCACTCCTATCAATGGATCCACTTGCAAAGATGAGGATATCAACGAAATCAATGAGAAAGCTGGAGAAGAGAAGGATCTCTTCGAAGGAGACGTACTTCTTACAACGTAAGATATTCATGGGTTTTCTCGTTTCCATGTTTTATAATATTCTTTACTAGATACTTTACATGAATATCATATAGCTTTCAATAAAGTCACATATTTTCAGAGAGCAGCTCTCTCTAATCGAGAATATTCACTCTACTAATCGATCTCGTCGCCAAGCCCTCAGTGATGCTGGATATTCATGGGGAACCATCAATCCCGTCATTCCCTACTCGTATTCTACCGGATACGGCAAGCAACTTACTCTAACTAGCTTAATTATGAAATGTGTAATTCGTCAATATTTCAGCCAAAGATCGTCGTCCCACCATTAAGGCTGCAATGAAGTTCTGGGAGAAGTACACTTGTGTCAGATTCAAGCCTGCGACCAAGGGAAACCGGTATGATTTTATTCTGTTTTTGCACAAATCGTATTATTAAACAATCAGAATGTATTTATCCATGATAATTTGAGTGTGGAGGTTCGTGAGTCTGGCGGATGTTCGTCGTATGTTGGAAAGATCAACGATGCTGAGGGAACCCAAGCACTCTACCTCGGTCCGAATTGCATGAGTGTATGTCTCTACATTACAGTTTATCGATTTTTTATTCACTTATTGACTAATTGGATTGTAGATCGGAACAATTTGCCACGAGCTCTCTCACACTTTCGGATTCTTCCACGTTCAATCGCGATTTGACCGCGATAAATACGTTACCATCGATTTCAACAACATCCAAACTGGAGTATGTTTTATTCGTTTTCACATCCAATTGTGTTCAAATCATTTCTTACATATCTAATATATCGCGTTTTTTGTATTGTCTGCTACGTTTGGTTATTATTATTTTTATAATATGTTTCTACTCAGAAAAAGAACAACTTCGACCTCGAGCCCGCAGAGAAGACGGCTCTCCGTGATATTCCTTACGAATTCGGAAGTAATATGCACTACTACCACAAGGATTTCGCCAAAGATTCAAGCAAACCCGCAATCTACGCTAAGCCTGCTCACAAAGTGAGCTTAATAACTATTTTCCGAGGGAGGATAGTATTCTAATTGCATGAACATGATTAAACGGATATTTAAAGGTGTACCAGGAGGCTATGATGGGCCGTCTTCCTACTTTCTACGATATTCTCGGAGTTAACAAGCACTTCAACTGCGCTGGTCAGCATATAAACCTTTTTATTTTATTATCTCGAAAAAGAGTATGAAATATAATTCTTCTGTCTTTAGCCAACTGCAAGACAGAGATCTCTTGTTCAAATGGCGGAGTTCAAAATGTCAACAACTGTGGAAAATGTGTGTGTCCTCTCGGATGGGCTGGAGCTAAGTGTAAAAAGAGAGTGAGTTAATTATCGATTAATTTAATATCTGATAATGACATACTGTAACTTATTCCCTTCCAGCCAATTGGTACCAAGACCATTGCTGCTACAACCACAATGCAGAAAATGAGGTCCATTATTGATCAGACCACCAAGGGGACCGAGTACAAGACTCAGTACTACCTCTTCCAGGTGTATATTTTGCAATATTAATTCATGCAATATGCTCATCTATTCCACTGATGATGACATACTTTAAGGCTCCCGCCGGCATGAAAGTCCAAATGACGCCGAAGGTTCTCGGAACCCGCTGGACCAACTCTTGCGACGATATGGGAATCGAGGTCAAATTCCTTAAAGACCCTCGACCCTCCGGAGTCCAGTGAGTTGCATCATCACTAATTATTTTCAATTTCCAACTCACATTCAGCTAAGTTAGCCATTGTCAGCGAACAATGGATTAATGATTGTGAACAATTAATATTACCTATTGATGATGCACTCTTCTTAATTACCTAATAATGACTTAATTTTCAGAGTGTGCGACTGGCGTGTTCAGCAACCAACAATCAAATCAGAGACGAATGAAATGTTCGTGCAGGCTTATACTATGGAAGGCCAATCGATTGTTGAGATGCAGTACAAAGCTGTTAAGTAGAGATAATTGATTATAAGAGATGATAAAGTATTTTGAAGCAATTTCTTGCTTATTATACACATTTACAAAATATCAACTACGTCCCGGCCATGAGTTGGTAGATCTAATCAAACTACTTGAGTTTATCGAAAGCACCAGCTACTGCAACTGAAATAAAAAAAGTTTTTTTTCACATTGTCTGAAAACTTGAAATGAAGATCCAGTTTTATTGTTTATGTATATTATCTACCTCATTTCTCCATGAGTAAACAAGTTTTTCTCTTCCTCAACCAATTATCTTTGTATATTCGAGAAAGACAAAAAGATCGCAAAAAAGTTGAAGATATCTCAAAATGAGCAGAGTCCACGAGTCGTCCGCTTTTTACAATAACTGTTGCCCCAAATTCCTTAGCTAGGGCGCGAAATCGTAGGGTCTTTGAGGCGTACTTAAGGAAGTAACCAGCAGATTTGATGAATATCACCCTCCTCCAACCGTTCTGAGGTCATATCTCGCTTCAACGTGGTCGAAACATCTTTCTGAAGGATGCGTTTGAAAGAGCATAACTTTCCCAATAAATGATGAACTTACACTTTGGGGGGTCCGCGATCACTCCTAAGGCCTCAAAAAGTGGGTCAAAGTATGGGCGCTTATTTACTGGAATGGACAAAAGTTGTTCAACGTTGGAGAATTGTATAAATTTATTATCCGCACGTAGAGTTGCAATTTCTGCACACTATACCAACATGTTTGATAGATGCAGTACAAAGCTGTTAATTAGAGACAATTGATTATATGAGATGACAAAGTATTTTGAAGCAATTTCTTGCTTATTATACACATTTACAAAATATATCAATTACTTCCTTAATTCATGAATTGGAAGATCACTTCCACTCAGACCAGCCAACGCAGTCGTTATTTTTAAAATTTTGCGGAAAAGTGTGGCAGCCCCCGGACAATTTTTTTCCAGAAATCATCGGGAGGCCCGACATGAAAATATTAAATTTCGCAAGTTCTATTTACCTTATTACCACTAAATAAAATTTACATTTTTTCTGACTTTTTAAGGTCGGAACATCGATAATTTTGAAATATTTATTACCTTTTTTTAAAAATCAAATGCAACTGCAGAAGGAATCGTTGTCAGCAACGATTTTATCGAGAGAAGGAAAATCATGAACAATTAATACAATGAAGCGGTCGAATAATCATCATCTGAATTATCTGTTTCTTTGTTCCCGTTCAAACTTGAAAAATCGATAAACTCTTCTTTCGTTTCCCTCTTTCCCGTTCTCTTCTGCACTTCGTCTCCACTCATCGCGGCTAGTTGTTGTTTACTTATTCCATTCATTTTCATTATCGATTTTGCCTCATTCTCGGCCTTCCATTCCTTGAAAAACGAGCAGTTTCTGTGGGGGCCGATAATGTCGTAGACGACCGTCGATTCTGCGATCAACGCCCGCAGCTCCACTCTGAATAGTATTGATTAGATATCGATTTTATTTAAAAGAAGCCTAATTATAATAATAAAAAAGATAATAATAATTTGGAATTGATTCATTCGCGAAAATGAGAGAGCTGATGATCTCGTCATACAATGTCGGGATTTTACAACCACAAATCGACGCACTTTGCATTTTACATCGAGGGACACATGATTGATTATAAGAATGGGCTCTCACATCTCTAGGTTTTCATCTGCTTTCAAAGCTTCTTTCCATATTCTAATCAAATACCAGTAGAGTGCTGAAAAAGCGTAAGTTGAAATACAAATGAGAAAGAGAATCATCTTTTTCTGTGGTGTGCATTAATATAAGTAAGTGCGCAAAGCATTTTGATTTTAAAATATATTTTATTGAACAAAATAATTTTTTAAAAAATCACATTTGACTCCATTCTCAGCAGGTAGTTTACAATGACAAAAACCTCGCTGGTATTTCTGAAAGAGCGGACTTTGAGATAATATACAAATGGAAGACTTTGTGTGAAATCTTTTTCACCTGTAGAACACCTATTTTCCCATGCATCTTTTTGAATACATTAAGGGCACGAAGACGGTAGAATTGAACTTGATCGTACGGTGTGTTGTTTGCTTCCCACAGAGCCTCAACAATGTGCGAAATATAAAATAATTAATGAGTACCCGATCTCTTATTTCACGATGAAATGGTAAACATATAGTTAGCCAACGCAAGCTCCGCCCACTTTTTGTCTTCACGTGAGGCGAGAAGTGTCCCGATCAAATGGCAAGCTTCATTTTGAGCCAAATCCCTCGTTCAAAAGCTTATTCGAGAGCTCTCGGTGAACTCTACAAATGAGACCTTGCGCACCGTGTTCTGACAACATTTAGTAGATCAAATATTGATTGAAAGCTTTGATTGTAGGTGTTTAGAGCACTTCCATTTCATCGGCACAGCTGCGCAACTCTCAGTTTGTGTGGATTAGCTCGAGGGATCTATATCAAGAAAAAAATTTCAATTTTATTAATGCGCAGAATTGCCATTTGAATTTTAAGTATTTTACAAAATCAGCAAAAAAATTGCAAACGGGTGGATTTGAACCTGCGACCTTCTGTTTATAAAGCCCGTGCTCAACAACCTGAGCCACGGGGAACACGGAAAAGAAGCTCTATGCCGCTCTCATGATCAGTCAGAGTTTAGAGATGCAGATAAACTCCGCCCCTTTCTCTCTCGTTACCAATTCAGTCAATCGGCGCGAATGGTTATCGAGCTATAGCGCGACTCGGAAACAAGATATCGACAAACGGCAAAAAGGATGATGTTATTGGGACCTCAGTGGATACTTTGAACATATTTTTCAAACATTTGCATAAAATCGGCAACACACCTTGCGATCCCTACATATAGTCTCAATGACGTAAAGTATTTACACAAGGGTATGAATCGAGTTTTCGCATAGAATTTTTCAAAATAAATGGTTCCGATCTTCTCTTCAGTTATATAATCTCTTCTCACCTTTCCAGTATCCCAATCATATGCAAATGCAGGATCAAAATATTGTGGGGTGGTCGAAGGAGTAGTTGTGCGAGTTCTCCGTGTCGCTGGTTCAGCACCAATGAGAAGAAGAAAAGAGGATAGAAAAATGAGAAATTTCATCGAAGAACGAAGGAATAAACAGAAATGGAAACGTTCTTTTATGGCTACTTCACGTTCCCACGTGAATCTGCACTCTCAAACGTTTTTCTGCAAGATTAAACTTTGTGTTTTCTTCATTGATTGATTGTGCTTTCGGACTCTTTGTTGCGATGATTCGAAGAACATAGAGTTTTGTATCTCAAAAGACTTCGTTTGTAGCACTGCATGCAAAAACATGGCATTTGGACAAAAATACCTCTACACTAGCAAGTGAAAACTATTTCAGAAGTTAATCATGTGCCCCGTGTCCTTTTCTCTACCTGGCAAAAGTGAATATGGAAGTGACTTCCTGGTAGAAGAGACACATCATTTTGAGGGTGAGCGCTAAAGTGATGTTTCTCGTTAAAGTTAAACAAACTACTGAAATATCATGGACCAAGACAAAAAGCTTTACCTTTAAAACATAATTGAAGAGAGTTTTACTTTGTAGTGTCTCTACTCTGATGTATGAACATTTCTCGTTCGGGAGTACTCGTAGGAAGAGTCACCGTTGTTACGTAGAGACTCTAGAAGAGAGTTGGCGTCAAATTGAATGGAGTATGAGTGTAGCTTCCAAATTCTCGGTTTTTTCTTGGTCTCACCACCCTGCAAACACTCTCACATCATAGTGAGAGAACACGGTGGGTGCATGGTTGTCGGCGTTGTTTACTGTCTGCAAGCCGCCAAGCTTCAGAAACCGCGCGGATAGGATAGAGTTTCTCTTTTGGAGTATAAACTGACACTTCGACTATTTGCAGAGTGGCATCATCTTCTATTCAATATCTACAGTATAAAAAGCGATGCTGTGCTGCATAGAATCACCATCGACTTCCAGTTATGAATACTTTCTTCCTCATCACTGTCGCCTGCTCTCTCTTCGCTCTTGTTCAGGTAATCGAAAACTGGTAGCTACAGTAACCTATAAATACCGCACTTCTCAGGCAATGCCGGACATGACACCTGCCCATCGGGCGCAGTACGATGCTCTGAAACGCCAGATCGTGTCTGGTATGAGTGCAGCCGGGCAGACTGCACAACAGAGAATGGATCAGTTGGAGCAGCAGGTGGGCGAAAGGGAAATTACATATGAAATAAAAATAGAATTATTTTAGAGATCATTTCAGATAAACTTAAACAACTTTCTTGTAGGCACTCGTAAGATAAGTCCAAACACTAATTGTAACTGTGAGGGACCAAAATAAGACACTTTTTTTCAGATCGACTCCTACAATTCTCTTCCTCAGACGACTCGCAATGAGCTGGACAATGTCCACCAGCAGATGCATGTGAGTGGAGTACAATGGTCAATTCAAATGTAGGATCATAGGAGAAAGAGGAGGTTGTTTGTGAAGGGGAAGCAGCAATTTACAAAATGAAATTAAACGGTGTGCACAGCATTATTTTAGATAACGGATTTTATGCATACCCATTGATAATTTCAGAATGCGATGCGTTCCGTCGCCAGAGACAACTGCGGAGGAAAGTGAATAACACAATCGATCAATGTTGATCGATAACAAAATGTTGCTACCATATCCACACATAATCCACACAATAAAGTCATGTTTATCATCAATTTGACAATGCAATAGCACCCAGAGAGAGGAGAAATTGGACAAAGAGAGAATTGATTTACCAGTGAGTTGATTTGGGAGAGGAACAAAGTCAATACTCGTAATAGGATCGGCGTGGTTTGGATAGTCTCATTGGATGGCATTTTGTTGGATGAAAATTGTCTATGCGAAGCTAGTGTTCGAAAGCATAATTTGAGTGTTTGGATAGTAGATGAACAGATGAAAGGTCGTTCACAGAACGAAGAGATGCGGTCATATAAGAAAAGGAAGGGTAATCTTGTTTAAATTTTGATAGAATATGATTATATAGCGGCGATAATAACTCGTCCAGCGAGAGATTCACTTCGAACTCGCAATTGTTTGTGTGCAGGAATGAGCATCGCCGCCTCCGCTGACCCGACTGAACTCCTGCAAATTGGGAGAGGATTATTGATCGACGATAGAAAGAGATGAAGCGAAGCTATCGAAACTTTTAAAATATAGTGAAGTTCAGAATGTTAAACCGATAGAGATTTTCATGTACCCAATCGTTTACCTTTTCTACCCGCGAAAGTTCTACACAGTGTACCCGGGAACATAGGGGTTCACGGAATTATCGATTTACCTCGTTTTCGTCCTCGTAGTCACACTAATCGACGTTCTCGGTGAGGACAACGATGGAATTGACTGTCGACGATTTCGAATATTGTCGAAGTTAGAAGAGATCAAGTCTGCAAATCGATCGTTTCTCGAAGTTCCCAGAATATCTCTGGAATCTAAACCCAAAATCGTCTTTGCAACACTCAGAATTCAGCAAAATCGGTTGATTAACAGCAGCAGCATGCAACAAATGGAGGAACAGGAAGCATTATCTATCGGCCATTGACATCTAATAGCAACATAACCAAGACACACGCAGCCAAACCTCAAGTCTCGCGTCGAACCGCTTTTCCGATTTGCTAAATGGCTATTTTGAGATTGCATTTCATTAATACATGAACGGTCTAGGACGAAAGCGCTACTTGCAGCATTCATTATTTGAGCAGTACTTCGTAAGACCAGAACGATATATTGACAAGAAATAGGATATAAATTATTACGTAAAGGTCTTGCGAAGCTCGCTAATTACTCATTCAAATCAATCAATAATTGTTTACCGCACTGTTCATCGTCCAGTTGAATGAGGTTTCGTGGAAGAGATGAAGTTCTTCTGTTTCGATTGAAGAGAGGTGGAGTGGAGGGAGTGTTGACTGTAGTCAACGGTCGTTTCTCCGTTGATATCAACAATACTTTCCTTCCCAGACTACACGATCGAATGTAGGATCTCTCAGTCGACGTCGCTGCTGCTACGGCCACTGTATGAAAAGAACGAAGCGATAGAAATTAGAGGAGAGCCTTCTACCATTCAGAGGACATTTCAGAACGTGAGACATCCCATTCACCCTACTCTACCCATATTAGGGATGGCTTCGCAAGAAATACACTCATCATTTCGCACACTATCTCGTCGGTCAGACCGGTGGGAGAGTGTGCGAAATGAATTTATTTCATTCGAAGCCGTCTCTAAACCATCTCTATGCGTACTTTGCTACATCTCCAACTATTCACTCTAGTTGAATACACATGCATAGGAAGACACGCGTGCAGTCTGGCTCTATTTCGAAAAAAAGTGTTTGTGCTGAAAAATGCACCGCAGAACAACCAATGCGGAATAAAGATTTACAAAATTGAACAATATTACCTAGTTGAAGTCGTACTGAATGAAGTCGTTTTGATTGCATTTCAATAAAACAGGAACATTCTAGGACGAAAGCGCTACTTGTTATCTAATGTTATAGTTTCTCATTTCAGCTCTACTCCCCACAATTGGCTAATGAGCGGGGGCCGGCGGGGGCACACGTCATGCTATATCCTTTCTTCCTCTGTTTTGCCCCTCCCTCACCTTCCTCCCATGGGAAATAGTGACACAATAGTGATGCACGAGAAGGACTCTTCTCCTTTGCTCGCTTTCTCTCTCTCTAATGAACACAAATATCCCCTATTAGAACACCGCCCAAAGTCACGTCCAGTGGGGGTTGCAAATGCAGCCATTTTCATGCAGGAGTTAAGTGAAGAAAGCACGTCTATTCAATTCAAAGTAAATTAAATTAAAGAAATTAAAGTAAAGTATTCAAAGTACTGGCAATTCAAAGGATGTTTTTGTTACTTGTTTTAACGCCTTTCAAGAAGTCAAAATAAGCAAAGATGGTGTTTAATAGTAGAGGAATGTGGTAAAACATAGTAGATTTCCTCTGGATTCCGCCAGTCTTCGACTCATTGTTAGTTGCTTCCCCACACACTCACCCATCTTCTTGTGCACCTTCTTTTGGGCCAATTTCATCAGTCGAATTCGGAAATGCTTCGATCCCAGGCAGAAAACGATAAAGTTCGAGGCCTTCCCGCAAATTACGAGGGTACTGTAATGCAGTTATCGATCGATACTATAGATAGTAATGGGTATTGTACCTGCACAGCATGGTGACGTTGTAGCTCACGGAGGGAATCATAATATCCAGCTGCAATGCGCACATTATTAGAAGTTTTTTTTTTAAATTTGAATACAATATCAATAGCTATTTCAAATGTACTACAAGTTAAATATGTTGAAAACTGTAATGTGTCATGTATGACATTTTGATCCGACGTTTCTAGTAAACGTACCTGATAAGCAGTTTTGATGAGATGCCAGAGTGCGGACGGTCCGTTTGTGAGTGTGAACATGGTGACAATGCAAGTGACAGTCATTGTCACTCGATGTTCCGTCTTCGCAAATGCCGATGAATCCCTCCTGCATCATATTAAATCAGTTAGCGATCCACATCGCATTATTTTCCATTTTCTCTGCAAATATCGGCCTATTTTCTTCTTGCAAGCGTCAATTTTTGATGCTTGAGGAAGTGAAATTTGCAAGCAGAAAACTAGAGATGATTGCAGACTGTGGCTAACAGCAGAGAAAGTATTGTTTGTATCTACAATTATAACCCCCACGAGTAGGTAGGCCATCTCTAGAAGTCTTATTCATGAAATCACCCGACCGTGCCGTGAGGAATAATAACTCAAATTTCAGAGCTTATAGAAAAAAAACGCCAGCAAATGTATGCTAAAACGCAACTCTTTTCTCTAATAGTTTGATTGCTCATTCTCTACGTGACTAAACTAACAACATTGCAATATTTTTGATTTAAAAAAAATTAACTCACTTCTCTGATATGCTGTTTCCCATGTTGCCGAATTGTTGATGCCGTTGTCTGCAAATTGGATTACTATATATTAGAAAATGCTAACGTCTGTCTGTCTGTCTGTCTGTCTGTCTGTTTGTCCGTTTTTTTTCTCCTTCCGTCCGGTCACACTTTTTTCTCATTTTCCTTATATTTCGCTTCAAATTCGCTCTATCTTCTCAGAACCTTTTGCATATGATAACTGACCAGAAAACCTTTCAAATTTTATAAAATTTAATTAACCAAATCTATAGCCAAGTGGGTTACGCGCTTGACTAGCAATCCGAGCGACGCAGGTTCGACCCCCGCCGCGGGCAAACCTTTTGCCGCATTTTTCGCAAGTGCCGCAAGTGCTCCTGGCACGTTTTAAAGTACCGTGAAACACGTTTTCACCTGTTTTGCCGAGTTTTAACGTGAAAAATCGAAAATTTTGAAAAGTTTCAAAATGATCCAGAAAGCGTAGGGGATCACTACAAAAGTGTTTTGCGATGTCGGAAACGTGTCTGAACGTGTTCTAACGTGTTTTAACGTGAAAAATCGAAAAATTCGAAAAGTTCCAAACTGATCCAGAAAGCGTAGGGGATCACTACAAAAGTGTTTTGCGATGTCGGAAACGTGTCTGAACGTGTTCTAACGTGTTTTAACGTGAAAAATCGAAAAATTCGAAAAGTTCCAGACTGATTCAGAAAGCGGTGGGGATCACAGGAAAAGTGTTTTGCGATGTCAGAAACGTGTCTGAACGTGTTCTGACACGTTTTAATGTCAAAAAATCGAAAATTTCAAAAAGTTCCAAAAAGATTCAGAGGGCGTAGGGAATCACAGGAAACATCTCTGAAAATGTTCTAAAAGTTCTGAACGCACTGTATACTGCGTTTCCGTTGTGAAAGGCTCGTGAGGCAGAGAGCGATCGAAAAAAGTTGCCACGGAGCCACGAAGTGGCGTAGTGGTAACTTTTTTCGATCGCTCTCTGCCTCACGAGCCTTTTCCACCGGAATAAGCCAGTACTCTTAGTAGCGATTAACATTCCCCAGCATACTGCGAGGTTTAATGTAACCCGGTGCCGGCTACCGAGCTCCCCCTGGACCGAACCTGGAGCCAGCTACAGGGCGCCTCCTGGACCGTACCTGGAGCCACCTATCGAGCTCCCCCTGGACCGAACCTGGAGCCGGCTACAGGGCGCTCCCTGGACCGTACCTGGAGCCACCTATCGAGCTCCCCCTGGACCGAACCCGCACCCAGAACTATGCATAGAGCGTAGTGTACGCATAGAGCGTAGTGTACGCATAGAGCGTAGTGCATTTAACCTCAATACAACCCCGCTAGTTGTTTTGGTTGAGTCCACAATGAGAGAACGTCACGAAATGACAGGTTTCGACGAAAACAAGGCCAACTGTGCTCAAATCCTTACAAAAGCTCGATCATCCATAGAGAAAGGCGTTTGGAGTGAGAGGGAGTGTAAAATCGAGATGTATTCTCACTCTCTCTCTTTTGCACACTCCCTCACTCTAACTTCGTTCTGTTGGTTGGAATCATGCGTGTACGAGCAGAAATCATTTCCAGAACGTCAAACGGCAAAATGAGTAAATTTAATATGTTTACCTCAGTGCACAGAGAAGCATCACATTGAGGATTGTGAGGAGAACAATGGGAAAGAGAATCATAGAGAAGACATAGAGGAGAGTTGAGTAATCGAGGAAAGCTCTGAAAGAATGAAATAAATTTCACCCTGGTCATCTATACATTTCGACACGTAGTGGTTTGTTTATACCTGCGCTGGTCCCCCTAAAAATAATTATAAATATTATTTACCTAAATCCTTCCGAGTAAGGATTGGTCATGTTCTTCAGCCAAGATCCGTTATTGTTGATTAGCATGCAGCGAGAGTAGAGTTGAGTCTCATTACAGTACAATCTGAAGACATTTTATTAACTATTGAAGTCTCAATTCAAATCGATTTGTTTTCGAGACATATTCCACATCACATGTATAGTTCAATTTTCTTATTGAAAACACACATATTCAAAAAAATTATAAAGGTTCTGAGTGAAAAGCCCATATGATAAAGAATTCTCACCTTACTATGCACTCGTACTGGACATGTTGATAGGCAGTCACGCTGCCAGTGATGGCGATAACAGAGGCCAACAACATCGGCATCTTCCCTCGACCCCAACCTCCTGCAATATCAATCGATAAATCTATTTTTGTTTAGCTCTTATTGCGCTTTTATTATGCATGCCTTGCATGTGCCTCTGGGCTATAGATATGTTTTCTCCCTTTCCCTTATTTTTGGAGTTCACAGGGGTCAATTCTTACGCTGAAGCTGTCATGAGGGAAGGCACGTTTCCAATTTTCTCACTTCTTTTGAGTGTTTACGGAGTGAGGCAGAAGAGAGACGCCTTTCGCCCTCTTTCTCTATCAAGTTATGCAACTTCGCGCCCCATCCTTGCCCCGTAATTTCGAAAATGGGTTCTGACGAGTTCTCGCTAAATAATTGACTCCTTTCATACAGGAAGTTCGACTTTCCGGTCCGACGAGACCATGAGCACAGAGAGTGTCCAGTTTCAATTTAGTTGTTTGATGTGCTTTGGACTTTCGAGAACTTTCAAAGTCGTTGAAAATGTGATTAGAATTTAACACAAAATTTCGAAATTTGGATAGATGGCAAATGCTACTCTCATTACTTAAAGTTAGTTTTTAAAAGGGTCAATGGCTCACCTCTAACATAAAGTGGATTTCGAATGCCCACCAATCGATCGGTGCACACGAGAATCACACACCAAATGGCGATTGCGGAGCACCAATTAGCCAGTGATATCAAGTGAACCTGAACATTATCGATTTATATTTCTACTCAATAGGGATGCCGCTTCAGTGTTGGGTACACCCGCAGACCCTTTTTTCTCCGGCACTCTGTATCATCTGCCCTATTACCGATCTCTCGCCCGAAAGGTCGGAAAATGAAATCCGAATCCTACTTACCGAAAAGTGGTAAAAAGTTTTTTTAACGACGTGGAATGTGTGCATGACCTTTCTCGTTTGACTGCACCCAACAATTTTCAATAATTAGTCACGAGTTTGCCCCGTTTCTCAAACTTCCTCCTTCCAATTTCATCCTTCCTCCCGTCTTTATTGCATTGGAAAACAGCTGGCTCAGACAACAATAAACCGAGCGGGGAACAGTCAATTGAATAGAGTGAGGATCTCATGGATATCTCTCCCTCCTCCAACGCCTTTCCACTATTTAGCAGCAATAGCGGGGCAAATCTCATTAGGTCTCTAGACCGTGGCTAAAGTGACCCTTCCGTCCCTTCCTTCCTCTTCCACACCCACTTCATTGTTTGCAACGTACACCTCTCAGGCTAGAGAGAGAAGTGGGGGTACGAAAGCACCCGATTGAACGAGATGTCTAGAGCCAATTTCTAAAAGAAATGCGCGAACGAATTCTCAAGAATATCAGAGTATCGAGTTATCTGGCGCTAGACAGCCTAAGTGTCTCGGCTGATTCGCAGAACCTTACTCTCTTTTCCAATAGGGAAGCAGAAAAGGAACACATCACATCTCACAATCCTATCGTATTCTCAGATTTCCCTTCGTCGCTGTCTTTTCTTGGTCCCTTTGTTGTTTTCCTTCTATTCTGGGCGGAAAGAAGGTTGGTAGTTCTGATAGCTTCCCTCCCTCGTTCTTTTCCCCATCAAAGTTACATCAGACTCCGTATTCAAAATGCATATTAGTAGCACATCGCCTCACTCTCTCTTTTAATCGACGCTTTTGGCGCCGCTCTTCAATTTCGCAAAGTGGTTCTCAGCTCAGTTCAAACATTCACTCCACGACCCCTTCCCAATTCCACGACCTTTTCATAACGGGCGACTCTTGCAAACACTCTACGAGTCCTCTTAAAAATGCATCGAAACGCGCGAGAGTTTGAAGTCGCGCGAAATCCGCGCAGTTTAGGAAGCGCATGAGACTGGCGCGGTTCCGGCACGCATAATCAACTTGTCCGACGAATCCACTAATTCGATTCAGACTGGTCGGACAGAGTTGTTGTGTCTATAGAATGCTACCATGAAACCACCAGTGCCATTTTAGTCGCGATTCGAGTTATTCTTGTATACGAACTAAAACGAGCCTCTTGTAAGACCCCCTTTGTATTTTGGAACTTGATAAATGATGTGCTCAATTATTACTAATACACAAACACTTTTCCAAAATAATTGAACGTTGCTGGTAAGAAACAATTCCACTGGAGGTTGAGCATAGAAACACGCCGAGGTATAGAATGCGAGTGCACACAACAATAGTCCATTTCATGAACGTGTAATTTTTATAACTTAAATAGATTACCTTTGAGTGGAAGTACAGAAATCGAAATGAGAAATTAAAGGTGAACATTGAGTAGTTGGCGAAGATATTGGGGAAGAGAAGAGTGAGGAAAATGATGTCGGCGAAGGCGAGAACCGACAAGAATGTGTTCGCCCTGTAAAGGAGATAAAAAAAATAGTTTTTAACTATCATCTAGAAAGTCATGGTGGGCACATGATAATAAAATACTACTAGCAATTTACTAACCATGACTATCACTTGCTATCATTTTACTACCAGTTTTTGTGTGTAGTCAATTATTTCAGCTCTACTTTATTCTCGTCCAAGACCAGAAACCACACTTTCCCCCTCATACACAACTATGCGACACAAAAGATAAGGAAAAACAGAGGAAGGTCCTTAGAGTTGAGAGTATTGTGGTCTAGATGAGGATCTTCTTTAGATGTGTGCTATTCAGAAATAGAAAGAAGAGGAAGAAAGTGAGTAGGTATAGTCACTTTTATCCTCACTTTCAGTGTAAAATATGCATTTTGTTGTGTCTGTGTCCACGCTAAATATAGCAGGTCTCTTTTTTTCCTCACAAAGTTCTTCCCTTCACACATATCGTTTCTCTCAGAGTCAACAGGCCGAAAGCTTCTCTCGGCCCACTTTCTCTCTCTCTTCTTATTTCTTCGCCGAAAACATGACGCGGCCTTTTCTTTGCCCACAGGTTGTATCATGAATATGGAAGGCCCAGTCTGACTCTCAACTGGAGACTATGGGGGGAGATTGAGATTGGGTCTACTCCTCATCTCTCTCCCTTTGACCAGAGAGAGTGAGTTGAGAGAGAGAGAGAGAAGTCACGCAATCTTTGAAATCGAGAAAGCAGTCGAATATTCAACAAGAACCCCGCCAGTGTTCTTCGTTAAACCATTACCACATGAAATCAAATGCAAGAAATTGTCAGGACATAGTGTGAGCGAAAGTGAGAGGGTCCCTATCGTCCCCAGTCACACTTTCACCCCTGGCCCTTTCTGGAGGTTTGTAATGTATATTCGTGAGTCTAAAAAAATGAAAACAAGAAAAATTGTGAATTCCTCTCACCGACTCCGCATATTCTTGTTCAGCAACACTGTCAAATTCAGAATATTCCCGAGAATTCCGAAAATCGCAATTACCGGAAAGATATATCTGTAATAATGTTGGAATTTATTTGTTTTCGCAACGTAATTTTTCATTATTCTTTTCCCTCAATATGAACCGCAAATGGTACATACATTAGCCATGCATGACCAACTGTATTCATGTAAATATTCTCGAGAGTGCTTATGACGCTAAGAAAAGACCTTACTGAGGACAACAAGAAGCCTTAAAGCTTTATGACTAATCAAAATTAAAACGTACCTCTGCAGTAAATACTCAAATAATGAGCCGTTGACCATCATTTGATCTTGCGTCAGACAAATGTCGTTGAGACTCTTACTTGGACTTGCCATTCTGAAAGGAAAGGTTGGTAGGTCAGCAGGAAAAGTCCGAATCTCGTCATTTCGCATCTCTTCAGCCGACCGATGAAGAAAATGTGTGAAATGAAGAGATCCGGGCTCGTTTATAAAACATAAAATGACTCGTGATAAGCGAACTGGAAAATATAATTGGATTGAAATTGCGTGAAGGAGGGAGCAATACTACCATACTGATCACTGTTCGGGCTCAAGCAAGTGGAAAGGCGACACACACGTGGACAATCTTAGAAAATCGACGGAGTGGAAGAGAAAGTGGCGTGAAAACACACTTGAGATGCATTTAGAGGCACTGTATGACGACGGCAATTGAATCACACAGGAGGATCAACAGAAAAGGGCTCGGAGTTAGAGAGCGTCTGAAATCGAGAGAGGCTCTCTTACTTGCACTCTCTCTCACCGTTACTCCTTTCTGTAAGTTTGGAATTATGTGATAAGGAGAAAAAGTCACTAGGATCAGGACACCAAGTGAAAAGCTCACTAAATCAAAATTCTTTTATAGGTAAGTAAACTTTTCCTTGGTGTTCTGATCCTAGAGACGTTTTTTCTCCGTGTGTAGAGAACAACAAGAACGACTCTCAATATCGAGGAAAGGCATCTGACGCTGACGCAAATTTCAAGGAGATTTTCAAGTGAAGAACGAAAAAAAGAAATCAACAAACAACGGAGGAAAAGAAACACACCCTCGAATTTTTTTAAAAAGGAAAAAAGTTAAATAACCTAAAAAATAGCCTAAGGAACAAGGAAGAAAGGAATCTACGTTGGTCTCTTTGATTGTTTGTTCTCTCAGCGGAATTGGCATCAATTTGGTCGGCGGAGCCAATAATGCATGTTGCATGAGGCCTATTTATCACAGGGGAGAATGGGAGTGAGAGGAAATGCACGGCAGAATCCCTGAGGACGGAGATAGAACCGCGTCCTTCAAAGAGAGGTCGCCGCATGCGAATTGGTGGGCGGGGCTTAGTGTCGAAATAGAGAGAAGAACGGGAAGCTGCAGCTCAGCTGTTGTCGGACGCCCTTAGGGCATGCTCCACTCTCTCAATTCAATCAGAGGAACCAGCCAGTCAACCCAAATACATTCTATTGTGAGAAGGTCGGGGCTATTCTGACACAAGTTAGCGGGATCTCTTTCTGTTTTGTTCGCAATCACGGTGTTCTGGGGAAAGTGAACTGGTGGTGCGACCATCGCCCATTTCGCACTCTATAACTGTCTTCCTCAAGGTACACTCGCCAAAAAGTCGTGCGCACGTTTTCATCGCCGAATTTGACACGAGAAAAGATTACGCAAATGCGTTGAACCGACGAACAAACGAAATAGCGAACAATGTGGATTTCCACAAGACGATTATAAAAGCATTCGAACTGAATCGAGAATGTGACAATTCAACACATGGAAAGGAAGGGGCAAAGGGCCCAGCATTTGAAAAGAGGGGCATTCTGGAATGAAACGTCGTTTATCGAAGAGGAGAGGGAGGAAATGGGAAGCTGAACCTCGATTGTGCTAGAAATGAACGAGAAAGAGGCGTCATTTTAGAGGGATTCGAGACGTGATTCGAATATTCGGAAATGCACATTTCCAATGTTAGCTGGAATGGAAGTGTACCCATCATCATGAGGTACTTCCGGATTTTAGTGCATGTCAATAATATAACGAGGAAACCAACAAACCACCAGAACGACCGGTGACGAATTTTGACTGAGATTCAAAGAATTCCCATCCAGAACAACAAAAAAATGTCTCATATCCATCCCATATGACAATGGATATCTGACATGCGAGATGTGATGTCTTGTATATGAGGCATTGTGTCTTACATAAAAGACTCTGCTGTTTCACTCGCTAAATGTCAGAATTTTGCATGCATGCACGTGCGCAGAATCGACCGTGATCTTATCATATCAATTTTCACGAGGCTCGACTCATCATTTGGATGATGCATCGACATTTGGGAGGAAGTCACCAATCAACGTCAGAGATTATGAGGACACAGTCGTAGTATAAACTCTGAGAGTCTTAGTCAGGGAGTCCACCGGGTTTCCTGGTTTTGGGGCCCACTAATGCCACTCATTGTGCTTTGTGTGTTGAGGGAGAGAAACCAGAGAGTAAACGATGTGTAAAACAACGGAAGAAGCATGGAAAAGTACTATTTTCGTCGTGCGCTTTTTGAAGGAGACAAAATGAATCGTAGGGAATTTCTGAGTTTGTTTTATGAGCGGAAGAGTGAATGAAATGGAAGAAGAAAAGCAGTGCGGCACATATTAGAAATCCACTCGCAATAAGCAAACATGCAGAAAATTACGGGGATTGGATTGAAATGAGAGTAAAGACACGAAACACAGCAGACTCATCAGGGGATATTGGAAGATCGGGGGAGGGGAGGGGGAAGAAGGAGGGGGTGGAGGGGTCGGTAGGGGGGGAAGAAGACGGTAGGCGGAGCACATAGAGTATGGGAGGAGGGGGAGGGGTTGGTACCAACGAAGACTGGGCGCGGAAAGGACGAGGATTCAATATAGATCCCGAGGTCTGTACGAGAACAGGGCAACGTTGATTGAATGAAAACAAGAGAGAGAAAAGGGACGGGGTAAAAAGAATTGCGGAAAAGAGAGAGATCGGATGGACGATAACTCGATTATCACTCAGAATAGACAGGATATTCATGGAGATAAATCGATATTCTTGATATTATCTTCATTTCTCGGATACTCGAGGTTCGTAAACCAAACAAGGGAAGGAGACGGTCCGAAGCTGTGCAATTACGTAGAAAGTAATGTGACACCCGGAATCGAAATCAGCTGGGGGGAAAGGGAAGGAGACTGTGCGATTCTTTCTACGTGGGCTGGTAACAACAGCAAAACGAAGTTACTCATATCTCCTTTCTCACGCACAATGAACGACGAAATTCAAAACCGCGGAGATTAGAAGGTCAAGGCAGGCGCAATATTGAAATACACTCGGTCATAGGAATTCAAGTTCGATATTCGAATTGCGCCCTGTGGACGAGATATCTGTATGAAGGATGATAAGGCAAAAAAGAGGAAAAAAGAGACTGCCGCCATAGGGTATAGCAAATACCGAACCGGCATACCCGGTTGTGTGCGTTTTTGTATTTTTCTGCCGTGCTGCTAAAAGTTCGGTTGTTTTAGTCTGCCGATGCACGATTCTTTCCACCGCGTTGAGCATTATCCAAGAGAAAAACAACACAGAGAGAATGGGTTGATGATGCGTGAAAAAGTGCGAAATCGACGTTCCGAGGGAAATTGAATCAGGAGTTTCAAACTAGTGAAACACGCGGCTAAGAATGTTCACACGATGCTCCATTGTCACCATACTGCGATTTTGTGTTTGACACAATTTTTGTGCATTTTGGTTTTGTGTAATGAAGACACAATCAAAACACAAAATATGTTTTTACATTAACGTTGAACATCGCATTTTTTTCTACTATAAATAGAATCATATATAATATCCAATAGTGTTCAATGCGCTGCAAACATGTTTTCTCAATTTATTCAATCAGTACATAAATTCAACACTTTCCGTCTACACTACACATTTTGGGTAATGTCGCACACAATCTAGTGTCCATAAACGCTTTGTTTCTCATCCCCATCTACGACATTCTTCGTGTTTTATGATTTGATCTCTTCGATTTCCGTGAAGGGGACAGAGAACTTCAGGAAAAGAGACTCGATTCGAAGGCAAATACGTGGGAGAAATATCTCGAAAGGGACGGTCGCTACTCAAGAATCAGTCCTTTTCGTGCATGACTCTCGAGATTTCTACTTCCTGCCCCCCCCCCTCTACCGTAATTTTATTCACGCTCTAATGCCTCTATGCACTGCTTGGCGTACTGCGCATATGACGTTCTATGAATACCGTAACCGGGAAAAAGAATGGTGCAATGCACGGGTACGTCAATGCAAATAAATGAGGACAAAGAGGAAACGCCGCGGTTTTAATTTGAGATGAACCGAAAACGACAGAGATTGTGCACGTAGACAATGATTTCGCATCTCTCCAGAAGGAGAGGAAGAAAGTGCTCGAAAGTCATCCCTGACCCCTTTCTGGAGTACTTTCTGGAAATAATTTTCCGGGAGAGGTGAAATAAGAGGAAAACACGCAGTACAGTTGGGAAGCAACTGAATTTTGAAGAGGAACTCGGCCAGCCTAAGAAGAGAATTTTTATATATTCCCATGCTATGGAGTTTTAAAGAATACGTCATAATTGGAATGTGCATTATTTCATGTGTGCAGATGACTTCCTTTAAAAATCTCCCAACCTATTTTACTTTCTGGAAAGGTTAAATCCTCACTCAATGCAGTGCACGTTGGAAAGTTTAGAAGTCAATGGACTCACTTTGAACGTAATTTCGAAAATGGCTAGCATAATTAACGCGTGCGAGGGGTCAGGCGAGGGCTCAGTCACAATTTTAGGACGATACGTTTCATAATTAGAGACGCTCTTTAGCATACCGAGGATAGGGAGAAATGAGGGCAGAGGGAAGAGCAAAAGGAGGAAGAAAGGGATCGGTGTTACTACTGAAGGGATCGAACTTAAGAATAGATGTGAATACCCTAGCTCTACGTTTTTCAATAAAAAAAATCAGCGAAATGGTCGTAATATGCAAAGCTTTAGCAGCGACAAAAATATCCCTGTATGGTTCTCTTTCCTAACTCAATTCACGCACTGATTCTCGGGTGTCGAACATTCTTTTCACAGAGGAGAAAACACATGTAAAAGGACTGTCAAAGGGAGCGAAAAGAGGAAGTATCGAGGAGAGTGAAAACACGGAGGACTCCCAGTTGCCATTCTCACATTTCGACGTTTTCAAGGGCCCACACAAAGTTATCGTTTCTCACACATGTTTCACTCTCTAATGTATGATCTCTCGGGGTTAGGGGAAAAGAGACAAGGAGAAGAATGAGGAGAGTGCTACTATTGTATGTGTGAAAATGCCAGGCAACAGGCACACATGATATTACAATGGGGCAAGACAGGACCAATAATCGGCAACGATTTTTTCCGCTTCAAATATGATGCGACACAAATGGGGTTGATTGATTAAATTCATCGTTGAGCTGCATGTAAAACAATTGTAAAAAATCAAAGATCGGGGTAAATTGGCGTGACGACCGTTCAAAACGTGACGATCTCTACTGGGCACGTCAACAACACTAGAAGAACCAAGTGAGAAAAGGAGAGGAGAAGGAAGTCCCAGCACGGGCAGCAAAATAGCGCACGGTATAATGAGAGAGTGTCACAATCCACAGTCTCACACGGGAAGAAGGAACGGAAATTGTGGAGAATTCGCTCTCGAATCTCTCCCTGTCATCTCTGAAATGGTGCCATTCTCTTACTCTATTTCGAGAAGGGCGAGGAGGGGAAGAAATGAAGAGCGAACTTTGAAAGAACAAGGAGGAAAGGAAGGTTCTAATCGACCACAACACCGAGTGGGATAATTCATTAGAGAATGGGGGAAGGAGGACTGTTAGAGCTAACAAATTAGGGCAAAAAAAGAGGGCAGCAAATAGATTGAAGGTACGATAACGCCAGATATGAATGGGATTACATTAGCCGTATGCATTTTGATAAAAACTGTCGTAGTGAAAATATTTTGTCCGAACAAAGGTCAAAGATATTGTATTCGATAGTGGTGCATGCCCACTCGAACACTCAAGAGTCTGCACAAGTGAGCATCAGATTTCATCAAGGAGAAAAGTAGAAAGAACGAAGATGAATTAACGAAACTGAGACGGTGCATGACTAAGTACAGTAAGTAATCTGTGCAAAGAAGTGAAGAGTCCGAGCAGAACTCATTCTGAGTATTGCAAACTAATCAGGTGAGCCTCGAGTACATAAGTCGTGCTGGGAAACTTTCCGCAGCGTTGAATCCGTCCTTAAGTATTCCACTGATTCTGACTCAGTCCTCCCCCGGTTCCTCGTCGACTTCTAACGAACCGCCATTGAATCAACACATGTTTCGCTCGAAATCACACAAATGTTACGTCTTTTTACACGTGTTAAAAGAAAGAAAATTCCGTCGGATTCTGAGACATTTGCAAGAAGAAATGGGAAGTTAATCGAGTGGTGATTGATAAGAAAGAAGGATAAGGGAGAGAGAGAGGAGTAGATAGAGAGAGAGAGGCTGAGAGACGAGCTTAGCCATTTCGCATCGAAGATCACAGAAGGAGATCGAAATGCACTCGTCGGCTAGCAAACGAACCCGTTAGATCAGTTCACAGAGCTAAATTGAGAACTCGGAAAGCTTCCGCATGCGATCATTAGATTTTCTTGGTCCTGATCAATGATTCCTTATTTTTTTATTTGTCTAATGTGTAGTAAATGATTGTAAAACCGGAAATGCGTAAGTAAGCAATTGAGAAACGGTTTCGTCCTCCGGTCATTGCTCGTCAGTCGAAAGTTATCGTTGTCTCAGTGGCTTTGTCCCTCCAAAACAACCCGCGTTTCGACGGTCGAGCGAGCCCCTAATTAAGAAATGAGAAGAAGAAGAAAGAGGAGGAAAAGAAAGGCAAGACTGGTCGCCTAAATTAGAAAAAAAAGTGAGGAGAAATCACAGGGGCGCCGTGAGAAAATGTTTGTGTGCGCAGCGCATCACACGGAAATAGGGCGCCTGACTGGAGAGAAAGGAAAGGAGGACCGATTCATGGAAGATGAGAGAGGAAGAAGGAGAAGGGAGGAGAAGAAGAAGTGGTGGAAGAATGAGGATCAAGTGTATAACTTAATGAGTTAATCCACGGTGGGAATCGTGCCTTTCTTCTGGGGATCGACTATTGGCATCGAAATGGTGATTTGAGATACATTGTCGGGAGATACGAGTAGAGAAACATATTTGTGTGCTCGAAGACTATTCAATCAGTAGTAACGTCAAGGACTCAGGGGGAAGGATAAGGAAGTCACCTGATGAAAAAAACACGAAACAAGTGCCACTAAATCAAGTTCGCTAGCACTCAAATGAACCCAAATGAACACGGAATATCTAATTGTCGCTACGCCGATGAGGAGAGAGAGACGTGGCTGCATAATTATAGAGAGCCAAGTGAATTAGAGAAGGTAGGTGGCAAACATCTGAACGCAGTAGCACATCAAAGTATTCCGAAGATCTGATCGATTCTTTTTCGTTGCTTCGTAAAACTTTTTGCTTTTCGTATTATCATGAAATCGTGTCCAAACTTTCGCTCTAGAACACGATTAACACATCTCCTTTAATGTTTTTCGTTTGCTTTCGGCCTCTGCGAAATTAAATTTCGCTCTGCAGACTAAATGTTCACCGTTCACACACCATTCAACAGCTCGTGCAAAGACGTACGACGTCAAAGAGTTTGTGGTAAAGATGATGAGATAGAGTAACTGAGCCAACGCATGCAATTAGTGGGCGGCTTTCAACATAAAATTTTGCACACTCAAATGAAACATCGAAAACCACGCAGCAACAAGGAAATTTCGAATTTAACAAATTGTACACTGAATAAAGGTTGCAACAAATGTATAATTAATTTGTGCGGATACCGGAATTAAGGCACTTTAATTGTCGGCTAATAGACCCAGTGAGAAAAATTGGATATCAAATACGGATCTACACATTTCTAACTATCTGAGCCAATATGTGAAGTGACTGTTCAATACGAAGTTGAACGGGCTCATTTTCAAAAAAAAAATGGATAACATACGCGAAACTTTAAAGTAGAATGTGCATTCTTGAAATGGTGGGGAAAGGTCTCTCTACACATGCAAGGAGATCATCAGCAGAATGAAAACGGACGGCGATGGAACAAAAAAACGGCAATTTGGAACTTCTTTGAAACTCTTTTCGCAGAAAAATGAAGAGGAAAGGCGATGCCATTGGGAGAAGAGAGGAAGAGCCAATGTGCATACAAAAAGGAGAGACGCACTTCCGGTAGGTCAGAGGGCACGTGATCATTAATCTACTGGAAGGCGCCGAGCCATGAACTTGGACCCTATTTTGACGCAATTTCTTGTCCCCATTTCCGGAAGTTTCACTGGAAAGTGTGATGAAGTGTCTTGACCACGAGTAGCAGAGGGGAAAGAAACTAACAAAGATCGTTTTCGTATTTGCTCATATAATTGCGACGGCGCCGTTCATTTGTAAAATAAAAGGGGAAATCGGAGACACGGGGAAATGAGGAGAGCACTCTTTATAAAATAGGTTTGTTTGCGCAATTAAATAGCACGCATACGCAGAAAAAGAAGAGAAGAGAATAATATTATTTTATTTGGGTATTTGTCACGTTCCCGTCGAGTAAACTAGACTGACAATTATTGAATACACGAATTTTCCAGCTCGTAAAAAGAGAATTAGTGGCATGAATGCACTCGATAACCAGATTGAAGGGTGCTTATCATCATTAGCAGCCGATTGTAAACCAGGGACCGAACAACCAAATGCACGATAACATCCACTTGCGTCTGGCTTTTGGCACGAAAAACGAGAATCTCGCAGATCTGTGAAACGAACGAACAATAATAAATACTCCTGAATTTTTAAGAAACAAAAAACAAAATACTACATACACGCTCATGAATCTACTAGTTTCTACTAGTTTATTTTAGTCTTCTCTCCTACTCACTGATTAGATTGCATATAAATACTGAGCGCATACAAAATGTGCATGCTGGCCTGATATTCCGAATTTGCACTCTGCTCTACCGAGTGGTGCTCTCAACGAGATTACTTCTCATCATTAGCTTCTTCCCGCACAAATTAGCCGCCCGTTTGGTCCACTGTAAAATGCGCAAAGCACTCAGTGGAAATGAAGTAGGTGAAAGACAACGAGGATTCCTCCTTTCAAAGATCATGAAAAGCATGGAAGTGGCGGGGGGGGAATTCAGTGAGTGAACCGTCTATGTAAAAATATACCACATTAGGCTGGCATTCAAGCTTTCCACCATGTGGAGGCGATATTTCATAAGTGTTTTCGCGTTCGAGAGCCCCCAAAAGCACTGTGAGCACTGCACAAATGCAAGTGGAGCATGGAATTGATGGAATAACATTGGACGAGGGACAAGGAGAAACCACAAATAACAAGTTTGCTTTTTAAAAGTATGGATAGAAAAATAAATCAGTAGAAATATCGGAGCATTTTGAGATTAAAATCTGAGCAATCACGTGAGAGCATAAGCGATGTTTCATTTATTACAACTCCTCGTTCAGTTTACGATCGAAGCAGTAATCTTTAATGGTTTCTTTCAAGTGCATTGTAAATAAGTCAGCTGCAACAGAGGCAGGGGGCAATTATTTTGCCTAGAATATGGGTAATTATTCTTTGTTGCTGTTTTGTTGACTAAAATTAAAATTTAATTTTTTTATTAATTAAAGATCTTGAAAATAACGATTGGCGGCAGTGCGAAACATGTTTATCATCGGTGCGAACAATGGGAAACCCGTCAGTCATTCATCCAATCGAATACAGTCGTCAATATGTCATGAACAGGATCAAAATCTTGAGGTGGTTGATAATATTGTCGATGAAGGACAAAATTAGATCAAAAGGGGGAACCGGAAGTGAAAGACCGAGATTAGTTTTATGGATTTATCGATTATCTCATTGAGCGATTGATGATGTCAGATTCAGCTTCATCTCGCTTTTACGCTGCGTGTAGAAGGACCAGTAGACGATCTGAAAATAACTTAGTTTTCGTTATTTTACAATGCATTTTTTAACAATATTTAAGCAAAATATAAGCATTCAATTCGAACATTTCACTCTCAATTCCTTAATATTTGTAGTTTGTAGTCTTACATTGAAAATGGCGAAAAGCGTGGGGAACAACATGCTGGCGATCGTGTCGATTTTCTCTGGAGGCCAATTGACGAAGGCAGGAGGCCATTGGGGAAGATGGATACGGTAGGATCTGAGAAGTTATCGATTACTGAAATTGTGTACTCATTATCTCCAATTCTTATACGTGAAAAAATGTGGAGAAGTTGTAAAAGTAAAATAAATCGTACGCGAGTGATTTCCTGTCTAGTGGCAGCATGTATCGTTCGTCGTATCGACACAAACCGGGCGGCGACGATTCGAATGCCGTTTCCACCTGAGGTTTATCGATTGGTTGACTTTAAATTCATAAAAAATGATCTACCTTCTTGCAAATAGTGTGTTTCTTCTTGCCGGGTTGCTCGTCTTTGACCTAAGATGTATTAATTAGTAATTAATTGATTGATCAATTGAGATCTAAATGAGAAAAATAGTAATTATTGAATTGATTTCGCCTTAATATGTCATTGAATTGATTTAAACAGAGTAGTAAACTCACCTTGAACCCAACGATAGCCAATTCAAGAAGAGAACAGAATATGAAAGTCATCGAAACTAGCATCCATACATCTAAAATCACAACATTTTTTTTCTTTTAAAATTATTAACGATATTTCACATATTTGTCTAATTTAATTCAACTTACCGATCGCCTTGATGTAGGAGACTCTCGGCAGATTCCTCATGATGTTGCCAAACTGAAAAGTTCCGATGTGCTTTGGGCAGAATACATCAAATTAAGGCGATATTTGTAGTTAGTGTCTCATTGTTGTTGTTTTTTTCAAAAAAATATGTTTAAAAATACCCAACATACCTGGAATATCATGGCCAGTAGTGCATTAACTCCGAGCATCGTTCGGGCTGGAATCGCCCGCGGGCCAAGGGAGAACGAGACCCAACTGGAAAATGCAATATTTTGAAATTTTATGCAATATGAAAACTGGCGATGTTAGCTTCTATTCTACGTTTCTGTATACAGAGCCATTGCGATACTCAATACCTGATGAAAATAGTGAGATACGTCGGAAGATACGCCTGCATGAAGTACCAAATGTAGCGTCTGAATATAAATATGATATTTGTATTTTCGTAAATAGTGAATTCACCTCTCAAACACCAACTCGAAGTGCAATTCGTCCCACATTCCCGCTGGATATTCAAGTTCTTTCGCTCTGAAGAATACATTATTTTTATTTTGATGACTACAGATCAACAGCTCATTGACTAGGAAAATATTCATTTCGTCTAGGGTTGATGGTTTAAAGTTCGTCCTGAGATTTCTTCAAAACAATTTTATATACATATATGGTGAGGTAAGTGTATTTAACACACAAAACTCACACTGCCGTGTAAGCTAGCAGATCGTAGTCGGGCAGTACGATATCGCCCAATATTTGAATGGGAGCGATCATTTTTCCCGTGTCAGGATCGAATTTACTCGGCGCCCAGCTCATTTGTACCTCCTGTTTGTTGTAGTTGAAACTGCAATTGAAGGATTATGCAATTAGTAAATTAAATTTAACGACGATCTTCTCATTTGCAAAGATTATGAGAAAACAAGTTAGAGTTATTTCATAATTGCAAATTAGTGAGAATCGATTACGATGAGCGTGCATGGCTGCAGAATTGGCGGATATTCGAGGTAAACACGCCAAAGCAAGGATCGAAAATTGCGTTAGGCGACATTTTCAAACGCGTTAAATTGTGATGGATTGAGAAATGGGCACGTGAATTAGGAATGTAGCAAGACGTATAGAAAATGTTGACCTTTCATAAATGAGATTGCACTTCTGGACGTCCATTGGAAAGTTGGACAAATCCATCTGGCATGGTCCTTTTACTCGGGTTCGCTGTAACATTATCATTTCATTGTTTATTTTTTGATCAATACGTATTAGTTATCAAAATGTCGCCCAATTCGTTTCAACATCTTTGAAAGTCGATGGTTTCATGTCAGACACCACTTGTCTAATCATCGCAACTCCCCTATTCCTACGCACTAAGAACCGACTCATTCATCATTCTTTGCTCGTTCCTGAATGTTTCCTAAACTGCAGACTGACACGTAAGTTTGGACAGGAACGAAGTCAATCGCTAGAAAGGTTCAATCTTGTGGAAAGGAATCGGGTGGAAGGCAAAAGACCACAGAGCATGAAAAAGGAATGCAAAGGAACACAATACTTACGTAGTTTACCCATACGGTTCCATTGGGATACAGCATGAGGAAGATGTTTCTGCAAATTGGTCAATGGTTTTACTGCATTTGACAAGTTCCTCCTACTCACAAAAAAGACTAACTTAGCACATGTCATCGTCCATTGGACAATGGACTAAGTCCAGCGTTATGAACACGAAACAAGAGAGTTATCCTCTCTTATTAGCACATTCTCTCAAAATTAGTGCGTGGATGTTGACAGAACTAAACTACAACTTTCTAGTTTTTTTTGTGAGTACTCACTTGAAGGGCGAATCGTGAATCTGGGCAATTTTGCTGTTGATGAAGCAGCTATTTGGCGTCCATAATCGTTCGAGTACCTGAATTTGAACATGAATTTTCACTACACGATCGTATTTCGAACCTGATGATTCAATGAGAGATTCTGCTTGCATGGATTCAAATGCTCGAAGCAGAGAGCGGGGTCCAACCACATTTCATTGATGTAAATGTCCATCTGAAATTGAATTTTGAATACAATTTTGAATTTTCAAATTGTTCGTGCGTGTTTGAAGAGAGCTGATAAAGTTGATTAAATGTAAATGTAAAATGTTTGAAGAGATTTGTGTCTCAAACTCTAATCCAAAGTGTGCTCCTAAACGTAGTTCAGGTTCGTCTCTCGCTTAGTCGATCACTCATTGCCCTTAACTCTTCTCATTCGAATTTCCTGTTGTGAAACTCACAATATTCACGCTCTCAATGCTCACGAGACTTCTACGTCTCATTCGAATTAGACCAAAAATAAATATTCCCTGGGGCGACAGTTTCAGTACCTCGAAATCGTTGGTGATTTCATCAATCGTTGTGATTGCTTGAATCCAGAATTCGACGGTTACTTTCACCCCGTCCTCGGCTGAAAATGGAAAAGAATACTTTATTGCCATTCATACGTTTTATACTGTACTTTGAGAAGGACTGATGTACTTTTTTTAAAAGTGCATCACTTTCTCTCAAGTGATGGGTCTAGGTGATTGACGGAAGAAGACTGTCTTAGGACATACAAATAGTCCAAATTCAAGGACTTCACTCCCCATTCTCCGAAGCTCTCCTCTCTTGTCAGGAGAAGTTTTTCTAGAAGTAGACATCTAAGAAATGGTGAGCACTGTGTAGGAATTCACAATACCGATCTCTCTTTTCCAATAAGCGGACTTCACCCTTCCACATTTGCGTGCGTCATGTCTCAGTGTTTTGCCATTACACCACTCTTCTCTACTGCGTCACAACCATTATCTCTCTCGTATTGCGGGGAGTCCCAAAGTGGACGACCCGTTAATTTCACACACTTAATTAGAGTCTCGATTATGCGGGTAGACGCGCCCAGAGATAATGAGAGATGAGCCAGTTAGAAAGAGTGGAATCAACAGGGGAGGAAAGAACGATTGCTAGGAACTGTCATTCGCATGAAGTGAGAAGGAGACGATAATACAGTACACACTACCGTACCCGAGAAGCGGAAGTAAAGGTAAAGTTACTACCGGAATCAAGAGGACTTTACGCCGACAAGCGACTACTCTGCCCGGGCCCACCGGTAAGACCGGTTTGATGTAGGTACAGAAGAACGTATTCTGCGGACTACGGAAGTTGAATAGGGCTTACTCGGTATCCGGAATTTGTTATAGCCAGTTCCGTTAAGTAGCTTGTCAATGATCTGAATGTCCCGAGAGCAGTTCTTCTTTGGAGTTTCATATCGAGAACTCCTGAAATCGTTTTTCTCGCTTCAGAAAGCAGCCAAAGACGTATAGAAGCCATGTTTTTTTATCGTCTATACGGTTGAGTAGACTGTTTCCCTTTTTTAGCCTCTTTCTTGGTCTTTCTGGGAATTACAAGTAATCAACCAACGAATAAGTAGTTTCAGAGATTGGAATGATGTGATTTGGGTTTGATCAAATATTAATTACAGAATTTTTGATGAAATAAGGGATTAAATTAGTCTAACCTCGTGATATCAGCTTCGTCCTCAGATTCCTTCAACGAGTAATCTTCGTCTATTCTCACTGCTTTTGTGGATGCAAAGAGTGAGAGAAGGAACACTCTCAGCAACATATCAGCATTCACTGACAGTCTGGAATCCTTCTAGTACATTTGTTAGATCGAATAATACTATTCGTGAATAAGAATGGTCATTCGCGAGTAACAATGCATTATTCGCAAATAGAATTTTCCGATCTAACAATACTAACGTCTACTGTCGTAGTAGAAGCCCTAGTCACGGGTTCGAGGAACAATCAGAAATGGAAAAAAATGACGGGTTTCAATGATCGATATGAGACAGAATAAGGAGAGTTTGAGGACAAGGAACCATCAAGAAGAAGGGGAGATATGGCTCATTGAGGGGAGGAGGAAACAGGGTAATGAGACAGAGGAATGGAGAGAAATGAGTGGGAGATGAGGAGTGGTTGTAGGTACTCAGAGGGAAAGAAGACCACAAGTATTGGCTACAAGGCGACGACTTGGGTTTTTAAAACAAAAAAAAATGTTTTTTTTTAAAGTTTAAAACTTCGGCTCTCCAGCGTCTGATCGAAGCGAGTAGACTTTAAAAGTCGTCGCTCGGTAGCCCAGAAGTTTAGAGTCGTAGACTTATTTCCCTGTGAATACACTTCTGGAAGGAAGAAGAGACAACGTTCCGAGACTCGGCCAAAGTGTTTCTGGATTATGAGTGTGAGGGGGTAAAAGAAGGGAGGAAGAGGGAGGACTCAAATGAAGACCCGTTAATGCGCGGGTCTCGAGGAGCAATCGCTTCTAGCCATGCTAGAAGGAGAGAGGGAGGGAGAGAGAGAGAGAGAGAGAGAGAGAGAAAGAGATCGGAAGGATATTGTCGATACAAGTTGGATTCGACAGCTGAATCCGCCATTGAAAAGTCGTGGGAAAGCAATCAAACGAGTCCGGCTGGTTATGCAGGTAACTGGAATAATAGAAATCAGGGGTGTGACACGCGGAACGCTCCGTTGAACGCCCACGATCGGATCAAATAATGTTCTTTTGTTGACCCGTGTGATCGGTGAGATGACACTTCTCACTCTCAACAGGCAAATAGTGCGAGAAGTGCTAGAGGAAACAACAAAATGGGAACAATGAAAAAGTGAGAGAAGAAGCGGATCTCTGAAGGTGAAAAGAGACGATTCAATGGGAGGAGAAATCTAAGCGACGATGAAGTATCAAAACAAGAAAACGACACAAAGTCGGAGTAGGGAGAAGAACGAAAATATAAGAAGGGTAATTTATGCCGATTCAATTCGCCAACTAAATTGAGCCAAAGTTCGGAACCGAAACCCGCGCGAAAACGGCGAATAATAGACAGTGACGAGGTACATAGATTATACTTATAAAATAATACGATCATACCAAAAAGCCAAAACACGGACTTCCGTTGTTTACTACATAGGCAGATTGGCGACTCTCTCACCTTTGTGTGCTCTCTCGCATTCGGTAAACACAGGAAGTAGCATTTTGTTTAATCGTATCATTTTATAGATGTAACGTGCAGCAAAGTGCTTGGAGAGTTCATTTTTTTTTTGTTTTTTAGGAAGATGAGACTAAAAGTCGCGTGAAGATGAGAAGGGTTGACGAAAGAATGACTGATGTAGATTATCCAGCCACTTGAGGGGCGGGGGCTCAGAGGGTGAGAAGAGGAATGAATGATTAGAGAGACTCAACTACGAAATAACGAAATACAGAAGAGTTTACAAACTATAAACTACGAATTTCATTTTCAGTTTCTTCGATCTATTGATTGATTAAATTACAGTAAATTGGCTAGCATGCTTCGAAATGGGTCGTCCATTGACTTGCAACATGAGGATAACCTCGACTGCTCCTCATCTCAGGAGAGGTTTGCCACCCAGTAATAAGGAGGTGGTCGAGACCGCCTTGATGGAGAACCGGTTACTTTTTACCTTTAACTACTAAGTAGGCACTTTGAATTCCTTGAGTATCGTTATTCTCACTAAATCGACGGAGCTCGTGTGGGGGCGCCCCAACCGGGTGTCAAGCACGTTTTATGGTTGACTTCCGACAAGGTGGAGAGAAGAGAGAGAGAGAGAGAGAGAGAGAGAGAGAGAGATCGCGAAAGGGGGCCGTCTGAGACTAGCCTCCAAACGTACGCAAATCATGCGGAAAATCGTCAAGTTGGTGGAATCCGGGCATCGGTTACAGTGGAATGGAATGGAAAAGTACGGTCACATCATCCAGAAAGTTCGACAACGACATCATTTCTCGGTACACTCTCTGGTATTTATTTCCGGGTTGGATACCGGTATAGCCCGCGCTTTCCACGTATCGACACCGGTATCCCGGAATAATTTCCAGGAAAGACCCCAGTCTGACCTCAGCCAGGAAATAAATACCAGAGCTGTGGAAAGAATTTATACTACGGGACTGCCTGGTTGTGAAGCTCAAACAAGGCCTAATACTCACAATAATCACTCGATCATTGTGAAAAAGGACAGGATCGGCGGGTGTTTTCGTTACTTTTCTTTTCCATTCGGTATTTGACAGTTACTTCGACGGAACTACCAGACGAACTCACACAAATACGATATATCCGATGGCAAAACAACGAAGATTTCTGGGGATGGCAGGGCTTTTAGCGAGAACGAATCAGTCAGAATCATCGGAAGGACTATACTGAGGGGCGGATTGAGAGAGAGAGAGAGAGAGAGAGAGAGCACTCAAAATTACGATGATTTATAGTAGGCGCCGACGGAGTTCTCACCGATTTATCTGATCTAAAAGAAGACCTGAGTTTGAAATTCTAAAAAGGTGTGAATTCAGATTCTTTCTAGCAAAAGCGCGAGTAACTAAAGAGATCTGCTGCTAACTGCAAAATTTCCGGAATAGAAATATGTAAACGAGTCGGATGTGCGAGTTTCTAATAGGAAGAGGGAAGAGATGAGCTCACAACCAAAAGAGGCTGGAATCTTGAGATAAACCCGCATAATATTAGCGACTAGATCAAATTCTTCGCCTCAAAACCAGCTCAAACCCTAAAATAGCATCAGAATCCAATCGGAGCAAGCAATAAAAACTAGTAAACGGGGCCTAAAAGCGGCCCAAATTTTGGCGGGCGACGCGCGACCAAAAATATGGAGGGAACCGCCTCAGAAGTAATCTCGATAGAGGAGAGTATTAGGAGAGACAAGAGAAAGAGAGAGAGAGAGAGAGAGAGAGAGAGAGAGAGACCACTTTTTATGAGTTTGAGAAACAGTGGAAGGATTAGAAGAAAGAGAAGGCGATATATCAGTTCGCACGGCTTAAAGAACACCCGATTTCGGCCGACTTTCGGTCACATTTTAGAGTGAAGCTCGCAACAAAATCGACGGGAAACACATGATTCCAAACCTAAAGAAAGGGATGATGGTGAGAGAGCGTGCGACAGTGAGAGAGTCCCTCTCGATTTCACACGCTCTCTCGCTCCAACGCCCTTTCTGTTGGGTTGGCCGACCAGTGGAATGATGTGAAAAGGGGGAAAATGAAGAGCCAGTAATGAGTAGTTAGACAAGAAGTTGCAGGAATTTCCTGGAAGTCTAATTCCGGGATGTGGCTTCAAGTGACGAAAAAGCACGAAGGAAGGTGAATCGACGGGAGAAGAGAGGTTGTAGGAGAAGAGGTTGTCCCTTGAATTACACGGCATTAGCACGTTGGAGGAGGGGAAGGAGGAGAGAGAGAGAGAGAGAGAGAGAGAGACGACCCATGTTTTGACACTCGTCATCGAGAGACTGGAAAAGATACCGGAAGTTCCCTTTCTGTCGTTAGAATGGAGGGAAAGATGTTCCCGAGGAGTGCTAATCAAGTCTCCACTGATGTCTAGTACACTTGGAGAGAGAGAGAGAGAGAGAGAGAGAGAGAGAAGAAAGAGAAGAGAGGAGTTAAGTTGGATCGAAGATGTGACAGAAGCTATTAGAATCATCCGAGCAGCTGAGGCCACCGTGACATCTGAGGGAATGTACTGTTCCTTTTGAGGAGAAACCGGGAAGTTGTCAGAAGGGCAGAAAGGTTTGATAAGAGGAGAACAAAGACTGAACAAGCCATTAGATCAGTCATTGAAGATTAGTCGAGCCGGAAGGAGTTCCGGTCGGGCCTGCTTTCTACAATGGCCAAAACAATGCGAGTCTTTACCGCCAATTTACACACATAATTCTGGCGAGCCTATGCAAATTGCAGCAGACAGTTAGAGAGTGCGAAAAAATAGCATGTAGAGATAGATGGTCACTCCAGAAATTCTATTTTGGCGTTTTGCCAAGAACTTTACACAGGAGGAAGTCGAAGTGCACCTTTTCTTCGTGGGGGAATCGACGTTGAGTGAATGGGACAAGTGTTTTGTACGGTCATTGGCTGGCTTATCAAGAACTGAACCGACAACAAAATACCGAGAAAACGGGGGAAAGTGCAGTTAGGAGAAGCGTCCCGAAGAAGTTTATTGAGATGGGGAAATTGAGTCTCGAATCGACCAAACTTACGTGTATGAAGAGAACGATGAGGATAATGGAATTGGTTCACCCTAGGGTGGTCGTTCCATTGCAAGAGGAGTTCATCACAGAATACCAGCGAGATAAAATTAGAGAAAGAGGGAATGACCGAGAGAGTGTACTAAACGAGAGAGTAAGACAACGAGAGAACGAGAGACGCCTCGATGCTGTGGTTCATACAAAAAGACAAGGAATACTTCCTTGCAATCAACAAAGAGGGGGCTGAAATTGACAGTTCGAACGCATGAAATCGACAGCCGTTTCCTCCTTGAGAGAAAAGTTCGGTGGCTTAGGGGACCGAAATTAAATTCGGATAGAGAACATGTGAGAGACGATTCTGCGAAAGCAACTGAGACAGGGGTGACAGGTCGACGAAGAGAGAAGGGCTCGGAAGTGGATTTAGGCATGACTCTCTCTCTCTCTCTCTCTCGCAGTCTGAGAGTACTCCTCCTCAGATAAATAGAATTGCTAGCAAGTGTTCTCTTATGCAGAGGAAGGAAGTTGAGACGCGTTTCTGAAACAATTACTCGAAGGAGAAGAGGAGGTCCGAACTAAAGAGAGAGAAGTCCAAACAATCATAGTTGAGCGTGATCTCCAATCTTTTATTCTACGTCTGAAACAAATAAACGACTAGAATGCAGTCGTCTTCCTGTCTGCGCGTCGAATACTCGGAAATTATTCCAGGAGAGTGGTGATTTCTGAATGCTAATATGTACGGGAATAATTTAATAATCTCAGAAAAAGGTGTTTGACCGTCGATTCGCGTCGGTTAAATATTGTAAATTGTTTTGACAAACTTCAAATGCTGCCATTTTTTGTAGGTGACTGAAAGGATGGGCCAGATGCCGGCACATGTCTGTTAGCTCACACTTTTTTCATATGCGAGATCATTCAACTAATGTTGTAAATATTAGTATTTTCTAGTAATGCAAACATAGAAAGATTAAGCAAGCGAATTCGCTTGTCAGCAGAAAGTAAAATCTTGGAACTGTTTTTGTTTTCTTCCATGGCTATCGCGGTGCGAACGAAACTCAGTATTTTTTGTACGCAAACGGGCTCAACGAGCTCATAAACCAGGAACTGATTTTAGTCTTCGATTAACAGAAAATACATAAATGAGAATTTATCAGAGATCGGCGTAGCGCACACAAAATGTGGAAATTCGATTACCAAAAAAATGGAGAACAAAATATTATGCGAGAAGTGTATGAGCCTTTCAAGTGGGGAAGAAAATGTCCATGAGAAAGAGAGAGAAACGAACGGATGCATAAGTGAGAATAGGGGGAAATGTGATCAAATTCATGGTTTGGGTTGGAAAAAGAAGGTAGACACGATAATACAACTTAAATAGACAGGGAAGTAAGCGGAATAAAGTAATGATTGAATGGTGGCAATCAAATGTTTTGAACACTCGAATAAATCTAGAAATACATGGAATATGAAGTAATTGAGCACACGGGAACAGTGAAATTGCATGATTCTGAAGGGGAAATGAATGAATTTAGATGACAAAGAAATCCTACGCAAGCAGTTTATGTTGACAATTCACGCGAAATTCGGGATATGCTGCAGGAAAATACGAGGTAATAAAACGAAGAAGTGAGTTCACAAAGATCACAGAAAGAGTGGGGGATAATCGATTCATATCACTCGTCTAAGCACTTGTCTCCCTATAAGTTGGTCGATAGGCAGCCGAGGGAGAGGGACGATACGAACCAAATTGCTGCTGAGACCCGAATTGTTGAGATGAAGCATAGGGAGGATAGCCCTTCTCCAGTAGCGGCTCCTCTCTCAGTGGACCACGGAAGTGAAGATCCGACGCGCTAAACAATAAGAGATAACCGGGAGCCGGGCAATTGGCTCCTCGACGGGAGCCGGGACCGGGCTTTAGATCATCGTCGTGGTCGGCCATAGAGTAGTCGGACGCCTGAAGAAAAGCGCGAGAAGTGCGGGGTGAACACAAGGGACGGCACGGCACACGACTAGAGAGCCAGAGCCGGCTCGTGAGATCAGGAACCGGCAAGTAGGGAGGGAAATGATGGATCTCACGAGCCGGACGAAGAGGTACATAGGGACAGGACGAGAGAGAGGATGGTTAGTGATTTGAGCATGCGGGGGAAACTAAGAGAGAAAGGCATGCACTGTAACGAAGGAGTGCATCTAGATATTTCTACTGCTTGAATTTGTTCTAGAGAATAGAGAGTAAAGCTGCACCACACTATCACTCCAACTATCACTTCTACTCCACTCAACTTACTGTTGTCACATGAAGCCGAGCGGTAGTTTTGCACAATTACCATTTTCGAGAACTATCTCACACACTTTGTAAACTACGCGCGATCACAGGACTTCACTGCACTCAGAGAAAAATTGCTTCGTCGCATGCATGAAGTAATTAATTACTTCTATGAAAATGCACGTTTACTCAATTTGAAGTAATCAATTACTTCTATTGGTGATGTATCGTGTTTCCACAGAATTAATTATTTGATGCATGCGATGAAATGATTTTTTCTGTGAGTGTGGGTACTTTTCATCTCAACATCACAACGTCTATCTATCTATCCTACTTTGTCATTGTTGGAATGTGATGGGGCTCCGCACTCCAAATCTCGATGGGCACCTCAGTTTTGCTACAAAATGCACGAATCAGCCACTAATATCTAGTTTGTCGCGCCGTTGTTAGCCGGGCTCGGGCGAGTTAATTTGGTTAATTACATGAATAATTAGAAAACTAATCAATACCTGCGGGACTCCTCGGATCCGGAGACGAATTTGTAGGTGGTGGTGATGGCACAGAGGAAAGCGAGAATCCAACAGAATGTACCGAGAAGATGGAGATAGAAAGCGTAGCCAATCGATTGCTGCCCATTATAATTTGTTAATTTTAAATTTGTTAATCGCTCTGTTATCGTACTAGTACATTTGCAGCGTTTACTTCTTCTCAACTTAGTGATGTAGTTAAAGTGATCATAATCGATAGTCTAAGTGAATGTGATCATCCGATCGATAAATAAATCGATACCGTACCTCGTAAGTGCCGACCATTCCCTGGACGAATCGATTATCGACTCTGTTGGCAGCAAGGAAGAAAATTCCATCGGCGATCAGAGAGAACAACACTGCAATTATTTCTCCTTTTCAAGTGTCGATTTCTTTTTCATATCGCCGTTATTACTTATTTCTCAAGGATTCATGTTTCGCGAATGGTAAGACGTGGCGGAGAGATAATTGACATTCTTGAGATATTTTTCTATCGTGATTCTTCACAGGATGCAGATAATCATTCAGAAGCCCTATCGTACAACGAGAAATTTAAATTAAGCAATGCCTTAAAATATTTTTTTCTATTGTGTTTTAGAAATCAATAAACGTCTTACATGCGATGAATAGTGAGATGGTGAAGCAGAATGCAGTCGGAGGGAAGCAGGGAGCGCAGCAACCAGTGCAGATTGATACGAAGGCAAGAAGAATGGAAGAGATGATGAAGAAGAGAATAGCCTTGTGCCACGCTGACATTGTTGTTAAATTGGAATTTAAATGTAATTTCGAAGTGGTGTTATAACGAAAAATAATTTTCGAAAAAGTGATGCGTCTCAGACACTTTAGATATTGATCATGTAGTGATCATGTAAACATATATCGGATCTTTTCAGGAACATTGCACTGAGAAAAATGAATTTCGCCGCTCTAAATGCACTATTCAATTGACATTTTCTGCCAATCCAATAAATTCAAAATTGCTTTGATCACTCAGATCTTCTTCTCACCCCAGAATCGATGATGTTCACTCTCTCCGGCTGCTCCATCTTCATCGATGTTATTGAGTGTATTCTCAATCACTTGCTCAGCGGAATTGTCGAACTGAAATTATTTTTAAAATTCATGAACAGTACCTGCCATATCAGCTGTAAGTGACTACTGAATTGTGTTCATGCTCTATCTTGACGCATTTGTTAAAAAGTATTGAGACACCAAAAAAACGAAGCGGGATCGTGAAAGCTTATAGGTAGCAGTAAAAATCTCCACAACTTTTTCCAATCAAACTGAGAGATTTGATCCCTGTAGAAGTATTCTCCACTCACTTTGTACATGCAATGAAGTGGTGACTCATCATAGAAATCTCCCACAGCCACTACGTGTTTCTCTGCCCGAATGCAATCCCACCACAGACCGTGCTGAAAATGACAACTTTTTTAATTGGGTATAATAATGGTTACTCGAAAGAAAATAATTACCAAAACTCGTTTCAATTTCCAATAACTGAGATTGTTTCAGACTCGATTTTAGCATATAATCGAGGAGAATAATTTTTTTCTGTTCATTGCATTCGAGTTCTTGGTGTACAAATGCAAAATTACAATTTCGTTGGTTCAATAAAACTAATGGTATTACCTGATGTTCGGCGCGGAATTCTCGAATCGCGACTACTTGCCATGCGGGAGAGAAAACTCCTGAAATTCATTTCACATTTGCCGCCACAAATTGTATTTTTTTAAAAAGAAATGCATTATTTCTTTCTCAAATTTGAGATATCATCTTATATAATAATCTGTCGTGGTACTAAATTCAGCTAATGTCTACATGAAGAAAAAAAGTAATGCGAGAGTTTGCATGTATTTTAATAGCCAACGAGATCATTTTGACACCACGGCTGGATATCTTCAGCGGTAATTTCTCTTACCTGCCGAAGTGAGAATAAGGCCAGCAAGGATGAGAAGAACCGAGAGGCCGAGAAGGACTTTCTGAGATATCGACGCCATCTGAAATGAGTCTCAACTGGAAAAGAGAAGAGTACGGTAACAGAGAGTAATCGATCGTCTCTGTCGATCAGCTGTCTCGGTCAACAAGAAAGAGGCAGTGAATGGAGCAATGAGGCGAGAGATGGCAAGAAAATGCAATCGATTGGGTAAAAGAGATGAGTCATTCCCCGTTTAGAGTTAGTTTACGATAGATGTCGGGACTGAAACGCGTTTCGCAAGAAGCTCTGCTCAATATCACTAAGCCAGCCATCGCCGGAAGTTGCGAAAGCGCGTTTCGCTCGATTTCGTGCCCTCGGGCATGCATTCACTCCCAATTCCAATCAATGAACTGCCTCTGTGCTCTCGAAGTGTCGAGTACTACTCAGTAGTGAGTGCACGGAGAGAGAGAGAGAGAGAGAGAGAGAGAGAAAGAGAGAGAATGTGAGAAGAAGAGAGAGAGAAGAGAGAGAAAGATCGACAGGGAAATGGGTGAACCGGTAAAGTGACCGAATGTGCAACACTGAGACAACGATTTCACGTTCTACAATTAGATTTTAAAGCGAATTATCGATCTAAATTCGAGATGATTACCGAGAGAGAGAGAGAGAGAGAGAGAGAGACGGTTGGGAACTAACAATCGGTGCTTGGTGACAGACGGTAAGTGAGACTCAAAGCACTCGACTCTTTGTTCCCTGCAACCGATGGCACAATAGGGGTTTGGAGTAAATGGGATTTGAAGAGGGATAATAGACCGATAAATGGTGCTAAGTCACGAGAAGCTACTTACATGGAATTAACTCCACGACTAAAATATGCCGCCATGTCTCCGACCTAAGCGGCGAGAATTTCAAAGTCGTCGCTCCGTAGCCTTTACTAGGGGAATCGTGGACTTATTTCCCCGTGAGATCGATAAAGATGCTTAGTCACAGTTGGATATGCAGAAGAGGACAACCACCGGAAGGCTCTCTCTCTCTCTCTCTCTCTCTCTTGGTCACTACTACGCCCTATTGTTGCTATGGAGACTGGGATGGAATGGGGAGATGCAAGGGAGAGAGAGAGATTGTGCAGTCGGATTGTTATTGCGCATGGACACTCGTGGTGGGGAGAACGGTAGTTCATGAGAGAAGGAGGGAGAGAGAGAGAGAGAGAGAGAGAGAGAGAGAGATCGGGTGAGGTGAAAGGTATGCGATATGAGGAACGGAACGGGAGTGTCGCATCCTTTATTTGATTTCACTGACTATAAGTGGATCGCCCTTATGTTAGACAGATCGATCGGACGAAGTAACCCCTATTGGTTTTGTGTGTGCTCTATACGAAGGAAACGATTGGAATTGATGGAACGCATCACTGCTCCTATCTACCCATTCATATGCGAATTGGGGAGAGAGAGAGAGAGAGAGAGAGAGAGAGAGATAGTAGTGACCAGTCGGGTTGTTGGAGGACGAACATGAGCAGAATAGCTTGATATGTGATCGGAAGTGGGCAAAAACCGAGAATATACTGGGGAAAATGTTAGCGAAATTTAAGTAAAGTTTGTCAACGCAGTAAAGACGTACAAGATAATTTTTCTAGTACGCCTTTTTAAATTACGGTCAAGTATGCTCTTCGATCACAATAAACCATAGTGGGAAGCAAATAAAATCAATCGATCGATGCTCAGCGGGGATCATGCCTCTCATGCAATGACCTAGTAGAAGAGAGATGGAGAAAGATGCGAAATCGCGCCCCCGAAACCAACTAGAGAGTGAGTCGTTCATGGAGAGTACAGAGAGGCGCGAGAAGATGAGAGAGTGGGGAAATTGGAGAGAGTCAGACGCGAAAAGAGCCCGATAGTGAAGGTCCGCTGGGCATCGTGACAGGGGCAACCTTGAAATCTCCTCCCTCCTTCTCCTCCCTTCCGAATCGGGCGAGTCAGGTAGAAAGGGAAGGAAAGGAAGATAGTCCCTGGGTCCAAAATGATCCCTTTGGTTCCAATTTGGGGACCAGGGAAAGTTAGGATGCTGAGAACTAAGTGCGATTAGCAGAAATACGCAGAGAATAGGATGATAAAGCGACTTTCGATGGTGGAACTGTGGGAAGCCCTATAATCACTGGTTATATTACTGAGTGACAGGGTGGCTTTACGGGGGGACTAGTCACCATGCTCCAACTCTCTATTCAAATGAGGTCGATGTTGACTGTCTCTCTCCACTTTGAAATGACCCGAGGGTGGAAGGGAGTCTTGGTTACCTGCCAGTCGAGTGACAATGGAGGGAAATGAAGAGAGAGAGAGAGAGAGAGAGAGAGAGAGAGAAAGAAAGAGAGAGAGAGAGAGAAAGAAAGAGAGAGAGAGAGAGAGAGAGAGAGAGAGAGAGAGACGAGAAGGCAAATTAGAGAAAGGAACGACGGAAATTGGGCAGATGGAAACAGAACGGAGAAGGATTCGTTGAATTGCATAACCGTGAGGTGAATATGGTCTGCAATCCATACTTCGCTCCCTTTTGCTTAAAAACAGTACATGCGAATAGCAATGTCAATGAGAAAGGAATCCATTTAAGAGAATACAACTGTTTGTGTGCACCGATGCGCCTAAAGAACTGTTGCAAGATATTCATTGCACCAAGATTCATCGGAGAACGAACAAGACGTGGAGAAGACAAAGTAACACTGCCAATGGGGGGTTTGGTGCGATTTGGTGTTGGAACGAAGGAAAATATGAACAAAAGTTTATGGTGCATTCACTATCATCAGTCACTAATGCTAATGAGACGTTGACTTAGTCAAGCGAAGAAGAATCAGCAGTGAAAGACAACTCGAGGGGTGAAATGGTGGAAGCAATGAGTGATTCTCTCTTCTCCCACAGCCCTCATAAACCCCGATGATGAGACTATCCCCTACTCATTTCACCTTCGCTTTCTCTTACCTACTGCGCAAGATGGTGCGGAAATAGTCAAGTGACCTTCAATCGATAGGAGAAGGATGAAAACGGCTCCACCCAAGCAGTGTCCACAGATTTTTTTAAAAAGTTTTGAAAAAGTTTTTAATAAGATCACAGAATGAAATTCCTTCTTTTAAATTACAGAGTTCCCGTTTGAGATTTTAGAGAATTTTACATTCAGAGAATCAAACAAAGAAAACGTGAAAAATAACCCGTATGTTACCGAAAGCGCCCAGGGAGGTATGCAAAGTAGTCGCGATTGTGTGGAGAAGGTGAGTCAAGGAGAGGAATTGCGGATTCGAAAGGGAAAGAAGAGAGAGAGAGAGAGAGAGATGGCGAAGGTGGAACATTTTATACCTTGGGGGGATGGGCTCTGATCCACCCTTCAAGGGGAAAATAGAGAGCCCTCAGGCGATGGATGACCTCATTTCGGACTATGATCTTCCCGGCTGATTCAATGTGAGAGAGAGGTTTGGTATGAGAAGAGAGAGATAGAGAGGGAGAGAGAGAGAGAAAGTTGGAAATGATCCGTCTGTTGAGATGTGACTGTGAGATAGCCACGCGTTTTCCGCCCATCTCACATTGACACGATCTCTCCTCGGTTTGAGAAAGACGAGAGATAAGGGGATTGGAGGAGAGAACAGAGATAGAGATCTCGATGAAGAGAAGGTTTAGTGTGGAGGATCGCCTTAGGGACGGAAAGTTCTTTTGAGGACGGCAGTGACCCGAGAGAGATGAAATCATAAGAGGATTTGAATGGCGAAGAAAGTAAGTAAAAACCTTTGGAGAAATTCGGTAGTGGCGCACGCACGGACACACAGATAGACAGACAAAAATGCAATCACATTCACTGACGTTTGAAATAGTAAGAAGTAATGAGAGAGACGATCCTAAGTGTTTTGGCCCAATGTCAAGATTGAATTCGTGGCGAGACCAACAATTGGTACGAGCTAAATTGGTTGTTTCGCATCTGGCTTTCTACAATTGCATAATTTGATCAGGGCATTGTTCAATCTATATTGTAAACACATTTGAAATGCTGAGATTCTCTTCATTTCCACTCACTTCCACACTTTCCTCCCATCGCGTGCGGTCATTTCAAGGTTTGTTATTTCACTCTCTCCTCGGTTTCTCTCGACTCACAGGGAAATAAGTCTACGTCTCGATAAGTCTGAGGTGGCCAGCGACGACTTCAAAGTCTAACAGAGGCAGGGGAGCGAGTCGGTTAAACTTTGAAAGTCATCGCACGGCAGCCCAGAAGTCGTAGGCTCATTTCCCTCTGAGGAAACCATCAAAAGCTTCTGGTTGAGAGGGAAACCCGCAGTAGCCAGGGAGAATAATGGAAAGCCAACCTCCGCCTCAGGAAGCGTACGCTATTTGCAATTATATTTCGAAAAAAAGATTATTTTACGATTTATTTAAATATATTAAATATTAATCATCAGGATGGTGGCAAAGGCGATAGCCGGTGAGGCGGCCGCTGCGACTTCCTCCAAATTCGGGAATCTTCAACTTCCCGAGGAGGTACGGTAGATGAGGCTATCAATAACTGAATGCTTGATTACTGTAGCTGTAACGATAACTTATCATATTCAGCGCGATAAGGCTAACTACTTTGGCCACATCACATACAGACACACCGGCTCGCAGGTTATGGCGATGAGGCAATTTCGCGATGTGAGTATCTGTTCATTCCTGTGTTTACCAGCCTTCTGGCACGGTGCCAAGACTACAGTATCTCTTCTTTTCAGTTGGTGCTCAGCGGCAAGAAGAATCAAATTGTGAAGATCATCTCGGAGATTCTGCCGTCTCACGACCAGGAATTACGATATCTGACCAGTCTCTTGCTCAAGAGAGACAATCCCGAACCGACCAAGGTTATTGCATAGGGATGATGTAATGTAACTGCCAATTATCATTGTACTAACTTACATTACTTTCTAACCATACAGTAAAACTACAATAGGGGTGGCAGTCTTACCTTACTAAACCGTACTACCGTATCCTACAGTAACCCTACCGTACTCCAGGAGGCGCTTCTCTCAGCGATCACTCTCGGTTCTCGTCCTCTCGTCGAGCTCATTCTACAGTTGTTCGCCGATTTCCCGCACGAGGAACGCTCCGGTAAATTGGAAATGTGTACTGCGCACCACCAACTCAAATTGTAATGTTCACTCCGCAGGCTGCACCAACTGTCCGATGTTCGCACCGCACATCACACCGCTCATTCTCGCCTGCTCTCTCAACAACTTTGCCATCGTGGAGACGCTGCTACTCCGAGGACATACCGTAACCATGCCACACCACGCACAATGTGAGATGTCAACGCCGCACGCCGTACTGCAGCCAAGAAAAGACTGACAAAGGCCCAAAAAGAAGCGGCTCTCCCACCTTCCCCTCCCCCTATTAATGGATAGTTCTGTGATCGCTGTAAAGTTGTTGAGATTGAATCACTATGTCCACTTTACCTAATGGATATAACCCTTTTGAAACATATCCTGCTATTCCCACCCTCTTCTTTTCTCTTCCTCAGGCAGTTGTGATTCCTGTCGTCTCGTCGCCAATTCGAACGTGGAACATCTGAGGAAAGTGGACGTCTACCGAGCCGTCGCATCGGAGGTTCTACTTCCTGGCCCCGACCCTGATCAATTGCCGGTTCTGTCAGGCGTATCTCTGGCTGGGGACGTCCGACCCGTTTGCTGCAGCTGCAGCACTCTCGACCGATTTCGAGCAGGCAATTGAGGACGACAACGTCGAGTTCGTGGTAAGTTTTGGCCCTTTATAAAAAAATAAAGTCAGTTCACGATACTTTTCTAGGACGTCTACACGCAGTTGCACCAGAATGTACAGAACTTTGCGCTGAGACTCGTCGAGCAGTGCTGGAAGGTGATTATAGTTAATTTATATTAATTAAATAGTTCATTAATTAATTAAATATTTAAATAATTTCTTTAATTGTAGGTCGAAGAGGTCGATCTCTTCCTCAGTCAGCGTTCCCTCTCTCTTCTCACAAACTGCCAGCAATCTTACCCGAGAGTTCGCATGGGACTCGATGCCTCACTCAAAGACGTCAGTTATCGATAGCTATCGTATCCCTTCGAAGTAAAGCTACCGTAACCCCAACCCCATTCCAGTTCTCCGCCAGCGTGCCCGTGCAGCGAGCCTGCACCAGCCTCTGGTACCAAGGTACGGACGGGTCCGATCCAAGATGGTACCGGTCCCGATTGCAGGTTGGGGCAACTTCGGGTCGAATTTGTCTCGGGACACATTCCGCATTGTTCGACACGTCTTTGCTTATCCATTCATCGCCCTTCTCTTCATTATTACCAATGGAAGCGTCGGAGGAAGTTTCAATGTGCCTCTGGCGAGGTAAGAAGAAATATATTAGAATATCGATGAGAAGTATCGGATCCGATTTGAAGAAGACCACGAATGTATCGTGAATTCTCTGTTTCAGCACCATGTTCCAGATTGTCTTGTTTCCCAGAATAAAATTCCAATTTTGATAAAATACTAATTGAATTTGAGATACATCTCTTACACTTCTTCCTACGTCGTTTTCCTTCTTTGTCTCGTCGGAATTCGCGTGGGTCGACAGGGATCGTCGATCTATGACAGAGATATGATGCAGCCAAGTAAGAGGGGAATATCAAAGACCAAAGATCAAGGACTAATTCCAGCCTGGCAATTGGTCATGGAACTGTACTGCTTCTTGTACGTGGTCGGCCTGCTGCTGGAGAGGTACGGTATATGCTTACAGTAACCCCGTCACTTACAGTAAACCAGATACCTCGAACTGTCTCGACGTGGTGTCTCTAACTACTTCTCACTGTGGTGGAGATGGTAACCGTTAATTATTTTAATATAATTATAAAATAAATATTTGAGGTTTGACTTCCTCCTACTCGGTCTCTTCATGCTCGCCTTCCACATCTGGTGAGTTACGGTCAATCACGAGTCTGACCGGCCGAACTGCCCTCTGATACTCTGTAGGTTGACCGCGCTCTTCATCGGCATCAAGGAGCCATCGATCATGAAGAAGATGCATCGTCGACACTGGGTAATGTAGCGGTGTTGCTTAATGATGACGTCATTTCTAAGTTATTGCCTAATGATGACGTAATTCAGCCGATGTTCGACTATTTCCTGCTCTACGACGTCTTCCTTGCAACAGGATGCATTCTCGCTTTCTGGAAATCCTTCTATTTCTTCCAATTGCTCAAGGGACACGGAGCCACGATTGTACGCACATCTTGACCTACCAATCGATAATCAACTCAATATTGCCTAGTAATGACGCAATCTTCAGATATCGATTGGTCGCTGCGTCTCTCAAATCTACTCGTACCTCTTTGTCATGGGTGTCATCATGTTCTCCTTTGCTATCGGTGCGAATTGCCTAGTGATGACGTAACTTCTGATTGTCTAATGATGACGTCATCAGGTCTCAATATTCTCACCTCACCGTACCTCAAGATGTCGGTGCACAAAGAGGACGGAACTGACGCCGAGAGCAGCAATTACTTTGATAGGTAATTTAGGTGGAAATCAGTTCTCGATAGCATCTACAATACTCCAGCATTCCAAATGCGTTCCGCCACCTGTACTGGGCCTTCTACGGCTACATGGAGTACTCGTCGTACCCGATGGAAGTGGGCAATGCCGGCCCTGATCAGGCTCCCGTCCAGAATACAGTATTAGCCATGGCTACTGAGGTACGGTAGATTTGCCATATTGATTTCCATTTCAGCGATCGTGTAATCGTGTAATGTGTGCAGTCTACGGCTGGATTAAATTGTGTTTCATAGATGATTTTTTTAATTACAGTACACAATGAATCATTTGTCAGGGCATCACAATGGCTTACTACGCTATTCTCGTAATCACTTTGCTCAATCTCATGATTTCCCTGCTCGTAAAGAAGGCCGACGAAGTCTTGGTGAGACTCAGATATTGCGTCATTCCTATGCAATCCTCCTCTCTCTCAGGACAATGAGGATCTCGAGTTCAAGTACACTCGAGCGTGCATCTACTCCGAGTTCTTTGAACCCTCCATCTCCGTCCCTCCACCATTGAATATTGTGAGTGAGATGGAGCTGAAATGTATAGATTCTTAAATCGCTCTTCTAATTACTGATTTCATTTCTCCACTCATTACTGATTTTATGACATTGTAATTGTAATAGTAATCGATCTGCGCACTTATTGGACCAGTGATTGTACCTCATTACATTGATACCCATGATTAATGCATCGTATTGCGTTATCCCTATGCAATCTCAGATTCACTGGATCTCTCGTCCAATCTTCTGTCTTGCCTCGGGCGACTATCAATTCCACTGGCCGGAGATCTACATCCGCAAGGATCTCGTTGATCCTTCCATTGAGAAAATCGACGAGGAACGAATCATCTTCGAGGTTGCCTAAGATTGCGTCATCACTAGGCAATCGATCGTCTCATCAGAATCTGCTCGTGATGATGTTCAAGCGCTATCGTGCCAGCAAGGAATGCCTCTACAAGTCGGCCTTCAGGGCCAGTGTCGAGGTTTGAATTCAATTCATATTTCGATTTTAAATGTGAACCGGAAGTTCCATTTCGCATGTATTTCAGAAAGAGAAGACAGAAGCCGTGCCTGCCAAGGTGACCTTCATGAACGACACCTAAGCAGCCACCATAATTGGTTCCTGAAATAAATAACTTGTAGATGAACTCTCTTGATTGCACTTCGAATATACATGCAAATAATAATAGTTTATCATGACATTCAGGTAGGGGACGCAAGCTCCGCCCCCTACCTTTCTCGACGAGAGGGAACAATTGTCCCAATCGAATGACAAGCTTCATTTTCAACCAAATCCCGCGTTCAAAAGTTTATTCGAGAGGTCTCGATCTACTCTACGAATGAGGCGTTGCGCACCTTGTTCTGACAACATTTAGTAGATCAAAAATTGACTGAAAGCCTCAAGAGTAGGTGTTTAGAACACTTCCAAATCACTGACACAGCTGCGCAAGTCTCAGTATAGGTGGAATAGCATGCTGAATCTATACAAACAAAAAAATTAAAATTTTATTAATCCGCATAATTGTCATTTGATTTTAAAGATATTTGAAAATCAGCAAAAATTTTTGCAAACCGGTGGATTTGAACCAGCGACCTCTTGTTTATAAAGATAGTGCTCAACCACCTGAGCCATGGGGGAACACAGGTAAGAAGCGCTCTTTCGCTCTCACAGTCAGTCAGGATTTAGAGATGTAGATTAGCTCCGCCCACTTCTCTCTTTCACCACTTTCTGTCGAATGACGCGCATTGTTTTTGAGGCGTAGCGCAGCTCAGAGACAAGATATCGACAAACGGCAAAAAGTATGATGTTATTGAGACCTTCGCGGTTCATTTGACCACATTTTCTTTCAATTAGCATGAAAATGGAAGATCACGTTGTGGCCCCTACATTCAGGAAATGAGTAATGTCTAGGGTGAAATAGGACCAATTGTGAGTGTACACATGATATAGTGATGAAAGCACACAAATCTCTATGAAAACGCGTCTCTTTATGGGCAATTGTAACTACTTACAAAAAGGGTTCGGACAAAGGCCCTGAGGGTGCGGTAATATAACAAATAGGAGATACGTCATGCCCGCAAAATGGCCTCTCGAACAGCGACAAAAGCGAGGGTGGGAAAGGTTAGGGAGGAGAGAGAGAGAGAGAGAGAGAGAGAGAGAGAGAGAGAGTGGGAGGAGAAACCAGTCTTTGTGCCCGCTGTTGCTATGACCGGAAGGAAGGTACACACACAAGAAGAGAGTATAGTACGACAGATTGAATAATAGGAAGGAAGACAAAGAATTGAAAAGAGAGAAGGGAGAGAGAGGGAGAGTGAGAAGGGCGGGACGAGAGAAGAAGAGGCGAATAATGTTGTAGGCGCGAGGAGGAAACAGTTGCAACTTATCTGATTGGAGGGGCCACTTGCAACGTTGTTTCGTTGTATTAGACTTCACACTTTCTGAACTCTTTCAATTTCAGATGACTCATTCAATCGTGTTTTCATTGATAGCACACGCGTTTCACTCATGGTGATGCATAGTCTCATCCTGTCCGCCCCTTCTATAGCTACCATATTCTTCCTCTCTCTCTCCCTAGAATCTCTCTCTCTCCTCTTCCAGTTCCAATCTCGATCACTCCGTTCCTCTCATTACCATTGGCACTCGACCCGTAAATTACAGATGGTTCCTTCCCCTCCGTCTCACTTTCCTCTTTTTCTCTTTCCGTTCCCCTCTTCCTGACTTTTCTTGTCAGATTGGAACACCCAATCTATCCCTCAAGCAACGAACGAATCAACGTTTTAGCTAATCACTCAATCATTAGACATCATCTATCACATGTCAATGTATCTTCCCCCACAATTCTGCACATTATCATTGCAAGACAGGAAAGTTTAATACAAACTTTTCAGCCTCACATCAATGTTCTACTGGTAAATGAATAGAGTTTACTCAGAGACATGTTGACTCCACACATTCCATACCCAAATTTAGATTACCTCTTATCGTCCAAAGTTTCTTTACTTATTGTCGCACCCATCGCTGGTGTATCAAATCAAGTAAGAAATATAAATTGAATTGATGTTTTCCAAATTTCAAGGCGTACTTTTACTTTTACAAATACTTTTACTACTTGTACTCCATCCCTTTCACTCGTTCCCAAATCCTCTCTCTCAACTCCGAACTCCTCTCTGATCATATTCTGTCTCAATGTTTACTCGCATAGACTAAGATACCGGAAATACGTTACAATCCCTGCAGGGAAGAGAGAGAGAAAGTAAGCTAATCGAGAAGAAGGAAGAACATTCGTTCTCTCCCACTCATTCAATGATTCTATCCAATGGTTTATTGCCCCCGGGACATCTCGGTTATTAATTGCCACTCTCGATTCCTGCTTTTAATTGCGTAACCTTTACAGTTCAATCCCATTCCATTCCCGTTTTTTCCAGAGAGGAATCGAGAACGAAGTAGTATGATAACCCTTTATTATCAATGTTGTCCCCTATTTTGTTAATGTTCGAGATCTGATGCATGTTTCTTCTTTCTTGTTGGGTATTCTTCTGTGTTTGATGTGAGAGATTTTTTTCAAGAAGCAATATTTCTTCAGGCAGCTTCTGATGGAAGCCAACGTTCGATTGCCACTCCTCATCCTCGTTTTAGTGATTGTCACCTCGAGTTCACGCAAGTTTAAATCCAAATGTTTCTCATTTGCAAGCACATACAATAAAAATACTTTTGCGAGTAGAGAAGAAAGGCGGTGCAATAAGATAAATGCATTTAATTATAGAAACCCTCTTACGGATAAAATATAACATTCCACAATTCATTTGAATAAAGTAGAATTCACTGCATAGTATTCCAGAAACGGCTTACTATTAGTGAGAATATTATGTATCAGCATCACCATTGCAGCTCTCAGTAACTGTCCGATGTCTGCCATTCGTCAGATCGTTCAACGTGCAGCACTCGCAGCCAAGGATCCTGCGACACAAATGCAGGTGAAACAAGCGAAACTTTCCCATTACATTGTCAGTGTGGAAACGAGTGACATTTTGTAACTATTGAGACAGACATTTTCATTGTTTCGCGGTGGTTTCACAAGGTTTAACATTAGTTACTTTCCACCAGTACGGTTGATGATTTATAGAAACTGCGATCTGAACATAATGAATTTCTACGTAAAACACAACACAAACTGTAGTGCCGGAAAAAACATAATGTTTAGAAAAGGGAAATAAATGTCAAAATGTAATAATATTGCAGATGATTCGTCGAATCCTCGAGGATGTGCACGGTGGCACTTGGGGAGTACTCATAGTGAGAGATCCCATGCTCGTCAGTCAAGAGGCAAGGAACACGCATTCACTTATTCATCGATTCGTTATTCGGAATGCTGAAATGTTCTCACTCATGATAGAGAAGTTTTGCACAAAATGCGCTTTTCTCGAATATCCTTTACGTTTCGACGAAGAACGATCGCGAATGAACGACCATATATACCATATGGACGACCATATATAAATCGATGTGATGTCTGATATATTAAATAGTTTTCAGGTCCATTGGACAATTCCCGACCACGTCAATCCAGATGGAACACCTGCATTTTGTCTCACTGTTACTAGAGGGTGAGTCGTGATTGGCTTTCGGCGCTTTAACGAAGAAGATAACTCGAATTAGATTCAGCCATTTTCTAAATTTTGATTTGCTTTTTTATAAGTTGATTTGGCGTTGATTGTGTAAATCTTTCAAGAACAGACTAACACATTTCAGATTTGTTTTATATGTTTTTCATGCTCTAACCGTCATTCTATATCGAATATCAAATAATCCAATTTAAATTACAGTTGGCAATACAACGTCTTCAAGACGGGCACCGACGACATTCCTGATCGAGTCACAATTGAAGACTTCATTTCCAAGTTTCACTTTTCCTTTCATAGGCCATTCCAGAAACAGTTTTACCCGCTTGCTCCATCTAGCGTACCTTCTATCTTGCTACTAACTGGGATACCGCGTGATATGGAAAATATTAACCTAAATTCCATTAGCAGCTATTATCGATTGCTAGATGTGAAGCTCCTCCATTTAGAATGCGACATTCCGACACGAAACCACCATCGAAATCGGCCCCAACCAAGCTGAGTATTGCAGAATTCGACACACGACTGGCACAAGTAATTCCTATCCACATTATTCGATAGCCCCGTGAAATCTCCAAAAAGGGTAGGGCTGGGAAAATGTGGATCTTCCACACTCATTCCCGCTCCTGATCCCTTTTTGGAAGTTTGAAATCACATTTTTCGTGTTCAAATTTGGAAGATTTCGAATTATCCTCTCTATTCTCCGTACGTTTTATTATATATTGTACTAGATATAGTATTTATGTACAAATGTTCCATGCTTTGAACATTTTGTGAGTCACTGTTGTAAACACAATAGTGATTCAATGAAATACTTATTCAGGCGATTGACTTCGAGCGTAAACGGAGGAAAACAATGACGAAACGGAAGGAGATTCTGTCAATAATCAACGGAGGACGAGAAAGCGTCGAGAAACAGTAGAAGAGCATTGCAGTGTAGACTTTGACAAGTAAAGATGCAACTAGCTGTTTTTTCCTTCACACATCGTGCACTATTTCTTGCGAAATCGTTTGATTTCCATATGCAACTAGTTGAACCTTTACTTTTCAAAGTCTATTGTAGAATTGTTAGTTCTCGCCATAGTTAATCTCGTTGGTTTATCGATCTCACGTTCCACTCTAATAAATCGATTGATTACCTTATTTGAATACATTTCATAATATTCTAAGGAGGGATTCTCTTATTCTTCTTTTTTCCATTCACTTGGGGCGGTTGCCATACTAACGGGCGGTCGACGCGGAGCGACGAGAGAAGGAAAGGGTCAGTTTCTTACCCTTCTATCGATTAAAAATCAACTACCGTAACCCATGTTCTCCCTGCAGGATCCTATCGAGGCGCCATGAGCCTCTGGCAATTCATCTTCCCGAAGAATTTAAAGGTAGGGGCGAGAACGAATGAGTTGCATAGTGATGATGTAATTAAGGAAAAGTTGCAAAAGGATCGAGATGAGAAAAAGTCGAAGGAAAAGAGGAAGAAGAGACAAGAAAAAGAGAAGAGAGAGATTGTTGTGAAGAAAGAGAGAGAGGTGCCTGCGCCTGTAGTTGAGAAACCATCGGAACGAGAGCAAAAGAATGAGGTACCGTAACTACCGTAATCTCGGAGGTGGATCGATAACTGACTTTATTCAGTCCCGAGAGATAGTCATGCCGGTCACTGCCACTTCCTCTGATGCCATGGCAGGGTCGGAAGAGCCGAGTCCCGATATCAGCTGGGAGTATATGGAAGCAGAGGAGCCTGAGTGAGAAGATAGAGAGAGAGAGAGATCCTTACTCATTACAGGCAAAAGTCCATACGCAAGTCGATCAGGACCTTTGCTGATAACAGTGGTGAGGGTGGATTGTCTAGGGATCTACAGTAGTAGTACATTTACCCTTCTCCAAATAGTTCACACTCTTAGCGGAAAAATTTGGATATGGACAGTTGAGAAGGGATACGGTAGCACGAAATGATGGTGGATACGGTAGTTAGAGAATTACTGTAAAAGATAAACATCAATAAGTTCATAAGATGAACAAAAGTTCCATTACAGCGAAGAAAGTGCGGAAGATCTCTTCTGCGGCCTCTCAACGATCGAAAAAGGCGACTAAAGTGATGTCGAGACAGATCAAAGAGGTGGGAAAGAGATCACAGATTAAAGATCAAAGATCAATTCGGTCTTAAACAATCGGTTATGATGAAGGTTATTAGAATCACTTTGATCTATGAACCTTAGATCAAAGACCACTTTTCCTTTTGATCTTTGATCTCTCCAGACGACACTCGATCGATTCGTGGAGAAAGTGAAGGCGAGGCAGGAGAGTCGAATTCGTTCGGTCAGTTTTTCGAGTGAATTTCGAAAATGAATATTCATTCAGGGTGAGAAGATTCTGCGCGATTCGGAGTGCGCATTTCCACAGGCGGCGACGGCTGTGAGGTGAGGAGATCAAAGATCAGCCTCTAAAGTTCAAAGATCAAAGTGTTTTTTTCAGAGCCGAGGACATTTTGTCGAAGAAGGAGAATGAGAAGAGGAAGGAAGACGAGAGAATGAGGGAAGAGGAGAGGAGAAAGGCGGATATTAGAAGAGGAGGGAGTGGAAATACTCGATCACCCATCAAACCTCCGTTGAAGAAGAAGGCAGATGATGATGATTCTTCCATCAGGTTTGATATACCTACAGTAACCTACTCACATACCGTAATCTCGGTGTGTATGGTGGATCGATAACTGATTTCATCCGATAGATACGGTAGTAAGATCAATCAATACAGATCGGAGAAGTCGGAAAAGTCGGACAAGTCAGACAAATCAGACAAATCGGACAAAACTGACAAATCTGATAAATCGGATAAATCCTCGTCTGACAAGTTTGTCAAGGGACGAGAGGCGTTGAAGCAGATTCAGAAGGTATTTAAATGAATTTTAATTCATTTTGCAATTTAATAAATCGCAGATCTTCCCCGATCTGACAAAGAAGGGACGGAAGGAGCGGAAAGAGAAGAACGAAATCAAGAAGAAGGAGAAAGAGGAGGTTGCATAGGGATGATGCAATCGATCGATGACGTCATTGCAGACTCGAAGGCGGAAGGCGAGAGCGAAGGAATTGTTTGTGAACGGGAAGCCTTTCTGGGTGGCTGCAGGCAAAGTCACGGCTGCTGAGAAGGTACTGTATCTCCAGATTGTGCAATCGTCAACTGACCTACCGTAGTCTCAATCAAGTATCGATTGACTCAGGCCGAGATGACGCAGGACGACCTTCCCCTCAATGCAGCGATCGTTCTCGAAGTGAAGAAGGGCAATCTCGATCTGCCGGTTCTGGCTCCCATGACCAAGTATTGCGTCATCACTAGGCAATATGAAATCTTCCTTTCAGGATCAAATTCGACCCGTATGCCCCCATGGAAGAGTTGAAAGCGCGCGACGAGACGCTGTTCAACTGTCGAATGCTCTTTGCCAATACGATCCGATCCATGATCAACTCTGTCGGTGAGTCAGACGGATTGCATAGTGATGACGCAACAACCATGTTCAGATCTCACGGGCACCGATGGCACTGTGGGCTCGGAGCATACGGGCGAAGCGCCGGACAAGATCAGAGCACGGGTCAAAGGACCCCGATTCGGACCCCATCCGACCTACTACTGGAAGTGAGCATTGATCGACAACTGACTCTACCGTATGACTCAAATATGGATTTGCAGCTATGACCACTCGAATCCGTCCAAGGTGTGGAGAGAAGTGTTCCGTTGGAAGGGTCAAGGCGTTGCCTAGTGATGACGCAATTCGAAGCACAACGACGAAGAAGTGAACGTCGAGTGACCAAACTAATCCTCAATCATCGATAAACCAGAGTTTTGTCTGAAACAAAACGTGATCAATTTTAAAATGGTACTTTCAAATATGGACTACTGTTGTGTGCAATCTCTTTATATACCTCGGCGTGCCTCTTACTTTGGCCTAAACTCCCACCTATCATTTCTGCGTTTAGCAGCGGATTAGCAACGGACCGTTATATTTAGGACGAGTGTTTGTGAATCTGTAGAAACCAAGACGACAAGAAAGAAGGAGTTTTATCATCAGAGCAAACTCTACCCATGTTCGATTGTGCAACTCGATATAATACTTGCTGTGTACTATTCGCAAGGAATGTGGGAGGACAGTCCTATAATTTCATAGTGATGACGTAATATTAGGCCATGGTCAGCTTCGTTTTCTGCTCCTCGTCAAGGAAAGAAACATGCTGAATCTTCTCGGCGATCTGAAAAGAGGAGGATTGATCTTTGATCTTTGATCTGTGCTTCTAAATATTGATTGGTTAAAAACTCACTCTAGTAGTGAAATCGTAGTCATCAGGAGTGTGGAAGTAGTCGCCATCAGCGAAGTACTCGTCGTCCCGAACCTACAATATTATTATTAAAATTGTATTTTAATATAATTAAAGCTCCAAAAGATCAAAGATCAACATCTACAGTACCTGATTGAAGAAAGGCGCTCTGAGAATGACTCCAGTCACTGCTCCAGCAATGATAGAGCATCCGAGGACAGTTCCCAGGCCAGCCAATTGCATGAGGGCCTGAAGAAATCGATTTGAGAGGAGATATAGAAGATTCTTAGATTGCTTTATTTTGCAGAAACCAACCAGATGGTAGTGACTTTGACTGTGTCTTCAGTATTTTGACCAAACTCTGAAACTCAATCAATTCACTCACCTGTCCAGACTCGGTTTGTCCGTCGTGAGCCATAGCAGGATAGATGGAGGAGAGACTGAAATGGACGAATTATTGGCTTTTGATTCGCCTTATTCTTGTACAGATCATTGCATTCGTCATGAGACAGGTGGAAGCAATTTTCGCTGGATTAAAAAATTGTTATAAAAATCATTCTGACCTCGCTCCGAATTTCTCCTTGGGGTACGCGACAGCCATCACTGCAGAGAAAAGACCAGCGATGACACCGGGCATTCCTGAAATGGATTTATGAAAACATTATTTTAATTATTGTCGTACCATGGAGATTGTGGACTCCGCAAGTGTCGTGCATGCCGAATCGAGTGGAGAGGAAGGGCTGAATGGGAAGAAATTATTGTACTAAATTTAAAAAAAGTTTTTATGATGTTTTTATTTCCATGATTCAGTTTTTTTTTAATTTCTCCCAAAAAAAGGGTATGCATATCAATCTCAAGCAGTACTATCCATTTCAATTTCTCAATCACTCACAGTCAGATAGATGTATCCCAGGACGGAGATAACTCCAGCGAAAGAACCGAGAGCAATGGAGAGAATCGGGTCCATGACCACGTTGGCGCAAGTGCCTGAAGGGAAGAACTGTTGGTCAATACATTTCCCGATTATCAACGGACAATTGACAGTTTGTCTTTGGATATTCTCTAATTTAAAAATTCATTTTTAAATACGTTTCTAATGTGATATTTTCCCGAAAAATCACCTCCTGATGTAGTGGTAGCATGCTTGTCTAGCAAACTTTTTATCCTGTATTAGTGACCCCATCGTCATCCCCGCTTTCCCCTCTTCCGATCATTCAGGAATATCGTTCTCTATTGATTATCACTGTCTTCCTACCCCTCAATCTCTAGTCCGTGACTATGCTCGTGCAAATTATGAAGATCTCACCACTTACCTTCATTCCTTTGACTGGTATGATTTGTTCTGTAGCTCTCCTAATTCAAATGACATGTACAATGTTTTCACGTCAGTCGTACACAATGGTATTGATCAATTTGTACCCTATCACTGCCCGAAACCCAAAATCGCCTCGTATCCTTCCCACATCCAGAATCTCATCAACCACAGAAATATTCTTTTTGCTAAAATCAATATTCCTTCTGTCCGTAGTCAGTACGAGCAGTGTAGTAGAGATCTCTTGTCTAAAATCAAAAAATGGAATCAGTTTTGTGAAAAGAAGAAAATTAAAAGAACAAAAGATCTCTACAGGCACATTCGATCACTGACTAAGACAAAGTCAATTGTCCCCAAGGAGCTCATTTCATCGTCCGGTTGCGCTGTCACTGGCATATCAAACATTACCAATCTTTTAGCAACCCAATTTGCCTCATATTTCACACTTGATGATGGCTGTATCCCCACTATTCCTTCCCTCCCACTCCCTCCTTTTCTCTCGAACGTCTCCTTTCTCCCTACAGATGTTTTCAAAGCTCTAAAACACCTATCTCCTTCTTGTTCCACTGGTTACGACAACATTCCCCAAATCATTTTCCGAAACTGTGCATCTGCTATTGCCCTGCCCCTTTGTGATATATTCAATATCAGCATGGTCACAGGAGTAGTTCCTTCTCTCTGGAAATTCTCTCTCATTACACCTCTGCTTAAACCAGATAAGGCATCCAATTCTCCCGATTCATACCGACCCATTTCTATCCTCTCTCCTGCTTCTAAAACTATGGAACGGCTTGTGAAAGCTAAACTTGCTCCCTATCTATTCCGATTCAAGATTATTCCTGACTATCAACATGGTTTCCGCCCCGGCGCTTCCGTTCTCACCAATATTATTGATTGTGAATTTGATTGGACTAAGGCGCATTCACTCAAAGAAAATACCGATGTAATTTATCTCGACTTCTCCCGTGCATTTGATACCGTACCATTCCCTAAATTGATCTCAAAATGCTCTCATTACGGTATTCATGGTCATCTTCTCAACTGGATTACTTCATTTATAACTGATAGGCAATTCGCAGTTCGCCTGGGCGGCTGTGTCTCCAACCCATTTCCCGTCCTCTCCGGTGTTCCTCAAGGCTCTGTGCTTGGTCCCATACTATTCACTTTGTACATTGCTGACATTTCTCACATACTCTCCCCTTTCCCAGATGTCCGTATCCAATCTTATGCCGATGACATTAAAGTGTACATCTCTTACTCCCCCAATTCGTTCGCCTCCCGTACATCCCAACTCCAAGCTGCTCTCAATGCTATTCACGAATGGACCGTAGCAAACCAACTCTCCCTGTCTGAATCTAAATGCACTCATCTTCATATTGGTAGATCTCCCATTCCCTCATATCACATCAACAATGTAGCTCTGTCTCAAAAATCAGAAAATGCTCCTCAACGTGATCTAGGCCTCCAAGTTGTCCCCTCATTGCTTAGAACTGCCTCTATCGATACCCGCATTAGTAAGGCCCAAACTGCATTATTCATCATGCTACGTGCTGTCTCTATCAATTGTGCTGATATTCTTTTAAAATGCTTTCAAACATATGTTCTACCTCACCTTGAATTTGCTAGTCCGTTCTGGAATCCCTATGTAAAGAAGCACTGTGAGAGGCTTGAGAAGGTCCAACAACAATTCACTCGAATCCTATTCTATCGATGTTTTCCTTCTCCGTCTTATCCAATTGGTCTTCCTTCCTATCCTCAACGTCTGTCTCACCTTGGTCTTCAAGCGCTTTTTGAGAGGAGAGTCATCTTTGACTTAGTTTTCGCCCGTAGAATAATGAATGGCGAGACCATCTTAGATCGTAACAAATTTTTCATCTTCAAACCCCTTCGTGATAGAACGAACACATTTGGTGTGCACATAGAATGTACTAGGTCAACGCCTCGATTTCATTGCTTTCCCCGTAGAGTTGCTATGCTACTGAATACTCTTCCCCCTTACATACACAGGTCACCTAGTATGAATGTTTACAAGAGTCGTTTACGTGAATTAGATTATAGTAATTACGATATTAGCAAATATACCTTTCGTTAGTTTGCATTGCATTACTTCCCCCTCCCAACATCATCCCCCTCCTATTAGAGATCACTGAGTCTGCTCCCGGAGATGAGTCAACCTGGTCGTCCGAGTCCCCTTCCTCGGATCCCTCCTCTCTCAGTCCACACAGAGAACAACGACCAGACGATGACAGATGGGACCACGACGATTGATCTACACACTGATTTGCCCCTATTGCAACCTCCCCCCCTTCCCAAACGATACTTCCCATAGAGAGTCTTTATTTACTGTACATCGTTCGTGTAATCACACATTATTCCGTTGCGCCTTCGGGCGTCGATAAAATATAAATATATAAAAAATGAGAGCCCCAAATATCCGGATTATCTGCTGTGAAACGATTATCTGCGCGTGCGTTCAGAGTGCAATAGACTCGGAGTTCTTCGCACTATGAACACTTCTATGGAAGTTTACGATCGCTTTCCATCCCATTCATGTTTACTACTATCCTTTGTTGTTGTTTGCTCTGGAAAAATAATGAGTATATCTCACCAATGGCGACTCCTCCGGCGAGCGTCGAATTCGCGATGTGAACCATGTTGAATCGCTTCTGAATTGAATCATTCATCCATTTTATTTGTTTTCACAAGAAGTATGTAATGAGTACCAAATTTCAAAAGATAGTGCTCACATGAGGCTCGAAAAGCTGAGAGGTGAGGAAGGTCGTGATGGTGCAGCCAACGAGAGAGAGAACAGTGTTGATGATGGCTCTGTATTTATACAGTATACCTCTTGACCCCTTACTGGAGATTTGAAATTTTTATAATACAAACGACATGCATCTGCATGACCTTGAGAAAACTCATGGCATGATTTTGAGACTCTTCAAATTGCTCACCTATGGTGTGCCTCCGCGGGTTCGGCAGTGGCGGCATTGAACGATGGCCATGAGACCCATAGGAAGAGAGCGCCTGAATTACCGATTAATTATTTTAATTGGTTTAGTTAATTAACCAACCGATCATGGCGAGAATGTCGGTGTGGTAAATGCTGCCTTCGTTCTCGTGACCGCGCTGCTTCTTAAAATGTTTATTTATAAATTTAAAACATTAAAACAAATTTCCGTTCTCCTTCGGTTTTATCTGGATCGCGTTGTTTCATATTGTAGTGATTGGCAGTAAGAAAGAGCGATGTGAAGTGAGAGGATGATCAATAATCAATCGATAACTACCTTCTTGGCAAAGGCGAGTGAGCAAGCGATGCCGAAGTAAGCACCGAAGACATGGACGACGATGGAATCTCCGACGTCGTTGATCTGTTTATCGATTATTTGTGTAAATAGATAAACACCACACTTTTTATATCGTAGTTTACAAGTGTGACGGATATCAATCTATTTACTCGAGTTTACTCTCAAATTGATCTTTAGATACTCCCTTAACTTATCCCCTCCACTTAAAACTGCAAGTTATCTCTTCCCGAGTTTGCTCTTTTTGTATTGACTTGCGTCAATCGAAAAAATACAAAGATCGAGATATATGATAGAGATCGTCATATGATACTGGGCCTTCTCTGTTTATCCCCGAGATTAAACCCATCTACCGTTCCCTAAATCCCCATTGTGGGTGCGAAACAATTCCGCCAAATGGATATTACGATAACTCCTGTGCACACATCGAAATGAAGTAGTATGATAGTTATAACGGGAACATTAGTAGTTATATATCATTATCATCAGACCGCAATAAGTATCATGATAGTGAAAAGCGTAATCTCTCTTTTACTGAGTGCGAGAAATCAATCGAATACCTTGAAGACGTGCTCTACGAGATGCTCGGCAGCAATCGCAGCAGGAGTCTCGATCAGCACCATGATGACGTACTGAAAGGAGCAAGAACCGGAAGTGACGTCATCAATCGCTATCTCTCACTTGAATCGGACTAAGCTTGCCGAGCAGTACTCCCATCGAGATTAGAATGACTGCGGCAGCGAAGTCAGCCTCGAGAAGTCTGCAAATTAGGAAAATCGAATAAGAGAAATTGATTCTCAGTAAATTCTGATAGGGTCACTGTGAACTTTGGGCACCACTTTATTGGGACCAGCAAATCATTCTACGGGTAGAGACTCATTTCCTATCCTTTCATGTTCTTCTCATTATTGGTCTACTCATTCAGTCAACGTCGGCTGGTCTCAAACACTGTCGTAGTGCCGACCTTTGTCCTCTATCTCGTTGTTCAGTTTTTCGTCTCTCTCGTTCGGATCCCGTCACATTCCCTCCACTCAAACCCCCGCTATTATTATTATGAGGGACGATTATGGAGCCCGGAAACGACGAGAACAATTGAGTGTCGATGGGAAAGACAAAGAATGGAGCCAACTAAACAGCGTGGGAACCGGGGAGACATTGTTTCAATGCTATTTGATGCGAAAGTGGGGGAAACGGGAGATGATCTCCGATCTACGGTAGGAGTATCGCAAAGTGGGTGCATTCAAACCATCTACACTACCAAATACAATTATTACTCAGAAAATCACTCACTGGTCGATATTCAAGGTTATCTTGCCTGTCTCCGCGAAGTGCTCAGTGAGAAAACCTGCGAATTCCAATTGAATTGAGTTTCGAAATCGCATTTGAACCTCTGCAGAGGATTCCCCATTCGATGGTGAGAGCGGCGAGAAGCATGTTGATAGCGACTGAGGAGAAACCGTATCTTAATTAGACTAATTAGTCACTTAATTAAAACTAAAATTTAATTACCGCTTGAGGAAAGTCATGAGGAATCCGAAACCGACGAAGATCATAATGTGAGTGTCCATGTAATCTGAAATGGAGATCGGCAATCGTGAAAATGCTACATTTTATAACCAATTAATTCGGTTCACTGATCACGAAATCGATCTTATAATGTGCAAAAAATAATGTGCTGCGCTAAAAATTAAGATAATTGGAAACTTACTGGGATATCTCGTGTTCAGGAATGTGTTATCATCTTTCGCCTCGGGCATCGCATAAGTGTCGTCAAAGGAAACAAACAGTCCGAATAAAACAAGGATTATTGCATGGACGATTACCTAAAAACAAAATTTGAGGCTTCGATTGAAAAATAAATAAATTCTTACCATCAAAACGGTGAACTGATACTGCTGGACTGGTGAATGACCCATGTTCGTTCTGAAATAATAATATAATAATTATATAAAATAATAAATTAAAATGAGGAAGTTCTATGGGACAATTGGCATACAAGTGAGAATAGTGAAATGGCATGGTGAACTCCTCTCTAAATATCCCTTCCCATCCATGGTTGAGTAGTGGGCGGAGTCAAGGAAAGGGGCAGGGACAGCTCTTACCGTTTGTCCCTTTTTGTTTAGTGTAGCCAAAGCGGCGATGCTTGGAAGGCTTTCGAACTCTTTGGCACCATGAGAAAAAATACGAGAAGTAATCTAAGCGAGCAAACAATTGATGATTGAAATGCGAAACGCTTTTTGATAGAGAGCGCGATCTTCAAACTTTCCACCGCTCTTGAGTTAAACGCTTGCGCAATTATCGACTCTAGTTTAGCAAAACTACACAAAATGCCTTTCGAAGGTGGCCCATAAAATGACGCGTCTTTCAATTGGCCACCGATTCTTTCAGCTCGAGTGACTTCGAAAGGTGTGGGTGCTTGGCTTTTTCTCTCCCTTTTGCCAGAACGATTTTTGAGATTTGAGGTGAAGGTTACGAGAGAGATCAAACCTATAAAATGCAGGACGAACTGATACGATCTCAAAGGCGGCTAAATAGTACGGACTTTTAGTAGAGTCGCAAGAATTTTCATTGTTTGATCTCGGTAATCAACGAAAGAAGAGATCGGGAACAATTAGGCAACCACAAGGGGAAACTTTTTCGGTGCGAAGCAATTGAGCTGCAGAATTATTTATTGCTGTGGAATTGCACGAATAAATAGACAGATTGCACGAGATAATTAATTATTAATAATTAAAGCGACACGGTCGATATTTGCATAAATGGTTATGTGAGATATGAATTGTCCTTGGAGGATAACACATGAAACTAACGACAAAATGAACACAAAACGTGAGAAAACACGACCAAACTAGGCAATCCCGACACTAAAAATCAAACGATTATTATTATGGACGACGCGGACTTTTCGTAACACGCGGGGTGAGAATCGATTATCGTTGAACTTGCGAAGCAGGGCGTAATAGGATTATGGTAACTAACTGTAGGGGAGGAAATCGTATGCCGAGGCAAACTACTGTGGATTCTTCGAGGTTCCATCAACTTTGTTCTACTGATCAGGCGGGGGAAAGTTTGATTAGAAGGATGGAGCGACTAAGACGCTCGTCCTTGCTATGACAGAGAAGGGATGGATAGGGACTGGACGGAGAATTGTAGAGGAAGGAGAAGAAGGAGAGGTGGAGGAGGAAACACAAGAGGAAGAAGGAGACAGATCGAGTGAACTCAGACCCGAACCAGCCCCGATCGACGATGTGGTACTCAGGGCGGAACCACCGATGGAACCCAATGACCCGATCGACCCGAGACCGGTGCCCAGTCCGCCCAGGGCCAGACCCGAGAGACCCGCATTGTTGTTGTTGTGATTAGATGCGATGAGGCGGGCGAGACCTAAACACGATATTAAATACGATTTTTAAAAAATATTATTTGATTTGGTTAAATTACTAACCAGAATCATCCATCTGCGTCGATGAAGTGGCAGAAGTGAAGAAGATATCTCGAAGTTGATCAGTTTCCGCACGTAGAGTTTCCACCTGCAATTTAATTCTTGAATTTGTGGATGTGGATTTTTCTAGGAGTGGATGCTATTTCGAATATCTCTACGTGGAGTCTCGAAGGTTCGCAAGTTCACTCTCTCTCATATTTGCACAGTAGTTCTCTTCCGTCGGGGGATAAGTTGTGTCTCTCTCACACGGTTTCCAGCCGACCTTTGAAGTGAAGCAAACTAAGTGAATCACTGTTCACATTCTGATCTTTTCCTTTTTGCATGAGAGGGCGGGAGACTGTATTTGAGAAGGAGTGGGAGAGGTGCCATGTGCTAACAATGTGTGTAAGTAGAAAGGTTGTACATCGTGCAGTGAATGAGTGGGGTTCCCTTTCCACGTCAGAATACACGTCACAATCGACCATTGAAACTGCAGTTAGAGCATCCAGATCAAATAGTGGCGCTTACTGAAGGAAGATCGTGAGTTCATCGCACCTAGTGATCTACAGGAATATTTCTGTTATTTACTAGGTTTGCCGATCAGAACTACGCTCATCTCGTGTCGTCCCACTGTGTGGAAATGAGTTAGCAAAACCATGAGTGATTCCCACAATTCGGTGCACAAATCCCCACAATCGTTGTTTCTTTGGTACCTACCAGCTTACAGGCAGCATAAACTATGCTTTTCTCAGTCTTTTTGCTGTGTGCAAATAAGTTAGGACAATCACGAGCCATTTCCCCCACGTGCAAACTGAAAGAATCCCGTTGCACAAAACTCGACAGAGATGTGGTATCTCGATTTCTATCTACTAAGCAGCATGGTCTATGCTTTTCTCAGCTTTTTCACTGTGTCGAAGTAAGCTAAGAGAAGGGAGAGTAATTTCTCCGTCCTCGCAAACCTCGACAGGCAGAGAAACACGGGGAAATGGGGAGAGATCAAATAGTCTCCTCCTCTTGTTCCTATCACTCTGATCACTGATTTATCAGAGAATTCAGGGTCGATTCAGTTGCATCAATGCAGAATCTGTTTGTATTCTAACACTGATCGACATCATCAGATTAATTGAAACCACGTGTCCGATAGAAACTTTTCTTGCGCAAATATCATGGGTGCAAATGTCATGGTGCAAATTAAATGTGTGGACGCTTTTTTCCTAGTGAAGCTGCAACTTCCCAAGGGAAGGTAAAAAACGTTTGGAACATTCTCCTGTTTGAGGTTTCGCTCAGTTAGAGTTACACGCGTTTTCCACCATTCGAGGATCCACCCAAGAACAGCACGAGACAACAATGAAATCAGGAATGAGCTCCAATCCTCTTAGAGGGGAGTGATCAGAGTACCAGTCGAAGTTTGTAGGGGATGAGCTATTCTGAGGGTGATTGACTCCTCGACGGACCGATTACGTTGAGAGGAGGAGGGGGTTGGGTGCAGGTGTCGGTACACGGTGATATGGAGGGGGATTAACCCCCAATCAGATGGCCCTTCAATCGGGTAGAAAGCACACTGACATCAATATGTTTTGCTGGCGTCGATCGGGGTGGGAAATGTGAAGTGAGCAAGAGGATTTAGGGGGGATTGAAATGCCAACCATCTCCAGGAATGAACTTTTTGATTCTAAGGAGGGACCAAAATGTTTGCATGTCGTTATTGAATGGTTATCACTCTCGCATTCTCTCATTTACAGCAAATTAACAAATTAATAACTTTGTGGAGAAACAAACTATTTAATTTAATTGTGAATATAATTTTACCTCAAGTTTCAATCTCCAATTTTCTCTTTCAAGGACAGAAGCTCGCTGTGCCATGTCATCCTCCTGCGAAGATTCGATTCTTTTCTAGCCATTTAACCAAGTCTAAAATGTTTCGAGAGTCAAGATCACGTCACTTTCCTTTAATGAAATGCGCACTCGACCACGAAGGAATCCTAATCTGATCGGGACTTTCACTGGTTAACCAGCGGTAACTTTCACCCGGGTTTGAGTTGCGAACAAAACAAGTCGGGAGAGTTTCACCGTACGTTAACTACAGTGGAGCAAACAACTGGGAGAAACTTTCACTCTATTCTCTTTTTTTGTTTCTTTGCACTCTCATTTCTTGAGAGATCGCATGCACTATTTCGCACCGTGGATCTAATTGAGATTTCCGAAAAGCGTCAGGAATGTCGCTATTTATAGGAAGGAATGAGGAAATGCCTCCGCAAAAAATAGTGAGTGATAATTATAATATATTTTTCATTTCTACTTGTATTTTCTATCATATGACCACCAAGATTGTCATGATTGTTTAAAGCGACTATTATTTTTTGTTTGCCTCACTCTATTCTTTCTGATGTCTCTCGATCTCTTGGCTGCATCATTGTTCTTCTTCCTTCTCATCCAATATGCGTCGTCTTTTACGAGTTGCTGAAAAGGACACAATCCCATAATTGCACACGACATTTTTACCATGTGACTAAAGAAGATTACGCGGTGTTAGAACAACATTCCAAACTTTCTAAACACGTTTCTCAGATTACCACGAACCTTCTTCTTTCCTTCCGCTTTCTGAATGATGTTTCTGCCGGGAGGAGAGGCCGAAGAGCGGTCGGAAGTTGATGAGGAGATCTGAAAAGATTACTGTAATTAAGAGTACGGTAGGAATTATGCAGAAATCAGTTATCGATCAATAATCGAAGAATACAGTACTCACAGCGGCGGAAATACTGGCTGACAGTGAGGAAACGTCGCCGGATCCGAAGAATCCCGAGGAAGAAGAACCAGTTCCGAGGAAGGAAGAATCGGATGAGAATGTATCCTGAACATAGAAAATCACGGGGTTATTCGAAAAATGCCAAAAGTGAATTGGTGATGAGACCATTGCCCATTTACATGCTACTTTCGCAATCTCTAACTGTTACTCGCTGGCCAGCATGCAAACATCAACAAAAAAACAAGTGCAATGCAGAATTTGATGATTTATGCAGCACAATTTTTGGAAAAAAATGTCATCGAACTAAAGAAACTGTACGGCAAATAAGTGCAAAGTGAAACGTACATCTCTGGAGGATCCGTCGAATCGTGAACTTCCTCCTCCTCCAAGGACACTGAAGGAATCTGAACCTGAGCCCCCGAGGAGAGAAGAGTAGGGAATGCCACCAGAGATTGAGGATAGACCCAACTGAAAGGAGGAAGGGGTCAAAAGGAGGATTCCAGCGCGCAAAAATAATAGAAATAATTCGCCTGTTCCCTATTCCGTTTTTGAAAAATAGTAATTGACGCAATATGAAATCAACTGTTTGCAGAATTACGTGTCAATGGATACTGCGAGGCGCATAATTCAATGCGTAAACTTCGAATAAAATGAAAATATGCAGGAAATGTGATCTCAAGAAATAAGCGACTTTGAAAGTGCATCAAACTCACGGAAGTTCTGCTGAAGTCGAAGCTCATTGTAATGCTGTGAAGAAGGTGTGAAATCTACGAGAATGTCGATATAATCTTCGTAAGAATCGAAAGTGGTCGTCAGTAGTGAGAGTTAACACTGGGTCACTCAACGTGCACGGGCGAAATGTGGAATATGAGAAAGTGAAAATACGGGTCGAATTAGATCGCGCCCCCTTCTCACCCAGTTCCCTATTTTCACCCGCGACCAGCGTCAGGATGGACGAGAGTGAAAGGGAAAAGGGGAGGGCGCAGAGTGCGAGAGTGACGAGAGAGTGTGCGCATCGAGGAGAGCGCGCCGCTTCTCCCCTTCTTATGAGGTAGTTAGTGAAAGTTTTGACGGCGGGGAGAGGAGGGGAGAGATATGCAGGGCGATTTATTAGATGAGAGATTGCATAGATAGAAGAGATGATTGTACTGAGAGATGAGAGAGAGAGAGAGAGAGATTGCAGAACCACGGGAGGACTTTATAACAACCTGGAAAGGGAGGATTTGTATTGGATGAACTTTGATTGCCGTGATATGTGCTGAGTCAGCATTTCCGCGCACATGATCGAGATTGTGAGGAGATCGAGTTTTCCTCCGTGTGTGTGCCAATTCGAAGACAAAAGGATGTTGTTTACGTGATGAACGAGCCGGTCTGAAGACGAATGTGACCGACTTTCGAAGGAGTTGAAGCTAGAGGAAGAGTATTTGGGTCTATCGGGATGGGATTGAGATCATTTGCAGACAGAACAACAACAACGCACAGCACCCGACGATTTTGTTCGATCTATGTTGCAAAAAAATGAAGAGCTTTTCACTCGAAACTTACAGAACGGGGGTTATAGGGAGAAAGCGTGCAAAATGGAGAGGGTCGCTGTTACTTCTCGTCTATCAGACCGGTGTGAGAGTGTGAGAAATGAAGGGAGCGATCTCATGCGAAGCCATCCCTATTCTGCACGCATTCTTGCCCTTCCTGTAGGTTTGAAATGGCTTTCGAACGGAATCATTTCCAGACACTTTTCCCTTTTCTCCAATGGTCTCTCGAATCTCGATCGACCTCTTCCACAGACACGCACTAAATCGAGCAGCAGCAACCTCAGGGAGATTAATAGCTTTGCTTTCTTTCATTCGTTCATCTCCTCTCGGGATTGGTACTCTCTGACACCACCAGGCACTTTTGGGACGAAGGAAGAGAAGGAAGAAGAGAGAAGTGTTCTTCCCTCCCCGATCGTCTCCCTTACCCAGTTTCGACCTTCTTGCACAACACTTCCGAACTATTTCAATTAAGCGGCGGATATCGCCGAAGCGGCGCCTACTCTCGGGGCGTGGTGGGATACGAAAACAGTTTAATTACCTACTCGGGCAGTAACTAATCAAGGTTGCCCGTTGGATACGGAACTTCGCCCCTTCTGCAGAGAAGAACCGACAGAGTATTGCCATTCTCTCTTTCCCTTCTCCAAATCTCGGGTATAAATATTTTCGAGACTCTGCCGACGCCCGCGTTACTCGTACGTGTTTTCGTTTCGTTATCAGTATATGCGAGGAGGTCGTTTATCACTCTCTCCAATTCGTCTTCCCTCTCGTCTCACGGCATTTGTTGTGTTGTGTTTAGAATCTCGGAACAGCTGTTAACGGGGCGTGGAATCGAATAAGAAGAGGAGAAGAGAGAGAGGCATGCCATTCGATCGGAAGGTCGATCCGAGAAGATTGAGTAAAGTCAACCCGCGACCTGCACTTTTATTGTGTTTGACTTTTCCCCCCAATCACTTCCCTTTGTTTATACCGTCTTCGAGTGTACCTGATCCCCTTTTCTGATTTCCCCTTTCAGTTCATCACTATTTCAGATGAAGTTTCTCCTCCTTTCTCTCCTCCTCGTTGGAATTTCCCTTGCGGAAGAGGTGAAGGTGTGGCAAGTTTAGATTCATAATACTAGAAATTAGCTATTTACATACGTTGTATTTACAAAGAACGATCATAGACTAATCGAGATAGATGCATGCAAGTGGTTATAAATACGCATTTTCTCCACCAATATTCGTATCTCAGGTCGAGCAAGGCTGTCGCTACAAAGGTAACGTCTACAAGAATGCCGAGACCTGGGTACGATAAGTTTTACCGATTAAAAAAAATTAAAATGGCGCGAAAATCAATAATTCAAATACTTATTTCAGTCAGAGAAGGACGCGTTCAAGATGAAGTGTATCGTGGAGCAGAATGGATCATGGAGAACGGAAGTGACTGGATGCATGACTCCTTCTGGACTTGAGGCAAGATTGAGTAGGGATGAAGTAACATTGTGATTGAATAGTGATGACGCCACGATTATAGGTGCCTGTCAACTCGACCAAGGAAGAGAACGGCATGGACTGGATCTGCGAGTCGGGAGCAGAGGGTGAGAATACCGTACTCTGTATTGTATTGTATTGTATCGTACAGGTTCACCACAACAAATCACAAAATGACTGTTTATTTTAAAATTTAGATGTGCTGATTTTTGAGTTAGGAAATGAGCTTGAAACAGACTAATTGATTTCTTTAATTTTACTAATTGGTTTTTAGGTTCGATCGCCCTCAAGCAGAAGCGCAACAAGATGGCCGATTGCGTCGGTGGTCACAAGAATGGTGAATTTGAATTTGAGATTTGGCGCGAAAGAATTAAATTCAAAATTGTAGGTGAGAAGTGGGTCGATTCCTCGTTCGAATTCGAATGTGGAGAGGGAGGAGTACAGAAGTTCCTCGGATGTGTGACTCCTGCTGGAGTGAAGATTGCTGATGGAGAGATTAAGGTGAGAGAAGAGAGGTGAAATAGATTGCATAGTGATGACGCAATAAATTACAGGAGATCGACGGCAACAAGCTTGAGTGCAAGATGCACGCCAACGGAACTGTCGCTCTCGGAGTTCGTTTTTTCTCTCTTCCAATTTCGAAATTCCACTTGTGTTTCACGTAATCTGTAAATCATTAGAACAGTAAGAAACTGTTAATTTCGAAGCAGTATCCTTTTTATGGACCTATCTTTAAAATTGATATTGCAGGCTCTCCCCAAGGAGAAGGACGCGGAATGTGTTGGAAAGGACGGAGAGAAGCATCCTCATGGTACTATTATCCAATTATTTTCCTATCTTGATTTCAGCTTTGCTCGAATGAAATCTAACGCAAACAATACCTAATCTTTATTTTCTGACAATCTTCTTATCCTAACTTCTTATCCTAACTATGAAAAGTAACTCAAGGATTTTAGGCTCTACCTGGGTTGAGAACGTCATGTTCGAGTACAAGTGCGAAGATTTTGGAGCCAAGACCATCAAGGTACACTTTGTGATAACGGAATATTACCTAGTTATGACGCAATACTTGAGAAATCAATTTCATTCAGGGTTGCATCGTGAAGGAGCAGGGACTCCAGATTCCGATCAATGAGACTCGCGAGGCAGGAAATACCGTATTCCAGTGAGATTATATTAATTATTATGAAACGAAATCAACAATATGGCAAGCTCCCCTCACCCCTTTGGAGTGGAAAGAGGCGTGGCCCATTACGCACGAATTTGGGAAAGTGCTGATATTGCATATTAGTATAAAAAAACAACACTAGTCTCGATATCGGGCAGATTCTTTAAAAATATATAGACATATAGACATAGACATATTTATCTCGTGAAAAATATGTATATTAAAGTTTTTGTACTATATATTCGATAAATAGAATGAGTCATTTGCACTACAACCAGTAAATCTTTAGAAAAAAAATCCTAAATCAGTTTAATAATAATTTTAATTGCAGTTGCGAAGTGAAGGACGGTTCCTATCGTTTCTACACTTCCAACAAGGGCGAGAAGATGTAAATGGAGAAGAAATGCACTCATTAAGAAAAACTAATAAACGCGCCGGTCGTCAATTCTAGTCCGCTCTTACTTTGTCCTTGTTGTTTGTGATGAGATAAACAGCACTTTCACCCTCGATAATTCGTGTACTTGTGAATGACTAAGAAAACAGCTGATGGGACAGAGATGATGGGAGAGATGGGAGATATCGGAAGTGGAAATAATAACGAATATTGTTGATCGGAAGACACGTAGAAGAAGAACGGCTGTTCGGTTGTTGTGTAATAGAAAGACAAAGTATAGCAGAGAAAAGAAGGATTTTGCTGGAAGCTGACGCTAATTCGAATGGCAATGACACAAAGATGAAAATATCTGCCGTAGACTACACTCTAGTCATTTGTAAATACAAAGATGAGTCAAAGACAGTATACTCATATCAATTGATAGTTCAAACAAACTCCCCTAGGAACACCGTCTCTCTCTCCTCTCGCGCATTGATCGATTTCCAAGGAATAGAGTGTGTAAACTCTCTCATTCTCGAAGGGCACGTAAAGGTAAAAACGTGCTTTGAATACCTCTCACTACTCCTTCCTTCTCTATCAAAACGCTGATCGAAATGCTCAAAATCGTTCTTCTTTCTTCTCTTATTCTTCATCTCGGTGAGTAATTCTGTTCAATAATCACGTAAAGTTGAACCGTTTCAGTAAATTGCTGCAATGATTCTCGGGAGAAAGGATTTGTGTGTGATAAAGCCCAATCTGGCACGAGATTCTACCATGATACCAAATCGGGTAAGTGGATTATGAGAAAGGTATTTGAAAACTCGCTCTAAAGTATTTGTAATCCTAACGAATATTAATTTTTAATAATTATTTTTAATATTATTAGTAATATTTCTAATATAACCCTACAATAGGTCGATGCCAGCCCTTCTTCTTTCTCGGATGTGGCGGAAATGCGAACAATTTCGTGGACAGGCCAACGTGTGAAAGAAGTTGTTTGAGTTCGATCGGAGGTCAAACACAGTCAATCACTGTGAGTACAGGAGAGAACAGCACGACGATAGGTGAGTTGCAATTATTTTTGCTGTAAATTCTAGTTATTTTATCCAGTATCCGCCTGTTCCCTCCCTACTTCGGCGTTGCTGCAAGAAGCAGCAACCGGCTGCAAATCGACCTCCGACTGTGCTGCAGGACACAAATGCAGCAGCAACGGAGTCTGCTGTCCGACCAAAGGTTGGTAAAGTGTCTTTTGATGCAGAATTCGTGCATTTTTTGTAATGGTATATTTTAAAAAAAAATTATTTCCAGATCATATTTGCTCACTAACTCCTTCTAATGGCAACGAGGCGACGGAATTCGTTCACAGGGGAAGATACGCGTGGATTCCGACGTTGAAGAATTGCATCAGGCAAGTATTTTTTTGAAATAGTTTTAAACTGAAATAATCTTTTTTAATGTATCTATTGGATTTCAGCGTTTTAATACATATATGAGTTATCCTACAGAAATATCTTGGTATTATCTTTTCACACTGTAGTTTTGGAATTTTTAACACCGGAAAAGTGAAGATTAGTCGTGTTTCTTTGCAGATTCAGCTACTTTGGTGTGAATGGCAATCCCAATAACTTCCCTTCGTTCAAAGAATGCGTCTCTTTCTGTGGATCAACGTGATATTGCAGAATGTTTATTAGAAGTGCAACTTGTGTGTACAGATGAAGTGACTACCAAATACGTCCTTGATGATCTATGGTTTGCACGCAGCAATACACGCATCGTACGTAGCGAAGTTGTTGAAGTTTCCGTCGACTCCGAAATAGGAGAAGCTGAAATATCGAATGTGTTTCATCAAGCAGGTTAAACTAGGAAATGCAATGAGGAACGATGAGTTCTCTATGAGCGTTTGAAAAATAACAATACAATAATAATAAAAATAATAATAATAATAATAATACTGAAATACATACGGTAGACAGTTATTGATGCCCTGGAGCCAGACGAATTTCTGTGCCTTGCTCACTTGTCCATTGATTTGAGTTCCCTGATTGGCAGGAAGATGGCAGATCGATTCTGCAAGGAAATATAATAAATTGTGATATAACAAATTTATGAACTTTCTAACTGAATTGGATGTCATAATTCAGCCCTTGGCTACGAATTGGTTGTCACGAATTGGTTGTGAGAGATGATTAAAGGTGCGCGAAATTGATGTTTCTCTCACTTTTGTGCACCATTTTGCATTTTACTTCGGAAGGGTTCATTGCCTTTTCAGTACCTCTTCGGATAATAATAATAATAATAATAAAAATTTAAAAAATAATAATAGAAATACCCTTGGATGGACAGCAGAATCCCCTCGTGCAGCTCCATTTCTTCTCACAATCTTTGTCACTCGAGCATTTCTTAGCCTCGTCGGAGATCTTCGCATCAGTTGTTAGTGAGCAAGCTTCCACTGCAAATTCCATGATTTAATTATTTTTAAACAAAAATTACAAATATTTTTTGTCCCATCTGAAACTTAGTATAACTTCAAAAAAAATTGTAACCACTCTTGAGGCTGCTTCAGGAATGTGTGCCTAGCGAAAGGAATTTTTTTATTTCACATTTATAACTTACTCTTGAGGTATCAGATGTGAGGTAAACAACCCAGAAAAACAGTACTAACCGACTCCAGCATTAGTTGCCTTCTGCTCATGAGCTTGAGTTCCCACACACTTGGCCATACATTCACCACGAGAAGCAAATCTGCAGTAAATATTTTTTTCACCTCTAATACCTCTCCTATTATACTCGACTAGTTTCAATATAACAGCACTCCTATTTTCACTAATTTAAAATCCGATAAGTAATTGATTCTTATATTTTCGTCGACATTTACTTCCCCCTCGAATAGTTTCAATCTTGAAACACGCGTGACCTCTCTTTCTATTTTCCCTTTTGATGAGAGAAAGTTGGTAAACTCGATTCAACACCCGATTATGCGTTCGTTTGTTTGCTCTCTGAGTTCTGTGCACTCAAAATTTCACTCGAGAAGTTAATGGAAACTAACCGATTGTCGTTGCCTTGACAGCCTTTGTACATGAAGGGCTGGCAATGACCTGAATAGATTCAGATGAAAATATAGTTTTTTTTTAAATCCCCAGTAATTTCTCCGCAAACCGTCTATCAACTCTGCATATTTAAAGCTGTAGTAGAGCTTTCCTCACTCTGGAGTGTTCAATCCTCCTAATAATGGGAGATGTGATTTCGTATGCTGCGCACATTTCATGGGTGCAAAATGAAAAAAAAAAACATTTTTTTTTCACACCTTTTCAAAACTTAGTGAAACAAGAACTTCCACTCTTGATACAGTGATGGTAAACAACATTTGGAACATTTTTCTCTATGATTTCAGAGATTTCGATCAGTTTAAGTTGAGTTACACGAGTTGGCCACTCTAAGAGGGTGCTATTGCACTACAAAAATTAACGCAGCATGTCCCAATAGTCCATTATCTCTCAGCAAGAATTGGCATTTCCCAAGTAAGGAAAGTCGAATACTTTGCCCTCTATGCTGTGAGTGAACTTAGTGATTGGTTCCGTTACAATTGTCTAACCTGTGTGGGAGTCAAAGTAGAATTGCATCTTCGGCATTGCTTCTGCACATTTCGAGCCACTTTCCCTTGGAGATGAGCATGAAAGGACTGAAATTGATAATTAAAGATAATGATAATTAAGGCAAATGATAATTTCATAGAAACTCTCACCTTGTTGAGTGACCAGAGCGAGGAGTATCAACATTCGTGCCATGACGAGTGAAAGAGTTTGAACCAGTTACGAAAACGTTCCTCAACTGAATGTGATACTAAGAGGAGGAGAGAAAGAGAAGAGAGAGGAAAGAGACGAGTAGAGAAGAAAAGAAAGAAAGTTGACGTGAATGGCAAAACAATGTTTACGTGAGTGTAGCCAACCATGTGATTTCATTGATTGGAATGCGATATGATTCTGAGATAGAAGACACAGTATTCTCATGGGGAAATAAGTCTACGAATCCATAAGTCTATGCTGGCGAGCGTCGACTTCGGAGCATAATAGACGCACGGTAGCGAGTAGTTTAGACAGTCGTTGCAGGGCAGTCCAGAAGTGTAGAGTCGTAGACCTAATTTCCCGTGAGTTTAAAGGAGAGAAACGACTAAGATGGGAGAGAATTCCGATGGAACGATAAGGCCACTGTATTTCCAACCGTTTGTGAGAATTTCTTGTGAAAAGAATCAACAGAGAACTAACGAACTGACACCAGAACACTAGGAAAATGGAGAGACTACGTAGTTCCCAACGTAGTCTCTCCATTTTGAACTATCTTACTATAGAATGGACCGAATAGACAATTAAAAACTTCAGCAATAAACGACGCCAGACCATTGATCACTCTCAATTTGACTACTCTATCTCTGTCCATCTCCTTTCCCCTCATTTCTTCCCTCATTCCTCGCGTCTCTCTCCTCAGGGAGAGGTCGCTCTCCTCTCTCACTGTATGGAAAGGTTCTTACGATTCTTTGGCCTCCGTCGATCCGAAGAACCAAGCAAGCAGGAGGTACCGTACCCTACCCCCTACAGTATCCCCAGAATTTAGGGTTACGGTTGTCAGTCTTACGGTAATCAATCTCACTCAGGCCCCGCCAGTACCTTCCGCGCCCCCAGTGCCCAAGTCCGAACCACCTTCGGATCCGGCAGCGAATCACGTTCCCTCATCGGCACCGACCCAAGCGGCCCCGGTTCCATCACCGGCACCGACCAAAGTAGCCCCGGTTCCCACATCTGCCCCGGCTCCAGCAGCCCCCGTTCCATCTCCGGTACCGTCCAAACCAGCGACTCCCTCGCCGGTCGCGCCGGTTTCTTCCCTTTCAAAAGAGAACTTTGCTTGTCGTCGGAAGGAAAGTAAAAAGAAGAAGGAAGAAGTGAAGAAACGAACGATTGGATCGAGAGAAGGAAGGAAATCGAAAACCGAGGTGAGAGTGGAGGAAATCAACCGACTCACCAGCCGCAAAGTGGGCAAAATGAGAAATTATTACGGTACCCGATCGCAAACTAATCATTTCAGCTGTCGAAATCAAAGGAGTCAGTCAGTTCGCAGCAACAGAAGAAACCCGGATCGAGAGAACTGGCGAGAACTCGTGGAAGCAAGGTTGCGTAGTGATGATGCAATCGGGACGAGAATTCGTATAATTGTAGGAAAAGCCGAACAAGCGATCGCGCACGTCGTCTGGAGAGAAGATCCCTAATAGAAAGAAGGCCATTTCGACACCCGAAAGACCGGCTCAACGAACAGCGAATATCAAGAGAAGCTGTGTGACGGAGATGTCTGAGGTTACTGTAACTGGCCTGATCACGAACTGAACTACCGTATCCTAGAATGAGAAGACGACAGAGGTCGATCCAAACAAGACGCTGGCGAGTGAATGTGAGAAGAGAACGGTCACTGTGAACAGCGAATGTGAGAAGAAACCAGGAGTGAAGAAGGAGTCAGTTGATCTACCAATCGATAATAATTAGTTGACAATCAAATGGACCTCATTGATTACAGGAAGACGATACGCCGTCGCATGAAGGATGCAGCACTGGCAAGTTGTGAGTCAGCTGGGACCAGAAACCCGAACCAGAATCGGAACCCGGAACCACGTATCTCGTTTTCAGCTCGGCAGCTCCGACGTGCCTCCAACAGTCTGACGGACTCGGCGAAGAAACTGTCAGCCGTCGTCTCTCGACCTATCAAGGTACTGTAATCGATAGATAGACAATCGATATTACCGTAATAAAAATCGATAATACCGTAATCCACAGGAGCGCTCGCTGAACAAGTTCATGGAGCGTGTGAAGCAGCGCAAGGAGAGAAGACTCAAGGCGGTTAGAATCGATTGAGAACAAAAATCAAAGATCAATCTATTCAGAACAGTGAATCGATGCAATTGCGAGAGAGCGAGGACGCCTTCCCCACCATGCAGGGAGTCAGGTACTGTACCAGACGATGGGGTTCCATCAGTGGTACCGGATACCGGAACCGAGTACCACGGTGACTTTACAGTGCCGATAACGTTGTGAAGGAGGGACCGCCGTCTGAGAAATCTGACAAATCAGAGATCGAAACGAGATCTGAGAAATCTGATAGAGATAAGAGAAAAATTGGCAGCAGCAACAACAAGGATGTCGATAAGGTACCGTAATCGATAATTACCGTAATCATCGATCGATCTACCGTAATCCCTTGAGATCTTCCCCAACCTGAGCAAAGACAAGAAGAAGAATACAAAGACCAGATCGAATTCGGGCAGCAAGGCCAGCAAGCGGGTGGGTTACTGTAGGGCTACAGTTATGCTGAAAGTGTACTGTATGTTACCAATATCGATTGGTTTGCAGACGTTCCTGAGTGGTCGTCGCAAAAAGAAGGACAACGAGATCTTCGTGAATGGCAAGCCGTTCTGGATGAGGGCCGGCAAATTGACACAGGAGGAGAGAGTGAGTCCCGAGACGATATATACCGTAACCTGAATATAATAGTCGATATACACAGAACGAGATCACGCAAGACGATCTGCCGCTCAACGCTGAAGTGATTGTGGATGTGAAGAATGGCAAGATCGAGCTGCCAGTTCTACCGAACACACCGTAATCCTTTCCTGCCCTTGCATCGTCAACTGACTTTATTGTAGGTTCAAATTCGACCCCTATGCCGACATGGGAACTCTGAAAGAGAGGGACAAGATCTTCTTCACTCACAAGATGCTCTTTGCCAACACGATACGATCCATGATCAACACATCGGGTGATTATCGATTAGTTATTACATAGTGATGACGTCATCACATCTATTATCGATTGCTTGTCATTGCAGAAGTGATCGGCGATACGGACACGGACACTGGCAACACGGATATTGGTGAGTTATTTATTGATTTTATCGATTGACGATATCCGTGCAAGATCTTGTAGAGAAAACGGTGGAGAAGAAGACTCTTTCGGATGAGAACACTTCTGCCAAGAAGATTACTCTCCTCCCACATCCCAAGACATCCACGTTGTAAGTTGTCACTGTACCAACTATTGACTAATGATGACGCAATCCCAGGTACAATCGTACTCTGCCAACGGGAAAGATGGGAACCGAACGGTACGAGTGGACGGGCAAGGGCTGTGTGTGACCTACCGTATCCCGCACCCTACCGTATCCCGAACGGATGATGATCGTACTTCAAAACTGTCACTACTAAACATTACTAAACTCTGCGCTGGGTCGCGTATCTATTCACGTAGTGTAAAAAAACTGATAAACCAGAGTTTTGTCGGAAATGCTATGCATTGATTTTTACAGACACTTTATGATTACGCATGACAAACCGAGATTATTGATTGCTCTGTGAGATAAAAATGAAAGAGAAAGAAGAGAAATGAATAGATGAAGCATAGAAATCGGGTCGAAAATCTCTTGCGATATTGCTTGTGATATCATCTTTGTGAAGAATTGGTAGGAGAGTAAATGAATGAGATAGTGAGAAGAGAGTGATTCGGGTGATCTACTCAGAGACTTACTCTGGATACAACAAGGAAGAAAATAGTAGTAAACTAGAACAGATGGACTAGAGAAAACTCACGATACCTCTATATCAGCACTCGAAACTGGGACTAGTCAGAATAGAAAAATGAAGTGAAATCAAACCGCTTCGTTTAGAATGAGCAACAATTCGGGGGAAATCGGGTGAAAATAGCTCAGATGCACTGGTAAATTTCAATTGAGCAGGAAAAAAACGCAAATAAAATGGTGGTAAAAAAACAAATGACGCCTATTTCTAATCTGAAGAAGGAGAAAACCGTGAAAACAGCGTGCGTTTAAGGCCCCTGCAGCTGTCGGAGCCCCGAGTAGTGAAAAATTTGTGGCTAGAGAGGATAGGAGGAGATGCTCGACCGCAACGCGTGTGCGGGGCGCGTCGCGTGCGTCGCTTAGAACGCGGGGATGATGCAGTAAGCCTCGAGGGCCGACAGCAGCAGGTAGATGAACCAGAGCGAGGCGAAGAAAGCAGACGTCAACCACTAAAAGAACTCGGATTAGAGAGGAACCGCGACGCGTGAAGTTGATGCGTTGCGTGAAAGGAACGTACTCTGAGTCCCATGGGTCCTCCGAGTTCTCCTCCGACTCTCTTATTCCTTCTGAGAACGATGACAAAGATGCAAGCAGCAGCTTCGATGCAGAAGATCATCACTGAGAAGCCGAGATTTCCAGGGTCGACGAGGAATCTGAAGAGAATTTATTTCTGAACAAGTAGATCAACATAGTTCTTTTCTGGGTGAAGGGTTTGGCGCTACATAATTTTAGAATTGAAAAACAGAATGCATTCTACGGCTAATTCAAAAAATTATGGCGACAAAATATTTGTGTTACCGAAATAAATAAATAATTGGTCACTTGGTTCCGTGCATGAGATGGTAGATGGCAGCCATCGACCACGCAATTCCAATACCGAGGAAGACGTTGACGGCATTCGATCCAGTCACATTTCCAATCGAATTGTCGGCGTATTTATCCTGCACGGCCGAGACCTTCGAGGCGAATGTATCTGTGAGGAAGGCGGATCATCGATATGCTTTTTCAGGAGCAAAAATGGTATATGGTGCATTGCAAAGTACGGCAGACGTTGCGGTATTATCGGTAAGTGTATTGCAAACTAATGAAGAGTGCATTCCGGAGTTTTCGGGAACCACGCAGAAGTGCTGCTGGTTAAGAAAGGTAAATGCATCCTGTTATCTATCCTCGAAGTCCTAAGGGAGACACTGAAACTGGTGGAGACACAAAAAGTGATAGGTCACCGTACCAGGGACGGAAGTTCCAAGTGCGACGAATGAGATGGCAGTGACGGAATCTTTCAATCCAACCCAGCATCCAAATTGAGATGCGAGATCTCCGACGAGAGCAGTCAACACTCCAATCATAGCGATCGAAACGACGAAACACGCCCAGCCTCCCCAGATATCTGCAAGGATTAATGATGAGGATGAGATATTGAACCAACATTTGGATACGAGTTCGAATAGATTTCAAGGATTGTTTCCTTTGCAAATTTTGATCTTGCTGATCGCGATGCATCGAGTTTCAATCGAAAAAGAAAATACCAACAAAAATACTCCTATGTAAGAAATATATTGAGATTTTTGGGAGGAGGATCGTTCCATCTCAAACTTACCAGTGGGAGGAATAGTGGCGAACAACAGCTTCCACGGGACGGTGATGATGTGCATGAAGTAGTCGAAGCAGCTGGGAGGCTCCTGAACAGAAATAATTAGGTTTCTTGTCTCAACTACTATCTTGTGCTTTTATTCCTGCTAGAAGACTATGTGGCAGTAGATAAGAAGAATACGATTTAATTAAATTCAAATAACAAGTGTCCTACCACAATCTTCTCCTCCGCGTCTTCTCCATCCTCATCATCATCATCGTCGTCTCCTGTACAAAATCGTCAAAATTTTCATAATTTTCTAATATTTTGCGTCGTAATTTTCGCGTCAGGTGAATACCGCCATTTTTATATAAATGTCTCAAACATTTGTTTATCTTTCTCAAAGTAAATGCTTACCAGCATTGACGGTGAGTGCCTCCATGAATTGTTCCCTCCACGAGGAAGTTCCCAGCATCAACTTGGTATTTGCGTTCTTGATCATTCTGTCGATAACGTTCTGCAATTGATCAATCGATAATCTGCTCTACCATAGTCTACCGTACCTGGAATTCCTTGGATTCTCTAATGGTGATCATGCACTTGGTGTGATCTCCAATTCTCGGCTTGCCCATTTCAGCCACTTGCAGCTGATTCTCAGTCAACGGCTTGCCGTGCAGCAACTCCTCCTCTCCTGCAACGAAAACGATCAATTCGAGAAGTACGACCGCGACGCGTATCATTCACGCGTCGCGGCCGCCCACTGAAACGGCACCCAAGGTATTAGATAATCGAAGAGCCAGCGAGAATTACTGAAGCCTTTTTTTGCTCAAACCAATCGATAGAACTACTACGAACGAATTTGTTGACTGCAAGACGTGCGAAGCATTAGCAAGCGATGATTGTGTGAATTAAGAAGAACAACAAATTAGTGGAGGAATTAGTATTGATGTCGACCCTCACAACACGTTTCACGTTGATCGGAACACGACACTCAACGATGGAGTCTACAACGGAGGTTAGTCGTGCATGCACCGTGGGTCCAGCTGGCACCGGGTCCTTGGCACCGGTGCCAGACTCGGGTCCGGGTACACTGGACTCGGGTCGTGCCTTGGTTGGGTGAGAGCGTGGACATGCCCGCTATCCAGGAGCTCATTCTTCGACGGAATCTCTCGTTGATATTGGGAGAAAGTCCACTAGGAGGTGTACTCGTCTCGTCTTCCACATTCAACAGATCACCCGAACTGCGACTTCGACCTATAGAAGATATGAGAAAAGTTGAGAGATGAGTGAGATAACCAATTGATAGTAGTGGAAACAGTGGGAAAGAGAAACAGAGAGAGAAGATGTAGTATTTGTGTGATACTCAGTGAGACAGGGTCGGTACCAACGTACCACGGCACCACAAATGGGTGGTACCCCAGTGTGGGTACCACAGGTTACCTGGAGTCTCCGGTTCGCCGGGAGGCTGCTGAGATGCACTGCGACGTTCCATTCGACGACGGAATCGATCTTGAACTTTGGCAAGATCTGCAAGGCACGACACGACAGATAGAGGGGGCGGAGAGAGAGGAGCGGGGTTCCTGGCACCGGCACCACGGTCGTCCGGAACCAGGAACCATGTGGGTACCACGAGGGGGTGGATAGAGATACGACAAGAGTACAACGATCATCCACAACATGGAGATGCGTGCTAGGATGGGAAAGCGACGTGTGAAACAAAGTGAATTCGGTGATTGATAGAAGAAGAGAAAGGGTTGGATTTTCGTCGATGGGTACCAGGTACCAGGTTATCGGTACCAGAAGGGGGTTAGTACCATTCATCTTCTTGGCCCAGATGGGTGGGTCGATCTCGATTTGGAAGGAGTCGGATCGCTCGTACTGCTCGGTGTCAATGATGCCCAGTTCGATGTATGCCCTGAATATCAATCTTATTATAAGACAAGAAAACCGTTTATCATAAAACATTAATATATTAGATTGAATGTCGATCATTTTTGGGTTAATCATCAATCTATTTTTTTTGTTTTAACAATCTTTTTTAAACGATTTTTTTTAATTTCCCGTACTCAGTCTGGTTGTCTTCGAAGACGAGTTCTCCCTCCTTGGCCTCGAAGTGCTTGTCAGCAGAGGCAGAGCCCTCGATCGTCCTAAAAATTGAAATTATTATTATCACAATCATTTGCATATTTTCAATTCTCAAAAATTTCGTAACAAAAGATGAATGGTTCAGATGTGTTTCAAGTACACATCAAATATCGTTCACCCTACGAGGAGTAATCAATTCCTAGCTGCGACGGATTCCTAAAAAGTGAATGATACCTGTAGGGAATGATGACCTTTCCACGGGCTCCTGAGTGTCTTTGCACTCTCAGGGAGAGATAACCACACGACTCAATGACCTCAAAAAGATATTATCACTTTATTTTTCATGCTTTATTTAATTGTTGTCGCACCATTAACGGGTGTATCTCATAAATGAATAAACTACAAGTTCATAGATCAATAAATCAGTGCAGTTCAATACTGCAAATGTTATACCTTATTCTACAGAATCTCTTTTGATTAGGAAAAATAAGTAAATTTCTCACCTCATAGTGATCATGCTCGAAAGAGAAGACTCCAGCGTGATCGTCGTCTGAAATACATTACATATTTATTTTTTTTATTATTTAATATTTATATTTGTATCTTTTTTGGACTGGTCAGCTGCCCACTTCAACTTCTTCCCTTCCATTCGAATCCGACAACATTTCCTCAGTAATCCGATCCATGTTTGCCTCCCTCACGAGTTTGCACTACGTGTGAATAAGAAAGCTACTCGATTCCCTTCCCGATCTCGTATGGCTTTCCACTACTCTGTTATTGTCGGTAGTTGGCACTAAACAACCTGCCACTCACCACATCACTTCTATTCTATCTCTCTCAGTGTCTCTCTCTCCCTCTTCTCCTTCCTATTTGACACGACTCTCGAGTGCTTGGAATGCTTCTCGTTACAGACAGAATGCGCCACTTGAGGCTCTTAGCCAAACCCTCGCTAGTAACTGTTTCTTCTCCGAGAGAGAGAGAGAGAGAGAGAGAAAGAAAGAGAGAGAGATTCTCTTGTCAGCCTCAGTACACAAGAGATGGTAGATATCTTGTAGTGGGGTAATGACGTCATTCAGTCAATGGGCGAGACAATTCACGCTCATTCTGTTCAGAGAGATCACATTTCGGATGGGAGAAGAACTTCGATCGAATAGAAAGATCAACAGACGAAATAATCAGCAACGCATACGAATCAGTGACGGAGAAGAAGATGAATCAACAGTCGACACATAATCCCCGTCGGATTCAATTCGATTTCCCCCAGTTAAATCTGGTTCTGGGTACCGTGTACCAGATAGTGTGTGGTACTCACCGAGAACCATAATGGTAGCGGTAGCGGGCGTTTCGATTTGAGCGACGGGAAGACCTCCGATGCGAGTAGGGTCGAGGACGAGACCGTCCTGCAATAATTACTTTTAAAATATATTTATATTCCTCTTTTGATTTCTCGTAAAATATGTTTGGATTTCATTTTTATAGTATATTTAGAGCATAAATCACACTGTCTAGAAAATCCAACAGCCATAAATATTTTTTTCAGCATTATTCCATTAGTTCTCTTTTCACCTGATAGAAACGCGTGGACATAGATCAAAAAATAAAGGAAAAAATTGATTAGAATGCTTCAAACCTAGTTCTTACCTTGGTGCGAACTCTGAGATTCTTAAGATGGAGATAGAAGTGCTCGTCCTCTTCGAAAACATCGTCGTCAACGATCTCGATCGAGATTTTCTGAAATTAAAAAAAAATAAAATTAATTAAAATTACTTTTGATATCTCCTTTATTTCTGTGGCTGCATAGACTGATCTCATGACTCCAATGGAGTCCCAATAGTGCACGGCTCTCACGAGAAACACATGTGGACCAGATTTATCCGATCGCTAATTCTAAAGTTTACCCCGCACTTGCTATATTCATTCACGATGTCGCATGTGCCATGTGTTTCAGTGCACCTTAGAGGTTCGCTGGCTCGGGAACAAATAAGGCAGTCAATAACGCTATTCGTGTTAGGGCAAATATGAACGATTACTGGAACTCGACGAGCAAACCCAATTTGTCCCAATGGAACACTTCAGTGCATTCGTAGAATTCTTCTCTGCTCCCAACCAATTTTCCTAATGCAAAACCACTAGACACTCAGTGAAATTCACTAAGTTGGAACACCAAATTCATAGCAGACTATGCAGTAGTTCTTTACTGGAGAGAAGTAGTGTCCAGCATGGAGAAATACAGTTCGTCCCCTTTTCTTTTTCTCACCTGATGTCTATCCTCGGGGTAGAAAGTGAGTGTTCCCTTGACGGGCACGTAGTCAGATCCACTCTCAGCAGTGCCATCCTCGGTACAATAGTCGACCATGATGGTGAGACCTGAAAGGATAGGGTTCTGGTAGGATACCAAGATCAGTAATCTGGTTCTGGTACAGAACCAAGTCCCTGTCTGGTTCCATCACTCACCATCGGGTCCGCCGTCTCTGCCGACCACAACATCGAAGGTTCCCACATTCTCGAGCACCTGCGAAAGTGGATTATTCTCGTCTCTCACATGGCCATGAGGAAAAAACAAGAAATAATGGGAAATGTGTTCATTGTCAAAACTATATATACAATAAATATAATAATAAATAATAAAATAATTACAGTGTAATGAGCGGGGTCGAGGAAGATGCGGCAGGTGTGCTCACGAGCCTGCTTCTCTTGCGCTTGGAGAAGCTACAATCAATATATTTTATACACATTTTCTAAAATAGTATTGTAAAACTATCTATTTTCAATGGTCACATAAACCTTGTTGACATTGTTGCAGGAATTGTGCAAGCATTAATTTTCTTTCAATTTTGAAAATCATCTTGGACCAAAAACTTATGTTGATTGTTAACTAACCGCATCGAGAGACTTGTCGTGCTGCTTGTCCAATCTCTTCTTCACAATATCTCCTCCTCCAATCAGTTTTCTCGTTGCCTGCACTCTGTAGAACGCGCGGGACTGCAATGGTTTTATATTATTATTAATGATTTATCCATTTTATTCAATTAACATGTTCATAATGTATAAATATCTAAATATCCATCTAATTGCGACAGAATTAGGCAATCGTACGTTTGATCTCAATAGACTTCTGAAGCCTCATCTAATAGCAATATCGTTGTGGTGATTCTTCAATGACTCCTACTGTTTTCTACTCTCTTTCACTACATCGTAGTTTCTTTTCAAGTGTCCGATTCTTCCGCTCATTCAATAAATTTCTTCTATTTGCGCACACACTCAGATCCAAGAGATGCGCAAAAGCTTGCAAGAGCCAGAGCCCCGGTGCGGAGGTACCGGCTGATCTGTGGTAGCCACCGGAACCAGGAACGGGTAGTTACCTTAGGTCCACGGGAGATCATCTCGTATTCGGCCTGCTTCTGCAGATCGGTGGGAGTGATGTGAGGGTTCTTCTTTCTGTCAAATTTTCCAATTATCTTAGTTTATATTTTCATTACTTTAAATCCATACCTGATTTCTCTCATGAGCTCGATGAACTCCTGTCTATGGTCTTCGAATGCCTTGATAGCCGGGTCACCCTCCTGTAATGGTACCATAAGTGACGGAACCAGGTACCCGACCCGAACCCAGTGGAACCAATCGACTAACCAGATGGATACCGTTGCTCTCAAGCATCTTCATCTCTTCTCCCTCAGTGGCGATGAGACCATGAGAAGAACGACGGTAACGCTTGGGCAGGAATTTGTTCTGAAAGAGAAAGGATATTGTAAAATATTGCATCATCACTAGGAAACCCTAAACGGACCTGAATGATCTTGATATCAGCGATGAATGCAGTGAGTACGGTGAGGGGGAAGAAGAGGAAGGTCACGATTCCCTCCCACACCTCAAATATTGATTTTACGACGCTGCAAAATATCGATTAACAAACCTCGATTTCTCCGGGTGAAATGATAGCGAGGATGGCGTACATCCAGATGTATGCGAACACGGACCTGAATATATTTGAATTTTGGATTTTCCCGCTCAATATAAGATAATTTTTTTAAAAAACAGTGCATACCAAGAGGCGGTGACGAAGAAGACATCGAGATGCTTCTGACGACGAACCTACGAATTGTATTTTGTAAGTTACATCCAAATAACTTCGTTAGCAGTAAACCAAAGTAAATTGGCCATGTTACCTCTCCCTTGGGAATGACGAGGACGCAGATAGCAGTGATCATGAAGAGATTGAATGCGGCGGAACCGACGATTGTATTGGGACCGAGATCTCCCGCCTCGAATCCACGGGCGAGAATCTGTAATAGAAAACAGTCAAATTCTGCTATGTGATTTCTATTTTTGTGAACTTTTTGACCAAGTTCGCGAGTATGTTTCATATTGGAATGAAATGGGCAAATATTCTATTCTGATCAATGTTTTCGTGCTTTTCCTTTTAAGTAAAAATTTCACCTCAATAATCGACAGAAGAATTTCCGGAGCCGAAGAACCGAGAGCCATCAGAGTCAAATTGGACACGGTGTCGTTCCATACTCGAACCTGCAATGTTATTTTTACGTCTGTGCACACTGAGGGTTTAAGGTAATACATTCATAATAACGGGAAAATAATGGGTTCAACATTCATAAGCAAAGGTATATAAAGGTAAGCAAAGGTAAAAGGGGTATGAGAAGTGTATGGGAGTAGCGATTGATGTTTCACATTACAGTATATCAGGGTGTTGTATTGGGTCAGACAGATGACAAGGCTTATACACAGCAGTTATGAATGTTTAATTTTAAAATGTGAAATATTTCATGATTCGGTACGAACAGTCAAAACGTACCTTGACTTGCATGGGCTCGAGTCCGGGTCGCTTCACGGTGATTGATCTTTCCTGACTGGAAATTGCTGGGATTACGGTGTTCGATCAATCGATAACTGACCTGGTAATAACCTCGATTCCACTCATGAATCGATCGGCAACAATGGAAACTCCGATGAAGCAATAGGCAATGACAATGAAGTAGATCACACCTGAGATTGCGTAGTGATGATACAGTACAGGGAAAGGCATGCCACATGATACCCAGTCTGAACGAGGTGGGAGAGTGTTTTTTTTCACTCGCTCTCTCCCCATGTAATATTGAAGGGCCTGTGGAATAGTGTTGTTATTTGGAATAATCCTATTCGCGAATAACAAAGAGTTATTCGCTAATAACAAAGGGTTATTCGCGAATAACCTTTGTTATTCGCGAATAGAATTATTCCAAATAACAACACTACTGTGGAATGATGTCATACCTCTGACTAATCGATCGCTCGAGTTGAGATCGAGGAATGGTCTCCAAATGGGAACGATGAGTCCATCGATGCAATTCTTCGTTGCATCCGCATCCGTGCAATTTCCAGCTTCGGCCACACCTTAATTACGGTTATTTTATATAAATTTTAAAGGGGCCTGGTATTGCAAAATAATTGTTCTTCATTGTTTCATTTCCTATTCGAATTTTTAAGGATATATTTTTTTGGCTCGAATGGCCCGGAAATTATAGATTTGTAGAGGCTAAATATGATCAATTCTGTGCAGAATCGAATTGTTTTGATCTACTTTGCATCGGTGTTTGTTCTGTTCCCAATCATCTACGTCAATGCTTCTCTTTTCTCTCTCGTTCCAATCAATCGACTCATCATCTTCCTTTGTTTGTCTATGGAATGGGGAGTGCACTGGACATCGAGTGAACTTACACACGAAACGAGATTACTCATACAACATTTCAATCCTCGAAAAGCCCCCACCCCGTTAATGCTGAATTGTCATTATGATGAGTGTTTGCACAAGACTCAGTTAACATTTTGCGATGTTTCTTGATTCAATTACTCTCCAGCGTATTTTCTCTATGACTCAGGGATATCCTCGCGTCTATCCTATTTTTTTGTTGCTTTCTTCGACGTCTGAGTGTGTCTACACATATCAGAGAGAGCCCTTTCCCCTCCCTCTCGGAGACTGAATTTCCCCCTATTTTCACATACTAAAAGGAGATAGAGAGAGCATTCTAATGCATCAATCACAGATTTCTCAAGTTTCATGGGAACTCGCCGGCCTAACGACGAAATCTTTCCCATCTCAGGAGATTCTTTGTCGTTTGCTCTTTGTTTACGAAGTGCGCGTGCGTTGTTTGGCTTCTTTCAAATATTTTGGAGGGAATTTCAAATTGAGTTTATTTTTTAAAAAGTAGGCGGAGCTTACTGGCAAGTGCAGCCACGACGAGAAGGACTGCGGCTGCACGGCCGGTCCACTCAACGACCACGCCCATCCAAGTCCGACGAGGCTGCACAATTTGAATATTTGAATCTCCCCACCACACAAACGGGAAAACGACGGGCGTAATGCAAAATTGGACACGGAACGAGAACGGGTGTCTGGCTGATGATAAGTAACCGACTGCGAGGGAGGCAGATAGATCAAATAAAGTGGGGAGTAACAGAGAAGAGAGAGAGAGAGAGAGAGAGAGAGAGAGAGAGAGAGGGAGGGCATAAATCGGATTAGAGTCAGAGTCAGAAGGGGGCACCACACGGGAGAATGGACACTACTCCCATGGACTCCCGTGAATTCATTCAACCGAGAAGGAACAGAACCATGAATAACCAGATAGGGATCGAGAGAGTACTGTAGAATCACATGATCGATAACTGAAATGTCTAAGAGCGAGAGCATGCTCTCTCACTACCACCCCTTTATGTGCTGACCGGTTCGTGGAATGCTGTGGAATACCCGTCGACCCCTTTCTGGAGAAGGGGAGGAATGGATTCCACATGAATCATTGGATGAAACTGGCACGAAAAGTCATCAAAAAGCTCCGACGGCGAAGTAAAATCGAATCCCGCAAAATCTGGGAGATACGAGATTGTTTTCCTTTCTTTCTTTAGTTGACGTCCAACGAGGAGGAAAAAAAGACTGTGAGACAGTGAGGTAAGAGAGAGAGAGAGAGAGAGAGAGAGAGAGAAGTGAGAATAACATGGAGAGCCTGAATTACTTGTTTTCAACGTGGAATCGACCAGAAGGAGATAATATGGCACTGATTACGAGTTATGAGAGGAAGCCTCGATTGGAGAGAGAGAAAAGAGAGAGAGAGAGAGAGAGAGAGAGAGAGAGAGAAAAGAGAGAGAGAAATGAAGATGTTCTTTGAAAACATCGGAAGGGAGAAGATATATCAAAACGACTTTTTACATCGGGAGAGAAAAAAGTGGAGAAATACTCGAGGGAGGTATAAGCAATAGGCTAAAGACAAAAACGCAAGGCCTCTGAGAGAAAGAGAAAGAGAGAGAGAGAGAGAGAGAGAGAGAGAGAGAGAAAGAGTAAAAGAGTGCTGGCTCAAGAGAAGTCAAGAGGGAGCAGAACTATGGGTGAGAATGCACGGTAAATGGTGAGATCTCCTTCTCTCCAGAGGAAAGTATGTAGTGTGTAATGAGGAACATTGGCAAACTCGCTCTCTATCTCGGTCGACTAAGCTTATCCCATTCTTCTCTCTCTCTCTCTATCTATCTCCTCCTTCTATCTCAGTTGCTATTCTGAGAACTGTAGGATAATCAACCAGCAGTAATTTTCAGTGGGAGTAACACCTCTCGGGAGACTGAGGGAATATCGGTCGGGGGACGAAATTGGTACCAGATTGGAGAGACTTCCGGGAAGAGGGAGGAGAGAGAGAGAGAGAGAGAGAGAGAGAGAGAGAGAGAGTGCAATATCAGAGTGATTGATGGTTCATGGGAGGGGGAAGCAGCAAAAGTTGCTTGGAGAAGCCCTTCTCTCTTTCAAGAATGTTTTGACTCGTCTCAAGAGAGAGTAGAAAATTGGCTTCCGCGTAAGACAGAAAACGTGCCCGATCTTACACCAATCGACGCTTCTTTTCTATCTCATCGATGAAAAGAGAAGGAGAAGAGGACAGTTGGTGAGCCGCAACAAAGATCTCAGAGGATAGCAGTCGAAAGGAGATCGGAAGGTCAAGAGAGTTCATTCAAATTGGGACACACAGTCAGAAATTGCAAAAAAAACATGGGCGATGTCTCAACACGGGTTAAACTTTGACGTTCGGGCCAGACCACCGAAAGAGAGATTCCTGTTTATGCGAATTCCGTTCGAGCGACACCTGAAAGGTCTCGGAAGTCACGGTAGCGACAAATACCTCCTTCCCCATTCATTTCGTAGATCTCTAAATAACTGTCCTCCATTAGTACTCTAAGACGTCAGACTTCGTCAGGAGGAGGTCCCCGATCCTCCAAACCAGTCACATAACATGGCTATCCGATAGCAGAAAGTTCGTGAGAAATGAGAGAGAGAGAGAGAGAAAGAGAGAGAGAGAGAGAGAGAGAGAGAGAGAGAGACTGAGAGAGCGAGCAAATGACGGTCGCGGATCCCGAAATAATAATGGAATATTACGGAGAGAGAGAGAGACTGAGAAGGGGGGAGCTTATGAGATAGGAGGGGAGACTTGCAGTCACGCTTCCTAGCAACACGAGAGCCATTGGAGTCACTGTGAGAGAATGGACGAAGAATGAGACGAGTGGGGGTGAGAAAGAATTGTGACGATACAGGAAATGACGTCACCACTTTGCAGGATCAATCTGTGATCCAAAATAATATTAATAGTCGAAAAAGTAGATCTCTCGATTTTTCAAAAGTGTTTTCTCACCGCGCATTGACCCATCAAAAAAGTAGAATTTTATACACGAGCCCGGATCTCTTCATTTCACACGCTCTCTTCACGGGACTGTTGGCGAGATGTGAAATAAAGAGATGCGGACTCTTTTTTAAAACACTGCCAAAAAGAAGGGTTGTGCCCTGTGAATGCAGCAAAAGTGAGAGTTGAGTGCATGAGAGAAACACGTGAGAAGGTCGTTTAGACTGCTGAGAGTTGCGAAGACGAAGAGAAGAACGAAGGAAATGTAAACTGTCGAGACTCTTTCCGGGAAAATGAGGACAGTTCACGAAAACTAATAGCGACTAATCGAATTGGTCGACTGGGTGAATTGACGTGAAGGTTCTGCTCTCCTATGAAGGAAGCGATGAAGTGTGAAGTAGGGGAATGGAAGAAGAGAGAGAGAGAGAGAGAGAGAGAGAAAAGGAACCGCCCGGAAACTATCTCCAGTAGATGGGTGACTATGAAGAACTCAGAGGAGGAAATTGTCGAAAGCCATCGTCGATTCTCACGAATTCCTGCCTTTTTATGCGCAAAAATAGAGGTATTTGATTGTATTTGAGAGGCTGCGATGGTTGAATTTGACAATGGGAACAATTCCACTAAGAGGAAACGTGGTTAGCACGCTAGAAAAGAAGAAGGAGGAGAACGAATTCTGGCAACAACACCCAGCATTTTCGTCGTGGGAAACTACAAATTGGACACCCGCCGAGAAATTCCTTCGATTTGGGGGCATTAATTGAGGAGGCTGAAGATTGAATGTCCTGATTGGAGAGAGAGAGGGGGTTGGGTTCATCTGATAAACGAGGAAAGGTTCGGTTGGATGTCTGGAGTAATTGCTGGAACATGTTCAGTCCTACACGCAAAACAATATGATCATATGGTTACCACCCGCAGGAAAATGTCGACAGACATGGAAAGAGTTGTCAATAGAAAAGAGTGTAGAGGCCATGCGACGGATTTGAGGGAGATTTTCGAAGAGTGGACTAATCCGTTATATCCCTACATCATTTTGAGAATCCGGTTCCATCACGTACGAAAGGATGTCAATGCACCCTAAAATCCGGTGCACATGACGAAAGGTGCAACGTGGGCAGCAGAATTCACTGATAGTGGTGGAATTTACTGTAAACATATTGCTATGCCGCTATAATCAATTAAAAATCGGGCCGAGACGTGTGGAGTCACTCCTAACCCCTTTTCTGGTATCTGCGAACTCGTCCTCGAATTATTTCAATGTCACATACTTGTCCGAGCACCACGGGCCTGATCTCATTTGATAGAGCTGATCAATAGCTGCAAAACAAGACCAAGAACTACTCAGGGCATTTGGAATTCATTTTGTTCTTCACTTGTCCCGAATATGCGCGATTTCGGGCACGGTGGACATGGGCGGACGTTGTGGGCCCTACACATGGCTATATTCGGGATCTAGATTGTGTGAGCTTGTATGAGTGATGGATCGAGGGAGATGGAATAGAGAGAGAAAGAGAGTCGAATAATGATGATGGGTGAACAAGCAGAGAATTTGTGTGTGGATAAGAGAGAGAGACGAGTGATTGGAAATCCCAGAACAAGAAGAAGAAGAAGGAGAAGATCTGGAAATAACTCCGACGAGTAGCAAGGGAGAGAATCGGAGAGTACTACCGAGAAGAAGAAGGCTAATGGGAGAAAATCTCCGATAGATTGACATACTACTACCAGGAAATTGTTGCAGCCAAGCAGTCAGAGATTACTGATCTATGGAATCGTGTTGCTGGCTAGGTTTCAGAGGGAAATGTCTGCGATTTCCAGGCTGCCGACATTTTAGTAGTCTACTCGCTTTGATCAAAGATTTTTAAACTCGTCGCACAGCATCCCAGAAGTCGTAGACATCTCTGAGGTGGATAGTTGGCAGAGACGGAAAACGAACATCACTAGTGCAATCGGTGATGGAAATGGCAATTACTCGTAGCCGTCTGGAATAGTCGAGCAGTTCTAGTGGAGAGATCAGACGAGAAGTTGGAGGGAGAAGGGAGAGAGAGAGAGTGAGAGAGAGAGGGGGAGGGAGAGAGAGAGAGAGAGATTGAAGGAAGGAGATAAGGGAGAAGGCTGCCAATCCGGCCGTATATCATAGAGCTAATCGCTACTGGAGCAAAAAAGGGCGACGAAGGGGTGGAAAAGTGCGATAAGGAAGAGATGAATGGGAGGGTGAAACAGAGAAGGAGAAGAAATGATCGACGAGAGAGAGAGGAGGAGGAGGAGGATCATGAACCGCTCGTGTCTCTCACTCTCAGTCTCCCTCTCACTTTGAAGTGTTGTAACACTCTCTCATCTCTCTCACTCTTGATACATCGGTCAGAGGGCCTATCTATCCTGAATCTCTCTCTCTCTCTGTCTCTCTCTCTCTTTCTCTCTCTTTCTCTCTCTCTGCACTCTCTTCCACCCTCTATCCAATGATCCCTCTAGTCTGCCGATTCCCTCGGCCTCTCTTCATCTTTCTTCTCTCACTTGCATAAGCCCGGAGGCGTCTCTATGAAAAATGGGTTCAGCAAAATTTTTCGAAAGACGAATTCGCAGGAGGGGCAGAAAACAGGAGACAAATCATTGAGAGATGCAAGAAGATAGTAGTGGGCGCGCTCTCTCTCTCTCTCTCTCACTCTCTCTCTCCTACAGATACGAGCGGATCAACTTCTATCCCCTCCCCTCACCTTTCTTTCCCTTGTTGAAATCCGACCCGGAGTGGAGAGGGATGGAGAGAGAGCCGCCGCTGTGGGGATAGACACAGAGGAGTGAGAGGTATTTCACGGCAGTTGAGAAAAGGAAGAAGAGAGAGAGAGACACGCTGACATGATGTCAACGTGCAATGAACGAAGACTTGCAAAGGAATGGACAGAGATGAGAACAGAGAAGTATAGTAAAGATAAAGTTACTACCGCAATCTAGAGGTGAACTACTCTTCCGGGGCCCACTAGTATGGTCGGCTGCTGTGGAGGACTGCGTAATCCCTGCTGTCCAGGTGTATGGAGCACGATAAGGAAACAGAAGGGAACGACTAGTTGAACTGCTAGTCCCACCATCTGGAATTGTTCCAGCACACGGAGAAGTCGGTCGAACGTCTTCTTCTGCAGATGTCGTCCTCTTCCTCCTCTCATAGACGGTTATTGGCTGCTCCTTCCTCTTCCTTCTCATGCATCCTAGTGAGAGGAAGGAGAAGAGAATGTTCTTCGATGAGAGAGAGAGGAGCGGTCTCCTCCCCCTTATGTGGTGGGTAGAATGCATTTTGGATTCGATGACAACCTGCTGGAATAAGGGGGAGAAGAGGGAGAGAAAACGGTTGACGGACGCCATTTCTTCTCGAAGCTCACGCGTCAACGATTTCGACGGCAAATCGTCGTGAGCTCTTGAATGGAACTTGTGACAATTACAGCGGCGACTAAACGGTAGGAGGACGATTAGGGGAGAAGGGAAATAGGGGCGATTTTGATGGAGTCGAGAAGTAGAAGAAGAGAACAGGAAAGACGAACAAAGAAGCGATTGAAAGTTGTGATGGAAGAGTAAATGAAGGATGAATGAATGAATCTACGATCGAGTGATCAACAGAAGAGACAAATGAAGGACGGATAGAAGGAAGAAGGGAGAGACGGGAGATACATGAGAATCTGCAGAAGGAATCAACTTCCTCACCCAACAATGTGCTGTGGACTCCCCTAGTCCCGCCCCTTACTATCACCTAATCATCGATCAGCTTTCACTCCACTACCGTACTCCTCTCTCTCAACTCACGACGTCACTAGAAAGCCGTCGAGTAGGCACTTCGCCAACAGAGAAACGGTCGTTGTGACGACTGTTCTTGCGGTACTTCTCACGCCTCCTCGACAAGGTTTGGATTCCTTCCTCCTCCCCTCCCACCTCCTTCTGCCTCTCTCCCACCTCCCCTGCCCTCTCTCCCACCTCCTCTCCCTCCCCCAGCTATCCCCAGAACTGTTTGCTTCCTGCAGAGTAGGTATGTCTCTCACAGTTACAACAGTTGCCAATCTTATCTCTCCTCTAGAGCTCTCCGAGATCTCTCCACTCCTACTGTGCAAATATCCAGAGAGAAAGTGTAAGAGAGGTTACGCACGACGGTTTGAGAATACCCGGAGAGTTTGCAGGTTTTGATTGGGGGATCAGATGACATGAGGAATAGACAAGGAGAAGAAGAGGAATGCATGGAAGAAGACCGTGAGACACAACAGTAAAAATGAAAAGGCAATGGTCCAAATATTTACTGGGATGGTGTTAGGATGCTCGTTGGTAGCTCTCTTTCGGGTGTTTTGCAAGGCAGAAGTCGTGGAGCATTCAATTGAATCCACTCCAAGTGCCGATGGTCAACAACCACAGTCACAATGTACTTAATCTGTTTGGAGTCTACCCGATAAGTGGAAGAATGTGCAACTGAATTGGAGTGTGGCAAGAGAAAGGATTAGTAATACAAGACACGATGCTTCCGATGAACAAGGAGATAAGGAGGCTTTGAAAATAGTGGGAGAGATTACCTGAGAGCGATAGGTGAGAATGAGAATGTACGTCACAGGAGGCTTTATCGCTTCCAAAAGTCGCGCCTTGCAGGATTATGACACGTATTTGGGAAGAGCCGGCTTATAGACGACAGATGTAGAGAGATTAGAGATGCACGCAAGCAAGTGAGTACGTAGAGGAAAGGAGCAGCGATGACAGGGGGGATGAAGGATAATCACGGGGAACGAATAAAGGACAACGGGGCACGATGAAGGGTTGATGGGTTAGTTCATCTCCAATTAGTAAAAATTGTCAGATATTTCTCCTGAACTGCGCTTGTATGTTATCTAAAAGTAGAATATTGCATATTAAACGCAGTTCAGGGGCGATATTTGACAGTTTTCTTGCGTCGGATGTCGAACGTTTAGATTCCCGTTAAATATAAGACGAGGAAGTGGTGGCACATCGATCTTTCGATCTTCCGTTGTAGTCCCACTGTATCATCTGGTTCCAATGCGTCGACCGCAGTCGCAAGACTCTCCTCTCCTCTCTATTTACACTCGGAAATAGACTGAGAACCGTCTTCAAAATGGAAGAGAGAACACAAAAAGAGAGATGGCGCGTCCGTCCACTCTGTAGACCACGAGACCGAGTTGGCAAGTCAAAATAGATGTTCGCTAGTGAGGGTAAATAGATCAAAGTCTGTTATAAGCATGGAAAAACAGCCCGGAAGGGAGCGGAGACATAGGGGCGGAAAGATATCCTTCCCTCTGAGAGCTTGCTTCTGTTTCTATAAATGGGTAGAGTGAGGTGGTTGAGTCCATGGGGAATTGTGGAAGTGAGAGGAGAAAGTGGAAGAAGGAGGACTGAAGAGACTGAGGATGTTGCGAAGATGAAGAAGAGAGAGAGAAGGAATGAGCATGAGGATGTTAGTAGTGAGGAGGGATGGCGTGAGCATTACTCACGTCAAGAAACACACCAATCAACACACATCTATTTATATTCTCGTTCTGGTTATTAAAACGAGCTCTTTCAGATTAGACATGCGGGTTATATAATCTTCTCTAAATGACTACCACAAATTTCATGAGAAGGAGAAATGAGGCAGAGAAGAAGAGGAAACGACGAAGGACTCTTCAGAAAACTTCATAATTTCCAGAGTAGTGAGGGCAATTTAGCCGGAAACAATGTTGACTGGTAAGGTCTCTGCTGGAGCTCTGCAAGAAGATACCCGAAAAGCTGTTCCGGATCGAATAAAAATGATTTCAGCACTGCAATATCCTATTGAGGTTCGTATGGAACGAGCGGACATAAATCTTCTCCCCGAGTCCCTATGAAGCCCATGCTTACAACGGAAAAGAAAAGGCATAAAGATGACGAGTGGGACGACATAACACTGTCTACATGAAACCGCGATGAATGGAGGATATGTACAACAACGACATGAGAGGGAGAAATATTTATTGAATCCAAAAAATTGCTGCACTTCATAGTTGGGGAGAATTGCTCTCTGCAGGAAATAGTGCAATGGACTAAGAGCAGAGGGCCATTCCGGGCTCCGCTTGTGTTTATACTTGCATCGGATATGAGAGGAACCGGATATGCACATATTTGGTAAAGGAGTGACGTCATTGAACTCGATGGAGAGTTGACGCGAACGAGAGACGTTGTACCGTTCTTTGGACAACCATCTCTCCCGTCGCATTATGCCCATCTTGAAATTGTGAAATAAAATATTTTTTAATGGAAACTTTGGAAAAACGCAGCAAATTAATAATGCCGTCACGATCACCTGACAATTGAAAGACACTTTCTAAGATTCCTACACTGGTTCCACCTCGAGCATCATCATCCACTTAATGCTCGTCCAGTACACGAAGATCGTCGATTCTCTCGTAATACAGGATTCACTCAAATCTCTTAATTGAGCTACCACTGGCTCCTACCTTGTCGACACACTTGACTGGCTGAGCACTATCATCTTCACGGACTCCCTTCAAGAAACCCTTCTAACCACATTAGAGCAAGGAGTACGCCGATGGAATAATATCCCGCAAGCTGTTAACTGTCGTCCTCAAGGACAACACGTAGGACTTCGATTCAGACGCTACGGAGATCTCGTTGATAGGAAGTGGAGCTACGATCTGGGATTTACTGTTGACATCGAATTAGTAGAAGAGAACACGAGTGCAATTTAGAAGATGATCGCGAAAGATAGACGAAAGGTGTCCCGGCACTCCGATGTCCCTCAACGGAGACGAACTCGAGGAGACACTCAGAGAAAAATTACTTCGTCGCATGCATGAATTAATTAATTACTTCTGTGGAAAAGCGCTAGAACAGCAATCGAAGTAATTGGTTACTTCAAACACAGTTATAGTGTATTTCCACAGAAGTAATTAATTACTTCATGCATGCGACGAAGTAATTTTTCTCTGTGTGGATCGCTGATTACGTCCACGACGGTCTGGAACTCCGAGGAGGTGGAGACATTCATGAAACTGTTAGGGACGAAGAATATTTAGCGGATGAAGCGGTTAACAACGTTGGAGATGATACGTATCAGCTCAAAGTGCCGTAGATGTGTTCATAGAAGGAAGAAAGATGAGCTTCCATTCTCCGTGCCCATTGTGCCACCGTTAAAACCTGGCATGATACGAAGACGAAGCATATGGCATGCAAGGAAATCTCAGTAAGCATAGCTCTCACTGCTATTGTCGACGCCCACCGCGAAGACGATGGGAAAATTCGCTCGAGAAGTATTCACGACTTCCGTACTCTACAGAAAGATCTACTAAATCTTAAATAGATATTACAATAAGTTTATTTCAAAGTTTCAATGAACTCAAATTATTGTGGCTGAACCACTAACATTCCGCTCCCTTTATTCACTTTCCTGCATCAGGTTTAACACAGGTCGCAGCGAGCAAAGAGTATTGGTTAGTGAAAGTGGGAGTGTCGATAAGATGCATCCACAATCCCATTGCACAATAAATTGAACGACCACCTGAGCTGAGCACCTCTTGAACGGCCCCTGCGTTACCTCGAACACGATTGTAGTGAAGTCTGCAAGGCAATGTCAGTATGCGTGCAGTACAAGCTGTCGAACATCTTTCTGCCACACTGTATTAGCACTTGCGCATATTTCGTCAGAGTAATGCCCTATAAAAGGTGTTGAAATAGATACATCTCGTGAGGAAACACACTAGAGTCGCATAGGTAGCAAAACGAGTTTTCCTTGAAGATGGTCGAGAAGAAATAGCAGACGTACTGGACGTGGGAGGGACAGAGAGGTGTCGTATCGATTAGAACGGGGATTGGATTAGTGTATCCAGTGATGGCAGCTGCTGATTCTGAATCGAAAATGTTCATCAATGTTTATACTAACTGTGAAATACAACGTGCAATCAATCTTTCGCGTAGGAGTAAATTACGAGACATACGAGAACTTACGATTATTTACCTTCATAAGGAAAAAACTTACGAGTAGGAGGCGGTCTCACACAAGTTCCACACTTGAAGTAGTATTTGAGGTTCTTACCGAGTTCGAAGTACCATGAACCTTGAAATCGCGTTCGATAAAAAAAGAACACTGTCATCGAACCTTACCATTTTCAGCGTCCCACTGGACAAAACTTTCGATTCGATTCTCCAGTATCATGTGAGTGCCGTCGTGCAGAATTGCACTGCAACTCGTGATGTCGAACACTGATCCATAGTAATTGACAACTGACTCAAAGACAATCTTCCGATTGCCAGTCGTCAACTTGCCGCAAACTGGAGCAGCCAGTGCAACGGGAGGACCAGCAATGTCGTTCAAGGTAGAGCATGGGCCCGGTGTGTAATCGAGATCAACTTCGGTAGGTGGAAGATCTGCAGAAGAAATAGTTGAAACGATCTGAGACGATAAGTTGGTTTACCCGGACAGTTGGTGGTCGTTCTAACATAGCTTTTGAATGCAACTGGACATTCATTGGTCAGAGGAGTGAGTGGAACACTCAGTAGGATGCATCGGGAATCCGTAGAATTAAAGATGAATGCGTCACACTGTAAGGATTTCTCGATATTATCAAGATTTATTCCCAATGTTCCGATTCATTGTAGACTAGAATATAGTTTAGCATCCAATCCACAATTTAGATAAGTCAATAACTGAATCCAACCAATGTAATTGAGTGACGTCATTTACCTTGATGTTGCTCCTGCAGAAGAGACTGCATCCTGTTTGTGTCGTCATTGATTGGATGTCGACTGCCGTTCTCCTTTGCGACCCACTTTGTTGTACGAAGCATAGCGCCTGTATACGGTCTATACAGTATATCGGCTTTGACGAAGTTCCATATAACATGCAGAAAATGATTTTTTTTCGATATAGTTCTTGCCTTTGTTTCTATTCTCGCAGAATGATTCACTAATGTCGGAATACTGTGAGATAAAAAACGAAGTTAAACTCACAGACACAGACGCTTGAAGGGCACTTAATAGAGCACATTGAAAGGCGAGTGTTGCCTTCATCGGAGAAGAATATAGTGAAGGAAGACGTTTTTTGCCGTCCTTCTCCTCCTCCTTCAGACAAAAGGGACAACAAAGTCACAACTCCGTCGCCTGGATATCTATGTGCCGCTGTGCCGAAAACGTAGGAAGGCAGTGGAAACCATTAAACTCATGAATGTTAATTTTCTACTTTTTTATACATACATTTTGCACTGCAATCTGAAAAAAATAGTCCGGACTAGTCCAAGAAGAAATCGAAATAATTTTAGTTCAGAACGTAGACTTATTATTTAATAGCACTTTATTATTTTCATTTGTTTTGCTTTTATATATATGTATTTTTTTCTTATTTTAGCAATATAAAATTTGAAGATCGAAGGCTTTCTTTTAAAATAATCTTTGGTCAAATCATATCTGCGCTCCAACAAACTTGAATGGGTATACTGTAATGCATTTTCGTCAACCTGCGGCAATCTTGTTTACCACTTGTTTCGTCACGTTTTCTTCGTCGCTTGCTCCTTTTCACTCTTCACAATGCTGGGACGAGCTCGATCGGCGCTCGGTGAGCACAATTTCTTCGGTCTGCGATGGATCATCGAGAAGTTCAATGAGTGAGTAGCCCGTCCTTCCTGTTTCAGCGCCATTTTCACTTAATTTAGCTAATTCCAGCCTTGACGTTGAGCGAATTCGTGAAGTGGGAGCGGAACGAGCGTGTGCCGAGTGGGTCCTGCGATGCGGAGGATCAGTCAGGTACGGAATACTACCGAGAGAAGTGATGTAGCCAGGGCGATTGAGTGCAGGTTGTGTATAGCAATGTGCGGCTAAATATATCAAACGATATTCTTGTTGTGTTTGCAAAATGAGGAAGGAGTTAGAGAGTGCTGAAATACCATGTAAGTGGGCTGTCATCTCGCCACAAGTTACTTTTGACATTTTGCTCAGAACGCCGTGTAGCAGTAAATAACTGTGTATTCATTCGTTATCATGTGCAGATTCGACGATGGTAGACCGGAAGTCTCTGACTACAATCAATTGGTCGAGCAAACGGCGCAGAAAAGTGGAACGCTCAATGAGAAATTTGTGAGTTATTAGAGAATTGTAGGTTCAAGAAGAGATGGACAAACTTCCAAACCTCACGAAAGGAATAAAGCGCGAGATACTCTGTTAATATGAGAACTTTACACACTCTCGCTCAATCTTTAAGCGGGTTGGGGAATGATGTAGAAGACGTCTCGGCATGTTAACAGATCACTAGGAATAAGTGACTAGATGGAAGCCGGATGCATCACCCAGTAACCAATGAATAAATAAGTTTATAACGTTTGTAAATAATTGAATAGACGCGTAGATTGTCTGTGTATTATAAGGTGCAAAACCGGAGCTTCGTTCTTGAGTTAACGAATGATGAAACATGTTTCCCTCAATCATAGCACATGAGTGAATATGTCTATTTTAATCAATAAAATATTTGCAGTTCTTCCTGAATCAAGTGCGCGCTGTGAACGCCTGCGTGACCGCCCGAGGATGTCGCCATTTCGGTACGATATATCGATTTGAATCTATGCAATTTCCTCATGAAGTCTCATTTTTTCTTTCGAAATATTCTTCAAGAACAAAAATTAAATGTTCCCTGTGCTTTGATTATTATTCGAGATGGGCTCATGAGTGCAGCGCGCTATTTTCGTAGTTTCTTGTCACGGACTGTGGTTTTGCTGCTATTAAAAAATATACGAGTACTAGGATAGATGACGTACTACGACGCATTTGTAGTTGAAAAGAAGAGATCAAACAGTAATTGATACGTGATGCACATTTATGATTATGAATCTGGAGGAAAAGATATTTTGCAGAAGGAGTGACTCGACTGCAAGACGTCGTCTTCTCTGGTTGCAAGAATCTCGAAGATGACGCCATCAATGTGATGGTACAGGTAAGCACGCTCCCTTATATTTGCCCCCCCCTATCCATAGGTCAAAGGGTACTTTAAAATCAACGAACCCACATTTAAGCATTTGCGAGGCCAATTTTTGAAAACTCCTACCCACGTTTTTGGATTTTGATTTTTAAAAAATGGAAAAAACCAACCCACATTTTGATTTTCCCCAACGCACCCTTTAGACCTATGGCTCTATCTGCTTACTGTGGTCTTTGGATATGATCGGGGTCGTAATTTTTTTCTCATGGCCCATGAGTCATGGGATTACCGCAATATATGAAGACCACGGTATGCAGATAGTATATAGCAGTCTGTTCCTATTGTACTAATTGATTGAGTTTAGTTGGTCAAATCCGAATGAACTAGGTGTTGAGTTTTTTTTTCTTTCGGGGTTACAAGACGTGAAAATCTCGTACCTTTTGCCTTTAATTTTTCTTGGCCTCTCCTGCATCGCGTTGCTTCGTATTTTAACGTTTTTGTCAGAAAAATTTCCTTTATGTTCTCTTCAACTATATTCATTCCAGAACGTGGGTTCCACTCTGCGCTCCGTCGAATTCTCCAACTGTCGATACATCACACAAGATGGACTGAGACATCTCGGCAAGTGCAGGTTAGAGAGGTTGCGTCATAACTATGTAATTATTTAATCCGTGTAAAACAGTATATCTTGAATTCCGTTATTTTTTCCGAATCTCGTTTCCCACTTTAAAATTGCTCTCTCATGTTTTGGGACCTTTTTTATCCTGAAAAAAAAAGAATTCTCACGTCGCTAGAAAACTTCATAAATTTAAATTAAACTTATTTTCCACTGCTCCGAGAGAGAAAAACACCGGATGACTTCAAAATAGATAATGTTGCTTCATCATTACTCAATATCGTCTTTGCAGTTCCCTGTCCTCCGTCATTCTAACCGATCTTCCTCGTGTGAAAGAGTGGGAAAAGTTAAAGGAGGAATTGAAGTCGAATCTTCCCAAGAACTGCGAAGTTGCCTGCTATCCTAGTAAGAAATGAGCATAGAACAGATATTCATTTATCAGATACTGTAGATACCGGCGATAATTAATCATGTGTTCACACTACGCGTAACAATTAATAAAGTACGATTTTTACGAAGAACGAATGATGGATGCAGAACAATGATATTGAATAAAACTTCAGAGACATGTAGTTGATTGATTCAACGTATCGGACTAGGCAATACACTGGGTGCTGGTAGGATTTTTTAAAGTAGGAAAGGGGGAATTTTATATTATTTAAATTTCTAAATACCCTGTTGCTCATGCTATCATTTGATGTTGAATCGCTAATATCATCTCAAACTGATAAGTACGCGGTCAACAGGGAGCAGTTGATGGCCAGAAGATCGAACATCCATTTTTCCCTTTATTGATTTGGAATTATGAGATTTTTTTTAAACTGAATATTCGGCCCCGTCTTCATTTGTTTCTTCCCGATTGGGTAGAGCTATCAACCTCTAGAATAAAACTTATGTTTCGATCGATGAAATGCTGGTGCGAAATGCAACGTGAACACCGTCAAAGTGTGTTATTCAGTTCCAGATAAGTTTGGGATTCTGACAGTTGGGGACTCTTCGATATTTCATTCACGGAATGTATGGAGTCTGTCAACATCCGTCTCACCTGAAAAATAGAATAATCAAGAGAATTCAAAAGTGATTTTTACCCGAATTTCCCGATTTTCCGGATTTGCCGGAACTGTTCAATTTATCGTCAGCATTATTTGTCTTCTTCTGACGAGCCTTTTTGGTCTCTTCAATGCGAGTGGAAAGCACTGAATAAATATACAATTATAATATTTATTTATTTAAAATTATCGACTTTGTGACATACTCGAAACAGAATTCTTCTTTCGATTTCCCTTTCCCTTTGATTTCTTGCTACTGAGACGTTTCCTAGCTCCGCCCTTTTGACTCTCATCAACTTTCAATTCGTTTGTAGATGACGAACCTGTATTGCATTGTTTTGAACCTAGGTTTCAATACAATTTAGAACAAATCTAGATTTAAAATATAAATTATTTTATTCGCACCGCTTCCAGAGTCTCCTGAGGAAGAAGCTTTACGATCACGAGTTCCTTTCGTTCTGACGATTTTGAATCTGCGCATTTTACTATCTATTAAAACTAATTTCTAAGCAAATCCTACTTGCTATCGCCTTTGTTGGAGTCCATTTTCTTGAACAGAACAACGAACTGAAATGATTGTTAACCATTTTTAAAATTAAGTTTTCGTACCAGAACGACGAGAACAATTGAAGCACCGGCACAGTTTAAGCAAAGGAGAATCATCGCAACTGAAAAGAAAATGGAGAAAAACGAAGTGATGCTGAAAATTTCTCGGCTAAGAGACTCTGACGGCACTGGTTTACTTTACCGGACCAGGTATCCCGTTCTAATAGATTCCCTCTCATTCATCATCTCACAGTGTGAATCTAGCGGCACTTTTTTAGACCGGGATGCGTGGTCCAGTCTCAGAGGGAAATAAGTCTACGACTCTAGACTTATGAGCAGCCCAGCTTAGACATTCAAAGTCTAAACGACTCGCTCCCCTGCGCATATTAGACTTCAAAGTCGTAGACTTATTCCCCTCTGGGTTAAAATAAACCAGTGCGGACTCACTCACCCTTATGTCCTTCCTTGAAAGCACAAAGTGGACGTTCTTCACCACAATAGAGAGTTGCCGATAGGACCACCGACTTCGTTTCTTTCCTCCTGAAAGTCAATTTCAGAAGTACTTCCGGTCCTCGGAAAAGCTAACTTTGTCGCCCAGTATATCGCATTGCACTTCATCAACTCTTTGCCAAGTCTCAGATGTTGCATTGTGAAGCCTGAAATATTTTGACACAATGTTCAATCACCGTATCGAATCAAGTTTGAAATCTTACCAAAGTTTCTTTGCACACTCATATTTTTCAGTCAGATTCATCTGTAAAAAAATTGAGAATTCGATCACAGCCAAACACAAACCGTGTGACAATTCTGTCCATCGGGATCAGTGCAATAATCGATAATTTCATGAGGATCGCAACGATCTGAATTTAATAAGTTGCTGTGATTGTTCGTGAAACGTACATTTTTCATAAAAACCTCTCGAATAACGCAGGATGGTAGAATTCCTTTATATGTTTCTGTAAGACACCTATTTTTTTCTCTACTTGCAGAATACCAAATACCCACTTTGAAGTTCTCCCGTGCACATGAAGCATACCACCAAAAATTGAGTAGAGATTCTGCACAGAGTGATTAGAAATCGATGTGTTCCCAGACTACAGTATGCACCTTGCCTGGATGACAAATCACATCGAATCGAAAACTGGAAAATTCCCTTGTTATTGCAAGTTCGCCACGAGGAGGAGAACGGTCGATGTTCACTGTGAAATGGGAGAATCAGATCAGAATCAGAATTGAATCCGAGTTGACGAAAGGAATCGAACCTGTCTCAAATATATCAGTAAAATTTGTTCCATTTCCTGATTTGATTAGCAGTTTCTGTCCCAATATCATCTGAGAATCAATAGTGGAATTTACGAGGAATTCGAATTTTCGAGCAGATATCGGACTGAAATATGCGGTATTGTCATACAGTATACGATAGTACCGTACTTCACTGCAACCGCCATTACCAACTGTGGATCCTTGCAACGTTGGTGTACCTCATCCCAATATTTTTGAACGATAGATTCGATCTGTTGAAAATCTTTGATTATCATCAGAAGGTAACTTACTCACCGCGCCCGGACATTCCATCAGTAAGAAGCAAACCTACAATATTTAGATTGTTAGATTTCAGTGAAAAAAATTAAAAAGACATACATTTCGATTACAATCTGCTTCATTCGAAATCGACGAAGGGAAAATAAAGAAGAGAAAGAAGAGGGAGAAGGGAATCATCGACGACCTCCAATGAGAATGAAGAGAGGGACGAATGAATGGAAAATGTGAGAGATTGCGGAAGTTGATCGTTGTTCATTGGTAGACAATAATTATTTTTTAAAGCTTGAAATAATTTTGCAAATAAATTTCAAAACCCTTTTCATGTATCTGAGAAGAGAGCAACGTGATCATGATAGTAAACAATACGATATTTTTTCATGAGGCAAATATGACAATGAGATGATGACAATGGAAAACAGTGCACTAAAGTGAGCTATGTTTAGTAAACAATTTACGGAATTACTATAAAAAAATCATTATGATCGGAGGGCGATAATGCAACAATCATATTCTTGGGGGAGATCATGAGATGCGTACGCATGTAAGTAAATCACACTCTTCTTCACTTTTCTTCTTATTGAAATGTGTGATTCGTTCTCAAATTTTCACCGACTTCACACCGATGCAGGCCATGTCTTCGGTAGTCCGAATGAATTCTCGACGGATACTCTTCGATCGATGATTGTAGAAGAGAGAATTCGATGGTAGAACTGAAAGAAAACGTCCATCTCAACCGTCGAAGTGGTCAGGTGAAAAGATGCACTGTTTGATCTCCTAAAAACTCTTCTCTTATGATGAGACATAATACTCGGCTTATTGTGAAAGAAATGATTCTTCGGTATTTTATCGCGCGATGAGATCCTCGTCGTTGAAAGATTGGCGCTACTCGGGCAGTGGAGAAGGCGGCGTATGAGGTGATGATGGCAAGGATGGAGAACTCGATGTCCGATGATGAGAGGAAGAGACGGAAGAGAGGACTGAATGGATGAGACAACAAGATAATTAAGACAGTTAATTTTTACTCCTACCGAATTGTATCTTTGGCCCGAGTCTGAGCATGTCACGCGTGTGAAAGCTGTCTCGCTGAGCTTCCTCAAACATGGGGAAAGATGTTGACCTCATTCTGTAATCCGCTTCTAGCTCTCAGGTATTCCTCATCGTATATGCAAGGTGTGCTACATCACGCGAGGTCCCATTTGGGCGCCCCGGCCGAAATCCACTTTGAGATCGATACTAAGAATCTCGCCGGACCATTTCCAGTAGTCCTAGATGTTGTCTTACGTCGGATGCCACAGTGAGTAACACAAATGCTCGTGTACTTCTGCTCATAATTGTATATTGTCTGTCGACATAATTTAGTGTCAGTATGGTAGTTGATTATCATTCCAATCGATAATCATTCATCTCCCCGATCGTCTCTCTTCCTCTCCCTCTACTTCCCCTTCCATTCGTTCATCTCCGTCACAACAATGCCGTGGTCTCGCAGCTCGTTTCGCGCCTCTTCACATAATACAACTAATGCTGATGGTTGGTAGTGAGGGGAGAGGGAGAGAAATGTAGCCAGTCTACAGAAAGCAAATGGGGGAGAGAAGAGGAGCAACAAAGTGGATGAGGAGCCATGCAATGGAGATAAACAGCTTGACTCCCACTACCAATGCTACTATGGACAGCTATGGGGACATTTCACAACTCGATCTTGTCACTTTATATGTGTAATTCGGTACGCAGGACGTATAGAATTACTTGGATAGTCGATGACTTTCCTTCGAGTAGACATACATCCAAACCACCGTTTAGTGGATGATCTCATCATAATCATTGTAAACTCCTTCGACCGCTTTATTATTGCACGTAAAATTCGGGTGGAATCCGCGTATCGCCCGTCTCTCAAATCCACACACTCTCTCGTCATTTCTCTGCTTCGCTTGCTCATGTACTCTCCTCTTATCCCCCGCTCTCTCGTCGTCTCTCACTACACTGTACTCTCCTCATCCACCCTACTCTCTCGCCCGCCCAGTTATGATAATCGTTCGAGAGCGCCCCTCCCGTTTATGTTATATGCGGACATCAGCGGACGAGGGATTGTGCGATATGAGGAGAGCGCAGAGAAACAAAGATGGAATAGAGGCAAGGCCGATTCGAGAGACGATAGAGATAGCTGTGAGCTGCGCTTTCTGTCGTACTCCGCACTTCTCTGCACTCTCTCCATTCCACCTACTCTCTCGTTGATCTACCTGCGAGAGAGTGTGTAAAGAGAGGAGAGTGGACCTCCCCTTACGACGACCGGAAACACGAGAGCTTTTTCGTTGCGGGCGCTGTCCCTCTCTCTCTCTCCCTTGCATCTCTCTCTCTCTCCCCTCTGCATACTCCCTCTCCTCCCCCCGGATACAACTAGACTATTATGGATGTATGTATTTGTATGTCGAGTAGCTGACAGTTGGATCAGCCGCTGCCTACCTTTGGCTATTATTACTATCCCCAGGTGTTCGAGTCACAACTATTTAACAATATATCCATATTTTAAATATTATTTCAATACAACGTTCATCGCCCACGTCTGGCGCACTTTCTGTAGTAGATATGCATCGCTTTAGTTGTTGGTAGTGCGCAAATCTAGTATCGGAGTGGCTAAAGGGCCATTGCCCTATTATCTGAAACGAATTCTAATGCGTGTGTTAATCGTTCTCCTCCGTACATCCACACGATTCTACCGAGTAGCCAAACTTCCATAAAGAGTGTAAACGTGAGAAAGATCCTCTCTTTTTTCACACGCTCTCTCGCTACTGATCCCAATCTGGAGGTCCTTCGTTCTTTTTCCCTTCGTTCTCCTTGTCGTCGGCATTCTCCGATCGATCTATACACATTGCGACCCGCATAGAAAGGGATGAATCAGCCCCTCCCTCCCTCCACCCGCAGACGCTTCTGCTATTCACCCCCCCCCACTACATAGTTAGATAGGCCATTCCTCACCCACTTATATCATGACATGAACGACCGCTCTATGTAATGATGCCATTACTACACTCAGAAAAAAGATAAACTATCATGATGCGGTCTAATGATAGTAATATATTACCCTAAATGTACTCACCCTTACTATCATACTAAAATCATTTCTATGTGTGCCCCTAACCTTCATCGCTTTCTCATCTCTCAACATCTGATTCTGCACTGGATCCTGCCTGCATTTCCATCGTAATCTAGTCTCAAACTGCTTCTGACACCTTGTCTCTCCTCCCTCTCCTCGTTTCCTCCACTCTCTCGTCAGTCAGAGAAGACGAGAGAGTGCGTGAAACGAAGAGGGCGTGCTTCGGAATGCCTACGCAAGCTGCGGCCCCGTCTCGTTTTCACATTATGTCGTGCGCTTTGCCGTCTGCGCTCTCTCGTCTCCGCACACTCTCTCCGTTCTGCGCCCCTGAGACAAGCCCGCTCTCTGATTTTTCCGGTCCGCGGCGCCCGCCCGATTCCGCCCGATCGAGCACCGCGCGCGCATGCACACACTCAAAACATGCTGCGTGTCGATACTATCGTCGCTGCTAACCACCGTAACTCCGGGCCGTCCGCCATCGATCGGCGTACTCGTAAATTCGTCCGGAAGTTTGGGAAGAGACGCAGGCGCTCAGTGAATCCACCGGATGTTGGAGCAGTCGAGTCTCTTTCGGGTTGAAATCTAGAAGGGAATCCAGCCATTCCAAAATTCACTATGTTCGTCAGCGAATCTACGTCAACCACCCCCAACTTTACTCTTTTATTAATTTATTCCGATGGTAACAGGGCGTAAAATGGCGCAGCGTGACTGGTCTAATTCGTCTCTTGGTCCATTTCATTCCTCGCTTTCCTTCACACGACGAGCTCTCCTAATTATCCGATTTCGTGTCTGTGTGTGTGTGTGGAATCCTAATGGACTTGTTGGCGGTTCTGGCCATGCCCAATTTCTCTCGATCGGCCTGAATAAATACTGGCAGGAATTATTGGCTTTCATCATTGAATCTCGGTTTATGATAAGATTACGCTCGTTTAATTTGATCATGCACATCACGCATAATTGCGGAATCTAGCTTGGAATCGGCTATTTCAGATTAAAATGTTGATGTAGAACCCTTCTCTATTTTGCTGTCTATTCATCCATGCCGACTCTGCAGCAGCTGCAGCAGCTGCAGCAAGTCTCTCTTCGTGGCCAGAAGAAGTCAGAGATTCTCTCTTCGACTTCTTCTTCTTCTTCTTTCCTCTGGTTGCGCGTCGTCGTGTACAGCCGCCAATTGCATTACTGGGAGGGGCAGTCGACTGATGTGTCCTCCCTTCCCTCCCCCCCTCACCCCCCCCCCTCCCCCCCCTCACCCCCCCCCCCTCCCCCCCCTCCCCCATACCCCCAAGCCATACTAGCCGAGCTCTAGGTCAACATTCCCCCCTAACGAACATCAAATTTCACACCACTCAGGTACTACTACAACGTTCGATAACCGAACTAATGTACTACACGCGGAAATCACCCAATTCCCTTCGCAATGTGGTGATTTTTTCAGTGTTTCATCTGGTCGTTAAGTTTTTTTTTGTCGTTTATTGAACGTTGTATCGCACCTTTACATCATTTTCATCATTTGTCCTCTGTATCTTCGGGTCTCCATTTTTTCCTCTCCTCACATCATCAATAATCTTAATGCAGCTCATTAGTCGTGCATGCGGTCGATCTCTTTTTTCGTCTCTCTTTCTCAATTTCCCGCACTCTCTCACTCTTCTCTAACCTCTCTTCCGTCTCTCATCCAGAGTGCGTTCGTTACCTTGAAGCGAGCACGCCGCCGCGCACTTTACTCCGCTTTTTGCGACGCACCGCTGTAGGACTTTTTGCGGAAATGTGCGCGACACCGCGCGCTGAACAAACCCTCATGGATGAATGAATGACTGGGTGGTCTGAAGGGAAAGGAAGGGGTTACGCCCCAGGACACATTCCATATCGCTAGTATTACCGTTATTACGCGCAAAACATATGCTTTACTGTGTGAATTTCAATGACTAACACTCGTTTTTATTAGATTGAGCAGTCAATTCTAACGAATACTCCCAGAAAAAAAACTCATCGATATATTTTTTTATATAATCTTTTGTATCAGAGACCACCACGACTGGTCACTACCACCCTGTTCCACCACAAAAAACCTCCACTACAATCTACTCATTTTTTGTTGTCCACTATCAGATCCGCTGTTTATTCACTTCTTTGTTCCGCTATACAATTAACCCGAATTCACCCTTTTTCGAGAGGCATTAAAAAGTGCTCGACTACAGTCGGAGTCATTGACAACACTGCAAAAAATGGCTCCTGAAAAAAAGGAATTCCGGGAGATTTCTCTTATTCACAATCGCCTTGTCAACCACTGAAGGTGTCTACTGCCTTGTGGTAGATCAATCCACCTTCACTACCGTAACCCGTAGTTCTGACTACCGCACTCAGAACGCGAAGTATCCAGCTTTCCTTAATCAGGAGTGTTCACATCTCCTAATAATAGAAACGTGATGTTTTTTTTTCTATATCTATATTTTTTTCCTAATCTGGAGACAACATCTCGTGAGTAAGGAAAGTAGGAGACTTCGGACTCTGTGTATCCGGGGGTAGATCATATCCCTCTCGTCCACTACTGTAATTAGTGAGGGCGCTCCTCCACTCCAACTCCCTCTGGGGGCGGCAAACACTGTACTCGTCCGTCGCACCACTTCATTGTATTTGACAATGTCGTGCCCTCCCACTCTCTCACATCCACACACTCTCTCGCCCCGCTCTAACGACCCCTCGTCTCTCCGTTTCACCCACTCTCTCGTTCCCCGTAAACCACATTGCCTCGTTGTCTGGCTGGTCTCTCACTTCCGCCCACTCTCTCACCACTGCTCCCGTTTAGTTCGTCAGCCTCCCTTCCTACCGACACAGACCATTTGCATATCCACTCACTCCAGTCTCAACCTCTTCCCTTTCTTCGCCCCAGACAAGAGTGCAATGTGTGTTTCAACCCAATCACATATTCTGACAATCATTTCAGATTCAATGCTATGCCCCTTTAAGGACAAAAAACTCCCAAATCGAGTGGACAAATCTGTTTGTTTAGTCGCAGATCTTCAGACCGTGATCATTTCGTGTACCTTCTTTCAAAATTATATGCGATTTTCGTAAACTAATTTTGTTAGTCCGTTCCCACGTGCAAATCTGGTTGTTCCCGTAGTGTGTTTCTCTTGTCTAACTACGGGCTGTTTCACATTTACTGTCTCCTCTCTCTCTCTTCTCTTTCAGTTTCTCTCTGCCCTTTCGCTTCCCCTTTTAGCCCCTTCCTCCTCTCTTTTCCTTATGGCCGACAGTCACTTCGAACTCTCAAAGTCAAATAGCGGTCTAGTCGAAATTGATTTTTATCATTTAATACTTTAAAAAGAGAAAATGATGGTCTTTCCCAGCTAACGATTTATCATGCGATCTGTCCCTCACATCATTCCACTTCATCGTCAAACCTCCTGAGACGGGTCAGGGATGAGAGAGCATGTAAAAGTTAGATCATCTCTCCCCCTCTCTCTGACCCCTTTCTGGAGACTCGTCCGTCACTTTCTCCTGTCCATCCTGTCTGCTAAACACCGTAAACATTGTCCATCCTCTCCTCTTCCCTCCCCTATCATCCAATTATTCGGAAGCGGGCAAGCGTGGAAATTGTTGTGGATGGTGGATATCCAAGGTCAACCCCCCACACTTTTCCCGCATTGTTATTAGTTAGCTGTTCCGCTGATCGATAGTCAGTTCTCGATAGCCGATTATGACTCAGAATTACCGTAGTCTGCCAGTTGATAGATTCCATACGTACAGACAAGGGTCATAGCGAAGGATTGCACAAAACTGAGTGAGTCCCTCTTGATTTTACTCGCTTTCTCATTCCAAAGATCTTTATTTAGGGTTGACCATGATGTGGATAAGTTTAGCCGTGTGTGATTACAGTACTCGTCAGTCGTTTGGTCCCCTCTGGAAATGGGTCGGGGGGGCCTCTAAATGCATGCTGTCAGCCTTCTCTTCACTGCTCACACTAAAATGCCGTTGACGAGATCGGAGGAGTGATTCATATGAGAGAGTAATGGAGGAGAGGAGAACGGTGGACTGAAGGGTAGCTCCAGAAAGGGGAGAGGGCGAGAGAGTGTGCGAAAGTGAGAGAGCAGCGAGGTAATTAGCTCATTTTTACCGTATCGGTTTTTTTTCTCGGAAAAATAATGGACAGGCATTTTTACTATTAATTTCTGATATTTTTTTGTTCCGAGTTAAAGACGTAAAAATTTTATTGAACTGATTTTTTCTACAAAAAATACAGTCGGTGTTGGGAATCGAGTTGCGAAATTTCGGAAATTTTCAATGTTTTGCATTGCTCTTCCGAAAAACTTTCACATGATTTACCGCTGTCTTTGACTACCTCTTTTCTCCCTTCTCTTCACAGCTGTGAAATGCCATGAGAAGTATCAAAGCAACGCACTTAGATGGGCTATTCCAACACATCTCCAGTCAACATCTTTCTCATTTTTCCTCCTATTTTGTCCCTCTGAATTGGTCCTTCCGCTAGGGAACTCATGGTCTGTCCCTCCTATTTTGACTGAATCCAGGCAGTTTGTCCATTGCGAAATTAACCGTCCTAAGTGAGACGGCGTTTGTTATGTTCTATTAGAACTATTTTTAAGGTAGATTCGAACATTCACGACGATTTTTTTAGGAAAAATCAGTTATCGATAACCATAACTACCGTAGCCCTGATCACTCCTGTCCATCTCTCTCCTCCATCTCCTTCACTGTACTTACTTCTCTTTCCCCGCCAGTCGGGCCCTTGCTTCGATGTCGTGCAATAAATTCCATGCGCGTGGGGGCCGATTTGGGGGAGGAGGAAAAGGAGGACGAAGTCTCGCGCGAGTGAGCCTGATTTTACCCTCCCCCCTCTCTCTCAGTCTCTCTCAGTCTCTCTCTCTCTCTCGACCCCCGAGGCTATAGCATGAATGGACCCAGAAAGTAAGTTCATCCCAACTAGAGCATTGCTATTTTTTGAACCCCGAACGAGGGTCGAAATATTTGATCGCGAAATTGATTTCTTTTGTTCAGAGGTGTAGCGTAATCACTTCAACCGAGTTGTTCTAAAACGTCATGTGTTTTCGTTGCAGTACAGCATTTATGTGATGACCTTGACCAGTATATTAAAAAAAATTAACAAGCACGTCTACTCGTAGTGTCCTCTTTATGCCATCTCTATCACTACATCGATTTTACAAGTTCTTGACTGCAAAAACGACTCGAACGATGTTCAATTAGTTGCGAATGTTCTTCTTAATATCTTCTCTAATGACCTCTTCTTATAGTTTGCCTCAAATGTTTCCTCTCCCTCTTCTACCTCCCAATGGGTGATTAATGATTAGTGAGACTGAGGGTCGACGACTCACAAAAAGAAGTGAGAGTGTGTGAGTGCCCACCGATTGTTACAACAAGTGCAATACATACATGAAGCTTCGAGCGGGAGGAGAGAGAGAGAGGGAGATAGAGAGAGAGAGAGAGAGACGGGCAGAGAGAGAGAATCCAGAGTTCGACATCCACCCGTCGTCTCTCCTATGGCCCCGTAACCATCGTGACCTACCCAGTCCCTTTTTATTCAGTGTTCTTTCCTTGCAGGCACAAAAACGTCAGTGACTGGGGCCATATGGGGTCGTTTACTGCCTCTTTTTGGACTGCCATTCGAATTGTAGACAAAGAGAGAGAGAGAGAGAGAGGCGCGAATTCGCACGCTTTGATGTTTATGTTATCTAGAGTTTGTGACGCCCCCTTTGACCTGTGAAGTCAACTTACAATTTTATAACTTGGACATATTTCAGAAGTTTTGCAAAAATGTTTTAAACATTTTGCTCTGAAAATATGCTACTTGTGCAGCAAAAACTCGAAAAAAAATTGATTTATCGCACATGGCGCCAAGTGCATTCAATCACTTTATCAGTCGGCTTCGATCAAGTTTAACTTTTGTTTCTTCTCTCTCTCTCTCTCTCTCTCTCTCTCTCTCCTCCCGTTCGCTTCGCAGTTTTTGCTCTCGATACTCCATCGTCCCCCTCCACGCCGCTCTCTCAAACTGTTTGTGTGTGACTGGCAACGTTGCTACTAATTAGCGCTAATTATCACACGAATTTAGCCATTTGATTTTATTAGATCAACAGATCTTTCTGCGGTTTTCCAATAGAAATTAGACATTCCACACTGCCAAATCAATTCAATTAGCCGTTTAAATGCACTGGTGGGTCAAAATCGTCTAATTACCATCGGAGTTTGAACTCTTTCCTATCTGTTCACATCATACCACACGCCGGTCAACCATACAGTTGGTAGTGAGAGCGTGTGATATCGAGAGGGACTCTCTCACTTTTGCACGCTCTCTCTCCCTCACCCCTTTCTGGAGGTTTGAATTTTATATTGTCCAGTACGATGCCCCTCATGTTTTCGTTAGTCCAAAGAAGTCGCGACATTTCCCTCCCTTTCTCCTCCTTTCTATGCCTTACTCATCATTCGAAGGAACACTCACCGTTTGGAGGAGGAAAGGAAGACAACGACGATAGATCGATAATCAGGCAATTATTGATTAGTTGTTAGCATATAATGAATCTCCCCGTTCCGATGTGTCCCAGGCAATGTCGCGCAATTTTCGTAATTAATCAACGAATCAATTTTTGTTCCTTCAGCTCTTCATTGACTGCTGCACCTTGATGACCTGTATGTAATCTGCTACTTTTCCTAGCTAGACCACTTCCAGATTCCATAATTCTGGATGGATTTTTTTCGTTTCTAACCGGGATCCAGGCTGGAAATAAATACCAGAGAGGAACTGTTACACTTGTATTTCGCAATCGCCGCCTGTACTCACCTTCCAACTGTCTCTGTCTGTCCCCGTCCCATCTTCGACCGAAATGACCCCAGTCTCTCTCTCTCTCTCTCTCTCCATCCACCAATTCACTCATTACCCTCTCATTAGCACGCCTCTCTCGTTCCACGACCGACGCCTCCTCGCAATCCACAATTCGAGCGGTATTTGTCTATTGGGAACTGGCAGATTCCAATTTTACTTTCATGCGGTGTTAGTTTCTTGGAAAAGAAAATGGAAAAAAGGGTGTTAGTTTTTCCGCCGCCTTTTTCGGAATATGCCCGAGATTTGAATTCCCGCATTTTCAGTATCTCAGCTCCCAGTGAAGCTAGGCATGCGAAACTTCTTTTTGGGTTAATTTTCACGTTTAGAAATCACAAAACAATTTTCGTAAAAAAAACCGAGTTATAAGCGATAATCGATAAATGCGGGAATTCAAATCTTGACCTTTTTTCCGAAAAAGGCGGCGGAAAACTAACACCCTTATTCCTTTTTCCATTTTATTTTCCAAGAAAATAACACCACATTAGTTATCGAAAATGCGCTATTAAATCATCCTCCATTCGTGCCATTTAATATTATTATCAGTTTAATTGATTAATTTCTTTCGACATATCGTTTTATCAAAAAAGAAATAGAACATGATTTTTTCTACAGGAAATTTTGATCTTTTCAGGAAATAGATACGTTTCAAAATCTTGTCAACATTCCATCATGATCCAGACAGTTTCATTCTACAGTCTCTCTCTCTCTCTCTCTCTCTCTCTCTCTTCTCTAGATGGACTCAGCTGTTGTGTCCATTTCCTCCCTCTCAACTTCAATTCCTTCTTCTCTCTATTTTTATTGTCTCGAGCTTTTCACTGCACTTCTTTTAGTATCTCCACACATAGTCGTGTCGTTAAATGCGTGGACCCAACGAGTGTTCACCACATTGCTTCCATACACATTTAGCTTTTTTTATTATATAATATATTGCATGGCAATCCTAATTTCACACTCTCTATCGTGTATGGAACCAGAATTGGTATATCAATTTGAAATTTTTTCGAAGCAAGCAATTTGAATTTGAATTACAATACTTCACAAAATTCGTAGCGTCGTGAATTTCCCATTGTCCACTTCTTTCTCAAATCACTTCATAATTTTATTTTCATTCTCGAGTAATGATAACACAACCAATGTGCTTGTCGATTAGCCATGATCACTATGAGATCAAGCTAATCTAGCGCAAATGTACTTGCACATCGTATTATACCGTAATCCAAATTGATCTACCGTAATCCTGCCTACAGTATACCCCCCCCCCACTCGTGTTGTGTGTTCTACACCCGTGCGTGCGCGTATTGTGTGCGGGGGCGCGGGCGACGATTATTACACCGCACCACCACCGTTTCTCAGTCAGATTTCACCGGGGCGCCGATTGTGTTTCTCTGTGCTCTCTCATTTCAACACATTCTCTCGTCACCCATCCGAACGCGTTTTATGTACATCCGATTTTTTTACGTTCGTTAATTCACGGTTTCGGTTATCCGCTTTCACTATCTGTAAATCGTATCCCACCATACTTATTCTATGCAGAAGCCAATCTCATCATCTTGGAGAGCCGGGAATTGCCGCCACCGGGAGCAGGAGCCGTCAATTCGGTGGTGCGGGAAGTGATGTTGCGCCAACTACTCTCCGGCCCTACGACCAGCGAATCGACGGACGCTGGCAATCTGGTTAGGTCCTTGATCTCTAATACCGTAATCTGCGTGTGTCACATTTCACACTTCGTCATTTGTCGATACTCCGTCAATGCTCCTACTCGATAGTTGTGTGTTTCTATAGTGTAAAGTGCGCAATACCGCTCTCTCTCTCTCGTCTCCCCCCCCCTTCCAACCCCCCCCCCCCCCTCTACTACCCTCCCTCTAAACACTGTTGACAAACCACGCGTGATTACACGAAGATTACTGTAGCCTGCTCACGTCCCCGACTACTGTACATCCCTGCATACTACTTGATCTTTGATCTCTCTCAGCTCTTTCTCTCTCTTTATCGATTGCCCTCCTGTGACCTCTCACTTGTTAGGTTAGCGCGGGCGCCACAAATCCGTAATATTCGGTGATGCTCTCGCACTCTCCGTACGGGGCGCTACCAAATCTCATTTGAGCGGAGGGGGGGGGGAGGGGGGGGGGGGGGGGTTACGAGAGAGGGGCGAAGGGGGGCTCTCGACCCCCCCCCCTCCCCCCCCTCTGACGACGTCCGTTGTATGTCGATATGCACTGTATGTTTAGCTCGTGCGGGCGGCGAGAGAGCGGGCGAAATGGAGAGAGTAGCCAGAGAAAGAGAGAAATGAGTGGGCGAGAGAGTGTGCGGAACCAAGAGACAGCCAGAGATGCGAGAGACGCAGGAATAGGTGGAAATTTGTCGAAAGTCAAGAGGCTGCGCTGTTGTAGCCTGGCGCCGCGGGTTTCGGTGCGCTTCACTCTTGCGTAGTGATGACGTAACGAGGATGGGTTATCGGATTAGCATACCAATTTCCTCCCTCCCCCGAAAACTTTCCTGAAGCATTCGACCATTGTTGTGGTACAAATGGTCGAATCCCCAAACCCCACAATTTACTAATTATAGCCCAAACCCCACAATTTACTAATTATCCGCTTAAAGACCATGGTCGATTTGCGTCCCCAAACGTCTCCAATTTGATTTACGGCCAATTTCTGACCCGGCCAAGGGACTCGTTCGACGGCGGATTACACGCCCTTTCAATCCACTTTACACGGGGTTACATAATGACTATGCAATACGACTTGTTGCATCATCCATAGGCAACTCTTGGTCGGGGAATGGGTAATTGTCATGCTATCAAGGCTCAATTGGTGGGGGAGGCTGGTGTATATCGGTCCCTCCCTCTAGAGGGGGATGGGGATATCCGGTGTTTGGTGGTAGTAGCAGTGCCCCCCTCGGGTAGAAGGGGAAAATGCGGTCAGGCGAGGGAGGAGAGAGGGAGGGGAGGTGGGAGGAGAGAGAGAGGGGAGGTGGGGAGGAGAGAGAGAGGGAAGGTGGTAGGTTGGACTAACGGTACCGCAGCTCTCTCTCCAGCATCTTGCCCTATCGTTATCCCCAATTTGTTGCTTTAAGCGCGCGACACTCAAATTAGTGCATGCACGTGCCGTCTCTCTCTCTCTCTCTTTCCTCATTGCCTAGTCATCACGCAATCTCATCCTCACTCACCCACTCTCTCAATTCCGCCCACTCTCTCGTCCTCTCTGCCCTCTCTGCGCTCTCTCCCTCTTCCACACTCTCTCCGCTAATCATCTGTTTCCGATTTTACATAATCCAATCTGACCGCAGCAAACGCGCACTCTTTTGCCCCCTTGCGAGAGATTCGCGTCGAAGCATTCAAAATCCCCTTTTCTGTCTCGAGTATTTGACCTACCGAGGTGCAGAATACTACAATACGCTAATTGTATTGATTTTACTTTATTCTACGCATCTTATTCATAATTCAACTCAATCTCTAGCACGCATAGGTGTCGGGAGAGTGCAAAATATCGAATTTTAGGTAGTGCGGCCGCATAATATTTCGTATTCTATAATTCTGTGTATATTTTTTACTTCGTGAAATTATTTGTTTATTCCCTCATTCGTTCGCATAGATCCTCTACACTTGTGATCTCCCTCCTGGAAACTCTTGAATACTCTTGACAACTTCGCATTTACCTTGCCTCTCCTCTCTTCCCACACTCTCTCACTACTCGTCTTCGCTGTCTAACACTCTCTCCATCGCGCACACTCTCTCACTCATTAGCCACGATCTCGATGCACACTGTACAGAGAACTGCGGCCTTGGGACGACGAGAGATAGAGTGAAATGGAGAGAATGGCAGAGAAAGAGAGAGTGTCCGAGAGTGTGAACTGATCGAAGAGAGCAGACGGTAGATCAGACGGCGACGAGAGAGTGTGTGAAATGGAGAGAGTGTACTGGCGATCGCCGCAGGAGATATCCAGGACGGTATCTAGAACGAGCGAAGAGATAGTGTGCTGATAGAGGAGAGGGGGAAGACAGACAGAGAAGAGTGAGAGAGTGTGTGGAAGTGAGAGACGAGATCAGTTACCACACAGTGATAGTGATCGAGAGCCGACTACTGACGGTCTCTCACTTTCGCTTGCTCTCTCGTCTTCTCTAACTGTCTAGAGAGTGCGGGATCTCGAGAGGGCACTCTCTCCCTTTTGCACGATCTATCGTCGTCTGTCTGTCTCTTTGCTCCGTCTCTTCTAATCTTTCACTCTCTCGCTCGCCGCAACGGAAAGTTGAGTAGGTTTGATCCGTAGATAAACATGTGAGGGCTCACGGACCGCCAGTTTACCGCCTCATATTGTACCCAATTATCGATTGATTCATGAGGGAGGATTACTGTGCATGCAAATGAGGGACATGACCGGAGGGGATTACTGTAATCTAATAGTACTGTATCCTATAAGAGTTGTTACACGATATATTTTACTGTGCAAATGATCATCTCTCCCTCTCTTTCTCTTCCTCATTACGCACAGTCATTTCGAGTTTTTCATCACTCCTGGAACTTCTTTTTCGTTGTGTTTCAACACACTGCCTAGTCACCGCTTTCGACTGTTCAAATTATTCACCCCACGGTTGCCTGTTAGTGAGACGGAGAGAAATACCGAGGGGGGGGTTCACCGAAACAGAAACCGAACGGACAACCCTAATTCTTTCTGTCTCATCTATGATTCTATCAGACTAATGTTCCAAATCACTATTTATTTCCAATCTCACCAATATTTCCCTACCGTATCCTCTAACACCAAACACCTTCGTTCTCTCCCTTTCTCACAGTTGCATTCGAGTTCCACCGCGCTAATTAGAAGCGACATTTTTACGAGCCGCACTTTGGCCCCGGAATTGATGAAAAAATATTTATTTAAATGTGTATTAATGTTAATTTAAATAATGTATATTCTCAGCAGGCGATGCTGTCGAATGTGGCGGCGACAACGCTGCCCTTCGCTAGTAGTTCTGTTTCCGGTTAGAAATATTTTTTTAATTTTAATTAAATTAACATTTCTAAGTGCACTATGACTCACAGCACAAAAAGTCAGAAACAAAGTATGAGCGTCATAAACCAAAATAGTTGCAAATTTCATCTTTACGTATGCCATCACAACTCGTAAAATATTGATTCGTTCAGGAACTTCCGAATTGTTCTCCTCAACATTCGCAATGTTGAGTGAGGGAGATGGAATAGCAGATGCTTGGGAGAAACCTAGAGGTACTTTACCCATTCTTCCAATTTTGCTAATGTTTTTCCACGAATGTTCCTCTTTCTTCGTCTCTGATTATTTTACATTTTACTTATTCTGATACTTTTACAATTTCACGATAAAGCAAGTGCTCACGCAGAACTTTTATAGTCAAACTTTTAAAGGAATCGCTCTTTATCTTGACAAAAAAGTAGGGTTTGATTCTTTAAAAAGCCTCGCGTTCCTCGTAATTCTCTCTAGTTCGCTCTCTTTCTGCCCTCATTCTCTTCCGCCTTTGCAACTGTTTCATTTTACACATCTGACCCAGCAATCACTTCCCTGTACTGACCGTAACAATAAAACCCACGAGTCGAACTATGCTCAATTCGCCCGATATCCGGTCATTTTCTACACACTCTCACATTCTTTTTGAACCACCGTGTTGGGCCAAATGGCCAGTGTCGCGTGAGAATTTATAATGATGATACGTAATTGCCAAATTCTTCAAATAGAATTATATTAAATAATGTGCAACAAATTAGATCTTCCTTATAGCGATTGGTGTAGATGGAGAGAAAAACCGTCCCAACCAATTCACAGACCGCTTAAACCTCTAGAAAGGGATGAAAAGAAAGAGTCTATCTAGGTATCACTTTTGTGTACATTCATTCATGTAATTGTCCCTTAGATTTCGAACGATGTTCTCTTTCTCTCTCTCAATTGTGTGGTTTGTTCATTAGTTTCATCTCCATCGATTAGCCTGCAATCACTCATTTCTCCCCCTCATTTCACCCTATCAAAGTCTACGATCGAAAGAGTGAAAGGTGAGAATCGGGGACACAAGCGACACTCAAATTGTCGACTGTCGACTCTCCTCGATTCCTCCACTCTCTCACTGGCCAGAGAGGACGATAGAGTGGACGAAAGTGAGAGAGTGCAGACAAGTTGGCGCCCGCACGAGATCGAACTGGTTTGAGAGAAGCGAAGCGATTGATGATAGAGAGAGGATAATAAATATTGACGGGAATTATTATAAATAATAACTTAATTACAGTGTACGAAGGAGGAATGGAGGAATTTGCCCGATTCAATGGAGACTTCACCCATCAATTCGAGCAAACGTGAGAAATTGTTGATAAATTGACCTAGTGACACGAAATTATCAGATTCTATCCGAAAAGCGAATTCTTGTATTTTTAATTGCAACAAATGCTCTACTAAAATCTGAATGCAACAAAGAATACCAAGTCATCCTCATCTGAGTACTATTGCCTGACATGATAAATAATTGAATAGTAGTACATTGTGATTTTTTTTTCAGTCGGCTGCCATTCCTACCGTATCCGGGACAGCCGATCGGACTGCCCGTTCCCACTCCGATTATGGTACGTTTCCAAGAATTGTTCGGGCTCAAAATATTATCATTCATAATGTTCATTGCGGTGTAGGGGTGTGCCGTGAAACTAAGAAATTTCTCTGCTGTGAAATCAGTGTTTCTCCATTTGATTCTGTTATAGATACTGTGATTCGTCGATTACAATTCAGTTCGCCGGAATTATATTTACGAAATGTAATAAATTAGTTGTCGATTCTCAGGGTTACGGTATGCATCTGGCTGGCCCTGCAGCAGCTGCAGCTGTCGCAGCTCCGATGTTCGGCCATCCAATGGGAATTCCTGTCGGAGCTGCACCGCCGCCCCCACGACCGCAGCCGATTCTGAATGGATTCCATCGTGTGTTACTACTTTACATCATTCATAGCTTACACGCTCTCATAACAAATATTCCTATTGTTTTTTTCTGCGAAAATTCAGGCCCGGATCTCATTTATGCAATGATTAATTCTGCAGACGTCCGCCCATTCTCATGATATGTGTTCGCAATAAAAGAGAGAAAAAGCTGAACAAAACGTGAAAGTAGATCAATTTCCCCTACAGCGCACACTTCCCTCGCCGCGCCCATCCCCATCACTCCTCAATCGACTCCTTCCACTGCCATCAGTGGATCTCCCGATGATGGACGACCACACACCGGTACTTTGATCTTTGATCTTTGATCTTTAACCTCTCCCCTCTTACTCCCCCCCACTCAAACCGCCTCTTTCTCGTTCTCGGGGCTTCGGGTAGTTGCCATTCCTCCCTGTCTAACTATGCCGCGAGATCTGTGTTTCATCCACTGTAGATTCCCTCACTGTTGTCCCCCGATTACTCGATTCTGATTCTCCTCCTAAATTCACCTCTATCATCCTCAACTCTAACTCATTCCCTGATTTTCCCAGCTTCATCCCAAAGTTCCTCAACGATCTCATCGCGGACTCCGCCCACCCAGCAAGCGCCGCCCCCTCTGATTGCTCAAGCCCCGCCCCCTTGCGTGGCTCCGCCCACCTCGCAAGTCCCGCCCCCTTCCACTCCTTGCATCCTCTGCGAGTGCTGCAAAGGCGTCTATCCGTCCCGTCGCTCTCTTCTCGGACACATCGGCCGCAATGAGAAATGTAGGCGATAGATGGTGTGAAGTACGCGGCCCGCTGCATGCCCCGCCCCCTTGCCCTCGCTTGCCGCATGCTAATCAGCAGTTGCCCGCCCCTCCCTCCGCTTGTGACGCATGGTTATTGTGGTAGTCTGTGCTAATCTGGTGAGCATCGGTGTTAATTCCATCGCTTGTCGCATGTTCTTCGCTTTCTGGTCGTGCTTTTCCGTTCACACAATTACGGTATTTATCGATTGGTTGCAGGTCGGTCCTATGTGGAATCGTTGGGTGGCGCGGCGCCAAAGGGCGCTACCGTGGCGCCAATTCGACCACCCTCAGAGAGCAGCGGCAGCCCGCCGAAGCCCGGTAAGGGTCAGCACTTTAACTTGCTTATTTTGGTTCCTTGCTTTATAATATTGGTTTGATGGTAGAAGAGTGAGAGAGTCTGTGCAGGAATGGTCTCGTCTACGGGCGAAGGAGGATTGAGTCCCATCTGTCCCCATTGTGAACGATTCATCAGCCACTATAAGGTTAGAGATGCATCTAGAATTATTTTGAAATCTAACTACACTGTTGTGATAATTGTTTTATGAGATTAGTTACATACCTACGGTTTGCTTGTCAAAAAACTGTAACTTTCTTTACTTTTTTTGCATTTTTTCTTTACTTTTTTGCATTTACCTGGATAATTTTCAGGGTAACATCCGGCGGCACATCAATCAATGCTGTAAAAATGGAGGGAAGCGAATGAAAACTCCCAAGAATCCCATGTGTGGAGGAACGAGTAGCACATCGGGAAAGAGGTGACAGATTCGAATTTGACTGATTTGAAATCGAGTAAAATGTGAAATTTGTGGGAGTAAACAGAATAGATATAAGCATTGATGTACAATAGATTGCAGTTGTTGGAGATTATGCCAATTTGACGACATTGCCTAGTGATGAAGCAATTGCAGGCGGAAATTCACAGCAGGTTCGGATGGAACTCCGTCGAGTGAGGGATGGGGAGCAGCCCCTGGCCCCGGTGAAATGACACTATTCGAACACAGTTAGTTATCGATTATTGGAATTCACTCTGTAAAATCAATAATTTCTCGGCCACATCAGTCACTGCAAAATATCCTTGAATAAATTCAGGATGTGTAATTCATTTTAATTTCAGTCACTACTACAAATTTCCCTGCACCGCCTCTTCCTGTTCAACCACTGGTTCAGCCACCAATCGTGCAACAGGTGGGCATTTTAGAATTAAATTAATACATTTAAGAAATGTAAATTTACGAGAGTCTACAACAGAAAAAGGCTTTATTCCACATTCCACAGAATGTGGAGATTTGACATCTCGTGGTGCTTCGAAACATCTCACTAGTGTTGAGTCAACACTAGCGAGATGTTGACCACTCCAAAATTCGTTTGTTAGAAAACAAATGAAGATTTACAACGAACAATTAAACGGGAGAGAAGCTGCTCCGAAACTGAGCAGAAACGCTTTGGTATTTCATTTTCCACTTTTTGAGTCTACTTCTAACTAACTTCTCAATCGATTGCAGCAGCCGAATCCCCTGTATGATCTCCCTCCCTCATCGACCAGTGAGAGTGAAGTCAACGCAGATTCGACGACCCCCACCAAGAAGGTAATGGATAGAAGAAATCACCGCTCCATTTAACCCATTATACAACTTGAAATAATTTCTAAATTTGTGGTCTCAGATCTCCGAATCCGACGTCCCCGATGATCCTTATCTCTGCCCTTGCTGCGATTTCCTCACCGTTTACAAGGTATACAATGCTCGGTATACAAATATTTAAAATACATCAATATTCCATTTTCATCAATATTGCTTTTTCTCTTTTTTTGAAGTTGTGTAAACGGTCTCATGGAGTTCAAATAATCCATTGTCAGGGAAATATGAAGCGACACATGAACACGTGCCATCCTGCTGAATTGGAGAAAGGAGGTGAGTGAGGGGAAGATTAATAGATGGACAGTGGTTCGATGGTACTCTGCAACATTGTTTTCATGAATAGTGACTTACAAATATTGTTATAGGTTTATCCTGCCACTAGGTATTATCTAGCTTCGTAGAATAAATTATCGATGCTGCTGTAGCCACTGGTTAAAGTTTTTTTTCTCGGATGCGCAGAATAGTTGGCGGGCAATTGTGGACCAACAAAAATCAATAAATTCACTTCCTTTAGATACTCGATTGGACGATATGCGAGCTTCCGTTCAAGGCGTGGCAAACGAGGAATTAAATGCGAAATTAAATGCGCACAAAATGAATTCGACACGTGGACGAAAGCCGAAAGTGGGAAAGTTGGGCATGGATACGGTGAGAGATCTAACATGTCTACCAATCAATAATATAACGAAGAATCCATCCTGAGTGAATTAATGAATGAAAGATATCTACACTAACAATGCATGATAATTATTCTTTTTTTGGAACTCCCGATTCGATACCCAAAAATTATTTTCGAATGGAATTTCGTCGCGTTTGTAAACGGAAATTTTACGTTTCATGATTAATGAGTGCATGTGTGAAAATTACCGATGTTTTAATGAAATGATCTGATAAGACATGGCAATAATTGCAGTCGGGTTCGTCTCATTCTCCAAATGGCAACGATCATTCATTGGGAAGTGGAGGATCGTCGACGACGTCGCCCATGTCTGCAGGAGATCCATACTATAGGTTGGCAGATAAGAAATGATCGAAAGATTGACGGATAAGAAGTGGCTATTCTCACATGTTTCTTCAAAAACTGGTGTGAAATGTAAAGATTGCAAGATCAGAAGTCGTCACAGTATCATGCAAATCCTCACCATCTCACGTTCAATGTGAATGTGTCAAGACAAATTTTCCGCTTATTGTGCAAAAAAAATTAGATTAATAATAATATCTTTCAGACCGCCCGTTTCCGGCCACATCGTGACACAGATGATGCCGTATTCTGCCATGGGATACCCCCAGGTACGGTATCTTTTCGGTTATTGATTAGTCGAACAAGTTATTGTGTGCATAAATTCACGTACTTTATCTCCAATCGTTGAATCAAGAAAATAACTAATGATGACGCAATTACAGCCTCCTCCTCAGCATCTTCTAATGGTCGCTCCGGGCGCTCCCCCTGGCTACTACCATCCGGCAGTGGTGCAGCAAATGCAGCTGCAGCAGCCACAGTCGTATCTGCAGCAGGTCGGTCGACCTAATGTCACAGTGTTTTTACCTACACAAATTTGGAGTGTGGGAGTGCGTGAAATCAAGAGAAACTCTCTCACTTTTGCACCCTCTCTCACCCTGACCGCCTTTCTTTAATTTTTTTTTTTTTATGTTGTCTGTGCTACCAGAATTTCTATGCATTTTGTTTCTTTAAAAATCGTACGAAAACATCGAGATGATTTGGGGAATTAAACATTCGTGATTCAGGCGTCTCTCCCTCACTCCTCTGCGCCCATTCCTTCAATGCTTCCCGCCGGCGCTGAAATAAACTCAGAAAACGATCGGGAATCGAAGAAGGAAGAGGTACAGTATATCTCATTTCTTCGTAAAATTAACATTTTCGAACAAGGAACGAATTAAAAATAAATATATTTATTATCAGGTAAAATCGGAAGACGAAAGTGACTTCGACGATGACGATGATGAGAGCGACGAGGAGGAATCGAAAGACGCCGCGTCCGCATCCTGACTCCGCGCCCTCGCGGCACTACCACCAACGCGTCAGTGGCGCGTCAGTCGCGGCGCTCTTCTCCTCTCCATTCGTGTAGCCGTGCAAATGATAGTTGTCTGAACCGCCTCCTACTTTGTCATATTCCGAGTTTTCTCTCAACTTTGAACCCATTGCTCAATAGATTGTATCACAGATTATTCCTTTTTTCCTTTTCCTCTTTTCCTTCATCTATCTCGTTCTCTCGAGCTAATAAGCCTGACCAAATCAGGGAATCTCCTCTCAGAAATCAGTTCATAATAACCACACTCACCAGCTTCTCTCCCTCTCCTCCCGATCTACACCCTACTGTTACCAGCATATCCGTCGTTTAGGCATCGAATCCGCAGCTGCTATTTCCCGGCCCTCCCACTGTCTATTTCCCGGCCCCCCGTCTATCGTCGGTTGCTTTCTATGTATCGATTGCTCTCCACAGCCTCTGCAAATGACCGAAACCGTTCTTGTGATTCAAAACCCCGCTCAATCTTCACTTGACTCTCCCTCTCCTCCTAAATAGCACCTCTTTCACCGTCGTTTACATTTTCTCACGTCATTTTATCGATTGCTAGTAATGTGACTAGTGTTGTTTCCGGCCATGTTATCCCATGTCCGATTAGAGTTGAATACACAGATTATCACAGACTTTATAGAGTTCAGAGATTCAGTCCCCACCCTTTTCTTCCCTTCACTCAATTCTGCTCCAAAGACTTGTGCTCCAGTGTAAATTATGAGAATAAAGTGAAATAGATTTCTACGAAATTGAATTCAGCTAAGGAGGAGAATGACAGACACATCATGCAGTGACAAAAACAATTCCAATGGTATCTCGTATTCACAAAATTGACTCAAGATTCTGGCCGATGAACTTTCCTGACAAACACTATTTTCGAGTTACAAGAATATGATGTAGTCACATATTCTTGTAACTTGTTCGTCTATATTTTCCCCCTGGACAAAATTAGGCAAATAAAAATTTTAGCGTAGCTTATCATGTATATTTTTGCATCGACTGTCGTGTACAACTACCCCACCCTCTCTACGTCAAAACGTGTCATAATATTGTGTGGCAAATTCAAAGATTTTTTAAAAAGAATTACACACCTTTATCTTCTCAACCGAACATACCAACACTCTCACACCAATCGATTAAAAAATGAACTAGCCTACTCAATCGATAATGACAGTGCCTACAGTAAACTGCGACATCTGGTACAACAACCGATGGAAAAGGAAAGGGACGGGGAGAATTATTATAATTACTCTTCTGATAAATACATATCTGTGCAAAAAGGAACGAAAAAGCAGGAAATGTGGGGAGCGAAATCAAAAGCTAAGGAGTCTACCGCGAAGGACAAGGACCACGAAACAAGCATTACACAATAACAGAACAGCGCGTAAGCAGACAAGATCGACTAGCACAAAGATAATTCGGTATTCACAGTATAATCTTTGATACAAATCATTATTCTTAACAGATAATTAATACTCTTATTGGATCCGAAAAAAGATACAGTATAAAAGTCAATCTCACAGAATAGCTCTGCTACACCAATCTATTACATCTTATGGGTGCATAAATTATTGCTTTATGTGGAAGAAAATTAAGAGCGAAAACTTGTGTAGGGGCGGATACAGTTCTTCGAGATGGAAACCAATGGGTAAGAATTATGAACCACGGGGACAGACAACAAGAGACTAGGAATGAAAGGAAAGGGATTGGGTGGGGGACACCTGGGGAAATTGTGGAAGCGATGCTATTACATTGAATGATGTAGTCGTTTGTGTACGGTAGGTGATTAGGGGCAAAGTTACGGTATGGGAATACCCATTGGAAGACGAAAGGGGTGATATGCACCATGAAAGGGCAGTATCAAGGGAAAGAAACTGAGGGGATATTATAGACGGAGAATGGGGAGGGGATCGACTTCGATAGATGTTGTATTGTAGAGACGACGGTGACCAAATCAATGCTGCAAAAAAATAAATCCTCTTCATTTTACAATTTCACCATTTCCCAGTTAGACCTAATCAGATTAAGTACACGCTCTCAGCCTAATGCCCTCATTATGTTCATGAATTTCACGCCAATCACGAATACAGAGCGGAAGCCTGTCTTCCAACCTACATACTACCATTCATAGTTATCCACAACGATTACTAGATAGATTTCGCACGGATAGAGAAAGGAATTAAATTGTGCACAAGGGATAGAACAAAACCAACGCAGCAAGGCAAAGAAAGGACAAGGGTAGGGGTAATCTACAATAAATAAATATGGTGTGCTCGCTACCGTACCCTCTCTCTCCTCTCAGGCGACGACTTCCCAGCTGCCGTCGTCCTCTGACTGACTGGTGGGCGGCGAGTGGGTGGCGCCAGGCGCCATCATGGCGCCAGACGCTGGCACGGCGATGGCCGGAAGCGAATCAATAGCTGAGCGAACCTCAGCAATCTGCTGCAAAGCAAGACAAGGCTTACTACGAGGCTCGATAGGGACAGCCTTACTAAGATATCCAAACACAAGTGTTATGTGCAAAAGCGATACGAAACTGTTAGATAATAGAAAGAATTGTGTAAGGCGTGCAAGGGTAACAAGCATACAGCACATGGATCGTGTTGTGATGGTAGCTAATGTCATTGTAATATTGGTTCCACTATTTTTTATCATGAGTACGTCATCACAACGCAATCCGCGTACCCGTCTAATGGCGTGACAGCATCTAATCTCCGCAACGATCCGTTGCTTAGCGGCTGATAATCCTCCTCTTCCCGGTTCCCCTCGCTCATGTGAGGGCACGGTAGTGTCGGGTGCTGGCTGATACGGTATGGTTCCCGTCGCGAAGCAATAGTCCCCGGCCCCGAGGTCAACCACCTCTGGATGGACAGGGGAGGTACCCTGTCCCGATGAATCGATCCCGATCGAAGTCGATGGATACGGTAGATCAAGCTCTCTCAGCAATTGTAGCAGTGGCTGGCAATAGAGGGTTAGCAAACGCAAAGTGATCACACAAGCAGGTTACGGTAGCATATAAAATATCAAGCACGTCACCAATTAACGAACCGAGCAGTGCAACTATCCAGAACATCTCACAACTCCGACCCAAAAAAGTCACTCTCTTCTCCCATTAACACGTCTATCTATAAATACCATCCCAAATCCGTTCGATTCAATCCGTGTTCTTCCCACTTACAGCCTTTCCGTGTTTCTTCTCCAACTCATTGATCTTTCGTGCGAATGTCTCATCGTGTTGAGTCTTCAGCTGCTCTATCGTCTGCAGCTCCAGTTCCTAAAAAAATATCAACCACTAAATGCGAATTTTTTTATAACAAAGTATTTTTAAACGACTTTATTATTTAGTACCCTACTAACCAGGGTGGCGAGAGCATCTCTGAGGCTCTCGTTCTCAGCGCGAAGCTGCTCCTCAACCAGATCGTCCTTAGCCTGAAATATCGATTTCTTCGTTGTGTTAGCCATCAACAGTATTCTTATTGTGATTGTTCAGTGTCCCATCCAATTTCTTCATTTAATTACCTCAGAAGTCTGGGCAACATTCTTCTTCGACCTCTCCTGTGCTTCCTTCAGAGTCGTTCCCACGGATTTCAGCCACTTCTCGTATCCCTCAACAAGAAGAAAATAGATAACATTTGGCACATCGCAACGACAAGACAATATTCAAAGATATGGTAGCCCTCCATACCTTGACATCAGTTCCATCATCGAGTGCAGGCGGGTTGGAAATCAGTTTGCCAATGTGAGACTGCACCAGACGACGCTCGGCACGAAGTCGCTCCTCCTTCAATAAGGTGAAGTTAGAAGACAAATCAGATTCACTCGACCCATTCCACAACATTTTGAACGCATTCAGGTATGGAAATCGTCCTTTCCCAGTGACAATAGGAATAAGCAGGACTATCGTTGGAGGGTGAGATGACTACGCATGCGGTTATTCCAAGCTCCCTCATTGAATCGACAATCTTCATCGTCTTCTCACCTCTTCGCCCTTCTTCTCTTCCTTCTCTTTCTTTCCACCCTTCTTCTTGCTGTTTTCCTTCTCTGCAGCAGGTGCAGCAGAGGTCGAGGGTGCTGCAGCTGCAGCTCCGACTCCATTGGCCATCGTCTTCTTCTCCAGCTCGCTCACAATGTCAACCATCGCATGGTTGCGCGTTCGCAGCTCCTGCATTTACACAGATAGTAAAGCAGATTGAAGCCACTATCAAACAGAATCAACCCAAGTGAAGACGAGGTAGACAAATTGAGTGGTTAGTGCAAGCAGGATTGGGGAAATTCAGTGTTGGCTCTCTCCAGAGTAATCTTGAAGTGTGGCAGACTTGGACCAGGAATTAAACAAGGACGAAATATGGACGAGAATTCTCACAGAGTTCTTTTCCTGAAGTTTGGCCACTTCCTTCTTCAGCTCGGCGACCTCTTCAGACTGATCAACGGCGGGAGGGGCGGCATTGAGATAGGCAGACTTCTTGAGCTCAACCTGCAAATTTCAAAGTTATTACTTTAATCAGTCAGGCAAATTAAATTATGACAATCTTACAGATTAGAGTCAGCATTTCCAAACATTTCCAAAAGAAAGATCAATAAATTTGGAATCAGGAAAAAAATGGAATGGATCAGTGCATCCATACTGACCACTTCCTCAACGACGGGCTCGGCGACAGGGATGACAATCTCGGAAGCACGCTTCTTCTCCTCCTCGAGGGACTTCTCGAGCTCAGCAACACTTAAAAATAATCAATAATTAAACGAATTCGACTACAATTGTAACTCCGATAGTTTTTTCCATGTGCAGTAATGTGATGCGAACCCAAAATATAACACATGAAGCATTATACGTTTATTATTTAGTGGATAAAATGTGAGCAAAAATCAGTACAACCACAACGAACAATATACACGTAACCAATACACATGTTCCTTACATGTAACTCAAACGGGATAAGATTGGTAAATCGAATTCCATAGCACTTTTCATACAATGTACGAAATCAATTCATACAACAATCAGAGGTAGGCTAAAATACTACACCGGATGCATGGTACAATCTACAGCCACATAATATTGTTCTCATTTCCTTCTTCGTCTCTCTCAATATCATACTCGGCCGAGGTCGCCCAGACGTTGTCAACGATGAATTTGAATACAACCTTGTGATGAGTAAGAGAGGGAGAGACACTCTTGGATCGGTAATCTTCGTAGACTCCCTCATCATTCGTCTCCTCTTCCATCACATCAACTGTCGTATCTACTCTGAATGCCTCGAGAACATCGTCGTAGACACACTCCATCTTATCGCTCCATCCATGGGAAGAGAAGGATCCAGCGACGAATACAGAGTGGGGAAGAGGGATGGAGACGCCGTAGGGGGCACGATAGAGTAGAGTGAGAGGACTGAAACAGAGAAGCACTAGGGAAGACACTCCACTTCACACAGTGACAACAGTCATAACACATGCAACGAACATCAACGTGCAAAACAGGACAAAAATTTCGAAAGAAAAAAATGAAAACATGTGAGTCACAAACAGACAAGACCCATAATCACGTGCACTCGTCTTGTTTGCCTTGTGGTTTGTTCAGATCGGAATCATCGAACTTATAAATCAAAAGAAAACAAAAGCTCACCGCTTGTTGAGTTTCTCGATCTGGACATCAGCGGCGGAGCTGGCGGTTTCGTTTCTGCAAGAATCGAATTTATATCACTTATTTTATTGCATTCATTTTGTCGATAAAAAACTAATATACAATCGTACCCCTTCTGGGTGGCATTGATCTGCTTCTCAGCCTCCTCGAGGGCCTTGCTCTTCTGCTGGAGCTCAGATTCCTCAAAAAGAATTTTATCACACTTATAATTTCAATACTTATGACACAGAAAAACAAAAAAAAAGGAAAAAAAAGAGCGGGCAGCAATAATGGCCAACCTTGGTAGCCAGCTTGGCGACCATCTCATTCTGCTCCTTCTTAGCCTCCTCGAAACGCTGCACCTGAAATAAACAAACGTTTAGTTTCACCTTTTCCGGCACAAAAAAAACCCAGGCGACGATCGATAAAGTAAATTATTCTCACTTCCTTGGACAGATCGTCGATCATCTTCTTGAGTGTCTGAGTGTCGGCGGCATGAGCAGCCTCGCGCTGAAGGATAAAATAATAAATATTAAATATTAACATTAATAAACCCCAAGCACCGGACCATGAAAGGCGAATTGATAGCAAGTCATTGTTCTGTATATCGAATGAAACTCACAACGATCACAATAGTATCCATTTTAGCTCCCTTGAAAAGATAGACGGATAAATAGGGAAAGCGGAATGATCTCTTTCGAGTGTTTTTCTTCGCACGGGCAAAGTGACTCAGTGCAGAGGGGAGGATACTGATACCCCTCGTTACACACCCACTCTGTTTCTTTTTACAGCCCGCATGCCTCTTGCCTCAGTATTACATCATTTCCCCTTTCATATCTCTACCGCCTCTATCAATGATCTGTTCAAAAACATTTCTCTCTGCGCCTCTTCACTAACCCGCTTCCTAGGCGACACTACTCTCTAAATGCAAACGAGAGGACATGTGAGCACGCTCACAATCAGTAAACAATTGGTGTCTCATGAGAAAGGTGTTTTGAAATGACAAAATGACCAACAATTTAAAATAATACAGTTAGACATCTTACAAAGGCACACCCACCACTTCCTTTACTAGCTGAGCTGCGGGAGGGGTTCCAGTGAGATCGAAAAGAGCATTGCAAACAGTAGTCTCAACCGCCTTAATGGATACGGGAGCAACCTCCGAAACAGACGAAGGGGCCGAGGGAGTCTCGACTGTCGTGGCAGGAGCAGTCTTGGGCTGGGCCTTTCCAGATCTCTTCTTGGCCATTATTCTTGGGATATCGAGAAGTGTGACGATTGATTAGAACGAGGGAAATAGGAGAAGAGAAAGACGGCGGATGTCGATTGACTTGCTGTCTTGTTTTTGCCGATGGGCACACAACTCTTGTTATCCACGCGAGAGAGTTCTCAAACCACTCTTCCCACACGTCAGATGACGAGTAGACAACAGTTGACGGAGAGTACGACACTCCAGAAGATACTAACTAGGCAGAAACGGTTCTAGAAGTCTCTAGCGCGACTCTAGAATGGAATAGTGAGTGTCTAGCAAGGCTTCCGTCCCCTCGTTTTCGTATCGATTTGCATGCTCCCTCTAGGCCATTTCCAAGAGGGTTTCTCTCCTTGCGTCTCCGCGTCTCCATGTTCTCCCTCCTCTCTCATCTCATCTTGGTCTCCCTCTTCTCGATTTCCGAACCCATCTGCTGTGTCGAAACGACTCCCCTCTCACATTACTGACTCCCTTGTCAGTCAGAAAAAGAGTACAAAGAAGAAAGAAGAGCGAACACATGTCCGCAGAGAGAGAAACGATGTTAATCGAGAAAATGATAATCGCAATAAGTGAAAAGGCCCCAATTCGTTCCACTAACTCCACATCTTCCCTCACCTTCTTCTGTTCCTCCTTCAGCTCATCGCATTCTCTGTTCTTCTCTTGGTTACGCTGCTCAAGGCTCTCCTTCACTTGTTCCATCTAAACAATGGGAAATTACATCATCACTACTCCATCACCTGTACCTCAGTGAGTCGCTGCGAGATGGCCTTGGCGTTCTGGCGCGATTCGGCGAGCAGTACCTCCTGACCGACGGAGGAATCCTCGCGAGTCTGCAATCATACAAATTAAACATCTCTTTTTCATTGAAGACCGCGTTGAACACAATAACGAGAGCAACATTATCATACCTTATTCTGCAGAACTGCCTGTTCGTGCATCTTCTTCTCCTTGGCTGCACTCTCCTTCGTGTTCTTCAGTTGATCCTCCAGATCGGCGATTCTATTGGCAGCAGTCTTGATCTCAGCCTTCAGTTTCTCCAATTCTTCCTTGTTATCGATCACAATGGGGGCAGGAGGTACGACCACTGCAGCTGCAGCAGTTGCGGCAGCCTTTCTCAGAATCTCTCCCTCATGACGAAGCTGCAAAATAAATAGTGATAAACAAATACATATAATTAGGCAAACACAAGGACCGCAATAGGTTACTTATTCCAAATTGGGGGAATGTGATTATTTCACAAACCTTGTCAGTCTCCACTCCGAGAGCAGCCAACTTCGATTTCAATTCCATCTCGGCAGATGCGGAAAGGGCAGACTTGTTGGCGAGCTCGTGCATCGCGCGTCTACAAAATAAATCAATTTTTCAAAATACACAAACATATTATTCAATTCAGTTCATATTTAGTTTCCCCTCACCTGTTGCCCTCAAGCTCCTGCTCGACCTTAGCCTTCTCGTTCTTCATGGCCACAAGAGCTCGTCCACTCTCATCGATCTGTCTCTGGGCACGGGCCGAATCAGTGACGGCGCGGGCAGACTAAAATTAATCATAAACCCATTTTCAATTACTAATACGCTTGAGCAGTACTTCTCCACAGTTCTAATGGATCTCCAATGTCTCACATTTGTGGCAGTGTCTCTGAAGTAGTTGTTAAGGTACTCGATGTATTCCAGCTCGATCTCATCAATAGCGGCAAGGCGAGCGACAACCTGAATCAATGAATAAGATTTCAATCACTGGTGAAGTCAAGAATCCACTATACCTTGTTTGTGTCGAGATCCTTCAGAGAGAGATGGCGAGGGACAGTGGCCGTAGGTGCAGCAGTCGCAGAGGTAGGAGAAGCTGCAAATTTGTCCCTCACATTCTTGTGAATTGCACTATTTCTTTGATCGATCATAACCATGAATGTCCCCGACTTCAATCATCCCGTGCATTCCATACATCTTACTCACTTTTTTCCTCTCTTCTCAATTCCACTCAACATGAAGGAATGGTTAACAGAGAAACGCGACTCTACTCATTCCACATGGTATCTCGCCTTTTGACCAGTAAGAGAGTATGCGCGATAAAGAGAGCCATGTGAAGGTCACTCATCTGTCGGGGGTATTCCCATCTTCTTTTCACTGACAATTCACCCCTCCCTAACTTTTCTTCCAAATCTTGGTCACCCGTTTAGCCTTTGCGATTGAGAGATAAAGTTGCGAGTGAGGAGCAGTCCAACCGTACTATTCTCCCCTATTATCAGTGATAAGCAATCAGCAGTGTCAATCACTTCGAGAAGCTGTCAATCAAACCCCCCTTTCTTCCATGACTCGGATAATGCAATTGAACGATGCAACATCGCTAAATCGTAAACTCTATCCATTTCCGTTGAATGAACTCTCAAACAAAACAATCGCGCACCCTCTTTCTTATCAGCCTTCTTGTTCTTCTTAGTCTTCGCCTCAACAAACTCTTCCTCGTTCTCGATCTCCTCAACCTGAAAAAAAGAATCCAATAGGATATAAAAACCAATCAATAGGTGCCTAAATAAGCACTCCCTTTACCTGCTTGGGAGACTTCTTGGCTTTCTTGCTTCCATTTCCGGTTCCGTTGGCCTGCTGAGCGGGTTTAGCCTCTGAAAATAAATTACAAACATTACTACTTAAACACAGAAGTATCTCACCAGATGGAGAAGTCTGGACGGGCGTAACCTCTTCTTTCTTAGCGACAGGCTCGGGCACAACTTCCTTCTTGACGGGACTCTCCTTCTTGACAGGGCTCTCCTTCTTCTTGGGCTCTTCAGGCTTAAGCTGAAATCAGTTCGTGTATATTGTCCAAATGGAGACTATCGTGTGCCACCACACCTGCTCTTTCTTGGGGACAGGCTTCGGCTCTTCCTTGGGAGGTTCGGCAACCTCGGGCTTGTCCTCCTTGATGTCGGTAGATGCGGCTGCCTGAAATAGCTTCACATTATAGTATCTATTTGGTAAGGGAAGAATCGATCCTACCTTCTTCTTCTTCTGTTCCTCCTTCTTCTTATGCTGCTTCTCCTTCTCTTTCTTGTCATTCTTCTTGGGGGCGGCATCGTCAAGCAGGGTGATCTGCTTGTTGGCCATCGCCTGAAAATGAAAAATTTGAATAAGCAAATTAATTAATGTCGAGACAACGGCATTGTCGCTTTTCATTCTCACTTTTACGCTCAAATCAATCTGATTGTCGGTCGATTTAATGAGAAAAAAACTACGAATAATTGATTAATGGCGCTCACCTTGGCGAAGGTGTCCTCGTCCTTGCTCCACATCTTGTACAGAATAAAGACGATGAGCGACACGACCGACGTCGCGATTGCGATCGTCGACAGAATCTCCATCTGCAAAGTAGTTGGGTAATACTGGTTATACAAACAAATGGAGACTGCGGATAAACTTAAGAAAAAAAACTAAAAATCCCGCTAGAAAAAAAAGATGCTACAATATATTCGCGCGCCAGAACTACAAGGAGATATATTACGCAGCAGTTGAAACGAATTGCACAACAATGACCTGTTCCGCTTTCGTGGAAATCTTGGCTAGGACTCTAGCCCGCTTGATAACATCATTAATCGAGGGGAGCGAGTTCTGTCCCTTGTGGACGAGATAGGCAACGTAGTTGGCGAGGTCGGAGATGGGAGACTCAGTAGGCGTCGACGTGGAGGAACTCATGATGGGAGAGAAATGACCGCACACGTCGAGTCGGGGACTAGCGAGTGAGAGGCACGAGTCTCGTGAGGTGATCAATGACAATAGTCATTGTATGCGACCACTACGCAAATTGAATGAACTTGCTAATGTGGCAAAAAGAGAATATAATGGGATTAGCGATATGAATGGCTGCATAATCGAGCGCGCATTTTGACTCCAAAGAGGATGAGAATCTATTTGATTTCCAATTTGCTCTCGCTCATCTGTCTCCGATGTCTCGTGTCGCGTTGTGTCTACGTGGAACGATATTTATGGTGGAAAGGGAGAGGGGAAAGCGCGCAAAGAAGAGATGGAAACGCTTCTTCTCTAAACTGTCAAGATAGAGATAGGGGGAGGGGGAAGTATGGCTAAAGGGCGCGGAGGGGAAATGAGAAAGATGAATAACTACCGGAAGAAAGAACGAGATTTGATCTTTTTCCTGATAACATATCAGCACACCTTCGCTTATAAACAAGCAACTTTAAGAATGCGTTGACCACACCTTCCAAGGCAAAGTGGACAACTCTTAAACTTTATAGCTCTGAAATAAAACTCTTTCAGGGACACATGGAAATAATATATGCGAAGCGAACCAACCATGACTGATCGACGGTAGGAACTAGGAGGAATCAGACAGACAGTGGTGTCTTCTTGGCGTCAGCAGGAGTGCCAGGAAGAACCGCTCAAGTGTGCACCGGCTAGTGGCTGAAACATACGAGTTGATAAATTCTAAGCCATGGAATGAAGCGGAGGAAGGGATATGCAAGTAATAATCGGCATGTGAAAGAAGCACTTTTTGAAATGAGTGAATAGACGGAGGGGGGAGAGCGAGTGAGGGGTTAAGAAGGGAGATGCGCCGCACTATTGATTGGTTACGTAACTGAAAAGAGGGCGGACTGAGATCAGGAAAGGTTACTTCCGTTCACAAAAAGAGGCGGCGGTTTGAATAGCGAACTGCGTAGCTATGCGCCGATACTCAGTGGGAAACCTCGCACACGGACACCATAGCTATTTGGCGGTTCTTTAAGAAGAGATCTTTATCGATTTTATTCCCTGCTCGTTTTCGAAAGAAGCAATTTTATTATTGATTGATTGTGACATCGCAGCTTAGCACAACTACTGCTACATGCTACCCTTGAACCGGATCTTTCAAACAATTATTTACTTTGTTCTTTAATTATTTATTTTATTGAGGAAAATACACGTGTAACCGGGCAGCGAGATATCACAGACGGGATGATTGCACATAAAAAGCACAGGTAATCGGTTCAAACGGGTTTTACGAAAACTGTATAGACGATCCCGAAACGGGGTTACTGTAGTTCACTTTCAGCGACGGTCGAGCAGCTTTCTTCTGAAGAATGTCAGGTTCTCAAATGATGATCGATCATAATCTGACTGACCTCATGTATTCCCTATCATGAATGTGCTTGCACTCCTCTCCGAGCTCTCCGTGAGCCTTGGGATCGATTGTCGACGCCATCTCTGAGATCTGCCTCAGATTCACATTCTGAAACGACCAGTTTTCAGAGATTTTAAACAGAGTTTCACTCACCAAAAGGACGTCCTGCGCATTGGGACACTCCTCAGAGAGTAGCTGGTAGTAGCAGACTGTGGAGCACTCGATTGAGCTGCAATGAGTATTTTGATCTACCACCGATAATTTATTGATTACCTGCACGCGTGTTTAAGCTTTTTCTCCTTTTCGTGCTGCTTCTCTACTTTCATCGCACAACGGCGCTTACATTCTGAATGATGGGATACGGAAATGCAGTTACAGTAAGATACAGCATCATAGATACAGTAATTCTGGACTACGAACCCTTATCAGATCCCTGCGAGGCTCTGGCGAGACAGCTCACATGCGGCTCGAGCTCTGCAATATCATTCTTCGATACTCCGATACCGTAATCTACCGTACCCTCTTCATAATCGATACAGTAAAGTCGATAGAACGAGGTTAGCTGATGGAATCTCTGCATGTCCTCTCCTCCACACTTCATCACACAGTGAGCGCCGCTCTCCAAACCTTCACAGACCTGGACACAATAATCTTGTAAATACACATTATTCCAAAGCCCGGCCAACCCTCCAGAAAGGGGTTTGGAGTAAGAGAAAGTGTCGAATCAAATCTCTGGCTTTTGCACACGCTCTCACCCTGACCCATTTCTGTAGGTTCGTAACCATGTGCAAATCGTGCTTTCTCACTCCATCGATCGAAATTGAAAAAAAGAAATCAGTGGATCATAGCCACTCACCTTCTCAAAGTTGTTAAAGATATAAGCGAAGCTCCTCTCCATCTTCGCCAGTGGCTGAATGCACTCACTAACACACGGACTCAGATCATCCTTCTTCTCCTGATACGCCGCGGCCCCTGACACAAACAGCTAGATTACTGTAGCTCGTTTCAACTATCGATTACCTGCCACGAGGACCAGCAAGGAGATCCTTCCCAGCATGCTGGACTAAGGATTGAGCACTAATCCGGGAGCCATGAAATGGGTCAGCGACCCCTTATGTACCCCTTCCCTCTCTCCCTCTCTCAGGATCTAACCCGCCTGACCAGTGAAAGTGAGCAGGTGAGCAGAAAATGCAGTGAAGAGCTTGCAGTAACAGAGTCTGCGAGTACATCGAAAGTTCACACAGTAAAATCATTAGAGTACTGCTGATATGTCGCATACACGGAAGTATTTTCTACTGTCCGCAGTCAAATCAATTGTATCTATATACTTCAAAAAGAATCTGTTGGTCAAGATCAAACACCGATCTCTCAAACCGCCTCACACAATTTGTAGTAGATCCTCTCATCGCACAAATTCAGCGCATTGCTTTCCAAATTTCATGATTGAATCCGTGATTCGGCCAATTCCAAAACAAAACAGTCGTTGTTCATTTGTATAAGCTGATTGCCGTACATCTGTCTCTCTCCTTTCCCGCGATCTTTCGCTATTTCTAACTTTTTCTTGCAGAATGTTCATCGGATTTTGTGTATTGCAGCGAGTTCGCATTTTCAGATTCGTGTATTACTCTCGACAAAATTTGAACTTTATAAGGGTATGGCAGTGTGAGAATCAGACCAACGAAGTGAATGGAATGCATATGAAAATACCCGGAAAGAGGCTAGATTTTAGCCTAACAACTAATACAGATAAGATCAAGGATCAAATTATTCTTCATTTAGCATCCTTCTTCTCCAGGTCAGTTTCCGACTTGTGTTTTACTTCTGGTCGATCTGGTGTGGTTTCGGACTGAAAATAGTGAATTATTGATCAGATAGGTCAAAGAGGAGGTTTCACGCACCTTCACTTCTTCTTCATTTGCAATCTCGATGACATCTTCGACTTCATCCATGATCTCAACAGTTTCCGGTTGATCTTTGATCTCCGCCTCGTTCTTCTCTTCGTGTTCTTTGTGCTTGCTATCTTCTTCATCTACCGTCTTCTTAGTTCCGTCACTGGACTCAGGTTGATCTTTGATCTCTGCCTCCTTCTTTTCCTCTTCCTTTTCCACATGTTCGTACTCGTGAACAGATGAATCCATAGAGGTTTCGGATTGCTGAAATGAAACAAATTTAAAGATCAAATAATGGAGTTTTTATTAGATGGTCATTGTCTTCCTACAGAATTCCTTTTTAATCTAACTTAATTTTGTACCGCGTTTCTTGTGATCGCATAAATATATATATGAGTCTTCCATTATCCTATGTATTTGTTGAATATGTCTTCTGTAATTTCGCTGACTCAATTTACAGTATTTCATCTACAGTACCCACCTCATCACTATCAGGAGGTGGGGTCGATCCCTTCTCTTCCTTGTCCGCAGGTAGGTCGAAAATGACATCTCCAACCTTCTGCTAAATTATAAATCAATCTCTGTATCCAGACGGGTTACGGTAGTGTTCTCTGCAGGACTCACTTTCTCCTTCTCTTTCTTCTCCTTCTTCTCCGGGATACAAATCATGAGGAAAATGGGGAGGAAGAGCAGACCGTGCAGCATTGAGAAAGTGATGACAAGGAAAACCTGTAGATATCCATAGAATTTCGTAATCACTAGCCAATTTTACCGTCTTGAAGAAGATCTGAACGATGTAGGAATCAACCAGAGTGAGAACCATTATGCCAAGAATGGTAGAGAATGCTCCCTGAATGGATCCTATTTGCCTGATTTCGCATGTATTTCAATAGTAGAAAATTCGACGATAACCAAAGTGTGTTCAATATCAAATGGAACACGGATTGAAATTTACCAGAAAGACTGGCCATCCAAGCTCCTCCAGTGCTGTAACCGCACGGGTCTTGGGGCAACCATGGGCCTGCAGTCAACTTTTCGATAATCCAACCTTCCCTTCAATTCTCGCTCCTTACCCCTTTCTGGAGGATTGGAAATTAAAAAAAATTGTGAAAGTCTATTTGATGTGTTCCGTTTGTGAAGGAGAAGGAGAATCTATAGAGCTCTATAGATTCTCCTTCTCATTTCAAATTTGTAATGAACTCACAAGTGCATATGCATATGCAATATGTGCAGAGAGATCGACGGCGAATCCAATGCACATGATAACAGTGATCATGGATACTGAGTCCAGATTAACACCCCAGAATGTCATGTAGCCGAGCACACCTGCATAGCCGCTAATAAATGGGCACATGTCAGTGGAGAGATGGCCGAGCGGTCTAAGGCGCTGGTTTAAGGCACCAGTCTCTTCGGAGGCGTGGGTTCGAATCCCACTCTCTTCAGTACTTTTGCATTATTTTTGAACATATTGTATTCTGTTTTCTATTAGGAAACGATTGCCTAATGATGATGCAACTGACCGAGATTGATGCTTGCAATGGCCAAAACGACAGAACACGCGGCTCTCCAGTCGGGAATCATGATGAGAGCGACAGTGAGCATCATTCCCAATCCCATGCCAATGTTGGAGAAGAGAGAGGGCTTCAGCTCGAGGTACTGTAAGAAGCAAACTGTGATAAGGTTTGCTAAAAAAAGAAAAATTTTCTTATCAAAATTGGGAAAATAATTTTTTTTAAAGTTTTGCCGAATCTTGGAAACACCGTTTCCAGTTTTCTGGTAGTCTTTCTGAACCTCTAATACCTAAAATAATGCCTAGAGTAATGCCTAATGCCTAGAGTATCTCTAATACTATTTTTGCCTAGCTACTTACCCATTCAGTTATTTCTTTGTTCTACATGATAAATAAATTATACTTCTCCGATTTCTCCCTCTAATGTCTCCAACCTGATCAGCGAATGGATAATACTCGTGGAAGGTTGTCACGTTGAATTCCGGGAAACTAGAGGCGATTCCTGAATTTGAGATTTAAAAGCAATTCGAAATTAGAAAATCAATAACCTCTCATGAGTTTGCAACTCTCTGTGTGGTCAGTGGGCGTTCGATAGTTGCGAAGGCCGACTTGGAATCGGAAAGCGACGAGTTGGTGGTGATCCTGAACGGAATCTAAGATTATCGATTAGTCAGAGTGCAGACAGACGATTGATAAATTCAACTACCCTCAAACGCACTGAACAACATAGTTCTGGCAAGACTAAGAAGGCAAACATAGACTACAATTAATCGATAATTTTGATTGTGCTCAGTGTACGGTAGATGGATATTACCTCAGCCTGTGTCCACACCGTATCCTTCTCCCACAGTGTCCGACCTCCAGCGATGACCAACCACTCCCTACATCGTTGATACCACTCGGAGGAACTGAAATAAGAACCAATCATAACAGTTTACTCTTGTATACCACCATAGATCCTGTTTCACAACCCGCCCAAATCTGCAGAACGTTTTCAGGTCTATCTATTTTTTTCGCTGCTGTTCCCTTTCTGGAGGTTGTGAATCATAAGACACCCCACACACAGTATCTTTCTCACTTGGTTGGTTTGGGAATGAGTACATCCTTCAATTGATCTTCCAAATATCGATCATACGCTGTCAGCCACAACATGGTCGCGTTGTGCGCCATCGTGTAGTAAGTTCCCTGAATGAAGTCCAAATTGTGCTGCCACATTATTGTTCAGCTAAAATAAATTTGATCGTGAACTCCATTTATCGATCGATGTATGGACTTGATAATATTGTTTAACAGTACCTCAAACGAAGAAATGAGTCTATCAATTCCCTCTCTTCCTTCCTTCGAGAATAGATCAGGAGGATTATTGACGACAACTTGCATCTGCAGACCTGAGATGGGAGAGAAATTGACGATTTTCTATTCTGGAGTATTGAATTTCTAGCGAGTATGATGAATTTTCTATATCTCTTTTCTTCTTACCTTCCTGCCACAGTGTTTCATCAATGAGTTTGTAGAAATCAGCCAGATAGAAGGATTCTCGGACGAGGAACTTCGGGTTGAGACCCTCTCTGAAAGGTAATTGATTAGAATGACGCACACTTCCGGTCTCTAACCGTATCTGAAGGACTCCAGCAACAGCGACAAGGAAGTAGATGAGATAGATGAGGCCGGCACACAACTAAAATAACAGGGGGTATTTTCACGTTACTTTTTAAGGTACACGAAAACTGCTTTATTTTGCAAACATTTGATGTTCAAAAAAGAAAGAAACAAAGCGATTTACCTGTGTAGTTCTCTCCAGCAGGAAAGGTCCGATCATCTCTCTGAATAATTTATTCACGAGGGTTTCCTCGCCAATATCGATCTCGTCTAGTTCCTGAAACGACACCATTTAATCATAGTTCTCACGTGATGAACTATTGGTTTAATTTTCACCAGAATGTGAGAAAGAAAAGGAAGCAGCAGTATTCGTAAAAAGGTATCTCACTTTGTTATCAGAGTGATCCAATCTGTCCTCTAGGAATCTCACGACTCTCTTAATCTTCGACGAATCTTCGGGATTCACTCGATTACTGTTCTTACCCTTCAGAATCGAACTCTTCTTCACAACGGGATCAGGAGGAGGCTGAAATTAAGCGTGTGCATTATCGATTTATAGTAATTGATAATAAATAAATCGTCTTTGTAATAAGACTACTAAGATCTCATGAACTGACCGTTTCCATTCTCTCACTGGACATCTCAGGAGCGACAATTCTCGGCGAATCTGCGCCATTCTCCTCGTTCTCAGGAGGAATCTCAATTGTAGGCGGCTCGATGGGCGGAGTCTGTTGAGTGGGCGGAGTCTCAATGGGCGTGTCTTCAGCAGGGGGCGGAGCTTCGATCTCCGTAAGTTCTCGTTGTTTCTTTTCCTCTGCCAGTCGGCGTTGAGACTTGCGAGACACCGATCCGGCCAGAAGATGCAGCTTGAGTTTGGAGTCTGCAAATGGATTGTTCGCTTGTTAGGCCACGCCCACTTCTGACCCCGCCCCCTCTTTGCCCTCGCACCACTCACTGGTATCTTTTGCTTGAATAGCCTTGCAGAAAAAGAGTGAGTGTGTGCCATGCTCCTCCATATCGGCTGCCCACGAAAGAACGGGAGAGAAGAATGTGATCTGCCAATCACAATTGTGCAATTTAAAGTTATCCGCAATTAGTTCAATTATCTATTTGATACCTGATAGACGTATGTGAATATGCACTGCACCGAAGTGTACACGCAGAAGATGCGGACTGCGGGGAGAGGAGTGAAGATTCCAATTCCGAATGTCAACTGGAAAGTAGTTTACATAGACATTCTCTAATATTGATATTATTAAATTTTCGTACATATGCGATGCCAAACGAATAGTAAATTAGAAATTATTCGATGCATTTCTTAGATCGATGAAACACATACGATATCAGTGACTGAAGTGATAGTGATGGCAACGGCCGCCTCTTCCAACGTCTCTGCTATTCTCACTTCCGGTCGTTTTTCTGTAATACTATATTAATTAAAACAATCTTTGCATAAATATTTTCATATGCAAGAACATATAAGTATTAACCGGGGTTGGTGCGATGCCAGGCAGCGGACATGACGAACAGATCGTCGATGCCGATACCTGAAGAGATCACAGATCAGAGATTGCATCATGACTAGGCAACTGACAAAGGACGAGAAAGGGAGAGACGTTGACGATTGCATTGTAAATCTCTCCACACCAGAGAAGAAGACCGAAGGCAGTGGGAATTGAAGTGAGAGGAACGAGGATTCCTGTGAAGTTATGGACTTTCGCAAGTCAGATGATGGCACTCAAAGTCTTTTCATATCCTTTAGTACGGGATAAATTAACAATATTCAGGGTAAAATTGCAACTTCCAGCACAACGAACGTTTGTTTTCGACTAATTTTGCGGATTGCACATTTTCTTCCGTTTATCAAAGATAAAAGCTGGAGAGGAAACAAAGCATAAAGTAGTAAAAAGTAAAATAATTTAAAAAAAGATCTTATATAAATATAAAAAATAAAAGCTCACCAGCGACGACGACGATTGGTTTCGATCTGACCCAATCAATTCCAATTACTCCTCTTCCATGATTAATCAACACGACCGACGCGGCGAAACAGAATGTAAAGAGAATCGTCACTGTGCCGGCAAACTGCAATATATAAAGATATTGTCAACTCGACAGACACACAAGATTATTCAGCTATCTATTGATCCGCCTATGTTTCATCATAATGAAATAGCTCAATGGAACATAACTGATCTGGATGAGTGAGAATCATGACTACATGCAAACTTATTGGTGACCTTGGGAGAAAGAGCATCAGCAACATCCTGTAATCCAGCAGGGAGTGATTCGTTGTGGTACATGCCGAAGTCGAGAATATCTAAAAAAAAGGAGATCATGAAAATCGGGGAACTACAGTAATCAGGCACAGTTCCCACCTGAAGGAGGATGTTCTTTGCTCGTCAGATAATCAGTAAGTTTCCGTCTCCATAGATGACTGATATTTCCCACCTGCAATCGATTGATTCTCTCTACAGTATCTCAATCCATTTTCGGCTTCGAATCGTCTACTGACTTTCTCATCTCTCGTGTTGTATGTGAGCCGAACAGCAGACGCATAGTCAAAGTGCCCCTCTTCATCGATCAAATGAGGTCTGTAGAGATCAAATATCAGAAAGCGGAAATGGAAGGATCAAAGATCAATCCGCTCACCGTCCAATCAGCGCTCCAAAGTAGATGGGCTCACTTCCTCTCCATCCGATGGGATACGTAATGTTGACCTGCGAAGATATTATTGATTGATATTCCATCGGCTGTCGGCATTATGTTCACAATATCCGTACTGTCTATCATTGTTTCAATTTCCTCCAAGATCAGAAAACACCAAATTGAATGTGAGACCAAATTGAATGTGAGACCGACTTCTCTCAAGATGATATCCTTGGCAAACTCGGCGATCTGTGCAGAGAAGTTGCCCCATTTGGAGCGAGGCTGAACAGGAGCAACTAAGATAAATCTTTGGAAAGTGCATAAAAATCACTTCTCGATAGATAATAAAAGAAATGTCTCACTTGCAGCATTGTAATGTGATCGTTAAGAAAGCACTTCCAGTTAGATGTCATGCACAGATCAGTGTAGGCTACCTGAAAATGACGATTTCTGAAGGTTCAATACCTATTAAAAGTGCTATATGAAACAATACTGATTGAGATCTATCATCTCATAAATTCGCTCAGTTCTCGATACCTCGTAAGTCTTCCCATGGACGAGTACGGGTACTGTCAGATTGTGAACGATGTACTGAAAAGTGTGTTAAAACAACCAAATAATTCGGTACAAGCATGGATTCATAAGCATATTAGCACTGCAGACATGATCTACCGTAGTATCATCGTGGTAACTCACATTATTGATTCGCTCGATCTCGTTGAGATACTTCGCATGTAAGATATTCGGTCGACCAAAGGCATCATGCACTTTTCCAGCAACTGAAAATTTAGAACTCTTCATAATTCAACTATAGAGAAAATATCAATATTATTCTGGCTCTTACTTCAATTGCGATTCGTAGAACAATGTACTCACCGAGAACATCGACATATCCAAAGTACTCGTAACTCTTTCCGGGATAGAAATTTTTCTCGTCAAGAGGCCAATGTTGAGTGAGAACCTGCAGAGAAAACAGAATTGAAGAGATCACTGCAACTGAAGATTCTATTCTGAATTTCCGAAAATATGAACGTATTCGATGCACTCATCTGAGTATCACTCGCAAACGCTTTCGAACGATCCAAAAGAAAAATGAAACGCACGGCTCTTTCGTATCTCCACGGTGCGTTGGTAGGAGAGAAGACGAATTCTGGATCAATTGTTGTCTGAATGTTGCCAGATTATTGATCGATTCCTTCTGCAAAGTAATCCATATTCTCACCTGCTTCTCCAGCCAGACCAGTCCATAACTGGAAACTGCCGTGAAGATAATCGAACCTGCAGAGTTCAATGCGATATTAACTAATTTAGATAGGTTGCCTAGTGATGATGAAATCTGCGTACCTATGAAGAACGCAGTACGATACTTGTGTATTTTCAGGCCAATCCAATAGAAAAGACGATGAATAGCATCATCAAATGCCTTTCCCATGATGGGAAATTAGATAAATTTGAATCGCAGTAGATCACAAATGTCTGAAAATGAAAAAAAGATAATCGATAATTGTGGTGCGAAATCTAGCGCTGTAGCGAAGAAGTATGACGGATACATAGAGGAAGGTAGCTCAAGAAAGCAGATAGCAAGGAAGGATTGAATAGGAGAAAGCGTTCCTGCATACTTCGAGATCATTGGGATCACCCTGTCTGTTCAAGCGAGAATAATCCACAGTGTTCTGTTCAGGGACTTCACATTCCACATACGGAAGGAGAGAAAAACATAATTCTACAGTTGAAAAACTCTGTGTATATTTTACGATGTACTTGAAGTAACACAAATCTAATCCAATACGGGCGCGCAGAAAGGGAGAATACAGCTATACAAAACAAGTCATAATCGGTGATCCTCAATCAATATCGAGATGGATCGTGGGATAAGGAACACTGAGAGAAAGAGAGAGAATGAGATCCAAGAATGGAAGAGAGATGGAGAGAATAGTGATGGAATGACGAATAAGAGAGGATATCGAGTGGTCAAACTACGATAATCACGGATACAATAATCCCGTTCAAATTAGAGTACTGTAATCGATATCGATTGGATGATGCGAACAAAGCTCGTGTGGGGGGAGAAGATGAGCATAAACGGTGAAAGTGGGCGGAAAAGGAGGCCAGCCGACCCCTTAGAAAGTGAAAGGAGAGAGTTCTCAGTTGGGTTCAGTCTGTTCCAGTCGCCTTCTAAACGGTAGAGGACATTCACTTTCTGGATATTCGAAGAATGTTTATCTTATCCTGTTCAGATCATTCGATGAAATGGAAATACATCAGTTACGTAAATTTGTTCGGAAATTAACAACAAGGGCAAATAAATACAAGTAATACTCTAAGAAACGCTTGCGTAGATCAATAAATGAATCAAATACACTATGGTAAAAAAACAACTCCACACCGTTCACAAGAATGCGAACTACTGTAATAATAAATCGGAACGGTACGAACACGAATATACTCTATACGGAATGACGATGTAAGGATCTCTCCAATTCTTCTTTTCTTCTCTCACTCTCTCAAATCTCACTTTCCTCTCTCACTACCGGTCAATCCGGACCCTTGAGTCATACTCTTTCCCTCTCTTTAGCCACCTTAGAGACCAATTCAAAAGTGTGAGGGGACTTTAATGCTTTGCGAATTATGGTCTGGTTGAATAGCAAGCATACTTTATTACTTATGTACACTATCAAAACAATAACCTTTCTTGCGAATTCATTCGAATGATACAATTGATATCACAACACTTTTAGGAAATTCACAATCCAATAAATACTTAGATAGATAGATAGATAGACTTATTGACTAAAGTCGAATAAAGCAGGAACAGTTAGTTACAAAGAATTTTGAAGAATCTAATCGATAATATAGCTCACTATGCTCGAGGATACGGTAGTCTGTGGTGGGGTCGGTGGTGCATGGTGTGGATTACCGTATTCGACTTATCCGAGTCCGTGATCTTCGAAGAAACCTTGCGGCGTCTCTTCCTCTTGAAGGAGATCCTGAGCCGCGATCGCTTTCAGAACCTGCAATAAGTCGCATACAAAAATAATTTGAAGTCACACTGTCGATGCCTTTTTATCCGTTAGTTAATCATACATTTTCGTTGGCCCGGATTCTGGGTTTTCACTTTTTTAAACTAGGCAGTTTAGAGACTCGAGACCCATCTAGGAATACGCAGAATGTCGAGCTTAGTAAGAATTGTCCCCTATCTGACGTGTTTTATCGAACTTCCGATAGAAATCTGACGTGTTTATGAAATATCTGATGTGTTTATGCTAGGCGAGAGAGTGTGTGAAAATGAGAGATCTGGGCCGGGCGAAAATGTATGTAGTTAATTGAATAATTGTCGTGACGAAGGGAAAAGCACAAATGTTAGGATGGATAGGTCGAAAGGGTGGGCATGAAAATAACCAAAGTGGATACGATTTTCCTTAAGAAATTAAGCCTACATTTAAAAAAAAGCGATTTTAATCGACTTAAAAGTTTCGTCGTATGTTAGGATCTCAGGGATATTCCTATTTTATATTTGATATAATCTTCGTCGTAACCTAGTCTATTCATTGTCGAGATGTTTATGAAAACAAATTAGTGACAAGCGAAAGATGGATTAACACAGGTATTCTGAGAGATTTCATGAAAATGGTATCTGTTTTTCAAAAAAATCAAAAGGGCCTGTTTCCTCCATAACAATGATCGTATCACTACAACACCGATTTCGCAATACTGATTGAAGCCGTAAAGTTGTTGTAAAGAAGCAGGTAGTAAATTTCAGAGTAGCTGTGGCAAGTCCTCTCACTTGTTTCTTGCTCGTTTCCTGCACTTCTCCAGCCAGAAGGAACTCATCGAGAATGAAATACGCCTTCTCGAAGTTGAAGATGATGTCCAACTCGCACACCTCAACACATATACTGTCAGAGATTGTCGTTTACCTTCAGACGGAAGAAAACTATGAGAATAGTTTACACAGTAGACGATTATGAAATTACAATACAATACAATATTTATCACGTCAGACGATAACGTCAGGTGAGGATGTGGTTTCAGGGGTCAGGATCATTCTTCTCAGAATAGACGGATCATTTCGGCTGGGGTCGGGGTAGAGGATCGGTCTTCTTCCCATTCACAGACCATCTTCTTTGAAGTTGCTGGAGGAATAGACGAGATCTCTCTTAGGACCATGGACGTAGGAGGAAAGGGGAGGTAACGTGAGGCTGAAGGCAGTCCTGACGAACTGGTGACGCATGTTTCTTCCACTTGATTCCACCAAGCTCGAAACATCAATCAAATTGAGAATTAGCGAAACTGGTATCTGAGTAGCCAACATCAAACGGTCATACCCATCCACGGTGACCAGGCCGGCTAGGACGGGGATTCCAATCTTTTCGAGTCGTTGGTAGAAAGACGAGGGGGTCCATGGAACTAGGGAAGTCCCCTCTCCATCAGAGCAAAATGGAGAGGGACCGCTCACGACGACTGACAGAAACGAGAATGATTATGAAATGACTACTCAAAAGAGATCGTCGGTTTTCGCACTACTGACACAAATTCAATCTGAATAGCAAATCTATGTTGTATTCTACTTCGAAATTAGACTCAAGCATACATTTTAAAACACGGTTAATGCAGATGAACATATTTTTGAAGGAGGCAGTTTTAGCACTCGTAGCCTATATCGAAATACGCGGTCGCATGGGCTAGTAAGAATCAATTCAGCTCAGACCAGTTTTAATGGGTTCACACTATAGTTCTGACCGGTTATATGCAAAATGATACCAGTTTATATTCAGTTCTATTAGTTTATTTGTTACAGTTCTGACCGGTTATATGCAAAATGTTACCAGTTTATATATTTTGCAATAAGATGTATTGTCCGTGGGACGAAAAGGTGTTGACTCAGGTGAAGCTCACGAAGATTCTAATTAGATGATAAATATAAGAACCCCAACTCTCTGGAATATAAAACTAGATCAGGAGAGCAACTCACACTTCCGAAGTACTTGTCGAGCAGTTCGACGTAGCGATGGATGGTCTAAAATATATTTGAATTAACTGGGTGAATTTATTTTAAAAGAATGTTTCAAAGAGCTCATTCGATTGGGCGAACGTAACCATTCAATAGCAGTTATTGAATACAATCAAAAATGTTGAAATTTAAAAAAAAATCATAATACAAACCTCGAGGCAGATGAGCTCGTTGTCGTTCTCCTCGACGGCACAACAGAAGTAGAGAGAGGCGTATCTGACAATAGAAAAATATAACTAGTTGTTTTAACTAAATAAGATTACGCCACACATCCACGATGCTTCGTGCAAGGTTGCATCGCGGCTAGTTATGATTGCGGTTTTATATATGAGCGGGTTAGCGTTCAATTAAATTTTAGCATGAAGAGTATTCGAAATAATAAATCGGGAATGAGTCATCACCAATCGCCACGTACCCCATACAAGCAAGCAACAGGTTTTTAAGAAATCATAGTGGACCCATAATTAATACAGGCATGAGAATAAACGACTTCCCATTCGTGTAGACATAGTTGTTCATGAAAGAATTATGAAAAAAAAAACAAGGAACAAACCTCTTGTATACGATCTTGAGATCCTTGTACTCGAGGAATGCGCACATCTTGGGCTTTCGTGAAAGAATCGTCGTGATCAACTCGCGGCAGATCTTCTTCTTTTGCTGAAAAGGAGTCGCTGTTAACGACTGATTACCATTGCAACGAATGAAATCACGCTAAAAACTCAATTCGAATGTCCATCAGACATTTTGAGAGTTCACCTGGATTGAGAGTTAACACCACTCCCTGTCCTCACAAGACACTAACTAATGTTCTTGTTGAAATAATCAAGGGATTGATAACACGAATTTTAGCTTACGAAACATAGAAAGCAAGGGAAACTGGAGAGGAAAGTCACGAAAAAACGTACCTTGTCCTGGTAGGCGGTGTACCACTTCTGTAGTCGCAGTTTTCCCTGCCGACTGAAGAGCAGCATGAACTGCATCATGATTGCAACTGAAATATAACTAAAATGTATAATAAATAGACAAATAAATAAATGAAAATGAAGAGTGAAGAGAGGAGTTGGCTGGAAAAGTGCACTTGCCCACAACTACAGTAGTATAACACTGCCCATTGAATCGGTTCCGCTCACGAACTGACTATATTAAGAAGGGAAGGTAGATCAAAACACGTTTCGCTCTCTAGGCAATCGATATTGGGCGGGTTTTCTTATCACACTCCATTCAGTTCATTCCCTTCGCATTTTTCCTTCTGCTTTCCCGCATTTTCTTTCTCTTTTTAAATTATTTGTCGACTTTCGGTGTTTTGTGTGTGTGTGTGTTTTTTTTTAATTACGTGACCCTCTCTGTAGATGTACGGGCGCGTGCTGCTCGGGTTGCTGCTGGTCGCAGGCATGGCGCACGGCGCCGATCTCGAGCCTGCTGGCGTCACTCCGGCGCCAGTGGCCGAGTTCGTCTACAACAAGGAATTCATGAGTGGCATTCTCAGTGAGTTTGCGCCTCTTCCTCCTATCGATCGATATCGATTTCTATTCTCCCTTCATTCAGATGCATTCATGTCACCCAAGGGCGTCAACATCACTCGTTTCGTCGAAGCCTTCAACCCCACGCCCTGTCTACAGAAATGAGTTCTACCGTACCTCCTCTACCGTACCCCATCATCGTATCCCTGTACCGTAACCACTCTACCGTATTCCAGATGTATGCCGACGCTCGGCCGCTTTCTCGAGTCCTTCGGCACACAGCACTCACTACGCGACACGAAGGATACGGTAGCACTGTGCAGGTGATCAATCAATACTTGGGATATACCGTAACCTCTCCCTGATTCAGACAACTGGAATCGGTGGAATCGTGCGCGGCGACTGCTAACTGCGATTCGACTTTGATCGATCTCGCAACGAAGATGTACAAGTTTGCGTGCATCGAGAAGATCGAAAGTGAGTTAATACCGTATCCCCGCCATCTTGCTACAGTATACCTTGGTTATGCTATTGCGCCATAAATATGCATCTGAAGACTTTTTTGTCTTATCTGGTTGGGAGTGGGCCCATGCTAGTGATAGTGTATCAAGGACGACAATATCCTTCCTTCTCCTACCGTACCCCTTTCCCTGCAGGCATCGGAGACTCGCTCAAGTGTGCGCAGGATGCGTTCAGCAGATCTCGCGCGGAATGCGAGACTGGTTGCATTGTGGACAGATCGAGCACATTCGATGCCTCCAAACTGCCCATCGATGTGAGCAGCATCTGCGAGTGAGTGGAGTACTGTAGATGAACTATGGTAGATATTGATTGGAGTCATTGCATACTGTAGACCATGAGGGTTACAGTAGTTATTGATTGGATAAGTGTTACCGTACTCCCGTTGAGGTCGTCTGTGTGTCTTCTCGGGTGCATGCAGAAGTCGATCAATTCTGCATGTCTCAGTGAGGGAAGCACTCCTTCTCTCTTCAATGCCATACTCAGCACTTCGAAAGACGGTGAGAGAGGGGGGACAAACGATCAGCCAGTTGTCAATCGGTTATACCGTACCTTGAAGGATGGTTACGGTATTGCAGATAACACGCTGTCCTCGCTTCTCTCTGGAATGTTGCCCAGACAATGTCGGGATGTGCTCAAGACTCAGGTACGGTAGGGAACGGGGGTGGAGTTTGATCTTTGATCTTTGCAGTCCAATCTCTCCGATAGCATCGCCCATCTGGCTTCAGTCGCCAAGGATTCCATTCCAAGCAGTGTCGGAAAGGTACGAATTGTTGAGTGATGATGTCATACTGTGCTTACACCAACCCATCTCATCAGACTACCGTATCCCTTGCAGCTGAAGGCAGATGAGGCGGCTCCATCGACGACTACCGTATCCTCGTCGTCTGTCGCACAGACTACCGTAACCCGACCTACCGTAGTCGCCGTCCAGTCTACTACTCCCTCCCATCCTGCACTCTGGGCGCCCGAACCCATCGAGACACCCATCCAGATCGATGGAGAGGTGAGATGACATTCGCGCGATTCATGCGCGAATGTCGTATGACGGATTCACGAAGGCGCACGATTGTTGCAGGTGCGCACGCTTCAGTGCCGCGTTCTCGACTGGGAGCGTCGCCCCGTAGTGAGTCCCTCCGTCCAGCGACTCGCCCAGCTTATCGCGGTGGGTTACTGTAGACGGAGGGTACTGTAGGCTATTGTAGATAAGGGTACTGTAGCAGTACTGTAGCAAGCGAGTACGGTAGACTGGAATTATGTCAGACAGACAATATCTACTATGGATAATTTGCAGCAACAACTCTTGAAGCACGACGAAATCCAGATGCGTGCGGACGATGGAGGTACGGTAACTGGTTACAGTAGTGAGGATGGGGATACGGTAGCGGGGTACTGTAGCCTTTGATGCGATACGTACATAGGACTGGGGGTTGACTGCTGTCCCATGGTACCCTCATTTCAGATGAGTCAGAGGACAAGGACTGGGCCTTCCGTCGATGGGTCGCTGCACACGATCCCGCATCCTACAGAGCTCTCGGTGAGTATACCTGTTGGCATTGCGCCAAGCCCCGCCCTTCTCACTAATCATCGTAAGTTTTCAGGATTCGGCGTGCCATCTCACAAGGAGGGAGAGCCGATTCCTCAGTTCCGAGCCAACTCTGCCGATCCACTCTCCATCTTTCCCTCGTGGTTCCATCTCTTGATGGCTGCCTGCTTTCCCTTTGTGATCTACCTCATGTGAGCAAACTTCGCCCGCTTCCCTGACTCCGCCCCTTCCCCAACTCCGCCCTTCTTTCCCAGTGTGTGACCCCGGTGGTCCATCTGATCTTTGATCTCTGAGGATCCCGATGATCCGACCGTGGCCTCAGCGTACACTTACCGGTTGTACTGAACATGTTTGTAGTTTGATCTTTGTGCGAATCGTATGTAGTCTGATCTATTAGCGTAATTAGTAGTCTATACTAATAATCAACTCATAACTTGTTCAATTTATCTTGATGAAGAAATTCTCTGCTACAAGAGGACGAGAGGATCTGGAAGAAGTGTGAGACAAAGAGTACGAAATAGAGACAATTGGGTGGAATACATTGATTACACAATTACGAAATTTGAATGTCTCTCTTTGTCTACGATATTTGACTAATTAATTTGTTTTTCTCGTTTTCTCTTTTCTCTTCCCATCCATTTTCCATTTCATTATATGATTTCCGTACACCTAGTATCGGTTCTTCTCCTATTCTGCCTGGCCATTGAATTGATGGTGAGATTTTCTTCCGTACTTTCTAGAGCTGCAGTATTTACGTCATGAAATCTTTGTTCAGGTATCGGCCAATCACAGTGATGTAGCAAATACTGTTCAGAGAAGAAATCCCATGACGCAGGTTAGAAGTTACTCTCTAGAGATGTATGTTCTACAGGAGGCCACATTCCTCCTTCGAGTGATACTATGGTATTTGTTGTAGGAGGAGATTTCTTCCCGTGAACATTTCCTTTCCTCGACGGCCACTAAGAGTCGGAGCGCGACTGTGCTACCGGTTAGTGAATACGCGAAAGACCAAGCCACGCAAAACGGTAACTGAATTGTCGACAATAAAAGAATTGGGACGAATATTCATAAAATACTGGAGTGTCTTTCATTTAAGAGGCTCTGATTCTCTTTAACCTATGCTGGGCTTGGTCGCCGGTTGCTCGCTGACAGGTCCCTTCCGGATCCCCCTGGCGATTACCGTAACCCCGAGTAACTAATGATCTGTTGCGATAATAAGATTGCTTTATCTTGGTGCACATGTGATATAGATGATATAAGTGTTCCATTCATGTCTATCAAAAATATCATATAGCGAAAAGAACAAAAATTACGAATCGGAATGCTACCGTAGTCCGAGGCGGTAAATACAGTAAAACTGAGAGCGTATGTTGAGGGGGATTGAGGTCTACTCCTCTACCTCATGGTTTTGACGTGACTCATCAAAGTGGGACGATTGAACTTGGGTGGAGAGGCGCTCTACACGTGCACTAGACAGATTTCAAGAGTACGGTAGATGGGAGGAATAATGAATCGATAACTATTTTTTTTTATAAATAGAATGGGCTGCCTCGATTATCAAATGGACTGTACACAGAACGCGAAGTATCTCAATAGGTATAAGATACTCGGTAACTCTATTATCGACACTAGATGGGCCACCGGAGTCACACACGGGGAAAGGGGGGGGTCGAAGTCTGTGAGTGGGCAGAGTCGGGGAAGGGGCGGAGTCTGCTCAGAAGAGGTAGATCACAAAGGGAAAGCAGGCAGCCATCAAGAGATGGAACCGCGAGGGAAAGATGGAGAGTTGATCGGCAGAGTTGGCTCGGAACTGAGGAATCGGCTCTCCCTCCTTGCGAGATGGAACGCCGAATCCTGAAAAGTTGCGATGATTAGCGATATGGGCGAGATGTTGATGCAGATAGTCTCTAATCGATACTGTTCGCTAACATACATACGTCTACCGTACTCGCTTGCTATTGTATCATGTGTCTACAGTAACCCACTGCGATGAGCTGGGGGAGTCGCTGAACGGAGGGGCTCACTACAGGACGACGCTCCTAGTCGAGAACGCGGCACTGAAACGTGCGCACCTGCAACAATCGTGCGCCTTCGTGAATCTGACATGCGACATTCGCGCATGAATCGCGCGAATGTCATCTCACTTCTCCATCGATCTGAATAGGAGTCTCAATAGGTTCGGGCGCCCAGAGTGCAGGATGGGAGGGAGTAATCGACTGAACAGCAAGTACGGTATACGGTAGTCTGTGCGACAGACGATGAGGGTACGGTCATCGATGGCGCAGCCTCATCGGCCTTCAGCTGCAAGGGATACTGTAGTCTGATGATATGGATTGGTTTGAACACATTATTGATCGAGAGATGACGTCATCGCTATGCAATTCACACCTTTCCGACACTGCTTGGAATGGAATCCTTGGCGACTGAAGCCAGATGAGCGATACTGTCGGACAGTTTGGACTGCAAAGATCAAAGATCAATTCCGCTCCCGATTCCCTACCGTACCTGAGCCTTGAGCACATCCCGACATTTGCTTGGCAACATGCTCCAAATTGCCTACTGTAGATAACAAACTTCCATCCTACCATACTCGCTTGCCACAGTACTGCTACAGTACCCTGTGCCTACAGTAACCTACAGTACCCTGTGCCTACAGTAACCTACAGTACCCTGAGTCTACAGTACTGCTAAAGTATCCTTGTCTACAGTAACGTACAGCACCCTGTGTCTACAGTACTGCTACAGTACCCTTGTCTACAGTAACCTACAGTACCCTGTGCCTACAGTAACCTACAGTACCTTGTGTCTACAGTTCTTCTACAGTACCCTTGTCTAAAGTAACCTACAGCACTCTTGTCTCCAGTAACCTACAGCACCCTGTGCTTACAGTAACCTACTTCACCATGTGTCAACAGTAATTTGCAGTACCCTATGCCTACAGTACTCTTGTCTACAGTAACCTACAGTACTGCTACAGTACCCTGTGTCTACAGTAACCTACTATATCCTATGTCTACAGTACTGCTGTGTTGTATACTGAGTTCGGCAATGTGCATTGAATTTTTTGACATGTATAACACTACATGTATAACACTACATGTATAACACTACATGTATAACACTACATGTATAACCTACTATATCCTATGTCTACAGTACTGCTGTGTTGTATACTGAGTTCGGCAATGTGCATTGAATTTTTTGACATGTATAACACTACATGTATAACACTACATGTATAACACTACATGTATAACACTACATGAGAAGTTGGCCAATGAAAAACATGGCCAATGAAAAATATATGGGTGTCCGGAAAGTTTTCGCACTTTTTCGAAGAAATAGCTTTTCATTGAATATCTCCAACAGCTCAAAGCGGCAAGTAATTATTGTATGCTCCCTTTCTACTCACTACCTTCTCCCATTGAACGGACAGTGATGATTCCTCTCCTTTAAAAATACAGGGCCTGTTAGTCAATCGTTACCTTGAAGTCGGGTTCGAGATAGGTCCTATTGGGGAACTTTTTCTGCACTTGAGGAATTTGAAACAATGATGATGGCAAGGGTTGTGAACGTTGTGCATGAAGCAGCGCCACCATCGTTATTTCGGGCTTTATTTCGGCGAATATATTGTAGAATTAGATATCAAATTTTTGTTAATACATTTTTTTCTCTTTTCATGGCATCCCTTTTCCCTAGATGACGCCGCCTTCTGAATCGCCTCGAATTCCACTTGCCTCCTTATTCGAGTCTCGAATTTGGGAGATATTTCTCGCAATCGTTCGTTCCTCATTCGATCCAGAACGGTGCTTTTAATCATACGACGTTCCTTTTCCCTCAGAGTGACGTCGCGGAGCTCTTTGTCACTCGATCTCAGAGCCCACATCTCGCTACCATAGAGTAAAGCAGATAAGATCCAGCTGTCGAAGACCTTGTCGAAATGTATCCCACTTCTTCGGAGGGGACAGGGGAGCGAAATTCTTCCGCCTACATATATCAGTGCGTTCGCGTAAGGATCGCACACATCATCCCAAAACCCGTATAGCAAAAAGTGACTTGATGAATATTGCACATATTCTGATAGCCCTTGGTGAGCTTCATCGATTTCCGTTTCGCTCATGATCTGAAATCTCTAATTTGCTGAATTACATGATATCAAAAATAGACTATTTTCAATGTTTTCCAATTGTAGCCCGTCAGGGAGTCGAGATAGAGAGTTGACGCAAAGATTTATATTGACCGCCCTGACAACCCGCATCGACGTGTTTCATTTGTTTATTCAAATTTTCAATTCTAAAAATTTCATGAAATTTCGACCTTGATTTTCTCGAAAACTGGGCAGCAGTTAATCGTAATCTTTTGATATAAGACGGTTGAAACTATTATGTCCTAGGGAAAAGGTCAGTTTGGAAAAAAGTGTCTTTGATGTGTATCATTTTTGCACTATTTCTTTAAAAATGGTGATTTAAATTTATTCCTGGATTTCGGCGATCAATTTTTCACATTCTGTCGAACTTTTTGGAAAAGTATATTATCTTTCCTTTTCAATATATTGATCTTATTACACACTATTTTTTACCTTTATTATGTGTATGTATTTGTATTTTCCATATATTCACGTGTTTCATAACAAAATTAATCATGTATCTTCACCAGAGCTTGCTTTAAATTTCGAAAATTAATATTTTATTGAAGTGCTTTATCGCTTAGGACTGACAATCTTCCTCATCTTCTCATCTTCTCTCTAATGCTTCTTGAATTGACGTTGAAGAGCTATGAAGAGGCCATCTGAAATTATGGCAGTCAGTCGATTTTGTCGCAAATTAACGGTGGAAAATTGCGACAGATTCACTCATTCTTCCCTCCCCCATCTCCCCCAATCGGTTGTTCTCAGATTTTGTCGCAAATTCACGGTGGAAAAATGCGACAGATTCACTCACTCTTCCCCTTTCTCCTCTCCTCGTTCGGTCTACTCACCATTTCATCCTATCGGCGCGGCGACGAACGGTTGATCAACTTGTCGCGGCATTGTGGAATGGAGAATGAGTCATCAGCAGTCGGTAAGTATGTTTATTAATATAATACTTTTACAATTACTAGCTCAAGACGCCTATGTAAGATTATGCATTCACCGTTTAAATTTACCATTACCTAGTAACATTTAGCTTCGGTAGAATACCAGGTTTATATAACATTTATACTGAAACACTACTAGTCACAAGTAGAAATTGGTATGATAAGAAAATTTTGTATTATATTAATAAACATACTTACCGACTGCTGATGACTCATTCTCCATTCCACATTGCCGCGACAAGTTGATCAACCGTTCGTCGCCGCGCCGATAGGATGAAATGGTGAGTAGACCGAACGAGGAGAGAAGAAAGTGGAAGAGTGAGTGAATCTGTCGCATTTTTCCACCGTGAATTTGCGACAAAATCTGAGAACTACCGATAGGGGGAGATGGGGGAGGTAAGAATGAGTGAATCTGTCGCAATTTTCCACCGTGAATTTGCGATAAAATCGACTGACTGCCTTTATTCCAGATATCGTGATGAATAAATCTCTTCGATCGTGGACAAGAAAAACTATGAAGAAGAAGCGAAATCGTTACCTCAATTCCTGTCCCTTTCTGTAGTTGCGATAAAAATTGAAATACTATATTTACCTAGTCTATATTAAACGTTTACTTAATTTGGAGAAGGAAACCAATCTGTAATAGAGTGTGAAATATGGTCTGTGAAATAAAATAAATAGGAAAACACGATAAAGAAAGCAAACAAAAACAAAATAAAATGCGATTCACAAATAATCGCAGTTTCTTGAGAATAAGACATTATTCTTTCCGACCATAATATGCGATGGTGAGTGCAGTGCTTAGACAGTTTTGTTCAAATTGGCATTTTCCCTAGGACATAATAGTTTCAACCGTCTTATATGTTGTAGGCAAGACCTTAATCTATAGAATTGGTCAAAAATAATATTCAAATTGTTGGGGGTATAGTCCGAAATATTTGAAAAACTAAGGGGTTGAAATCGAGAGAAACCCCTTTTCTCACCTTAATTCCACCCATTCCTCTCAGAATGAGCGGTCTAAAATGATGGAAATGAGATGAAATCTTCACAAAATCACGTGGATCGACCATTTAAGACCGCTAATTCAGAAATGAATGGGTGGAATAAGGATGAAATGAGAGGTTTCTCTCGATTTCAACCCTTTCGTTGTTCAAGTATTTCGGTCTATACCCCCAAAATTTGAATAATTTCTTTGTCCAATGATTAAGGTTTTGTCTACAACATATCAAAAGATTACGATTAACTGCTGCCTAGTTTTCGAAAAAATCCAAATTACATGAAATTTTTAAAATTGAAAATTTGAATAAACAAATGACACGTCGATGCGGGTTGTCAAGGCGGTCAATATTGATCTTTGCGTCAACTCTCTATCTCGACTCCCTGACGGGCTACAATTGGAAAACATTGAAAATAGTCTATTTTTGATATCATGTAATTATGCAAATTAGAGATTTCAGATCATGAGCGAAACGGAAATCGATGAAGCTCACCAAGGGCTATCAGAATATGTGCAATATTCCTCTAGTCACTTTTGGCTGTAAGGCAGGGTGGCAGTTCTTACACGAACGCACTGATATGCTGCTGCTACAAAAACGTGGGCATCGATTCATGGATGGTTTTGGGTCATTTCTGCACAGGAACCATATTTTTAGCTAATTCGCCCTTGGAGATGTGCAAGGTCAAAGTTAGGGTATGCGAAAAAGTGACTTTTTTGTGCCTTGAAGGTAAATGATGAGCAATCTTTACCAAAATTTCAGAGATGTCTGGGCACACTGGGAGAATCATTTTGAGCCCTTGGACAGGGTTCTAGCATGTCTAGAAGCCGAGTTCTACTTTTGCGACAGCGAATTTTGCAGCCTGCTGCAGGCTGTTTGCTGCATTGGATAATAATGCTACAAATTTTCTCGGGGGCATCTGGGTGTCCTCTTGCACCTCTGAATTTAGGGTGTCATGAAAAATTTCCTCCGACCAAATAATCGTCTTTGAAAAAACACGACAACAGTTGCATCATCCATATGCAATACCATAAAATATCATCATGCCATATTATTCAATATCGAAGCAGAGATGGATGCACTATATCACGTCAAAATTTTATATCGATATCTCTTCTGGTACAAGAATGACATGAGATCAAAGTTTTGTGCGAATACTTTCGGTCGATACTGTAGTGTAAAAGTAATGGAGTGGTACGTCTCAAAGGTGCGCGAAAGGACACGAAATGTTGAATTATTAAACTAACATTGATAACAATCAATATAACATTTTGAAAATTTTTCAATTTCGTCAACTGATAGCTAAGGAAACCCTCGACTTGCTCATGACTCGATAAAAAGACTCGCGGACCATAATGATGCGTTAATTATCGCCTGTCATCTCAGGGTGTGGTCAGAATGACCCATTTTGGTGGGTCTACTTAGGTCCACCTCGTCTGACCTACCAACATGATACTTCTGATCACTCAGAATGATTTTGATCAACTATTTTTGGGGTAGATCAACTATGCGCATAATATGTTCTTACGTATCGGATAAGTTATTCATGACTACTGAGGTTAAATTAACCGAACACGTATTTTGCAAGCAGTCGGCCCCTCTAATGGAGTAGTAGGGAGATGTCTCTTTGACGTAAGCGGATTCGTTCATATTAAAATATAGAGAGATGTTTGCAGATGAATAGAATTAGAGTCGCACTCAAAGTAGATGAACTTTATCCCGACGGTATTCCGTACAAGGACCATGAGAACATTCTGAAGCGAATGAGAATGTCTGGCACTCCGCGTGATAAGGTGAATAATGATTATTTTCGAAAACTATTCGTGTACTAGAAGAATCTTCAATTAAAAAAAAACGTTTGACAGGCTATCTTTGCTATGGCTGTCACTTCGAAAGACGACTATCAGAGGCTGAGAATCCTCATATCGGTGAGAACTTCTAAATTCGCGATACTCCACAGAGAACGATCTTTTTAACATGTGTTTTTCCTATTGAACTGAAATCTCATAGATAGTTTACGGGATAGCATGCGTAATGAAGAGATATCTCTAGAGGCATGCTCATTTTTCACAAAAGGCGCCCGTTGGCGCAAAATGGCGCCACGTCAAAATAACATTTTATCAAATATTTCAGTTACTAAAAACCGCTAAATTTTTGTAGTTTGGGTTTCTAGTGGAGAATTTGACGGCGCCTGTGTACCTTATTTTGCATAAAAAAAGGTAAAGGCATCCCCCTTATCTAGACTCCAAGTCCTGAGGGAGTCACTGCTAAGGCCAGCTCAATCCGGAGGGCCCAATCTCTTCTTCGGATCTAGTTACCTTCATACATTTTGCATGATTATTATTAATAATTTTAAAAAATACAACATTCTGCTGAGCAATTTCTGACCTTGTTAATGTACACAGATCTGAAAAAGACGATTTGGCGTAACGAGACGATTCCAAATCTGTGTTTTTAGCGAATTTCGCCATGAGAATTTTAATTGTGCTAACATAAAGTGTAATGAGATTGTAAGTAAAAGTGGCGATTCTCTCTTTCTCCCCTCCCTCCTTTGACCTCCCCTTCCGGTGTTCTCTCGAATCTCCATGCTCCCTCGCCTTCGGAAGGCGAGACTCGCGGGGAAGGGGAGAGAGTGTGGGGATGGAGAGGGCGCTGAGAAGGGAGCCGAGGGTAAGAGGGGAGAATCGCCTCCTTCACTTACAATCTCATTACACTTTATGTTAGCACAATTAAAATTCTCATGACGAAATTTGATTAAAATACAGATTTGGAATCGTCGTTACGCCGGTCCGATCTGTATACATTAACAAGGTCAGAAATTGTTCAGCACAAAGTTTTATTTTTAAAAATTTTTAATAATAATCCTGCGAAATGAAATACACAGTCGTGACCACCGTAAAATTCTGCCCCTAGAAACATAAAAGACAAAAATTTAGCAACCTTTGTAACTGAAGTATTTGATAAAACGCGATTTTGACGTGACGACATCTGACGCCAACGGGCGCCTTTTGTGAAAAATGATTATGCCCATCGTGATCAGCACCCTCGATTACCTCAAATGTCGGACTTACAGAGAATCGACCTTTTTTTACTGTGCAGACGCTTGCTCGATTCTTAGGCGAACAGCGTCATATTAGAGTTCACGCTCTGTGTGTGTCTAAAACTCTTAATTCCTAATTAATATAAAGCCGAAATAAATTATGTGGATTCGATTCAGAAGTGTGAAAGTTTAAATTGGAAGGATCTTGGCAAACTTACTAACGGATTTCAAGTCAACACTTCCGAATGCAGCAAATTGATTCAGTTATGGGTCAGCAAGGATGATAAAATGGAGACCCTAATTGAGGTGAGTGCACATTCAGTAAATATGAAAATAAGTTATTAATAAGTGAAAAAGGATTTCATTCTGAGAAAAATAAGTTGGTGCAATAAACATGAAAGACTGATGTGTGGCTGAGGCGACTGCTATAAAAGGGTGAAAAAACCGTGTCTGTTTGGTGGCATTTTCCATATTTCTCTATGAAATTCCTTGTTTTCGAAAACCAATCGATCGCACGTAAAATTCTAAAAACATTTTAACTCCATAATTTTTAAAGCAAATATTTGATCGAAACAGGCAAAATTCTTTGATTGAAGTTTTTGAACACCCGATAATCCCTATGACGATGTGCTAATTCGCGTCTGCGCCGGAGGGCACTAGGGTTCGTGTGTCTACACATGAAAATGATCATGTGTAGACAAACGAAAATCGGCTCTGTACCAGTTGAGGGGGTTTTTAAAAGTTGAGGGGGTCTAAAATATTTGAGGGGGCTTAAAATATTTGAGGGGGCTTAAAATTTTTGAGGGGGCTTAAAATATTTGAGGGGGCTTAAAATATTTGAGGGGGCCTAAAATATTTGAGGGGGCCTAAAATATTTGAGGGGGCCTAAAATATTTACGGGGGCCTATAAAACATTTAGGTGGATTTTGATGCTGACCATCATATTTTCCATATTTTCATTTATTCTTCGCTGTGTCTTTATTCAAATTATATATTTATTATTTCTGTACGTAAACTCAAATGAATCATGAGGGGTTTGCGGAGGTACAGATATTCAAAGATGAAAGCAATATGGCCGCTGAGACAAAATAAAAGAATGAGTAGATGAGATATTGCAAATAATAGCAGAGTGTCATGGAAGAGATATTTAGAATCAGCTATTTGTTGTAGAAAGAAATGGACATTGGGAAAAAAGTTTCTTACATCGAGTATCAGGGATTAATCAATTTGAAGCAGCGGCATTTGCTCCCTTCTGCACTCTGCCTCGTCCACTGCTGCAAGTTCTTGGAGGACTTGCTGCAGGTGCTGGTGCAGCAGGCGAGCAGCGGTAGTGACAGGAACTACTGGCGTTGTATCTCTGCGGTAGAAATTCAGCTCGAACAGGGAATGACCCACGACGCGACTTCCCCCTAATCGCACCCCTCGACCCACGTCACGACCTTCTTCAAAGAAAATGCCAAAAAAAAAGAAAAGCTGCTTTGAGAACTTCTCTCAGTCGTTCCCGTAGACCCAGACCTCCGTCCTTCGGGAGACGAAATTCTAAGAAGAATTAGAATTTATATGTGCAATATATGATCATATTATTAAATTGTACTGATTTATCAATTAATGAACATGATTTATAGAAGACTTGTATGGTCATCTTTTATACACCCACAAAAAACACAGCAAAGAATAAATGAAAATATGGAAAATAAGATGGTCAGCATCAAAATTCACGTAAATGTTTTTAGGCCCCCCTCAAATATTTTAGGCCCCCTCAAATATTTTAAGCCCCCTCAAATATTTTAAGCCCCCTCAAATATTTTAGGCCCCCTCAAATATTTTAAGCCCCCTCAAATATTTTAGACCCCCTCAATTTTTAAAAACCCCCTCAACTGGTACAGAGCCCAAAATCACTGTCAGAGTAGCTTTCTTATTTTCGTAAATTTGTTTCTTGAAAAAAAATTAGACAGGCAGGTGTTGATGTAATATGATCCAGGAAAAATTTATGGTAAAATAAGATCAAGAAAAAGTGCTCTCTAGGGCACTGCAACGACACATGTCATAATTAGATTTTCGGGCTCTGTACCAGTTGAGGGGGTTTTTAAAAATTGAGGGGGTCTAAAATATTTGAGGGGGCTTAAAATATTTGAGGGGGCTTAAAATGTTTGAGGAGGCTTAAAATATTTGAGGGGGCCAAAGATTTTTTTACATCCAAATGTGTTCTCCCAAAAAGTTGAGGTGGCCTAAAAAAATTGAGGGGCTTAAAAAATTTATGATGCTGACCATCTTATTTCCATGTTTTCATTTATTCTTCGCTGTGTCTTCATTCAAATTATCATTTTATTTGTTGTTTTACTCAATTAATCATGCTTTTTGTGGGTGTAGAAAAGATGACCATGCAAGTCTTCTATAAATCATGTTCATTAATTGATAAAGCAGTACAATTTAATAATATAATCAGATATTGCACAAATCAATTCTAATTCTTCTTAGAATTTCGTCTCCCGAAGGACGGAGGTCTGGGTCTACGGGAACGACTGGGAGACGTTCTTAAAGCAGTTTTTGGCATTTTCTTTGAGGAAGGTCGTGATGTGGGTCGGGGGGTGCGATTGGGGGAAGAGCGCGTCGTGGGTCTCGGGGTGCGATAGGGGGAAGGCCGAGTTGGGGAAGGAAGGTCGAGGTGGTGCGATTTGGTCGCTCCCGTGCCCCTGTTGTTTTCGTCACTAACGCTGCCGTCAGAACTCGCAGCAGTAGACGAGGCAGTGTGCAGAAGGGAGCAAATGCTGCTGCTTCAAATTGATTAATCCCTGATACTCAATGTAATCCAAATTTCCCCACTGTCCATTTCATTCTACAACAAATAGCTGATTCAAATATCTCGTCCATGACACTCTGCTATTATTTGCAATATCACATCTACTCATTTTTTTTGTATTTTGTCTCAGCCGCCATATTGCTTTCATCTTTGAATATCTGTACCTCCTCAAGCCCCATGATTCATTTGAATTTACGTACAGAAAAAATAAATATATAATTTGAATGAAGACACAGCGAAGAATAAATGAAAACATGGAAAATAAGATGGCCAGCATCATAAATTTTTTAAGCCCCTCGAATATTTTAAGCCCCCTCAATTGTTTAAAGCCCCCTCAACTTTTTGGGAGATCACATTTGGAAGTAAAAAATCGTCGGCCCCCTCAAATATTTTAAGCCCCCTCAAAAATTTTAAGCCCCCTCAAATATTTTAAGCCCCCTCAAATATTTTAGACCCCCTCAAATATTTTAGACCCCCTCAATTTTTAAAAACCCCCCTCAACTGGTACAGAGCCTGATTTTGTTTGTCGACGCTGCCAACTTTAATTAAATTGTAGTATGTCGAAAGCATTTGTGAGCCACTGCAATTTCTGCTTCATCAATCTAAGAGGAGCGAATGGTACGACTTAATAGTCAAAGAATATGGTGATACTCAGGAGGTTTCTCGCGCTTTCAAGTAAGTTACTTCACTTACTAAACGTATAAATGTAAATCATTCTAAGCATATCATAATGTAATATATTTTCCAGGTCAATTATTAAGATGCCATCAAGAATCACAACGTGTCTAAAGCACATTAATGATTATATCATCGAAAGAAATGGAATGAGAAGCCCTGCAAGCGAAGTGAGGATTTTCGAAATATAATATGTATTAAGTCGAAAAGTTGCTTCACAACTATTGGAATTTTAATCGAAGGAAAAAGGGAAGAAATAACTTTTTCATTATGTTTGAGATTGAAAAATGATTAACTGTTTATCTCCACTGTCGCTTCGGATGTAGTGAAAGTTATTGCCAATGCTACACTTCCCATTCAAATTGGAATTCGATATGATTGATTTGGCCATATGATTGCATTTCTCATTATTTACAGTACAAATAATGCTCATAATTTATTATAGCTTACTTTATTTTAGAAGCCACTATCTTTTTGAAAATATCCACGGTGTTACTCGGGTAAAATTGTCTTAAGGTACTAAACTAATTTAGTTGTCAACAATTAAGAATTTAATTCTTGTGTCTCTTTTATCAAATTCACTTTTCTCCTATTTGCTTTAAGAATCTCCCAAGTTTTTGAAAATCAAACGAAAATCGAGAAAATAATACCTTTTTAAGAGAGGGGATCGGTAAGATTCGACCACCCCCGGACACGTTGAGCTAGCAATGAAAGCCGGGGGTCCATACTCGAGTATATTGAGTACCTTAAGCCCGAATTGCACAAAACGACTCTTATTTCCTGGTACTGCCTCTGAGCTAGGAGAAATATAAATTTTAGTGAAAAAATTATGAAAAATGAAAATTTCTCAACTTGTGAAGATAGACTCACATATTTATTTGCGTTATGTTTGGGGTGCCCAGATGTTGTAAAAACCATTTTCCAATTGATTTTCGGCTAGTTCAGAATATGATTTTCTGATTCAAAAATTCATGTTTTTGAACGAAATCGGCACTTTTTGGAGTTTTTGCACAACATGTCCATATAGGTAATGTACCTCCATATAATATGTGTCTATATCGCTTATTTCGGGAGAGTTCCCGAGATGACGTTTTTCAGAAAAAAAATTCCAAAGTTTGAGACCCGTGTTGACCAGAACGAACTTTGACATTAAATTTTAAAATGTCAGTCCCTATTTTACACTTCATTCACAGAATTATATTTCAAATATGTAAATATATTTTCTGAGTTGTTTATATGGTGTATTTTTAGGTTTTAGACTTCTTAATTTTCGAAAGTTCCATCACCGTTTCAACCCCTAGATCTCCTGATTCGTACCTCATCCATCTCGACACCCAGGTGAATTTCGTGACCGTGGATGAGCACAAGTTGTTTAAAACTCGTTTACAAAGAATTTCACTCTTAATAGGTTTTTTATTATTTTGATAATTTGAACTCGCAAAAAATCAAAAACAGAAAATTCATTAAAATTTCAACAAAAACGATAAATTATGGACGTATCATCAGCTCTAACAACAGAATATTTCGTATTCTAGTTTTACTATAGCTATTGAAGAAATTGAAAAATATTTCATCGATTTCTGAAGAAATTATTTTTTGACGAAAAACCATGAAGTCAAATATGAAGAAATTTTTTTTGAATTGATTGTAGATTTGAATTATCTTACATGACTATTGACAATGTAGGAACAACACAAACCATGATTGGATATCAGAATCCTAACGGAAGAGAAGATAGGCGAAAAATAGTTAGCATCTTTTTCGACCATGACCCTTTTCATTGTTTTTGGCCAAAAAATAATTTCTTCAGAAATCGATGAAATATTTTTCATTTTCTTCAATAGCTATAGTAAAACTAGAATACGAAAGATTTTGCTGTTAGAGCTCCTGATACTTTCTTTATTTATCGTTTTTGTTGAAATTTTCATGAATTTTCAGTTTTTGATTTTTTCAAATTATCAAAATAATATAAACCTATTAAGAGTGAAATTCTTTGTAAACGAGTTTTAAACAACTTGTGCTCATCCACGGTCACGAAATTCACCTGGGTGTCGAGATGGATGAGGTACGAATCAGGAGATCTAGGGGTTGAAACGGTGATGGAACTTTCGAAAATTAAGAAGTCTAAAACCTAAAAATACACCATATAAACAACTCAGAAAATATATTTACATATTTGTAATATAATTCTGTGCATGAAGTGTAAAATAGGTACTGAAAATTTAAAATTTAATGTCAAAGTTCGTTCTGGTCATCACGGGTCTCAAACTTTGAATTTTTTTCTTCTGAAAAACGTCATCTCGGGAACTCTCCCGAAATAAGCGATATGGACACATATTATGTCGAGGTACATTACCTATATGGACATGTTGTGCAAAAACTCCAAAAAGTTCCGATTTCCTTCAAAAACATGATTTTCTGAATCAGAAAATCATATTCTGAACTAGCCGAAAATCAATTGGAAAATGGTTTTTACAACATCTGGGCACCCCAAACATAACGCAAATAAATATGTGAGTCTATCTTCACAAGTTGAGAAATTTTCATTTTTCATCATTTTTTCACTATAATTTTTATTTCTCCTAGCTCAGAGGCAGTACCAGGAAATAAGAGTCGTTTTACGCAATGCGGGCTTAAGGTACTCAATATACTCGAGTATGGACCCACGGCTTTCATTGCTAGCTCAACGTGTCCGGGCAGGGTCGAATATGGTCGAGTCTTACCGATCACGTCTCTTAACCTTATGTTTACAATTCAGCTTTGTTCTTTGCAGGCTCGTATAACTCCAGAATCGAACGAACGCAATGAAGAAGTAAGATGAAAGGCTTTAATGATTTCATTTAACTGAATGATCTTGCAGAGTGTCAATGCATTGGGAACTGGATCTGTCGGTCCTTCCGTCCCTACTATCCCAGTAAGAACCTCATCCGAAAAAAATGATGCGACTTTCTGCATTTGAATTGAAGTTGCTAACACTAAATTTTAAACAAAATTCAGAAGACAAATGTTTAAAAATCTAAATTGTTTAAATTTCTAGTTTCTGATTAAACCATTTTGTCAGGAATGTCGAAATCAACAAATTCTTTACACAAAAAATGTTCGAAATTATAATTCGACTAATTAATTAGGCTTAGACGTGAACACCACTACTTCCACTAGATTTAGAAACTAATTTTCGAAGTTAGGAGACTTTTATATATTTTTTATAAATTATTTTAATTTAGATTAGTTGAATTACCACAGCCGAAATTTATAAAATCTTTTTTTTAAATAAAATAAATTATTAATCACTGATTTACAAATAAAGTATAACGAAATAGACGAATACACACATTCGCAGTCCAATGGACTCGCCAATGGACCTTCTTTCTCGACAACAACAGAAGTTCGACCGAGAACAAACCCGACTGCGGACAACGATGAAGTGAGATCCTCCCATCCATTCACGAGAACTTTATTAATTCTGCCAAAAAATAAAACGAGACCTATATCGATTGCTCTCCAGATACCATGGAATATTGTGATTGCCTGCGGTACCTCCACATTCAGTGAGGCAATTATTTCGACGATCCGGTATGCACGAGCCTTCTTTTGATCCTTCTTCATCGATTTATATTGCAGCGAGGAGTTCAATAAATCGACGGTAATTGCGCTCTCGTCGACTATCTCTTCGAATGGTGAGAAAGCGAGAGGTATTACGGTCTACCATTATTTACTCAGATCACAAGTGGGACACCGTAGACAAGCATGGATTGTTCACGAAGTTCAACTCAAGTAAGCAAATAATATTTATTTTCGAATATGGTCTTGTGCCATCATTACGTAATTCATCTGCAGTGGACTTCCAAGCTGCCGGAATTGTTGTCAGCAGTGAAGAGCTTGTGACTAACATGCACCACGTGCTCTCCGAAATTCACGTGAGTTGTGTGCAAGACGTTAATACTCGTAAAACATGTTATTATTTTAGACTAATTAAATTAATCAAATAATTAGTGAAAATAAAAAAAAATTGTATTTGCAGTCAGAATGCTCCACAGCGGCGACTCTGATGGATTTGTGCCAGTGAATACGTTTCATTGCTGAATATATTTGAATTGATTTCTTATTCTAAATGAAGAACGGGTTTCATCTCAATCCAATTGCAGAGCAAATGGAGTTCCCCTATTCGTCTTCTACGATAATATGACCGCACACGCCGATCCTCATCATGCCATACTACATACTAGCAAGAAGGTAAGCTTCTCTTCAAGCAAGCTTAATCAACAATATCCGGTTCGTGGAAATCATCTATTTATTAGTTTGATTTTTATAGAATTAAAAAAAAATTGCAGAGTCTAATCCAAAATGCCGTTGAAATGCACAAGAGAAGAGGAGGTTTCGCATCGATCGTCAGATCGACTGATTTCGTCAAGGCTATCACGCCGAGTGGAACAACAGATAAAGGTCAGCAATACATCGATTAATTCTTTCCCTCAATTTGTATTTCTCTAAAATTATCTCAATTGCCTGGCAAAATCAATAACATAACAACATTTCAATGTCAAATTTTCTTTTCTAATATATTTATATCTTGATTACAGATATCAATACCTTATGTGCAAAGATAAAAGTAAAGTACAACTCCATGAAACAGCAATGACGAACTTCTCGGCATTCATTTCCAATAGCATCAATCCGTGTTGTAATCGGTTCACGTTGCAATTGTTTGAATAAACGATGTAATTGCAAATCTCTGTGCTAGTTGACAGTGACAATTATCAGATCATTACTAGTTTGTGAGTTATCAACTGGAATCAAAAGGGAAAATTTAAACAAATGGTTGACAATACATTTACCTTCTAATGCATTGTCTTCTAACCATTTGGATAAGACCTTTTTAATATTTAGAATGGGTTCCAGTAGATTTTGTCAATATTACCTCACCGATGGTACCGAATATCACTCATGGTATAATCGTGTTTGGTATTGCATATTACTTGTTTTGTCTCATCGGTAATTATCGGAAGAAGCACAAACATTAAATCTAGACTCGATCATACTGTTTTATCGATCAATTTTCTCTGTTTACTGCTCCCAAGGCATAAAAAGGAATTTTAAGACAATCATCTTTTGCGGCATAGTTATTCGCATTCTCCTGTTAACGAAATTATAAATTTTAAAACGCGTTCTCTGTAAGATCGCAGAACTGGGCTGCACAATTCCTTCAAAGTGATAAATAAAATATATAATAAATAGAGAAATAAACGAATGAAAATGAAGAGTGAAGAGAGGAGTTGGCTGGAAACGTGTACTTGCCCACAACTACAGTAGTATACAATTGCTCATTGAATCGGTTCCACTCACGAACTGACTATATTTAGAAGGGAAGGTAGATCAAAACGCGTAGGTACTTAGGTCCACCTCGTCTGACCTACCAACATGATACTTCTGATCACTCAGAATGGTTCTGATCAACAATATGACCGTGTCGCCGAAAGACGACTCTTAATTTAGACCCTCACATATCAACAGTTAAAATATCATACCTGTCTTTGCAGGAGGTTTGGTGCTACTAGAAAAATACGGTTCTGTTGTCGTACCCCCTACTAAGGGAATTGAAAGGTCCCATGGTAAATAAAAAAAGAAAACAGAAAGGTCCCATGGTCCCATGGGACCTTTCTGTTTTCTTGGGAACTTTCTATTCCCATGGGACGGCTCTGTTCCGGAATAGAGGTTCTTAGAAAATAGAAAGGTCCCAAAAAATAGAAAGGTCCCATGGAAGTAGAAAGGCCCCTAGAAAATAGAAAAGTCCCATGGAAATAGAAAGGTCCCTAGAAAATAGAAAGGTCCCTTGAAAATAGAAAGGTCCCAAGAAAGTCTAAAAGCTGTGCTGCAAAATAGAAAGGTCCGAAGATCACGCAAAAATGACCCGAAAAAAGATCCCAAGAAAAAACCAGGCTTAAAATATCATTGACATTATCTTTGGGGTGCTCAGACTTTGTCAAAGGGATAGTAAGATCGCATTTTAGCTGTTTTTTTCATAATTTTTAATTATCTTTTTGAAAATTTTGCCATGGATGTCTAACAACACAATGCACCACAAGACGCGCTCAAGTTGCAAATATTCTGGGCTCTAGTGTTGGCCATTCAGCCTTAGCGCCCTCGCAATTCTTCCCCTCCCCCGCGCGCGGCTTTGCGATTTTGTAATAGGCTCCGCCCACAATTGCGAGGGCGTAATTCTGAGAGGATGCTATGCGAGGGCGCAATTAATTGCGACCTCGCAATTTTCCCTGATCGCCGATTGGCTCTAAAAGTCGTTTTTTCGTGTATTTCTATTTAGAATTAACATTCCCAATTCACAGAAGTGGATAAGAGATAGTAAGAAATGTTTTTTCCACTATTGTCAACAACTATTGTTGAGTTGTGATGATGAAACCTCATTTCTTACTACCTATTTTCACTTCTATGAATTGTGGGCGGGGCATATTGCAACCTCGCAATGCCGCAATCGTTTAGCCAACCCTACCGGGCTCTATAGATAGTATAGAACATTGAGGCGCTGCAATCCGATTTCACAAAAAGCACTGCCAAACTCAACTGCCATAACAAAAATTTGTAATGAAGTTTGAAAATATAAGGCAAATCTATGGCATCTATGGCAAAAATTCAAAAAAAGATGTATTTTCATCAAAATATGCATAAAAATTATGAAAAAAAGCTAAAATGCGATCTTACTAGCCCTCTGACAAAGAGTTTTACAATATTCAGGGATACCTGTTTCATTGGAGATTCAATGCGAAAAAAGTCTGAATCATCTTATCTATGACATGAATATTTATCACCGAGACTCCGTTCTAGTGGTACCAGCTCGACCTATTATCCCCGCTCCTCCTGTTGTGCCCGCTCAACCGATTGCTCGTACTTCATGTTGACCCCGACCAAACAGTAGTTCACGCAATCCCTCCTTCCTCAGTCACAATGCCAAATTATTATTTCTTATTTTTAAAAATAATTAATCATATTTCGAACTTTTTAAAATTTACTTGGCCATTCGGTTTTCCTTCAGACTTTTCTACTTTTGGCGAACATTGTTAAACGATATTGGGATCTTTTTTATATTATTTTTAAAATCTTTATTGAGACCTTTCTTTTTGTTGAAACCCATTTCACCATGTAAGTGGACCGTTTTATTTATTTGGACCTTTCTATGTGTTGGGACCTTTCTATTTTTTAAGTCTGATTTTTTCTTGGGCACAGTCTCATGACCAATGCATTTTGAAAGCTGCACGCGAAGCACGCGTGGTGTCATTTCTGGTGTAGTGGGTGGAATTAGTCGACGAAAATAAATGAGCCTCCGAAAAATGCGGCAAGAATTTTTAGTAGTAATATGGGCGTTCAGTTGCGTAAATTGATCTTTGATCTTTATACTTTGTAGTCTGATCTTTTGATATGGCCGTCATAACCATCAATCAATCGATAATTTGAAAACTTATAATTTGAAAATCAATAATTTGAATTTCGAAAATTGTTTTAAAGAAGGAGTGAAGGGAAAGGTTCCCAGGTGGAAGTCCCTGTAACTGCAATGAGCAGTACTGTAAGAGCTCGGCAAACACAGAAAATGTAAATTCAGAGACTCGAACGTGTCCAGGGAGGACTGGCATGGATTATCCTCCCACCAAGGAGACAATGGATAAGCGCAGGGGCTTGTAAAATAGGGAGGGCGCTGATTACACGAGACGGGGTTGAGACAGGGGGAGAGAAGAGTTGAAGAGTGCATGCAAATCGTAAACGCAGGGGTAACGAGCGAGATTCGAGGGATTATGCAGCTCAGTTAGAGATTTTGCAGCCCGTTGGCTGACACACGTACGGAACCCCTGATCATCACGCAAACTTTGCGCGCGCATATCTCCGTCGGTTTTCGAACTAGAGATTCGAAACTTCGGGGATCTCTTATCGTTGAGGGAAGCAATCGACGTGTGTTGCCACTTTACTCACGAAAATATTCCCTTCACTCCTTCTTTAATCAATAATTAAAAAAAAGTATATTGCCCACCCATTCTATTAAAATCAAAGCATTTAAAAAAAGGTCTTCAAAGCGACGAAAGACTATGGAAAAACGAGAGACGGTTTTAAAATATTTACCGCGGGCTTTAAGCTGGCTTTTCTGAAGCGGTGATGGTCTGATGGCCTTCATGAATCCTTAAAGTCTGAAAGAAAGGTATTTTCGTTGGGCCCCTTCTTTTTTCTTCAAGAAAGGTATGTCATTTGTTAGTATAGACGAAATATTGAACGAGTGTCAAAAAATACGCAACGAAAAAAAGGACTTTCTCGGACAATATTTTTAGAATGAAGATTAGAGAGGGAAAGTGAACGGATGTCTTCGCAGTAGCAAGGGATAGTGAAGATGGGAGTGAGAGTGAGAGAGATAATAAAGAGATGGAGAGGGAGAGAAAGTGACACCAATGACCAAGGTCGTAGCGAGAGTGACAGGTCAAAGGTCATCTCTCCTTTTCTAGTGATCCAATCCAAGTTATTATAAAAAAGGGATCGGAACATCTTCAGTACCATGTCGCCTCCAAAAAATAGAAACGAACGGATAGTAACGAAGAAAATCCGTCTGATATTTAAAAATAACGGAGAAGCTGACTGATCACATGTTAAAGAATTCTTTGGAATATCCTATGCAAAAGGTAAAGGTACTTCCCGTCTTTGAGCTGGGCTCGTGTGAGCACCCTGTGGTAGGCCAGTGTTATAATGGGCAGATTCAATCCGGACTGCCCATCTTGCGTCAGACCTATTTACCTGCGTGATCTAGTCAAGACTACCAATTCCACGTCCCCAATGGGTGGGCGCCTTGGTGGGACGATGTCACGACCGGGAATCGAACCCGGGCGACAAAATGGAAGGGCGCCTTAAACAACTACACCACTTCGGCAATATCCTATGTACTTCATAATTATGATATTGGACCATCGAAAATGTAATTTGCTTTCAATAAATATAATTCAAAAACAGAGCCGGGGGTATAAAAGAAGAATTAAAACCTGACAAAAGTCGTCATGTTGAAAGAACTACTCATAATACTAATGGTTGTCCGAACTCGTCAGTCATGCACTCAAGAAGAGCGCATTTCCAAAGACGACATTTTGTATATTCAAAATAATTCCCTCTTCAATATGAATAATCATAATACAATCAAGCTACTCGATAACATTGAAGGTTTCCTATTCCATAGTTCAAGATCGATAATTTTCTACAAGCGTAATGGCGTCGTATATTCTTCTGTAGATCATTTACCCGTTAATCATAGAAAAAGTATGAATGTTTTCAATTTATTGGGAATTGTGTTTGTTATTGTGGCATTTGCAATTTCAGTCATTCTGAAAGTGAAATAAATCTTTATGGCATCTTTTTCTCGACGTAATAAACAAGTGAATCCTCAAATTCTCTACAGGTTGGATACAAATTAATACATAAATAACCATAATCGTGTGAATTTACTGACTGATCAAAATTCCCGACTGATCAAAATTCCCGACTGATCAAATTTCCCGACTGCTCAAAATTCCCGACTGCTCAAAATTCCCGACCACTCAAAATTCCCAACTGCTCAAAATTCCCGACTGCTCAAAATTCCCGACTGCTCAAAATTTCCTACTGCTCAAACTTTCCTACTGCTCAAACTTTCCTGCTGCTAAAAAATGTTGACTGCTCAAAATTCCCGACTGATCAAAATTCCCGACTGCTCAAAATTCCCGACTACTCAAAATTTCCTACTGCTCAAACTTTCCTACTGCTCAAACTTTCCTGCTGCTAAAAAATGTTGACTGCTCAAAATTCCCGACTGCTCAAAATTTCCTACTGATCAAAATTCCCGACTGCTCAAACTTTCCTGCTGCTAAAAAATCCAAGTAAGATTCCCAAACGTAGTTAAATTTTCCTGGAAATATCTGTCGTGCAAAATTCTGTATTTGCAATGCATCATTAGGCGATTTTGTCAAACATACATAATTACTATTAGATCTTGCCGTCCGTTCTTGGGCAAACAAGCTCTGCACGCAATTTATGATATTCTGACAGTGGTGGGCAACCCGACAGAAAATGTTATTTAATTCACGTTTATTTGAAATATCAGTGCGTTCGTGTAAGGAGCGCAGATATTGCCAAAATTCCGTACAGCAAAAAGTGACTGGTTGTTTATTTCACATATTTTGGTAGCCCTTGGTATGCTCTATCGAAATATGCTTCATTCATGACCTGATGTCTCTAATTTGCATAATTACAGCAGGTCAAAGTTGAGCTACTATATTCACGGTTTTTGAACTGTAGATCGTCAGAGAGAAGAGATAGGGATTTGTTGTTTCAGCAATATTGACCGCCTTGACGAGCTGCATCGACGTGTTAAATTTATGCAAATTTTCAATTCTAAAAAATCATGAAAATTTCAGACGATTTTCTCGAAATGAGGGGTTCCTCTCGATTAGGAACGATCCGTTTTTCCATGATTTGAGTCTATACCCACCCTCCAAAAGGTGTTTGGTTGTGCTTGTTCGATAGCTAATGACCATGGCCACAACATATAAAAAATAGGAATCATCTTTTTCTTTGTTTTTGAGAAAATCGTCTTTGAAATTTTCATGATTTTTTAGAATTGAAAATTTGCATAAATAAATTTAACAAGTCGATGCAGATCGTCAAGGCGGTCAATATTACCGAAACAACAAAATCCCTATCTCTTCTCTCTGACGATCTACAGTTCAAAAACCTTGAATATAGCTCAATTTTGACCTGCTGTAATTATGCAAATTAGAAACATCAGATCACGAATGAAGCATATTTCGATAGAGCATACCAAGGGTTACCAGAATATGTGAAATAAAAAACTAGTCACTTTTTGCTGTACGGAGGGATTGAAATCCTTACGCGAACGCACTGATATGAGAGACTATCCGAGAGGGTCAACATACATTTGGCACTAGGCACTTTTTTCGTTATGAGACTAGCAACGCTATATTGTAGTACATTGGGTGAGGGTTGTGATTACAGCGTTCCCGATTCTTGGAAACGCTTCCTCGCCTCTGGGCATAATTAATTGTGTTTGTGACGTCACCAATAATTTTCCACATTTCGAATCCAATCCCTTCCTACTATACATTAATCGATTCCTTACCAAAATAGAAATGTTTCTTAGTCTCGGAAGGTTTTCGATTGGAGCTCATGCAGCCTAGTTATTCGACGAAATACGTTTTACGTGCAATTTGAGCGTGAAGTTTCTCAACAGCGGTACTTTTTTATTTCATTTTCTGAACCGCTGTATGGATGTGCTCATTCTATTTTAATATTTAAATTTAAAATTTTCTGAAAGGAAGCTAAATTCGGCTATTTGTGAATAAAATCAATTCGTGATTGCAATTTGTTTGCTGAAATTACAGTATGCTATTTGTTCTCGATCCGTTCTAACCGCTTTAATTACATTAAATTTGATTTTTGAGCCTATTTCCGACGTGCGTGGTCTTAAAAGAGTAATTCACGAGCAAAAAATGGAAAAAATATACAAAGTTTTCTCAGATGTCAAATCGTATGATGCGAGTACTTACCGTAGCTTAGCAAAAAAATTGCAATCACGAATTGATTTTATTCACAAATAGCCGAATTTAGCTTCCTTTCAGAAAATTTTAAATTTCAATATTAAAATAGAATGAACACATCCATACAGCGGTTCAGAAAATGAAATAAAAAAGTACCGCTGTTGAGAAACTTCACGCTCAAATTGCAAGTGAAACGTATTTCGTCGAATAACTCGGCTGCATGAGCTCCAATCGAAAACCTTCCGAGACTAAGAAACATTTCTATTTTGGTAAGGAATCGATTAAAGTATAGTAGGAAGGGATTGGATTCGAAATGTGGAAAATTATTGGTGACGTCGCAATCACAATTAATTATGCCCTGAGGCGAGGAAGCGTTTCCAAGAATCGGGAACGCTGTAATCACAACCCTCACCCAATGTACTACAATATAGCGTTGCTAGTCTCATAACGAAAAAGGTGCCTAGTGCCAGGTATCCTGAAGAAATATGTCGATCCACTCAGAAAACCTCTCATATGGTGTTCCATTAAATCGTCCAAAATTAGCAATTTATTTTCCTGTCCTTCAAGCATTGAGATATCTGGAGGCCCTTCGTGTAGAATAATTTTTTCGTGAATTGGAAGATTCGAGGTCCTGATACCACATAACACCACAGGATTTTGGAAAAGGGCTTATCAAAAATCTTTTCTTGATTCTCCAGCGCACGAAGGATCCACGTCGTCTTCCCTGTCATTGTTGGGCCAGACAGATACAAAAGGCAGGGAGTTTTTATTATAAAACGTTCTACAGACATTTTCATTCAATGAAATTTATTACTGACCAATTTATCCTTTTCCAATTGCTTTCTGTTTCAGTCTGTATAGTAGTTTCGCTGGTAAACGTGACTCTATTTCCAGACAGCAATCAGACGCCTTTCTTACTTGGTTTACTTAGTTCTTGCCTAGCTTTGTTTATTCCTTTTCCTCTACGCTATAATAATGGCAGAGTTTTACGTGACCCTTTCATCCACCGCAATGGATTTTCCAGAGAACTCCAACTCGTCGTTTCGAGTCCGTCTTCCGGAAGGAATCAGACTGAAAACAAACAAGTGGAAATGCGGTCTAGCGGAAATGATTAGTGCTAGAGATTTTGCCAACATTGCAGAAGAAATGTCATTTTCAATCACTTCTAAAGACGGAAATCAAAAGGAATATATATATGGTACCTGGTCGAAATTTTTAGAGATTCTATTGATCTAATCAATTCCCTATGGTCTGCATCTACAACTAGAAGAAAGAGAGAAGCTATTACAGCAGAGACGATTGCAGAGAAGAAAGCCAAGGGAGAAGTACGAGATGCTACTCTGGAAGAGATTGAAGAATTGTTGAAAAGGAAAAAGGCTGCTACAGCTACACCAATAATTTCTACCACATCAACTCCTACAAAACCAGTCCCTCCTACCTACCTACTACTACACCAATTCCACCTGCTTCACCTGTCCCGCCTACCGCACCAGTCCCATCTGTTATACCTACCCCTATAGTTTCTACTACACCAAACCCTGTAGTTCCTACTATACCAATTCCTCCAATTACCCCGACCCCTGCACCAAAACCACCAAAAACATTACTAGTACCCGATGCTAAATTTACAAGTCCAATAGAAAATGTAACAACCAAAATCAACGAACATGCATCGACTCTAAATCAAGAGTTGATAAAGGATGAAAAATCAAACGCCGACATGATATCTAAAGAATATAAAAAAAACTTTACTCGCTAGTTGAAAAGTCACTCAAACAGCTGGACCCATCTGCTCTACTCATAGAAACTAAAAAATTGCAAACTTTAATTGAGGAAACAAATACAATTCAGAAAACTCAGGCATCCGAATCGAAAAAGATGCTTGTTCAATCAAATCCACGAAACGTTGGAGGTCGATCGCAGGAACAGTGGAACAAGCACGGATTCTGCTTTGATTTTGACCCAATATTGCTAAGAATTGTCATTCATATTAACCGAAATGTACTCAGTAGGGTTGGCTATTTGACTCCTTCTACACCGCTCAACACCGGGCGGTTGAGAGCGGACTTTACGAGCTTATAACTTGACTGAGAGATTGAGTTTTGATCTTCTAAAGTACCACATCTTCATAAATTAGGAAGCGGATCATTTTCATATGCAAAATGCCACTGTTCATGGCAATTTACATATAAAAAATAAAAATATCTCCTGCCAAATTTTAAGTCGATCTGTACCTTTACGACTTTCCAGTACACTCTCTGAGCGGAGATAAATAAGAAAGAGCCATTTGGCTCTTTCCAAAAATGAGAGAGAGCCATTTGTATCTGAGAGCCGACCGGCTCTTTCTGTGAGGAGTGAAATGGATCTGAGATCTGCCTAAGGAGTCAAATTGCCAACCCTAGTTCAGCAGCATTGAACTAACCCCTCGTTTAGCAAGTCTCTGTGGTTTCGAAACAACAGTTCTAACTGAAGGAAAGAACGTTGCAAATTATTCTATAGATGTCTCCTAAGACGAAACTGTAGAATGCCTTCAATTTGCAGAACACAAACAAACAGATTACTGCTTTCAAGTTATTTTTTTATCGCTCTTAATAACTCTCGATTACTGCTTCAACCCGATTTGATCCGATGATCTTTGATCTTTGGTCTCAGAACAGGGACAGATGTCTGAGGGGGCCGTGGTAGTTCTGGCCGATGAACTCTCCAATGATAGGCAGTCGATCGGATCCAAAGTACTGCTCAGTTCCCGATCCGTCGCTCTTTGTTACCGTAATCCACGGCATGCCAAAGGCCTGCGAAATCGATAATTTCGGTTAGATAAGGCAACAGTACTTAGAGTTCAAATAGACAGTTCGGATTGGTTAGCTGGTCTGCTTTCTGCTAGAGTTCGACATTTAGGAAAAAAAATTGCACTAGGTGTCTTCATTCCTCATGCTTTCCTCATGTTGAGAGTGTGCGAAATGAAGAGATCTCATCCAATTGTTTATTCGAAACTCCATTTTTGGCCAAATATATTGTAGTACCCGACTGTATTCAGCCTCGTATTGTAGGTAATAACAAGTCCCAATTACGAGTCATTCCATTTGATAATCAAATGCATTCATCCATTGTTTCCAACGTATTTAGCCCTGTTCAATACATGCCAATTTGCAATGAAAATTTGGAATCTATTCTAATCAAAATTCAAGACGAGGCTGGTTTTCCTATAAATTTATGAACTAGCATTTGAATTCTTCATTTTATCAAAGTATCATGATTCCCCTCGATAGCTCTGTTCCCTTTGACTACGATAAAATTAATTTTACTCTTCTTCTTTCCGAAAAAAAAAACGCAAACTGGAAGTGGTTACCAGAGATGCGGCAGACGATTTTCCAGTATTTTTAGACGATTTCGTCAATCGATTCCCGCATTTGTAAGATCGCCAATTGGACAAGAAATTACATCATCAGTAGGAAATATTGCCATGGAAATTGTTTCTGGTACGCCACCTGCAGAAGCATTAAAAAAGGCTGGGCGTCAGTCCATTCGTAATCTTACGGGACTTGGTAAGAGCAAGAAACATTATTTGCCTGCTGTATAATGTACAAGTCAATCTCAAGCAAGTCTGCAAAGACTACGCCTCCTGAATTGGACCTTTTTTCTATCCCTGATACTTCTGTAGGTATTGTTGCTAGCAGATATATCGAATGTCCCCTTACCAATACTATCACGTCTGGTTCTGGCCCCCTTGAATGGAGGTATAGTATGCAAAAGTCTTATCTAAATCTGCAAAAATCATATGTTCAATTTACGATTGGGATTAGAGATGAGAATGGTAAAGTAATACCAGTTGGAGAAAATGAGGTCCTTCCTTTGGCATTTACTCAACTAATTGCAAAAGCTCTATTCAAACAATGGCTCGTATACTTGAACGGGGTCTTATGCGAAGACTCTTCTAATCTTTATGCATGGCGTAGTACAATAGAAACTGAACTTTACAGTGATATTATGGAAAATACGACGAATTTAACTCTTGGTGGATATGGATTGGACGAAGAATTTGATGATCCTACTGGTGAAGGGCACGTGGCTCGCCAAAAGATGCTCAATAAGAAGGGAGAGGGACAATTTGCAGCTACACTTAATCTCAACCTTTCCACCCAAAATAGACTTTTACTCAATTTTATGAATCTAAAGATTGTTGCATATCTCAACGACCCCAAGTTTGTTATTGACTCTTTTGAGATTGATAAGGACGCGAAGCAATACAAATATGAGCTGCTCGACATCAAACTCCTCCTCAATGAAGTAGAAGTGCACGATTCAGTCTCGAATGCCGTAGAGGGACTTCTCAAGCAGAACAAGATGATTTCATATCCGATCATATCTGTCGAAATGCGCTCATTCTACTTAATAGTCCCGAGTGCAGGCTCCTTGGAAATTCCCTACCCACGAGAGTAATGGTTTGTATGACAAGCCCGGACAGATATTTGGGTCATTATCGAAAATCGAGCTTCTGCTTTGATCACTATGACTTCAAGGAGGCATACCTAAACTGTGGAGGTAAACTGATCCCATCTCGTCCACTCAATCTTGAGTTTGAAAATGAACGCTACATGCCTGCATATTTGAACATGCTTGAAGGAACGGGAATGGCTCGCTCACATTTCACCAACGGAATCAGCAGACAAGGCTACAAAGATGGGTACACATTCCTTCTTTTTGAAATTTCATCGTCCCTCGATTATAATACATTTGATTTAATCAGCCTTGGACAACTGGGTTTAATTTAATTTTCAATAAAGCAATACCCAGTGGCGGGGCGTATGTTATTTTACATTGTGAGTATGATTCAATGTTGACTATTGTTGACTATATCGATGTGTGAAAACAGGAGAAGACATGATATCTGAGATAGCAGCGATTGACACACGCGAACTATTTATCTACGGTAAATCACTTTCTCATCATGATTTACGGAAACTTGAATTTTACACCGCGACATCTGAGTTTCAACAGATGACTCATTGTGAAAAATATAAAGTTTTCTCGGTTGTATGCAATCATTATTGGCGTCATTTCAAAGAGAAAAGAACATTCGATCGAAATGATGAGATGTTCAGAATACAATATTTCGGAAAGTTCATGGAGAAATTTAATTTTTCACGAATATTAAACTCAATATTCGTCAAATCTCTATACATTAAATTGTTCAAAAAATCTGAGAATATTCCGCACATCTCAGTTTCATACTCGCTGCTCCAGCCAACTTCGAATATTCTATGCAATTACGGTTCTTTCTTAAAAAGGCTAACTAGATCAGAGATCAAAAACATAATAAATTCTGATTGCGTATGCTCACAGTATCCTAATCACATCAACGGAAATTACGGTCATATCTGCACTGGAGACACTTCGTTCATAAAAGACTTAAAGATCAGGAAAATTCTCGATAAAGGTACAAAATTCAGATTGCATGAATACGTGAGAAAAAGCGAGATTCATGACGCAATTGACAAATCATGTTCCGACCTAATCGATATTCTTGCTTCTCGAGCCAAAACTAAAAATGCAACAGAGCAGTTGAAATCGCGTTTCACTGAACATGTTAAGCGGAAAATTTACATCAATTCTAAAATAATTAATAAAGATGTTCAAAATATTTCTCGAAATTCATATATAAAAAATTTTCTACATCGTCATTTCGTGGTTACAATGGTAGATAAAGCTTCCGGAAATTATGCATTCACATGCAAGAAACTTTACTTAGAATTCATGGAAAAGGAAATGAATACTTCGGATAACGGTGAGAGAACATACATTCCTATCGACAATTTTCACCCCGAGACAAAGATAAAGGAACATGAAAAATTCGTAAAAAGTTTTTCACTCTTTCCAATACCCGAGGGAAGTCTCCCTCGAATTTATGGAATTCCGAAAATGCACAAAAATCCTATAAAATTCCGATTCATTACGGGTGCACACAACAGTACATTGAAACCCGTATCAATTGTGCTTCAAAAAGTTCTTAAATTCTTGCAAGATCACTTTAGGAAGTACTGTAATAACATTACAAGCCATAGCAAAGTCAACCATTACTTTTCCATTCAGAACACTTTCATGGTCATTCATAACATGCAGACAATCAATAATGCGAAGACAGAAATGTTTTGTGCAGATTTCGCATCTCTTCTCACTAATTTGCCTCACAATGTCGTAAGAGAAAAATTGTACTTTCTGGTTGATTTACTTTGCAAGAATGCGGGTTCCGATTACATTGTCGTAAATGGAAATCATGTTAGATACGATAGAAATAACAGTACGACTTCGGGAATCTCACTACACAAAAACGATGTCAAATCTATCCTGGATTACATTTTGAATATCAGTTTTGCATTTTACGGAGGTACATTCTACAGACAAAATAAAGGAATTCCGCAAGGGAACAATGCTTCTCCTCAAATAGCAGGGGGCTGTATAATCTGTTAGAAGTTGGCCATCTTTTCTTTTTTTCTTTTTCGTCAATTTTTTACTTAATCTTAATTTCTTTGCATTAGCTCGATAAAGCACGATGAAAAAGTAAGAATGTCAAAGAAATAAACATAAAATATAATGTAAGCGACTAGCAAATTCGTGTTAAAGATGACCGAAAACTAGAAGATGGCCAACTTTTAATTAGAAGTTGGCCATCTTCTGTTTCGCGGGCTAGACAGTGACGAGAGAGCACGTAAACAAGTGAGAGCGCAGAGTTTCGCAATAAAAGTAAACAACACATGCATACTTTTCCCTCTCCTCGATCCCCGTGCTCTCACGTCACTGTCTAGCCCGCGCAAACAGAAGATGGCCAACTTCTAGTTTTCGGCCATCTTTAACACGAATTTGCTAGTCGCTTACATTATATTTTATGTTGATTTCGTTGGCATCCTTACTTTTTCATCGTGCTTTATCGAACTAATGCAAAGGAATTAAGATTAAGTCAAAAACTGACGAAAAAGAAAAACGAAAAGATGGCCAACTTCTAAACAGATTAAACAGCCCCCAGATCTTACTCTAGCCATAACAGTGCGTTCGCGTAAGGATAGGGACCGCAGCGTAACATGAAAAATTCAATTCGCGGGTTCAGTTTTATTCATGATTTGTAGGCAAGAGTGCGCATATCATTGAAATAAAGTTGAAATTGCACGGGAATGATAAATAAACTAGTTCTGGAGCGTCTTGTATGGGTACTCCCGGAACAGGATACAGTACGCCTCAAAAGTTCGCATTAGAGCGCATCACCGGTCAGATTAATAACTAATTTGCTCGAACTTCTTTTTCTTGATTCTTTTTGCATTTCTTATCATACGAAATCACATGTGCATATTATATGATAACGGTACAAGTGTAACATATTATGAAGGAAGATTTTATTTCGCTCTAACCCATCTTAAACTTCCGTTTTTTAACGATCTGACAGTACAATCAAATTATGAAAAATTATAGTGCACACAAAAAATATTGGCCTCTTCACGTCCCACAATTGAATATGGCTTCATTCCAGCATCTGTAAAGTGTTGCATTAATTGAGTTTACGAATGAAACACTAACCTCTCCCACCTCATCTCAATTCTCGTCCGCACTTCCTCTCCCATTTAAACAGATCAATAATCTGTAAAACTACAGTATACTACCACTTTCTGCATGGAAACAAACCAATAATTAGACGCTATCCATTCCCCTCTCCTTCTACTATCGTCATCGATCGACACTCTGAGAAGGATATAGTGTTTTTCTTCGCTTCTTGTCGTGAAACTAACCACATTCTCCTCTTCTCCAGTATCTCTCCCTCTTCCATCAAGGAACATCGATTATCTGCAAAGCTACAGTATCCCCTCACATTTCTGCACTTAATAATTTACAACGTATTCGCCCCTCTATTATCGCTCCCCTCGAACGGTGATCGATAGTCTAGAAGAATACAGTACTCTCAAAGTTTCTCGTCGTAAAACTAACCTCTCTCTGCTCTTCTCTGTATCAATCACTCCTTCAATCCCATATAAAAAGATCGATTATCTGCAAAGCAACAGTATCCCATCGCATTTCTGCACTCTAACTGACCTCTGCATTACTGACAACAAATTCGCCCCATTACTCTCGCCACTCGGGAATTAATCGATAATCTAGAAGCATACAGTATTCTCTGAGTTTCTCGTCGTGAAACTAACCTCGTGTTATCCCTCTCCGTCCCCGTCCGCAATTTCCTCTCTCACTTCGAAAGATCGATAATCTGCAAAGCTACCGTATCCCATCGTATTTCTGCACTCTAACAAACCTCTGCATTACTGACAACAAATTCGCCCCATTACTCTCGCCACTCGGGAATTAATCGATAATCTAGAAGGGTATAGAAATCTCAGAGCTCCGTAATAATGCATTATCGAGAGAGTATAATCAACGCGTAGATGAGAAACGAACCTGCTATTTACATACAACGTGTGAATCTCCTAATTACAGAAGAATTAATGGATGAATGCTCTGAAAAAAAACCATAATTGTTTAGGGAGGAAATGTTGGATTGAATAACACACATATGAAGAAGAAACATAGGGAAAATAGCAAAACTATCGCATGAGGACTAAATTGAGAAAAATGAATATATACCTTTCTTCTTCAAATCACGATGTAACAGCAATCTACCAATTGATGGAAGAGAACTGCGTCGATAAGTAGCGATTCTTCACCATCCTTCTGGAGAGTGACCATGAGTGAGACGCCGTCTGAAAAAAAATCATTATCTATGATCAATGCGAACAATTTGCGAACCAAAATCGATCGCCATTGTATATATTCCTGTGATCTGGCGACCATCGTCTAAGTCAAATCGGCACAGGACCTCCCGCCCATCCATGGTCAAAATAGACTCTCCTAAGATGTTGAGATCGTCGAAAGAGTCAGCAGAGATCAATTCGGATAGGTTTTTCATCAACTCGTCGAGTGAGAAGTGGACATCGCCTCTCGATTGAGCAAAAGAGTCGCGATGCACCGGATTTTGACCCATCAATCTGCGGAATCTCAGCTGGTCCTTGATGAGAGACGAGAGTTTAGACGGCTGGAAGGAATCCTTGAGAGCGCGCATTTGATCGACTGAGTGAATGACTCCGACTCCTCCAAGATCGTGAAGGATCTTTCTTCTCTTTCTGGCTACTAAATCCCCCTTCATGATTGACTCGATCTCTTTCTCCTCCAGCCTCTGAGAGATCTTCTCGGAGATTCTAGCTGCGATTGCTTGATCCGATTTATAAATCCGAGAACAAGCTGCGAATGCTGACTCAATCATGGTCTCCCTCTGTTGTCTGGTCTTCGAGTTGACCCATTCCGTGCACTTATTCAGTACAAATAATGCAGTTGCTTCTCTCCTAGCAAAGCGCATGTGAGGGCTTTTCTTGTACAGATAATCGAAAAACGCGAATCCAGCCTCGGTCGCCCGGTTGGTAAGAGGGGCGTTCCTCAGGAGATCTCGATCGGAGTTCCGACAAGGAAAGAACTCTCCACCATCTAGGAACTGGGCGTACATGTCAGTTAGATGGAGAAGCACTGCTTGTAGTACTTTCTTTGTGAGAATTTGCTCAATCCTATTCGCCGGACCGAGAAGTGAGCGAAAGAGCGGAGACTCAGTCTTGAAAATACCATCCCGACTGAGTTTGGGGAGATCCGAAGAAAAGAATAGACAGGGATTGAGAATGCAGCTCTTGATGAATGTAATGAAAGGCGAGATGAAATTTCGCGTATCTATCACATTCTCCGACCCTTCCGAGAGGCGCCAAAGAGGTCCGGAAAGTTTCTGGTCGATTACTCCGCAGATACGGATTGCGCATGTGACAAAGTCAACCCCCAGAAGGTCTTTGCTGTCCGCGAGGTTCTCCTTCGATACCGCAAACTCGACGAGCTCCTTTCTGTAGTAGTAGATCCTCGAACAGATCACAAATTGGATATTCCAGCGATGCCCTAGAAGTGATGGGAAGAGAGCATCATTATCTCCTCTCTTCTGCATGAAATCTCTCCAAGCTACGCATTCCGGATACCCACCAGACGTACGATGAGAGAGGTGCTTGCACACCTACAATCCAAAAATAAGACATCGCTAACAAAATTGCCAATCCGTATTATATAAATATTATTTTTTTTGCTATCAAATTGGTAAAAGAAAAAAAAAAAAAGAACAAAAAAAAGAAAAAAAAAAAGAAAAAAAAAAGCACAAAAAAAAGGTAAAAGTGTCACAGGGGCGAAAAAAATATAAAAAAATAAAACTGAATTCCAATCAATCGCCACCCTTAGTCAACTGGAAAAGGCTCAAAAAAATAGATCGCAATGAGATGATTCGAAAATAATGGACGTTATTCAGAGTCCAGTTTTTACTTTAATTTTTTTTAATGCGTAGGCTGTTAGTCTTTGAGATATCGATGTTCAGTTAATCGGAGCTCTAGGGCAGCACTTATCAAGATGTTCTTCGCACGTCCAGAGGATTGTAGCCGGGTTTTCGGCAATTATTTTTTATATATTAAATAAGAGAATCCAACGATATTCTAATAGGGTGTTCCGAAAGTTCTGTCCATATTTTACTGATTTTTCTCTCTAGTTTATGAGGAGACAAAATCATCCACATTGTTTTGTAGTAATTGGAGCTCCAGCAGAACTATTTTTTCCCATATTAATATCTGGCAAATGTTTCGTTTTGATGACGCAATAAGCAAAAATGATTGATTTTTCACTTCTGTCTAGAAATTTATATCTCGATTGAGGATGCATGCTGCAACCACACACTTAAACCACAATTGAGAGACACGATGTACTCTTTATTGAGCTATTGAAATAGTGTCTTTAGTTCTTCAAGAACTACATCCGAAAATGTCAAAACTGGGGATGGGGAAAATCACCATTTTTCTACTTAACCCGTTTCTTGAAGGATTAAAAAGGCCTATATAGTGGTTCTAGTCTACAATAATTATTTAATCATTTTTGACACTATTGCCGGAATCAATTTCGCGAAAAAAATGAAAATTACGTGGAAAAAACCGTATTGCGTAGTGATGTAGTAACTTGTGCACGGAAGCCGGGCTGGTTTTCACGTACTTCTCGTCAACAATGAACTCGATTGGCAATATATTCAGATTTTTCCCGGTGCTAAAAATCTTAAAAATATGTAGTGAGAACAGTTAGATCGCCCGAACGCTATATTTAACCGGAAGTGCGATGATGCAATCGGTTCGAATTAAATATTCAAAGTACAAAGGGTGTTCTATAGTGTATTCACTTTATGGAGCCGCTCGATCTATGTGGGCTGAAATATTTAATTTTTAAACAAAATGGACAAAACTTTCGGAACACCCTAATATTAGCATTATTAAAGAACAAATCCCAATTGACAGTCATAAAAATTTAAACGTAAAAAAAATGTAATACACGACTTAAAAATTGCATGGAGAGTGAAAATTGAATTATTTTGCAAATGTATTTTTTTTGATATCTGCTATAAAGCAGTTTTAAATGACCTATAATCATTCTAGATCATCGAAAAAAATATTAAAGTTTTGAAACAACCATACAAATACAATGTACAATTTTCGAATTAAACTGCCAAAAATAGGAACGAAATATATTTTTAGAGGTTAATCGAAAATTCAAAGGTCAACCTAAAAATTGCGCCTTCTTCAAAAATGAGTAAAATCATATTTATATTGTGATAGAAGGACAAAATCGATGGCAGGAACAGAAAAAAAAGTTTCTCATATCTTCGAAAATTTTTGTAAATTCTCAATATTCAAAAATAGTGATTTTTTTAAAATTTTGTCATTAAAAAATGGTTTCGAGAAAATAATAATTTTTAAAGTTCTCAGTCGTTTCTTTTAAATGTTTACAAAAATGTTGGGAAAATAATAACACAACTCCCCTGCTTCATGAGCATGTGGACGGAGTTGGTGTACGCAGTGACTGCGACTCCAGTGGTCTCCGACTCGTATTCCGCCAGGCATTTCAAAACGACGGGCCACAGATTCGAGATCGAGTGAATTTGGCAGAACAAAGAGCAGACCCGCTGAGCACTCGCTTTCTCTCTCTCACTCAAAGCATCCCATCCCATCTGCATTCTGAGAAGATCGTCCCTAATGGCGATGAAGAGCCGATTAAAGAGAATCTCCGTCGCCGCTCTGTCCGACATCAACGAAGTAGTAGACGTGAAGAATGAGGAGAAAAGATCACATGAAGTACCGCTGTCTTTCTGGATTCTAGAGATCTTCTCGATGAGAACATCAAGAGAAGTCTTAGCTGATTTCTCCGCCACCTTGGTGAAATCCACGTAAAACACAACTCCTCCGTCTCCGCGCACAACATGCTCCTGCACTTTGTCCTCAAACTTGGTGGACTCTTCTCGCATGAGACATAACTTGTCAGTCGAGAGAATTTCTGCTGCCTGCATGGCATTGAGTACGGTCATAGCCGGGGCCCAACTCCTGACCGTGCTCTCCCCGGGTAAGCATGAAAAATCCACTCCACAATATCGTCCAATTATTTTCATGACTTGTCCAACCTTGCCGTCACTCACTCCCAATCCCACTAGTTGTAGAGAACACCACTTGAATTCCACCTTGAAAGACCCGCGGAGTGTCTTGGTCTCCACACGAGTTAACGGTTTTGTGGGTTGAGCGGATGGGGGTACGGTAGCACTCTCACTGGCTATGGTAACACGTCTTCTATTATGCGTTTGCGCTGACTGTGGCAAACGACAAGAGTGGCTGTACGCCCTTCTCTGAGCCAGTTTAAATCTGCGCATCCAATAGGACTTTTCTCTCCTCAACTCCTTCAATTGGTTTTCATAGTAGGCGGCCACATCTCTCTGCGGAGTTCCACAGTGGCCACATGTGCGAACCGCAGCCAAATCGGCCGCAGTATGGCACACGACGCATAGGGAAAAAATTCGATCCAGGAAAGATGACAGGCCTGTGGTCCTCCTCCTTCTGTTCTTTTGGAAACGACGAACTTCCTTCTTTAGTGAGCGGACGACATTGGGGAAGGAGCGACGGGAGATAACGTACGCCGAGGAGTCGTCCAAATCTGAAATGAATATATATTATACAATTATAAATGTAACTTCAAAGGTGCAACAACACCCTTTTAGAACATGCAATTGTGACTGTAGCTGATATGGTGAGTGAAAAGTAACTCGAAAAGAAAGAAGACGTACTATACGCGTGTAGGAGGGTTGTCCGGGCGACGCTCAGTGACGGAGAGAGAGCGGAGCATGCAAGGACATGGCCAACACACAAGTTACGAGTAGACGGCGGTAGGCCTACGTATGACCGAAGATAGCCTGGGGCTATTTGAGCCATGATACCTGCAAAGAAGATGATACAAATTATATATGGTTCGAACAATTTCACAGGAACCCGGAAGAGAACAAGAAAAGCCATGTTACGGGACAGAAGTCACCATTATTCAACGCAAAAAGCGAAAAAACTAATTTAAAACTGACAGGAAACTCATAAAGAATATCAGTTCAACATCGACAAATTACAGTTTCCGCTACTGTGGCTTTGCGCGTCATTGCGCCGCCCTAGCTCCTTTTCGGCAGGGAACAGCAATGCAAGTTGTTCGTATAAATACCAGAATTATAAAACGGCATCATGCGGCATCTAGAGAGAACAGTGTTTGAATGGTGAGTGATTGGATTGCTCGCAAAAATAGATATACCAGGCCACCAACGGGAAGCTACAATAACGATACTATGGAGTGGCAGTAGACAATCGCGTCACGCAAGAAAAATAAACAAATAAACTGCAGGAAGTAACAAAACTAAATTTTCAAAATGAGCACTTCACTCAGTTCGCGATAGAATTCGAACGTGGGCACCTTGTATACTGTAGCGGAGTTTGCGCAAATGTCGAAAAGTGGGCGGAGACTGCGGTACCTACGTAAGGATTTCGTCCCCTCCGTACAACAAAAAGTGATCACGCCAGTTTTTCACACATTCTGGTAGCCCTTGGTATGCTCTATCGATTTATGTTTGTCTCATGACCTGATCTCTCTAATTTGCATAATTACACGAGGTCAAAGTTAGGCTATAATTACAGCTTTCGAACTATAGCTCCTCAACGAGAAGAGGTAGAGATTTGGTCGTAACAGCAATATTAACCGCCTTGACGAGTTGCATCTAGCTGTATAATTTGTTAATTCAAATTTTTAATTCTAAAAATTTCGAGAAATTTCAAAGACGATTATCTCGAAAACAAGGCAAAATATGGTCTCAATTTTTTGATATGTTGTAGCCCTTATCAAGATCTACAGGATAGGCTCAATTAAATACTATTTCGAGGGAGAGTATGTACTCAAATCATGGAAAAACCGAAGGGTCCTAATGGAGAGAAACCCCTAATTTCACCCTCATTCCACCCATTTTGCTCCATCCGCGCGGTGTGAAATGAGAGAGATACGTGATTTGCATCCGATTCTTTGTCGAATCATCTCATTTCAATCAATTTAGACCGCGCAGTCCGCGTCGAATGGGTGGAATGAGGGTGAAATTAAGGGTTTCTCTCCATTAGGACCCTTCGGTTTTTCCATGATTTGAGTACATACTCTCCCTCGAAGTAGTATTTAATTGAGCCTATCTTGTAGATCTTGATAAGGGCTACAACATATCAAAAAATTGAGACCATATTTTGCCTTGTTTTCGAGATAATCGTCTTTGAAATTTCTCGAATTTTTTAAAATTAAAAATTTGAATTAACAAATTACACAGCTAGATGCAACTCGTCAAGGCGGTTAATACTGCTGTTACGACCAAATTATGCAAATTAGAGAGATCAGGTCATGAGACAAACATAAATCGATAGAGCATACCAAGGGCTACCAGAATGTGTGAAAAACTGTCGTGATCACTTTTTGCTGTACGGAGTTTTCGTTATTTCTGCGCTCCTTACGCGAACGCACTGATAATGGAATACCAGTACATTCACAGCAATATTAAAACAGGTCACTCATTAGCATACTCTCTCTCCAGAACATTTCGGTATATCGATGACCTCCTTCACGTATCGAGTAAAGTTGAGTCATTTATGGAAATCACTAAAGAGATGTATCACTCTTCTTTATCTCTGGAAAAGACAAATACCGAACCGACAAATACGAGTTTTCTCGATTTGAACATTGCGTTATCATTAGGAAAGCCAGTCCTTTCACTCTACAACAAAACAGACGATTATTCGTTTCAAGTCATACGGTATCCACATTTCGAATCAAATGTTCCCACCAAAATAGGTTTGAACACATTCTATGGAGAAATGGTTAGAATCTATCGCAACTGCAGTAAACTTGACGATTTCATGCTACGCTCTGAATATCTAATTGAGTATTTCCTGACAATACAGTATCCTAGACACTTGATAAACGCATGTGTCATTAGAGTACTTCGCAGCAACCCAGTTATTGAGATAAAATACGGCCTGTCAAAATCAGAAATTTGTATACGTCTGTTGAGAAGTATTTAGAAATCATAATTCACAATTATGACTGTAATAACCTATGATCTTTGATCTTTCCATGGTCTGATCTCTGAACACCAGACGAGACGCAAAGTACCAAACCTACAGGAAGGGTCAAGTGAGAGAGTGTGCGGGAGTGAGAGAGTCCCTCTCGGTTTTGTGCACTCTCGCACTCAAAATCCCTTTCCGGCCAACCGGTGAAGTGATGTGGAGAGACATTCCCTCAGGTAGATCAATCCCTCTGTCTCTCTCCCTTCCCTCGATTGATTGATCTCTGCCCTCTCAGACCCTCTTCCCTTCCCTTCCTCTCTCCTCTCTCCATTCCACAGCTCATTCGCTCACTCTTCTCCCGTGACTTCTCCCCATTTTGGATGTTTAGACTTCTGTTTTTTCATATTAGTTCGGATTCTAGTTTTGAGGAATAGGTTGATATCGTTACGCGCGCTATTTTGTTTTCATTTGACACTAGTTTTCTTTACATACCTGTGTCCCTGGGGCTTGTCTACTGACGAGGCCCGCCCCCAGGGAGGCGGTCAGTGTCTAGACCGCAGGGCCGAAACACTGGCAGCCAATTTAGGCGTATTGATTTAGTTAGCTCTTCACATGACTAGTAAACATGGACTTTCGCATACAGTTATACCTAATAATTGATGATGCACGTGTACCTCATGTAGATGCAATTATGTGAATAAATTTATGCTGCAAGTTATTGTTCATACACAATACCAGAAATCTCTTCTCCATTTAAAACGACAAGATGATAAACCGGAGGAGATCCTTCAAATGCGCTAAAAATTTGAAAGGCTTCATTAGAAAATCCAGATCGATATCCCTTCTTGAATATGCGGTCCGATCGACTTATTCTAACGAGTTGACCAATTTTATATTTGGGCTTCTTGATCTTTGAGCGTAGTCCAACGTCTGCATGTATCTTCTTTCCAGTGAAAGCTTGTTCGGGTGTACATTATATTATTCGGTGATACGATTTATTAATTTCAGTTGCAATTTTTTCCCACTTTCTAACCACTTTACTGTATTAGAAAATGTAAAAAAACTGTATTTTTACTGTATTTTTGGAACTTTTAATAGAAATTATGCAATCTAGTCTGCCAAGTACGATTAAAACGCTCAATAATTGCGCATTTTATCTCGCTTTCAGGATGTATTAATTTAATAAATCGACTCGCCAAATATTCCTTCACTTGAGAATTCTGAAATTCTTTTCCCTTATTGCACACTAGAAAAGTTGGAAACATGCCAAGTTTTTCAAAAGTTTCACGAAGAGCAGCTGCAACATTTTCACCAGTCTTCCGCTTGATTGGGATGACATAACAAAATCGACTAAAGGAATCAATCATTGACAGACAGTAGTGATAACCCTTGTTTTGCCTAACAAATTCAGTCATTTCAACCAAATCAGCCTGGACATGGGACATTACAAAGTTCCCATACGTTTTTCGTCGTTGGAACTTGAATCGAATCTGTTTGTGACGCGTATAAACTGGGTCATTTTCGAGAAAGTCATTTACAATTTTAAAAGATTTATTACTAGCTTTCTGTAGGGGTCCATGTGATGATAAGGCGGTAGGCTCATTGAGATTATAATAAGTTTTGCATTTTTCAATAAATGTATCAAGGCCAACTTTTTAGATACAATCGATCGCTTCCTTTTCCTTGCATTTTAGCTCTAGTCCGTTTAAAAACTGGTGAAGATATACTATCAAAATCATAGCCAAAGGCGTCCTTTGGTCTATATGGTGAATCATCTTCATATTTTTTCTTTGCATCCTTCTTCATTTTAACCCTTCTCCGTACTATCGGAATTGCGGTGGCTGTAGATATACGATCGGACAAAGAGTTTGCCGTATTGGTAGATAGAGGATCTGGAATTTCTGTTTTGGTAGATACAGGGTCAGCTATAGATGAAGGTCGACTTGTTGAGGGAGATCTGTTCCTGTACCGCTATCACCTACATTCACCTGGTCACGATGGCGGAACGTTCGTTCTATCAACTAACGGGACAGGACTACATAAGGAACACCTCCGCTCTGAATCTGAGAGAGAGAGAGGAAGATTCACTCTGTATGATTACCGACGCTCTATAAAGTTATTCATCATGCTTCGTTCGTGTTTATCTGCATCGCATGATCTCTAATCGTTCTCACTCCTCTCTCACTTTCCCTGCATTACTCTTGTGTCTGTCTCTTCTCTCGCATCTATGGTTCTATCTTTGGTTACTTCACACTTTCATCAATGTTGATCTGCGGGAACTCATTGTGATGAGTTCCCTCGATCAAGCAATAAGGAGGTCTGTAGGAGTACAACAAGCGGAGTTACCCGTCTAGCCTGCCCTACGTATTATTAGCTTACCAGGACTATGCCTGCTTCATGAGATAAGGGGACTCCACAAAGGGGTTGTCTCTATTTTGCTAATCAAGTGTGCAGGAAACTGCTCAATTGGGCACAGGCTGTTCATGGAGAGTCCCGGGTTCGCTTGGCAGACCCTTCCGGCTACAATGGACTGATCATCTACTAACGCCAAAGGAACTGTAAGTCTAAATCTTGGATTGGTGTAGGAAAGTTCTAACCCCCTTACTTAACCCCGTTACTTATCAAACAATCATTGGTGAATTGGATAGACTTTGAACACACAAATTTTCGGCCACACTTTTCTCATCAACAAGAGCTAAACGCTCATAAAAACTTTCACTTTCGTTATCCCTATCCAATTCACAAACTCACAGCTGCTTTTATCGCATTGGTCACCTCTTGGAATTGGTAAATAGTCATCTCACGGAAATATAAGGAAAGAAAATAGCCGCATGTAAAGCGCATGCCCCCCAGGTAAACGAAATAAAATACGCCTGACAGAGAAAAGCGCCGGACTGGTAAACCGGTTAATATTATTTCACGACTGAAAAGCGAGCTGCATTACAAATGCTCCACCAATTTGTTTCATTAGACCTGTGTTAATAGTATAAGTATAATTGCACGGTGAGTTGGTCTTGATCCAAATCAATCATGAAAACAAAGCGAAAACTAGGTTAAAACATTATCGATTAATAATTTTCAGACACAAGATTTCCGTGAGTTGAGTGTCCTAACAAAGTCTCACAGAAACCAGTAGCCTTGCGTTCGGGAGCTGGGCGGTTGCGCCAAGAAAAAAGTAATAACAACAACCAATTTATGTATATGAGGGATTATGGCAACCTTACCTCAAGCTTTTCTCTGGCTCATTCATGCTAGTTAGAGCGAAATCTACGGGTGGAGTGCGTAGTATGAATGAGTGCCTTACATATGTACTAAGACGAAGAATCTTAATGACGAAGACGAAGAACCACCATCTTTAATTCCGTCACAAATAAGAGAGATAACCCCGGTTGGCCATAAATGTCTTAACTCGCTTTCGCTTTTACTCATGATCTGATATTATTGTATTGATTAGTTTAATTCAGCAAATAACTGTCAAATATTTTCGTCCTTCGATTGATTTCTGTGATGACTTAAAAAGGTAAAAGGTAAGATCTGGAGTCCCCAACAAAGGCGACAGGCCGTGCACTCCTCGTCGCCGCAGTCTCATTTGCTGATTTAACCAATGTTACTGTATTTCCTCACCAACTAATAACTAAATGAAAAAAGAAAATAAAAAACTAATTATATTAATCAATTTAGTAAGTAAAACAAAAGAGAGAATGAGACAAAAAGGGAAAGTAGTTTCCGGCAGAATACACCATTTAGAGTAGAAATCACACGTTGCTCATTATCTAGACGGTGAATCAAGTTTCTACTTGATGTATATACCTACTACACCAGAAGATGGTGGTCCAGAGGGACAAAAATCAGAGCAAAATGCTCAAATAGATGGACTAGTTCCCCACGAACTAGCCGGGATGTGTTGAGGTTAAATAAACTACGCTCTATGCGTACACTACGCTCTATGCGTAGTTCCGGGTGCAGGTTCGGTCCAGGGGGAGGTCGGTAACTGGTTCCAGGTTCGGTCCAGGGGGAGCTCGGTAACCTGCTTTCGGTCCAGGGGGAGATCGGTATCCTGCTGCAGGTACGGTCCAGGGGGGGGGCTAAGTAACATACTTAAGATTCGGTCCAGGGGACCTCGGTAGCATTCTTCAGGTACGGTCCAGGGGGACCTCGGTAGCCTTCTTCAGGTACGATTCAGGGGGAGTTTGGTAGCTTGCTGTAGGCTCGGTCCAGGGAGGAGAACTCAGTAGCCGGCTCCAAGATCGGTCCAGGAGGAGCATAGTATGTTGGGGGAATGTTCATCTCTAGAAAACTCTCTAGAACTACGCCACTTCGTGGCTCCGTGGCAACTTTTTTCGATCGCTCTCAGCTTTACGAGCCTTTCTCAACGGAAACGCAGGATACCGTGTGTTGAATGGAATTGTGTTCGAACACGTTTGTGGCATCGCAAAACACTTTTCCAATGATTCCCTACACTCGCCGGATCATTTGGAAACTTTACGAAATTTTCAATTTTTCACGTTAAAACGTGTTAGAACACTTCCAGGCACGTTTCCGACATCGCAAAACACTTTTCCTGTGATCCCCCACGCCCTGCAAACCAATTGGAAACTTTTCGAAATTTTCGATTTTCCAAGTTAAAACTCTGCAAAACAGGTGAAAACGTGTTTCACCTTACTGAAGAACGTGCTAGAAGGGCATTTGACACTTACGAAAAATGAGGCAAACGTTTTGCCCGCGGCGGGGTTCGAACCTGGGGGTCTCGGAGTGTAAGTCAAGCGCGTAACCCACTTGGCTATGGATTTGATCAATTAAATATTGCAAAATTTTAAAGGGATTTTGGTCTATTGTCGTATGCAAAAGGATCCGAGAAGATTTTGAAGCGATTTATTAGGAAGCTTCCGGATGCATGATTCCAGCCTCCAGAAAGGGGTCAGGGGCGAGAGAGTATGCCAAAGTGAGAGAGTCATTCTTAATTTCCCTTACACTCTCGTTCTAACTCCATTTCTGCGAGATTGCCGTCATGAGGAATCATTTGGAACGAAATGTGCAAAATTTCATGAAATCGCGTGAAATCAAGTGAAATCAATCGCTATTTCACTTCAAAAAATCGGCAAAAGATGTTCAAATGTGAATCTCATTACTCAAAAATGGGTTTGGGCCACATTTGACACTTGGAAAAAATGCGGCAAAAGACTATGCACCGGCGGGGATCGAACCTGAGACCCTCGGATTTCTAGTAGAGCTCGCTACCGACTTGGCCATGAAATTATCGATTTTTCAAATATAAAGTTCGATGTGTTTTGTCGTTGCCTATCACATGCAAAAGGATCTGAGAAGATTGCTCAACTTTGAAGCGAATTATAGCGGAAAAACGAAAAAAAGGCCGTCACGCGGAAGGAAAAAAAAACCAACAGACAAACAGACAGACATTTCGATTCCCTAGTAGTGGAGGAACGGGGAATCTCCACATAAGATTATCATACAAGTATAGAATCAAGGCAAAACACTGTACGAGCCGAGGATATGGAATTGAAGAAATCGAAGTAATATAGACCAATTTCAAACACCCGTTTGGATAAAAACTGCTTAAGCATTTCTGAGAGAATGATAGTATGTGTAAAAGCAAAAACAAATATTGCAGAAGAATTTCATTCAATAATCAATCAGGAATTGGATCGATGTCTGATGAATCAAGAAGTGAATCGATGTATGATGAATTAGAAATTGAATCGATCGAGAATTGAATCGATGTATGATGAGTCAGAAGTTGAAGCGATAAATCAGGAATTGAATCGGTGAATCAGGAATTGAAGCGATGTATGAATTAGAAGATGAATCAGGAATTGAATAGATTGGAAGAGATGACTGATCTGAAAAAAGTGAATAATTAAAAACAACAAATATTTATTACCTTAGCAAAAGCAATACAATTCCTCGATTGCGAAATAAATGGTACCACTCCGGATGAGGGGATTAGTACAGCAATGTTCAGTGCCTCGAAGCACAAGGAGGTCGTGGTACGGGATTTCCGCCTATATTATTAAGATTACTACAAAAGAATGAATCTTGCTTACCGTTCTGTCGAGTCCAATGGAAATGTGAACCTTCTCACTGCAGTTAGACCCCTCGAGTACACGTAGATTTTCAAGAAACTGGAAATAAGAAAATATATACAAATATAGATGTATATTGATATATATACCTATAAAAATGTATATACAACTTACCCTAGGCCGCAAAGTGAAGGGACATACGGTACTCGTGGCACTCACATGGAAGAGCTTAAAAATAGAGAGAGATAAATAAATAAAGATAGAATAAATCAACTAACACTCAGTATATTGAGAATCTGAAGAGCATTGGGAAGCGGTCCTGTTAAGACCACCAAAGGCCGAGGTCTCCGAGGAGAGACCAGAGAAGGAGTTTCAATAGAGGTCATGCCAGAAAGAAAGAAATTAAAATCAAAGCAAAGAATTAAAAATGAATGAAGAAATAAAGAACGCAGATAACAAAAGGAGAAATAGAGAACGCAGATAATGAGAGGAAAAGTTTTTATACTACTATCAGAAGTAGATAAGTAGGTCGAATAAAACAGGAAGAAAGAGAGAACAAAGAAGAGGAAAACGAGCATCAAGAAGAGACCCAACCCTTTTTTATTTTTTGATTAATTGTTATATGATGTGTTAATCAACCAAACACAGAAAGAGAAAGCAGAATATTTATTTTATCGAATACATGAAATAATTATGATAAATACATAATTGCCATTATGGTAACATAGTCAGAATAATAGGAACGGGGAGTCCTAGTGAGTAAGAGACGAGGGAGAAGGAGATTAGATCACTCAATGACAATAGCACCGTCTTTAGAGTGAGAATCACCCTCGCCCTTACCATCACCCTGAGGTTGATCTACCCCTCCCTGCTGCTCAGCACCCAGGTTTCCGAATAGGGAAAGTGGATTGTAAACTTTCTCTTGGGATTTGGTCACGGAATTAAACACAGGAGCGAGCAGTAGCTGTCGAGGAAGTCGGAGCACGGTAGAGTCTGAAGAAGAAATCGAACCGGGGGACTGTCGTTTCGCAACCTGAAGAGAGATAATGATAAAATCAATGAGAGATAGAAAGTGAAAGAGAGGAACAATTCCAAAAGGCACAAAAGAGAGAGAAAGGTAATTACTTACCGGTTATAATTACTTACGAAGATGGTGTTCACACATCTTGTAGAGATATGACGTGAGTCCAGAATGCACCATGAGAGCCACCGATCCTATTGTGATACCGATCTAGCAATCCATTTTTACCATAAATCCCTTAGGATTGCGTTTTTTCATCTTTCTCGCTACTTTCTGGTATTGTGCATGACGGCAGCTCGGAATCTACCAAACATGGGGTAGCCCTTGGTATTGCTTATCTTCTAGTCTGGAAAGACTGTACGGCGAATTGTTCGGCGGAAGATATACAATTTTATTCTGAAGAAAGTTATGTCCTCTCCGAGAGTCCAAAGTCCAACTTTCGATAGGCGCTTACACTGTGTTCGCATCAGGACTGCAGGAACCTAGCCAACTAGCGACGTGTGAACATCAAAGGACCTCCTACAACGTAGTATACCAGAAATTGTTTGGATGTGTTTTGGCGGATAGTTTTTCAAATTCCAAAAACGAGCCCGTACTTTTTGAACACCCTGTAGTGGAAGATACAGCGAGACTGAATAATGAGTATCATGATTCAAATTTCGATATACCATTACGAATGCCTCGTCACTTCATATTCCGAGAGAATTTACCTCAAAAAGTTCGACCGGAATTAGTTGAAGAAATGCGAAGAGAAGCAATCGAGAAATATGGTGAATCAGGAAGGCCGATTGAGTATGAATTGATGAATGATCGATATAAAAGAATATTTCCAGGAGGAGGATCAATAGAGGCAGGAAAAACGATTTACGATGAAATACCACAAGAGGTTATGAAGAACCAATTTGGCTACAAATGGCTGTTCGACCGGTACCAAAAGTGGCAGATCAAGTAATCGAAAAATCCCTCATGTCGTATCCTTCATTGTCTCATATGGAAATAACATCACAGACAGTTCCATTAATAACAAACGTTGCTCTGAAACAAGAGTATGGCACGCAATCTTCCATTACACAATATACGTCATTTATATCTATATCTGTTTCATATAAAGCACAGCCAACACCATGGACTACTCAGAATCCGTATGCGGACGTTGACACAATGGTGAATGTTGAAACAGAATTAGGAGAAAAAGATGTAAATCGTGTATACTTGGATATTTGCGAATCAAGGAAACAGAAAAGAATGGTAATGAGGCAAGAACTGGAAAAAGATCCTACGAAAATTGTTCAGAAGTTATTCGAACGATTTGACATCCGTGCAGAGAAAGTATCTAATGCAATGTTTGACATCAAAGTTTGCAACGAGATACAAGTGAAGCATGTCAAAGAAAAACAAAGGATTCTAACCCCAAAAGGTCTAATATGCTATGCATATTTACCGGTAATGATAAATGAAATTGAATATTATGCAGATGAAGAAACTCGACATTTGTATAATTCATCTCCGGAAATGTCATGCCAACGACCAGAAGGGAAGATGAAACGAGCACAAAACTTTGTCAAAACAAGAAAAGAAAGAGCTACTCAACCCGAGATTGCACAAATTTCTAAAGGAACGAACACCAGTACAGTACCGATATTGGGATTCTTTCAAACAGGAATTTCGCAACTTGAAGAATACAAAGTCTTGTCACCACTCTGGAATAGAATCAGACATAAAGTGAATGAAGTGAAAGAGAAAGGAATGGCTGCTGCAAAGGAAGGAACATCAAAAATTGTGAATTTGGCAGTTGAAGTAAAAGAGAATATCATTAAATATTCCGAACAATGGATATATTATGTGAGAAATATTTTAATTATATTCATAGTTGAATATATCTCATCACTAAAAAGGAAATTAGATCAACATCTGTCACCCATCATCTTGAACGATATGTGAGCTGTACGACCTTGTTATTTCCTCGATTTGTGATGATTATCGATTGAGGATTATGCAGAATTCTACTAATCACAATTTCCTGACACAATTTATAATATCGCCTGATGGCCCATATTATAAGTGCCATTGTCATCGTGATTAATAACATCGCAACTTCCCATAAACCAATGAATATTCCATTTCTGTGTATCACTTCATTAGCATCTACTCCTGGCAAGATTGATAATGCCATTATACATACACATATGACCGAGAGTAGGTTTAGAAGTTATATTCCTGGCGTGAAAATCCAGTAATTCTACCATCTCCTCATCTTCTCTTTTCTTCAAATTTCTTGCAAATTGAATTTCTGGGTCTTGTACGTGATTGCTTCTACTGAGTATGTGGTTAACCTGTGGATCAGAAATAACAAGGTCGTACAGCTCACATATCGTTCAAGATGATGGGTGACAGATGTTGATCTAATTTCCTTTTTAGTGATGAGATATATTCAACTATGAATATAATTAAAATATTTCTCACATAATATATCCATTGTTCGGAATATTTAATGATATTCTCTTTTACTTCAACTGCCAAATTCACAATTTTTGATGTTCCTTCCTTTGCAGCAGCCATTCCTTTCTCTTTCACTTCATTCACTTTATGTCTGATTCTATTCCAGAGTGGTGACAAGACTTTGTATTCTTCAAGTTGCGAAATTCCTGTTTGAAAGAATCCCAATATCGGTACTGTACTGGTGTTCGTTCCTTTAGAAATTTGTGCAATCTCGGGTTGAGTAGCTCTTTCTTTTCTTGTTTTGACAAAGTTTTGTGCTCGTTTCATCTTCCCTTCTGGTCGTTGGCATGACATTTCCGGAGATGAATTATACAAATGTCGAGTTTCTTCATCTGCATAATATTCAATTTCATTTATCATTACCGGTAAATATGCATAGCATATTAGACCTTTTGGGGTTAGAATCCTTTGTTTTTCTTTGACATGCTTCACTTGTATCTCGTTGCAAACTTTGATGTCAAACATTGCATTAGATACTTTCTCTGCACGGATGTCAAATCGTTCGAATAACTTCTGAACAATTTTCGTAGGATCTTTTTCCAGTTCTTGCCTCATTACCATTCTTTTCTGTTTCCTTGATTCGCAAATATCCAAGTATACACGATTTACATCTTTTTCTCCTAATTCTGTTTCAACATTCACCATTGTGTCAACGTCCGCATACGGATTCTGAGTAGTCCATGGTGTTGGCTGTGCTTTATATGAAACAGATATAGATATAAATGACGTATATTGTGTAATGGAAGATTGCGTGCCATACTCTTGTTTCAGAGCAACGTTTGTTATTAATGGAACTGTCTGTGATGTTATTTCCATATGAGACAATGAAGGATACGACATGAGGGATTTTTCGATTACTTGATCTGCCACTTTTGGTACCGGTCGAACAGCCATTTGTAGCCAAATTGGTTCTTCATAACCTCTTGTGGTATTTCATCGTAAATCGTTTTTCCTGCCTCTATTGATCCTCCTCCTGGAAATATTCTTTTATATCGATCATTCATCAATTCATACTCAATCGGCCTTCCTGATTCACCATATTTCTCGATTGCTTCTCTTCGCATTTCTTCAACTAATTCCGGTCGAACTTTTTGAGGTAAATTCTCTCGGAATATGAAGTGACGAGGCATTCGTAATGGTATATCGAAATTTGAATCATGATACTCATTATTCAGTCTCGCTGTATCTTCCACTACAGGGTGTTCAAAAAGTACGGGCTCGTTTTTGGAATTTGAAAAACTATCCGCCAAAACACATCCAAACAATTTCTGGTATACTACGTTGTAGGAGGTCCTTTGATGTCACACGTCGCTAGTTGGCTAGGTTCCTGCAGTCCTGATGCGAACACAGTGTAAGCGCCTATCGAAAGTTGGACTTTGGACTCTCGGAGAGGACATAACTTTCTTCAGAATAAAATTGTATATCTTCCGCCGAACAATTCGCCGTACAGTCTTTCCAGACTAGAAGATAAGCAATACCAAGGGCTACCCCAGGTTTGGTAGATTCCGAGCTGCCGTCATGCACAATACCAGAAAGTAGCGAGAAAGATGAAAAAACGCAATCCTAAGGGATTTATGGTAAAAATGGATTGCTAGATCGGTATCACAATAGGATCGGTGGCTCTCATGGTGCATTCTGGACTCACGTCATATCTCTACAAGATGTGTGAACACCATCTTCGTACGGCAGCGCATGCGCAAAAACGGCGGCTCGAAAGATGCATGTTGGGTTTTATGCGCGCCGTTTGTGACTGAAAAACGGCTACTGCACAATCCGATGATACTTAGTTCTCTGTACAGGAGGTATCCCATCCCCACAATTTGAGAATCGGTACTCACTAACATCAGTAAACTATAACCATGGCAGATTCCCTGTCCCTCGTTTCCCGTTCGCTGTGGCTCATTGTGTTTCGGGGTATCTGAAAACACCAATACCCTTCTCTTTTTTGCAAAGCCTCTTGTGCGAAATCGAAAGAAGAATCAGATGAAGGTGATTGTAGATAAGGCACTTCTTTTCTGATCTTATTTTAATTTCAAAAGACAAACATGGACGCTCCTGCAAGACTCAACATTCAAAAGTCCCCATTAACGGATTTCAGTCCCATTTTGCGAGTTCAACCTAACTTCGGAATTTCCCTCCAAATCTTCGGACCTCACTACACACGACTTGCCCGTGTGGTCAGTATTGTAGGAGGAGGCATGCTCAACCATCTGTTAAAATAAGGACTCGCTCAAGAAGGCCCTCTTAAAAATATGGAATGAGATCGACACAAAATACAAACGGCGCTTCACCCTCTGAGTCCATGGTCGAGTCATTGACGTATTCTAGGCCGATGCCGGTCAGACATACAAAACAGCATACTGTTACGACCGTATGTCCCCATGTAAATAACACACCCAGTTTCATGAGCCTTCGATAGATTTGAAAGAGTTTATACACTTGATTACATGAGCCCGTACTTTTTGAACACCCTGTATATTTTCAGTTTCTTTTCTCTGGATTCTCGATCTGTTGGTCTGCTCCAATGTACTTCTCGATCCAGTACTGCGTCTAAGTAATAGTGGTTCATATTACTCAGATCCAAGAGAAGTAACTGACAACCAATATACTCGAGATTAGCTGATTGACCAGCTTCTCCTTCATAAATTGCTCGTTCTTGGGATTCTTTCGCTGTTAGATGATAGTCGTTCCACAGCTTAGTTGCCAACTTTTCTTTATCCCACGATTTGTTCGCTTCTAGCAACAGATTTATGTATTGTCTGAATACTAATGCCCGTAGTACGTAATTGACTGGAGTCATACTTCCATATGCTACACAGAGAGAAAACATACTAGGAATACGACATCAAGTTGGCACTCTTACTAATATAAAAGTAGGGCCTACTAAGGCCCTACTTATATATTAGTAGGCCCTACTTATATATTAGTAGGCGTGCCAACTTGATGTCGTATTCCTAGTATGTTTTCTCTGTGTGTATAGTTTGGAATAATAATCTGTCCACATCACCTTGTGTTTAATCATCTCTGCTCGAATTTGGTAATCGAATAAAGGGTCTTCATCGAATGCTGTTCTTCCTTTCAACAAATCAGTTAAATATTTCACCGTATCGTTCAGCTGAACCACCGGCGAATAAACTGTTGTTGCAGGAATAAACCTCTTTATTCTTTTATTACCAATAAGATGATGCAAGGTTGTTGCCTCTTATAATTCTGGAAATGTCATGAAGAAATTTTCAGTCAATGTTAGAACGAATTTCTTAGTGCAGTCATCCCACCACATTTTCGTTGCGAGATGATAAAGAATCTTCTCCAACGCTGGGATGAGAACGACTGATTCATGAATAATCACTTCATAATGACCTACTAATTCATACATCTTTCCTCTTCGTCCGGTGGATTCCACATTATCGTTCTTTTTTTTCTTTGGTTTGCACATAAACCTTTGTCTAGTGTACAACCATTCACATTTCCAACTGTTGATACCACCACGTTTCTTTTTAGTTCAAAAAACAGTGCCATATTGTAGAATATGACTTACTGTTTTCGAGCACACAGAACCGTACATAGGAAGATCTGGTAGTTTAGTTGCTTCTGTTTTCTATAAACCTTCCGCAATTTCCACCATATCACCATATTCCGATCTTTTGGTTCTTTCCATCTCTGAACATGTCTCTACTCGTGTAGATTCTTCAACAGTTGTTATATCTACTGTCACATTTATCACTCGTGCAAACCCTTCAACACATGTTGTTGTGTGAATTTCCGAGCAAACAAAAGCTGGTATCGGTTTTTCCACCCGAACCATTCGGTACACCTGAGCTTTGGTTACCAGACTTTTTGCATTGTCAAAACTGGATTCACATTTATATGTGTCATCTTGTGGCATGTAAAAGATTGCTGCTGTTTCCTTGTTAGAACAATTGTAGAAGATTTCTGACACCGTAGGTGTGAACAAAGCAAACATACAGAGAGATAACATGATAGTCTTCACTCTCGCATTTGAAAATCTGACTGAACGTCTTCCATCATTGCGTTGAGTTAAGTCATTTCGTGATCCATTCCGATCATCTCTCCTCTCTTGTGACTGCGGGCGAGAGCGGTTACCACCATAACCACCTCTCTGATTTCTGTAATCATTGCGAGGGAAATTTTGGAAATTTCCACGTTGACTCCATCCCTGATTTATGTAGCCATAGTTTTGCTCTCCTTGGCGATCATTGAATGATCTTCTATTATTGTTCCAACCCTGATTTCCATAATTGTTGGGAAAATTTCTGCCATTATATCCATTGTTCCAGTTTCCACGGAAGTTTCCTCTACCTCGGCGGAATGAATTGTATCCCTGATAACGATCAAGATAATTCACTTCTGCTTCTGGTTTTGGTTCCTCCATTTTCACTTTGGTTAGAACTTCGGTTAATTTTCCCACAATTCTGTCTTCAATACCTTCCTCTTTTGTCAGTTCCAGAAATGCATAATGCTGTTCTGCTTTGTTCAAAGCCTCTGTCAACGAAGTACATTCCTTAGAAAGTAATTTCCATTGTAGTGCTTTGGGTAAACCCTGAACAAATGCACCGGCCATTAGCTTATCTCGAATTTTATCCGGGACATCAGGATATGCACCAAGAGCGTTCTTCCTTATCTTGGCTGCATATTCATGCAGAGAATCTTTGTCCTTCATCTTCTTTTTCATTTCAAATATTGCTCGTACCTTTGACTCTTTAGTACACAACTTCTCCAGAAGTTTCTTCTGAAGTGTGTCATAATTGTGAGCTGATTTCTCTTTCTCAATTTCCATCAAGGCTCTCTTTGCTCTACCTTCCAAAAGGAGTGGTATTAAGCGGTAAGCTTTTACTTTACTGAGGCCTAAGGTGTTTAGGTACCGATTAGTCTTCTCGAACCAATCGGTAATCTGTTGGCCATCTTCTCCTGAGAATTTTGGAAACAGTTTCACGATATGTGCATCGATATCTGGGCAGTTCTTTTTGCCAAAGTATCTAGTGCATCGACAATTGACTCTTTGGTGAACATATCTTTCTCCTTGAGATTTCTTGACACTGGTGTCTGAAGCTCAATCTTTTGATTTCCGAACGCAGATGGAAAGGCTTGAGGTGTTGTGTATTTCGCCCCTCCTGTCAATCCGCTTTTTCTCTTCAATTGATTTGTTGTAAGCACTTTGAAGATCTGGGTGCAATCTCTCGCCAAATGTTCTTTTATCTGAGAAATTAGGAATTGACTGTTCTCGATTCAGAAATCCGAATTGTTCGTCCACGAATTCCTCGTCTCCAATTTCGAATTTCACGTTTGATTGAAACGGATTCTGTCTTGAGAGATCTCGGAATGATGAACGAGGTGTTTGAAATCCTCCTTCGGACTGTGCGTCCTCAGGTATGGCTGATTGTCTTGGACCAATGGTTGCTTGCTTTTTGTCTGGTGTCAACTGACGGTTTGCACTTTGCTTCACTGGTCTGAATGCCAAATTCCTCGCCTCAACCTCTCGATAAAGTGGAACAGTTGGTTGTAAACACTGAGGTGGTAACTCTGGTTTTTCAATTACTGTCCACTTTGCTGGTTTGAGGGGGATTCTCTTTATTCGGAAGAACGGTCTTCTTACTCCTTTGTAAAGATCTCTCCTCCACTCTTTTAGAACTTGCTTAAGTGGTTTTATCGGCCCTCTAATGCGTTCTATTAGAGAGTCGGTAGACGGTACTCTTTTTAGAGCGTTTGTCATACCAGGAAGAGACCGGTCCCTCGGTCTCTACCGGTGGACCGCCAGTCCCCTGTCGTGTGTCCCCAACGATAGACGAGGTTACTGTTGTCCCTTTATCGACAGACTGGTGCTCGGAGGGGAGAAGACTAGTTGCTAGCAGACTCGGGGGTAAGACTGACTGAGAGGAGAGAAGGGGTCGACTCCGCCCATGCGGCGGAGGCGGGGGTTCAGGGGAAGAGGGAAGAGAGGGAGAGAGATGGTTCGGGGGAAGAGATGAGAGAGAGAGAGTGGGAGTGAGGGCAGAGCGGGTCTGAGGGGAAGAGAGGGTAAGGCGGGTGTGATAAGAGATGGCGTAGACTGGCCTATGACATCCTGGCTTCCCTAATAAGACCAGTCCCTGGTCTTGCTCATGTGGTGGTGATTGTTGTGAAAGAGTTGGTGAAAGAGAGAAGTGAGTGGTAGCGAGGGTTGGTTGGTTTGCGATTGAAAATGCTGGGGAAATTGACGTTGTTGGGCGGGGATTAGAGGGGGAGTTGCGGGGTTCGAGGTGGTGTGTAGCGGTAGCGGTAGAGAATGGAATAGGGGAAAGAGATGAATTTTGAAATGAGAGTAGAGTGGGGTTGAAATTGAGAAAGATCAATGCAATTAGGAGAGATGGATTGAGATTGAAAGAAGAGAGTGGGGAAATGGAAGGTTGTGGCAAGATTACATTAATGTGACAGTATGAAAAATGTCCCCTCCGAGCTCTAAGCAATGAAATAATACGAATAAAAAAGAAAAATATTTGTCGATATAAAAGGGTGTCCGAATCAATGGGGTCAAGGGTGCTAAAATAGAACTGTAAAAGTTAGGGGAAGCATCATTTGAAGATCTGAAATCCTAAGAGGCCGAGAGACGGGGTGGGGGGAATATATAACCGGGTGATTGATTAATTTGAAGAGAAGAGCGAAGCGGTGAGTAGAGCGAGAAGCGGAGAACGAGTAGAGAGCGAGAGAGAGAGTGGCGGCGACTCAGATGTAGATGTGGATGCGGGGCTCGCGGGAGCGGACGACGAGTGGCTCATCGTTGTCCTCCGTCTCGAGAGTCGCACCTGAATTAGAATTGTGCCCCCTTGAACCACCCGATGGTATACATGACCTCGTTCTCTCGACTCCATTGGCGATGGAGACCACGATTGAGTTCCCTCTGGGCATGACGACGCGCGGGTGTTCGTCATCTCGCGTGACATCGACGTAGAGCGTCTCAGTAGTCGTCGTCGTCGCCTCCGGGGCCTCCTTGTCATCGTCGATGGGGGATGGGAATTCGGGCTCCTCCGCGTCCGGAATCGCCTGTTGTTCCATGTCATCTCCGACAAGGAGTTTCTCTTCGTAGTCGTATCGAGTGGGTGGTTCCTCCTCGTCTGTCTCGTCGGTCGATGGCTGATCCTCCCAATGGTGGTGATCGGGACGGAAGGACAGCGCATTGACGCGAGGGCGACGGAGGTTGTATGAGTGAGTGGGTCTCTGCTGAGGGGCTTCATCATCGGTCGTCTCGGCGTTCGTCTTCGGCTCCTGAGTCTCCTGGTCGTCCTTGTCCGTAGTCGAATGGAAGTGGGCGACGAGGTCCTTGTGCCAGACAGCTCTCCTCCCCTCGATCTCAACGAGTAGGCGACTGTTGCCCTCTTCGGAGATAACGGTGGCTGGGCCAATGTAGCGAGGGGAGAGCTTGTTCTTTCGAGGCTGGCCACGTAGAAGGACTTGATCGCCAGGGGCGAATAAGCGTGGCTGAGTCTTGTTCTTCTCGTCGTAAGCTTCTTTCTCCTTGCGTTTGGCTTCTTCCGACTTCGACTGCACTGAGCGCGAATACACTCAGTATTGAGTGTATCGTACTCTGACTTAGGGCATCGAGAGCATGATACACTCACTATTGAGTGTATTCATACACTTACTCTTCTCCCCCTCCCTTCCCCCTTCTCTCATACACTTAAGTGTATTCGAATACACTTACTGCTCTCCCCGCTCCCGGTTCGCCCCGCCCCCGTGGATACCGTACACCCGTGGTACACCGTAGTACCTATTCCTTGTTCGTTGGATACTGTAACACCAGGAATTGTTTCTAGTCTGACCATGTGACAATGAAAAACACAGTGCTGCTTCATTGGCATCTTTTATTGACAAACATACTGGCAATAAAGAACATCAATCACAACAAAACATCAATATAACGTTACTACAATCAGTCATATTTTGCTCCAAATCTTCTTAAGTGATCCGCCCTTGGTCCTAGTGAACTTGTGTCCATTACTCTATACACGGGGCTTCATTGCTTCTGGTCGGCATGTTGGAGCACCGCGCGTTTGACCTGAAGAAATCATGAGTACGAATAGGTAGAATGGGGTTGCCGCAGGTATTTCATGCAGAAATACTTAAAGGTGCGTGCCGAAGTGCGACAAGGTACTATAAATTTGTCGGAAAATGAAGTAAATTCCCAAAAAATACAAGGAATATGGTCTGGGCTCTAAGCAGAAATTCCTATAGTCGCTAGCGAGCATCTATTTGACAAACATTTCGAAAAACTTAAACATTATTTTAAGGTTCCTATCGCGAAGTTCAGAAATTTAAATAAAACATCGTTCCCAAATTAATATAGCCAGGATTGAATATCAATTGATTTCACTATCCCGACACACAGATTGAAGATCGATTGATTTCACCGTCCCGATATACAGATTGATTATCGATTGATTGAAATACAGTGCCCTCAACTGACAGCCACTTCCATTACCGTACCCCACCCCATTCCAATCGGGACCACTCACCATTAGTCTGCTTGCCGTGGAAGGGACGGTAGGCGCCGTTGATGTTGGCGCGCCGTTGACAGCTCCATCAGCTGCTTGTGCATCAGCTCATCCGAACCCTTGTGCTGCGAGGTAATAATCTTGGCACCGTGTCAAACTCCGTCCTCTTTATAAAATTTGGCAAATAAAATATTTTGTATCACCTGTGTTAATACAACCTAATTAACAACCTAATCACTTATCTAAAGAAGTAACCCTGCCCCCTCCCCCACACTAACAGGGACTGGTCATCGGGCTGGAGATGGTCGAGGTGCCCGTGATGCCGCCGTAGGTCGGGAACGCGAGGCTGGCGCCAGAGTAGGCGCGGCGCACCTCGGCGCCCGCAGCCATGCGCGGCGAGGAGAAGGCTCCGGCCGAAACGGGCGAGTGCATGGCGCCGCCGCCTATGCGAGCGTCGTTCGAGGTGGACGCGCGCTGCTGCAGACGCGACTGCACCGCGCGGGTCGTCTCCAGCTGCAAAAGCAATCGATAAAACGATGACGTCATAACTGTCTGAGTGATTGCAATCGAAAACTACCGCACCTCCTCGTAGTACTTGTTCAGCATGGAGGGAGTGAGAGCGGGCGCACGAAAGGCGCCACGGAAGCCCGGCGACAGCACCAGGTCCGCGTGCAGGTCATGTACTGAAATTACAAAAATATACCGTAATACAATCAGTCCGCGATCGCAAATCTACCGTAATCTTATCAGTTTATGCTAGATCGATACACTCTACCTACCCGAATCGGCGAGGGAGGCGTTGCACAATCTTGCAGCCCATCTTCTGCCCCAGCCGATTGGCTGTCATGTCGCGCGGCCGACAAAGTTGTGCTGTAAGGCGTAATCAATGTACCCGAGAATATCATTTCGGTTTATGGCTCCGACGCCAAAGCAACTCAGGAAACTCACTTCGGGGTACTCGCGAGTCGCGACGCGGCACGTACAGCTAATCCGCCGTCTTCACCAGCTCGCCCTGAGATGGTACACGTTGTTAACTAAACTATTTAGAAGACTAAACTGATACGATCCATCCCCTGTCACTACTGCAGAAGCCCTGAGAGCGCCGAGCCCAAGGCTGCAGTAGTGCCATAAAATTAGTAATAACTTGGTTAAGAAGCATAACGTGCCCCATAAGCATGGACTGGAGAAGATACGTAGCTCTCGCAGGGAGCTGGAATTAGCAGTGGCCCCGAGGGTGAACACGAAAACAAAAACAACAACACGTTGAACTTACTTCAGTCTGAGCTGCCACGCGTTTTCGACGTATCAAGCTTAACCTCCTTCGATAGAACAGTCCGGGTACCTGGTAAGCGACAGAGCATTACTTCAAAACAAAATAACACACAAAAAGTGATGAAAATCGATAAAAATTCGACGGATTACTCCGAACGACGAAAATTGTTACAGTATGCTGATAGCAGAATTCAGGAATATCGCTTTGGGAGTTCATGATTTTGGGGACCTACAGTATTCTCGCATGAATACTCGCTGCTTGTTTCTTTTTAACTTTTCATTCTTGTGAAAAAACTAAATTTTAATTCTTGTTCCGAAATTGTACAGAAAGATTCTGTGAGTGCGATAAATTGGAAATATAATAATATGGTTGGTTCAGACGTCGAAAATAAACGAATTCCCACAAATACAAGATGAGACATCACCAGATAATGGTTGGAAATTGTATAATATGGACTGAACGCAGCCAAATGTAGACCACAGACTCTTCTATTAATGAGATTATATCGTCCGGAGAACACATTTCCTGCTATCATAAAATTTGGCCCAACATGTGAGACATCTCCATCTATGAGTCTCCATGCTATGTTAGCAGATCGCAACATCTTTAAGAGACTTCACTCTATGTATGTGCTTTGAAGAAGTGATATCATTTGCCACGATATTTCGCAGATAAGGCCAATTTATTCCAAACCTCCAGAAAGGGAATATATATAGCGAGAGTGTGTACAAGTGAGAGCGTCCATCTCGATCTTGAATGCATTCTCATTTACCCTTTCTGGAGGTTTGACCGACCGTGGAAAGTATCGTTCGATCCCATGAAGATTGACGGCGAGCTGCCTCCATCTCTAAGTGTACGATACACTTACTCCCGCCGAGCTGAATACACTCAATACTGAGTGTATTGCCCGGATCAAGTGTATCTGATACTTGAGTGTATCACCTAGTGTAGAATACACTTAAGTATCTTCACGCTCAGTGTGTACGAAGGTCCATACGGACTGCAGGGACTGATGGATCTTCTTGATCGAGAAGTCACTCTCATCGTAGTGGGGAGTGGGTGTGCCGAGCTTCTGATCCTCCTTCATTCCTCCATTTCTGCTCGCTCCACGAGTCCGTTCGAAGAGTGGTGTTAAGGCGATGAGAAGACGTGGTCGATTCCATGGCTCTTGACGAACTCCTGGAACTGTTCTCCTTTGAACTGAGCTCCTTGATCAGTGACGATCATCCGAGGGAGGCCGAGGTTGTAGAAGATGTTGTAGAGGAGGGCCTTCGTGATCGTCTCGGTTGTCTGATCGGGCAAGGGGACGAGACTGATGAATCTGGTGAGGGCATCGATGGAGACGAGCAGGTATCGATTTCCTCGGAGAGTAAGTGGCAGAGGTCCCATGAGGTCGACGTAAACTCTTTAGAAGGGTGTCATCGGAGGCTCCAGCTGACCGAGAGGCTCCTTTACATACTCCCTCGGGAGAGCCTTGATCTTCTGACATGTCGGACAGTTGCGAACGACCGAGTCGAACATCTTCCTCCACGTGAATCGCCTGCGGATGCACTTGAGTGTTCGCTCTACTCCTGCGTGAGCGGCAAGAGTTGACGACTCGTGGAAGTGAGTGATGATTCTTCTGATGGTGGATTCGTCTCGAGGAACGAGTACGCGGGGCTCCTCCCACGGCGCACTGTTCGGATCTACTCTGTAGACGATTCCGTTGATGACTTTGTATTGTTGAACTGTTCTTGGGTTCTTCTCCTGGAACGAGTGACGTATTCTCATGATGTATGGAGTGTCTTCTTGAAGAGTGCGGATCTCGTCCTCGGAGATTACTCCTTCCGGGAACGTCGGTTCCTTGGACGATCCGTTCTTCGCATTGACAGAGGAGACGGAGCAGACAGTCGCAGCCGGCGGCTCTTGTTCTTCTGATTGTGTCTCTTCGATTGTCCGATTTTCCTCCATTTCTTCAGTTGTCTGCTTGGCGATCTCCGTGTCCTCGTTCTCATCGGGGAAGAATCTCGAGAGGGCATCGGCGACCACGTTCTTCTTTCCGGGTCGGTAGATGATCTCCATTTTATATTGTTGTATGGCGAGTTGGAATCTTGCGAGTCTTCCTTCGAGATTCTTCGACGTCTGGAGAGCTCTGAGGGGTGCATGGTCAGTGACGATGGTAGTTTGGGCGGACAAGATGTACTTGTTGAACTTTGCAGCGGCCCAGCTTACGGCGAGGGCCTCGAGCTCGATCGCGACGTAGCGAGTTTCCGCGTCCTTGAGTCTTCTGGAAGCGTACTCGATGGGGTGGAAGCGCCCATCCTGTTCTTGAAGGAGGACGGCGGCGATTCCGACTCCACTCGCATCCGTCTCGATTCTGAAGGGCAGGTCCATCTTGGGAGCGGCGAGAATGGGCGAAGAAGTGAGCATCTCCTTGATCTTGTCGAAGGCTTCTTGTCGTTCCTTGTGCCATCCGAATTTGGCAGTTCCCGTGAGTGCATGAAGTGGAGCGGCGATCGAAGCGAATCCAGGGATGAAGGATCGGAAGTAGGTCGCGAGTCCCAGAAAAGAGTAGACCTCCTTCTGCGACTTGGGACGAGGGAATCTTGATACGCATTCGATCTTGGATGGATTGGGTCTCACTCCTTTCTCGCTCACGACGTGTCCGAGATACTCGACTTCTGTGGTCGCCCACCGGCATTTCGGTAATGATATTTTCAGACCGAATTCTCCCAGTACCTCGATGACCTTCTCGACTTCCTTCAAGTGTGTCTCCAAGTCGTTGGACGCCACCAAGAGGTCATCGAGATATATGAGTACGCCGGGGCACCGTTTTGCGACCAACTCCATACACCTCTGGAAGGTACCGGGGCTTCCGTGCAAGCCCATCGGGCATTTGGACCAAACCCAATTTCCAGACGGCGTACTGAAACAGGTCCATTTCCTGGATTCGACCTCAAGCGGGATCTGGAAGAAACCCGACTTGAGGTCGAAGGTCGTAAAGACCCTTTTCCCACACGCGGCGTGGACCATCTCCTCGATTCTTGGCAGGTCTTGGAAAACGGAACGGTGGCGGCATTGAGTAGACGAAAATCGACGCAGAAGCGCCAGGTATTGCCGCGCTTCCGTGTGAGTACCACCGGGCTCCGGAAGGTGCAGTCGCCAGCGGGCTCGATGACTCCCTGTTCCAGTAGGATGCGGACTTGCTTCTCCACTTCTTCTCGTTTGTTGAAGGGTATCGGACGGTGGGACGCTCTTGGGTAGTGTCCTCGCTTCAACGAGATTCTGTGCTTGATGGGGCCCGTGAAGGTTCCGATCTTTCCATCCTCGTTAAAGAACGACGCCTTGTGCCGGAGGATCATCTTGACGACTCGTCTTCTGTTTTCTTCCTTGAGAGAAGAGCCTTTCTAGTTCAGTTGGGACAGGAACTCGTCACTTGAGTCGGGGAAAGGAGGAAGACTATATTGTGTCCAACAAATGACGCAGAGATGTCGTCTCGGCCAAGCAGCGCGCGCATTCCCGTTGTTGGTGACATCTTGAGAATCGCGCGAAAGATGTTGAGCTGCTGCTGAGCGAGCATGCACATCTTGATGGCTAGATGCCGGAAGTGGTCGCCCAGATCTCGTTGCAGAGTTCCGCCGAGGTATCGGAGCTTCGTATTCGTTCCTTGGTGAGTCGCATTCCGAATCACCGTGTCTTCATGCCTTGCAATCTGACGGTTGTAGTCGAGGTGGGACTGAACGTACGACTTCTTGAACGCATCCTTCGTGTCCGGAGTGGTTGCAGTAGTTGTATTGTTCTCACGGGGCAACCGATTGGAACGATCGGAATCTTCTGCGGTTAGAGCTTGCGGTTGCAAGAACAATGGGTGCACTGGGTGATTGCACTGGATCGGTTCGGGAGCAGCGGTTGTTGTTGTCGTGGTTGACGAAGATGAAGACGTCGTTGACTGAGTGGTAGTCGGTGGCTCAGTAGTGGTTGTTGACGGTCTTCTCGTCGTTGACGGTGTTGCTGGAGTACTTGTCGAGGTAGTGGATGGACGAGAGGTCGTCATAGGAGGACGTGTGGTAGTTGTAGTAGTTGATGGATCAATGGATGTTGGAGTTGAGATTGGGAGAGTGGTCGTTGTAGACGACGTAGTAGTAGGAGGGAGAGTGCTGGTCAAAGTTGATGGAGGAAGAGTGCTGGTCGAAGTTGATGGAGGAAGAGTGCTGGTCGAAGTTGATGGAGGAAGAGTGCTGGTCGAAGTTGATGGAGGAAGAGTGCTGGTCGAAGTTGATGGAGGAAGAGTGTAGGTAGTGGACGTAGTGGTTGTACTGGTAGGACGAGGGGTAGATGGTCTCAACGTCGTCGTTGGAGCTGAAGCAGCTAGCGCATTCAGTGTCCACTGTGTGTCGCTCTTCCTTTCCTTCGTAACTCGGGCGAACGATCGGACGGCCTCCTGGAAGCAGGTTCTTACTTGTTCCAGGATGGCGTTGGTCACGTTGTCCATCTTCGGTTGCAGACGCAGAATGGATGTTGAGTTGAGGAATTCATTGATTTCTTCATCATAGATTGAATAAAGAATCCACGGAACGTCCATCTGTGCTCTCTCGATGTGATTGAGGAGATCTGGTTTCTTCTCCATATTACTCTCTATCGCCGAGGTGATTCTTTCTGTGTTTGCCTTCGCCAGAGCAGATCTTGTTGCGATCTCTTCTCGTCGTTCGATGTCGTAATGACGAATCTAAAATTCGAGGTCATCGGCTTGCATGGTCGAGTTGACGAGTATTTCTCCCAATGAAGGATTCGTGCAACCCGAGAGCTTTTCCCGACCGATTCCTTGGAATCGAGGAAGAATGTGCTGGAGCTTCTTGCGGAGTTCTTTGATGACTTTGCGGGGGTCGATTGTAGAGTCTGCAGATCTCCTGTTCCTCTTCTGCTGTAGTAGCGAGTGACGATCTGCTGTGGGAGGAATTGCCGGGAAGGTGATGATAGGGCCTCCGGCGGTCGAATGTGGTGTGGAGTTAAAGCACGGCCTTAGTGAAGGTGCCACGACTCCATCATCCATTACCATCATCGCGGTCATCGTCTCCACCACAACAGTTCGTCCCTGCACTAGAGCATCGAAGGTGCCGAGGTGCACGACTGAGCATCCTGAGGGAAACAGCGAGCTATCCCAGATGACGATTGTTGTGTTCGACACGCACACTCCGTCGGTTTTCTTGCAGCCGAGTGTATTCATTATCATTGGGCTCATCACGATCTCCGATTCCTGGTCGAGTATTGAAACGCGGGTGATCTCATGCGTGAAGATGGTGATGTTCTCGCAGGTCACGCCCCAGAATTCGCTGTACTTCGGTGGGAATGAAGTGCGTTGAAGAAACACGACGATTGGAGGTTCGGTCCAAGACTCAGAGGTGGGAACTAGAACTAGGGAATTTCTGCGCATTACCTAGTTCGGATCGTCTCCTGCTGGACGATCCTTATCATCTGAAATCTCGCCTGCTTGCGAGAGCGCCTTCTAAGAAAATGAAACAATTCCTACGAATTCATAAGGAGAACCATCTGAGATGGGCAATATGGCAAAAGTGCAGATTAGTGTTTTCTGGTAAAATGTGCATGCTATTAATTCATTATGAGCAGGATAGTGATGACCTATGCAAATCTTATGTTGCTGCGGCACTGATATCTAAGGCCTTAATTTAACTACCATCAGTTGTCGCGCAAACTAGATTCGATAGGGCAAAATTCTATGGGGCGCCCCTACTCTTATTCTTACCGTATTCTTATTCTTATTGTCGACTAACCTCCTGATGACTCCGCTTCCCGTCTTACTTATCGCAAATTTCCCCAGTAGGGTGTCCAATGGCGCATATTATAGGAGGTTAAAAGGAAGCGGTTCCCTGAGTCATCAATAAAATACAAAATACCTCTGAGTCCTGGTCCGACTCGAACTATCGGATGATCGGTCCGACTCCCGCCCGGATTACCTCCATGTCACACCAGGAAGAGACCGGTCCCTCGGTCTCTACCGGTGGACCGCCAGTCCCCTGTCGTGTGTCCCGCAACGATAGACGAGGTTACTGTTGTCCCTTTATCGACAGACTGGTGCCCGGAGGGGAGAAGACTAGTTGCTAGCAGACTCGGGGGTAAGACTGACTGAGAGGAGAGAAGGGGTCGACTCCGCCCATGCGGGCGGAGGCGGGGGTTCAGGGGAAGAGGGAAGAGAGGGAGAGAGAGGGTTCGGGGGAAGAGATGAGAGAGAGAGAGAGTGGGAGTGAGGGCAGAGCGGGTCTGAGGGGAAGAGAGGGTTAGGCGGGTGTGATAAGAGATGGCGTAGACTGGCCTATGACACGTTCACAATGGGAGTTGAAAACAATGACGCAATCCGAAAACTTTTCTCTGCAGTCTCCGCCGCTTTCGAAACAGTCGCCCCTGCGAATCCTTTCAGGGAATCTAGGGAGCGACGTAACGCTGCGCTGACTGAACTGAGAGGTCTATGGATTCGCGCCGGTGTCTGGTCTTCAAATCCGCAACGTACAGGAGCTTGAATCCTTGGTCGTAATTGGTAGTTACTGCCAATGCCTATTCACATCATTCCACAGGCCGGTGAACCTTACAGAAAGGCCTTTGGAGTGAGAGAGCGTGTGAAATCGAGAGGGACTCTCTCACTTTAGCATACTCTCTCGCTCGAACCCTGGTCTGTGGGTTTGGAATCATGTGTATTGCTACCTTACCATGCACTCAGCTTATTCGCGCTGTTTCTCTGAAAAAAAACAGGTACTACTACCGAGTGTGACATGGATGAGGACTTCGGTGCATGATAGCTGTTTCAACTCGTTTATCTCTGAGTTGTAACTTATCCCTGCCATCGCACGCGTGATCAGGATATCTGCAATCTTTTTTTACTGGTTTCTCTCCTCTCGACTCTTGCTGTTTCCTTTGTTGGGATTGATATAAAAGCACTGTCCTTCTGCTTACATCATGTAAATAAGTATGTCAATGGATAGTGGCGAATAAGCCGAGTGCATGGTAAGGTAGCAATACACATGATTCCAAACCCACAGACCAGGGTTCGAGCGAGAGAGTATGCTAAAGTGAGAGAGTCCCTCTCGATTTCACACGCTCTCTTACTCCAAAGGCCTTTCTGTAAGGTTCACCGGCCTGTGGAATGATGTGAATAGGTGTAGCAAACCTGTATCGTGAGGTAGAAAGGAGAGGAGAGCACGTATATAAGCAGTAACGAAGGAACAGAAAGCATCATCACATTCAATCCGTTCCCACTGTCTAATAAGTAACCATTGCAGTCATTGGCAGTAACTACCAATTACGACCAAGGATTCAAGCTCCTGTACGTTACGGATTTGAAGACCAGACACCGGCGCGAATCCATAGACCTCTCAGTTCAGTCAGCGCAGCGAATAAATGAAAAGCGTTTTACGGCATCTGAAAAAATTGAAAAGCGTTTTACGGCAATTTATATTAAATGAAAAGCGTTTTACAGCATCTGAAAAATTTGAAAAGCGTTTTACGGCAATTTATAATTAATGAAAACCGTTTTACGGCATCAGAAAAAATTGAAAAGTGTTTTACGGCATCTGAAAAAAAAATTAAAAAGCGTTTTACGGCAACATATAATAATAGGGGTGGGGCTGAAATAATATGGGTCTAACAGGGGTGGGGCTGGTCTAATAGGGGTGGGGCTGAGAGGACATGGGTCTGAGAGAAGTGGGGCTGAGAGGATATGGGTCTAATAGGGGTGGGGCTGAGAGAATATGGGTCTGAGAGAAGTGGGGCTGAGAGAATATGGATCTAATAGGGTGGGGCTGAGAGGATATGGGTCTAATAGGGGCGGGGCTGAGAGAATATGGGTCTGAGAGAAGTGGGGCTGAGAGAATATGGATCTAATAGGGTGGGGCTGAGAGGATATGGGACTAAGAGGGGTGGGGCTGAGAGGATATGGGTCTGAGAGAAGTGGGGTTGAGAGAATATGGATCTAATAGGGTGGGGCTGAGAGGATATGGGTCTAAGAGGGGTGGGGCTGAGAGGATATGGGTCTATTAGTGGTGGGGCTGAGAGGATATGGGTCTGAGAGAAGTGGGGCTGAGAGAATATGGATCTAATAGGGTGGGGCTGAGAGGATATGGGTCTAAGAGGGGTGGGGCTGAGAGGATATGGATCTAATAGGGTGGGGCTGAGAGAATATGGATCTATCCCGACTGCTCAAAATTCCAGACTGCTCAAAATTCCGGACTGCTCAAAATTCCCGACTGCTCAAAGTTCCCGACTGCTCAAAATTTTTCTACTGCTCAAACTTTCCTGCTGCTAAAAAATCCCGACTGCTCAAAACAAAATTCCCGACTGTTCAAACTTTTCTACTGCTCAAACTTTTCTACTGCTAAAAAATCCTGACTGCTCAAAATTCCCGACTGATCAAAATTCCCGACTGCTCAAAATTCCCGACTGATCAAAATTCCCGACCACTCAAAATTCCCGACTGCTCAAAATTCCCGACTGCTCTAAATTTCCGACTGCTCAAAATTCCCGACCACTCAAAATTCCCGACTGCTCAAAATTCCCGACTGCTCAAAATTCCCGACTGCTCAAAATTCCCGACTGCTCAAAATTCCCGACTGCTCAAAATTTCCTACTGCTCAAACTTTCCTGCTGCTAAAAAATCCCGACTGCTCAAACTTTCCTACTGCTCAAACTTTTCTACTGCTCAAACTTTTCTACTGCTCAAACTTTTCTACTGCTAAAAAATCCTGACTGCTCAAAATTCCCGACTGCTCAAAATTCCCGACTGATCAAAATTCCCAACTGCTCAAAATTCCCGACTGCTCAAAATTCCCGACTGCTCAAAATTCCCGACCACTCAAAATTCCCGACTGCTCAAAATTCCCGACTGCTCAAAATTCCCGACTGCTCAAAATTTCCTACTGCTCAAAATTTCCTACTGCTCAAACTTTCCTGCTGCTAAAAAATCCCGACTGCTCAAACTTTCCTAATGCTCAAACTTTTCTACTGCTCAAACTTTTCTACTGCTAAAAAATTCCCGACTGCTCAAAATTCCCGACTGCTCAAACTTTCCTACTGCTCAAACTTTTCTACTGCTCAAACTTTTATAATGCTCAAACTTTTATAATGCTCAAACTTTTCTACTGCTAAAAAATCCTGACTGCTCAAAATTCCCGACTGCTCAAAATTCCCGACTGATCAAAATTCCCGACTGCTCAAAATTCCCGACTGCTCAAAATTCCCGACTGCTCAAAATTCCCGACTGCTCAAAATTCCCGACTGCTCAAAATTCCCGACCACTCAAAATTCCCGACTGCTCAAAATTCCCGACTGCTCAAAATTCCCGACTGCTCAAAATTTCCTACTGCTCAAAATTCCCGACTGCTCAAAATTCCCGACTGCTCAAAATTCCCGACTGCTCAAAATTCCCGACTGCTCAAAATTCCCGACTGCTCAAAATTCCCGACTGCTCAAAATTCCCGACTGCTCAAAATTCCCGACTGCTCAAACTTTCCTACTGCTCAAACTTTTCTACTGCTCAAACTTTAATAATGCTCAAACTTTTCTACTGCTAAAAAATCCTGACTGCTCAAAAATCCTGACTGCTCAAAATTCCCGACTGCTCAAAATTCCCGACTGATCAAAATTCCCGACTGCTCAAAATTCCCGACTGCTCAAAATTCCCGACTGCTCAAAATTCCCGACTGCTCAAAATTCCCGACTGCTCAAAATTCCCGACTGCTCAAAATTCCCGACTGCTCAAAATTCCCGACTGCTCAAAATTCCCGACTGCTCAAAATTCCCGACTGCTCAAAATTCCCGACTGCTCAAAATTCCCGACTGCTCAAAATTCCCGACTGCTCAAAATTCCCGACTGCTCAAAATTCCCGACTGCTCAAAATTCCCGACTGCTCAAAATTTCCTACTGCTCAAAATTCCCGACTGCTCAAACTTTTCTACTGCTCAAACTTTTATAATGCTCAAACTTTTCTACTGCTAAAAAATCCTGACTGCTAAAAAATCCTGACTGCTCAAAATTCCCGACTGCTCAAAATTCCCGACTGCTCAAACTTTTCTACTGCTCAAACTTTTATAATGCTCAAACTTTTCTACTGCTAAAAAATCCTGACTGCTAAAAAATCCTGACTGCTCAAAATTCCCGACTGCTCAAAATTCCCGACTGCTCAAAATTCCCGACTGCTCAAAATTCCCGACCACTCAAAATTCCCGACTGCTCAAAATTCCCGACTGCTCAAAATTCCCGACTGCTCAAAATTCCCGACTGCTCAAAATTCCCGACTGCTCAAAATTCCCGACTGCTCAAAATTCCCGACTGCTCAAAATTCCCGACTGCTCAAAATTCCCGACTGCTCAAAATTCCCGACTGCTCAAAATTCCCGACTGCTCAAAATTCCCGACTGCTCAAAATTCCCGACTGCTCAAAATTCCCGACTGCTCAAAATTCCCGACTGCTCAAAATTCCCGACTGCTCAAAATTCCCGACTGCTCAAAATTCCCGACTGCTCAAAATTCCCGACTGCTCAAAATTCCCGACTGCTCAAAATTCCCGACTGCTCAAAATTCCCGACCACTCAAAATTCCCGACCACTCAAAATTCCCGACTGCTCAAAATTCACGACTGCTCAAAATTCCCGACTGCTCAAAATTCCCGACCACTCATAATTCCCGACTGCTCAAAATTCCCGACTGCTCAAAATTCCCGACTGCTCAAAATTCCCGACTGCTCAAAATTCCCGACTGCTCAAAATTCCCGACTGCTCAAAATTCCCGACTGCTCAAAATTCCCGACTGCTCAAAATTCCCGACTGCTCAAAATTCCCGACTGCTCAAAATTCCCGACTGCTCAAAATTCCCGACTGCTCAAAATTCCCGACTGCTCAAAATTCCCGACTGCTCAAAATTTCCTACTGCTCAAAATTCCCGACTGCTCAAAATTCCCGACTGCTCAAAATTCCCGACCACTCAAAATTCCCGACCACTCAAAATTCCCGACTGCTCAAAATTTCCTACTGCTCAAACTTTCCTGCTGCTCAAACTTTCCTGCTGCTAAAAAATCCCGACTGCTCAAACTTTCCTAATGCTCAAACTTTTCTACTGCTCAAACTTTTCTACTGCTAAAAAATTCCCGACTGCTCAAAATTCCCGACTGCTCAAACTTTCCTACTGCTCAAACTTTTCTACTGCTCAAACTTTTATAATGCTCAAACTTTTATAATGCTCAAACTTTTCTACTGCTAAAAAATCCTGACTGCTCAAAATTCCCGACTGCTCAAAATTCCCGACTGCTCAAAATTCCCGACTGATCAAAATTCCCGACTGCTCAAAATTCCCGACTGCTCAAAATTCCCGACTGCTCAAAATTCCCGACTGCTCAAAATTCCCGACTGCTCAAAATTCCCGACTGCTCAAAATTCCCGACCACTCAAAATTCCCGACTGCTCAAAATTCCCGACTGCTCAAAATTCCCGACTGCTCAAAATTTCCTACTGCTCAAAATTCCCGACTGCTCAAAATTCCCGACTGCTCAAAATTCCCGACTGCTCAAAATTCCCGACTGCTCAAAATTCCCGACTGCTCAAAATTCCCGACTGCTCAAAATTCCCGACTGCTCAAAATTCCCGACTGCTCAAACTTTCCTACTGCTCAAAATTCCCGACTGCTCAAAATTCCCGACTGCTCAAAATTCCCGACTGCTCAAAATTCCCGACTGCTCAAAATTCCCGACTGCTCAAAATTCCCGACTGCTCAAAATTCCCGACTGCTCAAAATTTCCTACTGCTCAAAATTCCCGACTGCTCAAAATTCCCGACTGCTCAAAATTCCCGACCACTCAAAATTCCCGACCACTCAAAATTCCCGACTGCTCAAAATTTCCTACTGCTCAAACTTTCCTGCTGCTCAAACTTTCCTGCTGCTAAAAAATCCCGACTGCTCAAACTTTCCTAATGCTCAAACTTTTCTACTGCTCAAACTTTTCTACTGCTAAAAAATTCCCGACTGCTCAAAATTCCCGACTGCTCAAACTTTCCTACTGCTCAAACTTTTCTACTGCTCAAACTTTTATAATGCTCAAACTTTTATAATGCTCAAACTTTTCTACTGCTAAAAAATCCTGACTGCTCAAAATTCCCGACTGCTCAAAATTCCCGACTGATCAAAATTCCCGACTGCTCAAAATTCCCGACTGCTCAAAATTCCCGACTGCTCAAAATTCCCGACTGCTCAAAATTCCCGACTGCTCAAAATTCCCGACTGCTCAAAATTCCCGACTGCTCAAAATTCCCGACTGCTCAAAATTCCCGACTGCTCAAAATTCCCGACTGCTCAAAATTCCCGACTGCTCAAAATTCCCGACTGCTCAAAATTCCCGACTGCTCAAAATTCCCGACTGCTCAAAATTTCCTACTGCTCAAAATTCCCGACTGCTCAAACTTTTCTACTGCTCAAACTTTTATAATGCTCAAAATTTCCTACTGCTCAAAATTTCCTACTGCTCAAACTTTCCTGCTGCTAAAAAATCCCGACTGCTCAAACTTTCCTAATGCTCAAACTTTTCTACTGCTCAAACTTTTCTACTGCTAAAAAATTCCCGACTGCTCAAAATTCCCGACTGCTCAAACTTTCCTACTGCTCAAACTTTTCTACTGCTCAAACTTTTATAATGCTCAAACTTTTATAATGCTCAAACTTTTCTACTGCTAAAAAATCCTGACTGCTCAAAATTCCCGACTGATCAAAATTCCCGACTGCTCAAAATTCCCGACTGCTCAAAATTCCCGACTGCTCAAAATTCCCGACTGCTCAAAATTCCCGACTGCTCAAAATTCCCGACTGCTCAAAATTCCCGACCACTCAAAATTCCCGACTGCTCAAAATTCCCGACTGCTCAAAATTCCCGACTGCTCAAAATTTCCTACTGCTCAAAATTCCCGACTGCTCAAAATTCCCGACTGCTCAAAATTCCCGACTGCTCAAAATTCCCGACTGCTCAAAATTCCCGACTGCTCAAAATTCCCGACTGCTCAAAATTCCCGACTGCTCAAAATTCCCGACTGCTCAAACTTTCCTACTGCTCAAACTTTTCTACTGCTCAAACTTTAATAATGCTCAAACTTTTCTACTGCTAAAAAATCCTGACTGCTCAAAATTCCCGACTGCTCAAAATTCCCGACTGATCAAAATTCCCGACTGCTCAAAATTCCCGACTGCTCAAAATTCCCGACTGCTCAAAATTCCCGACTGCTCAAAATTCCCGACTGCTCAAAATTCCCGACTGCTCAAAATTCCCGACTGCTCAAAATTCCCGACTGCTCAAAATTCCCGACTGCTCAAAATTCCCGACTGCTCAAAATTCCCGACTGCTCAAAATTCCCGACTGCTCAAAATTCCCGACTGCTCAAAATTCCCGACTGCTCAAAATTCCCGACTGCTCAAAATTCCCGACTGCTCAAAATTCCCGACTGCTCAAAATTTCCTACTGCTCAAAATTCCCGACTGCTCAAACTTTTCTACTGCTCAAACTTTTATAATGCTCAAACTTTTATAATGCTCAAACTTTTCTACTGCTAAAAAATCCTGACTGCTCAAAATTCCCGACTGCTCAAAATTCCCGACTGCTCAAAATTCCCGACTGCTCAAAATTCCCGACTGCTCAAAATTCCCGACTGCTCAAAATTCCCGACCACTCAAAATTCCCGACTGCTCAAAATTCCCGACTGCTCAAAATTCCCGACTGCTCAAAATTCCCGACTGCTCAAAATTCCCGACTGCTCAAAATTCCCGACTGCTCAAAATTCCCGACTGCTCAAAATTCCCGACTGCTCAAAATTCCCGACTGCTCAAAATTCCCGACTGCTCAAAATTCCCGACTGCTCAAAATTCCCGACTGCTCAAAATTCCCGACTGCTCAAAATTCCCGACTGCTCAAAATTCCCGACTGCTCAAAATTCCCGACTGCTCAAAATTCCCGACTGCTCAAAATTCCCGACTGCTCAAAATTCCCGACTGCTCAAAATTCCCGACCACTCAAAATTCCCGACCACTCAAAATTCCCGACTGCTCAAAATTCACGACTGCTCAAAATTCCCGACTGCTCAAAATTCCCGACCACTCATAATTCCCGACTGCTCAAAATTCCCGACTGCTCAAAATTCCCGACTGCTCAAAATTCCCGACTGCTCAAAATTCCCGACTGCTCAAAATTCCCGACTGCTCAAAATTCCCGACTGCTCAAAATTCCCGACTGCTCAAAATTCCCGACTGCTCAAAATTCCCGACTGCTCAAAATTCCCGACTGCTCAAAATTCCCGACTGCTCAAAATTCCCGACCACTCAAAATTCCCGACCACTCAAAATTCCCGACTGCTCAAAATTCACGACTGCTCAAAATTCCCGACTGCTCAAAATTCCCGACCACTCATAATTCCCGACTGCTCAAAATTCCCGACTGCTCAAAATTCCCGACTGCTCAAAATTCCCGACTGCTCAAAATTCCCGACTGCTCAAAATTCCCGACTGCTCAAAATTCCCGACTGCTCAAAATTCCCGACTGCTCAAAATTCCCGACTGCTCAAAATTCCCGACTGCTCAAAATTCCCGACTGCTCAAAATTCCCGACTGCTCAAAATTCCCGACTGCTCAAAATTCCCGACTGCTCAAAATTCCCGACTGCTCAAAATTCCCGACTGCTCAAAATTCCCGACTGCTCAAAATTTCCTACTGCTCAAAATTCCCGACTGCTCAAAATTCCCGACTGCTCAAAATTCCCGACCACTCAAAATTCCCGACTGCTCAAAATTTCCTACTGCTCAAACTTTCCTGCTGCTCAAACTTTCCTGCTGCTCAAACTTTCCTGCTGCTCAAACTTTCCTGCTGCTAAAAAATCCCGACTGCTCAAACTTTCCTAATGCTCAAACTTTTCTACTGCTCAAACTTTTCTACTGCTCAAACTTTTCTACTGCTAAAAAATTCCCGACTGCTCAAAATTCCCGACTGCTCAAACTTTCCTACTGCTCAAACTTTTCTACTGCTCAAACTTTTATAATGCTCAAACTTTTATAATGCTCAAACTTTTCTACTGCTAAAAAATCCTGACTGCTCAAAATTCCCGACTGCTCAAAATTCCCGACTGCTCAAAATTCCCGACTGCTCAAAATTCCCGACTGCTCAAAATTCCCGACTGCTCAAAATTCCCGACTGCTCAAAATTCCCGACTGCTCAAAATTCCCGACTGCTCAAAATTCCCGACTGCTCAAAATTCCCGACTGCTCAAAATTCCCGACTGCTCAAAATTCCCGACTGCTCAAAATTCCCGACTGCTCAAAATTCCCGACTGCTCAAAATTCCCGACTGCTCAAAATTTCCTACTGCTCAAAATTCCCGACTGCTCAAACTTTTCTACTGCTCAAACTTTTATAATGCTCAAAATTTCCTACTGCTCAAAATTTCCTACTGCTCAAACTTTCCTGCTGCTAAAAAATCCCGACTGCTCAAACTTTCCTAATGCTCAAACTTTTCTACTGCTCAAACTTTTCTACTGCTAAAAAATTCCCGACTGCTCAAAATTCCCGACTGCTCAAACTTTCCTACTGCTCAAACTTTTCTACTGCTCAAACTTTTATAATGCTCAAACTTTTATAATGCTCAAACTTTTCTACTGCTAAAAAATCCTGACTGCTCAAAATTCCCGACTGATCAAAATTCCCGACTGCTCAAAATTCCCGACTGCTCAAAATTCCCGACTGCTCAAAATTCCCGACTGCTCAAAATTCCCGACTGCTCAAAATTCCCGACTGCTCAAAATTCCCGACCACTCAAAATTCCCGACTGCTCAAAATTCCCGACTGCTCAAAATTCCCGACTGCTCAAAATTTCCTACTGCTCAAAATTCCCGACTGCTCAAAATTCCCGACTGCTCAAAATTCCCGACTGCTCAAAATTCCCGACTGCTCAAAATTCCCGACTGCTCAAAATTCCCGACTGCTCAAAATTCCCGACTGCTCAAAATTCCCGACTGCTCAAACTTTCCTACTGCTCAAACTTTTCTACTGCTCAAACTTTAATAATGCTCAAACTTTTCTACTGCTAAAAAATCCTGACTGCTCAAAATTCCCGACTGCTCAAAATTCCCGACTGATCAAAATTCCCGACTGCTCAAAATTCCCGACTGCTCAAAATTCCCGACTGCTCAAAATTCCCGACTGCTCAAAATTCCCGACTGCTCAAAATTCCCGACTGCTCAAAATTCCCGACTGCTCAAAATTCCCGACTGCTCAAAATTCCCGACTGCTCAAAATTCCCGACTGCTCAAAATTCCCGACTGCTCAAAATTCCCGACTGCTCAAAATTCCCGACTGCTCAAAATTCCCGACTGCTCAAAATTCCCGACTGCTCAAAATTCCCGACTGCTCAAAATTCCCGACTGCTCAAAATTCCCGACTGCTCAAAATTTCCTACTGCTCAAAATTCCCGACTGCTCAAACTTTTCTACTGCTCAAACTTTTATAATGCTCAAACTTTTCTACTGCTAAAAAATCCTGACTGCTAAAAAATCCTGACTGCTCAAAATTCCCGACTGCTCAAAATTCCCGACTGCTCAAAATTCCCGACTGCTCAAAATTCCCGACTGCTCAAAATTCCCGACTGCTCAAAATTCCCGACTGCTCAAAATTCCCGACTGCTCAAAATTCCCGACTGCTCAAAATTCCCGACTGCTCAAAATTCCCGACTGCTCAAAATTCCCGACTGCTCAAAATTCCCGACTGCTCAAAATTCCCGACTGCTCAAAATTCCCGACTGCTCAAAATTCCCGACTGCTCAAAATTCCCGACCACTCAAAATTCCCGACCACTCAAAATTCCCGACTGCTCAAAATTCACGACTGCTCAAAATTCCCGACTGCTCAAAATTCCCGACCACTCATAATTCCCGACTGCTCAAAATTCCCGACTGCTCAAAATTCCCGACTGCTCAAAATTCCCGACTGCTCAAAATTCCCGACTGCTCAAAATTCCCGACTGCTCAAAATTCCCGACTGCTCAAAATTCCCGACCACTCATAATTCCCGACTGCTCAAAATTCCCGACTGCTCAAAATTCCCGACTGCTCAAAATTCCCGACTGCTCAAAATTCCCGACTGCTCAAAATTCCCGACTGCTCAAAATTCCCGACTGCTCAAAATTCCCGACTGCTCAAAATTCCCGACTGCTCAAAATTCCCGACTGCTCAAAATTCCCGACTGCTCAAAATTCCCGACTGCTCAAAATTCCCGACCACTCAAAATTCCCGACCACTCAAAATTCCCGACTGCTCAAAATTCACGACTGCTCAAAATTCCCGACTGCTCAAAATTCCCGACCACTCATAATTCCCGACTGCTCAAAATTCCCGACTGCTCAAAATTCCCGACTGCTCAAAATTCCCGACTGCTCAAAATTCCCGACTGCTCAAAATTCCCGACTGCTCAAAATTCCCGACTGCTCAAAATTCCCGACTGCTCAAAATTCCCGACTGCTCAAAATTTCCTACTGCTCAAAATTCCCGACTGCTCAAAATTCCCGACTGCTCAAAATTCCCGACCACTCAAAATTCCCGACTGCTCAAAATTTCCTACTGCTCAAACTTTCCTGCTGCTCAAACTTTCCTGCTGCTCAAACTTTCCTGCTGCTAAAAAATCCCGACTGCTCAAACTTTCCTAATGCTCAAACTTTTCTACTGCTCAAACTTTTCTACTGCTAAAAAATTCCCGACTGCTCAAAATTCCCGACTGCTCAAACTTTCCTACTGCTCAAACTTTTCTACTGCTCAAACTTTTATAATGCTCAAACTTTTATAATGCTCAAACTTTTCTACTGCTAAAAAATCCTGACTGCTCAAAATTCCCGACTGCTCAAAATTCCCGACTGATCAAAATTCCCGACTGCTCAAAATTCCCGACTGCTCAAAATTCCCGACTGCTCAAAATTCCCGACTGCTCAAAATTCCCGACTGCTCAAAATTCCCGACTGCTCAAAATTCCCGACCACTCAAAATTCCCGACTGCTCAAAATTCCCGACTGCTCAAAATTCCCGACTGCTCAAAATTTCCTACTGCTCAAAATTCCCGACTGCTCAAAATTCCCGACTGCTCAAAATTCCCGACTGCTCAAAATTCCCGACTGCTCAAAATTCCCGACTGCTCAAAATTCCCGACTGCTCAAAATTCCCGACTGCTCAAACTTTCCTACTGCTCAAACTTTTCTACTGCTCAAACTTTTATAATGCTCAAACTTTTCTACTGCTCAAACTTTTATAATGCTCAAAATTTCCTACTGCTCAAAATTTCCTACTGCTCAAACTTTCCTGCTGCTAAAAAATCCCGACTGCTCAAACTTTCCTAATGCTCAAACTTTTCTACTGCTCAAACTTTTCTACTGCTAAAAAATTCCCGACTGCTCAAAATTCCCGACTGCTCAAACTTTCCTACTGCTCAAACTTTTCTACTGCTCAAACTTTTATAATGCTCAAACTTTTATAATGCTCAAACTTTTCTACTGCTAAAAAATCCTGACTGCTCAAAATTCCCGACTGCTCAAAATTCCCGACTGATCAAAATTCCCGACTGCTCAAAATTCCCGACTGCTCAAAATTCCCGACTGCTCAAAATTCCCGACTGCTCAAAATTCCCGACTGCTCAAAATTCCCGACTGCTCAAAATTCCCGACCACTCAAAATTCCCGACTGCTCAAAATTCCCGACTGCTCAAAATTCCCGACTGCTCAAAATTTCCTACTGCTCAAAATTCCCGACTGCTCAAAATTCCCGACTGCTCAAAATTCCCGACTGCTCAAAATTCCCGACTGCTCAAAATTCCCGACTGCTCAAAATTCCCGACTGCTCAAAATTCCCGACTGCTCAAACTTTCCTACTGCTCAAAATTCCCGACTGCTCAAAATTCCCGACTGCTCAAAATTCCCGACTGCTCAAAATTCCCGACTGCTCAAAATTCCCGACTGCTCAAAATTTCCTACTGCTCAAAATTCCCGACTGCTCAAACTTTTCTACTGCTCAAACTTTTATAATGCTCAAAATTTCCTACTGCTCAAAATTTCCTACTGCTCAAACTTTCCTGCTGCTAAAAAATCCCGACTGCTCAAACTTTCCTAATGCTCAAACTTTTCTACTGCTCAAACTTTTCTACTGCTAAAAAATTCCCGACTGCTCAAAATTCCCGACTGCTCAAACTTTCCTACTGCTCAAACTTTTCTACTGCTCAAACTTTTATAATGCTCAAACTTTTATAATGCTCAAACTTTTCTACTGCTAAAAAATCCTGACTGCTCAAAATTCCCGACTGCTCAAAATTCCCGACTGATCAAAATTCCCGACTGCTCAAAATTCCCGACTGCTCAAAATTCCCGACTGCTCAAAATTCCCGACTGCTCAAAATTCCCGACTGCTCAAAATTCCCGACTGCTCAAAATTCCCGACCACTCAAAATTCCCGACTGCTCAAAATTCCCGACTGCTCAAAATTCCCGACTGCTCAAAATTTCCTACTGCTCAAAATTCCCGACTGCTCAAAATTCCCGACTGCTCAAAATTCCCGACTGCTCAAAATTTCCTACTGCTCAAAATTCCCGACTGCTCAAAATTCCCGACTGCTCAAAATTCCCGACTGCTCAAAATTCCCGACTGCTCAAAATTCCCGACTGCTCAAAATTCCCGACTGCTCAAAATTCCCGACTGCTCAAACTTTCCTACTGCTCAAAATTCCCGACTGCTCAAAATTCCCGACTGCTCAAAATTCCCGACTGCTCAAAATTCCCGACTGCTCAAAATTCCCGACTGCTCAAAATTTCCTACTGCTCAAAATTCCCGACTGCTCAAACTTTTCTACTGCTCAAACTTTTATAATGCTCAAAATTTCCTACTGCTCAAAATTTCCTACTGCTCAAACTTTCCTGCTGCTAAAAAATCCCGACTGCTCAAACTTTCCTAATGCTCAAACTTTTCTACTGCTCAAACTTTTCTACTGCTAAAAAATTCCCGACTGCTCAAAATTCCCGACTGCTCAAACTTTCCTACTGCTCAAACTTTTCTACTGCTCAAACTTTTATAATGCTCAAACTTTTATAATGCTCAAACTTTTCTACTGCTAAAAAATCCTGACTGCTCAAAATTCCCGACTGCTCAAAATTCCCGACTGATCAAAATTCCCGACTGCTCAAAATTCCCGACTGCTCAAAATTCCCGACTGCTCAAAATTCCCGACTGCTCAAAATTCCCGACTGCTCAAAATTCCCGACTGCTCAAAATTCCCGACCACTCAAAATTCCCGACTGCTCAAAATTCCCGACTGCTCAAAATTCCCGACTGCTCAAAATTTCCTACTGCTCAAAATTCCCGACTGCTCAAAATTCCCGACTGCTCAAAATTCCCGACTGCTCAAAATTCCCGACTGCTAAAAATTCCCGACTGCTCAAAATTCCCGACTGCTCAAAATTCCCGACTGCTCAAACTTTCCTACTGCTCAAACTTTTCTACTGCTCAAACTTTTATAATGCTCAAACTTTTCTACTGCTCAAACTTTTATAATGCTCAAAATTTCCTACTGCTCAAAATTTCCTACTGAATTTCCTACTTTTAGCAGCAGGAAAGTTTGAGCAGTAGGAAAGTTTGAGCAGTAGGAAATTTTGAGCAGTAGGAAATTTTGAGCAGTCGGGAATTTTGAGCAGCAGGAAAGTTTGAGCAGTAGGAAATTTTGAGCAGTCGGGAATTTTGAGCAGTCGGGAATTTTGAGCAGTCGGGAATTTTGAGCAGTCGGGAATTTTGAGCAGTAGGAAATTTTGAGCAGTCGGGAATTTTGAGCAGTCGGGAATTTTGAGCAGTCGGGAATTTTGAGCAGTCGGGAATTTTGAGCAGTCGGGAATTTTGAGCAGTCGGGAATTTTGATCATTCGGGAATTTTGAGCAGTCAGCATTTTTTAGCAGTAGAAAAGTTTGAGCAGTAGAAAAGTTTGAGCAGTAGAAAAGTTTGAGCAGTAGAAAAGTTTGAGCAGTAGAAAAGTTTGAGCAGTAGAAAAGTTTGAGCAGTAGGAAAGATTGAGCAGTCGGGAGTTTTTAGCAGCAGGAAAGTTTGAGCAGTAGGAAATTTTGAGCAGTCGGGAATTTTGAGCAGTCGGGAATTTTGAGCAGTCGGGAATTTTGAGCAGTCGGGAATTTTGAGCAGTCGGGAATTTTGAGCAGTCGGGAATTTTGAGCAGTCGGGAATTTTGAGCAGTCGGGAATTTTGAGCAGTCGGGAATTTTGAGCAGTCGGGAATTTTGAGCAGTCGGGAATTTTGAGCAGTCGGGAATTTTGAGCAGTCAGGATTTTTTAGCAGTAGGAAAGATTTTTTAGCAGCAGGAAAGTTTGAGCATTATAAAAGTTTGAGCAGTAGGAAATTTTGAGCAGTAGGAAATTTTGAGCAGTCGGGAATTTTGAGCAGCAGGAAAGTTTGAGCAGTAGGAAATTTTGAGCAGTCGGGAATTTTGAGCAGTCGGGAATTTTGAGCAGTCGGGAATTTTGAGCAGTCGGGAATTTTGAGCAGTAGGAAATTTTGAGCAGTCGGGAATTTTGAGCAGTCGGGAATTTTGAGCAGTCGGGAATTTTGAGCATTCGGGAATTTTGAGTGGTCGGGAATTTTGAGCAGTCGGGAATTTTGAGCAGTCGGGAATTTTGAGCAGTCGGGAATTTTGAGCAGTCAGGAATTTTGAGCAGTCAGGAATTTTGAGCAGTCGGGAATTTTGAGCAGTCAGGAATTTTGAGCAGTCAGGAATTTTGAGCAGTCGGGATTTTTTAGCAGTAGAAAAGTTTGAGCAGTAGAAAAGTTTGAGCAGTAGAAAAGTTTGAGCAGTAGGAAAGTTTGAGCAGTCGGGATTTTTTAGCAGCAGGAAAGTTTGAGCAGTAGGAAATTTTGAGCAGTCGGGAATTTTGAGCAGTCGGGAATTTTGAGCAGTCGGGAATTTTGAGCAGTCAGGATTTTTTAGCAGTAGGAAAGATTTTTTAGCAGCAGGAAAGTTTGAGCATTATAAAAGTTTGAGCAGTAGGAAATTTTGAGCAGTAGGAAATTTTGAGCAGTCGGGAATTTTGAGCAGCAGGAAAGTTTGAGCAGTAGGAAATTTTGAGCAGTCGGGAATTTTGAGCAGTCGGGAATTTTGAGCAGTCGGGAATTTTGAGCAGTCGGGAATTTTGAGCAGTAGGAAATTTTGAGCAGTCGGGAATTTTGAGCAGTCGGGAATTTTGAGCAGTCGGGAATTTTGAGCATTCGGGAATTTTGAGTGGTCGGGAATTTTGAGCAGTCGGGAATTTTGAGCAGTCGGGAATTTTGAGCAGTCGGGAATTTTGAGCAGTCAGGAATTTTGAGCAGTCAGGAATTTTGAGCAGTCGGGAATTTTGAGCAGTCAGGAATTTTGAGCAGTCAGGAATTTTGAGCAGTCGGGATTTTTTAGCAGTAGAAAAGTTTGAGCAGTAGAAAAGTTTGAGCAGTAGAAAAGTTTGAGCAGTAGGAAAGTTTGAGCAGTCGGGATTTTTTAGCAGCAGGAAAGTTTGAGCAGTAGGAAATTTTGAGCAGTCGGGAATTTTGAGCAGTCGGGAATTTTGAGCAGTCGGGAATTTTGAGCAGTCGGGAATTTTGATCAGTCGGGAATTTTGAGCAGCTCAAACTTTTCTACTGCTCAAACTGTTCTACTGCTCAAACTTTTCTACTGCTAAAAAATCCGGACTGCTCAAAATTCCCGACTGATCAAAATTCCCGACTGCTCAAAATTCCCGACTGCTCAAAATTCCCGACTGCTCAAAATTCCCGACCACTCAAAATTCCCGACTGCTCAAAATTTGTAATTTTTCCAAAATTTGTAATTTTTCCAAAATTTGTAATTTTTCCAAAATTTGTAATTTTTCCAAAATTTGTAATTATAGAGGCCGCCACAAAAAGTGACACAGCTAAAATAAAACGACGAAAAAGTGGCACAGCTAAAATAAAAAAAAAACCCGAAAAATTGAAATTGCACCTAGGGCTAGGTGCAAATTGAAATTGTGAATATTCCAAAATTTATGAATTTTCCAAAATTTATGAATTTTCCAAAATTTATGAATTTTCCAAAATTTGTAAGTTTATTTTAGCTGTGTCACTTTTTGCGGCGGCCTCTTTAATTTTCGATTTCCCCAGCCTCTATAATTTTCATTTGCGATTTCCCCAGCCAAAAAAAATTATATATAGGTAGGGGAAATCGCAAATGAAAATTATAAAGGATGGAGAAATCGCAAATGAAAATTATAGAGGCTGGGAAATCAAAAATGAAAATTATAAAGGATGGGGAAATCGCAAATGAAAATTATAGAGTCTGGGAAATCAAAAATGAAAATTATAAAGGCTGGGGAAATCGCAAATGAAAATTATAGAGGCCGCCACAAAAAGTGACACAGCTGAAAATTATAAAGGATGGGGAAATCGCAAATGAAAATTATAGAGTCTGGGAAATCAAAAATGAAAATTATAAAGGCTGGGGAAATCGCAAATGAAAATTTTTCCAAAATTTGTAATTTTTCCAAAATTTATGAATTTTTCTACTGCTCAAACTTTTCTACTGCTAAAAAATCCTGACTGCTCAAAATTCCCGACTGCTCAAAATTCCCGACTGCTCAAAATTCCCGACTGCTCAAAATTCCCGACTGCTCAAAATTTCCTACTGCTCAAACTTTCCTGCTGCTAAAAAATCCCGACTGCTCAAACTTTCCTACTGCTCAAACTTTTCTACTGCTCAAACTTTTCTACTGCTCAAACTTTTCTACTGCTAAAAAATCCTGACTGCTCAAAATTCCCGACTAATCAAAATTCCCGACTGCTCAAAATTCCCGACTGCTCAAAAATCCTGACTGCTCAAAATTCCCGACTGATCAAAATTCCCGACTGCTCAAAATTCCCGACTGCTCAAAATTCCCGACTGCTCAAAATTTCCTACTGCTCAAACTTTCCTGCTGCTAAAAAATCCCGACTGCTCAAACTTTCCTACTGCTCAAACTTTTCTACTGCTCAAACTTTTCTACTGCTCAAACTTTTCTACTGCTAAAAAATCCCGACTGCTCAACATTCCCGACTGATCAAAATTCCCGACTGCTCAAAATTCCCGACTGCTCAAAATTCCCGACTGCTCAAAATTCCCGACCACTCAAAATTCCCGACTGCTCAAAATTCCCGACTGCTCAAAATTCCCGACTGCTCAAAATTCCCGACTGCTCAAACTTTCCTACTGCTCAAACTTTTCTATTGCTCAAACTTTTCTACTGCTCAAACTTTTTTACTGCTCAAACTTTTTTACTGCTCAAACTTTTCTACTGCTAAAAAATCCGGACTGCTCAAAATTCCCGAAAAATTGCCGACTGCTCAAAATTCCCGACCACTCAAAATTCCCGACTGCTCAAAATTTGTAATTTTTCCAATTTTTTTTTTGGAAAAATTACAAATTTTGGAAAAATTACAAATTTTGGAAAAGCTGTGTCACTTTTTGCGGAAGCCTCTTTAATTTTCATTTGCGATTTCCCCAGCCTATATATTATTCATTTGCGATTTCCCCAGCCTCTATAATTTTCATTTGCGATTTCCCCAGCCAAAAAAATTATATATAGGTTGGGGAAATCGCAAATGAAAATTATAGAGGCTGGGGAAATCGAAAATTAAAGAGGCCGCCGCAAAAAGTGACACAGCTAAAATAAACTTACAAATTTTGGAAAATTCATAAATTTTGGAAAATTCATAAATTTTGGAAAATTCATAAATTTTGGAATATTCACAATTTCAATTTGCACCTAGCCCTAGGTGCAATTTCAATTTTTCGGGTTTTTTTTTATTTTAGCTGTGTCACTTTTTCGTCGTTTTATTTTAGCTGTGTCACTTTTTGTGGCGGCCTCTATAATTTTCATTTGCGATTTCCCCAGCCTTTATAATTTTCATTTTTGATTTCCCAGACTCTATAATTTTCATTTGCGATTTCCCCATCCTTTATAATTAAAATAAAACGACGAAAAAGTGACACAGCTAAAATAAAAAAAACCCGAAAAATTGAAATTGCACCTAGGGCGAGGTGCAAATTGAAATTGTGAATATTCCAAAATTTATGAATTTTCCAAAATTTATGAATTTTCCAAAATTTATGAATTTTCCAAAATTTGTAAGTTTATTTTAGCTGTGTCACTTTTTGCGGCGGCCTCTTTAATTTTCGATTTCCCCAGCCTCTATAATTTTCATTTGCGATTTCCCCAGACAAAAAAATTATATATAGGTAGGGGAAATCGCAAATGAAAATTATAAAGGATGGGGAGATCGCAAATGAAAATTATAGAGGCTGGGAAATCAAAAATGAAAATTATAAAGGATGGGGAAATCGCAAATGAAAATTATAGAGGCCACCACAAAAAGTGACACAGCTAAAATAAAACGACGAAAAAGTGACACAGCTAAAATAAAAAAACCCGAAAAATTGAAATTGCACCTAGGGCTAGGTGCAAATTGAAATTGTGAAATTGAAATTGCAAATTGAAATTGTGAATTTTCCAAAATTTATGAATTTTCCAAAATTTATGAATTTTCCAAAATTTATGAATTTTCCAAAATTTATGAATTTTCCAAAATTTGTAAGTTTATTTTAGCTGTGTCACTTTTTGCGGCGGCCTCTTTAATTTTCGATTTCCCCAGCCTCTATAATTTTCATTTGCGATTTCCCCAGACAAAAAAAATTATATATAGGTAGGGGAAATCGCAAATGAAAATTATAAAGGATGGGGAGATCGCAAATGAAAATTATAGAGGCTGGGAAATCAAAAATGAAAATTATAAAGGATGGGGAAATCGCAAATGAGAATTATAGAGGCCACCACAAAAAGTGACACAGCTAAAATAAAACGACGAAAAAGTGACACAGCTAAAATAAAAAAACCCGAAAAATTGAAATTGCACCTAGGGCTAGGTGCAAATTGAAATTGTGAAATTGAAATTGCAAATTGAAATTGTGAATTTTCCAAAATTTATGAATTTTCCAAAATTTATGAATTTTCCAAAATTTATGAATTTTCCAAAATTTATGAATTTTCCAAAATTTATGAATTTTCCAAAATTTATGAATTTTCCAAAATTTATGAATTTTCCAAAATTTATGAATTTTCCAAAATTTATGAATTTTCCAAAATTTATGAATTTTCCAAAATTTGTAAGTTTATTTTAGCTGTGTCACTTTTTGTGGCGGCCTCTATAATTTTCATTTGCGATTTCCCCAGCCTTTATAATTTTCATTTTTGATTTCCCAGACTCTATAATTTTCATTTGCGATTTCCCCATCCTTTATAATTTTCATTTTTGATTTCCCAGCCTCTATAATTTTCATTTGCGATTTCCCCATCCTTTATAATTTTCATTTGCGATTTCCCCTACCTATATATAATTTTTTTTGGCTGGGGAAATCGCAAATGAAAATTATAGAGGCTGGGGAAATCGAAAATTAAAGAGGCCGCCGCAAAAAGTGACACAGCTAAAATAAACTTACAAATTTTGGAAAATTCATAAATTTTGGAAAATTCATAAATTTTGGAAAATTCATAAATTTTGGAAAATTCATAAATTTTGGAAAATTCATAAATTTTGGAAAATTCATAAATTTTGGAAAATTCATAAATTTTGGAAAATTCACAATTTCAATTTGCAATTTCAATTTCACAATTTCAATTTGCACCTAGCCCTAGGTGCAATTTCAATTTTTCGGGTTTTTTTATTTTAGCTGTGTCACTTTTTCGTCGTTTTATTTTAGCTGTGTCACTTTTTGTGGTGGCCTCTATAATTTTCATTTGCGATTTCCCCTACCTATATATAATTTTTTTTGGCTGGGGAAATCGCAAATGAAAATTATAGAGGCTGGGGAAATCGAAAATTAAAGAGGCCGCCGCAAAAAGAGACACAGCTAAAATAAACTTACAAATTTTGGAAAATTCATAAATTTTGGAAAATTCATAAATTTTGGAAAATTCATAAATTTTGGAAAATTCATAAATTTTGGAAAATTCATAAATTTTGGAAAATTCATAAATTTTGGAAAATTCATAAATTTTGGAATATTCACAATTTCAATTTGCACCTCGCCCTAGGTGCAATTTCAATTTTTCGGGTTTTTTTTTATTTTAGCTGTGTCACTTTTTCGTCGTTTTATTTTAGCTGTGTCACTTTTTGTGGCGGCCTCTATAATTTTCATTTGCGATTTCCCCAGCCTTTATAATTTTCATTTTTGATTTCCCAGACTCTATAATTTTCATTTGCGATTTCCCCATCCTTTATAATTTTCATTTTTGATTTCCCAGCCTCTATAATTTTCATTTGCGATTTCTCCATCCTTTATAATTTTCATTTGCGATTTCCCCTACCTATATATAATTTTTTTTGGCTGGGGAAATCGCAAATGAAAATTATAGAGGCTGGGGAAATCGAAAATTAAAGAGGCCGCCGCAAAAAGTGACACAGCTAAAATAAACTTACAAATTTTGGAAAATTCATAAATTTTGGAAAATTCATAAATTTTGGAAAATTCATAAATTTTGGAATATTCACAATTTCAATTTGCACCTAGCCCTAGGTGCAATTTCAATTTTTCGGGTTTTTTTTTTATTTTAGCTGTGTCACTTTTTCGTCGTTTTATTTTAGCTGTGTCACTTTTTGTGGCGGCCTCTATAATTTTCATTTGCGATTTCCCCAGCCTTTATAATTTTCATTTTTGATTTCCCAGACTCTATAATTTTCATTTGCGATTTCCCCATCCTTTATAATTTTCATTTTTGATTTCCCAGCCTCTATAATTTTCATTTGCGATTTCCCCATCCTTTATAATTTTCATTTGCGATTTCCCCTACCTATATATAATTTTTTTTGGCTGGGGAAATCGCAAATGAAAATTATAGAGGCTGGGGAAATCGAAAATTAAAGAGGCCGCCGCAAAAAGTGACACAGCTAAAATAAACTTACAAATTTTGGAAAATTCATAAATTTTGGAAAATTCATAAATTTTGGAAAATTCATAAATTTTGGAAAATTCATAAATTTTGGAAAATTCATAAATTTTGGAAAATTCATAAATTTTGGAAAATTCATAAATTTTGGAAAATTCATAAATTTTGGAAAATTCACAATTTCAATTTGCAATTTCAATTTCACAATTTCAATTTGCACCTAGCCCTAGGTGCAATTTCAATTTTTCGGGTTTTTTTTATTTTAGCTGTGTCACTTTTTCGTCGTTTTATTTTAGCTGTGTCACTTTTTGTGGTGGCCTCTATAATTTTCATTTGCGATTTCCCCATCCTTTATAATTTTCATTTTTGATTTCCCAGCCTCTATAATTTTCATTTGCGATCTCCCCATCCTTTATAATTTTCATTTGCGATTTCCCCTACCTATATATAATTTTTTTTGTCTGGGGAAATCGCAAATGAAAATTATAGAGGCTGGGGAAATCGAAAATTAAAGAGGCCGCCGCAAAAAGTGACACAGCTAAAATAAACTTACAAATTTTGGAAAATTCATAAATTTTGGAAAATTCATAAATTTTGGAATATTCACAATTTCAATTTGCACCTCGCCCTAGGTGCAATTTCAATTTTTCGGGTTTTTTTTTATTTTAGCTGTGTCACTTTTTCGTCGTTTTATTTTAGCTGTGTCACTTTTTGTGGCGGCCTCTATAATTTTCATTTGCGATTTCCCCAGCCTTTATAATTTTCATTTTTGATTTCCCAGACTCTATAATTTTCATTTGCGATTTCCCCATCCTTTATAATTTTCATTTTTGATTTCCCAGCCTCTATAATTTTCATTTGCGATTTCTCCATCCTTTATAATTTTCATTTGCGATTTCCCCTACCTATATATAATTTTTTTTGGCTGGGGAAATCGCAAATGAAAATTATAGAGGCTGGGGAAATCGAAAATTAAAGAGGCCGCCGCAAAAAGTGACACAGCTAAAATAAACTTACAAATTTTGGAAAATTCATAAATTTTGGAAAATTCATAAATTTTGGAAAATTCATAAATTTTGGAATATTCACAATTTCAATTTGCACCTAGCCCTAGGTGCAATTTCAATTTTTCGGGTTTTTTTTTTATTTTAGCTGTGTCACTTTTTCGTCGTTTTATTTTAGCTGTGTCACTTTTTGTGGCGGCCTCTATAATTTTCATTTGCGATTTCCCCAGCCTTTATAATTTTCATTTTTGATTTCCCAGACTCTATAATTTTCATTTGCGATTTCCCCATCCTTTATAATTTTCATTTTTGATTTCCCAGCCTCTATAATTTTCATTTGCGATTTCCCCATCCTTTATAATTTTCATTTGCGATTTCCCCTACCTATATATAATTTTTTTTGGCTGGGGAAATCGCAAATGAAAATTATAGAGGCTGGGGAAATCGAAAATTAAAGAGGCCGCCGCAAAAAGTGACACAGCTAAAATAAACTTACAAATTTTGGAAAATTCATAAATTTTGGAAAATTCATAAATTTTGGAAAATTCATAAATTTTGGAAAATTCATAAATTTTGGAAAATTCATAAATTTTGGAAAATTCATAAATTTTGGAAAATTCATAAATTTTGGAAAATTCATAAATTTTGGAAAATTCACAATTTCAATTTGCAATTTCAATTTCACAATTTCAATTTGCACCTAGCCCTAGGTGCAATTTCAATTTTTCGGGTTTTTTTATTTTAGCTGTGTCACTTTTTCGTCGTTTTATTTTAGCTGTGTCACTTTTTGTGGTGGCCTCTATAATTTTCATTTGCGATTTCCCCTACCTATATATAATTTTTTTTGGCTGGGGAAATCGCAAATGAAAATTATAGAGGCTGGGGAAATCGAAAATTAAAGAGGCCGCCGCAAAAAGAGACACAGCTAAAATAAACTTACAAATTTTGGAAAATTCATAAATTTTGGAAAATTCATAAATTTTGGAAAATTCATAAATTTTGGAAAATTCATAAATTTTGGAAAATTCATAAATTTTGGAAAATTCATAAATTTTGGAAAATTCATAAATTTTGGAAAATTCATAAATTTTGGAAAATTCATAAATTTTGGAAAATTCATAAATTTTGGAAAATTCATAAATTTTGGAAAATTCATAAATTTTGGAAAATTCATAAATTTTGGAAAATTCATAAATTTTGGAAAATTCATAAATTTTGGAAAATTCATAAATTTTGGAAAATTCATAAATTTTGGAAAATTCACAATTTCAATTTGCAATTTCAATTTCACAATTTCAATTTGCACCTAGCCCTAGGTGCAATTTCAATTTTTCGGGTTTTTTTATTTTAGCTGTGTCACTTTTTCGTCGTTTTATTTTAGCTGTGTCACTTTTTGTGGTGGCCTCTATAATTTTCATTTGCGATTTCCCCATCCTTTATAATTTTCATTTTTGATTTCCCAGCCTCTATAATTTTCATTTGCGATCTCCCCATCCTTTATAATTTTCATTTGCGATTTCCCCTACCTATATATAATTTTTTTTGTCTGGGGAAATCGCAAATGAAAATTATAGAGGCTGGGGAAATCGAAAATTAAAGAGGCCGCCGCAAAAAGTGACACAGCTAAAATAAACTTACAAATTTTGGAAAATTCATAAATTTTGGAAAATTCATAAATTTTGGAAAATTCATAAATTTTGGAAAATTCATAAATTTTGGAAAATTCATAAATTTTGGAAAATTCATAAATTTTGGAAAATTCATAAATTTTGGAAAATTCATAAATTTTGGAAAATTCACAATTTCAATTTGCAATTTCAATTTCACAATTTCAATTTGCACCTAGCCCTAGGTGCAATTTCAATTTTTCGGGTTTTTTTTATTTTAGCTGTGTCACTTTTTCGTCGTTTTATTTTAGCTGTGTCACTTTTTGTGGTGGCCTCTATAATTTTCATTTGCGATTTCCCCATCCTTTATAAGTTTCATTTTTGATTTCCCAGCCTCTATAATTTTCATTTGCGATCTCCCCATCCTTTATAATTTTCATTTGCGATTTCCCCTACCTATATAAATTTTTTTTTGTCTGGGGAAATCGCAAATGAAAATTATAGAGGCTGGGGAAATCGAAAATTAAAGAGGCCGCCGCAAAAAGAGACACAGCTAAAATAAACTTACAAATTTTGGAAAATTCATAAATTTTGGAAAATTCATAAATTTTGGAAAATTCATAAATTTTGGAAAATTCATAAATTTTGGAAAATTCATAAATTTTGGAAAATTCATAAATTTTGGAAAATTCATAAATTTTGGAAAATTCATAAATTTTGGAAAATTCACAATTTCAATTTGCAATTTCAATTTCACAATTTCAATTTGCACCTAGCCCTAGGTGCAATTTCAATTTTTCGGGTTTTTTTATTTTAGCTGTGTCACTTTTTCGTCGTTTTATTTTAGCTGTGTCACTTTTTGTGGTGGCCTCTATAATTTTCATTTGCGATTTCCCCATCCTTTATAATTTTCATTTTTGATTTCCCAGCCTCTATAATTTTCATTTGCGATCTCCCCATCCTTTATAATTTTCATTTGCGATTTCCCCTACCTATATATAATTTTTTTTGTCTGGGGAAATCGCAAATGAAAATTATAGAGGCTGGGGAAATCGAAAATTAAAGAGGCCGCCGCAAAAAGTGACACAGCTAAAATAAACTTACAAATTTTGGAAAATTCATAAATTTTGGAAAATTCATAAATTTTGGAAAATTCATAAATTTTGGAAAATTCATAAATTTTGGAAAATTCATAAATTTTGGAAAATTCATAAATTTTGGAAAATTCATAAATTTTGGAAAATTCATAAATTTTGGAAAATTCATAAATTTTGGAAAATTCATAAATTTTGGAAAATTCATAAATTTTGGAAAATTCATAAATTTTGGAAAATTCATAAATTTTGGAAAATTCATAAATTTTGGAAAATTCATAAATTTTGGAAAATTCATAAATTTTGGAAAATTCATAAATTTTGGAAAATTCATAAATTTTGGAAAATTCATAAATTTTGGAAAATTCATAAATTTTGGAAAATTCATAAATTTTGGAAAATTCATAAATTTTGGAAAATTCATAAATTTTGGAAAATTCATAAATTTTGGAAAATTCATAAATTTTGGAAAATTCATAAATTTTGGAAAATTCATAAATTTTGGAAAATTCATAAATTTTGGAAAATTCATAAATTTTGGAAAATTCACAATTTCAATTTGCAATTTCAATTTCACAATTTCAATTTGCACCTAGCCCTAGGTGCAATTTCAATTTTTCGGGTTTTTTTATTTTAGCTGTGTCACTTTTTCGTCGTTTTATTTTAGCTGTGTCACTTTTTGTGGTGGCCTCTATAATTTTCATTTGCGATTTCCCCATCCTTTATAATTTTCATTTTTGATTTCCCAGCCTCTATAATTTTCATTTGCGATCTCCCCATCCTTTATAATTTTCATTTGCGATTTCCCTTACCTATATATAATTTTTTTTGTCTGGGGAAATCGCAAATGAAAATTATAGAGGCTGGGGAAATCGAAAATTAAAGAGGACGCCGCAAAAAGTGACACAGCTAAAATAAACTTACAAATTTTGGAAAATTCATAAATTTTGGAAAATTCATAAATTTTGGAAAATTCATAAATTTTGGAAAATTCATAAATTTTGGAAAATTCATAAATTTTGGAAAATTCATAAATTTTGGAAAATTCATAAATTTTGGAAAATTCATAAATTTTGGAAAATTCATAAATTTTGGAAAATTCATAAATTTTGGAAAATTCATAAATTTTGGAAAATTCATAAATTTTGGAAAATTTACAATTTCAATTTGCAATTTCAATTTCACAATTTCAATTTGCACCTAGCCCTAGGTGCAATTTCAATTTTTCGGGTTTTTTTATTTTAGCTGTGTCACTTTTTCGTCGTTTTATTTTAGCTGTGTCACTTTTTGTGGTGGCCTCTATAATTTTCATTTGCGATTTCCCCATCCTTTATAATTTTCATTTTTGATTTCCCAGCCTCTATAATTTTCATTTGCGATCTCCCCATCCTTTATAATTTTCATTTGCGATTTCCCTTACCTATATATAATTTTTTTTGTCTGGGGAAATCGCAAATGAAAATTATAGAGGCTGGGGAAATCGAAAATTAAAGAGGCCGCCGCAAAAAGTGACACAGCTAAAATAAACTTACAAATTTTGGAAAATTCATAAATTTTGGAAAATTCATAAATTTTGGAAAATTCATAAATTTTGGAAAATTCATAAATTTTGGAAAATTCATAAATTTTGGAAAATTCATAAATTTTGGAAAATTCATAAATTTTGGAAAATTCATAAATTTTGGAAAATTCATAAATTTTGGAAAATTCATAAATTTTGGAAAATTCATAAATTTTGGAAAATTCACAATTTCAATTTGCAATTTCAATTTCACAATTTCAATTTGCACCTAGCCCTAGGTGCAATTTCAATTTTTCGGGTTTTTTTTATTTTAGCTGTGTCACTTTTTCGTCGTTTTATTTTAGCTGTGTCACTTTTTGTGGTGGCCTCTATAATTTTCATTTGCGATTTCCCCATCCTTTATAATTTTCATTTTTGATTTCCCAGCCTCTATAATTTTCATTTGCGATCTCCCCATCCTTTATAATTTTCATTTGCGATTTCCCCTACCTATATATAATTTTTTTTGTCTGGGGAAATCGCAAATGAAAATTATAGAGGCTGGGGAAATCGAAAATTAAAGAGGCCGCCGCAAAAAGTGACACAGCTAAAATAAACTTACAAATTTTGGAAAATTCATAAATTTTGGAAAATTCATAAATTTTGGAAAATTCATAAATTTTGGAAAATTCATAAATTTTGGAAAATTCATAAATTTTGGAAAATTCATAAATTTTGGAAAATTCATAAATTTTGGAAAATTCATAAATTTTGGAAAATTCATAAATTTTGGAAAATTCATAAATTTTGGAAAATTCATAAATTTTGGAAAATTCATAAATTTTGGAAAATTCACAATTTCAATTTGCAATTTCAATTTCACAATTTCAATTTGCACCTAGCCCTAGGTGCAATTTCAATTTTTCGGGTTTTTTTATTTTAGCTTTGTCACTTTTTCGTCGTTTTATTTTAGCTGTGTCACTTTTTGTGGTGGCCTCTATAATTTTCATTTGCGATTTCCCCATCCTTTATAATTTTCATTTTTGATTTCCCAGCCTCTATAATTTTCATTTGCGATCTCCCCATCCTTTATAATTTTCATTTGCGATTTCCCTTACCTATATATAATTTTTTTTGTCTGGGGAAATCGCAAATGAAAATTATAGAGGCTGGGGAAATCGAAAATTAAAGAGGCCGCCGCAAAAAGTGACACAGCTAAAATAAACTTACAAATTTGGAAAATTCATAAATTTTGGAAAATTCATAAATTTTGGAAAATTCATAAATTTTGGAAAATTCATAAATTTTGGAAAATTCATAAATTTTGGAAAATTCATAAATTTTGGAAAATTCATAAATTTTGGAAAATTCACAATTTCAATTTGCAATTTCAATTTCACAATTTCAATTTGCACCTAGCCCTCGGTGCAATTTCAATTTTTCGGGTTTTTTTTATTTTAGCTGTGTCACTTTTTCGTCGTTTTATTTTAGCTGTGTCACTTTTTGTGGTGGCCTCTATAATTTTCATTTGCGATTTCCCCATCCTTTATAATTTTCATTTTTGATTTCCCAGCCTCTATAATTTTCATTTGCGATCTCCCCATCCTTTATAATTTTCATTTGCGATTTCCCCTACCTATATATAATTTTTTTTGTCTGGGGAAATCGCAAATGAAAATTATAGAGGCTGGGGAAATCGAAAATTAAAGAGGCCGCCGCAAAAAGTGACACAGCTAAAATAAACTTACAAATTTTGGAAAATTCATAAATTTTGGAAAATTCATAAATTTTGGAAAATTCATAAATTTTGGAAAATTCATAAATTTTGGAAAATTCATAAATTTTGGAAAATTCATAAATTTTGGAAAATTCATAAATTTTGGAAAATTCATAAATTTTGGAAAATTCATAAATTTTGGAAAATTCATAAATTTTGGAAAATTCATAAATTTTGGAAAATTCACAATTTCAATTTGCAATTTCAATTTCACAATTTCAATTTGCACCTAGCCCTAGGTGCAATTTCAATTTTTCGGGTTTTTTTATTTTAGCTTTGTCACTTTTTCGTCGTTTTATTTTAGCTGTGTCACTTTTTGTGGTGGCCTCTATAATTTTCATTTGCGATTTCCCCATCCTTTATAATTTTCATTTTTGATTTCCCAGCCTCTATAATTTTCATTTGCGATCTCCCCATCCTTTATAATTTTCATTTGCGATTTCCCTTACCTATATATAATTTTTTTTGTCTGGGGAAATCGCAAATGAAAATTATAGAGGCTGGGGAAATCGAAAATTAAAGAGGCCGCCGCAAAAAGTGACACAGCTAAAATAAACTTACAAATTTTGGAAAATTCATAAATTTTGGAAAATTCATAAATTTTGGAAAATTCATAAATTTTGGAAAATTCATAAATTTTGGAAAATTCATAAATTTTGGAAAATTCATAAATTTTGGAAAATTCATAAATTTTGGAAAATTCACAATTTCAATTTGCAATTTCAATTTCACAATTTCAATTTGCACCTAGCCCTAGGTGCAATTTCAATTTTTCGGGTTTTTTTATTTTAGCTGTGTCACTTTTTCGTCGTTTTATTATAGCTGTGTCACTTTTTGTGGTGGCCTCTATAATTTTCATTTGCGATTTCCCCATCCTTTATAATTTTCATTTTTGATTTCCCAGCCTCTATAATTTTCATTTGCGATCTCCCCATCCTTTATAATTTTCATTTGCGATTTCCCTTACCTATATATAATTTTTTTTGTCTGGGGAAATCGCAAATGAAAATTATAGAGGCTGGGGAAATCGAAAATTAAAGAGGCCGCCGCAAAAAGTGACACAGCTAAAATAAACTTACAAATTTTGGAAAATTCATAAATTTTGGAAAATTCTTAAATTTTGGAAAATTCATAAATTTTGGAAAATTCATAAATTTTGGAATATTCACAATTTCAATTTGCACCTCGCCCTAGGTGCAATTTCAATTTTTCGGGTTTTTTTTTATTTTAGCTGTGTCACTTTTTCGTCGTTTTATTTTAGCTGTGTCACTTTTTGTGGCGGCCTCTATAATTTTCATTTGCGATTTCCCCAGCCTTTATAATTTTCATTTTTGATTTCCCAGACTCTATAATTTTCATTTGCGATTTCCCCATCCTTTATAATTTTCATTTTTGATTTCCCAGCCTCTATAATTTTCATTTGCGATTTCTCCATCCTTTATAATTTTCATTTGCGATTTCCCCTACCTATATATAATTTTTTTTGGCTGGGGAAATCGCAAATGAAAATTATAGAGGCTGGGGAAATCGAAAATTAAAGAGGCCGCCGCAAAAAGTGACACAGCTAAAATAAACTTACAAATTTTGGAAAATTCATAAATTTTGGAAAATTCATAAATTTTGGAAAATTCATAAATTTTGGAATATTCACAATTTCAATTTGCACCTAGCCCTAGGTGCAATTTCAATTTTTCGGGTTTTTTTTATTTTAGCTTTGTCACTTTTTCGTCGTTTTATTTTAGCTGTGTCACTTTTTGTATCGGCCTCTATAATTTTCATTTGCGATTTCCCCAGCCTTTATAATTTTCATTTTTGATTTCCCAGACTCTATAATTTTCATTTGCGATTTCCCCATCCTTTATAATTTTCATTTTTGATTTCCCAGCCTCTATAATTTTCATTTGCGATTTCCCCATCCTTTATAATTTTCATTTGCGATTTCCCCTACCTATATATAATTTGTTTTGGCTGGGGAAATCGCAAATGAAAATTATAGAGGCTGGGGAAATCGAAAATTAAAGAGGCCGCCGCAAAAAGTGACACAGCTAAAATAAACTTACAAATTTTGGAAAATTCATAAATTTTGGAAAATTCATAAATTTTGGAAAATTCATAAATTTTGGAAAATTCATAAATTTTGGAAAATTCATAAATTTTGGAAAATTCATAAATTTTGGAAAATTCATAAATTTTGGAAAATTCATAAATTTTGGAAAATTCATAAATTTTGGAAAATTCACAATTTCAATTTGCGATTTCAATTTCACAATTTCAATTTGCACCTAGCCCTAGGTGCAATTTCAATTTTTCGGGTTTTTTTATTTTAGCTGTGTCACTTTTTCGTCGTTTTATTTTAGCTGTGTCACTTTTTGTGGTGGCCTCTATAATTTTCATTTGCGATTTCCCCAGCCTTTATAATTTTCATTTTTGATTTCCCAGACTCTATAATTTTCATTTGCGATTTCCCCATCCTTTATAATTTTCATTTTTGATTTCCCAGCCTCTATAATTTTCATTTGCGATTTCCCCATCCTTTATAATTTTCATTTGCGATTTCCCCTACCTATATATAATTTTTTTTGTCTGGGGAAATCGCAAATGAAAATTATAGAGGCTGGGGAAATCGAAAATTAAAGAGGCCGCCGCAAAAAGTGACACAACTAAAATAAACTTACAAATTTTGGAAAATTCATAAATTTTGGAAAATTCATAAATTTTGGAATATTCACAATTTCAATTTGCACCTCGCCCTAGGTGCAATTTCAATTTTTCGGGTTTTTTTTTTATTTTAGCTGTGTCACTTTTTCGTCGTTTTATTTTAGCTGTGTCACTTTTTGTGGCGGCCTCTATAATTTTCATTTGCGATTTCCCCAGCCTTTATAATTTTCATTTTTGATTTCCCAGACTCTATAATTTTCATTTGCGATTTCCCCATCCTTTATAATTTTCATTTTTGATTTCCCAGCCTCTATAATTTTCATTTGCGATTTCCCCATCCTTTATAATTTTCATTTGCGATTTCCCCTACCTATATATAGTTTTTTTTGTCTGGGGAAATCGCAAATGAAAATTATAGAGGCTGGGGAAATCGAAAATTAAAGAGGCCGCCGCAAAAAGTGACACAGCTAAAATAAACTTACAAATTTTGGAAAATTCATAAATTTTGGAAAATTCATAAATTTTGGAATATTCACAATTTCAATTTGCACCTAACCCTAGGTGCAATTTCAATTTTTCGGGTTTTTTTTATTTTAGCTGTGTCACTTTTTCGTCGTTTTATTTTAGCTGTGTCACTTTTTGTGGTGGCCTCTATAATTTTCATTTGCAATTTCCCCAGCCTTTATAATTTTCATTTTTGATTTCCCAGACTCTATAATTTTCATTTGCGATTTCCCCATCCTTTATAATTTTCATTTTTGATTTCCCAGCCTCTATAATTTTCATTTGCGATTTCCCCATCCTTTATAATTTTCATTTGCGATTTCCCCTACCTATATATAGTTTTTTTTGTCTGGGGAAATCGCAAATGAAAATTATAGAGGCTGGGGAAATCGAAAATTAAAGAGGCCGCCGCAAAAAGTGACACAGCTAAAATAAACTTACAAATTTTGGAAAATTCATAAATTTTGGAAAATTCATAAATTTTGGAATATTCACAATTTCAATTTGCACCTAGCCCTAGGTGCAATTTCAATTTTTCGGGTTTTTTTTATTTTAGCTGTGTCACTTTTTCGTCGTTTTATTTTAGCTGTGTCACTTTTTGTGGTGGCCTCTATAATTTTCATTTGCGATTTCCCCAGCCTTTATAATTTTCATTTTTGATTTCCCAGACTCTATAATTTTCATTTGCGATTTCCCCATCCTTTATAATTTTCATTTTTGATTTCCCAGCCTCTATAATTTTCATTTGCGATTTCCCCATCCTTTATAATTTTCATTTGCGATTTCCCCTACCTATATATAATTTTTTTTGTCTGGGGAAATCGCAAATGAAAATTATAGAGGCTGGGGAAATCGAAAATTAAAGAGGCCGCCGCAAAAAGTGACACAACTAAAATAAACTTACAAATTTTGGAAAATTCATAAATTTTGGAAAATTCATAAATTTTGGAAAATTCATAAATTTTGGAATATTCACAATTTCAATTTGCACCTCGCCCTAGGTGCAATTTCAATTTTTCGGGTTTTTTTTTATTTTAGCTGTGTCACTTTTTCGTCGTTTTATTTTAGCTGTGTCACTTTTTGTGGCGGCCTCTATAATTTTCATTTGCGATTTCCCCAGCCTTTATAATTTTCATTTTTGATTTCCCAGACTCTATAATTTTCATTTGCGATTTCCCCATCCTTTATAATTTTCATTTTTGATTTCCCAGCCTCTATAATTTTCATTTGCGATTTCCCCATCCTTTATAATTTTCATTTGCGATTTCCCCTACCTATATATAGTTTTTTTTGTCTGGGGAAATCGCAAATGAAAATTATAGAGGCTGGGGAAATCGAAAATTAAAGAGGCCGCCGCAAAAAGTGACACAGCTAAAATAAACTTACAAATTTTGGAAAATTCATAAATTTTGGAAAATTCATAAATTTTGGAATATTCACAATTTCAATTTGCACCTAGCCCTAGGTGCAATTTCAATTTTTCGGGTTTTTTTTTTATTTTAGCTGTGTCACTTTTTCGTCGTTTTATTTTAGCTGTGTCACTTTTTGTGGCGGCCTCTATAATTTTCATTTGCGATTTCCCCAGCCTTTATAATTTTCATTTTTGATTTCCCAGACTCTATAATTTTCATTTGCGATTTCCCCATCCTTTATAATTTTCATTTTTGATTTCCCAGCCTCTATAATTTTCATTTGCGATTTCTCCATCCTTTATAATTTTCATTTGCGATTTCCCCTACCTATATATAATTTTTTTTGGCTGGGGAAATCGCAAATGAAAATTATAGAGGCTGAGGAAATCGAAAATTAAAGAGGCCGCCGCAAAAAGTGACACAGCTAAAATAAACTTACAAATTTTGGAAAATTCATAAATTTTGGAAAATTCATAAATTTTGGAAAATTCATAAATTTTGGAATATTCACAATTTCAATTTGCACCTAGCCCTAGGTGCAATTTCAATTTTTCGGGTTTTTTTTTATTTTAGCTGTGTCACTTTTTCGTCGTTTTATTTTAGCTGTGTCACTTTTTGTATCGGCCTCTATAATTTTCATTTGCGATTTCCCCAGCCTTTATAATTTTCATTTTTGATTTCCCAGACTCTATAATTTTCATTTGCGATTTCCCCATCCTTTATAATTTTCATTTTTGATTTCCCAGCCTCTATAATTTTCATTTGCGATTTCCCCATCCTTTATAATTTTCATTTGCGATTTCCCCTACCTATATATAATTTTTTTTGGCTGGGGAAATCGCAAATGAAAATTATAGAGGCTGGGGATATCGAAAATTAAAGAGGCCGCCGCAAAAAGTGACACAGCTAAAATAAACTTACAAATTTTGGAAAATTCATAAATTTTGGAAAATTCATAAATTTTGGAAAATTCATAAATTTTGGAAAATTCATAAATTTTGGAAAATTCATAAATTTTGGAAAATTCATAAATTTTGGAAAATTCATAAATTTTGGAAAATTCATAAATTTTGGAAAATTCACAATTTCAATTTGCAATTTCAATTTCACAATTTCAATTTGCACCTAGCCCTAGGTGCAATTTCAATTTTTCGGGTTTTTTTATTTTAGCTGTGTCACTTTTTCGTCGTTTTATTTTAGCTGTGTCACTTTTTGTGGTGGCCTCTATAATTTTCATTTGCGATTTCCCCATCCTTTATAATTTTCATTTTTGATTTCCCAGCCTCTATAATTTTCATTTGCGATTTCCCCAGCCTTTATAATTTTCATTTTTGATTTCCCAGACTCTATAATTTTCATTTGCGATTTCCCCATCCTTTATAATTTTCATTTTTGATTTCCCAGCCTCTATAATTTTCATTTGCGATTTCCCCATCCTTTATAATTTTCATTTGCGATTTCCCCTACCTATATATAATTTTTTTGGCTGGGGAAATCGCAAATGAAAATTATAGAGGCTGGGGAAATCGAAAATTAAAGAGGCCGCCGCAAAAAGTGACACAGCTAAAATAAACTTACAAATTTTGGAAAATTCATAAATTTTGGAAAATTCATAAATTTTGGAAAATTCATAAATTTTGGAAAATTCATAAATTTTGGAAAATTCATAAATTTTGGAAAATTCACAATTTCAATTTGCAATTTCAATTTCACAATTTCAATTTGCACCTAGCCCTAGGTGCAATTTCAATTTTTCGGGTTTTTTTTTTATTTTAGCTGTGTCACTTTTTCGTCGTTTTATTTTAGCTGTGTCACTTTTTGTGGCGGCCTCTATAATTTTCATTTGCGATTTCCCCAGCCTTTATAATTTTCATTTTTGATTTCCCAGACTCTATAATTTTCATTTGCGATTTCCCCATCCTTTATAATTTTCATTTTTGATTTCCCAGCCTCTATAATTTTCATTTGCGATTTCCCCATCCTTTATAATTTTCATTTGCGATTTCCCCTACCTATATATAATTTTTTTGGCTGGGGAAATCGAAAATTAAAGAGGCCGCCGCAAAAAGTGACACAGCTAAAATAAACTTACAAATTTTGGAAAATTCATAAATTTTGGAAAATTCATAAATTTTGGAAAATTCATAAATTTTGGAAAATTCATAAATTTTGGAAAATTCATAAATTTTGGAAAATTCATAAATTTTGGAAAATTCATAAATTTTGGAAAATTCATAAATTTTGGAAAATTCATAAATTTTGGAAAATTCATAAATTTTGGAAAATTCATAAATTTTGGAAAATTCATAAATTTTGGAAAATTCATAAATTTTGGAAAATTCATAAATTTTGGAAAATTCATAAATTTTGGAAAATTCATAAATTTTGGAAAATTCATAAATTTTGGAAAATTCATAAATTTTGGAAAATTCATAAATTTTGGAAAATTCATAAATTTTGGAAAATTCATAAATTTTGGAAAATTCATAAATTTTGGAAAATTCATAAATTTTGAAAAATTCATAAATTTTGGAAAATTCATAAATTTTGGAAAATTCATAAATTTTGGAAAATTCATAAATTTTGGAAAATTCATAAATTTTGGAAAATTCATAAATTTTGGAAAATTCATAAATTTTGGAAAATTCATAAATTTTGGAAAATTCATAAATTTTGGAAAATTCATAAATTTTGGAAAATTCATAAATTTTGGAAAATTCATAAATTTTGGAAAATTCATAAATTTTGGAAAATTCATAAATTTTGGAAAATTCATAAATTTTGGAAAATTCATAAATTTTGGAAAATTCATAAATTTTGGAAAATTCATAAATTTTGGAAAATTCATAAATTTTGGAAAATTCATAAATTTTGGAAAATTCATAAATTTTGGAAAATTCATAAATTTTGGAAAATTCATAAATTTTGGAAAATTCATAAATTTTGGAAAATTCATAAATTTTGGAAAATTCATAAATTTTGGAAAATTCATAAATTTTGGAAAATTCATAAATTTTGGAAAATTCATAAATTTTGGAAAATTCATAAATTTTGGAAAATTCATAAATTTTGGAAAATTCATAAATTTTGGAAAATTCATAAATTTTGGAAAATTCATAAATTTTGGAAAAGTAAAAAAACGATTGATTTCAGCTCACAAGAAGTAACACGAACATCAATCCGCTTGCTTTGGAGGACTTTTCGTAAGTAGAAATGTTATTAGACGCCGTGTAACGCTCAGCGGACATTGCTAGTAATGATAAGACAGAACCTGTGCGGAGCAAGTTTTAAAACAAAACAAATGTTCTTATGGACCATAGATTCCATCAGAGGCTCTGTTTTAGTTAACCGGGCCCATGGGATTTAACCGGACCCATGACATTTAACCGGTCCCATGACAGCTAACCGGACCCAACGAAATTGACCGGTCCCATGACAGTTAACCGGACCCAACGAAATTAACCGGACTCATGACAATTAGCCGGACCCATGTTCAATCAAAATAATAAACCGGACCCATGACAGTTAACCGGACCCATGAAAGTTAACCGGACCCAATGAGAAAAAAATGGCAAATACGAATAAAATGGCAAATACGAAAAAAACATGAATGATTTATCGACGAAGCGAGAGAGCGCGTGGAAATGAGAGTGTGCGAGGGGTGTTAGAGCGCGCGCTCCCTTCAGTCTCGTCCGTCAAAAAGACGCTAGAGCCAAAAAGACGCTTTTCAAGAGGCTCTAGCTTCTTTCTATGAAAAGATATCAACTAGCTCTAAAAAGCAAAGTTGTTCAGCATAGTTAGCACATTACTCCTGACACGTCAGATCGTGTCAACCAAACGAACGGGCATGTGATATTCTGTAAAATTTTCAAAAACCTAAAAAATTAAATAACTCAATTTCTGCTCGCGCCGTTTTTGTATAACTACATGAGCTGTCTCCTACCGACATATGTTCATGATTCAAGTCGATATGGCACATGCCACACTTCCGTAACGTTAGTTTTATCGATCGAAATATTGTCGCTCCATAATCCGGAAAATCGATTTCCTCGAGTCAAATCAATTAGTATTCTCTAACTTAGAGTTTCTAAAATGTTTTCCGATGATATTAGTCAGTTTCGACCGCAAAAGTGCCATTTTAAAGTATCACAAACAAATGTTTCAAAAAATCGATTTTTTTTGAAAAAATCTTCACCTGAGGCCGATTTTGTTTGCACCTATTGATTTGGCTGAAAGTTGGTTTTTTAAATACATAAAATTGGTCTCTACAAAATGTGCATAGAGGGAAATTGAAGTTTTTCCGATTGCACTTTTTACGCCACTTTTCATCCTATAAAATACTGCAAAATCGAAAAATATTAAAAAGTCACGTGAAAATATAGGAATTGTGGAGAATCCATTTCTCTATTTAATGAAAAATATTAGAACTCTGTATCTCAATTTTAAAGCGAGTTATGAAATTTCTACGGAAGCACACTCGGGTGCAAAATCCGAAGGACCGTCACTTTGATACTCGCGTACTCGAAAAATAAGGCATATCTCGAAAAACGGAAAACGCTATCAAATAGAGCACGATTGAAAGTACCTTGCATTATGTTTACAGGGAAATCGAAGAGAAAAGTTTTCTAGTTCCGCATACCAAATGGTCGATTTTCTCGCGATTCCTCTCATATAGTGGATTTACCGTAAGTAACGTACAATCGCTGTTTATTGCTGTTATCCGACTGCTCCGAAATCATGTGTAAAGATGTTTTCACCTGCATTCACGTGATTAAATAGGAAGTCGCTGCTTTAAGAAGATCACTGTTCTAATTTATCTCTACCACATAACATCTCCAGAGCAATTTTCCATATTATTTTGTGCTAACTATTTATTACCTCAATTTTATTCGTTACTTCACAATTATAACAATAAAATAGGCGGGCATTAAATAAATAATCCCACTGCATGCAGTGCAATGTTGAGTGGGCGCAAAATCTGATGACATTGATTACAAAACGCAATGTTATTCCGTAGATCAGGCTCATCCGAGACATCTGCCAGCCGTTATCTCCCATGTGTTGTAATCACCGGACACGTAAGTATCAGAATGAATCCATAATTTGGCACGACAATGCAGGAAAACGTTGTTGTTAACGAGCTGCGTTATCCACAAACCGGCATTCTTTCCCGCGAGAACTCTGCAAAAGAAGAACTGGGGTGGAATATCGATTTAAATATGAATCGTGCTCTGAAAGAAAATGCATGCAAATATGAATCAACTCACTGCTCTTTGACATTTGGAGGGCACGCTGGTCTGGGATATTCTTCTGCACGAGAGACGCCTGCGGGAGGAGAGACTGGATCGAGTGGGAGTGGAACACAACCACACTTATTCGGTGCTTAAATAGAATTATGATGAATTTTTTAATAATGTTTATAATAATACATTTACCTTCATCTGCCCAATACGCACAGGTTGCTGCGTAGATAGGCTCGTCGATTACTTTCTCGCCGTTATAAATGTATTGGAACACATAAGAATATCTAGCACTGTCCCATATAATCTGATTTCCGAGGTCGTTCGCGAACGTCCGATATGTCCCATTAGGAAAGATGACACTGAGATTTGAGTAATCCGTTATTATAATTGGACATTGACAATATTTTGATATTTGAATCAAAAACATTTAAAAATACTTTTTCATCATTGCATGCGACTGAAATTTCATTATGATACGATTTTAAAAGGATAAAAAACCTTATCACGCCTGTCACGTAAGGATCGAGTCAAATCAAAGGGGGCCTGGTACATTTTGTGACCCCTCAATATTATTTCAGTTTTGGGTAGCCATTAGGGTCCCTTACAAGATAGCGTCGCGCTTTTTCTCCAGAGATCGATTTCCTCGACGATAGACGACGTCGAAGTTGGCGGGGGCAAGAAGGAGGGCCTCTTTGGAGCTCTGTATCTTTATTCAAAATGAGTATACCGGAAAATTTCCAACAGATGATCTGTGCAGGATCATCTGGAGAACAACTCTATGTAATTGGGCCCACGATATCACCTAAACTAATTAGTCCAACTAATTAAAACTTTTAATTTTAATTGTGTTTTCGGGCCCAGGATAATCTCAACGCCATGTTCTAGAGCTCGTCAAGACAAATCGAATGATATGCTGAACTATGTGATTTATTTTGCATCTCTGCCTTTCATAGCCGAAAAACTATTTCGCACAACCCCACGCGTGACTTCTTGTTGTGTGAGAGAGAGCGAGAGATGCGCCGTCCCACAGTTAATGTGTCCACGGGCTCTTCCCTCCAAGTCCACAGCATAGCTGAGTCGGTAACATGATAGCCCGACTTTTTAACAGTAGTGGGTTCAATTCCATTTTTCGTCCAGAAGTTTTGCACATTTTTTGCTGAATCCCAATAGGCATTGTTATTGAATTGGAACTTTTTTACAAATAGCACAGCTGGATCAGCGCTTGACACCCGAGGTGTTTGAGTAGTCACTGATCCGCATTTTGTGCACGAGAGAGGAAAATGACCGACATCTTGTTCGACCCCTGATTCAGACGTAAAAATATATATTTTAATCACATTATTAGAGCTAGTCGTTTTCTCATTCTTAACTCCCTCTTTCTCTCTCTTCAACAAATACACGACGATCGAGATTCAGCAAAAAAATGTGCAAAACTTCTGGACGAAAAATGGAATTGAACCCACTACTTTTAAAAGACGGGCTATCATGTTACCGACTGAGCTATGCTGTCGACATGGAGGGAAGAGCCCGTGGACACATGAACTGTGGGACGGCGGGTCTCTCGCTCTCTCTCTCTCACAACAAGAGGTCACGCGTGGGGTTGTGCGAAATAGTTTTTCGGCTATGAAAGGCATAGATGCAAAATAAATCACATAGTTCAGCATATCATTCGATTTGTCTTGACGAGCTCTAGAACATGGCGTTGAGATTATCCTGGGCCCGAAAACACAATTAAAATTAAAAGTTTTAATTAGTTGGACTAATTAGTTTAGATGATATCGTGGGCCCAATTACATAGAGTTGTTCTCCAGATGAATCCGGCACAGATCATCTGTTGGAAATTTTCCGGTATACTCATTTTGAAGAAAGATACAGAGCTCCAAAGAGGCCCTCCTTCTTGCCCCCGCCAACTTCGACGTCGTCTATCGTCGAGGAAATCGATCTCTGGGGAAAAAGCGCGACGCTATCTTGTAAGGGACCCTAATGGCTACCCAAAACTGTGTCAAACTCATTTTCGACTTTTTGAATGTACCAGCGTTTATTCGATCCTTACGTGGCAGGCGTGTTATAACGATAAAAAACCTTATAACGTATAGCCTAGGTTGTGTCTCTCCTCCCAGTGGTCTTGTTGGACATATCATCTTCCTTCCTATACTTTCATTGATCTTTTCTGGTTGCAGAGTTGCTCCAGCCAGACAAGGATCGTTCACGTAGTAAGTCGTGGGGCCGTCACCTGGAAAAATTGGGAACTGTAAAAAATCATAATATAGATACATCAAACAGACAATGTGCTGTAAATAATTTCCCAGATACTTTCTATTTAGCAGAATATTTGATTCATCACAACCAAATGTACTGACTTGTGCAATATGTCTCCTTCTTGGCCGAATAAGTAAACTGCATTGAGCAGGTATCGAGAGTGGGGGATCCCAACAATGAACACAGCTTCGTCGATAAAGCAAAGGATACTCCAGTGCACCAAAAGTGATAAGTTTATCAAACTGATATCGTGATTTGAATTCGTTTTAAATTTGACATCTTACATTGACGTCCTTCAGGCATACAATTCTGCATTCCCTTTCCGTTGTCATCACTGTCCCAGAAATGAGTTGGAGTGCAGCAGTAGTTGCAACTGGCTTGAAACATGTAGGAGCTATCTAGGGAAGTTTAAATTTTCTTTACCAATAAACTCAGTTTACCATTTATGCTTACAAAACTTTTCAGCTAGTTCTTTACGAAGTAAGATCTAGATACATTATACAAGTAAACACTTGCCTTCTGAATCACAAATATTGAGAAATAAAGTAGTCGCAGAATCATTGTTGTTGAAGCTCGCGTGAAGTCTGATCATTTAGGGGGCGTTTCGTCGGCCATTTGACTCCATTGTTAGAATAACGCCTATGAATGGCCCAAATTATTGTTGCTATGCGATGGAGAAAGTCAGGAAGGGACATACGTTAGAAGACCACTACAATTTAGTATAGCGAACTCAACAAACTGATCCTCCAGACATGATTTTTTTCTGGGCAGCTTTATCTGTACAGGGAATTAGAGTTTCATACATCACATCTGCTTCTCACTCTTTCTCTTCGATCGAACATCTAAAAAGAAATGTCAGAATTCAATTGCAGCTGTGAATGAATATATATTGTCTAATCTATATAGTATTTTTCTTGCTCTCATACATTGGTGCGTTGACATTAAATATTAACACACGACTAAAAGGTCGACATATCGAGAGCTAAATAGATACTAAAGGATATATCTTTCTGCTTATTTCGAAGGTGCATAAGTTGAGAGGATTTCATTGTGACTGGATGTGAATCATGCTGGCTCGTGCCTATCTGCTCAACTTTCCTCTAGAGTGAGTAAGTAAAAAAGAGAAAAACGCTCTCACTAATCACCCCTCCCTCGAGAATTTACCGGGAAGCTAAACAATTTGTGATCGATCATAATCCAAATGACTTTTGTTTGTGTCTCTATTTTGTGGTCGTCTAGGTCGAATTGTTTCTTGAAGCATGTGAGTGGGCGAAGTTGGATGCTACGCAACTCTTTTTCTCTTCTTCCCAATTTCGTTAGGAGAGACAAAAAAGAAGACGGAAATAACAATTACATTTAGTAAAGCTTCTCCTCCTCATTCTTTCATGTGGTTCATCAATTACACTAAAACAGTAGATATACAAACATTTCGAAATGATTATGATATATTCGTTCATATATAACAATATGATGATATGTATTTCGTGGTTAAGTTTACATGCACTTTCACCAATTCTTCGTGATAATTCCATTGTGTACGTCATACAAATATTTTCCGGTCGTCAGGTTGGTAGAGAAAATGCGATTCTCCCGAAATCTTTTTCTCCTGTCATAAAAAAAATCAAAATAAAAAGAATTAGAAGATAACCTGTATCGTAGCAAAAATATTGTTGGCATCGAAATTCCCTGCAGATAAACCATATTTATCGTATCCTGAAATGATCATCGTAGCTCGGGTTAGAGGCGATCCGATTTCACTTCGAATATGGGATAAGTTGCCTGATCCAAATTAAGAAACAAGTAGACGAAATATCCGAAAGCGCCCGCCATAGTGATTGAAGTGTGAGATCTGATAATTATTTTCATTGCAGTGGATTTAAAGAAGGCGTCCCACAAATGATTACAACCTTTTATTTCCCCCGATGTTAGACGTTTGATTTCTCTTATCAGAAGACGGTGAAACACAAATGAACGCGCGGTTTCCCTCGCGCACCCTCCTCTTTTCCCATTATCTCTCTCCCTTTCTCTGACTTCTTTTCCCAAAATTCCAACTCCCACCGCGAAAAGATTGCAGGTTCAATGTGAGATACTGTACGAATTCTAGTCGTTTTGGACAGTTTATTAAACATAACTTTCTTCAAACTAAAAACTGAAACATCCGATTTTCGAGGCTCTCATCGGGTATTCGATCCCCATTGCCCCACAGTGAGAACTCAGTTGACCAAATATTCGTGGGACACCTTCTTTAACCATTAGATTACATAATGACAGGAAGAAGTAGCTCGAGCATGTGAATATTCTCGTTGAGCTGGTACCTGAATTATAATTTGTTCACTCTACTTCCTGTACCTCAAACTAATAATAAAATATAATGTGGCGAATGTGAGAGGAGTTAGTCTTACATAATGTGACAAAGAGTTTTGTTGAAGTAAACTGAGAACAATGGAACATAAATGGTATTCTAGGCAACTTCATTTTCTTGTATTTGTCATAATATTCTCATCAACGCTAATGAGTACTCCACCCACCTCTCACTGAGCGATGATCCAGATGCCTCTTTTGATTTTCTCATTTTCCTGTTTTTATTGAGTAATCGTGTGTAGAAGTAAATTGTGAACAGTTCGGTGAGAAATAGCATTCCCTACAAACGTCCTCTTTCCAGAATTTTTGTATCGGCATAATGAGAAAATGACTTGCCGTAACAACAGTTTGTTCATTCTTGCCTCCGATTGAGACTACTGTACAGTGGGGAACCCGTGTCGGAAAAGAATACACATAGATATCAACAAAAACAAAAATCGACGTTATCAGTATCTGAAAGGACGATACCATGGTTGCTCTCTGGTCGATTCATTACTGTAATGCACCCACATGAAGAAAAACAAATTTCACTCCGCTTGAATTTGAGGACGTTTCATAAGTAGAAAGATTCTTAAGCGCAGTGAATCTTTCTGCTGACATAGCGAGCAAAGAGAAAACCGAGCCTCAAATTGCAGTGTGTTAAGTGCACATAATCACATTAAAACAAACCTCCAATTCCGAGAAGTGTGGGAAGAATTCTGTTCATGCATTCTGATGAAGAGAGAAGAAGGTCAGACGGTTCGCTGAAAATATTTTTCATAATTATTTCTGGCTGAATAAACTCACTCCATAGTGAGAAGTGTTCGCGCTGTGCTCAAACTCTGAAGAAAAGTCGACAAACACAGCAGAAATGTCCAGAAGCCGTGAAAGTTCATAAGAATTTTTAGAGATCCATGAGCAACAAATTTTCTGAAATTGAAATTGTTCAAGGGAAACAAAAATTATTTTAATAACTTTTTATTCAGCTCTAATGCGAAAAGAGCAAGAATGCCAATTCCCGAAGTGAAAACTCGAAAGTAGATTATCTAAAATATCGTCGAGTCAACGAAGAAACTATTCTTGAAAACTAACCAGTCGGAAATACGAGCAGTAGGCAATCAAATTTGCCCATTCAGTTTCATTCATTGTTGATACAATAGAGATCTAAAGAGAACTAACTAGCAAGGCTCTGTCTGGCAAATAAATATGAGATAAGAGAGGGAGAAAGTCACTGGGGACCGCGATATGAATTGTTGATGTGGTATCGTATGATATGGGATAGTAGACACGGTCTCCATTGACAACTTATAAGTAGTCTTCATCGAATATGGCATTTACATAGGGCGATGCTATCATATTCTGACCTTTTTACCCGTATGTTAGATTTGCAAGTTCGGTACTCGCCTCCTTCTTAACGGGAGATCACTCAAATATCTGAGTAGGTGCAGAGTGCCCGAAAAAATAAAGCTCCACGCTTTAATTGGAGGATAAATCACGCCACATTACCATAGAACGCCCAAAACCTCCAGAAAAGGGTTGATAGAGACTGTATGCAGAAAGAAGAATCGCATTATTTCCACATCTACTTTAGAACAAGGCGTTACGATCTGAGTAAAACAACTGCATAAGCTTGGAGATGGCGTTTTTTTTAGGGAATTCGAATTCGTTCACATTTACGGAAGATGATAGCAAAACTCCGTGAACTCTTTGTAGCATTCAGGGTTGGGTTATTGGTATATTGAAATTGCAGTAATTTTGATGGACAAAACACATTGTTATAAAATGTGCATTTCCCTAATTCAATCCTCTATTTCAACTTCCAATCTCATTCCACCATTCATTGTCATCTCTCTTCATTCTCATTGGAGGTCGTCGATGATTCTCTTCTCCCTCTTCTTTCTCTTCTTTATTTTTCCTTCGTCTCAATCGTATGAAGTCGATTGGAATGGAAATGTAGGTTTATTTTGTTTTGTTATCACTAAAAGCTAACAATCTGAATGTTGTAGGTTTGCTTCTTTCTGATGAAGTGCTCGGGCGGTGGGAGTTCACTGCAGAAGCAGATGAGACAGTTTCATCATGCCAATTATATCAAAGTATATTTGGATGAGGAATCTCATGATTGCGAGGATGATGAGCTGGTAATGGCAGTTGCAGTGAAGTACGGTACTTTCATCGTATACTGTATGACAACACAGAATCTTCCAGTCCCATATCTGCTCGAAAATTCGAATTCTTGGTTGTCTCTACGAATGATTCTCAAATGATATTGGGACAGAAACTGCTGATCAAATCAGGAAATGCAACAAATTTTACTGACTTATTTGAGACAGGTTCGATTCCTCGTCAACTCACAATAATTTTTTTTTAATTCTAATTCTCTCTCGTTTTACCGTTTCTAATCTAATTCTCTCTCATTTTACAGTGCATATCAACAGTTTTCCTCCAAGTGACAAGGATGAAATAACAAGTGAATTGTCCAGTTTTCGATTCGATGTGATTTGTCATCCAGGCAAGGTGAGTACTGTAGTCTGGACGCGCATCGATTTCTAACCACTCTGTGCAGAATCTCTACTCCATTTTTGGCGAAATGTCTAATGTTCACGGAAGAACATCAAAAGGGGTATTTGGTACTAGACAAATTGAGGATGGAAAAGTTCTTTACAGGCAAAGTTGAAGAAATTCCACGATTCTTCGTTATTCGACATGTTTTACGAAAAATGTAGGTTTCAATAACAATCACAAGAGCTTGATGACACATTCAATTTAGACCGTTGCGATCCTCATGAAATTATCGATTATTGCACTGATCCCGATGGACAGAATTGTCTCGCGGTTTGTGTTTGGTTCTGGTCTGATTCTCAATTTGTTTTTTACAGATGAATCTAACTGAAAAATATGAGTGTGCAAAGAAACTTTGGTGAGATTACATTTTAAATTCAATTCAATTTATCGTCTTTCAGGCATCACAATGCAACATCTGAGACTTGGCAGAGAGTTGATGAATTGCAATGCGATAAGGGATACTGGGTGACAAAGTGAGTATTTTAGAGGAGAAGAAGTACATATTGACTTTCAGGAGAAAAGAAACGAAGTCGGTGGTTCTATCGGGATCAATATTCTGTGGGGAACAACGCCCACAATGTGCGTTCAAAGAAGGACATAAAGGTGAATTATCTATTTTTATCGGCCAAAAAGATTTCAGCATAATTTATTTTTTTTCAGTTACGATGATTCTCCTTTGCTTATACTGTGTTGTTGCTTCAATTGTTCTCATCGTTCTTGTAGGAAAATATCTTTTTTAAAGATTGAAATATTTATTTCAGTTCGTTGTTCTGTTCAAGAAAATGGACTCAAATAAAGGCGAGAGCAAGTATGCTTTGTTTCGAAATTTGGTTCGATTATAAAAAAATGTATAGATTCAAAATCGTCCGAACGAAAGGAACTCGCGATCGTAAAGCTTCTTCCTCAGGAGGCTCTGGAAGCGGTGCGAATATATTAATTAGTTTTATTTTTCGTTCTCAATTTTATCGAAACCAGTGTTTCATATCAATGTAATTCAGGTTCGTCTTCTACAAACGAATTGAAAGTTGATGAGAGTCAAAAGGGCGGAGCTAGGAAACGTCTCAGTAGCAAGAAATCAAAAGGAAAAGAAAATCGAAAGAAGAATTCTGTTTCGAGTATGTCACAAAGTCGATAATTTTAAATAAATACATAATATTATAATTGTATATTTATTTAGTGCTTTCCACTCGCATTGAAGAGACCAAAAAGGCTCGTCAGAAGAAAACAAATGCTGACGATAAATTGAACAGTTCCGGCAAATCCGGAAAATCGGGAAATTCGGGTAAAAATCACTTTTGAATTATCTTGATTATTCTATTTTTCAGGTGAGACGGATGTTGACAGACTCCATACATTCCGTGAATGAGATATCGAAGAGTCCCCAACTGTCGGAATCCCAAACTTATCTGGAACTGAATAACACACTTTGACGGTGTTTATTTCTTGTTGCTGTTCTCATTTAACGAGTCACATGGTCATGGTAACAGTACACGTAATGATGATTTAATCCTAAACAAAGATAGCGGGAGATCTCCTAGTCTTTAGCGGATTATCAATTTGTTTTCTTCTGGAATTCCATATTTTCCTTTGTGCTCTTCATAAAGCTCCGTCAGTTCACGAATGTATGTTGAATGAAGTTCATCGATCTGCAATGAGTTTCGTCATTGTTATGCAATCACTCTATAGTTCTCACCTGTTCCTGTGTCGGTTTTATCGTCTTCTGAACGGGAATCGGCTTCCCGAGGACAGTGTTTAGTGGTTTTCTGAGAATAAATACATCTGCATTCGAGTCCACTGTCTAACCCATAGAACTTTTATACAACCTCGAGATTTCCTAATTACTGTAATCCGGAATATTTCACGAAATTTTAAAACACTAACCGGAAAGGCAACATTCCCAGGTTGTAGTTGAAAATTCCCCTTCCATAGAAGATGACTGGCGAAACTCCGCACAATCCCTTCACGAAGGATTGCACTCGTCGAATGAGCGAACCCTGAGAGTTCGAGAAGGAGTTCGACAAGTCAGATACATGACTCACCTCTTTATTAGAGGCGAGCAGGAAAAGATCGTTCTCTCCGAATGCGAAACAAGGCACGAGATGGGCACCGTTCTCGAGGGCAATCTTGATGAAACCCTGAATGAAAAGATATTGAATTTGCTAGTCGGAAAATGCAGGACACTTCTTCCCATCATCGGACCAGGCAACCTGGGGTGGGTTTTCATCACCCGAATGCATCATCTCATAGTTCGAATGTAGCGGCCACCTCTCATTCACCCCGACGAAGGCTGTTTGGTCCGGTAAAGGGAAGAAGTACCGAATGGAAAGCCAATAGCACCAGTGAGCTTCCTTGTGCGTACTTTCTCCTGTGTATCTACATGAGTGATAGGGAAAAACAGTAAGCTGATGATGCGTTTTTTGTTGCTCCATTCCGTGTTATCTTATTGTCATCGTATCGTGTTATATCGCCGTAAAATTACACACTTATTGATATGATAAAAAATTCTTCTATTATTCTGTTCCAGTACCTTCCTTGATTGCAGAGTGAGTATGTGCTTTCTCGGATGGGCATCGAGAGCTTCTTCAGCTCCACCCACAACGAGAACTGCAGCCTGTCCCTTTCGAGAGTCTCCCAACACGTGACTGAAGAATTTATAAATAATTATCTATTTAATTAATTTATCTGATAAACCGGCGAAGGGTCCTGCAGAATTTAAAGGTAATGAATAGAGATAATCTAGGGAAGAAGGGGAGTTTTTTTGTGTAGATAGCAGACATCAGCAAATAACCCCTCTTATCACCAGTCAAACCGCCGCAAAACAATCGGCATTGTGCATGCGGAACTTAACGAGAAACGAATCAATATTACGACTTACTTGAGTGATTCCTTGGAGCAGTTTATGATTCCGTGTAGCATGAGCCACTCACGACGAATCGGAACCCAGAAGTTGCCTACCTGACTATGGGTGATTGACCGCGACAGTTATGTAATTCAAAATGAATTTCGTGAACCACTATTTCGTAAATAATCAAAATATAGGTAAATAGGTAACCGTAACCATACGTCCTGTCTACAAGCATGTGAAAACGCTACTAATATTGTGCTCTAATAGGCTAATTCCGCCCGACTTGAGCACCGTTCGTCAGATCTATCATTAATCAGGATACTATTCAATTCACTCACTAGTGTACAAGTATGAATGTTAATCTTCGGGAACAAATCCATTACTCCCGTTCCATTACTCATGAAGTTGTAGGCAGAAACAGCGATTACACCATGCGGATGCATTCCGATCAAATAGTTCTGAATACGATAACGGTAATCGATAAAGCAAGATTCTAGGGCTGATACCTGATCAGGCGGAAGATCGGCGGTCGTGTGAAATGATATGGGAAAGTAGCGACAGAACCATTTGTGCACTCTCATGTTCATGAGCCATTTGGAAACGTATCCTCCTGTAAATTTATTATCAATAGGGAATCAATCGCTCGCTGTTACCGTACCCTTGTAGGGCGAATTCCAGTCCCACCACATCCAGATACCGTAGGCAATGACAATAGGGGCGAAGCCGCAGAAAAACTTAATAATGAAAGATGAGAAATATTGATTGGTGGGGCGAACGACTTACCATTAATGGGAAAAGAAGGAGCACGAGAACAATAGTGAATGAATTGGCCCAGAAGTGATAGAGAACTCCTGCGGTCTAAATGGAAAGAATGCTTCACACTATCATGCATTTCTTGTTTTATCCGATCTCGCTCGAATTTCTCGATCCCGTTAGATTCGAAGCACGGTTAGATCAACTCGTAGTCAAGTCAATGGGGGAATTACCTGTAGCCGTCGCTTCCATGGTACTCTTGCAGGCGCCAATTTAATACCGAGTAAGGAAGTCATGCTGAAAATGTACTAAAGTTGGATGGACAAGTTAAAATGCCTTGAAAATAACGCCGAATCGGCGAAAAGAAAGCGCGAAAACAGGATTGAAATGACGAGGGAAGGGATATTCCCTGGTAGGACAGAGTACATTGGTCGACTCTGATTAGATTCGATGGTGGATGGACTGATTCACTGATAAGAGTGGGGATTGTGATCACAGGAGGTGTCACCATCCCCTTGTTTCCTTGTGCACAGAGACACGGGGAATCACGAGAAAAAGGAGGATTGGGAAATAGTTGAGAGTACGAGAGAAACTTGGCCGAAAGTACGACATCGATCAAAGATTACAATGATACAGAATGTAGACTATAGATACGAATGATTTGAGATGACCGGTCGTTATTGAGATCGATATTAGTAAAGACGGAGAGTGAGTGAGAGAATCACAATACCATCACTATGTTTTACTTTTGTCGGAAGAAGTAATGAATGCATAGGCACGAAATGGGAGTGAATGATCACAGAAGAAGATAATATGTGTTGAAATGGACGAAGCATTCTCTCAATTCCTTCATTCGAGAGGTCAATAGTCACTGGAACTGCCTTCTCTGCCTTGAGGTGAGTAGGCAAAAAAGTGCATCGATAGTGCGTGTTAGAGGGATGACGCAACGGAGAAAAGAATGAAGAAATGAGACACGAGAGTTGATGATGTTACCAAGAGGAGAAAGTGTAATTGTTGCGGACAGCGAAAGTTGTGTAGTAGTAATTGATGTTCTCTCAATTATGCGTTAAATCGAATGGTATAGAAGACATTATTCGTAATAAATTAGAGTGTTTATTCTTGGTAGTTCAGATGAAATGTTTATACCGAACTACACTACATCTCATTCATTGGCGCTCAATAGAAATTGTGTGCTGTTATATGCATGATTCATGTTCCATTTTAGTGTGAATCTTTAGTCTTAACTATTTAGAAGTGTAAGAAAACATCTGTAGACAGGAAGTACAGTACAAGAATAATTTCTGCTCTGTGCAGATTCCGTCTTTCTGTCCAACGTGAGTACTATACTCGAAAAGTGCATTGATTGCATCGACTATAGTGCACTTCCTGATATGAGATTGTTGGAAACAAACACTACCGTGACAAAGTAATTTATCTGCACGCAGGCACTTCAGTTTTTACCTCAAAGCACGATTACGGAAGGTAATTGCAGATGCTTCGAATCCCTACTATCTCTCAAGATTAGAACTCAGGTAGGATGAAACTCCAGAAAAGGATCCGAGAAAGAAGAAGTTAAACTGATTAGGGATTCTCTAATTTCTCACAAACTTTCGCCACTGACCCCTTTATGGAGACTTGGTATTGCATTTTCCCCATGGTTTTTCGAGTAGAGTCCCGATATAGGTCCCATTTAATCTGACTGATAGCGATCTGCCCAACTTCATCTACCATGAATCTTCACAACCCATTTCTTCACTTCTATCCAAAAATATCTTTTTCTATCCATTCGCATTCATGCACATTTTTATAAAAATTAGCTAGTTGGATAAACTTATAATCGAAAAGTATGTTGATGGATTAAATTTTAACAATGTCCTTATATTTAATATAAATAAAATGTTAAAAAAATTATATAATGAAATGCGTAGAAAACAGTACGAACAAAATGTACACTTGCAATCATAAATCTGACAGACCGAGACGCTTCAGCGCGATCCGCGCCCGCGTGGAATGATGCGCGTCGCGGTTCTTCTTTCAAGCCTCGTTTCGGCCTTCCGTTTCAATAAGTGAATTTCTAGGGCCCTTGTTATCGCTTCGCAGCTTCTCTTCATCTCCTACACTTGCTCACATATCGGGGGATTCTAATTCTCTACAATTTGTCATCAAAAACTGGGTATTTCGTCGCTTATCAGCCTCCTTTTTGTACTCGGTTTCTGACGTCACGCTTGTGTTATCTTTTATGCTCCTCTCTACGTACACACACCGCCATTCTAGAATTTCCAAGTGTATCCTACGAATGGGTTTCTTCACCGCGCGAATTTTGTTCCTGACAATTCCATTCCTTTCTAGCTCTTTTACATTCTCTCTTTGGGTTATACAAGTGGCGCGTCTCTCTCTCTCTCTCCCTCTAATAGCGGCTTACGCCCACTGTGCTGACGCGAACCGCATAATCTCGCTTCTCTGCATGACCGTCGATCTGTTGAGGCGCGAAACTTGGCTAGCAGCTGAACGACGACAACGGCATCGAGACACGACGCTAGTTGAGCGGAGCTGCGCGCGCCCATTAGGTCAGTTTGAACTCATTCCCCGTCTACTTCGTCCCCTCTTTCCTTTCTTCCAATGCGAAGATTTCAGATGCGCCCGAGATCGAGCGAGGTAATGAGTTCAAATAGCATGCAGAGTGGGGGCGGCAATGCCGCTAACGCAGCAGTCAATGGCCAGCCAGCAGAGAATGAGGTGAGAAGCTGATTTATGAGTGTGTTCAAAACCATTGCTTATGCAGTTTTAGATCATGAATCCGAAGCGAATTCGTATCCTTTTATTGCGCATTGAATGACAATTAAACCGCTAGGGACGAATATTTGTCGCATTATTTCTCCTTTTAAAATGAACCTTGGTTACTCAATTTAACCTAAACTTTTCGACGGTTCGAGTTCTCTATTGATAAATGCAATGGTCTGTTGTAATAATCAGTCAATATTGATTGGTTATCAGGCTCCTCAGCGTGCTCAGCCTCCGTACACGATGCATGGCGTGCTTCATTTTGTGCAGCACGAATGGAGTAGATACGAGATGGAAAGAAGCAAATGGGAGATGGAAAGGGCCGAACTGCAGGTAGAGAGAGGGGCAACAACATCAAATATCACATTTTATTGTTCGAAAAAGGGAATGCAAAGTGAAGATTACGTTGAGGAGCCCTGGATTGTGGATTTTTTATAGGTGCTGTGAAACATGCGATTAGCGGGTAAATTTTGCATAACTTGAATGCAACGGCTACTTTAGTGTCGTCATTTTAGTAGGCATCCAAGCTGTTTTTAGCGGATGCTAAGCGGTAAATATAACGTGATCATTGAGTATTTATAAATACTACCTAGACGGAGCATATTTCTTTCTTATAACAATTTAATTTTTATTGCATATTTATTATAACTATTCCCCTTTCAGGCTCGCATCAGTTTCCTGCAAGGAGAACGGCGTGGACAGGAGAATCTCAAAGCCGATCTCGTGAGGAGAATCAAGATGCTCGAGTATTGTCTCAAGCAAGAGAGGTGAGATTATGATGGATGGGTGAAACCCGAAAATTCCTAGTTTTCCATGCCACCACTATACTTGATAATTGCAGGAACAAGAACTACAGACTGACACACAATGGGGAAGAACCGCCGTGTTACGATGAGAAGGAGGAAGAAGGAGCACCTGGTGAGTAGTGGATAACATCATGGATGTTGTTCACAATTTGCGTAATTCCATGTTATGGAAACATTTAGTTCCGTTAACGGGCGTTTTGCATCTATCATTGTACGTACTGTTCGCTTAAACGGCTCTATGCAAGCTGAATATTGCGATAATTGATTATTGTATGCCATATAAACATAAACGAAATCTATACGAAACCTCATCTTGATCAGCGCCCCTAAAGCGACACTCATAAATATTTATTATTGTTATTATTATTATGGCAGATCCGAACGCTCCTCTGGACGTGGATGCGTATCCTCTCGAGTCTGCGAATGCAATTGGATGGAAGCAAGGAAGGGAATTGCTGAGGAGATATCTGGAGGTAGAGTAATGGCATGTTTATCGAGAGAAATGGAAGAAGTAGTCGACTTATCGATGGACACTTGGTATTATGTTTGAACCACGCGCTTCCTGTAATTATGTGAATATGCCTGGGGTGACAAATTTGTCCCCCCCGGTAGGCAAAATTGTGAAAGAATTTCGATATCGTTCGATATTAGTCTGCACCACAGATATCAAATCTGTAGCGCTATTCCACACTCGCGATAATATCTAAGCTCATCTTTTTTCCCGGTAGATTGCAGTTTCAGAAGGATGTAATATTTGCACCTTTCTCTCATATTATTGTTCATTCGAAAACTGCTCTAAAATTAGGAAAATTTCTTGATATTCTGATCGATGAAGGTGATATAAAATTATATTGCTTGTTCAGGAGATTGGTTATTCTGAGACAATTCTTGATGTGCGTGCCTTCCGATTCAAGAATCTTCTGGGAACGATCCCACCTGGTGAGAAGGCGATTCACTTCTGCGAATTAGTGAACATCCAGTCTCCATATTTAACCGGCAGATGCAATTTTGCGAATGTTAGCACACATTTAAAGGATGGATTGGACTAATTTTTCTTCTTCGAAATGTCGCATCCTGATTTTTATTGATATTTTGATGAATGGAGGTACAATAGGAGGAAGGAGTGGACCCACGACGCACGCACTACACATCATTGTGCACTAATGGGAATGGGGGAAAGGAGAGGGATGGATTAGATGGATGGGATAGAGGAAAGAGAAGAAGAGAGAGAGGGCATGAAGATGTGCTTCTTAGTCAAAGGATCTCTCTGACTGAAGGAGGATAGGGGAATGCCATCTATGAAAGGAAGAACACTCTTGAATGAGAGAGAACATCAGGGATAGCTTGCTTTCAAGTTGCATAAACTAATTTCCATTTTCTGAGGGCATCTTATTTACATTCTATGGGCTTTGGGAGGAGTGACTGATTTAAAAAAAAATTAATTGACATTGAATCGAAGTTATAAACGAATAAATTGGTAGGTCAATGGCCGGCGAACGGAAACAAGGACGACGATCAGCTTGGACCAATGTTTTCCAAGTACAAATTGGGACAGGGAAGGTGAGTATAGGAGATAAATGAAGACTAGTGGTCACCGAGGCTCGAAGTTACTGGTTTGTTCACTGACATGATGAAGAGAATGCTGAATTGAGTTTGCACTTGTCGAGTATCAAGTATTTTTTTAAATATTAAAAAAATTGTCTTGCAGTGATTCGTCATCTGACCACGGGGGAGAAATGGACGGAGAGTTGAAGGAGGTCTTTGACGAGTTCAACTTCCTTGAGAAGAAGGTGAGGATATGCAGATGTGGAGTGATCTATGATGAGGCTACGCGATTACATCGCATGCTTGTTTGACAAGTTATGCACATCCGGAAGCACCGAATCACCGGTTTTCTAAATAATATTTCTATATGCAAATTGTTCAATTATATTTTGTGAAAACTTGATGGTAAAATCAGCATTTTAAATAATTCGTTATGTGCAGGAGACGACAAAGGAGGACTGGCACGTGAGCCCGTCGATGCTTGATCAGCTGAAGGCACAGTACAAGTATGTTTATTCTTCATTACTATTTAATTGTTTATTTTGTTTATTGTTTATGCATACAACGATTTGTGCTTGTAAAATCACTTTTATCCAATGGATCGATAATTTCAGGAACGAGAAGCAAGCTAAGCGTCAGTCGTCGGGATCGATGTCCCGTGAGGACAGCGAGCAGGGAGATCTGCTTCCCAGAGCAGCCAAGAAGGGTACGGTATCGATTATTGATTGGGTTACACGGTAGCCGTCGAACGGATATTAATTGACTGTGTGAGCGTGGTGTGCTAGCCTAACTGGTAGACAGTATTCTAGTTGAGACATGTGCTAATGGCTCGCTACGAACTCACTAACGAATCACCTCATACTGTGCATGAGTGAGTATATCGATTGATCTAACCCTGCGGACTAATCAACCCTCTGAGTCATCGTGCACAACACAAAGCTTGTGTGCAACCTTCTCTCTTCATTTTCAGCTCGCGACGACGAATTGGAAGAAGTGAATGGAAAGGAGGAGGAAATTGATGGAATCGAAGAAGCAATCGAGAGAAAAGGCAAGAGATGAATATGAATGGATGATATGGACATCACTCACTAACGCTTCCTTCCCCCCTTCCCTCTTCTTCTCCTCCTCTTTGTAGTTTGAACTGCTGTCATCCCTCGCATGATCTTTCTCACGGGGAAATGTGTCTACTACTCCATAAGTATCAGCTGGCCAGCGATGACTTCAAAATCTGAAATAGGCGCACGGGAGCGAGTCGATTAGACTTTGAAAGTCGTCGCACGGCAGTCTTGAGTCGTAGACTTATTTCCCTCTGAGCTTTCTCTTCTTCTTTGTTCGTATGCATCGCAACTGTCCGAGAACTCTGTCTCTCTTCTCCACCGAATTTTCCGCAATTCATCGTATATTTCCATGGTTTTATCGATTGTTTTCCTTGCAGTCGACGATATTCCATCGAATGCGGGCATTGGAAGTACGGCAGTGAAGAGTGCGAGAAGAGCTGGAGAGTATCTGGTGAGTGAAGTATCGATCGGGTATACGTGGTAGTGCCTGTTGAAACTTCTGTTTAGGATCCCGGTCAATTTTTTTCAAAGGTTTTTTGGATACATTACAGTACACAACAATTCAAAACGTAGGATACTCATAAATATGTAATATCGATAGAACTCACTCCAATATCCTTGGCATTCGCGATATTACAGTGATCATTGCGTTGCCTTATTGAACGAATATTTGGAACAATTATTCGAGGAATTCTTAAATTAGCGAATAATTAGATTCTAATAATCAGGATATCAACGATGCCCTCGGTCTTCCACCCGATGAGAGTGCAGTGGACATAAAGGATGTCACGGGAGCAGATCAGGTCCGTATTTCAGTATTGCTTGTCTTAAAAGTACGATGAATGAAACATGTATCTCGGCATCAACCTGCGTATTTGTGGTTTCATCATTTTGGTATATACTTTTTTTTCTGAGAAAAAAGTCGACTAATTGACCCTATCATTTTTTGTGAATTTCACCTGTGAAACTCGTGCTACATTACTTTATAATATGCACTTATTGGCGCCGATCATCGTTTAGCCGCCCGATGTATTTTTGTTACAATACAATAAAACATTTGGTTAAGGACGACGACGTCGCAGCCACTCCTCAATGGGCTACTCGCGCCGTCCTTCGATCTCATCTCGATTGCGTACGAGTGATGCAATTCCATCCTGTCGATCCCGTGCTGTTCACTGCTGGTACGAGATTTAGATAAGCTTTTAATATTTTTATTGTTCCTTTAATTGCTGTCGCACCCTTCGCAGGTGTATCATATAAATTCCGGAGAGATACACTAGTGTACATTAAATGCAAATAGATTTAAATAATTAAAAATAATTAAATTCCTCAGGTGAGGACGGAACGACAAAGCTGTGGAATCTGGAGGCGAAGCCACTCAATGCAAAGGACAACGAGAAGGGAGCGAAGAGTGAGTGGAGCCAAGTTACTCACAGGGAAATATGTCTACGGCTCCATTAGTATAAGCTCGCCAACGCCTTCAAAGTCTAATTGGCGCAGGGGTGCGAGGCGATTGGACTTTGAAAGTCGTCGCGGACCAGCTTACACCTATGGTTTCGTCGACTTATTTCTCTGTGAGTAGAGGGTCTTTTTTATGACATCGAAATCTGTATCAAGTGCATCGTGGCGCCATTTTCCCAAATGTAGTTATGATCGAGTTGCAACATGTATTCACCATGTCTCTACAGATTCGTCGAATCCATCCGAGCTCGAGCCGATCTACACTTTCCGTGGACACGCCGGTCCCGTTCTGTCTATGGACATCTCTCCCACTGGTGAGAAACAAGAGGGATAAAAAATAGGCATAAAAATAACATCTATGAAGATTTAGGTTACAAATTTGACGTGATACTGCTTTTGAGTGCGTTAAGATCTTGATCTGAGTTACGGGTTGCATTGCCTTTCTATTTGAAGTTGACACTCATATTGCCCTTAAGTTTATAAAACAAATGTGTTCAGGTGATCGTCTGTTCACTGGTGGTCTCGATGGTACCGTATGCTGCTGGGCCGTCCCGAGCACTGCCTGCGACCCCTACGATGTGTACGGTAAGTGGATGGGGGTATTGGTTGATCCATGTTTTACCGGATTCCGATGCATATTGCCACTCAAATACTTTTGTGCTAATATGTTATGCATGAAGCATCGATATCCCGGGCGCAACTGTGAATCTAATTTTCCACTTATCTTTACACACTTGATGCTTGTGTTACAGATGCGAAGGTGTTGAGAGAGCGTCTCACTGGTCATTCTGACGCAGTGTGGGCAGTCGCCTATCACTCATCTGACAATAGACTCGTGTCGGCATCGGCCGATGGAACCATCAAACTGTGGGAACCAGGTACGATGGCTTGAGAAATAGTGATGGGATTTTTTAAATAGAAACGGCTACAAATTCAGATTTATCCTGAGCCTACAGGAAAGTAGCTTCTTGGTCAGAGGTGGTCATACCACGAAAATGTCATCAAAATTGCAATGAAATGACTGATAGGAAAAAGACGACAGTGCATGGTGATTGTTGCAGGAAACTTTGGCGAGCCCCTCCTCCGTACCTTCTCTCCTCCCTCTGCCGACGTCGTCCCCACGAGTGTAGACTTCTCGTCGACCGAACCACAGCATCTACTGGCTGCGTACACGGGACAGAAGGTGGGAGAACAGATAGTAATGATTATTTAGATGCAAGGTAGACCGGGAACAAATGCAAAAAAAATACTTTGAAAGATATGCAATCAAAAAATTGCTTATGAAACGTACAATAGTTTTGGAAATGTGAAGATGCTGCCGAACTGACCTACAATACAATGGCTTCCATTTTTTTTCGAAATGTACTTGTGCAAGAAGCATATTTGGTGTGAGAGGAACTTTCCCTATGAAATGTGAGAAAAGGAATCAGCTATTGCTTCAGCATTGGGTACTATTTACTATTATTGATTATCAGGCGATGATCATCGACATCGAGACTGGATCGGTCGTACTCAACTTCGACTTTGGAGAGGGTAACAGATTTTGCGTACTTTTAAAATACGCGCACTTCTCCTTTCCTTACCTCTGCAGCGAAATTATCATTTTTTGTATCAAAACTGTCAAATATTGTTGCTGCACTAACCATTTTTTAAATATTTTTTTTTCCAAAAATGGTTACAGTTTGAATATTCACAATTTTAAACTCGAAATAGCCTCTCCATTTTTTGATTCCTTCCCTTCTTCTCAGATGCCTCATCTGGCGCTCGGATCACGAAGATTCTCTCCCATCCAACGATGCCCATCACGATTATGGCTGGAGATGACAGGAAGATTCGATACTTTGACAATATGAATGGTGAGCAGGCGGATTCGAGTTTCAGCTAGTGGACATAGCATATAGGGGGACATACAACGATATTGTCACTACTATTCAAGTGTTTAAGATGAGATTACCTTAAAGTGTATGATAATGCACAATTTTGGTGTTTATTGCATTTATGTCATTCTTCTCAATCTCACCGTTATAATTTTCTTTCTCAGGAGTCCAATTGCATTCTTCGATCGCTCACGTAGAGGGAATTTCCTCTCTAGCCATCGATTCCAATGGACTTTACCTACTCTCCGGCTCTCACGACGGAAGTCTCCGGCTCTGGAACATGGAGAAGCGCACCTGCCTCAAGGTACGGTGGAACAAAGAATCGATTGAGTGCATATTTTTGCAAATTAAAACAAAGGAAGAAAGGCACACGATTTCCTGCTGATGAGATCATTTTCGAACAGCACTTACTTTTAGGTTTTTGGTGGTCATTTTCGGAATAAATCAATATACTCTCGGTTTTTTTGCAGGAGATCCCTGCACATCGCAAGAAACACGACTCTGCTGTCAATACTGTCGCTATCCACCCATCGAGGCCGCTCATAGGATCTGGAGGAGCAGATGCACTCGCGAAGGTACGGTAGAGAAGAGATTACGGTAGATTGGGGAGTACTGTAGGTAGAGTAGATAATGAATTGCTTCATAGCCATTCAGTTCACCCGATAGTTACGGTATTTTTAACAATCGATACGGTACCTCTGCAGGTGTACACGACGGAGTCGAGACACTGGAGTGGGACGCAGTGAGAGGATCGAATAGATCAAAGATCAACTTCAGATATATGTAAACAGTTCATAGTGCCTTTGTACCTCTATCCACATCCCTCCTCTGCAGTCATGCAATAGCTCTTTGCTCTCTTCTTCCCTACCGTAATCCGAATCGATCATTTTGAGCTTGTTCGTCCCACCCGGAAATATCTACCGTACTCTGTATCTCCTGCTCTATCCCCTTTATTGATCTACCATTTTCTAGGCCAGTAATAGTTCTTTTGACTCCTCCTGCACGCGTCATCATGTTTTCTTCCTTAGCTAGCGTGTATTAATTTGTAAAGAATGTAGTGTGTATCTCTTCTTTCTCTTGTTTTCTCCTATTTTTGTTTTCGTGCATAACCGTATTATCCCAATAATTTCGTTTCAAAACAATATAACAAATGTGTTAGTAGTACTTTCAACATCTTTCTCCCCCCTCTTTCTTCATCCCGGTAGATCACTGTACCGCTACCGTACCACATCGGCCCAATTATCGATTGTCCAGTTTGCTAGTTTAATCGTAGTCTCATGATTTTGCCTGAACTCAGCCGATTTTCTGTCCCAAATTTCAATACCGACTTGATTTTCCTCTTCTCTTCTCTTTTCTCTCTCCTCTCTTCTCATTCATGTTTTCCGTCGTATCGGTAATTGTCTGATTTGGCCCCCAAGCGTGCTAACTTATTAGAAAGACACCGTTTGAGTCGGGGTTTCGTAATAATTGTTGATTAATTGTTTCGAGCCTCTCTGCATAACCTATTCCATCCCGCCCTCTTCCCGTTTTAATTTAGTTGTACGAGTTCTCAGATATTTTCGATGCCTGCTACCCGCCCTTTTCATAGCATGTAGTTTTGCACAGAATCTCTCACAGAAAACTCCATGATGTGAAAAATGTTACTGTGTTTAGCAGGCACCTTCTCTCCCCTTTCCCCACAGAACTGATAATGAGTACGCAGAAGTAGAATCCCCAGTTGTAACATACACTCGTATCCCTCCAGTAGATCACACTGACTGGATTATCGATTGACTCTATTCGATCGGTTTCTCCTACTAGGTTTGAGTCCCATTGTGTGTATGTTCCTCTCACTACGTCTAATAGTATGGTAATCATATTTTTACCCGTTTTAGTGTGCGAAATTCGCCTTTCCTATGTCTATTTTTTAACCAGGAATGTAACGTGCGTCTTTGCTGATAAATAGTTACCGATGAATTGTCGACTTATTGGAAACAAAATGCCGTAACCACACGGGAAAGAGTATCTTGGTGTGGACAATATGCGAGTAAATGCTACACACTCTTGCCACGCGTCTTGGTATATGGTATGTGGCTGGTTGCGAGGTGGTCGATCGCAAACTGAGTGAATAACAGCAGTGAGACAATGAGACGTGGATTGTGATCGAGTGTAGAGCCAATCCCGACCGGTCTTTCAGCCCTTTTCTTCCCGTTTTCGTGCTTTTCTCCAATCGATATTCAAGATAGATCAATCGATAATTCTATTGATGTGCAGGGTGGAATGGCCTCCTTCCTCTCCTCATTGATATCAAGAGATCCACGGGCGTCCTTTGGATATGAAATTCCATCATCGACCATTGCGAATATCGATGGAGTTCAGTTGGGAAACAGTGTAAAGAAGGTGAGGAATTGTAATAATGGAAAATAATTTTTATTGAATATTTGCTGGTGATAGAAATGGTATTGAGATAGTAAACGAAGCGAACGAATAGAAAGACTTTTTGAAACATATAAGACCACAGATTAAATACCTATCCCGCGCAATGTCTAAACCACATGGTAGGACGATAAATACGATTGGAGACGGGGTAGGTTACTTTTGTTTCTAATTATTCCCAAAAATACATGGTAGACCACTTTTTCGCTCTATAAAACACATGGTAGGAGATATTGGACCGTAATTTTACGGTACTTTTTAATCTGTGAAGACTAGACTTTTTTCTTCAATCCTCAGTTATGTCGAGAAACTGGAAATAATTATCGACATTAATTAGGCAGTATAACGAATACTAGTGCAGAGTGCGAATATTAGTCAGTGCTGGTTTCAAGGAAAATGTGTATGACGGCAAGAAAGACCGGATTTATTATGTTTTTTATCAGAACTTCTCTCAAATGAAGTTCTTTCAGGGCGAGGCCGACGAAGTTTCCGTCTTCTGGGGACCTCCCGACTGCGCTTCTCTGAGGGTTCAGACTCAGAAACTGAAGACGATGAGACATCCAAATATCCTCACTTTCGTCGATTCACTCGAGGTACGGTAGAATATTGATTAATATTGAATTCGGTGCAGTCAACTTCTCCAGACAAAGTGAGTGAAAATGTGCAGAAAGCACTATTTGATTTGGTTGATTTTTTAAACGTCTTTTTGGAGTTGAGAGCATTTTAAGCTAATATGCTATGAGAGGAATCGCGAGAAACTCGAGCTCATCGGCCATGGCCGGGACATAGAAATTTATGATTTTTAATTTGGCTGAAAACATAGCACAAGATACTACAAACATCCCTCTATCGAATAGCATTTTCGGAATTTTTTTCAAAAATTTCGTTTTCGCGTGAAACACAAATGAACCTGGTGAGTCAGGAACTTTTTCGAGAAACAGTAAAGTTTGAAAAATCATAAATATCCTCAAAGTGAAGATAAAAATCTTCCGTTTGGTGTGTTTGATAGATAAATCACTCGACTTGTTTACCATCCGCTCCAAGTCATTTCTGGATGATGCGCCGATGCGGGGCGGTCGCTTTTGCAAAAGTTGAGCTAATTTTCTTAAAAGTCAAAAGTGCTGGTTCCCTCTATGGGTGCTCTGGTGAGTATTATTGGTGCTCACTCCATTATAAATATGGGCCAAATCGGCCCATGCTTTGTAAAGATGGGATGAAATATGTGAAGTCCTCCAAGTGTAACTATTATTCGTGAATAATAATTCTTGATCTTTTTAGGTGAAAACAACATTAAGTTAGCAGAAAACAATATTCAGGTTGTTTTTAAAAATTTTTATTGACAATTTTTTCGAGGAAAAAATTGAAATTTTTTCAACTTCGATTTTTGGATTTGCTGAATGGCCGAAATTTCGAAGTCGATATAACTCTTGAACACCTTCCTATTATTAGATATACTCGCTGGAGGAAGATCTGTCTGTAATTTGTAGACTATTAAACTTTTCCTCACATAAATCACAACTTGCGGACGAAATTTTTCTATTTATAGTAGAAGCAGTCAAATTCCTTCCATACTGCATCATGGTGTTCAGCATTATATGTAGACCAATTTCCTTTTTGGAAGTGAATGTCTATCTGTTAGTAGAGAAGAGTTACAGCGCCTAGAAAATCGATTATTATGCGAAAAGCGCGTGCTCTAGCACTCTAGCAATTCCCCACGCTCTCTCGCCTGGGTTCGGACCCCGAGCTGGGCAGAAATCTTTTGCAAAGACTCCTCTGATTCACCAGCAATGTTTGTGGGCTGAATTCACGTTATTTCGATAACACAGAAGCTTTGCAAAAGATTTCTGCCCAGCTCGGGGTCCGAACCCAGGCGAGAGAGCGTGGGGAATTCAGAGAGTGCTAGAGAAGCTAGAGCACGCGCTTTTCGCATAATAATCGATTTTCTAGGCGCTGTGACTCTTCTCTACGAACAGATAGACATTCACTTCCAAAAAGGAAATTGGTCTACATATAATGCTGAACCCCACGATGCAGTATGGAAGGAATTGGACTGCTTCTACTATAAATAGAAAAATTTCGTCCGCAAGTTGTGATTTATGTGAGGAAAAGTTTAATAGTCTACAAATTACAGACAGATCTTCCTCCAGCGAGTATATCTAATAATAGGAAGGTGTTCAAGAGTTATATCGACTTCGAAATTTCGGCCATTCAGCAAATCCAAAAATCGAAGTTGAAAAAATTTCAATTTTTTCCTCGAAAAAATTGTCAATAAAAATTTTTAAAAACAACCTGAATATTGTTTTCTGCTAACTTAATGTTGTTTTCACCTAAAAAGATCAAGAATTATTATTCACGAATAATAGTTACACTTGGAGGACTTCACATATTTCATCCCATCTTTACAACGCATGGACCGATTTGGCCCATATTTATAATGGAGTGAGCACCAATAATACTCACCAGAGCACCCATAGAGGGAACCAGCACTTTTGACTTTTAAGAAAATTAGCTCAACTTTTGCAAAAGCAACCACCCCGCATCGGCGCATCATCCAGAAATGACTTGGAGCGGATGGTAAACAAGTCGAGTGATTTATCTATCTAACACACCAAACGGAAGATTTTTATCTTCACTTTGAGGATATTTATGATTTTTCAAACTTTACTGTTTCTCGAAAAAGTTCCTGACTCACCAGGTTCATTTGTGTTTCACGCGAAAACGAAATTTTTGAAAAAAATTCCGAAAACGCTATTCGATAGAGGGATGTTTGTAGTACCTTGTGCTATGTTTTCAGCCAAATTAAAAATCATAAATTTCTATGTCCCGGCCATGCTCGAGTCTATCCCGATTCCTGTCCTATAACGTTTTTTTTTGCTATGCGAAAATGATCAAACGGCCATAATTTGCAGGTGGACAACACTTTGTATCTCGTGACGGAGCAGTGCATGCCCCTCTCAGTCTACATGAGAGATGCAAAATTGAATGGAGACCAGAGAGAATCTGTCGTCGCATGGGGAATCTACCAAGTTATGGTGAGTAGTTTATATTTGATCTCGAATTGTGGAAGCAAATTTTGGCATTTGTTAGTGATAAATGATATTTCTAGAAACTAGGAGAATTAGTGCCACTCGAATTCAATATGTTGAGAGATCTCATGGGTACTCAATATCACATCAAACCAATAACCTTTCACTGAATTAACAATAAATAATGTACTACGCGCTTATGTACATCATACATCTCATCTGTCTTGTCATTAGATTGATCTTTGATCTCTCCTCTCCTTTCAGAGTTGTCTCAAGTTCCTCCACGAGGCTAATATCTCTCACGAGTCGATTCGTCGTTCGATCTACGTCACTCAAGCAGGAGATTGGAAGATTGCTGGATTGCATAGAGCGACTTCATTCACGTAAGGGAATGGTTTAGTCATTTGTGGAAAGCTAAAAAAAGTATAGTTGAACCGGAATCAAGAAAACTTTTATGTCGACAATCGACTTTGTTGAAAGATTACGAAGAAACACAAAAATTGAATAGTATTTGTATTTTGATTTCGCCTTTTACGAATTTTATCTGTTAGTGGTACGGATCTAGTCCTCCAATTTTAGTGCACAGGCTGAAACGCGAATGTGACTGCTATACTAAATTTTAAATTGTATTTGCTTATTTAAATTATGGTATCTAAAATATAAGTAATTGCAGTTCGCCCCGTTCCGATCTTAACCAACTCGGTTTTGTGCTGTGGGAGTTGTTCAATGGATTCAATGATGGAATGGAGAGAGCAGAACCACCTGGAAAGATTCCCAAGTGAGTTGAGAAGATTGAGACAAAGAGAAAAGAGGCTTTATTATCCCATGTAGTGGGAGATGGATTGAAGTTTATAAACGTACAAACAAGATTCAAGATAGTTTTATCTAATTATTAATTATTTGTTGGAAATCAATAGTTCTAAAAAGAGCTCAGTGGCACAAAACTCTTAAATAAGCAGAGTCGTGTTTGCGAGAAAGACAGCGCATCGCCGTTTCATTGTTTTTATGTTTAGCGCGGGCTGTGTCACTTCAATGCTCTTCTATCTTCCAAATCACTGTATAGATAAACAAAACGGAGCAATAAATGTTTCTCAATCAGGAAGCTGCACGACTTGTACAAGCGCGTCACGACGCCTGCTGCAGCCAAACAAACGGTCGCGGAGTTGTTGAGAGGTGAGAAGAAAAAGAGTTCATAGAGATGATGAAATGGAGGAAACTTTTTGTAGTTTGTGGAGTTTTTTTTTGTTTTGTTGGGCATGTATTGAGAGTGATGCAACAGTGAAGAGTAGATCTGTTTGACGTTTATCTCATAGTTGTATCTGCAATCCTACTGGTTAACTGTTATTTCTCTGCAGAACTTCGATCGACGGGTGGTTTCTGCAAGTCTCGCTACGTGGATACACTGCTGTTCCTGGAGGAATTCCAATTGAAGGAGAGCAACGAGAAGGGAGCATTCTTCAATCAACTGAGGTACGGTGGAATGAAGAGGTTACGGTATCTAAAAATTAATTTGAATAGATGCGCTCCCGAGATGCAACAATATTTCGCTATTAAAAAAGTATAGATGTGTATTGTTTGAAGAGAACATCTGGATGCATTCCCCGACGACGTCGCCAAGTACAAGATTCTGCCGAGGTTAGTTTTGTTTTATAAATATATTTCACTTGATGGAAAACACTAGGTGGATCTAAGGTACACGTGTATTTTATGCAATGATAATGAGATCACGCCACGATTATAGATCTATTGCACTTTCAAATAATTGTACTATACTATGGGAGGTAATATTTGGTAGGGGTGACACCAACCTGTTATTTAAAAAAAATGTTTTTTTCAGACTGATTCACACTTACGAATACGGAGACGCGGGACCGAATATTCTCATTCCCATGTTCAAATTGGGTCGATTGTTGAGTGAGGAGGAGTATCAGAGGAGGTGGGCATTTGATAGTCTGATATTTGAATAGAATAATGATACTCTCGTAGCAAAATGGGTTGACGATTCTGGGTTTCAAATATGCCATTAAACTAATGGTCGCTCGTTCACTTTAGCACGTTACGGCTGGCTTTCCGGCTTGTCCATCTAGCGCAGTATCTTGCTACTGTGAAATCGCTTGACATGAAATATGTTTACCTTTTACTTTTGTATTTTATGAATTGGTAAATAATTCATACTGTTTAGAATCGTTCCTTGTCTCGTCAAACTCTTCGGTTCGCCCGATCGAACGACTCGTGTCAAATTACTTGAGAAGATCGACGAATTCGCTCCCCATCTCACACCTGCAATTGTCAATGAGAAGATCTACGGGTGAGTTGACGAGTATCGATTGATTAGATGATTAGGACCACTGAAGCAAACGCAAATTGATAGCTTTTAATCACAGTAACCTCTCGCAAGGCTTTATCGACACGTCGCCGGCTGTGAGGGAGAGCACGGTGGGTCAATTATTGATTATTTATTATATCATTGGATATTATCTTGCCAGTTTGATTTCATTTTTGGCGCTATTCTGTTTGGAAGCAACAATTTTAACATTTAAAAAATGTTAAATGTTTTTATTTATATTTTAAATTCTACATTTGCAGGTTAAAGCGATGGTTGTGTTGGCGGAGAAGCTGAATTCGCACAATCTCAACACGGATCTCATGAAGTATCTGGCCAAGTTGCAAGGTGAGTCGGCGTTGCTTGATTGTCTCTCCGGGTGCATTGCTGTTTCACACAACCCTTATACAATCCGGGATTGGCGATAACACCAATGTTATGAAGTCAAATGGTGCATTCAATATTATGAAGTGCTTGAATGCCTCTTTTCTTTAATTGTCCCGTATAAAATAAATAAATAAATAAAGTTAATCTACACATTTAAGGTACGGACGAGCACGGTGGAATCCGCACGAATACGACCATTTGTCTCGGAAAGATCGCCCATCTTCTTGATCCGAGCTGCAGACCTCGAATACTACTCGGTTAGTCAAATTTTTCATCCCATGAAATTATGTTATTCGCCCTCATGTTGTGACACTTAACTCTAGCGTGCGAGTGTATGCAATAAATCATTTATTATGATAAATGATCAATGAGGGATATCTAGTTGTGATGCTGACCCCTCGATCTACCGTAATCCTTCTTCCCCTTCAGGTGCATTCACTCGTGGTCTCAAGGATCCCTTCCCTCCTGCACGAATGGCTGCTGTTCTCGCTCTCTCTGCCACCCAACACTTCTACGCACTCATTGAGGTACGGTAGGATTACGGTAGAATGGGTAGTACGGGTTATACTGTTGACTACCGTATCTCTATACTTACTGATGTTGTTGGTATATAAATATTACTGATTGATTTGCAGGCGGCGAATCGAGTTCTGCCCGCTCTCGCTCCACTCACTTGCGATCCCGAGAAACAGGTAGATTAAATGAACGAATCTATCATACGAATTATCGATTAAATCGTTTGTATAAATAATTATATACCGGATCAATCATACTAGAATCTGATAATTTGCAGGTGCGAGATCAGGCATTCAGTGCACTCAAAGGATTCATGGAGAAGTTGGAGAAGGCGAGTTCATGTTTCACGCTCTGAATATTACTTTTCCCAGAAATGGGAAATACAATTTGAGATATCGCGCGCACTTTCACGTTCATATTGCTGATGTACTCCGAAATTTAAGAAGGATCTGATAAATATAGTGTCATCATCACTATGCAATCATTGATTGATTTGCAGGCGAGTGAGAATCCCGCGTGTATTCCCGAGTTGGAAGCGGCTGTGAAGGCGGGAGGAAAGGGATTGCTGGGCAGTGATAAGGTGGGTCATAAATGAGAGAGAGAGAGAGAGAGAGAGAGAGTATTGTTGGAAGGAGAGTAGAAACACGGAATTGGGTTGATTCACATCTGGGAACAGTTACAGTACTGTACAGCGGAGAAAGAAAATGCGACTTTTTCCATGTTTGATATTCGTTTCGCGTATTCAAGAACAAAACACATGTTCCAGTCGATGAAATTTTGAGTAGAAGGGAGCTCGAGAAGGTGGAGACATTCTTTGTCAAGAATATCACGAGTGTGATCTATCTCATTAATTTTCTTGTTTTTTTACTGGTCAAGGCAATATTTTTCTTTCGCATGAAGCATAAATCCTCCTCCTCTTTGAGGTTCCCCAATGGGCATCGTGGGCGCTCAAGTCGCTGTCGGGCAAATTCTACAAGGGGCCGACGCCCGCCCAACCCGGCGACCCCGTCGACCCCAAGACTGCAGCAGCTGCGACTGGTGCAGCAGGAGGAACGGCTGCAGGTGGGTATAATTAGGAGAACCAAATGAAATGTAAATTTAAAACGCTCATATTTTCCTCCATTGCTTGTAAAGATAACATTATAAATATAAGAAATCGGAAAAAAATATTGCACATTTTTCTGTCGTGTAAAAACTACTGTCTATTAATGAGTGCCTCACTTTGCAGTCGGCGGATCTGCAGCTGCAGCAGGGAGGAAACCAGCTGCAGCACCTGCAGCATCGTCGTCTGGATGGGACGATGATGAGGATGAGTGGAAGGATGCAGAGGAAGGAGAGGCGAAGAAGAATGAGGGATGGGGAGAGGAGGAAGAGTGGGAGATGGTGAGTGGAAGGGGAGAGAGGAGTGCTGAACAAACACTGCTGCAAAATAATACAACGTTCCGTTGCGACGTACTGAAATAATAGGCGAGAGAGCATGACGAAGCAAGTCTATTTCAACCCCGAATCTGATTAATAAATATTTATATTCTCAAAGCACTGCAATGATTGTAGCGCACTACGATGTTCCACTTACATGTAGCTTGCGAAACGCGTATTCATCATGTACCAATAATGCGATGCGTTGCCTTACAGGAGTCGAAGCCGACGCCGCCCAAGCCGGTGATAAAGAAGCCTGCAGCCGCTGCAGCACGGCCGGCTGCAGGAGGAGGAAAGATGCAGCTGGGAGGAGGAAAGAAACCCGTACAGAAGAGTTAGTCCTTTATTGGTGTTTTAGAGATGATAGTTACAATAAGACAGTGGAGAAGAATAATGAGGATTCGAAAAGTATGAATTATTCTCTGTAGGATTTCGTGAAGAATTCATTTTTGTAGTCACTCTGGATCATCATTACTCTGCGATTTTTGTTTGTATTGATGTAAATGATTAATTGATTGAATTGCAGCGATGGAGGAGGATCTCGATGAGTTGCTGGGAATAAGCAGCAGTCGGAAGACGAGTGCAGCAAGTAGTGTAAATGCAGGTGAGAGAAGGAGGGGAAACGAGGGAGGAGAAGGAAGTTGGGGGAAGTGATCTGAAGAATAGAGGTCATACAAATCTTGTTTCTTTTTTTTGGAAGTATATTTTGGTTTTGATAGGCTGATTTATCGATTGTTTTTTTTAAATCACTATAATTTGAAGCCCATGCAGCTTCATCGGGAGGAGGTTGGGACGACTTTGGAGAGGATGAATTTGGAGCGCCGACTGCTACGCCCCCGCATGCTGTCAAGGTACACTCAGATTTACTTTTGTATATAAATTTGTTTACATATTTCTTATTCATGGTAAAGTAGTATACTAGAAATGTCTGTCTGCGGATATTATTGCTACGCAATCCGTCACCTGGACATTTGGTGTTTCATGAACAGCGTATGAACAATGTGCATTTATGGCTGCTAATTGACTGTAGAGCAAGATCGCTTGTACCATTTGCATGTAGTAACCGCATTTGCAGAAGTCGAGTCCCGCCCCGGCCGTCCCGGCCGTCAAGCCTGCTGCATCCAAATTTGCAGCTGCAGCACCTGCAGCAAGCAGCAACGATGGATGGGGAGATGGAGGAGAGGATGGATGGGGAGATGATGGTTAGTTACCTGTTTACGCACGAGTCCACACGTTATCCAATGTGCATGTGCGGACTAATTTTGAACATTGCTTGAAACATGAACCAACCGGTTTAACAATTTTGTAGGTGATTGTGAAACAAGTGATAATATAATAGACGAATAATTGCAGCTCCGTCTCCTGCAGTTCCTGCAGCCAAAGTTGCAGCACCCTTTGCTGCAGCTGCTGCAGGCGACAAGGAGGCGAGAAGGGCTGAGATGGCGGCACGCAATGAGGCCAGAAAGAAGGTGAGATGGGAGGAATTGCGTCATCACTATGCAATATTTCTACCAATGTCTATTATACGAGTCCTGGGTGATATAACGCCTGTTCGACATACTCAAGCATAGCTGTTCCTTTTTTGTATATATTTTTTGGAAGGAGCTTCGGAAATGAAAAAAAAAGAAATCTTAAATTGAAATTGTTTTGTGCAGGAACTGGCAGCCAAACGTGCTACTCGAACGGGAGGAATGAAACTGACGTCGACCAAACCCGATGTGCCACCAGAGCTCAACGATGGATGGGGAAGCAGTGGATGGTAGGAGTACGGTAGTCCCCTCCCCCGGTTTGACGATCACGAACTAACCAGTTTTCAACCCTCAGAACTTTGTTTTTCTGTATTCTTAATTCCCCCGGTGTCTGATTTCCGCTAGAGCACGATAATATTTACTCGTCATGTGTACACTACTATTTATTATCAGAGGAATTGTGATATTATTGTCTTTTGTACTTCGAAATTTATAGATTATTTGGGCACGCATATCCAAAGTATCGATTGATTTTGCCTGTTTTTTGTCCGCGGTACTAATGAGTGATGAAGAGGAACTGTGATAAATAATATTCGGAAGGAAATAATTGTGGACACAATTCAAACAGGTAGAAGGGATACATAGAGAAAATATTCGCGCAATCAATCATGAGAATATTGCATCTACAGATCTGCCCTCTGGCTAAAATAATGATGCGTTCAATGCATACTGTAGATGCCGCGTCAGTTATATTTAAGTTTCCCATAGTAACCAAGTTTGTTCATTGCCATATTTTCGCCGACAACTGCAAGATGTTTCTATCACTTCTAAGATTGATTTTTCCGACGAAGCATTGTATTTGTGTGGGGTGAGATCTTATTTTCGTTATCCACTAGGGTTGGTTAAATCGGTTCGAGCCGAAGATTAACCTCGGCTCGTGGTCGGCCCGTGATCGAGAGGGAGCGCGCGGTCCGAGTCGCGAGCCCGAGGTTAACCGCTGGACCGCGGTCCAGCGGTGAATCCCCGTCTCGGCTAAAGAACTGCCCGAGTTCTCTCCTTACCAGCGAAGCTAGTGCATCAGATTGCGTAGCATCCTTCGTGAAGTGGTTGTGCTTTTTGCCTTCCACCCGCGCGTCGTTGGTTCGATCTCTCGACGACGCTCCCTTTTTGCTCTCTTTTATTTTGATTGTTTTGTATTTATACTCGTTTTCAATGTCTCTTTTTTAGATGTCTATCGTTCCTAGTCCAGCCTCAGTCATTTGGCAACATTTCTCTCTCGAGATGACGCCACATCGTCGACGTAGAACTTTTTTTTTCTTCTCCATCGGAGTCGACAATGGGCACAACATGTTCCCAAATGACTGAGGCTGGAATAGGGCCAAATGGAACCACTGCCCTCGCAAGTACAGCAGAAAATCGAGTTCTACGGCGACGATGTGGCGTCATCTCGAGAGATAAAATGTTGCCAAATGACTGAGGCTGGACTAGGAACGATAGACATCTAAAAAAGAGACAATGAAAACGAGTATAAATACAAAACAATCAAAATAAAAGAGAGCAAAAAGGGAGCGTCGTCGAGAGATCGAACCAACGGCGCGCGGGTGGAAGGCAAAAGCACAACCACTTCACTAAGGATGCTATACAGTCTGCGGCACTGGCTTCACTGGTAAGGAGAGAACTCAGGAAGTTCCTTAGCCGAGACGGGGGTTCACCGCTGGACCGCGAAGGACCGCGGTCCAGCGGTTAACCTCGGGCTCGCGACTCGGACCGCGCGCTCTCTCTCGATCACGGTGAACCGGCTCGGTGACGGGCTTTTCGCGGGCTTTATCGTTGCAAAAAGGGACGGTTAACCGTGTGCCGAGCTTCACCGATTTTACCAACCCTATTATCCACTCAAATTGAAACTCCCAGAATCATTACCGTGGTTTCCCTGCTTTCGATACTATTCGCAGACGATTCCAGTAGTCGAAATATAATTCTGAGTAAGTCCTCGTATTTTTAAACGACTTATGTGCATAAACACCCCTGTCAATTTTCAGTATCTTCAATTTCCCACTTGCTCATGAGCACTATATTCTTCGTCTGCCATCTGATCATAATAATTAAATTCTTGATTGAATCTCGAACTTCTTCCGAAATTGAAAATGTCGTCTTCATAATCGTTGTCAAACTTTTCTACATTGCATTCTCGATGATCGTTATCTTTTTTGCTGCATCTTTTCATCCTTATCTGAACTATTTCTTGCGTCTTCAAGTTTTCAATATTAAGATAAGTGAGTCATTTCGGTTTTAATTTGCAAAATTTTTGGGAAGCGTTAACAAATTTTTTGCAGTTGTCTTATACATATTTTTTATTTGCGTCACAATCGGCGACCTTGTATGCGACAACATGTGCCACATTGGGTGGAACGAAACGAAATCAGCTCGTTTGATGCAGCAACGACAAATCTTATTGGCGATGCAACCGAGAAGAGTGTGTGTAGAAGCAGCTTGAGAATTAATAAATAAAATGTTCACAATAAAATTCACAAAAAAAATTGTGCCTTGATTCCAGGATAAATATGTAATGTTGTTATAGAAAAGGAAATTCCAACTTTTCAATGATTATTTTCCTTTTTTTCAAATGCAATGATAATTTCTTCAATCTTGGAAATTGTTACAATAAATTACTTTAAACGGACAGTCAAACAAAACATACAGTTGACATCATCTATCGATCTACCCTCTGGCTGCTATATTGATGCGTGTAATGGATATAGATTTATAAAAAAATTGTCTAATAATAAAAGAATGCAATTTTTTTTCTTTCCACAACTGCAATTTATCATCAACTTCTCTTGTCAATTGGGGCGGGGTCAGGGAAGGGGGCGGAGTCTGCTCACATGAGGTAGATCACAAATTCCAGTAGCCGATATATCATTCTGGGTAAGTCATATTTGATCCACTTGTATATATAACCCTTGTACCCTGTCCATTTTCAGTTTCTTCCATTCTCTTTTTTTCACAAGCATTATATTTTTCGTCTACCATACGATCAAAATGATTAAATTCTTGTCTGAATCTAGAAATTCTTCTGAAACTAAAGATGTCGTCTGTATAATCTTTGTCAAACTTTTCTACATTGCATTCTCTGTAATCGCTATCTTTTTACTGCATCATTTCATCCATATCCGAACTACTTCTGGCGTCTTCGAGTATTCAATATTAAGAAAAGTAAGTCTCTTTCGTTTACATTCGCAAAATCTTTGGGAACTGTGAAGTTAAAACACATTTTTTTGCAGTTGACTTTTATATACTATATATATGCTTCACAATCGGTGACCTTGTATGCGACAATATGTGTCACATAGGGTGGGATGAGATTAAGACATCTCGTCAACAACAAATTTTATTGGCTATGCAACCAAGAAGAGTGTGTGTGGAAGTAGCTTAGGAATGAATGTTCACAATATATTGTTTTTTTAAAAAAGCATCTGACCATTTTTTCTTCCATTTTCCATTCCAGGATCTTTGTTTTCTTGTGAGACCGATGGCATAAACTGTTTGCTCGACTTTGCATTTAGCAATTTTTAATGTAATTTCTCGCAAATGGTAAAAAATTGAAATGGACTGATAAAGAAAACTGAAGCACATCAAGAAGTTAATCGTATATAATTGCGTAGAACTGGACCACCTACCTATCGATCGATTTACCCTGTGGATGTTATAATAACGCACATCGAGCATAGACGCCGCGTTTCGAAGATCCCTTAACAATAGAAGAATACGCTTTGCACAACTGAAATTCATAATCAACTTCCATTGTTACTTGCATGCTTCAATCACTTCAAAGTAAACTCTCGGCGTGGAATGGCAAACTAATATGGTAATATTTTATTCTCCGCATTTTAAGTTTTTTTTTGTTGAATCAGTGACAAGTTTCAGCGTTTCATTCACATCATTTATTCACATCGTTTCGCATCATTTATCATCTCTCAATTAATTTCGCAGACGATTCATACATCATCTACATAATTTGTGGTAAGTTCTTTCTCCGTTATAAACCAGGACGCCTACATTTCCAGAGCTTAAAATTTTCAATTTCTATATAAACTTGATGTCGGCCATCTTCAATTTGTTCAAACTGTTTGATTTCCTCTATGAAACACGTGCGACTATTGATTTTCAATACCTCGTCTCCCTAATCGTCTTGCTATTCATACTCACCTGCTGCTCATTCGCCGCAATTCAGTATGTGGAATTATTACACAGGATTCACGACGAATTGGGATGTATCCGTGAGTTGTAAATACATTTTAATTGAGAATTTGTGTGGAATACATAAAATTAAATTTCAGCAGACCACTTTTACAAGTTGAGTGTATCGCTTCCCGCTTCGGTGTTCTGGTTAGACGTCGCGTATCATTGTGCATTAAATAAAGCAAAATTGATCTATATTCGGCAACTGCGAAGAGCGGCGATGCGGCCAATAAGAATATGTGCAGAGGCTGCTTAATTTAAATGAAATATATCTTTTCACGTCTTGTTTTGAACAAAATTGCTTTGATATGTTGAAATCAATACACAGGTTTTTTTTCGCTACCTATCTGCCTCGCTTTGAATAAAATGTTCAATTAACCCCGAATAAGCCTGTGAATCATGAGTCCGCATAGACACGCCATTTTATTTTATCACATTGGAAAGTTATGAGCTGAACTCGTATGGACAGAGGCGGGAATACGGTAGTCTATCGTCTAGATTATCGATTGATCACTTCTTCTATTTTCCCTCTCTCTTGGCCACGGCATCAGCGACTGTCGTTCCATTGAATCCGACTTGGTGAGGAGAGAGATCGTAGAATTCGAGAAGGATCTTCAATGAAGCAAATTGCTGATTATAGTTTGGAAGTTTCATCCGTTTGTTGCTCCCATTCACAGTTTTAGTTTCGTGTATGTGATCTTCTGACGTAATAGATAATGAATGTATCTATGAAGTCTCGCGTTCATCGGGAGGGATATCTATAGATTTGTCCCGTAGGTCTAGTACCCACAAAAAGATCTCACCTTGTCCTTAGGAACACCAAGCAGTCCGTTGATGTAGTCAGTGACTCTCTGAGTGTGTTGAATGTTGAGTGATTCACCCAAGCAACCGATCGATTTCACCTGCAAATTGCGTATTGCATTCAAGCATAATTCAATTATGATTCATGAGAACAGAGAAGCTATCGCTTATAGTATGCATCGCTATTCAAACAACATGCAGAGAGTTTCACATTACTTTTCATTCCTAGATATATTTATCATTTATTTCACTTACAACAATATGGCAGACGGGTCCGGGCTGCGCTCCGTGCATGATACGTCGACCAGCGTCCACCTCAAATCAATCAATTATATAACTAAATTCGATTATTTATCGATTATTTTCAATTATTTCGTCAATAATATTTGCATAATTCGCCGCACCTCAATCATGATTCTCTCCCTCGGTTTGCCCATCGATTCGGCCAGAATATCAGTGAGAGTGACCTGAAATCGAGTAGATTATGTAATTTTTCGAGTGAATTCGCCAGTTTGCGACTCTTGAAATTCCTCGCAAACCTCGAAATTCTCAGGAATTGCAGTTGGCTGCACATTCGTTGCGACGCGGATCATCGGCATGGCTGATTTGGAGCTGGCAGAAAAACAAATTAGGAGAGATTTCGCAATTTTGGGAGAGAAAATAAAGGAAATTAGGTGTGCTGCTCTTAAAATAGAAGGAACATAGTGAAGAAGGGAAGTAATTGATCGAAGACATCAAAGAAACAAGGTTCAGCCATGAAAGTTAACTGCATTGTAATGGGAAAGTGTCAAAAGCGTGATGAATTGAGTGAAACGCACGAGGTTGAAAGGAGACGACGCAGCATTGCGATGAAATCGACTAGGAATGAAGGGAAAATGACCGGTAAGGGAATCCAACTATCGCAAAATGAGCAGTTTATGAACAAAGCGCAGTTGAACCGTGATGTCAGGAACTTTTCCGACCTTTCCCGCTTGCCACTCATGTTAGGACGCTAAACAGGGGTATTGTATTGATCAGAGAGAGGGGAAGGAACGGGGGATGCAATAGAAGAGAGAAGGGCGAGAGGAGTTTGGAGTGAGAGAGAGATTGGCCGGTTAGTGGTGTAGTAAAGAGAGGCGACCTTCTAGCACGTATGCTTATCTCGTGCACATTCGGTGTTGGTTTCTCATTAGATAACATCTATCGGGCAATTTTTCGAGTGTTCACAGTATTCTTTGTATCATTTGACTGTTTCCCATTGCACCTCGATTTGACTTTCCATAATTTATGCTGAATATATTATTAATAGCACAATATATTAGCACCGTTCGATGATCTGAGAGCAGGAAGCGTTCATAACTTAGAAAGACAAACATTAAGTTAGAAAGAGAAAGGAGGGAGAGGAGGGACACGATGTTCTAAGGCCGGGTTCCGGAGCCGGTTCTTAGGCGGCGTGGAGGCACTCCGAAACTCCGGCTCCAGATTGGGCAAACAGAAAGACATCTGACGACGAGGGAAAATGACCGAAAATCTTCAGTGAAACAGGTTGAGAACCGACCGAAACTGGAAATGTCTGTGTGCAAAGAAGGAATCGAAAAAAAGAGAAGAGGAAATAAAGACAACGGCGATGGCAATGTTACGGTAACTTCGTGGCATCCCCTGATAGGGGGTTACGGTAGGTGGTTACGGTAGCTATCTTATCCGTTCGTGGCGTAGCACAGGTTTCCGGCTCCGCAAGTGTATCCCGTGGGGCAGGCTCCGTTGACGCACACTCCGAGCACTCCTGCAAGCAAAATACGTAAATTTTCCACTTGACGCCTTTTCGGAAACGCCGTCGATGGTGTGGTGCACTCACCGCCGGATCCGAGCGGGCAGCAGAAGTCGTTGGTGTTGCAGAGGAAGCCGGTGGGGCAGACACGATTCACGCAGGGACCTGAAGATGGAGCCGGGGTTTACTCGGTCAGAGCCGGACGATAGGCTCGAGAGCCGTCGTCTACTCACCGGTCGAGTTTCCAGAGGCGCATCTGCAGCAGTAGTTGTTGGAGGAGCAGAAGTATCCCTGACCACAGAGACCGCCAATGCAGGCAGCAACTGCGGGACCACCAGAGCAAGCGGCTGCAAGGAGAGGTTATTGATTGATTATTGATCATCGGGAGAATCGGGAAGGGATTGGCATTGGTGCGGCAACGTGACAGTTGCTCGGTATGGTATGGGATCACAGTTTGATAGCCTACCTGTGTTTGTGATTGAGTTTGCCTTTGAGTTTACTAAGTCTCTTTTCGTTAGTACTTTTTCGCCGTGTTGGTCATCGTTTTCATAAGTTATTCATGAATGTTTGGCCTTCGCATAAGCAACGAAAGACTAACGTCGCTGACCGAGAGACTTCATATCTTTTCTTGAGCAAATATAAAGTATCCGGATAGCATGGACGAATTCGTAGTGAGTAATGGCTTGCGATTTCTCGTATGACCAATGAATCAGAGAGAAAATGGTGGTCGATTAAGCGATTAAGCTATTGAGCGATTTGGTAATCACTGACGCAAAGAAGGGATTGATATATCGTGCTATAAAATGAGAAATAATATGGTTGAAACATACTGTCAAGGGAGTTGGAGTTGGAAGAGCAACAGCATCCCTGGACACACACGGCCTGTAAAGGAAGAGATTATGCAATCGTCACATACTCAATGGATTTGAAAAATAACAAAAGTGCCAACAGTCTCTATTCTGATATCGTGAGTTGCGAGATAATTGATAGTTTGCAACGATAACAAGAGAGATCGGGGGTAGGAGTCCCATATTTGAGATATTGTCAATTCTTCCACACGTAGAAGTGAGTTACTGTACCTGGAGGGAGTACATCTGGCACTGGGAAGTCGATGAGCAAGATGAATAACATCCAACGGGGCATCCGAACTGACGCTTGGCTCTGCAATAAAGTCATTTTTCGATACGACTTTAAATTCTGGTGATCCCTCTGTACTAACTCTCTCTTTTTTCAAGTGATAATCTCGAAGATACATCTTTCCTCCTATCCGTCCCTATCATTTCTGTTTGGTTAGTGGAATGATGAGATCGCCTGAGGAATCAGAGAGAGAAGAGACGAAAAAGTCGATTGACTTGCTCCTCAGAGAATGTTTGCCTTTTTTGAGCGTGCGCCCCCAAGGGAATTCGATCGGTACGAAAGAAGGAGAAGAAAAGAAGAGAAGAGAGAGAGAGAGGTTGGAGACAGAGCGGAGACAAGATAATTAGTGTTCGATGAGACACGAAGACTAGCTACAGTAGAAAGATACAGTACCCGGCATTGGCTATGATGTTCACACTTTGAATTCGAAAATGAATGAAATCTGGACCTTGAGACGGTGACGTTGGCTCCACGAGCTTCGGGGCTATCAGGAGTATCAGGGGAGTCCTGAATGAAGAGTAATTTAGAATACATTCAATGTTTTATGTATGTGTATCGAACTCAATATATATACATCCTATGAAATAGTGCAACGATTCTGGATGAGACAGAAATCAGACGGAGAGGAACAGTGCTAATACAAATCAATTAAACGCAATAGATTTACACGCCCCTCCCTTCCTCGAACATGCATGTATTATTTTACAGCAATATATTGTTTTCCATGTCCATGCTACTTGCCACCACTACTTGGATTGCTTAAACTGTTCTATTAGAGTGTTGAGTATGAAATGTTTAGCAAAATTTTAGTTTAAAATTATATAAAATGTAATACCTGTGCGTTGACGATGATAACCATGGCGACGGCACCGAAGAGTGCAACGGAAAGAATGAATCGCTTCATGGTTTGAATGGAGAAGTTGCTCGGTTTAGGCTGCTACCTACGAATGGAATACAATGAGAAGATGAAGCACGAAATGGAGTGATTGAAGGAAGACACGAATGATATAGTGACACGGAGGAACTCGGATGGATCACGGACTGACTGACTCCGCCCCCAATTGAGAGACTGGATGAGTGATAGGGAAGTGATAGGCAAGATGAGGCAAGACAAGACAAGGTCTGGAACTCTCCCCTTCCATCTCACAGTCAGAGCTATTTGATGACCGCTCATCTAGGCTTCTCTGAGTGAGAGTGGAGCTCCCTCCTCTCTCCCCTCCATCTAAGGATCCGTCCCTCTGTGTGTACCCGCGGGGGTGTGGTCACTAGAGAGACGGAGAATGAGAGGAAAGAGGCAAGAGAAGGCAAGAGTTGAAGAGAGTCCGACGACAGACTACGCCTCGGGGCTAGTTGTGTTTCTGGACGGAGATTCCATAGAATCGGCCTCTCGACTCCGGAACTCCCTGATTTGTACGCGATCCCTCCAAAAGTGCCATGGGAGCAAGTGTTTGAGAGAGATGGCGAACAAAGGAATGAGACGGAAGAAATAGGGAAGGAGAGGGGAAAGGAAGTGACCAGAGGGTCGAACGTGGGTGCAGAGAGGAGAGGAGAAGTGGGAAATGATGCCGAAGACGACATTCGAGGATCTTATATAAGTTGGAAGGGCTGATTAGGTTTTTGCGACTTTTCTTCTGCTAACACTGGATTGAAGGAAGTGATGATCCCCTCATGATCTCATTGACGTAACCGATCCAGTCTTGTCTACTGATCTCTTCCTGATGATTCATGCGAAATCCTGATAATTTCCTGCTGACTCAGAGTACTGATACGCATTGTATATCGTATGTCGTCATCATATGCGTAGATATATCTTCTCTAGATGGAATACACAAAAACCGCTGTTCGACCATTCCTTTCTTCGTATCTTGCTCCTGTTCTTTCTCCTGTTTCAGTTTGTGTTCCACACCTCTCTCGAACCTCCTTTTTTGTCTACATTGTCCATCTAATTTCATCGTCGATGTAGAGTTGATGAGAAGGTCGAATCTCTCTGGGGGGAAAGAATCTGCGGGCAAACAAGAGCTCGAAAGGTTATCGTCCCCACTCTTTGTCTCACACTTTAGACATCGACATTTCTCTGTTTGAGAATGCCCGGAGGCCCCTCGCCTTTCTCTGCATTTTACAGAATCTTCAGATGTCAGAGAGACGAAAGAGTGTGGGATTCGAGGAGAGCACAGAGTCGACGAGAGATGCAGAGATGAGAGATCTGAGCAATGTCCCGTGTATGGAGATGATAAGAATAGACCACGAACTCAGAAGGGATTGAGACATTCCTGGAACAGAAAAAAAAGTGTTCGAAGGAATTTCCATTCAAGGAAATAATTTCATTTTCAGCTACCTGGATGCAATCACATTCTGCTGATGAAGTTTCGCAATTAAAAGCCAGTCTAAGTGCGACACAAGTACAATGCTAACAATTAGCAAATCGACGAGGCCATTGAGTATGAGGAAGAATGGAAGTGTTCGTAGATCAAACTAAAGCCGTCGTCTTTCCAGGAAAGTTCCAAGCTCTCGTTGATCTCCAGTGCAAATAGTGACCAGGAAGGAATTCTGCAGAAGAACCAGATTGAGATTGAGACTAGACTCCAGCAGAAAAAAGAATGCTTTATAGTTGCTCGGTGATTAAAATTCGTAATACGACATCATAGTTAAATGGGAAACACTTACAAGAAGAGTTCACAATTTACCGCGTGTTCAACACATATTTACTATCGTACAACCGCATCCATAAGACGTGCAATTGCTATGATTTCAATTACTACAGCCCATCGAATTTTCCATCTTTTAGAAGTCTTTCACAAAAGTCTTCTTGGATAGGATAAAGAGGTAACTGGACGAGGTACATCCAGTTGAGCAGGCAGCCTTCCAACGACGGCACTGATGCGCCGATCACGTTCGTACGCTTTATGCGTAGATCGAACACCATCGTTAACGCTACTGTCTCCTTTACCTGATATTCGTCGATTTCAATAAGCCCTTTGACTCAGTAGAGATGACCGCACTGCTTTCCAGACGTCACGTGTTCGATCTCAGCCCAGGTTCACCAAGCCTTCCATCCCTCTCGTTGGCGGTAAAATTGGTAGCAACTTTGATTGCGAAAGGTAACGTGCCCCAGAAGCCTACGTAGACACGTAGATCTGTACTACAACCGGCCTTATCGGTCGGCCCCGGCAGAGTAGTCGCTTATCGACGTTAAGTCCACTTGATTCCGGTAGCAACTTTACTTTACATTACTTTACCTCTCCTACGCTGCTGATGAATAACGACGACGGCTATATAGTTCACGCGGACGGACCACCGATGATATCGACATCATTCTTGGAGCAGATGAAGGCATGCGCCGATATTAGCCGTATCTCACTTCTATTAAACCCGATCAGCTGTATCACACGCGAAGCACGGACATGTCTATGCGAAGAGAAGACGACAGATGGTTATCTCGTCTCACACAGTACCTCCCCATTTACTCGTACACAATTTCCTCACTGATATTATTTCTTCATAAATTTACACATTTCACAATGCAAAAACTTCTGAAACTCACGACTTGCAGGTTCTACCATTAGGGAACCGCTAATTTTGTTTCCGTGTCACCATCTCGTGACGAATTGTCCTTTCGCTGCGGCCAATGAGTACTTTCGTCAAGTTCGCCGATAAAATTGGTCGAAACCTTCAGTCGACCAATCAACCATCGAGTTCAGCACGAGAAGTGAGAGAAAACGTGGGCAGAAACTATAATTTGCCCCGCGGGGAAAGGTGGTATTATGAACAGTGTGGAGAGATGGAGATAGAGAGTAATGAGAAGGTGAGAGAGATACAGCGGGAAGGAGAGAGTTGGTCTGATAAATGGCGTTGAAGTTTCTGAGCTGCCGCGAATTAGATCTAATGGTCAGGTGCAATAGAGACTTGTCACTCTCGTGAAATAGGCTTACTCGTGAGAGGTGACTACAGTATCCCCCCTTTCTCCATTCCTCATCGGTCGAACAGCGATAAACGATCATGTTCAACCCAATGATGAAACGTGAGTTCCGATTATCATTTAAGGATCCTAAATGGAGATGTAATTGCTATTAATTGGTGGATTAGTGCAATGTATTGCAATAAATAATTTTAATTACAGCTCTATATGGGATGGAAGGGAAGCCGATTTCTGGGTACTATCCAGGAGATTCATATGAAGACGCGGGAATGGTGCAGAAGTGGTTAGTTTTTTTTTACCGTATACTTAATATAAAATATAATTTGTTTCAGTGCTTCGTACACTTTCTTCGTTATCGTCCACATAATTCTCGTTGTTCTTTCTCTTGTCATCAATGGAACAATGCAAGCTGTGCTCATTGCGATGAGAAAGAAACTGTTTGAGGTAACATCCTGAATTTAAAAAAATTTAGATAAACTTTTTTTTTGTGATGCTTGATAGTATGTCAATTTAAAAAAAACCGTCTCATTGGCTTTGAAATCTATCATTTTGCAGAGCACTTTCTACATCGTCGTAGCTGGTCTCATGTTCTTCACCACTCTCAAAACAATCATCCAAGCAGTATTCATAGTTCCCCAGTACATCAAAGAGGTGATAATCAATCAACTGGAATTTATCGTAACATTTAGTGTTCAGGGAGATCCATTCGGCAGTGGCTACCACAAGCTCATCTTCATTCTGGACATGCTCGCGTGTTACGGTAAAGCCAAACTTCCATTCGAGATCCAAAATAAGGCCATATTGAGGCATTCTCGGTTTCTCCACACTAATGGCAGCCAATCGTCACTCGACTTTCAATCTGGGCTGCACATGCCCGGTTTTCGTCAAGTTTGTTTTGTTTAGTATTATTTATTTAATGAATACAATTCAGGCCAGTTATCTACTATCTAATTGGATTCGTCGCCTGTGCAATTTGTGTTTGTGTTGGACTTCTCGCTGGAATGGGATGCACTAAAGAGTACTCGGACCAGACCAACGCATTCGTCGACATTTGTCCGATGAACGGAGCTTCTTCAGTAATTCAGGTAAACGGTAGCACACGAGCAATCAATAACTGATCAATTTAGAATATACTAATGGGCATTTACTACGTTGTCTGCCTCATTTCGGTGTCTTTCTATGTTCGAACGTACTGGCTCATCAAGAATCAAAGGTTTTTTATCAAACTTTATATTCGATTTATTAAAATATAAATGCAGAGGATATCTGATGAAGAACGAGAAGGCTCGCTGCGGCCCCGAAATTGTAATTCTAAAGCAAGCTATCGTCATTTGTGGACTGTATCTGGTTAGTTTTACTCGTTGTCTTAGTAGATTCAAAGTTATGCCGAGTCTTCTTAATCCAAGGAACATCTTGAATCGTCCATTCTAATGCTAATAAAACCAGTTATTTGCAGGTTTACATCGCCCTCTCCACTGTTCTTCCTTTCATTTGCAACAATTCGGCTCAACTCTTCTTCTATGTCACTTATTCCCTAAATGTTGTCTCTCTATTCATTGCTATTGCATTCCCGGGACTTTTCCTTTGGTCGTCGACGGACATGAAGAAGTGAGTTCCATTTATTAGTCGAAGCAGTTGACGGGCAACAATCCTGCTTTCCATTGAGTTTGTGAGGGAAAAATATGAACGAATGTGCTTGGTGACAACAAAAATAAAATTTTATAACTAATTTCAGGGAAATTTCGTCATGGCTTTTCCTCTGTGGAATTACAACTCCTTGGTTGACGAAAGCGAAGAGAATTTCGAGTGCGACGACGATTACATCGAGAGATCGAACTGTTTCTCTGTCTAAATGAACACCGAGCATAGTGACAGAATACAATTCTGATAGGTCTCATTGTCTTGCCCCCTCTTCCATACCTTCTTTTTATCATCTTCTCTAATATCTATGTCCCGTTTTACGTGATTCGGAAGCTTTGAATACCCTTTCCCCTAGTTTCCTCACATCGCACATCATTCCACAGGCCGGTCAACCATCCAGAAAGGCCTTTGGAGTGAGAGAGCGTGTGAAATCGAGAGGAACTCTCTCACTTTTGCACACTCTCTCGCTCTAACCCTGGTCTGTAGGTTTGGAATCATGTGATCGTATCCCTGCTGTTGTAAATATCACACATACGAACAATATTGTCATTACCATGATCTTCGTCTCTCAAGACTGAAATCTGAATAAAATATTCGATACATTGACCCTTGCATTGGTGGATGATCCCAGTAAGCCTTGTAATTTTAACCGCATTTAAAATTTAACAGTATATATAGAGGCGATGCTCGAACTCCGTGTGCAAGCGACTAATTTTAATATAAATTCTTAAAGGGAGTTTGCAGCCAAAAAATCAAAATTTTCTTTTCTTTTAATTCTATTTTTATTCAAAAGTGCTGAAAATTCTAAGAACATCTGTAAAAACCACATATTTTTACGATTTTTTTGAAATTAATTATGAATTTTCAAAAAATCGTGTTTCAATGGTACTGTAGCTCTTGCATCCAGAAAACTTACTCTGCTTAGCGGCTGCAAAATGTTAAAAAAAGTGTTAGCAAAGTGAAAGTAAGTGTTTTTGCAATTGATTCGATTATGGCGAGTACCGTGTGGATGAATCAGAAGAAAGAAACGCAAAAGTGTTACGGCATCATCCCTTTTGAGATTCTACAGCCGCTAAACAGCGTAAGTTTCCGGATGCGAGAGCTACCGTATACCTAAATTCTGCAATCTTTGAAAATTCATAATTAATTTATAAAAAATCGTAAAAATATGCCGTTTTCACAGTTATTCTTAGAATTTTCTGAATTTTAAAATAAAAATAACTTATTTTTCGATGCCGGATACCTTTAAATCGAAAGACTGCAGCAGAATTTAATGTACATGATTTTATTCCTTTCTATTTATATTTTTTTCAGTTCCTGTTCCAAAATGTGCAAACTCAAGTTCAAGGAGACCATTTCCGCACATAATCTGTTTGGTTCTAATGTGGTATAATTTTTGTGCCTGGCCGTTTACACGGGGACACTTTGCACAACATATCACGAGTGTGACAGGTATATTTATGGAGGCTGAACACTACAGCATAATTAAACACAGTAACATAGCCGTCTAAAAGTTATTTCTATATGACAGGTGCAAGTATCTCTGTAGTTACACTGAAGTATGACGCTGATATTTCATTGTGAATTACAGTAAGCATTGAATGACGCACGAGTTCCATTACAAAACCTATTACCTTAAGCCAAGAATTCCCATTACGCTGAGACGATAAAATAGTGGCGGAGACAGAATCGTTCATTTTTTTCATTCCCAAGCCTGTAAGAAACCATGTTCAATCCTATCCTGAGACGTGAGTTTTAATTACGTTTCTTTGGATAATTTTCCATTTCTAGCGCTCATTGAGAATCAGTTCCCGATTCATAAGGGCGAATCTTATGCGCATCAGCACAGGTTTGTCCACATAAGCTAATTCATAATGAACATCTCAATTAAGATGGGACTATTATTTCCTGGCTCTTGTTCATTTCGTTCTCGTTTGCTTCTCTCTCTGCATCTGTGGCATCATTTGTGTGGTTCTCATTCGACGGAGGAAGAAATTATTTGAGGTACTATTATTACAAAATCACAAATACTCGTCTAAAATAAGGAAGCGTTCCGCGGCTCTATAGAGTTCGGCTGGCGAGAGAGCGTGACACATGTACATAATAATTTCAGATCAGGACATAATTATAGAATACTATTTCGCTATTAAAGATACTAAAATATCTTTCCTAGATTTCAATTAATTTAGAGTACTTTCTATGTGGTTGTTGCTGCTCTCATGCAATTCATTCTTCTCAAATCATTCGTCCAACTCACTTGTGTATCACCATACTACCTTCATATACTCGTAAGAATTTGAAAATCGATATTCAAATTTACATATTAAATTTTGAGACCGGCTATCACACGTACATCTCGCACAAACGCTTCTTTATCATTGACACTCTCGCAGATTACGGTATTTTCACTACTGTAGAAATATCTAATCGATAAATCCAGGAATTCTCATCTTCTCCACTGTAATGGCTGCCAATCGTTGTTCCATGTTCTGCCTTTCAACCCATTGTCCTTTCTTCTCAAGGTTTGACCACTTTGCCAATACCATATATTCTATCTTTTTTTCAGAGTTAAATTGATACTTTTCGTCCACTTTTCATTTGTAATCATTATCGTTGCAATTCTGGCCGGAATAGGCTGCACGAAAGAATTTCTCCCACTGGCAAATGCTCATGTTGATGTGTGTCCCGACACGGCGGCGACGATTACGGTAAGTGCCCTCTAGACGATCGACAACTGATCCAGTCCTTTCAGCAATTGCTCGTTTCTGTGTACTACATTGCCTGTGCCGTGTCATGCGGCTTCTATATAGCAACGTATTGGATGATTAGATATCAACGGTACGAGGAATGAGGAAAAAAATATATGATCATATTCTAATTCCAGCGGTGTTTTGATGAAGAAAGAAAGGAATCGACGAGGACCGGAAACTGTGATTCTCAAGCAAGCAATAATCATTTTCGGATTATATTTGGTAAATTATTTAAAATACTAAAAGAAAAAATAATAAAAATAATTTTATTGAGAAGCAAGAAGAAAAAGAATTTATTGATAAATACTAATACATGCAGATCTACATCGCTCTCTCCAAGGGTCTTCCCAATCTCGTCAATGATTCGGGAGAAATTCAATTTCTATTGAATTACGCACTGAACTTTGTTGCATTGCTAATCTCTACTGCTTTCCCAGGACTTTTGCTAATTTCTTCCATGGAGATGAGGAGGTTTGCTAATTTAAATGATTTCACAACATTCCGACGGCCCGCCGGTCTATCCAGAAAGAGGTCGGATGCGAGAGAGCGTCGAGGGGCAACCTTATATTTAATATTTCCTGCACCTGAACCTTTTGTGAACGTTGGAATAATGCAATACAGAAACAGGTTTTTACGCGAATTTTTCAGAGAAGTCGCGTCGTGGTTGGTAATCTTCGGTTTCCGACAAGAATGGATCACGAGAACGATGAGAATCAACAGTGTGACGAATATCGATGCGCGATCGAGAACTCTCTCTTTTTCAAAAGCGAATAATGATAATTTATGATTGAATTGCACTTAGTAAACATCTAATCTCATCAAGCATTGTCGTTTACCAACAAGATGATCAACAGTGACACAACAGTAAGGGAATTGACAAGTCAATTCGGGTGGAGCTTTTGATTTTAACTTAAAAGTGGGAAACTGGAACTCATCAAAGTTTACGCTGACAATGTTTGTGTTCATAGACATCAGGATAATGGTTTCTTTCTAAATCCGAAGTTTAATCAGCCGGGGAAATGCAGCGAAATTCGCTTGCAAACCATCCCTTTTCTTCACTGATCAATATCTCTTTGCACAATGTTCACTCCTCTGGGAGAAGAGATAATCGGGAGAGACAGCGTTTGCACAGACGTTACTGCTGTGTATGAGACTAGTCATGTGTCTGACCTAGCGAACTAGTCGCGCCCCAACTCAACTTCCCGTACACTTGGCGCCAAATTCAAACCGTTGACTGAGTATCACGCTCTTCATTGTATACTCTACATATTGACTGCGTAGCTGAGAGTTCCAGCTCTTTTCCTACGTAATTCAGTCTTGTCCTCCGCTCGCGTAGCGAGACGTCGTTATTCCTTTTGCTCCCGTATTATAAATATATTACACTAAAACACCCGTTGTGCACAGACATAACATTTTAACACATAACATAACATAACACACACATAACATAACATCATACCGTAAACTCGACTTGCACATGCATTCACAATAGTCTAAACTACAGAATCTCGAAAGTTCTTAGCATCTTCGCAATAGCGTTCTACGCAACGCCAAAACTCTGTCCATCACTCACTGAGTTCTGAATTATCTCTACTGAGAACTTTCGAGATGTAGCAGTTCGGGTATACCGAGTGCCCATGAAAACCAAGTATGATTGATGGATGCGATGTAGGATATATAGAATATTAAACACGGAATAGAGTAGATATTCCCTCAAGGACGGGCCACTTCGATTTGAGCCACTGTAGCCAGGAGCACTGTAATTGAGATACGGTATGCCCCCGCAATAGCTTTATGGGTGAACTCCAAATTTCCATAACCCCCTTCATGGGAAAAGAATAGCGACGCGAGTTTTTGGCCGTGGACACGTATATCGGCGAGTGATGGTCGAAACAGTGATTTTCATCGGCCCCGAATTCTGGGAGCCGCGCGAGGGGGTCTGACGACCGGGGGAGGGGAGGGGGAGGTCGCCAGCGCGGAAAATTCAATATAGAAATATAGGGAAACAATTACCATACTACTCTGAATACTCTGAGATATACATGCTACAATAATATGCCGGGTCTTGTCTTGCTGGCTGTGAAAACGTTAGTCCCATCTAGGCGGTCAATTAGCTCAATTTCGTGATTACTGTAGGATTGATTACGGTAGCTTCTATTCATCAGTCTGAGTAGGGTGACTATCCTACGTTAGGAAATTTTTGGGATTGGGGGGCCCTTTGAGGGAGCATAACGACCAGTCCCGGCATCAGTGTGCAGAGAAAATGATACGAATTTCGGCACCTTGCCGAATAATTCGGCACGCCGAATTTTTCGGCGTTGCCGAAAAATGAGAATGAATACCGCCCCAGGATTGTTTAACTAGCTTGCGCATAGTTTATTGGCTGTTTTTGCATAGTTCTTTATCGAGTGTCGCCTCTAGTGCCGTTTTCCCTGGTACTAGAGGTTCGCAGGAACTCCAAACCCGTGCTGCCAAGTTTAGCACGTGGTCGTCTACCAGAAGAGCTGCAACCTCTGTGATTGAGTGTGATTAAGTGGTGGTGAAGGTAGCCAAGCGTGGGCCTTGTTGGAAGTTTCAACAAGCGAGCTAAAACCTCATTATTGGTCAGGGTAGCCAAGAGTGGACCTTGTTGGTTGTGCCAACAAGCGAGCCGAAGCCGTGGTTTTTACAGATAGCAGCGGAAGCTATCGCCAATTTTTTTTGGTGATAACTACTCTGCGTATTGGTTAAGCCTGAGAACACGACTGATAGTTGGAGATTGGTCGAGTGGATCAATAGCTAAAGGAAGTGGGGCTGGTAGAGAACCATGACGGCTAAAGACGAGGAGGTCTCCCCGACCATGAAGGAATTATTCACACAGATGGTAGAGATGAAGAGGAAAGTGGTTGGCATGCAAGCAGACCAGAATGAAAAGTACACACAGTTATTGTCATTGGTGACTAAGGGTGGTAATAACGAGGGAAGAGCACATAATATGATGACTGTGCAGGTTCCGTCCACGTCGAATGGACCGACTCTTGATGCGATCGAAGGAAGAATCGTGGATTTTGAGTACGATGAGGAGGAGTGCACATTCGAGCAGTGGTACGATCGATACCAGGATGTGTTCGTGCATGATATGTGCATTAAATAGAGTACTGCTGAGGCACCTCAGTGTGAAGTGCAATGCTCAGTACCTTGATCACAAGGCACCCGAAGATGTCATGGCTGAGTCGTTTGATGAAGCGGTAGCCACGCTCAAAACCTTATTCGGAAAGAAGGAGTCAGATTTCGAACTGCGTGTTCGATTCTTCAACCAGAAAATGTCCACGAGTGGTAATCTCGATGTGATGAAATTCGCCGCAGAGGTGAACCGTCTATACCAGAAGGATAATCTTAAGTCGATTACTGAGGACCAGATGAAGATCACAGTCTTCCTGGCTGGTCTGGATCTGCCAAATCAGAAGGCGATGCGCACTCAGCTGTTCAATGCAGTGAGTCTGAAGGCATCTATCACGTTCAAGCTACTCGAGAAGTACTCCACGCTGAAGGCACTGGAACGTGACGTGGCAGTGGTACAGAATGTGTCGGTGAAAATGGTGAAGACGTACAATAAAGGAACGACAGAAAGGAGCAAGAATCCCGAGTATAAGAGAGACAAATCGATCACATGCAGAGGCTGTGATAAGAAGGGTCACTACGAGAGTGAATGTTGGCTGACATATCCAGAGAAGAGGCCGAAGAGGCATGGAAGGAGGTCGTACCTCATCCGCTGTGGTGGAGAGAGGAGGGATCGCGTGTATGCGAACTTGAAGATCGGTGGAAAATCGATCGATTTCCAAGTGGATACTGGCTCAGATGTCACAATCATCTCAGAGAGTGACTGGAGAGGACTGAATTGTCCGTCTCTGACGAAGTTTGTCGATCGTAATAGCGATGCTAACGATCAGTCTCTCAAGATTCTCGGAATGTTTTCCTGTGCTATGGAGTACAGTGGAGTCAAGAGTAGCAGAGTGGTCTACGTTACTAGAACCCCGATTCGACTTGTCGGTGGTGAATGGTTCTGGAAACTGAACCTGAGAAGATCATTCTTCAGGAATGATATTGCGGTAGTCGCATGCACCAAGTCTCCGGATGACTACGCAAACTTGATGGAATGTCAAGAATATTGCGAGACTGGACTGGCCAGACTGAACCCGAGAGGCAGTACTGGAGGGTATGTAGATCCTGGAACCAGCCAGCAGGTGTATAAAAAGGAGATCGATCAAAGATTAATAATGGTGGTGAACTCGAAAGGAGAACACTTGGAGCAGGCAGGAGTATTCTCTCTAATCGAAGAGAAGAATGAGTCTGTGGAAGAACATGCTGATCCCAGAGAGGACAGAACGTGTCTGCCTGTGATTCCGGAGGTTGACTCGGACTCTGTAAAGAGAGGGAGCAGCTTCTCCAAGATCGATTTCTGTGATGTGGATTCACGTGTTGAAGTCCAAGAGACGAAGGAACCGTGGATGAATCAGACACGTCACGGGCTGACTATTGTCGTGAACGACAGATTACCGTACAGAGATGAGCCCACTCTGAAGACGTTTCCTGCGGATGACCATGATGCAGAAGCGCACTTGCTGATTTTTCATGAGAAAGTCGCATTCAATGGGAAGAGGAAGAGAGAGCACACCCAGAATCTGGAATGGATTCCCAATGATGGTGCCGAAGGCAGAGATGTCAACTCTCTTGGTTTCGTCGTGAACGAAACTAACCGTAACCCGAGACTGGAGGAACCTACGGGTCCTGCCAGAAACAGTGAACTAGTTTTCGACTGTACAAAGGAATTCTCATCGAGAATTGCATCGGATGTCTCTTATGTGAAGATCAAAGATTAACTCACTCTCTCCGAGAAGGAAGAGGGGGGGAAGAATGTGTGGTGTCGGTAGGGACAACAGAGAGTTCGTCCAGGGTACTACCGTACATCAAGAGAGTATCACTAGCCGTTACCGTAGAGGAATCTTCGGGTCCTGCCAAGAGCAACGAACGCGTGTTCGTGTGCAATGAGGAGATCTTTCGAGGAAAGATCAGACATCAGCTCACTCTCTACGAGAGGGAAGAGGGGAGTTGGAGAGGTGTCGGTGGGAACAGAGAGTTCGCCATGGGTAATACCGTACATCGAGAGATCATGCGTCATGATGGAATGTGTGTCGAGAGATGGTCGATGACCATGGAGAAGTGCATCTACGGATCGAGCGAGAAGAAGGACATCGTCGAGGGCAACTACACCGTCTCGCGAGTCTCAACTACCACGACAAGTGCGACTACATCGAGTGCAATCGTCGAGTCTCGCCGTGCAACTTCAATCGTCGAAGAAAGATTCGAGCCCACGGAAGATGTGGAGAACGATACGAAGACAGTTACTCTGAATGAGTCCCATCATAATTGACCATCATTACCCAGTACTACAATATTGATTCTTTACTACCGTATAAGTTACCTTCGTACTATCGTAACTTCATATCGTCAGATATTCAATACTCGTATTTCATATCTTGTGGCGGAGGTGCTGTGTATGAGACTAGTCATGTGTCTGACCTAGCGAACTAGTCGCGCCCCAACTCAACTTCCCGTACACTTGGCGCCAAATTGACTGAGTATCACGCTCTTCTCTACATATTGACTGTGTAGCTGAGAGTTCCCGCTCTTTTCCTACGTAATTCAGTCTTGTCCTCCGCTCGCGTACACACAGAAAAAAATCTGTCATTTCTCATTCTGTCACTTTTTTGACAGAATGATTCTGTCGATCCATTCTGTCACATGTGATAGACGTATCTGTCGGTCTGACAGATTAATCTGTCGATGCAAAGATTTTTGAATATAGACAGAATCAATCTGTCAGTCTGATCTGATTTCCTCTTGATCGGTCTGTGCTTTCCGATTTGAATGAGTGGGTCGATGCAAATGAGGATTATTGTCTCTTCTCATTCCCGACTCTCTAGTTCGCATTGTTCAAAATTTCAGAGGGTATAAAAGGTTCAGGGAACACTTATCTCTGATCGCTTCAACTGTTTCCCAATGGAAAAGAAGGAGGGGGGCACTTGCCCCACGGAAAAAGTCCTCCCTCTACTTCTGCCAAAGCAGAAGATTCATAGATACTAGGGTATTTGGGGACGTGGGGGAATACACCTCACTTCTACAGTAACCAACACCCACTCCATCTGAAATTGAATGACAGATTGAATCTGTCAGTTTTCCACCCACCGAAAACGATAGAATTATTCTGTCAAATGTGACAGAATGGCGAGCGAAAGTGACAGATTAATCTGTGAGAGCAGATCTGACAGAATATTCTGTCAGTGCAATCTGTCATATATGACAAATTTTTTTCTGTGTGTAGCGAGACGTCGTTATTCCTTTTGCTCCCGTATTATAAATATATTACACTAAAACACCCGTTGTGCACAGACATAACAGTTACTATATATTAGAAAATGCTAACGTCTGTCTGTCTGTCTGTTCGTTTTTTTCCTTCTGTCCGGTCACACTTTTTTCTCATTTTCCTTATATTTCGCTTCAAAATTGCGCTATCTTCTCAGAACCTTTTGCATATGATAATAGACCAGAATTGCTTTAAAATTTTACAAAATTTAAATCACCAAATTCATGGCCAAGTGGTTAAAGCGCGCGACATTCAAATCCGAAACCTTTTGCCGCATTTTTCGCGAGTGTCAGAAACCGGTATAACACGTTTTTGAGTTCCGTGAAACACGTTTTCACCTGTTTTTCCGAGATTTAACTTGAAAAATCGAAAAAATACGAAAAGTTCCAAAATGATTCTGCAAGCGTAAGGGATCACTACTGGTTTTTGCCGAGGTACAGTCGGGGTAGAAAATCAGAGGGTCGTCACTTTGACACTCTCGTACTCGAAAAATAAGGCCTTTATCGAAAAACGGAAAACGCCATCAAATAGAGCACTGTTGAATGTACCTTGCATTCTCTTTAGAGCCAATTCGGTGACAAAAATTTCTACTGCCGCGCTATGGTCGATTTTCTCGTGATTCCTCTCATAAATTTATATGATCGTAATACATTACTTATGACTAATTGTAAGTAGATACATCTTCAGCGAGCAGAACCACGTGGCTTATATGAAATACACAGATAAACGTCCAAACTAAAGAAAGTTGTATACAATCTTAGTTTGCCAACGAGAAAACGACGGAAAAGGAGAAGAAGGAGGAGAAAATGAAGGTCGAATCGACGGTTCGTGTTGCCAAAAAGATGAATGAGAAGTACTGGGGAGACGGACCCATTCCTCTCTCCGAACAAATCTCTCCTCTCTCTCCGATCTCTCTCCGAACAAATCAATCTCTCTCCGAACAAATCGACGAAGATGATTCGACAGAGGCGCTGACGAGTGAGTACTGTAGTTCTCAGATCAATCGATATAGTTCTAAAAGTCAATCGCGAATTGGTAGCTCTCAAATCAACCAATAATTAGTATTTCTCAAACCAACTGATAATGGGTAGTTCCCAAATCAATAGATAATTGATGGAATACACTAATCAATCGATAATTCAGACATTTCGGATCTGGACATGTCCGGAAAGAAGCCAATTCCGTAAGTTTCTTTGTTTTATTTTGGGGATTTTTCTATTACGAGTAGACTTTGAAAGGTAACCATACAACTACCCGCATAAGAGGGAAATTTAAATTCAATTATTTATCATGTCAGGCAATAGTGATGAGGATGGCCGGTATTCTTCATAAGTTGCATTCCACCATTGGGGCCCGATTGCTCGTTTCAGGTCATCTCTCCTTCGGGTATTGGGGTGGCCTTGGGGGCGTTTCCAGTTGTAGGGGGTCCACTTCGTAGTTGCCCGCGTCTTTAAAAATAAAATTTCCTGTTCTGCGGGTAGTTGTTTAGTTACCTTTCAAATCTAATTACGAGTAGCATATTGATCAAATTTACTTGAGAATCTTCTCTGTATTTCCAATTCGCCACTTTTCTTTGTAATTTTTCTCATTTCGGAACTGAACATTCCGGAAAAGAACAAAGTTCAGACAGTTTTCTTACTGCATTTTTGATTTCCGGAACAATTTTAATACATTTTTTCCCTGAAAATTGAGAAACTTCCATATTTTTAGTCGTCGTCGTTCCACTAAGAAGCCACTCGAGGACCAAGTCGATGAAAATTGAATTCTTCAATTGAAGGTGAGAATATGGCGAGAAGTATTGTAAATGTATTGCATTTTCGAAAGTTGATTCCTCTGTTTCCAACTGCAAAAAGGTTAATTTTGCAGCTAAAATTAGTGGAATGGTACACTGAGCGCGAATATACTCAGTATTGAGTATATGATATACTAGGATGTGACACCGAGTATATGATATACTCAATATTGAGTATATTCATATACTCAATGGTGAGTATATTGAGAACGGGAGGCGCGCGCTCATCCGGCTTGACCCCGCCCCCTCACTCGGTTGGCTCCGCCTCCTCTGCCTTTCAGCCCTTCCTTCCATTCCTTGATAGCATTATTTGTTTCGTTCATGTGTAAATAAGCACGGAGAATAGATGGCTGGCTGATTCATTGCTGATAGTTTACACTTTTGTTTGCTAAACTAAACTTTTGACACTTTTGTTCAAACTTTTTAACTTTTGACACTTTTAAACTTTTGACTTTTGACTTAAACTTTTGTAAACTTTTGACAGTTTGCTGATAGTTGACAGTGCAGATTGATTCATTGCTGACAGTTTCAAAATTATAGAAGGGTATTTTTTATTTCATTTTTTAAATGTTTTAAACTTGCAGAGTGTAATGACCGGCGATTACTAGAAGTACGACAAGCTGAAGAAATTGAAAGAAAGAAGAAATGAGAGCAAGAAATGTAAGTAATCGATAATATGATTTACCATTTGATTCTGTTCTTGAACTAAACTCCTGTGCCTCTACTCGATCACGGGTATACAATTCTCTCTAATCGCTTTTGAGGATTCGGTAATCATCCCTAAATTAATCGATTCTTATTCAGACGAGTGTCAAGATTGTGATATTTTCTTCCCGAATCAGCAGAAATACGCTATGCACATTCGCCAGGAGCATCCGAATATTGTGGCCGAGGTTATACCTTTTTTCTCTTTCCCTCAATCCTACTGAAAGAAATTAGGAGGAAGAGAGTGTGCAACAGTGAGAGTCCATTTTGATTACACATGCTCTGTCGCTTCTGTAGATAATTGACAGGCCAGTAAAATGATGTGGAAAGCTACTGTTAATAGAAAGCTCATGAAAAATGCACCTGAAAAATGAGTTCTGTGAGTCGGAAGTGGGACGGTGCCAAGGAAGGTTGGGGACCCTGACTTTCAGGAACAGGACGAGAAACAGATCTCAATTTGTTTCTCATTCCAGCGTAAGGAAGCGGCTAAGAATAAGGCTTAAAAGGCGAAACAATTGAGAGAGGAGGAGAAGAAGTTCAAGGAGGCCAGCAAGTCCCCACTCCTAGATAGAAATGAGAGGTATTAGGGATGACAAAACGAAAATGGAATGCCGACATCAATGCGGAAAATAATTATTTAACTACCATTTGCCTGTGCAATTCGCTTATCGTATGATTGTTTTCAGTTCTAAGGATTTTAAGTAACTAATAAATGCCATCAACAAATTAGTAACGGTTATCTCTACGTAAGTTTATATTGCGCCCTTGCCGGCATTAATGTCGTTTTGCCATCCCTAAGAGGTATTACATCATCATTTTTGCATAGTGATCATTTTATCTGTTTCTGGTTTTAACTCCGCCGAGGTCATCTTTTTTTAAAATTTGAAGTGTCGAATAACACCAAAGCTTTTGTCCAATAAAACTGATCTCACCCTGCATTCAAATGGCTCTGATTCACAATCACACTGATCAATCCCTTGACGTCATCAAATGGTTTCATTTTGGTGCTTTTCAGACAGACTCGTCGTTCTTCTGCCATCAGTCCTTCCTCCATTTCGAATCTCCCCTCTCCTCCCTCCAGCAACAAGATCGGTCAGTTGATTATCGATTACTTTACTATAATACTAAATTGTTTGTTTTTACTTGGAATATTGTTACTTATTTCTACCTACATAAAATTTAATCATTCGCATTTGAACAAATTTTATTTTTAATTATTCTGTACAGAATCCCTCGTACGGAGAGAAACTGTTGGGTGTTTCGTTGTGTGATAACAAGATAAACAGAGATTAATAATAAATGTTTACTTAATAATGCACACGGATAACTGATAAAAAAGAAGTGAACGAAACGGAAAGGTTTGGAGTTGGTTTGGAGTTTGGGCGAAAGGTGGATTGAGTTGTTTTCAGCTTACTATCGTAGTAAGTTGGAATGAATGGCTTACATGCAATCGTAGCAGTGGAGCCGGTGATTTGGGTTCGTCGGAGCTGGCACGTCGCCTTGCTGCGGACGGAGTGCGTAGAACACGCGATGGAGTAGGTCTAAAGGGCGCTCGAACTATCGTGGGACGATAGAGCGAGAAGACGGATTGAAGGGAGAAGATTCCCACGAAAAAAAAAGTGAAAAAACTAGACGAATAAAGACGGAAAAACTGATGGAATGAAGTGGGAAGAACGGAATAGAGTGGAAGATTGCGTCACGGGCTCAAACAACCCACTTTGAGTTGCGAGTGCCCGGATACGGTATATCAGGAAAAGTCGTGTCGAGAGTCTCGACAGGGCAAAGCGGGATTAAACCTTGGCACGTTGCCAAAAGTCGTGGTGTGGTGTTATTTACCGGCTCCGGTTCTGATTAGGTGTATTTGGTATTCTTTGGGTTTTTATTATATTAAATGTTTTATTTATGGTTTATTCGGTAGCTAATTAAGTGTAATTCGGTACACTCCGGGGGTCGGAGGCGGAATGAGGAAATGGTTTTATGTGCCCATGGAATGAAGGAGAGCGAGAAGTGAACAAACAAAACAGAACGAGCAATGAAATGGTGATAACATAGTACAGCTAACGAACTAGATAAGCAACAATGAGTGAGACAACAGATACTAGCGAGCAATTCCGGTTGCTGAGCACGGATCTTGATGTTACCGGTAGCTGAACTCGGTTCTTGAGCTACGGATCGTTGGCGGGATTGGAATGGTGGATTGCCATTCCATTGGTATAAAAATGGAGTGGATGGAATAGAAATTGGGGATACTGGATTACAGTGAATTGGAATGATGGCGTTTAGATGGATGGACCTCAAACTCGGAAAATTTCTGGTTGGGTTGAGGTAGAGGTCGTGGTTGCGGAGGAGGAGTGAGTGGCGTCGATTGGCGTTCTGGAATGAAATGGATTGAAGGAAAGAAGTTACTATGGAAAGTATTTACATGGTAAGCCTCCGGCTTTAGAGGCTGGATGAAATTGGTTTCGCCTTGGATCGAGTTGTCATTGCATGTCTGTGATTGGTGTGCATGGATGGATTTCAATTGTGGCCATTGAAGTATTGCCAGAGGGAAGCGCTTCTCGATGCGATTGTTATTGTAGCATTGGCGTCTTTTTGGAGACACATAATTGCATTGCTATACGGTATAAGGTATAGCCTATACCTTCTCTGACGATTACATCGATACTTATTAAGAGGAAATGCATGCGTGCTTTATCTATAGGAATAGTTTTGAGCATTCGCATAATAGTTACTTATGTTTATTTGTAGACGCCACAACTACTTATAGTAGATTCTGCATAAAATTCTAACCATGAAACTGTTTCCAAAAGTTGCTAAATGTTATTTTGAAATTTCGTCATCCATAACAAATTATGAATTCAATTAATAAATAAACAAAAATAGAAACCCAAAATGGATATTTCGATTGAAATATACAGTCTACGACTTTTGAAATCGAATGCTGCCATAAAATGTTTAAATAAATATGTTTTATTAAAAAAAATTACTAAAATTAAAAATTATTATTAAAAAAAAATTTAGCAACTTTAGAAAACAGTTTCATGGTTAGAATTTTATGCTGAATCTACCATAAAATTTTTTAAAAAGATCGGGATTTGTGACTTGTGATGTGTCCCATGTTAGATGATAAATTTCAAAAATGGTATAAAATCATTACCGGAAAAATATTTTCAGATATTCACGTTGTGTTTTGGTGAACATTGAGCATGCAAAAAATATTGCCGTAGAAAAATTGAATTCCTAGTTCATGTACTTGAAAAGTTTCGCCGGTTGCGAGCGATATGCGAGCCGGGTTTCAGCCTCAGGGCACACATTCGAATATTTTTGTATACATGGTCCAGAGACACTGCCATGACATGAGTATGATGGGCCAAATCGAAAGTCCTGGCGCGAATGTCCGGCAGTGTTCATTTTTTTCCGACTCGCTCTCTTGAAGTCCAGAGGAGGATCTTTATTGCGCGCTGTTCTCGAGCTAAAATAGTATTCAAAAAACGACGCGGAGTCATTCATATTTCTTACTCTCATTTCTCTGTGCGCTCTCACACTCGCTCACTCTCTCACCAAAGAGTGGCATATGAGTGAGGCGTCTTGCTTGTTCATAATTTAAAAAAAATAGATGATGTATGTAACATCCGCATTAAACTAACATTTATTGTTTCTTAGCGTTCTCTAAACCGTTCTTACACTGTTGTCCAATTTCAGACTGCGCTTTTTCTCTGACTTCAAGGAGAAATGGACAGTTTGGAAGAGGTTTGAGATATTTTTTCATCATTTCTCAAAAGTTCCAAAAAATTTCGGTCTTTGTTTTGTTTGATTGTCGTTTATCAAGACGATGCTCGGGTTCACTGGGGATTCGAATGGGCCCTCTGACGACGTTAAAAGCGCTCAGTAGTGTCATCGTTTGATTTCTTCTACGTAGCTATCTAATTATCTTGAGTAATTTTCGAAACTAGCGGGGTGCGTGGAGGTTAAGCGCACTACGTTTTCAAAGTACGGTCCAGGGGGACTTCAGTCGCCGGGTATAGTTCGGTCCAGGGGGACTTCAGTCGCCGGGTACAGTTCGGTCCAGGGGGGCTTCAGTCGCCGGGTACAGTTCGGTCCAGGGGGACTTCCGTCGCCGAGTACAGTTCGGTCCAAGGGTACTTCAGTCGCCGGGTACAGTTCGGCCCAAAAAGTTGCCACTACGCCACTTCGTGGCGTAGTGGCAACTTTTTACCTGACCCAAGGAAGTTTGGTTACCCCAGCGAATTTTTTACTGTAGGTTACGGTAGTTTTGATTGATTTATTGATTTTCATGTTTTTGAGAAAAATCATGAATCTGACCTGCGGTCTGACCCACAGAACTCATCGGAGGGTACTGTAGGTTACGGTAGTATTTATTGATTTATCGATTTTCATGTTTTTGAGAAAAATCACGAATCTGACCTGCGGTCTGACCCACCGAACTCATCGGAGGATACTGTAGGTTACGGTAGTTTTGATTGATTTATTGATTATTGATTTATTGATTTTTGTGTTTTTGACAAAAATCATGTATCTGACCCAAGGAAGTGTGGTTGCCCCAGCGAACTTTTTGAGGGGTACTGTAGGTTACGGTAGTATTGATTGATTTATTGATTATTATTGATTTATTGATTTTCGTGTTTTAACCACTCACTCACTCACAGACAGACAGGGCTTGTCGTTTTAGGTTAAGTAGTAATGTAGATCGATTTCTGGGTCTACTTTCTACTTTTTCAGTGCCATATGTCGAATCTTCCGTACGAACTCATCTCTCATGTACTCGTTCATTTAAACTTGGTTGCAAGGACCAAGCTTGGAGAAACGTGCAAGAGGATTCGCAAAATTGAAAGAGTCACTGGCGAGAGACGTTTTCGTGAAGTCAAGGTTCACGTGGTGCGTTGATTTAGAACAGTATCAATGAAGTTCATAGAAATATACGAGTCCTTGAGACACCAATTATAGGAGACACTAATCCAATCAGTTTTTGGAAGCGTCTGATGCTGCGCAAAAATCAGGGGTGGAAAGCGGAAGAAAAAAATTGGGGTTCAAAAATCGTAGGGTGGAACTTTTCAATTTTAATTCCCGCAATTATCTATTTTTGCTTATATCTCGACTTCCGCTGAAGCTACAGGAACAAAAATTCGAATTTAGAATTGAAAGTGTGATGAAAGTTTTTTTTAATGCATCCGGCTCTGTGCACAATGCTGAATTCAGTTACATGGCCCATGCATGGTGTTTTTCAACAGTGGAGTACTCAAGAAAAACGGCAGGGATTTTTATAATGAAGCGATCGAAGTCCGGCAATCGAATTTTCGGTATTTTCACAAGGCGCATATGGACATCCTAAATATTGTCGTAAGTTTTCTTTTTCAAGGAGCGATTACCGCCACGTATAGATATGAAGGAGCGATGAAGGGTAAAAACATATTCTTGGAATTTGAAACTCGCGAATCGACGGGGCGTGAGAGTGCGTGGAACGGAGAGAGTTTTGACCCCTCAACATAACGCTTTCCCCGCTTGAGGTACACTCTTCATCTCAATTCGACGTTGACTTGTCCAAAATGTTCTCATCTGCGCACTATGACGAGTTTTCTCTTCGCGCTCACCGGGACAACTATGATGTGAGGTATGATATTTGTTTATTTTCCAATTTGAATTCGTTACTATGAAAAATGGGAATCTACTACTATTATTTCTATGAGTTCGCGGTTCGAATATGATACATAATTCGTTCAATCATCCTCAAAAGGGGAAATGGGCGGCGCGCACCGCCTAAAGTAAAGAAGTGCCAATTCATTTTCAGCTTCCTTTTTCCATTCTTCCAACGCCGGAATCTGCGCCTCTTACGGCTCGATGTGTGTTCAGAACGACAGGAAGCTGCACTTATCCCGGGATTCGCCCACCTCGCAACTATCCATTCGTTCCTGTTCCAACAGTGTTTCTATCGTGTAATAACCATCTTTTCCCCCTTCATTTTGAACAGTGATAAAACTGAAGCCCGGCTGCTTATCGAAATGATAACTGAAACAATTCGCTTACTCTCTCTGGCAAATTCACAAATACTCGACCAAAAAACGTTCTACTGTGAAATAGCAGAAACGAGAGCTAGAGAGCACGCGAAAGCGAGAGAATCAGGCAGTAAACACATCACAGGTAGTTGAAAAAAGTCGATATTCAATTTTTAATTCAGAATGATGTGGACATCCTTCCACATGTCGTCGCTCGTTCGAGGGGAACGCGAATCGAAGCGTCAGTTTGCGATCCGCGCTCGCTAATTGACGCATTTCGGGTAACTTGTTAGTGTTTTTGCAATATATTTCAAAAATGCTGCAAAATAATCGTTTGGTAAAGTAGATGTTTTTATGTGTAAAGTAGATGTTTTTTCCAGCACGTCTGCAAATCGCCTAAAGACGAGGAGAAGTTTGTTTTTGTCAGCGCGCGACGCTCATCAATGGAGAAGCTGGAGCAAATTTTCGCCCGAGATGAAACGATTAATCTCAATCAGCATGGCTGGTTCGTGCACCTCCCAAGTCGAAGCGTGCTCATTAGTCCTGTACAAACGCGCTATCCCAGTCGGCATGTGATCATGGGCAAGGTGATCTTCAATTTTCAATTCAATTTATCACATTTACACTTTCAATAATGTGATGTGAAAGCATGTGAAAGAGTAGCTCAATGTAAACAACAAAAACAATATTGTCAAGATTATTTCAATTTTTTAATGGAAGGTTAACGATGAGGGGCGGATTATCGATGAGACGATGATACAAAAGCTGGAGTTGAAGACGGCTACGCTACATTGGTATCCCAGTGAGTGTGAGTGGATGGAACGTGTGAATATCTGAGCGAAAAACCATCGACATACCAAGTTGGATCAATTTTCCTATTTTAAATTAAACTTCATACACTCTCGTTTGTTTTTTCCTGTTATTAATAAAATATATTCTGAAGAACGACTTCTCGTTGCAACACCACTTATCAGTGCATTCGCGCACAATTCCAAGATTTTTCGGTATAGGGTAAAAATGCACTTTTGGGTTTTTCGCAGTTTCTGAAAGCCTTATGGATGGTCTATCACTTTCTGATAGTCTCATGTTCTGATTGTACTCATTTGCACGATTACAGGCTGTCAAAGCCCACTCCTCGAGTCTAGTACGGTAGTTTCGAATCCTACTGCTATCGGCCTAGTTAAAGAAGGCGCAACACGAATGATTGAAGCCTTTTATTTCCCCAATGTTTGATGTTTCATTTCTCTTATCAGTAGTTGGTGAAACACAAATGCAGCGCGCGTTTTCCTCGCGCACCCTCTTCGTTTCCCTTTTCTCTCTGCCTTTCTCTGACTTCTTCTCCACAAAATGCCAACTCCCACCGCGAAAAGATTGCATGTTCAATGTGAGATGCTGTAAGAATTCTGGTCGTTTTGGACAGTTTATTAAACATTAAGCAGGGTTTAGGTCGTCTAGATCCACTTCCACCAATCTGGCTGAAACTCATGCCCATTACCTTAGAATTTTGAGCAAACATGCCCCATTCGATACCGTATATATTGACTTCCGTAAGGCCTTTGATAGTATCGATCACCGACTTCTGCTTTTTTAAAATGTCGCAATTAGGAATATCCTCTCATTTAGTATCCTGGTTCGAATCATACCTTTCTGATCGCACCCAATCCGTTTTCATCGATGATTCATTCTCTCCTTCCACAGTAGTTAGATCCGGTGTGCCTCAGGGCTCATGCTTAGGTCCACTATTGTTTATCTTATTTATTACGGATATTTCATCGCAATTTCCACCTTATATTCGTTATTCCGTTTATGCTGACGGTTTAAAGCTTTACGCGGAAGCTCCCCTCTACTCTGATGACTTACAAAGTGCCCTCGATGTTATTTCTACCTTGTCAATTCAATGGAATCTCGGGTTATCCGAGACCAAATGTTCAATTATGCACTATGGCCTCCACAACCCTTGTGGACAATTTCATATCAATGTCGCTCTTACCCCCAAAAAGACTGTTAAAGACTTAGGAGTTGTCTTCACGCCCTCTCTCTCTGTTTTTCTGAGCATATCAATGGTATTATTTCCAAATCTCGCTCTAAAATGTATTTCCTTTTTAAAGCATTCCGTAGTAATTGTATCGATGTTTACCTGAAATCGTTCACAACTTTCATTCTCCCTGGTCTCGAGACCTGTTATGTTATCTGGAACCCCATTAATTCAGTTGAAATAACCAAAAATATCGAATGCGTTCAACGCGATTTTACTAGAAAGCTATTTTTCCGTTGCTCCATACCTTCTGTAAACTACCGTAGTCGATTACGTTCTCTAAATCTGACAACTTTAGAACGCCGTAGATTTGTTATCGATATTGTCTTCCTCCATTCCATTCTTCATAAGAATTATGAGCTTGATGTTTCTTCCCTTCTCACTCGTTCTCCTCTTACTAGATTTGTCCGAAATTCACATTCTTTCCGTATCTCTTTGCCCTTCCTCCCTCGTAACTCTCATACCACCCTTGCATCTAGAACCATATCAGTAGGGAATTCCCTCCCCTCTCTCTCGGTTAACTTGTCCCGAGATTCCTTCCGTAAATTTATTCGTTCCCAACCCAATACGTTCTTCCCTGAATCAATTATTTCTAATTGGCTCTGACCCTTTCTTCCTCATACCCTTGCTGCCATGCATAAAACCGATTCGACCTCGTCGACGGACATCCGTTTTTTGCCCCCATTCACAGTTCATTTTCTTGTACGCGATCCTCTGACGGAATAAATAATGAATGAATGAATGAATAACTTTCTTCAAGCTAAAAACTGAAATATGCGATTTTCGAGGCTCTCATCGGGTATTCGATCTCCATTGCCCCAGTGAGAACTCAGTTGACCAAATATTCGTGGGACACCTTCTTTAATCGATTAGAAAATGTTCAGCGAGTATTCACTGGAAGAATTTTCAGGCGTAGTCACCACCCCCCGCATCCCTACCATTACCGCCTTAAATTATTAGATATAGAGACCCTTGAATTTCGCAGGGCCATTCGAGATATGCAGTTTCTTTATGATTCAATTCATGGGCACGCACAGCTGGACACCACTAACCTATACTCACTAGCTCCCTTACAATTAGCACGTTCTCTCCGTTCGCTCATCGTTTGCGCATCTCGATTCCTTGTAGGCTACCAGTCTCAATGTCAACTTGCAAGTCGATCATAACGCTCTGGAATAGCCTCCCCTCCCGCCTAGTTACAGCCACCAAAACCCCCTTCCCAGTAGGGCTTCGAAAAGACCCCAAATTAGTTACGACCACTTCCCGAATCCGTAAGTTCTGATTGTCACACGCACGAAAACTGCATGATTCTCCACACGAAACAGATAGATCCTGAGCCGAAGAATCCATCATCACTTCCACGGCGTTTTGGCGGGAAGAATTTTGAACGGCTCTCGTAATTTCCCTTCGAGAGAATTAGGGGATTGACAAAATGCCAATACACAGGCTCTCTCACTTTCTCTCCTCTCTCGCTGACCCTTTCCCATGACTCTCTTTTGATCTACCTCTCTCCTACACAAAAAAAATGCCGTGCACATCAAGATAACCGTCCTTACCCTCATTCCCGATGGAGAATAAAGCATTAAGTATTGAGTGTTAAAGTGATGCCAAACGTATGAGATGCCGTCACGCTGAAAAGCGGGAATGAGCGAAAGATCGACACATTGTAGTTCAGGATCTATCCGATAACATCCCTCTCCGTCTCACCCTCCCTATCTCTCTGTTGAATGTCTGTCCCTGTTTCCCTCTTCAAACCTAACTAGGACCGGACAGAAGTTCCCGAAATTCCCGGATTTCTCAATCCCGCTGTTTTCCCATGTCTCTGATAATGTGAGATCTCGGGGAGAGCGAGGGGCGAGATAGTGTGCGAAAAGAGGAGAGCGCGCGCTTAAGTGCGATAGTTTATCGGCACGTCGCCTCAGGTACTTTCGCGTCATCTATTCAAAGGTTCTGTGGAGCTGGCACGGTGCCAAGATCGATAGATCAGACTAGATACAGATTGGTAGATCACCACTTAGGTCGCTATTCGCCAGAGATCAAAAGTTCAAAGAAAGATGTTTACACTCTCTCCCTTTCCCTCGCTATCTAACAGGCAAGAGAGCATGCGAAAGTCCCCACCCCACCTCCCCCCCCCTTCTCTCCCCACTCTCCAAGCCCCTCACACTCTCTCCTTTCCTCACTTCCCTCTCTTCCATTCGCCTCGGTAGAGGAACTCTCTTGAATCCCATCTCAGAATGATCGAAATATATTTCTCACGCGCTTCCCTGGTCGATTCCTTGTCAGTTTACTGCAACAAGATTCCCGCGAAAAGTTCCCATATCAACTGCCCGTTTTGGTGTCTTTGCACAGTGCCCACGATTGATAGACACTTGCCCTCTCCCCCTCTTTCCACATCATAGCTTTACTTTCAGAAAAGCACGCACAAAACTATGGGGCTCTCCCACTTTTACACACACTCTCTCTCTCTCGCGCTCCCGACCCCTTTCTTGAGGATTCCCCCTCCCCCCTCTCTCTCTCTCGGCTCTCTCTCAGCTCTCTCTCGGCTCTCTCATTTTCACAAGCTCTCTACCTCGCCGTTTTCGCAATACAGCTCGTGCAAGTGATGGATGTTTTTGTGGTCACTCGAAACCGCTAAATAGGACAAGAACACGCGCATCTTATGTATCTCTGATTTTTGGCCACGCTCTATCCCTCTTTATCGCCCTCGTATCCATAATGATCTGCTGGCAAAATGTCAAAATTGAATCAACATTGAGACACTCGCTCATTTACATGATATTTCCGCACTCTCTACCTTCCTGTTTTCATTTGCATACACTCGATTGAGTTCCCTTTCCTTTTTCATGATTTCCTTTTTTCGCCCTCGTTTTTGATATCCCTTTCCGGGATCACCGGCACCAGTTCCTGAATAGATCCTTGTCTTATCTGGAGCGAAACGCGTGCCATGGGATATGTTTCAAGCACAAAGTAACCCATTTGGCCGAGGCTGTATCGCTAATTCCGCATCGACACGTCCGCCGAAGGAATAATTCAAAGAGACACAGCACCTGATGATAGCTTTAGGGCAGGGGGCAAGAGACTACTGTTATATCAGAGCGAAATTGATCTCATCCAACCGAAATTGTTCTCATGCACCCAACAACCCGCTAGAAACCACGGCTTACTCTATGTTTAGAACGCTTAGTTTTCGCTTTTTATTAACACAGAATGGACAGGAAGTTTTCTTTGTTTGCCAAGCCGCGCTAAACAGCATATAGTTGGCACTATGCCAAGACCGTCTTTCGTTGTCTGACTCTCTCGTTTCCCGCACTCTCTAAATCATTCCCTCTTTCTCTAACGTGATCTCGCCATTACTCTTTGGGAAACTGTGGGCTACGGTAAAGAGTTTGGCTCTGTTCGGGTTGAGGGGGATTTTAATATTTGAGGGGGACGTAGATATTTGAGGGGGACGTAGACATTTGAGGGGGACGTAGATATTTGAGGGGGACGTAAATATTTGAGGGGGACGTAGATATTTGAGGGGGACCAAGTTTTTATCCTATGCGAAAATAATCTTCGAAAAAGTTGAGGGGGGCGTAGATATTTTAGGGTGACGTAAATATTTGAAGGGGGCGTAGATATTTGAGGGAGACCAATGTTGGAGATAATATTTTGACCATTTTCTTTTTTTGCGTGTGCTTACAAATTGACGAATTTCATTATGCTCTTCTCCAAAAATCATAACCGAAACATGATGGATATAGAGATATCCAATTATGAACGTAAAGCAGAGATAATTTCAATAATGATGTGCACATATTTATTTGCAAAGAGGAGTGATTAAGAGAAAGATTTAGAGATTTAGAGAAAGGGGTAAGGGTACTAGAAAGTCATCATTTTTAAGTTGCAACATTTCCTCCCTTCTGCACACTACCTCGTCCACCACTGCGAGTACTCGGAGGAGTGGCTACGGATTGCGGTGCAGCAGGGCCACTCTTTGGAGCAGGACGACCACCGTTCGCCGATGGGCGTGCTGCAGCAGCAGGACGAGCAGTTGCAGCAGGAGGAACGGAACAGCGGAACTAACATTTGGAACAACTTGTGCAACGGGAGGGACAGGAGCTACAGGCGTCACCCCTTTACACATCTTATACCGATTCCACCCCGTCGCCTGGTTCTACTTTATACATACCATCTACTCCTGTGTCTTCCCTGCACCCCTTGCCTGCACCCTCCATCCCTGCGTTTAACGCCACTCCAACCACTCCAAATTCGGTTCATGCTATACCCACTAATTCCTCCCTCCCATCTATTCAAATGTCCTCAAAGCGTACCCACCGTACCACGTCACGATCTTCCAGCGTTCTTCCCCCAACCCCACAAAAAGGGCTCCCTCTAAGTCCTCTCACCGACCTACTCGGATTTCATCCAAGCGTATTCCCAGGCCTACCACTCCATTCCCAAGGTATTCTTCATTCCGTTCTACTCGACCTTCTTCGAGGCACATCACTAGACCGACGATTCGACCTTCCTCAAATCTTCGTAGACCTAGACCTCCAGTCCACGGGAGGCGTAATTCGAAGAGAAATTAGTTTTGCCCTATACAAATACAAATACAAATTTATCAGCGTCGCTTTAGGGGCGCTGATCAAGATGGGGGTTTCATATAGGCTTCAGACGTGGTCGACGGTCTTCGAATGATTCATTTTGATTCAGAATGATTCATTTTGTCCAGTATTGAGCGTCAGTATCACAGACCCAGAATTATTGGCTGGAGAAAGAATAGTGATCTCGCGAGCTTGACGTTGAAGATTTTGCGTTAGAATAAAGAAAGATGGTGTCTGCTTTCTTGAATCTGCGAGAACCAAACTCAAATCATCAATCTCAGAAGGAGATTCATCGAGTCTAGAAACTGAGGGACCAACCATCTTACGTAGTCATACCCATCACACGGTGACCAGTCCGGCGTGGATGGGGATTCCGATCTTGTTACGTAGTCGATGGCATAGGCGAGGGAAATTGAGGGAAACTCCCCCTCTCCATCAGAGAGAAATGGAGAGGGACCGCTCGCGACGACTGACAGACTCATAAATCTTAAAGAAGGAGTAACCTCAAAAATAGATTCTCAAGCTAATGGTATTACTCGCTTGCTTCTGTGAACGATAATAGAAATCCAAAATATGAGACCTCTATCTTTCCCACGAACCGAGATACCGGCGCGAAAAAAACTACCGTCGCTAAGGGACAATCAGGGTCAAGTGAGGAATACGGTAAAGGGGGCGTTCTCTCACTTGCGCGAGTAATCAAATCTATGGGTCAACTTTCTCTCTCCTCTCGAGTTTGCGTGCACTCTCTTCCCTTCTCCTCCCTCGTCCCCCACGGGGAAGAGGGATGGGGGGAGGGAAGAGTGTGCATGCAAACGAGGGATTAGGGAAGGGGAGGAACAGGTGGAATCACTAAAAGTGTTACTGCGCTTAGCGGCGAACTCAGTTTGCGATGATTATCTTCAACCTTTGCTTACAGTACCCGCTTGTTCGCTAAGAAAATTTCCAGTCGGGAGTCGCGGACATTCGTCCTTCTTTAATGTTGGTTATAGAAATTGAATAATGCCCTATCACATTATTCAATTTCTATAACCAACATTAAGATTTTGCATTCATAAAAACACAATATTATTTTCACTGCTTCTACCTATGATAAATTTGAGTACATAACAAATATCGAGTGAGCATACAACAACAAAAATAAATAAAAACATGAAAAATTTGATCGTTAACAGTCCCCATCCTATTGGTCCCCCTCAAATATTTACGTCCCCCTAAAATATCTACGTCCCCCTCAAATATCTACGTCCCCCTCAACTTTTTCGAAGATCATTTTTGCATAGGATAAAAACTTGGCCCCCCTCAAATTTCTACGTCCCCCTCAAATATTTACGTCCCCCTCAAATATCTACGTCCCCCTCAAGTATTAAAATCCCCCTCAACCCGAACAGAGCCAAGAGTTTGACACAGTTTGGCTAAATAACAGGGAGGGTGACAAAACAGCAACGGCCAAAACAGCAACGGCTAAAACAGCAACGACAAAAACAGCAACGGGGCATAACTCGGTTATAAATCATCCGATCGATATGTGAGTAGTATCATTGCATTGCTACCGTACCCCACTACAGTATCCGCAGATCAGTTCGGTGTGTCAGATCTTAGGTCACATTCATGATTTTCACCGTAAACATCCGTGGGCGTCACAGTAAGACTACTGTACCATCCTACAGTATCCACAGATAAGTTCGGCGTGTCAGAATTTAGGTCAGACTCATGATTCAAAAGTTTACGGTGAAAATCATGAATGTGACCTAAGATCTGACACACCGAACTGGTCTGCGGATACTGTAGTGGGGTACGGTAGCAATGCAATGATACTACTCACATATCGATCGGATGATTTATAACCGAGTTATGCCCCGTTTGTCACCCCCCCCCCCAAATAACAGCTAATCTTGATTGCAAAATGCATGCAAAGTTTAGTAGTCCACTCCTTCATGAGACGAAAATCAGGCATTTTCGAAGTCCGTATCACTAATTTTTCATATTATTCCACGAACCTCCGGAAAGGGGTCGGAAGTGAGAGTATGTGAAATGGCCTCGTTCCCACTAGGGTTGGCCTCGTGAGAGAGACACTGAGATCTCAAAAAGAAATAATTCAATTATCTCTCCTTTTCGAGAACCATTGTTCGACTTTTGAGATCTCATTTCTCAAAATGCTCTCAAAATTCGATTCATTTCTCTTTTCCACCGCGTGCTGATCGGTCTTCAAATTATCGCGTAATGTGCGCTGATGAGTGACGATAGAGGGAACGACCGGTATGACTATATAGCGCAGTTGGGATGAGCTCCCACAATCTATTCTTTTGTTGCGGTTTCGAGCATCGCCGGCACAACGTCTTTTGCACGATTTGTTCAACTCTCAAGAATATTGCCGAAAAAAAATGAAAATGAAATATTTTGAAAAGTCCAGAAATACATGCATATAGGAACGGTTTAATTGGCTGGTAAAAGGCATTTGTCTAGAAAAAGGGGAAGACTAAACAGGTGCAGTCGTCGAGAGAATTGACACGTTATTCACTTTCTTTTCCATTTCTACAGAGTGTCTCAATTTCTCATAAATTCTCAAATCATTTTGAGATCTCAAAAAGGATTAGTGCCCTATCATTTCTCATTTGAGATCATTTCTCCAATTTCGAGAAAAAGAGCGGTCATTTTTCTCACGAGGCCAACCCTAGTTCCCACTGAATTGATTTGTACATAAGTTAATGGCATTTTCTCATTTCTTTTTCTTCTCATTTCTCATTTCTGTTTCATTTCTCTGTTAATTTCGAGTAGAGGAGCGGTCGGTTGCTCCCATTTCTCCCTCGTTTCCACTCCTCCATTCCCCCCATTGACCTACCCCACCACAATGATCGATCTGCCGACTCTTGAATGTATGTTGATGTTTTTATAATTGAAAGATGTCGATGTGCTGTGCGCAAATTTACTATGAGAAGGTTTTTTTCCGGAAAACGGCTCTCGCGGAAAGAGTAGGCTGGAGAACAGTTTTATGAGAGGCGAATTGTGGAAAGCCGTTCCACCAATTATGTGTGATAGCCGCTGAGAGGATCAATCTGGGCCGGTTTTGTTAGCAGGCCTCTTATGTGACGTTAAAAACCAAAAAATACGAAAGATCGAAATTTGCCTGTTAAAAAATCCGGCCCAAATCCGTGATCGAGATGAGAATTTGAATCCCCGCACTTTTAGTTTTTCGATAATATCTCGGCTCCCATTGAAGGTAGACATACCGAATTTTCACAGTATGTGCAGAACTATGTGTAAATCCTGCTCTCCAAATTGGGTATGTCTACCTTCAATTGGAGCCGAGATATTATCGAAAAACGAAAAGTGCGGGAATTCAAATTCTTATCTCGATCACGGATTTGGGCCGGATTTTTTAACATGCAAATTTCGATCTTTCGTTTTTTTTTTGGTGATTTTAACGTCACATTACGCAACGTCCAGTTGGCAAAATGACAAAATTGATCAGCTGGCGAGACCATCGCCAGAACCTCTTAAATGATTGCTTCCAGTTGTGGCTGGCACATTTGTGTTTCACCTGTGTCTGAATAGTGCACGATCGAGTGACGTAGTATTGCACAGTATTCCAAACGAGCAGAAAACGAATCCGTGGTGCACTAAAGTACAGTACACCACACCACTTACCCTATTGCAAGCGCAAGAGAATATCGGAGAGGTGTCGAACCCACGACCTTTCGGTCCGTAGTCTAACAACTTACCAATATACTATTTTCGATCATCTCTCTCTCCCTGTTCATTTCGCATACATACTACGCGTTGGGTAAGCTACACGAGCAAATCAATTCTCGAAGTGCATCTCTCAAACTTCCACTACTTCGATATGGGAAATGCTCGTTTGGCGTGTCTGTATGAGCGCTCCACAAATCGCAATCAGTAATTTATCAACAAAATGGCAAACAAATACAAATTTTCTTTCTCTTCTATCTTCATTCCACGAGAACTTCGGCTCTTGCTGAGAGACATCAATTCGAACGACCTGAAAGATCAAGGATTACGGTAATGGTATTGATTGAATCACAAGCCCAACGATTGTGGTAGCCGATAGTGAATCGGTCGTTTTTACTCGCTCACTTCGAGCCATTAAGTTGTCATTGACTGTTTTGCGTCAAATTGAGTGCTCGAGTCGCTCACCGCTCGACTCTCCTCGTATCTCTTCTCCTCTTCTTCCACTATATCCGCGCTTCATGAAGCCTCTGGCCTCCGGCCCACAGTACTGCTCCCTTCCGTCGATCTGAAAGGGCACAGATTACGGTACTGGTATTGATCGAACCACAAAACGTAACGAACAGCATTTTTCGAAATTTGCATGACCCCTTTAGTCTGGTCAGCGCGAGTTACCCGCTACTCGCGAGCAACCGCTGCCACAAATAACATGGACTGCTGATACTAAGCTAATCCACTTTAGTAAGAAGTAGACCTAGAGTAGGCACGTGCAGTATCAGGTATATTGTATTCCTGACTCTGGAAATGGACATACAGTAATTTTAAATTCGAATATATACGAAGTTGATAACTCACTTGGGTAATCTGCTTAGGCAGACTAGTAGAGAGACAGTCTCGACAGAGTAGTATCCTCTGTTGACGTAGTCACCCATGAACAGGTAATTGGTGTCGGGACTCTTTCCGCCCATCTAAAATACATATCATGCCGTTGGGGCAAAAAAACAATGAGATGATTGTGATGAGAGATGAATAAGATGACCTACCTTGAACAACTCCATCAAATCGTGGAGCTGTCCGTGAACATCACCGCAGATAGTTACGGGAAAGCGGGCTTCTTGCACGTTGGATTCCTTTTCGAGGATCGCCTTCGCCTGAATTGTATGTGTTAGCTCTGAATTCGTCGTCAATGAAAGCGAATCATAAATGAATAAGCACCTTCTCGCAGAGCATATTAACTTGCTGCTCGGAGAGCTGCTCGCACTCGTACAGCTGCTCAACCCACTGATCGGCATCGCGAAGCAACGGTCGGTCAATCGGGTAACCGGCCGCCATACTGAAAGCACAAGAATTCATGAAAAAGCAAACGAAGGCGAAAACAAGCTCTCACAAAGTTAGTGAGACGCTGCCCACTAAGTTAGCGGGTTTGTCAGTTGGTTAGTTAGTTAGCATCGACTCTTCATGCAAACATCAACATATTACAAACAAAAAAGAAGAAAATAATAGAGAAAGGAAATGAAAACGAAATTTGGCAAATTTGGCAAAATGCCAGGACTCATACTTACCGTACGCTAAAAATCTTGTCGGGACCAAATAATTATGCGAAAAAATTAGGAAACAGCAGAAAATCTCGTTTTCACCCATTACACCGTTGAAAGGAATATTGTGATTGAGTCGCTTCGATTGGTCTAAGGCACATTTAACACTACCCATTGCGTCTCTTGATCTCTCCCTAAAACCATTTCCGTAATAATTGATCTCTTTCGTCTTAATTTAAAAAAAATGTTATCTCCTTTCTATCATATTCACGGCATTCTACAGGGGGGGAGCGAGAGAAAGAGAGTCAGAGAAACGAGAGAGAACTGCAACTACCGTAATGTTTGGCATCGTGCCAAAAAATGAGAAACATGAGATTTTCTCACTTTACATGATAGAACAATTGTATTTAGTCATTTCCGATCTCCGCATTCTGATTAAAGCTTTATTCTAAACGATATTCTACTGGGATATCATAATTAATAATTCCGTTTCTTAGGGAATTCACATTTAAAACATCATGAAATGAAGTTCGAGACATAAAATGGCACAGAAATGACAAAAACGGAACAATCGAGGTACACGTTATTTAAAGAAACGTAGAGTTAAATAACAAGGATGTACAAGAAAAAATGAACACGGAAACATGCAAGACGAACTGGATAAAATTTCATAGCTATTCCTAAGTCTATCTACCTAATATTCATCTACAATCTTTTATTTAGGACAAATCGAAGCATTGTCTTCTTCGGGCCAACTTTTGAGGCTCCGCTTTTACAGCGTTCACGTAGAAGTTCGAGAGGCATGGTGACTGCCGAAGAGACTTCTTCCCATGAGCTGCAGTGTGAAATTCATACAATAATGCTAACAACAAACATACATTCCGTAAAAGTGCGTGGGAATATAGAGTGACTGAAGATGAGTCTCTTACTTTTACACACACATTTTCTCATCTTGACCCCTTTGTGGATAGGTGTGTAATGTTGTTTATTAAATTTCTATATGAATGAATGTGGAGGTAAATTATCAGTGGTAACTCTAGATAATAATGGAATGACCCTACCATGATGGGAATCGTGTCGCGATATCAGCGAGATAGAGACGAAACTCTTGTTCCTCCGAAGTGAGTGTGCTCCTAAAATATTCATTTTAAATTTATTTTTTATAACTCGAACTAAATCCTTTTTCTATACTAATATATAATTTATGTGAAAAATTAAACACTACAGATGCATTTCACAGCCGAGTAATCTCTCAGAAGGAGATCAGAGAGTGTAGAAACTCCTCTCTTTTCAACATTACCTCATCGCGAACCTTTTCCGGAGCTGTTTCAGATTAATAGCAAAATTCAGATCGATACTTCAGATGAAGTGTTTTTTGTGAGTGTCAATGAATATATTTCCTAAAGACTTGTGAAAGAATACAAATTACACACCTGTGTGCTGGATTTGGAGTCGAAGAAGAAGAAGGAAGAGACACCACCGGATCGAGTGACGGCGAATTGTCAATTCTAAAATTTCTAAAAGTTCTTGTGCTTTGGAATTTTTTAATTGAAAGATATTAATTTTTTTCGTAAAGAATGTATCAAAAACTTTTGAATAGAAGCAGAAAAAAAGTGAAATTTGGACTGCTAACCTGTGAGAATGCAACGATGGAGAGGAAATGAGCTCATTCAAATGAACGACGGGCGGAAGAACACACAGAGTAGGACTGAATGTGAATAATTGTAATGAGATGCGTTCATTATTTATACCGTAGTGATGGGGCCTTAAAGAGAGTAGTTCAAGCTAGTGTCACTAACATCTGAATATTTTTTCGAGGGTAACTTTGACCCCTTTCTGGAGAATTAAACGATGAGATGAAGATACTTAAAATAAAGATGAGACGAGTGAAGTAAAAATCACGAATAAAATTATATTAGCACACCTTGGAGGTGGGGGAAAGACTAGCTGCTGAGTGGATTGAAGATGAGATTGGGAGACCGAATGAGTAGCATTGCATGACCTATAAAATCGATATGATAATCTAGTACAAACGATCAATTTGAGAACATATTGGAAGCGATCAATTTTTCTGCGTTTTACTTGCCATATAATATAACATTTCACGAGGAAACTTAGTATTTACCTGATTAATGGAGATTCAAGTGTCACAGGCAAGGAAGAGGAACTCGAATTCGAATTGAATCTGTAAATTAATAATATACCATGATAGCTCAGTCAATACTATCCATTAAAAAATATTTTGCGTATTTTAAAGTAAATTTGAATAGAGAGTTAGATGCCACGACAAATTTAAAATATACTAACAATTGCAAAAGAGCGACTTACTGAGGAGGACGAAGAGGGAATGGAGGAGGAGGGAAGGGACACATGTGGAGAAGAGATGGAAGAGATGAGAGGCTCGGCTTATTGCGGAAACTGAAAATATGTGATACCGTCTGTCAGGCAGTATGTCGAAATGTTTATAATCTTATAGAAATTAATAATCATATATATAATCTCACCTTTTTGATGGATTGTGGTATGGATTGAGTCTTGGAGTACGGTAGATTCTCTCGTCGGGTCCTTTTCTGGAATGAATGTATTGAAAATGGGAAAAGTATAATTTTAAAAAATATTTTTTTAAAAATATTTATATATATATAGATTTATATCTTTTTTTGGCGAACATTTCTACTGAAGTTGAGAGTGGAGGAAAAAACCAACGTGTAAGAAGCCATGGCGAACTGAGGGAAACGTGAACGAACTCCTTCTGATACCGATTGCTCGACTGGCGATGGAGGGGGCGTCTCCATAATTGTGCCACTACAAGTAGAGTTCATTTAATGATTATTACGAATATCCCGAGGGTATCGTGGCTGTAGGTCATGACATACCCTCCACCCATTGCTCCTCAAAATGCAAAAAAAGCAAAAATCGGGCAATATGATAAATAGTAATTACATGATATGAAATGTAGCATGATTATTGATTTAACATACCTCTGGAATTTCTCTTCATCATCTGTGTCGTCCTCTGCGTAATCAAGCTGCTCTGCATCCAACTCCAAATCACCGTAATCGTTGTCATCATTCATCTGAAAAGCGATTGAGTTTTTATATTTAAATAATTTCTTGATAAATTCAAATCTTCGCAATTAATGACATTAATATTTTAATAGTTGTAAACCGTACACTGTGCTCTATTAGAAGTGCATGTGTCCTCCACAGCGCGTAACAAGAGTGGCCCGTCCCTGTAGCAGTATTTAAAGCGCTGCTCTCTCTCCACATGGATCTTATGGGTATGCTCTGTACCATCCTCGCACATCAGCCCCAATGTGCCCCAGCGCTCTAGGAATTTGACAGAGTGACCATCGAGAAGGTGAACTTTGAGAGATCGTTTTTCAGGGAGAGCTTTACGGTACAAGTCACAAGCAGTCTTCAGAACTGCGGGAAAAGCAGTCTTCTCGGCCACAGTCAGAAACCGACTATCATAGAATGGGCAAAGGGCCTTCAGCGCACGAAGAGCATCAATTCCATCACATTTTCCCACCAATTTCTCAAGTTTGTCTGCACCAGCCATAACTCGCTCTGCCATTTTACCCGTAATTTGTGCATAATTACACGAGCGCGTCGGCCCAGTCAGCGCGTTGAACAGTCTGGTTAGGGGAGAATCTTTGCGCCCTCTCCAAATCCGAACAAATGCAGTTTCCTTCTCTTTAGCATTCTTGAGCAACCCCTCCAGGCGATTCAGCTCCATCTTCCTGTCAGCAAAAAGTCCCTTGCCCTTCACCAGAACATTTTCCAATGTGACAGGCAACCGTTTCAAAGTTGTATTTTCACAGTTTTGACACGTGTAAGGGCCATTTTCCACACTCTTCTTAAGGCACATGGGAGTAAGGATTCCCTCGCAGGGAGCGTGGAAGGATCGGCTACAGTAACCCGCAGAACATACCACCCATCCCTTCCTCTTCGAAATCCACGTCACAGAGTCGAGGCCGGATCCCAGACATCGCACACCTGCGCCACAATCTGAAACTCGCGCCACCTGAATTTTCCCCTTCCTTCTTGTGTTGTGCCCACCGGATGGAACAACACTTTTCTTTTCAGAATCAATGCGCGACTGAATAGTCGCGATGATTATCTCAATATCTCTCACTTCCCGCCCTTCCCCTTCAACGCTCACTCCCGCCTCCACTCTCTCCTTCTCAACAGCGTTCATTCGCTTGTCTCCTTGGGACTCGCTTGTGAACGACTCGCCCGTGACACAACTCTCAACCAATTGGGAAATGCAGAAAGAGACAAGGATCGCCTCCATCAAATCAGACACCATTCCAATAAGGCAGTGGAGGAAAGGAATGGGTATTTGAGAGGGAGGTACGGTGTGGATAGGCCACCTGTTTATCGACCGGCAGCTAATCTTCAACTTTTCCTCTTCAACAGCATTTCTACACAGTTTTATGCCCTTCTTCGGAGGTAGCGAACTTCATCGAATCATTGACAGTTCGCTCCTTGAACGAACCGTCACTGTTTCTCACTTCAGCAAGGACAATTGGGTCAATCACAGCGTAGGAAAAGTAACAGAGATAACAACAGAAAAGTGAAGTTGCGTCCATGTGGCCGAACAGTGTGGAGTGCGCCTTGCTATCACAGACAACGAAATACCGTAGAGGGTACATTATTCCCTCTCTCATCAACTCCCTTATCCCCATAAGACCATGCAGCGACGCTCGCATCGAATCATATGTGGACGAGTACGATTCGTCCCCCGAGTGCATAATCAATGGAAAGAGCGAGAATGGTGAGTTCGCGCGTCCCATGTCGGCCCTGCCTATTACCAGCTTAGAGACGGATCCTCCCCGATCAAATCCGACTGTCACCCAGATCTCGGAAGAGAACTGGGCAGTAGGAATGCCTTTGATAGACGACACTCTAGGGCAAGTCATTATGTACTCTAGGAGCTTTTGAGGAGTTGCAGCGCGTACTACGGGAACAATCGATCGAGGCTTATTCGAGTGGATGCGCAATTTCATTCCCTCCAATTCATACAATCCGTTGAGAAGAGCACGCTCCTTCTGTTCTCTCTCCCAGATGCAATTCTTACTTGGCAGAAGGGGAGTATCCCTATTATAATTGCACAAGTTCACCAACTCCTGCAGCGCGAGCCACGACATTCGAGAATGCTTGAAAAAGCGGTACATGTTGTCCTCGCTCACACCGGGGACCATTACAGTGCCGGTGAGACGAGTAAACATGTCTCTAAACCATCGCTTTCTCGAATACAGGAGCCCCTCCCAAAGCACTGGGAGTTACTGAACCATGGGAGTTACTGAACCGTTGCTGCCTCGAACTGCAAGCTTGAGGTATGCCTCGATCTGAAGCATCCTCATAGAATGCTCCCATGGTGTTAGATCAACCATCGCTTTCTCGAATACAGGAGCCCCTCCCAAAGCACTCCAGTTCTTAATGGCCTGGGAAGGGGCATAGGTACAAACAGTCCGCTTTTTGGGCGGAGGGTCTGTGGGGGGATCGGCCGGTCGCTTTTTGCAGCGGGACTGGGCTACCTTTACTTGGTACGTATCAAGGACCTCTCTCATCTCTCTCACTTCCTCCTCCAACTCCTTGATTCTCTTCCTGAGGGCAGCATTCTCGACACACTGGCATGCCCCACTTCCCCTTTCAATGGCTACCGTAATCTCGACACCACGGAACGGTAATGAATACACCCCTGGCATGGGAATTTTGAATACAATACACCGAAGAATTGGATAGCAAACCCAATACACGGAATATTGAAATCAAAGAACCGCAAACGGGAGTAATTTCTCGACTTACTGTGTACAATGGAGGCACGGGATTTTATGTGAGCACGTATACGAGTGGGTGAAAGTGCTGCCTCTCCTGAATTAGATAATAATTAATATTCTCTCAAGAGTGGAATGGGGTGGAGCACTACTGCACACTGGTTTTTGTCTGGCCTTTTTGTTTGTGGACTCGAAATCAATCGGCGTTTTATAACAGAAATATTATAATAAGAAGCTGACCTCCTTGGGTACGGTATAGAGCGAGGGCGACGGGCGCTGTCTCGAGTAGACGAAATCAACGCGGTTCCTGAATCAAATAATAATTACGATCAGACCATAGTAGAAGGAGGAGTAACATTGCTGCACACTACTTGTATTCGTGTCTGTGGATTCGGATATAGTTGCTATTTTGGCACCATAATATAATAATAAGAAGCGGACCTTCTCTGTTACGGTAAGCCACGGACAGACTCTTGATCGGGCGATTAGAACTTCGCACCTGAATCAAATAATAATTACAATCAGTCCAGAGTAGAAGGAGGAGTAACATTGCTGCACACTACTTGTATTCGTGTCTGTGGATTCGGATATAGTTGCTATTTTGGCACCATAATATAATAATAAGAAGCGGACCTTGATGAGCACGATAGGCGACGGGCAGACTCTCGATCGGGCGATGAGAACCTCACTCCTGAATCGAATAATAATTACAATCAGACCATAGTAGAAGGACGACTAACAGTGCTGCATATCTACGTGTTGTCTCGTCTGTGGACTCGAAATCAATCGGTGTTTTATAACAGAAATATTATAATAAGAAGCTGACCTCCTTGGGTACGGTATAGAGCGAGGGCGACGGGCACTGTATCGAGTAGACGAAATCAACGCGGTTCCTGAATCAAATAATAATTACGATAAGACCATAGTAGAAGGAGGAGTAGCATTGCTGCAAACTGGGTTTTGTCTGGTCAGTGGACTCGGATATAGTTGATATGGCATCATAATATAATAATAATAAGCGGACCTTCTCAGATACGGTGACCCACGGACAGACTATTGATCGGGCGATGAGAACTTCGTACCTGAATCAAAAAATAATTACAATCAGTCCAGAGTAGAAGGAGGAGTAACAGTGCTGCACACTAGGTGTTGTCTCGTCTGTGAGCTTGGAAACAGTTGTTACATGGCACCATAATATAATAAGAAGAAGCGGACCTTCTCGGGCACAATGGGCGGCTGGCACTCGGCGCGCTAGGAGCACTCTCCAATTGGGCGAACAGAAAGCTGGTCCTGAATCAAATAATAATAATTACAATCTGTTAAGAGGAGGAGGAGTAACAGTGCTGCCTCGTCTGTTTGGTCGTGTGCCTATTCAAACCAACCAACAGTTTTAGTATACTACTGACACACTCCAACGTTTCTACAATAAATAATATTCAACAAAAAATCAAAAGTGGGAGGATAAAGAGCGAAACAGCACACACTTTGTTGGCTTGTTTGTTAGTTCGTGCTGTGCTCGAAACCAGGCAATATTTTGGTGTTTCTAAACAACGAACCTTTATTCGGTCCTACTCCGTCGACTGGACGACGCCAAGGTGCGCCGATCGCCCTACAGGCCTGTAATAATCAAAGTTACCAGTGAAACAACGTGAACAATGACAATGTGGTGCACATCAAAATTTGCGATTACTGAACCGTTTCCGGCCCGCAACCGAGCTTGTAAACATTGCCGTAGCTGCGCGTGAGCGAATCGAACCAGTTTTAAAAACTAAAAGCTATGATGAACTATGAAAAAATCAATAAATATTGGCAACATTGAAGAGGGCCGCTTTTGGCACCATGCCAAAAACCGGAACTGCGAAATTGCAAAATACCCTGAACTCTAACTCTTGCAACGAATTCTCCGATTTCAAACAAATTTTTTGGCGCCAAAACGCCGTGTCCACACCGCGTTCGCCGGTCTTTGATCTCTTGCTTCTCCTTCTCTTGCATTCTGATCTTTGATCTCTGCAGCCGCCTCTCCGACCGGCGAAGCACCTGCAGCAGCAGCAACCAGGAAGAGCATGGCGTCAGACAGCGCAATGCTGGGCGCCCTCGAGCTGGAGCTGCAGCGGCTCCTCGCAACCAGCGCCGATACCAAGCTCGATGTGAGTTGCTGCGCGAGTTGCAGATTATTGAATCATCACTACGAAATTGGGACTTGAGCAGATTTTTGTTGACGCTTCATTAGACGTTTGTTTTGTGCGATTCCCTGGCATGGTGAAGAACGGAATACTGTGAAACAGGCAGCGCAGTTGCATTACGTCATCGCTAGGAAATAGGGTGGTAAGAGCAACGGTTGACTCAAATTTTAAGTATACAGTCGGAGGGTGGTCCTGAATTGATGGGAGAATTCGGAAGACGATTTCAATAGTCGGCGTGAAACATACTTGTTATTTGGTACCGAAATAGTATTGACAATACTTTGGAATGATGCGAATGTGATAGAAAATATTGCTATAAAAATGCAGATTTTGGAAGTTTTTAACCGGACTACCCCGTCGTTTATTGACATAATCGTACTTTGAGCATTTTCATAATGCCTATGAAACGCTAATTCGCGTGTGCCCAAGATTGATTGCGAAAACTGGAAATCAATCGAACTGCCAATGCGGAAATGTTGGCTTGAAACGAGGCTGCACTGTTGCTGGCTGTGAGCAGAAATAGCCATCATGCTTTGAAGTGAACATTTATCTCCTCAATTGCCTAGTGATGACGCAATCTCGTTTCAGCTGAACGGCAAGGAGCTGTCCGGCTTCCGCAACCTCTTCTCGCGCTTCCTGCGCGCCAAGACGCACGTTGACTGGTCCAAGATTCAGCCACTGCCCGAGAATGCCATCCGACCCTACAGCCAGGTACCGGTTGGGTACCATCGGGATCGTGGCACCGCATCCCAAATTTCCAGAAAGGAGCCGGGATGAGCGGAGAGAATGTGATAGTGAGAGAGTCGCTCTCGATTTTGTACACTTTCTCTCACGTCGCACCCTTTTCTGGTGGTTTGATCGGTATGCGCAACGATGTGGTGTAAGCCAGACGTCACAATGCTTTTGTTTTGCATATTCCAAAAGCTACCCGTGAAAACCTCAAGGTCTCTTTCGCTCATAGAACCGCTCGTTTTTTGAACAAATTACACTTAATTTGTAATCCCAAACTCTCCATTCCCACTGTCAAAAAGCATTTGTTGTTATCTCACGACCTCCCATATTTGCTAGGCGTTCTTGTTCCCAACCTATAGGTCCCCTTCCCCTCACGAATCTTCCCAATATTCCCACCACACGGAGATCCAATAAGACATACATTGGATAAGCGGCCCCTCCACCGCTCCCGAGGTTCCTCCCCTCACTTCTCATTCCCGTGTGGTTGACAATATCACTCCCTTCCCGTCCCCTTTGAACCCCCTTCTTAATAATTTTCTCTTTTACTCGCACATTTATGTACATGTTGTCGCACCCTTGTGGTGTACGATAAATAAGCCGTACTGGGTTCCACTACGGTAGCTTTCCATTTATCGATTGGTTGACTACTAATTTATCGATTAATTACAGCTGCCTAGCTACGAGAAGGCGTCCATCGCCGCCATGCTCAACAAGCTGGTGGTCGTCAAGCTCAACGGAGGTTCGCGCCATAACAAAAATTCAAAATTTTCAAATGGCGCGAATTTTTCAAAATTCAAGTTTAAATTCTCAGGTCTCGGCACGTCGATGGGCTGCAAGGGCCCCAAGTCGGTCATCTCGGTGCGCAACGACCTCACCTTCCTCGACCTGACGATGCAGCAGATTCAGGTACGGTAGTGTGCGGATACGGTAGTGGTGTGGTGTGCATCTGCCATTTCCGAAAAGTCGCTTGTTGTTTTTTAGACGCTGAACAAAACGTACGACGTTGACGTGCCTCTGGTACTCATGAACTCGTTCAACACTGACGACGACACGCAGAAGCTGCTCAAGAAGTACGCCAATGTCAAGGTGAGGAGGGGATTATGGTATCACTAGGCAATCGAGACGTCATTCTTGCGTAATGACTAGGCAATTGTAAATTGTCTTTGCCTATAGTAGATGTAACGTCTCTCAGTCAATAAACCTTCATAGCGGAAAAATGCTTTGTCAATTACGCCATTCCTACGAAATCACGAAAATGAAATTTCGAATCCCTTATCTCGATCGAAATGGCTTTTCAATTGTGTGATCCCTATACAATCTCGATTGCTTTTTCCTTATGCAATTTTTTTTTCATTTTTCATTTTTTTATGAGATGACTTTTCAATTACATCATCCCTATGCAATCTTCTCCTCTCTCCCAGGTCGCCGTCCACTCCTTCTGCCAGTCTCGTTACCCGCGCGTCAACAAGAAGACGTTCATGCCCATCGTCTCCGACATTGAGAGCGCCGACCACGAGGCGTACGTTTTTTGGATTGTTGGTTCGGGGTACCAGGGTTCCGATTGGTGCCGTTGCACCGGTTTCTGGTTTGGCACCACGGTTCCTGTACCACAAATCCCGATTGCAGCTGGTACCCACCCGGTCACGGCAACTTCTACGAGGCCTTCCACAACTCGGGCCTCCTCGACGAATTCATCAAGGAGGGTAAGGAGGTACGGTAAAAGGTAAAAGTAAAAAGGTAAAGTTGTTCCATGTCAAGCGATTTTACAGTAGCAAGCTACCACGCTAGATGGGGCAAGCCGGTAAGCCAGCTGCAACGTGGGATTACGTAACCCAAGCTTTCCCAAGGCATCTAGGGCACGTTTACCTTTCGCAATCAAAGTTGCTACCAATTTACCGCCCCGGGGTGGATGGAAGGCTTGGTTGGCCTGGGCGGGGATCGAACTCGTGACCCTTCGAATGACTAGCAGTTGCTTACACCGCTCGGCCATTCCGCCCCTACGGTACACTACAGTATCCTATTGCTCACAGCGAATCTCCTACTGATTTTTTTCCGGGAATAGTGCAGATAGTGTAGAGAAAACGATGGATTACGGCTTATTAAGTTAGTTTTTGATTACCATCCTACCGTACCTCTTACAGTACTGCTTCCTCTCCAACATTGACAACATGGGCGCTACCGTCGACCTCAACATTCTCAATTTCGTCCACTCTCCCGACGCCCCCGAATTTGTGATGGAAGTGATTGACAAGACGAGAGCCGACGTAAAGGGAGGAACCCTGATTCAGGTACAATATATCAATTGATTATGGGGATACGGTAGATCTACATGCTAGCTGATTGCCCCCCCCCAGATAGGTAGATCTACATGCTATCTTATACGGTTGATGATTTATCCGCCTTGATACAGTAGGCTACGGTAGCTTGGATACGGTCTCTACAAGACTACAATAATCCCAAATATCGATTGCAGCACGAGAACCGGCTGATGCTGCTCGAGATTGCGCAAGTGCCCAAGGACTACGTGGACGAGTTCAAGAGTGTCTCCAAGTTCAGGTGAGGGCATTTTGAATTTGGCGCCAAAATCGAATTTGAAAATGGCGGAAAACAGTATCATTTCATTCCTTGAAGGAACTTCAACACAAACAACCTGTGGGTGCATCTGGGCGCGATGAAGCGAAAAGTCGAGGCACAGACGCTCGAAATGGAGGTACGGTAGCGATTTGGAGTGGTACGGTAGTTGGAATACGGTAGCATGATTGGGTCACTGTATTAAGGTAAGATAGCATTAGAGGGACGGTATTTTACAGGGGGGGGTGTAGGAGAGAGGTAGATCAAAAGAGAGTCATGGGAAAGGGTCAGCGAGAGAGGAGAGAAAGTGAGAGAGCCTGTGTACTGGCATTTTGCCAATCCCCTGATTCTCTCGAAGGGAAATTACGAGAGCCGCTCAAAATTGTTCCCGCCAAAACGCCGTGAGACGTTTTCTTACTATTGGGATATGATTGGGTGAGGCAATATTGATTGAGTGTACGTTGCTGAATGTCTACAACTACTGTAGGTTACTATACCCCCCATCCATATCGCCTACCGTAACCAGTTATTCAGGTTATCGTTATCCCGACGCACCTGGACCGCGGCGTGGACGTGATCCAGTTGGAGACGGCAGCCGGAGCCGCAGTTAAGAACTTCAATGGCTCGTGTGGTGAGTGAGGGGATACTGTAGACGCGGAACCATAAATTTGTTCACGAATCGATTGCATCTTTTGTTAGGCAATTAATAGTGATTATGAATAATATGAACACATGAATAGGCTTCCGTGGTGGGCTTCATTTATTCCATTATCATCGATTGGATTGTGATTCCCCTTCCCGTTATATCACTCAAATGTCTTTCTCTCAATTGATCTTTGATCTCTCATCGATCTTTGATCTTTTCCAGGCATCAACGTGCCCCGTTGCCGGTTCCTGCCCGTCAATAAGACCTCCGATTTGCTCCTCCTCATGTCCAATCTCTACGACATCGACAATGGCAGTCTAACGCTGTCGCAGCTCCGCTCCTTCCCCACGACCCCGCTCGTGAAGCTCGGATCCAGCTTCGACAAGGTACAGCGGGTATACGGAACCAGGTACAGTATGGTATAAGGTATACGGTACCGGGTACGGTGGGATATATGGCAACGAGTACGTTTGGGTATACGGTAACGAATACGGTAGCGTATACAGTATCCGGATACGGTAGGAGCATGGTTGGGAGTAGCGATGTCGTACATTCAAAGTGAATTTTAGACGATGAGTTTCAACATGATTGTAATAGAGCGTACAGGCAAGGATATTTGATGTTGTGCAGACTGCAACCTTTATAGTAGCGGTAGGAGAAATTGTCTGCTTTTGATACCTAAAATTCGGGGTTTTATGGGTGCGGTAGCTGGCAGAGAACGGAAATACGGTCGATTTGATTCCCGGTGGTGCCTTGGTACGGTAGACAACCTAATAACAAGCGATCGATATTGCAGGTGAAGGACTTCCTCGGCCGCTTCCAGGGCATTCCTGATCTACTCGAGCTGGACCATCTTACCGTATCCGGTGACGTCACTTTCGGCAAGGAGCCTCAAGGTAGCATACGGTAGTTATCGATTGACTGCACGGTTACGATAAGGCTTATCATATTTTTGTGTAGGACAAATATGAAGGGAATTTGTTTGAAATCATCGGGTGTACGGTATTAACTAATTATCGATTGCAGGGTACGGTAATCATCATTGCGAACCACGGCGAGCATATCGACATTCCGCCCGGATCGATTCTCGAGAACAAGATTGTGTCGGGCAACCTGCACATCCTTCACAAGGACGGTGAGTGAAAGGTATTGTAGATTCAGAACCATAATTTTGTGCACGGATCTATTGCAGCTGCTGATTAGGTCACGAATTGGCTTCCGGGGAGTGTCGTTTGCCCTTTTGTAGAGCATTAGCGCACCCGCCCCCTTTTGCAGTACCTTCGTTTATTTTGTTATCATAGAATGATCTTTGATCTTCGTTCTCTTTCCTGTTTTATGGCGCGAAACGCATGCCATGGAATATGCTTCAAGCAGAAAATCAACCATTTCGCTAGGGTGCGTAGGAAAATTCCGTAGGAAAACGTGAGTTGAATAAATAATTCAAAAAGACACAACACCGGATGATAGCGAGAGACTACTGTTATTTCAGAACGAAATTGTTCTCATCCAAAGTAGCTAGGAACCACGGCGTACGCTATGTGTAGAACGCTTAGTTTTCGCTTTATTTCGACACAGAACGGACAGGAAGTTGTTCTCTGTTTGCCAAGCCGCGCTACACAGCATCTAGTTGGCACTATGCCAAGAACGTTTTTCGTTGTCCGTCTCTCCCGTCTCCCGCACGCTAAATTATTCCCTATTTTTCTAACGAGTTCTGGCTATCACTCTTTCGGAAAATGTGGGCTGCGGTCAAGAGTTTGGCACATCTTGGCTAAATAACCGCTAGTCTTGATAGCAAAATGCGTGCAAAGTAGTCCACTCTTTTTAGTAGTCCACTCGTTCGTGAGACGAAAATCGGACTCTTTCGAATGTCACTAATTGCTCATATCATTCCACGAACCTACGGAAAGGGGTCGGAGTGTGTGAAAGAGTGACTATCGGTTTGTACTTAATTTAATCTCCTCTCGTCATTATGTGCTCATTCCAAATGGCAGAGCTGTTGGTCGCTCCCATTTAGATTTTTTTCTCTCCTTCTTTTCACTCCTTGATCTACCACGCAATGATATATCTGCTGACGCTTGAGCGTATGTTTTTTGTGCAATTAATGAAGGTGTCCCACTAATATTTGGTCAACTGAGTTCTCACTGTGGGGCAATGGGGATCGATTACCCGATGAGAGCCTCGAAAGTCGCACGTTTCAATTTTTAGTTTGAAGAAAGTTATGTTGAATAAACAGTCCAAAACGACCAGAATCCTTACAGTATCTCACATTGAACCTGCAATCTTTTCGCTGTGGGAGTTGGCATTTTGTGGAAAAGAAGTCAGAGAAAGGCAGAGAGATAAGGGGAATCGAGGAGTGTGCGCGAGGGAAACACGCGCTGCATTTGTGTTTCACCAACTTCTGATAGCAGAAATGAAATGTCGAACATAGGGGAAAATATAAGGTTTCAATCATTCATGTTACGCCTTCTTTAAAGTAAGTTTACAGTTAAAATATATAAAAAATATACTTGAGCAATGGCAGCTACCAATATGGCCCAGGTTTTATGCCGCGCTAATTTCATGGGGTGCACATCAGTTTTATGCACCCTTTCATAACATTTTGCCTAGTGAAGCTACAACTTCCAATCTTGATACAGGGATTGCAAGCCACGTTTGGAACATTTTCCTTTTAATTGGGCCCTGTATCAAGTTTGGAAGTTGTAGCTTCACTAGGAAAAAAGTTATGAAAGGGTGCATAAAACTGATGTGCACCTTGCACTCCATGAAATTAGCGCGGCATTAGTGTTCTTCCTCAACACGGCGTTCTGCTGACAAAATCCCTAAATTAATTTTTCGCATTGTCTAACTGTCTGCACCTCAATTTGCATAGACTCGCTAGAACGCAGTGCTTCAACTGCATTTCATTTTCCCAGTGTGCAATGGTGTTTTGCGTTTCACCAGCGCCTGAAAAGTGGACGAGTGCACCAAAATGGTGTCACCAGCGTATGCGTAGGACAGTCATATTCAATTCCAGTTTTTTCCCCATTGATCTTTGCTCCATTCCGTGAATAATGTCCTTATTCGATTATTTTTTTTATTTCTTTGATTTCCGTTCTCTCATTTTACCCTACCTTTCGCGTTTCATCGCAGTACTAGATCCCCCGAGCCTGTGAACCGCTTCACTATGCTTTTGCGTTACACCCCATTCTGGAGAACGCGCGAATGAGCAAAGGGCCATTATTAAGACGACGTGATCAACCCAATCACTTATCCTTTCGTTTCTCCTTCAATTTTGATCTTTGATCTCTTGCAGCCGCCGACTGTCCGACCGACGCAGCATCTACAGCACTTGCAGCAGCAGCAACCGAGGCGCCGACCATGGTGAGCAGAGATATGAGCGACGAGACAGAGATAATCGAACAATGTCGACGAGACAGAGATAATCGAACAAGAAAATTGGAAAATATTGAGATGATCAGTTGGAGACAACTATAAGGATCGCAATTTTACATTATTTTCTGAGGTGGGGGGGGGGCTACTAACGACGTTCAAAAATTCTTTGAAGCGGAAATTTGCCAATAATGTTTCAATTTGTTGGGCACCGCGATATTGGTTCCCTACATCATCGTCGCTTCTCAAAAAAATCTTGTTCCGATTGTTCCTTGTAATGTTCATCCTAGCATGACCAGGAACACTCAATTTTGAAGTTGATGTTATTGTTTATATTTTAAAATCATTTCATTCGAAAATTCTCGTTTTTGTCAGTCGTCACGGTCGCCTCTCCATTTCTTCCTTTGGAGAGGTGGACTTTCCCCTAGTTCAGCCCCAGGCTCCCTAGTACCCCTCGTCTCTATTATCGACTAAAGAAGACTGGAATCCCCATCCAAGCCGGAGTGGTCGCCGTGTGATGGGTATGACCTACAAGTTGATTTGATCCTCGGTATCAGTACTCTCGTTGATTCTCTCTAAGATTGATGACTCGAGTTTGGAGGACTCTGGTTCAAGCTCTAATCCAAGATCCCTGTTTCGCACGAGATTCTCACGGATGGACCCCTTCTCATTTCCTATTCGACTATCGGGATCGTCTCTGATTTCCACTCATTCACCGACGAGAGACCGATCCTCACCCCGAAAACCATTCGAGATGACTCGATCTTCAGACGAAATTCAACCGAAGATAGTGAGCCATTTCAACGTCGTCAGAGGTCCCATTCGATTCTCCTGTGAACCCGAACCCCCTCTTGATAAACCACTATTAAACTGAAAACATTCGAAAACCCTTTTTGAAAATTGTGTGCACTTGACCCCTTTCTGGAGGTGAGATGTATGGTTGAGTAATGATGTGGCGGTCATTGATAGTACCATATGTGTGCTTAATTTTCTTCTGGATTCAGTGTTCATGTACTTGCTCCACATTTATACCCTTATCAGACCCTGCGGGGATATGACTGATTTATTGACCTCTTTTTGATTAGACTGATTAAGTCATCACGTTGGTTGCTTAGTCATGACGCAATACAAGATCTAAGGTTTTCGTTGCAGACAATCACCTCTCTACCATACGACGTATTCCACAAGATTGCTCCCCTCCTTTCCGACAAGGACCGAGCGAGGCTGGAACAATCAAGCTCACAATTCCGCAAGTTCGGGCAGCGGTTCGGATCCAAGGTGTACCAGAACGTGCGGCTTGAATTGGTGAGCATATTATCACTTGATTCCAAATTTACAGAAAGAGGAGACTGTGTAAAAGTGAGAGAGTTGTAGGGTTTGACCGGAACCGGAACTATGAACCGGACTTGTTTTTTGGAAGCTCCGAAACGTCAGTCAGATAGATGGAAAACCAATGACGATATAAAGAAAAGAACGCGTCTCGTGTCCTTCCTTATCCATTTTTTTGAAAGTGTGTGCTCTCCCCTTTCATTTCTGTTTTGGCAGCGGAGCTTTTTATTCAATCGGAAAAATGGTTGCTAATTTGCAGACACGGGATGTATTCTCTATTCTGCTACGTTCCACCGCACGTCATCAGGACGCTCTTCTTCTTACGGTTATTATTATTATTAATATTATATTAATAATAAAATATGTATATTAGTATTTTTATTAATATTAATATCATCGATTAGTGCATGACTCGTTAAATATATTATTTCAGGGAGATCAGAAAGATGCGGACGAACTATGTGGTCACCTCCTCTGGAATGCTACCATCTCAGTAATGGAAGTGAGAGTACGAATTTCCTATTTCTCTTATTCTGGCTTCATTATTGTTTTTAATCTAATATCAAGTTCAATTGTGATCATGAATGAAACGGAGCTGTGTAAAACGAGAAATAATAGACGACAGAAATTCCGGAAATACCCTTATTTCGCCTCAAAATATTGTTGTTCAATTAAAATATTTTCCAATTTTGTGAACACATGCACTTTTGCGCATTTGGTCGTACTGTAAGCCAACATTCTGTTGTGTCCCTCTATTTTTCACTTTTTTATATTATTGCAGTGCGTTGACGTCAGTGAAACCTGCATCGAGGATATTCCAGTTCTCCTCTCTACAGCTAAGTTCGACACACTTGATGTGAGGTTCCACGGCAGCGAGGAAAATGCGATAAAGTGAGGCTTTTTTCAAATATTTTTTTAAAATTAGATTCAAAATCTGCCTGCGATGTTTACTCGAGAAAATTTTTTTATCTATCTAGATTCGACAAAAAGTAGAATTGTATTATCAATTGCAGGTTCATCCCGGAACTGATCAACGGCCGCAACCTCGCTATGTGCATTGTCATTCTCCGTATGAATATCGATTGCAAGCAAGGCCCCGATAATTTTCGAAAGGAAGTTCTCCAGCAGTTGCCCATGATGCACGAGATCAATTTTGAGTGGACATCCATTGGAGAGGTGAGTTTTAAAAAAACAATACTAGCAAAATTTAAAATAAAATAGAAAATATGAAAAAAGAAGAAAACCGGATTGATAGTGCAAAACTCTGTGCTTTCATCTGTACTCTTGAATGCAAAATGTGAGATCGCGATTTTTTCATTCCCATTTTTCTTCATTTCATCCACCGACCGGTCGAGAGCGAGAGAGAGAATTTCGTCCGAACTAATAAAACGTTCTGTTGCTAATCCGTGCTGAACGCGAAATGAAAAAAATCAAACCCTCAAAGAGCTCTAGTGGTTGCCGCTTGAATAAGGCGAATTTTAACTTTATCAGGATTCGTGGGACAAATATCCAGTGGACGATGACACCATGTTTCATGTGATAAACGTTTCGATGCAAGCTAATCTCGGCAAGGGAAACTTCACCGCGCAAGGACTTCTGAACGCATTTGAGGTGAGCGCTATTGAAATTGTTAACATTTGGCATAATTGAGTTGAAAACTTGCTATTATTTTTTCGCTCCCATAGCAACTTTTTTTCCCAAAAGATTATTGCGTCAAAAATACAAAAAAATGGGTAAAGTGATTATAATGTTTTATTTGTTTGCCCATTAATCGTGAAAACGATAAATATTTGGACGCAAAGATAAATATTTGTGCCTAAAACTTCAAACTAAAAAAACCCAAATTAAAAATATAAAAAAAAACAACTTGATCATTTTAGATCGTTCGTCGTGAACAAATTGATGGCAATAAGAAGCACTTCGAGAGTATTGCATCAAAGGCAGTGATTGAGGAGATGATGGGTCTGGACAGTCACAAGTACTCTCGTCGATCGATTCACCCGTAAGTTTGAATAATCGAGTGAGTAGTAGGTAGGGTTGTCGATGCGGAATTGACGCCGCAATTATAGCAATGCCGAATCGATTGTCCCCTCTCACTGTCTAACTTGACCTGAATCGATATTAATTCGGCTAGGAGCGTAATTTATTATTATTTCAAACGAGTGTTTATGAATTTATATTACCGTATCCCTTTCAGTCATCACATCATCAACGATAGTGTAACCGGAACTGGTCTCTACGCGACAACAACGAGTACAACCTGCGAGGACGCATATCACGTGATAATTCAGTAAAGAAAAATCGATTGAATCTACCGTATCCCCTATCGTATCCCGCAAAAAATTCCGACCCCTGCCTTTGAAATGTGTGAAGAAATAGTGTGCTGTGTTCATGAGATGTATGTGTTAAATGGTATGAAATCGATGAAAATCGTATTTATCTGCTGAGAAGCAGAGGAGAAGCAAGCAAAACATAGCACAACGCAATACTATTAACATGATTTCCGACTCTTAAAGAGTACCGGTTGAAAATGGAGAAAAATACATGAACAATTGGTAAAAGAAATAGATATGTGAAGTGTTTCTGAACTATATTGTTGAATACTCAATCTTAGAATTGTACCTATATCGATATTTATCTGTCTAAGCTACCGATATCATACCGAAAAGCGATCTAGCGTTTGCAGATTGGTCTCGAGATTTGGCTTTGAATACCATCTCTAACAGGTGGAAGACATTTGATACAGTTTTGTTGTACCGAATGTTGAAGAAATAATGGAGAGCAACGAGCCGATAGAGTGAAGTGAGAAGAGAGGAATCCGCCTTGATTTCGCGGCCGTACACGGCGATACTGTAATCTCCCGTTGCGACTCTGAAATAAAGAAAATGAAAGCGTGAATATACTGCAAAAATTAGGTGTAATCATCATGAAATAAACAGAAATTATGGTGAATATCACGGTATTTCTTACTTTTATAAAATATAAATGCTAAAACACGGATTCAACAACGGCCCATAAAATCAATAAGTGTATGAAAAATGTGCACGAAACTATATTACTCTTCATTGCTCTATGTTACCTTGTTAATGTTTTCACTATTCCGCGATAGCTGAGCATGTATGTAATTGACGGTTCTGATTCCGGTCCGTCGGGTTAAGTACGCGTTATGCTAACGAATGCCGAAAGTAGCATGTTGTACTATGCGAATAGTCCTACGTATGAGCGCAACTTGTTCGCGGGATTGTAGTTTCATATGCGCGCTTTTCCGTTCGAGACCTATCTACATAACGCTACGGTTAGTTCTATGGTTCGTCGCGTTATGTGTCCAATTGTACAACTATCCGGCTCAAAAGCAACGCTTAACAGCCCGAGTAAGAGCTGTACTTTTAGATTAGCGTGTTGTTGACACTGTGTACCAAATGTCGACCCTGAATTGCGTCTATGCATAAAGCTACCAAAGATAATGCTGTCGTGAACGATTGAAATTCATTCCTCTACCCAGGCAATCCTCTAGGCACGGGTCAAATGCGAGAGAGTGAGCTGTAGGCATTTTGATTCCCACTTTCGAGTTATCTTCCGCTCACAACCCCTGTATGGAAACGTGTGAATATGGTTGTACGCAAGAACTCACGCCGCACTCCTGCCAACTTCGCGTTTATTTAACTATTCGTTTTACTCGGGTGTGGGGCCTTCATTCATCGTTTCGCCGTGGAAACATAGTAGTAACTCTCATTCAAGGCTGCGCTCATGTACGTTTTGTGTAATCGCTTGCTAGGCGGCTAATCAATAATAGCTTATTGCAGAAACGGTCTCTTCCCGTATTGACAGTCAGGCTAAATAGCAGCTGCTCCATTCTAGCAACAAAGAAGGCTGTCCTCTGCCCCATCGTCTCTTGGTGAGTGAATCCTTTAGCTGGTAATTTGAGATGCTCTTAATTCGTGTCTCTTTTTGCTACTTCCCTGAACACTGCATATCCCACACTTTGCAGACTCTCCAATATGCGGTTGCTGGACGTGTGTGCGTCGATTCGCCCAGAAAGATAAGAAGACGGTTAAGGTGAGGTTTAGTTGTCTCCGAAAACGGCTGTGGAGTTACCGAATGAGTTTTTGTGTGTTCCCCGGAAACCCATTCTCGAACTCTTCGCGAAATTCTCCCGCTTAAAAGTTATATACTGTTTTGTTTAGCAATGTCTTCGTGGCGTTTGTTGTCCGAACTTGCGGTTTCAGTATATATGATAAGTAATTATTGACAATAATTATTTAATTAGTTGTTAATTGCAGCCGGTGGCGGAGGACTTCTTCTCGCTGGACACTGCAAGCGGAGAGGAGATTATCGACGATGAGGAGATGGAAGAGGAGGAGGAGGTGGCCAAGAAGAGGTGTGCAACTAAAATATCAACACTTCCTAACCATATGATTCGAAACCGTTAGAAAAGGCCCAGGACTAGATGGTGTGCAAAAGCGAGATACACCCTATCGGTTTTACACGCTCTCCCTCGGCAAACTTATTTCTGCAGTATTGCCCGGGCCGGAGCGTGCTATTTTAGATGGGTAAAATATACAACAGTTTGCTGAGTAGTCAGAGAAGTGAACCCACTTAAATTGAATTGCGCTGTTCAATTAGGAAATTGACGCGATTACGCTCATATGCTGCTGGAGCACAATTCGTGCAACTCGCAAGAAACGATCGCAAGCAATGGAGATCTCTCATGGCAACCCAGCTTTAACACCCAAAACCAGCTGATAAAGTTGTTTAAAAGTAAAAAAAATGTAAAAACGCTCATATGCATCGTCTCGGAACCGCATGAGGGACGACTTTTGCAATCCAATCGCGAGAAAATCTCTGTTATCGCAGATTCTTCCTCAAGGATAAGCAGGCGGTGCTCGAGGGAGGAGAGAAGCAGAAAAGGACGGAGAAGACGGTGGAAGAGGAGAAACATGAGAAATACGTCAATGAGGTGAGTAGAATAGGTCCTTTTAGGAGTAACAATACTTCTTGAAATAATTATAACTTGTATGCTATTACTGACCAGTAGGGAGGAGGATTCGATGTTTTGCGTACCCTCTGTCATTCTGACACTCGTCATCTTATCAGCCGTATTCATAACTGTCCAAAGCCGACGGCTTCGATGCCCACCAAGAGAATACTTGGTGGGCACCGTGCATACATGTCATGGCCCAAAATGGGTGTGAGGTCAACTTCGTCAAAAAAATTGCAAAATCGAGGTATACCACATACAAAATATTCCCTGTCTGTCAAATTTCACATTTCATGCGTACTGTAATCCCCGCAACACAGTAACCCCGGATGTGGCGGAAGCAATGCCACATACCACTCCAATATTGCCTACTCGAGATCTACCTCCTGAAAAATCCCCAGTCGATGTGTTCATTTTCGTAAATTCGGGTTACTGTATACGGTAACCTAGAAAAATTAGACCCTCTAATTAATGACTACTGGAGGTCTACCTCATGCAACAAATTCCGAGTCCATTATGTCCATTTCAGTATTTCCTGGAACTGTAGAATGGGTTATGGTATCGGCTATGACGTGCCGAGACCACCGTATACAGTTCGATTTATTACTACTCGAGGCCTACCTCATACAACTTATACCGAGTCCAATTGCTCCATTTCGTATTTCCGGCTTATGGTAGCAAGGGTTACCGTATTTTGTTTTCGTTGCGGTTTGACGAATTTGACCTCGGACCCATTTGGGACCATGTATGCACGGTGCCCACCAAGAATTCTTTTGGTGGGCACCGTGCAAGCCGTCGGCTTTGGACAGGTATTGCCGTATTACTAATTGTGCATTCAAGATGCCGTGAAACGATTATCGAGCTAGCATTCCAATCAGGGCTGTGTGGCATTAACTATTTTCGGCATGACGGCATATTCGGCATGAAAAACCGGCATAAACGGCTTAACGGCATAACCATGCCGCACAGCCCTGATTCCAATATATTATAATTATATTATTATAGCTTATCCTAGTATTTATTAGGCCGATAATTGTTCCACGTGCGATTCGATCCTTTGAGGTGCTCGCCACCTCCTCGATCCGACCGGTTTTAGAATCGTCGCTGTGCACCTCCGCCTTCACCACGAGTCTGCGGGAGAAGATGCGTGCCAACAAGGTGATGGTAATCATGCTAATTTATAATCAGTTACGTTGTAAAAAATAAATATAAGCGAATATAATGACGTTCACTTTGTGGAATAGCTTGATGTTTCCCATAGAAGCATATCTAGGTGGATTGAAATTTCTCATAATTTCTAGAGAATTTAATCCCTGCATGCACGTATGGTATAAGGCTCTTGGATACTCTATTCCACTTGATATTAACTGCGTTCATACCTGAGCGCCGATCCAGTGGACTGGCATAATTGAGCCGGGAACCCGTACTTTTTAAGTGATTTTTTGGCAGGTGGCCATCACGCACAGGTATGACTGCGTTATTACAACGCCAAGTTTGGTGCATAATGAAAAAAAAACAATTATTGTAATAGGGCGTGCATCCCGTAGATTATTTATAATTTTTATTTTTTTAAATATTTTTACTTATAATGTTAAGTCTCAGCGGGAGAAGACGTCGGGTCAGTCGTGGTTCCGCATGTCCTCCGCGAGAATAAGCGACGAGTGGTCAGTTAATTAATTCGTTTGAGTAAATATTTGAATTAAAAAAATAACTACTAGTATGTGAAAACTGTTGCGTGATTTAGTGAACGGTGACAATTCATTTGTCAAATCTTAAATTGTGATAGAACCATGAGCTATTATCAATGTATGTATCGAGCGCGACGAGGTAAAACTCATTTTCGCATTAATATTTAATTTGAATTAGGAATATAATAAGAAATAGTGAAAATCTAGAAGCTGCAAAAGCATAGGCATACGTTTGTTCTCTCCCACAACTTAGACACCGATTTCGTTTTTATAATTAGTTATGTTTTATTACCATTTGTGCAGTCGTGCGGATCTTGAGCTGCTGTCGATGCGTGCGACGCTCAAGCCCAAGCGATTCTACCGTAAGAACGACCGCGCCGTGCTGCCCAAGTACTTCCAGGTGAGGACTAGCCGGGTTACATTATTCTCATGAGCGATTACTGTAACACATCATCATCGCACAAATACACGGTGGCACGTATATTGCAGGGCCGTGTAGAAAATGATTTTCGGAAAAATTCGGAAAACGGAAATTTTCCGAATTTAATTTTCGGAAAATTAGGTAAATTCGGAAAATTTCGGAAAAAGTAATTTACGATATTTTCTCAATATTTTTAGTTTTTTTCTCACTTTTCGACTTTCGATTTTCCGATTTCCAACAATTCCCCGATTTTCACTAATTAAATAATTTTTCTAAATATTTTTTTAAAAATTATCTATAATAATCTAGAAATTTTATGATAAATTAATATTTTTTTCTGAATTACAAGCAATTTCGGAAAATATTCGGAAAAAGTTTTCCGATTTTCAAAATCGGAAAATTTTCCGACTTATTTTTTTCCGAAAAAATTCGGAAAATCGCCCTGGTATATTGGTGTATCAGAATGTTCATATTTCGTCCTTGCGGTATCTCTTGGAATGCTTTGTCGTTGTTTATTTCGTTTATCTCCAAATGCAATGTGTCCCTCTGTTTCCCCGTGATTGAGCTAATTCAATTTATATGGGAGCAATGTGCTTGAGAAAACAAAAGGAGAAATGATGCAATACCGTAATATTTGTTATAATGGCCAAATGTTTGCCTCTTTTCCGAAACCTTCACACCTGATCTATATATAATAATTGTCATCTTTCGGAATATTTCCTATATATTTAAGTCCAATCTTTTTTCCTATATATTTTAGTCCAAGAGAACAAAAACACTATTTTTATACATCAAATCATGCCCTACAACCGTTGGTACATTGGGAAATGGCCACTGATTTTTTTGGTTGCCATTTCACACCCATGACCGGAGGTTCATGTTGCAAAGCGATATTGTTGATTATCGATTACTTCTACTATTCAATGCATTCGCGCACACGGGCCCGCGGCAAACTCTGATAGATCAAGCGCGAACGGATAAAACAGCATACGTTAATAAGAAATGTTCTCTGAGCAATCGATAAATAGTTGTCTGTTATGTACAGTAACCCATACACACACCGCATATCAAGAACTGACTTTATTTTTGTAAACATTTGGTCGTATCTATCCTTTGTCAACCTTTTGTCCTACAGTAACCTACTACGTCAAATGTTGACGTACCGTAACCCGTGCATCAACCTTTGCTTACAGTAACCCATTGCATTCCAAACTGACTTTTTTTCAAAAGTATTATTTTATCGATCCTTCATCAGATATTGACGTACCGTAACTCGTACCTCGGCTACAGTAATCCTTTATTCTGTGGCCTTCCTTAAAGAACCCAATTTTCTAATTTGTAATTTGGACAATAAGATGAAATGAGGATTAACAATATCGCAATCGCGTGAAACGCACACAAAGCGGGCGATTATGTGATAGCAATTTCGAGACCATAATATTAGAAATATTAAAAATCGTTTTAAAATGAAGGTAGAGACTTGTTCTTTTTCTAGACACTTAGGGAACCACACTGGCTACAAACTACATTGCTTGAACGCATTCCTCGGTGCCGGTGCGGGTCTATGGAATTTATGAAAAACGCTATAATTCGCTTAGAGGGAAAAAAACATAATTATAAACGTATTGTAAAAATGGATAGATTGTCTATAGTAATCGTCTCTCTCTCAGGTGAGTCGCGTGGTGGAGGACAAGCGCGATTTCTACGGCAGTCGATTGACAAAGTCGGGGAGAAAGAAGAACATGCTGGACGAGATGATGAAGATGGATAGAGAATCGTTCAAGAGGAATCAGCACAAGTGAGTAGAGGGAGGGGTTACGGTAGAGGGAGATTATTGATAGAGAAAATGCTGTAAGAGATATTTACAGTAAGGATTTTTTATATTGTTAAATTGGTGGAATATTGTTGTTACAATCATTAGCCTGAATAGGCAGAAGTGCCTATCCTCTCTAGCGGTAACTTATTTGACCTATGCTGTAATATATGATACAAATCAGGTGAAGTAGAGGTGGAGCAGTGTACTGATTTCATTTTAAAAAATTCAAAATGTCCATATTTGACACCCCATATTTTAACCTTTGTTTATTAGAAATATGAAGCTACAGCCACATACAGTGCGACATATTAATCAATACCATGCTTGAGAACAACAACGAGATCACCCATTACGTTCTTGGTGAGAGAGAGGGGGAATGGAGAATGCAGTGAATCAATTGAAACGGATTTAGGAATAGTGGTCATTCTAACAAGGAAAGCTTGGGTTACATTTGATCGAGAAATGGTCACGAGTTCATAGCCTACGAAATGCCATTTTCCATTAAGAAGAATAATGTGCTCAATAGTTGAGAACAAGGGGTTGGCTCCAAATTTAGAGGGCACTATGAGGTCTCGAATCCGGAACGTGGTACCACGATAATCAATACTTTTACAGGAAGATACTAGAGGAGGGAGTGCACTTGAGAAAGAGGAGAGAAGAGGAGAGGAAGCACAAGACAAAGCATCAGGTTTGGAAGGGGTCATTTCGAGATATGGTCTCGATCGCCTTTCCGCACACACAAGTGCATAAGTATTGGAGATGGTGAGGGGCAAATTGATGAAACATTTCGTGATGTAAGATTTGGCCTTACCAGCAAGATGCATCTGCTCATAAGTAAATGTGCTAAGATGAATAAGGGGGCCGAAAGTACGAACATGATGGGGATAGTGTAACAAGAAGTGGTGCTTGGGGGTTATACTAGACTTGAATCGACCGTTACTAGAGACCATCTCCTCGGCTCCGTAGAGCGTGACATAGCTACCCAACCATTCTTCAATGTCCTCTTCCAGTTTGTCCACTTCTACGTCGGTGTACGACATCTTCGTGATGCTCTCCACGAGAAGGGCGAACAATCGGAAGTGAACCCATTCGGGTGAGTCCACATCTCCGTAATCCTCAGCAATCACGAGCAAGTATCTGAAGAAAATAATATTATACTACATCTTTTTTTCCTTTTTCCAATTTGTGTTTATTAATATTATGTTATCACCTTATTAAGACCCAGCTCTGATTCGCCTTGTTTCCTATGGTAGTCCCTGTGGGTTGCGAGAGCGCGCTCGGACGGTTAGAATCATCCGTTCTTCCGTAGTCGTGCCTAGCTATTCGCTCATTAAGGTTCTCCCTCGATAGGCCACGCCGGCTAAGGAACTGCTGCAGTCGATGGACTTCTTTCCGAGATACTCCCTCAAGGACGTCATGGAAGAAATCAGGAGGTGAGGAGAGAGTAGTATGGAAACCAGGGAGAGAATTGAGTTGACACGAGAACCTGAGAGGAAGAACTATTAATAAAACATAATAAAAACACAAAATGTTTTTGAATTGGTTAAAGTGTACGAAAATATTCACTTTATTCCATGGTGTTCCATCATAAGTTCATTTCCACTTGAAATCACATCATCATATTCATCCTTGCTTCGTAGTGAAAGAGTGCACGCTCGAAGACAATGGTGCATGTCGTGGTAGAGTGCAGGGCACCAACTATTCGAAACATTATAAACTTATCTAACTTCTTTTACAACTTACCGACAAATTGAACCCGATGAGAAGGATGTAGAGAGACCAGAGAACTCGTGCATGCCTTTGTTGTCACCGAGTATGGAAATGAGCACAAGCTAAAATAAAGCTAGTAAGATTTTCGCTAACGATAATATGCAACTTACTCTCATTGTGTACGTCCTCCCTTTCCATTCCATATCGATAGTCACCAGTTTCTTGAATTCAGAAACTATATAGTTGTACACTGGAGTGAAATTGGAGGACGCAACGTCCTTCGAATGTGCGATCGTGAGTGGATATTTGAACCTGAAATAAATACAATTTATGTTAAATTTTTTTATATGCTGGTTTTTATACCTCAATCCCGCAGTTAGATGAGATGGAAGTGCGGCCACAGTGAGGTGGAAATACGCCATTTGGTATGCCGAACTTTTGTAGCCAAGGGATGATGCGGGCGTCGCATCATCAAAGTAGATGTGAACCGGAAGAAGCTTTTCGCCGGGCTTAAACACACCACTTTTTAAAAATAAAAATACACTTCTTACTTGCAGGAGGTTCAGGGCATCTCGGAAGGCAGAGCCATCGCGCATTGTGGAGTAGACACCGGGAGTAGGCACAGCATTCACCAGGTAATCTTTTATCTGAACCGTAATTCGATATTAAGCACATTGCCAGCATTTTTCTAGCGTACCACATCCAATTTAATTGCATTTTCGACCGTCTCCTTTAGAGGGAACCCGTAGAACTTGATGGGCTGGTCTTCCTCCTTACGTACACCATCCTAAATTCATGGCTTTTCTATAATTACAGAGTGCATAAACGAACCTTCCTTCTGTAACCGGACATGGTGCCCATCTGCATTTCCTTCACGGGAATGTACGAACAATCAGCACTGAAAATAAAGCATTTACATAGTTAATCAGGCTTTCAATTATACCTTAACTGCTTCTTCCTTTGGTATGCATTACTGTATCCGTGGATAGTTTCGTCGAAACCCGAGAACAATCGATCGGCATTATCAAGGCCTAGCTCATCCACTCCATCAATTGATTGTATCAAATGCTGATCCGTTGCAGAAATCTGAGGTGCGATAGGAAGGGCGACTGGCGGGCCAATTGGATGGGGAGACGGCGAGCGGGAGCTAGTAGGAGACGAAGGAATCGGTGAGCCATTGTCATCGTCGTCACTTTCACTCGGAATCACAACTGAATGAATACAACTATGTTTCACCCAATCAGTAACGTTTGTTTTTTTGCACTTTTTATTGTAGTCATTTGCGATCAGACGCTCTCGAACGAGATCAAAATGCGAAAGGAGGGTGAAGGGGGTAATTATTAGGATATTTGATAGTGTTCAATAAATAAGTGTGGACTACAGTACCTCTTTTTCAGGAAATCGATCGGGGAATATGTGAGAAAGAGGAGAATTTGTATTGGAGAGATGAGAGGGAGGAAAGAAACTACGGAGAAACGAGGTGAGCGCAGGATCCGTTATCCAAATGAATGATGGTACTTTTCTTTGCATACTTATCGTAATCGTTTGAGATCACTAGCTGTCGAGCGAGATTGAATAGTGAAAGGAGGGTGAAGAGGATAAATATTAGGATATTTGATAGTGATTAGTCGATAAAATCGAGCTACAGTACCCCTCTTTCCAGGAGATCCATCGTGATTGTGGCGAGATGGGAGCGAATTTTATTTGGAGAGATAATGAGAAGGAAATGGAAGAGGAAGATTTGAGGTGAGCGCAGGATCCGTTATCCAAATGAATAATGGTACTATTCTTTGCACTTTTTTATCGTAATCGTTTGAGATCATTAGCTGTCGAGCGAGATTGAATAGAGAAAAGGAGGGGGAAGTGATCACACTCCAATTAATGAATAAGAGCGTCTATGGATAGATGATCGTTGGGGATCAATGATTGAGTGCTACAGTACCCCTTTTTCAGAGATCGGGCAGAGATAATGAGAGACGAAGGAGGATTTTGACTATGAGAGGACAGAAATTGGAAGGAATAGTGAAGCTAATGGAAATATTATTGATATATGTCTAATTTATTTATTGTAACGAATAAATGAATAATGCTCACCTGGAATGACTAGAGCACGATGGCACGATTTGTGATGAACTCTCCAAGTCTTGATACTGGCGAACGTGGGCTTGTTGGTGCACATCTTGCAACAAATTCTGGCCGCATCTTGGTGAATCAATCGCAAGTGGAGATCAATTTGCCTCTCGGAATGGAGGCAAGTTGAACATGACACTTCGGGACATGGTATCATGCTAGAACGAAAATATGATGAAACAGTGGTATAGTATTTCAAGCAATTTTATGAATACAACACAAAATAATAAAAATATTGAAAACAAGCTTTACTACAATCAGTGATAGTAATACTGTAACTATCAGTTGATTGTTTTAAAACCTAGTATCACGTGATAGTATTCCCGTTACTACCATGCTAGTTATCTGATAACTATCATGATAGTCATGGGAAATGATAGTAGAATGAAACTATGTGCAAATATATACGATATTGCCCAATCCAAATGAGGGAGATGAGTCAGGTCGCCCGAGTCCCCTTCCTCGGATCCCTCCTCTCTCAGTCCACACAGAGAACAACGACCAGAAGATGACAGATGGGACCACGACGATTGATCTACACACTGATTTGCCCCTATTGCAACCTCCCCCCTTCTTCCCAAACGATACTTCCCATAGAGAGTCTTTATTTACTGTACATCGTTCGTGTAATCACACATTATTCCGTTGCGCCTTCGGGCGTCGATAAAATATAGTACGCCGAGTTATCGATTGACTCTCGACACGACTTTTCCTGATATACCGTATTCAACTCAAAGTACATGGTTTGAGACCGTGACGCAATCATTCCGTATCTTCCCTTCTTTTTCCGGCGTTTCTACTAGTTTTTCTGAACTCCAACTTACTACGATAGTAAGCTGAAAACAACTCAATCCACCTTTCACCCAAATTCCAAACCAACTCCAAACCTTTCCGTTTCGTTCACTTCTTTATTATCAGTTATCCGTGTACATAATTAAGTAAATATTTATTATTAATATCTGTTTATCTTGTTTATCACACAACGAAATACCCAACAGTTTCTCTCCTAACGAGGGATTCTGTACACGCACTTCATAATGATATTGTTCCAGATAAACCCTGTTTTGGTTTTCAATTTCTTTATTTCTAAACAAAACAACGGGGCTAATGAGAGTTTGTCCAGACTCTCCAAAGTAGACTTTATGACTTTGCAAACACTCTCTTGTTTCAAAATAATGAAAATTATTCAGCTCGTATAGTTTAAGTCCTATTATGAACCCCGGGAATCTTTCAACACGAGATTTTATTCAATTGAACAAGAATGGCACCAATTGTTTGGTCTTTTCTTTAGGATCATTGTGATGTAATACGTGTAAGCTTGTGCTATGAGATTCCATTCGACCTTATCCCATTTTTCATGCACTTTCGTGCTTTGAATTCCTTCTTATTCGCAGATGCGTGTTGTTCAACAGCTAGTTTTATCGAAATCATAATGTGCGAGGTAGCAACTACAAATATAAAAAAATGTGATTTTAAAACTTATGGAGAACGTGATTTCCTCGGTTCAGAAAGAAAGAAAAAAATCTAATGCACTGTAAATATAGCCAACTATGCTCCGTGTTTTTTTCAGATACTCGTCATCTTAATCGGGTGAATGTAAGTTCAGTAGAAATTGAATCCAGACAGTATGTAAATATTTTTCCGATTCTTGCAGATATTCAAGTCTATGGCGTACCGAAATTTATTTTATTATTCTTAATATAAATAAAATGTTAATTCTTTTGTTGTCTGTTCGATCTGATGTATGCTCCCGATATCTCTCTCACTCTTACTTCCTCTCTGTGGAATTGACCGACCGTTTAATGATTTGCATACAACGCTTGACACATTTCACAGCTCGTTTTTATTGTCTGTAATCTTATCGACCGAATTGCTAAACCACAAAAAACATAAACCTCCTCCATTTTTCAGAGTTCAGTCCTTTGACTCGAGAGATAAAGTACTCACAAAGAAAAAAAGCTCTTAGAGTTTAAAGAAGGAGTGTCAGCTAAATATCCTGGCACGATTACCCTGAGGAAGGAAGGTGGAATACTGTAAGAACAATGGTCAGACGTCTGCGAAGGAACTCGCTGTCTAGACAAATGCGCGTATGCAGATGGGCAGATATTAGCAAGAGTGCAAATCCTCCCTCCGCTCCCTCTTCCCCAGCGGGGGAGAAAGCGCACGCAAATTCGACACGAGAGAGAAAGTTGACCGGCAGATTTGTTTAATCGCGCACGCGTGCGTGGCACTTGAACCTGATTTCCCTGAGCACTGTAGCTTCTTTGCACGCGCGTATTTCGCTTCGGAGAAAAAATAGACCTTCCAAATTTTGCATTTCTATTATCCTTCACAGGTGTAAGCTATTAATATCACAAACTCCACAATCTATTTTTGCTGACACTCCTTCTTTAAAACACCATATGTCGAGACGGAGAGTTTGAAACTCTTTCGTCAAAAATTTTCGAGAGAGTGCACGAAAACGAGAGACGCGCGCTCTCATTTTGCCAATCTCTCTAACATTAGAGTTTCAAACTCTCCGTCTCGACATATCAGGATTAGTGTTTTTTCTTTGAGAGTATTCATGCAAATTCGATCGTACTCCATCTTGAAAATGACAAATCCTATAGGCATCATCATTAGAGGGACATATTTGATTTGAATACAAATTCGGGAGCAAATAAATATATGAAGAAGGCGCCTTAACTGGGGAGGAGGCTATGACTAACTACTTAAACAGTGTGGACACAGTTATGTGGTGTTAGTTTTTCCGGAAAAGCTCATTCGGAAAAGCTCGAAAAACGCAGATAAAGACCCATAACTTAACTTCTAGAAAAGCAATCGTTCTGAAATTTTTATGGCATGTTCGCCAAAGGTATTGGAACTCACAGTTAATTTTTGGTCACTCTCTCACAAGTTTCCGCAGTTCTACATGAGCTTTTCCATTAATTTTCGCCAATTTCTTTGGAAAAGCTCATGTAGAATTGCGGAACCTTGCGAGAGAGTGACCAAAAATTAACTGTGAGTTTCCATACCTTTTGCGAACATGCCATAAAAATTTCAGAACGATTGCCTTTCTAGAATTTAAGTTATGGGTCTTTATCTGCGTTTTTCGAGCTTTTCCGGAAAAACTAACACCACATCACTAACATTTGACGCTCAAGCTATCTATGCTAGGAGAGAGATTTATCACACATCACTAATAGAAAAATACAATTAGCAATGCTATCAGTATAAAAGAGTTGTCTAGAGGAAGAGTCTCATATCCCCCTCTTCTTCCATCCAACAATGATCTACTTCCTTTTCCTCCTAGCTCTCGTCTCACTATCTCGAGCCGACTCGTCTCTCTACATAGAGGAACTTGAGGTGAACTATCTATCATTTATCGAATCAGTTGTGGTACGGTAGTTCGGTGTGTCAGATGAATACCGTAATCTGATTGGAGGTTCGAAATGAACATTCGTCATGGAAGTGATAGTAGCGATGAGGAATATTACTATAGACAGGCTCCCATGGGAAGAAGAGTAAATAATCCCAGAATTGTTCCTCATAATAGGAGAATTGAAGAAACTGGAGATATGGTTAACACCGATATTCCTACCGTATCCGAAACAACCGTAGCCCTTACTAGCAGAATGAGAAGACATCACCACCATTTTTTAATAGATTTCCTCTTCAGTACTCCTTAAACTAATATTATTTTATATATATATTGTTTTCGTTTTCAATTGTGTTATTGCGAAACAATGAAGTGGTGGGGTTAATGGGAATATGCGCGCCCATACTCTCCAAAGTAGGCCTAGCACGTGTTTCGACTTTCTTGATTCACAATAAGGAAAATTCAGCTTGTATAATTCACGCCCTTTTGTATTTTTTCTTGAATATAATTTGCCACGAAAAGTAGATTTTAGATTTATTTCACGGAATGTTAATATAGCTACGCCTCCGTGTATCTTTATCGGTTCATCTAATCAAATTTTCCCAATAGCGAAACGTAAGAGAAACGTCAAGTGACGTTCTCAAAATACAGAAATATTCACTTTTGTTTTTCGTAATATAACGGAGGATTATTGCAAAACTAACAGGGTGTGTTGAGGTTAAACTACGTTATGGTAGGGTGCGCACTACGTTTTCAAAGTATGGTCCAGGGGGCGTTCAGATTCCAGGCACAGTTCGGTCCAGGGGGAGCTTTGTAACCGACTCCAGATTCGGTCTAGGGGAAGCTCGGTAACTGGCTCTAAGTTCGGTTCAGGGGAGCTCGGTAGCCGGCTCGAAGTTCCGTCCAGGAGGCGGGGGCTCGGTTGCCGGCTCCAAATTCGGTTCAGAGGGGAGCTTTGCAGCCAACTCCAGATTTGGTCCAGGAGGAGCTTTTTAGCCGGCCCCAAGTTCGGTCCAAGAGGAGCTTTGTAGGTAGGGTTGGCCATTCGGCCTTAGCGCCCTCGCAATTCCTTCCCTCCCCCGCGCGCGGCTTTGCGAGGTTGTAATAAGCTCCGCCCACAATTGCGAGGGCGTAATTCTGAGGTGAGGCTATGCGAGGGCGCAATTAATTACGACCTCGCAATTTTTCCTGATCGCCGAATGGCTCTAAAAGTCGATTTTTTCGTGTATTTCATTTTTGGAATTAACATTCCCGATTCACAGAAGTGGATAATAGATAGTAAGAAATGTTTTTTTTCCACTGTTGTCCATCACTATTGTTGAATTGTGATGATGAAACCTCATGTTTTACTACCTATTTTCCCATTTATGAATTGGGGATGTAAATACTAAGAATAATATAAACGAAGAATTCGCTGTTGGGTGCAAATCGGCCATCAGGAAAAATTGCGAGGTCGCAATGAATTGCGCCCTCGCATAGCCTCCCCTTCCCTTCCCCCCGAATTACGCCCTCGCAATTGTGGGCGGAGCTTATTACAACCTCGCAAAGCCGCAATCGTTTAGCCAACCCTATTTGTAGGTGGCTCCATTAAGGATCGACTGATGATGGGGGAGTGTTAATCGCTACAAAGGGTACTGGCTTATTCCGTTGCAAAATACTCGTGAGGCTGAGATCGGAAAAAGTTACCACGGAGCCACGAAGTGGCGTAGTGGCAACTTTTTCCGATCTCAGCCTCACGAGTATTTTGCAACGGAAACGCAAGATGCAGTGCGTTCAGAACATTTTCGAACATGATAAGACACCTTACCGAAATCATAAAACACTTTTCATGTGATCCCTACGCTCTTTGAATAATTTTGGAAGTTCACCATGAAGTGATGTGCTCAATTAAGTTGATAAGTATAATAAAATAAATTGTGGTTTCATGGTGTGGGTGGTGCAGCGAGTGCATTTATGAATTTACGGATATGGCTTTCACCGGGAACTGATTGTAAAAAAACCTGAGAACAATTCCTTTTAGAAACAATTCTCGAAGAAAAATTTATGTGAAACAGTGAGCGGTCCCAGCTAAAGAAAGTTGTTTGCATACAACCACCAAAGATAATCGTTTATAACGATTACTAATGCTCACTTTTAGTTTCGAACAAGAAAGTAATCCACACTAAAGCCGTGATAGTGATTATCAATTCGACCAGTACATAAGAGATCTTCATTGTGATATTCTCAGATCCACTCATCAACAATGATCTACCTCCTTTTCCTCTTGTCTATCGTCTCACTATCTGGAGCCGATGCGCCCCTTTACATTGACGAGCTTGAGGTGATATTACATTTATCGAATCGTCGTTACTACCGTATTCTAATCATGGTGCTCCTACAGTACTCCTTTTCCTACCATATTTTATCCTCTCAGGACCTCGTTAATGGCTCCGATCGTCAGCTTATCGATAGAATGGAAGATGATAAGTGGACGACGAGGTAGATCAAATAAGCAATAATTCAGACTCAATATCGATTTCCAGGTCTGTTCTGAAGGTGCAATTGGATGAGATCTTGGCCAGACAAAGCCCGCAGACTCTGGTACGGTAGATCAATTTATGACTCTCTACAGTAATTGTTCAGAATATGTACACTCGAATTGTCAGTCAGAAGGAAGCAAAACAAAAAGCCAAGAACAGATTTTGGGTTAGTCAATCATGAATCTGCCCCGATTAACCTACCGTATTCAGCTAAAGAAGGCGAATATGGCCGGAGTAGGAGATCTTTATGAGAAGCGCATTCTTCTCCAGACCGATATGAGTATCAACGAGAATGATGCTGAGCGAAGAAACAAGCAGTTGCGGTACGGTAGTTCACTGGTTCAGATCAATACCTCAATCCAATTAAAGGTACATACGAGATGAGAATCAGTATATTCGGCAGCAGCGGAAGCGATGAATACGACTAGAGATAATGTCATGCACAGTATTCTTGGTTGTGATAAATACTTTATCGTTTGTCGGTCAATCGAATATCATACATCGAAAGCTGTTAATGGTTCACAAGATGTGTACAATTTGCGAAAACCTACTCTTCGAACTAGCACATCCAATTTCTCATGCACTTTTGTGCAGAGAGTTCTTTCTCATCGGCTCATTCGTGGAGTTCAACGGATAGTTTTCACGATATTTTAGTATAAAAGTAGCCACGCAAAATGAAAAAAAACTTGATTTCCGCGGATCAGAAAAAACCTTATGTTCTGTAAAAAATCGCCAACTATGCCCCTAGTTTTATCAGATATCGGGGAAATGTAAGCTTAATTTTTTTAAATTTTCTATCTAGACAGCACGTAAATTTTTATCCGATTTCTGCACATATTCTCAACACGGCTTTTTACCGTACTATTATTCCGTTACTCCTTACTTCGAATGAAAATAAAATGTTAATTACTTCTTCGTCGCTTCGATCTAATATCGATCGGGTGTCTGGGTTGGTGCCTAAATGCACATGATTCCTACTTAAAGAGGTCGGGGCGAGACAGTGTACAAAGGTGAGAGAGCTCCTCCCGATATCTCACGATCGCTCAATCTAATCCCTTTTCTTCAAGATTGTTGAATTATTTGTGTTCCAATCGTGACACCTTTGTCAATTCATGTTTTGTGCGTGATATTATCTACCGAAATGCGAAACCGCAAAAAAAAACAATAAACTCTTCCCCAATTTTTTAGATTTCAGTTTTTGAGTAATAAAGTATTCATGCGACTTCGATCGTACAGCTTCTTGAATATGATGCATAATCATTAAAGTGATTCGAGGCATCATTTATTTGAATGCAAATTTAAAAGTAAACGAAAATATGAAAAAAAGTGATCTCAATTGAAGGGAAACACAAGAGGGGGCGAGGTAGTGACTAACAACCTAAACCGTGTGAACACAATTACTAACATTTGCACACACCGGCTATCTATCCTAAGAGAGATCTCTTTCACATAGCTAACAGAAAAAAAGAATATTAGCAATGCTATCAGTATATAAGAGTTGTCTAGAGGAAGAATCTCATATCCCACTCATTTAGTACCTTCCAACCAACAATGATCTACCTCCTTTTACTCTTCTCTCTTGTTTCATTCTCTCAAGCCGGTTCACCTCTCTACATAGAGGAACTTGAAGTAAGAACTTGAAGCATTTATTTTATCCATTTATTCTGTATATCCTTTGGTGTGCTCCCACAATATTCGTCTTACCGTAATCTACCGTAATCTTCATTTCAGGAATCGTTCGTGGGTACGATCATCACCTTCTCGATACTATGGATGATGATGAATGGACGACGAGGTAGACCATACGATCTATTATTGTGTCAAATATTGATTTGCAGATCTGAACTGAAGGTGCAGTTGGATGAGATCTTGGCAAGACAAACTCCGGAAACTCAGGTACAATAGACCAATATATAACCCACTACAGTAACCATTCAGAATTTGTATGCTCGCATTGTCAAAGAAAAGGAGAGGAGACGTGAAGCAAAGAACAGCTACTAGGTAAGTGAATCATGAATCTGCTCTGTCTGACCTCAAATTCAGCTGGCAGAGGCTGAAGCTGCTGGAGTTGGAAATCTCTACGAAAAGCTCATGCATCTTCAGACCGATATGAGCATTAATGAGAGTCACGCTAAGAGAAGGGAGAATCAGTTGTGGTACGGTAGTTCGGTGTGTCAGATGAATACCGTAATCTGATTGCAGGTTCGAAATGAACATTCGTCATGGAAGTGATAGTAGCGATGAGGAATATTACTATAGACAGGCTCCCATGGGAAAAAGAGTAAATAATCCCAGAATTGTTCCTCATAATAGGAGAATTGAAGAAACTGGAGATATGGTTAACACCGATATTCCTACCGTATCCGAAACTACCGTAGCCCCTACTAGCAGAATGAGAAGACATCACCACCATTTTTAAAAAGATTTTCTCTTCAGTACTCCTTAAACTAATATTATTTTATATAAACTTTGTTTTCGTTTTCAATTGTGTTATTGCGAAATAATGAAGTGGTGGGGCTAATGAGACTGTCCAGACTCTCCAAAGTAGACTTTGTCTTTCGACACACTTGTTTAAAAATAAGGAAAATTATTCAGTCGTATTGTTGTCGCCCTTTTGTTTTTTTTTTCAAGATAATTTTCCACGAAAAATAAATTCGAGATTTTTTCACGAAACTCTCCTTCAGATATTTTCTTTCGTCTCAAAATATATCGACTTTATTGCAATGAAATCCGGGGATCTTCCAACGCGAAATTTTATGCAAATGAACAAGAACGACAATTTTTTTGGTTCTGTTTTTCGAATCGTGTTGACATAATACGTGTAAGATTGTGCTATGAGATCTAGCAGCAAAATACCAGTCGCTAAATTATTTACAACGATTTCCAACGAGGGTTCAAATCTTCAGAGTATCTCATAGTCTGGAGGTTGAGGGAAGTATCGAATTTTTAGCCGTCGCAAAGAAGGTCGAGCGATCACTGACAGACCTGAATGAAGAAATGTTTATTGACCTATCCACAAGTGATTCCTCCAGAAAGGGGCCAGCGGTAAAATAGTGCTAGAAAGTGACTATAATTTTAACACATTCTCTAACCACTTTTTTACTTTTCTCACTGTTCTCTTTTAGTTTTCTATCACTTTATCAATTCCTCTACTAGAGGTTGCAGCGGATTCTTTTTGGTGTGACTAGCCAAACTAGAAAGAAAACAATAAAGTTGCTAAGAACAGACGGACCGGCAAGCAAAGCGGCGACGGTTGCTATGCCAACAATCGAGAGGAGAATTTGATTCCATTGAGAAGGATGCATCTGAAATTAGAAGATGTTAATCGCACACCTCAAAAGTTCGTGAACATTAAGCAACATCGGCAAGTATAGCCATACAATATTATGAAAAGGGAATGGAATGCATGGGTTGTCGATATTTCACGCTAAAATGAAGGGAACAATTCAGAAAATGGGCAGAATAATAAAGGAATCTCCACAAACGAAGACAATTGTCGCGTTCCATTCACGCTGTGCTCTTTTGTCTCTCTCTCTCTCTCTCTCTCTCTCTCCCTCTCTCTCTCAATTCCCATTCTGATTCATAAGAGAGGAGCATCCAAAGGACGTTTTATCCATTCACGGCACATTACGATTTCATGAGTTGCCACGCGGAAAACGATGAGATTGTGATGGAGAATAGGCGTTAAATTAGTATAACACTTAGAGAACGATGCGTCCAACTTTACCAATTTAGGGGCGAATACATATCCTAATATTGGGATATGTGAAAAGTGGCCATCTCTCAATCTCCCATGCTCTCTCAGCAGGAGAACATCTCCTGAGAAAGGAAAGTTGGAGACTTCGCGCTGTGTCCAGTGGAAGTACTAGAGAAGCTCGAGAAATATGCATAATTTCATCTCTGATTTGAGAGACCTCTCCCAATTATGAGAAGAGAAAAGTCTAAATACGACGTGAGAAGAGAGGAAATTGGAGAGCAATTCGTATATCGTTAGTGGCAGGGGGAATGAAATGTATTCACCCTCATTCAAATCCCCAACAATAATCCCCCGAAAAAAGCGGCCGAATCTCACCTCTCTCACGATAATGAGTATTCGGTCGAGGTCAGTCAGAGGGGAGAGAGAGAGAGAGAGAGAGAGAGAGAGAGAGAGAGACTGTCCCGTTATGGGCCCGATATGCCGGGGGTCCTTCCAAGGGTGGAGGAGGGGGAGGGGGACAGATAGGGTCACTCTTTATTTGGACACACACAACTCGCCATCCCTGCCACCAGCCAGGTAGAGTCTATCGATCTTCCCTGTTCTCTCTCTCTCTCCCTCTCTCTCTATTTCGCGCGCGCGCTCTAACTTCAGATGCAACAGACTCCGCCCCTCGTTTCGCTTGGAGCGAAAATGGAAGTGAGCGAGAGAGTGAGAGAGCACCAGGTGGGCGGTAGAGAAGCAGAGAATGGAAAGAGGAGCAGAGTGAATCAGAAACGACCCTAAGAAGGGCGCAGTTTCCTCCTAAACCTTTCACCTGTTCACTGCACTTTTGAATGTTTATCGATTTCCTGCCCGTTGATCTACCCTGATCACCCTGATCGATATCGATATCGATCGATCAGCTGAAGTTTGTCTTCCGCCGTGACTCATTGATATGATAAAGGGTGATTGTGAGCGCGTGTGTACCGTCTGATCACTACTAAATCAGCCCCGCTTGCTCTTTTTATCAATCGATAATTATCGTATTCCGTGCCAGATCATTCCCATAAATTCTCATTCGCGTCTTGTGTAGGGCTCCTTAATGATCAACGAAATCTCAATTTTTTTTAAATTGGAACAATACTATTTTTTTTGTTCCACATTTGATTACTGAGGTTTCGTGTATCATTAAGGAAATCTAGTGTCGTGCTGTTGTTAACGTCCGAGCAATTCTTCTGCTCTCCCTCCTTATTCTTCGATCATCCGTAAAATCGGTCCTGTCCATATATTTTCTGACCGATTGCCCATCCATTTGTGTTTACTCTCACTTATTTCTATTGTGGTGTAGGCCTCTTTTTCCCGAATCTCAGCTTCTATTCATTCCAGATTTCACATTAGTAGATGAAGCCGAGGTTACGATGACATTTCTACTGTTATCCACACTACTATTCTTCCTATGGCTACCCACTCCACTCGAGGGCCAGGGACAGGTTAATTTTACTCTGAAATTATCGAATTAATTAACTATAACTTAGGTGCCCCTGCCCGATCCTCGCCGAGAACGCGTCAAGAATACACTGGCGGGAGTTTATTCAGAGAATATCACACTCTTTTATCGCAATTCTCCGTACCGAGTCGTAGAGGATTTGACTGTTGAGGTAACCATTCGTTCTGGACCTTTTTTCAGATAAGTTGACTGGAATCTGAATATATCAAGGTATTTTGGGAAAGTATTTCCTCTATTCTTAATTGCAGGTCGGAGCTACAATGTACATCGAGACGGGCGTTCAAATCTACTTCGACACTGGAGTTGGACTGAGAATCAAGGGATCGATTATTGCTGATGTAAGAGAGTTCTTACTATTTCTGCCTTCCCTTAGGGAGGCATTCCATTTCTTCGCGCGGCTCCTTTGTTTACTGAGTGAATCATCTCGCACGCCGTCTACCCAATGGAGAAGATGAGCAAAACTGAGAAAGATCATCGAAGATCGATAATCAAATATTGGAAAACATCTGGGGAGAAGCCATGACTCAGCATGCTTGATATAGATATTGTGATGCAGTTTGGAGCCAGCCGTCCTATTCAATTGCACCCCTTGTTTGCTCTCTTTCTGTACACTACCCAGAGGTCAACCCGATAGGGAGGGGAAAGTGTAGCTTCGCCCCGAGGGTATACTACTACTACGAGTGATACATGGGTGAAATCAACAGATGACAGAGATAAAAAACTAAAATTACAGTAGAGGAACAGAATACAAAGTAAAAAAATAAAGACCCGTCTAAAAAGGGAAATCTGAAACACGAATCTGATTGATAATATTTGCAGGGCAACGAGTTCGCTCACATCCAAATGCTTCCTTACCAAGAACAAATTCAGTACGACGATAACATGCCGGAGATGAGGTAATACATTTATGTTTAGAATATAATAAATATTATTACAATAATAAATTATTATGGAAATGTTTACTCATAATTTTAATTGTTACGATTACGATTGCAAAATATTAATTAATAATAAAGTTATTTCCAGATTGATCGATGGTCCAAATGTTCGAATGGGTCGACTGCAATGGAGATTCAGAGATCGATGGAGAAGTGTTTGCACCCAATTGACAAAGTTTGTTTTACACCATTCATTAATTATCTCAGAGATCCATTGAAGATATTCTGTTGAGCGTTTCAGTTAAAAGGCACTTATTTTAAATTAGCTTATTTGTAGTAATAAACTAATTTATAGTTGGACACAAGTCGATGTCGGTTCTGCCTGTCGAACGATGGGATATGGAGATGGAGGTTTGTTTACTAAATTTTCTGGAAATTCTTTTATCGCCTTTAGAAGCCAATTTTCTTAGTCAAGTGCATTTCGTCACAACAATAGACGATCATTTTCCCACGCCGCTCACTTTATTGCCACCCTTTACTCTCTCTTCGCTTTAAACTCTAGCCAATCAGTGTTCTAAACTCTCTGACTCTCCTTGTTTCACCCACTCTCTCCCCAACCTCGTGCGAGAACTGAGATAGGAGTGAGGGCGATAAGTGGACATTCCCTCGTCCTTGGGGGGATAGGGACAGATATGTTCTGTGACCATTCGAAATCCCTGACAAGAAGGGCGATCGACGACCTTGGAGAAATGCATGCAAATTAATCGATGTGACAGTCGAGTTTGAGTAGAGGCAAGGGGAGTTTATAAATAGACGGGAAGAAAGAGGTCTATCAGAAATAAATTAATTTTATTCAAAAAAATATATTTCAGGATTCTGGAAGTGGTTTCGTCGAAACAACGACACGTATCCGCTTGTTCTTTCTAAACCCGATTGCTATCCTGGAGCGAAGTGAGTTTGCGATGAAAATGTTAAATAAGATTGCTGTTTATGTTATATTATCCGTTATTTTACCTGCTGAATATATTCTCTATAGAGAACGATAATTTCATACCACTCTTTTGTAACAAAAAAAATTTACAATGAATAATTTTTCTTTGAAGGACTCTTCTCGATTGCCCTGGCCTGGCTGATGAGAACCGCATTCCACTCTCGGAGAATCTCTGCCAAGGCAAGACATTTTTTTACACATTAATTCGGATTCCTGTAAGGTTTACAATTATAAAGGGGAAAAGCTAAAAATTGAATTGTGTGCCAACATTATCAGCCCGATATAAATGACGGTGTGAATACTATTTCTTTTTTTTCAGGCGAGGACGACCTCGGAATTATCTGCTGGGGTCCGCCGACGTTCCAAGGATGGGCGAAACACTGGAAAGGTATGAATAATACAATCAATGAGTCAGAAAAATAATTAGCATGAAAAGACAAGGGCGAATATTGCGGTTCGGCTTTGGTTAAGATGCCATGGTTATCGATAAATTATCTGCAGGTCTTTCGATCTTCAATTCACCCTTCTCGTATGTCAACGCAGACAACGACATGGTTTCCGTGCAGAGGGAATCTGCATCTCGACTCGAGCATCTGGATATTCTCTATGCGGGATATGATGGGTGGGCGCCTTAAAAAATAATTTTATTTGATGCCAAATAAATCTACGATTACTTGTTCAAGCTATTCACAAATCGTCGAAAATTCTACTTTTCGTTTGTTTGCGTCTCCCCAATAATTTCAACGAAATACTTTCTAAGATACAAATGACATTTGTCTGCTTCATAGTGAAACAATCGGTCATTGTAGATCGACGAAGAACGTAACGGCCGCTCTGTGGATAGAAGGAGTTCCTCCGATTATGAATGGATTGCGTATCGAGCACAGTGCAAGAGATGGATTGTATCTCTACGAAGTGAGTTATTGTCCATATCCACATGATTCCAAACCTACAGACCAGGGTTGGGACGAGAGAGCACGCAAAAGTGAGAGAGTCCCTCTCGATTTCACACGCTCTCTCACTCAAAAGGCCTTTCTGGAAGGTTGACCGGCCTGTGGAATGATGTGTATCAAATACCCATAGCTAGATTGAACACGAAATTTGAATTAGTGAAAGCAATTAGGCTGGTTAAAATTAGTGCTGAGCTTGATATTGCGCCGACATCAAAAATTCGTTCAAGGTTACTGTAAAAAAATTGTATTGATGACTGATTTTCTCTGCAGTCTGCTGGTCCGATCATCATTGCCAACTCGACGTTCTCATATAATCGAGGACACGGAATCGCTGTTGATCAAACGACAGATGCGAGGTGATAAATAAAATTATAAACTAATGAAATAGAACAATTCATAGACCAAATTAACGTGTGAAATTTTTTTTTAAACAACTAAACGTTGATTCAGATTCTTCGTGAACATGACTCGTGTGGAGGGAAATTGGGGCGACGGAGTGTGGTACAAGCAATACAGCAAAGGAGCAGCAATGATTCCTGTCAATGGTCGGATTTTTCTTCCAGAAATGATGTTCATATTCTTTGAAAAGATGTGATTTCAATTATTTAAAGGTACTGAAAGAAGAAACAGACAAATTCCTTTTCAGCACCATCACAAAATCGTAAGAAGCGTCAAAATTTGTTCGAGGAGGAGAAACCACGGTATTTCACGCTTACCTTACATTTATTGGATTTCTTTACTCACAAATTTGCCTTCTCTTGTGATCTCTAAAATAAAATATTCTATTATCAGAGCGGATATGTGTCGTGCCCATTTCATCCCTTCTTCTCTCTTCTTTCCTCATCTTCTCTCTGCTCACATGCAAAATGGAAGTATCGTCGATCCATCCCTTCCACTCGATTGCTGGATGGTACGTTATTCATTACTTTCACAAATTACACTTATTCCTTGTCGTTATTTTCTTCCATTTCAAATGAATCTTTTCCTATGAACTGTTCCATCTTCTAATAATCGTCCTTCTCAGGTGTTATCCCTCCCCCCTCGTCTGGATTACACCTACTCATTCCAATTCCTATCAGTCGTCAATCGGAATCCGCCACAGCTACAGTAAGCAATTAATAAATATAGTTTCCTTTGAAAAATGGATCTCGTATGCAATGCGTTTGCAAATTAGGTGAAAATATCGATTGTTTTTACAGATCAACGACTTCCTTCATTGTGTGTGACACGGACGAACTCCACTCAGCCTGCACTGTTCCGAAGATGAAAATCCCCCTGATCGATGGTTTGTAATCTATTCATGTCAATAAGAAGTAGATCATTATCACGTTTCCTTCCAGGTAAACTGCCCCAATCAGTCTCCATCAAATCCTCCAGTCAACCACTTTATCTGGGCATCGAGCATAAAATCAGTGAGCATGAATCTCTTTCGAGGAATCAATAAGTAGGGAACAGTCTTTCTAACTTTCTGCCTAAATTGTTTCTTTCCGCTCTAGCTTCTTCATTTCTATGAAATGAATGCATTTATTCAATTTCATTAAAAGACTATCAAATTGCTCCATTTCAGCCTCAGGAACTGGATATCTCGCAGGCGACGTCGATCTTCTCTTCAGAGTGCATGCTTCTGTAAAAGGTCGGTGACATATCAGTTCATTATTTAGCAAAGTAGAGTCCTGAAATAAAGAAACGACGAGTTGTTTTCCACGATCAATGCCTTTACATCTAACTTTTTATTGAATAGTGTTATAATCTTTTGTCTTTAAGTAACCATCGAACGCGAATAGTTAAAGCCACAGTTAAACCTCATCCCCTTGCAGATAAGGCGTTCTACGGTCTCAACATCACGAACTCGATTATCTCTCACAATATTGGAAATGGAGTGCTCGGAGTCGATTTGAGAGACCGAACTGCACTTCACAATGTGACACTTGAGGAGAACCAGGGACAGGTAGATATGATTTTTTTTGAATTTTTAAGACAGTAACACAGTAATATATTGGTCTTGAAATAATATATTACTTTGCAGGCTGGTTTTCTCGTTCGAGAAGGCGCCGCTGATATCTGGTTGAATGACACGAGATTGATTGGTATGTAACTGTCAGTGATTGACTTTTCCTCTATTCCAGGAGTTACTAACTCCGAGCTAAATGCGAGCAATGGAAATGTTCAGGAAATTGGGGTGACGGTATGAACGTATCTTACGCCGGTGGATCGATAAATCTCAACGGAACCACTGTGACGAAGAATCGATGGAGAGGTATTGAAATTACAATTTTTTTGTTTTAATTTAAAAAAATTTTCTTTTTTTCTCTTTTTTTCTTCTCAATACCGTAAAGCATATTATTGAGAGACAATGGAAAAATGTGGAAGTTAACGCATAATTTGAGGAGTGGTCGTCCACTACAACGAGAGTTCGCCCTTCCTGGCCATGCACTACGAATTCATATTCAAGGTTTCGTATCTCCTTTCATTTCGTTAGCCTTACTTTCCTTTGTATTAATATGGCCTCTTCCTCGACTTTTTAACGAAAGAGTCGAAATATTGATGTCGTATAAGATATCAAGATTATGCTGAATAAAATGCAGGGTCGTCCATCCAACAATATCTTCTACGTTCGCTCCTTCGTCAGCGAGAATCTTTGGGGCGGAGTTCTCATTGGGAACTTTTGTATTCCAGTCGAGAGAAAGATCGATCCCAAGGTGAGCCTATTTTATTATTTTCATATCTTTGCATAAATTTTTGAAACACAAATAGAACGAGTAATTCTTACATTGTGCGATGGCTCTTGTATACATTTGCGACACTCTAAACCTTCGTATTTTTCAATTTCATATTTCAGTTCCTCATCACTTGGGTTGAATTCGTTCGGAATCAATATCATCCTGCAGTCGAGATTCACTCGTGTCAATCGAGTGGAATGGCTCGGAGCATCGTAGATATATCGGGAAATAGGATAGAAGGTAAACATCGAATAGTAATCGATAAAGACGCTGTGCTTATCGTAGAGAATCGTTGCAATCGATTTGTTGTTCAGGGAATAACGGAATGGGACTTCGTCTAGCGCCTGCTGTAAATCTATTGGGAGTTGTCACCAGTAATCAGGTGAGAGCAGAGAATGCAGGAATCGCCATTTATTCCAATAATTATAATGCTTATTCTGGTTATTGTTCACAGACAATGGACTAAATCATTCATTATTTAGTCTGTGAGTCCGGTCTAAGTAGTGAGTAATTGATGCTCTCCGGATTCTTTAATATTGATATTTGTGTAATAAATAATAGTATATTTCTATATTTCTTCAGTTCCTCAACAACAACGATACTGCTCTCTTCGTCAAGAATTCTCCATGGCCTCAATTATCGAAGCTATCTGCAACAGTGAGAATATTCGTCGACTTACATTTGTAAGGCAGTATTGTCCACTGAACATCAGCAGTGCTGAAAAATGGTTCAGCTGTATTTTTCAAGGCATGGCCAGTTCGCCAGTACATTGATCTCAAAAATATGATGGTTGTATAGTTATTGAATTGCAGTTAACGATCTCACGGAATGCGTTCAAGTTCAACCGGGGAAAGTACATTGTATCGATTGGATTAAACGAGGACGCGCCAGGACAATTCCTCAACTTCAATCAGCAGAACGAAGTTTGTTCATCTTTTTGAAATAATCAATTCGCCTTGTTAAACAAAACAATGGCAATGGGAAAAATAAGAAAAAAAATTGTGCGGTAACTGCTATCATCTAGAGATTCAAAAGAATATTTATCGATTTTATATCTGCCAAATTTCGAAAATTATGACATATCTGCAGGTTCGTAGCAACACAGTCATCGACCCATATCCTCTTCTGAATGCTCGATCCTCTCCATCCGCCGCTCTCGTTGTCACTTCCTCCAATGTGAAGATACATAAGAACTGCTTCCAAAATCGAGACGCCCAGTCAGTTAACCGATCACTTTTTATAGCTGCTACTCGTCTAATATATATATAACTTATGGATGTTTCATATATATAATAGCAATTGTCAGATACGAAATCGCTACTGAGCTCTCTGAACACGCGAAGGAAATTGACGCTCGTGAGAATCATTGGGGGTCGAAAGAACCCCGAATTTTTATGGACAAGATCTTCGATCAGGTACTTATATACAGATTTATCATGACATCGAGGTATTGTCATGTTCTATTGTACCCTTCGTTAAAAATAATTAATAATTCTTGTACCCTTCGTTAAAAATAATTAATAATTCGCTGCAGTTCTATCGTTATTCGCTTGCCTCTATCGAGATCAGCCCTTATGCTGTACAATGCAATGAACGCAGCTCTCACAGCACTCCCACACTCGATTACTTCAGACAGGTCTGTGAATGCTTCTTCTTCTAAATGCAGCCTTAACATCCTTCATATGTGCTGAGAAAGTTGTGTTTTAATTAAAAATTGATAATAATGTAATCATATCCTCATAAACATATCCTCATTTTTTTTATTCAGTTCCGTGAGGAATCAAGACCATTTCAAATTGGCGGAACTGTCTACGAAAACTACGATTTGCCTCTTGGAACGTAAGTCAAGTTTAATAAATTTTACTTTACACGTTTTTTTTAAAGTCACCAAATTAATTATATAATGTGTAATTTATAATTTAGCTACCACGTCACTTCCGATCTGCACATTATTCCGGGCGCAATTCTCACTGTCGAACCTGGATCTGTATTTCAATTCAACGATGGCATAGGAATGCTCGTACAGGTATGTATATTCGCACATAATCTGTGAATTGTATCAGAGAGTTTGTACCCGCTAAAGAACTTTTGATCCTAACAGACAGTGAATTTGTTATGGCCGGCTGTAAATGGTGATGTTCCAGGTTCAAACGAGGGCTGACTTTCATCCATTCAGGGTGAACTCGTTCGTCCTCTCTATGGCGGTGATGAGAAGTCGATTACATTCACTGCTCGTCCTTTCGAATTACAACAAATCGATAATGTGAGACTTGTGGATGATGATGGAAACAGCGAAGTGATCATGGGAAGAGTCGAAGTGAGATTATCGATTTTATTATTATTATTATTTTGCTCTTCTCGAGTACTGCAAGTGAAATATACCCGATAACCTCTTTTTTATTATACTAAATTGTTTATACTATGATAGTTTCATCCTAAGAGAATATGGTGTGCCCTCTGGAATTCAAATCCTACAGGTGCTCGTAGACAATGAATGGGGATCAGTCTGCAATCGATCGTGGACTGCTTTCCACGCTCAGATGGTGTGCAATCGACTCGGATTGGTGATGGACCCACAGTACTTTGAGGTGAGCTAAAGAATGAAATTTAAATATGATATTAATCATAGTTTATCATGACAATTAGGAAATGTACAATTTTACGGTTATATATCTAGAATAGATTGTGAGTGTTTACATGATGGTTGCATAAATGAATCATGCCTGACGTTGGGTAGGTTCCACTCATTGCATAATTACGTGGTTCACGTTGTTCGATGTTGCGATTCGTACATCATACTGAATGAAATAAACCATTGACCATTTACAGAACTGGCGAATCTTTCCGTCTCGTGGTGAACTTCCAATGGTTATGGACAATATTCGATGCGAGGAGAACGAGGTATCAATATTTCCTCGAATCCGCTTACATCATTCAACCGTACAGAAAGAGGTTGAAAGTGTGTGAAACATCGAGATCAACTCTCTCACGTTTGTAAACTTTCTAACACCCCTTTCTGTAGGTTTGGAATTATGTGCGCTGTCTACTATAAGTATGAATATGGTACTGTTCAGGTTGACATCACTCGTTGCCGTCACGATGGAGTGAGACACAACATCGCAGCTGGATGCAGAGCGACGGAGATTGTCGGTCAGAATCTTACCCACACAATCATTCGAAACTCTCGCCTGGAATATAAACAACTAAAACCAGCCTGATTTTTCAATCCATGAGACAGTGTAATAGACCTCTATAATACAGCTCTTCATAACAATATTGTACTGTATTCCTTCAGGTATTCGCTGTGCTGAGCCTCGATGGGCGGGCGTTCGATATTCTCTACTAGCCAATCCACCGACCGTCACTGGACAGAGAACAATGCACAATTGGAAGATTGAGAAGGTTAGAAATTATCACCAGTTTTTTTTACTATAAAGTTTATTTTCATCATTATTGATTGATTTGTCGATTATCCTCCAATCTATTATTTTATTCAGGCTGGAGTATTCGATTTCCGAGTGCCTGAATTCTCAGCCGCACTTCAAATCGATTGGAACTACCACACATTCCGAAATCTCGAGGTTATTTTCCATCTAATTTTTTTTTCTTCGGCCAAATCTTTCAATATTCTAGAAGAAATGTTAACGTATTCTCATATTCAGATTCGTGACAACTTCTGGAACGGAATTGACGTAATCTACAATGATCTAACGAAGAAACCAGCTATTCGGTGAATATTTTAACGCCGAATCGATAATTCGTATTCTAAAATTGCAGCAACTCGGTAATCCAGAACAATCGGAAGAACGGAATGCGAATTCGTTCGGCGGGAATTACAATAGAGAATGTGAGTTGAGAGACTGAAGTGATCACGTGCAACAACCGTTACAGTTCAGCTCTATTTACACTTTAATAAAATATTTATTTATAAATATACGTTTGAAATCTCGCTCATTGACTGGATGATACGTTGTTTAGGTGACTCTAACTCGATCGGGAGAGGCTGGACTTCGATATGATCCGAGTGTAACTGGATGGGAACAGAAGGATATCGTCAGCTGGCTCAGTCCTAAGGAACAACCGGATGCTGATGTAATGTTTACTCATGTTACTGTTTAGATATTACACAATGGACACTTAGTGACCGAACGGAAAAATTGAGTGAAACACGGAACCATCGAGGGTACACAATTATGTTAATTTTTTAATGACTAAATTACTGTCGAACTATGTAACGTATCCTCGTAGTTATCGCAGTTATTGTTATGAAATTTTACAATGAACATGGCATAATCACGTTGAGAGTGAACGGAATGATTATGAAAACTGTGTGAAACACGGAACCATCGAGCGTGCAAAATTATATGAATTTTCTGAATTACAGGCGAACAACGTGTACTACATTCCGAGTCGATCAGTCAATATTCTTACTGTATTCGAATCTCAACTCAATAACAGAAAATTTCTCGTCGCAGTGGCCAATGAAGAATGTCCCCTTAGTTAGTTTTTGCGTCTTCGACTTTTATTTTGTATAACTTTACATGGTCGTAAAGGACGACATAGATTGTAGAGTGAAATAGGCTAATTGTTATGTCCTTCCTTCGATCGAAGACGGATATTCCCATCGTTTTTCGTTCCAGATCCATCTTCTCCATGTTCCTACGAGATTATTATAAATGCGACTGGAGATGAATATGGAATGGCATCGAAGATGGCTGTGCAGGTGACAATTAACTAGCTCATGGAAGGGAAATTGTCATTCAAAATTATTTTTAAAAATAATTATTTCTCATAACATTGAAATTTCTAAAATTGTTTGGTAACCACTTTTGGCACTTTACCAAAACGATAATTGAGTTTTCTTCAGATCGTCAATCCAACTGGAAACGAAACTGACGAAGATGCGATTCTAATGGAGAGAGGAACGGGAAAAAGTTGGAGTGTGAGGAAAGATAATGTCAGGTATGACAACTTTTCAGCCAATCAACATGATCTATTAAACAAATCTTCTGATTCGACATCAGGTCAACGATTTGTTTTTGCAGATTCCCCATCACGACAAGTGAGAATTCGCTGGTCTTCCGATATACGAGATCGAGAGGACAACCAAAGATGATCCTTCTTTTCATCCACCTTGACAGTCAGTAAATTATAATTTTTTAATATTTTAAAACTATTCCCTCATTGATTGCAATTCATAGATTCTGAATAAAATGGTACAGAAAGCAATTTGCCTTTCAGCCCAAGAATATCTCGATCGATTCATTCATCTCTACGAGTCTCGAGTGGAGAACAATGCATACGGTAAGTCGCTTCCGAATCGATTGTGCATTATGGTTTAAACGAAGTGAATTAATTGTTAGTCTACAGGAATCTCGGCTGTTCACTACTCGAACTCTTCGTTTGTCGATGGAACTCTCACTAATCGATATGACAAGGAGAAACTGTGGTTCCAGAAGGTAAATCATGATAAAATCCTGCGATATTGCCCAGATCTTGGTGCATTGCTCAAAACATTGTTGATTGCAGGTCAACTTTACACGAAATTCCGAATCGGTCATCTGGATTCACTCTCCACAGCACCAAGTTTTACCAGGAACACCTATTGTCGAGGTATTTCTTGAAAGTTTTGATTATTATCTATGAGGAAAAATATTATATATATGAAACACACTCAAACTTTTTCCCGTTCCTCTCTCCATTAGAATCGCATCTTCGTCAGTTTCTTTTCAAACTGGATTCTATGAAAAATATCGCACTCGGGAAAAATATTAAATTTTCCGTCTTTTGGACCCTTAGCACTTATGTCGATTATATCATATATTATGAACTGTAGATCACTTACCATCTCGACAATTGTTCTTTGGTCGAGAATGGAGGAGTAATCGAATCACATCGAGACTCATTCGCATCTGCAAATGTATTCAACTGGAACATCTGGTCAGTGTCTTAGAATTTAAAAATTTCGACAATTATGAATCAACGTTGCAAAGATTCATGCTATTTAATGGAATTTTGAATTTATTTTGTAGCAATTCAGGTCGAATACCTTCGCGAACAACTCGAACACGGGATTCGCTGTGAGGCTGCCGGACACTTACGATCTATTATCCAATTGGACTCACCAATTCAGAGTTCGTTCATTCTAAACGCTCTTGATATTATTGCTTTTATAAATATCGTAAATTAGATTAGATGTTTGATCCGTTTTGTCGTAAATTTAATCTTCTAAACAAAATATTATTGGCTCCTTTGATCCCTTTATTTGTACGTATCTCTCCAGCCCCCTTGCTGCCATGCAAAAAAAAACGATTCGACCATGTCGACGGACATCTGTCTCTTGCCCCGCAACCATCCAAATCATTCCAACCAATCCCCTCGCCTGACGGAATAAAGAATAGAAAAGAAAGAAAGAAAAGAATATTGATGGATAATTTGCAGATGACAGAAAATCGCTTCGAGAACAACACTGGATTGCGGGTTCTTCTTGATGGATACTACGCATTCGCTAATATTTCATCGAACAATTTCACCGACAATTGGGCACCTGAAAGATTTGGAATTCTCGAAGTCGCTGGAATGGAGAAAGAACTCGTGATGGAGAGAAATCGATTCTTTATGAATTGGGTGAGGAATCTCTAAAAATCACCTTCGCATCAGTACTATGAGAGAAATATTTTTAAGTTTGCGAAATCTCTTATAGAAAACTATTATAGTATGATGATAGATGCACTCAATAAATGTAAACATTTGAAGGGAACATGGATGGTTCGTACCCACATAACTTCTCACTCGCTTCGATCGCTAGCCGGCCCAATTCCAGCCTTCATCCAGTACAATTATCTGCAATTCAACCACTTCGTCAAGGTTTTCTTTTTTTTAAATGTAATTCGTAGCAATTACCATTAACAAATCAGCTTGCGCCTATCTCTATTCCTTATGTAACGCACGTGAAGCACATCATCCATAATTCAGCCATAATTCAAAATGTCGTTTATTGCAGAAGAAGGAGGAATACGTGGACATGTGGCCTCGGTCGTATGCAATCGGATGCTACGGTAGTCAGAAGGTACGTAAATGATAGAGAGTTTCGATCGAGCAGATAAACATTATCATACCTTTTTTCATTTGAATCCGCAAAAATCGTATTTTCATTTCAAATAATAAAAACCGCTAAATAATAATGCAGATCGACGTTCACTTCAATCGCGTTAAGAATGATCTATTGGATTTCGAGATGGTCACTGGCGGAATTGTGAGTACATTTGATCTCTTGACATTTTTGACGGAAATCAGATATATCCTCAATTTCCAATCCGTGCCCGTTCAGAAGGGGTAATAAATGATCAAAATAGATCAGATAAACGTTTCAGATTTAAAAATTAGGAATATTCTCAATTTTCAGCCTCTTCGTGTGGACGATTCAATGAATGTGACACACAATTGGTGGGGAGCCGCTAACGAAGCATTGGTTAGTTTAAAGGATTTTACTTACAACCCAAAAAAACCGATCAAGGCAAATTACATGGAAAAAACAAAACAGTTTAAAAACATAGGGATTGATTCCTCGTCCGTAATTGCTCTTATTCCATGCACCCTCTTTAGATTGCACAACGAATCTTCGATGTCGATGATTGGAATACATTCACGATGGCTCGATATTCGCCATTTTTCGTCACCGAGGAGCATTTCATCAACTTCTGGTGGAATCCCAGCATTGTGAGTGCAGTCGAACGAGATTCACGTTATGTTCATATTTTAGTGGTTCACAATTCTTCAGTTCCTTCTTGCCTCATTTTTTTGCAGCTCAAAATATAAATAAATAAATTTGGAGGGTCAATTGGCATCAGCTGATCACATCGAACCTTCAGTCGATGATCTCAAGGGAAGAATGTACGAATCGAAGACATTGACTCTTGTTATGGTAAGTGAGAAAATAATCATAGACACATATTTCAAAATCTTCACTAATTGCACACGAGCGAGAGTTTGCGAAAGTTTTTGAGCGCACAACTTTCTTTCGAACAAACACTCCAGTTCCGAAAACGTTTCTGTAGCTTGATTTAGAGAATCTCAAATTTCAGGAGCGCTGGAACAACTTTCCTCGTGACTACAAACCATTCCGGCCGTATCGAATAACGAGAGATCTCACGATTATGCCTGGAGCAACACTTACGATTGGTGAATATTTGCTCATTTCCTCTTTTTGACGCAGAAATTGAAAGCCTCAAGTATTCCAAGAAGGCATTTTCTTACCATACAAATTAATAAGTAGTTTTAAACTTAATTCGTTCAGCGGACGGTGTCGAAGTGCATATCTGGCCGAATGTGAGAATTCTCGTGTTGGGAGATCTCGTCGCCAATGGAACTTATTGGAATCCAATTCGATTCAAGGTGAGCATCCACACTTTCTCAGTGCATAATCAGAGAGTTGGGAAAGGTTTAGAAATAACAAATGTTCAGCCCATCAACACGACAGAATACGATGAAATAAAGGGAAGAATCGGAACGAGATACAAGAGATCGACGATGTCTGAATTGAATGGTGTTGAGGTATTCCATCATATTTGGGATCTTCAAGCAATATTCTAGAGAATCTCTAACTTTTATTGTACTCTAGATTCACGATCACTGAAAATAAATGTAGTGTTCATGCAAATGTTACAGCTAGCGAGATCAACTTTTCCAATTACAGGACGATTTGGTTGGTGGTCGATGGGTTGAAGGAGGAGGTCCATTTGTGAGAGAATTGGAAGAGACGAGAAGAGTTCGCAGTTCAATTAGAACGAGAAACAAGAGAAGTGACATCGAACAGAGGATAATGAAGTATCTGAGAAGGAAGAGAGCGGCTTTCGATCGGTATGAATATATTATTTCAGAAAATATTGTACAATGTGTATATCAGCATTTTAAAATCGGTACTTGCAGAAAACGCGCAGACGATGTGTACCGAGCCTTTCCTGTTCTCAAGCGAGACGATCCCTTCTATCAGAAATTCGAGGTTCGGTTTGGACTGTACTCTTGCCTTTCCTAGAATTCTGATTCTGCTTGTTTGACATGAGAATTAGAGCAGCGAGAATGGATCCCCGCTCCGCGCTGTTTTTGGCCCTTTCTAGCGCAGAGCGCGGTGGGGGGTTGTAAATGCCTCTCTCTCGCAGGGAGCGCTAAAAAGGGGAAGAGCGCTCTGGGAGCGCTCTTCTAGCGCTCCTTGAGCGCTCTTTCCCGGGAAATGAATAGAACTTGTTATTTATTTATTTCTTTTTCATAAATATTCTTTTCCTACTCTTATATATTTTGAAATATTTATTTCGTTTCTCCATTTTTACATGATTTTAGATGGAAATGTTGAGAAAAGTCACAAAATGGGCGAAAATTACAAATAGGCTTATCTGAAAGATCTCGTCGCGCTGATTCAAAATATATACTTCTCAGAACATAGCGTTGTGATTTCGTTGAGAAAAGCGGTTGGGAGCGCGATGGGAGCGCGTTTAGCGCTCCCATCGCGCTCTCTTGGCAGATTGCCAAAAAGGACGCGGGAGCGTGCTCTCTAGCGCTCCCCGCACTTTGGCTGTAAACAAGCGGGAGCGGGGATCCATTTTCGCTACTCTAATGAGAATATAATAAGAATTTGAATATATTGTTCTCAGATCCAACTCGATTCAACCAACAGCACTCGTGGTCCTCGTGCCGGATTCGTGCAAGCACTCAATGCGACCACGGGAGAAGTGATTCCACTCTGTGATCGACAGTTTACAATTCGGTATGATCATTGTAACTAAAATTGAGTTTAAGTTTACATATTTTTTAACATTATTTATCCTATTATAGAAATGCGATGGTTGTATGTCGTCAACTGGGAATGGATACTCCGGCAGCACAGCACTGGGTTACTCCACAATGGGAATACAATCCGAGGTTTGATTATTTTTTTATTCGAACAAAGCACTACTTACTGCAGTTATTCTCAAAAATGATGAACTCGTGAAGCACGAAATACCGAAATACAAAGGAAAATTGCAGATTGCGCTTGGTGAAAACGTACGTGGAGCCACGTGAGTGCAGAGGAGAGGAAATGAGGTACCAAATTAATTTTTGAATTAAGTTAATTCTGGATAATACTCCAATAAACGTTGGCAGAAACACGAACAAAACGATGCTTAAAAATTTAAAGAATATTTTTTGCGTTCAGACTGGACGATTGTCCTCTTCGACTTACCGGTAACGATTCCCAGTGGATGTGCATTGACAATGAACACTTCAACTACGTCCATTGTGGAAATAACAGAAGTCTCAGCAGGTACATTATTTTCTTATCTTTGAAGTCATCAATAGCAACTGTATTTATATCTTCGTGAATGTAGATAGGAGTCCCATGGTGAGAGGCTCATCAATGAATTTTGATGAAGAGTTGTTTCGGAAATTCAATAATACTATTTTAAGTGAATACATCGGTAACTGGGGTGGAATCACATTCGCTCACGACGAATTGGATGTAGAGAAGCAGCCATACAAAGGTTCGATCTTGTTTTTAAAGACCATGTCATGAACCTCCTATGAAAAATTATGTGGTGAATCCTTGCATATTAAACTGAGGGATACGATAAGCAACGATCCTTGGAAATATTCCAACTTTCAGATTCTTCTCTCCTTCTGAACGTCGAGATTGTCGGGGGAGGATATGCACACAATGATTCCCTTCAGAGTGCAGGTCAGCAATCGCATTTCTTTCTGGAATAGCTTCAAAAATCAGCTAAGATTGAAAAGTACCATCCCATCACGTCCCATTGCCTTCCTTCCAGGTCTTCAACTTTTCTTTCGTTCTCCGATCGTCAGCATGGTCAACGTGACAAACTCAAGTTTGCATGCACTACAAGTTAGTATTTGTACCTTTTCCTATTTTTATTTCTCACAATAATCTCATTGTACAGAAGTTAAATGTGTGGTATAAGGTAATTTCTCCCCGTGATCGTCTAATTCTCAATCATCTCAATATCACTGACAACTTGGGACAAGGAGTGCATATTCTCACTATGAATCTGCAGGCGACAGGACCAGCAAGCGGTCAGTTACGTCATCAATAACCAATAGTAGATGATATTTCTGCACCGTAATATAAGAGCGGTGTATTAGGCGAAACATTTCGATATCATAAATTGTGATATATAAAAATTCTACATAAAATATAGTTGTTAAACGATTTCGAACTTATTCAACACACCGCCTACACAGGTTGACGAGAGAGTGTACGAAATGAGGAGTTCCGGCTGTAACCTTTTTTTCTAAATTCAAATATTGTAATGCCTCCCAATTGCAGCAGATGCTCCGCTCGGTCCTCTCACCATTCCTTATCTCTCGCCTGGAATGATAAATATGTGTGCATCCACGAAGAAAATCACTGTGGACGGTCGGTTTTCATTTCAATTCGATTCAGTTTCACGCTCTTCTTATCCATTTTATGGTCGATTTATGTTTGGTTCCTTTAGTGTTAATAAAATAGTTAATCTCCATCAAATAACAAAACTTGCAGGTCGCGTTGTCGTCTACTACAAATACGATTCTCGTCCTGTCGATTGTGTCAAACTCTTTGTTGGAACGGGCGGGAGGAAGTTATCATTCCGCTTTCTCAAAGTGAGTTGTGCACCCATAACGTGGTCCAATAACGTATTCCTTTTAGTTTATTTTTGGTACAAATATATCTCAGTCAATATATTTGAAATTATACCAAAAAAATATTATTTAATTCTCAGGTGAATATGTATTCGTCCTTCGTCGATCTCGGTCGTCCAGATTCCCTTCGTGTCTACGCTTCTTCCACTTTCAATCCTGCTTTCCTTCTTGGAGATTTCCGAGCTCCGCGAACTGCACAATCACTCTACACAACACTCGAAGCTGCATTTGTGAGTACATAAAGATTTTATTACCGGTTTTAGATGGTTGAGAAGTCCAATAAAAGTGGTACTGTCCGATATCGTGTTAACACTGAGACTTTTTCAGAATAAACTCAGGCAAATTATCTCTTGCAGACCTGGCCTTCCCTCTCAACGTCCGTTGTCACTTCTCACACTGATCCTCTATCGGCAGAGCAGATGGCACTCCATTTGAGAGCGTCCGCTGCTGATGGTATGTTGTAGTCTTTAGTAGATATCAGGCTGTTGCAAAAGTCCTGTCGTTTTTTGTGCATTCACTTCGCTGGTTATCTCGGCTCTGTTTCTTTTTGTAATGTCCCTTCCAGTTTACAGTATAAGGGGGTCCATACCTTCTGTCTAAAGCATGGTAATGATTAGTCCCTTCTAGTTCTCTGAAGGAGAAATACGAATTGTTTTGTTGACGTCCCTCACCACTTTTGGAAGGTAGTTTTGTTCGTCTTCCTGCCTGGCTCAAAGTCACCCGAATTTGAACGTCATGTGGATGAGCGTCATAGGTAATATGTTCCCTCTTTGCACAATGCGAAAAGTTGGACTCTCGCTAGCGAGAATATGGACTTTTCTCTGGCCGAAGAGAGAAAAGTCTCCGGAAAATCCTCAATATGTGTTTCGGCACTCTGTGCACAAAGCAAGAAACAGACTCCTATCAAATCATGCGCAAACTGGGCGACTCACTGGGGGCAGACTTTACCACCATACATTGGGGAATTCACGAAATTGGAACGAAGTAAAATATGGGACCGTTGATTTACTACGAATTCTCGGATCCAGTCACTTTTTCGAGGGTGGATATGTCTTTGATGTTCCTAATTTTCCACAGGGCCTTCAACTATCTGGACCAAATAGTGACGGGGGAGTATGCATGGGTACAGTGTGAAAACGTTGTACCGAAACACCAGAGGATTGATGCAGATTAGAAGGCAGACGATGTTCCCAAACACAGTTTTCGGTAGCCAAAAAATGATGTTGAGAAATTCGTGGATCGCCCGGGGCGCTCAGTAATGGGAGCTCCTACTCTTAGGCACCACTTTCATGGTACAGGTGTACACCATTGATATATAATAAGGCAAGATCAAAGTCGTTAAGAGACGCGGTTGTGGGCAAATGTTTACTCCCAAAACGGCACTGCTCCACCCCTTACTGCGAGGACGATCAATTCTGAATTGGCGGCGTATGGGAGCACTATCCTATTATATCCTTCTTAGTCGTCAGACACTACCCTCTCAGAAAATAACTTGTTCCCCACCATCAACAACTTCCTCAGAGAACAGCACTTCAAGATTCGAGTTGATATCGTAAACGAGTTGACCGTCTTCTTCAAATTATAGACCCCGGCGTTCTATGAGGGTGGTACCCATAAGTTGCGCGAATTATAGAGGGGTACTACTGGTGTGAACGTATACTATTCCCAAGTTCATTTGTTCATCTTTGAAGATGGTAGGGATAAAGATGTTAGTACCCCGAAACGCGACAAGACTTTTGCAACAGCCTAGTAGTAAAGATGCTAGGTCTTCTACGCGCTAGGCGGTCTCGACCGCCCCCTATGTCTGAGAAACTACGAGAACCTTTCCTGAGATGATCAACGGTCTGTTGCGAAGCTATCTTTCTAAAGTATACAGCTTACCGATTATTACTCATCCTTCTATTCAGGTATCTACGGATTCATAGCTGAAATCGCAGCACTACCTGCCACTCCCGAAGCTCGTGAGTATTATTTCATCCTTTTTAAAAAAACTCAAAATGGAAGTTATTCGGTGCTTTGAATGCAGATCAATAAGAACATTCCAGCGTAAAATGGTCATTAATTGCAGATCCGATAGAAGAAGTGGCAGTGAAAGCATCGAGGATAGAGAGGAACGACCAGGGAGGACTCTCTCTTGTTAATATTGGTAGGTTTAAGGTAGCACCGAAGCGAGAATGGATCTTTTAAAAATATATCAATTGATTGTTGCAGGTGAGATCTCTCCTGATGTTATCGTCGAGGACTGCTCATTCGCCCGAAATGGCCTTCTCTTGTATGGAAACGTATCGACGAGCATGCAAGCAGTGGAGATGAGACTGCATAACACACAGGTTAGCGTGAATGAAGGGGATGCGAAATTTTGAAAATAAAAATTGTGTAAAGTCTTAGCCAAGAGGACTGATGCAATAGTTTTCTTTTTTATGTAATTTCAATGTATTTTTACAGCGTCTTCTCATCCGTGGCTCTTCTTTCGTTGAGAACAGAGGAGGTCTTTTGATAGCAGCGAGATCTGCTTCTGCTGTGATTCGATTGAGTGCTGTTGTGAAGAATAATCTGTTCTCGAGAAATAGCAACAGCACTGCATTGGCTTTCTTCGGCAATGACTATCAGGTGAACAGGAAGGATAAATAATAGTTGAAGCTGAAACAGAGCGAATTCCCCATTAGTGTTGGCAGATGAACAGTGAGTGTAGTGAAACAATATTCGCACAAGGAAGAATTGAATCGCCTCAATCAAAGTTTCACGAAACGACACTGTGAAAAATATTTTTCAATGTTGTTCCTGTTCAGTGAAGAGGAAAAATATACAACGTAAAATTATTAAGACCGTCCTTCTGCTGAACAACATCATCACGAATAACTACGCACTCTACTTTGACACCGTTCTTGTTGAGGTTCGTTTACTACCACGTACTTGTCGACTGAACTATTTCTATTTATTTACAAAAAAATGCAAGATCATAATTCAATTGCTCATTGCAGAGTGTTGCTCTCAATTCGACTCGCAATGTGTTCAGTAACAACACGGGATTGCACACAGTGGAGACCAGGGGGCATTCAAGAGTTGCACAGGTGACTACTACGATAAGACAACTTTTGCAAATCTTATAATATCCATTTTTTTCATTTTTCTAAATGACGTTGAATACAATACTCCATTTTAGGACGGCCACACCTTCTACCGCAACATCTTCACTAACAACATCGCACTCGGACACGGACATCAGTATCAGGTACAATCCCATAAACTTTATTATTTTATAATCAAGTAAGTAAACCCTGGTGCAAAGTAAAAGATCTATTGCAGGAGCACTACGGTTATCTGCCAGAGGACTCGAAATGGTCTGATGAATTCCAGTTGAGACCGAAAAGACAGGTAAGAAAATAAGATACTGATTTTATTCGGAAAATTAATCAATATTTTTCGCGTCAAACTCAAAGAATGTGCCAGCTTTATGCAACATTTTTCGATTATTATTTTTATATTTTAAAATTACTTCAGGTGATCTCTCAAAGTGGCGTCAGTTTCGACTGGTGGACGCACGTCGGCGAGGAAACGGAGAGGTTAGTTTTTTTAAATATAAAATCGATAGCTGGAATTTTTTTTAAAACTAGTAGAATTCGAAGCATGTTCAACAAATTTGTAGATATCGTTCGACTATTCTCGCTGGTTCCTCTCAACAACATCTGACTGAGAATGTATTCAACAATCCCGGCAATGATTATGAACTGACGACAACGAAACACACGCAGTAAGCAGTAGCATTTTAATTCATTTTCTCAATGGGTAAATATAGAAATAATGAAATTATAATTTTATTTATTATTTTTTGCAGATACGACATTGGAGTGATCGACGCGAAGAATAACTACTGGGGGTATCCGGGAACGGAATCTGTGGCAGCTGGAAAGATCAGAGATCAGGCAAGCTACCTAATTTATTGGTGGAAATTCATAAGCGATTTCCAGGTAGACTACTCCTATCTCATTCGCGTCGAATATCGACCAGTGCTGGAGAGCAACCAAACACTCGTCAGTTTTTTCTATTATTTCCCAGCTACCTTGGAATTATCGCTAGAGTGTATTCAACATTATTTTGTTATTTAAATGATTGTTTAGGTGGATGGAGAGTGTCCTGGAGGATGGTGGATGATAGGAGACAACGAGTTCAAGTCTTGTTACATCTTCGTCGGAGCCGCAGCCACCTATCAGAATGCTTTAGAATATTGCGAGGTAAGCACTACAGATATTTGAATAATATTGCGATTTTTCCCTTTCAAAAATAATGTTCACAATGAGTCTTATAAAGTAAAATATTCATCTAAAAATATATGTTAAATTTGCAGTCAATGGATGCTTTCATTCCTTACTTCCAAGCAGAAGACAAGAGAAGGAAACAATTGGCAGCGAGAGTCGACGATATTCTGGCGACTTCTCTCACTGATATGGAAAGATATCAGGGATTCTCGGTTAGTTAGGAATATATTAATTATCATTTGTTTTATTAATCAGTTCTCACTCATAATATAATATTTTAAACGCTGATGATCGTGTAATTGTCGAGTTCTTTCCATTGAAAACGCGTCTAAATATTTTTTACAAAGATGTTGATCTCTGATCACTCCAGGTTCTCTCTGACACTCCCTTCTGGGTCTCATCAGTCGACGTCCCCTCCATTCAATGTGGAGTTCTCTCATCGAGAACTGGAAGAATCAACTATGTCAACTGCAATGGACAACTACCGTTTGTGTGTGAAAGAGGTACAGTTGCTCAATTGCATATCAAAGATGTATTTATTAGGAACTAAAAATCAAAAGAACTTGAAACTTGGCGCCATTTCATTTTTATTATAGTAGTTCTCTGCGCAAATCTTGTTCACACCCATCTAACTACAGTTATTCATCTTTCCCTCTTTTCCGGTGCCATCGCCTATTCCTCTCCTCCCCTCTGGAGAGGCGGAGTTCTCATTGCAATCCTCATCGTCGTCCTTCTTCTCGCTCTTCTTTTCCTCCTTTGTTGCTGTTGGTTCTGGAAGGTACGTCTCTATTTACTGAATTCAGGACGGTTTTCCAGTTCTGCACGAACATTTTCAATGCACGACATTTATCGATAGTGTTTAATAAAGAAAAATATCATTAATTTCCTTTTTTAAATTAAGTTTTTTTAAAAAATTAATTAATACAATTGTAGGCTCGCCGTCGTCGATCGGAGACAATTGAGAGGAAGAATATCATCAGGGCGAGCATGCAACTACAGAAGTACGACCATGCTTACCAGTTTAAATCATGATTCGGGGGTATCATTCCTCCACATATAGGAAATGATTGTGTCTGTCTGTTTGTCTGTCTGTCTGTCTGTCTGTATGTTTTTTTTTGTTGCAGCGTGACGGACATTTTTCCATTTTCGCCATAAATCGCTTCCAATTTGCACAATCTTCTCAGAACCTTTTGCATATGATAACTGCTCAGAAAACCTTTCAAAATTTTAATATGAAAATCCCCTAATTTTACGGCCAAGTGGATAACGCGCCAGACTTTGAATCCGAGACCCCCTGGTTCGACCCCCGCCGCGGGCAAACCTTTTGCCGCATTTTTCGCAAGTACCAGAATGCGCCCTGACACGTTTTTGAGTATCGTGAAACACGTTTTCACCTGTTTTGCCGAGTTTTAACGTGAAAAATCGAAAATTTCGAAAAGTGTCCAATTGATGCGCAGAGCGTAGGGGAACACAGGAAAAGTGTTTTGCGATGTCAGAAACGTGTCTGAACGTGTTCTAACATGTTTTAACGTGAAAAATTGAAAATTTCAAAAAGTTCCCAAATGAACCGGGGATCTGAACCGGGGAAGTTGCCACGGAGCCACGAAGTGGAGTAGTGGCAACTTTTTTCGATCGCTCTCAGCCTGACGAGTCTTTTGCAACGGAATAAGCCAGTACTCTTTCTAGCGATTAAGATTCCCCAACATCATAAGCTCTCCCTGGACCATACTTGGAGCCGGCTACCGAGGTCCCCCTGAACGTACCTGAAGCAAGCTACCGAGGTCCCCCTGGGCCGTACCTGAAGCAAGCTACCGAGGTCCCCCTGGACCGTACCTGAAGCAAGCTAGAGGTCCCCCTGGAACGTACCTGAAGCAAGCTACCGAGGTCCCCCTGGACCGAACCTGCAGAACATAGAGCGTAGTGTATTTAACCTCAACACATCCCTGCTAGTTAATTGTTTGGGGGTTCAGACGCTATCGATTCATCCTGATGGGCAGCGACAATAAAAGCACCAAAACTAAAATTTTTAATTTTTTTTAACTAAAATTTTTAAATTACGCATCAAAATAGTCGTTCTTTCAGGAAGAACCTGCAGTACGCTCAGCAGAAGCGCTTCGAGGACGCGTGGGGATCGAGTCACGAATCAGCCAAGGGATCGATTGCAAGCACACCGATGGATGCTGCACCTTTATATCAGTTAGTAATTGGACGATAGAGAATACAATTAGAACAATTCGACGGAAATTAGCTTCGATCGACGGAAGGCTTTCGAAAGCAGCTTTGCATTTTGTTATTATTCAGGAAGCAGCGCCAGCCAATTTCGGGCCCGATGACAGTCCGATCGCCAACTGAAACACTCCACACGACGTGCAGTGATTCATTATCGACTGATCAGGTGAGCGCAGGAGATCAGTAAACAATTTCCGGCTTGTAGTCATATTTTGTGTTTGTTTTCGCTTCAATCATCCACTTCTGTTTCATTGATGTCTTGAGCAATTCATAAAAGACTGCAGAAACACGACTTCGAAATGTGCCATATTTCAGTACTACCATTCATCTCGCAGCGATCTCTACAGTAACGCCGTCTGTCGATCGCCGAAGAAGTGAGATTTCTGATCAATAAAATCACTCATCCCACCTAATCGCACCTTATCAGTTCTGCTCGTATTTCTTATTTTACTTCTAACAATTTCAGGAAGCTGCCTAAATCCAATAACCCGTACGCGGAGATTCCCAATCTAACCGGCTACCACCCCTCAAAGCCTGGTGATATTAGGTACGGTCTCGTTGCTCGGCTCGACACTAATAATATACACTCTTTCTATCTCTGAATCTCTGGGCCTGATCTGCCGTAATACAGATCTTTCATCCAGTACCAAATTTGCATCTATAGTCATAACTATGTTTCACATCGAGGTGGCTAACCAATCAACGCATGTGATCACCAATTGTCGACAATTTCAGAATCCGAGATATGCAGCACGGAAGGGGGCGGGATGCGACTACTGCAGACAGCAGCTGCAGCACGTGTGTCAGTGACAGTGAAAGGTAAGTTATTGCATCATTAGTATGCAATACTAACTATTGGATCGATATCTGTAGGTCGCGTGACTCCTACACCGCCGAATCGGAATCTTCTATGAGATCATCGTCTGTATCTTCGGAAGGAACCATCACGCAAGCGGGTAATTTATTTAGTAATTAATATTATTTTGAAAATGGAATTCATAAAAAAAAGATGTAAAATACATGAGAGAATAATAGTTTGAAACAAGATATGCAGAACAACGCCGACCATCAGTGACCACCTTCACGTCGCCGGCTCGTCCGGTTGCACCGACGCCGCGTGCTGCAGCTGCAGCTGCTGCAGCAGCTGCAGCAGTCCCGTATGCTGCGCCAACTTCAACACAGCGATATGCACCAACAGCGCCCGCAGCGCCGGTGTCGCAGCCGCCACAACAGCGAGGTGAGGACACGTTCTTTCCCGTTTTGACGGGTCTGAGCATCAGGACACAAATTCTAATACTTTTGTTAACAGTGTGACAATTCGAAAGACCAGGCGAGGATGTTTTAAAAAGACTAATTCAAAGTATTCATTGCAGTCGTCCCTTCTGGATACTCCGTTCCTTCTCCCCCTCAACATCAACAACAAGATCCATTCCGTCGTGAGAATTCATATGCCCAATCGATGCCACGAAGAGCGGCGCCGCCCCCTCCCACACGGTCAGAATTATGGCATTCCACTGCGGGAAAAGGTTCCGATGGTTTCTCGGAACTTTCTCCCACTGGTCACAGGGTGATACAATAGAAGGAAGAAAAGGGAGGAGAACGGGCGACGTATTTGGAACACTACTGATTCAATTGGATTTCTTTCTGAATCTACAACGAAAACGCTTGAATTTACTCATTGGATTAATAAAGAAGTGGGACGATCTTTAAAAGAAAAGAGAAATATAAACCGGTGGCATTGAACACGCTCACTCTAGAATGGCTGAAAGCCAGGTCTAAACAGGAAAAATATTGTCTCCGAATTTTCAACAATCATATTGCAGCTCGACCACAAATCTCCGCGGGTCGCAAACTTCTCTCTCTGCAGCAGCCGTCTCTAATCTTGCAGCATCTGCCCTCGCCCGATCCAATCCCAATCTGTACGAGCAGCCACTGGATCGGTCGCCCCGACGACCGGGAGTTGCTGCACTTGCAGCACCTGCAGCAGCCCCGGCTGCAGCTAGATCTCTTGTTTCCCTTAATCCGCCTTCAGAAGTGAGTTGCAGATCTTGATAGGTAAACAAAATGGTTTCGATTGAAATGAACAACGCAATTATTTCACTTCAATTGATATCATTTGCACTGTTCAGTTATTGCATGTAAGAGAGCAAATAGACCACGGGATATTTCACTGTTTTGCAGCATAAGAGAGCTAACAAACGAAACAATAAAAATCAGGGGATTGCTAGAATATTCCATAAATTTCTGTTTCTATTTGCAGGTTCTTTATCGATCGGGTCGCGATGTCTTCAGACATGACGACGAAGACGAAGAGACGCTAGTAGAGACGAGTATGTAATCTGCCCCGATGAACACCATCTTTGAACTACCGTACTTCCATTCTTTCTTACCTCACATTCCACTATTTTGCGTGCCACCCGATGATAGTTTGTGTTTTCACTTAGTGATTATTATAATTGTCGATTTGACAGAATATTTGTGACGCAGCCAATCCAAATTCCCACATCTCACTTGATTCCACGGGTTTTCAACATACAGCGACTCAGATTCTCCCTCGACTGTGATAATTTAAACAGACTAGTGATAAACTTGCTTATTATATTGATCAAGAGTTTGTTTTGTTACTACTTTGGCGATGGAGAATGCACGGGACGCTTCTTCTCACGGCGACGGATTTTGTGTAAACTTGAAGCACGAACAAGTTTCTATTACAGGCCGTTCAAATCGGGCACTTTTTCTCTCTGTATCGTGTGGTTCGTTGTCACATGAGAGTCTCAGAGTGACACTATCTCCCCCCCTCTTTCCTCTCTTGTAGCAAAACAAATCAACATGAGCATACACATTTTTTTGCAGAAACCAACACGCTTAAGCTTACTTTCCATTATGACAGGACGATATGAATTTTTAATTTAACATATTTATCGGGAAAAAATGACAATAACAACACAAGGTGAGAAAGAGGCGGATTCTCGAAATAAATGAAAAAGGTAAACTTACTTGTTGGGATGAAGCGTTCTGAAAAAAAAAATATTAATAAGAGGAAAAAGTCAATAATTATTTAAAATTCAAATATTCAAATGTAAAGGAAAACTCACGAGTACAGAATATGTTGTTGTACGCGAACCACGAAGTTGGGTCACCATTGGGATCATTCTCCAATAAATAACCACTGTCTGACATATACGGCCTCCAGTCATTATCCACACATCTGAGAGAATAATAAATTAAATGGATTGTGAAGATGAAATATTGACCTCATCGAATCAAAAACGAGTGTGATGGGAGTGCCATCTCCACCTTCGGATGCCATTGTTCCCTGCCAATTGTTATTCATGCATCTGTATTTATATAACAATAGTGTATTTAATTTTTCTCTCTGTTTTCTTAGCCAGCTGTATCATACATTACCAATTTAAGTATTCTTTTTTCAATCCTTCATTCACCAAATAGCCCTACCTGCGTTTCCCTAGCTCTTCGGGGCTGCTTATCGCACCGCTATTTTTTTTTAATTCGAAATGTTCTCTACTGGGTGCAAGACCGTGGCTGATTTTTCAATCTCACTATATTGGATGGGTCATAGACAGGAGAAGCTCCATCGGCTGTAGACGAGTAGTAAATACTAATATCGAGGGGACTGGCTCCCTGGAATATCGATTTATTGGGAGACAACAATTTTACAATGATTCTTACCGCACACGTCACAGTAAGATCGCATCCATCGGACGAAGGAGTATAAGTTATGGGAGCAAACTGAAATTCATGGTATATATCCCCGTTTTGCTCGGTTTAACAGGTTGCTCGTGAGTGCTCACGAGCAAAAATATGTGAAATTAACTAAATTTTTAATAATCGTTTGCACTATCCAATAGACAGCGTCTATTGCACTCACCGAGAAGGACGGCCCAGGCGTTCCTTGATTCGTTTGCATGCTTGCCGCATTGCAAGTGCATTGAGATGATACGCTAGTAACTGAACCAGACTGTTCAATACACGAAATTCCTGTGCTAGTCACACCCAGTGTTTGGCACCCGTTAAAAATTTAGAGAGCAAACTGTTCAACGTTATTTAATGATGAGATAAATTGAATAAATCCGTAAAAATAATATAAATTACCGCATCCCGCAAAGACGACGGCGAAAATGAGAAACTTTCGCATGGTGATCGCTCCTATTTTCTGGAACAAATTATGAACTTTTATAGGGCTTCCAAATGTTTATCCACGAGGTTTGCAGCCAGCAGAAAAGCGGCTGATTCAACTAGAATTCGTCCCCTCAATGTCTGTCTATCGTCCCAAAAAAACTGCCTTTGAGCTGGCTGCAAACCTCGTGGATAAACATCGGGAAGCCCCATAAAACTGGAGAATTCGCAGTGGAGACCCCGCAGACACCTATCGGAATGCTCTTGAATATTGCGAGGTTAGCACACATTTAAATATATCCCGTTTTCCTCTCACATAAAATTCGAATTTTCAGTCAATGGACGCTTTCATTCCTCACTTCCAAGCGGAAGACAAGAGAAGGAAACAATTGGCAGCGAGAGTAGACGATATTCTGGCGACTTCTCTGACTGATATAGAAAGATGACAGGTACTCTCGGTTGGGCACAATTCGTTGATCCCGTCTTTCCCCCCATAACTCATAAAAAGAAGGTAGAGAAGGCACTTGTCCGTGTAACCTACCCCGGGCCAATTTGCTAAATTTTGTTCTTTCGGGTTGCTGTAGAGTGTATTACGGTAGCTTGTTTTCGTTGAGGGGCTCCCATGGTTAAGCTACAGTAGACTACTTTGGGTTTGGTGGACCGGCCCCAAATCCATTTTGGACGATGACCAGGGGTTCGTGAGTTCATGATGTAAAAATCGATACTCAGGTACCCTATAACAAGATCAGGGCATCAGGCCGCGCGTTCTCGAACTTTTAAAGGCCTAAATATCGATTTTTTTCTAAAAACGATATTCTTTTTTTATTTCCTACTAAAAATATAAAAAAGGGGGGCAGTTTTTCAGTGGCCACTAAATTTAATGGAGCTTCTATAAATCCTATGTAAGATGTTTGACTATCATCACATTGAGATGTCATGTTAATATCTCGATTTTTCTTACGCAGAAGCAATCTCATCAGTGGATATATGGTCATGGGATGTTAACTACCTTTTAGACATGGCCACAACTTGCTCGCTGCCGATTTGTAAATTTTGATCTATTTTATTAAAACTTCAGAAATGTCAAAAACTCTGCGAAAAGGATAAAAAAAAGCTGTTTCCAGCATGCGTAAGCTATCAACTCAGTGGAGAAGTGAGATCTCAAATTTCTACAATTCACTTCCTGACAAAATGAGCATGCCCGATTTTTCAATTATGATTTTAGCTCTTCTCTAAGATTAGAATAGTAGAGTACTACACAAATTATGAGAATCGAAAATCCATTCAATCTCGGGTCTAAGTAATCCGAAGATCCTCCTAATCCGAAGTTTTTGAATATGATATGAAGAAGCACATTCTCTTCCGAATAACATTTTCACCTAGTCTCTACATTCTCTTTTTTTATGAGTTATGGGCTTCACACCAAATCTCTAAAAACATAATTAGCATACATTTTCGCACTCTCCTCTCTCATAGTATTTAGACCCCACGTATTAGATTTTTCGACAAATTATAAAAAAGCGGGCTCTCATTAAGTGGACGGCTATCGATCTTTTCTACTTTCCATTTACATCGTTTTCAAGAAAATTCTGTAAAAACAAACACTTTCTGATTGTTCATTTGCTTCAGAAATGGTGGAGTTATAGCTGAAACACGAATGTGAAGGGCAATATTTCAAAAATAAGAAAACCTCATTTTTTCATGCTTCAGGCTTGTCTCTATAACTCGAAATTTACCATACGGTGCGATAATTCCCCTCTATTCTCGTCATGCAAAGCGGGACCTCATTTCCGGACGTAATAAATTTTGAAACTGAAATTTGGCAGGTTACTGTAATATGACGAATTCAAGATATACGTGTGTGTAAGACACATAGAAACGTTTGTCTAGTGGTACTCAACAACTTTACGTTTGAGGGCGAATCAGTATTTTCACTTTGAAGCGAGCTACGAAAGTACAACAACAAAGGTCAGCCGCGCGCTCTCGTTTCTCTAGCACTCTCCTCATTTCGCACACTCTCTCGCCAAGCGAGTGCAAAACTCTTTTGCAAAATAGAAATTACTGGGAATATTGCAAGTAAAGGTCATTACCGAACTAAACTAAAACTCTTCTATGGCGACGGATTTCATGTAAACGTGAAACACAAATGAGATTTCGATTGCATCTTATTTTCAATCGCTTCTTAGTATTTTTTTCTCAATCTCGGTGTATCAACGGATCGCATATGTATTTCAGAATGATACTACCTCCCTCCGAAACTCTTGAAGCAAAATAAATCATAATGAACATGCCTGTAAATATGTTCAAGATATCAACACGCTTCCGCTTCACTTTCATTAAGACAGCGAAATTCAATATTTATTGTGATGTCTTTATCGGAAAATAATAACAATAACAACACAAGGCGAGAATGAGGCGGATTCCCGAAATATATGAAAAAGATAAACTTACTTGTTAGGACGAGGCGTTCTGAAAAAAAAAGAATTTAATACAAGAAAATGGATTAGAATGAGTAAAATTGAGATATTGAAATGTGGTTAGAAACTCACGAGTACAGATTATGCTGTTGTACGCGAACCATGAAGTTGGGTCGCCATTAGGATCATTCTCCAATAAGTAATCACTGTCTGACATATAGGGACGCCAGTCGCCGTCTTTGCATCTGAACGAATAGTATATTGCACCAAATAAAACGGATTGAGAAATTGAAAGGTCTACCTCATTGAATTGAAAACGAGAGTTATGGGAGTACCATCTCCAGGTTCATATCCCAGATTTCCCTGCAAGTTCGCTCATTTTTATATATCTATATTCTTAATAAAACTGTATTTGAACACGGTGGACACTCGGTCAGCGATAGATTTTTTTTCTGCGCGACTGATGCGAAAGAGTTTGCAGTGCGCAATAGTTGCCGTGTTATTATTTGTCATATATTTAGGGTCCACAACGTCCGCCCACTTCTCGCGCACCCGGATTTGACAAAAAATGAAATTTCGAGAGCACAAGCGTAATTCGAAACGTTATGAGTCATATTATGGCTTGTTTTGGAGCTATTGGAGAGCGCAATCGATTACGCCTATTTCAGGGATTATCAGAGAACGTTGAGGCGTCGAAAAAGTGAAAATTAATTTCAAAATCGCCGAAATTGGGCTTAACAATGAACTCACAACTCCTGATATACCCGCATTTTATTCTCTTGAATTTTCTGGGAATATTACAAGAGAAAAGGAAATCTAAATTGGCGACCCTGAATTGTGCTCTCGTTTGCAAAAAAAAACTGCGAGAATACGAGTACGAGAGTATCGACATTCCGTTTTACTGTAAATAGCAACGGTTTTCGCAAAAGGGGAATTGAACTTGCGGGTGTCCGTTCATTAGGCAACCGCGCAAACCACTGCGCCATGCAGGCAGTTGCGTTCTCTCTGCTATTGCGCGCTATGCTCCTCCACTCCCGCTGCCCTTTGACACGTTCAATCCTCCAAATTGAGACGCCAATGTACTCTCCATGCCTTTATAAACTACTTCTCTTCTAGCACAACATCAAAATATTTCCAATTAAGCGCGCTGCTGCCCCTGGAAAGAAGGGCGAATAGGCTCCGCCTCCCCCTCTCCCCATCGCGACTTTCCCCCCTCTCACAACAGTCGAAGCGCGCGTGGTTTTGGAGGTGTAGCTCGGCTCAGAGATAAGATATCGACCTAAATCCAAAAGATTCATCTTAATCACACATGTAGGAACATGTTGACACTTAATTTCACCCCACTCAGTCAATTCCGCTGACCACGTTGCGGCCTCTACATATATTGTCCCCGTTTCTCTGGTATTTCCTATGTTTTCTCTCCTTCTTGCTTCCGAACAATGACGCACGGCTCGTTATTGAGGCAGCAATCTGACCTAGTTGGAGCGCATCACGCAACGCGTCGCGGTCTGATTTCCCGCACTTTTCATATTCAAATGTTCGAGTTCCAAATGCGTTTTTCTCACCGATTATTGATTTCAAATGTTAAATTCTTTGGTGAGAAATTTCACTGGACTGGATGCTCAAGACATTCATGTTAGGTTTGCTCTAGCAGCACAATACCGCGCCTTTTCGTTCAATTTTCAAAAAAATATAGATTTTTTGCTGTAAATATCGATTACTGAACTGTTGAAATCATGATTAGGTTGCCCTAATCTATATAACCACTTCTGTATAGCTTAATAACTCGAAAATTTGGAGAAAAATACTAGACAACGAAATACGGCAGAAAATTATTGATTTTTCAAAATTTAAAAAAAATGGTCGTACCATTTCAGTTTATTCTTGATTTTATCAATATTAAATAATCTGTGAAAACACGCGAGAACGTGTAAACCAGGTATATAGCTCACACGCGTTGCGGTCGCGCGTTACGTGTGTCTCAGGAGCCTCGAAAACGAGCAGGGTGACATTCCGTGTCCCACAAAATCGCCCTACTTGCCAGTCTAAAACACACTCTTCGGGAATACTAATAATTTTGACAATGAGTTATTCATTACTGGGATCTTTGCTGGGGTTTTCGATCTTACAGTATTATCAGGGTCCAAGACCGGGGAATTTCCATCTGCTGTTGATGAGTAGTAAACTCCCATTGTCAGAGGACTCGAACCCTGGAATATCGATTAATTGAGATACAGTAATCAGGAAATATGTCGTACCGCACACGTCACAGTGAGATCGCATCCATCGGGGGAGGGATCAAATGTCATTGGAGCAAACTGGAATGATTGGAATGTCTAGCGATCCTGTAGTACTATATGCTGTCTATCAAACTGACCGCGAAGGTTGATCCAGACGTTCCCTGATTAGTCTGCATGTTTGCCGGATTGCAGCTACATTGCGAGGATACATGCAGAACTGAACGAAATTGTTCGATAAAGGGAATCTTGGTTATGCCTATTCTCTTGTGCAAATTCCAGTATTGAAAGATCTAGTAAAATTAATAAAAATAATAAAATTACCGCATTCCGCAAATACAGCGGTGAAAATGAGAAACTTTCGCATTGTGATCGCTCCTATTCTCTGGAAGGAATTCTCTAGTTTTATAGTGCTTCCAAATGTTTATCCACGAGGTTTGCAGCCAACTCAAAGGCGGCTGATCCAACTAGAATTCGCCCCTCAACGTCTATCTCGCGTCCCATTTTGCAATGGAGATTTTCACAAAATTCTCCAGCGCCGAACGATTGAGTAAACAAAAGAGGAGGGACATTTCCTTCTCCACGGGGTTCTGCGCACAATGCCGAAAGTGAGTTCGTGGTGAGACCATCACTCATTTAAATGCTATTTTACAAATCTCTAATTGTCTCAATTTGTATAGGCTAGTCAGAAAGTTATGTTCTCGAAAAAAATCCACGCTAAGCATCAAATAATAATTACCTCGTGTTAACTGCCAGTTCTACGACTTGTGTCTCGATTAGGTTAGGAAACAGCCGGAGCATGACATTATCGAGCAAATTATAATGACTATTAAATGGTGATTGTAATTAGCAATGCAGAGAGTCGCATGATCGACTAATAGATGGTGCAGAAATAAGGTCCTGTCGAAAAATGGCTAAGAATGTGCAGACAGATACAAAAAGAGCACCCCAAAATGCAGCTGCATAAACAGGAGAAAAGGTCAAGTGTGCTAAAGTGAGCGAAATCGTGCAAATTGCAGAAATTAAATGACTCTTGAATTCCCAAGCTCATTGCTGTGTTCAAAGGATAATAGCATTCATTTTTCATTCTTTCTTTTTTTATTCTTTAAGCTTGTTATAATGATCGCATAATCGCATAATTGTAATTCTTGTATTCTATAATGCACCTTTCTCATTCATTATCTGCGTGTTTTATAATGCGATCAACTTCTCTCATCAGACTCAATGTCTTCATTCAAAATCAAACAATATAAACAGAAAAAAGCGCGCGAAAAAAGGCAATACAAATAAACTACTCGGATTCGGGGGAGAAATCACCGCGAGATCGATATTTCACTCGAGCGATTCACTAGACTGGGAGTACTGTAAGTGGTGGGTGGTCTAATGCCGGAGACGAAGGGGTTACGGTCGGTTGAGCCGCAATTGATTCATACATCGAAAAATGCGAGTGTTGGGAGAGAGGGCGATTCGTGAGTTAGGGCGGTTTGAAGGAATGAAGAGACAAGCAAAGAAATAAGAGGAGAAAGATCGGAGGTCGTATTTAGAGAAGGAAAAGCATTACAAGAAAGAGATATTGGGGGAAAGAGAGAAGGGGTTCATTTATGTGAGGGTCGAGACGATTTAGTGGGGCCCTGAGAGTCAATTGTGAGTATGGGAAGAGGGGATCTAAGGGGCGAAGGGGTAGGTCACTGCGGTAGGTCACCCACCCCTGCCAATTCCTGATTAACTCTCGCCGCAGGTACAAGAATGGGTAAGAGAACTACGAGACTATTGAAGCAAGCGAGGGGAGAACAAGAAGATCGAGAACACGGACATGTAAAAATATAATAAATTAGAGAGAGCGAGGGAAACGAGTGACAATATGCGAGACAAGATCAAGCATTTGAATACGGTGAATAGCAATGAGAAGGGGGAGGGGGTACAAGTGAAGGGTGTGATGCTCAAATTGCCAATGATCATTGAGAGGTGAGGTAGACTTCGGTAGGATTTGGGGAGCGGGGCAATGCATGGTCATATTTGGGTGCTTCAACGAAAGAACGCTTGTTTCTGTTCCCGTGGGGAAAGAATCACCTGTGGGGAGCACACTTAACGATATACTGTAAGAGAGAGAGAGAGGTATCGAGAAGTGGTGGGAGGATTCCAGAGTTGGAGTAGATCACAAAGGGAAAGAGAGGGAGGGGACAAGGGGGAGTAGAAAGCAGTTGGAAAGGCGATCGGAAACTGACTAGAAGGTGTACTGTAAGTGTGTCTGAGGAGGGACGGCATCTCATGCCATCTCTTGCCCTTAGGGGGCCATTCTAATTGGATGCAACGAGCTCTCCAGAGATGACGTCATCCATAAACTTGCTGAGCATCATCTTGAGTGCCTCGGGATTTCCCGCAAGTGAACTCATAGAGGACGAAGTGGAGGAGGCATCCTGCAAGGGAAGAGGTTAGACACTGGCGCGAGAAGGGCGCAGAGACGGCACTGGAAGGGCGCAGAGAAGGCGCGGAAAGGCGCGACGTACCTCTCCAGTCTTCTTGTCCTTGTTGAGAGCGAAGGAAGCAAAGGACTGTCCCATCATGAAATCAGTGGCAGCATCTGCATTCTTCTTCTGAAAGGAAATAGAATTTAGAATGAATAATAATGCACTTTAGAAATGAATGATTTTCGATGTTCTAATGATCTCTGTCGCGGGGGAGATTGGCGCTCGTGATTACTCCCTCTCTCTCTCTCTCCCTCTCTCTCTCGCTCTCTCTCTCTCTCTTTCCTACCGGGGACTACGGTCGCACTCTCTCTCTCTCATTCGACAAGCGAGAGGGAAAGGACAGATGCAGAATAGTGCAGCGACCAGCGAGAGAGAGGGAGAGAGTGACAGACGACGAGAGTGGGTGAGAGACGCAGAGGAAGAGAGAGTGCAGAGAACGAGGGAGAGTGAGAGACGTAGAGGAAGCGAGAGAGTACAGACGACGAGAAAATAGAAAGAAGTACATAGCGAGCGATGAGGACTACGTCTCCCCTCTCTTTCCCTTGCACCATATCCGAATCCTCCCTTCCCCTTCCCAGCCCAAGTTCAACCTCCAAAGGACATTAACCAAAACAAGCACTCATCATCTGAAGACCTTAGAGTACCCGAGAACCAATGTCTGAACCAACCTGGTACTTGGGATGGTGTCGGTACGGGGAATCGGGTCCCACTGACTCGGGCAGAGTTGACTCATTGATGAGAGGACGAAGAGTGATCTGCAAGAGTGATCATTGGTTTGGTGCCATGAGTATTGGGTCGGTACCAGACTAGTTGGGATACGGTATGGGATACGGTACCTTGGGGAACTCGTCGATGAGTCCTTTGGTAGTGGGAGAAGAAGACTTGAGAGTGGTGAGAGTACCGTTAGCAGAAGCAGCCATGACTGAAAAGAGAGGGGTATTTAGAATGGAGGGGAGAGAGAAGGTTACGGTAGAATAGGTTACGGTAGGACGAGGAAGTTGGATGACAAAGTGGTTATGGAATAGTAATAGTGAGTGGGAGGGAGAGGGGGAACAAGGAAAGAATTTCCAATTAGACATCATCGAGTCATGGTATGTCTGGATATCGTTGAGTGAACCTCACGAGAATAAATCAGTCAGAGTACCCGATGGTGAGAGTGAGAGAAAGAGAGAAAGGGGCGGGGCCACAGTACACATAGTGGGCGGAGTCTTCCCCGAAGGGAATGTGTACGCGCGCACGAAGCAGCCTCTGCTGTCCGCGAATAGTGCACGGTGCGGGCACTGTTTGTGTCGCGCGCCGGCAGAGTGCGCCGACCTCGCGGAGTGTGTGTGATTGGGACAAGTGGTGATACTGTCCGACGATTCCCACAACACCGTGAGTAGTCCACAAAGTTCACAAGAGTGAGGGAGGAGGGAAGGGAGGGGCGCGTTTCTTGTAGTTCACTACGCGAATGAGTCACAACTGAGCTCATCCACTGCAAAACAGCGACTGTGACTAAAAAAACGGCGCGGTGACCGCCCAGATTACAGAGTTTTCGACACTATTTTCTCTTTTCCTCTTTTCTCTTGCTTTAACGGCCACGTGAGAACACTCCCCACGTGAGGGTAAACAACGGAAGAAGAAGAAGAGAAGAGGAGACAGCGGCGACCAGTCAAAACAGCGAGGAAGGAAACAATTGGAATGGATGTTACTCACCCCCTTCCACCCCCCCCCCCTCAACCCCCCACTGGGGCTCAAAAATGCTGATTCCGTACAAGAGAAATCAACAGAGGGTGGACACGTCCATAACGCCTGAACTTGGCTTAGTTTTGTTATGAAACTTCTGGTCTGCACAGGCGTAGTAAGCTCGGTCTATTCTCGCGAACACATTTTCTTCCGCCTTAGAGTCCCCCTTACCCACGACAGTTCTACGATACTCTAACATTCAAAAGCACTAATGCCAAGGGCAAAACATATTACCAAACAGCCCCGACGACGTCGCTGTTTTCTATCTCACAAAGTGCATTCTCTCTTCATTTCCCCCCTTTTCCCCCTTTCAGTCTCCTCCACTTCCCGGTGGGGACAAAAGTTCCATAGATAGACAGGGGGGAGAGAGAGAGAGAGAGAGAGAGAGAGAGAGCAGGCTTGCCTTCGGGGGGACAACACGGTAGCACCCCCCCCCCCTCTCCCTCCCAATCTCTCTCATCTCTCCAGCTTTTGTCTGCACTTTGACGTGTTTTTCACTCCTTTTCTCGTTCACAACAAGTCTGTCCTCGAGAGGTCCTACGGGGAGAAAGAGATCGACCATCGGACACACTAATGCCTCCAGTCTCACTCTTCTGCTCCGCCGCGACCGGGGATTAGAACCGCACGCGTGGGCGTGCACGGCTGCTGCTTCCGGTGGGGCGTGCATGTGGCGTAGTGCACGATTCGAGAGAGAGCGACAAGTGCGCGGCAGCGCGTGAGTGGGAGGAGTCACACTCAGCCACTCACTCACTCGCCCCTAGGAGGTTAGGTAGATCACAACATCAAGTGCGCGGCGAGGACAGCAAGGCTCACTCTGCGGCCTAAGGACAACTCGTCCCTCGACTAAGTCCCATGACCTAACTGACTACGGTAGAAGGGGTAAAGGGAGGGATACGGTAGAAGGAGATACGGTAGGAGTACGGTAACTGACCGGAAGCAGCAATCTCCCTTCTCTGCTGTTCGTCCTCAATCAGCTCAGCCAGTGCATCAGATCTGCAAATAAGAAAGATTTTTTTCGAAAATATTTTCGATGATAGTACCTCTTGAGCTTAGAGTCCTTGTCGATCTTGGCTGCTGCCTCATCGGCCTTACTGCAACGAATTTAAATTTAATTTCGAAATCCAAATGCAAATTTCAGACTCGCCTGCAGATATTTTTATTATGTCTTATTGCCCACGTGACACTACCGAGATTATAAGTGTATGCATTGTTTACTGATGATAAGTAGCGAAATTGAGTGTTATCAGTGTTCCGTAATTGTGTGAGAGCAGTGCCTCTCTTGTCTGTCGTCTCTCTCTCTCTCTCTCCCTCTCTCTCTCATATTATGACAGAAGAGTTGGCATGAGAGGGCAAAAGTGACCGATTGCACCAATATCACTATCTACACAACAACATTTCAATGGGAGATAGATTGGAAGAGATGAGAGAGTGAGAGAAATCCCCCTTTCTTTCTCACTTTCTGTTCAGTCTCCTTCAACGATATCAACAAGTTGTCTTTCTCTCGCTTTGCACTTTTCCCGTCCAGAATAATACGCCAAGATCGTCCCGAAAACACCAAAACAGCGGCGGGCTCGAGCTCTGGGTCACGCTTTGGGCACGGTGCCAGACAGACTCGGCACTAAAAGGGTGCGGGCACTGTGCGGGTTCAGTGCGCGGTGCGGGTACGCCCAACTTACATGAGCAGGGATCGTGCTCGCTTGCGTCTTCTTTCGGGGCTGGAAGTGGGATTGGGACTGGAGAGAGAAGAAGAAGATGTGGACGAAGACGCCGCAGAATTGACACGAGGACGCATCAGCTGCAATGTCACATCGTTGCTAAACAGCACAAGTACGGAAACCCGAACACTATCGGAACGTTTAATATTGCAGTGATAAGGCTAATTAGCAGGACCTTTGACTGGTAATAGATGGAGAGAGGCATCTTGAGAGAGAGGGAGGGATGGGTTGGGAAGGCTGTGGTCACTTTGAAGTAGGAGGAGAAGGGACAGTAAGAGGGAGAATGACTGAATCGAGACTCCGCCCATCAGAGAGAGAGAGAGAGAGAGAGAGAGAGAGTGGGAAAGAATGCACTAGAGAAGGGCAGTCGACCACACAAATACAAGTTCGTGCAGAGGACGTTCGAGGAGAGAAGAGAGGAGGGGGGCAGAGGGGGGAGGAGTGGAAAGGGGACAGGGGGGGAGAGGGGGAAAACAGGGGGCAGAGGGATGAACTCGGGCCTAGTCGAAAGACTTGAAGAAGAAGGAGAAGAAGAAGGGAAAGGCTAAAAGAATGGGAAGAATCACAGAAGAAAAAGAAAAAGAGGGGCGAATAGGGGGGAGAAAGTTCGTTCGATTTCACAATTCACATCGTCGTTGTCTCTACAAGGAGGGAGAAGGTCTCGTCCCCTTTCCGTCTGATGCTTTCCTCCCTCCCTCTTCCCTTCTTCCCCTTCGGTGTACTGTAACAGGCCAAGCATCCAGCGTACTCCGGACAGTCTCGTCCTCCCTTCAGACAGAGTCCCGAAATGGATCGAGTTGATTGACTAGAGTACCCAAAGGTAGCCAGACGGACAAATGGGACAGGAACTTCCAGAAGAGAACAGTAACAAGTTGGTCATGAATAACTGAGTTCGTCACTATTCTCACGTACGTTCCTTAGTCCTCAGAAGTTCCTCAGGCACAACGAACTGGCGAAAAGATAATGAATGAGGTGCTCGAACTTGTTCGCCATGATTCTTAACCTTTTCAGAAAAATAGGTAGTTCTATCTATTTTGGGGTGGTTTAGGGAGAAGGAAGGAAAGGCCTGTTGGATACCAATCTAAGTCCCACTCTCCGGTTCTCACACTGTAAATTGCTTTGGTGTCTACGAATCAATTTAATGACTAATGAACTAAGTATGATTAATGGACTAAGGGGGAAGTCAAGTTCGAGAACAATAGGAAAATTGAATTGAAAAACGTCTTCACATCCTGACTTTGATACATTTTTAACAAAACAAGATACTTTTCATTCACAATCTATGCTAAGTTGTAGTTGGAAAGTTCGGAAAGTCTAAAGATCTAGGCGAATTCAGGTTAGAAAGTATGGATCAAAAGTAGAAGGGAGGAGAAGGTTAAGAGCAGTTTGAGAACTCTTATCACCCTATTGATCAGTCGATTATCAGTTTCCCCCCTTTCTTCTCTTCTCTCAAAAGTGCACCGTTGCTTTTCTGCCAATGTCCGTCAAGATTCCGATCCCTTAGTCCCTCTCACAAACATATTGTGTCAGTTCAAAAGGACAGCGTCCCATCCATTCTTTCGTGGCAATAACACGTAGTAGCCAATGGGCGCGAAGACTCAATTTCAGTCTCGACTGTCCAACCTTCTCTCTCGAGACTAAAATAGAAAGGAATCACGGGAGACAGAGAGAGAGAGAGAGAGAGAGAGTGGGCGAAGTACAAAAGAAGCAATGGAGGTCCCATAAATGGAGACTGCTCTTCTTCGATGGTTGTGCACTCACTACTCAACTAGGCTGAAGGCATCACAAATCTGAACGAAAACACAGGAAGAAAAGGGAGAAATCGGAGATCTGATGGAGGAAAAACACAATAGAGAGGAGATTTGAACCGGGGGGGGAAAGGGAATCGGGAGACTTCCGAAAGATGGAAGAGTTACAGAGAACTGGGAAAGGATAAAATATGAATGGATTCTTGATTGTTTTTCAACAGAATAACTGTCAATTCTTTAAAACCTTACCGAAAATCCTTGAGTGTCAAGGGCTGTCGTTGTGGGAATACTGCTGGAAAGGAAGGAAAACGAGGAGGGTACTGTAGTCGGCAGGGTGAATGGGAAGTTGCCTGAAAGGAGTACGGTAGGTTCATTAGTCAATAGGGGATTACGGTAGGTGTGGTGAATAGAGGGGCGAACTTCTTTTAGGGCATTCGACAGTGCGCGACGATATTTCGTTTACAGGTTGAGTTGAGGTCGAGCGTAGTTCTTTTACCCTCTTCTTCTTCTTCTTTTTGTGCTTACGAGAGATAGATAGAGCCCCCTTTCTCGTTGTTTTGAATTAACGGTACGGTAAGAGTGAAACGAACTAGAGTTATGCACTATTCACTCTCTCTCTCTCTCTCTCTTCTCACCATACAAAACCACTTTGAGCCCAAAGATAGATTTGACAGTTGAATTCCATTCACTCGAAAAACAGCCATGCATTTGACAATGAACGACGACCTTTTTCTATGAGGAAACTACGATTTTGCACATTCGGAGATTATTCAATGAAGAATCACGAAATATAATACGATCTGCATTAAATGCTAGCTGTATCGACGAACTAAGCGATTAGTGGACACTGTAATTCTAGTAATCGAGATATTTTATGTAGACACGACAAAATATGACTGAGATAACTTGAGTCCACTTAGAAATGTTCTCCCATTCACGCAATATCACAAATGATGATTATAAAACCTCGCATCAATTCCGCGAAGGAAGCTACCGTACACCCAAGTACTCGTCTCTCACGGGGAAGGACTACGGTACTAATGAGTGGATTGAGGTGGGAAGGAGGAGAGGGTAATCGTCCCTGCAGGGCATGTGACTGCATGATTTGGAGTGCAGAATGATGAGAGAGAGAGAATCGAAAGAGAGAGCGCAAAAGGAGATCAACAAAAGGACAAGATTAGCGGCGTTGAGTAGTGATTATTTGAAGGAGCATATGAAAAAGGGACCGACAATTTCAAATATTTATATTTTTCATATTTGTATTTTTTCGTTTTACAAAAGCACGATGAAATATGTATGCATTGTATGACAGTTTCGCAACTTTTCGCAAGTTTCAAAGACATCGAGTATATGATATACTCAATATTGAGTGTATTCGCGCGTCGAGAGAGCGTGCGAAAACGAGAGATTTATAAGTATATCATATACTCGGTGTCACATCTCAGTATAGAATATACTCAATAGTAAGTATATTCATTCTGGGTGTTTGAGTACTCTAAAAACGAGTGAGGATCTTCATTTTCTGGTCGGTCTCATAATTTAATCGTTCTCCCTCAGTTTTGAATTCCTGTGCATCAGGGTGAGTTTCTTTCTTTCTTCAGTTTGGCACACAAAATCTCAAATTTGTATTAAACAGGAACTGTGGATGTGATAAATGTGAGAGGTGCGTAGATAACTTCGTTTCTCTTCTTACTTCCGTTCAAAAGAGTGATGTTTTCATCATCATTTGCAATAGAAGTGCATCGAATGTCTAGACAATTTCCCATTGATTCAAGTACTCGAACGAAACTCTTCAGAGTATTTCGTTCAGTGCAACCACAAAGTATTCACAATAGTTTATGCGCGCAAAATTCTCGGTAATCAGTCGCGTCTAGACCAATTCTTAGTAGACCTTTTCTTAATCTCTCAAACTGTCTTTTTCACTTTCGACAGAATGCAGAGTAAACAGGTAAATTTAATTTCGTTTTCAACATGCGCGGAGCTTTTATTGTACACGAAATCAAGACATTGAAAATGGCTGCTCAGTTGTCAAGAGTTTGACCCATATTCACTTACCGATATTGAGTAGATTAGGCATGGAAGCAGCAGTAGAGACGGCTGTTGCAGCAGCCTGCTGCTGCAGCAGCTGCAGAACCAATCGAGTCATGTCAGTCATTGATTGCTGCAAAATGAAACCATTTAAACTCGGAAATATTTTGAAAATCCAGTTGTTCACTATTCTTGGAAAAAAACAAACCTCAGAAGTAAGGGCCATATCGTCTCCGTTAGTCAAGGCAGACAAGAGAATATTTGGTTGACCTGCAATCAAATGTTTTTTCGCAGATATTTTTCTGTTTTCGCCCTTTTCCATAGTGCGATTGGACTCGATTCGTTCATTTCTCTGAAGTACGTGGGAAGTCGAGGACTCTGCCCCGTACGACAGCCGCACCACTTCCGGTTTGCAGCAACTGCAGCAGCTCACCTTCGGTATTTGCAGCAGGTGCAGCAGCTAGGAGAAGGTCGGCGATGCCTGTGTGTGGAAGGGCGTTGGAAGTGAGAGCGCCAAGAAGGGGCGACTTGGCGAACAACTCGAGTTGTAACTGAAACACATTATTACAATTTTTTTAGGAAAAAATCGGGATTAGTCTTTAGCAAACGAAAGGGGTAAATAGTGAGGGCTTTTTCGCACAGTCTCTATTCTTTGACCCCTTCTGGAGATGTGGAATGCACGACACAAACACTTCCTGGGCGCGTAATGAAATAAAAAGTAAAAATATTCACGTATTCGCGGTTATTGCGCCCTATGCGCGCACTTTTGGACAACAACACACACTAAAATAGCTCCACAATAAGCTGAGGACCCAAAAGGACAGAAAGAAGGAAAAGAAGGAGGAAAAGGACGAAATGGGGACAAGAATCGGGAATCGGTCGAAGTCTCACGGAGATACGGTAGAGAAACCGAGTCAATGATATAAGGAATACGGTAATTTGATTCTATTGAGTAAGAAAGATGAGGAATCGAGACGCGATATTCGATATGGAGTGGAAAGAACTTGCGAACTTTGTAGATTAGTGATAGATTGGAGAGAAATCAGGTGCGGAATGATAAATGATGCCATATGGAAGGGGAATTAGTGTGTCCCACCTTCAGCGTTCTCTCTCTCTTTCCCTCTCTCACACACGTAGTCAGTCTTCTACGAAGTGACAGTACCTACACATTTCCCCATGTTACTCTCTCTTTCTCTCTCTCTCTTTCTCTCTCTCTCTCCCTCTCTCTCTCTCTCTCTTTCTCTTTCCCTCACTCTCTATCTTCTCTCCCCCATACGAACGCAGAAAACATGTGCGGTACTGGTCGAAGAACAGGAATACAGAGGGGATTCGGAGTAAAGACCGCCAAGTGACGAGAGAGAAAGGGATTGCGGTAGAGGACGATACAGTAACAATATAACTAGCAGGGTCTTCCTGACGATCACATATTCTACACATACACACCTTCTAAATCGGACAGTGCTATAATGACAAAATGTTGCTCTAGGCAAGCGTGGTCTTTCAATTTGGGGAAGTTGAGTGGGAGGATGGTTACGTGTGAATTCGAGTTACAAACTTCATGGTCAACACGTTCCTGGGGGGGAGCTCCTCCCTCCTCCCCAGAGATCGGGGAAGGGAGGGAGGGGGGGGGGGCTGGTCACAACTTCTTCTTCTTCTCATTGCATCGTCAGCTGCTCTGGGTACACCCATGGACGCGCGTGGGGAGAAAAGAGAAGAAGAGAGAGACCATTGAACGGACGGAGGAACAACAAGAGGAGGAGGAGACAGAGAACCGACCAGAGGGGGGAGGAGACCCTCTCGAGGGAGGGGGAGGGTACCCTACCAGAGGGGAGAAGGGGCGGAGGCTCACGATTGGTCATTGCCCCCTTGGAGCAATAACACGACTACATACACAGTAACAAACGCGGAAGTTCTAGAATGTGATGACCACAAAACAAGAGGCGAGCGACGATAACGGGAATCGAATGAGCGTATTGTGAAGAGAGAGAGAGAGAGAGAGAAAACCATTCTACGCACAATTCCGAGATTCGGCGGCGACAAAAATAAGGCGCTTTTCCCACGAGGAAGAAAGGGTTCGAATCCGAGAATATTGTTCAGTGCTAGAATGAATCATGAAGAAATATAGAGTTCTGAGAATGGAAATTCTCCCGTCTCTTTTTGTATTTCCGAGCGAGATTGTATTACGAGAAGTGGATGCTAGTTAATGCGACATGCATACTGTGGATACCACATGTAATTGTAAGTGCATGGGATGGACTGTGGGACGACGTGAATTTTGAGATTCTGCGTTAAAATGTGGCGATTACGACATTAAAGACAGGAAATGAACCTGAGACCGTAACGAACTAATACGAATCATGTGAAGACATAGTAAGTATTACGAACGCAAATTCCGATGTCGTTTTTTTTTCGTTTTGAGCGAGATTGTAGAGAGAGACGAGAGGGGAAGAAAATGATAGTGGTTACTAACAACAGTAAAATGTCTTATGGGTAACGTATGAGACTGCGGTACGGCGTCATTAGCTGGTCGAGAGAAAGAACCGCGTTGGTTGCTCACTAAATAGAGATACTGTGAAATAAAGAGGGTTTCGGTCAGAAGTACCATAATTTCGAACATCTAATTGTGCTACAGCAAAATGAATCAGGTGAAAATGAGGGTGGAGGGGGTAAGTGAACAGTTCACGCGTCCATGGATCGAGTCACAATTCCCACACGCCCCTAATTCGTAAGTCAATCCACGAATTTTGCGTGTGAATGACGCAAATGGGACTCGGCCATTCGTGACCACGAACCAATTTCGTTCGTTCGTTTCCTTCCCACTGAGTTCCGTGCATCTCCACGTTTTTTTTTCCTCGCTCGAGGGGGCGGAGTCTCTTCTCTCTTCTCTCTCATTTTTTCTGCGTATTCATTCGAATCGAGAAAAACAGCCTCGCGCCCAGTGGATAGGAGATCAGTGAGCGGTCGGAACGAGGAAGAGAAGGGCCAGAGGAGAAGAAGAAGGAACTAGAGAGAGAGAGAGATTCGTAGAACGTGAGTTTGGTCAAAACAGGAAGAAAAGGCACGAGAGACCGTATATGCAAGGGAGGAAATAAACGCCGTGCGTCTTCTATTGAGTACTCTCTCCGTTCCTTCGTACCCAAGTGTTCTTTGTATCTGGGAGAGTGATCTATGCGATTCAACCAGGAGATAATGGGAGATTCTAACGGAAGAGGTAGGAGAGGAGTACACGTTGAGGACAGTAGGCATCAGTATCGGGTTCGGAACGGAAAAAGGGCGGCAGGGTTATAACAAATTTATCCTGGTATCAAGGCAAAGATGCCTGTAGTAGGTATCATTCGGGGTTTGAGATTGAAAGAAAAAAGATAAGAGTATCTAGGATTGGGCTCGAATAGTAGTTGTATCGTACGCCAGGAACACTTTACACAAAAATGTGGCACTGTCTAGTATTTGTTTGATCTCGCAGAAATTCAACCATAAAGATCGGAGATTCGCTCATATCACAAAAATGTGGCACTGTCTAGTATTTGTTTGATCTCGCAGAAATTCAACCATAAAGATCGGAGTTTTGTGGCGTATCTTGATTCCATTCGATTCGCTCATATCAAATTAGGAAAAGAAAAGAAGTGATTAAAATTTTTAAAATTAAATTTATATAGTAAAGTTTGAAATGGTGGGACATTACGGAACTCGCTAAATCGGGTGAAAATGGAAATATAGTCTTCAAAAATAGCCACACTGCGCCACGTCTTTGCTCCAAGGGTTCTTGACGTACGATGTACTAGGAACTGAGACCAGAAGTGGCGTTGGATCGAATATGTTATACCCGAATTGAATTGTTCGATCTAACAACACTATTGTACAAAAGGGAGTGGCAAGTTGGAAGGAAGTAGGAGGAGATTAAGTACTACTGAGAGTGAAATACGATCTGTGAATTGGCCAAATGGTCGTGGAATGTAGATGGATGGAAATGATATGAGAGTACGGTAATGACGAGAGTGACAATATCTCTCTCTTTCTCTCTCTCTTTCTCTCTCTCTCTTTCTCTCTCTCTCTCTATTCCCGATACATGTGCTCCGGGGGCAGAGATTGGATGGTCACAACACAGAGAGAAGGCGAGAGTAGTGATGACCAGAGATGAGGGAGGAAAACAACTGGAACGAGAGAGAGAGAGAGAGAGAGAGAGAGAACAGGGAGAGAGAGAACACACATAGAGAGGGAAGTGATGGTATCACATTTATAAAATGGACTTCCGCTGTTTTCCACCAGGAGCGTCTTCTTGTTTCGTCTGCTCTCTCGCCTTTGGTAAACACAGGAAGAACAGACATTTTGTCATTTCGATTGACCGTATCATTTATAAATGCGAACTGGCTCTCTCTCTCTCTCTCAAATCTCACGGTGCGCGAACATATTCACAGAAGAGGGAATTGCAGTAGGAATTGGTATGAAATGACGAGAAAGAGAGGGGGGAGATACAAATATAGGAATAGAGTGTGGGAAATACGGAGATATGCTACGAATTACAGTGACTTCATGGAATTGCAAATCCATTAATCAACGACCTTTCGCTTGCAAGGGAAATGATCTACGATTGAGCAATACTCTCGTCAGAACGAGCTAATAAATTTACTCCATTCACGTGAATTTACGGTGATATAAAAATGGCGTGGAGGGGAAACTTGATTTGCAACATAACTCCCCCTGGTTGTCTTCGGGTCTCGCAGTTCTACCGTAGTCCTCGGGGTTCTACAGTAGTCCACGGACTACGGTAGCACTTTGCAGTCAAACTGCGGGGGCTCAACTTGCAGCACGGACTTTTGTGCACCGCGTGTTTCCGTTTGAATGGACGAGTGAGGGGAGAAGAGTGAACATTGCGAATTGGGAATGAAAAACAAGGAAGGAGGAAGATAAAAGAGAGAGAGAGAGAGAGAGAGAGAGAGAGAGAGAGAGAGAGATGGACAGAGAACACAACTGTCTTTCACTCCCTTTCTGCCTTCGGGGAATTGTTTTGGACGCCGCGCACGCAGTTAGTGAGAAAAGAGCAGTGAAGGAAGATGGAGAGAGAGAGAGAGAGAGAGAGAGAGAGAGAGAGAGAGGGAGGGAGATAGAGACGATCAGAAAACAGGCTGAGAGAGACTAGCCAACTCCCCCTCCCGGAGGATGTTGTGATGCGGGACTTTGGGTACTCGGAGGGAATGGAAAGAAGAAGAAGGAGAATAAGAAGAAAAAGAGGATAAACGGAGGAAGTTCAGAAAGGTTCGAAGATTGGAGAGAAAAGAGGAGAAGAAAAGAAGAGAAAAACGGAGATCCGAGGATGATTTAATAAGGGGGGAGAAGAAGATGAGAGGTACTGGAGGGAATAGGACAAGAGAGGGAAGAAATTGAACATCGGAAGTTAATCAATCTCTTCTTGAACTCTCTAAAACTAGTTTACGCATACTCGAATGAAGGAAATTGATGCTTGGTAAAGATAGGAAATAGTCCTTCTCCAAGTTTTCCATAGATCCATGGCCCTATTTTGTAGAAAGTTGATCTCTGTCGAAAAATGGAGAGAAGCCAAGTAAATTGAGTGTCCAGAGGAAAGAAGGGAAAAGGACGAAAACATGATGGGAGAGTTCGGTCGATTCGGGTGGAGAAGAGAGAGAGAGAGAGAGAGAGAGAGAGAGAGAGATAGAGAGAGAGAGATAGAGAGAGAGAGAGAGAGAGAGAGAGAGAGAGATCGGAGGGGAAGTGGGAGGAAGGGGAGAGAGGGGAGGAAGGAGGAGAAAAGGGCAGAGAGAGAGGAGGAGGGAGGAAGGGGGGCGATAGAAAACAGTGCATGGCCAGTGCAAGTATTGAATGAAAGAAGAAGAAGAGGGGAATTTAGGTGAAAATAGGGAAGAGGGACCATAGGGAGTGAATTTGCAGTGGTTACACGGCATTTACAGATGGGTGAGAGAGGTAGATCGAAAGAGAGACTGACTCTCAATGGGAAGGGGCAGTGAGAAAGGAGAAAAGATAGAGAGACTGTGTACTTGTATCCTGCCAATCAGGGAATTCTAAACTTGATCTCGAATGGAATTAACGAAAACCGTTGAAAATTGTTCCCGCCAAAAGGCCGAGTGATTCGAAATACTTGCTTTCATTCGCATATTTTGTTGTAAAAAATATTAAAATATTCCGTACCTCTTGCAATTTATTGAAGTTTTCCATGTAGCTGGGAAAGTCCATTACCCTGAAATCAATCGATAATTAATAAGCATAAAATCGATAATCGAACGCAACCGCGAAATATGAACGGGGCGGGAGACGAAAGCGGTTCAAATATGAGGAAAAAGGAACAAATTTCAGTTTTCGTAGGCGTAACACAGACAGAAATACGAAGTTGTCGGGGCAAAAAAGTCAATTCGTAATGGGCCGAGTGTACACAGTGAGGTTACTGTAGTTTGATCTCGGTTCAATCGATTAGTCACCACCACAGTACCCCGAACGGTCATCATCGGCAGGAGACCAGGAAGGAATTGTGAACTGATCTCTCTCTCTCTCTCTCTCACCCCCTTCTATCAGCTCTCTCTCTCTCTTTCCCCTCGAGCGAACTCTTATCAATTTCGTAGGGAAGCATCGAAAAGCCTCTCTCGAACCCGAATATTCCCGTTTCTTTCGCTCTTTTCTCTGCTTCTTCTCTCCTTTTTTTCTCCCCCTAAAGTGCACTCTGACGAGAGGCAAAGCAGATCGTGTAGAGCGCAGACGAGCAGAAAGCGGTGAGAGAGTGGGCAAAATGGAGAGAGCAGAGGGGGAGAAATAATGGAGAAAATGACGAGATTATGTAGCAGAAGCTGAAGGATGAGGAAAAGAGTGACACATTACGAAAATGGTACGAAACTTGTGGTTTCAACGCTCAGTTGATCAATTTTGTGATGTATTCAATGTCGATTCATTGTACTTTTCACCCCTCACATTATTCAATCACTCTATAAAACCTCCAGAAAGGGGTCGGAAGCATTGAAACTCTGAGTGACTCTCTCATATTCCCACACTCTCTTGTGGGCCCCTTTCTGGGATGTGCGAAAAGAGGATAGTTTACAGCTTTTGAGTATGACGGTGGTATTAATCGCTGATAGCATCAACGACGTAAACAAAAGGGCGCTTCTCTCTCTCTCTCTCTCCATTCCCCAAAGTGCAAAGTGATCACGCTCTTGCAAGATTTCACTCGTTTCACTCTCAGCGATTTCGCAGTGTAAGCGCATCTTCTGAAACAAACAAGTGGCTCAGTCATTCCTTCCTCTTCTCTCTCTCTCTCTCTCTCTCTCTCTATCTCTCTCTCTCTCTATCTCTCTATCTCTCCCAGCAGAAAGTGCACTGACGACACACTAAAAAGAGAGAGTATGCGAAGAGATAAAATAGAAACGATCAGTCGAAAGAGGAGAAAGGAGAGACTGACAGATGCACTTTAGCACGTTGAGCACTCTTGGCATTGGAGAGAGAGAGAGAGAGAGAGAGAGAGAGATAGCGAGTGATGGGGACATTGATCGGTTTCACCTCTCAAAATCGAGACAAAGAACGTGCGGGCAAGCAAAATTGGGTGGCAAAGCGCCTAAAGCGCGGAGCTGATCATTTGCCGGCTCTCAATATCATACTAGAAATGTCGGAATAGCTCTCTGGACTCTCTCACTTTCCCACACTCTCTCACTCCTTCTGGGTGGAACCAAGAAGGAAATGAGTCACTGTGCTATGGTAGCAGATGATTTATGGGCGATGTCTCTCGACAGGTTACGGTTTGGAACCGCCGCGGACCCGAAATATAATTTTTTTTTAAGTTCTGTAACGTATACCAAAGAAAATCTGGAAAATATGATGAGGGCTCCTAATAAAACGTCCTATCACCCTCTCGATAGGAGAAGACAGGTTCGATACATGGTTCCAAATATTTCAGCCTGAAATCAGGCAGGGATCTAGCTAGTAGAAAATACCAGAATCCTGCAGGGTTGAGCACATTGATACACACTCTCGACATGAGGGATGGAGAGTGTAGATGTCCTCTCTCTTCTCCCCTATCAGATCACTGTGATCGGTGGTTGAAAAGCCTCTCTCTTACATTGTTGCAAGCCCCGCCCGACTGAAAGCGAAGTGCACTTTCAGTCTGCCATTCAAATGACGCACTCATCTCTCTCTCTCTCTCTCTTCCTTCTTTTCTCTCTTTCATCACCCAATAAATCCGCCTGAGCCATCTGTCAATGTGCAAAAAGACCGCGGCCCCCGCAGTAATGTGGCAGGATGCACTTTGGATGACCTTTCATACCGGGTTACGGTAGCCATCGATCGACAATCACGCAATCAGGGAGTGATCTACCGTAATTTCACATATGATTCCATCGGCCAGTCAACCCAAAAGAAAGGTTTTTTTGGAGTAAGAGAGCATGTAAAATCTAGGGCGCTCTCTCACGTTTGTACAATCTCTCGCCTTGACCCCTTTCTGGTTGCTTCGAGTCATGTGCTTAGGATCAAAGGAATGATCGAAGAAAGGGTGCTAAAAGGGCACTCGAAGGGTGATTATGATGCCATCTGGCAGAGAGAGAGAGACAAAAGATTAGAGAATCTCTCTCTCTCTCTCTCTCTCTCTCTCTCTAGATGCATCAGCATGAATCATAACGTCCCGCAAAGATTTGCTTCATCTCGTGATATCTTCCGTAATCTGACCTACCGTACTCTGAGTACAGTAGGCAGGAATGCGATACGGTAGGGCGCGTGGTGCGCGCGATCTCAAGGAGGTTGCGGGTGCAGGGCCGGCAAAGTGCAGAATAGTGATAGGAGGGAGGGAGTGATAAGAGAGAGAGAGAGAGAGAACGAAGATGAATCGGGGGGAGGGACGAAGAAGAGAGAATAACGTGATAAACAACCAGTCAAAAGATGGATTGAGATGGGGGATCGAGGACTGAACTGAGGATAGATTACTGTAGGAGATGAGGGATTATCGATCTCTGCTAGTTTTGCTGCTCCCGGAAATGTGGGTTTTTACAGAGTTTCATCTTTTAATTAAGGATATATTCAGCCGAATTGAAAGGACGAATTGATAAAGGTGCAATTAGGAGTGAGGATCGAGGGAGGAAATGGACTGAAAGAGAGAGAGAGAGAGAGAGAGAGAGAGAGAGAGAGACGAAAAGATGAATAGAGGGGGAAGAAGGGTTGATACTTGAGAGAGATCAGGGCAAAGCATTGTTTGTGAGGGAGAAAAGAGCCTCAATGATCATAGAGAAGAGAGAGCAGTAAGAAAGAGAGAGAGAGAGAGAGAGAGAGAGAGAGAGAGCGACAATAGTGCACTTTGCAACTGGTTCGTTGCATCACAGGCACTGTACTGGGGGGCTAAGACAGTTCGAGGTCAGCCCTCTCTATCTCTCAAAATTTTTGTAGGAGAACGGCCTTTAGACGCTTCTTTTAATGGAGAGAAGGGATCTGCAGCCTCTTCATTCTCTTGTACTTTTTCCTAGCTGCTGCGCCCTACATGATTCCAGGCTGGAAACTAATACCAGAGTTCCACACGTCTGCGAAATGAGAGAGTGTGTGGTATGAGGAGGTTCGATCATGGATCTCCTAGACTGCAAAAATTCACTTAGTGTTCGGAATTAGAGTGCACCTTGCAAACTCCCTTTCCCACCCTTTAACATGTAGCTACGTGAGAGGTGATCAGAAGTCAAGGAAAGGGAGAGTGACAGCTCGCACTCGAGAGAGGGAGAAAGTACTGTAGTTCGGAGGTCGATCGCTAACTGACAGGCGTCTTTAAGAGGGCAACTGAGATTTGAGCACAATCGTGGCCGAGAGATTGAGTGACGTGTGGGTCGAGAAAAAATATTGGGAGAATCTCAGGGTGATGAGAGAGAGAGAAAGAGAAAGAGAGAGAGAGAGAGAGAGAGAGAGAGAGAGAGAGAACACAGGAGAAGGCGGATGAGATGCACTGTTATTATGACAAGACAGGAGAAAAACAGCATAATGAGAACTACGCTGAGAGAAGATTTTTAAAATGAGCACTTTCTTCTCTCTCTCGTATGCTGTCTAACTGATGTTTAGGTTCTCGAAAATATAAAAGAATTCGAACGTTCTGAAACATATTCCAAACAAATCCTGGAAAAATATTGAAGGCGCCTAAAAGGCAGTCCTTAAAACGCCCTCTCACCGAGCTCTTGAAATAGAACTAGAATGAAGTATGTCTGATTGCGGAAAGGGCATGGTTGAATTCATGAAGCGGAAACAACATTTTCATTCATCTTTTCATTCAGAAATGAGGAGGAAAACGGATCTTTGGCGAGCGTAAAATTGCAGAGTTACGTGCAAACTTGTCGTAAGTCGCATGGTTAGTCACATATTTAGGAAAACTTGCATAACATCACGAGAAATTGCGTAAAACGTGTGGTTAGCCCCGAGAGAAAATGAATGAAAACTGATAAGAGGGATATGCAGATACGAGAATGTTGAACGATGAATCATTGAGTGCTCAGGGCGACCCTTTAGGAACTGGAAAATATATTTTTAAATTGTTTTAAATCGTGTGGAAATTATTTTCGGGTTTCAAAAAGGAAGTTCCAAGTTGTTCAATCGCCATACATCATGAACATTGGTAATTTCTGTCCGTGAAAAGTCGATCAATCGATTGCATTCCGAACTCTCTCGCGAGTTCACTCTAGTAAGCGAGTTTGCATGCGAAACTACACAAGTTTTGTGTGGGAAGTCTCTCTCTCTCTCTCTCTCTCTCTCTCTCTCTTCAGGGCGAGAAAAGAGTGGAAAGTTCCTCTTCCCTCCATTGTTCCACGACTGGTAATAAGAAGGAGGACAATGAGAGACCAATCTACATAGAGAGAAGAAGGAAGGAAAGGAAGGGAATGGTGGGAACAAGGGAGATCAGATATCAAGGATTGAACGAGTGGCAGTTCCTGAAGGGAAGAGAAGACACATGATTCCAAACCTACAGACCAGGGTTAGAGCGAGAGAGTGTACAAAAGTGAGAGAGAGTCCCTCTCGATTTTACACGCTCTCTCACTCCAAAGGCCTTTCTGGATGGTTGACCGGCCTGTGGAATGATGTGAAGACTGACGAATAGAAGAGAGTAAAACATTTTAGAGAGATCAGACTAGAAACTCTGAGAAATAAATGGCAAGGGATTATTAGAAAGTCACAATTAGCAATGGAGAAAATTGGAGTTAGATGATGACATTTGACTAAATGTTATTTCTCCTTCTTTAGCACAAACAAACGCAAAAATGGTTGAATGCGATTGGTCCCTATCTTCTATCAATTTCCATTGCAAAATGAGTCAACAACGGTCACTAAAACGGAGAATTTTGAAACTAATCCGACTCTCTCCATTTCGCACACTCTTTTCACCCGACAAGATAGTGTGCGAAATGAAGAGAGTCGTTTCTGAAACTCGTGCTAAAACGGGCGGTCCGCTCCAGCAGTGTGATCAATCTGCAGTCTCATTCCCAGCATTTCTCTCTCTCTCTCACTTTCTCTCTCTATCTCTCTCTCTCACTTTCTCTCTCTATCTATCTCTCTCACTTTCTCCCACTCTCTACTCCGTGGAAAGCGACCCGAATGCTGCGGCATTTGAGTCGAGGCCAGAGATGCGACGAGAGATAAGGCAAATTGAAGAGAGCGCAGTCAGAGTTGGCAAGATGCCAAGTTTGAGAGGGAGGGAGAAGGGGGTTAAAGGGAGGCAGATGGCTCCCCCCACTGTGAACTATGCCAGTTACACTCGGAAGAGATGAGAGAGTGAGTGAAATTGAGAGAGTGCAGAGAGACAGAGGAAGAGAGAGTGTGGCATCCTGAGAGGGTGGAAGACGGTCAGAGTGGAGGAGAAAGAGTGCAGAGAAGGGAGAGGGCACTAGAAGGTCGGGTGCAGAAAAAGACACAGCATACGAATAGGAGGGAGAAAGTGCACTTTCCCTCTTCTCTCTCTCTCTCTCTCTCTCTCTCTCCTCCCCCCTCCTCCTCCTTTCGATTGAGGGTCGAAACTAGAGAGACTATTGCAATAACGAGAAAAGATGCTTCCAATAGAGTCAATTCACGCAATTCTCGGAACGCGAAAGGCTCCTTGGAGCATTAGAATACAGAACCACATTATTCCAACTCTAAGTCACCCCTCCAGAAAAGGGTCACGAGCGAGAGAATGTGTGATAGTGAGAGAGTTTCTCTCATTTATACACACTTTCTTGCACCTGACCCCTTTCTGGTGAAAAGTCTCACTGCGAACGGAATCCAAAATGAATCATGTGAAGACGCAGTTAGAATTCCTCCCGTTTCTAGCTACTCATTTACGAAAGTTGGTGCAGCGTGTAATTACTGAATTGGGTTCGCAAGGACGGAAACTTATCGATCGAACATGGGCATCGATCAAACTGAAGGATTAGAGACATGGGAACATGTCATTTGTTCGAAGGCAGGTGGTGGTGCGTTGTGGAACCCCCGTTTAGTCATCCATAAATATAAAGCAAATCTAAATGTTGTGAATCGTATCCCAAAACAATTTCGGGGAAAACTCTTTTTTTCAATCCGACAGAAAGTGGTCAGGGCGAGAGAGTGTGCAAAAGTGAGAGAGTCTCTATTGATTTTCCACGCTCTCTCACTCCTAACCCCTCTGGAAGCTTGGTCGGCCTGAGGAATGGCGTGATTCGTTGTTGAACTCCCATTCAGCACCCTTATATACAACTGTCTAAGAGTTTTATAAAGCGTATCAAATAAATTGGGGTGAGTAGTTTGGAGGGGTTAGAGGTTCCATCACTGGAAGAAAAGAGGGAGATGGCAATCGATCCCATTGGTCTCCTTTCATTTCTCTCTCTTCTCACCACACACTTTTTGCAGTAGCAGATGGTCTCATTTCTATAGTACTACACTATAGTCCAATCTTACTGTAGCCGACGATTCTCAGGTGGTGTTACTTTCCAAAAAATAGTGATTAAAAAAGGCCGAGATTTTAATTCCCGCAATTTATTTCGCTTATCTCCTCGGCCATTTATCATTTTCATTTCATAAAACTAACACCGTATTACTGTAGCCGACAATTTTCCGACACACACAATCAAAAAAGCGTCTGGCATTCATAGGAAAGAAGGGGGTTTAGTCACGTCTAATTGCTCTCTTTCTAAAAGGTCGAAAGCACACTAGAAAGAGATTGGAATTAGACGATTTGAAGGAGTTTCTCATGTGTAATCAATCTTATCTCAAATGAACTACTTAAGTTCGAAATACGCACGGCATTGGGCAGAATCCTCTTGAAAAATTCACGGGATTACACGTCCAAAGTGCATTCTAAAGCAGCTGAAAGTAGAGAGAGGTGGAGGGGATTTGGAGAGAGAGAGAGAGAGAGAGAGAGAGACGGGGTGGAAAGAGCATGAAACTCTCCCAAGAATCCCGGCGGAAATGGAATGAATTTGCACTGAAAAAGCGGCCGGAAATTTGTTGGAAGTGTGAGAAAAGAGAGTGAAACGTGCACTGAGTACAAGATTCTCATTGGGAGGAGAGAGAGAGAGAGAGAGAGAGAGAGAGAGAGAGAGAGAGATCGGAAAAGAGAAAGGAAGAGGAGGAAAAGGAGGAAGAAGCAAGTTGGGAGAACTTCTCTCCACGAGGAAAAAGAGTTTCTTCCCCTTCTTTTTGCCTCTTTTCTCTCTTCTGTCACCCCTAATCGAGCATGCACTTTAGAGAGACTCGGCGGTCCTTGATGCACTACTCTCTCTCTCTCTCTCTCTCCTCCCCTCTCAAACATACTCACATACACGCAAGGAAATCCGCCAAGGGAGAGGGAGAAAGGGCAAGTTGCAAACGAGACAAATCGTAGATCTCTATTGAGCACTTTCATTATATCTCAGAGGTAGATCAATGAGGGGGAGAGAGAATTTGTAGTTGGACTATGATAAAGAATTATTTGTACTTGGGAAGTAAGAAAGAGATCAAATTAGAGCTGAAATCGATATGAGAAATGACGAGGAAAGAGAGAAGTTTGCAACCAATTAAATCGAAATCGAATTATGGTAATTGTTCCGCGCCTCCAGAAAGGGGTTAGGAACGAAAGAGCATGTGAAAGTAATAGAGCCTCTCTCGATTTCACCCGCTCTCTCGTTCCAAACCCCTTTATGCTGCTCTGAGCCACAAGAGAAATGAAGATCAGAAGCAAACAATAGCAACTCCCACTCCTTCTTTTACATACTATGTATGTATTTATTTCATGGAAACATTACATTTATATTAGGAGAACCGAAGTGATTTCCCGAGATGGAAACTGTTGTGAGGTAAGAGAGCTAAACAGTAGCTACAATTTCGCTTCTGACCCCTTTCTGGAGGTGTTTATCTTTGAAGGAAAAGATCCGCGGCTTCCATGACACGGCTGGGAAATGCACTCAAATAGCACGGAAAGAAGGGGAAGAAGAGATCGAATTGCACTGCACTCTTGAGCAGATCAGAAGCAGGATTCAGTTTACGATAGTGACGTCGATACCGTAATCGCAAATTGATTTGCAAACACGATTAGATTTTCACAAACCACATCCGGTTACTGTATGTCGTCACAGTACTCCTCATCTCAACTTCCTCCAGTTCATCTCCCCTCTTTTTCCCCCTAGGAGGTAGGTCATCATCATGGTTCGAAACCCTTGCCTCTCTCTTCTTCTCCTTCCCCCCCTCCTCTCTTCTCATGTCACTTTCTCAAGCCCGCATCGATGTTTGTTGCTTCGTCTCTCTCTCTTTTCTCTCTTCGTCTCTCTCTCTCTCTCTCTCTCTCTCTCCAAAGTGCATTCGTCCTTTGCCAGTCTCTCTACGTTGCAAGGAGGGGGAGTGAAATGGGTGGGACGATGTTTCGTCGAGAGAAGTCAAGGGAGAAGTGGCAACAGAGGGAAGAGATCAGTCATCAAAGTATGGCAGACACTCAAACAGTAACCGAGTAGGAATATTGATTCAAATGCACTCCGAATCCAACATGCGACACATTTATTTCGTAAACGGAAGCACGGGTAAAAAGGCGAAAAATTGTGTGGGCATCTTCAAGAAGGGGCTGAGTAAGTAAGGGTGATAGGACTTTTTGGAACTGCCGTTAAAGAACCCTCTACGGATCTATCCAAGAGATTTGGGGGGGGAATTTAGAAATTTGTATATATTAGGGTTCCTAAACGGCAGTTTCAAAACGTCCCATCACCGGGGGGAAGGGGGAAAAGACTCTTCAAGAGGGACTAGTAGTACAGAACTTAGGTTGAATGGGAGGGGATCGAACCATGAGGAATGAAGGAGAAAAGACTGACACATATTAAATAATGCAGCCGTAGATTGGGGAGAATCTAAAAACATTCTTAGAGACAACTAATTAACTCACTTATGGGTAGTCACAATAAAAACTCTTCAGAGGGGATATAACCGATAGAACAAATGAGCACTGTTAATATATTAGAACAATTGATAGTCGAGGTTTGACCTAGGGCCGTAGAAATTAGACACACTACTTCGAGAATATTTAATCGGAGCAATAATAAATTACCCATTTAGAAGGATATAAGGCATTAGGAGGCGATGGTACATCAGGGGGGAGGGGGTGAAGGTAGGGAGAAGGGGAAGAGGTGGTGGGGGATCGGTTGGCACGATGCCAAGAGTTGGAAGACTGCCAACTTCTCAAAGTTCGGCCGGATCATTCGATTCCTCGCCAGGGACAGGCTCAGGCTGCAATAGTGTCATCATCAATATGCAATCTCACATAAACAATCTAAATCAATCTAATAGAGTAGTTAATCTGATTCTATTCTGATTCCATCAAGTCTTAGACTGTACTGTACATCTACAGTAGCCCATTATCTATCGTACTCCTTTACCTCTGCCATATCCCGTCTACCGTACTCCCATCCCCCTACAGTATCCCATCCCCTTCTACCGTATCCCTCTCACTCACAGCATCTCCTCTCTCTTCTCTTCCCATTGCTCTCTTTCCCAATGGAGCATAGCCATCTCCTTCTCCTTCTCTTCCTCTCTCTTCTTCTTCTTTTTCTTCATCTTCACTCTGCTCTTCCATCACTTCTTCTTCTACTTCCATCTCTGCACCTTCAAATTAAAGGATCTTGAAATCAATCAAGCTCTAATTCCAGATCAGTTCCCAATTTTCGAGAAAAATACCGGTCATTTTTTTCACGAAGCCAACCCTACCTTCAATTCCTTCTTCTCCTTCTTCCTCTTCTTCTTCTTCCATATCTTCAATCTCCACAATTTCGACAACTTCTCCATTTCCCTCTTCTTCTTCTTCTTCATTTTCTCCTTCTTCCATTGGCTGAGGAGCAGCTCGCACAGCGGCTCTAAATTCAGACAAATAAATATTATAAAGTTGCACTTTTTTCCTGATAAGACAGGTATCACGAGAGATTGCATGAGGCCGAGAACAACTTTCAAAAAAGTATTTTTAATTTCGATCAAACTTTTATGTAGAAGTACTCTGGGGACGAGAATTCCATCAATCCTGGTCCCAGGTCGCAGAACCGGCTTTTAGTGATTTTCCGGTTCCAAAGCCGGAATCGACGTAACTTTGTTCAAAATGTAGCTACAAAGCCGTTCTTAGGCTCAAAATGTTCGTAAAAATATGCTCTACATTTTCTTTGTTAGCACATTTACTTCAAAGAGTGAACTGCGAAAGGTAAAATTGAAAATCCAATGATTATTTTTGAAAATCTTTTAAATCTTTTTTTTGATTAGAGATTGCGCAGAATTTGAAAGCAGAATATTAAAGAGCAAATCAATATTAGTCATATAAAAATATAAAAATGGTAAGAAAGGTGTGTTCACAGACCCGAAAAATCGGGTTGAATCTCAGAATACTGCGGTTTTTCAGAACAAATATTTCTGAAATCCCAAGTTTCGATTCTAAACTCATTGAAATAGACTTGAAATTGGTGAAAACTATGAAATAATGTATCCCAAAAAGTTTTAGCATCATGTCACAGAAACTGCGAAAACTTTTTAAAAAATTGAATTCTTCGTTGAAGAATTATTAATATTTGATATTTGTTGTATCGTAGAGTGACCCCTACTCACAGACAGTGTGTCGACTGAGCGTCGAGTGTAGTTTGGTCGCGCTCGGGCTATTTATAGCGCCCCTCTCGCTCCCCTCTCGTATGTATCGATTGGCGGCTCCCGCTCTCTCCCCTCTCCCTCTCCCTCTCTCCCCTCTCCCTCGCCCCGCCCCTTCCTCTCGTCAGTCGAGTCTCACGGTTAGCTAGAGACTGGTGACTTCTCTCTAATTACTATTGATCCCTCTATCTCGTTATTGTCGTGGATAAACCTATACCACGCAGCCATTGTATTCGGGTACAAGACAGGGACACAACAGTGGCGATCAGGAGTACTTGTACTCACTTTCGTCCCTTCCCTTGTGCTCGAATCGGTGGTGGTGGAAGGTTGTTGTTGTGAGTGTGGCTGGGCCAACTCAATTGTGAGTGTACAGAGTGTGGCAGGGCCGACTCTGGAGAGGTTGAGTGAGTGTGGCCGGGCCAACTCAGAGTGTGTGGTGAGCAAGGCTCCCACACGGACGGTCAAGAGAAAGTCTATGTGACGAGTGTTGTTGTGGTGATTTGAGCAAGGCTCATTTCACAGGTTATCGATCGATAAGAGAGTGGAGTATTGATTGAGCTAATCAAAGTACACGAGAGAAAGATGGCTGATGTCAAACAGGAATTAGTGGATGAGTCATCGACTAATCAGTTGGCAAAGGTAATGATGATGATGATGATGGAAACAACAAAGGCTGAAATGGCAAATCAGAGATTATTGATTGAGGCACAGAGTGAACAGATCAAGACACAGAGTGAGGCGCTGCAGACACAGAGTGGTGCCATCCAGGCGTTGTTGAGTGAGAGAAACGAGAGAAGTTCAGGAGGATCTGAGACCACTGCAAGACGGGGGCCGTCTGTGGATGCACTGGAGAAACAGATTAGAACATTCTCGTACAGACCAGAGGATGAATTGACATTTGACCAGTGGATGGAAAGGCACAATGAGATATTCGAGAAAGATTTCAGTGGATTGGAGGATGGTGAGAAAGTGAGAATACTGCTTCGAAAGATCGATGATAAGGTGGATAAGCAGCTCAGAAATCACATCCGGCCAAAAAGTCCCTCTGATCTGAAATTCAGTGAAATTGTGACAACTATGAAGGAGTTGTTTGGTGATAAGCGATCTCAGTTTCAGAAGAGGTTAGATCTCTTCCAGCTGAAAATGTCCAAGTTGAGATGCGATGACCTGAAAGAGTTCTCGAGCATTGTGAACAGAGTGTATGAGGACGCGAATATCAGTGAGATGACGCCAGATCAGACAAAGGCGATGATTCTACTGAGTGGAGTAGATCTCCCAAGATACACTGCAACAATGTTCCATGTGATGAACCAGATCGGAGAAGACACGCCCACTTTGGATACGGTACTCAAAGTGATCGATAGTTACCGTAAGGTGTATGGAGATGCACATGCAGCCACTAACCAGGGTGGAATGAGTTCGCCGGTGGTTAATGCGGTGTCTAGACATAATGCGAGTTGGAACAAATTCAATCGAGAATCACCAAAGAGTGGTGATACCAGCGAAACAAAGAGATCGTTTTGCTCTCGATGTGGACAAGAGGACCACAAAGGAGACGTGTGTCCTCGAAAGGATGCAACGTGTTTCAAATGTGAACAAGTGGGACATCTAAGTAACATGTGCAACAAATGGACACGAGATTCGTCGAGAGAAGACCTGTCCAAAGTGAAGGTCAACATGGTATACTGTAATCTCAGAGGAGGTGTACAGCAGTTCAATGTGGCAGTACAGATGAATGGAAAGGTGGTTGAGATGCTGGTAGACACCGGATCCGATATCACAGTTATATCAGAGTCCACTTGGAGAGAAATCGGAGTTCCCTTGAGAAGGGAAAACGATGCATTCCCGGTCTGTGCGAATGGAGAGCCGCTCAAACTGACGGGAAAATGCAATCTCAAGTTGGAATTGAATGGAATTATCACTGCAGGAAGAGTGTACACAGTGAAGAAAGGATTGAACATCATGGGAAAGGACTGCATAGTCAAATTTTTCAGATTGGTTCCCAGAAAGACCACTGAAAGTGGTATTTCTGAAGGGTCTAAGAATAGTGTGAGTGCACGAATGAAGAAGAGGGATATCAAAGTGATGTCTCTCAAGTGTGTGAAGAGGCCAGAAAAAAAGATGATCCACAATGAGAATTGGTGCGATATCGATTTCTATGGAGCAGTGAAAAGAGTAACGGGAATGAATCAGACAAATAACCACTCAATAGAACATGAGATTGTTTCTATTGAAGTTGGTGAACAGGGAAAAGAAGATTATCTGCAGAGGCAGACAGAAGAAAGACCTCAAGAGGAGGCAAATAAATCGATAATCGTGAAATCAATTGAGAATAATCTGCAGAGGCAGACAGAAGAAAGACCTCAAGAGGAGGCAAATAAATCGATAATCGTGAAATCAATTGAGAATAATCTGCAGAGGCAGACAGAAGAAAGACCTCAAGAGGAGGCAAATAAATCGATAATCGTGAAATCAATTGAGAATAATCTGCAGAGGCAGACAGAAGAAAGACCTCAAGAGGAGGCAAATAAATCGATAATCGTGAAATCAATTGAGAATAATCTGCAAGAGCAGACAGAAGAAAGACCTCAAGAGGAGGCAAATAAATCGATAATCGTGAAATCAATTGAGAATAATCTGCAGAGGCAGACAGAAGAAAGACCTCAAGAGGAGGCAAATAAATCGATAATGGTGGAATCGATAAAGAATAATCTGCAAGAGCAGACAGATGAAAGTCCTCAGGAGGAGGCAAATAAATCGATAATGGTGGAATCGATAAAGAATAATCTGCAAGAGCAGACAGATGAAAGTCCTCAGGAGGAGGCAAATAAATCGATAATGGTGGAATCGATAAAGAATAATCTGCAAGAGCAGACAGATGAAAGTCCTCAGGAGGAGGCAAATAAATCGATAATGGTGGAATCGATAAAGAATAATCTGCAAGAGCAGACAGATGAAAGTCCTCAGGAGGAGGCAAATAAATCGATAATGGTGGAATCGATAAAGAATAATCAGAGATTGCATGAGGCCGAGAACAACTTTCAAAAAAGTATTTTTAATTTCGATCAAACTTTTATGTAGAAGTACTCTGGGGACGAGAATTCCATCAATCCTGGTCCCAGGTCGCAGAACCGGCTTTTAGTGATTTTCCGGTTCCAAAGCCGGAATCGACGTAACTTTGTTCAAAATGTAGCTACAAAGCCGTTCTTGGGCTCAAAATGTTCGTAAAAATATGCTCTACATTTTCTATGTTAGCACATTTACTTCAAAGAGTGAACTGCGAACGGTAAAATTGAAAATCCAATGATTATTTTTTGAAAATCTTTTAAATCTTTTTTTGATTAGAGATTGCGCAGAATTTGAAAGCAGAATATTAAAGAGCAAATCAATATTAGTCATATAAAAATATAAAAATGGTAAGAAAGGTGTGTTCACAGACCCGAAAAATCGGGTTGAATCTCAGAATACTGCGGTTTTTCAGAACAAATATTTCTGAAATCCCAAGTTTCGATTCTAAACTCATTGAAATAGACTTGAAATTGGTGAAAACTATGAAATAATGTATCCCAAAAAGTTTTAGCATCATGTCACAGAAACTGCGAAAACTTTTTAAAAAATTGAATTTTTCGTTGAAGAATTATTAATATTTGATATTTGTTGTATCGTAGAGTGACCCCTACTCACAGACAGTGTGTCGACTGAGCGTCGAGTGTAGTTTGGTCGCGCTCGGGCTATTTATAGCGCCCCTCTCGCTCCCCTCTCGTATGTATCGATTGGCGGCTCCCGCTCTCTCCCCTCTCCCTCTCCCTCTCTCCCCTCTCCCTCGCCCCGCCCCTTCCTCTCGTCAGTGGAGTCTCACGGTTAGCTAGAGACTGGTGACTTCTCTCTAATTACTATTGATCCCTCTATCTCGTTATTGTCGTGGATAAACCTATACCACGCAGCCATTGTATTCGGGTACAAGACAGGGACACAACAATATTTTAAAAAAATTGTTCGGAAAACGATTAGAAAAGTCAAATAGATTTACTCCTATATAGAATGATCATTTGCAGAAGGAATATTTACTTCTACTTATACCTCATTCGTGATGTATTTTCATAGTACTTGATAATTTTTAAAGAATCTTTTTTTCCTTAAAATTCAGGAGGGGACATTTTGAATTTAAACAACAACAAAAATCGATCAATACACTTTTCCCGAATCAGCCACGTTCCTTTAAAAAATTATGCCACTCATATTATGAGATTTATTAATTATATGAGAGGAATCGCGAGAAAATCGACCATTTGAGGGGGGTATGCGGAACTAGAAAATTTTTGTTTCCGATTTCCCTGTAAAAAGAGTCCAAGGTACTTCCAATTCTGCTCTATTTGATAGCGTTTCCCGTTTTTCGAGACGGGCCATATTTTTCGAGTACGCGAGTACCAAAATGACGGTCCTTCGAGTTTTGCTCCCGAGTGTGCTTGGGTAGATATTTAATAACTCGCTTTAAAATTGAGATACGGAGTTCTAATTTTTTGTGATAGATAGAGAAATGGATTCTCCACATTATTAAAATTTTTACGTGATTTTTCAACATATTTTATTTTTACAGTATTTTACGACGCAAAAATTGCAGCAAAAGGTGCAATCGTTAATATCCCTATTTCTCTCTATGCACATTTTGTAGTACCTATATATGTTCAATTTATATCAACTTTTGAGCCAAATCGGTAGATGCGAACAAAATCGGCGCTCGCTTAAGAGAGGTCTCACCAGAGATTGCAGGTGGGTCGGAACAATTTTAAAAAAAGTATGCTTGATATCAACCAAACTTTTATATTGGACTACTATGGAAAGACGAATTTGATATATCCCGGTCCGGGGTTTCGAAACCGGCTTTTAGGAGATTGCCGGTTCCAAAACCGGAATCGTCATAACTCGGTTCAACTTTGAGCTAGAGAGTCGCTCAGCAGCTCAACAAATGCAGAAAAATTATATTAATAACTTTTGTGTTGAAACTCAAGGTGAGAATTAATCAGGAAAAAAGATAAAATTGAAAATGCGATTTCTCAAACAGAAAAAAATGTGGAAAGGTTCTAAGATTCGCGAACTCCATGCAGTCTTGCGCTGATTCTTAAAGAGCTTCGAAAATAGTATAATAAAAAAAATTAAAAAGAACTAAAAATGGGTACATCTCAAACTGAAAAATGGGTTTGAACTTTGCAAAATGGGAAAAAACGGCAGAGTTTTTAAGATTTTCAAAATTTCATTATTCCATTCGCTTGCTATATTGTATTTTTAATCTGTACATTTTGTTTTTCATTACAATTGCAAGTCACAACACCTTCGAGAATGATTTCAAAATCATCCCCCCCGGAAGATAAACGAAAACCCCTCTTCTTCCTATTTTCTTTTTCGTTCTCTTTCCCTAGACCCTAGAGGTTGTTTTTCGCTAGTGCCCGCGGTTCCGTCATTCGTGTCCTTTTCGCCACAACAAACTGGCCGTCTGCATCGGGAAAGAAGGACGGGGAAAAGATGAGGGGTGGGGAAGGGGAGAGGGAGTGCGGACATGGATGCATGTTAGACTGAAATTGTTTTTGAAGGTTAAAATTGTAAAACAGTTCACTTGCTATATTCTTTCTGCGTATTATTTTAAGTATTGTTATCTATTGAGGATAGTGCGATGCTGATTTTTTAACATTTTATTGGGTTTAAATGAAGATACAAATAGGATTATAGTACGATAGCACACAACAAATGGAAGCATAGAACTGAGGAAATCATTCGAAATCACGTGAACCTTCGGGGATTTCAGAGTACAGTGGGTTTTTCACATCGCTGAAGAACTCATTCATATGGGGGTGAAGGAATTCATGCAATTCTTCGTCAGTCATGAATAGATCCTCTTCCGACGGTTCCACTTCTTCCATAATGTTACTCTCGTCGTACTCTTCGAACAGAGCACGTGTGAATCGAGTCCTCGGTTTCTTCGAAGTGAGAGCGGCTATGAGAGACTTGATCTGTTCGTTGGTCATCCATTTCTTGGGTGGAATCGTCTTCTCAACCTTCATCAATCTCTCAGCCTCGTCAGCTTTGAGATGCGTGTTCGTCTTGGCCTTTTCCTCGAAGAGAACAGTGATGAATTTCTTCGTTTCCGGTGGATACCGCCCGGTCTTCTTGGCGGACTTGATTGCATTTCCCTCAGGGGTTGGAACGTCGGTGCGACTTTGCATTGCCATGACCATGTCAGAAAGTGGGGCGAGTGAAGGGCGTTTTATTTCCTCGACGTATCTCGAGAAGAGATCAAACGCCTTGTCCATCAAAGTGACCCCCTCTGGCTTGATTTTGTGTTTTCCACTCTCGATGTGATTGATCAAGTTGGAATAACGGATGAACGACGATCCACAATCTTTACAGTAGAAAAGGGATGGTTTGGGTGCAGCAGCATTCATTCGAGAGGGAACTCCAGTCACAATCTCATCGTCCTCATCATTCGGCTCTTGATCGAGCATCGGGTTTCTCTCGGTCGGAAGGAGCCAAAAGTACGGATCCTCCCATTCTTTAGGAGGCTTCGTGTGGGAGTCTTGAATCTTCTTACGATCCTGACGATCCACATCGGTAGAGGCCAGTCGTCCACCCAGCAATTTTACTTTCTTATTCTTCACCTTCTTCTCCGCAAATATGAGCCGTCCTCGAGAAGGATTCAATTTCTTCCCATCGATGACGATCCCTTCTCCGATCCCGAAGAATCTCCAAGCTCGGATATTTTCTCCATGGACTTCGAAATACCCTAGTTCAGAGACCATTGGAATCTTCGTTGTCGATCTCATCTCCTCAATCACTGTCGCGACTTTGACTGACACTCCTCTCAGCAGCTTTCCTGAGTTGATTGCCTCGAACATCTCCTCGGCGGTGACGACGTTGTGTTGGGCGTCTTTGAAGGAGCGCATCTTCCTCTTCACATTGGCCGCAATCCGATCACTCGCCGCCTTTCCGGCCTGGGCTTCCAAGAAGCTCCAGGAGATGATCTTCACCTTGCTTCTCTTGGCGATGTCGGGGATGGATCCGATGATGGCCGAGGAGTGGTAGTAGGCTGAAATTAGTAAAATAGCCATATTTATTTGCTGAATAATTAAACCGTTGAAAAGTGAAAAATGTATGGCTCACCCGCATTATCAGTGCGGATATGGACGCCTTTAATGCCCATCGTGTGTAGATCAGTGAGAAGATCGACGAGAATCTCGGCTACAACCGTGCTGTTATAAAATAGTGAATTTTTCGTTTTTTTTGGTTGTTTTAAGAGTCAAATAGTTGTGTCCACGCCATGATCGTAAACAAGATAATTAAATAATGTGAATATTAGTTTGCAGAGACACAAATGATATCATCATAAAAAAATACTTAGTAGGAAATCACCTGCTCAGTCTCTTTCATTATGTGCACAAACGACTGCGTGACGGATTTGCCGCTGATTTTGGCCGAAACGTGAGAGATATGCCAGCTGAACGAAATTAACGCACTGTACATATTCACAACAAAAGAATTACCTTTCTCCAGATTTTCCGAAGTACTGGCTCTGAGTTTCTCTGTATCGTTCCGGATCCCATCGTTGAGCGTAGTCAAGAATGATCATTGCTACAATTCCGAATATTTCTAGACATCAATTGGGAAAGCAACCTTCATCCTCCTTGCGATTGTCCATTATCCTCTCCTTATCCATGGATGCATACTCCGAACGAACAAGGTGAGCTTTCAACTCGTGCAGACTTGTTGCACGCAGTTCGAATTCGTGTGCGTACGCCTCCATCTTCCTCTTCTCGTCAACACTCAGCTTCTTTTCACTTCCGACATCGCAAATCAGAGTCCTCAGTTCGCTGTAATTTAAATTGGGGCCCAGAATTCGACATTCCAACTCACTCTATAGTGTGTTCGATGTTCTTGCACTCCGTACATCTCTGCTTGTGCTCATGTCCCTTATGCTCCATCTTGAAGTGAGCATTGTTCGGATCGCTCAGAGCCCAGAACATGCAATGGTCCGAAATGCGGCTCTCCTTCTTCAAGTGTTTACAAAAGTTGCCCTTGAGATAGCTTCGCATCACGTCAATTCCTCTCTTGAAGTGAGGAGCATCGACAGACTTCAGTCGTCCCATAGTCACGAAGTCATCAATCATTCGCCCCATCTCGATCAATCCCTGAATTGTTATTTTTCTCTAATTTGACATGTATGGCTTACGTTCGTTGCTCTAGCGTGATAGTAGTCAACACAAGTAAGCGAATGTGTTTGCTTCATGGGAAGATTTGAGAGGATTTTATAGGCAGTTGTCCTCTTGAGCAACAGTTTCTCGAGACCGGCCTCTTTCATGTACCTGCGACAATTTTTTTTCGAGAATAGTCAGTCATCACACTCACTCTTCGTACAACCTTATCGTCTCATAGATCCTTGCCTGCGGGACTGTCGGAGACATGTGAAGAATGTTCCCGTGGCTGTCCTTCACTGTCGCATCACCGAATGGAAGGCTAATCATGATATGAGGGCTGAAATGCAAAGCCATAGCCTTTGAAAGTGAACAAATGGAATTACCTAGTGATAAAGCTGATAAAATATTCCAGCTTTACGGGATCATATCGTTCTTTCGTGTTGTCTCCAAGAACGAATGAATCCTGGTCGATGGCCATCTTCCTAGCCTCATTCCATGTCCTGTCCGATAGACCGGGGATATGCTGCAGCATAGTGTGGTAGTCGATGTCATTGGCGTAGAGAGATAGCAGCCAAACTCGTTCCAGTCGGTTGGTAGCCATGTTGTAATGCTCCGCCGCGATCTTCAGAAGACTCTGTACCAATTCGCTGTCATCGATGGATGGTACGCGATCTCCCATATCTGCCTTCACTTTCATCCACAATTCCGCTCTCTCCGGCGCAGTCTGAGCGATCGTTTCGATCATAATCTTGAGCAGAAGATAAACGCCGGTCCCTTTGTAGTTCTTTCCCCGAGGGGAGAGCTTCGAATATGGTTTGTTGCAGCGCACTCTCGAAACACCGGCAGCTTTGGCGAATTGGTGGAGAGCAGTCTCGACGGCATTCCAAGAGGTCGGCTGCCAGAGATGGTCGTCGGCATCGCAGACATCGGTATCAGATTCCTCATCAGGCACCTGAAAATACGTAACTGTAGGTGTTATATTTAAGTGATTTTGGCTTACTTCTCTATCAGAATCGTCCAGTTCCATCGATACATCCGGTTCATCAAGTGGCGCAGCGCCCTCTCTTTCCTGTTCCATTTTGTTTAATTGTTGCTGGTGTCTCTTGCAGAGCGCTGAAATATTGTTCTGTTACTCTGAATCAATAATTTGATTTATTTGACTAGAATTTTAAATCACTAGAAAAATGTAATCCAAGTAAATTACATTCTATTCAATTATTTTATCAGAATCATGCTCAGTATGGGGCATGCTCATCTCTTCTGGTGTTGTATTCCTTTGCTGATATTGCAAAGGAATACAAGGCAAGAAGAGCGTTGAGCATAATCTATCCAAGTAAGGAAACATAATATTGCCCAATATGAAAGTTCAAGAACTAACGCGTTCCGGGAAGTAAAAGAACTTTGTTGTTCTCCAGAAAGGCCTGCGACTGCTGGTAGGTAACATGAGGTGCAGTTGATTTAGCAATATGCCCGGTTTCCGGAAATCCGCACAAAACTTCTTTTGTATTCTTCTTGCGCTTGATGTGACTCGTAGATCCATCGAAAAAACATCTCGAGAGTTCATTTAGATGGTTGGTGCAAATCTTCTCTCCCTTCCACTCAGATAAGTCACTGTCTGTTTTTAGAAATGTTCCTTGGAAGCGAGAGAGAATCAGAGCGAATTCATTAGGCGAGCCGTACAATTCTCCTTCTTTATTGTTCGCGTAGGAGATGAGACTAAACAGAAAGGAAATTTGCGGGAAAACATGACAGTGAGACTTACTCAGTTCGTTCTCCCGAACACGAAGCTCGACTTCTTGAATGAGTCAGCCGTTCTCCCTCTTCCAGCGGAGAGAAACGGGGAGTTGCAAAGTAACAATCTCGTACTCTTTTCGCATCGGTTGAAGAGGACTGTATTTAAATTTATTTGTCTTATAACTAAAGTTTACTCACTTTCGCAGGTGTTGCTCCGTTGTAATGAAGCAACAAATAGAGAACGAAGACAAGTATGAATAGTTTGGATCGAAAGAACATTCTGAAAAAAATAACTTTGAAACTTTATATTCGTGAAAAAAGCAAGCAAACAACGAAGGGCACAGATAACTTCAATCTGAGTATACTCTATCCGCACTCCCTCTCCCCTTCCCCACCCCTCATCTTTTCCCCGTCCTTCTTTCCCGATGCAGACGGCCAGTTTGTTGTGGCGAAAAGGACACGAATGACGGAACCGCGGGCACTAGCGAAAAACAACCTCTAGGGTCTAGGGAAAGAGAACGAAAAAGAAAATAGGAAGAAGCGGGGTTTTCGTTTTTCTTCCGGGGGATGATTTTGAAATCATTCTCGAAGGTGTTGTGACTTGCAATTGTAATGAAAATCAAAATGTAGACAGATTAAAAATACAATATAGCAAGCGAATGGAATAATGAAATTTTGAAAATCTTAAAAACTCTGCCGTTTTTTCCCATTTTGCAAAGTTCAAACCCATTTTTCAGTTTGAGATGTACCCATTTTTAGTTCTTTTTAATTTTTTTTATTATACTATTTTCGAAGCTCTTTAAGAATCAGCGCAAGACTGCATGGAGTTCGCGAATCTTAGAACCTTTCCACATTTTTTTCTGTTTGAGAAATCGCATTTTCAATTTTATCTTTTTTCCTGATTAATTCACGCCTTGAGTTTCAACACAAAAGTTATTAATATAATTTTTCTGCATTTTTTGAGCTGCTGAGCGACTCCCTAGCTCAAAGTTGAACCGAGTTATGACGATTCCGGTTTTGGAACCGGCAATCTCCTAAAAGCCGGTTTCGCAACCCCGGACCGGGATATATCAAATTCGTCTTTCCATAGTAGTCCAATATAAAAGTTTGGTTGATATCAAGCATACTTTCTTGAAAATTGTTCCGCGATGGCCCATTTTACATACGATCTCTCGTGATACCTCTCTTAAGTACGTTTCAAAAAAACCGAATTTTCAAACCAATAGTCTACAATATTTCAAAATAGATCATTTGCGGTCATAATTGATTAAAACATTCCAAAAATATTTTTGAAGCTTTAAGTAGGACAATACTAAGCGATTTGGCAAAGAAAAATTGATTTTCCGGAAATTGGAATCGAAATTTTTCGAATCAATAAATCCCGCGTCCCGGAAGTAGGACATGTGCCGTATTAAATTTAAATGAGAGCATATATTGGTAGGACATGGATAAACTTGCTAGACAAAATCGGCGCAGGTAGAAATTGAGTTATTTCATTTGGCAGTTTCTCGAAAAGTGTTCATCAGATCACATATCCATTCACGAGCTGAACACAATCTGAAGTGCCAGCAGTATTGTACCATTTGTGCTGAACAACTTTGCTTTTTAGAGCTAGTGGATATCTTTTCATAGAAAGACGCCAGAGCCTCAGGAAAAGTGCGTTGAATGACGGGTGCGCGCGCTCTAACACCCCTCGCACTCTCTCGCCTAGTTCACCCCATTTTTGTTGAAAATGGGTAATATTGGTAAAAATAAGTTTTTCTATTCGTCTGCAAGCTAAGTGACCTTAGAAATAGCAGGAAAAAAAATATTTCTCTAAATTGGACCCGAACGAGACGAGAGAGTGCGTGGAAATGAGAGAGTGCGAGGGGTGTTAGAGCGCGCGCACCCGTCATTCAACGCACTTTTCCTGAGGCTCTGGCGTCTTTCTATGGAAAGATATCCACTAGCTCTAAAAAGCAAAGTTGTTCAGCACAGATGGTACAATACTGCTGGCACTTCAGATTGTGTTCAGCTCGTGAATGGATATGTGATCTGATGAACACTTTTCGAGAAACTGCCAAATGAAATAACTCAATTTCTACCTGCGCCGATTTTGTCTAGCAAGTTTATCCATGTCCTACCAATATATGCTCTCATTTAAATTTAATACGGCACATGTCCTACTTCCGGGACGCGAGATTTATTGATTCGAAAAATTTCGATCCCAATTTCCGGAAAATCAATTTTTATTTGCCAAATCGCTTTGTATTGTCCTACTTAAAGCTTCAAAAATGTTTTTGGAATGTTTAAATCAATTATGACCGCAAATGATCTATTTTGAAATATTGTAGACTATTGGTTTGAAAATTCGGTTTTTTTGAAACGTACTTAAGCGAGCGCCGATTTTGTTCGCATCTACCGATTTGGCTGAAAAGTTGATATAAATTGAACATATATAGGTACTACAAAATGTGCATAGAGAGAAATAGGGATATTAACGATTGCACCTTTTGCTGCAATTTTTGCGTCGTAAAATACTGCAAAAATAAAATATGTTGAAAAATCACGTAAAAATTTTAATAATGTGGAGAATCCATTTCTCTATCTATCACAAAAAATTAGAACTCCGTATCTCAATTTTAAAGCGAGTTATTAAATATCTACCCAAGCACACTCGGGTGCAAAACTCGAAGGACCGTCATTTTGGTACTCGCGTACTCGAAAAATAAGGCCTATCTCGAAAAACGGGAAACGCTATCAAATAGAGCAGAATTGGAAGTACCTTGTACTCTTTTTACAGGGAAATCGGAAACAAAAATTTTCTAGTTCCTCGCTCTGGTCGATTCTCTCGCGATTCGTCTCATATTTTTATCGTCAAAAATATCGATTTTTAAAAAGTTTTCGCAGTTTCTGTGACATGATGCTAAAACTTTTTGGGATACATCATTTCATGGTTTTCACCAATTTAAAGTCTATTTCAATGAGTTTGGAATCGAAACTTGGGATTTCAGAAATATTTGTTTTGAAAAATAGCAGTATTCTGAGATTCAACCCGATTTTTCGGGTCTGTGAACGCACCTTTCTTACCATTTTTATATTTTTATATGACTAATATTGATTTGCTCTTTAATATTCTGCTTTCAAATTCTGCGCAATCTCTAATCAAAAAAAAAGATTTAAAAGATTTTCAAAAATAATCATTGGATTTTCAATTTTACCTTTCGCAGTTCACTCTTTGAAGTAAATGTGCTAACAAAGAAAATGTAGAGCATATTTTTACGAACATTTTGAGCCTAAGAACGGCTTTGTAGCTACATTTTGAACAAAGTTACGTCTATTCCGGCTTTGGAACCGGAAAATCACTAAAAGCCTTTCTGCGACTGCGACCTGGGACAAGGATTGATGGAATTATCGTCCCCAGAGTACTTCTACATAAAAGTTTGATAGAAATTAAAAATACTTTTTTGAAAGTTGTTCCCCGAAGGGGGTACAATCCTGCAATCTCTCGTGATATCTGTCATAAACGGACAATATTTAAACAAAACGTGAGTCAATTCGGAATAGATTCGCTTTTCGCAAACTGATCATGCAAAGTGATGAAACACAAAATCTTCAGAATAAAGAAAACAATTCTACTGCAGAATCAGAAGAATAAGTATAAAACATACGGGCGCGCATTGGCTCTGTTGACGAAGAGAGTGTTGAACAGCGATCGGAATCTGAACATGAGCGATATTCAAACGTGAATAAATTCATTTTACAGACAAATATTAATTAGTTTTCGTACTCTTTTCAGTCCCCACTAATGTTGACTCATTTTGTGAAGTTCTACAGAGAGAATATCAAAAACATGAACAATATGTAAAGTAAAGTTTAAGTAAAGAAGATAATTTTAAAATAAATTAAATATAAATAAATAATATAAATGGTACTGACGGTGTGCTCTCACTCATCATCGCAATCACTCTCTTCTGATGCTCAACCAAATCGTAGCTGTCGTCGTACACCTACAATATACTAAATAATATTATTTAATTACTTTTTAAAACAAAATTATTTAAACAAATCAATCGACCTCTCATTGTAAAGTGTTGATACGAAAACACCCAGACGATCAACTTCAGTTGGCCCACGGGATTTTGAAATGAGCATTTCGAAACCGTAAAATATCTGGATCGTTTGTCCGTCGAAGTCACACACTTCCCAATCCACTACTTGCTTCCCATCGACTCCTTCCTTTCTCATCACCATACTCTATCCAGTGGGCGTATAGACGCTCTTCCATTCCCACTCCCTCTATCTATCTCAGATAGATACTCTATCAATCGACCAGCGTCCTCTTCCCTCTGGCATCTCTCCTTTCTTCTTCTCCTCTTCCATTCTCACTCATCTTCTCTTCTCATCCAACCTCACTTCCAATCTCATGTCCCATAAAAGCCCTCCATCCACACTGATCTCCCTCAGTCTCCATCAATCGACTCTTCCCAATATCTCTCCTCCTCCTCCTCCTCTTCTCCCTCTAATCACTATGCCTACTCGATCTACTCGTGACCATATCGACCATCTCGTCGCTGAGGTAATCAAACTAAATTAATTTACGAACAACCATGTCTATTTTACAGTCCTGCAGTGATTTGTTTCAGAAAAAATCCTGCAAATTCCTGGCACATTCTAGAATTTGCAATTCCAATAAATAATCATATCTCTTCAATTCGCAAACTCCCTTATCCACATGCCGGTGTATAGTGTGTGAAATAAAGAGATATCCATTAATTTACCCGAATTTCAACCTCTAGGCAGATTCACGTTTCACGCCCCCTTCATAACCAAGTGATAGGGGTGTCAGAGTAATACGGACAGGAAAATGTGCTAAAATCAAAATCATCATCTCTCAGGAGTTTCCCCATCTCTCATCTGCTCGATTTGTTGGTCGACTCAAGAAGAAAACGGATAAATCGACTCCGTTCGCCCAGATTCTCGCCATGACAACCACACTGAGGAAGGCGAAACGAATGGTTAGTCAACTTATCCTGATAGACCACCAACTTGATCCTAATCTCTAGCCTGCACCACTTTTACAACTCTTCACACAAGATTTATACCACCATTTATGATGCTGATAGGATATCTTTTTATATTCCAAATATCTTCCATCCTCCTCCTTTCAGATGTTCCGTGCCCGCCTCCTTCGTGAGGAGCTCATCAAGGTGTACGATGATTCATCTTCTTCCTCCTCCTCTTCCGATTCCGACTCTGATACTTGCACATACGATCCCGCAGTCGACGGGCCCATCATCCACCCATGTGAGGATTCTGATGATGATGAAGAAGAAGAAGAAGAAGAGGAGAAGAAGGAAGAGAAGACCGAGGTCAAAGAAGAGGTGAGTCTCTATTCATTTCTCCGTCTTATCCCAGTGTAACTCGATGTCTATTGCTCAATCGTGCAGCATCTCTCCTCACCCTCTTCTTCCTTGCAGCAGCTGCAGCCGTCTGCCTGCGACCCTTCCGACCCTTCCGACTCTGACGACTCCCTTCCCTACTCCGACTACGATGGACCCGTCATCGAAGCTTGCGAAGATGACGATCAGAGCGATGGCGAGGATGAGGAGTGCAGCAATAGCGATGAAAGAGAGATCAAAGATCAATCGGAGGAGAATGCCGTGTCTGTCCAGGTAGATAACATAGTCCATTATAACATATTTATAACTAGTTCAATCCTCAAACCGCTCTAATCAACTAAACTCTCGCAGATTGTCGACCCCTTCTTGGATGGTTACGAGACAGACTCGGAGTTTGATGAATCAGATGATGACGTCATCGTGTTTCATATCTCGTCGGGACTCAAACGATCTCTGCCCCGATGCCATTCACTCGAGAATCCCGCAATGAGAGCAAGGGTGTGCTAAGCACCTTAGCACTTAAGCACTAAATCATAACGTCCAACGTGTATAAAAACTACTTCATCTAGCCACATTTCATTGATTGCGCACAATCTCATCCCATGTTCATATAACTCACTTCTAACTTGTTCATAATATCGCGCTTCCATTGTTCATAATAACTAATTGTAAGTTGCAAACTAATGATAATAAAATATCTATTCAATACTCGGTGTGTTTATGTCTCAAAAAATACTCCAACGCTTGTCCGAAAAGGTACAGTCTGCGAAACCCCAAGCCAACATAACCAGCCGGGCCACGGTCAGACGCAACGCAACCCTTCCCATCGGGGGGGGGGGGTGATGAAATTTCATTATTAATTAATTAATTAATTAACATCCATTTCATTAATGATGTTAATTAATTAATTAATTAATGAAATCTTAATTTACTGATGCTGATTTCAATAGTACCACTCCGAAGTTCCTAGGATGACTCACGACTGAGTTATGACCCGTTGCCGGAATGTCACCCCCCCCCTTCCCATCCCTATCTACCGTTCCCCTCTCTCTCCCTCCTTCTCACCTGTTCGTGTGCGTAGTACACATGAGTGGTGTCCATGAGGAAGAGGGCATAGAGATATCGAACAAAGTCGACGTGAGTGAGCACTCCAGTCACTGCGGCACGCAGACGATCGCTATGAGAGATCTGATAGAGGGTATGGTGTTAGACAGAGAGTACAGTATCCAGGGGTACTGTAGCTAATCGAGTAATACTGCACATCATCACCAAGCATCTCTGCATGTTGACAAATTGGAGGCATTATCAATATTGTTGAAACCCTTCGAATTTATCCCCTTGTCCTCTCACTCACCACATATCTCTGCAGTTGCTTTCTTCTCGTGGGATCTCTGAATGTTTGCTGCACGAATCCTTGCAGCACACGCTCACACAGAGAGTGCAGAGGGAACACCTGATGAGTAGACAATTAGTTAGTACCCGATTTAGATTTAGAACTCCATCTACGACTTTAAACGCGAGTAATCCAGGCTGTGACTGTATAGACAAAACTTCACGTATTCTTGCTGATTATCCGTTAAAAAATTCAAAGACTGGTGTCATATGTAAGTTTCAGTTGATATTCAAAGGGGAATTTTAATCTTATGAGGAATTTTTTATTTTATGAGGAATTTTTTAGACTACGCCAATCCCTTGCCTATCTCTCATTTCCTCCCTCCACTCACTCGATTCTCCACTCTCGTCAGAATGAATCCATTGGGATTGCGGAACTCGTAGATGTAGTGGTCCATCTGACCCATCGCCTGCAATTAGCAAGAGATAATACAGTGAAACAAGTGGTAACATATTACATTTATAAAATGATACGAACACACAAAAAGTCAAAATGGTACTTCCTGTGTTTACCAAAGCGAGAGAGCGGGCAAAAGTGAGAGGGTCGCGTACGAGCCTGTGTGGTAAACAACGGAAGTTCGTCATTTGACTTTTTGGTGTGATCGAATCATTTTATAAATGTAATAACAAACCAACGTATTATTCGTCGTATATCGCAATGGTTACTCATTAGCCTATCTCCACTCTTGCCATTCTTCAATCTAGCCCATTCCATCAATCAGTCAATCAATTTAAAGTCCAAAAATTTTGATTGACTTGTCGCAGCATGTAATATCACGGAGAAATATTTCCGTCATTTATCTCCTCACCTCATAATCAATCCATCTCACATACGTCGATCCCGATGCCGTCGTCGTCCAATCCATTGGAGTCTGCGGAGATTTATTTATTTATTATAGTTATAAAATCACAGTTCTTGATTTTCACCAACCATCAGAGTGTTCCTTATCGCAGGAGAGGCCGACTCGAGAGGGGGAGGACGCTCCTGCAAGAAGTATTCAATAGTGTACCTTCATTATAGTTTTTTTGTACTTTTCGCATCCAATTTGTGAATGTACATATGAAATCAAAACAATCGAATGAAAAATTATCAGCTTGTAAATTATTTCCTCTAGAAAAAAATAATTGTTCATTGTAACTCACTGTTTGTTCGATAATTTCGAAATTTTCGTCAAAATATAATTCCAACTTACTCGTCTCTTCCAATGGAAAGTCTCCCTCTCCGTGCTCATTCCCATCACCCACAGCTCATTCTGCAAATTAAGTATGAATTACAATTAAATTATAAATAATTATTCTCAGCTCTCCAAATCAAAGCCATTGTGAATTACACCTACTCGACGTTTGAAAAAAATACATAAATTCACCGTACTCTCCCCCCTTCCCCCACCGCAATCCTTCAACTACCGTACTCTCAGCCCCTCTACCGTACCCTTCTGTTGCCGTCCGGTTGCATCATGCGATAGTTGGTGATGTGCACGTAGATCTCGTATGGATTCAGCGGATTGAGACGGATCCTTAAGATAGGAAATCAATATGATAGATCATACATTTTCGCCCGGCCCAGATCTCTCATTTTCACACAGTCTCTCGCCTAGCATAAACACGTCAGATATTTCATAAACACGTCAGATTTCAATCGGAAGTTCGATAAAACAGGTCAGATAGGGGACAGCTCTTACTAAACTCGACATTCTGCGTATTCCTAGATGGGTCTCGAGTCTCTAAACTGCCTGGTTCAAAAAAGTGTAAACCCAGAATCTTGGCCAACGAAATTGTATGTGATAGATTATTACGTATTCAAACAACTAAATCCATCATGGTATCTGATACGTTAGCTAGAGCAACCCCCGCACTTAATCGGTTGGACAAAAAGAGGGCGCGATGAGGCACTAAATTACATTTCAGCATTTTGAAGGAAATGGCGCCGTGGCATTTCAAAAGTAATGTCAATCAATAATCTTCGTTTTCCTTTTTTTCATTACTCTCACCTGTAAGTATCTCCAGGATCAACAGCAGGAGAAGTTCCAGCTACAATCGGCGCAATTGGCTCATCACGATACGCACCACTGAAATATGAAAAGAATTGAGGGATCGAAGGAAAAAAAGACAAGTTCAATCAATGTAAGTAAAAAAATACTTGAAGAATCGCACTCATCCCTCGTATGTTTTCATCAGACTATTAAGTTCGGAATTATCATCGACTATATTCCTACAAATTAAATGAATGCAATAACCCACGTTCTGATATCGAACCACGTCCAGTTCTCGAGTACTCCTTGGAATGGCTGCACACCCATCAGAATTCGATTCTCTGCAAGAAGAGTACTGTATGATTATCGATCGACTCGTGCCAAAACTCGCGCCGAAAGAACCAGTGACGCTAATTAAATTTGTGCAAAGCGAATCCGCCGTGATCCGTAATGCTACAGTAACCCCATTTCGTGACCAACCTAGTCTCATGATGGCCGATTCGTACACATCTCCAGGGCCCATCGGACGACGTGTTGACGGCAGATTACTGTAATTATGAAATCAATTAGACTTTTCGTACTTGTGAAATTACTGTCATATTATTGTAAATCAATGTTACAAAACGACGGATCCTCGAAAGAAATAACAAAACATTTTTAAAAAAGGAAGTGAGCACAATTTCGCATTCGCATCATATTAAAATCTTACTCCAAGAAGAAATGTCGGATCGTTGAGACGCAATTGGAATTGGAAGTATTTCTCATTTGTCTCTGCTGCTGAAATAAAATCACTGCTAGTCTTAGTCTACGAAACAATTATCGATTAGTGTCGATACAAGTGACTGCACATTCGGCAATCGATGTAATTTGCATCGTAATATAATTAAGTACTCCAACACTAGAAGGATAAAAGCGTGTTACGTACCTGTCTTCCAATCATATGGGCGGGGATCATCATTGCTGGAGTAGAGACATTGAAGTTGTCATTCGACGGAATCTAAAGATAACCACACATTGCATCATTCAACAAAGAATTGAGATCAAACTACTTCCCCACCCTCCTGCTCCCCTCGTTTCTCTTCCCATTCAACTCACTCTGCAAGTGGCTGCTTCTATGATATCTTTGACGGAGTAGAAAAGAGCACAGGCAGGATCAGCCAGCAATTGGAGAACTGTCTGCAATTAGGGAATTGACTCAAGGGCAAAATGAGATTGAGGCATCTATGGTTAGAACATCTACTACATTCAGCCATGATTCACTAGATATATTTCCCACATCGTCAAGCTTGAGGATACACGTCCATTCCCTCCATCGCCTATTTCGAACAATCAGACTTGCATAAATTCATATGCATGTGTGACACTCCCTTGTTCCTCATTCTCTCTTCATCTCCATCCATCTGCTCTCTTCTCTCACCTTTCCATCATCCACCAAATACGTCGATCTTCCCATCATTGCCTTCGATCGATTCGGTCGCATCTGCATTTGGCAACCATTTAGTTTCCGACAGTCACATTACGAAATCCATATACCGTAATCCACCAAATTCCAGTTGGGACCAAACACACAAATGTCTCACCCCTAGATGCAATCCGACGGGACTTCCATTCAGAAGCATCGTCACACACGATTCTTCAATCTTTCTGAACGTCCCATCGCCCATTGAGCCAATGAGAAGGAAGCCGTTACTGGAAAAGGGGAGAAATCGATAATGAGACGGATACTGTAGTAGAGATAGATACAGTATCTCCACGCGATCTATACGAGATAAGGGGGGGGGGCAAACTCACGATGTAGTATAGAGAACGCAGCGCTTCGACAGTATGAGACCCTGCAAAAGATCAAAATTAGAAAGAAATCGACAAAAAGATAAATAGTCAAGGTTACGGTACACAACCATATCTCAACATTACTCACCACACACTGCGGGGACACCTTGATCTTGTGGGTCCTGATGATCATCTGTAGGCGAACACTGCAAGAAGAATACTGTAGGCATTTATTGATTAAATAATATGGATTAATTACGTCTCTTTCTAGGGATTTGCAAACAATGGTCACGATTATTGATTATTAAAACGAGCCATAGCCTAATATTAGTGAATTTTATGTTATATTTATCAATGTAATCTTCTTGACTCACTTGAATACAACCAGCTCCGTCCCTGACGCATTCACCCACAGCAGAATATCCTCTGAGGGAGAGATGAACGAGAATGCATCCGTCTGTCCGCTGTTCAGATACTGTAATTGCAATATTGATTTATGCAAATTTAATAACACATTAAATAATGCCATAAAGGAATTCGTCGTATCGTGGTCCGAGTTCACAATGCACATTTTGAAAAAAAAGTGTATAAATGTGAACATAATCGATTAAATTGAATTTGCTTTAAATTCCGACTTTACATATTTCACTTCATGTCTCTGTCCTGGACAGACTGTAAATGTCCAGAGTCTGATAAATAGTATTCTTTCTCTCATCCACTACCAAATGTGATAGATATAAGACAGGAATCGCGAGAGACCCGAGCTTGCCCGGGACATAGAAATTTATGATTTTTGAATTGGCTGAAAACATAGCACAAGGTACTACAAACCTCCCTCTATCGAATAGCGTTTTCAGAATTTTTTTTTTAAATTCGTTTTTGCGTGAAACTCAAATCAACCTGGTGAGTCGGGGACATTTTCGAGAAATAGCAAAGTTTGAAAAATCATAAATATCTTCAAAGTGAAGATAGAAATCCGCGGTTTGGTGCGTTAGATAGATAAATCACTCGGCTTGTTTACCAACCACTTGGCGTCATTCCTGGATGATCCGCCGATGCGGGGTGGTCGCTTTTGCAAAACTTGAGCTAACTTTCTTAAAAGTCAAAAGTAATGGTTCACTCCAATAGATGTTCTGGTGAACATTGTTGGTACTAACTATATTGTAAAAATGAGCGGAATCGGGCCATGCATTCTAAAGATACTTGCGATTACGTCAAGTCGGTCAAAAAAAATTAATGGCCGAGAACATCAATTCTGGCACATTTGTGGCAAAAACTATCGCAAACTGTTCAAAAACAATATTTATGTTCTTTGTAGCATTTTTCATTCATTGAGTTTTCGAGTAGAAAATTTGGAAAAAAACAGTGTCGATTTTTGGATTTGCTATTTTTCGATTATTTTGAAGTCTATATGTTTCATATTAGGTTTCATATTATTAGTTATGAACGCTGGTGCAAGATGTTTCTGTAATTCCTTTAGCAAATATATTTTGACCACTGAATCTACACCTAAAATGCTAAATTTGTCTTCCACTATTAAATCAGGTTCGATTCCTTCTCTCTCGCCTGGGTTCGGACCCCGAGCTGGGCAGAAATCTTTTGCCAGTACTCCTCTGATTCATCTCCAGGATTTGTGGGCAGAATTCACGTGATTTCGATAACACAGAAGCTTTGCAAAAGATTTCTGCCCAGCTCGGGTCCGAACCCAGGCGAGAGAGCGTGGGGAATTGAGAGAGTGCTAGAGAAGCTAGAGCACGCGCTTTTCGCACCATAATCGATTTTCTAGGCTCTATAACTCTTTTCTACGAACAGATAGCCGTTCACTTTCAAAAAGGAAAATGGTCTACCTATAATGAGGAATTCCAAGATGAATTATGGAAGGAATTGAACCTGTTATATTAGTGGAAGACAAATTTCGCATTTTAGTGTAGATTCAGTGGGCAAATTATATTTGCTGAAGGAATTACAGAAACATCTTGCACCAGCGTTCATAACTAATAATATGAAACGTAATAAGAAACATATCGACTTCAAAATAATCGAAAAATAGCAAATCCAAAAATCGACGCTCATTATTTTTCAATTTTTTTACTCGAAAAATCAATGAATAAAAAATGCTGCTACAAAGAACATAAATATTGTTTTTGAACAGTTTGCGATAGTTTTTGCCACAAATGTGCCAGAATTGATGTTCTCGGCCATTAATTTTTTTTGACCGACTTGACGTAATCGCAAGTATCTTTAGAATGCATGGCCCGATTCCGCTCATTTTTACAATATAGTTAGTACCAACAATGTTCACCAGAACATCTCTTAGAGTGAACCATTACTTTTGACTTTTAAGAAAGTTAGCTCAACTTTTGCAAAAGCGACCACCCCGCATTGGTGCATCATCCAGGAATGACGCCCAGTGGTTGGTAAACAAGCCGAGTGATTTATCTATCTAACACACCAAACAGTGGATTGCTATCTTCACTTTGAAAATATTTATGATTTTTCAAACTTTGATATTTCTCGAAAAGTTCCCGACTCACCAGGTTCATTTGTGTTTCACGCGAAAACGAATTTTTTTAAAAAAAATTCTGAAAACGCTACTCGATAGAGGAAGGTTGATAGTACCTTGTGTTAAAGTTTCAGCCAATTTAAAAATCATAAATTTCTATGTCCCGAGCAAGCTCGGGTCTCTCGCGATTCCTGTCATAAATTCATCAACATTCGTCCAAAATAATAAAAACATTCCGCGTCTAAAAAACAGATATGGCTGCGAGAGAGCAGGACAAAAGCTAGAGGCATGCATATGTATAGAAAGAGAGTACATCACGAGTAGTCCATTTCATGAAGGTATCATTTTAAATTTGTAATATTCATCATTCATTGCATAAATGACGGTTTCTCACTCAAAACAACCTCTCTCGATGATCTCCCTGGAGAATTTATTGCCCAGGTCTTCATTTTTAAAAGTTATTTGTCATTTCACGCTCTTTTTTCTCCATAATTCCATTCCTCATTTTGACTGTTTTCTCGAAACTTTTTTTTTCTTGAGAGTTTGCGGAAACACCAAGCAAAAACGGTTTTATAGTAATTAATTATGTCGAAAATTGATTGATTTAAAGACCTCAAGGCTCATTGTCAGGGAAGCCGATCGTCAGTGAACTAAATTTCTCACCATATACGGAAAGAAACCAGGAAACGTTCAGAGTAATTCACCGGTCATGCGACGTTATCTTCGGGACAAGATATTCAATCGTTCACAATGAATTAAATCATATTCAATGTTAACGATTTTGTTCACAGTAATACACACCCCCACGCATGGAAACAATGCAACATTCAACAGGCCATGACTTTGCATATTGAATAAATATGTATGTATGTAAAAAACATACACAGTTTTCGCGAATAAACATTGTGACCTCGAACCACGACATTGAGAGCTTTCATAATCAATTGCATCATCCCTATGCAATATCACCTGATCCTCATCATTCGCTCCATTCCTTATTACATGAAGTCCTTCTGCTGTGTCTACTCGCATCGAAGTGCACGGAACGCGAATTTCGCCGCCATCAACGAGACCTACAGTAGGATGAGATACGGTAATCAATCGATAAACTACCATCTACCGTACTCCCTTCTCTGTCGATCGAGTCCTAATACACTTCAACAATACTAAAATCATTACCCTTTGGTCACTATCATCACTAGATTTAATCTAGTCAGTTCTCGATTCATCCCCTTCCCCTACCGTACCTGGTGGTTCGGGGTTGTGCTGCGGCTGTAGCGGGAGTGGCTGTAGGTTGCCGTGGCGGCCTGCACGATGCATCACTTCTGCTGTACGATAAACTGCAAAGAGAATGAGGAGATTGCGTCATCCATAGGCAATCTACGACACTGACCAACACACGAGAGGTAGCAAGTGAACCAGAGTACAAGAGAGGCAAGAATTGACTGGAGAACAGCAAATTCCAATGCAGAAGTCATTGAGAGAGAGAGCGGAACAAGAAAAAGGACCACCAATCACGATTAGAACGATTGTGAATGGAAGAATCTATTAGATATGGAAATTAATCAGAGAGAAAAATTACAACAAAATAAGTGGAAAACGTGAGAAGGAAGCCTTAACTAACAGGTAAATGAATGATTGCATCATAACTAGGCAAAGACTCACTGGTAGGAAAACTTCTACAAGAGGAAAAACTAGTGGCAGAAGAGCGTATCCGAGGTTAAGATTACTATTTATGGATAGAACAGACTTTTCCAGATTCAAATTTAATTTACCTAAATACGTAGACACATCTCTATTTGAAAGGTCAATCTGATGGAAATTAAGTATTTGCAACATCCAAATACGACCTATGACAGGGAGTGAAAGCGGCAAGAAATTGATAGTGGGAAAAGGAGAATTTGGAGCGAGAAAGGCGTTACTATGGCGAGCATTTCTTTCAAATCGCGGCTCATATCACCTTCTATCGCTGACCATTTCGAAATTTTGTCACATGCAAAGACAAGCTAGCCAATTCTTCTCTGGAGGAATGGGCGGATAGAAAGAATACATTTCAAAACACGGACAATTTCCGTGAACAGTCAGTTTTGACAATCAAAACTAATCTAGGAATACGCGGATAGATGCAATTAGCAAGAATTAACCGATATCTGACCAGTTTGATAGTATTTGCAGTTTAGTTCTGACCAGTTTATACAATTCGATATACGCGTATTGTCCGTGGGGCGAAAATGTATGATACAAAGTTGTTTAGACGCACGTCATTCAGAAACAACAAAGGAACTGCCCCCAAAGGCTGGATCCAACGGAGGATACAAACTATACACAAAAAGGTTCAGTTCGCGATAAAATTGGGCATAATGGGGGTCGAAATATGCGGCTATAGCGTGGCAAATACGCGACGAGATGCGAAAGAGAACGAGACGAGAAAGGGAAGAAGAGGGGAGAGAGTGAGAGAGAAGAAGAGAGACAGAAGAGAGGGATAGAGAGCGAAAGGAGAAGTTACACATGGGAAGAGAGGAGAAGAGGGAGAGAAAGAAAGGGAAGAGAAAGGGAGGGAGAGCGCGCGCGAATGGTGATCTACTTGTTTCGGACCACACTAGTGGTCTACCATTGAAGTATCATCGATTGAAAATAGAACCATTAAGGTTGGTCACTGGGTTTACGAGCTGAAAAAAAGAATGTTCTGCAGCATATACCTGCATGCTAATAGAAATTTTAGAAGCCTATCTTCGGTATGGTCGAAGTGGTGTAGTGGTCTAAGGCGCCCTCCCAGTTTCATTCCGTTTCACACCGGGGTTCGATTCCCGGCTGTGCATACCACCGCCCCACCAAGGCGCTCGAATGAGTAAAGATTGGTAGTGGTGTAACCACGAAGGTAACTAGATCCGAAGAAGAGATTGGGCCCTCCGGATTGAACTGGCCTATTATGCGCTGGCCTTAGCAGTGACTCCCTCAGGACTTGGAGCCTAGATAAGGGGATGCCTTTACCTTTTACCTTTATCATCGGTATCAGATGGTAAGATAGTACCACACACATCAATATCCGAGCATACAGATCGAATCATCAATCAATATCAGTCCTTTATGAGTACGGTATCACATGCGGTCATGCATTTGCCAGTTATTATACATGCTACGAGATGAGAATAAATCACAGTATGAATGATGATGAAATGATACAGCTACAGTTTAAAAATCGAATGGTACATGAGTATGTATCGAATAGATACAACAACAAAAACACTAGTAGAAGTCTCAAAGCAATTAGAGCTAGAGAAACACCGAGAATATAATTCAAGCGAATACTATTTTGCAAGTGATACATATTGAAAGCTTAAATCAATACCGATGAGATCACAGATTAGACTTGTGCAAAAGAGAAGAAGGGAGGTCAATTATCGATCCATCTTCAATGATCTACTCTTCATCTGTATCGAATACAGGACCCTTGCTGGGACCCGATCGCTTCTTCATATTTCGATTGAGCAACGAGACCTGCGATTTATAAATATTAGAGTCATGCTTTAAACTTAAATTGTTAGCGTGTTCCGTCAATCTTGCACTTGGCTCAATACATGCAAATACCAAAGGGAGAACAATCAAAAAGTTCAAAAGCGAGTGACTAATTCGCATCTTTCAATATTACTGCAATCCCCAGAAGTAAAGAAACTTGAATAAATTAATACCTTCTTGACATCGACCAACTTTGTGGGTGGTGGCAGCTTGACTTTCGCGCCCCTCTTCTTAGTGATGATCGGCTTGCCCTGAATATCTATTGATTAGTCACCGTAATTAGTGCCCGCTACCGTAATCTATCCATACTTACCGTACTCCTCCTCTTGCTCGCCGCTCCTTCGTAGCTCTTCAGCAGCACTCCGATGACGTTTGATATCAACTGCAGTGGCGAATCCATCTGAAGAATTGATCGATATTGCATACCGTATTTAAAATAATACGGTATTTTCCCACACTCAGAGATTCATCGTATTGTGGACATTATGAAATCGTACACAACTCATCGACATCACATCATCAGAGATATCTAGGATACAACCCACAACAGGATCATATCAATAAAGTTACCGTACCTTCTCCAGATCGATGGTACAGCTGGTTCCGAATCGTAGACTGACTCTCTCTTCCTCGTCTTCTTCCCTTTCAACAACTAAACCGGCCTCATCGAAGACTTCACTGAACATTTTTTATTTTTTTATTTATCGTACACCACAAGGGTGCGACAACATGTACAAAAATGAACGAGTTAAAAATGATATTTAATAATGGGTCATTCGCGGGAGTGGGGAGCGGGAAGGGAGTGATCGGGGCCACCGCACGGGAATTAGGAGGGGAGGAGCCTCAAAAGCGGTGGAGGAGCCGCTTATCCAATGTATGTCTTATTGGATCTCCGTGTGGTGCCCAAACCCACATAATGCATTACAATACTAATTAGTGAGTTCGTATAAAAATAAAATAAAATAGTCATTTTCCGAATAGACTGCTAAAATTTTTATAAAATCAACCCGCGAAATTTTTGCTTCATAGTTCCGTCAATAGCGCAAAATTGTGACGGATACGATATTCTCTATTGTAGCGCTTTTAATGCAACCATTAAATAATGAAACGAAAGAACTAGCAGGGATGTGTTGAGGTTAAATACACTACGCTCTATGCGTACACTACGCTCTATGCATAGTTCTGCAGGTTCGGTCCAGGGGGACCTCGGTAGCTTGCTTCAGGTACGGTCCAGGGGGACCTCGGTAGCTTCCTTCAGGTACGGTCCAGGGGGACCTCGGTAGCTTGCTTCAGGTACGGTCCAGGGGGACCTCGGTAGCTTGCTTCAGGTACGGTCCAGGGGGACCTCGGTAGATTGCTTCAGGTACGGTCCAGGGGGACCTCGGTAGCCGGCTCCAAGTACGGTCCAGGGAGAGCTTAGGATGTTGGGGGATCTTAATCGCTAGAAAGAGTACTGGCTTATTCCGTTGCAAAAGGCTCATGAGGCTGAGAGCGATCGAAAAAAGTTGCCACTACGCCACTTCGTGGCTCCGTGGCAACTTTTTTCGATCGCTCTCAGCCTGACGAGCCTTTCTCAACGGAAACGCAGGATACCGTATGTTGATTTCCTTGGCGTGTTCGAACACGTTTCTGACATCGCAAAACACTTTTCCCGCGATTATCCACGCTCCCCAGTTCATTTGGGAACTTTTTGAGATTTTCAATTTTCCACGTTAAAACATGTTAGAACACGTTCAGACACGTTTCTGACATCGCAAACCACTTTTCCTGTGATCCCCTACGCTCTGCGCATCAATTGGACACTTTTCGAAATTTTCGATTTTTCACGTTAAAACTCGGCAAAACAGGTGAAAACGTGTTTCACGGTTTTAAAAAACGTGTTAGAACAGTTTCTGGCACTTTCGAAAAATGCGGCAAAAGGTTTGCCCGCAGCGGGGGTCGAACCTGCGGGTCTCGGATTCAAAGTCTGACGCGTTATCCACTTGGCTATGAAATTAGCGGATTTTTATATTAAAATTTTGAAAGGTTTTCTGATCAGTTATCATATGCAAAAGGTTCTGAGAAGATTGCGCAAATTTGAAGCGATTTATGGCGAAAATGGAAAAATGTCCGTCACGCTGCAACAAAAAAAAACATACAGACAGACAGACAGACAAACAGACAGACACAATCATTTCCTATAAGTGGAGGAATGAGAAACATATTTAAATTTACAAGTAATAAATTTGCATATCCTCTCCTTCCCTCCCTTACTCACTTCCACTTTGGTTCCAACAGTGTCACCGCGAGTCCTCCTCCAATCAATTCAATTCTCTCCTCTTGAGACATCTTACGAGACCAGCATTGACCGTTGAAGTTCGCCACGCCTGACAACCAACCACTAACTTCTGTCGCAGCCATAATGGCGCCGCCATTAATTGGACAAGGATGTCAACCACAATTACAGTCGCAAAGGAAAAATAAACAGATAAAACCATTGAAGCATGAGCATCAATCGTTTTTCACATCGACTATACATTTAAAAGTGATAATCGTACCGAGTTGACTCGACTCCGGCATCCAAAAGACGTGGAGTCCCTCGCCCGCCGTGTAGATCCGAGTACGTCTCTCCATTGTTCCTAGTGTTTGGTCGATTCGAGGGTTAGTCGAGGAGAGGAGTGATCCCTAAGAAGGGATCGAGAGAGGGGGCGGAGCCTGCAAGAAATCCCATTGCAAACTGAGTCTGAACCTGTCTCAACACGTTCTCGACAGTATCTGACCGTTGCCGAACGGTATTCTTTCCAGAAAAGATTCAATCTTGCTAACAACAATAACTTTATTATTAATTATTACAATTACTCTGTGCATATCAGTCTACATATCAAATGGTGCACAACATCTGGAAGGGAAGACGGACTCTATTACGGGCGTCAGATTACGGTAGGTGTACCAGTAGAGGGCGGGAGTGGGATACGGTAGTCGATCGGGACGGACGAGGGAAGACATACAAGTAGTGTCTGGATGCCAGACCTGATAGAGAGCAGTGCGACTAGAAGAGTCAAGCAAAGCTCGCGAGAAGTCTCTCATTCTAGCAGACAGAAAGTATTCAGAGTGGCAGTTCAATAGAGCCAATTCAAACCATTCTACAAGGAGAAATCGGGGCTAAAACGGAGCTAGACACGATACATGTATAGAAATATGATACAATCGGGACAGGGCGAAGAATACAAGTAAGTGAGTGCACAATCTATTACAACGACGATGACTATGGGTGGTCGGAGGGAGGCAGATGTGTGACCCACTCACACTTCCGGTGTGGGTACCGTACCCTCGAGTTCCGGCGGTCGCACCACTGACACCACAGAGTCTATCCGCTTCTGCAATTATCGTCGTTATCACGGGTTGATATGGAAAAACAATCGACATCGCTTAAATACTAGGAGTATTATGAGTATAGTGAAACCTCTAAATACCTAGTCGTAAGAACTATCGCGTCTCTTGTGCATAGGATAATCAAAATTAGGGAAACCAAAACAAGAGAGTTAGCCCTTCGGCTACCAATTAGTAATTCTTGTTAATTACCTGTTCAACGGCCTCCAGCAGTCCGAATTCATTAGAGAATCGTGCGAGATGCTCGAACACCAGTGCCGCCTGCATAAAACAAATGATATTATCCCCATAAAGTATCGAAAGCCAACCCGGTTCCTGTTCAGTGACAACTGGGGAACACGAATTAGTATACCCCGCTTCATATGGTGATGAATCATTTTGGGAATTCCGCTTTGAAACCAAATAAAAATTTCTAAATGTTGTACTCTAAATAAAACCTTGATCAAAATATTAAGAGGGTTTCTGACCGGAAGTTCCTAAGCGAACCATCACCGTTTGGTATAAAAGCAATACTTTACCTGCGGGACGAGATTGAGTGATTCGATGTGCTTCCAGTGCTTCTCGTACAAGTGTCCGATGCACTGCCACAGTAGTCGAGTGAGAGCAGATATCGATTGATGGAAGGAAGAGGGAAAGGGCTGACCATGCTGAAGGGGAAGAGATTAATGAAGAAAGTATATGGGAAGTGTATGGTAAGAGGTAGTCTTATCACTAAATACATATCAGGGTGTCCCATAAGTAATGTCGCGAGCCTATTTTCATTATTGTATTCAACGAGTTATCGATCGACAGCCATGATGATATCATACGTTTGATAGACAAACAATTCAGTAGAAAAACAACGTATAGTGCTAGTGGATTGCTTTGGTCTCCTAGTTTCTATCAGGGTGTCCCATAAGTAATGTCGCGAGCCTATTTTCAATATCGTATTCAACGAGTTATCGATCGACAGCCATGATGATATTATACATTTGATAGACAAACCATTCAGTAGAAAAACAACGTATAGTGCTAGTGGATTGCTTTGGTGTCCTAGTTTCTACATCAATTCTCCCTAAGTACACATAAACTCAATTTCGCTCTTTTTCTCTCCCGTAGTTCCCCAATAGAAAGTAAGCGATGAAAAGAAATGAATAACTGGCGCAGTCGAAACTACAGGATGCCCCTAATATGCGACTCTGTTAGAGTTGGAATTTGGCACTCGCTTTCGGACACTACAGGCGTTTATACAGACCCCACTCTTGCTGTACCCTCTCCCCAACAAACTGTTCGTTCTCACTCCATTTGCAAGCAAACTCGAAATCAATTACCGTGGGGTGTAAGCAGTTATTCATACTCTCATACCCGTCCTAGATTAAATCATACTTCAGAACTGGAAGAACGCTAAGATACAAAATGCGCCAATCATGCCATTTTTGCTGTAACGGAAAAGTAGCGGATTAGTATGCGTCGGGAGTTTTTCAACTGTCTGGCAAAGAGGAGATGGGCCAACGAGGTTTTCAATAACGATAAGAAGTGGCTCATGTACGACAACACCCACATGAGACGGGATCGATTGCTTGCAGGAGAGAACTCATAACCCGTCCCAAAGAAAAAAATCCACAGAAATCATTAAATGTTCATTTTCTTCTCCTCCATTTTCGGCTCTATATACTGGGAGATCCTTAACTATGACCCCAACATCATCAATGACCTCTTATCTACCCAAATGCAAGTGGTCATCATCAGAGTTCCTGTTGGACTCCTAAGCTAGGAAAAAAATCAAATTATGATTGGCTTGAAAATACCCCATTTTTAGAAATTCATTTTTAAAAAGTTGGTCGATCTCAGGTGAGAGTGGCTAATTATGCCGTTATATAATATCAATACCAGCCTATGCAACTATGGCTGTTTCGAAACCTTTGCGACCATCTACTCTGAGAAATAGTTCTCTAATAGGACCGATCTCGACGCTGACTCTCCATTTTGGATTGACTCCAGAACCAGTCTTTCTAAAGTGAGAGTATCATGGTTCTGCGCGACCGATAGGAGGAGGTCACTAGTATAAACAACGACTACTTCAATCACTGACCGCTGACACCTCTTCAAATTATAACGAAAAATTTCATTATTGAGATTTGGCGACATTACTTATGGGACACCCGAATATAAGAGAGACTATCTGAGTCGATTGAGATACCGCCGTACAAGGATAAATTAACCCATGCTGAGATAATGTTCCTAGGGTAAACTTTATGTGTAGAGACCGAAAATGGCCATAAGAAGTTTCGTAGATCAAACCCGGCTGAGATATGTTTCACAACATGAAAAAAGTGAAAAAAATATTTTTCGCAGGGAATGTCGGAAACCCTTACATAAGCATATATTTGGGTAGCTAGCGTGATGGAGAGTATTTCTTGCGTTGAAACTTAATTTCTAACTATTCTGAGAAAAAAGTTAGGAATTTTTGTAATCTCAAATTTAAAATTTCCATATCTACACTTTTCCCAGTGCACTTTTAGATACGTTCATTCGTTTGCGCGTGAAAAGTTACCCCTAGTTGCACCGAATCATCAAGATTCGTTTTCTTGAATTCAATGAAATCGTTGTTTGAATGCGGCCAATCGCACTATTACGCAACGCAGCACGCGACGCGCGTCTCGATAACGTAAACAACTGGTCTATTTTGAATCCAAAATTACGAAATCATTGAGAAAATATGATTTACAATCAAAACACACTCAAACAATCCTTCCAATGTACGCGTTTCGGATTGTGTGTAAAATCGGAAGAAATCTGAAATATCGATTTTTAAATTTTTACCATGGTGCTAAACTTCGCCCTAAAAAGCTCAAATAAATTCTTAGAGTATTCTTATGCATCTGCCAACCGTAGTAAACTCTTATATGCCAAAAGTAAGCGTGAAAAAATGGTTTCATTATTTTTCATTTTCATGAATTTATGAAATTTAGAAAGTTCATAATATTTTGGGAAAAAACTACTGATCTAAGGTGGTAGTAACATTTTACACATTTCTAGATGATTTCTGAAATTCTTTTACAATGCTAGCTTGTTTTCAATGTTCAATAGTACGTTATATCGGGAACTGAAAAAAGAACTGTCAAGTGTGTAGAAAATAATCCGAGATTATTTTCATTGAATAAATGGCATGAAAAGAGAACTCCAAGCCACATAAAATAATATTTAGAAGTATGGTGACGCTATGGAAAACATACTTTTTAGTGTACAAAAATTTATTATTTTTTGCAACTGTGTCTCGGAAGTCCGAATCAATTTCTTCGAAAATGTGTCAAAAAAAGAATGACTTTTCCACACCGTTATAGGGTCTACATAATATCTAAAACACTGCACACTACTCTTTTTCAGTTCCCTATATAATGTACTATTGAACATTGAAAACAAGCTAGCATTGTAAAAGTATTTCAGAAATCATCTAGAAGTGTGTAAAATGTTACTATCACCTTAGATCAGTAGTTTTTTCCCAAAATATTATGAACTTTCTAAATTTCATAAATTCATGAAAATGAAAAATAATGAAACCATTTTTTCACGCTTACTTTTGGCATATAAGAGTTTACTACGGTTGGCATATGCATAAGAATACTCTAAGAATTTATTTGAGCTTTTTAGGGCGAAGTTTAGCACCATGGTAAAAATTTAAAAATCGATATTTCAGATTTCTTCCGATTTTACACACAATCCGAAACGCGTACATTGGAAGGATTGTTTGAGTGTGTTTTGATTGTAAATCATATTTTCTCAATGATTTCGTAATTTTGGATTCAAAAATAGACCAGTTGTTTACGTTATCGAGACGCGCGTCGCGTGCTGCGTTGCGTAATAGTGCGATTGGCCGCATTCAAACAACGATTTCGTCGAATTCAAGAAAACAAATCTTGATGATTCGGTGCACCTAGGGGTAACTTTTCACGCGCTATCGAATGTTTTTTTTTAGTTTAATAGTCGTTTATCAAGAGGGGGTTCGGGTTCACAGGGAATCGAAAGGGGACCTCTGACGACGTTGAAATGGCTCAATATCTTCGGTTGAATTTCGTCTGAAGAGCGAGCCATCTCGAATGGTTTTCGGAGTGAGGTTCGGTCTCTTGTTGGAGAGTGAGTGTAAATGAGAGACGATCCTATAGTCGAATAGGCAATGGAGAAAGGTCCGTCCGTTAGGATCTCGTGCGAAACAGGGATCTTGGATTGGAGCTTGAGCCAGAGTCCTCCAAACTCGAGTCATCGATCTTAGAGAGAATCAACGAGAGTACTGATACTGAGGATCAAATCAACTTGTAGGTCATACCCATCACACGGCGACCACTCCGGCTTGGATGGGGATTCCAGTCTTCTTTAGTCGATAGTAGAGACGAGGGGTACTATGGAGCCTGGGGCTGAACTAGGGGAAAGTCCACCTCTCCAAAGGAGGAAATGGAGAGGCGACCGCTCGTGACGACTGACAAAAACGAGAAGACTTTTTCTAAAAGTGCACTGGGAAAAGTCTAGATATGGAAATTTTAAATTTTAGATTTCAAAAATTCGTAACTTTTTTGTCAGAATAGTTAGAAATTAAGTTTCAACGCAAGAAATACTCTCCATCACGCTAGCTACCCAAATATATGCTTATGTAAGGGTTTCCGACATTCCCTGCGAAAAATATTTTTTTCACTTTTTTCATGTTGTGAAACATATCTCAGCCGGGTTTGATCTACGAAACTTCTTATGGCCATTTTCGGTCTCTACACATAAAGTTTACCCTAGGAACATTATTTCAGCATGGGATAATTTATCCTTGTACGGCCCCCGTTGAGAGAATCTCAATCGACTCAGATATTCTCTCATAAGTGAGCGATTCAAAAACTCACAAGTCTTCGCCGATTTGTCAATACGATCGTTAGCGCGAATTAGTAACTTTTTTCGGAACAAAATATTTCCCACGACATGTTTCGTAAGTATTTAATTTCATAAAATATGTACTTATTGAATTCACCAAACTATTCTTCGTAGTAGCACCGGTGTGCATCCCCAACTTGGTATCAGGTAAAAATCAAGTTGCCCCCAAGCTTGATACCAACTTGGGGAACGAGCGCGTCAAATGAGAGAGTATGCCAAATGAGAGAATCAGACAACGAGACAGAAATTCCCCAAGTTGGTATCAAGTTGACGTTCCCCCAGGTTGGTATCAAGCTCTCGTCGTCTGCGCTCTCTCACCCCAACACACTATTTCTTATTAAATTCCCCAAGTTGCCCCCAAGCTTGATACCAACTTGGGATTCAAAATTAGGCTTGATACCAAGTTGGGGATGCACACCGGTGAGCATTAGCCTCATCGCACTTAAATCCCAACCATTCCATGTTTCACGCTGCCCATATACGCATAGGTCTAAAGGCACGTAAAAAACGAAGCCAACCCGCATTTTAAGAATTTTTGGTGAAAAAAATGAAAACCCAACCCGCATTTTCGGATTTTTCATGCTCATTTATGACAAAACTAACCCGCATTTTTGTCATTTTAACATTTTCGGTTTTTCATGCCCATTTTTGACAAATCCAACCCAAATTTTCGACCTGCCGCAACGTACCCTTTCGAACTATGCATATACGCTACACAAGATGTCTGCGCATGGTGATGTGTCTGCACCATTTTAACATTCAAAAAAATATTATCTCAAGAAGGACTGCTGCTCCCGTAACCCCTCGACTCTCTTCATCCTTCCCCTCTCAAGAAGGACTGCTGCTCCCGTAACCCCTCGACTCTCTTCATCCTTCCCCTCTCAAGAAGGACTGCTGCTCCCGTAACCCCTCGACTCTCTTCATCCTTCCCCTCTCATACCTTGGTAGGGAATAGTACAGGGTCGTCACACTTCTGCTCGCATTGAGTGAGGGCCGAGTCCATGTACTGGGCGGCAGAATACGCGTGCTTCTTTCCTTTTTCGTCCACCCACGACAATTTGGATACTCCTGATAATTAAGAGGACGATAAGATCGGATAGAATGCGGTCGTGGAGACGACGGGGAGACAACAACTCTTTCCAAATAAAAACAAAAACATCACAATTCTACCATAAATCATGGACCCCGTCGGTTTGTGTTTCACTCCCTAATAGAATTGTATTCGAAATGGTGGTGAGATGTCCACTGTGATCACTCTAATTGCATCAACTCACCAGGATAGCTGAGAGTGGGACACGTCGCCGTCGTGCACATCTCCGATACGCTGCCTCTGCAATGTAAGCATCTCTCACCAATTCAACATGACGTCATAATCTTCGACTCATTGTATTGTAAATTTTTTAAAAATTTATAATTGATATATCGAAATTCACGTCATATCACAGAACAAAGATGAACCATCCGCACAGATTAAATAGTACCGTAAAATTACGGTCCAACATCTCCTACCTTGTGTTTTATAGAGCGAAAAAGTGGCCTACCATGTATTTTTTTGGCCCGAAGTAGTAACAAAAGTAGCGTACCACATGGTTTTCAATGGCATTTAGCGTCCTACTATGCGTTTTAGAAATTGTTCGGGATAGGTATTTATTCATTGACCATCCGGCACTTCTTCCCTTCACCGGACCAATCATCTCGGGATGAATGAGCTGCGAACACTAGAATCACACAGTGAGTCGATGAATGAGGGTCCCACTCCGAGTTGCTTAATCCATTAAAGGGAAGAAGTACCGAAGCATCCTTCTCACCTGAGTGCATTCACATGTTCGAAGAGGGCGATAATATGGGATGCAATCCACTCATTTCGATCGACTCCCGTAGGAAGACGGACGATCCTGAGAGAATAATATAATTAATAAACTACCATTCACACCTCCATCCCTCCCACCCACCAACACTACGGATATTCAAGAAAAAGTATATAAATAAAAACGGGAATTTTAATTTTCGTGTTCCAGCACATCCCATGTTTCAACATCAAAATATAATGTTTGTATTACCGCGCCTATCTGATGGCTTCGATGGCCGTTCTGCCCCCCCCCATATATAGCAAATGAAACACAATTTTATATTGCTACTTCCCGACCATTTCATGATTCACTACAACTTCATCACCAAATCTTTCAAGTAATTTGGTCCGAATCCCGCCGTACAACAATTAATCATTTCACTAATTCCCCTCCGGGCGTTGTGAAATGCTCGGAATAAGGAATCGGCTTGATGCAATTCCAACCATATTGCCACTTCCCTACCATTTCATGTTTCACTACTTGGTCATCACCAAGTCTTCAAAGTCTTTCCAGTGCTTTGTACCCCATCGTATACCAATGAATCATTTCACTCCTCCCTCCCCCCCCTGCATACCTCATAACAGCATCATGGTCGAGTGTCTCACAGACTCCTCTTGCAGGGGGCGATGTCTCTCTGCTCGATGCTCCCCCAGAACCACTCGCCGTCCCTGAAATGGAGATAGATAAATAATCAATCGATAATATTAATGTATCAATTACTATGGATGCACTATTAACTCAATGGAGGGAGCATAGAAGCAATGTAACTGTGAAACCAGAACGACACTGGCTCCCCTTGCTCGAATATCCCAATAATTCCTTCACCCATAGCGATAACCGAATTATGAGAGGACTAGAATGTGAATAAACACTTTTGGTATACAACTATTCCCACTTGGTAAAAATCAATCGATAATGGCTAAGCACGTACCCTTGGGGGAATTGGACTTGCTATTGCGTCCCTCCACGCTGTTGACGGCGTCGGACGGACCGCGTAGCTGAGAAGAAGAGTGGAATAGCATATCGATGCTAAGCAGCCTCGAAGTCTGTCGAGGACTACCGGAAGCGACCACACTAGACACTATCACTAGAGCACGGATGATACGCTCACTCGGCCCGGGTCAAGACTAGAGGGGGGAAATACGAGAGAGGGTGCGTCACCAGGGGTCAACGGGTAGATCAAAAGAAGTGGGAATGGCTCCCTCTCTCTCTATGAAAAAGATCGATGTGCGCACATTATGAAAGGTTGAACTGCAAGTTTCCAAAAAGTAAGCAGCACTAGTCCTTCAGACTGTGAAAGTCCGTGAGACTAGAAAATAGAGAAAGAGAGAGAGAGAAAGGGAGAAGAAGAGAAAAGTCGATAGGAGCTAGTGAGAGAAAGCGTGCGCGTTATTTCAGATTAGGCGAAATCCTTCCATCTCCCCTCTCTTCACGCCCCTCTCCAGATGGCCAAACTGACTAGGAATTAGTCGTAAATCAATCATTCCTAATCACATTAGCATTCCTCCCACTTGTATTAACGCGTCTCTGACATGCAAACTGCCTACGGCCATAAATAATAATGTAACGTCGGGAAGAAGTCTCTCTCTCCCAGTTGAGGTAGGGGGATTTGCTCAACTTACCCAATTGACTATGCGATCCACCAAGGATCGGACATATCTCGTGAATCGATCCAGTGTGGCCGATGGAGTGGAGGGAGGCCGTGGCCGACCGGGAGGAGACTCACCCACAGTCACCTGCAACCATCGACAACTGACTATTACTGTATCGGATAGAGCAGGCAATCGATGGTACGAGATATGTAGGTCGAATGATTACCGTAAGCAACAGATACAAGTAGGCCGCCAGATCAACCTTTCACAACAAATTTAGAAGAAAAAAATGATCGACAGTCAATATTTTTATTAGGATATTCTGATAATCTCTTATAATCACTCTATCTTTACACGAAAAATCATATGGCGACGCACGAAAAAACGCGCGAATCCCGGATAAAATGAAGTTTGAGCTCCACATTTCAGAGTCATCGGACTAAACTGGGCCTACAATCCGGTAATAGTAGGTGAGCTTACTGGCGTTTGAATACATCGAAGTCAATATTGGACACGGAAAAAAGAGATTCACATCGTAAATCTAGCAAACTCTTTGAGAAAAGAGTTTCTCCATTCCTGTGGCACACTCTGTAATGAGAACAGAGAGAGAGAGAGAGGAAAGAGAGAAGAGAGGAAAGAGGAGATAGAGAAAACAGATGGACGAGAGGAATGGGAGGTACAAAACTACTACTCAACTTGATGCAAGGGGGAGAGGGGGGGGCAACAATAATCCAATCCACAATCGGGCAATAACAAAGTATCTTGCAATCTATCACGAGTAGTACGGAAATTGAGCAAAAGGCAATCGATAATAATCGATATGATCTACACGTTATTCAAGCTATTTCAAAGTATTTCCAAATTGAGATCTACTTCAATCGAAAAAGGGAGAAGGTAGAGAGAGAGAGAGAGAGAGAGAGAGAGAGAGAGAGGGGGGAGAAACACACAAACAAACACTGGGTTGAGTCAAAAGATTGAGAGAAGGGTGTGGGGGACACTCTGATCGAAAGGGGGAGGGAGAGAGATACACCACCGATCACACCACCAACGGTCGACCTTTCTCATATCTCGTCAATCATTTCTCCGTTCATGCGTAATGGATGAGGTACCAATCGTGTACGTACATCAGAATACACATCGGCTGGCCGAGAATGAGGGACAACCACACGACGATATTACCTGCAATGATGAGTGGTGAGCATATTCTGAGGGCCGATCCAAAATATTGTTCTGTCATGATCATTTTTGAATGAAACCAGATACCACAAGTAGAGTAACTGAAACGGCAACTCACCGGCTCTTCCTCCTTTCACGACGTGGTCGGTGACGAATGAGAGCGGAATCTGTGCCATCATACCGTAGTACGCCCAGAGACGGAACATGTGGAGGGGGACGGACACCTGGAGATACGCAATTTATAAACATTTCTTAAGTATATTCTAGACACCATTGATTGTTACGTCATCGCTAAATAATAATAATCGACAAAAAAACTCACGAGATATTCGTGGAAGAAAGCAGAGACGAAGAAGACGACGATCATTGCACTCTGAAAGAACTAACAAAATGGAAAAAAATCTTTATTGGTATTCACCATGCCACGAGATCACATTCATTTCCACTCAATAGCTCTTAATGTATTTTTTCTCGAAACTCCATTTTTAATTATTTTTTTCTGATATGAAAAAAATTACCAATAATCTCTTACAAGGGTTAGAGTATTGTTAGACTAGACAATTCTGGACGTTCTCCCACCTTCTTCGAGTAATTGTTCCTCATCATCGGCATGTAAATGTGTCTGAGTGCCCATCGATGCACGGGAATATTCCACGTCTTCCAGAAGTACTGAATCGACTCCGCGTTCCAGAAGTCGCTGTAATGCCGTCGATCAACCAATGGCCCGGTGATTCCAGCTTTCAAATGATCCATGAATTGGGAATCAGAAACATTGTTCAATGGAATAGTCCAATGTAATTCGAAATGCAGCAAATATTAGACTGAATTTGACCGAACTTCACTCCCACATCAAACAATAAACAATATTCTGCTCTCACCGATAGAATTCCCTGTCGGCAAAGCAGAGAATTTCGGCGCAGAGATTGAGTGCAGAGTGGAACATAGTGTAGAAGAAGATCAGCCTGAGACGATATCAAGATATTTTATTTGTCCATCTTCTTTTAGTTTTTTTAACGCACAAAAATACAAGTTGTATCGTTCCCAATTAACCGACTTGTGTAACGGTTATGAACATGTCGATAATATATTATCTCCATGAGTGAACGTACCAAATAAGTAGATTGGGTACGGCAAGCTTGAGAACTCTTTCGACGCAGCGGGAGATGTTCATGTCACTGCAATAGCGTCAATCAATATGGGCCTTCAATTTTTTTTCTAATTCGAAGGTAACACCATTTTGAAGTCAACCACGCCAACGCACCTGAAGGGCGCCATGCTGTTCTTCACGAGCGGAACCACCCACTGCTGAATGAGCGCCAACGAGACGAAACTCAGGAAGATCAGCTGAAACAAACGATCGATAATAACGAATTTTAACTAAGAGTACTTCTACTTTAATATTGCATTATGCATCTCTTGTATGATGAAGATGATACTCCAACTCCCCTAAAAGCACAAACGATGGGCCTTATAATGATTTTTGAATTTGTGGCTGCTGCGATATCCTATGTACATGGTTACCTCGGCGATTCTCTTGATGAGGAATGACTTTCTTCTTCTGGGCGAACGAGGGAAGACGAGTTCATAGCAGAGAGTGGGAGCGAAGAGGAAGTAGTAGAGATTGGAGAGAGTCAGAGTACCCGGATAGAGGGAGAGGGCAGACGATGACGTCATCTGTAGAAGCAAGATTAGACATATTCAAATTTTTGGTGAACCAGGAGGGAGAGGGACGTCATAGGTCAAATGGGTTTCTCGCAGGTATTTCGTGCAGAAATGCCTAAAATCATGTGCCGAAGTGCATATTGCATAATTTAAATAAATTTGCCAAAAAAAGGTCAAAAATGCATGAAACATTCGAATATTTCATCTGCCAACATGGTCTGGACGCCATGCAGAAGTGCCTATCCTCGCTAGCGACATAGGTCAAAAGGGTGCGTTAGGGAAAGTCGAGAATGTGGGCTGGGTTTTTCAAAATTGGGCATGAAACACTAAAAATGTGGGCTGGTTTCATAGCTCAAATGGGTTTTTCGCAAGTTCGCAATTAGCATAGAGCTGGGGATGTAGACAGAGGCCTTCATGTGTCTGCCCTGCACTCTCTCGCTATGTTAATCCGGTTTATATGCAAAGTGCAGAAGTGCCTATCTTCGCAGGCGAAGACCTATTTGACCTATGAGGGACGTACAGTGATGCTCAATGTACCGTGATTTGTATGGCTAATAATGAGAATTATTTTTGCACATTTTCTCACTCGCTATTAGAATGCTTCAAGAAATTTGGTTTATTCTGGTTTCAGTGTCGAAACATATTTGGCGAAGTTTGAACCATTTTATTTTTTAGCACATCCACAGCAATAACTATCATTATTAGCCATACAAATAATAGGTATTACCATGCATTCATCATCACTGTACATCTCCATCTTCATCTAACTACAGTATTACCGTACCTGCTCTCCTTCCGCAATCTTGTCGTCGTTCTTCTTCCCATTCGCATTCTTCGCTGCCCGCACCGCGCACCTACAAATTCGTATTTTAGTGAAGCGTAGTATAGTAATATTGTCATTCAGACGGATCTGGTAGCTACTAACTACAGTGCGAATAACAAGACCATCAATGTAATTCTCTAAAAACCAACGGATATTTCGAATATTTTTTGCACACTCACAGTCAGGTGTTTTATTGGTCACGACGACCAATGAAACAGTTGATTGAGAGTACAGGAAATATTCGAAATATCATGTCCATCACACTCTTCACATGTTCATTTTTTTTCTTCAATCCTCCTCTCCCCTCTCTCTAATCTCCCTATTCCATACCTGCACCAGTAGTTGACGTGCACGTAGGAGACGATTTTGAGTGCGAGAATAACGAAGATCATGAGGGAACCAGACGAGTAGATCGGATTGCCCTGCACAATACAATCATATTGCTTGTCTCTAATATAGCGATACAATTTTGGCATGCTTCAATTCGGATAAATGTAATAACAATACCCTCAAAAAAATAAATGTAATAACAATACCCTCAAAAAAAAAAGAAAATGCACCGTGTCCGGAATTTTCCGGGAAAACCCCGGAAAGTCTGGCAAATCGTTGTTTCTCAACGAAATCGTCCAAATTTTGGAGTACGAGGGCTTCTCCGAAATTCAAGAAATGCGTTTTAAGAACTAAGAAATTTATTGATTGGAAAGTACTGTATCAGAAGTTGCTATTTTCGTTGTGTGTCGTGTACCACATGCGATACGGTAGTGCACTCCTCTATTTTGATGTTATTTCTCGTTATTTCGTTTCATGAACACTCTCATTAGGCAAAGAAGACAAAATAATGAAAAATATTATCAAAATAGATACAAAGAAAACGTTTTGAAAGAAAGAGGAATGTACACCAATACACTACCGTATCGCATGTGGTACACGACACACAACGAACATAGCAACTTCTGATACAGTACTTTCCAATCAATAAATTTCTTAGTTCTTAAAACGCATTTCTTGAATTTCGGGGAAACCCACGTACTCCAAAATTTGGACGATTTCGTTGAGAAACAACGATTTGCCAGACTTTCCGGAGTTTTCCCGGAAAATCCCGGACACGGTGCATTTTCTTCCGTTTTGAGGGTACAACACAAAATTCGCTGGGGACAAATGTCGCCAGGTGATGAGCTCAATTCAGGAAAATTATGGTGAGCTGCACTAATTTGTTTGTGGTAATTAAAATCAATAACTATGAGCGTTACCTGCAGTACGAGAGTGACACAGACGGGCACAATGAGATGGAAAGCGATGAGAAGAGGATAGAATACAGCAGCGAAGAGTTCGGGAAGCCAGCCTTGTTCTGAATTAACATCCAGTTATTACACGGAAAGAAGGTCCAATATTTGAATTCAGTTCATACAATTAATTAGCTGACCGAGTAGTCTCTCAGTGACGAAGACCGTGAGAATGGCGATATTGGAAGCGAGAACAAGGAAGACATTGGGACAATTGGTGAACGAGAGATCGGCCAGGGCGAAACGAACCCATTCAACTGAAAAAAGGAGGAATAAGATCATACCTTGATTTTCGAATCCAGTGACTGGAGTCACAACAATGAATGCCCAATAGCTACTGTTTCAAAAATTGAAGCAGAAACATCAGAATAAGCCATTCCATTGAAACAGGGATTCGCATTGTCCAGACGAAATGTTGAATGCACGATATTCTATTAGTTTCCATTTTCGAGAAGAAGAACGTGATTGAGAAATGAATAAACAAAAAAAGGAGGGGTGAACTGACGGGGAGAAACGAGTACTCCGTACTTGATCAGGTTCTCGAGGGCGACTCGACCATTAGAGACGATGAGAAGAAGCATCGAGAGATTGAAGAAACCTATCAATGGCAGATGATAATGAGGGTAATTACAAGAGTTATTTAATTATTGATTTACATTACATACACCTTCCGTCCATTTCCCAATAGGCAAACAATCACAAAAAAATAATATTAGCTCCAGGCACATTGGTGATTCAAATAATACTTTTATTAACAGCAGCTAGTAATCACATTTTATAACTAAACCCCGGAAAATGGATAATTATACCTCTGTAATTCGTCCATCCCGAGCTGGATGAGAATAGCGAATCTTGTGGCTTGTGGACGGGACGAGAAAGCGGACTGAAAGAGACGAGTAAATACTCAGCAACTCTCGCAGGATCTCCATCTTGCAACACGTTATAAAGAGGAGAGTGATAACAACGAATCTGTTGTAATGCGTGGAGTATCAGGTTATGTACTAGTACACTCTCAGATGGTTTGGGGAGAGATGGATGGAGAAAAACGGACTCGTTCTTGAAGCTGTTCTTCCTCTGTTGCTCACTCGGAGAAGTGCTTCCATTCGAGTGAGGTTGAGACCCTGCCAGTAAACAGATCGATTACAACATAACAGTCACGTCAACAACAACTGCTGTCAACTCGGGTGGATCGATAAATGCTACCGTAATCCCTCCCTACCGTACCTCCATCTACAAGTGTCGATTGCTGCTGCGGGCGGCGCCGTTGCACCGTCTCCGTTGCCATCGAACCACTACAAGATATAATATTTAAAAAAATATAATATATAATGAAACAGAGAAAAAGTAGCGCAAAGAACACATACGAAGATAATTAAATCCGATATTAAGGATGCCAATACAAATTGAAGAGATATAGTTAACACGAACAGAGTATGAGATGTGAATGGCGCTAAATACACACTATCCTGACACTGCCTACGAACGGGTAGAATGATCAAGTCAAGGGCGTAGTCTAGCTGACTCTACCAAGAGTCGACCATTCATGTGAGAGGCATAAAAGTAAGTGTCCGAAGCCACAATGAAGTGACGGATCTTTCTCTCTCATTCTTCCCTCACGAGATTGTTGTTATCTTTCTCACACAACACTGATAACAGGCGGTGAAGGGAAAAGACGGCAAGTGGAAGACGCAACATTTCCACCATTGTAGCACGGAATTGAGTGGGTCGGAGAAAGTGAAAACGTGGGGATTCCCCTCGAATCAGCACTGAAAACGAATACGAAATACAGCAGTTGTTATTGTTGTTCTCAAGGCCCGAGACACAAATAAACTTGGTCTTTCACTCTCTTCATCACACAATCGATGACTCCACAAGAGCCGCTATTGTTTGTTCAATAAAATGGGGGAAAGATCAATCGGGGAAAGACTGCAATCACGCATCGAAGTCAGCGATTATCAGTGAAGAATTGAGACGGAAGTGTACATTAAAGGAAAGAGGAGTAGATCAAAATGAGGGGAGGAATGTCAGAATGATAGCCCGTTCTCCCAATATCACCCATGGTCAAATTGGGGTTAGTGCCAGTACCTTACCCTTTCTGATCGAATTTCAGCATTATGCACTTTGTCCCACGACGCCCCCTCGTAAATACGGCCTTGTGTGCCAATGAAAGAGTACAGTCACAGCTCGTCCCAGGGGAGAGGGGAAGATCCAAGGTCCATAGTAATGGCAAGAGTCCATTCTAGTTCGGCACCACTATTGGATCTGTGGGGCTAAATAGCTCACTCACAGAGGTGATAAAATCTCACGGGGAACGAGAACCTGTGTGATGCAGCGCGTGGTAACTATCTATTAGGTAGAGAACCTGACCTTCAAGGTAGAAACAACATGTGGCAAAGACTAAAAGGGAATCAACAGCAAGAGTTCTCTGAGATCTCTCTAACTCAATCGTTCCAGCGGAGCGGGGACCCGGGTCCCTACTATCCACAACAACCATGGTAGATCAAGCAATGTTTTGCCATAACGACAAAAACATAACAACATACACAGCGGCAATGAATCAGTGATCAACCTGCCAGGTATTGAGAACTGGTCAAGAGAAGTGAGGAGGGTGCAGACAATCAGGCGGAGTTACACATTACACCTCTCTGCCAACCCCCTCTCATCAATACCAGTTCAGGCCGTCCCTGCTTGACTTTACGTCAGTCGGAAAACAGCTCACATGGTTTGCAAAAATCACCGGAACCTAGTTTGCAGCGATGTTATGAGCATTGCCGTTACAATTACTATCCACAAGAGTGGTCGCCTAGTCGATCATGGTCACAACATCCTTCAAACACTCCTCAGTAGATAACAATCTGGTTACTCGATAGCGAAATAGGTCCAGCAACTAGTTTAAATGGGGAATAGATCTATACTAAAACGGAAAACTTTAGAATGTTGAAGGAAAAAACGTGAAGATATCTTCAGAGGTGCAAGTGCAACCAACCAATGGTAAGATGATAAACAATACCATTCAAGAATAGAACAAACTTTATCTCATTACACTCTTTTATTCTGCAACACACAAAACGAATTCGCTTTCGTATGCGTACAATTCTAGAAAAAATAGGGCCGGTCCAACGGGGAATCGACTGGATGGAGGAAAGTGTCTAGTGGTCGTCGACCTTGTCGGCACGTCTGAGCACCTTGTAGTCGGCGAATCGCTTCTCGAGCTCGTTGGAGTCGTTGAGGCCAATGTTGCACGGATCGGGGACACGGGCCTGGTAACGGAGATCATAGAAGTGCTGGGGGAAGTACTCAGAGAAGTGCTGACGGTCGAAGTGCTCGACGGGAGGAGCAGCAGACCACTTGGCCTCAACCTGCAAATACAAATTGCTCCTTTAATAATTTAACAATGTATAAACCTAAATGGATTTCCCATAATTTATTATAAATTTTAAATGAACGAAACAATATAACTACCAGGTCTATTTAAATGGTGAATGATTATGCATTAGATGCACACATTGCAATGAACAAACCTTCTTGGCCTCCTCGATTCCGTCAGCGACCTTCATCTCGTGAAGCTCGACACGCTCCTTGTTGTAGTTCAGCCACGAGTCGATTTCCTTCAAAATACAAGACTCGCCATTTTGGTATATTGCAATATATCATACCATGTATATAATCATTTGAAAAGAAAACAAATTGTAAGTGAGAAGAATCGATGCAAACCTTGTTGTGCGCGGAGGGGACCTCTCCGTAGGGAATCTTGACTGCCTCATACTGCTTCTGGAGCGAGTCGATGAGGGCAGAGTGAGTGGGCATGGCCTTCTTGAGAGCGGCGAAGTCGAACTGAACTTTATTGCGTTAATTTGTTGTCGAATCAATAATTGATTAAGCTAAGAGTCCACTTCAGATCCACATTCAGTTTATATATCGTTTGTTGCGAATGAAATAACCTTGGGGAGCTCAGCCGGCAACTGAGCGACTGCGGAGCTGAAGGTGGAGTTCTGTCCCTTCAGACGGATGAGCTCGGAGGCGTGCTGAAGGAAACAATTTAATTGCACATTCATAAAGGTAGACATTTCGACAGAGATACGAAATAATACCTCGGGAACGAGTCGGTCGCCGAGCTTGGCCCAGTTGACGGACGAGGTGGCGACACGCTTCGCAGCCATGTTTACTACCTGTAAATGTGAAGTATTAAAGATTAACACTTCGCAGAGCAACGTAACTCGGTATACAAGAATGCGCAAATCAGAGGAAAGGGCAAATAAGAAACAAAAAGGTTGCAACCAAAATTCAGCATGGCTGTTTTAATATTGACATTGCTCGTCAGGGAACAAAGAAATAGTTTCAGATCACACGGGATTGGGTAGTACACGTATCAAACTACCGTTAGTGACATTCAGAAACACAAAAATCGATAAATATCAGGTAGAAAATTAATAAAACGTCCAAATTTCAAAATGGGCGGAGCCATGTCACGTGCTAAACAACGAAAGTTTAGGAACAAGTTTGAGTAGTGGTGAGTTATTTAAATCTATAATTTACATATAAAAAATATTTTGCTATTTTTCTAACAAATGAGCATATGAATATCGCAATCGAAATCACGACCCAAGGGTGAATATGTTAGTTTTACTTAACATTGAAATTTTCCTATATTTATCAAAGCCGCGAATTTAAATTCTACAGTACCCATTTTATCAAATCCTATGCACATTTATTCAATTTGATTTATTGTTCGTTATTTATTTATTCATTTGTGCTTTCAGACACATCTACGCTGCTGTTACATGAATTCGACTGAATACTACATTCGACACGTCGCTTTTATCGGAAGGATTATATTCATGCAACAGAAAAAGTAGTCCTTTGCCGATATTTGTCCCCATCTGTCCCATCATTCATATCAAGAGCAAACTACCGATGGACAGGTCACGAATAACGAGAGAAGATGACAGATCGTCAACTGGTATCACATAACAATCCCCACTTTTAACCTCACTTTTTCACAATAACAAAACATCCACGGGGGCTCAACAATTCAGATCCTCTACAAGAGAAATGAACAGATAATGGTCACGAGCGCAATGCGTAAAATTTCCAATGCTTACTACGGTATTGCGATGAAAATTGTGGACTACATCAAGCATTATACCGTAGTAAGTGCAGCTTATTCGCGGACCGCTTTTTTTATCCGCCTTTGAGCCCCCGTGACATCACAATAACAAAACATGCGAGATCAAAAATGCCCAACATTACAGTCCACCCTATCCCCTTTCCAGTAGAGAGTTTTCATTTAATCTAATCCACAGTATATTTTATTTGTGTTTGTCTGCTGTGCTTTCGCGCCATAAATTAGTTTATTCACACTGAATGCACATCTAAATGCACATCTAGACTGATTTTCTTCTGATCTTCATCTACTCATGGGCGCTTCTAATGCTTCTCAATCTCTTCGCACCGACGAGATTGATGATCCTGCAATAAAATATCGATTTATTTCTAAATTAAATCTGCCCAGACCACTTCAGTCCACAAGCCGCCTTACCCTACAGAAAGGGGTTGAGAGTGAGAGAGTGTGTGGAATCTAGAGGGACTCTCTCACTTGCACACACTTTCTCGCCCTAATCCCTTTCTGTATGTTTGGAATCATATGAGACCTCGCGAATACTCCGGGGAAGTTAATGAAGAAGTAGATCGTAGCCAAAACACTCGGAGTGCTTGCAATCACACACTCGTGAATCTCAAAAGTACGATTATCGATTGGATACAGTACTTTTGGTACGATGCCAGCAATCGATTGTGACCTACCTCATTGACGGCTGCAAGTGAGATCAATTTGGCGGCTCTCTCAGGCATCATCTGAGCCTTACGAGGAGCGTCGATGACCTCGCCGTGTTGCTCAAATGTTTGATCCATATATTTATTTTCATACTTCTGACAAAGTAATTTCCCTCCAAAATTAGTCCTAATGGGAGCTGTGATGAGCCGATGTTTTGGTGCTTTGGCAGGCAATACACGATGTTCTAGACAACATTCCACAGCTCTATTCGTAGAGAGATCATCACCAATATTTTCGCGTTCTCTAATCATCTGCTTCAATTTGTGTGGACTTTCCAGGATGCCGTGGCATCAATTGTCTACACTTTTTCATCGTTAAATACATCTCGAAATGTATAATGAAATATACCGCTCCGGGGGTGGAGGTGAAGGCGGACTTGAGCATATTGGGAGCATACACGTGAGAGGGGCAGATGATGGACACTTTCACTCCCTTCTCACCCATCTCAACTGCGAGGAGACGGAAATATTGCTGCAAGGAATACGGTATAGGGGAATCCTAGTTTGCGATATCAAGAAGGAACCACTCATCTTTTTCTCTATGTATTTCTCCCGACCCCCTGCAATAAAATATCGATTTATTTCTAAATTAAATCTGCCCAGACCACTTCAGTCCACAAGCCGCCTTACCCTACAGAAAGGGGTCCGAAAGTATTTTGTTTTGTGGGATTTCCGCATGAACCGACCATGAGTGCGGCCTTAGCAGCAGCATAAGAGGGAGAGAGAATTGCAGGGAGAAGACCCGCGACACTGCTGATGATGACGAACTACAGATTATCGATTGATTTATTGATTGATAAGTAGATCACAAAGGCTACGGACACCTTTCTAATAAATACCTGCAGATTGTCAGTCTTCTCTCCCGTTGGGTGAAGCCCACGGTTTCTGTAGTGGACCCTCATTAGAACTCAATGCCACTGGGTAGGTCATTTATGGTAGATCAGAAGAAGCAACGGATCGATAACTGACTTGAGTATCGATCGGGCGACTTGAGTGGGTGCGACAGCATTAATTGTGATGCAATCAATATCAACAGAGGGATCGATATCCGTCCATTCTGCACGTTGTGATCTACCCGCATTCAGAACTACGATGTCAACCTACAGAAAGTAGCTACCAATTAGATAGTTACTGATTATTAATTCATCGAAAATGATCAGAGAGGGAGTATACTGTATTTTCTCTCATAAAGTTCTTTGCGAATGGATGAAAAAGTGGAAAGAGATGAGATGTTAACCTTTCTCTTGTACATTTCGTCAGCTTCTTTCGTTTTCTCATTGAGATTTTCGAAATCGACCATGTCGAAAGGAAGAATTTTCACTTGACAATCGGAGTTCACATCTAGAAAATTGAAATTCGACTGTGTTTCAGTCAATGTTCGGATGAGTTTCAACGTTTGTTCATTGCCATGGCGGACATAGAGAATTCAATGAAATCAGCTCTTGCATATCATATACAATTAAAAAAGAAAGAAAAAGTTGAAATACGATCGAACCCTTGCACTTCTTTGCCACAGTCTCCAGTAATTCGGTTCTACGGGCAGAGAGAATGAGGAGAGGAGAGAAACGAGCTAGTCTGAAGAAGGAAATGACATTCATCACGAGGAACACATCGTTACAAACCTCCAGAAAGGGGTCAGTGGCTAGGTAGTAGATAGGTAGGTGAGAGAATACTCATCTTTTTTTCTGACCCTGACTCCTTTCTGGATATTTGCCCGAGATGTGGAACGATGCGCTAACAATGATGGATTTGACCCAGCTCACCTAATAGAGATATCCTCTCCAATTCCTGACGAAGCTCCAATGATCCACACAATCTTACCGCGATAATGAGCATCTGTCAAATTCAATTCTCGATTTTGTGAAAATCATATGATGTAAAGCGTAGAAATCACACCTTCGCTCTTTCTTCCTACTCGATTCCAAAACCAGAGATTGAAGGAGGAATCGGAGATCTTCAGGAAGATTCCAAAGGCAATCAGAAAGAGAACGACGATAAACATAATCGATCGTATTGACTTGTCGAGGTTTCGACGAGTAGGAGTCGGGTCTTATCAGGGAAGAAGGGAGGAACAACCGATAAGAAGGTTTGTCGTGGAGTGGAGTGAGTAAAGTGAGTCCACTCTCGAGTATCGCGCCATTCGATGTTTACACTGAGAGATGTCTGTTGACTTCTTATCTCACAGAGTTGAGGGAAAATGAGGCCGCAAGTGACCAGAAAATACGTAGAGACGAATATATTCATCAATATTGGTTACAGAAAAGCAGATTGTAATGAAAATAAGAACATTTTGCAGAAGAAAATGGTTGTGAAAGGTTTCAGTAATTTTCTCTTGAAATTTCTCGATGTAGGGCACAAGTCTTAGAGCATTGACGAGATGCAACTACACTAAGAGTTGCATAAGAGTTAAGTAAAATCTCGTTCCTGGGATTCATTGGTCAGTTTGCCATACCGGTTATGTGATCAATGGCCACATAACTGGTATGACAAAGGGTTGTTTATTTATGAATCTCAGTTCACGAATTAGTGGAGAACAATTACTGACCCCCCTTTTCTACGCAATGGTTCAGAATAGTGTTCGGGACAGTTTTGTTCTTTATTTGTCGAAGTCGATTGGGCACACAACGAGAATATATTCTTCCCCTCTCTTCATATTGATAAGAATGATTGCGATATGACCAAGCGCCAATTGATTGTACCTTGACTATTCTTTCCTTATTTCTTGCTTTTTAACATTGAGGGATCTTCGTTAATGAAAAGAAGTTAACTAATTTTGATTCTTGCACGATTGCTGCTTCCATCTCATATAAAACTTCAAATAAAACTTTATCTATTATATCTATTTGTATGCTGGTCCCAAATATAAATTTCATCATCAGTGCCTCAATTTGCTCTGTCATCGCCAGATTCTCATTATATAAAGTTCAATGGCAGCAAAAGATGACAACTTTCTCAACGTTCTCAGATTGTACACGGTGAACTTTCTTATCTTCTTACCCCGCAATACTTTCAAGTACATAAATATAGCAGAAATCAGGAAAAGTTTCAGTGTCGACCTGGTTTCGTAAATTCCTATTGGTGGGCTTTGCAAGCTGCGAATATTCATCAATGCTGCCAGAAAGACGACAATTTCCAGGTAGATTTATATCATCTTCATATTTCTTTCGATGATTTCTAAAGAGTGACCAATTTCAGATACCATTATTCATCCTCGAAGAAGAATTGGAGAAGGAAAGTGATACGCATGATAATTTAGCGACCGGAATTCCCTCAGCCAATATTAGGTATCTATTCTCGTAAAGGAATAATTTTGAAAATTTTTGAAATAATGGTAACACAATCATAAGTATGAGGTGGAGAGATAAATCTGTGACGACATCACAATATCAACATTTCTAGAGAATTCCTTATTCATCTCCTCCGTTTGGCTCTCCCTGAATCGAAAATCAGGTGAGTTATTCCTTTTTTTGATGTCGATAAAGTTTTATTTAGTTATGGAAACTACAACGAGATTCTTCGGGAATTTCTCGGTCGAGACTATCTTCTACGCAATCCTCTTGCACAAAATCGATTATTCCACGAACTCTCATCTGAAATCAAACTATGGATCTTCCACGTCCTACTGCAGAATTCTTCCGTTCGTTTCTATTTCAGATTTGAATTTGAGGAACGGAAATTGAAGAAGCTTGATATTTGATATTTCGAAAATTCAAATCTCGGTTTCTCGACAACTTTCCTTTATAGAAAACACACGTCACAAGAAAATTGTTTGTTGCGATTTGTTTCTTTGTTTTATGAAATTACTCAATTTGTCTCTTTTTTCAGCGCGTCGTTCGTCGTTTGACTCCATTTGGATCGGATTCTGAAGGAAATGAATACTTTCTCGTCGATGGAGGACTTCTTTATCTCCAACCAGGCAATCGATTAGATTCAATACAGAAGAAAGAATATGATGGAGTTGACGAGACTGTTACGGTCAGTGAAACGCCAAATGAAACACGGTTCACGGCATTCCACAGGGGGTGAGGGAGAGAGATAGATCAGTGAGAGAGTGCCTCTCGTCAGATCTAATCGATAGAGCGAGAGACGGGAGGGAATGAGAGGGTTTGCATGCTGGCAGTTTGCCACTCGTAACAGGGCGAACCCGGGTTCCCACACGGAAATATTCAAAATAAATGGCGCCAAAACGCCGTGGATTTCGAGTTTGTCCATCGAGTTAAAAAATAGAAAAAGGGTTTGTTACTGTAGGTGGAAGGCCACTTGCGACAGAGGCCTCAATGGAAATTGCTTGCTGAAACAAGAGAAGACTGGACAAAAGCGGAAGCGCTTTTGAAATGGTGAGAAGGTCAACGAAAACAATAATGCATTTTTTCCAGCTTCGGTGGGAGCACAATTGCAAATGCAATAGGAAATCGAATTGAAGAGGCGATGAAAATGAAGACTACGGTAAGAATAATGGTCGATTTTTTTTATCTGAGTGTTTTTTTGTGTTGAATCTTCTGCGTATTATAAATATTATGAACTGTTTCGTTTGATCAATGCAGCGTATGTCAATTAAATTACATTTGTTATATTTTTAGAAGGAGCAACAATCCGAAGAGCGTCTTGCTTTCATGAGATTGTGGGCTCCCATCACATTAATGACTGAGAACCGAAAGTCGAGAACTGTTCTCAACGTGAGAATTCTTCTTGCTGCTAATCTACATATGTAAATTATCTTTCAGAGACCTCGAACTCTCGAGCGAAATGTAGAAGATGATTGTTCTGCCTTTGATTTTCAAGAGATGCGTAGAATTTTCCCCGAAGGTAATTTGACTAAGTTTGTACGGATAGACCAATATTCTTTTTAAAATAAACCTATTATACCTAGGGGGCGCAAGCTCCGCCCCCTACCTTTCTCGACGAGAGGGAACAATTGTCCCAATCGAATGACAGGCTTAATTTTCAACCAAATCCCGCGTTCAAAAGCTTATTCGAGAGCTCTCGATCTTCTCTACGAATGAGGCGTTGCGCACCTTGTTCTGACAACATTTAGTAGATCAAAAATTGACTGAAAGCCTCAAGAGTAGGTGTTTAGAACACTTCCAATTCACCGACACAGCTGCGCAAGTCTCAGTATGGGTGGAATAGCATGCTGAATCTATACAAACAAAAAAAATTAAAATTTTATTAATTCGCAGAATTGTCATTTGATTTTAAAGATATTTGCAAAATCAGCAAAAAATTTTGCAAACCGCTGGATTTGAACCAGCGTACTCCTGTTTATAAATCATGTGCTCAACCGCCTGAGCCATGGGGGAACACGGGTCATGAGTGCTCTTTCACTCCCAAAATCAGTCAGGATTTAGAGATGTAGATTAGCTCCGCCCACTTCTCTCTTTCACCACTTTCTGTCAAATGACGCGCACGGTTTTTGAGGCGTAGCGCGGCTCAGAATCAAGATATCGACAAACGGCAAAAAGTATGATATTATTGAGACCTTAGCGGTTCATTTGACCACATTTTCTTTCAATTAGCATGAAATTGGAAGATCACGTTGCGGCCCCTAATTATACCCATTATAAAATTTATTTATCTACAAATATCGCCCAAAACCACCATACTTGGAGTTACGGAATATTCAATTGTAGATCATAATCGATTGCAGATCCACCCGCCTATACTCCACATCCTCACTATCAGTCCTATCCACAATCCAATTATCGATCCGTCGATCGATCGAAGAGTGATTCAAAACGACTGAAGACATTTCGGTGCATGCATTTCCCTCAATGTCCCCGATCTGACGAAGAATGCCACTTCATCCATCCCATCAAGCTGTGCAGGTATAAAAAACATTTTTTTGGAACAGATTTTCCAAAAATACATTGAAAAAACAATTGTTGTTCAGGAACTTTTCTACTCCCTCATGTCCTGGAGAGTTCTGTTTCTTCTTACACCCAGATTGCCCCAATGATGGAAGGTGTCGAAACCCCAACTGTCCTTACGAACATCGACAGGTAATGGAAACACAAGAAAGTTTTATAAAAATAGAATTCCAATTTTGGAAATACTTCGGAGATGAAATAAAGTGTCTATTTCAGAGTGTTCCGACGCTACTCAGAAGAAGCAATTCGAGCAAAAACAACGAGGTTTTGAATTAACAATTACAGTTTGTAAGAAATTGAATACACAGAATCCTTCTATGCAAAACATCGTCCCCTCACGCACCTCTCATTCAACTAATAGAAGTCCTTCAAGAAACTCAAGACAACTTAGGATTGATAGCCCTACAAGAACCGGTAACTTCGAGATATTTGCAATCGGCGTACTCTGAGTGCGAATACAGTCAGTATTGAGTGTATCGTACTGTATATCTACGTCTTTATATAGGAAACATTCGATCACGAAGTCAACGACGAATTCTATCGAGGAGTTCATCAAATTCCTCTGCAGTTGTAAGTTAATTTGTAGAATTGTAAGCATGCATTATGTCGGTCGTACTGTTTTCCTATTATCTGCTATCAAGCATTGGCATTTTCTCTCATACCAATTTTCCAATAACTTGTCATGAACTGCAAGTAGGAATGATGGATAGTATTAGAGAAAATTAAGATCGAATTTCAGTCGCATAAGGAACAAAAACCACAAAGTTGCTGTTACTTCTTTCCCCGATGCAGTAAATCTAACTGTGAATTTTGGCATCGAAAGGAGAAATGCAAGTGAGTCCACGTTTCGCTAGTGTTGTCTCTGCAGATAGTTGTTCACAGAAAGACTATGCAATCTGATTGTGACTTCACTGACCCTTTTGGGAATGGGCCAGTGAAGATTAGGCCAATTCGGTCTGGATGGATTAGGGATGGCTTCGCAAGAAAAATGACCGGTACAATCCTTGCGAAAGTGGAGAATGATCTTGCTTATTCTTGGAAAGAGTGGGAAATGACTTGGGAGTATTACTGGGAAGAATGGGAAGCAAGATTCTTGAAACTGGCAAGAATCTTTCTTGAAAAAAGACCACGTTTGGTGACCAAAGAAAATTCTTTCAATTCGAAATCGCATTATATGTGTCTACAATAACTAATTGGCGTAGTTTTGATATATTTGACCGCTCAGTTCAGCCGCCAAATTGAAAATGACTGGGAAGCAAGATTCTTGCTAGAATTGGGAATCTTGCTTCACCGACAAAGTTCTTGGGAAATGATGTAAATGAGCAATTTCCCAACAAGATCTTGCTATCTTGCTTGCGTCATATTGTAGCAACGCATGAAAAGTCGGCGAGTGAAATAATTCTAGACTTTTTCGAGTACCTTTTTGTTTTGGATCATGTTGGGACGCACGCACAATACAGTGGACGCACTTTCTAGGATGGATCTTATGTATATCGAGTAGGCTTTCACGAGGATTTCAACATTTTTCGTTCTGAGTGCTCTGAGTATAATGTGACAGGCTGTTTTGCCTTTCATTGCAGTTGTTCTACAGTGCTTAGTGAAAGTAAGTGTTTTCTCAATTATGAACCCTAGATCTTTTACTTCTACGTTCTGGGCTAATTTGGAAGTGCCGATACTATATACCTTTTTGGTATTGGCCCGTCCTAAGTGAAGTGAGCTGCATTTATGTTATGCTAGGGGGAGCTGCCACTCTGCAGACCAATTTGATATACTATCTATAGCATTTTGTAGTGGGACAGAGGAATCACCCTTTTTGAATGCTCGATATATTTTTTTATGTCATCTGCATACATTCGTGCAATGACACTATTGTTTTGTATATTTATTTCATCAGTTCCTTTCCCAATTGCTCTGGAATGAGTTGTCTCTTTCTACACGGAGAATGTCCTCAAGACAGAAGATGCGACAATGAATGGTGTCCCTACGAGCATTACAAGGTATCCGAACCATAACTAGCAACTTAAACGATCGATTCTATGGGAAAAAACGCAACCAAATCATTCTTCATTTCTATTATGAACTCGAAGATGAACTAGAAAGGTTTATTATCATTTTTAAATATATGTTTTCCTTTACAGCAAACTCCTCCTCGAGCTGTTGCTATTTTCAAAAGGGCGAGTGAGAAGGTGATATTCCCCCCCCCCCATAAATATCTTCTTTTAATCGAACTCTATTGCTGAATCTGCGCATTGTTGCACTAGCATAGCAATGTTCTCCTGCGAATCCAGCTCGAAGATGGAAGCACCTTTACCCTTTTCCCCTTTTGCAGGTTGACCATCGATCAGTGAAGGAAACACGTCGAGATGATGGCAGAACAATGAGAGAAAGCGAAAGAATGATCAGATATTGAACAAATGGAATCCAACCGTCTATTCTCTTGATGTTCACAAAATATCTATTTTTAATAATATTATACACATCACTAAAATTAATATTCTCTATTATTAAAGTGTAATTAGATGTAATTATCAGATTACAGTGATTAAATCGTTGCATCTGATTTAGAGTGCCGCGAAGATACTTCCTTTCGTAATTTGCAAACTTTATTCGGGAGATTCGAAAGTCGAATTAGGATGCGACTGAAAGAGAAATGGAGAATAGTCGATATGAGGGAAGGGGACTGAATTTAGGATGGGAGGGGAAAGGGGAATAGTCAGTTAGTAGAGACGATCGATCGATGTTGAGTCGAGAGAAGGAGGAGAGAGACACGGCGCCTCTCTGGCGTCCTCGTGGCGCTCAAACGGCGGCCTGGGGCGCCAGATCGCGCACACTTCCGTGCTCAGAATGCTGCGACTGCTCGGCGGCACACGGTACCTGCAGAGAGAAGATTACGGTAATTATCACAATTTACGATATCGATTACTTATTCGCCCAGGCCAACCAAGCCTTCCATCCACCCCGGGGCGGCAAATTGGTAGCAACTTTGATTGCGAAAGGTAACGTGCCCTAGATGCCTTGGGAAAGCTTGGGTTACGTAATCCCACGTTGCAGCTGGCTTACCGGCTTGCCCCATCTAGCGTGGTAGTGTGCTACTGTAAAATCGCTTGACATGGAACACCTTTACCTTTTTTTTTACTTATTCTACCGTAATCTGAGTGTACAGTATCCCACCTCGGTGACATCCTCTCCCAACTTCTCTGCCTTCTTGTACAGAAGGGGATTGGCCTGCAAACAATGAGTGTTCTTTGATCTTTCATCCGTTATGTTTCATATATATGTTTGTTATACTGATCTACAGTATCTACCGTACTCACCATCCAATCAAGGGGCGATTTCATGTCAACTTTCTCTGTACCCGCGGCACTGTGAAGCAAGAATCGGAGATAATCGTAGTCAGGGCGATCGTAGTACCTGAAAAGTTACTGTATATTAGATAGATAGTAGGTATACGTCTCCCAAAGACCAGTTCATCTCACTACCGTATGCATCATGTCAATAAGAACAGTCAATATAGTACGGTGGGTGTGGTATGGTAGGGCGTGGTTGGGTTACTGTAGATTCCCACCCCGTTCGATCGATAACTGTTAGCATCGCAGCGAAAGCGGGCGGAAGTTTGGCGAAGAACTCGCGATGACCGGCCTAGAATATTTGAATTTCGCGTTATTCTCAAATTTAAATCTTCTTTTTGGCGGGACTGCTCTCTACCTTTCGAATGTGCTGTTTGTACTCGAGAATCGTGTCCTTGGGCATATACGACCACGGCAACGCGCCTGAGATAGGAAGATACAGTATGATCGATGGTAGAGTACAGTATCCTACCGTATCCAAACTCACCCATCACAAACTCGACGATCATGTACCACCAGGATTCGACGTCGTCCCGTGGACACTGTTCTTTCCTGAATGATTTGCCTAGTGATGACGCAATCTATAAGATTGCCTAGCGATGACGCAATCTGTCAGATTGCCTAGTGATGACGTAATCTGTCAGATTGCCTAGTGATGACGTAATCTGTCAGATTGCCTAGTGATGACGCAATCTCTCTCTTCCTCCCACCTGCAATGAGCTGCCATACTTGCATAGGGCATCGTTCCCAACAGAGGCGCCGTCGGTCGCTGAGCCCTGTAGTTGTTCTCCTTATTCCTGCAACGAAGATGGCTGATTACGGTACTTGGCACGATGCCAAACTCCGCCACTTAAAACTCACAGAAATCGTCGAGCAAAGCCGAAATCGAGCATGTAGACAGTGGCAGCATCGGAGCCCCGACCCACCGCCAGATTGGGTGCTTTGACGTCTCTGAAGAGTAGGAGTATGCACGATGCCAAGGGCTACAGTAACCCTTAATCGTCATACTACAGTATCTCAGGCTACTACCGTATACCTGCAGAGCCATCCACTGGTGTGCAAGTGCTCGAGAGAGCAGAGAGTCTGATGGGCGATATTGAGGGCGGTCGACAGACTGAATCTGCAATCGATACGGTACGGTTGCATCCAGTATTGATCTTTCAGAAAGATCGGCTACCGTACTCCAATAGGAAAGTACAGTATCCGATCTACAGTATCTTCCCACTCACTTTCCAGCAGGCATAACTTTACGAAGTTTGCTCAGATCCGGCCCAACCAATTGCATTACACAATACTTGAATGATGCCGTTCGACCAGAGACGACCAATTGAGGAAATCCCGCCCTGTAATGAGACTCCGCCCACTCGAGAATCTGCCCTTCAGACTCCGCCCTCTTCACGCACCGTCCTTTCAACAGCGGCAGCACGTGTGCGTCCAATTTGAGTACCGGCCTAAAGAGATAAAATATCATTTCTCGATACGTTACAATGATGCCGTATCTCTACAGTATCCATTCCTCCATATCTACCGTATACCTTTCCACTCCATTCACTCGTTCCACCTTCATCGCATACTTCTTACTGGGCGCTATCGTATCTGAGATGACGAAGACATCCGAGAACGGTCCAGTGTAGATGCATTTCTCCACCTGCACATCAAAGACATTCTTGGCATCGAGCAAAGATTAATTGGCATCGTACCAAGATTCACCAACCTTCCACTGGTGGGCACCGTGTCGAAGGATCTGACCGACCTGAATGTGTTTCATTGCAACTCTACTATTTCTGTCTTTCAGGTGGAGATCAAATACCTAAGACCAAAGATCAAACATCAAAGATCATGCTAACCGTGGGGAATGGAACTTCTTCAATGGGAGGTGCAGTAGTCATTACAACGACGATAGATTATTACGGTGAACTGGAAAAGATCAATGATCAATGACTAGACAGAACTACCGTAATCTAGAAGTACTGTACCTTGTCTGACTCGAGATGGCACGAAAGTCGAAGGGAATTCACTATGGAGACTGGAAGAGAACCGCTCTTCACTAGCTTGCGAGGAATAAATGAATGAAGAATGGAGAGAACTATCTTTTAATACCCGTTGTGATTCAATTATCTCGTTTTATATGTAAAAGTATCTAATATCGCGAGATGAGCCGTCCATTATCAGATATGAACATATCTCTCATTGTTTGTCTCTAAAAATGAAAGACATAGGCTTCAAATCAGGGATTCAACCATGCGGTTTTTAATATTTGAGTCTTTTTTAAAATTTTTCCGCAATAATTCTAAAATTACTATGAAATACACCAGTAATTCTCCGTCTTTCTCCGAAACTGTTGGCATCGCTTCTGGACATTTGGAATTCAAACGTCTGAATTGGGAAGGGAAGAGAAAATGATAGACAGGGAATCCCTTCATCACATTATGAAAGGGAAAATTGAAACACTGCCAGTGGGATTGGAGAGAGGAAATCGGAAAAAAAGAGTTCGTAATTCGGTATTTCGCACATTCTCTACGGTTAATAGGCGATAGAGAGAGTACAAACAGAAGAAATCCAATTCTGTAACCGAATTTTAAAAGCTAATTGAAATTTATTTATTTATTTATCGTACACCACAAGGGTGCGACAACATGTACATAAAGTCGAGTAAAAGAGTAGCTAACCGTAGTACTCACATTTTCAATTCATTTATTTATATCTTCGACTTTTCTCTCTATTCTACACATATTCATGGGGAATGAATCTGAGAGGAGGGAAGATCCAATTGTAGAATCGACCGATAGAGAGAAGAGAAGAGGGTCAAAAGGAAATAGAGAATGAATTCGACTGACAATGAGATAATTGTAATTTGGATAGATAATTGGATACTTATCGGGTTTCCATTTATTCATAGGAAGTCAACGACTACCCGTAAGTAGTTTGTAAATGTCGACCGTTTGCAACAAACATTCGAGAACTGCTGACGAAAGGAGAGAATATTTCAACGTCATTCGTAAATTATGTCAGAATATCATAAATAAATTTATTGTTTTCGGACGCTTTGAAAGAGTGTCTTTCCAGTTTCAATTCATTAGACACAGAAAAAGTGGAGAATTTATTACTAATACTTGTTTTTATAAATACTCGTTTCATTTACAAAATTGTGTTCCTTCGTAGTTCAATTCTCTCCATTTCTCAATTTGCGAAGCCTGCCGACGCCTCGGAGCAAAACGAGTCTGGAAAATGAAAAATCAGGCATACGATTAGCGTTTCTTTTGTTTTTTTGTACACTTTGCTCATGAATCGTGAGCCTCTTTAATACCAATCCATAAATGGATGTGAATGAGGATTACTTCATTGTGAGACCGGGAGCAATTGCGTTGAGATAAGTGAGCAGGAGAATTAGAGGAGATGCGCTGATTATCGATTCGTGAATCTGAAAACAGAAATAAGAGGATATTTATTTGTTATTATTTTTAGATCAACGTTCTTCATGGTAAAATATGGCCGACAGAAGCAATAAACTCACGTGATGGGTAGCACTGAGTGAAATTAATTCAGCTGCTCTTACTGGACTCATGTGAGATTTCGTCTGATGATCGATGACTTGCCCGTGACTCTCAAATATCTTTTATTTTATTTTATTTATTAATAATCAACGTTTGATCATTATTCAACCTCACCTTATCCTTCTCACTTGTGAACGCTGTGAGGGGATTGTTGGGAGCAAATACAAGGGCAGGATTGATAATGCACACTTTCACTCCTTTCTCTCCCATCTCAACTGCGAGTAGACGGAAGTATTGCTGAAAGAGAAGCGGCTCTCGAAGGGAATGGAGGGATACTGTAGACTATTGATCGAATTAATTATCGTACATTAAGTGCAGCTTTGGCGGCGCCGTATGAAGCAGAAAGAACAGCAGGAAGAAGAGAAGCCACACTGGAGATAACTACGAACTGAAAAGGAATAATAACGTAGAAAGAAGAAGTTTTTACAAATCGAGAAAGTCATTAATTCAAAAATAATTTTCGGTAAATTTTTTTGGTAATAGGTAATTAACAATCTTCATAATATCTTATGTCATTTAAAGTAGTAACTACAATAAAAAGTCCGCACAACAGTCTACGTTCTATATACTTTCATCCAAATGATAGAACGTCAATTTATATCTATTGAAGAATCCCCTCTACCCTTCTCCCACCCACTTGCAAATTATCGATCTTCTGCGATGTTGGATGGAGCCCACGATGTCTGGAACAATCATTTTGGAATATACTATTTACATTAAATAGACGAATGGATCGACTGACTTGAGTATCGATCGGGCGACTTGGGTGGGTGCGACAGCATTGATTGTGATGCAATCAATATCAACAGAGGGATCGATATCCGTCCATTCTGCACGTTGTGATCTACCCGCATTGAGAACTACGATGTCAACCTGCCGATTATCGATTGATTTGCACATTTTGAATATGAACAATACCTTTTTGCCGAATACTTTATCCGCTTCTGCGACTTTAGCAGGTAGATCATCAAATTTGAGCATGTCCATGGGGAGAATGGAAACTTCGCATGCATTGTTCATCTCTGCAAAAAAATATTAAAGTCTGTTAAAAATGCGTATTTACGAAAATAAAATCAGTAACAAACTTACTTTTACATCTTGATTTCACTCTCTCCAACTCATTTTCTCTTCTGGCGGAGATAATGAGACGAGGGGAGAATAAAGACAATCTGAGAATTGAATACTCAGACAGATCTAGTTGTTAGAATTTTGGAATAAGACTATTTTTTTTTTGGAAATATTTCTCTTTTTCTTTTTTTCTCATTCGGTGGTGCCCAATACGGCTTACAGGCGGGAATTTTTCAACATTTTTAACCCTGGAGACTTTGTCTCCTGAGTAAGGGACACAGTAAGGGGCATTTCTCTTTTTTTGAATGCGAAATCGAGAAATAATCGTTGACTTTCACTCGATATTTGATGCTCTCTCAGCACGACACAGCATCTCCTTTGTAAAGCAAGCTGGATACTTCCCACTCTTAGTACTTTCAACATTTCGTATTCAAAAAAATATCCAAACAACAAACCTGACAGCCAAATCTTCTCCGATTCCTGAAGAACCGCCGATGAGCCAGACTACTTTGTTGTGATAGTGGTCATCTAGAAAAAATGTGAATGATAACACAATGATTAAGCCGTAAAATGATCGCGTATAAAAAAACAACAAAAAAACAAAAAAACGCGTATTTATCAGTCAAACTCGTTTCTGCACTTTCATGTGATAATCTACCACTTTCGCTTTACGTTTATGAATCGAAATATGTAATAAATTCCATAAATGAGAAAAAAAACAAACATTCGGTCTTTTTGCTGACTCGATTCCAGAAGAAAAGATTGAATGAGGAATCGGAGATCTTGAGAAAGATTAAGAATGAAATAAAGAAGATTACAAGCAGGAACATTTGCTGAAATGCATGCTCAATTTTTCCTTGGAAAGAAATGAAACCAAAATATCCGAGCAAACAATGTGTAATGACGGATAGGCACACGAAAACGATCGCGAGACAGTGAGAAAAGACGGAATGAACATGAATAAACTACGAGATCTCACTACAATTTCGATCGAATGGCAACATTCGTTGATAATGATGTCAATACTTGTAACTCTTTCACATAGCGAGTACTACTCACGGCATTCTGCAGAGTGTATGCAAATTGAGGCAGGCAGTTAGAGAGTGCGAAAATAGCACACAAAAGGGCGATGGTCTCACAACGAATTCACTTTCGACATTTTGCGCAGAACACCGTGCAACTACCCATAGAGAAAACAGGCTTTAAGATGTTTGAAATGGACTGGGGAGGAAATAGAAGAGAAAGAGAGGGGAGGAGATGTAATACTTCTGAAAGGTAGCGAGAATGCTCGAAACGTAAACATGATGAGTAGAAATACACGCTTGCCGAGTGTAGTGCTCAGATTGATAAGCCGTCTCTCACTTTTCCACTCTCTCTCTCGGTGACGATAGATCCTGACAGAGTGATCGAAAGGGGGAGTTGATGGGAAGTGTAAAATTTGGAGTGAGCGTGTATTTTTTGTTTCTTAGTGTGACCCAAACGCACGCTAGTTCATTTTTGTTGAAATCTGTATTGAATACAGATGTCTTTTCGAGTACTGAGATTTCATAAGCTTCCGAGTCTCTCTGAATACCAAAGATTAGAATAAAATTGGTCAACAAGGTGATAATAGCGTTCGAGAATATTTGGCTGCACGATGTATATCTGGAATGCACCAAATATTCCATATTTTTGAGAGAACGTTTAAAATCGAAAGAGATCCTCAGTTTTCACACTCTCACTCTCACTGATCCATTTCTTTGTAGGTTTGAAACAATCTGCATACTGAATGAATATCCGAGAATTTAAATAAAGCAGTTTAGAATTGGGAAGTGTAATTAAGTTACTATATATTAGAAAATGCTAACGTCTGTCTGTCTGTCTGTCTGTCTGTCTGTCTGTCTGTCTGTCCGTTTTTTTCCTTCCGTCCGGTCACACTTTTTTCTCATTTTCCTTATATTTCGCTTCAAAATTGCGCTATCTTCTCAGAACCTTTTGCATATGATAATAGACCAGAATTGCTTTAAATTTTTACAAAATTTAAATCACCAAATCCATAGCCAAGTGGGTTACGCGCTGGACTAGCAATCCGACCGACGCAGGTTCGACCCCCGCCGCGGGCAAACCTTTTGCCGCATTTTTCGCAAGTGCCGCAAATACTCCTGGCACGTTTCTAAGTTCCGTGAAAAATGTTTTCAGTGAACTTGAGACTTCACAAACTTCACCTGAACTTCACCTGAACTTCACCTGTTTTGCCGAGTTTTAACGTGAAAAATCGACATTTTCGAATTTTCTGCAAACGAACCGGTGAGTGTCGGGGATCACAGGAAAAGTGTTTTGCGATGTCAGAAACGTGTCTGAGCGTGTTCTAACACGTTTTAACATGAAAAAACGAAAAATTCGAAAAGTTCCAAAATGATTCAGAAAGCGCAGGGGATCACTACAAAAATTGTTTTGCGATGTCGGAAACGTGTCTGAACGTGTTCTAACACGTTTCAACGTGAAAAATCGAAAATTTCGAAAAGTTCCGAAATGATTCAGAAAGCGTAGGGGATCACTACAAAGGTGTTTTGCGATGTCGGAAACGTGTCTGAACGTGTTCTAACGCGCTAAAACGTGAAAAATCGAAAATTTCAAAAAGTTCCCAAATGATTCAGAGAGCGTAGGGCTTCGCAGGAAAAGTGTTTTGCGATGTTCGAAACGTGTCTGAACGTGTTCTAACATGTTTTAACGTAAAAAATCGAAAATTTTGAAAAGTTCCAAAAATATTCAGAGGGAGTAGGGAATCACAGGAAACATCTCTGAAAGTGTTCTAAAAGTTCTGAACGCACTGTATCCTACGTTTCCGTTGTGAAAGGCTCGTGAGGCAGAGAGCGATCGAAAAAAGTTGCCACGGAGCCACGAAGTGGCGTAGTGGCAACTTTTTTCGATCGCTCTCTGCCTCACGAGCCTTTTCCACCGGAATAAGCCAGTACTCTTGGTAACGATTAACATTCCCTAGCATACTGCGAGCTTTAATGTAGCCCGGAGCCGGCTTCCGAGCTCCCCCTGGACCGAACCTGGAGCCGGCTACAGGGCGCCCCCTGGACCGTGCCGGGAGCCACCTATCGAGCTCCCCCTGGACCGAACCCGCACCCAGAACTATGCATAGAGCGTAGTGTACGCATAGAGCGTAGTGCATTTAACCTCAATACAACCCCGCTAGTTTGCATCAGATCATTTATATTTAACTTTTCTCCATTCTCCATTCATTCTCTCCTTCTTCATTTGTTGCTCGCGGTCGCTCCAGAGAAAGGTCAGAATAGTTATGGTACGATCGGATATCGAGTATCGACTTTCAGATGGATCCTGACGATCAAGAGAAGGCAGAAATTGATAAAAGAGTTGAGGAAATCAAAGATCAACTGGGAAAGATGGATGAGAACAATCCATCACAGTTCAGAGCGAGGCAATTGTTGCAGGTACTGTCAGGAAGAATATAATCGATTGAATTTCCATTTTAGAAGGAAATGAAAGATCTCAAGAATGGGAATATAAAACTCAAGTCGGCAACTGTGTGGGTATTTCATCAATTTTTGTAAATTCGGTCTCATCAGGATTTTTCTTGGCAAAATTCCAATTCACAGATCCACACAAAATGAGAGTCCGGATGATAGTGCGTTGGAGAAGAGAGGCCCGAAGACATGCAAGGATCTGGAAACTGACGAATCGATTCGGATGAGAGAGGAGGTACGGGGGATCATCCTCGTCTCGTGAAACTTGTTATGCCTTCTCGCTCATTCGTTCTCATTGCTCTCAAAAACGCCACTAGACTCCGTCAGTCGACCGAGTTCACCGGCGTGTACATTCGCAAATCAATGAGTAAGGATCAGTTGAGAAGACATTCGGAGATGAGGAAGACGATAAAGGATATGCGAGAGAAAGACCCCGACTGCCCATTCGTCGTCTACCGTGACCAAATCTGGCACAAAGACGACATCAAGTCGAAGGTCCGCTCTCGTGTTCCGGTGTCGGGAAACTAATATGTGATACACCCGCTAGAGTTATCGATTCAACCATAAGACCATTGCCTCTCTTGTCCTCTGCCCCATCAATTTCTTGTCTACTGTTCAACGCTCGCTCGATTTGCAACAAATTGCCCGATCTCCATTCCATTCTATCGATTGATCGACCCGATGTCATACTCATAACTGAATCTTGGCTTACTTCTCGTATTCTTGATTCTGAAATCATTCTCTCATATCCTTACTTCCGTGCTTCTCTTACTTCTCTTCCGTGCTGATCGTGCCAGACGAGGCGGGGGTGTCTGTGTTCTCATCAGAGATCACATTCCCTGTTCCCGTGTTAGATTGCCTACCCCAGTCTCGTCTGACGTTATCTGCATCGATCTGTTCCCCCCTCTTGGACTCTCTGCCATACGGTTTCTCCTTGTTTATCGTCCTCCGAACACAACTACCAAGGATAATAATGAGGTATTTGATCTCCTTTCCACACTTTCCTCATGCGAAAAATCGATTGTTCTCACCGGTGACCTCAACCTAAATATCGATTGGTCAAATCATCAATCTTCCCGTGGTCATGCGCTCTCTCTTATTGATTACTCTCAATCCCTTGACCTCATCCAATTTGTTAAAGCACCCACTCTCGGTTCGAATATACTGGATATAGTTCTTGCACCACTAGGAATCGTTAATGATTGCACTGTCCAAGCCCCTTTCAAAAATGCCGACCACAACTCCGTCTTCTTCCGTATCTCGTGGCCTTTGATCTCACCCATTTCCATTCCTGCCTTCGATTTCCGTAAAACTGATTTTCCCTCATTGAACATCGTTCTTGCAAATACGGATTGGTCTTTGATCTTTCATGAATTCACCGATGCCTCTCATTTGTACTCCCTATTTATCGATTACCTATCTTCCCTGTTCATCTCCCACGTTCCCGTTAAGAAAAACATTGTCCCCTTTGAAAACTACCCCCCTCACATCCGTTCTCTTCTTGCCCACAAACGCCGACTCTTTGACAAACTGTCACTTTTACCTGTCCGTTCTCAGTTTCTCACTGTATCTGCCAAATTAGACTCCGAAATTAGGAAGTTCATCAGGCACAAGGAAAATAAGTTACTTTCCAATAACCACAGTAGGTCGTACTATAGATATATTTCCACCCGTTTCAAATCGCGTTCTTCCATTTCCCCCTCACTCATGGACTCAAACGGATCTTTTCTCACTACAGACATCGACAAAGCAGAGGCATTTGCATCATATTTTCATTCCGTGTTCATTACTGATGACGGTATTCTCCCTACGTGTAATCGATTTGTCGCTCAATCAATACCGGTATCTGTCATTCTTCCTTCCGATGTGTCCTATCATCTGAAACATGTCTCTGATTCTTTTTCTCTCCCCTCCGATGGAATTCCATCAATCATTTTCAAAAACTGTTTTCTCTCTCTTTCTGAACCATTAGCCCACGTTATGAATTTCAGTCTCATGCTCGGCCAAGTCCCCTCTCTCTGGAAATCCTCTCTTGTTGTCCCAATTCCAAAGATTCCCTCGCCCTCCTCAGTGTCTGATTACCGTCCTATCTCTCTCACACCCATTCCTAGTAAAGTCATGGAACGTATTCTAAAACCAAAGATTGTCCGTTGGTGTACGATTCACACTATTATTCCTAGTGAACAACACGGTTTTGTTAGAGGAAAGTCCACAGTTTCACAGCTCCTTGATTGCACCCAGAAATGGCGTCAATCAATGGATGGCGATGATTCAGTGGATGTTGTTTATGTTGATCTAGTCAAGGCATTTGACACAGTCTCACATTCTAAGTTACTTCATAAACTCCATTGTTTAGGGATTCGTGGTTGTTTATTCAATTGGCTAACTGATTATTTGTCTGATCGTCGTTTACAGGTCAGAGTTTGCTCTTCACTGTCTTCAGTGAAAAGTGTTCTGAGTGGCGTGCCGCAGGGCACCGTTCTGGGACCTCTTCTCTTTTTGATCTACCTTTTCGATCTCCCACAAGCTCTCTCTCCATACCCTTTGGTAAATTTCCGTCTTTTCTCCGATGATATCAAGCTTTTCGTCACGCATTCAAAAAATAACACTCATTCCACTTCTCAACTTCAGCTCGGGTTACAGGGTATCTTAGATTACTGTCAAACATGGCAGTTATTGGTCGCAAAAAACAAATGCACCGTTCTATATTTAGGCAAATTCAACCCCTTCCAACAATATTCTCTTGACACGTTTCTTCTGCCCATTCCTAGTTCTGACCCCGCTTCCCCTCCCGAGCCAATCCGTGATTTAGGAGTTTACATGGACCCATTTCTGACTTTCCAACCACATATTGATATTGTTTGTCAGAAAGCAAACAAGCTTATCTACTTATTATTCCGATCCGTTTCATGTACTTCGGTAGACCCATATATTCGTGCTTACCGCTCATTTATTGTCCCAATCATCGAGTATGCTTCCCCTGTTTGGTCTCCCTCTGGAAAAGGTCGAATAAGACAGTTAGAAAGACCCCAGCACCTTTTCACTAGATTATTGCATTACCGTACCTCTCCATTTATCACTTTCCCGCCCTCTTACGAAACACGATTAGCTAATTTTTGTTTGAATTCGTTGTACACAAGACGTTTGGTAGCCGATTTTGTATTTGCATTAAAAATTGTTCGTTTTCTCGTAGATCTTCCCATGTCAGAGTATTTTGTTCTCCGAAACCATTCAACACGTCATAATGCATTTTCAATTCATATCCCGCTTGCTAGAAGAGAAAATCTTCGCACCTCTTTTGCCCATCGTGCCTCTCGTTTTCTTTCCAAATTACATCGTATTTGTAACCCACTCCTATCCATTCCATCGATTAAATTCCACTTACTTCGAAGTCCCCAGTTACTCAAAGTTCTACAAGTTGAAATACCCAATCTCTAGTCATCGATTCACGGTTGCTCCACTTGATCCATCAGATATATATGGATCCGAACGGCTCCCTCCCCGTTCCGAGGCTTCGTCCACCTCATCCCAATAAGTGGCCAATTGTGTTTCCCTGTCTAGCCTGATCCCTTCCCTCACCTTCCTCATCCGTATTCATTCATATTTATATATTTCTTTTTTTTCATAGTTTCTTTAATTGCCGTCACACCCTTCGCGGGTGTATCAAATAAAATAAAATAAAATAAGTACGGTAGATTCAGTAGAGTACTGTAGAATTGGAGGAGATACGGTAGATGGAATGGATTACTGTAGAATTGAAGGAGGTACGGTAGATTGAATGGATTACTGTAGAATTGAACGAGCTACGGTATATTGAAAAGAGTACTGTAGAAATGGAGGGTGTGATAGATGAAACGGCATACTGTAGAAATTGATATTGATTGAGGGCGCTCGGAAGAAGAAAAGAGGATGTCTAGAGCATATTGCTGAACAGCAGAGAAGACTCGAGGAAATCAAGGAGAGAATGGCGGTAGGTCAAAAGGAAGAGAAAAGAGTACTGTAGTTTACGAATCAGGATACGGTAACCGATCTAACGATTGATTTTAGATGCACGACGAGACTAGAAAACGAGTGATGGAAATGGCAAAGGCAATTATGGAGATGAGAACGACCATGCAATTAGTGATCAATAAGGTATATCGAGGGTATACTGTGGAATCGGAAGTATACTGTAGCATCGAGGGTATACTGTAGCACTCATCGATCGATCCGATGGAAATAATTTCAGATGGCGGAAGAGACGAGATCAGAAATGGCGATTGTAGTAAAGAAAGTACGTTGAGGAATAGTCGAGACGGGTTTGAAATTTCGTATTTTCAGTTGGAACATCATGATCAGGATTTGGCATTGAGAAAGGAAATACACATGAGGGTAATTACAGTGGATCCACGGATTCTAATAAATACATAATCTCATTTTCTGTCTGAACTGTAACAATTACACGCGTTTCAGCACTGTTTCTATCTTTTTTCAGATTTTTTCAGAATGAGATCTCAAAATTCAACCAGATTTATTTAAATCCTTTTTTTAGTACAAGAAAGAACATCAATCGAATTCGTCTGATTGGACCTCCCAATGTCTCAAACTTCTCACGCAATTTCTCCTATTCGGACTCTATGTTGTGGCTTACGTGAGGTATGCTGTATTCACACTAAAATACAGTATAGATCCATAGCTCAAATGTATTCTCATTTTCAGAGACAAATTGGTTCGACCGGCGAAGGCATATTTCTCTGCTGAGAAAATCAATGGATCGGTAGAAAATGTGGGAGCGAAGGAAATTGATGGAACGAAGAATGGACAGAAGAATGAGATGATAAAGAAGATCGAATAGCAAAGTACCCTTCCAATCCAACAATGGAGGACGATAAACATATGCTGATTATTGCGTTAACATTGTCATTTTTTAAAGTTTTAATTGAAAATATTAAATTTAGAAAATAATTGAGAAGAATTTGAGATAATTTAGAATCCGAAAGTAGAGAGTCATGTTTAAAGCCGTTAAATAGTGTATAAAATTGATGATAAATGTCGCCAACGCGCACCACGCTCTGTCAATTCCGAACTTCATCACTTCTTCCCGTTTATCATTGATTCCTCGCTGATTATCGCTCTTATCGTTTTCTCTAATGCTCGACCCTCTCGCCGTGCATATTTGCTGTGCGTGCACTATCGAATCGACCCGCGGTTTCTCCGAAAAGAGGCGAGTCCACTCAATCTTCGGTCATGGTACAGATGTCCGGACTGGAGCGACTCTTCCGTTGTTGCTGTGGTAGTGGAGAAGAAGAGACCGACTCCAATTTGCCATACGAGCGACTCGACACTACAGTGCCTATTCGAGACCGCAATCTTGGTCACAACAACTTCAGGTAGAGTATTTGTTTGATTGATTGAAACGGGCTCGTTTTCATGTTAGTTGATTGAATTTCTTTCTCCGAAGTTCGAGTTTATTTATGTTTACTATTTCTTGCAGAGACTCTGCAGCAGAACTTCGCGATGCGTCGCCGGCTCACTCATCATTGCGTGATTCACAGTCGAGTCAGTTATCGATTACTTCTTGTTATTCATAGATAGCTCATTTTGTTTCACGTAGATTGGTAAACAATATGTGTAGTCGGTGACGCAACACGTTTGTAGATCTTCCTCAACGATCAAAGAAGGAGCAAGAAGAGGAGGCACTCAATGCAATCATCGACAACACTCAGTCGGTACGTATACTTTGCTATTCCTCCAAGGTTCTGCAAATGAACCTAATTGAACTTTATCTTGTTTATTCAATTTGAATTCATTTCAATTCCTCGCGATCATTGATTCTCAATGTGTAATCGTTGAGAATATCATCGATGTCACTCATCTCGAGAATGCCGAGATGAACTCGGGTGAATTCGTGGCCAGACAACGCAAGTACGAAGAGGCTGTCAGGTTAGCAACACTTTTCTTTTTTAAATTCATTTTTCGTTAAAATTGTAATAGTCAAACTGGCCGGGACATGTGGACAGCTGTATTTATTACTCATTTGGTAAAAAAAAAGTTAAAGGTACTTCCCATCTTCGAGCTGGGCTCGCGGGAGAACACTGCGTTGCCAGTATTACTTATTACTTATTTGATGTCTTGATAATTAACTACAGAGAACAATTACTCTCCTTTTTCTAAGCCTTAATGATTTATTTTCAGGCAGCACGACATTCGCATGGCGAAGGGATCGCCCTCTGGCAACACTCCAAAGATTCCCGGTAGGTCACGAGAATTTCTCAACTCACTTATATCGAACAATGTTGTCACTCACTCATCAACCATTTTAATAAATGCTCTTTAGGCTCGACACTTGGTCTATCGGGTCAATTACTGGATGACACTGGAAACAGAACTGCAGATTGGCTTGGAAGACCGTCCATGTCAAGGGTGAGTGGAAAAAATATCGTCTGTGGAAGACTTTCTTGGCTGACTTTTAATGGTCTTTATTTCAATCCGATTGATTCTAACTCGTATGGTTATTTATGCGTAAAAATTATTTGCAAAAAAATGAAATCAATTTTATTTTGATTGTAACATATGGTTAACATAGCGGTAGTCGATAGCATTGCAATTGAATAAGTAAATAATTAACTAAGTTATCTACGCCCGAGGCGCAACAGGATTTGAAAATAATGGGATATGGGAGGACTCACCGAATTTCACTTGAGATGGCGGAGGTCTTGGACGATGGGGTGTTTTATCAATCATTTCTTGAATTTTAAAATAGAAATTATTTTTACAGGATGCTATTTCTGCAGCAGATGCAGCCGCAGCTCGAGTTGCTGCAGTTGTGTCTGAGTCGCTGCAGATCAAGACCACTCGACCACTCATAGTCCATATGGACTCGTAAGAAAGTCTGACCCACCGAACTACCCACGAAACTTCCACAATCTGGCCCCTTCTACAATGCACCACCAATTCCCGAAAGAGACTATTTTCATATGCTGGAATATATAGAAGAATAGATACTAATTACGTATGCCTTTAGTTATTTTCCTCATTTTAGTTTTTCTTCGAGTAATTTTTTGCTGGTACTTTTTACCGATATTTTTCTGAATGTTCGATAATGAAAGTTGGCCTGAGAGGTGTTGTCCGAGAGATCAATCTTGTTTCCCCCGTAATTTCAATATCATCTCTTAGCGCGTCTTCGTAGACTTCATTCGATACGATAGTGCGAGTATTAATGTAACGATGTAACGTGGTTGAGAGTTCGCCCACCGATTCAGATTAATTATCGTAATGCACATGCAAGTGAAACAACTTAATCATTTATGTAATCTTTTCCCGTCTTCAACAAAATGTATAAACATGCTTATTTGAAATGGAGCTGGTACACGCATAACAAATTATCAATTGAGATCAAAGTGGAATCAAATTGTGTGAAATTACAATGAATGATCAAAAGAATTGCTTGACGAGATCGATAATGTCCCAGGGACGAAGAGCTCGTCGATCGATAATTGGTGAGAAGGCAGGAACCATTGTGAGACCCATAAGTGCCCTGAATAAATCGATTAGTCCATTTCGGATACTGTATTCCCACCGCTCAATCTTAGCAAGCTCTGCAGCAGTGGAGGTTGAAGTTACTGTGAGATTACTGTAGCGAGATTGGAAGTCATCATATCGTTGTCTGCCGTTCCTCTCAAAAGCAAGATCTTATTGAAGGGAAGTGTGTCGACTGAACTAACTCTGAGCTTGTGTATGTGATCTCGAAACGATTTAATCATATCGTCATCGGTTGATTTCTAAAAAAAAAGAAGAATTCGTGAAGAGAGTGAAAGAAACAAACAGATTCTGAGGCTAGAAGGTCTCGGAAATCTTGAATCATAACCATTATCTTGTCCAGACAAGCATCTTCTTCTTCGTCCTGTAGTGGAGATCGACAATTTGAGATACCGTATGTTACCGTATACCCGCACTTCCAACCAGCCCTCAGTGAGCGGCTCACAGATTGTGTTTAGAATGTCCGGTCGCTCGCTCAGCCATATGTTGCATGAGAAGGAGAGGGTGGAAGGCGCACTGTGATCGATTCAATTAGAAATCATTAGAGACTACAGTATCTTTCGGTCCTCAGACTACCATACCTTCCAGTCCTAAGAAACTACCGTACCTTCCATTCATATGAGATTACCGTATATTTCGGTCCTAAGAGACTACCTTACCTTCCAGCCCTAATGCTGCGCTAATTTCTTCGGGGAAATTTCCCCATCAAAGGGTGGAAAACTCTTGTAACTCAGCTCAAACTGAACGAAATCTCTCCAATCAAAAGGAAAAATGTTCCAAACGTGGCTTTCAATCCCTGTATCAAGTTTGGAAGTTGTAGCTTCACTACGAAAAAAGTTATGAAAGGGTGCATAAAACTGTTTTGCACCTTGCACCCCATGAAATTTGCGCAGCATAAGAAACTACCGTACCTTAAAGCAATAAAAGATTATCGTATCTTTCGATCCTCACAGACTACCGTACTTTCCGGTCCTAAAAAGCTACCGTGCCTTCCGGTGCTATAACACTACCGCACCTTTCCGTGTCGACACAACACACGGCGTGCCACCATAGAGGAGGGACGAAAAGGACATCGCCCGGTTGGAGAATGAACACTCGAACTCCCTCGATGCCAGAGAGAATTGATGGATCGCCCAACTGGAGTACGGTATATACAGTCAACACAGTAATCTCAGTGACCTACCACGTCGAAATCAGAGTATACGGTAGTGTTCTCGAATGGATTGCGATTGGCACCGAGCAATTCATGACGGGCTTTGGCCTCTTCGACTGTTGGACCTGCAAACTACAGTACTCCTCGATTCAAGTACATATCTTTACGCATGCATTCCGAATCGAGTATAGCTAAACGATTTTAAAAGAAATGCAGTAGAAACAGTACAGTATCTTTTGAATCAACTACCGTACCTCCGGGTGGTACGAGAATCCACAGCTTGCTTCCTCGAATTTGTGCGTGCAGATTCCATCCCATCGTGTCGTAGTGCAGAGGTGAATGAGCACCCGTCGTGCCTAACAAGATAATCAGGAAGTGAGAATACTGTAGTCGACTAACGCACCGAACCATACTGTAGGTTCGACGTCACTGTAGTCTTGTCCGAGTATCGATTGCCAATGGAAGGCTGCTGCAGCAGGTTTGAGTGACTCGTGCTCGACGAGATGAAGATAGTCCATGTATCTGTAGCACGTATTCGATCGATAATTCAGTCGAATGGGGAGGAATTACAGTACCCCCAATGGCTTTCGATCGGCGGAAGAACGCTGGATGGTACTGTACGCCAGTCGAGAAACTCCTTCACGGTCAGTTTATACTTGTCACATGTGATATCAAATCGGGGCTGAGAGGAGTTGATTTCGTCATCACTATGCAATCGATAATACCTTTCCGATATCGTGTGTCCGAGAGGCAAAGCGAACGAAGTAGGTGCCGGGAAGATTCTGCAAATAAAATGTACGCTTATAAAAGTATCTAGTATCGAATTGGCACCTTGCATAGAATATCTTTTGTATCTCGAGTGTCTCACTATCTCGCTAACTCATTCGTTATTCACGTGTTTTATTCAACAACATTTCACTCGTTGTGCATTTCGAATCTCTAAAGAGTTGTCTACAGTACCTCAATCAGATCGTGATCAGTCCACAACGATGCCGGCCACGATTGCGCAACTTTCGGAATGACGAAGGGTACTGTAGTGTGGACGTCTTTCCACTCATCCTCTGATGAGAGACGGAAAGACATTGTAGAATATATCTTTCGTTCTCCCTCAACGATCGATAATTTAGATAGAGGGAACACTACGGTAGCTCATAATTCCACAGGATGGTCAACCATACAGAAAGGTTTTTTTTGTTTTTAGAGAGGGCATGTAATATCGAGAGATAATTTCTCACTTTTGCACACTCTCTCACCCTCATACCTTTCTGTTTGATTGGAATCATGTGGAAGGCCACGAAACGGTGACTTCACTGAGATGAAAATTTGACAGGGCTGGAGTAGAACATTCCAAATACAGGATGCTACATTGAACCAGATAGTGATTCGACAAAATCATGACTCAAATCAAAAGAGGGCATGAATAAAACGTGATGAGAATCACCCCATACAATTTCTCTTCTTGATTTTTGTGGAGACTTTTCCTGTGTTTCAATCACTCTTTCTGGGCATACGGTAGAAAGGCACACCACGCGTACATGGAGTGCAATTCCTTCTTTGCATTGGCCATGATAATGTGAGTCGATAGTTGTGATGGGAGATCAACCAATATTATAGTGAGAACCACCAATCTGACATGTACGCAGTTTATCAGAGATCGAGCAAAGTATGACCATGTACACAAAAAAGAGGGGAGTAGATCAAAACTGTACAGTGGAGACAAACATATACAAGGATAACTACAAAAGTGATGTTCTCACGGCCCAACGGACTTTCTCGTGAGACTTCTCACCAGGCGATGGCTGATTCTGCCAGGCCTTCTCATAGTACAGATAAGTCTTGACGGGATCGTGGCGATACGGTAGTCGACCAGGCTCGGGATAGCCAGGGATTGGATGGAGTGATCGAACCTGAATGAATACATCACATAATATTTCTAACAAGGGCAGGTCGCGAAGTGACCGTGGAGTTTCTGAAAACGCTGAAAACGCCAAAGTTGGAACTCATTGGGTACCTCATTTCAATTGTCAAAAGTTGCTAAGGACCCCTGGCGACCCCAAAAAATCGATAAATAGTTTGCGCAAATTTTCGGCTGCCTCTTGATCTCTTCTCCAGCTGTCCTCCCTAACTGCCTTGGTGGTCGAGTGGATAAGAGCTTCGACTATCAAGCCGAACATTTTGAGTTCGACTCCTTTGTTCAGAAAATTCTTTTGCCGTATTTTTAGAATTTTTTTATGTCAACAGGAAACATGTACAACCTCTTGATCTCTTGGCAGCTAAAAGATTTCAACTACTCAACTTCCCTTTCGTTCATGCTCTGCCCGATTTGTGAGACTTCAACTGTTTTTTCGTGCGCTACAATAGTTGTAAGCTAGTAGTGCTGTTCACCATTCTTGTACACGTTTCATGTTGACATAAAATAATTTTTAAAAACACGGCAATATAGTTTTCTGAACAAAGGAGTCGAACTCAAAATGTTCGGCTTGATAGCCGAAGCTCTTATCCACTCGACCACCAAGGCAGTTAGGGAGGACAGCTGGAGAAGAGATCAAGAGGCAGCCGAAAGATTTTGCGCAAACTATTTATCGATTTTTTGGGGTCGCCAGGGGTCCTTAGCAACTTTTGACAATTGAAATGAGGTACCCAAATGAGTTCCAACTTTGGCATTTTCAGCGTTTTCAGAAACTCCACGGTCACTTCGCGACCTGCCCTTGTAAGAGAAACACATAATCACAAATTTACTCAGGCAACTAGTTTTGAATCTAATCAGAAAATATTTGCATCTAATTCGAGCAATTTCATCAGCAAATAGGACGAGATCCAAAATCTTTTTTTTACAAAATAAAATTATAGTTTTATTCTGTTTTGATGTAAGACGGGTTCACCTAATTTGTTAACCATTTTTGTTTTTGCCATGTCTTTTCACCGTGGAGGAAGAGGCTGTTCTACAAGACCCTAAAATTACGAGATATTTTACGGAACTTCGTGATTTCAATGAGCAAGTCATGGCTCTTTTTGGAGCTCCTTAATCCGTATACTTTCCACAGTGAACTGATGGTGTTTACGCAGTACCAGAGATTGGCAACGTACCACTTTGGCAAAAAGGATATCTCAACCTCTCATGCCCATGTTTGGATTCGCCATTTATCCACCGTGGATAAAGTGGTTTATGCTATCTGCCATTTTTTCACCGTGAAATAATGGTTGTTACCAATCTGCCATTATTTCACCGTGAAATAATGGTTGCTCTTCTCTTCTTCAGTTGCGGCAAAAATGTCGTACTTCGGCAGAGATCGAACCAGGGTCGTACGGGTGCCAGTATATCGCTCTACCGACTGCGCTACAGGGGGCGATGTGATGGGAGAGCAGGGAGAGACTTAGGACACATCGTCTTCCGAATAACGACGATACATGCTGCATCCGCTTTATCGAGTTTCACAACGTGCGTAAGGAAGTGTGTCTCAAATGTATGTATCTCGTAAGATGTCCATACTCTTTTCAGCGTCCATACTCTTTGTCTATCCCTCTATGATTTGATTACGATTTATTACGATTTTCGATGCACTCATCGGGTATTTGATTCCCAGTGCCCCACAGTGAGAACTCATTATATCAAATATTTGTGGGAAATCATCCTTAATAGAATTGGTGAACTTCTTTAGAATGTCAAGTGTACTATATGCTAATCAAAGCATAGAAAAATAGACAAACAGTCTGGACATCTTACGAGATACATACATTTGAGACACACTTCCTTACGCACGTTGTGAAACTCGATAAAGCGGATGCAGCATGTATCGTCGTTATTCGGAAGACGATGTGTCCTAAGTCTCTCCCTGCTCTCCCATCACATCGCCCCCTGTAGCGCACTCGGTAGAGCGATATACTGGCACCCGTACGACCCTTGTTCGGTATCTGCCGAAGTACGACATTTTTGCCGCACCTGAAGAAGAGAAGAGCAACCATTATTTCACGGTGAAATAATGGCAGATTGGTAACAACCATTATTTCACGGTGAAAAAATGGCAGATAGCATAAACCACTTTATCCACGGTGGATAAATGGCGAATCCAAACATGGGCATGAGAGGTTGAGATATCCTTTTTGCCAAAGTGGTACGTTGCCAATCTCTGGTACTGCGTAAACACCATCAGTTCACTGTGGAAAGTATACGGCGATAGGAGTGTCATGATTTACTTATTGCAATAATGAAATTCAACAAAATATCTCGCGTTTTTAATACCATCTAGCTAGATAGTACGTTTAATGAAGCCAGCTAATATCGCCTTCCCCTCCTCTGTGAAATTCCGGAAAAAACGTGACAATAACAAAAATGGTTAACAAATTAGCTGAACCCGTCTTATGTCACAGAAAAATCGAAAATAAATATTGAACGATTGAACGAAAATTTGATGCAAATTTCTTTGACCACTGGTGTCATCTAGAACAGTTCCTTATGATCTCTACACAAAACATATGCCACTATGATGTGCGCGTTCATCCTCTGGTGAGAACAATCTAATAAGATTCTTAGTTTCGGAGTTCTTCAACGAAGAGAATCGAGAAAATAATGATCACTTTTGTTTATTTTATTGACTATTTTAATTTTACTCGAATCAGCGCAATCAAAAGTATCATTCACGAGAAAGCTAGTTTTTTAACGTTCGATTTCGTTGTATGCGCTGCGGTCCCTACTTTTATCGTATTGAAATGTAATACCAAAAATCCGTGACAATTCGAGAAATGTCATTTTCATTATATATATATATATATATAAACTTGATTTTCGCATGAATTACTTTCTCACAAGAAGTGAGAGGCGCGCGCCATAACTCTAGAGAGAAAGGGAAACTAACTATACGATCATCCGGACTTCGATTTCCCGTAGTCATCTGCGATCTCAGCTGTTCTTTCGAAGAGGAGAGAGTCGCCGATTCGAGAAGATTTTGATATGATCTTTGTTGAAGAACGATTTCTTTTAACGATTCTTGAATGAGTTCATCGGACTTGGGCATTGAAGTCAATCGAATCTGAAACTAAACATAATGTCTTGATAACCATGAGGCTCACACGATAATAACTGAAATACGACACGAGCTAATTAAGAAAATATTAATTGAAATTTGAACTACGGCAAATAGTAATGTACACCGACAATTGTACACTGTACACTGGTACACCGTACACCATGTACACTGTGTACACCAAGTACACTGAACATTTGATGTACACTGAGTCGAGGTAAATATAATCGCAAAGGATTCATCGCATATTCTCAGTGGAAAATCTCAGTTTTTCTCAGTGGAAAATAATAAATCATTTTCTTATTTTAAATTTTTTTTGTGGATGCGATCACTATGGCGAAGGAAGCGCTATTTAAATACCTCGTCTCGTTTTTTTTTTGTTTTTTTCTTCAATCAATCAATCATTCAATTAAGCAGAGAAATTATGGAAAAGGCGATTTCAAAAGTTGTAGGCTCGATTTTCCAGATTGCCTAGATTATTCCTTACGATATTGTATTAATTAATATCAGTCATCGAATCGCATCGTTAGTGATTTTTCATTGATTTTTTTTTCGATTCTTGAATAGAACATTGCATTTCATTTTGCTGATAAACATTTTCAATAAAATAAAATTGTATCCTAATTTTATTAGCACAACGGAAAGGGGAACTACATAAATCAGCCGCAATGGAGGGGGTTGGAACATGCAAATCACTAGCTAATCTCCCCGGAAACGCGATCAGTGTAAACCACTGGGAATTATGCCGAGATCACAGTGTTTGGAAAATCATAACTCTGTTTGGCGAAGTTCTTTTGCTCCAAAATTTTTTTGTAAGTCACTTAGAGTACGCTCCAGATCCTGTCCTTAGCTTGCTGTCCACATTTTCTTAGTTCTTGAGTAAAGATTTTTCATTTTTTGACATTACTTATTTTGCATTTCTAAGAGTGCATTAAGATTGCCCATGTAAATTCGACAAGACATTCTTTTTGAACGTTTTTGTTTTATCAACTGTGTATCCAGATTCTCGTTTCTGTCAGTCGTCGTGAGCGGTCCCTCTCCATTTGCTCTGATGGAGAGGGGACTTCCCTAGTTCTCTCCGGACCCCTCGTCTTTCTACCAACGACTCGACAAGATCGAAATCACCGTTCTAGCCGGCCTGGTCACCGTGGCCGTTTGATGTTGGCTACTCAGATACCAGTTTCGCTAATTCTCAATTTGATTGATTTTTCGACCTTGGTGGACCCAAGCGCAAGAAGGATGCGTCACCAGTTCGTCAGGACTGCCTTCAGCCTCACGTAACCTCCTCTTTCCTCCTACGTCCATGGTCCTAAGAGAAATCTCGTCTATTCCTCAAGCAACTTCAAAGAAGATGGTCTGTGAATGGGAAGAAGACCGATCCTCTACCCCAGCCGAAATGATCCGCCTATTATGAGAAGAAAGATACTGACCCCTCAAACCACATCCTCACCTGACGTTATCGGCTGACGTGATAAATATTGTATTGTATTGTATTGTATAATCGAAAAACTGTAATTTGTACCGATCTTTGGAGCTCCATATATAGCTCCATATAGCTCTATGCATAGTGACCTACAATCAAATTTGCATATAATGAGACTTAGCCAGATTTCTCAGCTCACCGAACTCTATCTAAAACCGTTGTTATCTCGGGTTATCACTTTTTGGCTGTCCCGAGACTCTTACGCAAACGGGCTCATATGTAGAATTAATGAGAACAGCCGGACCTACATATCTGACAATGAGACGGGAAAAGTTAACAGTGGACATCAAGCGCATCAGAGCATCTCTTGATAAATGTATTGAATTCCAACTTCAAAAAAATCCTTGACTGCACGCTGCCCCAAAGGAGGCTTTTTTCAAGATCACTTCGGTCCATTTTACGAAATAAAACACGTTGTATAAAAAGTCTGGTCATCAGCCATTTTTAATGTCATCTCAATTTTTACTCACTTCTTTCGGTCACCGATGATGACCACCTACTCGCGTGTTCATGGACAATGAACCTTGATTTATCAAAATTTATCCTCGTGGAAAATTAACTACAAAAATCATCAATAAATTACTTCTTAAAAAATTAGTGTGAAACGTATTTAGCGACTATTTCAAGAATTAGTGTACTCCGGTTTTTCAGCGCAGCTTGTGCGCGCGATTCCAATTGCACAAGCTGCGCGCGGGATTGTACAAGACGTGCGCCGGACTTTTTGCCGGACCTGGCTTGTTCCGTTCGAGAACTTTCAAGAGAACGCGCGATTTGTGTAAGGTGCGGCGCATGCCGCGTCTTACCCTACAGAAATCGCGCGCACAAGCTGCGCTGAAAAACCGGAGTACATTAAATGTTCAGTGTACTTGGTGTACACGGTGTACATGGTGTACGGTGTACAAGTGTACAGTGTACTGTGTACCGGTGTACATTACTATTAGCCTTGAACTACCCAAAACAACAGCAATTGCAGGGTGTTATGTCTCAAAGCGAATGTTAGCGTACGGTAGAACGTAAATTCTGGAATTTTGCCAAATTGGTCCGAGTTGCTTTTCAAAAAACTTTTTTATTTTCGCTAGTTATCGCACTAGTTCACACAATTTGAGCGATCTGATGCTTAGCAATCGAAGGATTGATGCCTGAAGAACAATTTGGGACCAGGAAGAACTGTACATGATGAAAGCAAATTGAGCAGGGACGATTCGGGGCTTTTACAGGTCAGTGACACAATAGTGTTACAAGCAAATTATCTTGTCGAAGTTGCCTAAAACAACGAACAAAATCGTCATTTGGATGGCACTCCGTTGAATCCATCTGTGCAAACAAAATCATGTTTAGCCGATCTATAGTCTCGATTGAGCAGCAGTGAGTCATCTATTGAGTCGACCATTCAACCTTTCGATGTTCCATCAACGGATAAATTTTCGTTTTCCAGGGTGTGGGATGACGTCAACGTGGTTGGCGACGCCGATTGCAGCTACAAGGGCTGGTCAGAACTCTATTCGTTCTTGTTTTACCTGGATGTGTACTGATCTACCTCGTGATCCACTGTACAGTATTTAATTCCTCGTGATTCCAGGTACGCCGCTCCCGTGTTCCCAAGATTCGCTTCCCACACTGTTGGAAGAAGATAGTACTACCTCTCTAGAAGATTACTTTGTATCAGAACAGGTATGAACAATCTCAGTTCGGTAATGATGTGCAATTGTCTATTCCGTAGGATTCATCAGTTCTCGATCGATTCACGCTGGTAGCGCACTTTCCGCCTGCTGAAGATTGTGTAATTTCCCACATCCACTCGGGTTACGGTACCACTGTGATTTGCTTTGACGATGGACGAGTATCGATTGGAACGGGGTACTGCGCCTTTTCGAGTAATGATCAGACTCTCCTCATTCTGCATGCTCTCTCGTCGATCAGACAGTGCGAGCATGCAGAGTTGAGAGGGTCGGATCATTTTTCGCCTTTTCTTGTTTCGATATCGGCATGTCTTCAAGTAATCACATTTCAGTTCGCTGCTTCCACGTTCAATATATTCTACTCCGAAGGCGTGTGAACACGGGATAAAAGAACGGGCAACAAGGTTTCTTTCCCCCTTATTTCCATTCATAAATTTTCGGCCCACCAAAAGATTGTTACTTTGAGAAAAAGAGGAAATATAATTGTAAAAAGAAGTTATATAGGCATTATAGTATAAGGCATTATATCGTAGCAAGTGAAGTTGATTTTCGTGACCACTTTGTTATCCACCTTTGAGCCCCCGTGAAGATTTTATTCCGTTGTGAAGTGTGTATGTTTTTGCCACTAAAAGTACTATTCTCCAGACAAATCTACGCATTGTCTACAGTATGCAGTGAGGCCGAAGTTGTTGTAGTGACGAAAAGTGATGGATTATGGACGTTCCCAATCGATTGCTTAGAGCCGGATGAAGGTACGGTATCATATGACTACTGTAGCTCAAAAGAAAGTCATGGATATGACAAGAATGTTCTTCAGAGGCTACCTCTCATTCCGAAAGTTTGATCTACGCGAGACAGTTGTGTCATGAGAAGTGTCTCAGTTTGAAGGCAGGAAGGTATGAGTTGTCATTTTCTCTCAATCGAATTATTTAATCGTTAATTAGATAACTATTTTTGATTATTTACTCCGTAAATTTACTATAATTCATAGATGGGCAAGGATTGTAGCTGGTAGGTGAAAAGCGGGAGGGTCAGTGACAAAACCTGGTGATTTTGATCAAAAAGCGGTAGGGTCTAGTCCAAAATAATTACGGCCTGAACCGAAATCGGGTGGGTTTTTGGCAAAAAGCGGGAGGGTCCTGTTGCTGGCTACACCCTGGCCCATGTATGCTATAATTGCAATCTTCTTTTAGTGACTTCTTTGTCGCTATCGTCGATAATTCAAAGCAATGTGATGAGTCGACTGAAGAACACATCGAATCGATAGATGATGAGGTATTTATAATTATTATAGATGTTTTTATTTCCATTTTCCCTATTTCCAGCCCGAATTCTCGCTGTGCAAGTCGTGTAATGAGAACAAGAGAATGCGACTCTCCCATCTCATGAGGGAAGCTGATAGAGTGAGCAATCGATATTGTAGAACATTTCGCATTTGTATAAAATAATAATATCTGAATTTCAAATTCTGAAAATTTCAATTAATTGCATATAATGCTGAGAATCCGTAAAATGAAGGAAGGTTTGGTTCGTGTGCACACTTCATTTCAGGAGGCGGAGGAAAGCGAGAAGCGTGCGGCAACTGTGAGATTTAGAGAGAGCAGGTGACTATCGATTACTATGAAATGGAAATGATGTAGTCGTGAGATGAATAGTGTTTAGAGGAAAGTTGTTTCAGCTCATATTTATTATTTCAAACTTTTGGTGATATCGCTCCAGTCTATTATTATGAACCCGTTTGCGATAGAATCGGACAAATTACAACGGGCGCCGGACAGAAGAAAATATGAAATGTGAAATAAACATTATTTTCGGCACTTTCGATGGTGCTGATCACGATCCAGTATGTGTCATTGCTCACTAATTACTCTCCGACAAGATATGCTAATTCAAACATTTAGCTAAGTTCACGATTATTAGCAATTTCTCTCAACTATCTCTCACCAATCTTGTCATAACTCGGAGAATAAGATCTTGATGTGTTGCTATTTACACAAGCAACAGGATGGCGTCTTCAGAAATATAAATTTGAATATTTCTGGGCGGAAGTGAATTAATATCTCAAGTAGTTCTGATTAGAGAGGCATGAAATTTACATGGGATGTGGACACACTTCGAGTGACCTACCTTTTAAATTTGGGCACTGAAATCCGTCGGCAAGTCGAGTTATGAATTTTTGAGTGAGAGGATCTTGTTGAAAATGAGATCCTTTCGTCCAAGAATGCCGTATTATCATACATTTAATCCCCTAGACACCAATTCGCGAGAGCGGTCGGTCGAAATAGGGAATTTTCAAAAAGATCCTCTCACTCAAAAATTCATAACTCGACTTTCCGACGGATTTGAGTGCCCAAATTTAAAAGGTAGGTCACTCGAAGTGTGCTCTACATCCCATGTGAATTTCATGCCTCTCTAATCAGAATTACTTGAGATATTTATTCACTTCCGCCCAGAAATATGAAAATTTATATTTCTGAAGACGTCATCCTGTTGCTAGTGTAAATAGCAACACATCAAGATCTTATTCTCCGAGTTATGACAAGATTGGTGCAATAACACATACTGGATCGTGATCAGCACCATCGAAAGTGCCGAAAATAATGTTTCTCACATTTCATATTTTTTGCTGTCCGAACATTGTTCGACTCTATCGCAAGCGGCCTCTTATCACATATTTGAATGCTATTCAGATCATCGATAATAGACGATCGACGCACTGCTCTGTTGTGGAATGGACTAGAACATTCTGAGAGGGAGCAGGGAGGAGGCAGGGTACGGTATTTTATTGAGAAGTGGTCGCTCGCGGACAAATCATGGATCAAACGGGGTTCTCGCTGGTATTTCGTACAGTGATGCCTAAAAACTCGTGCCGAAGTGCACATTACCCATTTTTCCATAATTTTGACAAAAAGTGGTCTCAAATGCATGAAACGTTAAAAATTTTCGTTTTCCGACTTGGTCTGGACGCCTTGCATATCCTCGTCTGCGAGAATCTATTTGACCTATGGGAAAAAGATTACTGTATCACTGGAATGTTATGGTAGATTCATTCTTGAAGGTTCCATCGATGCTCGCTCTATCGCATGAATCAGCAGCAGACGATGGAATATCGATTAGAGCTGTGAGAGGAGACTCACGTTAGTTATTATGACATTACATTAGTTCCCTCGTTTCAATCGTCTTCTTTTTCACACTTTTTTTTCGTGTGTGCTTTTATTACACGTAAAACACGGGTATGCAACCACAAATTGATATGAACTCTGAATGATATTAAGTCTGAAAGCAGTGCACTAGATGTAGTGGCTGAACAACTGCGGACATAAACTATTTAAAAATTAGTTTACATTGTATAAAATGGTAGTTTTATTGTAGCCATTCGGACGAATCGACGTCGTCGTGAGTCATCGACGGGATCTGAGCAGAGAGATTGGTTAGGAAGAGGAGAAGAGAGAAGAAGAGAGATACCCATCAAGGTATGGAAGAAGGATTAGATTGAGATCGATGGAAGTGGTCATTTCATCATTTTCCAATAGAGAAATAATTCAATTTTGCAGATCTCGGTGTTGACGTGGGGCGCGAATGGGAGTGGACAACTGGGACATGGAGATAATGTGCAGAGGTGAGCAAGAAAAGAGAGATGATGACGTCACATTTACATGAGGCAAGAATGAGGATGCAAAAATGAATCTTTTTAGAATTCATTTTTTGCATCCTCATTCTCATACCTGTATTTATTGTGTATGCTATTTTATTTAGCTGTGAAATTGATGATTCCAGAAATTAATGGAGAAAGAGCGGATCTGTTTCAGATCTCAACCTCAATCGATCGCTGCCTTCGATGCCGCGAAGCGAGTGTGCAGCATCGCGACAGGAAACGCGCACGCAGCAGCACTCACGGCTGCAGGCACGGTGCGTACTGCGGATACGGTAGTGGGAGAGGAATGATAGTTAAAGGGATTAATGCTCTGCAGCGATAGTTATATGGAGCGTGTTTGTTTTTTTAAAAAAAAATTCTTACCATGTGTGTTACATGATTCCTACAAATGCAATCGGATTATCGATTGATTACTGCAGGCGTTTGTTTGGGGAGCGAATGTGTGGTCGGACGAGAAGAGTACGGTACTCTCTCCAACACTATTCAAGGTGAGAGGATGATTCAGATCAGTGATGACGTATTGATAAATGTGTATATATTTCCGAAATGGATTGTGGATAACAACAAAAAAAAATCCATGTGTTTATTTAAGTTGTTTTTAAAGCTAATCAATTACAAAATTGAGTTCGAGTGAAATACGAATGTTCTATTCTAGACGGGCGAATCTTCGAGTGTTCTCGATGTGACTGCGTGTGAAGATTCCATTGGAGTGTTGGTCGTCGATAAAGAAGGTACGAATTGGTTCCCTTTTTTGTAGTTTACATAAAAAATAATTAAGTTGTTTTATTGTAATCACGAACTGCATTGACATTAGCTGCGAATCATATTGAATATGTGACAAATAAATAATGTTTTGTGGCCTTGTTATACTTTTTCTGTTGCATTTGCACTATTTGTAAATGGTAATATTTGAGGGTCGACGTCGATTCTTCTCGCTCGTTGTGGTGGAGTGAGTAGAATTGGAGGAGTGGGAAAAGGAATGACGACAATTGGAATAAGACTCATGCAAGATGGACGAATGCTATTGAGAACCAAGGAGAAAGAGGTTATTTAACATGCTCATTATTGCCCCATACGCGAAGATCTATATCAAAACCACGCTACAAAACGAATAAGAGCTACTCTATGTATACTGTAGGGACCTTTACAGTAATTACTGTGCTTCTGTTCTTTTGTAGAAACTTGTTACAGTATGCATTCCAGTCTTTCCCATCTCTGTCGATGTGGCGAGAATCGATTGAATTGTGCAAACTTCTCTCGAATTTGGACGAGTTGGGAAAGCATTGTCTGCAGGAGAGGATAAGTGAGTAGATACAAGGGAGGGTTGCAGCATTAATACGCAATTGTGATCTACTCCAGATATCATTTGGTTTAGTATTAAATGTATGCATGCCGCGATACTCAAGTCCCCACCAACGATACATCTTTGGTGGGAAACGTCTAGACATGAAACGATGCACCGGATATTTAATTATCTCCGTTTCACTGGCCATATGCACGTTCCACCTATATTTTGTTTTGCAGAGCAGAATAGCACTTTCTCGTTGGATTCTCTGCCCAGTAAAGGGAATAAGAAGGTCAGTGGATCTATTCTGTCCTTAATTACTCTTTTTAACAAGGAAGTGGAGAACACCGTCGCACATTACGAAATTGATTAAAGTTCCTTGTTCCGGATAATTACGAAGAAATGTAGCGTCAAAAATTTAGTAATTATGTCAAAAAATCTTTAAATAATGAACTCAATTACAGTCTTCCACGACTTCTACATTGGGTACGGTAGCAGAGTCGTCCAAGTTGATCAGAAAACTGAACAAGTCGCTCTCCAGATTCGCCACTATGGCTACAGTGTATGGTATTTACTGATTAAAAAAGTGGATTACGATACTTTAACAAATGCGTTTCTTACTGTAATCAATATATGTCATTTCAGCCACGCAGAGCAAGTTCGAGACGCCTTCCGTGCGGGAGTCATCGGGAATACTGTAGTAAGAGATACTGTAGCCTTCGATGTCCTCAATTCGCCACGATTTCGATCGGCGTTTGGGAAGTTTGTCGATGCCTACGTAACGACACGAGCATACGGAGCACTTGAGGCACTCCCATTCAGCAGCGAGTGAGTATACTGTAGTCAGTTGGTGATGGGATGAGGTACTGCAGTTAGTTTGCGATAGTATGGTAAATCGCAGTAAATACGTAGACGGCAACGTTTGAGACAGTAATTTGGTTGAAATGAAAGTTATTTCGGTATTTACAGATCTTCTATTCGCTTTGTGGACAGAATCTCACTGACGTATGATGTAACATCGACCAGGTTTGATCTTTCTTTGTAATTTTTTTAAATACTTTATTTCTTCAAAATTACGACTTGGACGTCTTTCCGATTTATCAATTCCCATTTCCAGATCCGATTCCGTAGTTCGCAAGCTCTTCTCCTTGCCATTGGAATTCCTGCGACGAAGTGTGGATGAATTCGTCAAGCTGACTGAGGATACGGTATGATATCGATTAAATACTACTATTTCCTTTGATTCCTCAATCGGCCAGGACTATTGCCATATCATGCTGTATTGAAGGTAGAATTGTCACGTCCTCTTCCATTTATTCCGCTTCCTTGATTTTAACGAACTTTTACCAACCTTTGTCGGGGTACTTGCATTTTTTCACGTAGCCCATAGCCCGCCCCTTAAAAGATTCCGTGTTTTCGGCGACAAAAATCGGCCCAGACAGACAAAATATGTTTTCTCTCAATAAGTTTTGCAAGGATAGGTCAGTCAGATCCGATCCAAGGTCGAGAAATGTCCAAAGTCCAAGAGTACTGTAATTAATTTCTTCCATTTTTGTTGAGTATCTTGCCTCGGAGCATAGATTCGGTAGAGAAATTATAAATATTTCAGACTTTTTCTGAAAAAATATTAGTGCACAAATTAGTCAGTTAATTAGCAACGACGTCTCACGGTTTCGTCGTTTTTCGGTTATTCCCATCACTGTCCATTGAATCCAATCTAATCCACTTGAAACAACCATCAATCACCGAATGAGAGTGATGAAGAGAAGGAAGAAGAAGGAAGATACTAGAGTAGTAACAGTAGATTCCTTGTCGAACTGCTTACAAGTTGAACACTTACAAGGAAGTAGTAAGGAAGCTGCCAATCTTGTGATAAGTCCATTACTCTCACTCACTTGAGTAAAGGCCGAATGGTGGAACACGGAAGTGTGATCTCACACCGATAATATGCTCGTAGAGTTAGAGAGATAGAAATAGAGAGAGAGATAGAGGACGAATTAGAGCGATGTCTATTTGACCGCCAGACCAGGAAGCTGTGAGAATGAAGAGAAGGTGTGAGAACCAACGAGGAGGAGATGAGATAGAAGGATCAAGCTGATTAGTTGCGCGACGCGTTACGGTACTCTGGTCATGAAAGTACCTAAATGGTCGATGATTATTAGGCCGATGGAGTGAGAATTAGCTGGTTGTGTGGGGTTGATTTGGTCGGCGCCATTGGTTAATTCGACTTAACTCGATCTCTTGTTCACTCTTCCTCCTATCAGTTTCCCAATCGGGGATATACCTATCAGCTAGACATGCCCAATGATCCGTGTATGACCGTAGTCTAGAAAGAGGAGAAGCTGGAGCTGTTTCGAAAGATATTCCATGCTGTGATTGATTGGAAGGGTGTCTATCCCGGAGTGTCATCTAGGGGAGAAGGGGTGGGAGGAAGTTTGTTATCGTTATGGGTTCTTCACTTATCTTCGAGGCCGTTCTTCAAGTGAGATCGCAAAAAGAGAGAGAGAAAGGGAAAAGAGAGAAGGAATGCGATGGAATGTCGACTATGCGAGGAATCGAACTGCGATCCATTCCATTTCTCACTCATTATCAGTCGTTTTCTCTCGTGAGAAAGATCGATTTCACGTTTGTCAAAGTGTTTATTGCCGAATATGTACAAGGAGAAGCACTAACATGTACAAACAAAGTGTGGAATATTTACACAAATATCGACGAAAGAGGTCACCCGTGACTTGCCAGAGTATCGATTGATAAGGAAGAGTGCAGTAACAGAGTTATTAGAGTATTGGTACAGTAAAGTCTTCGTCTTTTCCTTCTGGAAGCAAACCCGATGCTTGCATATGCATAGAAATGTGAGTGGGAGTGGGAGTTATTGAGGTTGTGGGAGGGGATTGATTGAGGTGAGTGTAACATGTGATATCTACAGCGGGTGTTCTAAGTTAGTCAATGGGAGAATTACGAAATCGGAACCGGCAATCCTGGATTCAGAGCCGGCGTTTAGGCTCGGAAGTTGGCGGCGCTCTTCATGAGCTCGGAGACGAGTGGCGCGCTGCATTCACAGCAGACACTGCACAGCATGGCCATCGGATAGCCCTCTCCACCGGCGCAGCCGTTGATCGGAACCAGAACCTGCAATTAGGAGAGTGTAATTGGTGGTTCTGGTATAGTTTAGAGAAATAACGATAATATATAGGTCTAGATTATGGTAGAAACAAGTAGAATTACCTGTGAGCAGGCGGATCTCTTTCCAGAAAGAGTCGGAGCTGTGGAGAAAGATCCGTCGTTAGGAACGGGACCAGCACAGTTGAGCATGCGGCATTTGGGCGTCGAGAGCTGAAAGAGATAAAGTATGAATTACAGTAATATTGAAGAGAATACTGTAGCTTGTTATTCGAAAATGAACACAATAAAATATATGTATCCCGTACCTTCTCGAAGTGGGTTCCACTGAGGAAGTGAGCGGCGGGATTGGTGATGGGTCCCTCGAAGGAAGAAATGGCAGCATCGGGCTTGCGATGAACTGCAGCCTCGTCCTCTTCTTTGAGAGCAGCCATTTGAGCTGATGAGAGATGGGCACGGACGGGCTCCGATTCACGGTCTGAGAAGGGGAACAGTGAGATTATGGTAGCGGACCCCGATACAGTAACCCTGTAACTACCGTATCCCTTTTTGGGTGATGATCAGATGAATTAAGTACTCACTCTTCAAGAAGCTGCCAGTGAACTTGGGAGCGGTGCCGGGTTGAGCGAAACGAAGATCGTCAGAGGGACGAGGAGTAGAAGGAAGGAAGGAACCAGTGAAACGAGGGACGACTCCAGGCTGACGAGCAAAAGGCTCGAATTTGGGTTGAGATGGAGACGCGATAGGCAAGTCATGCAGAGCCATCTGAAAAAAAGTGAATTGAGGAGATTGAAATTGTCCTGTTTTTTTTAATTTTTCGAGATAAACAGTCGATGCTTTGACTAGGTTCTGGAGGAAATGATACCTGTCGCTCTCCGAAGGCTCGAGGAGTGGGGAATTGAGGAGGAGAGAAGGAAGGATAGGGATCGGAGAAGGAGAGAGAAGAGGAAGGAGAGTAGTACTCGAGAAGGAAATCTGAAGGAAACTATTAATACTCCGCTTGTCTCTTTCTTTTTTTCCCTCGCATTTCGTTTGTGCCTCGATTCAAGTGTGGGGAAAGTTTGTGTAGACAGAAATATCTGATCCACCACTCTTCGTTTTTTCGTGCGCGCCGCCTGCTGTTCTCAGATTTATGGGACAAGCACAAGGTCTCGGTATCTGATTGGAGAGTAGCATAGAAAGGGAGAGAGAGAAGGGGTTCAAGATCATTATCGCAGCTACGACCAAACCAAGTGGCGCTTTTTGCGAGTGGTAAAGGAGAGTACGAGATCTGAGAATCCCCGAAACTAGGGAATGGTTGGGAAACCCCGTATAGTGCTAGTATGAATAGAGCCATTGGTCAATGTTGAGTGAAAAGTTAACGGGATTTGGACATTCTTTCAAGGCTACTGCGTTGAATGGAGAAAGTCAACTATTTCCCCCTTCTCGTGGACTGTTTTGTGCGAACTCCCACTGTGTTGGTCGATCTTTGATAGCAGTGGGAACTTGTTGACTGTGGGGAGACCCGATACTTGAAGAAAGAGTCTAAATGAGTGAGTGTTCAGAAACAAAGAAGGGGGAGATGACCTCATCAAGAGATTAGAAATACACAAAAAGGAACTGAGCTTAGAATAGAACATTCAAGTGTTCGAGGGTCCAATGAGATGATAGAAAGGGAGGAATGGATTTAGTGAGAAAAGGGAACGAATAAACGAGGATCAAAGGTGCCGAATGTGGTTTACGAGAGAGGAAAAGAGAAGGAGTCAATTCAAGTCGTTAGTTTACGGTCTCATTAAGTAGCCTAACAAGGCGCCGAAATTGGCTCGAACCACATCGTTACCGCGCCGTTTAATTACCCATTTGTGTGAGTTACACTTGCAAAATGGAAAAAAAAGAAGCAGATATGTTTAGAGCTTTAAGAGTAATTGTACCATTAGGAGACTACTGTTGAGCCACGAGAAAGAATTGAATGCGGAATATTTTTGAATAAGTATGGCGCGTTTGATAAATCAGAAAGTGCTCACCTTGGGATGAATAGTAGGGGAATCGAGGGACGAATTGAGAAAGCGTTGAGATCGGAAGCAATAGAGCAATGAGTGTGGAGATCATTGTTGATGCAGAGACTGAGTATCGATGAATAGATGAGAAGTACGGTAGAAGTAGATCACACAGAAAGGGAATTGAGAGAGAGGAGAAGAAGGGGATTCGATGGGTTCGGATGTAAGAGTGAAGGAAGGAATTAGTCGCGAGCCTCCTACGACCCGTCGTTTTATACAGGAACGAGGGTTCGTAAGGCGGAGCGAGTAGAGATTATGGGGAATGAAGAGAGTACGGTAGAGAAAGAGAATGAGAGAGAAGGGAGTACTCAAGTGATGGGATGGACAGAGAGATCAGTGATAAGAGAGACATCAGACAGCTAGAGTGATCTAATGAAAAATGTGTTCGTAAGAAAGAACACGACCATTTCTTTTAGAGCTGTTTTTTCAACGTTTAGTCGGTATTTATCTCAGTTGATGGATAACCGCATTGGTTACACCCCTGGTATGAGAAGACTTTCGAGCATTTCTAGTGATTTGATAGATGTGAAAGGAAGAAGTTGAGATGTTTTCACTGTTATATCTCTCGTCTCTCGACTACTTTGACCCTGAGCTGAGTCTGGTAGAAGTAGCGTGTGAGAATTCGAAGAATTGATAGGAATATGTGCGTGCTTTGAACGAGGAAATGCTTAGAGGGCAAGAGAAAGAAAAGGAAAAAGGGGAAGATGATGGAGAGCCGTGAACGTTCCCTGTGTGAATGCACGTTAGTATGGAGGAATGAGAAGAGTTCAGTCACGGCTTTTGCTGCCATCTCTCACTTTTTCGTCAGCCTGCAAATCGTCTCAAAGGCTTACCGCTGCGTTTCGCAAACCACTGCAGAGTGCAATTTTTTCCTCTGATGCAACTTTTTCTTCTCTGAGAAAATGATGCGTGTCTTTGCACTTTCGTATCTCGTTTCGATATGCCGCCCGATGACTATTTTTTATCTTTTGTTTGTCGGAGTACGGTAGAGAGGTAGCACAACTACTGTACACTACTGTACTCATGTGATGGAAGTGCAGTTCATGTACACAAATACTTGACACCAGTGAGTGTCCAAGGTCTACGTTTCGTCTCACGTTTCGAATCACGAGATCTTCTTGCTCTGATTTCGCCAAGCTGGTTTTCCATTGGAGACTCGACGGTTTAAGACGCCTATCGCCGAACCAAATCTTCAATAATATCGTTGGGAGTCAAAAACATTTTTTTTTTACACGTTGGTGTCATGATGTTCAGCAAATGAGACCGTGAGATGGGCTGTGTTTTTGAGTGAGAGAAGTTCCCAGTTCTCTTTGCCCTTCATCTTATCCAGTCCGGTGCCTAACTGAACAAAAACTGGTAAGCAGTAGGGGAAAGTAATATATCTGGGGAGGGAGGAGGAGGAGGAGCGGAGGAGCGGAGGAGAGGAGGAGAGGAGGAGAGGAGGAGAGGAGGAGAGGATGGAGGGCGATCGAAGACCCAGATAGGCTACAACTCCTCGTGATCATTCTTTGGATGTACTCTATCAGTTACTCGATGGGATATTTATGGTGAGGATCGAATGTCACAAGACATTCGTGTCGAGTTGAGATGGAATAGCATTGAATTGAGAGGAGTAAGTAATCCACGAAGTGGAAGTTAATGGAGACGATCACCGATCTCTTGTTATCGTCAAGGAAAAGAGCACTCAATTGGAGGGGACGGAACAAATTGGTACTATGTCAGTCCGCGCATACTGTAGTGTGCCGACTAAGAGTTGGAGATATCTATAGCTCGACGCAGGACTTTTAGATAAATATAGTTGAATTACTGAAATATCCTCGTTCCAAACTGCAAACGAAGCAGAAGTAACGCAAATTGTGATGAGATAGAATGATTGATTGGAGAGATGGAAGAGGTTCAATTGAATCAGCAGAGATTCAGAGATGAGACGCGCAACTGAGAAGAAACTCGAAAATGGGATATTATCCATCGATGAAATTGGAGATCGAATGAGGAAGCAAAGCATTGAGGTGTTGATTTGTGCGTGGGTCGTTGTGTGATCTTTCCCTTCTCCTTCTCTTACTCTATCTAATTGGTATCTCAGCTATCTCTCAATTCGAACGCGCCACTCATACCGAAATAAGGAAGAGAGAAGTAGCGAGAGAAAGAAATAGTAGTAGCTCGACTGATTCCCATATTGAGACGATACATCCTCTCTACCCTTTCTATTGCAGGACAAAATTAGACAAAATATTATCAACTCAACGATGTTTGTGGTGAAATCAGTGACCCAATGATTTATGGAGCGCTCTAATGAGGATGAGGTCGGGGTCACGGTAGCGTGTTTCTCGAATTTTGAGTACGGAGCACGTGTAGGCTAGAGTACTTTGGTTGATTAGGCCGAAGGGTGCTGTAATGATAATCGAGATGTATGAAAATGGCCTTGTGACTGACATGGCTATAGATAGCCCCTCCTATCCCAGATAAGAGATAGGGAAAGTTGTTGATGATTAGGCTGAACGAGGGTGGGAGTGATAAGGAAAGGGTGCGAAGAAGTCACGAGATGAGATAAGGGGAGAGGAGAGGAGGGAGAGGGACAAGGGATAAAGGATGTCCGAACCACGGCTTAGTCAGATATATCTATCATATGAGAGCCCTGGTCACACGCTCGAACAACGGGTTAAAGGCTGAAAACACGAGGGGAGAGGATCCGTTATTGGCCCGGTGCCAAGTACGCCTGATGTCGGTAGTTGGCTCGATGCAAACTGTATCTGATGCCAACTCGATTCGTCTGATGACCCCAATGGCCTCATAGACTAGACGAAAGTGTATGCACACTTTGTCCGACCATTCGTTCTCTTCCTCATTCGTGGCTATTTCGTGTGACGAGATGTATGGAGGGGCTAATTGAGAGTGACACGACGTTTTCAATGCGGAGATCGACGTGGAAAAACAGAGTGGCGCCAACCAGATATACGAGTTAAGGGGGGGGAGAGGTGAGGGGTCTCGGGTTGGGATCAATGATATACTAATGGGATTTGGATACTGTAGTTATGTGAGGGATCCTGGGTCGGGATCAATTCAGCACTATGGGTACTGTAGTCGTGTCTCGAAGAGTTGCCACGATCAAACTTGAGTGTGTTCTGTGTCGTCAGAGTCCAAAAATAGCCGACCGCCGGTCAACTTCAAGGGAGATTTCGATCATCATCACTTTTTCGTTGTAGTCTCTTTCTATTCTGCTTTCGTACCAAGGGGGCGATCGTTAAACTGTCGCAGAGCCCTTTTGACGACCATCGTTAGTTGGATGGACTTGACTCATTCGTCGGATATACGACTGTCCACTTTTGTGGGGCTGAAAGATGAACTATCAAGATTACGGTAGAGATCCCTTTGCAATCCAAAGAGTCCCAACACGATCGAGATTGCGGTAGTATCCCCCTTTGTGATCCAGAAAGACCCTGCCGACAGTGAGGACACGCAAGAAGTACTATTCGTAAAAGATGTAAAGTCGTAAAAAAACTAATCACAGTATTGTGCCGATGAAAAATAGGGAGGACGTTAAATTTGCACCTTGAGTTGAACAATTCCGACTGTTTTCAACGTTCTCTGCGGGAGATGGTCGAAAAAACGAATGAATGTATTGGGTGTTGTTTTCCGACCATGTAACATGCACAATGGATGACCTTGTCACTGTGTAGTGAGTAAAGTAAACTCATAGTCAGAATCTATTCTAGATCTATCCTTCATTCACTTTGCCGTTTAGACAGAGAACGGCCGTAATTTGCACAGCGGTGTTTTATGCGTACTCTCTCCCTCTCTGTCTTCTCCTCTGCACTCAATCTCAAATTGACTGTGTCTTTTCTCCAAGACCAACATTGGTATGCGGAGAATGTCCATAAAGAGAAGAACAGTAGTCACTACATCTCCAAGCTCGTTAGAATGTATCGTAAACGGAGGGGGTTGAAAGGTTGAAATCATTTTGTTCGAAATCAACAGTGAGAATCTCGAGGACTTTTTGACGATTCCATCTATGCTTTCGAATACCAACTTTGTTTGACTTTGTTTTCGTCTATCTTAATCTCAGAGAGGGGTGGTTCTACTCTAATTCGTATTTATGAGTGTGTTGTTGCATGATTCGAAATGTCGCACCTCGAGGTAAAATTGGAACAAGGCCGATTAGATAGAGAGAAATAGAAAGAATGCTAACACTTCCAATCATGGAGAGCATGTGAGATATCGAGTTATCTGTGGTATGACCAACGGGTTGTAGAAGATCTGTGGTATGACCAACGGGTTGTAGAAGAATGGAATGACGAGATTGTTTGGTTGTATATTGGTCCGTTGCGAACACATTTAGTCGTTCGGTAGATCAAGTGTTGAATCACCATCTTGTGTGACACCACAAATGAGTGACTAATAGAGTCACGTTGTGATAGGTGTGGTAGGTACGCATTCTTGCCGAGTCTGAGCTATAAAAGTGCTATTCGAAGGTGACTCTACTTAGTTCTTTAGTGGACGAGTAGAAGCTTTCCAATCTCTGAGCGCTCTGTGTAAATCAGCCAAAGAAGATCAGAAAAGCAACAGTGTTCTCCTGTTTTCGTCTCTTTTTTTGTGCAGACATGCGGGGGAACGAGCGGCTAATGGATTTGCATTAGCGGAACTGATCAGAAAGCACGGCAATGAGAGGTTGCGGAAGGGGAACCGAATGATTTCTGAGTGGGACTTGATCTGACAATGAATGAAGTGACGTCACGAGATCAAGAGTGGAGAGGGATCAAATATAGATGGTAGAAGTCGCGTGAGCATCACAGAACCATCAAAATGTCGGTTTGAGAACGAACGGTCGTCAATTTACTCGAGAGAATCGAGAACCAAAGATAAATCGTAAATTATCCACCATCGATGCCTTTGCAGCGTTGGTTCAACCATTTTCTGTTCCGCATTCAGTTTGGGAAGAAATCTTATTGACTGCATAATAGAAACGTTCTTTTATACGATCTTGTATTTGCTAGAATGTTTGATAATATCACCCAATTGATATGTATCCCCAATTCAAATATCCTCTAGCAACTCCACCCTCTACCGCATACATGAGCTAGGGTGTAGCCAGCAACAGAACCCTCCCGCTTTTGCTGAAAACCCTCCCGCTTTTTGCTGAAAACCCTCCCGCTTTTTGCTGAAAACCCTCCCGCTTTCTGTTCAAGCCATTGCGATTTTGGATCAGACCCTACCGGTTTTTTGCCCACAATCACTAGATTTTGTCACTGACCCTCCCGTTTTTGGCGTACCAGCAACAACCCTTGCCCATCTATGCTCTACCGTATCGAATATGTCTGTGATTGATGCGTGAGAATTGTATTGTCGTGGAATATTAGGGTGTGGTCGATCGGGTTCCCCCTCTTCTTCTTTGCTCCCTATTCCATTTTCCTGATCCTATGTCGGGAATAGGTCGCATCGGCAATGATATTGATCAAGGAGAACAAATGGGCAACAGATCAAGGGTAAAAAGAGGGAAATGCAGTGAGGGAATGTGAGTATTCGAACACTGAGGGAGAACAAGCTGGGAGGAATGACGTAAAAGTGGTCTTGAAGGGGCGATTAGCAGGCCAGGGTTGATGATGATTAAAGAGAGAGAAGGGGAATAGAGGAGAGATGGGCATGAAATGCACACAAAGTGGAGTGAATCAGTCGTGTTGTGATGAGAGACGAGAGACTAATGGGATTATGGAGAGAGAAAAAACTGCAGGAATGAGTAGAAGTGATCGAAGATTGGGAGGAACGGGAAGAAAAGGAAGGAGAAAAGAGACTGAGGGGGTGAATCAGCTGACAAGAAAAGGGGATGTTGAAGTTCGGTTTAGAAGATACTCAATATAGAAATGATAAAGTGTTTTTGTCCTGGGAGTGAAAAAAAGGAAAACAAAAACTAGTGATAAATGGTAATTGATCTCCTTGCAGAGTGACTCGGCCCCCTCCGGCTACGCCTCTGAGTGGTCGCATCAGCTGCAGGAGGCTGCTGCAGTGATGGAGATGGCTGCAGCGACGGCAGTTTGGTGGAGGAGAGAGGGAAACAACACGGTTGGTTGTAATACTCTTGCATTTTTGGGAAGCACCAAATCGGGGGCATGACAGAAGCGCAACGACAAATGCGCAACGGCGAATAACTCTGTTCAAACTTCAAGAATTGATTTGATACTTCAGCGGTGATTCTTCAATACCATTTGACATCGAAGTCGCACGTTATTTGTTCCTCACTTTTTGAAATCGTTGCGCAAATGTCGTTCCGCCCATTTTAGGATAAATTCGCACAGTGGGTTCGATAGAAAATTCAATTTCTAGTCAAATGAGCTACTATACAAATCTATAAGACTATTTTAAAGTGAGTTAGAACAGTCGAAAGAGGTCGTTGCGCTTCTGTCATGCCCCCACCAAATCGGTTTAGAAATGTGATGGAGGTTCAGTTCAGTTGGTATTGCCCCATTTCGAAGAAGTTTCCATGAACTTGCGGTACAGATATAGGCCGAAACGGTGGGTAAGAAAACGCCAACATTTTTATTTGCTTTTCGGAATTAGCTTGAAATTTATACAAAATCATTGTAGAATTTTGCTAAAGTAGGCAGGAAAATGTCAAAATGTTTCGTAGGTTTTGACCTTCCTTTCAATAGGTACAAATCTGATCAGTTGTATTGATTCTTCTAGTATTTTTTTACTTGTATTTCTAAAAAAAATGGAATGATTTCCCCGAATTAGATTCTTGCATGGCCAGAAGCATATTTTAAGGGAATCATATTTCATAATCTAAAATTCAGCTGGCCCGTTCACTACACAAATCTCGTCGAGTGCTCGTGTGGAATGGAGGAACGGGAAGTGAGGGAGGTGAACAGTGGTTTTGAACTATGCCATACATTTTGAAGTTACGATACGATGCATTCGTAACTGCTTCACAATCAATCGATAAATGTCACTAATCGAATCTTTTGAGGTCTTCTCTCAGTAGTGGCTCGAAGTGCGGGAATTCTGTCTGCGAGATACACTCAAGTCCTCGTATTCAACGATCTCGTCGTCTTTGCTACTGTAAGACTATCCTAAGTTTAAAGTTATTTTTCTATATTCATAATCGATCAATAACTTGTGGAGTTACCATCAATTGACCTCCATTGTTCAGCGAAATTCTGATCAGCGATTTCCGACGCAACTAGTGTGGATGAGTGAGAAGAAGGACGAAACTGCAGAGAAGAGAGGTCAGAATTTAAAAATTAGGAAGAATGCCCGATTTCTATTGAAAGATTTAGCAAATACGAAGTGTTTTGTGAGTTAAAAAGTTTATAGAGTGAAGTTTATAAAACTTTTTAAAAATTCTATATCTTTTTTTCAGTTCTGTACGTAGACACGCCCGATGAGAAGTTCGATCTCGAATTTGCGAGCAAGGAAGACAGGGCGAGCAATTTGTATTTGCATTCAATAAATCTTTCCATCGACAAACTGGGATGGAACATTTTGGAACATGCGTTTAGTTATTTTATTCTAGTATTTGTTTGGATATACTTTTAAATATTTAGCAATATTTTTTTTCGGGTTTCTTAACGGCAGTTTGAAAATTCACCGTCACCATCAATTCAATGTGGCCTCGAATTGGCAATTGCTGATCTTTGATCTCTGCAGGATCTCTTCAAACGTCGTGTCTCCTTCTGGTACTGGTCCAATTTCGCCGTCGAAACAAGGGTCCGTTTCTCGCTTTAACATTAATAGTATTTGTTGTGTGATTTTGAGAGCTGAGTCAACTTGTATTTTAAAAATTGTAAATACGTGTTTCTGTGCATGATTTAATGCCATCAATTGCATGCATAACAGAATGCAATGCACCATTTTCATCAACGTTTATATTTGTTTATACACCGCAAGGGTTCTTCAGCATGTTCAACAATTAACGAATACTAAAGAAATTTTCTCCAATTTTTGTAAATGGTGTCCGATAAAGAAATAAAAATAATAATATATTAATTAAATATCTGTGTTCTCTTGCAGTCCACTCGTCCCTCCTCTTCTTCCTCTTCTTCTCTCGTATTCGGATCTCCTCCACTCACAAGAAAAGCCGATCGATTCGTATTCGCGAAGACGGGCGAGGCTTATGCAGGAGAATGGAGAAATGGAGTCCCGCACGGAAGGTGAGGGGGTACGGTAGAAATGTAAGTTATGGAAGTACGGTAAATAGTGGGTGGAGATGTGGTATTCTCCTTCTGAAATCGTGATAGTAGTAGTAATGTAAAAATAGTTTGATTAAGGAAATGGAGTTTACGGGTAAAATAATATTAGCTGGTAATCCTCATGCTCGCCTCATATGCTCTCAACGAGACACAACTCATCATCATACATTTAGATTTAGATTTTATTTGCTCAACAATGACTCACAAGACGATTAACTTATTTTGCACATAACTTGTCACCATGATCGCGTGAAAGAAATGCAACTTTTCGTCATACACTTGTCTAAAAAAGAAAGCGCACGATTACCACCCAAACTCAGTGATGTTTTAAATATGGATGTATAGATATTGCAAAGTTTCAATATTGGGGAATATATTTGGATTAGATCTCCCACAATCTCTCTTCAATTGGCCGGTTTCGGCGAAATCCTGAATAAAGTGATCATATCCAAGTATTTTTAACCTCTAGATATTCATTGTCTTCTTCCCTTTTTTCTTGTGAATTCGTCCGATTGTTTTCCACTTCCCTCACTCATCTCACATGCAACTTCGTCCCCTCTTCTCTCATGTCGAACAAAGTAGCAGTAATTGAGATGCTATCTGTGTCTCCTCTTCCTCTTCTTCCCCTCTTGTTGATCTCCCTCGTCCCTTCTTTTCCTTCCTGTCGGATTAGTTGTGGATACTTCCATTGTCCCCACACTCTGACCCAGTCTCTCTCTCTCTCTCTCTCTCTCTCTCTCTCTCTCCCCTTCTTCAATCCCCAACTCAGCATGAGACTGAACTGACTCTCTATGACACAATTGGACCCCCTCTTCTCTTTCTCTCTCCCCTGTCCATCTCAATCTCACCACCCCTATCCGAATGGGAGGTGAGAGTCCAGGTAGGGCAGAGAGTGAGAGAGAGAAGAAGAGTCTCTCTCACTTCTCTGACCCAAGCCCCCCCTCTATCCTTTGGATCCAAGCCAGTCTTCCCTCTCCCTCCCCTAGCCAGTGACCCTCCCCCTGTCTCTCTCTCTCTCTCTCTCTCTCTCTCTCTCTCTCTCTCTCTTCTCTCCGCGTCCCCTCATTCTCCCACTGGCCTCCCTTCTTCGCCTAAATCTGTCTGTATTTTGGCGCGCAATTCCCCTCTCCCCTGCGTCCTTCCCTCTCTCTCACTACCTTCCATTCATTCATTGAGTCATCCACACGCGGACAGCAGGGACGCCATTCAATCCGAGTCAATCTTCATTCCTTCTCTTTCCCTCTCTTCTATCCAGTCGTCCCTCTCCCTCTCTCACTCAGTCGTCCCTCAGTGTGATCTACCATGCAGCCCGTTCCCCTCTCCTCTCACTTCTACTCTCCGGCCGGTTCCTCTACCGATTCATCCGACACCCCCACCCAGATGCATCCCGCAGTGCTGCAGCATCTGCTGCAACAGCAGCAGCTGCAGCAACTGGCCATGCTGCAAGCAGCCCAGAGTGGAATGAGTGGTGGTCTCGGCACGAATGTGTCCTCCTCCCTCGGTCTGCCAGTCTACGCGGGTGCTCCCCTCATGCAGCAGCCTGCAGCCCTTGCAGCCCTGCAGCAACTTCCCCTTGCTGCACGGTCAGAGTCGGCCTCGACATCGACCTCCTCGAGTGTGGAGAATTCAGTGCCCTCATCGTCAACCCATCGCCCCCCTTCTTCTTCTTCTCCCTCGGGAGAATCAGTGGAAGCAGTGAGACTACACATTGCCAATATTCCCTATAAGTGGAGAGACACTGATCTAGAGAAGATGTTCAAGGAACACGGAGAGGTTAGAGTTATTTTTATTATTATTCATTTAAGTAAAGCCTGTTCTATGATAGATCAAGGACAGATATTAGTCTGTGAGAGTGTGGCACGGTTCGGAACTGTTTTGGATTGGTATTGGTCGCTTTTCATCGTTACGCTATTTGATAGAAGTCCATATAGTGTTGCATGAGCTTGATAATCCTTCCGAATAGTGCCTCATTCTCCTCTTCCCTTGCACTTGTTTTGTGTCTCTGCTCGGTGAATGTTCGATTGTGTTGTAGGTGTCTGGCTGTGAGATAATCTTCAATGAGCGAGGCTCGAAGGGATTCGGATTCGTCACGATGACTACAAGAGAAGGAGCAGAAACAGCGAGAGCGGCCATTAATGGACGAGTATTCGAGGGAAGAGTGGTAGAAGTGAATGCTGCAACTGCAAAGATGAGTGGACGAAGCAAGGCCAAGGTACTACACAACCAGCAACAGCAGCAGCTGCAGCTCGCCCTGCTGCAGCAGCAACTCCCCCTTGCTGCAGCCCCGCCTCCTGTCGTAGACCCGCAGGCGGCGATGCAGCAACTGCTCATGGCACATCAAGTACTCGCCCAGTATGCAGCACAGCAGCAGCTGCAGCAGCAGTTGCAGATGCAGGGACTGGCGCCGCTGCAGCAAGCATGGATGCAACAGCAGCCGGCTGCAAATGAGATGGAGAAGCAGCAGAGGAGATTGGCAGAAGAAATGCAGAAGAGATACCGACCTTATTGATCTAGTCAACGGATGATATTTAACATTTCAACGTTTAACGTTCTATGTTCGTTTTACCATATTGATTGTCTTTCCTCAATCCCTCACAACTTTCACTGCAATAATGGCACGAAATGATGTAGATCACCCACTCATTCGCATTGCCTTCTCATTAATTGTATTTCACCTTATCTGTATTATAAATGCTTTGCAAGGTGAGCGCCGTTGGGTGGAGAATGTTGCTCGGGGCATGATGGATACGGTGGGATAGAGAGGTTACGGTGGTAATTGATGGATGCTGTAGTTATTGATCGAACACGGTAGTTATGGATCGGATGGAACTTTACGAAGTTATTAATTGAATACGATATTGGTGTATGGTGAGAAAGAGAAAAGAGATTTTAAACGGCAGTAAGAAGACTCATTGTGATTACAGTGGTCGAAAGACGACGTCAGCATGTACATACGAGGGCTCGTTCGTTGATGGTCTACCACACGGGTGAGAGGAGTGTTTAAGATCGAGTTTGGATCTCTTCGTTTGGCAGACTCGTCAGTCGACCGCTCAAAAGAGTGTGAAATGAGGAGATTCGGACTCGTTTTTTTAAAAACTATACGTGAGAAGAAGGAAGAGAAATGATATTGATGATTATGAGAAGGAATGATACATTGAAAGACAAATTACACTTGAGAAATGAGACAGTTGAACTGATTTGAGAATCAAGTAATTGATGGAGTCTTCTGAAGAGTGGAGTGTAATAATTCGTATAAAATATAGCCTGCATAAAGTTGTTGCAGTTTACAGGAATAATATAGTATTGCTCTAGTGATGACGCTAATTGAGTTCCTTTTCGAACGTATTCACTGCAGATTCGGCGTGCTCTCAGTGCCAGTGGAGGATCCGTCCACGTCTAGTTCGTCCACTTTATTCTACGTCCCACGAGAGGAACCGACCAAGGGTGAGGAAGAATGTTTATCATCCAGACAGTGTGTCGAAATTTACATACTCTTCTAGTATTAACTATTTTTATTAAAAAAAAGATTAAATCCTCAACTCACCAGGTTAATTCCAAACTGGGACATTTTTACCATCATCTATCACCAAGTGTAGTTATTTCGTATATGTTTCGAATTTATATGCCTGAGTAACTAAAATTACAGGTAAAGAGAAGCGGGACGACACCAAATGTACAGTGATTAGAGGCAATTTCGAGAAGGGAAAAGCAAGAGGATTGTGCAAGATCAAGTGAGTGCACAAGATTACGTAGTCATGGCGAAACTATGTGTTGATGTATGTTTCATCTGAAGTGATGATCAGTATTGCATAGTGATGATATAATCGATTCCAGTACTGCGACGGGAACAGTGTACAGAGGTTACGTCGAAGAGGGAGTCCCGCACGGATTTGGAGAGGAACTGAAGAAGGAGGAACACTATATCGGTACGGTCTTATGTACTACGGTAGTATCGAATTAGTTGGATACCTTCTCATTCATTTTTGTAAACTCTGAATCGAGAGTTTACAAAAATGACACCGGCTAAAAGTCCATGAGATTGGAGCATTTGTCCGAGAAATGCACTTTCATGGAATTGTACTGCGCTTTTGTATCTATTCATACAAGTGCGAATAATTGCATTAATGTACTGAAGACTAAAATAAATGTTTTTTTCTAGGTTTCTTCTCGAAAGGGAAACCTCATGGGTACGGAGTGTCGAGTGAACTGAATGAACTGGGAACGATAAGTGAGTCATCTATCGATTACAAGCATACCGTTTCCATGTGGGTGCTATGGTATTTGAGAAATATGAAACAGAGAATACGGTTTCACTATTCTCAGGACGCAAATATCTGGGTCAATTCGAGGAGGGATCAATGCAAGGAGAAGGAGCGATGATCGATGGATGTGGAGCTTATTGTGAGGGAGAATTCAAGGCTGATCAGATGAAGGTACGGTAGGGGAGAGCTATCGATTACCGTAAAATGCTTCTGATTGTCGATCGGAAAGCACATGATGTTGCCAAATTTGGTCATACGCATTGCGGGCCACCGGAGAAAAAAAGTGTCTCTCGAAGCGGGATTAACTGATTGGCAGTCTCAATGAGTTTTCCTCTTCAGTTTGGTCGTCTGCAGTGTCCACCGACTGAGGGAGAAATGCACTCGATTGAATACAGAGGAGAATTCAATGGATGGAGACTCGCTATGGGAAAGGTCAGTTACAAACATAAGCAATAATATCATTGTGTCGTGTTTCGCCGTGACTCGCGTACACATGGTGATCAAACTTGATTATTATCTGGTTAATAATAAGATATACTTATAATATAGATTTGCTCTTGCTCTTTCCGGAAGAGAATGTTGAATGGGCTTTTTAACGCGTTGAAAAGTTTTAGGAAGCTGTTTACGAATAGTATACATTTGTTGGACGATTAATTAAAAATGCTATTTGAGTATATTCGAATTCAGGGTACACTGGAAGTCTCACCGACGCTTCGAATCACTGGAAAATTTAACTACGCGATTCTCGGCGATGATGGTACGATTGTTTATGGTTCAACAATAATATGAATGAGTGCTGAATTTTCTTTGGATTTCATAGTTATTTCCAGTTCTCATTATGAATTCCATACTACCATGCAGGGACGACCAAACGGAGCGAGGAGGCTGATATTGTGGATGCGAAGATAGAGACGAGAAGAGCAGTCGATAGACTGAAGGAGGTCTTCCATGGGTGAGGAGAGGGTGGAAAGGAGGGATATACGGGTCAATTAGAACCGACGAAAAATTAGCATAGAAAGGGGTTAATAAATATTTTACTACACATAAATTTGGCTATCTATTCGTAGATGTTCATAGCAACGGGGCAATTTAAAAGGGAAGTATTGAAGTCGTGTTTTGCAGTGAGGGAGCACACATCGAACACTATTCAGAAGCAGAGGAAATGTGGAATTGGAGGCCACTCGTGGATTTATTCCTGAAGGAGGAAATGGGACAGGAAAAGAGAGGAGGAAGAAGGAGAGATGATAGTGGAGAGATGGGTTAGTTGGAGGAGAGGAAAGAATTGATTAGAGATGAATCGGAGTGAGGCGTATTCTTTCAGCTCACTGTTTTTTATATTAATAATGAAATTGCGACCATATGACGCTGTTTACGTTAGGATCAACAAGGGCTCAACAGGGGTCTGGAACAGGTCAAAAATCGAAATCGCTCAAAACTTTGTCCTAGGGGTAACTTTCGACGCTGAACACGCTGGTGCCATCGATTTCGCAATCGGACCCCTCTAGGCGCCGGTATGGCGCCGCGCCACTTTGGCGCCAAACTTGTTTTTCGAATAAATCTCGCTTCAGAGTGCCCGTCGAAGCACGAAATCTCGCGCACACTAACAGAATTTGAAGCTCTATCAAATGGACTAGATGGCTTGTAGAATCGATTTCTCGTTTTTGAGAAAATGCGATTTTTTGATCCAGAGAGTAGAAAGTGAATTGACGCACATATATGAAAGAGCTCGTCATGCTGATCAATTTGATATATAACACTAGTAGGTTTAAGCCCTGCGTCGAAAATTGTTTAAGTTTTTCAATTTTTCGCGCGCGCGGAACGCGTGTGCGGACGCGGCATCCGCATAGCCGATGCGGTAGCGGTCTAAAACATCAATCCGAAGGTCATTGGTTCGATTCCAATTGGTTGCAAAAGTTTTTGCGGAATTTTTTTTTTCATCGAAAAAATCACTTTTTCAAAATTTTGGAAAAGTGCCAAAGAGAAAAAATGAGAGAAAAAATTCCGCAAAAACTTTTGCAACCAATTGGAATCGAACCAATGACCTTCGGATTGATATTTTAGACCGCTACCGCATCGGCTATGCGGATGCCGCGTCCGCACACGCGTTCCGCGCGCGCGAAAAATTGAAAAACTTAAATAATTTTCGACGCAGGGCTTAAACCTACTAGTGTTATATATCAAATTGATCAGCATGACGAGCTCTTTCATATAAGTGCGTCAATTCACTTTCTACTCTCTGGATCAAAAAATCGCATTTTCTCAAAAACGAGAAATCGATTCTACAAGCCACCTAGTCCATTTGATAGAGCTTCAAATTCTGTATATTGCGCGAGATTTCGTGCTTCTACGGGCACTCTGAAGCGAGATTTATTCGAAAAACAAGTTTGGCGCCAAAGTGGCGCGGCGCCATACCGGCGCCTAGAGGGGTCCGATTGCGAAATCGATGGCACCAGCGTGTTCAGCGTCGAAAGTTACCCCTTGGACAAAGTTTTGAGCGATTTCGATTTTTGACCTTTTCCAGCCGCTTGTTGTTCCAGCCGCTTGTTCCAGCCGCTTGTTCCAGCCTAACGAAAACAACGTCATATAGGCAAGATTGTGTATTTTTTTTCTGTGTTTTTAATTCTTATCTTTAACATACCGAACTTTCCAGTCATTTTCGGAATATCTACTGCCAGGAATATTCCAATTGCAGAGATTGAGATGGATTCTCTCCGTTCTTCTGAGGATGAAGAAAGAGTGAGAGAAGCATGGAAACGAGTGCAGATGACGATAGAGAGAAGGAAGAAAATGGAGGGAGGAGAAGGAATAGAAGATATTGAGTGAGTTCACACAATGCTATTGTTTCAGTAATGCAGTAAAGTTGATCTGTTGACAAATGTTTTTGTTGTTGATTGGGACGGTGAGTTCATGTTATACCAAAGTAGTTACGAGTCGGAACAGGTAAATGATTGCCAATGCATTTGAGTGTGTCTCACGTGGCCTCAGCTGCTTCTCTTCGTCCATGGTCGTCTGGTTACTATGAGATGGTTAGATCGACTTGGACTGAAGCCATTGAGGATCCCCTCCATCCAATTGCACGACTCGCCCACACTTGGGTGCAGATATATCAGGTACGGTAGTGGAATGCATAGTTCTTTATATGGTTTTGCGACTAATAACCTAGTTTGTTCGTATTCACTAGAAAATTGACGAAAAAATGGTTCCATATCGATTCTATCTTTCTATTTGTAGTCTCTTTTGATCTATTTTTCTTCCCCTCTCAGGCCAGTTTTGGAGGTGCTCTGGGTGCTCATAGATGTGTACACGAGAAGGCTGCGAGCGAGCTCCGACTCATCCTCTATTCGGTCTACGGTGTCATGAGGTGAGTACTGTACGGTATTATCGATCGATCACACCTTATATTTGCGAAGTGTGGATTCTATTGGTGAAACTTGAACTGAAGCAATGACGAATGCACATAACAATTATTTGTGTCGATGGTCTCGTATTATGTTGTAAAGAGCTTTCTGATTTATTAATATTTATTTTAGTCCATGATGAATCAATTGCAGAGTACTTTTCCCCAATCTTCCAGTGAATCCACTTGATTCGATACCCGAAGAGGCCTCTCCCATCACTGCTACAGGAAGTCAGGAGGTGAACGACATTGCGTAATCACTATGTAATATATACCGACAGGGCGACGCCATATGCTTTCTATCTGATAGAAGAAGTGAATATACGTAGATGATGATGCAATTCTTTCCAGACTCTCTTCACAGTCGATGGTCTCTCACTGGCGGATATAGAATATGAAGATGGGAATAGTGTGGAGACTGAAACGGCCAGTGTTAGGAGGTAACCAACGCCGATTCCAATTATACAGAAATTACAAAAAATCATTTACTCGTTGTATTCAGTAATCTCTAATCCTTGGATCTCTTCAGTATTCCATCTGCTCTTTGTTCTCTTCTTCCTTCTCCACCAGTCATCGATTTCCTCTATTCTCATTTCTTCTCTCTTCTCCATCCAATTATCCTTCCCATCTATATCGTCTCAACTGCTGAATTCGACGATGTTTACTGGTGAGTCACACAACTTTCTCGTGTCGGAGTCATGTAGTGCAGGAATTGTTGATCCCGTACCTTTCTGTAGAAATATCAAAACATTTTGAGGGATCTCCAAAATAATGGAGGAAAAAAAGATTTTTGTTGCAGGTCGAAGATAGTTTATCTCAATGCTCACACGGATGTCAAACTGCTATCGTTCCTAGACGTTCCGAGGTCAGATCAGTTATCGATAAATATTGAAGATCTTATACAATTTTCCAAACGTATTTCCTGAAATATTAAAATAATCTATTCATTGTATCAACGAGTAACGTCTCTCTCTCTCTTCAGATGCATTTGGCCGATAGACCTCGAGAATCCAGAAGATCTCGGCGCCGCTGTGATCTGCAACACTGCCAGATATCGATTCTACGAGAGCGCAATCAAGATGCTCCAGGTACGGTAGGGTACTGTAGACTGCGCACAGGATATCTAAATATCAAGAATGCTTGTTTTTATTCAGTCCAGAAGCTTTTGGTGAGAGATGGTACAGATCCATTGATTCTAGAACATTCCAACTCGGCCGAATCCACTGGACAAGTTGAGAATATTGGCGGAGACTTTTGTGGAAATGAACTCGGTTAGCTTTAATACTTTCATCTTGTATACTCGCACAAAATTGCGGCGGTTCTTCAAATAAAGGGTGTATCGCTATTTCTTGTGACGAATTCAATCAAAGAGTATTTCAATTATCTCTATGAGCCCGTTTGCGATAGAGTCGAACAAAGTCCGGACAGCAGAAAAATTGAAATCTGAGATGATAATTGTTTTTGGTACTCTCGAGGGTGCTGATCACAATGGACTCTATGTCTAAGTATGCAAATCGCTCTCCGCCCTCGTATGCAAATTCCAAAATTCATGCAATTTCTAGTCTTTTTGTAATAGTAAAGAAAATTGTCACCAAAACAAGTCGTGTGAATATGATCTAGAAGTGAATTTGCATGAGGAGTCCTGTGGAAGTGTCAGAAATGCAAAAATCTCACTTTATGAAATTAAACATAAAAATATCTCGCGTTAAACTAAAAAGAGAGGGTCACCACTAATACTGTGCGTAGACAACATATTTCCTGATCTACGTTTTAAATTTGGGGGCTCAAATCATACCGCAACTCGAGTTATGATTTTTCTAGTGCGACACCTTCGGTGTTGAAGATCTTCCCCTCTTCATCAATGTTCGCATTTGCATGCAGATTGTACCAAGAGCTCCCAGAGTTGCACAAAATTCTAAATTAACACCTTCGATATGCTTGAATTATCTATAGAGTGGTCAAAAATATGGGTCAATATATAAATTTTTAAATTTATTTTACATTTAATCAACTTTATCTGCTGGGTGAGGGTGTTAAAACAAAAAGTACAGGTCAACAGATTCAATTGTAAAATTTCTTTCAAATCTAACGAAGGCTCTTGAAACCAAGTATGTTATTTACCTTGGGCCATACCTTCATAACAATATCTAGTTCATAATATCTGACCATTGTCGAATTTCACGACGTTCTGTCCAGCGTATCACTGAGTTATGCGAAACTGGTTTCTTGGGCAAGTATTATCGTATGCTTTGGCGAGGGCCTTCATGATCAAGTTCTTATTTGGAACCGTGATAGCGTACACCTCCTTTTACAATACTGATCACACGGACAATTCGTAGGGTTTTCCCGTCGATTTTGTGTGAAATTCGGACGCTTGGTTGAACATTGTAGCACAATTGGGAGGAAAATCGGTTTGGGTTACTCTTGAATGCTGAATATTGTAGGAGCGTTCATGTGTCTTTTGAAACAAAAAAATAGGATCAGAGAAGAGGGACTTGTCCTTTATACATCCGTCCATTGTCATTTTTTACATTGTTATACATCCGTCCTGCTCCTCACTACATGTTCTGCAAACAAAGGGGTATCGGTTATTACGAGCACCAACTCAAACAAAAAAATGGTAGCAACCAAGGGTACAGCTTACAGATGAACTATGCTTTTGCATTGTGGGGATGGGAAACCTCCGAAACTGAGACCTTTATCACCGAAATGTGCAGATGCAGTGTTTCAACGGATCTTTTAAACATCTTGGATTCTATCAAATCTGGAATAGTCCTTAGCAGTGCCCATGGTCTTGTATCGAGAGATAGTTCGTCGAAAAATCCGGTGGTAGATTTCTTTCTTGTCGAGGTTATGTACTCTCCGAGAGTCCAAACTTCAATTTTCGAAGAGCGAAAATGGATATGGGATGAGAGAATCTCGAAATTGTCCACGACTGAGTCGGAAAGGTCGATTGAATACCAAGAGGGGAGCGTAAGAGAGGAAAAGCCGCTAAGAGATGGAGAGACGATTTCGACAACGCCGCCGGTTTTCAGTTTATGCAACTTGCATGACACGATCGCACGCAATGGAGAACTATGTGATTCAGCTGAATTAACTCCCTCACCCAGCAGATAAAGTTGATTAAATGTAAATGTAAAACTTAATATATTGACCCATACTTTTTGACCACTCTATAGATAATTCAAACATATCGAAGGTGTTAATTTAGAATTTTGTGCTACTCTGAGAGCTCTTGGCACAATCTGCATGCAAATGCGAACATTGACGAAGAGGGGAAGGTCTTCAACACCGAAAGTGTCGCACTAGAAAAATCATAACTCGAGTTGCGGTACGATTTGAGCCCCCAAATTTAAAACGTAGATCAGGTAATGTGTTGTCTACGCACAGTATTAGTGGTGACCCTCTCTTTTTAGTTTAACGCGAGATATTTTTATGTTTAATTTCATAAAGTGAGATTTTTGCATTTCTGACACTTCCACAGGACTCCTCATGCAAATTCACTTCTAGATCATATTCACACGACTTGTTTTGGTGACAATTTTCTTTACTATTACAAAAAGACTAGAAATTGCATGAATTTTGGAATTTGCATACGAGGGCTGAGAGCGATTTGCATACTTAGACATAGAGTCCATTGTGATCAGCACCCTCGAGAGTACCAAAAACAATTATCATCTCAGATTTCAACTTTTCTGCTGTCCGGACTCTGTTGAGTCATTGTTCGACTCTATCGCAAACGGGCTCCTATTTAGCTTCTCCAACATTTACATCACCTCCGTTTAAAATATTTGTACTATAGTATTGTGTTTGAGTGCGTGGAGGCTCACGGCGAGAGCAAGAAACCACTATGGGAGGCGGATACTCTCATGCCTGCATTCATCTATGTCGTTGTGAGTAGACAGAATACTGATTGATTAGTGGAAAAACCGATGGGAAATTGTGGAGATGATGGCTTTGAAATGGTAGGAGTGGGAGTTTCAAACGGTACCTCTCATTTCGCATCTTAAAGATGAATATTTATTTTTTTCTTCATGGAACTCTCTGAATATAACACATAAAAACGTTTTCAACACATAAAATTGCCAAAAGATCCCATGTGACAACATGAATGATACTGATCTCCTTTCAGGTTCGTGCGGGTATCAAGCATTTGGGGGCTGAGATTCGTCTGATCGAAGACTTTTCCTCTCAGATGCACAATGGACCCATCGGACCCATGTTCACCTATCTCAAGAGTGCATTTGTGTATATTTGCATGCAAAGCGATGTGGCGTGAGCATGACATCCGGAACTCGATTCTTCTTTGCAACGGCACCCCAATTGTACTCCACCCGCTTTGTAGACGAAACCCCTTAATTGCTGTATTGTGTACTGACTGCATAATAATGCACTTCGCTGAGCTTATTATTGTCGCTGTCATATTCAAAGCTTTTGAGCATCAAAACCCGAGTGATCCTTCTATATTTTGCTGTATTTTTTGTATGTTTGAACGCCTTCATATTTCCAACTTTTATCATTTTATAATGTATATACATTTTTGTAACATTCTAACAACGCTAGTCGTAGCTTTCTGTAGTCTCAAGCATAACCACAGTGAATGTTGTGTCGCCTTTCCGTATCTCATACTTTCCAACTCTGTAATTCACATCATTACTTGTATGTCTTTACATCGTAATCAGATTCGAAACGAACGGCTCTAGCACAGAAATTAATAACTTTCACACATTTCCATGTTTGTATTTCATCAATTTATAAATAGTTGAACTGAGATCAACACTGATTACATTGCATGCTAAGAGAAAAACAACGAACACATTTTCCTGACTTATGACATGCGACTATTGATTGAATTTTTGAACGGGCAGAATGGTAACTGTCGCAATGACATACCTGCAGTGAATGCAGCATAATAGGAGAATCCAATTTTTCATGCTTAGATCAAATATTAGCGAAAAATGCATGAAAAAAGTCTTAGAATTTTATGACGAATCGATTGGTACCACTCATTAGGTCATTTGATGAAATTTTCTAAAAACAGAAAATCTGATGACGTCATTCCCCAAGGCGTGGAAACGTTTTTGCATTTTCTCCATATCATGACTCAACTCCGCCTCGGGCATACTGAATGTTCTAAATATTTGCAAACATGACTTTAGTAAATTTAAAACTCTTTGCTGAGCAATTCGTGCATGAGAAACATGCTTGACGCATGTTTTGTATCACTTCGAAAGTGATACAAAAGATGAAATAGACATGATTCCGCATTCATTTCTGGAGTCTGAACGTTTTAAATATTTGCAAATATCACTTTAGTAAATTTAAAACTCTTTGCTGAGCAATTCGTGGATGAGAAATTTGCTAAAGTCTATTTGCAAATATTTAAAACGTTCAGACTCCAGAAATGAATGCGGGATTACGTCGATTTCGTCTTTTGTATCACTTTCGAAGTGATAAAAAACATGCGTCAAGCATGTTTCTCATGCACGAATTGCTCAGCAAAGAGTTTTAAATTTACTAAAGTCATGTTTGCAAATATTTAAAACGTTCACACTCCAGAAAAGAATGCGGGATCACGTCGATTTCATCTTTTGTATCACTTTCGAAGTGAGTCAAAACATGCGTCAAGCATGTTTCTCATGCACGAATTGCTCAGCAAAGAGTTTTAAATTTACTATAGTCATGTTTGCAAATATTTAAAACGTTCACACTCCAGAAAAGAATGCGGGATCACGTCGATTTCATCTTTTGTATCACTTTCGAAGTGAGTCAAAACATGCGTCAAGCATGTTTCTCATGCACGAATTGCTCAGCAAAGAGTTTTAAATTTACTAAAGTCATGTTTGCAAATATTTAAAACGTTCAGATTCCAGAAAAGAATGCGGAATCACGTCGATTTCATCTTTTGTATCACTTTCGAAGTGAGTCAAAACATGCGTCAAGCATGTTTCTCATGCACCAATTGCTCAGCAAAGTGTTTTAAATTTACTAAAGTCATGTTAACAAATATTTAAAACGTTTACACTCCAGAAAAGAATGCGGGATCACGTCGATTTCATCTTTTGTATCACTTTCGAAGTCATTCAAAACATGCGTCAAGCATGTTTCTCATGCACGAATTGCTCAGCAAAGAGTTTTCAATTTACTAAAGTCATGTTAATAAATATTTAAAACGTTCAGATTCCAGAAATAAATCCGGAATCACTTCGATTTCATCTTTTGTATCACTTTCGAAGTCATTCAAAACATGCGTCAAGCATGTTTCTCATGCACGAATTGCTCAGCAAAGAGTTTTCAATTTACTAAAGTCATGTTTGCAAATATTTAAAACGTTCACACTCCAGAAAAGAATGCGGGATCACGTCGATTTCATCTTTTGTATCACTTTCGAAGTGAGTCAAAACATGCGTCAAGCATGTTTCTCATGCACGAATTGCTCAGCAAAGAGTTTTAAATTTACTAAAGTCATGTTTGCAAATATTTAAAACGTTCAGATTCCAGAAAAGAATGCGGAATCACGTCGATTTCATCTTTTGTATCACTTTCGAAGTGAGTCAAAACATGCGTCAAGCATGTTTCTCATGCACGAATTGCTCAGCAAAGAGTTTTCAATTTACTAAAGTCATGTTTGCAAATATTTAAAACGTTTACACTCCAGAAAAGAATGCGGGATCACGTCGATTTCATCTTTTGTATCACTTTCGAAGTCATTCAAAACATGCGTCAAGCATGTTTCTCATGCACGAATTGCTCAGCAAAGAGTTTTCAATTTACTAAAGTCATGTTTGCAAATATTTAAAACGTTCAGATTCCAGAAATAAATCCGGAATCACGTCGATTTCATCTTTTGTATCACGTTCGAAGTCATTCAAAACATGCGTCAAGCATGTTTCTCATGCACGAATTGCTCAGCAAAGAGTTTTCAATTTACTAAAGTCATATTTGCAAATATTTAAAACGTTCAGATTCCAGAAATAAATCCGGAATCACGTCGATTTCATCTTTTGTATCACTTTCGAAGTCATTCAAAACATGCGTCAAGCATGTTTCTCATGCACGAATTGCTCAGCAAAGAGTTTTAAATTTACTAAAGTCATGTTTGCAAATATTTAAAACGTTCAGATTCCAGAAATAAATCCGGAATCACGTCGATTTCATCTTTTGTATCACTTTCGAAGTGATTCAAAACATGCATCAAGCATGTTTCTCATGCACGAATTGCTCAGCAAAGAGTTTTAAATTTACTAAAGTCATGTTAACAAATATTTAAAACGTTCAGATTCCAGAAATAAATCCGGAATCACTTCGATTTCATCTTTTGTATCACTTTCGAAGTGAGTCAAAACATGCGTCAAGCATGTTTCTCATGCACGAATTGCTCAGCAAAGAGTTTTAAATTTACTAAAGTCATGTTTGCAAATATTTAAAACGTTCAGATTCCAGAAATGAATGCGGGATCACGTCGATTTCGTCTTTTGTATTACTTTCGAAGTGATACAAAACATGCGTCAAGCATGTTTCTCATGCACGAATTGCTCAGCAAAGAGTTTTAAATTCACTAAAGTCATGTTAACAAATATTTAAAACGTTCAGATTCCAGAAATAAATCCGGGATCACGTCGATTTCGTCTTTTGTATCACTTTCGAAGTGATTCAAAACATGCGTCAAGCATGTTTCTCATGCACGAATTGCTCAGCAAAGAGTTTTAAATTTACTAAAGTCATGTTTGCAAATATTTAAAACGTTCACACTCCAGAAAAGAATGCGGGATCACGTCGATTTCATCTTTTGTATCACTTTCGAAGTGAGTCAAAACATGCGTCAAGCATGTTTCTCATGCACGAATTGCTCAGCAAAGAGTTTTCAATTTACTAAAGTCATGTTTGCAAATATTTAAAACGTTCACACTCCAGAAAAGAATGCGGGATCACGTCGATTTCATCTTTTGTATCACTTTCGAAGTGAGTCAAAACATGCGTCAAGCATGTTTCTCATGCACGAATTGCTCAGCAAAGAGTTTTAAATTTACTAAAGTCATGTTTGCAAATATTTAAAACGTTCAGATTCCAGAAAAGAATGCGGAATCACGTCGATTTCATCTTTTGTATCACTTTCGAAGTGAGTCAAAACATGCGTCAAGCATGTTTCTCATGCACGAATTGCTCAGCAAAGAGTTTTAAATTTACTAAAGTCATGTTTGCAAATATTTAAAACGTTCAGATTCCAGAAATAAATCCGGAATCACGTCGATTTCATCTTTTGTATCACTTTCGAAGTGATTCAAAACATGCATCAAGCATGTTTCTCATGCACGAATTGCTCAGCAAAGAGTTTTAAATTTACTAAAGTCATGTTAACAAATATTTAAAACGTTCAGATTCCAGAAATAAATCCGGAATCACTTCGATTTCATCTTTTGTATCACTTTCGAAGTCATTCAAAACATGCGTCAAGCATGTTTCTCATGCACGAATTGCTCAGCAAAGAGTTTTAAATTCACTAAAGCCATGTTTGCTAATATTTAAAACGTTCAGACTCCAGAAATGAATGCGGGATCACGTCGATTTCGTCTTTTGTATTACTTTCGAAGTGATACAAAACATGCGTCAAGCATGTTTCTCATGCACGAATTGCTCAGCAAAGAGTTTTAAATTCACTAAAGTCATGTTAACAAATATTTAAAACGTTCAGATTCCAGAAATAAATCCGGGATCACGTCGATTTCGTCTTTTGTATCACTTTCGAAGTGATTCAAAACATGCGTCAAGCATGTTTCTCATGCACGAATTGCTCAGCAAAGAGTTTTAAATTTACTAAAGTCATGTTTGCAAATATTTAAAACGTTCACACTCCAGAAAAGAATGCGGGATCACGTCGATTTCATCTTTTGTATCACTTTCGAAGTGAGTCAAAACATGCGTCAAGCATGTTTCTCATGCACGAATTGCTCAGCAAAGAGTTTTAAATTCACTAAAGTCATGTTAACAAATATTTAAAACGTTCAGGTTCCAGAAATAAATCCGGGATCACGTCGATTTCGTCTTTTGTATCACTTTCGAAGTGATTCAAAACATGCGTCAAGCATGTTTCTCATGCACGAATTGCTCAGCAAAGAGTTTTAAATTTACTAAAGTCATGTTTGCAAATATTTAAAACGTTCACACTCCAGAAAAGAATGCGGGATCACGTCGATTTCATCTTTTGTATCACTTTCGAAGTGAGTCAAAACATGCGTCAAGCATGTTTCTCATGCACCAATTGCTCAGCAAAGTGTTTTAAATTTACTAAAGTCATGTTAACAAATATTTAAAACGTTTACACTCCAGAAAAGAATGCGGGATCACGTCGATTTCATCTTTTGTATCACTTTCGAAGTGATTCAAAACATGCGTCAAGCATGTTTCTCATGCACGAATTGCTCAGCAAAGAGTTTTAAATTTACTAAAGTCTTGTTTGCAAATATTTAAAACGTTCAGATTCCAGAAAAGAATGCGGAATTACGTCGATTTCATCTTTTGTATCACTTTCGAAGTGAGTCAAAACATGCGTCAAGCATGTTTCTCATGCACGAATTGCTCAGCAAAGAGTTTTAAATTTACTAAAGTCATGTTTGCAAATATTTAAAACGTTCAGATTCCAGAAATAAATCCGGAATCACGTCGATTTCATCTTTTGTATCACTTTCGAAGTGATTCAAAACATGCATCAAGCATGTTTCTCATGCACGAATTGCTCAGCAAAGAGTTTTAAATTTACTAAAGTCATGTTAACAAATATTTAAAACGTTCAGATTCCAGAAATAAATCCGGAATCACTTCGATTTCATCTTTTGTATCACTTTCGAAGTGAGTCAAAACATGCGTCAAGCATGTTTCTCATCCACGAATTGCTCAGCAAAGAGTTTTAAATTCACTAAAGTCATGTTAACAAATATTTAAAACGTTCAGATTCCAGAAATAAATCCGGGATCACGTCGATTTCGTCTTTTGTATCACTTTCGAAGTGATTCAAAACATGCGTCAAGCATGTTTCTCATGCACGAATTGCTCAGCAAAGAGTTTTAAATTTACTAAAGTCATGTTTGCAAATATTTAAAACGTTCACACTCCAGAAAAGAATACGGGATCACGTCGATTTCATCTTTTGTATCACTTTCGAAGTGAGTCAAAACATGCGTCAAGCATGTTTCTCATGCACCAATTGCTCAGCAAAGTGTTTTAAATTTACTAAAGTCATGTTAACAAATATTTAAAACGTTTACACTCCAGAAAAGAATGCGGGATCACGTCGATTTCATCTTTTGTATCACTTTCGAAGTGATTCAAAACATGCGTCAAGCATGTTTCTCATGCACGAATTGCTCAGCAAAGAGTTTTAAATTTACTAAAGTCATGTTAACAAATATTTAAAACGTTTACACTCCAGAAAAGAATGCGGAATTACGTCGATTTCATCTTTTGTATCACTTTCGAAGTGAGTCAAAACATGCGTCAAGCATGTTTCTCATGCACGAATTGCTCAGCAAAGAGTTTTAAATTTACTAAAGTCATGTTTGCAAATATTTAAAACGTTCAGATTCCAGAAATAAATCCGGAATCACGTCGATTTCATCTTTTGTATCACTTTCGAAGTGATTCAAAACATGCATCAAGCATGTTTCTCATGCACGAATTGCTCAGCAAAGAGTTTTAAATTTACTAAAGTCATGTTAACAAATATTTAAAACGTTCAGATTCCAGAAATAAATCCGGAATCACTTCGATTTCATCTTTTGTATCACTTTCGAAGTGATTCAAAACATGCGTCAAGCATGTTTCTCATCCACGAATTGCTCAGCAAAGAGTTTTAAATTCACTAAAGTCATGTTAACAAATATTTAAAACGTTCAGATTCCAGAAATAAATCCGGGATCACGTCGATTTCGTCTTTTGTATCACTTTCGAAGTGATTCAAAACATGCGTCAAGCATGTTTCTCATGCACGAATTGCTCAGCAAAGAGTTTTAAATTTACTAAAGTCATGTTTGCAAATATTTAAAACGTTCACACTCCAGAAAAGAATGCGGGATCACGTCGATTTCATCTTTTGTATCACTTTCGAAGTGATTCAAAACATGCGTCAAGCATGTTTCTCATGCACGAATTGCTCAGCAAAGAGTTTTAAATTTACTAAAGTCTTGTTTGCAAATATTTAAAACGTTCAGATTCCAGAAAAGAATGCGGAATTACGTCGATTTCATCTTTTGTATCACTTTCGAAGTGAGTCAAAACATGCGTCAAGCATGTTTCTCATGCACGAATTGCTCAGCAAAGAGTTTTAAATTTACTAAAGTCATGTTTGCAAATATTTAAAACGTTCAGATTCCAGAAATAAATCCGGAATCACGTCGATTTCATCTTTTGTATCACTTTCGAAGTGATTCAAAACATGCATCAAGCATGTTTCTCATGCACGAATTGCTCAGCAAAGAGTTTTAAATTTACTAAAGTCATGTTAACAAATATTTAAAACGTTCAGATTCCAGAAATAAATCCGGGATCACGTCGATTTCGTCTTTTGTATCACTTTCGAAGTGATTCAAAACATGCGTCAAGCATGTTTCTCATGCACGAATTGCTCAGCAAAGAGTTTTAAATTCACTAAAGTCATGTTAACAAATATTTAAAACGTTCAGATTCCAGAAATAAATCCGGGATCACGTCGATTTCGTCTTTTGTATCACTTTCGAAGTGATTCAAAACATGCGTCAAGCATGTTTCTCATGCACGAATTGCTCAGCAAAGAGTTTTAAATTTACTAAAGTCATGTTTGCAAATATTTAAAACGTTCACACTCCAGAAAAGAATGCGGGATCACGTCGATTTCATCTTTTGTATCACTTTCGAAGTGAGTCAAAACATGCGTCAAGCATGTTTCTCATGCACGAATTGCTCAGCAAAGAGTTTTAAATTTACTAAAGTCATGTTTGCAAATATTTAAAACGTTCACACTCCAGAAAAGAATGCGGGATCACGTCGATTTCATCTTTTGTATCACTTTCGAAGTGAGTCAAAACATGCGTCAAGCATGTTTCTCATGCACGAATTGCTCAGCAAAGAGTTTTAAATTCACTAAAGTCATGTTAACAAATATTTAAAACGTTCAGGTTCCAGAAATAAATCCGGGATCACGTCGATTTCGTCTTTTGTATCACTTTCGAAGTGATTCAAAACATGCGTCAAGCATGTTTCTCATGCACGAATTGCTCAGCAAAGAGTTTTAAATTTACTAAAGTCATGTTTGCAAATATTTAAAACGTTCACACTCCAGAAAAGAATGCGGGATCACGTCGATTTCATCTTTTGTATCACTTTCGAAGTGAGTCAAAACATGCGTCAAGCATGTTTCTCATGCACGAATTGCTCAGCAAAGAGTTTTAAATTTACTAAAGTCATGTTTGCAAATATTTAAAACGTTCAGATTCCAGAAATAAATCCGGAATCACGTCGATTTCATCTTTTGTATCACTTTCGAAGTGATTCAAAACATGCATCAAGCATGTTTCTCATGCACGAATTGCTCAGCAAAGAGTTTTAAATTTACTAAAGTCATGTTAACAAATATTTAAAACGTTCAGATTCCAGAAATAAATCCGGGATCACGTCGATTTCGTCTTTTGTATCACTTTCGAAGTGATTCAAAACATGCGTCAAGCATGTTTCTCATGCACGAATTGCTCAGCAAAGAGTTTTAAATTCACTAAAGTCATGTTAACAAATATTTAAAACGTTCAGATTCCAGAAATAAATCCGGGATCACGTCGATTTCGTCTTTTGTATCACTTTCGAAGTGATTCGAAACATGCGTCAAGCATGTTTCTCATGCACGAATTGCTCAGCAAAGAGTTTTAAATTTACTAAAGTCATGTTTGCAAATATTTAAAACGTTCACACTCCAGAAAAGAATGCGGGATCACGTCGATTTCATCTTTTGTATCACTTTCGAAGTGAGTCAAAACATGCGTCAAGCATGTTTCTCATGCACGAATTGCTCAGCAAAGAGTTTTAAATTTACTAAAGTCATGTTTGCAAATATTTAAAACGTTCACACTCCAGAAAAGAATGCGGGATCACGTCGATTTCATCTTTTGTATCACTTTCGAAGTGAGTCAAAACATGCGTCAAGCATGTTTCTCATGCACGAATTGCTCAGCAAAGAGTTTTAAATTCACTAAAGTCATGTTAACAAATATTTAAAACGTTCAGGTTCCAGAAATAAATCCGGGATCACGTCGATTTCGTCTTTTGTATCACTTTCGAAGTGATTCAAAACATGCGTCAAGCATGTTTCTCATGCACGAATTGCTCAGCAAAGAGTTTTAAATTTACTAAAGTCATGTTTGCAAATATTTAAAACGTTCACACTCCAGAAAAGAATGCGGGATCACGTCGATTTCATCTTTTGTATCACTTTCGAAGTGAGTCAAAACATGCGTCAAGCATGTTTCTCATGCACCAATTGCTCAGCAAAGTGTTTTAAATTTACTAAAGTCATGTTAACAAATATTTAAAACGTTTACACTCCAGAAAAGAATGCGGGATCACGTCGATTTCATCTTTTGTATCACTTTCGAAGTGATTCAAAACATGCGTCAAGCATGTTTCTCATGCACGAATTGCTCAGCAAAGAGTTTTAAATTTACTAAAGTCTTGTTTGCAAATATTTAAAACGTTCAGATTCCAGAAAAGAATGCGGAATTACGTCGATTTCATCTTTTGTATCACTTTCGAAGTGAGTCAAAACATGCGTCAAGCATGTTTCTCATGCACGAATTGCTCAGCAAAGAGTTTTAAATTTACTAAAGTCATGTTTGCAAATATTTAAAACGTTCAGATTCCAGAAATAAATCCGGAATCACGTCGATTTCATCTTTTGTATCACTTTCGAAGTGATTCAAAACATGCATCAAGCATGTTTCTCATGCACGAATTGCTCAGCAAAGAGTTTTAAATTTACTAAAGTCATGTTTGCAAATATTTAAAACGTTCACACTCCAGAAAAGAATACGGGATCACGTCGATTTCATCTTTTGTATCACTTTCGAAGTGAGTCAAAACATGCGTCAAGCATGTTTCTCATGCACGAATTGCTCAGCAAAGAGTTTTAAATTTACTAAAGTCATGTTTGCAAATACTTAAAACGTTCAGATTCCAGAAATAAATCCGGAATCACGTCGATTTCATCTTTTGTATCACGTTCGAAGTCATTCAAAACATGCGTCAAGCATGTTTCTCATGCACGAATTGCTCAGCAAAGAGTTTTAAATTCACTAAAGTCATGTTAACAAATATTTAAAACGTTCAGATTCCAGAAATAAATCCGGGATCACGTCGATTTCGTCTTTTGTATCACTTTCGAAGTGATTCAAAACATGCGTCAAGCATGTTTCTCATGCACGAATTGCTCAGCAAAGAGTTTTCAATTTACTAAAGTCATGTTTGCAAATATTTAAAACGTTCAGATTCCAGAAAAGAATGCGGAATCACGTCGATTTCATCTTTTGTATCACTTTCGATGTGAGTCAAAACATGAGTCAAGCATGTTTCTCATGCACCAATTGCTCAGCAAAGAGTTTTCAATTTACTAAAGTCATGTTTGCAAATATTTAAAACGTTCAGATTCCAGAAATAAATCCGGAATCACGTCGATTTCATCTTTTGTATCACTCTAAAGTCATGTTTGCAAATATTTAAAACGTTCAGATTCCAGAAATAAATCTGGAATCACGTCGATTTCATCTTTTGTATCACTTTCGAAGTCATTCAAAACATGCGTCAAGCATGTTTCTCATGCACGAATTGCTCAGCAAAGAGTTTTAAATTCACTAAAGTCATGTTAACAAATATTTAAAACGTTCAGATTCCAGAAATAAATCCGGGATCACGTCGATTTCGTCTTTTGTATCACTTTCGAAGTGATTCAAAACATGCGTCAAGCATGTTTCTCATGCACGAATTGCTCAGCAAAGAGTTTTCAATTTACTAAAGTCATGTTTGCAAATATTTAAAACGTTCAGATTCCAGAAAAGAATGCGGAATCACGTCGATTTCATCTTTTGTATCACTTTCGATGTGAGTCAAAACATGAGTCAAGCATGTTTCTCATGCACCAATTGCTCAGCAAAGAGTTTTCAATTTACTAAAGTCATGTTTGCAAATATTTAAAACGTTCAGATTCCAGAAATAAATCCGGAATCACGTCGATTTCATCTTTTGTATCACTCTAAAGTCATGTTTGCAAATATTTAAAACGTTCAGATTCCAGAAATAAATCTGGAATCACGTCGATTTCATCTTTTGTATCACTTTCGAAGTCATTCAAAACATGCGTCAAGCATGTTTCTCATGCACGAATTGCTCAGCAAAGAGTTTTCAATTTACTAAAGTCATGTTTGCAAATATTTAAAACGTTCACACTCCAGAAAAGAATGCGGGATCACGTCGATTTCATCTTTTGTATCACTTTCGAAGTGAGTCAAAACATGCGTCAAGCATGTTTCTCATGCACCAATTGCTCAGCAAAGTGTTTTAAATTTACTAAAGTCATGTTAACAAATATTTAAAACGTTTACACTCCAGAAAAGAATGCGGGATCACGTCGATTTCATCTTTTGTATCACTTTCGAAGTGATTCAAAACATGCGTCAAGCATGTTTCTCATGCACGAATTGCTCAGCAAAGAGTTTTAAATTTACTAAAGTCTTGTTTGCAAATATTTAAAACGTTCAGATTCCAGAAAAGAATGCGGAATTACGTCGATTTCATCTTTTGTATCACTTTCGAAGTGAGTCAAAACATGCGTCAAGCATGTTTCTCATGCACGAATTGCTCAGCAAAGAGTTTTAAATTTACTAAAGTCATGTTTGCAAATATTTAAAACGTTCAGATTCCAGAAATAAATCCGGAATCACGTCGATTTCATCTTTTGTATCACTTTCGAAGTGATTCAAAACATGCATCAAGCATGTTTCTCATGCACGAATTGCTCAGCAAAGAGTTTTAAATTTACTAAAGTCATGTTTGCAAATATTTAAAACGTTCACACTCCAGAAAAGAATACGGGATCACGTCGATTTCATCTTTTGTATCACTTTCGAAGTGAGTCAAAACATGCGTCAAGCATGTTTCTCATGCACGAATTGCTCAGCAAAGAGTTTTAAATTTACTAAAGTCATGTTTGCAAATACTTAAAACGTTCAGATTCCAGAAATAAATCCGGAATCACGTCGATTTCATCTTTTGTATCACGTTCGAAGTCATTCAAAACATGCGTCAAGCATGTTTCTCATGCACGAATTGCTCAGCAAAGAGTTTTAAATTCACTAAAGTCATGTTAACAAATATTTAAAACGTTCAGATTCCAGAAATAAATCCGGGATCACGTCGATTTCGTCTTTTGTATCACTTTCGAAGTGATTCAAAACATGCGTCAAGCATGTTTCTCATGCACGAATTGCTCAGCAAAGAGTTTTCAATTTACTAAAGTCATGTTTGCAAATATTTAAAACGTTCAGATTCCAGAAAAGAATGCGGAATCACGTCGATTTCATCTTTTGTATCACTTTCGATGTGAGTCAAAACATGAGTCAAGCATGTTTCTCATGCACCAATTGCTCAGCAAAGAGTTTTCAATTTACTAAAGTCATGTTTGCAAATATTTAAAACGTTCAGATTCCAGAAATAAATCCGGAATCACGTCGATTTCATCTTTTGTATCACTCTAAAGTCATGTTTGCAAATATTTAAAACGTTCAGATTCCAGAAATAAATCTGGAATCACGTCGATTTCATCTTTTGTATCACTTTCGAAGTCATTCAAAACATGCGTCAAGCATGTTTCTCATGCACGAATTGCTCAGCAAAGAGTTTTAAATTCACTAAAGTCATGTTAACAAATATTTAAAACGTTCAGATTCCAGAAATAAATCCGGGATCACGTCGATTTCGTCTTTTGTATCACTTTCGAAGTGATTCAAAACATGCGTCAAGCATGTTTCTCATGCACGAATTGCTCAGCAAAGAGTTTTCAATTTACTAAAGTCATGTTTGCAAATATTTAAAACGTTCAGATTCCAGAAAAGAATGCGGAATCACGTCGATTTCATCTTTTGTATCACTTTCGATGTGAGTCAAAACATGAGTCAAGCATGTTTCTCATGCACCAATTGCTCAGCAAAGAGTTTTCAATTTACTAAAGTCATGTTTGCAAATATTTAAAACGTTCAGATTCCAGAAATAAATCCGGAATCACGTCGATTTCATCTTTTGTATCACTCTAAAGTCATGTTTGCAAATATTTAAAACGTTCAGATTCCAGAAATAAATCTGGAATCACGTCGATTTCATCTTTTGTATCACTTTCGAAGTCATTCAAAACATGCGTCAAGCATGTTTCTCATGCACGAATTGCTCAGCAAAGAGTTTTCAATTTACTAAAGTCATGTTTGCAAATATTTAAAACGTTCACACTCCAGAAAAGAATGCGGGATCACGTCGATTTCATCTTTTGTATCACTTTCGAAGTGAGTCAAAACATGCGTCAAGCATGTTTCTCATGCACGAATTGCTCAGCAAAGAGTTTTAAATTTACTATAGTCATGTTTGCAAATATTTAAAACGTTCACACTCCAGAAAAGAATGCGGGATCACGTCGATTTCATCTTTTGTATCACTTTCGAAGTGAGTCAAAACATGCGTCAAGCATGTTTCTCATGCACGAATTGCTCAGCAAAGAGTTTTAAATTCACTAAAGCCATGTTTGCTAATATTTAAAACATTCAGACTCCAGAAATGAATGCGGGATCACGTCGATTTCGTCTTTTGTATTACTTTCGAAGTGATACAAAACATGCGTCAAGCATGTTTCTCATGCACGAATTGCTCAGCAAAGAGTTTTAAATTCACTAAAGTCATGTTAACAAATATTTAAAACGTTCAGATTCCAGAAATAAATCCGGGATCACGTCGATTTCGTCTTTTGTATCACTTTCGAAGTGATTCAAAACATGCGTCAAGCATGTTTCTCATGCACGAATTGCTCAGCAAAGAGTTTTCAATTTACTAAAGTCATGTTTGCAAATATTTAAAACGTTCAGATTCCAGAAAAGAATGCGGAATCACGTCGATTTCATCTTTTGTATCACTTTCGATGTGAGTCAAAACATGAGTCAAGCATGTTTCTCATGCACCAATTGCTCAGCAAAGAGTTTTCAATTTACTAAAGTCATGTTTGCAAATATTTAAAACGTTCAGATTCCAGAAATAAATCCGGAATCACGTCGATTTCATCTTTTGTATCACTCTAAAGTCATGTTTGCAAATATTTAAAACGTTCAGATTCCAGAAATAAATCTGGAATCACGTCGATTTCATCTTTTGTATCACTTTCGAAGTCATTCAAAACATGCGTCAAGCATGTTTCTCATGCACGAATTGCTCAGCAAAGAGTTTTCAATTTACTAAAGTCATGTTTGCAAATATTTAAAACGTTCACACTCCAGAAAAGAATGCGGGATCACGTCGATTTCATCTTTTGTATCACTTTCGAAGTGAGTCAAAACATGCGTCAAGCATGTTTCTCATGCACGAATTGCTCAGCAAAGAGTTTTAAATTTACTATAGTCATGTTTGCAAATATTTAAAACGTTCACACTCCAGAAAAGAATGCGGGATCACGTCGATTTCATCTTTTGTATCACTTTCGAAGTGAGTCAAAACATGCGTCAAGCATGTTTCTCATGCACGAATTGCTCAGCAAAGAGTTTTAAATTCACTAAAGCCATGTTTGCTAATATTTAAAACATTCAGACTCCAGAAATGAATGCGGGATCACGTCGATTTCGTCTTTTGTATTACTTTCGAAGTGATACAAAACATGCGTCAAGCATGTTTCTCATGCACGAATTGCTCAGCAAAGAGTTTTAAATTCACTAAAGTCATGTTAACAAATATTTAAAACGTTCAGATTCCAGAAATAAATCCGGGATCACGTCGATTTCGTCTTTTGTATCACTTTCGAAGTGATTCAAAACATGCGTCAAGCATGTTTCTCATGCACGAATTGCTCAGCAAAGAGTTTTCAATTTACTAAAGTCATGTTTGCAAATATTTAAAACGTTTACACTCCAGAAAAGAATGCGGGATCACGTCGATTTCATCTTTTGTATCACTTTCGAAGTCATTCAAAACATGCGTCAAGCATGTTTCTCATGCACGAATTGCTCAGCAAAGAGTTTTCAATTTACTAAAGTCATGTTTGCAAATATTTAAAACGTTCACACTCCAGAAAAGAATGCGGGATCACGTCGATTTCATCTTTTGTATCACTTTCGAAGTGAGTCAAAACATGCGTCAAGCATGTTTCTCATGCACGAATTGCTCAGCAAAGAGTTTTAAATTCACTAAAGCCATGTTTGCTAATATTTAAAACGTTCAGACTCCAGAAATGAATGCGGGATCACGTCGATTTCGTCTTTTGTATTACTTTCGAAGTGATACAAAACATGCGTCAAGCATGTTTCTCATGCACGAATTGCTCAGCAAAGAGTTTTAAATTCACTAAAGTCATGTTAACAAATATTTAAAACGTTCAGATTCCAGAAATAAATCCGGGATCACGTCGATTTCGTCTTTTGTATCACTTTCGAAGTGATTCAAAACATGCGTCAAGCATGTTTCTCATGCACGAATTGCTCAGCAAAGAGTTTTCAATTTACTAAAGTCATGTTTGCAAATATTTAAAACGTTCAGATTCCAGAAAAGAATGCGGAATCACGTCGATTTCATCTTTTGTATCACTTTCGAAGTGATTCAAAACATGCGTCAAGCATGTTTCTCATGCACCAATTGCTCAGCAAAGTGTTTTAAATTTACTAAAGTCATGTTAACAAATATTTAAAACGTTTACACTCCAGAAAAGAATGCGGGATCACGTCGATTTCATCTTTTGTATCACTTTCGAAGTCATTCAAAACATGCGTCAAGCATGTTTCTCATGCACGAATTGCTCAGCAAAGAGTTTTCAATTTACTAAAGTCATGTTTGCAAATATTTAAAACGTTCAGATTCCAGAAATAAATCCGGAATCACGTCGATTTCATCTTTTGTATCACGTTCGAAGTCATTCAAAACATGCGTCAAGCATGTTTCTCATGCACGAATTGCTCAGCAAAGAGTCTTAAATTCACTAAAGTCATGTTAACAAATATTTAAAACGTTCAGATTCCAGAAATAAATCCGGGATCACGTCGATTTCGTCTTTTGTATCACTTTCGAAGTGATTCAAAACATGCGTCAAGCATGTTTCTCATGCACGAATTGCTCAGCAAAGAGTTTTCAATTTACTAAAGTCATGTTTGCAAATATTTAAAACGTTCAGATTCCAGAAAAGAATGCGGAATCACGTCGATTTCATCTTTTGTATCACTTTCGATGTGAGTCAAAACATGAGTCAAGCATGTTTCTCATGCACCAATTGCTCAGCAAAGAGTTTTCAATTTACTAAAGTCATGTTTGCAAATATTTAAAACGTTCAGATTCCAGAAATAAATCCGGAATCACGTCGATTTCATCTTTTGTATCACGTTCGAAGTCATTCAAAACATGCGTCAAGCATGTTTCTCATGCACGAATTGCTCAGCAAAGAGTTTTCAATTTACTAAAGTCATGTTTGCAAATATTTAAAACGTTCAGATTCCAGAAATAAATCCGGAATCACGTCGATTTCATCTTTTGTATCACGTTCGAAGTCATTCAAAACATGCGTCAAGCATGTTTCTCATGCACGAATTGCTCAGCAAAGAGTTTTCAATTTACTAAAGTCATGTTTGCAAATACTTAAAACGTTCAGATTCCAGAAATAAATCCGGAATCACGTCGATTTCATCTTTTGTATCACGTTCGAAGTCATTCAAAACATGCGTCAAGCATGTTTCTCATGCACGAATTGCTCAGCAAAGAGTTTTAAATTCACTAAAGTCATGTTAACAAATATTTAAAACGTTCAGATTCCAGAAATAAATCCGGGATCACGTCGATTTCGTCTTTTGTATCACTTTCGAAGTGATTCAAAACATGCGTCAAGCATGTTTCTCATGCACGAATTGCTCAGCAAAGAGTTTTCAATTTACTAAAGTCATGTTTGCAAATATTTAAAACGTTCAGATTCCAGAAAAGAATGCGGAATCACGTCGATTTCATCTTTTGTATCACTTTCGATGTGAGTCAAAACATGAGTCAAGCATGTTTCTCATGCACCAATTGCTCAGCAAAGAGTTTTCAATTTACTAAAGTCATGTTTGCAAATATTTAAAACGTTCAGATTCCAGAAATAAATCCGGAATCACGTCGATTTCATCTTTTGTATCACTCTAAAGTCATGTTTGCAAATATTTAAAACGTTCAGATTCCAGAAATAAATCCGGAATCACGTCGATTTCATCTTTTGTATCACTTTCGAAGTCATTCAAAACATGCGTCAAGCATGTTTCTCATGCACGAATTGCTCAGCAAAGAGTTTTCAATTTACTAAAGTCATGTTTGCAAATATTTAAAACGTTCACACTCCAGAAAAGAATGCGGGATCACGTCGATTTCATCTTTTGTATCACTTTCGAAGTGAGTCAAAACATGCGTCAAGCATGTTTCTCATGCACGAATTGCTCAGCAAAGAGTTTTAAATTTACTATAGTCATGTTTGCAAATATTTAAAACGTTCACACTCCAGAAAAGAATGCGGGATCACGTCGATTTCATCTTTTGTATCACTTTCGAAGTGAGTCAAAACATGCGTCAAGCATGTTTCTCATGCACGAATTGCTCAGCAAAGAGTTTTAAATTCACTAAAGCCATGTTTGCTAATATTTAAAACATTCAGACTCCAGAAATGAATGCGGGATCACGTCGATTTCGTCTTTTGTATTACTTTCGAAGTGATACAAAACATGCGTCAAGCATGTTTCTCATGCACGAATTGCTCAGCAAAGAGTTTTAAATTCACTAAAGTCATGTTAACAAATATTTAAAACGTTCAGATTCCAGAAATAAATCCGGGATCACGTCGATTTCGTCTTTTGTATCACTTTCGAAGTGATTCAAAACATGCGTCAAGCATGTTTCTCATGCACGAATTGCTCAGCAAAGAGTTTTCAATTTACTAAAGTCATGTTTGCAAATATTTAAAACGTTTACACTCCAGAAAAGAATGCGAGATCACGTCGATTTCATCTTTTGTATCACTTTCGAAGTCATTCAAAACATGCGTCAAGCATGTTTCTCATGCACGAATTGCTCAGCAAAGAGTTTTCAATTTACTAAAGTCATGTTTGCAAATATTTAAAACGTTCAGATTCCAGAAATAAATCCGGAATCACGTCGATTTCATCTTTTGTATCACGTTCGAAGTCATTCAAAACATGCGTCAAGCATGTTTCTCATGCACGAATTGCTCAGCAAAGAGTTTTCAATTTACTAAAGTCATGTTTGCAAATATTTAAAACGTTCAGATTCCAGAAATAAATCCGGAATCACGTCGATTTCATCTTTTGTATCACGTTCGAAGTCATTCAAAACATGCGTCAAGCATGTTTCTCATGCACGAATTGCTCAGCAAAGAGTTTTCAATTTACTAAAGTCATGTTTGCAAATATTTAAAACGTTCAGATTCCAGAAATAAATCCGGAATCACGTCGATTTCATCTTTTGTATCACTCTAAAGTCATGTTTGCAAATATTTAAAACGTTCAGATTCCAGAAATAAATCCGGAATCACGTCGATTTCATCTTTTGTATCACTTTCGAAGTGATACAAAACATGCGTCAAGCATGTTTCTCATGCACGAATTGCTCAGCAAAGAGTTTTAAATTCACTAAAGTCATGTTAACAAATATTTAAAACGTTCAGATTCCAGAAATAAATCCGGGATCACGTCGATTTCGTCTTTTGTATCACTTTCGAAGTGATTCAAAACATGCGTCAAGCATGTTTCTCATGCACGAATTGCTCAGCAAAGAGTTTTCAATTTACTAAAGTCATGTTTGCAAATATTTAAAACGTTTACACTCCAGAAAAGAATGCGGGATCACGTCGATTTCATCTTTTGTATCACTTTCGAAGTCATTCAAAACATGCGTCAAGCATGTTTCTCATGCACGAATTGCTCAGCAAAGAGTTTTCAATTTACTATAGTCATGTTTGCAAATATTTAAAACGTTCACACTCCAGAAAAGAATGCGGGATCACGACGATTTCATCTTTTGTATCACTTTCGAAGTGAGTCAAAACATGCGTCAAGCATGTTTCTCATGCACGAATTGCTCAGCAAAGAGTTTTAAATTCACTAAAGCCATGTTTGCTAATATTTAAAACGTTCAGACTCCAGAAATGAATGCGGGATCACGTCGATTTCATCTTTTGTATCACTTTCGAAGTGAGTCAAAACATGCGTCAAGCATGTTTCTCATGCACGAATTGCTCAGCAAAGAGTTTTCAATTTACTAAAGTCATGTTTGCAAATATTTAAAACGTTTACACTCCAGAAAAGAATGCGGGATCACGTCGATTTCATCTTTTGTATCACTTTCGAAGTCATTCAAAACATGCGTCAAGCATGTTTCTCATGCACGAATTGCTCAGCAAAGAGTTTTCAATTTACTAAAGTCATGTTTGCAAATATTTAAAACGTTCAGATTCCAGAAATAAATCCGGAATCACGTCGATTTCATCTTTTGTATCACGTTCGAAGTCATTCAAAACATGCGTCAAGCATGTTTCTCATGCACGAATTGCTCAGCAAAGAGTTTTCAATTTACTAAAGTCATGTTTGCAAATATTTAAAACGTTCAGATTCCAGAAATAAATCCGGAATCACGTCGATTTCATCTTTTGTATCACGTTCGAAGTCATTCAAAACATGCGTCAAGCATGTTTCTCATGCACGAATTGCTCAGCAAAGAGTTTTCAATTTACTAAAGTCATGTTTGCAAATATTTAAAACGTTTACACTCCAGAAAAGAATGCGGGATCACGTCGATTTCATCTTTTGTATCACTTTCGAAGTCATTCAAAACATGCGTCAAGCATGTTTCTCATGCACGAATTGCTCAGCAAAGAGTTTTCAATTTACTATAGTCATGTTTGCAAATATTTAAAACGTTCACACTCCAGAAAAGAATGCGGGATCACGACGATTTCATCTTTTGTATCACTTTCGAAGTGAGTCAAAACATGCGTCAAGCATGTTTCTCATGCACGAATTGCTCAGCAAAGAGTTTTAAATTCACTAAAGCCATGTTTGCTAATATTTAAAACGTTCAGACTCCAGAAATGAATGCGGGATCACGTCGATTTCATCTTTTGTATCACTTTCGAAGTGAGTCAAAACATGCGTCAAGCATGTTTCTCATGCACGAATTGCTCAGCAAAGAGTTTTCAATTTACTAAAGTCATGTTTGCAAATATTTAAAACGTTTACACTCCAGAAAAGAATGCGGGATCACGTCGATTTCATCTTTTGTATCACTTTCGAAGTCATTCAAAACATGCGTCAAGCATGTTTCTCATGCACGAATTGCTCAGCAAAGAGTTTTCAATTTACTAAAGTCATGTTTGCAAATATTTAAAACGTTCAGATTCCAGAAATAAATCCGGAATCACGTCGATTTCATCTTTTGTATCACGTTCGAAGTCATTCAAAACATGCGTCAAGCATGTTTCTCATGCACGAATTGCTCAGCAAAGAGTTTTCAATTTACTAAAGTCATGTTTGCAAATATTTAAAACGTTCAGATTCCAGAAATAAATCCGGAATCACGTCGATTTCATCTTTTGTATCACGTTCGAAGTCATTCAAAACATGCGTCAAGCATGTTTCTCATGCACGAATTGCTCAGCAAAGAGTTTTCAATTTACTAAAGTCATGTTTGCAAATATTTAAAACGTTCAGATTCCAGAAATAAATCCGGAATCACGTCGATTTCATCTTTTGTATCACTTTCGAAGTCATTCAAAACATGCGTCAAGCATGTTTCTCATGCACGAATTGCTCAGCAAAGAGTTTTAAATTTACTAAAGTCATGTTTGCAAATATTTAAAACGTTCAGATTCCAGAAAAGAATGCGGAATCACGTCGATTTCATCTTTTGTATCACTTTCGAAGTGAGTCAAAACATGCGTCAAGCATGTTTCTCATGCACGAATTGCTCAGCAAAGAGTTTTCAATTTACTAAAGTCATGTTTGCAAATATTTAAAACGTTTACACTCCAGAAAAGAATGCGGGATCACGTCGATTTCATCTTTTGTATCACTTTCGAAGTCATTCAAAACATGCGTCAAGCATGTTTCTCATGCACGAATTGCTCAGCAAAGAGTTTTCAATTTACTAAAGTCATGTTTGCAAATATTTAAAACGTTCAGATTCCAGAAATAAATCCGGAATCACGTCGATTTCATCTTTTGTATCACGTTCGAAGTCATTCAAAACATGCGTCAAGCATGTTTCTCATGCACGAATTGCTCAGCAAAGAGTTTTCAATTTACTAAAGTCATGTTTGCAAATATTTAAAACGTTCAGATTCCAGAAATAAATCCGGAATCACGTCGATTTCATCTTTTGTATCACTTTCGAAGTCATTCAAAACATGCGTCAAGCATGTTTCTCATGCACGAATTGCTCAGCAAAGAGTTTTCAATTTACTAAAGTCATGTTTGCAAATATTTAAAACGTTTACACTCCAGAAAAGAATGCGGGATCACGTCGATTTCATCTTTTGTATCACTTTCGAAGTCATTCAAAACATGCGTCAAGCATGTTTCTCATGCACGAATTGCTCAGCAAAGAGTTTTCAATTTACTAAAGTCATGTTTGCAAATATTTAAAACGTTCAGATTCCAGAAATAAATCCGGAATCACGTCGATTTCATCTTTTGTATCACGTTCGAAGTCATTCAAAACATGCGTCAAGCATGTTTCTCATGCACGAATTGCTCAGCAAAGAGTTTTCAATTTACTAAAGTCATGTTTGCAAATATTTAAAACGTTCAGATTCCAGAAATAAATCCGGAATCACGTCGATTTCATCTTTTGTATCACGTTCGAAGTCATTCAAAACATGCGTCAAGCATGTTTCTCATGCACGAATTGCTCAGCAAAGAGTTTTCAATTTACTAAAGTCATGTTTGCAAATATTTAAAACGTTCAGATTCCAGAAATAAATCCGGAATCACGTCGATTTCTTCTTTTGTATCACTTTCGAATTGATTCAAAACATGCATCAAGCATGTTTCTCATGCACGAATTGCTCAGCAAAGAGTTTTAAATTTACTAAAGTCATGTTTGCAAATATTTAAAACGTTCACACTCCAGAAAAGAATGCGGAATCACGTCGATTTCATCTTTTGTGTCACTTTCGAAGTGATTCAAAACATGCTTCAAGCATGTTTCTCATGCACGAATTGCTCAGCAAAGAGTTTTAAATTTACTAAAGTCATGTTTGCAAATATTTAAAACGTTCAGATTCCAGAAAAGAATGCGGAATCACGTCGATTTCATCTTTTGTATCACTTTCGAAGTGAGTCAAAACATGCGTCAAGCATGTTTCTCATGCACGAATTGCTCAGCAAAGAGTTTTCAATTTACTAAAGTCATGTTTGCAAATATTTAAAACGTTTACACTCCAGAAAAGAATGCGGGATCACGTCGATTTCATCTTTTGTATCACTTTCGAAGTCATTCAAAACATGCGTCAAGCATGTTTCTCATGCACGAATTGCTCAGCAAAGAGTTTTCAATTTACTAAAGTCATGTTTGCAAATATTTAAAACGTTCAGATTCCAGAAATAAATCCGGAATCACGTCGATTTCATCTTTTGTATCACGTTCGAAGTCATTCAAAACATGCGTCAAGCATGTTTCTCATGCACGAATTGCTCAGCAAAGAGTTTTCAATTTACTAAAGTCATGTTTGCAAATATTTAAAACGTTCAGATTCCAGAAATAAATCCGGAATCACGTCGATTTCATCTTTTGTATCACTTTCGAAGTCATTCAAAACATGCGTCAAGCATGTTTCTCATGCACGAATTGCTCAGCAAAGAGTTTTAAATTTACTAAAGTCATGTTTGCAAATATTTAAAACGTTCAGATTCCAGAAAAGAATGCGGAATCACGTCGATTTCATCTTTTGTATCACTTTCGAAGTGAGTCAAAACATGCGTCAAGCATGTTTCTCATGCACGAATTGCTCAGCAAAGAGTTTTCAATTTACTAAAGTCATGTTTGCAAATATTTAAAACGTTTACACTCCAGAAAAGAATGCGGGATCACGTCGATTTCATCTTTTGTATCACTTTCGAAGTCATTCAAAACATGCGTCAAGCATGTTTCTCATGCACGAATTGCTCAGCAAAGAGTTTTCAATTTACTAAAGTCATGTTTGCAAATATTTAAAACGTTCAGATTCCAGAAATAAATCCGGAATCACGTCGATTTCATCTTTTGTATCACGTTCGAAGTCATTCAAAACATGCGTCAAGCATGTTTCTCATGCACGAATTGCTCAGCAAAGAGTTTTCAATTTACTAAAGTCATGTTTGCAAATATTTAAAACGTTCAGATTCCAGAAATAAATCCGGAATCACGTCGATTTCATCTTTTGTATCACTTTCGAAGTCATTCAAAACATGCGTCAAGCATGTTTCTCATGCACGAATTGCTCAGCAAAGAGTTTTCAATTTACTAAAGTCATGTTTGCAAATATTTAAAACGTTTACACTCCAGAAAAGAATGCGGGATCACGTCGATTTCATCTTTTGTATCACTTTCGAAGTCATTCAAAACATGCGTCAAGCATGTTTCTCATGCACGAATTGCTCAGCAAAGAGTTTTCAATTTACTAAAGTCATGTTTGCAAATATTTAAAACGTTCAGATTCCAGAAATAAATCCGGAATCACGTCGATTTCATCTTTTGTATCACGTTCGAAGTCATTCAAAACATGCGTCAAGCATGTTTCTCATGCACGAATTGCTCAGCAAAGAGTTTTCAATTTACTAAAGTCATGTTTGCAAATATTTAAAACGTTCAGATTCCAGAAATAAATCCGGAATCACGTCGATTTCATCTTTTGTATCACGTTCGAAGTCATTCAAAACATGCGTCAAGCATGTTTCTCATGCACGAATTGCTCAGCAAAGAGTTTTCAATTTACTAAAGTCATGTTTGCAAATATTTAAAACGTTCAGATTCCAGAAATAAATCCGGAATCACGTCGATTTCATCTTTTGAATCACTCTAAAGTCATGTTTGCAAATATTTAAAACGTTAAGATTCCAGAAATAAATCCGGAATCACGTCGATTTCATCTTTGTATCACTTTCGAAGTCATTCAAAACATGCGTCAAGCATGTTTCTCATGCACGAATTGCTCAGCAAAGAGTTTTCAATTTACTAAAGTCATGTTTGCAAATATTTAAAACGTTTACACTCCAGAAAAGAATGCGGGATCACGTCGATTTCATCTTTTGTATCACTTTCGAAGTCATTCAAAACATGCGTCAAGCATGTTTCTCATGCACGAATTGCTCAGCAAAGAGTTTTCAATTTACTAAAGTCATGTTTGCAAATATTTAAAACGTTCAGATTCCAGAAATAAATCCGGAATCACGTCGATTTCATCTTTTGTATCACGTTCGAAGTCATTCAAAACATGCGTCAAGCATGTTTCTCATGCACGAATTGCTCAGCAAAGAGTTTTCAATTTACTAAAGTCATGTTTGCAAATATTTAAAACGTTCAGATTCCAGAAATAAATCCGGAATCACGTCGATTTCATCTTTTGTATCACTTTCGAAGTCATTCAAAACATGCGTCAAGCATGTTTCTCATGCACGAATTGCTCAGCAAAGAGTTTTCAATTTACTAAAGTCATGTTTGCAAATATTTAAAACGTTTACACTCCAGAAAAGAATGCGGGATCACGTCGATTTCATCTTTTGTATCACTTTCGAAGTCATTCAAAACATGCGTCAAGCATGTTTCTCATGCACGAATTGCTCAGCAAAGAGTTTTCAATTTACTAAAGTCATGTTTGCAAATATTTAAAACGTTCAGATTCCAGAAATAAATCCGGAATCACGTCGATTTCATCTTTTGTATCACGTTCGAAGTCATTCAAAACATGCGTCAAGCATGTTTCTCATGCACGAATTGCTCAGCAAAGAGTTTTCAATTTACTAAAGTCATGTTTGCAAATATTTAAAACGTTCAGATTCCAGAAATAAATCCGGAATCACGTCGATTTCATCTTTTGTATCACGTTCGAAGTCATTCAAAACATGCGTCAAGCATGTTTCTCATGCACGAATTGCTCAGCAAAGAGTTTTCAATTTACTAAAGTCATGTTTGCAAATATTTAAAACGTTCAGATTCCAGAAATAAATCCGGAATCACGTCGATTTCATCTTTTGTATCACTCTAAAGTCATGTTTGCAAATATTTAAAACGTTCACACTCCAGAAAAGAATGCGGGATCACGTCGATTTCATCTTTGTATCACTTTCGAAGTGAGTCAAAACATGCGTCAAGCATGTTTCTCATGCACGAATTGCTCAGCAAAGAGTTTTCAATTTACTAAAGTCATGTTAACAAATATTTAAAACGTTCAGATTCCAGAAATAAATCCGGAATCACTTCGATTTCATCTTTTGTATCACTTTCGAAGTCATTCAAAACATGCGTCAAGCATGTTTCTCATGCACGAATTGCTCAGCAAAGAGTTTTCAATTTACTAAAGTCATGTTTGCAAATATTTAAAACGTTCAGATTCCAGAAATAAATCCGGAATCACGTCGATTTCATCTTTTGTATCACGTTCGAAGTCATTCAAAACATGCGTCAAGCATGTTTCTCATGCACGAATTGCTCAGCAAAGAGTTTTCAATTTACTAAAGTCATGTTTGCAAATATTTAAAACGTTCAGATTCCAGAAATAAATCCGGAATCACGTCGATTTCATCTTTTGTATCACGTTCGAAGTCATTCAAAACATGCGTCAAGCATGTTTCTCATGCACGAATTGCTCAGCAAAGAGTTTTCAATTTACTAAAGTCATGTTTGCAAATATTTAAAACGTTCAGATTCCAGAAATAAATCCGGAATCACGTCGATTTCATCTTTTGTATCACTTTCGAATTGATTCAAAACATGCATCAAGCATGTTTCTCATGCACGAATTGCTCAGCAAAGAGTTTTAAATTTACTAAAGTCATGTTTGCAAATATTTAAAACGTTCACACTCCAGAAAAGAATGCGGAATCACGTCGATTTCATATTTTGTGTCACTTTCGAAGTGATTCAAAACATGCGTCAAGCATGTTTCTCATGCACGAATTGCTCAGCAAAGAGTTTTCAATTTACTAAAGTCATGTTAACAAATATTTAAAACGTTCACACTCCAGAAAAGAATGCGGAATCACGTCGATTTCATCTTTTGTATCACTTTCGAAGTCATTTAAAACATGCGTCAAGCATGTTTCTCATGCACGAATTGCTCAGCAAAGTGTTTTAAATTTACTATAGTCATGTTTGCAAATATTTAAAACGTTCACACTCCAGAAAAGAATGCGGGATCACGTCGATTTCATCTTTGTATCACTTTCGAAGTGAGTCAAAACATGCGTCAAGCATGTTTCTCATGCACGAATTGCTCAGCAAAGAGTTTTCAATTTACTAAAGTCATGTTAACAAATATTTAAAACGTTCAGATTCCAGAAATAAATCCGGAATCACTTCGATTTCATCTTTTGTATCACTTTCGAAGTCATTCAAAACATGCGTCAAGCATGTTTCTCATGCACGAATTGCTCAGCAAAGAGTTTTCAATTTACTTAAGTCATGTTAACAAATATTTAAAACGTTCAAATTCCAGAAATAAATCCGGAATCACGTCGATTTCATCTTTTGTATCACTTTCGAAGTCATTCAAAACATGCATCAAGCATGTTTCTCATGCACGAATTGCTCAGCAAAAAGTTTTAAATTTACTATAGTCATGTTTGCAATTATTTAAAACGTTCACACTCCAGAAAAGAATGCGGAATCACGTCGATTTCATCTTTTGTATCACTTTCGAAGTCATTCAAAACATGCGTCAAGCATGTTTCTCATGCACGAATTGCTCAGCAAAGAGTTTTAAATTTACTAAAGTCATGTTTGCAAATATTTAAAACGTTCAGATTCCAGAAAAGAATGCGGAATCACGTCGATTTCATCTTTTGTATCACTTTCGAAGTCATTCAAAACATGCGTCAAGCATGTTTCTCATGCACGAATTGCTCAGCAAAGAGTTTTCAATTTACTAAAGTCATGTTATCAAATATTTAAAACGTTCAGATTCCCGAAATAAATCCGGAATCACGTCGATTTCATCTTTTGTATCACTTTCGAAGTGATTCAAAACATGCGTCAAGCATGTTTCTCATGCACCAATTGCTCAGCAAAGTGTTTTAAATTTACTATAGTCATGTTTGCAATTATTTAAAACGTTCACACTCCAGAAAAGAATGCGGAATCACGTCGATTTCATCTTTTGTATCACTTTCGAAGTCATTCAAAACATGCGTCAAGCATGTTTCTCATGCACGAATTGCTCAGCAAAGAGTTTTAAATTTACTAAAGTCATGTTTACAAATATTTAAAACGTTCAGATTCCAGAAAAGAATGCGGAATCACGTCGATTTCATCTTTTGTATCACTTTCGAAGTCATTCAAAACATGCGTCAAGCATGTTTCTCATGCACGAATTGCTCAGCAAAGAGTTTTCAATTTACTAAAGTCATGTTATCAAATATTTAAAACGTTCAGATTCCCGAAATAAATCCGGAATCACGTCGATTTCATCTTTTGTATCACTTTCGAAGTGATTCAAAACATGCGTCAAGCATGTTTCTCATGCACCAATTGCTCAGCAAAGTGTTTTAAATTTACTAAAGTCATGTTTGCAAATATTTAAAACGTTCAGATTCCAGAAATAAATCCGGAATCACGTCGATTTCATCTTTTGTATCACTTTCGAAGTCATTCAAAACATGCGTCAAGCATGTTTCTCATGCACGAATTGCTCAGCAAAGAGTTTTAAATTTACTAAAGTCATGTTTGCAAATATTTAAAACGTTTACACTCCAGAAAAGAATGCGGAATCACGTCGATTTCATCTTTTGTATCACTTTCGAAGTGATTCAAAACATGCGTCAAGCATGTTTCTCATGCACCAATAGCTCAGCAAAGTGTTTTAAATTTACTAAAGTCATGTTTGCAAATATTTAAAACGTTCAGATTCCAGAAATAAATCCGGAATCACGTCGATTTCATCTTTTGTATCACTTTCGAAGTCATTCAAAACATGCGTCAAGCATGTTTCTCATGCACGAATTGCTCAGCAAAGAGTTTTAAATTTACTAAAGTCATGTTTGCAAATATTTAAAACGTTTACACTCCAGAAAAGAATGCGGAATCACGTCGATTTCATCTTTTGTATCACTTTCGAAGTGATTCAAAACATGCGTCAAGCATGTTTCTCATGCACCAATTGCTCAGCAAAGTGTTTTAAATTTACTAAAGTCATGTTTGCAAATATTTAAAACGTTCAGATTCCAGAAATAATTCCGGAATCACGTCGATTTCATCTTTTGTATCACGTTCGAAGTCATTCAAAACATGCATCAAGCATGTTTCTCATGCACGAATTGCTCAGCAAAGAGTTTTCAATTTACTAAAGTCATGTTTGCAAATATTTAAAACGTTCTGATTCCAGAAATAAATCCGGAATCACGTCGATTTCATCTTTTGTATCACTTTCGAAGTGAGTCAAAACATGCGTCAAGCATGTTTCTCATGCACGAATTGCTCAGCAAAGAGTTTTAAATTTACTATAGTCATGTTTGCAAATATTTAAAACGTTCAGATTCCAGAAATAAATCCGGAATCACGTCGATTTCATCTTTTGTATCACTTTCGAAGTCATTCAAAACATGCGTCAAGCATGTTTCTCATGCACGAATTGCTCAGCAAAGAGTTTTCAATTTACTAAAGTCATGTTTGCAAATATTTAAAACGTTCAGATTCCAGAAATAAATCCGGAATCACGTCGATTTCATCTTTTGTATCACGTTCGAAATCATTCAAAACATGCGTCAAGCATGTTTCTCATGCACGAATTGCTCAGCAAAGAGTTTTCAATTTACTAAAGTCATGTTTGCAAATATTTAAAACGTTCAGATTCCAGAAATAAATCCGGAATCACGTCGATTTCATCTTTTGTATCACTCTAAAGTCATGTTTGCAAATATTTAAAACGTTCAGATTCCAGAAATAAATCCGGAATCACGTCGATTTCATCTTTTGTATCACTTTCGAAGTCATTCAAAACATGCGTCAAGCATGTTTCTCATGCACGAATTGCTCAGCAAAGAGTTTTCAATTTACTAAAGTCATGTTTGCAAATATTTAAAACGTTCACACTCCAGAAAAGAATGCGGGATCACGTCGATTTCATCTTTTGTATCACTTTCGAAGTGAGTCAAAACATGCGTCAAGCATGTTTCTCATGCACGAATTGCTCAGCAAAGAGTTTTAAATTTACTATAGTCATGTTTGCAAATATTTAAAACGTTCACACTCCAGAAAAGAATGCGGGATCACGTCGATTTCATCTTTTGTATCACTTTCGAAGTGAGTCAAAACATGCGTCAAGCATGTTTCTCATGCACGAATTGCTCAGCAAAGAGTTTTAAATTCACTAAAGCCATGTTTGCTAATATTTAAAACGTTCAGACTCCAGAAATGAATGCGGGATCACGTCGATTTCGTCTTTTGTATTACTTTCGAAGTGAGTCAAAACATGCGTCAAGCATGTTTCTCATGCACGAATTGCTCAGCAAAGAGTTTTAAATTCACTAAAGCCATGTTAACAAATATTTAAAACGTTCAGATTCCAGAAATAAATCCGGGATCACGTCGATTTCGTCTTTTGTATCACTTTCGAAGTGATTCAAAACATGCGTCAAGCATGTTTCTCATGCACCAATTGCTCAGCAAAGTGTTTTAAATTTACTAAAGTCATGTTAACAAATATTTAAAACGTTTACACTCCAGAAAAGAATGCGGGATCACGTCGATTTCATCTTTTGTATCACTTTCGAAGTCATTCAAAACATGCGTCAAGCATATTTCTCATGCACGAATTGCTCAGCAAAGAGTTTTCAATTTACTAAAGTCATGTTTGCAAATATTTAAAACGTTCAGATTCCAGAAATAAATCCGGAATCACGTCGATTTCATCTTTTGTATCACGTTCGAAGTCATTCAAAACATGCGTCAAGCATGTTTCTCATGCACGAATTGCTCAGCAAAGAGTTTTCAATTTACTAAAGTCATGTTTGCAAATATTTAAAACGTTCAGATTCCAGAAATAAATCCGGAATCACGTCGATTTCATCTTTTGTATCACTCTAAAGTCATGTTTGCAAATATTTAAAACGTTCAGATTCCAGAAATAAATCCGGAATCACGTCGATTTCATCTTTTGTATCACTTTCGAAGTCATTCAAAACATGCGTCAAGCATGTTTCTCATGCACGAATTGCTCAGCAAAGAGTTTTCAATTTACTAAAGTCATGTTTGCAAATATTTAAAACGTTCAGATTCCAGAAATAAATCCGGAATCACGTCGATTTCATCTTTTGTATCACTTTCGAATTGATTCAAAACATGCATCAAGCATGTTTCTCATGCACGAATTGCTCAGCAAAGAGTTTTAAATTTACTAAAGTCATGTTTGCAAATATTTAAAACGTTCACACTCCAGAAAAGAATGCGGAATCACGTCGATTTCATCTTTTGTGTCACTTTCGAAGTGATTCAAAACATGCGTCAAGCATGTTTCTCATGCACGAATTGCTCAGCAAAAAGTTTTAAATTTACTATAGTCATGTTTGCAAATATTTAAAACGTTCAGATTCCAGAAATAAATCCGGAATCACGTCGATTTCATCTTTTGTATCACTTTCGAAGTGAGTCAAAACATGCGTCAAGCATGTTTCTCATGCACGAATTGCTCAGCAAAGAGTTTTAAATTTACTAAAGTCATGTTTGCAAATATTTAAAACGTTCAGATTCCAGAAATAAATCCGGAATCACGTCGATTTCATCTTTTGTATCACGTTCGAAGTCATTCAAAACATGCGTCAAGCATGTTTCTCATGCACGAATTGCTCAGCAAAGAGTCTTAAATTCACTAAAGTCATGTTAACAAATATTTAAAACGTTCAGATTCCAGAAAAGAATGCGGAATCACGTCGATTTCATCTTTTGTGTCACTTTCGAAGTGATTCAAAACATGCGTCAAGCATGTTTCTCATGCACGAATTGCTCAGCAAAGTGTTTTAAATTTACTAAAGTCATGTTAACAAATATTTAAAACGTTCAGATTCCAGAAAAGAATGCGGAATCACGTCGATTTCATCTTTTGTATCACTTTCGAAGTCATTCAAAACATGCGTCAAGCATGTTTCTCATGCACGAATTGCTCAGCAAAGTGTTATAAATTTACTAAAGTCATGTTTGCAAATATTTAAAACGTTCAGATTCCATAAAAGAATGAGGGATCACGTCGATTTCGTCTTTTGTATTACTTTCGAAGTGATACAAAACATGCGTCAAGCATGTTTCTCATGCACGAATTGCTCAGCAAAGAGTTTTAAGTTTACTAAAGTCATGTTTGCAAATATTTAAAACGTTCACACTCCATAAAAGAATGCGGAATCACGTAGATTTCATTTTTTGTGTCACTTTCGAAGTGATTCAAAACATGCGTCAAGCATGTTTCTCATGCACGAATTGCTCAGCAAAGAGTTTTAAATTTACTAAAGTCATGTTTGCAAATATTTAAAACGTTCAGATTCCAGAAATAAATCCGGGATCACGTCGATTTCGTCTTTTGTATCACTTTCGAAGTGATACAAAACATGCGTCAAGCATGTTTCTCATGCACGAATTGCTCAGCAAAGTGTTTTAAATTCACTAAAGTCATGTTTGCAAATATTTAAAACGTTCAGATTCCATAAAAGAATGCGGGATCACGTCGATTTCGTCTTTTGTATTACTTTCGAAGTGATACAAAACATGCGTCAAGCATGTTTCTCATGCACGAATTGCTCAGCAAAGAGTTTTAAATTCACTAAAGTCATGTTAACAAATATTTAAAACGTTCACACTCCAGAAAAGAATGCGGAATCACGTAGATTTCATCTTTTGTGTCACTTTCGAAGTGATACAAAACATGCGTCAAGCATGTTTCTCATGCACGAATTGCTCAGCAAAGAGTTTTAAATTTACTAAAGTCATGTTTGCAAATATTTAAAACGTTCAGATTCCAGAAATAAATCCGGGATCACGTCGATTTCGTCTTTTGTATCACTTTCAAAGTGATGTTTGCAATTATTTAAAACGTTCACACTCCAGAAAAGAATGCGGAATCACGTAGATTTCATATTTTGTGTCACTTTCGAAGTGATACAAAACATGCGTCAAGCATGTTTCTACATGCGTCAAGCATGTTTCTCATGCACGAATTGCTCGGCAAAGAGTTTTAAATTCACTAAAGTCATGTTAACAAATATTTAAAACGTTCACACTCCAGAAAAGAATGCGGGATCACGTCGATTTCATCTTTTGTGTCACTTTCGAAGTGATTCAAAACATGCGTCAAGCATGTTTCTCATGCACGAATTGCTCAGCAAAGAGTTTTAAATTTACCAAAGTCATGTTTGCAAATATTTAAAACGTCCAGACTCCAGAAATGAATGCGGGATCACGTCGATTTCATCTTTTGTATCACTTTCGAAGTGATTCAAAACATGCGTCAAGCATGTTTCTCATGCACGAATTGCTCAGCAAAGAGTTTTAAATTCACTAAAGTCATGTTTGCAAATATTTAAAACGTTCAGATTCCATAAAAGAATGCGGGATCACGTCGATTTCGTCTTTTGTATTACTTTCGAAGTGATACAAAACATGCGTCAAGCATGTTTCTCATGCACGAATTGCTCAGCAAAGAGTTTTAAGTTTACTAAAGTCATGTTTGCAAATATTTAAAACGTTCACACTCCAGAAAAGAATGCGGAATCACGTAGATTTCATCTTTTGTGTCACTTTCGAAGTGATACAAAACATGCGTCAAGCATGTTTCTCATGCACGAATTGCTCAGCAAAGAGTTTTAAATTCACTAAAGTCATGTTAACAAATATTTAAAACGTTCACACTCCAGAAAGGAATGCGGAATCACGTAGATTTCATCTTTTGTGTCACTTTCGAAGTGATACAAAACATGCGTCAAGCATGTTTCTCATGCACGAATTGCTCAGCAAAGAGTTTTAAATTCACTAAAGTCATGTTTGCAAATATTTAAAACGTTCACACTCCAGAAAAGAATGCGGAATCACGTAGATTTCATCTTTTGTGTCACTTTCGAAGTGATACAAAACATGCGTCAAGCATGTTTCTCATGCACGAATTGCTCAGCAAAGAGTTTTAAATTCACTAAAGTCATGTTAACAAATATTTAAAACGTTCACACTCCAGAAAAGAATGCGGAATCACGTAGATTTCATCTTTTGTGTCACTTTCGATGTGATACAAAACATGCGTCAAGCATGTTTCTCATGCACGAATTGCGCAGCAAAGAGTTTTAAATTCACTAAAGTCATGTTAACAAATATTTAAAACGTTCAGATTCCAGAAATAAATCCGGGATCACGTCGATTTCGTCTTTTGTATCACTTTCGAAGTGATACAAAACATGCGTCAAGCATGTTTCTCATGCACGAATTGCTCAGCAAAGTGTTTTAAATTCACTAAAGTCATGTTTGCAAATATTTAAAACGTTCAGATTCCATAAAAGAATGCGGGATCACGTCGATTTCGTCTTTTGTATTACTTTCGAAGTGATACAAAACATGCGTCAAGCATGTTTCTCATGCACGAATTGCTCAGCAAAGAGTTTTAAGTTTACTAAAGTCATGTTTGCAAATATTTAAAACGTTCACACTCCAGAAAAGAATGCGGAATCACGTAGATTTCATCTTTTGTGTCACTTTCGATGTGATACAAAACATGCGTCAAGCATGTTTCTCATGCACGAATTGCGCAGCAAAGAGTTTTAAATTCACTAAAGTCATGTTAACAAATATTTAAAACGTTCAGATTCCAGAAATAAATCCGGGATCACGTCGATTTCGTCTTTTGTATCACTTTCGAAGTGATACAAAACATGCGTCAAGCATGTTTCTCATGCACGAATTGCTCAGCAAAGTGTTTTAAATTCACTAAAGTCATGTTTGCAAATATTTAAAACGTTCAGATTCCATAAAAGAATGCGGGATCACGTCGATTTCGTCTTTTGTATTACTTTCGAAGTGATACAAAACATGCGTCAAGCATGTTTCTCATGCACGAATTGCTCAGCAAAGAGTTTTAAGTTTACTAAAGTCATGTTTGCAAATATTTAAAACGTTCACACTCCAGAAAAGAATGCGGAATCACGTAGATTTCATCTTTTGTGTCACTTTCGATGTGATACAAAACATGCGTCAAGCATGTTTCTCATGCACGAATTGCGCAGCAAAGAGTTTTAAATTCACTAAAGTCATGTTAACAAATATTTAAAACGTTCAGATTCCAGAAATAAATCCGGGATCACGTCGATTTCGTCTTTTGTATCACTTTCGAAGTGATACAAAACATGCGTCAAGCATGTTTCTCATGCACGAATTGCTCAGCAAAGTGTTTTAAATTCACTAAAGTCATGTTTGCAAATATTTAAAACGTTCAGATTCCATAAAAGAATGCGGGATCACGTCGATTTCGTCTTTTGTATTACTTTCGAAGTGATACAAAACATGCGTCAAGCATGTTTCTCATGCACGAATTGCTCAGCAAAGAGTTTTAAGTTTACTAAAGTCATGTTTGCAAATATTTAAAACGTTCACACTCCAGAAAAGAATGCGGAATCACGTAGATTTCATCTTTTGTGTCACTTTCGAAGTGATACAAAACATGCGTCAAGCATGTTTCTCATGCACGAATTGCTCAGCAAAGAGTTTTAAATTCACTAAAGTCATGTTAACAAATATTTAAAACGTTCACACTCCAGAAAAGAATGCGGAATCACGTAGATTTCATCTTTTGTGTCACTTTCGAAGTGATACAAAACATGCGTCAAGCATGTTTCTCATGCACGAATTGCTCAGCAAAGAGTTTTAAATTCACTAAAGTCATGTTAACAAATATTTAAAACGTTCACACTCCAGAAAAGAATGCGGAATCACGTAGATTTCATTTTTTGTGTCACTTTCGAAGTGATTCAAAACATGCGTCAAGCATGTTTCTCATGCACGAATTGCTCAGCAAAGAGTTTTAAATTTACTAAAGTCATGTTTGCAAATATTTAAAACGTTCAGATTCCAGAAATAAATCCGGGATCACGTCGATTTCGTCTTTTGTATCACTTTCAAAGTGATGTTTGCAATTATTTAAAACGTTCACACTCCAGAAAAGAATGCGGAATCACGTAGATTTCGTCTTTTGTGTCACTTTCGAAGTGATACAAAACATGCGTCAAGCATGTTTCTCATGCACGAATTGCTCAGCAAAGAGTTTTAAATTTACTAAAGTCATGTTAACAAATATTTAAAACGTTCAGATTCCAGAAAAGAATGCGGAATCACGTCGATTTCATCTTTTGTGTCACTTTCGAAGTGATTCAAAACATGCGTCAAGCATGTTTCTCATGCACGAATTGCTCAGCAAAGTGTTTTAAATTTACTAAAGTCATGTTAACAAATATTTAAAACGTTCAGATTCCAGAAAAGAATGCGGAATCACGTCGATTTCATCTTTTGTATCACTTTCGAAGTCATTCAAAACATGCGTCAAGCATGTTTCTCATGCACGAATTGCTCAGCAAAGTGTTTTAAATTTATTAAAGTCATGTTTGCAAATATTTAAAACGTTCATATTCCATAAAAGAATGCGGGATCACGTCGATTTCGTCTTTTGTATTACTTTCGAAGTGATACAAAACATGCGTCAAGCATGTTTCTCATGCACGAATTGCTCAGCAAAGAGTTTTAAATTCACTAAAGTCATGTTTGCAAATATTTAAAACGTTCACACTCCAGAAAAGAATGCGGAATCACGTAGATTTCATATTTTGTGTCACTTTCGAAGTGATACAAAACATGCGTCAAGCATGTTTCTCATTCACGAATTGCTCAGCAAAGAGTTTTAAATTCACTAAAGTCATGTTTGCAAATATTTAAAACGTTCACACTCCAGAAAAGAATGCGGAATCACGTAGATTTCATCTTTTGTGTCACTTTCGAAGTGATACAAAACATGCGTCAAGCATGTTTCTCATGCACGAATTGCTCAGCAAAGAGTTTTAAATTCACTAAAGTCATGTTAACAAATATTTAAAACGTTCACACTCCAGAAAAGAATGCGGAATCACGTAGATTTCATCTTTTGTGTCACTTTCGAAGTGATACAAAACATGCGTCAAGCATGTTTCTCATGCACGAATTGCTCAGCAAAGAGTTTTAAATTCACTAAAGTCATGTTAACAAATATTTAAAACGTTCAGATTCCAGAAATAAATCCGGGATCACGTCGATTTCGTCTTTTGTATCACTTTCGAAGTGATACAAAACATGCGTCAAGCATGTTTCTCATGCACGAATTGCTCAGCAAAGTGTTTTAAATTCACTAAAGTCATGTTTGCAAATATTTAAAACGTTCAGATTCCATAAAAGAATGCGGGATCACGTCGATTTCGTCTTTTGTATTACTTTCGAAGTGATACAAAACATGCGTCAAGCATGTTTCTCATGCACGAATTGCTCAGCAAAGAGTTTTAAGTTTACTAAAGTCATGTTTGCAAATATTTAAAACGTTCACACTCCAGAAAAGAATGCGGAATCACGTAGATTTCATCTTTTGTGTCACTTTCGAAGTGATACAAAACATGCGTCAAGCATGTTTCTCATGCACGAATTGCTCAGCAAAGAGTTTTAAATTCACTAAAGTCATGTTAACAAATATTTAAAACGTTCACACTCCAGAAAAGAATGCGGAATCACGTAGATTTCATCTTTTGTGTCACTTTCGAAGTGATACAAAACATGCGTCAAGCATGTTTCTCATGCACGAATTGCTCAGCAAAGAGTTTTAAATTCACTAAAGTCATGTTAACAAATATTTAAAACGTTCACACTCCAGAAAAGAATGGGGAATCACGTAGATTTCATTTTTTGTGTCACTTTCGAAGTGATTCAAAACATGCGTCAAGCATGTTTCTCATGCACGAATTGCTCAGCAAAGAGTTTTAAATTTACTAAAGTCATGTTTGCAAATATTTAAAACGTTCAGATTCCAGAAATAAATCCGGGATCACTTCGATTTCGTCTTTTGTATCACTTTCAAAGTGATGTTTGCAAATATTTAAAACGTTCACACTCCAGAAAAGAATGCGGAATCACGAAGATTTCATATTTTGTGTCACTTTCGAAGTGATACAAAACATGCGTCAAGCATGTTTCTCATGCACGAATTGCTCAGCAAAGAGTTTTAAATTCACTAAAGTCATGTTTGCAAATATTTAAAACGTTCACACTCCAGAAAAGAATGCGGAATCACGTAGATTTCATCTTTTGTGTCACTTTCGAAGTGATACAAAACATGCGTCAAGCATGTTTCTCATGCACGAATTGCTCAGCAAAGAGTTTTAAATTCACTAAAGTCATGTTTGCAAATATTTAAAACGTTCACACTCCAGAAAAGAATGCGGAATCACGTAGATTTCATCTTTTGTGTCACTTTCGAAGTGATACAAAACATGCGTCAAGCATGTTTCTCATGCACGAATTGCTCAGCAAAGAGTTTTAAATTCACTAAAGTCATGTTAACAAATATTTAAAACGTTCACACTCCAGAAAAGAATGCGGAATCACGTAGATTTCATCTTTTGTGTCACTTTCGAAGTGATACAAAACATGCGTCAAGCATGTTTCTCATGCACGAATTGCTCAGCAAAGAGTTTTAAGTTTACTAAAGTCATGTTTGCAAATATTTAAAACGTTCACACTCCAGAAAAGAATGCGGAATCACGTAGATTTCATCTTTTGTGTCACTTTCGAAGTGATACAAAACATGCGTCAAGCATGTTTCTCATGCACGAATTGCTCAGCAAAGAGTTTTAACTAAAGTCATGTTAACAAATATTTAAAACGTTCACACTCCAGAAAAGAATGGGGAATCACGTAGATTTCATTTTTTGTGTCACTTTCGAAGTGATACAAAACATGCGTCAAGCATGTTTCTCATGCACGAATTGCTCAGCAAAGTGTTTTAAATTCACTAAAGTCATGTTTGCAAATATTTAAAACGTTCAGATTCCATAAAAGAATGCGGGATCACGTCGATTTCGTCTTTTGTATTACTTTCGAAGTGATACAAAACATGCGTCAAGCATGTTTCTCATGCACGAATTGCTCAGCAAAGAGTTTTAAATTCACTAAAGTCATGTTAACAAATATTTAAAACGTTCACACTCCAGAAATAAATCCGGGATCACTTCGATTTCGTCTTTTGTATCACTTTCAAAGTGATGTTTGCAAATATTTAAAACGTTCACACTCCAGAAAAGAATGCGGAATCACGTAGATTTCATATTTTGTGTCACTTTCGAAGTGATACAAAACATGCGTCAAGCATGTTTCTCATGCACGAATTGCTCAGCAAAGAGTTTTAAATTCACTAAAGTCATGTTTGCAAATATTTAAAACGTTCACACTCCAGAAAAGAATGCGGAATCACGTAGATTTCATCTTTTGTGTCACTTTCGAAGTGATACAAAACATGCGTCAAGCATGTTTCTCATGCACGAATTGCTCAGCAAAGAGTTTTAAATTCACTAAAGTCATGTTAACAAATATTTAAAACGTTCACACTCCAGAAAAGAATGCGGAATCACGTAGATTTCATCTTTTGTGTCACTTTCGAAGTGATACAAAACATGCGTCAAGCATGTTTCTCATGCACGAATTGCGCAGCAAAGAGTTTTAAATTCACTAAAGTCATGTTAACAAATATTTAAAACGTTCAGATTCCAGAAATAAATCCGGGATCACGTCGATTTCGTCTTTTGTATCACTTTCGAAGTGATACAAAACATGCGTCAAGCATGTTTCTCATGCACGAATTGCTCAGCAAAGTGTTTTAAATTCACTATAGTCATGTTTGCAAATATTTAAAACGTTCAGATTCCATAAAAGAATGCGGGATCACGTCGATTTCGTCTTTTGTATTACTTTCGAAGTGATACAAAACATGCGTCAAGCATGTTTCTCATGCACGAATTGCTCAGCAAAGAGTTTTAAGTTTACTAAAGTCATGTTTGCAAATATTTAAAACGTTCACACTCCAGAAAAGAATGCGGAATCACGTAGATTTCATCTTTTGTGTCACTTTCGAAGTGATACAAAACATGCGTCAAGCATGTTTCTCATGCACGAATTGCTCAGCAAAGAGTTTTAAATTCACTAAAGTCATGTTAACAAATATTTAAAACGTTCACACTCCAGAAAAGAATGCGGAATCACGTAGATTTCATCTTTTGTGTCACTTTCGAAGTGATACAAAACATGCGTCAAGCATGTTTCTCATGCACGAATTGCTCAGCAAAGAGTTTTAAATTCACTAAAGTCATGTTAACAAATATTTAAAACGTTCACACTCCAGAAAAGAATGCGGGATCACGTCGATTTCATCTTTTGTGTCACTTTCGAAGTGATTCAAAACATGCGTCAAGCATGTTTCTCATGCACGAATTGCTCAGCAAAGAGTTTTAAATTTACTAAAGTCATGTTAACAAATATTTAAAACGTTCAGATTCCAGAAAAGAATGCGGAATCACGTCGATTTCATCTTTTGTGTCACTTTCGAAGTGATACAAAACATGCGTCAAGCATGTTTCTCATGCACGAATTGCTCAGCAAAGAGTTTTAAATTCACTAAAGTCATGTTAACAAATATTTAAAACGTTCACACTCCAGAAAAGAATGCGGAATCACGTAGATTTCATCTTTTGTGTCACTTTCGAAGTGATACAAAACATGCGTCAAGCATGTTTCTCATGCACGAATTGCTCAGCAAAGAGTTTTAAATTCACTAAAGTCATGTTAACAAATATTTAAAACGTTCACACTCCAGAAAAGAATGCGGGATCACGTCGATTTCATCTTTTGTGTCACTTTCGAAGTGATACAAAACATGCGTCAAGCATGTTTCTCATGCACGAATTGCTCAGCAAAGAGTTTTAAATTTACTAAAGTCATGTTAACAAATATTTAAAACGTTCAGATTCCAGAAAAGAATGCGGAATCACGTCGATTTCATCTTTTGTATCATTTTCGAAGTGATTCAAAACATGCGTCAAGCATGTTTCTCGTGCACGAATTGCTCAGCAAAGTGTTTTAAATTCACTAAAGTCATGTTAACAAATATTTAAAACGTTCACACTCCAGAAAAGAATGCGGAATCACGTAGATTTCATCTTTTGTGTCACTTTCGAAGTGATACAAAACATGCGTCAAGCATGTTTCTCATGCACGAATTGCTCAGCAAAGAGTTTTAAATTCACTAAAGTCATGTTAACAAATATTTAAAACGTTCAGATTCCAGAAATAAATCCGGGATCACGTCGATTTCGTCTTTTGTATCACTTTCAAAGTGATGTTTGCAAATATTTAAAACGTTCACACTCCAGAAAAGAATGCGGGATCACGTCGATTTCATCTTTTGTGTCACTTTCGAAGTGATTCAAAACATGCGTCAAGCATGTTTCTCATGCACGAATTGCTCAGCAAAGAGTTTTAAATTTACCAAAGTCATGTTTGCAAATATTTAAAACGTCCAGACTCCAGAAATGAATGCGGGATCACGTCGATTTCATCTTTTGTATCACTTTCGAAGTGATTCAAAACATGCGTCAAGCATGTTTCTCATGCACGAATTGCTCAGCAAAGAGTTTTAAATTCACTAAAGTCATGTTTGCAAATATTTAAAACGTTCAGATTCCATAAAAGAATGCGGGATCACGTCGATTTCGTCTTTTGTATTACTTTCGAAGTGATACAAAACATGCGTCAAGCATGTTTCTCATGCACGAATTGCTCAGCAAAGAGTTTTAAGTTTACTAAAGTCATGTTTGCAAATATTTAAAACGTTCACACTCCAGAAAAGAATGCGGGATCACGTCGATTTCGTCTTTTGTATTACTTTCGAAGTGATACAAAACATGCGTCAAGCATGTTTCTCATGCACGAATTGCTCAGCAAAGAGTTTTAAGTTTACTAAAGTCATGTTTGCAAATATTTAAAACGTTCACACTCCAGAAAAGAATGCGGAATCACGTAGATTTCATCTTTTGTGTCACTTTCGAAGTGATACAAAACATGCGTCAAGCATGTTTCTCATGCACGAATTGCTCAGCAAAGAGTTTTAAATTCACTAAAGTCATGTTAACAAATATTTAAAACGTTCACACTCCAGAAAGGAATGCGGAATCACGTAGATTTCATCTTTTGTGTCACTTTCGAAGTGATACAAAACATGCGTCAAGCATGTTTCTCATGCACGAATTGCTCAGCAAAGAGTTTTAAATTCACTAAAGTCATGTTAACAAATATTTAAAACGTTCAGATTCCATAAAAGAATGCGGGATCACGTCGATTTCGTCTTTTGTGTCACTTTCGAAGTGATACAAAACATGCGTCAAGCATGTTTCTCATGCACGAATTGCTCAGCAAAGAGTTTTAAATTTACTAAAGTCATGTTAACAAATATTTAAAACGTTCAGATTCCAGAAAAGAATGCGGAATCACGTCGATTTCATCTTTTGTATCACTTTCGAAGTGATTCAAAACATGCGTCAAGCATGTTTCTCATGCACGAATTGCTCAGCAAAGTGTTTTAAATTTACTAAAGTCATGTTAACAAATATTTAAAACGTTCAGATTCCAGAAAAGAATGCGGAATCACGTCGATTTCATCTTTTGTATCACTTTCGAAGTGATTCAAAACATGCGTCAAGCATGTTTCTCATGCACGAATTGCTCAGCAAAGTGTTTTAAATTCACTAAAGTCATGTTAACAAATATTTAAAACGTTCACACTCCAGAAAAGAATGCGGAATCACGTAGATTTCATCTTTTGTGTCACTTTCGAAGTGATACAAAACATGCGTCAAGCATGTTTCTCATGCACGAATTGCTCAGCAAAGAGTTTTAAATTCACTAAAGTCATGTTAACAAATATTTAAAACGTTCAGATTCCATAAAAGAATGCGGGATCACGTCGATTTCGTCTTTTGTGTCACTTTCGAAGTGATACAAAACATGCGTCAAGCATGTTTCTCATGCACGAATTGCTCAGCAAAGAGTTTTAAATTTACTAAAGTCATGTTAACAAATATTTAAAACGTTCAGATTCCAGAAAAGAATGCGGAATCACGTCGATTTCATCTTTTGTATCACTTTCGAAGTGATTCAAAACATGCGTCAAGCATGTTTCTCATGCACGAATTGCTCAGCAAAGTGTTTTAAATTTACTAAAGTCATGTTAACAAATATTTAAAACGTTCAGATTCCAGAAAAGTATGCGGAATCACGTCGATTTCATCTTTTGTATCACTTTCGAAGTGATTCAAAACATGCGTCAAGCATGTTTCTCATGCACGAATTGCTCAGCAAAGTGTTTTAAATTCACTAAAGTCATGTTAACAAATATTTAAAACGTTCACACTCCAGAAAAGAATGCGGAATCACGTAGATTTCATCTTTTGTGTCACTTTCGAAGTGATACAAAACATGCGTCAAGCATGTTTCTCATGCACGAATTGCTCAGCAAAGAGTTTTAAATTCACTAAAGTCATGTTAACAAATATTTAAAACGTTCAGATTCCAGAAATAAATCCGGGATCACGTCGATTTCGTCTTTTGTATCACTTTCAAAGTGATGTTTGCAAATATTTAAAACGTTCACACTCCAGAAAAGAATGCGGGATCACGTCGATTTCATCTTTTGTGTCACTTTCGAAGTGATTCAAAACATGCGTCAAGCATGTTTCTCATGCACGAATTGCTCAGCAAAGAGTTTTAAATTTACCAAAGTCATGTTTGCAAATATTTAAAACGTCCAGACTCCAGAAATGAATGCGGGATCACGTCGATTTCATCTTTTGTATCACTTTCGAAGTGATTCAAAACATGCGTCAAGCATGTTTCTCATGCACGAATTGCTCAGCAAAGAGTTTTAAATTCACTAAAGTCATGTTTGCAAATATTTAAAACGTTCAGATTCCATAAAAGAATGCGGGATCACGTCGATTTCGTCTTTTGTATTACTTTCGAAGTGATACAAAACATGCGTCAAGCATGTTTCTCATGCACGAATTGCTCAGCAAAGAGTTTTAAGTTTACTAAAGTCATGTTTGAAAATCTTTAAAACGTTCACACTCCAGAAAAGAATGCGGAATCACGTAGATTTCATCTTTTGTGTCACTTTCGAAGTGATACAAAACATGCGTCAAGCATGTTTCTCATGCACGAATTGCTCAGCAAAGAGTTTTAAATTCACTAAAGTCATGTTAACAAATATTTAAAACGTTCACACTCCAGAAAGGAATGCGGAATCACGTAGATTTCATCTTTTGTGTCACTTTCGAAGTGATACAAAACATGCGTCAAGCATGTTTCTCATGCACGAATTGCTCAGCAAAGAGTTTTAAATTCACTAAAGTCATGTTAACAAATATTTAAAACGTTCAGATTCCATAAAAGAATGCGGGATCACGTCGATTTCATCTTTTGTGTCACTTTCGAAGTGATTCAAAACATGCGTCAAGCATGTTTCTCATGCACGAATTGCTCAGCAAAGTGTTTTAAATTTACTAAAGTCATGTTAACAAATATTTAAAACGTTCAGATTCCAGAAAAGAATGCGGAATCACGTCGATTTCATCTTTTGTATCACTTTCGAAGTCATTCAAAACATGCGTCAAGCATGTTTCTCATGCACGAATTGCTCAGCAAAGTGTTTTAAATTTACTAAAGTCATGTTTGCAAATATTTAAAACGTTCATATTCCATAAAAGAATGCGGGATCACGTCGATTTCGTCTTTTGTATTACTTTCGAAGTGATACAAAACATGCGTCAAGCATGTTTCTCATGCACGAATTGCTCAGCAAAGAGTTTTAAGTTTACTAAAGTCATGTTTGCAAATATTTAAAACGTTCACACTCCAGAAAAGAATGCGGGATCACGTCGATTTCGTCTTTTGTATTACTTTCGAAGTGATAAAAAACATGCGTCAAGCATGTTTCTTATGCACGAATTGCTCAGCAAAGAGTTTTAAGTTTACTAAAGTCATGTTTGTAAATATTTAAAACGTTCACACTCCAGAAAAGAATGCGGAATCACGTAGATTTCATCTTTTGTTTCACTTTCGAAGTGATACAAAACATGCGTCAAGCATGTTTCTCATGCACGAATTGCTCAGCAAAGTGTTTTAAATTTACTAAAGTCATGTTAACAAATATTTAAAACGTTCAGATTCCAGAAAAGTATGCGGAATCACGTCGATTTCATCTTTTGTATCACTTTCGAAGTGATTCAAAACATGCGTCAAGCATGTTTCTCATGCACGAATTGCTCAGCAAAGTGTTTTAAATTCACTAAAGTCATGTTAACAAATATTTAAAACGTTCACACTCCAGAAAAGAATGCGGAATCACGTAGATTTCATCTTTTGTGTCACTTTCGAAGTGATACAAAACATGCGTCAAGCATGTTTCTCATGCACGAATTGCTCAGCAAAGAGTTTTAAATTCACTAAAGTCATGTTAACAAATATTTAAAACGTTCAGATTCCAGAAATAAATCCGGGATCACGTCGATTTCGTCTTTTGTATCACTTTCAAAGTGATGTTTGCAAATATTTAAAACGTTCACACTCCAGAAAAGAATGCGGGATCACGTCGATTTCATCTTTTGTGTCACTTTCGAAGTGATTCAAAACATGCGTCAAGCATGTTTCTCATGCACGAATTGCTCAGCAAAGAGTTTTAAATTTACCAAAGTCATGTTTGCAAATATTTAAAACGTCCAGACTCCAGAAATGAATGCGGGATCACGTCGATTTCATCTTTTGTATCACTTTCGAAGTGATTCAAAACATGCGTCAAGCATGTTTCTCATGCACGAATTGCTCAGCAAAGAGTTTTAAATTCACTAAAGTCATGTTTGCAAATATTTAAAACGTTCAGATTCCATAAAAGAATGCGGGATCACGTCGATTTCGTCTTTTGTATTACTTTCGAAGTGATACAAAACATGCGTCAAGCATGTTTCTCATGCACGAATTGCTCAGCAAAGAGTTTTAAATTCACTAAAGTCATGTTAACAAATATTTAAAACGTTCACACTCCAGAAAGGAATGCGGAATCACGTAGATTTCATCTTTTGTGTCACTTTCGAAGTGATACAAAACATGCGTCAAGCATGTTTCTCATGCACGAATTGCTCAGCAAAGAGTTTTAAATTCACTAAAGTCATGTTAACAAATATTTAAAACGTTCAGATTCCATAAAAGAATGCGGGATCACGTCGATTTCATCTTTTGTGTCACTTTCGAAGTGATTCAAAACATGCGTCAAGCATGTTTCTCATGCACGAATTGCTCAGCAAAGTGTTTTAAATTTACTAAAGTCATGTTAACAAATATTTAAAACGTTCAGATTCCAGAAAAGAATGCGGAATCACGTCGATTTCATCTTTTGTATCACTTTCGAAGTCATTCAAAACATGCGTCAAGCATGTTTCTCATGCACGAATTGCTCAGCAAAGTGTTTTAAATTTACTAAAGTCATGTTTGCAAATATTTAAAACGTTCATATTCCATAAAAGAATGCGGGATCACGTCGATTTCGTCTTTTGTATTACTTTCGAAGTGATACAAAACATGCGTCAAGCATGTTTCTCATGCACGAATTGCTCAGCAAAGAGTTTTAAGTTTGCTAAAGTCATGTTTGCAAATATTTAAAACGTTCACACTCCAGAAAAGAATGCGGGATCACGTCGATTTCGTCTTTTGTATTACTTTCGAAGTGATACAAAACATGCGTCAAGCATGTTTCTCATGCACGAATTGCTCAGCAAAGAGTTTTAAGTTTACTAAAGTCATGTTTGCAAATATTTAAAACGTTCACACTCCAGAAAAGAATGCGGAATCACGTAGATTTCATCTTTTGTTTCACTTTCGAAGTGATACAAAACATGCGTCAAGCATGTTTCTCATGCACGAATTGCTCAGCAAAGTGTTTTAAATTTACTAAAGTCATGTTTGCAAATATTTAAAACGTTCACACTCCAGAAAAGAATGCGGAATCACGTAGATTTCATCTTTTGTGTCACTTTCGAAGTGATACAAAACATGCGTCAAGCATGTTTCTCATGCACGAATTGCTCAGCAAAGTGTTTTAAATTTACTAAAGTCATGTTTGCAAATATTTAAAACGTTCAGATTCCATAAAAGAATGAGGGATCACGTCGATTTCGTCTTTTGTATTACTTTCGAAGTGATACAAAACATGCGTCAAGCATGTTTCTCATGCACGAATTGCTCAGCAAAGAGTTTTAAGTTTACTAAAGTCATGTTTGCAAATATTTAAAACGTTCACACTCCAGAAAAGAATGCGTAATCACGTAGATTTCATCTTTTGTGTCACTTTCGAATTGATACAAAACATGCGTCAAGCATGTTGCTCATGCACGAATTGCTCAGCAAAGAGTTTTAAATTCACTAAAGTCATGTTAACAAATATTTAAAACGTTCACACTCCAGAAAAGAATGCGGAATCACGTAGATTTCATTTTTTGTGTCACTTTCGAAGTGATTTTCGAAGTGCGTCAAGCATGTTTCTCATGCACGAATTGCTCAGCAAAGTGTTTTAAATTTACTAAAGTCATGTTAACAAATATTTAAAACGTTCAGATTCCAGAAAAGAATGCGGAATCACGTCGATTTCATCTTTTGTATCACTTTCGAATTCATTCAAAACATGCGTCAAGCATGTTTCTCATGCACGAATTGCTCAGCAAAGTGTTTTAAATTTACTAAAGTCATGTTTGCAAATATTTAAAACGTTCATATTCCATAAAAGAATGCGGGATCACGTCGATTTCGTCTTTTGTGTCACTTTCGAAGTGATACAAAACATGCGTCAAGCATGTTTCTCATGCACGAATTGCTCAGCAAAGAGTTTTAAGTTTACTAAAGTCATGTTTGCAAATATTTAAAACGTTCACACTCCAGAAAAGAATGCGGGATCACGTCGATTTCGTCTTTTGTATTACTTTCGAAGTGATACAAAACATGCGTCAAGCATGTTTCTCATGCACGAATTGCTCAGCAAAGAGTTTTAAGTTTACTAAAGTCATGTTTGCAAATATTTAAAACGTTCACACTCCAGTAAAGAATGCGGAATCACGTAGATTTCATTTTTTGTGTCACTTTCGAAGTGATTCAAAACATGCGTCAAGCATGTTTCTCATGCACGAATTGCTCAGCAAAGAGTTTTAAATTTACTAAAGTCATGTTTGCAAATATTTAAAACGTTCAGATTCCAGAAATAAATTCGTAATCACGTAGATTTCATCTTTTGTGTCACTTTCGAAGTGATACAAAACATGCGTCAAGCATGTTTCTCATGCACGAATTGCTCAGCAAAGAGTTTTAAATTCACTAAAGTCATGTTAACAAATATTTAAAACGTTCACACTCCAGTAAAGAATGCGGAATCACGTAGATTTCATTTTTTGTGTCACTTTCGAAGTGATTCAAAACATGCGTCAAGCATGTTTCTCATGCACGAATTGCTCAGCAAAGAGTTTTAAATTCACTAAAGTCATGTTTGCAAATATTTAAAACGTTCAGATTCCATAAAAGAATGAGGGATCACGTCGATTTCGTCTTTTGTATTACTTTCGAAGTGATACAAAACATGCGTCAAGCATGTTTCTCATGCACGAATTGCTCAGCAAAGAGTTTTAAGTTTACTAAAGTCATGTTTGCAAATATTTAAAACGTTCACACTCCAGAAAAGAATGCGTAATCACGTAGATTTCATCTTTTGTGTCACTTTCGAAGTGATACAAAACATGCGTCAAGCATGTTTCTCATGCACCAATTGCTCAGCAAAGAGTTTTAAATTCACTAAAGTCATGTTTGCAAATATTTAAAACGTTCAGATTCCATAAAAGAATGAGGGATCACGTCGATTTCGTCTTTTGTATTACTTTCGAAGTGATACAAAACATGCGTCAAGCATGTTTCTCATGCACGAATTGCTCAGCAAAGAGTTTTAAGTTTACTAAAGTCATGTTTGCAAACATTTAAAACGTTCAGATTCCAGAAATAAATCCGGGATCACGTCGATTTCGTCTTTTGTATCACTTTCAAAGTGATGTTTGCAAATATTTAAAACGTTCACACTCCAGAAAAGAATGCGGAATCACGTAGATTTCATATTTTGTGTCACTTTCGAAGTGATACAAAACATGCGTCAAGCATGTTTCTCATGCACGAATTGCTCAGCAAAGAGTTTTAAATTCACTAAAGTCATGTTTGCAAATATTTAAAACGTTCAGATTCCATAAAAGAATGAGGGATCACGTCGATTTCGTCTTTTGTATTACTTTCGAAGTGATACAAAACATGCGTCAAGCATGTTTCTCATGCACGAATTGCTCAGCAAAGAGTTTTAAGTTTACTAAAGTCATGTTTGCAAATATTTAAAACGTTCACACTCCAGAAAAGAATGCGTAATCACGTAGATTTCATCTTTTGTGTCACTTTCGAAGTGATACAAAACATGCGTCAAGCATGTTTCTCATGCACGAATTGCTCAGCAAAGAGTTTTAAATTTACTAAAGTCATGTTTGCAAATATTTAAAACGTTCATATTCCATAAAAGAATGCGGGATCACGTCGATTTCGTCTTTTGTGTCACTTTCGAAGTGATACAAAACATGCGTCAAGCATGTTTCTCATGCACGAATTGCTCAGCAAAGAGTTTTAAATTTACTAAAGTCATGTTTGCAAATATTTAAAACGTACACACTCCAGTAAAGAATGCGGAATCACGTAGATTTCATTTTTTGTGTCACTTTCGAAGTGATTCAAAACATGCGTCAAGCATGTTTCTCATGCACGAATTGCTCAGCAAAGAGTTTTAAATTTACTAAAGTCATGTTTGCAAATATTTAAAACGTTCAGATTCCAGAAATAAATTCGTAATCACGTAGATTTCATCTTTTGTGTCACTTTCGAAGTGATACAAAACATGCGTCAAGCATGTTTCTCATGCACGAATTGCTCAGCAAAGAGTTTTAAATTCACTAAAGTCATGTTAACAAATATTTAAAACGTTCACACTCCAGTAAAGAATGCGGGATCACGTCGATTTCGTCTTTTGTGTCACTTTCGAAGTGATACAAAACATGCGTCAAGCATGTTTCTCATGCACGAATTGCTCAGCAAAGAGTTTTAAATTTACTAAAGTCATGTTTGCAAATATTTAAAACGTTCAGATTCCAGAAATAAATTCGTAATCACGTAGATTTCATCTTTTGTGTCACTTTCGAAGTGATTCAAAACATGCGTCAAGCATGTTTCTCATGCACGAATTGCTCAGCAAAGAGTTTTAAATTTACTAAAGTCATGTTTGCAAATATTTAAAACGTTCATATTCCATAAAAGAATGCGGGATCACGTCGATTTCGTCTTTTGTGTCACTTTCGAAGTGATACAAAACATGCGTCAAGCATGTTTCTCATGCACGAATTGCTCAGCAAAGAGTTTTAAATTTACTAAAGTCATGTTTGCAAATATTTAAAACGTACACACTCCAGTAAAGAATGCGGAATCAAGTAGATTTCATTTTTTGTGTCACTTTCGAAGTGATTCAAAACATGCGTCAAGCATGTTTCTCATGCACGAATTGCTCAGCAAAGAGTTTTAAATTTACTAAAGTCATGTTTGCAAATATTTAAAACGTTCAGATTCCAGAAATAAATTCGTAATCACGTAGATTTCATCTTTTGTGTCACTTTCGAAGTGATACAAAACATGCGTCAAGCATGTTTCTCATGCATGAATTGCTCAGCAAAGAGTTTTAAATTCACTAAAGTCATGTTAACAAATATTTAAAACGTTCACACTCCAGTAAAGAATGCGGAATCACGTAGATTTCATTTTTTGTGTCACTTTCGAAGTGATTCAAAACATGCGTCAAGCATGTTTCTCATGCACGAATTGCTCAGCAAAGAGTTTTAAATTTACTAAAGTCATGTTTGCAAACATTTAAAACGTTCAGATTCCAGAAATAAATCCGGGATCACGTCGATTTCGTCTTTTGTATCACTTTCAAAGTGATGTTTGCAAATATTTAAAACGTTCACACTCCAGAAAAGAATGCGGAATCACGTAGATTTCATATTTTGTGTCACTTTCGAAGTGATACAAAACATGCGTCAAGCATGTTTCTCATGCACGAATTGCTCAGCAAAGAGTTTTAAATTCACTAAAGTCATGTTTGCAAATATTTAAAACGTTCAGATTCCATAAAAGAATGAGGGATCACGTCGATTTCGTCTTTTGTATTACTTTCGAAGTGATACAAAACATGCGTCAAGCATGTTTCTCATGCACGAATTGCTCAGCAAAGAGTTTTAAGTTTACTAACGTCATGTTTGCAAATATTTAAAACGTTCACACTCCAGAAAAGAATGCGTAATCACGTAGATTTCATCTTTTGTGTCACTTTCGAAGTGATACAAAACATGCGTCAAGCATGTTTCTCATGCACGAATTGCTCAGCAAAGAGTTTTAAATTCACTAAAGTCATGTTAACAAATATTTAAAACGTTCACACTCCAGAAAAGAATGCGGAATCACGTAGATTTCATTTTTTGTGTCACTTTCGAAGTGATTTTCGAAGTGCGTCAAGCATGTTTCTCATGCACGAATTGCTCAGCAAAGTGTTTTAAATTTACTAAAGTCATGTTAACAAATATTTAAAACGTTCAGATTCCAGAAAAGAATGCGGAATCACGTCGATTTCATCTTTTGTATCACTTTCGAATTCATTCAAAACATGCGTCAAGCATGTTTCTCATGCACGAATTGCTCAGCAAAGTGTTTTAAATTTACTAAAGTCATGTTTGCAAATATTTAAAACGTTCATATTCCATAAAAGAATGCGGGATCACGTCGATTTCGTCTTTTGTGTCACTTTCGAAGTGATACAAAACATGCGTCAAGCATGTTTCTCATGCACGAATTGCTCAGCAAAGAGTTTTAAGTTTACTAAAGTCATGTTTGCAAATATTTAAAACGTTCACACTCCAGAAAAGAATGCGGAATCACGTAGATTTCATATTTTGTGTCACTTTCGAAGTGATACAAAACATGCGTCAAGCATGTTTCTCATGCACGAATTGCTCAGCAAAGAGTTTTAAGTTTACTAAAGTCATGTTTGCAAACATTTAAAACGTTCAGATTCCAGAAATAAATCCGGGATCACGTCGATTTCGTCTTTTGTATCACTTTCAAAGTGATGTTTGCAAATATTTAAAACGTTCACACTCCAGAAAAGAATGCGGAATCACGTAGATTTCATATTTTGTGTCACTTTCGAAGTGATACAAAACATGCGTCAAGCATGTTTCTCATGCACGAATTGCTCAGCAAAGAGTTTTAAATTCACTAAAGTCATGTTTGCAAATATTTAAAACGTTCAGATTCCATAAAAGAATGAGGGATCACGTCGATTTCGTCTTTTGTATTACTTTCGAAGTGATACAAAACATGCGTCAAGCATGTTTCTCATGCACGAATTGCTCAGCAAAGAGTTTTAAGTTTACTAAAGTCATGTTTGCAAATATTTAAAACGTTCACACTCCAGAAAAGAATGCGTAATCACGTAGATTTCATCTTTTGTGTCACTTTCGAAGTGATACAAAACATGCGTCAAGCATGTTTCTCATGCACGAATTGCTCAGCAAAGAGTTTTAAATTTACTAAAGTCATGTTTGCAAATATTTAAAACGTTCATATTCCATAAAAGAATGCGGGATCACGTCGATTTCGTCTTTTGTGTCACTTTCGAAGTGATACAAAACATGCGTCAAGCATGTTTCTCATGCACGAATTGCTCAGCAAAGAGTTTTAAGTTTACTAAAGTCATGTTTGCAAATATTTAAAACGTTCACACTCCAGAAAAGAATGCGGGATCACGTCGATTTCGTCTTTTGTATTACTTTCGAAGTGATACAAAACATGCGTCAAGCATGTTTCTCATGCACGAATTGCTCAGCAAAGAGTTTTAAGTTTACTAAAGTCATGTTTGCAAATATTTAAAACGTTCACACTCCAGTAAAGAATGCGGAATCACGTAGATTTCATTTTTTGTGTCACTTTCGAAGTGATTCAAAACATGCGTCAAGCATGTTTCTCATGCACGAATTGCTCAGCAAAGAGTTTTAAATTTACTAAAGTCATGTTTGCAAATATTTAAAACGTTCAGATTCCAGAAATAAATTCGTAATCACGTAGATTTCATCTTTTGTGTCACTTTCGAAGTGATACAAAACATGCGTCAAGCATGTTTCTCATGCACGAATTGCTCAGCAAAGAGTTTTAAATTCACTAAAGTCATGTTAACAAATATTTAAAACGTTCACACTCCAGTAAAGAATGCGGAATCACGTAGATTTCATTTTTTGTGTCACTTTCGAAGTGATTCAAAACATGCGTCAAGCATGTTTCTCATGCACGAATTGCTCAGCAAAGAGTTTTAAATTTACTAAAGTCATGTTTGCAAACATTTAAAACGTTCAGATTCCAGAAATAAATCCGGGATCACGTCGATTTCGTCTTTTGTATCACTTTCAAAGTGATGTTTGCAAATATTTAAAACGTTCACACTCCAGAAAAGAATGCGGAATCACGTAGATTTCATATTTTGTGTCACTTTCGAAGTGATACAAAACATGCGTCAAGCATGTTTCTCATGCACGAATTGCTCAGCAAAGAGTTTTAAATTCACTAAAGTCATGTTTGCAAATATTTAAAACGTTCAGATTCCATAAAAGAATGAGGGATCACGTCGATTTCGTCTTTTGTATTACTTTCGAAGTGATACAAAACATGCGTCAAGCATGTTTCTCATGCACGAATTGCTCAGCAAAGAGTTTTAAGTTTACTAAAGTCATGTTTGCAAATATTTAAAACGTTCACACTCCAGAAAAGAATGCGTAATCACGTAGATTTCATCTTTTGTGTCACTTTCGAAGTGATACAAAACATGCGTCAAGCATGTTTCTCATGCACGAATTGCTCAGCAAAGAGTTTTAAATTCACTAAAGTCATGTTAACAAATATTTAAAACGTTCACACTCCAGAAAAGAATGCGGAATCACGTAGATTTCATTTTTTGTGTCACTTTCGAAGTGATTTTCGAAGTGCGTCAAGCATGTTTCTCATGCACGAATTGCTCAGCAAAGTGTTTTAAATTTACTAAAGTCATGTTAACAAATATTTAAAACGTTCAGATTCCAGAAAAGAATGCGGAATCACGTCGATTTCATCTTTTGTATCACTTTCGAATTCATTCAAAACATGCGTCAAGCATGTTTCTCATGCACGAATTGCTCAGCAAAGTGTTTTAAATTTACTAAAGTCATGTTTGCAAATATTTAAAACGTTCATATTCCATAAAAGAATGCGGGATCACGTCGATTTCGTCTTTTGTGTCACTTTCGAAGTGATACAAAACATGCGTCAAGCATGTTTCTCATGCACGAATTGCTCAGCAAAGAGTTTTAAGTTTACTAAAGTCATGTTTGCAAATATTTAAAACGTTCACACTCCAGAAAAGAATGCGGAATCACGTAGATTTCATATTTTGTGTCACTTTCGAAGTGATACAAAACATGCGTCACGCATGTTTCTCATGCACGAATTGCTCAGCAAAGAGTTTTAAATTCACTAAAGTCATGTTTGCAAATATTTAAAACGTTCAGATTCCATAAAAGAATGAGGGATCACGTCGATTTCGTCTTTTGTATTACTTTCGAAGTGATACAAAACATGCGTCAAGCATGTTTCTCATGCACGAATTGCTCAGCAAAGAGTTTTAAGTTTACTAAAGTCATGTTTGCAAATATTTAAAACGTTCACACTCCAGAAAAGAATGCGTAATCACGTAGATTTCATCTTTTGTGTCACTTTCGAAGTGATACAAAACATGCGTCAAGCATGTTTCTCATGCACGAATTGCTCAGCAAAGAGTTTTAAATTCACTAAAGTCATGTTAACAAATATTTAAAACGTTCACACTCCAGAAAAGAATGCGGAATCACGTAGATTTCATTTTTTGTGTCACTTTCGAAGTGATTTTCGAAGTGCGTCAAGCATGTTTCTCATGCACGAATTGCTCAGCAAAGTGTTTTAAATTTACTAAAGTCATGTTAACAAATATTTAAAACGTTCAGATTCCAGAAAAGAATGCGGAATCACGTCGATTTCATCTTTTGTATCACTTTCGAATTCATTCAAAACATGCGTCAAGCATGTTTCTCATGCACGAATTGCTCAGCAAAGAGTTTTAAGTTTACTAAAGTCATGTTTGCAAATATTTAAAACGTTCACACTCCAGAAAAGAATGCGTAATCACGTAGATTTCATCTTTTGTGTCACTTTCGAAGTGATACAAAACATGCGTCAAGCATGTTTCTCATGCACGAATTGCTCAGCAAAGAGTTTTAAATTTACTAAAGTCATGTTTGCAAATATTTAAAACGTTCATATTCCATAAAAGAATGCGGGATCACGTCGATTTCGTCTTTTGTGTCACTTTCGAAGTGATACAAAACATGCGTCAAGCATGTTTCTCATGCACGAATTGCTCAGCAAAGAGTTTTAAGTTTACTAAAGTCATGTTTGCAAATATTTAAAACGTTCACACTCCAGAAAAGAATGCGGGATCACGTCGATTTCGTCTTTTGTATTACTTTCGAAGTGATACAAAACATGCGTCAAGCATGTTTCTCATGCACGAATTGCTCAGCAAAGAGTTTTAAGTTTACTAAAGTCATGTTTGCAAATATTTAAAACGTTCACACTCCAGTAAAGAATGCGGAATCACGTAGATTTCATTTTTTGTGTCACTTTCGAAGTGATTCAAAACATGCGTCAAGCATGTTTCTCATGCACGAATTGCTCAGCAAAGAGTTTTAAATTTACTAAAGTCATGTTTGCAAATATTTAAAACGTTCAGATTCCAGAAATAAATTCGTAATCACGTAGATTTCATCTTTTGTGTCACTTTCGAAGTGATACAAAACATGCGTCAAGCATGTTTCTCATGCACGAATTGCTCAGCAAAGAGTTTTAAATTCACTAAAGTCATGTTAACAAATATTTAAAACGTTCACACTCCAGTAAAGAATGCGGAATCACGTAGATTTCATTTTTTGTGTCACTTTCGAAGTGATTCAAAACATGCGTCAAGCATGTTTCTCATGCACGAATTGCTCAGCAAAGAGTTTTAAATTTACTAAAGTCATGTTTGCAAACATTTAAAACGTTCAGATTCCAGAAATAAATCCGGGATCACGTCGATTTCGTCTTTTGTATCACTTTCAAAGTGATGTTTGCAAATATTTAAAACGTTCACACTCCAGAAAAGAATGCGGAATCACGTAGATTTCATATTTTGTGTCACTTTCGAAGTGATACAAAACATGCGTCAAGCATGTTTCTCATGCACGAATTGCTCAGCAAAGAGTTTTAAATTCACTAAAGTCATGTTTGCAAATATTTAAAACGTTCAGATTCCATAAAAGAATGAGGGATCACGTCGATTTCGTCTTTTGTATTACTTTCGAAGTGATACAAAACATGCGTCAAGCATGTTTCTCATGCACGAATTGCTCAGCAAAGAGTTTTAAGTTTACTAAAGTCATGTTTGCAAATATTTAAAACGTTCACACTCCAGAAAAGAATGCGTAATCACGTAGATTTCATCTTTTGTGTCACTTTCGAAGTGATACAAAACATGCGTCAAGCATGTTTCTCATGCACGAATTGCTCAGCAAAGAGTTTTAAATTCACTAAAGTCATGTTAACAAATATTTAAAACGTTCACACTCCAGAAAAGAATGCGGAATCACGTAGATTTCATTTTTTGTGTCACTTTCGAAGTGATTTTCGAAGTGCGTCAAGCATGTTTCTCATGCACGAATTGCTCAGCAAAGTGTTTTAAATTTACTAAAGTCATGTTAACAAATATTTAAAACGTTCAGATTCCAGAAAAGAATGCGGAATCACGTCGATTTCATCTTTTGTATCACTTTCGAATTCATTCAAAACATGCGTCAAGCATGTTTCTCATGCACGAATTGCTCAGCAAAGTGTTTTAAATTTACTAAAGTCATGTTTGCAAATATTTAAAACGTTCATATTCCATAAAAGAATGCGGGATCACGTCGATTTCGTCTTTTGTGTCACTTTCGAAGTGATACAAAACATGCGTCAAGCATGTTTCTCATGCACGAATTGCTCAGCAAAGAGTTTTAAGTTTACTAAAGTCATGTTTGCAAATATTTAAAACGTTCACACTCCAGAAAAGAATGCGGAATCACGTAGATTTCATATTTTGTGTCACTTTCGAAGTGATACAAAACATGCGTCAAGCATGTTTCTCATGCACGAATTGCTCAGCAAAGAGTTTTAAATTCACTAAAGTCATGTTTGCAAATATTTAAAACGTTCAGATTCCATAAAAGAATGAGGGATCACGTCGATTTCATCTTTTGTGTCACTTTCGAAGTGATACAAAACATGCGTCAAGCATGTTTCTCATGCACGAATTGCTCAGCAAAGAGTTTTAAGTTTACTAAAGTCATGTTTGCAAATATTTAAAACGTTCACACTCCAGAAAAGAATGCGTAATCACGTAGATTTCATCTTTTGTGTCACTTTCGAAGTGATACAAAACATGCGTCAAGCATGTTTCTCATGCACGAATTGCTCAGCAAAGAGTTTTAAATTCACTAAAGTCATGTTAACAAATATTTAAAACGTTCACACTCCAGAAAAGAATGCGGAATCACGTAGATTTCATTTTTTGTGTCACTTTCGAAGTGATTTTCGAAGTGCGTCAAGCATGTTTCTCATGCACGAATTGCTCAGCAAAGTGTTTTAAATTTACTAAAGTCATGTTAACAAATATTTAAAACGTTCAGATTCCAGAAAAGAATGCGGAATCACGTCGATTTCATCTTTTGTATCACTTTCGAATTCATTCAAAACATGCGTCAAGCATGTTTCTCATGCACGAATTGCTCAGCAAAGTGTTTTAAATTTACTAAAGTCATGTTTGCAAATATTTAAAACGTTCATATTCCATAAAAGAATGCGGGATCACGTCGATTTCGTCTTTTGTGTCACTTTCGAAGTGATACAAAACATGCGTCAAGCATGTTTCTCATGCACGAATTGCTCAGCAAAGAGTTTTAAGTTTACTAAAGTCATGTTTGCAAATATTTAAAACGTTCACACTCCAGAAAAGAATGCGGGATCACGTCGATTTCGTCTTTTGTATTACTTTCGAAGTGATACAAAACATGCGTCAAGCATGTTTCTCATGCACGAATTGCTCAGCAAAGAGTTTTAAGTTTACTAAAGTCATGTTTGCAAATATTTAAAACGTTCACACTCCAGTAAAGAATGCGGAATCACGTAGATTTCATTTTTTGTGTCACTTTCGAAGTGATTCAAAACATGCGTCAAGCATGTTTCTCATGCACGAATTGCTCAGCAAAGAGTTTTAAATTCACTAGAGTCATGTTAACAAATATTTAAAACGTTCACACTCCAGAAAAGAATGCGGAATCACGTAGATTTCATTTTTTGTGTCACTTTCGAAGTGATACAAAACATGCGTCAAGCATGTTTCTCATGCACGAATTGCTCAGCAAAGAGTTTTAAATTTACTAAAGTCATGTTTGCAAATATTTAAAACGTTCAGATTCCAGAAATAAATTCGTAATCACGTAGATTTCATCTTTTGTGTCACTTTCGAAGTGATACAAAACATGCGTCAAGCATGTTTCTCATGCACGAATTGCTCAGCAAAGAGTTTTAAATTCACTAAAGTCATGTTAACAAATATTTAAAACGTTCACACTCCAGTAAAGAATGCGGAATCACGTAGATTTCATTTTTTTTGTCACTTTCGAAGTGATTCAAAACATGCGTCAAGCATGTTTCTCATGCACGAATTGCTCAGCAAAGAGTTTTAAATTTACTAAAGTCATGTTTGCAAATATTTAAAACGTTCACACTCCAGAAAAGAATGCGGAATCACGTCGATTTCATCTTTTGTGTCACTTTCGAAGTGATTCAAAACATGCATCAAGCATGTTTCTCATGCACGAATTGCTCAGCAAAGAGTTTTAAATTCACTAAAGTCATGTTTGCAAATATTTAAAACGTTCAGATTCCATAAAAGAATGAGGGATCACGTCGATTTCGTCTTTTGTATTACTTTCGAAGTGATACAAAACATGCGTCAAGCATGTTTCTCATGCACGAATTGCTCAGCAAAGAGTTTTAAATTTACTAAAGTCATGTTTGCAAACATTTAAAACGTTCAGATTCCAGAAATAAATCCGGGATCACGTCGATTTCGTCTTTTGTATCACTTTCAAAGTGATGTTTGCAAATATTTAAAACGTTCACACTCCAGAAAAGAATGCGGAATCACGTAGATTTCATATTTTGTGTCACTTTCGAAGTGATACAAAACATGCGTCAAGCATGTTTCTCATGCACGAATTGCTCAGCAAAGAGTTTTAAATTCACTAAAGTCATGTTTGCAAATATTTAAAACGTTCAGATTCCATAAAAGAATGAGGGATCACGTCGATTTCGTCTTTTGTATCACTTTCAAAGTGATGTTTGCAAATATTTAAAACGTTCACACTCCAGAAAAGAATGCGGAATCACGTAGATTTCATATTTTGTGTCACTTTCGAAGTGATACAAAACATGCGTCAAGCATGTTTCTCATGCACGAATTGCTCAGCAAAGAGTTTTAAATTTACTAAAGTCATGTTTGCAAATATTTAAAACGTTCAGATTCCAGAAATAAATTCGTAATCACGTAGATTTCATCTTTTGTGTCACTTTCGAAGTGATACAAAACATGCGTCAAGCATGTTTCTCATGCACGAATTGCTCAGCAAAGAGTTTTAAATTCACTAAAGTCATGTTAACAAATATTTAAAACGTTCACACTCCAGTAAAGAATGCGGAATCACGTAGATTTCATTTTTTGTGTCACTTTCGAAGTGATTCAAAACATGCGTCAAGCATGTTTCTCATGCACGAATTGCTCAGCAAAGAGTTTTAAATTTACTAAAGTCATGTTTGCAAACATTTAAAACGTTCAGATTCCAGAAATAAATCCGGGATCACGTCGATTTCGTCTTTTGTATCACTTTCAAAGTGATGTTTGCAAATATTTAAAACGTTCACACTCCAGAAAAGAATGCGGAATCACGTAGATTTCATATTTTGTGTCACTTTCGAAGTGATACAAAACATGCGTCAAGCATGTTTCTCATGCACGTATTGCTCAGCAAAGAGTTTTAAATTCACTAAAGTCATGTTTGCAAATATTTAAAACGTTCAGATTCCATAAAAGAATGAGGGATCACGTCGATTTCGTCTTTTGTATTACTTTCGAAGTGATACAAAACATGCGTCAAGCATGCTTCTCATGCACGAATTGCTCAGCAAAGAGTTTTAAGTTTACTAAAGTCATGTTTGCAAATATTTAAAACGTTCACACTCCAGAAAAGAATGCGTAATCACGTAGATTTCATCTTTTGTGTCACTTTCGAAGTGATACAAAACATGCGTCAAGCATGTTTCTCATGCACGAATTGCTCAGCAAAGAGTTTTAAATTCACTAAAGTCATGTTAACAAATATTTAAAACGTTCACACTCCAGAAAAGAATGCGGAATCACGTAGATTTCATTTTTTGTGTCACTTTCGAAGTGATTTTCGAAGTGCGTCAAGCATGTTTCTCATGCACGAATTGCTCAGCAAAGTGTTTTAAATTTACTAAAGTCATGTTAACAAATATTTAAAACGTTCAGATTCCAGAAAAGAATGCGGAATCACGTCGATTTCATCTTTTGTATCACTTTCGAATTCATTCAAAACATGCGTCAAGCATGTTTCTCATGCACGAATTGCTCAGCAAAGTGTTTTAAATTTACTAAAGTCATGTTTGCAAATATTTAAAACGTTCATATTCCATAAAAGAATGCGGGATCACGTCGATTTCGTCTTTTGTGTCACTTTCGAAGTGATACAAAACATGCGTCAAGCATGTTTCTCATGCACGAATTGCTCAGCAAAGAGTTTTAAGTTTACTAAAGTCATGTTTGCAAATATTTAAAACGTTCACACTCCAGAAAAGAATGCGGAATCACGTAGATTTCATATTTTGTGTCACTTTCGAAGTGATACAAAACATGCGTCAAGCATGTTTCTCATGCACGAATTGCTCAGCAAAGAGTTTTAAATTCACTAAAGTCATGTTTGCAAATATTTAAAACGTTCAGATTCCATAAAAGAATGAGGGATCACGTCGATTTCGTCTTTTGTATTACTTTCGAAGTGATACAAAACATGCGTCAAGCATGTTTCTCATGCACGAATTGCTCAGCAAAGAGTTTTAAGTTTACTAAAGTCATGTTTGCAAATATTTAAAACGTTCACACTCCAGAAAAGAATGCGTAATCACGTAGATTTCATCTTTTGTGTCACTTTCGAAGTGATACAAAACATGCGTCAAGCATGTTTCTCATGCACGAATTGCTCAGCAAAGAGTTTTAAATTCACTAAAGTCATGTTAACAAATATTTAAAACGTTCACACTCCAGAAAAGAATGCGGAATCACGTAGATTTCATTTTTTGTGTCACTTTCGAAGTGATTTTCGAAGTGCGTCAAGCATGTTTCTCATGCACGAATTGCTCAGCAAAGTGTTTTAAATTTACTAAAGTCATGTTAACAAATATTTAAAACGTTCAGATTCCAGAAAAGAATGCGGAATCACGTCGATTTCATCTTTTGTATCACTTTCGAAGTGATACAAAACATGCGTCAAGCATGTTTCTCATGCACGAATTGCTCAGCAAAGAGTTTTAAGTTTACTAAAGTCATGTTTGCAAATATTTAAAACGTTCACACTCCAGAAAAGAATGCGGGATCACGTCGATTTCGTCTTTTGTATTACTTTCGAAGTGATACAAAACATGCGTCAAGCATGTTTCTCATGCACGAATTGCTCAGCAAAGAGTTTTAAGTTTACTAAAGTCATGTTTGCAAATATTTAAAACGTTCACACTCCAGTAAAGAATGCGGAATCACGTAGATTTCATTTTTTGTGTCACTTTCGAAGTGATTCAAAACATGCGTCAAGCATGTTTCTCATGCACGAATTGCTCAGCAAAGAGTTTTAAATTTACTAAAGTCATGTTTGCAAATATTTAAAACGTTCAGATTCCAGAAATAAATTCGTAATCACGTAGATTTCATCTTTTGTGTCACTTTCGAAGTGATACAAAACATGCGTCAAGCATGTTTCTCATGCACGAATTGCTCAGCAAAGAGTTTTAAATTCACTAAAGTCATGTTAACAAATATTTAAAACGTTCACACTCCAGTAAAGAATGCGGAATCACGTAGATTTCATTTTTTGTGTCACTTTCGAAGTGATTCAAAACATGCGTCAAGCATGTTTCTCATGCACGAATTGCTCAGCAAAGAGTTTTAAATTTACTAAAGTCATGTTTGCAAATATTTAAAACGTTCAGATTCCAGAAATAAATCCGGGATCACGTCGATTTCGTCTTTTGTATCACTTTCAAAGTGATGTTTGCAAATATTTAAAACGTTCACACTCCAGAAAAGAATGCGGAATCACGTAGATTTCATATTTTGTGTCACTTTCGAAGTGATACAAAACATGCGTCAAGCATGTTTCTCATGCACGAATTGCTCAGCAAAGAGTTTTAAATTCACTAAAGTCATGTTTGCAAATATTTAAAACGTTCACACTCCAGAAAAGAATGCGGAATCACGTAGATTTCATCTTTTGTGTCACTTTCGAAGTGATACAAAACATGCGTCAAGCATGTTTCTCATGCACGAATTGCTCAGCAAAGAGTTTTAAATTCACTAAAGTCATGTTAACAAATATTTAAAACGTTCACACTCCAGAAAAGAATGCGGAATCACGTAGATTTCATCTTTTGTGTCACTTTCGAAGTGATACAAAACATGCGTCAAGCATGTTTCTCATGCACGAATTGCTCAGCAAAGAGTTTTAAATTCACTAAAGTCATGTTAACAAATATTTAAAACGTTCAGATTCCAGAAATAAATCCGGGATCACGTCGATTTCGTCTTTTGTATCACTTACAAAGTGATACAAAACATGCGTCAAGCATGTTTCTCATGCACGAATTGCTCAGCAAAGAGTTTTAAGTTTACTAAAGTCATGTTTGCAAATATTTAAAACGTCCAGACTCCAGAAATGAATGCGGGATCACGTCGATTTCGTCTTTTGTATTACTTTCGAAGTGATACAAAACATGCGTCAAGCATGTTTCTCATGCACGAATTGCTCAGCAAAGAGTTTTAAGTTTACTAAAGTCATGTTTGCAAATATTTAAAACGTTCACACTCCAGAAAAGAATGCGGAATCACGTAGATTTCATCTTTTGTGTCACTTTCGAAGTGATACAAAACATGCGTCAAGCATGTTTCTCATGCACGAATTGCTCAGCAAAGAGTTTTAAATTCACTAAAGTCATGTTAACAAATATTTAAAACGTTCAGATTCCAGAAATAAATCCGGGATCACGTCGATTTCGTCTTTTGTATCACTTACAAAGTGATACAAAACATGCGTCAAGCATGTTTCTCATGCACGAATTGCTCAGCAAAGAGTTTTAAGTTTACTAAAGTCATGTTTGCAAATATTTAAAACGTTCACACTCCAGTAAAGAATGCGGAATCACGTAGATTTCATTTTTTGTGTCACTTTCGAAGTGATTCAAAACATGCGTCAAGCATGTTTCTCATGCACGAATTGCTCAGCAAAGAGTTTTAAATTTACTAAAGTCATGTTTGCAAATATTTAAAACGTTCAGATTCCAGAAATAAATTCGTAATCACGTAGATTTCATCTTTTGTGTCACTTTCGAAGTGATACAAAACATGCGTCAAGCATGTTTCTCATGCACGAATTGCTCAGCAAAGAGTTTTAAGTTTACTAAAGTCATGTTTGCAAATATTTAAAACGTTCACACTCCAGAAAAGAATGCGTAATCACGTAGATTTCATCTTTTGTGTCACTTTCGAAGTGATACAAAACATGCGTCAAGCATGTTTCTCATGCACGAATTGCTCAGCAAAGAGTTTTAAATTCACTAAAGTCATGTTAACAAATATTTAAAACGTTCAGATTCCAGAAATAAATCCGGGATCACGTCGATTTCGTCTTTTGTATCACTTTCAAAGTGATGTTTGCAAATATTTAAAACGTTCACACTCCAGAAAAGAATGCGGAATCACGTAGATTTCATATTTTGTGTCACTTTCGAAGTGATACAAAACATGCGTCAAGCATGTTTCTCATGCACGAATTGCTCAGCAAAGAGTTTTAAATTCACTAAAGTCATGTTTGCAAATATTTAAAACGTTCAGATTCCATAAAAGAATGAGGGATCACGTCGATTTCGTCTTTTGTATTACTTTCGAAGTGATACAAAACATGCGTCAAGCATGTTTCTCATGCACGAATTGCTCAGCAAAGAGTTTTAAGTTTACTAAAGTCATGTTTGCAAATATTTAAAACGTTCACACTCCAGAAAAGAATGCGTAATCACGTAGATTTCATCTTTTGTGTCACTTTCGAAGTGATACAAAACATGCGTCAAGCATGTTTCTCATGCACGAATTGCTCAGCAAAGAGTTTTAAATTCACTAAAGTCATGTTAACAAATATTTAAAACGTTCACACTCCAGAAAAGAATGCGGAATCACGTAGATTTCATTTTTTGTGTCACTTTCGAAGTGATTTTCGAAGTGCGTCAAGCATGTTTCTCATGCACGAATTGCTCAGCAAAGTGTTTTAAATTTACTAAAGTCATGTTAACAAATATTTAAAACGTTCAGATTCCAGAAAAGAATGCGGAATCACGTCGATTTCATCTTTTGTATCACTTTCGAATTCATTCAAAACATGCGTCAAGCATGTTTCTCATGCACGAATTGCTCAGCAAAGTGTTTTAAATTTACTAAAGTCATGTTTGCAAATATTTAAAACGTTCATATTCCATAAAAGAATGCGGGATCACGTCGATTTCGTCTTTTGTGTCACTTTCGAAGTGATACAAAACATGCGTCAAGCATGTTTCTCATGCACGAATTGCTCAGCAAAGAGTTTTAAGTTTACTAAAGTCATGTTTGCAAATATTTAAAACGTTCACACTCCAGAAAAGAATGCGGGATCACGTCGATTTCGTCTTTTGTATTACTTTCGAAGTGATACAAAACATGCGTCAAGCATGTTTCTCATGCACGAATTGCTCAGCAAAGAGTTTTAAGTTTACTAAAGTCATGTTTGCAAATATTTAAAACGTTCACACTCCAGTAAAGAATGCGGAATCACGTCGATTTCGTCTTTTGTGTCACTTTCGAAGTGATACAAAACATGCGTCAAGCATGTTTCTCATGCACGAATTGCTCAGCAAAGAGTTTTAAGTTTACTAAAGTCATGTTTGCAAATATTTAAAACGTTCACACTCCAGAAAAGAATGCGTAATCACGTAGATTTCATCTTTTGTGTCACTTTCGAAGTGATACAAAACATGCGTCAAGCATGTTTCTCATGCACGAATTGCTCAGCAAAGAGTTTTAAATTCACTAGAGTCATGTTAACAAATATTTAAAACGTTCACACTCCAGAAAAGAATGCGGAATCACGTAGATTTCATTTTTTGTGTCACTTTCGAAGTGATTTTCGAAGTGCGTCAAGCATGTTTCTCATGCACGAATTGCTCAGCAAAGTGTTTTAAATTTACTAAAGTCATGTTAACAAATATTTAAAACGTTCAGATTCCAGAAAAGAATGCGGAATCACGTCGATTTCATCTTTTGTATCACTTTCGAATTCATTCAAAACATGCGTCAAGCATGTTTCTCATGCACGAATTGCTCAGCAAAGTGTTTTAAATTTACTAAAGTCATGTTTGCAAATATTTAAAACGTTCATATTCCATAAAAGAATGCGGGATCACGTCGATTTCGTCTTTTGTGTCACTTTCGAAGTGATACAAAACATGCGTCAAGCATGTTTCTCATGCACGAATTGCTCAGCAAAGAGTTTTAAGTTTACTAAAGTCATGTTTGCAAATATTTAAAACGTTCACACTCCAGTAAAGAATGCGGAATCACGTCGATTTCGTCTTTTGTGTCACTTTCGAAGTGATACAAAACATGCGTCAAGCATGTTTCTCATGCACGAATTGCTCAGCAAAGAGTTTTAAGTTTACTAAAGTCATGTTTGCAAATATTTAAAACGTTCACACTCCAGAAAAGAATGCGTAATCACGTAGATTTCATCTTTTGTGTCACTTTCGAAGTGATACAAAACATGCGTCAAGCATGTTTCTCATGCACGAATTGCTCAGCAAAGAGTTTTAAATTCACTAAAGTCATGTTAACAAATATTTAAAACGTTCACACTCCAGAAAAGAATGCGGAATCACGTAGATTTCATTTTTTGTGTCACTTTCGAAGTGATTTTCGAAGTGCGTCAAGCATGTTTCTCATGCACGAATTGCTCAGCAAAGTGTTTTAAATTTACTAAAGTCATGTTAACAAATATTTAAAACGTTCAGATTCCAGAAAAGAATGCGGAATCACGTCGATTTCATCTTTTGTATCACTTTCGAATTCATTCAAAACATGCGTCAAGCATGTTTCTCATGCACGAATTGCTCAGCAAAGTGTTTTAAATTTACTAAAGTCATGTTTGCAAATATTTAAAACGTTCATATTCCATAAAAGAATGCGGGATCACGTCGATTTCGTCTTTTGTGCCACTTTCGAAGTGATACAAAACATGCGTCAAGCATGTTTCTCATGCACGAATTGCTCAGCAAAGAGTTTTAAGTTTACTAAAGTCATGTTTGCAAATATTTAAAACGTTCACACTCCAGTAAAGAATGCGGAATCACGTCGATTTCGTCTTTTGTGTCACTTTCGAAGTGATACAAAACATGCGTCAAGCATGTTTCTCATGCACGAATTGCTCAGCAAAGAGTTTTAAGTTTACTAAAGTCATGTTTGCAAATATTTAAAACGTTCACACTCCAGAAAAGAATGCGTAATCACGTAGATTTCATCTTTTGTGTCACTTTCGAAGTGATACAAAACATGCGTCAAGCATGTTTCTCATGCACGAATTGCTCAGCAAAGAGTTTTAAATTCACTAAAGTCATGTTAACAAATATTTAAAACGTTCACACTCCAGAAAAGAATGCGGAATCACGTAGATTTCATTTTTTGTGTCACTTTCGAAGTGATTTTCGAAGTGCGTCAAGCATGTTTCTCATGCACGAATTGCTCAGCAAAGTGTTTTAAATTTACTAAAGTCATGTTAACAAATATTTAAAACGTTCAGATTCCAGAAAAGAATGCGGAATCACGTCGATTTCATCTTTTGTATCACTTTCGAATTCATTCAAAACATGCGTCAAGCATGTTTCTCATGCACGAATTGCTCAGCAAAGTGTTTTAAATTTACTAAAGTCATGTTTGCAAATATTTAAAACGTTCATATTCCATAAAAGAATGCGGGATCACGTCGATTTCGTCTTTTGTGCCACTTTCGAAGTGATACAAAACATGCGTCAAGCATGTTTCTCATGCACGAATTGCTCAGCAAAGAGTTTTAAGTTTACTAAAGTCATGTTTGCAAATATTTAAAACGTTCACACTCCAGAAAAGAATGCGGGATCACGTCGATTTCGTCTTTTGTATTACTTTCGAAGTGATACAAAACATGCGTCAAGCATGTTTCTCATGCACGAATTGCTCAGCAAAGAGTTTTAAGTTTACTAAAGTCATGTTTGCAAATATTTAAAACGTTCACACTCCAGTAAAGAATGCGGAATCACGTAGATTTCATTTTTTGTGTCACTTTCGAAGTGATTCAAAACATGCGTCAAGCATGTTTCTCATGCACGAATTGCTCAGCAAAGAGTTTTAAATTTACTAAAGTCATGTTTGCAAATATTTAAAACGTTCAGATTCCAGAAATAAATTCGTAATCACGTAGATTTCATATTTTGTGTCACTTTCGAAGTGATACAAAACATGCGTCAAGCATGTTTCTCATGCACGAATTGCTCAGCAAAGAGTTTTAAATTCACTAAAGTCATGTTTGCAAATATTTAAAACGTTCACACTCCAGAAAAGAATGCGGAATCACGTAGATTTCATCTTTTGTGTCACTTTCGAAGTGATACAAAACATGCGTCAAGCATGTTTCTCATGCACGAATTGCTCAGCAAAGAGTTTTAAATTCACTAAAGTCATGTTAACAAATATTTAAAACGTTCACACTCCAGAAAAGAATGCGGAATCACGTAGATTTCATCTTTTGTGTCACTTTCGAAGTGATACAAAACATGCGTCAAGCATGTTTCTCATGCACGAATTGCTCAGCAAAGAGTTTTAAATTCACTAAAGTCATGTTAACAAATATTTAAAACGTTCAGATTCCAGAAATAAATCCGGGATCACGTCGATTTCGTCTTTTGTATCACTTACAAAGTGATACAAAACATGCGTCAAGCATGTTTCTCATGCACGAATTGCTCAGCAAAGAGTTTTAAGTTTACTAAAGTCATGTTTGCAAATATTTAAAACGTCCAGACTCCAGAAATGAATGCGGGATCACGTCGATTTCGTCTTTTGTATTACTTTCGAAGTGATACAAAACATGCGTCAAGCATGTTTCTCATGCACGATTTGCTCAGCAAAGAGTTTTAAGTTTACTAAAGTCATGTTTGCAAATATTTAAAACGTTCACACTCCAGAAAAGAATGCGTAATCACGTAGATTTCATCTTTTGTGTCACTTTCGAAGTGATACAAAACATGCGTCAAGCATGTTTCTCATGCACGAATTGCTCAGCAAAGAGTTTTAAATTCACTAAAGTCATGTTAACAAATATTTAAAACGTTCAGATTCCAGAAATAAATCCGGGATCACGTCGATTTCGTCTTTTGTATCACTTACAAAGTGATACAAAACATGCGTCAAGCATGTTTCTCATGCACGAATTGCTCAGCAAAGTGTTTTAAATTTACTAAAGTCATGTTAACAAATATTTAAAACGTTCAGATTCCAGAAAAGAATGCGGAATCACGTCGATTTCATCTTTTGTATCACTTTCGAATTCATTCAAAACATGCGTCAAGCATGTTTCTCATGCACGAATTGCTCAGCAAAGTGTTTTAAATTTACTAAAGTCATGTTTGCAAATATTTAAAACGTTCATATTCCATAAAAGAATGCGGGATCACGTCGATTTCGTCTTTTGTGCCACTTTCGAAGTGATACAAAACATGCGTCAAGCATGTTTCTCATGCACGAATTGCTCAGCAAAGAGTTTTAAGTTTACTAAAGTCATGTTTGCAAATATTTAAAACGTTCACACTCCAGAAAAGAATGCGGGATCACGTCGATTTCGTCTTTTGTATTACTTTCGAAGTGATACAAAACATGCGTCAAGCATGTTTCTCATGCACGAATTGCTCAGCAAAGAGTTTTAAGTTTACTAAAGTCATGTTTGCAAATATTTAAAACGTTCACACTCCAGTAAAGAATGCGGAATCACGTAGATTTCATTTTTTGTGTCACTTTCGAAGTGATTCAAAACATGCGTCAAGCATGTTTCTCATGCACGAATTGCTCAGCAAAGAGTTTTAAATTTACTAAAGTCATGTTTGCAAATATTTAAAACGTTCAGATTCCAGAAATAAATTCGTAATCACGTAGATTTCATATTTTGTGTCACTTTCGAAGTGATACAAAACATGCGTCAAGCATGTTTCTCATGCACGAATTGCTCAGCAAAGAGTTTTAAATTCACTAAAGTCATGTTTGCAAATATTTAAAACGTTCACACTCCAGAAAAGAATGCGGAATCACGTAGATTTCATCTTTTGTGTCACTTTCGAAGTGATACAAAACATGCGTCAAGCATGTTTCTCATGCACGAATTGCTCAGCAAAGAGTTTTAAATTCACTAAAGTCATGTTAACAAATATTTAAAACGTTCACACTCCAGAAAAGAATGCGGAATCACGTAGATTTCATCTTTTGTGTCACTTTCGAAGTGATACAAAACATGCGTCAAGCATGTTTCTCATGCACGAATTGCTCAGCAAAGAGTTTTAAATTCACTAAAGTCATGTTAACAAATATTTAAAACGTTCACACTCCAGAAAAGAATGCGGAATCACGTAGATTTCATCTTTTGTGTCACTTTCGAAGTGATACAAAACATGCGTCAAGCATGTTTCTCATGCACGAATTGCTCAGCAAAGAGTTTTAAATTCACTAAAGTCATGTTAACAAATATTTAAAACGTTCAGATTCCAGAAATAAATCCGGGATCACGTCGATTTCGTCTTTTGTATCACTTACAAAGTGATACAAAACATGCGTCAAGCATGTTTCTCATGCACGAATTGCTCAGCAAAGAGTTTTAAGTTTACTAAAGTCATGTTTGCAAATATTTAAAACGTCCAGACTCCAGAAATGAATGCGGGATCACGTCGATTTCGTCTTTTGTATTACTTTCGAAGTGATACAAAACATGCGTCAAGCATGTTTCTCATGCACGATTTGCTCAGCAAAGAGTTTTAAGTTTACTAAAGTCATGTTTGCAAATATTTAAAACGTTCACACTCCAGAAAAGAATGCGGAATCACGTAGATTTCATCTTTTGTGTCACTTTCGAAGTGATACAAAACATGCGTCAAGCATGTTTCTCATGCACGAATTGCTCAGCAAAGAGTTTTAAATTCACTAAAGTCATGTTAACAAATATTTAAAACGTTCAGATTCCAGAAATAAATCCGGGATCACGTCGATTTCGTCTTTTGTATCACTTACAAAGTGATACAAAACATGCGTCAAGCATGTTTCTCATGCACGAATTGCTCAGCAAAGAGTTTTAAGTTTACTAAAGTCATGTTTGCAAATATTTAAAACGTTCACACTCCAGTAAAGAATGCGGAATCACGTAGATTTCATTTTTTGTGTCACTTTCGAAGTGATTCAAAACATGCGTCAAGCATGTTTCTCATGCACGAATTGCTCAGCAAAGAGTTTTAAATTTACTAAAGTCATGTTTGCAAATATTTAAAACGTTCAGATTCCAGAAATAAATTCGTAATCACGTAGATTTCATCTTTTGTGTCACTTTCGAAGTGATACAAAACATGCGTCAAGCATGTTTCTCATGCACGAATTGCTCAGCAAAGAGTTTTAAATTCACTAAAGTCATGTTAACAAATATTTAAAACGTTCACACTCCAGTAAAGAATGCGGAATCACGTAGATTTCATTTTTTGTGTCACTTTCGAAGTGATTCAAAACATGCGTCAAGCATGTTTCTCATGCACGAATTGCTCAGCAAAGAGTTTTAAATTTACTAAAGTCATGTTTGCAAATATTTAAAACGTTCAGATTCCAGAAATAAATCCGGGATCACGTCGATTTCGTCTTTTGTATCACTTTCAAAGTGATGTTTGCAAATATTTAAAACGTTCACACTCCAGAAAAGAATGCGGAATCACGTAGATTTCATATTTTGTGTCACTTTCGAAGTGATACAAAACATGCGTCAAGCATGTTTCTCATGCACGAATTGCTCAGCAAAGAGTTTTAAATTCACTAAAGTGATGTTTGCAAATATTTAAAACGTTCACACTCCAGAAAAGAATGCGGAATCACGTAGATTTCATATTTTGTGTCACTTTCGAAGTGATACAAAACATGCGTCAAGCATGTTTCTCATGCACGAATTGTTCAGCAAAGAGTTTTAAATTCACTAAAGTCATGTTTGCAAATATTTAAAACGTTCACACTCCAGAAAAGAATGCGTAATCACGTAGATTTCATCTTTTGTGTCACTTTCGAAGTGATACAAAACATGCGTCAAGCATGTTTCTCATGCACGAATTGCTCAGCAAAGAGTTTTAAATTCACTAAAGTCATGTTAACAAATATTTAAAACGTTCACACTCCAGAAAAGAATGCGGAATCACGTAGATTTCATTTTTTGTGTCACTTTCGAAGTGATTTTCGAAGTGCGTCAAGCATGTTTCTCATGCACGAATTGCTCAGCAAAGTGTTTTAAATTTACTAAAGTCATGTTAACAAATATTTAAAACGTTCAGATTCCAGAAAAGAATGCGGAATCACGTCGATTTCATCTTTTGTATCACTTTCGAATTCATTCAAAACATGCGTCAAGCATGTTTCTCATGCACGAATTGCTCACCAAAGTGTTTTAAATTTACTAAAGTCATGTTTGCAAATATTTAAAACGTTCATATTCCATAAAAGAATGCGGGATCACGTAGATTTCGTCTTTTGTGTCACTTTCGAAGTGATACAAAACATGCGTCAAGCATGTTTCTCATGCACGAATTGCTCAGCAAAGAGTTTTAAGTTTACTAAAGTCATGTTTGCAAATATTTAAAACGTTCACACTCCAGAAAAGAATGCGGGATCACGTCGATTTCGTCTTTTGTATTACTTTCGAAGTGATACAAAACATGCGTCAAGCATGTTTCTCATGCACGAATTGCTCAGCAAAGAGTTTTAAGTTTACTAAAGTCATGTTTGCAAATATTTAAAACGTTCACACTCCAGTAAAGAATGCGGAATCACGTAGATTTCATTTTTTGTGTCACTTTCGAAGTGATTCAAAACATGCGACAAGCATGTTTCTCATGCACGAATTGCTCAGCAAAGAGTTTTAAATTTACTAAAGTCATGTTTGCAAATATTTAAAACGTTCAGATTCCAGAAATAAATTCGTAATCACGTAGATTTCATCTTTTGTGTCACTTTCGAAGTGATACAAAACATGCGTCAAGCATGTTTCTCATGCACGAATTGCTCAGCAAAGAGTTTTAAATTCACTAAAGTCATGTTAACAAATATTTAAAACGTCCAGACTCCAGAAATGAATGCGGGATCACGTCGATTTCGTCTTTTGTATTACTTTCGAAGTGATACAAAACATGCGTCAAGCATGTTTCTCATGCACGAATTGCTCAGCAAAGAGTTTTAAATTCACTAAAGTCATGTTAACAAATATTTAAAACGTTCACACTCCAGTAAAGAATGCGGAATCACGTAGATTTCATTTTTTGTGTCACTTTCGAAGTGATTCAAAACATGCGTCAAGCATGTTTCTCATGCACGAATTGCTCAGCAAAGAGTTTTAAATTTACTAAAGTCATGTTTGCAAATATTTAAAACGTTCAGATTCCAGAAATAAATCCGGGATCACGTCGATTTCGTCTTTTGTATCACTTTCGAAGTGATACAAAACATGCGTCAAGCATGTTTCTCATGCACGAATTGCTCAGCAAAGAGTTTTAAATTCACTAAAGTCATGTTAACAAATATTTAAAACGTTCACACTCCAGTAAAGAATGCGGAATCACGTAGATTTCATTTTTTGTGTCACTTTCGAAGTGATTCAAAACATGCGTCAAGCATGTTTCTCATGCACGAATTGCTCAGCAAAGAGTTTTAAATTTACTAAAGTCATGTTTGCAAATATTTAAAACGTTCAGATTCCAGAAATAAATCCGGGATCACGTCGATTTCGTCTTTTGTATCACTTTCAAAGTGATGTTTGCAAATATTTAAAACGTTCACACTCCAGAAAAGAATGCGGAATCACGTAGATTTCATATTTTGTGTCACTTTCGAAGTGATACAAAACATGCGTCAAGCATGTTTCTCATGCACGAATTGCTCAGCAAAGAGTTTTAAATTCACTAAAGTCATGTTTGCAAATATTTAAAACGTTCACACTCCAGAAAAGAATGCGGGATCACGTCGATTTCATCTTTTGTATCACTTACAAAGTGATGTTTGCAAATATTTAAAACGTTCACACTCCAGAAAAGAATGCGGAATCACGTAGATTTCATATTTTGTGTCACTTTCGAAGTGATACAAAACATGCGTCAAGCATGTTTCTCATGCACGAATTGCTCAGCAAAGAGTTTTAAATTCACTAAAGTCATGTTTGCAAATATTTAAAACGTTCACACTCCAGAAAAGAATGCGGAATCACGTAGATTTCATCTTTTGTGTCACTTTCGAAGTGATACAAAACATGCGTCAAGCATGTTTCTCATGCACGAATTGCTCAGCAAAGAGTTTTAAATTCACTAAAGTCATGTTAACAAAAATTTAAAACGTTCACACTCCAGAAAAGAATGCGGAATCACGTAGATTTCATCTTTTGTGTCACTTTCGAAGTGATACAAAACATGCGTCAAGCATGTTTCTCATGCACGAATTGCTCAGCAAAGAGTTTTAAATTCACTAAAGTCATGTTAACAAATATTTAAAACGTTCACACTCCAGAAAAGAATGCGGAATCACGTAGATTTCATCTTTTGTGTCACTTTCGAAGTGATACAAAACATGCGTCAAGCATGTTTCTCATGCACGAATTGCTCAGCAAAGAGTTTTAAATTCACTAAAGTCATGTTAACAAATATTTAAAACGTTCAGATTCCAGAAATAAATCCGGGATCACGTCGATTTCGTCTTTTGTATCACTTACAAAGTGATACAAAACATGCGTCAAGCATGTTTCTCATGCACGAATTGCTCAGCAAAGAGTTTTAAGTTTACTAAAGTCATGTTTGCAAATATTTAAAACGTCCAGACTCCAGAAATGAATGCGGGATCACGTCGATTTCGTCTTTTGTATTACTTTCGAAGTGATACAAAACATGCGTCAAGCATGTTTCTCATGCACGAATTGCTCAGCAAAGAGTTTTAAGTTTACTAAAGTCATGTTTGCAAATATTTAAAACGTTCACACTCCAGAAAAGAATGCGGAATCACGTAGATTTCATCTTTTGTGTCACTTTCGAAGTGATACAAAACATGCGTCAAGCATGTTTCTCATGCACGAATTGCTCAGCAAAGAGTTTTAAATTCACTAAAGTCATGTTAACAAATATTTAAAACGTTCAGATTCCAGAAATAAATCCGGGATCACGTCGATTTCGTCTTTTGTATCACTTACAAAGTGATACAAAACATGCGTCAAGCATGTTTCTCATGCACGAATTGCTCAGCAAAGAGTTTTAAGTTTACTAAAGTCATGTTTGCAAATATTTAAAACGTTCACACTCCAGAAAAGAATGCGGAATCACGTAGATTTCATCTTTTGTGTCACTTTCGAAGTGATACAAAACATGCGTCAAGCATGTTTCTCATGCACGAATTGCTCAGCAAAGAGTTTTAAATTCACTAAAGTCATGTTAACAAGTATTTAAAACGTTCATATTCCAGAAATAAATCCGGGATCACGTCGATTTCGTCTTTTGTATCACTTACAAAGTGATACAAAACATGCGTCAAGCATGTTTCTCATGCACGAATTGCTCAGCAAAGAGTTTTAAGTTTACTAAAGTCATGTTTGCAAATATTTAAAACGTCCAGACTCCAGAAATGAATGCGGGATCACGTCGATTTCGTCTTTTGTATTACTTTCGAAGTGATACAAAACATGCGTCAAGCATGTTTCTCATGCACGAATTGCTCAGCAAAGAGTTTTAAGTTTACTAAAGTCATGTTTGCAAATATTTAAAACGTTCACACTCCAGAAAAGAATGCGGAATCACGTAGATTTCATCTTTTGTGTCACTTTCGAAGTGATACAAAACATGCGTCAAGCATGTTTCTCATGCACGAATTGCTCAGCAAAGAGTTTTAAATTCACTAAAGTCATGTTAACAAATATTTAAAACGTTCAGATTCCAGAAATAAATCCGGGATCACGTCGATTTCGTCTTTTGTATCACTTACAAAGTGATACAAAACATGCGTCAAGCATGTTTCTCATGCACGAATTGCTCAGCAAAGAGTTTTAAGTTTACTAAAGTCATGTTTGCAAATATTTAAAACGTCCAGACTCCAGAAATGAATGCGGGATCACGTCGATTTCGTCTTTTGTATTACTTTCGAAGTGATACAAAACATGCGTCAAGCATGTTTCTCATGCACGAATTGCTCAGCAAAGAGTTTTAAGTTTACTAAAGTCATGTTTGCAAATATTTAAAACGTTCACACTCCAGAAAAGAATGCGGAATCACGTAGATTTCATCTTTTGTGTCACTTTCGAAGTGATACAAAACATGCGTCAAGCATGTTTCTCATGCACGAATTGCTCAGCAAAGAGTTTTAAATTCACTAAAGTCATGTTAACAAGTATTTAAAACGTTCAGATTCCAGAAATAAATCCGGGATCACGTCGATTTCGTCTTTTGTATCACTTACAAAGTGATACAAAACATGCGTCAAGCATGTTTCTCATGCACGAATTGCTCAGCAAAGAGTTTTAAGTTTACTAAAGTCATGTTTGCAAATATTTAAAACGTCCAGACTCCAGAAATGAATGCGGGATCACGTCGATTTCGTCTTTTGTATTACTTTCGAAGTGATACAAAACATGCGTCAAGCATGTTTCTCATGCACGAATTGCTCAGCAAAGAGTTTTAAATTCACTAAAGTCATGTTAACAAATATTTAAAACGTTCACACTCCAGAAAAGAATGCGGAATCACGTAGATTTCATCTTTTGTGTCACTTTCGAAGTGATACAAAACATGCGTCAAGCATGTTTCTCATGCACGAATTGCTCAGCAAAGAGTTTTAAATTCACTAAAGTCATGTTAACAAATATTTAAAACGTTCAGATTCCAGAAATAAATCCGGGATCACGTCGATTTCGTCTTTTGTATCACTTACAAAGTGATACAAAACATGCGTCAAGCATGTTTCTCATGCACGAATTGCTCAGCAAAGAGTTTTAAGTTTACTAAAGTCATGTTTGCAAATATTTAAAACGTCCAGACTCCAGAAATGAATGCGGGATCACGTCGATTTCGTCTTTTGTATTACTTTCGAAGTGATACAAAACATGCGTCAAGCATGTTTCTCATGCACGAATTGCTCAGCAAAGAGTTTTAAATTCACTAAAGTCATGTTAACAAATATTTAAAACGTTCACACTCCAGAAAAGAATGCGGAATCACGTAGATTTCATCTTTTGTGTCACTTTCGAAGTGATACAAAACATGCGTCAAGCATGTTTCTCATGCACGAATTGCTCAGCAAAGAGTTTTAAATTCACTAAAGTCATGTTAACAAGTATTTAAAACGTTCAGATTCCAGAAATAAATCCGGGATCACGTCGATTTCGTCTTTTGTATCACTTACAAAGTGATACAAAACATGCGTCAAGCATGTTTCTCATGCACGAATTGCTCAGCAAAGAGTTTTAAGTTTACTAAAGTCATGTTTGCAAATATTTAAAACGTCCAGACTCCAGAAATGAATGCGGGATCACGTCGATTTCGTCTTTTGTATTACTTTCGAAGTGATACAAAACATGCGTCAAGCATGTTTCTTATGCACGAATTGCTCAGCAAAGAGTTTTAAATTCACTAAAGTCATGTTAACAAATATTTAAAACGTTCACACTCCAGAAAAGAATGCGGAATCACGTAGATTTCATCTTTTGTGTCACTTTCGAAGTGATACAAAACATGCGTCAAGCATGTTTCTCATGCACGAATTGCTCAGCAAAGAGTTTTAAATTCACTAAAGTCATGTTAACAAATATTTAAAACGTTCAGATTCCAGAAATAAATCCGGGATCACGTCGATTTCGTCTTTTGTATCACTTACAAAGTGATACAAAACATGCGTCAAGCATGTTTCTCATGCACGAATTGCTCAGCAAAGAGTTTTAAGTTTACTAAAGTCATGTTTGCAAATATTTAAAACGTCCAGACTCCAGAAATGAATGCGGGATCACGTCGATTTCGTCTTTTGTATTACTTTCGAAGTGATACAAAACATGCGTCAAGCATGTTTCTCATGCACGAATTGCTCAGCAAAGAGTTTTAAGTTTACTAAAGTCATGTTTGCAAATATTTAAAACGTTCACACTCCAGAAAAGAATGCGGAATCACGTAGATTTCATCTTTTGTGTCACTTTCGAAGTGATACAAAACATGCGTCAAGCATGTTTCTCATGCACGAATTGCTCAGCAAAGAGTTTTAAATTCACTAAAGTCATGTTAACAAGTATTTAAAACGTTCAGATTCCAGAAATAAATCCGGGATCACGTCGATTTCGTCTTTTGTATCACTTACAAAGTGATACAAAACATGCGTCAAGCATGTTTCTCATGCACGAATTGCTCAGCAAAGAGTTTTAAGTTTACTAAAGTCATGTTTGCAAATATTTAAAACGTCCAGACTCCAGAAATGAATGCGGGATCACGTCGATTTCGTCTTTTGTATTACTTTCGAAGTGATACAAAACATGCGTCAAGCATGTTTCTCATGCACGAATTGCTCAGCAAAGAGTTTTAAATTCACTAAAGTCATGTTAACAAATATTTAAAACGTTCACACTCCAGAAAAGAATGCGGAATCACGTAGATTTCATCTTTTGTGTCACTTTCGAAGTGATACAAAACATGCGTCAAGCATGTTTCTCATGCACGAATTGCTCAGCAAAGAGTTTTAAATTCACTAAAGTCATGTTAACAAATATTTAAAACGTTCAGATTCCAGAAATAAATCCGGGATCACGTCGATTTCGTCTTTTGTATCACTTTCAAAGTGATGTTTGCAAATATTTAAAACGTTCACACTCCAGAAAAGAATGCGGAATCACGTAGATTTCATATTTTGTTTCACTTTCGAAGTGATTCAAAACATGCGTCAAGCATGTTTCTCATGCACGAATTGCTCAGCAAGGAGTTTTAAATTCACTAAAGTCATGTTAACAAATATTTAAAACGTTCAGATTCCAGAAATAAATCCGGGATCACGTCGATTTCGTCTTTTGTATCACTTACAAAGTGATACAAAACATGCGTCAAGCATGTTTCTCATGCACGAATTGCTCAGCAAAGAGTTTTAAGTTTACTAAAGTCATGTTTGCAAATATTTAAAACGTCCAGACTCCAGAAATGAATGCGGGATCACGTCGATTTCATCTTTTGTGTCACTTTCGAAGTGATACAAAACATGCGTCAAGCATGTTTCTCATGCACGAATTGCTCAGCAAAGAGTTTTAAGTTTACTAAAGTCATGTTTGCAAATATTTAAAACGTTCACACTCCAGAAAAGAATGCGGAATCACGTAGATTTCATCTTTTGTGTCACTTTCGAAGTGATACAAAACATGCGTCAAGCATGTTTCTCATGCACGAATTGCTCAGCAAAGAGTTTTAAATTCACTAAAGTCATGTTAACAAGTATTTAAAACGTTCATATTCCAGAAATAAATCCGGGATCACGTCGATTTCGTCTTTTGTATCACTTACAAAGTGATACAAAACATGCGTCAAGCATGTTTCTCATGCACGAATTGCTCAGCAAAGAGTTTTAAATTCACTAAAGTCATGTTAACAAGTATTTAAAACGTTCATATTCCAGAAATAAATCCGGGATCACGTCGATTTCGTCTTTTGTATCACTTACAAAGTGATACAAAACATGCGTCAAGCATGTTTCTCATGCACGAATTGCTCAGCAAAGAGTTTTAAGTTTACTAAAGTCATGTTTGCAAATATTTAAAACGTCCAGACTCCAGAAATGAATGCGGGATCACGTCGATTTCGTCTTTTGTATTACTTTCGAAGTGATACAAAACATGCGTCAAGCATGTTTCTCATGCACGAATTGCTCAGCAAAGAGTTTTAAGTTTACTAAAGTCATGTTTGCAAATATTTAAAACGTTCACACTCCAGAAAAGAATGCGGAATCACGTAGATTTCATATTTTGTTTCACTTTCGAAGTGATTCAAAACATGCGTCAAGCATGTTTCTCATGCACGAATTGCTCAGCAAGGAGTTTTAAATTCACTAAAGTCATGTTAACAAATATTTAAAACGTTCAGATTCCAGAAATAAATCCGGGATCACGTCGATTTCGTCTTTTGTATCACTTACAAAGTGATACAAAACATGCGTCAAGCATGTTTCTCATGCACGAATTGCTCAGCAAAGAGTTTTAAGTTTACTAAAGTCATGTTTGCAAATATTTAAAACGTCCAGACTCCAGAAATGAATGCGGGATCACGTCGATTTCATCTTTTGTGTCACTTTCGAAGTGATACAAAACATGCGTCAAGCATGTTTCTCATGCACGAATTGCTCAGCAAAGAGTTTTAAATTCACTAAAGTCATGTTAACAAATATTTAAAACGTTCACACTCCAGAAAAGAATGCGGAATCACGTAGATTTCGTCTTTTGTATCACTTTCAAAGTGATGTTTGCAAATATTTAAAACGTTCACACTCCAGAAAAGAATGCGGAATCACGTAGATTTCATATTTTGTTTCACTTTCGAAGTGATTCAAAACATGCGTCAAGCATGTTTCTCATGCACGAATTGCTCAGCAAGGAGTTTTAAATTCACTAAAGTCATGTTAACAAATATTTAAAACGTTCAGATTCCAGAAATAAATCCGGGATCACGTAGATTTCATCTTTTGTGTCACTTTCGAAGTGATACAAAACATGCGTCAAGCATGTTTCTCATGCACGAATTGCTCAGCAAAGAGTTTTAAATTCACTAAAGTCATGTTAACAAGTATTTAAAACGTTCAGATTCCAGAAATAAATCCGGGATCACGTCGATTTCGTCTTTTGTATCACTTACAAAGTGATACAAAACATGCGTCAAGCATGTTTCTCATGCACGAATTGCTCAGCAAAGAGTTTTAAGTTTACTAAAGTCATGTTTGCAAATATTTAAAACGTCCAGACTCCAGAAATGAATGCGGGATCACGTCGATTTCGTCTTTTGTATTACTTTCGAAGTGATACAAAACATGCGTCAAGCATGTTTCTCATGCACGAATTGCTCAGCAAAGAGTTTTAAGTTTACTAAAGTCATGTTTGCAAATATTTAAAACGTTCACACTCCAGAAAAGAATGCGGAATCACGTAGATTTCATCTTTTGTGTCACTTTCGAAGTGATACAAAACATGCGTCAAGCATGTTTCTCATGCACGAATTGCTCAGCAAAGAGTTTTAAATTCACTAAAGTCATGTTAACAAGTATTTAAAACGTTCAGATTCCAGAAATAAATCCGGGATCACGTCGATTTCGTCTTTTGTATCACTTACAAAGTGATACAAAACATGCGTCAAGCATGTTTCTCATGCACGAATTGCTCAGCAAAGAGTTTTAAGTTTACTAAAGTCATGTTTGCAAATATTTAAAACGTCCAGACTCCAGAAATGAATGCGGGATCACGTCGATTTCGCCTTTTGTATTACTTTCGAAGTGATACAAAACATGCGTCAAGCATGTTTCTCATGCACGAATTGCTCAGCAAAGAGTTTTAAATTCACTAAAGTCATGTTAACAAATATTTAAAACGTTCACACTCCAGAAAAGAATGCGGAATCACGTAGATTTCATCTTTTGTGTCACTTTCGAAGTGATACAAAACATGCGTCAAGCATGTTTCTCATGCACGAATTGCTCAGCAAAGAGTTTTAAATTCACTAAAGTCATGTTAACAAATATTTAAAACGTTCAGATTCCAGAAATAAATCCGGGATCACGTCGATTTCGTCTTTTGTATCACTTTCAAAGTGATGTTTGCAAATATTTAAAACGTTCACACTCCAGAAAAGAATGCGGAATCACGTCGATTTCGTCTTTTGTATCACTTACAAAGTGATACAAAACATGCGTCAAGCATGTTTCTCATGCACGAATTGCTCAGCAAAGAGTTTTAAGTTTACTAAAGTCATGTTTGCAAATATTTAAAACGTCCAGACTCCAGAAATGAATGCGGGATCACGTCGATTTCGTCTTTTGTATTACTTTCGAAGTGATACAAAACATGCGTCAAGCATGTTTCTCATGCACGAATTGCTCAGCAAAGAGTTTTAAATTCACTAAAGTCATGTTAACAAATATTTAAAACGTTCACACTCCAGAAAAGAATGCGGAATCACGTAGATTTCATCTTTTGTGTCACTTTCGAAGTGATACAAAACATGCGTCAAGCATGTTTCTCATGCACGAATTGCTCAGCGAAGAGTTTTAAATTCACTAAAGTCATGTTAACAAATATTTAAAACGTTCAGATTCCAGAAATAAATCCGGGATCACGTCGATTTCGTCTTTTGTATCACTTTCAAAGTGATGTTTGCAAATATTTAAAACGTTCACACTCCAGAAAAGAATGCGGAATCACGTAGATTTCATATTTTGTTTCACTTTCGAAGTGATTCAAAACATGCGTCAAGCATGTTTCTCATGCACGAATTGCTCAGCAAGGAGTTTTAAATTCACTAAAGTCATGTTAACAAATATTTAAAACGTTCAGATTCCAGAAATAAATCCGGGATCACGTCGATTTCGTCTTTTGTATCACTTACAAAGTGATACAAAACATGCGTCAAGCATGTTTCTCATGCACGAATTGCTCAGCAAAGAGTTTTAAGTTTACTAAAGTCATGTTTGCAAATATTTAAAACGTCCAGACTCCAGAAATGAATGCGGGATCACGTCGATTTCATCTTTTGTGTCACTTTCGAAGTGATACAAAACATGCGTCAAGCATGTTTCTCATGCACGAATTGCTCAGCAAAGAGTTTTAAATTCACTAAAGTCATGTTAACAAATATTTAAAACGTTCAGATTCCAGAAATAAATCCGGGATCACGTCGATTTCGTCTTTTGTATCACTTTCAAAGTGATGTTTGCAAATATTTAAAACGTTCACACTCCAGAAAAGAATGCGGAATCACGTAGATTTCATATTTTGTTTCACTTTCGAAGTGATTCAAAACAAGCGTCAAGCATGTTTCTCATGCACGAATTGCTCAGCAAGGAGTTTTAAATTCACTAAAGTCATGTTAACAAGTATTTAAAACGTTCAGATTCCAGAAATAAATCCGGGATCACGTCGATTTCGTCTTTTGTATCACTTACAAAGTGATACAAAACATGCGTCAAGCATGTTTCTCATGCACGAATTGCTCAGCAAAGAGTTTTAAGTTTACTAAAGTCATGTTTGCAAATATTTAAAACGTCCAGACTCCAGAAATGAATGCGGGATCACGTCGATTTCGTCTTTTGTATTACTTTCGAAGTGATACAAAACATGCGTCAAGCATGTTTCTCATGCACGAATTGCTCAGCAAAGAGTTTTAAGTTTACTAAAGTCATGTTTGCAAATATTTAAAACGTTCACACTCCAGAAAAGAATGCGGAATCACGTAGATTTCATCTTTTGTGTCACTTTCGAAGTGATACAAAACATGCGTCAAGCATGTTTCTCATGCACGAATTGCTCAGCAAAGAGTTTTAAATTCACTAAAGTCATGTTAACAAATATTTAAAACGTTCAGATTCCAGAAATAAATCCGGGATCACGTCGATTTCGTCTTTTGTATCACTTACAAAGTGATACAAAACATGCGTCAAGCATGTTTCTCATGCACGAATTGCTCAGCAAAGAGTTTTAAGTTTACTAAAGTCATGTTTGCAAATATTTAAAACGTCCAGACTCCAGAAATGAATGCGGGATCACGTCGATTTCGTCTTTTGTATTACTTTCGAAGTGATACAAAACATGCGTCAAGCATGTTTCTCATGCACGAATTGCTCAGCAAAGAGTTTTAAGTTTACTAAAGTCATGTTTGCAAATATTTAAAACGTTCACACTCCAGAAAAGAATGCGGAATCACGTAGATTTCATCTTTTGTGTCACTTTCGAAGTGATACAAAACATGCGTCAAGCATGTTTCTCATGCATGAATTGCTCAGCAAAGAGTTTTAAATTCACTAAAGTCATGTTAACAAGTATTTAAAACGTTCAGATTCCAGAAATAAATCCGGGATCACGTCGATTTCGTCTTTTGTATCACTTACAAAGTGATACAAAACATGCGTCAAGCATGTTTCTCATGCACGAATTGCTCAGCAAAGAGTTTTAAGTTTACTAAAGTCATGTTTGCAAATATTTAAAACGTCCAGACTCCAGAAATGAATGCGGGATCACGTCGATTTCGTCTTTTGTATTACTTTCGAAGTGATACAAAACATGCGTCAAGCATGTTTCTCATGCACGAATTGCTCAGCAAAGAGTTTTAAATTCACTAAAGTCATGTTAACAAATATTTAAAACGTTCACACTCCAGAAAAGAATGCGGAATCACGTAGATTTCATCTTTTGTGTCACTTTCGAAGTGATACAAAACATGCGTCAAGCATGTTTCTCATGCACGAATTGCTCAGCAAAGAGTTTTAAATTCACTAAAGTCATGTTAACAAATATTTAAAACGTTCAGATTCCAGAAATAAATCCGGGATCACGTCGATTTCGTCTTTTGTATCACTTTCAAAGTGATGTTTGCAAATATTTAAAACGTTCACACTCCAGAAAAGAATGCGGAATCACGTAGATTTCATATTTTGTTTCACTTTCGAAGTGATTCAAAACATGCGTCAAGCATGTTTCTCATGCACGAATTGCTCAGCAAGGAGTTTTAAATTCACTAAAGTCATGTTAACAAATATTTAAAACGTTCAGATTCCAGAAATAAATCCGGGATCACGTCGATTTCGTCTTTTGTATCACTTACAAAGTGATACAAAACATGCGTCAAGCATGTTTCTCATGCACGAATTGCTCAGCAAAGAGTTTTAAGTTTACTAAAGTCATGTTTGCAAATATTTAAAACGTCCAGACTCCAGAAATGAATGCGGGATCACGTCGATTTCATCTTTTGTGTCACTTTCGAAGTGATACAAAACATGCGTCAAGCATGTTTCTCATGCATGAATTGCTCAGCAAAGAGTTTTAAATTCACTAAAGTCATGTTAACAAATATTTAAAACGTTCAGAATCCAGAAATAAATCCGGGATCACGTCGATTTCGTCTTTTGTATTACTTTCAAAGTGATGTTTGCAAATATTTAAAACGTTCACACTCCAGAAAAGAATGCGGAATCACGTAGATTTCATATTTTGTTTCACTTTCGAAGTGATTCAAAACATGCGTCAAGCATGTTTCTCATGCACGAATTGCTCAGCAAGGAGTTTTAAATTCACTAAAGTCATGTTAACAAATATTTAAAACGTTCAGATTCCAGAAATAAATCCGGGATCACGTAGATTTCATCTTTTGTGTCACTTTCGAAGTGATACAAAACATGCGTCAAGCATGTTTCTCATGCACGAATTGCTCAGCAAAGAGTTTTAAATTCACTAAAGTCATGTTAACAAATATTTAAAACGTTCAGATTCCAGAAATAAATCCGGAATCACGTCGATTTCGTCTTTTGTATCACTTACAAAGTGATACAAAACATGCGTCAAGCATGTTTCTCATGCACGAATTGCTCAGCAAAGAGTTTTAAGTTTACTAAAGTCATGTTTGCAAATATTTAAAACGTCCAGACTCCAGAAATGAATGCGGGATCACGTCGATTTCGTCTTTTGTATTACTTTCGAAGTGATACAAAACATGCGTCAAGCATGTTTCTCATGCACGAATTGCTCAGCAAAGAGTTTTAAATTCACTAAAGTCATGTTAACAAATATTTAAAACGTTCACACTCCAGAAAAGAATGCGGAATCACGTAGATTTCATCTTTTGTGTCACTTTCGAAGTGATACAAAACATGCGTCAAGCATGTTTCTCATGCACGAATTGCTCAGCAAAGAGTTTTAAATTCACTAAAGTCATGTTAACAAATATTTAAAACGTTCAGATTCCAGAAATAAATCCGGGATCACGTCGATTTCGTCTTTTGTATCACTTTCAAAGTGATGTTTGCAAATATTTAAAACGTCACACTCCAGAAAAGAATGCGGAATCACGTAGATTTCATATTTTGTTTCACTTTCGAAGTGATTCAAAACATGCGTCAAGCATGTTTCTCATGCACGAATTGCTCAGCAAAGAGTTTTAAATTCACTAAAGTCATGTTAACAAATATTTAAAACGTTCACACTCCAGAAAAGAATGCGGAATCACGTAGATTTCATCTTTTGTGTCACTTTCGAAGTGATACAAAACATGCGTCAAGCATGTTTCTCATGCACGAATTGCTCAGCAAAGAGTTTTAAATTCACTAAAGTCATGTTAACAAATATTTAAAACGTTCAGATTCCAGAAATAAATCCGGGATCACGTCGATTTCGTCTTTTGTGTCACTTTCGAAGTGATACAAAACATGCGTCAAGCATGTTTCTCATGCACGAATTGCTCAGCAAAGAGTTTTAAGTTTACTAAAGTCATGTTTGCAAATATTTAAAACGTCCAGACTCCAGAAATGAATGCGGGATCACGTCGATTTCATCTTTTGTATCACTTACAAAGTGATACAAAACATGCGTCAAGCATGTTTCTCATGCACGAATTGCTCAGCAAAGAGTTTTAAGTTTACTAAAGTCATGTTTGCAAATATTTAAAACGTCCAGACTCCAGAAATGAATGCGGGATCACGTCGATTTCGTCTTTTGTATTACTTTCGAAGTGATACAAAACATGCGTCAAGCATGTTTCTCATGCACGAATTGCTCAGCAAAGAGTTTTAAATTCACTAAAGTCATGTTAACAAATATTTAAAACGTTCACACTCCAGAAAAGAATGCGGAATCACGTAGATTTCATCTTTTGTGTCACTTTCGAAGTGATACAAAACATGCGTCAAGCATGTTTCTCATGCACGAATTGCTCAGCAAAGAGTTTTAAATTCACTAAAGTCATGTTAACAAATATTTAAAACGTTCAGATTCCAGAAATAAATCCGGGATCACGTCGATTTCGTCTTTTGTATCACTTTCAAAGTGATGTTTGCAAATATTTAAAACGTTCACACTCCAGAAAAGAATGCGGAATCACGTAGATTTCATATTTTGTTTCACTTTCGAAGTGATTCAAAACATGCGTCAAGCATGTTTCTCATGCACGAATTGCTCAGCAAAGAGTTTTAAATTCACTAAAGTCATGTTAACAAATATTTAAAACGTTCACACTCCAGAAAAGAATGCGGAATCACGTAGATTTCATCTTTTGTGTCACTTTCGAAGTGATACAAAACATGCGTCAAGCATGTTTCTCATGCACGAATTGCTCAGCAAAGAGTTTTAAATTCACTAAAGTCATGTTAACAAATATTTAAAACGTTCAGATTCCAGAAATAAATCCGGGATCACGTCGATTTCGTCTTTTGTGTCACTTTCGAAGTGATACAAAACATGCGTCAAGCATGTTTCTCATGCACGAATTGCTCAGCAAAGAGTTTTAAGTTTACTAAAGTCATGTTTGCAAATATTTAAAACGTCCAGACTCCAGAAATGAATGCGGGATCACGTCGATTTCATCTTTTGCGTCACTTTCGAAGTGATACAAAACATGCGTCAAGCATGTTTCTCATGCACGAATTGCTCAGCAAAGAGTTTTAAATTCACTAAAGTCATGTTAACAAATATTTAAAACGTTCAGATTCCAGAAATAAATCCGGGATCACGTCGATTTCGTCTTTTGTATCACTTTCAAAGTGATGTTTGCAAATATTTAAAACGTTCACACTCCAGAAAAGAATGCGGAATCACGTAGATTTCATATTTTGTTTCACTTTCGAAGTGATTCAAAACATGCGTCAAGCATGTTTCTCATGCACGAATTGCTCAGCAAGGAGTTTTAAATTCACTAAAGTCATGTTAACAAATATTTAAAACGTTCAGATTCCAGAAATAAATCCGGGATCACGTAGATTTCATCTTTTGTGTCACTTTCGAAGTGATACAAAACATGCGTCAAGCATGTTTCTCATGCACGAATTGCTCAGCAAAGAGTTTTAAATTCACTAAAGTCATGTTAACAAATATTTAAAACGTTCAGATTCCAGAAATAAATCCGGAATCACGTCGATTTCGTCTTTTGTATCACTTACAAAGTGATACAAAACATGCGTCAAGCATGTTTCTCATGCACGAATTGCTCAGCAAAGAGTTTTAAATTCACTAAAGTCATGTTAACAAATATTTAAAACGTTCACACTCCAGAAAAGAATGCGGAATCACGTAGATTTCATCTTTTGTGTCACTTTCGAAGTGATACAAAACATGCGTCAAGCATGTTTCTCATGCACGAATTGCTCAGCAAAGAGTTTTAAATTCACTAAAGTCATGTTAACAAATATTTAAAACGTTCAGATTCCAGAAATAAATCCGGGATCACGTCGATTTCGTCTTTTGTATCACTTTCAAAGTGATGTTTGCAAATATTTAAAACGTTCACACTCCAGAAAAGAATGCGGAATCACGTAGATTTCATATTTTGTTTCACTTTCGAAGTGATTCAAAACATGCGTCAAGCATGTTTCTCATGCACGAATTGCTCAGCAAGGAGTTTTAAATTCACTAAAGTCATGTTAACAAATATTTAAAACGTTCAGATTCCAGAAATAAATCCGGGATCACGTCGATTTCGTCTTTTGTATCACTTACAAAGTGATACAAAACATGCGTCAAGCATGTTTCTCATGCACGAATTGCTCAGCAAAGAGTTTTAAGTTTACTAAAGTCATGTTTGCAAATATTTAAAACGTCCAGACTCCAGAAATGAATGCGGGATCACGTCGATTTCATCTTTTGTGTCACTTTCGAAGTGATACAAAACATGCGTCAAGCATGTTTCTCATGCACGAATTGCTCAGCAAAGAGTTTTAAATTCACTAAAGTCATGTTAACAAATATTTAAAACGTTCAGATTCCAGAAATAAATCCGGGATCACGTCGATTTCGTCTTTTGTATCACTTTCAAAGTGATGTTTGCAAATATTTAAAACGTTCACACTCCAGAAAAGAATGCGGAATCACGTAGATTTCATATTTTGTTTCACTTTCGAAGTGATTCAAAACATGCGTCAAGCATGTTTCTCATGCACGAATTGCTCAGCAAGGAGTTTTAAATTCACTAAAGTCATGTTAACAAATATTTAAAACGTTCAGATTCCAGAAATAAATCCGGGATCACGTAGATTTCATCTTTTGTGTCACTTTCGAAGTGATACAAAACATGCGTCAAGCATGTTTCTCATGCACGAATTGCTCAGCAAAGAGTTTTAAATTCACTAAAGTCATGTTAACAAATATTTAAAACGTTCAGATTCCAGAAATAAATCCGGAATCACGTCGATTTCGTCTTTTGTATCACTTACAAAGTGATACAAAACATGCGTCAAGCATGTTTCTCATGCACGAATTGCTCAGCAAAGAGTTTTAAGTTTACTAAAGTCATGTTTGCAAATATTTAAAACGTCCAGACTCCAGAAATGAATGCGGGATCACGTCGATTTCGTCTTTTGTATTACTTTCGAAGTGATACAAAACATGCGTCAAGCATGTTTCTCATGCACGAATTGCTCAGCAAAGAGTTTTAAATTCACTAAAGTCATGTTAACAAATATTTAAAACGTTCACACTCCAGAAAAGAATGCGGAATCACGTAGATTTCATCTTTTGTGTCACTTTCGAAGTGATACAAAACATGCGTCAAGCATGTTTCTCATGCACGAATTGCTCAGCAAAGAGTTTTAAATTCACTAAAGTCATGTTAACAAATATTTAAAACGTTCAGATTCCAGAAATAAATCCGGGATCACGTCGATTTCGTCTTTTGTATCACTTTCAAAGTGATGTTTGCAAATATTTAAAACGTTCACACTCCAGAAAAGAATGCGGAATCACGTAGATTTCATATTTTGTTTCACTTTCGAAGTGATTCAAAACATGCGTCAAGCATGTTTCTCATGCACGAATTGCTAAGCAAAGAGTTTTAAATTCACTAAAGTCATGTTAACAAATATTTAAAACGTTCACACTCCAGAAAAGAATGCGGAATCACGTAGATTTCATCTTTTGTGTCACTTTCGAAGTGATACAAAACATGCGTCAAGCATGTTTCTCATGCACGAATTGCTCAGCAAAGAGTTTTAAATTCACTAAAGTCATGTTAACAAATATTTAAAACGTTCAGATTCCAGAAATAAATCCGGGATCACGTCGATTTCGTCTTTTGTGTCACTTTCGAAGTGATACAAAACATGCGTCAAGCATGTTTCTCATGCACGAATTGCTCAGCAAAGAGTTTTAAGTTTACTAAAGTCATGTTTGCAAATATTTAAAACGTCCAGACTCCAGAAATGAATGCGGGATCACGTCGATTTCATCTTTTGTGTCACTTTCGAAGTGATACAAAACATGCGTCAAGCATGTTTCTCATGCACGAATTGCTCAGCAAAGAGTTTTAAATTCACTAAAGTCATGTTAACAAATATTTAAAACGTTCAGATTCCAGAAATAAATCCGGGATCACGTCGATTTCGTCTTTTGTATCACTTTCAAAGTGATGTTTGCAAATATTTAAAACGTTCACACTCCAGAAAAGAATGCGGAATCACGTAGATTTCATATTTTGTTTCACTTTCGAAGTGATTCAAAACATGCGTCAAGCATGTTTCTCATGCACGAATTGCTCAGCAAGGAGTTTTAAATTCACTAAAGTCATGTTAACAAATATTTAAAACGTTCAGATTCCAGAAATAAATCCGGGATCACGTAGATTTCATCTTTTGTGTCACTTTCGAAGTGATACAAAACATGCGTCAAGCATGTTTCTCATGCACGAATTGCTCAGCAAAGAGTTTTAAATTCACTAAAGTCATGTTAACAAATATTTAAAACGTTCAGATTCCAGAAGTAAATCCGGAATCACGTCGATTTCGTCTTTTGTATCACTTACAAAGTGATACAAAACATGCGTCAAGCATGTTTCTCATGCACGAATTGCTCAGCAAAGAGTTTTAAGTTTACTAAAGTCATGTTTGCAAATATTTAAAACGTCCAGACTCCAGAAATGAATGCGGGATCACGTCGATTTCGTCTTTTGTATTACTTTCGAAGTGATACAAAACATGCGTCAAGCATGTTTCTCATGCACGAATTGCTCAGCAAAGAGTTTTAAATTCACTAAAGTCATGTTAACAAATATTTAAAACGTTCACACTCCAGAAAAGAATGCGGAATCACGTAGATTTCATCTTTTGTGTCACTTTCGAAGTGATACAAAACATGCGTCAAGCATGTTTCTCATGCACGAATTGCTCAGCAAAGAGTTTTAAATTCACTAAAGTCATGTTAACAAATATTTAAAACGTTCAGATTCCAGAAATAAATCCGGGATCACGTCGATTTCGTCTTTTGTATCACTTTCAAAGTGACGTTTGCAAATATTTAAAACGTTCACACTCCAGAAAAGAATGCGGAATCACGTAGATTTCATATTTTGTTTCACTTTCGAAGTGATACAAAACATGCGTCAAGCATGTTTCTCATGCACGAATTGCTCAGCAAAGAGTTTTAAATTCACTAAAGTCATGTTAACAAATATTTAAAACGTTCACACTCCAGAAAAGAATGCGGAATCACGTAGATTTCATATTTTGTTTCACTTTCGAAGTGATTCAAAACATGCGTCAAGCATGTTTCTCATGCACGAATTGCTCAGCAAGGAGTTTTAAATTCACTAAAGTCATGTTAACAAATATTTAAAACGTTCAGATTCCAGAAATAAATCCGGGATCACGTAGATTTCATCTTTTGTGTCACTTTCGAAGTGATACAAAACATGCGTCAAGCATGTTTCTCATGCACGAATTGCTCAGCAAAGAGTTTTAAATTCACTAAAGTCATGTTAACAAATATTTAAAACGTTCAGATTCCAGAAATAAATCCGGAATCACGTCGATTTCGTCTTTTGTATCACTTACAAAGTGATACAAAACATGCGTCAAGCATGTTTCTCATGCACGAATTGCTCAGCAAAGAGTTTTAAATTCACTAAAGTCATGTTAACAAATATTTAAAACGTTCACACTCCAGAAAAGAATGCGGAATCACGTAGATTTCATCTTTTGTGTCACTTTCGAAGTGATACAAAACATGCGTCAAGCATGTTTCTCATGCACGAATTGCTCAGCAAAGAGTTTTAAATTCACTAAAGTCATGTTAACAAATATTTAAAACGTTCAGATTCCAGAAATAAATCCGGGATCACGTAGATTTCATCTTTTGTGTCACTTTCGAAGTGATACAAAACATGCGTCAAGCATGTTTCTCATGCACGAATTGCTCAGCAAAGAGTTTTAAATTCACTAAAGTCATGTTAACAAATATTTAAAACGTTCAGATTCCAGAAATAAATCCGGGATCACGTCGATTTCGTCTTTTGTATCACTTTCAAAGTGATGTTTGCAAATATTTAAAACGTTCACACTCCAGAAAAGAATGCGGAATCACGTAGATTTCATATTTTGTTTCACTTTCGAAGTGATTCAAAACATGCGTCAAGCATGTTTCTCATGCACGAATTGCTCAGCAAAGAGTTTTAAATTCACTAAAGTCATGTTAACAAATATTTAAAACGTTCACACTCCAGAAAAGAATGCGGAATCACGTAGATTTCATCTTTTGTGTCACTTTCGAAGTGATACAAAACATGCGTCAAGCATGTTTCTCATGCACGAATTGCTCAGCAAAGAGTTTTAAATTCACTAAAGTCATGTTAACAAATATTTAAAACGTTCAGATTCCAGAAATAAATCCGGGATCATGTCGATTTCGTCTTTTGTGTCACTTTCGAAGTGATACAAAACATGCGTCAAGCATGTTTCTCATGCACGAATTGCTCAGCAAAGAGTTTTAAGTTTACTAAAGTCATGTTTGCAAATATTTAAAACGTCCAGACTCCAGAAATGAATGCGGGATCACGTCGATTTCATCTTTTGTGTCACTTTCGAAGTGATACAAAACATGCGTCAAGCATGTTTCTCATGCACGAATTGCTCAGCAAAGAGTTTTAAATTCACTAAAGTCATGTTAACAAATATTTAAAACGTTCAGATTCCAGAAATAAATCCGGGATCACGTCGATTTCGTCTTTTGTATCACTTTCAAAGTGATGTTTGCAAATATTTAAAACGTTCACACTCCAGAAAAGAATGCGGAATCACGTAGATTTCATATTTTGTTTCACTTTCGAAGTGATACAAAACATGCGTCAAGCATGTTTCTCATGCACGAATTGCTCAGCAAAGAGTTTTAAATTCACTAAAGTCATGTTAACAAATATTTAAAACGTTCAGATTCCAGAAATAAATCCGGAATCACGTCGATTTCGTCTTTTGTATCACTTACAAAGTGATACAAAACATGCGTCAAGCATGTTTCTCATGCACGAATTGCTCAGCAAAGAGTTTTAAGTTTACTAAAGTCATGTTTGCAAATATTTAAAACGTCCAGACTCCAGAAATGAATGCGGGATCACGTCGATTTCATCTTTTGTGTCACTTTCGAAGTGATACAAAACATGCGTCAAGCATGTTTCTCATGCACGAATTGCTCAGCAAAGAGTTTTAAATTCACTAAAGTCATGTTAACAAATATTTAAAACGTTCAGATTCCAGAAATAAATCCGGGATCACGTCGATTTCGTCTTTTGTATCACTTTCAAAGTGATGTTTGCAAATATTTAAAACGTTCACACTCCAGAAAAGAATGCGGAATCACGTAGATTTCATATTTTGTTTCACTTTCGAAGTGATACAAAACATGCGTCAAGCATGTTTCTCATGCACGAATTGCTCAGCAAAGAGTTTTAAATTCACTAAAGTCATGTTAACAAATATTTAAAACGTTCAGATTCCAGAAATAAATCCGGAATCACGTCGATTTCGTCTTTTGTATCACTTACAAAGTGATACAAAACATGCGTCAAGCATGTTTCTCATGCACGAATTGCTCAGCAAAGAGTTTTAAGTTTACTAAAGTCATGTTTGCAAATATTTAAAACGTCCAGACTCCAGAAATGAATGCGGGATCACGTCGATTTCGTCTTTTGTATTACTTTCGAAGTGATACAAAACATGCGTCAAGCATGTTTCTCATGCACGAATTGCTCAGCAAAGAGTTTTAAATTCACTAAAGTCATGTTAACAAATATTTAAAACGTTCACACTCCAGAAAAGAATGCGGAATCACGTAGATTTCATCTTTTGTGTCACTTTCGAAGTGATACAAAACATGCGTCAAGCATGTTTCTCATGCACGAATTGCTCAGCAAAGAGTTTTAAATTCACTAAAGTCATGTTAACAAATATTTAAAACGTTCAGATTCCAGAAATAAATCCGGGATCACGTCGATTTCGTCTTTTGTATCACTTTCAAAGTGATGTTTGCAAATATTTAAAACGTTCACACTCCAGAAAAGAATGCGGAATCACGTAGATTTCATATTTTGTTTCACTTTCGAAGTGATTCAAAACATGCGTCAAGCATGTTTCTCATGCACGAATTGCTCAGCAAGGAGTTTTAAATTCACTAAAGTCATGTTAACAAATATTTAAAACGTTCAGATTCCAGAAATAAATCCGGGATCACGTCGATTTCGTCTTTTGTATCACTTACAAAGTGATACAAAACATGCGTCAAGCATGTTTCTCATGCACGAATTGCTCAGCAAAGAGTTTTAAGTTTACTAAAGTCATGTTTGCAAATATTTAAAACGTCCAGACTCCAGAAATGAATGCGGGATCACGTCGATTTCATCTTTTGTGTCACTTTCGAAGTGATACAAAACATGCGTCAAGCATGTTTCTCATGCACGAATTGCTCAGCAAAGAGTTTTAAATTCACTAAAGTCATGTTAACAAATATTTAAAACGTTCAGATTCCAGAAATAAATCCGGGATCACGTCGATTTCGTCTTTTGTATCACTTTCAAAGTGATGTTTGCAAATATTTAAAACGTTCACACTCCAGAAAAGAATGCGGAATCACGTAGATTTCATATTTTGTTTCACTTTCGAAGTGATTCAAAACATGCGTCAAGCATGTTTCTCATGCACGAATTGCTCAGCAAAGAGTTTTAAATTCACTAAAGTCATGTTAACAAATATTTAAAACGTTCACACTCCAGAAAAGAATGCGGAATCACGTAGATTTCATCTTTTGTGTCACTTTCGAAGTGATACAAAACATGCGTCAAGCATGTTTCTCATGCACGAATTGCTCAGCAAAGAGTTTTAAATTCACTAAAGTCATGTTAACAAATATTTAAAACGTTCAGATTCCAGAAATAAATCCGGGATCACGTCGATTTCGTCTTTTGTATCACTTTCAAAGTGATGTTTGCAAATATTTAAAACGTTCACACTCCAGAAAAGAATGCGGAATCACGTAGATTTCATATTTTGTTTCACTTTCGAAGTGATTCAAAACATGCGTCAAGCATGTTTCTCATGCACGAATTGCTCAGCAAGGAGTTTTAAATTCACTAAAGTCATGTTAACAAATATTTAAAACGTTCAGATTCCAGAAATAAATCCGGGATCACGTCGATTTCGTCTTTTGTATCACTTACAAAGTGATACAAAACATGCGTCAAGCATGTTTCTCATGCACGAATTGCTCAGCAAAGAGTTTTAAGTTTACTAAAGTCATGTTTGCAAATATTTAAAACGTCCAGACTCCAGAAATGAATGCGGGATCACGTCGATTTCATCTTTTGTGTCACTTTCGAAGTGATACAAAACATGCGTCAAGCATGTTTCTCATGCACGAATTGCTCAGCAAAGAGTTTTAAATTCACTAAAGTCATGTTAACAAATATTTAAAACGTTCAGATTCCAGAAATAAATCCGGGATCACGTCGATTTCGTCTTTTGTATCACTTTCAAAGTGATGTTTGCAAATATTTAAAACGTTCACACTCCAGAAAAGAATGCGGAATCACGTAGATTTCATATTTTGTTTCACTTTCGAAGTGATTCAAAACATGCGTCAAGCATGTTTCTCATGCACGAATTGCTCAGCAAGGAGTTTTAAATTCACTAAAGTCATGTTAACAAATATTTAAAACGTTCAGATTCCAGAAATAAATCCGGGATCACGTCGATTTCGTCTTTTGTGTCACTTTCGAAGTGATACAAAACATGCGTCAAGCATGTTTCTCATGCACGAATTGCTCAGCAAAGAGTTTTAAATTCACTAAAGTCATGTTAACAAATATTTAAAACGTTCAGATTCCAGAAATAAATCCGGAATCACGTCGATTTCATCTTTTGTATCACTTTCGAAGTGATTCAAAACATGCGTCAAGCATGTTTCTCATGCACGAATTGCTCAGCAAAGAGTTTTAAATTCACTAAAGTCATGTTTGCAAATATTTAAAACGTCCAGACTCCAGAAATGAATGCGGGATCACGTCGATTTCGTCTTTTGTATTACTTTCGAAGTGATACAAAACATGCGTCAAGCATGTTTCTCATGCACGAATTGCTCAGCAAAGAGTTTTAAGTTTACTAAAGTCATGTTTGCAAATATTTAAAACGTTCACACTCCAGAAAAGAATGCGGAATCACGTAGATTTCATCTTTTGTGTCACTTTCGAAGTGATACGAAACATGCGTCAAGCAAGTTTCTCATGCACGAATTGCTCAGCAAAGAGTTTTAAATTCACTAAAGTCATGTTAACAAATATTTAAAACGTTCAGATTCCAGAAATAAATCCGGGATCACGTCGATTTCGTCTTTTGTATTACTTTCGAAGTGATACAAAACATGCGTCAAGCATGTTTCTCATGCACGAATTGCTCAGCAAGGAGTTTTAAATTTACTAAAGTCATGTTTGCAAATATTTAAAACGTCCAGACTCCAGAAATGAATGCGGGATCACGTCGATTTCGTCTTTTGTATTACTTTCGAAGTGATACAAAACATGCGTCAAGCATGTTTCTCATGCACGAATTGCTCAGCAAAGAGTTTTAAGTTTACTAAAGTCATGTTTGCAAATATTTAAAACGTTCACACTCCAGAAAAGAATGCGGAATCACGTCGATTTCGTCTTTTGTATCATTTTCAAAGTGATACAAAACATGCGTCAAGCATGTTTCTCATGCACGAATTGCTCAGCAAAGAGTTTTAAATTCACTAAAGTCATGTTAACAAATATTTAAAACGTTCAGATTCCAGAAATAAATCCGGGATCACGTCGATTTCGTCTTTTGTGTCACTTTCGAAGTGATACAAAACATGCGTCAAGCATGTTTCTCATGCACGAATTGCTCAGCAAAGAGTTTTAAATTCACTAAAGTCATGTTAACAAATATTTAAAACGTTCACACTCCAGTAAAGAATGCGGAATCACGTAGATTTCATTTTTTGTGTTACTTTCGAAGTGATTCAAAACATGCGTCAAGCATGTTTCTCATGCACGAATTGCTCAGCAAAGAGTTTTAAATTTACTAAAGTCATGTTTGCAAATATTTAAAACGTTCAGATTCCAGAAATAAATCCGGGATCACGTCGATTTCGTCTTTTGTATCACTTTCAAAGTGATGTTTGCAAATATTTAAAACGTTCACACTCCAGAAAAGAATGCGGAATCACGTAGATTTCATATTTTGTGTCACTTTCGAAGTGATACAAAACATGCGTCAAGCATGTTTCTCATGCACGAATTGCTCAGCAAAGAGTTTTAAATTCACTAAAGTCATGTTAACAAATATTTAAAACGTTCAGATTCCAGAAATAAATCCGGGATCACGTCGATTTCGTCTTTTGTGTCACTTTCGAAGTGATACAAAACATGCGTCAAGCATGTTTCTCATGCACGAATTGCTCAGCAAAGAGTTTTAAATTCACTAAAGTCATGTTAACAAATATTTAAAACGTTCACACTCCAGTAAAGAATGCGGAATCACGTAGATTTCATTTTTTGTGTCACTTTCGAAGTGATTCAAAACATGCGTCAAGCATGTTTCTCATGCACGAATTGCTCAGCAAAGAGTTTTAAATTTACTAAAGTCATGTTTGCAAATATTTAAAACGTTCAGATTCCAGAAATAAATCCGGGATCACGTCGATTTCATCTTTTGTGTCACTTTCGAAGTGATTTGCAAATATTTAAAACGTTCACACTCCAGAAAAGAATGCGGAATCACGTAGATTTCATCTTTTGTGTCACTTTCGAAGTGATACAAAACATGCGTCAAGCATGTTTCTCATGCACGAATTGCTCAGCAAAGAGTTTTAAATTCACTAAAGTCATGTTAACAAATATTTAAAACGTTCAGATTCCAGAAATAAATCCGGAATCACGTCGATTTCATCTTTTGTATCACTTTCGAAGTCATTCAAAACATGCGTCAAGCATGTTTCTCATGCACGAATTGCTCAGCAAAGAGTTTTAAATTCACTAAAGTCATGTTAACAAATATTTAAAACGTTCAGATTCCAGAAATAAATCCGGGATCACGTCGATTTCGTCTTTTGTATCACTTTCAAAGTGATGTTTGCAAATATTTAAAACGTTCACACTCCAGAAAAGAATGCGGAATCACGTAGATTTCATCTTTTGTGTCACTTTCGAATTGATACAAAACATGCGTCAAGCATGTTTCTCATGCACGAATTGCTCAGCAAAGAGTTTTAAATTCACTAAAGTCATGTTAACAAATATTTAAAACGTTCAGATTCCAGAAATAAATCCGGAATCACGTCGATTTCATCTTTTGTATCACTTTCGAAGTCATTCAAAACATGCGTCAAGCATGTTTCTCATGCACGAATTGCTCAGCAAAGAGTTTTAAATTCACTAAAGTCATGTTAACAAATATTTAAAACGTTCAGATTCCAGAAATAAATCCGGGATCACGTCGATTTCGTCTTTTGTATCACTTTCAAAGTGATGTTTGCAAATATTTAAAACGTTCACACTCCAGAAAAGAATGCGGAATCACGTAGATTTCATATTTTGTTTCACTTTCGAAGTGATTCAAAACATGCGTCAAGCATGTTTCTCATGCACGAATTGCTCAGCAAGGAGTTTTAAATTTACTAAAGTCATGTTTGCAAATATTTAAAACGTCCAGACTCCAGAAATGAATGCGGGATCACGTCGATTTCGTCTTTTGTATTACTTTCGAAGTGATACAAAACATGCGTCAAGCATGTTTCTCATGCACGAATTGCTCAGCAAAGAGTTTTAAGTTTACTAAAGTCATGTTTGCAAATATTTAAAACGTTCACACTCCAGAAAAGAATGCGGAATCACGTAGATTTCATCTTTTGTGTCACTTTCGAAGTGATACGAAACATGCGTCAAGCAAGTTTCTCATGCACGAATTGCTCAGCAAAGAGTTTTAAATTCGCTAAAGTCATGTTAACAAATATTTAAAACGTTCAGATTCCAGAAATAAATCCGGGATCACGTCGATTTCGTCTTTTGTATCACTTTCGAAGTGATTCAAAACATGCGTCAAGCATGTTTCTCATGCACGAATTGCTCAGCAAGGAGTTTTAAATTTACTAAAGTCATGTTTGCAAATATTTAAAACGTCCAGACTCCAGAAATGAATGCGGGATCACGTCGATTTCGTCTTTTGTATTACTTTCGAAGTGATACAAAACATGCGTCAAGCATGTTTCTCATGCACGAATTGCTCAGCAAAGAGTTTTAAGTTTACTAAAGTCATGTTTGCAAATATTTAAAACGTTCACACTCCAGAAAAGAATGCGGAATCACGTCGATTTCGTCTTTTGTATCATTTTCAAAGTGATACAAAACATGCGTCAAGCATGTTTCTCATGCACGAATTGCTCAGCAAAGAGTTTTAAATTCACTAAAGTCATGTTAACAAATATTTAAAACGTTCAGATTCCAGAAATAAATCCGGGATCACGTCGATTTCGTCTTTTGTATCACTTTCGAAGTGATTCAAAACATGCGTCAAGCATGTTTCTCATGCACGAATTGCTCAGCAAAGAGTTTTAAGTTTACTAAAGTCATGTTTGCAAATATTTAAAACGTTCACACTCCAGAAAAGAATGCGGAATCACGTAGATTTCATATTTTGTGTCACTTTCGAAGTGATTCAAAACATGCGTCAAGCATGTTTCTCATGCACGAATTGCTCAGCAAAGAGTTTTAAGTTTACTAAAGTCATGTTTGCAAATATTTAAAACGTTCACACTCCAGAAAAGAATGCGGAATCACGTAGATTTCATATTTTGTTTCACTTTCGAAGTGATTTAAAACATGCGTCAAGCATGTTTCTCATGCACGAATTGCTCAGCAAGGAGTTTTAAATTTACTAAAGTCATGTTTGCAAATATTTAAAACGCCCAGACTCCAGAAATGAATGCGGGATCACGTCGATTTCGTCTTTTGTATTACTTTCGAAGTGATACAAAACATGCGTCAAGCATGTTTCTCATGCACGAATTGCTCAGCAAGGAGTTTTAAATTTACTAAAGTCATGTTTGCAAATATTCAAAACGTCCAGACTCCAGAAATGAATGCGGGATCACGTCGATTTCGTCTTTTGTATTACTTTCGAAGTGATACAAAACATGCGTCAAGCATGTTTCTCATGCACGAATTGCTCAGCAAAGAGTTTTAAGTTTACTAAAGTCATGTTTGCAAATATTTAAAACGTTCACACTCCAGAAAAGAATGCGGAATCACGTCGATTTCGTCTTTTGTATCATTTTCAAAGTGATACAAAACATGCGTCAAGCATGTTTCTCATGCACGAATTGCTCAGCAAAGAGTTTTAAATTCACTAAAGTCATGTTAACAAATATTTAAAACGTTCAGATTCCAGAAATAAATCCGGGATCACGTCGATTTCGTCTTTTGTATCACTTTCGAAGTGATTCAAAACATGCGTCAAGCATGTTTCTCATGCACGAATTGCTCAGCAAAGAGTTTTAAGTTTACTAAAGTCATGTTTGCAAATATTTAAAACGTTCACACTCCAGAAAAGAATGCGGAATCACGTAGATTTCATATTTTGTTTCACTTTCGAAGTGATTTAAAACATGCGTCAAGCATGTTTCTCATGCACGAATTGCTCAGCAAGGAGTTTTAAATTTACTAAAGTCATGTTTGCAAATATTTAAAACGCCCAGACTCCAGAAATGAATGCGGGATCACGTCGATTTCGTCTTTTGTATTACTTTCGAAGTGATACAAAACATGCGTCAAGCATGTTTCTCATGCACGAATTGCTCAGCAAAGAGTTTTAAATTCACTAAAGTCATGTTAACAAATATTTAAAACGTTCAGATTCCAGAAATAAATCCGGAATCACGTCGATTTCATCTTTTGTATCACTTTCGAAGTCATTCAAAACATGCGTCAAGCATGTTTCTCATGCACGAATTGCTCAGCAAAGAGTTTTAAATTCACTAAAGTCATGTTAACAAATATTTAAAACGTTCAGATTCCAGAAATAAATCCGGGATCACGTCGATTTCGTCTTTTGTATCACTTTCGAAGTGATTCAAAACATGCGTCAAGCATGTTTCTCATGCACGAATTGCTCAGCAAGGAGTTTTAAATTTACTAAAGTCATGTTTGCAAATATTCAAAACGTCCAGACTCCAGAAATGAATGCGGGATCACGTCGATTTCGTCTTTTGTATTACTTTCGAAGTGATACAAAACATGCGTCAAGCATGTTTCTCATGCACGAATTGCTCAGCAAAGAGTTTTAAGTTTACTAAAGTCATGTTTGCAAATATTTAAAACGTTCACACTCCAGAAAAGAATGCGGAATCACGTCGATTTCGTCTTTTGTATCATTTTCAAAGTGATACAAAACATGCGTCAAGCATGTTTCTCATGCACGAATTGCTCAGCAAAGAGTTTTAAATTCACTAAAGTCATGTTAACAAATATTTAAAACGTTCAGATTCCAGAAATAAATCCGGGATCACGTCGATTTCGTCTTTTGTATCACTTTCGAAGTGATTCAAAACATGCGTCAAGCATGTTTCTCATGCACGAATTGCTCAGCAAAGAGTTTTAAGTTTACTAAAGTCATGTTTGCAAATATTTAAAACGTTCACACTCCAGAAAAGAATGCGGAATCACGTAGATTTCATATTTTGTTTCACTTTCGAAGTGATTTAAAACATGCGTCAAGCATGTTTCTCATGCACGAATTGCTCAGCAAGGAGTTTTAAATTTACTAAAGTCATGTTTGCAAATATTTAAAACGCCCAGACTCCAGAAATGAATGCGGGATCACGTCGATTTCGTCTTTTGTATTACTTTGGAAGTGATACAAAACATGCGTCAAGCATGTTTCTCATGCACGAATTGCTCAGCAAAGAGTTTTAAATTCACTAAAGTCATGTTAACAAATATTTAAAACGTTCAGATTCCAGAAATAAATCCGGAATCACGTCGATTTCATCTTTTGTATCACTTTCGAAGTCATTCAAAACATGCGTCAAGCATGTTTCTCATGCACGAATTGCTCAGCAAAGAGTTTTAAATTCACTAAAGTCATGTTAACAAATATTTAAAACGTTCAGATTCCAGAAATAAATCCGGGATCACGTCGATTTCGTCTTTTGTATCACTTTCAAAGTGATGTTTGCAAATATTTAAAACGTTCACACTCCAGAAAAGAATGCGGAATCACGTAGATTTCATATTTTGTTTCACTTTCGAAGTGATTCAAAACATGCGTCAAGCATGTTTCTCATGCACGAATTGCTCAGCAAGGAGTTTTAAATTTACTAAAGTCATGTTTGCAAATATTTAAAACGTCCAGACTCCAGAAATGAATGCGGGATCACGTCGATTTCGTCTTTTGTATTACTTTCGAAGTGATACAAAACATGCGTCAAGAATGTTTCTCATGCACGAATTGCTCAGCAAAGAGTTTTAAGTTTACTAAAGTCATGTTTGCAAATATTTAAAACGTTCACACTCCAGAAAAGAATGCGGAATCACGTCGATTTCGTCTTTTGTATCATTTTCAAAGTGATACAAAACATGCGTCAAGCATGTTTCTCATGCACGAATTGCTCAGCAAAGAGTTTTAAATTCACTAAAGTCATGTTAACAAATATTTAAAACGTTCAGATTCCAGAAATAAATCCGGGATCACGTCGATTTCGTCTTTTGTATCACTTTCGAAGTGATTCAAAACATGCGTCAAGCATGTTTCTCATGCACGAATTGCTCAGCAAAGAGTTTTAAGTTTACTAAAGTCATGTTTGCAAATATTTAAAACGTTCACACTCCAGAAATAAATCCGGGATCACGTCGATTTCGTCTTTTGTATCACTTTCGAAGTGATTCAAAACATGCGTCAAGCATGTTTCTCATGCACGAATTGCTCAGCAAGGAGTTTTAAATTTACTAAAGTCATGTTTGCAAATATTTAAAACGTCCAGACTCCAGAAATGAATGCGGGATCACGTCGATTTCGTCTTTTGTATTACTTTCGAAGTGATACAAAACATGCGTCAAGCATGTTTCTCATGCACGAATTGCTCAGCAAAGAGTTTTAAGTTTACTAAAGTCATGTTTGCAAATATTTAAAACGTTCACACTCCAGAAAAGAATGCGGAATCACGTCGATTTCGTCTTTTGTATCATTTTCAAAGTGATACAAAACATGCGTCAAGCATGTTTCTCATGCACGAATTGCTCAGCAAAGAGTTTTAAATTCACTAAAGTCATGTTAACAAATATTTAAAACGTTCAGATTCCAGAAATAAATCCGGGATCACGTCGATTTCGTCTTTTGTATCACTTTCAAAGTGATGTTTGCAAATATTTAAAACGTTCACACTCCAGAAAAGAATGCGGAATCACGTAGATTTCATATTTTGTTTCACTTTCGAAGTGATTCAAAACATGCGTCAAGCATGTTTCTCATGCACGAATTGCTCAGCAAGGAGTTTTAAATTTACTAAAGTCATGTTTGCAAATATTTAAAACGTCCAGACTCCAGAAATGAATGCGGGATCACGTCGATTTCGTCTTTTGTATTACTTTCGAAGTGATACAAAACATGCGTCAAGCATGTTTCTCATGCACGAATTGCTCAGCAAGGAGTTTTAAATTTACTAAAGTCATGTTTGCAAATATTTAAAACGTCCAGACTCCAGAAATGAATGCGGGATCACGTCGATTTCGTCTTTTGTATTACTTTCGAAGTGATACAAAACATGCGTCAAGCATGTTTCTCATGCACGAATTGCTCAGCAAGGAGTTTTAAATTTACTAAAGTCATGTTTGCAAATATTTAAAACGTCCAGACTCCAGAAATAAATCCGGGATCACGTCGATTTCGTCTTTTGTATCACTTTCGAAGTGATTCAAAACATGCGTCAAGCATGTTTCTCATGCACGAATTGCTCAGCAAGGAGTTTTAAATTTACTAAAGTCATGTTTGCAAATATTTAAAACGTCCAGACTCCAGAAATGAATGCGGGATCACGTCGATTTCGTCTTTTGTATTACTTTCGAAGTGATACAAAACATGCGTCAAGCATGTTTCTCATGCACGAATTGCTCAGCAAAGAGTTTTAAGTTTACTAAAGTCATGTTTGCAAATATTTAAAACGTTCACACTCCAGAAAAGAATGCGGAATCACGTCGATTTCGTCTTTTGTATCATTTTCAAAGTGATACAAAACATGCGTCAAGCATGTTTCTCATGCACGAATTGCTCAGCAAAGAGTTTTAAATTCACTAAAGTCATGTTAAGAAATATTTAAAACGTTCAGATTCCAGAAATAAATCCGGGATCACGTCGATTTTTGTCTTTTGTATCACTTTCAAAGTGATGTTTGCAAATATTTAAAACGTTCACACTCCAGAAAAGAATGCGGAATCACGTAGATTTCATATTTTGTTTCACTTTCGAAGTGATTCAAAACATGCGTCAAGCATGTTTCTCATGCACGAATTGCTCAGCAAGGAGTTTTAAATTTACTAAAGTCATGTTTGCAAATATTTAAAACGTCCAGACTCCAGAAATGAATGCGGGATCACGTCGATTTCGTCTTTTGTATCACTTTCAAAGTGATGTTTGCAAATATTTAAAACGTTCACACTCCAGAAAAGAATGCGGAATCACGTAGATTTCATATTTTGTTTCACTTTCGAAGTGATTCAAAACATGCGTCAAGCATGTTTCTCATGCACGAATTGCTCAGCAAGGAGTTTTAAATTTACTAAAGTCATGTTTGCAAATATTTAAAACGTCCAGACTCCAGAAATGAATGCGGGATCACGTCGATTTCGTCTTTTGTATTACTTTCGAAGTGATACAAAACATGCGTCAAGCATGTTTCTCATGCACGAATTGCTCAGCAAAGAGTTTTAAGTTTACTAAAGTCATGTTTGCAAATATTTAAAACGTTCACACTCCAGAAAAGAATGCGGAATCACGTAGATTTCATCTTTTGTGTCACTTTCGACGTGATACAAAACATGCGTCAAGCATGTTTCTCATGCACGAATTGCTCAGCAAAGAGTTTTAAATTCACTAAAGTCATGTTAACAAATATTTAAAACGTTCAGATTCCAGAAATAAATCCGGAATCACGTCGATTTCATCTTTTGTATCACTTTCGAAGTGATTCAAAACATGCGTCAAGCATGTTTCTCATGCACGAATTGCTCAGCAAGGAGTTTTAAATTTACTAAAGTCATGTTTGCAAATATTTAAAACGTCCAGACTCCAGAAATGAATGCGGGATCACGTCGATTTCGTCTTTTGTATTACTTTCGAAGTGATACAAAACATGCGTCAAGCATGTTTCTCATGCACGAATTGCTCAGCAAAGAGTTTTAAGTTTACTAAAGTCATGTTTGCAAATATTTAAAACGTTCACACTCCAGAAAAGAATGCGGAATCACGTCGATTTCGTCTTTTGTATCATTTTCAAAGTGATACAAAACATGCGTCAAGCATGTTTCTCATGCACGAATTGCTCAGCAAAGAGTTTTAAATTCACTAAAGTCATGTTAAGAAATATTTAAAACGTTCAGATTCCAGAAATAAATCCGGGATCACGTCGATTTTTGTCTTTTGTATCACTTTCAAAGTGATGTTTGCAAATATTTAAAACGTTCACACTCCAGAAAAGAATGCGGAATCACGTAGATTTCATATTTTGTTTCACTTTCGAAGTGATTCAAAACATGCGTCAAGCATGTTTCTCATGCACGAATTGCTCAGCAAGGAGTTTTAAATTTACTAAAGTCATGTTTGCAAATATTTAAAACGTCCAGACTCCAGAAATGAATGCGGGATCACGTCGATTTCGTCTTTTGTATCACTTTCAAAGTGATGTTTGCAAATATTTAAAACGTTCACACTCCAGAAAAGAATGCGGAATCACGTAGATTTCATATTTTGTTTCACTTTCGAAGTGATTCAAAACATGCGTCAAGCATGTTTCTCATGCACGAATTGCTCAGCAAGGAGTTTTAAATTTACTAAAGTCATGTTTGCAAATATTTAAAACGTCCAGACTCCAGAAATGAATGCGGGATCACGTCGATTTCGTCTTTTGTATTACTTTCGAAGTGATACAAAACATGCGTCAAGCATGTTTCTCATGCACGAATTGCTCAGCAAAGAGTTTTAAGTTTACTAAAGTCATGTTTGCAAATATTTAAAACGTTCACACTCCAGAAAAGAATGCGGAATCACGTAGATTTCATCTTTTGTGTCACTTTCGACGTGATACAAAACATGCGTCAAGCATGTTTCTCATGCACGAATTGCTCAGCAAAGAGTTTTAAATTCACTAAAGTCATGTTAACAAATATTTAAAACGTTCAGATTCCAGAAATAAATCCGGAATCACGTCGATTTCATCTTTTGTATCACTTTCGAAGTCATTCAAAACATGCGTCAAGCATGTTTCTCATGCACGAATTGCTCAGCAAAGAGTTTTAAATTCACTAAAGTCATGTTAACAAATATTTAAAACGTTCAGATTCCAGAAATAAATCCGGGATCACGTCGATTTCGTCTTTTGTATCACTTTCAAAGTGATGTTTGCAAATATTTAAAACGTTCACACTCCAGAAAAGAATGCGGAATCACGTCGATTTCGTCTTTTGTATCATTTTCAAAGTGATACAAAACATGCGTCAAGCATGTTTCTCATGCACGAATTGCTCAGCAAAGAGTTTTAAATTCACTAAAGTCATGTTAAGAAATATTTAAAACGTTCAGATTCCAGAAATAAATCCGGGATCACGTCGATTTTTGTCTTTTGTATCACTTTCAAAGTGATGTTTGCAAATATTTAAAACGTTCACACTCCAGAAAAGAATGCGGAATCACGTAGATTTCATATTTTGTTTCACTTTCGAAGTGATTCAAAACATGCGTCAAGCATGTTTCTCATGCACGAATTGCTCAGCAAGGAGTTTTAAATTTACTAAAGTCATGTTTGCAAATATTTAAAACGTCCAGACTCCAGAAATGAATGCGGGATCACGTCGATTTCGTCTTTTGTATCACTTTCAAAGTGATGTTTGCAAATATTTAAAACGTTCACACTCCAGAAAAGAATGCGGAATCACGTAGATTTCATATTTTGTTTCACTTTCGAAGTGATTCAAAACATGCGTCAAGCATGTTTCTCATGCACGAATTGCTCAGCAAGGAGTTTTAAATTTACTAAAGTCATGTTTGCAAATATTTAAAACGTCCAGACTCCAGAAATGAATGCGGGATCACGTCGATTTCGTCTTTTGTATTACTTTCGAAGTGATACAAAACATGCGTCAAGCATGTTTCTCATGCACGAATTGCTCAGCAAAGAGTTTTAAGTTTACTAAAGTCATGTTTGCAAATATTTAAAACGTTCACACTCCAGAAAAGAATGCGGAATCACGTAGATTTCATCTTTTGTGTCACTTTCGACGTGATACAAAACATGCGTCAAGCATGTTTCTCATGCACGAATTGCTCAGCAAAGAGTTTTAAATTCACTAAAGTCATGTTAACAAATATTTAAAACGTTCAGATTCCAGAAATAAATCCGGAATCACGTCGATTTCATCTTTTGTATCACTTTCGAAGTCATTCAAAACATGCGTCAAGCATGTTTCTCATGCACGAATTGCTCAGCAAAGAGTTTTAAATTCACTAAAGTCATGTTAACAAATATTTAAAACGTTCAGATTCCAGAAATAAATCCGGGATCACGTCGATTTCGTCTTTTGTATCACTTTCAAAGTGATGTTTGCAAATATTTAAAACGTTCACACTCCAGAAAAGAATGCGGAATCACGTCGATTTCGTCTTTTGTATCATTTTCAAAGTGATACAAAACATGCGTCAAGCATGTTTCTCATGCACGAATTGCTCAGCAAAGAGTTTTAAATTCACTAAAGTCATGTTAAGAAATATTTAAAACGTTCAGATTCCAGAAATAAATCCGGGATCACGTCGATTTTTGTCTTTTGTATCACTTTCAAAGTGATGTTTGCAAATATTTAAAACGTTCACACTCCAGAAAAGAATGCGGAATCACGTAGATTTCATATTTTGTTTCACTTTCGAAGTGATTCAAAACATGCGTCAAGCATGTTTCTCATGCACGAATTGCTCAGCAAGGAGTTTTAAATTTACTAAAGTCATGTTTGCAAATATTTAAAACGTCCAGACTCCAGAAATGAATGCGGGATCACGTCGATTTCGTCTTTTGTATCACTTTCAAAGTGATGTTTGCAAATATTTAAAACGTTCACACTCCAGAAAAGAATGCGGAATCACGTAGATTTCATATTTTGTTTCACTTTCGAAGTGATTCAAAACATGCGTCAAGCATGTTTCTCATGCACGAATTGCTCAGCAAGGAGTTTTAAATTTACTAAAGTCATGTTTGCAAATATTTAAAACGTCCAGACTCCAGAAATGAATGCGGGATCACGTCGATTTCGTCTTTTGTATTACTTTCGAAGTGATACAAAACATGCGTCAAGCATGTTTCTCATGCACGAATTGCTCAGCAAAGAGTTTTAAGTTTACTAAAGTCATGTTTGCAAATATTTAAAACGTTCACACTCCAGAAAAGAATGCGGAATCACGTAGATTTCATCTTTTGTGTCACTTTCGACGTGATACAAAACATGCGTCAAGCATGTTTCTCATGCACGAATTGCTCAGCAAAGAGTTTTAAGTTTACTAAAGTCATGTTTGCAAATATTTAAAACGTTCACACTCCAGAAAAGAATGCGGAATCACGTCGATTTCGTCTTTTGTATCACTTTCGAAGTGATTCAAAACATGCGTCAAGCATGTTTCTCATGCACGAATTGCTCAGCAAAGAGTTTTAAGTTTACTAAAGTCATGTTTGCAAATATTTAAAACGTTCACACTCCAGAAAAGAATGCGGAATCACGTAGATTTCATCTTTTGTGTCACTTTCGACGTGATACAAAACATGCGTCAAGCATGTTTCTCATGCACGAATTGCTCAGCAAGGAGTTTTAAATTTACTAAAGTCATGTTTGCAAATATTTAAAACGTCCAGACTCCAGAAATGAATGCGGGATCACGTCGATTTCGTCTTTTGTATCACTTTCAAAGTGATGTTTGCAAATATTTAAAACGTTCACACTCCAGAAAAGAATGCGGAATCACGTAGATTTCATATTTTGTTTCACTTTCGAAGTGATTCAAAACATGCGTCAAGCATGTTTCTCATGCACGAATTGCTCAGCAAGGAGTTTTAAATTTACTAAAGTCATGTTTGCAAATATTTAAAACGTCCAGACTCCAGAAATGAATGCGGGATCACGTCGATTTCGTCTTTTGTATTACTTTCGAAGTGATACAAAACATGCGTCAAGCATGTTTCTCATGCACGAATTGCTCAGCAAAGAGTTTTAAGTTTACTAAAGTCATGTTTGCAAATATTTAAAACGTTCACACTCCAGAAAAGAATGCGGAATCACGTAGATTTCATCTTTTGTGTCACTTTCGACGTGATACAAAACATGCGTCAAGCATGTTTCTCATGCACGAATTGCTCAGCAAAGAGTTTTAAGTTTACTAAAGTCATGTTTGCAAATATTTAAAACGTTCACACTCCAGAAAAGAATGCGGAATCACGTCGATTTCGTCTTTTGTATCACTTTCGAAGTGATTCAAAACATGCGTCAAGCATGTTTCTCATGCACGAATTGCTCAGCAAAGAGTTTTAAGTTTACTAAAGTCATGTTTGCAAATATTTAAAACGTTCACACTCCAGAAAAGAATGCGGAATCACGTAGATTTCATATTTTGTTTCACTTTCGAAGTGATTTAAAACATGCGTCAAGCATGTTTCTCATGCACGAATTGCTCAGCAAGGAGTTTTAAATTCACTAAAGTCATGTTAACAAATATTTAAAACGTTCAGATTCCAGAAATAAATCCGGGATCACGTCGATTTCGTCTTTTGTATCACTTTCGAAGTGATTCAAAACATGCGTCAAGCATGTTTCTCATGCACGAATTGCTCAGCAAAGAGTTTTAAATTCACTAAAGTCATGTTAACAAATATTTAAAACGTTCAGATTCCAGAAATAAATCCGGAATCACGTCGATTTCATCTTTTGTATCACTTTCGAAGTCATTCAAAACATGCGTCAAGCATGTTTCTCATGCACGAATTGCTCAGCAAAGAGTTTTAAATTCACTAAAGTCATGTTAACAAATATTTAAAACGTTCAGATTCCAGAAATAAATCCGGGATCACGTCGATTTCGTCTTTTGTATCACTTTCAAAGTGATGTTTGCAAATATTTAAAACGTTCACACTCCAGAAAAGAATGCGGAATCACGTAGATTTCATATTTTGTTTCACTTTCGAAGTGATTCAAAACATGCGTCAAGCATGTTTCTCATGCACGAATTGCTCAGCAAGGAGTTTTAAATTTACTAAAGTCATGTTTGCAAATATTTAAAACGTCCAGACTCCAGAAATGAATGCGGGATCACGTCGATTTCGTCTTTTGTATTACTTTCGAAGTGATACAAAACATGCGTCAAGCATGTTTCTCATGCACGAATTGCTCAGCAAAGAGTTTTAAGTTTACTAAAGTCATGTTTGCAAATATTTAAAACGTTCACACTCCAGAAAAGAATGCGGAATCACGTCGATTTCGTCTTTTGTATCATTTTCAAAGTGATACAAAACATGCGTCAAGCATGTTTCTCATGCACGAATTGCTCAGCAAAGAGTTTTAAATTCACTAAAGTCATGTTAAGAAATATTTAAAACGTTCAGATTCCAGAAATAAATCCGGGATCACGTCGATTTTTGTCTTTTGTATCACTTTCAAAGTGATGTTTGCAAATATTTAAAACGTTCACACTCCAGAAAAGAATGCGGAATCACGTAGATTTCATATTTTGTTTCACTTTCGAAGTGATTCAAAACATGCGTCAAGCATGTTTCTCATGCACGAATTGCTCAGCAAGGAGTTTTAAATTTACTAAAGTCATGTTTGCAAATATTTAAAACGTCCAGACTCCAGAAATGAATGCGGGATCACGTCGATTTCGTCTTTTGTATCACTTTCAAAGTGATGTTTGCAAATATTTAAAACGTTCACACTCCAGAAAAGAATGCGGAATCACGTAGATTTCATATTTTGTTTCACTTTCGAAGTGATTCAAAACATGCGTCAAGCATGTTTCTCATGCACGAATTGCTCAGCAAGGAGTTTTAAATTTACTAAAGTCATGTTTGCAAATATTTAAAACGTCCAGACTCCAGAAATGAATGCGGGATCACGTCGATTTCGTCTTTTGTATTACTTTCGAAGTGATACAAAACATGCGTCAAGCATGTTTCTCATGCACGAATTGCTCAGCAAAGAGTTTTAAGTTTACTAAAGTCATGTTTGCAAATATTTAAAACGTTCACACTCCAGAAAAGAATGCGGAATCACGTAGATTTCATCTTTTGTGTCACTTTCGACGTGATACAAAACATGCGTCAAGCATGTTTCTCATGCACGAATTGCTCAGCAAAGAGTTTTAAATTCACTAAAGTCATGTTAACAAATATTTAAAACGTTCAGATTCCAGAAATAAATCCGGAATCACGTCGATTTCATCTTTTGTATCACTTTCGAAGTGATTCAAAACATGCGTCAAGCATGTTTCTCATGCACGAATTGCTCAGCAAGGAGTTTTAAATTTACTAAAGTCATGTTTGCAAATATTTAAAACGTCCAGACTCCAGAAATGAATGCGGGATCACGTCGATTTCGTCTTTTGTATTACTTTCGAAGTGATACAAAACATGCGTCAAGCATGTTTCTCATGCACGAATTGCTCAGCAAAGAGTTTTAAGTTTACTAAAGTCATGTTTGCAAATATTTAAAACGTTCACACTCCAGAAAAGAATGCGGAATCACGTCGATTTCGTCTTTTGTATCATTTTCAAAGTGATACAAAACATGCGTCAAGCATGTTTCTCATGCACGAATTGCTCAGCAAAGAGTTTTAAATTCACTAAAGTCATGTTAAGAAATATTTAAAACGTTCAGATTCCAGAAATAAATCCGGGATCACGTCGATTTTTGTCTTTTGTATCACTTTCAAAGTGATGTTTGCAAATATTTAAAACGTTCACACTCCAGAAAAGAATGCGGAATCACGTAGATTTCATATTTTGTTTCACTTTCGAAGTGATTCAAAACATGCGTCAAGCATGTTTCTCATGCACGAATTGCTCAGCAAGGAGTTTTAAATTTACTAAAGTCATGTTTGCAAATATTTAAAACGTCCAGACTCCAGAAATGAATGCGGGATCACGTCGATTTCGTCTTTTGTATCACTTTCAAAGTGATGTTTGCAAATATTTAAAACGTTCACACTCCAGAAAAGAATGCGGAATCACGTAGATTTCATATTTTGTTTCACTTTCGAAGTGATTCAAAACATGCGTCAAGCATGTTTCTCATGCACGAATTGCTCAGCAAGGAGTTTTAAATTTACTAAAGTCATGTTTGCAAATATTTAAAACGTCCAGACTCCAGAAATGAATGCGGGATCACGTCGATTTCGTCTTTTGTATTACTTTCGAAGTGATACAAAACATGCGTCAAGCATGTTTCTCATGCACGAATTGCTCAGCAAAGAGTTTTAAGTTTACTAAAGTCATGTTTGCAAATATTTAAAACGTTCACACTCCAGAAAAGAATGCGGAATCACGTAGATTTCATCTTTTGTGTCACTTTCGACGTGATACAAAACATGCGTCAAGCATGTTTCTCATGCACGAATTGCTCAGCAAAGAGTTTTAAATTCACTAAAGTCATGTTAACAAATATTTAAAACGTTCAGATTCCAGAAATAAATCCGGAATCACGTCGATTTCATCTTTTGTATCACTTTCGAAGTCATTCAAAACATGCGTCAAGCATGTTTCTCATGCACGAATTGCTCAGCAAAGAGTTTTAAATTCACTAAAGTCATGTTAACAAATATTTAAAACGTTCAGATTCCAGAAATAAATCCGGGATCACGTCGATTTCGTCTTTTGTATCACTTTCAAAGTGATGTTTGCAAATATTTAAAACGTTCACACTCCAGAAAAGAATGCGGAATCACGTCGATTTCGTCTTTTGTATCATTTTCAAAGTGATACAAAACATGCGTCAAGCATGTTTCTCATGCACGAATTGCTCAGCAAAGAGTTTTAAATTCACTAAAGTCATGTTAAGAAATATTTAAAACGTTCAGATTCCAGAAATAAATCCGGGATCACGTCGATTTTTGTCTTTTGTATCACTTTCAAAGTGATGTTTGCAAATATTTAAAACGTTCACACTCCAGAAAAGAATGCGGAATCACGTAGATTTCATATTTTGTTTCACTTTCGAAGTGATTCAAAACATGCGTCAAGCATGTTTCTCATGCACGAATTGCTCAGCAAGGAGTTTTAAATTTACTAAAGTCATGTTTGCAAATATTTAAAACGTCCAGACTCCAGAAATGAATGCGGGATCACGTCGATTTCGTCTTTTGTATCACTTTCAAAGTGATGTTTGCAAATATTTAAAACGTTCACACTCCAGAAAAGAATGCGGAATCACGTAGATTTCATATTTTGTTTCACTTTCGAAGTGATTCAAAACATGCGTCAAGCATGTTTCTCATGCACGAATTGCTCAGCAAGGAGTTTTAAATTTACTAAAGTCATGTTTGCAAATATTTAAAACGTCCAGACTCCAGAAATGAATGCGGGATCACGTCGATTTCGTCTTTTGTATTACTTTCGAAGTGATACAAAACATGCGTCAAGCATGTTTCTCATGCACGAATTGCTCAGCAAAGAGTTTTAAGTTTACTAAAGTCATGTTTGCAAATATTTAAAACGTTCACACTCCAGAAAAGAATGCGGAATCACGTAGATTTCATCTTTTGTGTCACTTTCGACGTGATACAAAACATGCGTCAAGCATGTTTCTCATGCACGAATTGCTCAGCAAAGAGTTTTAAATTCACTAAAGTCATGTTAACAAATATTTAAAACGTTCAGATTCCAGAAATAAATCCGGAATCACGTCGATTTCATCTTTTGTATCACTTTCGAAGTCATTCAAAACATGCGTCAAGCATGTTTCTCATGCACGAATTGCTCAGCAAAGAGTTTTAAATTCACTAAAGTCATGTTAACAAATATTTAAAACGTTCAGATTCCAGAAATAAATCCGGGATCACGTCGATTTCGTCTTTTGTATCACTTTCAAAGTGATGTTTGCAAATATTTAAAACGTTCACACTCCAGAAAAGAATGCGGAATCACGTCGATTTCGTCTTTTGTATCATTTTCAAAGTGATACAAAACATGCGTCAAGCATGTTTCTCATGCACGAATTGCTCAGCAAAGAGTTTTAAATTCACTAAAGTCATGTTAAGAAATATTTAAAACGTTCAGATTCCAGAAATAAATCCGGGATCACGTCGATTTTTGTCTTTTGTATCACTTTCAAAGTGATGTTTGCAAATATTTAAAACGTTCACACTCCAGAAAAGAATGCGGAATCACGTAGATTTCATATTTTGTTTCACTTTCGAAGTGATTCAAAACATGCGTCAAGCATGTTTCTCATGCACGAATTGCTCAGCAAGGAGTTTTAAATTTACTAAAGTCATGTTTGCAAATATTTAAAACGTCCAGACTCCAGAAATGAATGCGGGATCACGTCGATTTCGTCTTTTGTATCACTTTCAAAGTGATGTTTGCAAATATTTAAAACGTTCACACTCCAGAAAAGAATGCGGAATCACGTAGATTTCATATTTTGTTTCACTTTCGAAGTGATTCAAAACATGCGTCAAGCATGTTTCTCATGCACGAATTGCTCAGCAAGGAGTTTTAAATTTACTAAAGTCATGTTTGCAAATATTTAAAACGTCCAGACTCCAGAAATGAATGCGGGATCACGTCGATTTCGTCTTTTGTATTACTTTCGAAGTGATACAAAACATGCGTCAAGCATGTTTCTCATGCACGAATTGCTCAGCAAAGAGTTTTAAGTTTACTAAAGTCATGTTTGCAAATATTTAAAACGTTCACACTCCAGAAAAGAATGCGGAATCACGTAGATTTCATCTTTTGTGTCACTTTCGACGTGATACAAAACATGCGTCAAGCATGTTTCTCATGCACGAATTGCTCAGCAAAGAGTTTTAAATTCACTAAAGTCATGTTAACAAATATTTAAAACGTTCAGATTCCAGAAATAAATCCGGAATCACGTCGATTTCATCTTTTGTATCACTTTCGAAGTCATTCAAAACATGCGTCAAGCATGTTTCTCATGCACGAATTGCTCAGCAAAGAGTTTTAAATTCACTAAAGTCATGTTAACAAATATTTAAAACGTTCAGATTCCAGAAATAAATCCGGGATCACGCCGATTTCGTCTTTTGTATCACTTTCAAAGTGATGTTTGCAAATATTTAAAACGTTCACACTCCAGAAAAGAATGCGGAATCACGTAGATTTCATATTTTGTTTCACTTTCGAAGTGATTCAAAACATGCGTCAAGCATGTTTCTCATGCACGAATTGCTCAGCAAAGAGTTTTAAATTTACTAAAGTCATGTTTGCAAATATTTAAAACGTCCAGACTCCAGAAATGAATGCGGGATCACGTAGATTTCATCTTTTGTGTCACTTTCGACGTGATACAAAACATGCGTCAAGCATGTTTCTCATGCACGAATTGCTCAGCAAAGAGTTTTAAATTCACTAAAGTCATGTTAACAAATATTTAAAACGTTCAGATTCCAGAAAAAAATCCGGGATCACGTCGATTTCGTCTTTTGTATCACTTTCGAAGTGATTCAAAACATGCGTCAAGCATGTTTCTCATGCACGAATTGCTCAGCAAAGAGTTTTAAGTTTACTAAAGTCATGTTTGCAAATATTTAAAACGTTCACACTCCAGAAAAGAATGCGGAATCACGTCGATTTCGTCTTTTGTATCATTTTCAAAGTGATACAAAACATGCGTCAAGCATGTTTCTCATGCACGAATTGCTCAGCAAAGAGTTTTAAATTCACTAAAGTCATGTTAACAAATATTTAAAACGTTCAGATTCCAGAAATAAATCCGGGATCACGTCGATTTCGTCTTTTGTATCACTTTCGAAGTGATTCAAAACATGCGTCAAGCATGTTTCTCATGCACGAATTGCTCAGCAAAGAGTTTTAAGTTTACTAAAGTCATGTTTGCAAATATTTAAAACGTTCACACTCCAGAAAAGAATGCGGAATCACGTAGATTTCATATTTTGTTTCACTTTCGAAGTGATTTAAAACATGCGTCAAGCATGTTTCTCATGCACGAATTGCTCAGCAAGGAGTTTTAAATTTACTAAAGTCATGTTTGCAAATATTTAAAACGCCCAGACTCCAGAAATGAATGCGGGATCACGTCGATTTCGTCTTTTGTATTACTTTCGAAGTGATACAAAACATGCGTCAAGCATGTTTCTCATGCACGAATTGCTCAGCAAAGAGTTTTAAATTCACTAAAGTCATGTTAACAAATATTTAAAACGTTCAGATTCCAGAAATAAATCCGGAATCACGTCGATTTCATCTTTTGTATCACTTTCGAAGTCATTCAAAACATGCGTCAAGCATGTTTCTCATGCACGAATTGCTCAGCAAAGAGTTTTAAGTTTACTAAAGTCATGTTTGCAAATATTTAAAACGTCCAGACTCCAGAAATGAATGCGGGATCACGTCGATTTCGTCTTTTGTATTACTTTCGAAGTGATACAAAACATGCGTCAAGCATGTTTCTCATGCACGAATTGCTCAGCAAAGAGTTTTAAGTTTACTAAAGTCATGTTAACAAATATTTAAAACGTTCAGATTCCAGAAATAAATCCGGGATCACGTCGATTTCGTCTTTTGTATCACTTTCAAAGTGATGTTTGCAAATATTTAAAACGTTCACACTCCAGAAAAGAATGCGGGATCACGTCGATTTCGTCTTTTGTATTACTTTCGAAGTGATACAAAACATGCGTCAAGCATGTTTCTCATGCACGAATTGCTCAGCAAAGAGTTTTAAATTTACTAAAGTCATGTTTGCAAATATTTAAAACGTTCAGATTCCAGAAATAAATCCGGGATCACGTCGATTTCGTCTTTTGTATTACTTTCGAAGTGATGTTTGCAAATATTTAAAACGTTCACACTCCAGAAAAGAATGCGGAATCACGTCGATTTCGTCTTTTGTATCATTTTCAAAGTGATACAAAACATGCGTCAAGCGTGTTTCTCATGCACGAATTGCTCAGCAAAGAGTTTTAAATTCACTAAAGTCATGTTAACAAATATTTAAAACGTTCAGATTCCAGAAATAAATCCGGGATCACGTCGATTTCGTCTTTTGTATCACTTTCAAAGTGATGTTTGCAAATATTTAAAACGTTCACACTCCAGAAAAGAATGCGGAATCACGTAGATTTCATATTTTGTTTCACTGTCGAAGTGATTCAAAACATGCGTCAAGCATGTTTCTCATGCACGAATTGCTCAGCAAGGAGTTTTAAATTTACTAAAGTCATGTTTGCAAATATTTAAAACGTCCAGACTCCAGAAATGAATGCGGGATCACGTCGATTTCGTCTTTTGTATTACTTTCGAAGTGATACAAAACATGCGTCAAGCATGTTTCTCATGCACGAATTGCTCAGCAAAGAGTTTTAAGTTTACTAAAGTCATGTTTGCAAATATTTAAAACGTTCACACTCCAGAAAAGAATGCGGAATCACGTAGATTTCATCTTTTGTGTCACTTTCGAAGTGATACGAAACATGCGTCAAGCAAGTTTCTCATGCACGAATTGCTCAGCAAAGAGTTTTAAATTCACTAAAGTCATGTTTGCAAATATTTAAAACGTTCACACTCCAGAAAAGAATGCGGAATCACGTAGATTTCGTCTTTTGTATCACTTTCGAAGTGATTCAAAACATGCGTCAAGCATGTTTCTCATGCACGAATTGCTCAGCAAAGAGTTTTAAATTCACTAAAGTCATGTTAACAAATATTTAAAACGTTCAGATTCCAGAAAAGAATGCGGAATCACGTAGATTTCATATTTTGTTTCACTTTCGAAGTGATTTAAAACATGCGTCAAGCATGTTTCTCATGCACGAATTGCTCAGCAAGGAGTTTTAAATTTACTAAAGTCATGTTTGCAAATATTTAAAACGCCCAGACTCCAGAAATGAATGCGGGATCACGTCGATTTCGTCTTTTGTATTACTTTCGAAGTGATACAAAACATGCGTCAAGCATGTTTCTCATGCACGAATTGCTCAGCAAAGAGTTTTAAATTCACTAAAGTCATGTTAACAAATATTTAAAACGTTCAGATTCCAGAAATAAATCCGGAATCACGTCGATTTCATCTTTTGTATCACTTTCGAAGTCATTCAAAACATGCGTCAAGCATGTTTCTCATGCACGAATTGCTCAGCAAAGAGTTTTAAATTCACTAAAGTCATGTTAACAAATATTTAAAACGTTCAGATTCCAGAAATAAATCCGGGATCACGTCGATTTCGTCTTTTGTATCACTTTCAAAGTGATGTTTGCAAATATTTAAAACGTTCACACTCCAGAAAAGAATGCGGAATCACGTAGATTTCATATTTTGTTTCACTTTCGAAGTGATTCAAAACATGCGTCAAGCATGTTTCTCATGCACGAATTGCTCAGCAAAGAGTTTTAAATTTACTATAGTCATGTTAACAAATATTTAAAACGTTCAGATTCCAGAAATAAATCCGGGATCACGTCGATTTCGTCTTTTGTATCACTTTCAAAGTGATGTTTGCAAATATTTAAAACGTTCACACTCCAGAAAAGAATGCGGGATCACGTCGATTTCGTCTTTTGTATTACTTTCGAAGTGATACAAAACATGCGTCAAGCATGTTTCTCATGCACGAATTGCTCAGCAAAGAGTTTTAAGTTTACTAAAGTCATGTTTGCAAATATTTAAAACGTTCACACTCCAGTAAAGAATGCGGAATCACGTAGATTTCATTTTTTGTGTCACTTTCGAAGTGATTCAAAACATGCGTCAAGCATGTTTCTCATGCACGAATTGCTCAGCAAAGAGTTTTAAATTTACTATAGTCATGTTAACAAATATTTAAAACGTTCAGATTCCAGAAATAAATCCGGGATCACGTCGATTTCGTCTTTTGTATCACTTTCAAAGTGATGTTTGCAAATATTTAAAACGTTCACACTCCAGAAAAGAATGCGGGATCACGTCGATTTCGTCTTTTGTATTACTTTCGAAGTGATACAAAACATGCGTCAAGCATGTTTCTCATGCACGAATTGCTCAGCAAAGAGTTTTAAGTTTACTAAAGTCATGTTTGCAAATATTTAAAACGTTCACACTCCAGTAAAGAATCCGGAATCACGTCGATTTCATCTTTTGTATCACTTTCGAAGTCATTCAAAACATGCGTCAAGCATGTTTCTCATGCACGAATTGCTCAGCAAAGAGTTTTAAATTCACTAAAGTCATGTTAACAAATATTTAAAACGTTCAGATTCCAGAAATAAATCCGGGATCACGTCGATTTCGTCTTTTGTATCACTTTCAAAGTGATGTTTGCAAATATTTAAAACGTTCACACTCCAGAAAAGAATGCGGGATCACGTCGATTTCGTCTTTTGTATTACTTTCGAAGTGATACAAAACATGCGTCAAGCATGTTTCTCATGCACGAATTGCTCAGCAAAGAGTTTTAAGTTTACTAAAGTCATGTTTGCAAATATTTAAAACGTTCACACTCCAGTAAAGAATCCGGAATCACGTCGATTTCATCTTTTGTATCACTTTCGAAGTCATTCAAAACATGCGTCAAGCATGTTTCTCATGCACGAATTGCTCAGCAAAGAGTTTTAAATTCACTAAAGTCATGTTAACAAATATTTAAAACGTTCAGATTCCAGAAATAAATCCGGGATCACGTCGATTTCGTCTTTTGTATTACTTTCGAAGTGATACAAAACATGCGTCAAGCATGTTTCTCATGCACGAATTGCTCAGCAAAGAGTTTTAAGTTTACTAAAGTCATGTTTGCAAATATTTAAAACGTTCACACTCCAGAAAAGAATGCGGAATCACGTCGATTTCGTCTTTTGTATCATTTTCAAAGTGATACAAAACATGCGTCAAGCATGTTTCTCATGCACGAATTGCTCAGCAAAGAGTTTTAAATTCACTAAAGTCATGTTAAGAAATATTTAAAACGTTCAGATTCCAGAAATAAATCCGGGATCACGTCGATTTTTGTCTTTTGTATCACTTTCAAAGTGATGTTTGCAAATATTTAAAACGTTCACACTCCAGAAAAGAATGCGGAATCACGTAGATTTCATATTTTGTTTCACTTTCGAAGTGATTCAAAACATGCGTCAAGCATGTTTCTCATGCACGAATTGCTCAGCAAGGAGTTTTAAATTTACCTAAGTCATGTTTGCAAATATTTAAAACGTCCAGACTCCAGAAATGAATGCGGGATCACGTCGATTTCGTCTTTTGTATCACTTTCAAAGTGATGTTTGCAAATATTTAAAACGTTCACACTCCAGAAAAGAATGCGGAATCACGTAGATTTCATATTTTGTTTCACTTTCGAAGTGATTCAAAACATGCGTCAAGCATGTTTCTCATGCACGAATTGCTCAGCAAGGAGTTTTAAATTTACTAAAGTCATGTTTGCAAATATTTAAAACGTCCAGACTCCAGAAATGAATGCGGGATCACGTCGATTTCGTCTTTTGTATTACTTTCGAAGTGATACAAAACATGCGTCAAGCATGTTTCTCATGCACGAATTGCTCAGCAAAGAGTTTTAAGTTTACTAAAGTCATGTTTGCAAATATTTAAAACGTTCACACTCCAGAAAAGAATGCGGAATCACGTAGATTTCATCTTTTGTGTCACTTTCGACGTGATACAAAACATGCGTCAAGCATGTTTCTCATGCACGAATTGCTCAGCAAAGAGTTTTAAATTCACTAAAGTCATGTTAACAAATATTTAAAACGTTCAGATTCCAGAAATAAATCCGGAATCACGTCGATTTCATCTTTTGTATCACTTTCGAAGTCATTCAAAACATGCGTCAAGCATGTTTCTCATGCACGAATTGCTCAGCAAAGAGTTTTAAATTCACTAAAGTCATGTTAACAAATATTTAAAACGTTCAGATTCCAGAAATAAATCCGGGATCACGTCGATTTCGTCTTTTGTATCACTTTCAAAGTGATGTTTGCAAATATTTAAAACGTTCACACTCCAGAAAAGAATGCGGAATCACGTCGATTTCGTCTTTTGTATCATTTTCAAAGTGATACAAAACATGCGTCAAGCATGTTTCTCATGCACGAATTGCTCAGCAAAGAGTTTTAAATTCACTAAAGTCATGTTAAGAAATATTTAAAACGTTCAGATTCCAGAAATAAATCCGGGATCACGTCGATTTTTGTCTTTTGTATCACTTTCAAAGTGATGTTTGCAAATATTTAAAACGTTCACACTCCAGAAAAGAATGCGGAATCACGTAGATTTCATATTTTGTTTCACTTTCGAAGTGATTCAAAACATGCGTCAAGCATGTTTCTCATGCACGAATTGCTCAGCAAGGAGTTTTAAATTTACTAAAGTCATGTTTGCAAATATTTAAAACGTCCAGACTCCAGAAATGAATGCGGGATCACGTCGATTTCGTCTTTTGTATCACTTTCAAAGTGATGTTTGCAAATATTTAAAACGTTCACACTCCAGAAAAGAATGCGGAATCACGTAGATTTCATATTTTGTTTCACTTTCGAAGTGATTCAAAACATGCGTCAAGCATGTTTCTCATGCACGAATTGCTCAGCAAGGAGTTTTAAATTTACTAAAGTCATGTTTGCAAATATTTAAAACGTCCAGACTCCAGAAATGAATGCGGGATCACGTCGATTTCGTCTTTTGTATTACTTTCGAAGTGATACAAAACATGCGTCAAGCATGTTTCTCATGCACGAATTGCTCAGCAAAGAGTTTTAAGTTTACTAAAGTCATGTTTGCAAATATTTAAAACGTTCACACTCCAGAAAAGAATGCGGAATCACGTAGATTTCATCTTTTGTGTCACTTTCGACGTGATACAAAACATGCGTCAAGCATGTTTCTCATGCACGAATTGCTCAGCAAAGAGTTTTAAATTCACTAAAGTCATGTTAACAAATATTTAAAACGTTCAGATTCCAGAAATAAATCCGGAATCACGTCGATTTCATCTTTTGTATCACTTTCGAAGTCATTCAAAACATGCGTCAAGCATGTTTCTCATGCACGAATTGCTCAGCAAAGAGTTTTAAATTCACTAAAGTCATGTTAACAAATATTTAAAACGTTCAGATTCCAGAAATAAATCCGGGATCACGTCGATTTCGTCTTTTGTATCACTTTCAAAGTGATGTTTGCAAATATTTAAAACGTTCACACTCCAGAAAAGAATGCGGAATCACGTCGATTTCGTCTTTTGTATCATTTTCAAAGTGATACAAAACATGCGTCAAGCATGTTTCTCATGCACGAATTGCTCAGCAAAGAGTTTTAAATTCACTAAAGTCATGTTAAGAAATATTTAAAACGTTCAGATTCCAGAAATAAATCCGGGATCACGTCGATTTTTGTCTTTTGTATCACTTTCAAAGTGATGTTTGCAAATATTTAAAACGTTCACACTCCAGAAAAGAATGCGGAATCACGTAGATTTCATATTTTGTTTCACTTTCGAAGTGATTCAAAACATGCGTCAAGCATGTTTCTCATGCACGAATTGCTCAGCAAGGAGTTTTAAATTTACTAAAGTCATGTTTGCAAATATTTAAAACGTCCAGACTCCAGAAATGAATGCGGGATCACGTCGATTTCGTCTTTTGTATCACTTTCAAAGTGATGTTTGCAAATATTTAAAACGTTCACACTCCAGAAAAGAATGCGGAATCACGTAGATTTCATATTTTGTTTCACTTTCGAAGTGATTCAAAACATGCGTCAAGCATGTTTCTCATGCACGAATTGCTCAGCAAGGAGTTTTAAATTTACTAAAGTCATGTTTGCAAATATTTAAAACGTCCAGACTCCAGAAATGAATGCGGGATCACGTCGATTTCGTCTTTTGTATTACTTTCGAAGTGATACAAAACATGCGTCAAGCATGTTTCTCATGCACGAATTGCTCAGCAAAGAGTTTTAAGTTTACTAAAGTCATGTTTGCAAATATTTAAAACGTTCACACTCCAGAAAAGAATGCGGAATCACGTAGATTTCATCTTTTGTGTCACTTTCGACGTGATACAAAACATGCGTCAAGCATGTTTCTCATGCACGAATTGCTCAGCAAAGAGTTTTAAATTCACTAAAGTCATGTTAACAAATATTTAAAACGTTCAGATTCCAGAAATAAATCCGGAATCACGTCGATTTCATCTTTTGTATCACTTTCGAAGTCATTCAAAACATGCGTCAAGCATGTTTCTCATGCACGAATTGCTCAGCAAAGAGTTTTAAATTCACTAAAGTCATGTTAACAAATATTTAAAACGTTCAGATTCCAGAAATAAATCCGGGATCACGCCGATTTCGTCTTTTGTATCACTTTCAAAGTGATGTTTGCAAATATTTAAAACGTTCACACTCCAGAAAAGAATGCGGAATCACGTAGATTTCATATTTTGTTTCACTTTCGAAGTGATTCAAAACATGCGTCAAGCATGTTTCTCATGCACGAATTGCTCAGCAAAGAGTTTTAAATTTACTAAAGTCATGTTTGCAAATATTTAAAACGTCCAGACTCCAGAAATGAATGCGGGATCACGTCGATTTCGTCTTTTGTATTACTTTCGAAGTGATACAAAACATGCGTCAAGCATGTTTCTCATGCACGAATTGCTCAGCAAAGAGTTTTAAGTTTACTAAAGTCATGTTTGCAAATATTTAAAACGTTCACACTCCAGAAAAGAATGCAGAATCACGTAGATTTCATCTTTTGTGTCACTTTCGACGTGATACAAAACATGCGTCAAGCATGTTTCTCATGCACGAATTGCTCAGCAAAGAGTTTTAAATTCACTAAAGTCATGTTAACAAATATTTAAAACGTTCAGATTCCAGAAAAAAATCCGGGATCACGTCGATTTCGTCTTTTGTATCACTTTCGAAGTGATTCAAAACATGCGTCAAGCATGTTTCTCATGCACGAATTGCTCAGCAAAGAGTTTTAAGTTTACTAAAGTCATGTTTGCAAATATTTAAAACGTTCACACTCCAGAAAAGAATGCGGAATCACGTCGATTTCGTCTTTTGTATCATTTTCAAAGTGATACAAAACATGCGTCAAGCATGTTTCTCATGCACGAATTGCTCAGCAAAGAGTTTTAAATTCACTAAAGTCATGTTAACAAATATTTAAAACGTTCAGATTCCAGAAATAAATCCGGGATCACGTCGATTTCGTCTTTTGTATCACTTTCGAAGTGATTCAAAACATGCGTCAAGCATGTTTCTCATGCACGAATTGCTCAGCAAAGAGTTTTAAGTTTACTAAAGTCATGTTTGCAAATATTTAAAACGTTCACACTCCAGAAAAGAATGCGGAATCACGTAGATTTCATATTTTGTTTCACTTTCGAAGTGATTTAAAACATGCGTCAAGCATGTTTCTCATGCACGAATTGCTCAGCAAGGAGTTTTAAATTTACTAAAGTCATGTTTGCAAATATTTAAAACGCCCAGACTCCAGAAATGAATGCGGGATCACGTCGATTTCGTCTTTTGTATTACTTTCGAAGTGATACAAAACATGCGTCAAGCATGTTTCTCATGCACGAATTGCTCAGCAAAGAGTTTTAAATTCACTAAAGTCATGTTAACAAATATTTAAAACGTTCAGATTCCAGAAATAAATCCGGAATCACGTCGATTTCATCTTTTGTATCACTTTCGAAGTCATTCAAAACATGCGTCAAGCATGTTTCTCATGCACGAATTGCTCAGCAAAGAGTTTTAAGTTTACTAAAGTCATGTTTGCAAATATTTAAAACGTCCAGACTCCAGAAATGAATGCGGGATCACGTCGATTTCGTCTTTTGTATTACTTTCGAAGTGATACAAAACATGCGTCAAGCATGTTTCTCATGCACGAATTGCTCAGCAAAGAGTTTTAAGTTTACTAAAGTCATGTTAACAAATATTTAAAACGTTCAGATTCCAGAAATAAATCCGGGATCACGTCGATTTCGTCTTTTGTATCACTTTCAAAGTGATGTTTGCAAATATTTAAAACGTTCACACTCCAGAAAAGAATGCGGGATCACGTCGATTTCGTCTTTTGTATTACTTTCGAAGTGATACAAAACATGCGTCAAGCATGTTTCTCATGCACGAATTGCTCAGCAAAGAGTTTTAAATTTACTAAAGTCATGTTTGCAAATATTTAAAACGTTCAGATTCCAGAAATAAATCCGGGATCACGTCGATTTCGTCTTTTGTATTACTTTCGAAGTGATGTTTGCAAATATTTAAAACGTTCACACTCCAGAAAAGAATGCGGAATCACGTCGATTTCGTCTTTTGTATCATTTTCAAAGTGATACAAAACATGCGTCAAGCGTGTTTCTCATGCACGAATTGCTCAGCAAAGAGTTTTAAATTCACTAAAGTCATGTTAACAAATATTTAAAACGTTCAGATTCCAGAAATAAATCCGGGATCACGTCGATTTCGTCTTTTGTATCACTTTCAAAGTGATGTTTGCAAATATTTAAAACGTTCACACTCCAGAAAAGAATGCGGAATCACGTAGATTTCATATTTTGTTTCACTGTCGAAGTGATTCAAAACATGCGTCAAGCATGTTTCTCATGCACGAATTGCTCAGCAAGGAGTTTTAAATTTACTAAAGTCATGTTTGCAAATATTTAAAACGTCCAGACTCCAGAAATGAATGCGGGATCACGTCGATTTCGTCTTTTGTATTACTTTCGAAGTGATACAAAACATGCGTCAAGCATGTTTCTCATGCACGAATTGCTCAGCAAAGAGTTTTAAGTTTACTAAAGTCATGTTTGCAAATATTTAAAACGTTCACACTCCAGAAAAGAATGCGGAATCACGTAGATTTCATCTTTTGTGTCACTTTCGAAGTGATACGAAACATGCGTCAAGCAAGTTTCTCATGCACGAATTGCTCAGCAAAGAGTTTTAAATTCACTAAAGTCATGTTAACAAATATTTAAAACGTTCAGATTCCAGAAATAAATCCGGGATCACGTCGATTTCGTCTTTTGTATCACTTTCGAAGTGATTCAAAACATGCGTCAAGCATGTTTCTCATGCACGAATTGCTCAGCAAAGAGTTTTAAATTCACTAAAGTCATGTTAACAAATATTTAAAACGTTCAGATTCCAGAAATAAATCCGGGATCACGTCGATTTCGTCTTTTGTATCACTTTCGAAGTGATTCAAAACATGCGTCAAGCATGTTTCTCATGCACGAATTGCTCAGCAAAGAGTTTTAAGTTTACTAAAGTCATGTTTGCAAATATTTAAAACGTTCACACTCCAGAAAAGAATGCGGAATCACGTAGATTTCATATTTTGTTTCACTTTCGAAGTGATTTAAAACATGCGTCAAGCATGTTTCTCATGCACGAATTGCTCAGCAAGGAGTTTTAAATTTACTAAAGTCATGTTTGCAAATATTTAAAACGCCCAGACTCCAGAAATGAATGCGGGATCACGTCGATTTCGTCTTTTGTATTACTTTCGAAGTGATACAAAACATGCGTCAAGCATGTTTCTCATGCACGAATTGCTCAGCAAAGAGTTTTAAATTCACTAAAGTCATGTTAACAAATATTTAAAACGTTCAGATTCCAGAAATAAATCCGGAATCACGTCGATTTCATCTTTTGTATCACTTTCGAAGTCATTCAAAACATGCGTCAAGCATGTTTCTCATGCACGAATTGCTCAGCAAAGAGTTTTAAATTCACTAAAGTCATGTTAACAAATATTTAAAACGTTCAGATTCCAGAAATAAATCCGGGATCACGTCGATTTCGTCTTTTGTATCACTTTCAAAGTGATGTTTGCAAATATTTAAAACGTTCACACTCCAGAAAAGAATGCGGAATCACGTAGATTTCATATTTTGTTTCACTTTCGAAGTGATTCAAAACATGCGTCAAGCATGTTTCTCATGCACGAATTGCTCAGCAAAGAGTTTTAAATTTACTATAGTCATGTTAACAAATATTTAAAACGTTCAGATTCCAGAAATAAATCCGGGATCACGTCGATTTCGTCTTTTGTATCACTTTCAAAGTGATGTTTGCAAATATTTAAAACGTTCACACTCCAGAAAAGAATGCGGGATCACGTCGATTTCGTCTTTTGTATTACTTTCGAAGTGATACAAAACATGCGTCAAGCATGTTTCTCATGCACGAATTGCTCAGCAAAGAGTTTTAAGTTTACTAAAGTCATGTTTGCAAATATTTAAAACGTTCACACTCCAGTAAAGAATGCGGAATCACGTAGATTTCATTTTTTGTGTCACTTTCGAAGTGATTCAAAACATGCGTCAAGCATGTTTCTCATGCACGAATTGCTCAGCAAAGAGTTTTAAATTTACTATAGTCATGTTAACAAATATTTAAAACGTTCAGATTCCAGAAATAAATCCGGGATCACGTCGATTTCGTCTTTTGTATCACTTTCAAAGTGATGTTTGCAAATATTTAAAACGTTCACACTCCAGAAAAGAATGCGGGATCACGTCGATTTCGTCTTTTGTATTACTTTCGAAGTGATACAAAACATGCGTCAAGCATGTTTCTCATGCACGAATTGCTCAGCAAAGAGTTTTAAGTTTACTAAAGTCATGTTTGCAAATATTTAAAACGTTCACACTCCAGTAAAGAATCCGGAATCACGTCGATTTCATCTTTTGTATCACTTTCGAAGTCATTCAAAACATGCGTCAAGCATGTTTCTCATGCACGAATTGCTCAGCAAAGAGTTTTAAATTCACTAAAGTCATGTTAACAAATATTTAAAACGTTCAGATTCCAGAAATAAATCCGGGATCACGTCGATTTCGTCTTTTGTATCACTTTCAAAGTGATGTTTGCAAATATTTAAAACGTTCACACTCCAGAAAAGAATGCGGGATCACGTCGATTTCGTCTTTTGTATTACTTTCGAAGTGATACAAAACATGCGTCAAGCATGTTTCTCATGCACGAATTGCTCAGCAAAGAGTTTTAAATTTACTAAAGTCATGTTTGCAAATATTTAAAACGTTCAGATTCCAGAAATAAATCCGGGATCACGTCGATTTCGTCTTTTGTATTACTTTCGAAGTGATGTTTGCAAATATTTAAAACGTTCACACTCCAGAAAAGAATGCGGAATCACGTCGATTTCGTCTTTTGTATCATTTTCAAAGTGATACAAAACATGCGTCAAGCATGTTTCTCATGCACGAATTGCTCAGCAAAGAGTTTTAAATTCACTAAAGTCATGTTAACAAATATTTAAAACGTTCAGATTCCAGAAATAAATCCGGGATCACGTCGATTTCGTCTTTTGTATCACTTTCGAAGTGATTCAAAACATGCGTCAAGCATGTTTCTCATGCACGAATTGCTCAGCAAAGAGTTTTAAGTTTACTAAAGTCATGTTTGCAAATATTTAAAACGTTCACACTCCAGAAAAGAATGCGGAATCACGTAGATTTCATCTTTTCTGTCACTTTCGAAGTGATACGAAACATGCGTCAAGCAAGTTTCTCATGCACGAATTGCTCAGCAAAGAGTTTTAAATTCACTAAAGTCATGTTAACAAATATTTAAAACGTTCAGATTCCAGAAATAAATCCGGGATCACGTCGATTTCGTCTTTTGTATCACTTTCGAAGTGATTCAAAACATGCGTCAAGCATGTTTCTCATGCACGAATTGCTCAGCAAAGAGTTTTAAATTCACTAAAGTCATGTTAACAAATATTTAAAACGTTCAGATTCCAGAAATAAATCCGGGATCACGTCGATTTCGTCTTTTGTATCACTTTCGAAGTGATTCAAAACATGCGTCAAGCATGTTTCTCATGCACGAATTGCTCAGCAAAGAGTTTTAAGTTTACTAAAGTCATGTTTGCAAATATTTAAAACGTTCACACTCCAGAAAAGAATGCGGAATCACGTAGATTTCATATTTTGTTTCACTTTCGAAGTGATTTAAAACATGCGTCAAGCATGTTTCTCATGCACGAATTGCTCAGCAAGGAGTTTTAAATTTACTAAAGTCATGTTTGCAAATATTTAAAACGCCCAGACTCCAGAAATGAATGCGGGATCACGTCGATTTCGTCTTTTGTATTACTTTCGAAGTGATACAAAACATGCGTCAAGCATGTTTCTCATGCACGAATTGCTCAGCAAAGAGTTTTAAATTCACTAAAGTCATGTTAACAAATATTTCAAACCTTCAGATTCCAGAAATAAATCCGGAATCACGTCGATTTCATCTTTTGTATCACTTTCGAAGTCATTCAAAACATGCGTCAAGCATGTTTCTCATGCACGAATTGCTCAGCAAAGAGTTTTAAATTCACTAAAGTCATGTTAACAAATATTTAAAACGTTCAGATTCCAGAAATAAATCCGGGATCACGTCGATTTCGTCTTTTGTATCACTTTCAAAGTGATGTTTGCAAATATTTAAAACGTTCACACTCCAGAAAAGAATGCGGAATCACGTAGATTTCATATTTTGTTTCACTTTCGAAGTGATTCAAAACATGCGTCAAGCATGTTTCTCATGCACGAATTGCTCAGCAAAGAGTTTTAAATTTACTATAGTCATGTTAACAAATATTTAAAACGTTCAGATTCCAGAAATAAATCCGGGATCACGTCGATTTCGTCTTTTGTATCACTTTCAAAGTGATGTTTGCAAATATTTAAAACGTTCACACTCCAAAAAGAATGCGGGATCACGTCGATTTCCTCTTTTGTATTACTTTCGAAGTGATACAAAACATGCGTCAAGCATGTTTCTCATGCACGAATTGCTCAGCAAAGAGTTTTAAGTTTACTAAAGTCATGTTTGCAAATATTTAAAACGTTCACACTCCAGTAAAGAATGCGGAATCACGTAGATTTCATTTTTTGTGTCACTTTCGAAGTGATTCAAAACATACGTCAAGCATGTTTCTCATGCACGAATTGCTCAGCAAAGAGTTTTAAATTTACTATAGTCATGTTAACAAATATTTAAAACGTTCAGATTCCAGAAATAAATCCGGGATCACGTCGATTTCGTCTTTTGTATCACTTTCAAAGTGATGTTTGCAAATATTTAAAACGTTCACACTCCAGAAAAGAATGCGGAATCACGTCGATTTCGTCTTTTGTATCATTTTCAAAGTGATACAAAACATGCGTCAAGCATGTTTCTCATGCACGAATTGCTCAGCAAAGAGTTTTAAATTCACTAAAGTCATGTTAACAAATATTTAAAACGTTCAGATTCCAGAAATAAATCCGGGATCACGTCGATTTCGTCTTTTGTGTCACTTTCGAAGTGATACGAAACATGCGTCAAGCAAGTTTCTCATGCACGAATTGCTCAGCAAAGAGTTTTAAATTCACTAAAGTCATGTTAACAAATATTTAAAACGTTCAGATTCCAGAAATAAATCCGGGATCACGTCGATTTCGTCTTTTGTATCACTTTCGAAGTGATTCAAAACATGCGTCAAGCATGTTTCTCATGCACGAATTGCTCAGCAAAGAGTTTTAAATTCACTAAAGTCATGTTAACAAATATTTAAAACGTTCAGATTCCAGAAATAAATCCGGGATCACGTCGATTTCGTCTTTTGTATCACTTTCGAAGTGATTCAAAACATGCGTCAAGCATGTTTCTCATGCACGAATTGCTCAGCAAAGAGTTTTAAGTTTACTAAAGTCATGTTTGCAAATATTTAAAACGTTCACACTCCAGAAAAGAATGCGGAATCACGTAGATTTCATATTTTGTTTCACTTTCGAAGTGATTTAAAACATGCGTCAAGCATGTTTCTCATGCACGAATTGCTCAGCAAGGAGTTTTAAATTTACTAAAGTCATGTTTGCAAATATTTAAAACGCCCAGACTCCAGAAATGAATGCGGGATCACGTCGATTTCGTCTTTTGTATTACTTTCGAAGTGATACAAAACATGCGTCAAGCATGTTTCTCATGCACGAATTGCTCAGCAAAGAGTTTTAAATTCACTAAAGTCATGTTAACAAATATTTAAAACGTTCAGATTCCAGAAATAAATCCGGAATCACGTCGATTTCATCTTTTGTATCACTTTCGAAGTGATTCAAAACATGCGTCAAGCATGTTTCTCATGCACGAATTGCTCAGCAAAGAGTTTTAAATTTACTATAGTCATGTTAACAAATATTTAAAACGTTCAGATTCCAGAAATAAATCCGGGATCACGTCGATTTCGTCTTTTGTATCACTTTCAAAGTGATGTTTGCAAATATTTAAAACGTTCACACTCCAGAAAAGAATGCGGGATCACGTCGATTTCGTCTTTTGTATTACTTTCGAAGTGATTCAAAACATGCGTCAAGCATGTTTCTCATGCACGAATTGCTCAGCAAAGAGTTTTAAGTTTACTAAAGTCATGTTTGCAAATATTTAAAACGTTCACACTCCAGAAAAGAATGCGGAATCACGTAGATTTCATCTTTTGTGTGACTTTCGAAGTGATACAAAACATGCGTCAAGCAAGTTTCTCATGCACGAATTGCTCAGCAAAGAGTTTTAAATTCACTAAAGTCATGTTAACAAATATTTAAAACGTTCAGATTCCAGAAATAAATCCGGGATCACGTCGATTTCGTCTTTTGTATCACTTTCGAAGTCATGTTTGCAAATATTTAAAACGTCCAGACTCCAGAAATGAATGCGGGATCACGTCGATTTCGTCTTTTGTATTACTTTCGAAGTGATACAAAACATGCGTCAAGCATGTTTCTCATGCACGAATTGCTCAGCAAAGAGTTTTAAGTTTACTAAAGTCATGTTTGCAAATATTTAAAACGTTCACACTCCAGAAAAGAATGCGGAATCACGTAGATTTCATCTTTTGTGTCACTTTCGAAGTGATACAAAACATGCGTCAAGCAAGTTTCTCATGCACGAATTGCTCAGCAAAGAGTTTTAAATTCACTAAAGTCATGTTAACAAATATTTAAAACGTTCAGATTCCAGAAAAGAATGCGGAATCACGTAGATTTCATCTTTTGTGTCACTTTCGAAGTGATACAAAACATGCGTCAAGCAAGCTTCTCATGCACGAATTGCTCAGCAAAGAGTTTTAAATTCACTAAAGTCATGTTAACAAATATTTAAAACGTTCAGATTCCAGAAATAAATCCGGGATCACGTCGATTTCGTCTTTTGTATCACTTTCGAAGTGATTCAAAACATGCGTCAAGCATGTTTCTCATGCACGAATTGCTCAGCAAAGAGTTTTAAGTTTACTAAAGTCATGTTTGCAAATATTTAAAACGTTCACACTCCAGAAAAGAATGCGGAATCACGTAGATTTCATCTTTTGTGTCACTTTCGAAGTGATACAAAACATGCGTCAAGCAAGTTTCTCATGCACGAATTGCTCAGCAAAGAGTTTTAAATTCACTAAAGTCATGTTAACAAATATTTAAAACGTTCAGATTCCAGAAATAAATCCGGGATCACGTCGATTTCGTCTTTTGTATCACTTTCGAAGTGATTCAAAACATGCGTCAAGCATGTTTCTCATGCACGAATTGCTCAGCAAAGAGTTTTAAGTTTACTAAAGTCATGTTTGCAAATATTTAAAACGTCCAGACTCCAGAAATGAATGCGGGATCACGTCGATTTCGTCTTTTGTATTACTTTCGAAGTGATACAAAACATGCGTCAAGCATGTTTCTCATGCACGAATTGCTCAGCAAAGAGTTTTAAGTTTACTAAAGTCATGTTTGCAAATATTTAAAACGTTCACACTCCAGAAAAGAATGCGGAATCACGTAGATTTCATCTTTTGTGTCACTTTCGAAGTGATACAAAACATGCGTCAAGCAAGTTTCTCATGCACGAATTGCTCAGCAAAGAGTTTTAAATTCACTAAAGTCATGTTAACAAATATTTAAAACGTTCAGATTCCAGAAATAAATCCGGGATCACGTCGATTTCGTCTTTTGTATCACTTTCGAAGTGATTCAAAACATGCGTCAAGCATGTTTCTCATGCACGAATTGCTCAGCAAAGAGTTTTAAGTTTACTAAAGTCATGTTTGCAAATATTTAAAACGTTCACACTCCAGAAAAGAATGCGGAATCACGTAGATTTCATCTTTTGTGTCACTTTCGAAGTGATACAAAACATGCGTCAAGCAAGTTTCTCATGCACGAATTGCTCAGCAAAGAGTTTTAAATTCACTAAAGTCATGTTAACAAATATTTAAAACGTTCAGATTCCAGAAATAAATCCGGGATCACGTCGATTTCGTCTTTTGTATCACTTTCGAAGTGATTCAAAACATGCGTCAAGCATGTTTCTCATGCACGAATTGCTCAGCAAAGAGTTTTAAGTTTACTAAAGTCATGTTTGCAAATATTTAAAACGTTCACACTCCAGAAAAGAATGCGGAATCACGTAGATTTCATCTTTTGTGTGACTTTCGAAGTGATACAAAACATGCGTCAAGCAAGTTTCTCATGCACGAATTGCTCAGCAAAGAGTTTTAAATTCACTAAAGTCATGTTAACAAATATTTAAAACGTTCAGATTCCAGAAATAAATCCGGGATCACGTCGATTTCGTCTTTTGTATCACTTTCGAAGTCATGTTTGCAAATATTTAAAACGTCCAGACTCCAGAAATGAATGCGGGATCACGTCGATTTCGTCTTTTGTATTACTTTCGAAGTGATACAAAACATGCGTCAAGCATGTTTCTCATGCACGAATTGCTCAGCAAAGAGTTTTAAGTTTACTAAAGTCATGTTTGCAAATATTTAAAACGTTCACACTCCAGAAAAGAATGCGGAATCACGTAGATTTCATCTTTTGTGTCACTTTCGAAGTGATACAAAACATGCGTCAAGCAAGTTTCTCATGCACGAATTGCTCAGCAAAGAGTTTTAAATTCACTAAAGTCATGTTAACAAATATTTAAAACGTTCAGATTCCAGAAATAAATCCGGGATCACGTCGAATTCGTCTTTTGTATCACTTTCGAAGTGATTCAAAACATGCGTCAAGCATGTTTCTCATGCACGAATTGCTCAGCAAAGAGTTTTAAGTTTACTAAAGTCATGTTTGCAAATATTTAAAACGTTCACACTCCAGAAAAGAATGCGGAATCACGTAGATTTCATATTTTGTGTCACTTTCGAAGTGATACAAAACATGCGTCAAGCATGTTTCTCATGCACGAATTGCTCAGCAAAGAGTTTTAAGTTTACTAAAGTCATGTTTGCAAATATTTAAAACGTTCACACTCCAGAAAAGAATGCGGAATCACGTAGATTTCATCTTTTGTGTCACTTTCGAAGTGATACAAAACATGCGTCAAGCAAGTTTCTCATGCACGAATTGCTCAGCAAAGAGTTTTAAGTTTACTAAAGTCATGTTTGCAAATATTTAAAACGTCCAGACTCCAGAGATGAATGCGGGATCACGTCGATTTCGTCTTTTGTATTACTTTCGAAGTGATACAAAACATGCGTCAAGCATGTTTCTCATGCACAAATTGCTCAGCAAAGAGTTTTAAGTTTACTAAAGTCATGTTTGCAAATATTTAAAACGTTCACACTCCAGAAAAGAATGCGGAATCACGTAGATTTCATCTTTTGTGTCACTTTCGAAGTGATACAAAACATGCGTCAAGCAAGTTTCTCATGCACGAATTGCTCAGCAAAGAGTTTTAAATTCACTAAAGTCATGTTAACAAATATTTAAAACGTTCAGATTCCAGAAATAAATCCGGGATCACGTCGATTTCGTCTTTTGTATCACTTTCGAAGTGATTCAAAACATGCGTCAAGCATGTTTCTCATGCACGAATTGCTCAGCAAAGAGTTTTAAGTTTACTAAAGTCATGTTTGCAAATATTTAAAACGTTCACACTCCAGAAAAGAATGCGGAATCACGTAGATTTCATCTTTTGTGTCACTTTCGAAGTGATACAAAACATGCGTCAAGCAAGTTTCTCATGCACGAATTGCTCAGCAAAGAGTTTTAAATTCACTAAAGTCATGTTAACAAATATTTAAAACGTTCAGATTCCAGAAATAAATCCGGGATCACGTCGATTTCGTCTTTTGTATCACTTTCGAAGTCATGTTTGCAAATATTTAAAACGTCCAGACTCCAGAGATGAATGCGGGATCACGTCGATTTCGTCTTTTGTATTACTTTCGAAGTGATACAAAACATGCGTCAAGCATGTTTCTCATGCACGAATTGCTCAGCAAAGAGTTTTAAATTTACTAAAGTCATGTTTGCAAATATTTAAAACGTTCACACTCCAGAAAAGAATGCGGAATCACGTAGATTTCATCTTTTGTGTCACTTTCGAAGTGATACAAAACATGCGTCAAGCAAGTTTCTCATGCACGAATTGCTCAGCAAAGAGTTTTAAGTTTACTAAAGTCATGTTTGCAAATATTTAAAACGTCCAGACTCCAGAGATGAATGCGGGATCACGTCGATTTCGTCTTTTGTATTACTTTCGAAGTGATACAAAACATGCGTCAAGCATGTTTCTCATGCACAAATTGCTCAGCAAAGAGTTTTAAGTTTACTAAAGTCATGTTTGCAAATATTTAAAACGTTCACACTCCAGAAAAGAATGCGGAATCACGTAGATTTCATCTTTTGTGTCACTTTCGAAGTGATACAAAACATGCGTCAAGCAAGTTTCTCATGCACGAATTGCTCAGCAAAGAGTTTTAAATTCACTAAAGTCATGTTAACAAATATTTAAAACGTTCAGATTCCAGAAATAAATCCGGGATCACGTCGATTTCGTCTTTTGTATCACTTTCGAAGTGATTCAAAACATGCGTCAAGCATGTTTCTCATGCACGAATTGCTCAGCAAAGAGTTTTAAGTTTACTAAAGTCATGTTTGCAAATATTTAAAACGTTCACACTCCAGAAAAGAATGCGGAATCACGTAGATTTCATCTTTTGTGTCACTTTCGAAGTGATACAAAACATGCGTCAAGCAAGTTTCTCATGCACGAATTGCTCAGCAAAGAGTTTTAAATTCACTAAAGTCATGTTAACAAATATTTAAAACGTTCAGATTCCAGAAATAAATCCGGGATCACGTCGATTTCGTCTTTTGTATCACTTTCGAAGTCATGTTTGCAAATATTTAAAACGTCCAGACTCCAGAGATGAATGCGGGATCACGTCGATTTCGTCTTTTGTATTACTTTCGAAGTGATACAAAACATGCGTCAAGCATGTTTCTCATGCACGAATTGCTCAGCAAAGAGTTTTAAATTTACTAAAGTCATGTTTGCAAATATTTAAAACGTTCAGATTCCAGAAAAGAATGCGGAATCACGTCGATTTCATCTTTTGTGTCACTTTCGAAGTGATTCAAAACATGCGTCAAGCATTTTTCTCATGCACGAATTGCTCAGCAAAGAGTTTTAAGTTTACTAAAGTCATGTTTGCAAATATTTAAAACGTTCACACTCCAGAAAAGAATGCGGAATCACGTCGATTTCGTCTTTTGTATCACTTTCGAAGTCATGTTTGCAAATATTTAAAACGTCCAGACTCCAGAAATGAATGCGGGATCACGTCGATTTCGTCTTTTGTATTACTTTCGAAGTGATACAAAACAAGCGTCAAGCATGTTTCTCATGCACGAATTGCTCAGCAAAGAGTTTTAAGTTTACTAAAGTCATGTTTGCAAATATTTAAAACGTTCACACTCCAGAAAAGAATGCGGAATCACGTAGATTTCATCTTTTGTGTCACTTTCGAAGTGATACAAAACATGCGTCAAGCAAGTTTCTCATGCACGAATTGCTCAGCAAAGAGTTTTAAGTTTACTAAAGTCATGTTTACAAATATTTAAAACGTTCACACTCCAGAAAAGAATGCGGAATCACGTAGATTTCATATTTTGTGTCACTTTCGAAGTGATTCAAAACATGCGTCAAGCATGTTTCTCATGCACGAATTGCTCAGCAAAGAGTTTTAAGTTTACTAAAGTCATGTTTGCAAATATTTAAAACGTTCACACTCCAGAAAAGAATGCGGAATCACGTAGATTTCATCTTTTGTGTCACTTTCGAAGTGATACAAAACATGCGTCAAGCAAGTTTCTCATGCACGAATTGCTCAGCAAAGAGTTTTAAATTCACTAAAGTCATGTTAACAAATATTTAAAACGTTCAGATTCCAGAGATAAATCCGGGATCACGTCGATTTCGTCTTTTGTATCACTTTCGAAGTCATGTTTGCAAATATTTAAAACGTCCAGACTCCAGAGATGAATGCGGGATCACGTCGATTTCGTCTTTTGTATTACTTTCGAAGTGATACAAAACATGCGTCAAGCATGTTTCTCATGCACGAATTGCTCAGCAAAGAGTTTTAAGTTTACTAAAGTCATGTTTGCAAATATTTAAAACGTTCACACTCCAGAAAAGAATGCGGAATCACGTAGATTTCATCTTTTGTGTCACTTTCGAAGTGATACAAAACATGCGTCAAGCAAGTTTCTCATGCACGAATTGCTCAGCAAAGAGTTTTAAATTCACTAAAGTCATGTTAACAAATATTTAAAACGTTCAGATTCCAGAAATAAATCCGGGATCACGTCGATTTCGTCTTTTGTATCACTTTCGAAGTGATTCAAAACATGCGTCAAGCATGTTTCTCATGCACGAATTGCTCAGCAAAGAGTTTTAAGTTTACTAAAGTCATGTTTGCAAATATTTAAAACGTTCACACTCCAGAAAAGAATGCGGAATCACGTAGATTTCATCTTTTGTGTCACTTTCGAAGTGATACAAAACATGCGTCAAGCAAGTTTCTCATGCACGAATTGCTCAGCAAAGAGTTTTAAATTCACTAAAGTCATGTTAACAAATATTTAAAACGTTCAGATTCCAGAAATAAATCCGGGATCACGTCGATTTCGTCTTTTGTATCACTTTCGAAGTGATTCAAAACATGCGTCAAGCATGTTTCTCATGCACGAATTGCTCAGCAAAGAGTTTTAAGTTTACTAAAGTCATGTTTGCAAATATTTAAAAGGTTCACACTCCAGAAAAGAATGCGGAATCACGTAGATTTCATCTTTTGTGTGACTTTCGAAGTGATACAAAACATGCGTCAAGCAAGTTTCTCATGCACGAATTGCTCAGCAAAGAGTTTTAAATTCACTAAAGTCATGTTAACAAATATTTAAAACGTTCAGATTCCAGAAATAAATCCGGGATCACGTCGATTTCGTCTTTTGTATCACTTTCGAAGTCATGTTTGCAAATATTTAAAACGTCCAGACTCCAGAAATGAATGCGGGATCACGTCGATTTCGTCTTTTGTATTACTTTCGAAGTGATACAAAACATGCGTCAAGCATGTTTCTCATGCACGAATTGCTCAGCAAAGAGTTTTAAGTTTACTAAAGTCATGTTTACAAATATTTAAAACGTTCACACTCCAGAAAAGAATGCGGAATCACGTAGATTTCATATTTTGTGTCACTTTCGAAGTGATTCAAAACATGCGTCAAGCATGTTTCTCATGCACGAATTGCTCAGCAAAGAGTTTTAAGTTTACTAAAGTCATGTTTGCAAATATTTAAAACGTTCACACTCCAGAAAAGAATGCGGAATCACGTAGATTTCATCTTTTGTGTCACTTTCGAAGTGATACAAAACATGCGTCAAGCAAGTTTCTCATGCACGAATTGCTCAGCAAAGAGTTTTAAATTCACTAAAGTCATGTTAACAAATATTTAAAACGTTCAGATTCCAGAAATAAATCCGGGATCACGTCGATTTCGTCTTTTGTATCACTTTCGAAGTCATGTTTGCAAATATTTAAAACGTCCAGACTCCAGAGATGAATGCGGGATCACGTCGATTTCGTCTTTTGTATTACTTTCGAAGTGATACAAAACATGCGTCAAGCATGTTTCTCATGCACGAATTGCTCAGCAAAGAGTTTTAAGTTTACTAAAGTCATGTTTGCAAATATTTAAAACGTTCACACTCCAGAAAAGAATGCGGAATCACGTAGATTTCATCTTTTGTGTCACTTTCGAAGTGATACAAAACATGCGTCAAGCAAGTTTCTCATGCACGAATTGCTCAGCAAAGAGTTTTAAATTCACTAAAGTCATGTTAACAAATATTTAAAACGTTCAGATTCCAGAAATAAATCCGGGATCACGTCGATTTCGTCTTTTGTATCACTTTCGAAGTGATTCAAAACATGCGTCAAGCATGTTTCTCATGCACGAATTGCTCAGCAAAGAGTTTTAAGTTTACTAAAGTCATGTTTGCAAATATTTAAAACGTTCACACTCCAGAAAAGAATGCGGAATCACGTAGATTTCATCTTTTGTGTCACTTTCGAAGTGATACAAAACATGCGTCAAGCAAGTTTCTCATGCACGAATTGCTCAGCAAAGAGTTTTAAATTCACTAAAGTCATGTTAACAAATATTTAAAACGTTCAGATTCCAGAAATAAATCCGGGATCACGTCGATTTCGTCTTTTGTATCACTTTCGAAGTGATTCAAAACATGCGTCAAGCATGTTTCTCATGCACGAATTGCTCAGCAAAGAGTTTTAAGTTTACTAAAGTCATGTTTGCAAATATTTAAAAGGTTCACACTCCAGAAAAGAATGCGGAATCACGTAGATTTCATCTTTTGTGTGACTTTCGAAGTGATACAAAACATGCGTCAAGCAAGTTTCTCATGCACGAATTGCTCAGCAAAGAGTTTTAAATTCACTAAAGTCATGTTAACAAATATTTAAAACGTTCAGATTCCAGAAATAAATCCGGGATCACGTCGATTTCGTCTTTTGTATCACTTTCGAAGTCATGTTTGCAAATATTTAAAACGTCCAGACTCCAGAAATGAATGCGGGATCACGTCGATTTCGTCTTTTGTATTACTTTCGAAGTGATACAAAACATGCGTCAAGCATGTTTCTCATGCACGAATTGCTCAGCAAAGAGTTTTAAGTTTACTAAAGTCATGTTTGCAAATATTTAAAACGTTCACACTCCAGAAAAGAATGCGGAATCACGTAGATTTCATCTTTTGTGTCACTTTCGAAGTGATACAAAACATGCGTCAAGCAAGTTTCTCATGCACGAATTGCTCAGCAAAGAGTTTTAAATTCACTAAAGTCATGTTAACAAATATTTAAAACGTTCAGATTCCAGAAATAAATCCGGGATCACGTCGATTTCGTCTTTTGTATCACTTTCGAAGTGATTCAAAACATGCGTCAAGCATGTTTCTCATGCACGAATTGCTCAGCAAAGAGTTTTAAATTCACTAAAGTCATGTTAACAAATATTTAAAACGTTCAGATTCCAGAAATAAATCCGGGATCACGTCGATTTCGTCTTTTGTATCACTTTCGAAGTCATGTTTGCAAATATTTAAAACGTCCAGACTCCAGAGATGAATGCGGGATCACGTCGATTTCGTCTTTTGTATTACTTTCGAAGTGATACAAAACATGCGTCAAGCATGTTTCTCATGCACGAATTGCTCAGCAAAGAGTTTTAAATTCACTAAAGTCATGTTAACAAATATTTAAAACGTTCAGATTCCAGAAATAAATCCGGGATCACGTCGATTTCGTCTTTTGTATCACTTTCGAAGTGATTCAAAACATGCGTCAAGCATGTTTCTCATGCACGAATTGCTCAGCAAAGAGTTTTAAGTTTACTAAAGTCATGTTTGCAAATATTTAAAAGGTTCACACTCCAGAAAAGAATGCGGAATCACGTAGATTTCATCTTTTGTGTGACTTTCGAAGTGATACAAAACATGCGTCAAGCAAGTTTCTCATGCACGAATTGCTCAGCAAAGAGTTTTAAATTCACTAAAGTCATGTTAACAAATATTTAAAACGTTCAGATTCCAGAAATAAATCCGGGATCACGTCGATTTCGTCTTTTGTATCACTTTCGAAGTCATGTTTGCAAATATTTAAAACGTCCAGACTCCAGAAATGAATGCGGGATCACGTCGATTTCGTCTTTTGTATTACTTTCGAAGTGATACAAAACATGCGTCAAGCATGTTTCTCATGCACGAATTGCTCAGCAAAGAGTTTTAAGTTTACTAAAGTCATGTTTGCAAATATTTAAAACGTTCACACTCCAGAAAAGAATGCGGAATCACGTAGATTTAATCTTTTGTGTCACTTTCGAAGTGATACAAAACATGCGTCAAGCAAGTTTCTCATGCACGAATTGCTCAGCAAAGAGTTTTAAATTCACTAAAGTCATGTTAACAAATATTTAAAACGTTCAGATTCCAGAAATAAATCAGGGATCACGTCGATTTCGTCTTTTGTATCACTTTCGAAGTGATTCAAAACATGCGTCAAGCATGTTTCTCATGCACGAATTGCTCAGCAAAGAGTTTTAAGTTTACTAAAGTCATGTTTGCAAATATTTAAAACGTTCACACTCCAGAAAAGAATGCGGAATCACGTAGATTTCATCTTTTGTGCCACTTTCGAAGTGATACAAAACATGCGTCAAGCAAGTTTCTCATGCACGAATTGCTCAGCAAAGAGTTTTAAATTCACTAAAGTCATGTTAACAAATATTTAAAACGTTCAGATTCCAGAAATAAATCCGGGATCACGTCGATTTCGTCTTTTGTATCACTTTCGAAGTGATTCAAAACATGCGTCAAGCATGTTTCTCATGCACGAATTGCTCAGCAAAGAGTTTTAAGTTTACTAAAGTCATGTTTGCAAATATTTAAAACGTTCACACTCCAGAAAAGAATGCGGAATCACGTAGATTTCATCTTTTGTGTCACTTTCGAAGTGATACAAAACATGCGTCAAGCAAGTTTCTCATGCACGAATTGCTCAGCAAAGAGTTTTAAATTCACTAAAGTCATGTTAACAAATATTTAAAACGTTCAGATTCCAGAAATAAATCCGGGATCACGTCGATTTCGTCTTTTGTATCACTTTCGAAGTGATTCAAAACATGCGTCAAGCATGTTTCTCATGCACGAATTGCTCAGCAAAGAGTTTTAAGTTTACTAAAGTCATGTTTGCAAATATTTAAAAGGTTCACACTCCAGAAAAGAATGCGGAATCACGTAGATTTCATCTTTTGTGTGACTTTCGAAGTGATACAAAACATGCGTCAAGCAAGTTTCTCATGCACGAATTGCTCAGCAAAGAGTTTTAAATTCACTAAAGTCATGTTAACAAATATTTAAAACGTTCAGATTCCAGAAATAAATCCGGGATCACGTCGATTTCGTCTTTTGTATCACTTTCGAAGTCATGTTTGCAAATATTTAAAACGTCCAGACTCCAGAAATGAATGCGGGATCACGTCGATTTCGTCTTTTGTATTACTTTCGAAGTGATACAAAACATGCGTCAAGCATGTTTCTCATGCACGAATTGCTCAGCAAAGAGTTTTAAGTTTACTAAAGTCATGTTTGCAAATATTTAAAACGTTCACACTCCAGAAAAGAATGCGGAATCACGTAGATTTCATCTTTTGTGTCACTTTCGAAGTGATACAAAACATGCGTCAAGCAAGTTTCTCATGCACGAATTGCTCAGCAAAGAGTTTTAAATTCACTAAAGTCATGTTAACAAATATTTAAAACGTTCAGATTCCAGAAATAAATCCGGGATCACGTCGATTTCGTCTTTTGTATCACTTTCGAAGTGATTCAAAACATGCGTCAAGCATGTTTCTCATGCACGAATTGCTCAGCAAAGAGTTTTAAGTTTACTAAAGTCATGTTTGCAAATATTTAAAACGTTCACACTCCAGAAAAGAATGCGGAATCACGTAGATTTCATCTTTTGTGTCACTTTCGAAGTGATACAAAACATGCGTCAAGCAAGTTTCTCATGCACGAATTGCTCAGCAAAGAGTTTTAAATTCACTAAAGTCATGTTAACAAATATTTAAAACGTTCAGATTCCAGAAATAAATCAGGGATCACGTCGATTTCGTCTTTTGTATCACTTTCGAAGTGATTCAAAACATGCGTCAAGCATGTTTCTCATGCACGAATTGCTCAGCAAAGAGTTTTAAGTTTACTAAAGTCATGTTTGCAAATATTTAAAACGTTCACACTCCAGAAAAGAATGCGGAATCACGTAGATTTCATCTTTTGTGCCACTTTCGAAGTGATACAAAACATGCGTCAAGCAAGTTTCTCATGCACGAATTGCTCAGCAAAGAGTTTTAAATTCACTAAAGTCATGTTAACAAATATTTAAAACGTTCAGATTCCAGAAATAAATCCGGGATCACGTCGATTTCGTCTTTTGTATCACTTTCGAAGTCATGTTTGCAAATATTTAAAACGTCCAGACTCCAGAAATGAATGCGGGATCACGTCGATTTCGTCTTTTGTATTACTTTCGAAGTGATACAAAACATGCGTCAAGCATGTTTCTCATGCACGAATTGCTCAGCAAAGAGTTTTAAGTTTACTAAAGTCATGTTTGCAAATATTTAAAACGTTCACACTCCAGAAAAGAATGCGGAATCACGTAGATTTCATCTTTTGTGTCACTTTCGAAGTGATACAAAACATGCGTCAAGCAAGTTTCTCATGCACGAATTGCTCAGCAAAGAGTTTTAAATTCACTAAAGTCATGTTAACAAATATTTAAAACGTTCAGATTCCAGAAATAAATCCGGGATCACGTCGATTTCGTCTTTTGTATCACTTTCGAAGTCATGTTAACAAATATTTAAAACGTTCAGATTCCAGAAATAAATCCGGGATCACGTCGATTTCGTCTTTTGTATCACTTTCGAAGTGATTCAAAACATGCGTCAAGCATGTTTCTCATGCACGAATTGCTCAGCAAAGAGTTTTGAGTTTACTAAAGTCATGTTTGCAAATATTTAAAACGTTCACACTCCAGAAAAGAATGCGGAATCACGTAGATTTCATCTTTTGTGTCACTTTCGAAGTGATACAAAACATGCGTCAAGCAAGTTTCTCATGCACGAATTGCTCAGCAAAGAGTTTTAAATTCACTAAAGTCATGTTAACAAATATTTAAAACGTTCAGATTCCAGAAATAAATCCGGGATCACGTCGATTTCGTCTTTTGTATCACTTTCGAAGTGATTCAAAACATGCGTCAAGCATGTTTCTCATGCACGAATTGCTCAGCAAAGAGTTTTAAGTTTACTAAAGTCATGTTTGCAAATATTTAAAACGTTCACACTCCAGAAAAGAATGCGGAATCACGTAGATTTCATCTTTTGTGTCACTTTCGAAGTGATACAAAACATGCGTCAAGCATGTTTCTCATGCACGAATTGCTCAGCAAAGAGTTTTAAGTTTACTAAAGTCATGTTTGCAAATATTTAAAACGTTCACACTCCAGAAAAGAATGCGGAATCACGTAGATTTCATCTTTTGTGTCACTTTCGAAGTGATACAAAACATGCGTCAAGCAAGTTTCTCATGCACGAATTGCTCAGCAAAGAGTTTTAAATTCACTAAAGTCATGTTAACAAATATTTAAAACGTTCAGATTCCAGAAATAAATCCGGGATCACGTCGATTTCGTCTTTTGTATCACTTTCGAAGTGATTCAAAACATGCGTCAAGCATGTTTCTCATGCACGAATTGCTCAGCAAAGAGTTTTAAGTTTACTAAAGTCATGTTTGCAAATATTTAAAACGTTCACACTCCAGAAAAGAATGCGGAATCACGTAGATTTCATCTTTTGTGTGACTTTCGAAGTGATACAAAACATGCGTCAAGCAAGTTTCTCATGCACGAATTGTTCAGCAAAGAGTTTTAAATTCACTAAAGTCATGTTAACAAATATTTAAAACGTTCAGATTCCAGAAATAAATCCGGGATCACGTCGATTTCGTCTTTTGTATCACTTTCGAAGTCATGTTTGCAAATATTTAAAACGTCCAGACTCCAGAAATGAATGCGGGATCACGTCGATTTCGTCTTTTGTATTACTTTCGAAGTGATACAAAACATGCGTCAAGCATGTTTCTCATGCACGAATTGCTCAGCAAAGAGTTTTAAGTTTACTAAAGTCATGTTTGCAAATATTTAAAACGTTCACACTCCAGAAAAGAATGCGGAATCACGTAGATTTCATCTTTTGTGTCACTTTCGAAGTGATACAAAACATGCGTCAAGCAAGTTTCTCATGCACGAATTGCTCAGCAAAGAGTTTTAAGTTTACTAAAGTCATGTTTGCAAATATTTAAAACGTTCACACTCCAGAAAAGAATGCGGAATCACGTAGATTTCATATTTTGTGTCACTTTCGAAGTGATTCAAAACATGCGTCAAGCATGTTTCTCATGCACGAATTGCTCAGCAAAGAGTTTTAAATTCACTAAAGTCATGTTAACAAATATTTAAAACGTTCAGATTCCAGAAATAAATCCGGGATCACGTCGATTTCGTCTTTTGTATCACTTTCGAAGTCATGTTTGCAAATATTTAAAACGTCCAGACTCCAGAAATGAATGCGGGATCACGTCGATTTCGTCTTTTGTATTACTTTCGAAGTGATACAAAACATGCGTCAAGCATGTTTCTCATGCACGAATTGCTCAGCAAAGAGTTTTAAGTTTACTAAAGTCATGTTTGCAAATATTTAAAACGTTCACACTCCAGAAAAGAATGCGGAATCACGTAGATTTCATCTTTTGTGTCACTTTCGAAGTGATACAAAACATGCGTCAAGCAAGTTTCTCATGCACGAATTGCTCAGCAAAGAGTTTTAAGTTTACTAAAGTCATGTTTGCAAATATTTAAAACGTTCACACTCCAGAAAAGAATGCGGAATCACGTAGATTTCATATTTTGTGTCACTTTCGAAGTGATTCAAAACATGCGTCAAGCATGTTTCTCATGCACGAATTGCTCAGCAAAGAGTTTTTAGTTTACTAAAGTCATGTTTGCAAATATTTAAAACGTTCACACTCCAGAAAAGAATGCGGAATCACGTAGATTTCATCTTTTGTGTCACTTTCGAAGTGATACAAAACATGCGTCAAGCAAGTTTCTCATGCACGAATTGTTCAGCAAAGAGTTTTAAATTCACTAAAGTCATGTTAACAAATATTTAAAACGTTCAGATTCCAGAAATAAATCCGGGATCACGTCGATTTCGTCTTTTGTATCACTTTCGAAGTCATGTTTGCAAATATTTAAAACGTCCAGACTCCAGAAATGAATGCGGGATCACGTCGATTTCGTCTTTTGTATTACTTTCGAAGTGATACAAAACATGCGTCAAGCATGTTTCTCATGCACGAATTGCTCAGCAAAGAGTTTTAAGTTTACTAAAGTCATGTTTGCAAATATTTAAAACGTTCACACTCCAGAAAAGAATGCGGAATCACGTAGATTTCATCTTTTGTGTCACTTTCGAAGTGATACAAAACATGCGTCAAGCAAGTTTCTCATGCACGAATTGCTCAGCAAAGAGTTTTAAGTTTACTAAAGTCATGTTTGCAAATATTTAAAACGTTCACACTCCAGAAAAGAATGCGGAATCACGTAGATTTCATATTTTGTGTCACTTTCGAAGTGATTCAAAACATGCGTCAAGCATGTTTCTCATGCACGAATTGCTCAGCAAAGAGTTTTAAATTCACTAAAGTCATGTTAACAAATATTTAAAACGTTCAGATTCCAGAAATAAATCCGGGATCACGTCGATTTCGTCTTTTGTATCACTTTCGAAGTCATGTTTGCAAATATTTAAAACGTCCAGACTCCAGAAATGAATGCGGGATCACGTCGATTTCGTCTTTTGTATTACTTTCGAAGTGATACAAAACATGCGTCAAGCATGTTTCTCATGCACGAATTGCTCAGCAAAGAGTTTTAAGTTTACTAAAGTCATGTTTGCAAATATTTAAAACGTTCACACTCCAGAAAAGAATGCGGAATCACGTAGATTTCATCTTTTGTGTCACTTTCGAAGTGATACAAAACATGCGTCAAGCAAGTTTCTCATGCACGAATTGCTCAGCAAAGAGTTTTAAGTTTACTAAAGTCATGTTTGCAAATATTTAAAACGTTCACACTCCAGAAAAGAATGCGGAATCACGTAGATTTCATATTTTGTGTCACTTTCGAAGTGATTCAAAACATGCGTCAAGCATGTTTCTCATGCACGAATTGCTCAGCAAAGAGTTTTTAGTTTACTAAAGTCATGTTTGCAAATATTTAAAACGTTCACACTCCAGAAAAGAATGCGGAATCACGTAGATTTCATCTTTTGTGTCACTTTCGAAGTGATACAAAACATGCGTCAAGCAAGTTTCTCATGCACGAATTGCTCAGCAAAGAGTTTTAAATTCACTAAAGTCATGTTAACAAATATTTAAAACGTTCAGATTCCAGAAATAAATCCGGGATCACGTCGATTTCGTCTTTTGTATCACTTTCGAAGTCATGTTTGCAAATATTTAAAACGTCCAGACTCCAGAAATGAATGCGGGATCACGTCGATTTCGTCTTTTGTATTACTTTCGAAGTGATACAAAACATGCGTCAAGCATGTTTCTCATGCACGAATTGCTCAGCAAAGAGTTTTAAGTTTACTAAAGTCATGTTTGCAAATATTTAAAACGTTCACACTCCAGAAAAGAATGCGGAATCACGTAGATTTCATCTTTTGTGTCACTTTCGAAGTGATACAAAACATGCGTCAAGCAAGTTTCTCATGCACGAATTGCTCAGCAAAGAGTTTTAAGTTTACTAAAGTCATGTTTGCAAATATTTAAAACGTTCACACTCCAGAAAAGAATGCGGAATCACGTAGATTTCATATTTTGTGTCACTTTCGAAGTGATTCAAAACATGCGTCAAGCAAGTTTCTCATGCACGAATTGCTCAGCAAAGAGTTTTAAATTCACTAAAGTCATGTTAACAAATATTTAAAACGTTCAGATTCCAGAAATAAATCAGGGATCACGTCGATTTCGTCTTTTGTATCACTTTCGAAGTGATTCAAAACATGCGTCAAGCATGTTTCTCATGCACGAATTGCTCAGCAAAGAGTTTTAAGTTTACTAAAGTCATGTTTGCAAATATTTAAAACGTTCACACTCCAGAAAAGAATGCGGAATCACGTAGATTTCATCTTTTGTGTCACTTTCGAAGTGATACAAAACATGCGTCAAGCAAGTTTCTCATGCACGAATTGCTCAGCAAAGAGTTTTAAATTCACTAAAGTCATGTTAACAAATATTTAAAACGTTCAGATTCCAGAAATAAATCAGGGATCACGTCGATTTCGTCTTTTGTATCACTTTCGAAGTGATTCAAAACATGCGTCAAGCATGTTTCTCATGCACGAATTGCTCAGCAAAGAGTTTTAAGTTTACTAAAGTCATGTTTGCAAATATTTAAAACGTTCACACTCCAGAAAAGAATGCGGAATCACGTAGATTTCATCTTTTGTGCCACTTTCGAAGTGATACAAAACATGCGTCAAGCAAGTTTCTCATGCACGAATTGCTCAGCAAAGAGTTTTAAATTCACTAAAGTCATGTTAACAAATATTTAAAACGTTCAGATTCCAGAAATAAATCCGGGATCACGTCGATTTCGTCTTTTGTATCACTTTCGAAGTGATTCAAAACATGCGTCAAGCATGTTTCTCATGCACGAATTGCTCAGCAAAGAGTTTTAAGTTTACTAAAGTCATGTTTGCAAATATTTAAAACGTTCACACTCCAGAAAAGAATGCGGAATCACGTAGATTTCATCTTTTGTGTGACTTTCGAAGTGATACAAAACATGCGTCAAGCAAGTTTCTCATGCACGAATTGCTCAGCAAAGAGTTTTAAATTCACTAAAGTCATGTTAACAAATATTTAAAACGTTCAGATTCCAGAAATAAATCCGGGATCACGTCGATTTCGTCTTTTGTATCACTTTCGAAGTCATGTTTGCAAATATTTAAAACGTCCAGACTCCAGAAATGAATGCGGGATCACGTCGATTTCGTCTTTTGTATTACTTTCGAAGTGATACAAAACATGCGTCAAGCATGTTTCTCATGCACGAATTGCTCAGCAAAGAGTTTTAAGTTTACTAAAGTCATGTTTGCAAATATTTAAAACGTTCACACTCCAGAAAAGAATGCGGAATCACGTAGATTTCATCTTTTGTGTCACTTTCGAAGTGATACAAAACATGCGTCAAGCATGTTTCTCATGCACGAATTGCTCAGCAAAGAGTTTTAAGTTTACTAAAGTCATGTTTGCAAATATTTAAAACGTTCACACTCCAGAAAAGAATGCGGAATCACGTAGATTTCATCTTTTGTGTCACTTTCGAAGTGATACAAAACATGCGTCAAGCAAGTTTCTCATGCACGAATTGCTCAGCAAAGAGTTTTAAATTCACTAAAGTCATGTTAACAAATATTTAAAACGTTCAGATTCCAGAAATAAATCCGGGATCACGTCGATTTCGTCTTTTGTATCACTTTCGAAGTGATTCAAAACATGCGTCAAGCATGTTTCTCATGCACGAATTGCTCAGCAAAGAGTTTTAAGTTTACTAAAGTCATGTTTGCAAATATTTAAAACGTTCACACTCCAGAAAAGAATGCGGAATCACGTAGATTTCATCTTTTGTGTGACTTTCGAAGTGATACAAAACATGCGTCAAGCAAGTTTCTCATGCACGAATTGTTCAGCAAAGAGTTTTAAATTCACTAAAGTCATGTTAACAAATATTTAAAACGTTCAGATTCCAGAAATAAATCCGGGATCACGTCGATTTCGTCTTTTGTATCACTTTCGAAGTCATGTTTGCAAATATTTAAAACGTCCAGACTCCAGAAATGAATGCGGGATCACGTCGATTTCGTCTTTTGTATTACTTTCGAAGTGATACAAAACATGCGTCAAGCATGTTTCTCATGCACGAATTGCTCAGCAAAGAGTTTTAAGTTTACTAAAGTCATGTTTGCAAATATTTAAAACGTTCACACTCCAGAAAAGAATGCGGAATCACGTAGATTTCATCTTTTGTGTCACTTTCGAAGTGATACAAAACATGCGTCAAGCAAGTTTCTCATGCACGAATTGCTCAGCAAAGAGTTTTAAGTTTACTAAAGTCATGTTTGCAAATATTTAAAACGTTCACACTCCAGAAAAGAATGCGGAATCACGTAGATTTCATATTTTGTGTCACTTTCGAAGTGATTCAAAACATGCGTCAAGCATGTTTCTCATGCACGAATTGCTCAGCAAAGAGTTTTAAATTCACTAAAGTCATGTTAACAAATATTTAAAACGTTCAGATTCCAGAAATAAATCCGGGATCACGTCGATTTCGTCTTTTGTATCACTTTCGAAGTCATGTTTGCAAATATTTAAAACGTCCAGACTCCAGAAATGAATGCGGGATCACGTCGATTTCGTCTTTTGTATTACTTTCGAAGTGATACAAAACATGCGTCAAGCATGTTTCTCATGCACGAATTGCTCAGCAAAGAGTTTTAAGTTTACTAAAGTCATGTTTGCAAATATTTAAAACGTTCACACTCCAGAAAAGAATGCGGAATCACGTAGATTTCATCTTTTGTGTCACTTTCGAAGTGATACAAAACATGCGTCAAGCAAGTTTCTCATGCACGAATTGCTCAGCAAAGAGTTTTAAGTTTACTAAAGTCATGTTTGCAAATATTTAAAACGTTCACACTCCAGAAAAGAATGCGGAATCACGTAGATTTCATATTTTGTGTCACTTTCGAAGTGATTCAAAACATGCGTCAAGCATGTTTCTCATGCACGAATTGCTCAGCAAAGAGTTTTAAGTTTACTAAAGTCATGTTTGCAAATATTTAAAACGTTCACACTCCAGAAAAGAATGCGGAATCACGTAGATTTCATCTTTTGTGTCACTTTCGAAGTGATACAAAACATGCGTCAAGCAAGTTTCTCATGCACGAATTGCTCAGCAAAGAGTTTTAAATTCACTAAAGTCATGTTAACAAATATTTAAAACGTTCAGATTCCAGAAATAAATCCGGGATCACGTCGATTTCGTCTTTTGTATCACTTTCGAAGTCATGTTTGCAAATATTTAAAACGTCCAGACTCCAGAAATGAATGCGGGATCACGTCGATTTCGTCTTTTGTATTACTTTCGAAGTGATACAAAACATGCGTCAAGCATGTTTCTCATGCACGAATTGCTCAGCAAAGAGTTTTAAGTTTACTAAAGTCATGTTTGCAAATATTTAAAACGTTCACACTCCAGAAAAGAATGCGGAATCACGTAGATTTCATCTTTTGTGTCACTTTCGAAGTGATACAAAACATGCGTCAAGCAAGTTTCTCATGCACGAATTGCTCAGCAAAGAGTTTTAAGTTTACTAAAGTCATGTTTGCAAATATTTAAAACGTTCACACTCCAGAAAAGAATGCGGAATCACGTAGATTTCATATTTTGTGTCACTTTCGAAGTGATTCAAAACATGCGTCAAGCATGTTTCTCATGCACGAATTGCTCAGCAAAGAGTTTTAAATTCACTAAAGTCATGTTAACAAATATTTAAAACGTTCAGATTCCAGAAATAAATCCGGGATCACGTCGATTTCGTCTTTTGTATCACTTTCGAAGTCATGTTTGCAAATATTTAAAACGTCCAGACTCCAGAAATGAATGCGGGATCACGTCGATTTCGTCTTTTGTATTACTTTCGAAGTGATACAAAACATGCGTCAAGCATGTTTCTCATGCACGAATTGCTCAGCAAAGAGTTTTAAGTTTACTAAAGTCATGTTTGCAAATATTTAAAACGTTCACACTCCAGAAAAGAATGCGGAATCACGTAGATTTCATCTTTTGTGTCACTTTCGAAGTGATACAAAACATGCGTCAAGCAAGTTTCTCATGCACGAATTGCTCAGCAAAGAGTTTTAAGTTTACTAAAGTCATGTTTGCAAATATTTAAAACGTTCACACTCCAGAAAAGAATGCGGAATCACGTAGATTTCATATTTTGTGTCACTTTCGAAGTGATTCAAAACATGCGTCAAGCATGTTTCTCATGCACGAATTGCTCAGCAAAGAGTTTTAAGTTTACTAAAGTCATGTTTGCAAATATTTAAAACGTTCACACTCCAGAAAAGAATGCGGAATCACGTAGATTTCATCTTTTGTGTCACTTTCGAAGTGATACAAAACATGCGTCAAGCAAGTTTCTCATGCACGAATTGCTCAGCAAAGAGTTTTAAATTCACTAAAGCCATGTTAACAAATATTTAAAACGTTCAGATTCCAGAAATAAATCCGGGATCACGTCGATTTCGTCTTTTGTATCACTTTCGAAGTGATTCAAAACATGCGTCAAGCATGTTTCTCATGCACGAATTGCTCAGCAAAGAGTTTTAAGTTTACTAAAGTCATGTTTGCAAATATTTAAAACGTTCACACTCCAGAAAAGAATGCGGAATCACGTAGATTTCATCTTTTGTGTGACTTTCGAAGTGATACAAAACATGCGTCAAGCAAGTTTCTCATGCACGAATTGTTCAGCAAAGAGTTTTAAATTCACTAAAGTCATGTTAACAAATATTTAAAACGTTCAGATTCCAGAAATAAATCCGGGATCACGTTGATTTCGTCTTTTGTATCACTTTCGAAGTCATGTTTGCAAATATTTAAAACGTCCAGACTCCAGAAATGAATGCGGGATCACGTCGATTTCGTCTTTTGTATTACTTTCGAAGTGATACAAAACATGCGTCAAGCATGTTTCTCATGCACGAATTGCTCAGCAAAGAGTTTTAAGTTTACTAAAGTCATGTTTGCAAATATTTAAAACGTTCACACTCCAGAAAAGAATGCGGAATCACGTAGATTTCATCTTTTGTGTCACTTTCGAAGTGATACAAAACATGCGTCAAGCAAGTTTCTCATGCACGAATTGCTCAGCAAAGAGTTTTAAGTTTACTAAAGTCATGTTTGCAAATATTTAAAACGTTCACACTCCAGAAAAGAATGCGGAATCACGTAGATTTCATATTTTGTGTCACTTTCGAAGTGATTCAAAACATGCGTCAAGCATGTTTCTCATGCACGAATTGCTCAGCAAAGAGTTTTAAGTTTACTAAAGTCATGTTTGCAAATATTTAAAACGTTCACACTCCAGAAAAGAATGCGGAATCACGTAGATTTCATCTTTTGTGTCACTTTCGAAGTGATGCAAAACATGCGTCAAGCAAGTTTCTCATGCACGAATTGCTCAGCAAAGAGTTTTAAATTCACTAAAGTCATGTTAACAAATATTTAAAACGTTCAGATTCCAGAAATAAATCCGGGATCACGTCGATTTCGTCTTTTGTATCACTTTCGAAGTCATGTTTGCAAATATTTAAAACGTCCAGACTCCAGAGATGAATGCGGGATCACGTCGATTTCGTCTTTTGTATTACTTTCGAAGTGATACAAAACATGCGTCAAGCATGTTTCTCATGCACGAATTGCTCAGCAAAGAGTTTTAAGTTTACTAAAGTCATGTTTGCAAATATTTAAAACGTTCACACTCCAGAAAAGAATGCGGAATCACGTAGATTTCATCTTTTGTGTCACTTTCGAAGTGATACAAAACATGCGTCAAGCAAGTTTCTCATGCACGAATTGCTCAGCAAAGAGTTTTAAATTCACTAAAGTCATGTTAACAAATATTTAAAACGTTCAGATTCCAGAAATAAATCCGGGATCACGTCGATTTCGTCTTTTGTATCACTTTCGAAGTGATTCAAAACATGCGTCAAGCATGTTTCTCATGCACGAATTGCTCAGCAAAGAGTTTTAAGTTTACTAAAGTCATGTTTGCAAATATTTAAAAGGTTCACACTCCAGAAAAGAATGCGGAATCACGTAGATTTCATCTTTTGTGTGACTTTCGAAGTGATACAAAACATGCGTCAAGCAAGTTTCTCATGCACGAATTGCTCAGCAAAGAGTTTTAAATTCACTAAAGTCATGTTAACAAATATTTAAAACGTTCAGATTCCAGAAATAAATCCGGGATCACGTCGATTTCGTCTTTTGTATCACTTTCGAAGTCATGTTTGCAAATATTTAAAACGTCCAGACTCCAGAAATGAATGCGGGATCACGTCGATTTCGTCTTTTGTATTACTTTCGAAGTGATACAAAACATGCGTCAAGCATGTTTCTCATGCACGAATTGCTCAGCAAAGAGTTTTAAGTTTACTAAAGTCATGTTTGCAAATATTTAAAACGTTCACACTCCAGAAAAGAATGCGGAATCACGTAGATTTCATCTTTTGTGTCACTTTCGAAGTGATACAAAACATGCGTCAAGCAAGTTTCTCATGCACGAATTGCTCAGCAAAGAGTTTTAAGTTTACTAAAGTCATGTTTGCAAATATTTAAAACGTTCACACTCCAGAAAAGAATGCGGAATCACGTAGATTTCATATTTTGTGTCACTTTCGAAGTGATTCAAAACATGCGTCAAGCATGTTTCTCATGCACGAATTGCTCAGCAAAGAGTTTTAAATTCACTAAAGTCATGTTAACAAATATTTAAAACGTTCAGATTCCAGAAATAAATCCGGGATCACGTCGATTTCGTCTTTTGTGTGACTTTCGAAGTGATACAAAACATGCGTCAAGCAAGTTTCTCATGCACGAATTGTTCAGCAAAGAGTTTTAAATTCACTAAAGTCATGTTAACAAATATTTAAAACGTTCAGATTCCAGAAATAAATCCGGGATCACGTTGATTTCGTCTTTTGTATCACTTTCGAAGTCATGTTTGCAAATATTTAAAACGTCCAGACTCCAGAAATGAATGCGGGATCACGTCGATTTCGTCTTTTGTATTACTTTCGAAGTGATACAAAACATGCGTCAAGCATGTTTCTCATGCACGAATTGCTCAGCAAAGAGTTTTAAGTTTACTAAAGTCATGTTTGCAAATATTTAAAACGTTCACACTCCAGAAAAGAATGCGGAATCACGTAGATTTCATCTTTTGTGTCACTTTCGAAGTGATACAAAACATGCGTCAAGCAAGTTTCTCATGCACGAATTGCTCAGCAAAGAGTTTTAAGTTTACTAAAGTCATGTTTGCAAATATTTAAAACGTTCACACTCCAGAAAAGAATGCGGAATCACGTAGATTTCATATTTTGTGTCACTTTCGAAGTGATTCAAAACATGCGTCAAGCATGTTTCTCATGCACGAATTGCTCAGCAAAGAGTTTTAAGTTTACTAAAGTCATGTTTGCAAATATTTAAAACGTTCACACTCCAGAAAAGAATGCGGAATCACGTAGATTTCATCTTTTGTGTCACTTTCGAAGTGATGCAAAACATGCGTCAAGCAAGTTTCTCATGCACGAATTGCTCAGCAAAGAGTTTTAAATTCACTAAAGTCATGTTAACAAATATTTAAAACGTTCAGATTCCAGAAATAAATCCGGGATCACGTCGATTTCGTCTTTTGTATCACTTTCGAAGTCATGTTTGCAAATATTTAAAACGTCCAGACTCCAGAGATGAATGCGGGATCACGTCGATTTCGTCTTTTGTATTACTTTCGAAGTGATACAAAACATGCGTCAAGCATGTTTCTCATGCACGAATTGCTCAGCAAAGAGTTTTAAATTCACTAAAGTCATGTTAACAAATATTTAAAACGTTCAGATTCCAGAAATAAATCCGGGATCACGTCGATTTCGTCTTTTGTATCACTTTCGAAGTGATTCAAAACATGCGTCAAGCATGTTTCTCATGCACGAATTGCTCAGCAAAGAGTTTTAAGTTTACTAAAGTCATGTTTGCAAATATTTAAAACGTTCACACTCCAGAAAAGAATGCGGAATCACGTAGATTTCATCTTTTGTGTCACTTTCGAAGTGATACAAAACATGCGTCAAGCAAGTTTCTCATGCACGAATTGCTCAGCAAAGAGTTTTAAATTCACTAAAGTCATGTTAACAAATATTTAAAACGTTCAGATTCCAGAAATAAATCCGGGATCACGTCGATTTCGTCTTTTGTATCACTTTCGAAGTGATTCAAAACATGCGTCAAGCATGTTTCTCATGCACGAATTGCTCAGCAAAGAGTTTTAAGTTTACTAAAGTCATGTTTGCAAATATTTAAAAGGTTCACACTCCAGAAAAGAATGCGGAATCACGTAGATTTCATCTTTTGTGTGACTTTCGAAGTGATACAAAACATGCGTCAAGCAAGTTTCTCATGCACGAATTGCTCAGCAAAGAGTTTTAAATTCACTAAAGTCATGTTAACAAATATTTAAAACGTTCAGATTCCAGAAATAAATCCGGGATCACGTCGATTTCGTCTTTTGTATCACTTTCGAAGTCATGTTTGCAAATATTTAAAACGTCCAGACTCCAGAAATGAATGCGGGATCACGTCGATTTCGTCTTTTGTATTACTTTCGAAGTGATACAAAACATGCGTCAAGCATGTTTCTCATGCACGAATTGCTCAGCAAAGAGTTTTAAGTTTACTAAAGTCATGTTTGCAAATATTTAAAACGTTCACACTCCAGAAAAGAATGCGGAATCACGTAGATTTCATCTTTTGTGTCACTTTCGAAGTGATACAAAACATGCGTCAAGCAAGTTTCTCATGCACGAATTGCTCAGCAAAGAGTTTTAAGTTTACTAAAGTCATGTTTGCAAATATTTAAAACGTTCACACTCCAGAAAAGAATGCGGAATCACGTAGATTTCATATTTTGTGTCACTTTCGAAGTGATTCAAAACATGCGTCAAGCATGTTTCTCATGCACGAATTGCTCAGCAAAGAGTTTTAAATTCACTAAAGTCATGTTAACAAATATTTAAAACGTTCAGATTCCAGAAATAAATCAGGGATCACGTCGATTTCGTCTTTTGTATCACTTTCGAAGTGATTCAAAACATGCGTCAAGCATGTTTCTCATGCACGAATTGCTCAGCAAAGAGTTTTAAGTTTACTAAAGTCATGTTTGCAAATATTTAAAACGTTCACACTCCAGAAAAGAATGCGGAATCACGTAGATTTCATCTTTTGTGTCACTTTCGAAGTGATACAAAACATGCGTCAAGCAAGTTTCTCATGCACGAATTGCTCAGCAAAGAGTTTTAAATTCACTAAAGTCATGTTAACAAATATTTAAAACGTTCAGATTCCAGAAATAAATCAGGGATCACGTCGATTTCGTCTTTTGTATCACTTTCGAAGTGATTCAAAACATGCGTCAAGCATGTTTCTCATGCACGAATTGCTCAGCAAAGAGTTTTAAGTTTACTAAAGTCATGTTTGCAAATATTTAAAACGTTCACACTCCAGAAAAGAATGCGGAATCACGTAGATTTCATCTTTTGTGCCACTTTCGAAGTGATACAAAACATGCGTCAAGCAAGTTTCTCATGCACGAATTGCTCAGCAAAGAGTTTTAAATTCACTAAAGTCATGTTAACAAATATTTAAAACGTTCAGATTCCAGAAATAAATCCGGGATCACGTCGATTTCGTCTTTTGTATCACTTTCGAAGTGATTCAAAACATGCGTCAAGCATGTTTCTCATGCACGAATTGCTCAGCAAAGAGTTTTAAGTTTACTAAAGTCATGTTTGCAAATATTTAAAACGTTCACACTCCAGAAAAGAATGCGGAATCACGTAGATTTCATCTTTTGTGTGACTTTCGAAGTGATACAAAACATGCGTCAAGCAAGTTTCTCATGCACGAATTGCTCAGCAAAGAGTTTTAAATTCACTAAAGTCATGTTAACAAATATTTAAAACGTTCAGATTCCAGAAATAAATCCGGGATCACGTCGATTTCGTCTTTTGTATCACTTTCGAAGTCATGTTTGCAAATATTTAAAACGTCCAGACTCCAGAAATGAATGCGGGATCACGTCGATTTCGTCTTTTGTATTACTTTCGAAGTGATACAAAACATGCGTCAAGCATGTTTCTCATGCACGAATTGCTCAGCAAAGAGTTTTAAGTTTACTAAAGTCATGTTTGCAAATATTTAAAACGTTCACACTCCAGAAAAGAATGCGGAATCACGTAGATTTCATCTTTTGTGTCACTTTCGAAGTGATACAAAACATGCGTCAAGCAAGTTTCTCATGCACGAATTGCTCAGCAAAGAGTTTTAAATTCACTAAAGTCATGTTAACAAATATTTAAAACGTTCAGATTCCAGAAATAAATCCGGGATCACGTCGATTTCGTCTTTTGTATCACTTTCGAAGTGATTCAAAACATGCGTCAAGCATGTTTCTCATGCACGAATTGCTCAGCAAAGAGTTTTAAGTTTACTAAAGTCATGTTTGCAAATATTTAAAACGTTCACACTCCAGAAAAGAATGCGGAATCACGTAGATTTCATCTTTTGTGTCACTTTCGAAGTGATACAAAACATGCGTCAAGCATGTTTCTCATGCACGAATTGCTCAGCAAAGAGTTTTAAGTTTACTAAAGTCATGTTTGCAAATATTTAAAACGTTCACACTCCAGAAAAGAATGCGGAATCACGTAGATTTCATCTTTTGTGTCACTTTCGAAGTGATACAAAACATGCGTCAAGCAAGTTTCTCATGCACGAATTGCTCAGCAAAGAGTTTTAAATTCACTAAAGTCATGTTAACAAATATTTAAAACGTTCAGATTCCAGAAATAAATCCGGGATCACGTCGATTTCGTCTTTTGTATCACTTTCGAAGTGATTCAAAACATGCGTCAAGCATGTTTCTCATGCACGAATTGCTCAGCAAAGAGTTTTAAGTTTACTAAAGTCATGTTTGCAAATATTTAAAACGTTCACACTCCAGAAAAGAATGCGGAATCACGTAGATTTCATCTTTTGTGTGACTTTCGAAGTGATACAAAACATGCGTCAAGCAAGTTTCTCATGCACGAATTGTTCAGCAAAGAGTTTTAAATTCACTAAAGTCATGTTAACAAATATTTAAAACGTTCAGATTCCAGAAATAAATCCGGGATCACGTCGATTTCGTCTTTTGTATCACTTTCGAAGTCATGTTTGCAAATATTTAAAACGTCCAGACTCCAGAAATGAATGCGGGATCACGTCGATTTCGTCTTTTGTATTACTTTCGAAGTGATACAAAACATGCGTCAAGCATGTTTCTCATGCACGAATTGCTCAGCAAAGAGTTTTAAGTTTACTAAAGTCATGTTTGCAAATATTTAAAACGTTCACACTCCAGAAAAGAATGCGGAATCACGTAGATTTCATCTTTTGTGTCACTTTCGAAGTGATACAAAACATGCGTCAAGCAAGTTTCTCATGCACGAATTGCTCAGCAAAGAGTTTTAAGTTTACTAAAGTCATGTTTGCAAATATTTAAAACGTTCACACTCCAGAAAAGAATGCGGAATCACGTAGATTTCATATTTTGTGTCACTTTCGAAGTGATTCAAAACATGCGTCAAGCATGTTTCTCATGCACGAATTGCTCAGCAAAGAGTTTTAAATTCACTAAAGTCATGTTAACAAATATTTAAAACGTTCAGATTCCAGAAATAAATCCGGGATCACGTCGATTTCGTCTTTTGTATCACTTTCGAAGTCATGTTTGCAAATATTTAAAACGTCCAGACTCCAGAAATGAATGCGGGATCACGTCGATTTCGTCTTTTGTATTACTTTCGAAGTGATACAAAACATGCGTCAAGCATGTTTCTCATGCACGAATTGCTCAGCAAAGAGTTTTAAGTTTACTAAAGTCATGTTTGCAAATATTTAAAACGTTCACACTCCAGAAAAGAATGCGGAATCACGTAGATTTCATCTTTTGTGTCACTTTCGAAGTGATACAAAACATGCGTCAAGCAAGTTTCTCATGCACGAATTGCTCAGCAAAGAGTTTTAAGTTTACTAAAGTCATGTTTGCAAATATTTAAAACGTTCACACTCCAGAAAAGAATGCGGAATCACGTAGATTTCATATTTTGTGTCACTTTCGAAGTGATTCAAAACATGCGTCAAGCATGTTTCTCATGCACGAATTGCTCAGCAAAGAGTTTTAAGTTTACTAAAGTCATGTTTGCAAATATTTAAAACGTTCACACTCCAGAAAAGAATGCGGAATCACGTAGATTTCATCTTTTGTGTCACTTTCGAAGTGATACAAAACATGCGTCAAGCAAGTTTCTCATGCACGAATTGCTCAGCAAAGAGTTTTAAATTCACTAAAGTCATGTTAACAAATATTTAAAACGTTCAGATTCCAGAAATAAATCCGGGATCACGTCGATTTCGTCTTTTGTATCACTTTCGAAGTCATGTTTGCAAATATTTAAAACGTCCAGACTCCAGAAATGAATGCGGGATCACGTCGATTTCGTCTTTTGTATTACTTTCGAAGTGATACAAAACATGCGTCAAGCATGTTTCTCATGCACGAATTGCTCAGCAAAGAGTTTTAAGTTTACTAAAGTCATGTTTGCAAATATTTAAAACGTTCACACTCCAGAAAAGAATGCGGAATCACGTAGATTTCATCTTTTGTGTCACTTTCGAAGTGATACAAAACATGCGTCAAGCAAGTTTCTCATGCACGAATTGCTCAGCAAAGAGTTTTAAGTTTACTAAAGTCATGTTTGCAAATATTTAAAACGTTCACACTCCAGAAAAGAATGCGGAATCACGTAGATTTCATATTTTGTGTCACTTTCGAAGTGATTCAAAACATGCGTCAAGCATGTTTCTCATGCACGAATTGCTCAGCAAAGAGTTTTAAATTCACTAAAGTCATGTTAACAAATATTTAAAACGTTCAGATTCCAGAAATAAATCCGGGATCACGTCGATTTCGTCTTTTGTATCACTTTCGAAGTCATGTTTGCAAATATTTAAAACGTCCAGACTCCAGAAATGAATGCGGGATCACGTCGATTTCGTCTTTTGTATTACTTTCGAAGTGATACAAAACATGCGTCAAGCATGTTTCTCATGCACGAATTGCTCAGCAAAGAGTTTTAAGTTTACTAAAGTCATGTTTGCAAATATTTAAAACGTTCACACTCCAGAAAAGAATGCGGAATCACGTAGATTTCATCTTTTGTGTCACTTTCGAAGTGATACAAAACATGCGTCAAGCAAGTTTCTCATGCACGAATTGCTCAGCAAAGAGTTTTAAGTTTACTAAAGTCATGTTTGCAAATATTTAAAACGTTCACACTCCAGAAAAGAATGCGGAATCACGTAGATTTCATATTTTGTGTCACTTTCGAAGTGATTCAAAACATGCGTCAAGCATGTTTCTCATGCACGAATTGCTCAGCAAAGAGTTTTAAGTTTACTAAAGTCATGTTTGCAAATATTTAAAACGTTCACACTCCAGAAAAGAATGCGGAATCACGTAGATTTCATCTTTTGTGTCACTTTCGAAGTGATACAAAACATGCGTCAAGCAAGTTTCTCATGCACGAATTGCTCAGCAAAGAGTTTTAAATTCACTAAAGTCATGTTAACAAATATTTAAAACGTTCAGATTCCAGAAATAAATCCGGGATCACGTCGATTTCGTCTTTTGTATCACTTTCGAAGTGATTCAAAACATGCGTCAAGCATGTTTCTCATGCACGAATTGCTCAGCAAAGAGTTTTAAGTTTACTAAAGTCATGTTTGCAAATATTTAAAACGTTCACACTCCAGAAAAGAATGCGGAATCACGTAGATTTCATCTTTTGTGTGACTTTCGAAGTGATACAAAACATGCGTCAAGCAAGTTTCTCATGCACGAATTGTTCAGCAAAGAGTTTTAAATTCACTAAAGTCATGTTAACAAATATTTAAAACGTTCAGATTCCAGAAATAAATCCGGGATCACGTTGATTTCGTCTTTTGTATCACTTTCGAAGTCATGTTTGCAAATATTTAAAACGTCCAGACTCCAGAAATGAATGCGGGATCACGTCGATTTCGTCTTTTGTATTACTTTCGAAGTGATACAAAACATGCGTCAAGCATGTTTCTCATGCACGAATTGCTCAGCAAAGAGTTTTAAGTTTACTAAAGTCATGTTTGCAAATATTTAAAACGTTCACACTCCAGAAAAGAATGCGGAATCACGTAGATTTCATCTTTTGTGTCACTTTCGAAGTGATACAAAACATGCGTCAAGCAAGTTTCTCATGCACGAATTGCTCAGCAAAGAGTTTTAAGTTTACTAAAGTCATGTTTGCAAATATTTAAAACGTTCACACTCCAGAAAAGAATGCGGAATCACGTAGATTTCATATTTTGTGTCACTTTCGAAGTGATTCAAAACATGCGTCAAGCATGTTTCTCATGCACGAATTGCTCAGCAAAGAGTTTTAAGTTTACTAAAGTCATGTTTGCAAATATTTAAAACGTTCACACTCCAGAAAAGAATGCGGAATCACGTAGATTTCATCTTTTGTGTCACTTTCGAAGTGATGCAAAACATGCGTCAAGCAAGTTTCTCATGCACGAATTGCTCAGCAAAGAGTTTTAAATTCACTAAAGTCATGTTAACAAATATTTAAAACGTTCAGATTCCAGAAATAAATCCGGGATCACGTCGATTTCGTCTTTTGTATCACTTTCGAAGTCATGTTTGCAAATATTTAAAACGTCCAGACTCCAGAGATGAATGCGGGATCACGTCGATTTCGTCTTTTGTATTACTTTCGAAGTGATACAAAACATGCGTCAAGCATGTTTCTCATGCACGAATTGCTCAGCAAAGAGTTTTAAATTCACTAAAGTCATGTTAACAAATATTTAAAACGTTCAGATTCCAGAAATAAATCCGGGATCACGTCGATTTCGTCTTTTGTATCACTTTCGAAGTGATTCAAAACATGCGTCAAGCATGTTTCTCATGCACGAATTGCTCAGCAAAGAGTTTTAAGTTTACTAAAGTCATGTTTGCAAATATTTAAAACGTTCACACTCCAGAAAAGAATGCGGAATCACGTAGATTTCATCTTTTGTGTCACTTTCGAAGTGATACAAAACATGCGTCAAGCAAGTTTCTCATGCACGAATTGCTCAGCAAAGAGTTTTAAATTCACTAAAGTCATGTTAACAAATATTTAAAACGTTCAGATTCCAGAAATAAATCCGGGATCACGTCGATTTCGTCTTTTGTATCACTTTCGAAGTGATTCAAAACATGCGTCAAGCATGTTTCTCATGCACGAATTGCTCAGCAAAGAGTTTTAAGTTTACTAAAGTCATGTTTGCAAATATTTAAAAGGTTCACACTCCAGAAAAGAATGCGGAATCACGTAGATTTCATCTTTTGTGTGACTTTCGAAGTGATACAAAACATGCGTCAAGCAAGTTTCTCATGCACGAATTGCTCAGCAAAGAGTTTTAAATTCACTAAAGTCATGTTAACAAATATTTAAAACGTTCAGATTCCAGAAATAAATCCGGGATCACGTCGATTTCGTCTTTTGTATCACTTTCGAAGTCATGTTTGCAAATATTTAAAACGTCCAGACTCCAGAAATGAATGCGGGATCACGTCGATTTCGTCTTTTGTATTACTTTCGAAGTGATACAAAACATGCGTCAAGCATGTTTCTCATGCACGAATTGCTCAGCAAAGAGTTTTAAGTTTACTAAAGTCATGTTTGCAAATATTTAAAACGTTCACACTCCAGAAAAGAATGCGGAATCACGTAGATTTCATCTTTTGTGTCACTTTCGAAGTGATACAAAACATGCGTCAAGCAAGTTTCTCATGCACGAATTGCTCAGCAAAGAGTTTTAAGTTTACTAAAGTCATGTTTGCAAATATTTAAAACGTTCACACTCCAGAAAAGAATGCGGAATCACGTAGATTTCATATTTTGTGTCACTTTCGAAGTGATTCAAAACATGCGTCAAGCATGTTTCTCATGCACGAATTGCTCAGCAAAGAGTTTTAAATTCACTAAAGTCATGTTAACAAATATTTAAAACGTTCAGATTCCAGAAATAAATCCGGGATCACGTCGATTTCGTCTTTTGTGTGACTTTCGAAGTGATACAAAACATGCGTCAAGCAAGTTTCTCATGCACGAATTGTTCAGCAAAGAGTTTTAAATTCACTAAAGTCATGTTAACAAATATTTAAAACGTTCAGATTCCAGAAATAAATCCGGGATCACGTTGATTTCGTCTTTTGTATCACTTTCGAAGTCATGTTTGCAAATATTTAAAACGTCCAGACTCCAGAAATGAATGCGGGATCACGTCGATTTCGTCTTTTGTATTACTTTCGAAGTGATACAAAACATGCGTCAAGCATGTTTCTCATGCACGAATTGCTCAGCAAAGAGTTTTAAGTTTACTAAAGTCATGTTTGCAAATATTTAAAACGTTCACACTCCAGAAAAGAATGCGGAATCACGTAGATTTCATCTTTTGTGTCACTTTCGAAGTGATACAAAACATGCGTCAAGCAAGTTTCTCATGCACGAATTGCTCAGCAAAGAGTTTTAAGTTTACTAAAGTCATGTTTGCAAATATTTAAAACGTTCACACTCCAGAAAAGAATGCGGAATCACGTAGATTTCATATTTTGTGTCACTTTCGAAGTGATTCAAAACATGCGTCAAGCATGTTTCTCATGCACGAATTGCTCAGCAAAGAGTTTTAAGTTTACTAAAGTCATGTTTGCAAATATTTAAAACGTTCACACTCCAGAAAAGAATGCGGAATCACGTAGATTTCATCTTTTGTGTCACTTTCGAAGTGATGCAAAACATGCGTCAAGCAAGTTTCTCATGCACGAATTGCTCAGCAAAGAGTTTTAAATTCACTAAAGTCATGTTAACAAATATTTAAAACGTTCAGATTCCAGAAATAAATCCGGGATCACGTCGATTTCGTCTTTTGTATCACTTTCGAAGTCATGTTTGCAAATATTTAAAACGTCCAGACTCCAGAGATGAATGCGGGATCACGTCGATTTCGTCTTTTGTATTACTTTCGAAGTGATACAAAACATGCGTCAAGCATGTTTCTCATGCACGAATTGCTCAGCAAAGAGTTTTAAATTCACTAAAGTCATGTTAACAAATATTTAAAACGTTCAGATTCCAGAAATAAATCCGGGATCACGTCGATTTCGTCTTTTGTATCACTTTCGAAGTGATTCAAAACATGCGTCAAGCATGTTTCTCATGCACGAATTGCTCAGCAAAGAGTTTTAAGTTTACTAAAGTCATGTTTGCAAATATTTAAAACGTTCACACTCCAGAAAAGAATGCGGAATCACGTAGATTTCATCTTTTGTGTCACTTTCGAAGTGATACAAAACATGCGTCAAGCAAGTTTCTCATGCACGAATTGCTCAGCAAAGAGTTTTAAATTCACTAAAGTCATGTTAACAAATATTTAAAACGTTCAGATTCCAGAAATAAATCCGGGATCACGTCGATTTCGTCTTTTGTATCACTTTCGAAGTGATTCAAAACATGCGTCAAGCATGTTTCTCATGCACGAATTGCTCAGCAAAGAGTTTTAAGTTTACTAAAGTCATGTTTGCAAATATTTAAAAGGTTCACACTCCAGAAAAGAATGCGGAATCACGTAGATTTCATCTTTTGTGTGACTTTCGAAGTGATACAAAACATGCGTCAAGCAAGTTTCTCATGCACGAATTGCTCAGCAAAGAGTTTTAAATTCACTAAAGTCATGTTAACAAATATTTAAAACGTTCAGATTCCAGAAATAAATCCGGGATCACGTCGATTTCGTCTTTTGTATCACTTTCGAAGTCATGTTTGCAAATATTTAAAACGTCCAGACTCCAGAAATGAATGCGGGATCACGTCGATTTCGTCTTTTGTATTACTTTCGAAGTGATACAAAACATGCGTCAAGCATGTTTCTCATGCACGAATTGCTCAGCAAAGAGTTTTAAGTTTACTAAAGTCATGTTTGCAAATATTTAAAACGTTCACACTCCAGAAAAGAATGCGGAATCACGTAGATTTCATCTTTTGTGTCACTTTCGAAGTGATACAAAACATGCGTCAAGCAAGTTTCTCATGCACGAATTGCTCAGCAAAGAGTTTTAAGTTTACTAAAGTCATGTTTGCAAATATTTAAAACGTTCACACTCCAGAAAAGAATGCGGAATCACGTAGATTTCATATTTTGTGTCACTTTCGAAGTGATTCAAAACATGCGTCAAGCATGTTTCTCATGCACGAATTGCTCAGCAAAGAGTTTTAAATTCACTAAAGTCATGTTAACAAATATTTAAAACGTTCAGATTCCAGAAATAAATCCGGGATCACGTCGATTTCGTCTTTTGTATCACTTTCGAAGTGATTCAAAACATGCGTCAAGCATGTTTCTCATGCACGAATTGCTCAGCAAAGAGTTTTAAGTTTACTAAAGTCATGTTTGCAAATATTTAAAACGTTCACACTCCAGAAAAGAATGCGGAATCACGTAGATTTCATCTTTTGTGTCACTTTCGAAGTGATACAAAACATGCGTCAAGCAAGTTTCTCATGCACGAATTGCTCAGCAAAGAGTTTTAAGTTTACTAAAGTCATGTTTGCAAATATTTAAAACGTTCACACTCCAGAAAAGAATGCGGAATCACGTAGATTTCATATTTTGTGTCACTTTCGAAGTGATTCAAAACATGCGTCAAGCATGTTTCTCATGCACGAATTGCTCAGCAAAGAGTTTTAAGTTTACTAAAGTCATGTTTGCAAATATTTAAAACGTTCACACTCCAGAAAAGAATGCGGAATCACGTAGATTTCATCTTTTGTGTCACTTTCGAAGTGATGCAAAACATGCGTCAAGCAAGTTTCTCATGCACGAATTGCTCAGCAAAGAGTTTTAAATTCACTAAAGTCATGTTAACAAATATTTAAAACGTTCAGATTCCAGAAATAAATCCGGGATCACGTCGATTTCGTCTTTTGTATCACTTTCGAAGTCATGTTTGCAAATATTTAAAACGTCCAGACTCCAGAGATGAATGCGGGATCACGTCGATTTCGTCTTTTGTATTACTTTCGAAGTGATACAAAACATGCGTCAAGCATGTTTCTCATGCACGAATTGCTCAGCAAAGAGTTTTAAGTTTACTAAAGTCATGTTTGCAAATATTTAAAACGTTCACACTCCAGAAAAGAATGCGGAATCACGTAGATTTCATCTTTTGTGTCACTTTCGAAGTGATACAAAACATGCGTCAAGCAAGTTTCTCATGCACGAATTGCTCAGCAAAGAGTTTTAAATTCACTAAAGTCATGTTAACAAATATTTAAAACGTTCAGATTCCAGAAATAAATCCGGGATCACGTCGATTTCGTCTTTTGTATCACTTTCGAAGTGATTCAAAACATGCGTCAAGCATGTTTCTCATGCACGAATTGCTCAGCAAAGAGTTTTAAGTTTACTAAAGTCATGTTTGCAAATATTTAAAACGTTCACACTCCAGAAAAGAATGCGGAATCACGTAGATTTCATCTTTTGTGTCACTTTCGAAGTGATACAAAACATGCGTCAAGCAAGTTTCTCATGCACGAATTGCTCAGCAAAGAGTTTTAAATTCACTAAAGTCATGTTAACAAATATTTAAAACGTTCAGATTCCAGAAATAAATCCGGGATCACGTCGATTTCGTCTTTTGTATCACTTTCGAAGTGATTCAAAACATGCGTCAAGCATGTTTCTCATGCACGAATTGCTCAGCAAAGAGTTTTAAGTTTACTAAAGTCATGTTTGCAAATATTTAAAAGGTTCACACTCCAGAAAAGAATGCGGAATCACGTAGATTTCATCTTTTGTGTGACTTTCGAAGTGATACAAAACATGCGTCAAGCAAGTTTCTCATGCACGAATTGCTCAGCAAAGAGTTTTAAATTCACTAAAGTCATGTTAACAAATATTTAAAACGTTCAGATTCCAGAAATAAATCCGGGATCACGTCGATTTCGTCTTTTGTATCACTTTCGAAGTCATGTTTGCAAATATTTAAAACGTCCAGACTCCAGAAATGAATGCGGGATCACGTCGATTTCGTCTTTTGTATTACTTTCGAAGTGATACAAAACATGCGTCAAGCATGTTTCTCATGCACGAATTGCTCAGCAAAGAGTTTTAAGTTTACTAAAGTCATGTTTGCAAATATTTAAAACGTTCACACTCCAGAAAAGAATGCGGAATCACGTAGATTTCATCTTTTGTGTCACTTTCGAAGTGATACAAAACATGCGTCAAGCAAGTTTCTCATGCACGAATTGCTCAGCAAAGAGTTTTAAGTTTACTAAAGTCATGTTTGCAAATATTTAAAACGTTCACACTCCAGAAAAGAATGCGGAATCACGTAGATTTCATATTTTGTGTCACTTTCGAAGTGATTCAAAACATGCGTCAAGCATGATTCTCATGCACGAATTGCTCAGCAAAGAGTTTTAAGTTTACTAAAGTCATGTTTGCAAATATTTAAAACGTTCACACTCCAGAAAAGAATGCGGAATCACGTAGATTTCATCTTTTGTGTCACTTTCGAAGTGATACAAAACATGCGTCAAGCAAGTTTCTCATGCACGAATTGCTCAGCAAAGAGTTTTAAATTCACTAAAGTCATGTTAACAAATATTTAAAACGTTCAGATTCCAGAAATAAATCCGGGATCACGTCGATTTCGTCTTTTGTATCACTTTCGAAGTCATGTTTGCAAATATTTAAAACGTCCAGACTCCAGAGATGAATGCGGGATCACGTCGATTTCGTCTTTTGTATTACTTTCGAAGTGATACAAAACATGCGTCAAGCATGTTTCTCATGCACGAATTGCTCAGCAAGGAGTTTTAAATTTACTAAAGTCATGTTTGCAAATATTTAAAACGTTCACACTCCAGAAAAGAATGCGGAATCACGTAGATTTCATATTTTGTGTCACTTTCGAAGTGATTCAAAACATGCGTCAAGCATGTTTCTCATGCACGAATTGCTCAGCAAAGAGTTTTAAGTTTACTAAAGTCATGTTTGCAAATATTTAAAACGTTCACACTCCAGAAAAGAATGCGGAATCACGTAGATTTCATATTTTGTGTCACTTTCGAAGTGATTCAAAACATGCGTCAAGCATGTTTCTCATGCACGAATTGCTCAGCAAAGAGTTTTAAGTTTACTAAAGTCATGTTTGCAAATATTTAAAACGTTCACACTCCAGAAAAGAATGCGGAATCACGTAGATTTCATATTTTGTGTCACTTTCGAAGTGATTCAAAACATGCGTCAAGCATGTTTCTCATGCACGAATTGCTCAGCAAAGAGTTTTAAGTTTACTAAAGTCATGTTTGCAAATATTTAAAACGTTCACACTCCAGAAAAGAATGCGGAATCACGTAGATTTCATCTTTTGTGTCACTTTCGAAGTGATACAAAACATGCGTCAAGCAAGTTTCTCATGCACGAATTGCTCAGCAAAGAGTTTTAAATTCACTAAAGTCATGTTAACAAATATTTAAAACGTTCAGATTCCAGAAATAAATCCGGGATCACGTCGATTTCGTCTTTTGTATCACTTTCGAAGTCATGTTTGCAAATATTTAAAACGTCCAGACTCCAGAGATGAATGCGGGATCACGTCGATTTCGTCTTTTGTATTACTTTCGAAGTGATACAAAACATGCGTCAAGCATGTTTCTCATGCACGAATTGCTCAGCAAAGAGTTTTAAGTTTACTAAAGTCATGTTTGCAAATATTTAAAACGTTCACACTCCAGAAAAGAATGCGGAATCACGTAGATTTCATCTTTTGTGTCACTTTCGAAGTGATACAAAACATGCGTCAAGCAAGTTTCTCATGCACGAATTGCTCAGCAAAGAGTTTTAAATTCACTAAAGTCATGTTAACAAATATTTAAAACGTTCAGATTCCAGAAATAAATCCGGGATCACGTCGATTTCGTCTTTTGTATCACTTTCGAAGTGATTCAAAACATGCGTCAAGCATGTTTCTCATGCACGAATTGCTCAGCAAAGAGTTTTAAGTTTACTAAAGTCATGTTTGCAAATATTTAAAACGTTCACACTCCAGAAAAGAATGCGGAATCACGTAGATTTCATCTTTTGTGTCACTTTCGAAGTGATACAAAACATGCGTCAAGCAAGTTTCTCATGCACGAATTGCTCAGCAAAGAGTTTTAAATTCACTAAAGTCATGTTAACAAATATTTAAAACGTTCAGATTCCAGAAATAAATCCGGGATCACGTCGATTTCGTCTTTTGTATCACTTTCGAAGTGATTCAAAACATGCGTCAAGCATGTTTCTCATGCACGAATTGCTCAGCAAAGAGTTTTAAGTTTACTAAAGTCATGTTTGCAAATATTTAAAAGGTTCACACTCCAGAAAAGAATGCGGAATCACGTAGATTTCATCTTTTGTGTGACTTTCGAAGTGATACAAAACATGCGTCAAGCAAGTTTCTCATGCACGAATTGCTCAGCAAAGAGTTTTAAATTCACTAAAGTCATGTTAACAAATATTTAAAACGTTCAGATTCCAGAAATAAATCCGGGATCACGTCGATTTCGTCTTTTGTATCACTTTCGAAGTCATGTTTGCAAATATTTAAAACGTTCACACTCCAGAAAAGAATGCGGAATCACGTAGATTTCATCTTTTGTGTCACTTTCGAAGTGATACAAAACATGCGTCAAGCAAGTTTCTCATGCACGAATTGCTCAGCAAAGAGTTTTAAATTCACTAAAGTCATGTTAACAAATATTTAAAACGTTCAGATTCCAGAAATAAATCCGGGATCACGTCGATTTCGTCTTTTGTATCACTTTCGAAGTGATTCAAAACATGCGTCAAGCATGTTTCTCATGCACGAATTGCTCAGCAAAGAGTTTTAAGTTTACTAAAGTCATGTTTGCAAATATTTAAAACGTTCACACTCCAGAAAAGAATGCGGAATCACGTAGATTTCATCTTTTGTGTCACTTTCGAAGTGATACAAAACATGCGTCAAGCAAGTTTCTCATGCACGAATTGCTCAGCAAAGAGTTTTAAATTCACTAAAGTCATGTTAACAAATATTTAAAACGTTCAGATTCCAGAAATAAATCCGGGATCACGTCGATTTCGTCTTTTGTATCACTTTCGAAGTGATTCAAAACATGCGTCAAGCATGTTTCTCATGCACGAATTGCTCAGCAAAGAGTTTTAAGTTTACTAAAGTCATGTTTGCAAATATTTAAAACGTTCACACTCCAGAAAAGAATGCGGAATCACGTAGATTTCATCTTTTGTGTGACTTTCGAAGTGATACAAAACATGCGTCAAGCAAGTTTCTCATGCACGAATTGCTCAGCAAAGAGTTTTAAATTCACTAAAGTCATGTTAACAAATATTTAAAACGTTCAGATTCCAGAAATAAATCCGGGATCACGTCGATTTCGTCTTTTGTATCACTTTCGAAGTCATGTTTGCAAATATTTAAAACGTCCAGACTCCAGAAATGAATGCGGGATCACGTCGATTTCGTCTTTTGTATTACTTTCGAAGTGATACAAAACATGCGTCAAGCATGTTTCTCATGCACGAATTGCTCAGCAAAGAGTTTTAAGTTTACTAAAGTCATGTTTGCAAATATTTAAAACGTTCACACTCCAGAAAAGAATGCGGAATCACGTAGATTTCATCTTTTGTGTCACTTTCGAAGTGATACAAAACATGCGTCAAGCAAGTTTCTCATGCACGAATTGCTCAGCAAAGAGTTTTAAATTCACTAAAGTCATGTTAACAAATATTTAAAACGTTCAGATTCCAGAAATAAATCCGGGATCACGTCGATTTCGTCTTTTGTATCACTTTCGAAGTCATGTTTGCAAATATTTAAAACGTTCACACTCCAGAAAAGAATGCGGAATCACGTAGATTTCATATTTTGTTTCACTTTCGAAGTGATTCAAAACATGCGTCAAGCATGTTTCTCATGCACGAATTGCTCAGCAAAGAGTTTTAAGTTTACTAAAGTCATGTTTGCAAATATTTAAAACGTTCACACTCCAGAAAAGAATGCGGAATCACGTAGATTTCATCTTTTGTGTCACTTTCGAAGTGATTCAAAACATGCGTCAAGCATGTTTCTCATGCACGAATTGCTCAGCAAAGAGTTTTAAATTTACTAAAGTCATGTTTGCAAATATTTAAAACGTTCACACTCCAGAAAAGAATGCGGATCTACGTGATTCCGCATTCTTTTCTGGAGTGTGAACGTTTTAAATATTTGCAAACATGACTTCGAAAGTGATACAAAAGACGAAATCGACGTGATCCCGGATTTATTTCTGGAATCTGAACGTTTTAAATATTTGCAAACATGACTTTAGTCAATTTAAAACTCTTTGCTGAGCAATTCGTGCATGAGAAACATGCTTGACGCATGTTTTGTATCACTTCGAAAGTGATACAAAAGACGAAATCGACGTGATCCCGCATTCATTTCTGGAGTCTGAACTTTTTAAATATTTGCAAACATGACTTTAGTGAATTTAAAACTCTTTGCTGAGCAATTCGTGCATGAGAAACATGCTTAACGCATGTTTTGTATAACTTCGAAAGTGATACAAAAGACGAAATCGACGTGATCCCGCATTCATTTCTGGAATCTGAACGTTTTAAATATTTGCAAACATGACTTTAGTAAATTTAAAACTCTTTGCGGAGCAATTCGTGCATGAGAAACATGCTTGACGCATGTTTTGACTCACTTCGAAAGTGATACAAAAGACGAAATCGACGTGATCCCGCATTCATTTCTGGAGTCTGAACTTTTTAAATATTTGCAAACATGACTTTAGTCAATTTAAAACTCTTTGCTGAGCAAGTCGTGCATGAGAAACATGCTTGACGCATGTTTTGTATCACTTCGAAAGTGATACAAAAGACGAAATCGACGTGATCCCGCATTCATTTCTGGAGTCTGAACTTTTTAAATATTTGCAAACATGACTTTAGTGAATTTAAAACTCTTTGCTGAGCAATTCGTGCATGAGAAACATGCTTAACGCATGTTTTGTATAACTTCGAAAGTGATACAAAAGACGAAATCGACGTGATCCCGCATTCATTTCTGGAGTCTGAACGTTTTAAATATTTGCAAATATGTCTTTAGTAAATTTCAAACTCTTTGCTGAGCAATTCGTGCATGAGAAACATGCTTGACGTATGTTTTTATCACTTCGAAAGTGATACAAAAGAGGAAATCGACGTGATTTCGCATTCATTTCTGGATTCTGAACGTTCTAAATACTTGCAAACATGCCTTTAGTAAATTTAAAACTCTTTGCAGAGCAATTCATGCTTGACGCATGTTTTGTATCACTTCGAAAGTGACACAAAAGATGAAATCTACGTGATTCCGCATTCTTTTCTGGAGTCTGAACGTTCTAAATATTTGCATACATGACTTTAGTAAATTTCAAACTCTTTGCTGAGCAATTCGTGCATGAGAAACATCCTTGACGCGTCTTTTGTATCACTTCGAAAGTGATACAAAAGACGAAATCGACGTGATCCCGCATTCATTTCTGGTGTCTGAACGTGCTAAATATTTGCATACATGACTTTAGTAAATGTAAAGCTCTTTGCTGAGCAATTCGTGCATGAGAAACATGCTTGACGCGACATTTGTATCACTTCGAAAGTGATACAAAAGATGAAATCTACGTGATTCCGCATTCTTTTCTGGAGTCTGAACGTTCTAAATATTTGCATACATGACTTTAGTAAATTTCAAACTCTTTGCTGAGCAATTCGTGCATGAGAAACATCCTTGACGCGTCTTTTGTATCACTTCGAAAGTGATACAAAAGACGAAATCGACGTGATCCCGCATTCATTTCTGGTGTCTGAACGTGCTAAATATTTGCATACATGACTTTAGTAAATGTAAAGCTCTTTGCTGAGCAATTCGTGCATGAGAAACATGCTTGACGCGACATTTGTATCACTTCGAAAGTGATACAATAGACGAAATCGACGTGATCCCGCATTCATTTCTGGAGTCTGAACGTTCTAAATATTTGCATACATGACTTTAGTAAATTTCAAACTCTTTGCTGAGCAATTCCTACATGAGAAACATCCTTGACGCATGTTTTGTATCACTTCGAAAGTGATACAAAAGACGAAATCGAGCCAGAGATGCTAAAGACAGTCAAACTCAATTTCCATGGTACTTGATATGATAATTGATATGCAGATGGGTAATCATCGAGTACCGCACGTGCGAATAGAGGGAAAGTAGAATGGGATTAGCAAATAGGCTGGAGTTGGGCCGAGTCGCATTGGTATTACATAGGAATGACGTAATTGGATTGATTAGATTGGATTAGTACAGGTGATCAAGTACAGTTACTGTAGAAGTGAGGTGTACTCCCCACGTCCCCTCGGGTCTGCGGTTTCTTCTGCTTTGGCAGAAGTTCGGTTGAGGCTTCTCATAGAGGGAGGAATTTGGCCGTAGGGCAAATTCCCCCTTCCTCTTTTCCACTGGAAAAGAAATGAAGAGATCAGAAATAAGTGTTCCCTTTATATACCCTCTGAAATTTGGAACAATGCGAGCTAAAGAGTAGGGAATGAGAAGAGACAACTAGCGGGGTTGTATTGAGGTTAAATGTACTACGCTCTATGCGCACACTACGCTTTATGCATAGTTCTGGGTGCGGGTTCGGTCCAGGGGGAGCTCGGTAGATGGCTCCAGCTACGCCACTTCGTGGCTCCGTGGCAACTTTTTTCGATCGCTCTCAGCCTCACGAGCCTTTCACAACGGAAACGCAGGATACAGTGCGTTCAGAACTTTTAGAACACTTTCAGATACGTTTCCTGTGTTAGAAAACGTTCAAACACGTTTATGATATCGCAAAACACTTTTCCTGTGACACCCTACGCTCTCCGAATCATTTTGAAACTTTTCGAAATTTTCGATTTTTCACTTTAATTCACGTTAAAACGTGTCAGAACACGTTCGGACACGTTTCTGACATCGCAAAACACTTTTCCTGTGATCCCCGACACTCACCGGTGCGTTTGGAGAAAGTTCGAAAATTTCGATTTTTCAAGTTAAAACTCTGCAAAACAGGTGAAAACGTGTTTTACAGTAATCAAAAACGTGTTAGGACCACTTCTGGCACTTGCGAAAAATGCGGCAAAAGGTTTGCCCGCGGCGGGGGTCGAACCTGCATCGGTCGGATTTGAATGTCGCGCGCTTTAACCACTTGGCCATGGATTTAGTGATTTAATTTTTGTAAAATTTTAAAGTTATTCTGGTCAGTTATCATATGCAAAAGGTTCTGAGAAGATTGACAGACAGACAGACGTTAGCATTTTCTAATATATAGTAATAATCTCCATTTGCATCGACCCGCTCATTCAAATCGGCAGGCACCGACCGATCAGGAGGAAATCAGATCAGAGCGACAGATTGATTCTGTCGATTTTCAAAAATCTTTGCATCGACAGATTAATCTATCAGACCGACAGATACATCTGTCAATATGACAGAATTGATCGACAGAATGATTCTGTCAAAAAAGTGACAGAATGAGAAATGACAGATTTTTTTATGTGTGTTTCTATCTTTCTTCGATTGGTAACTGCACGAAGGTTCAGAGCTTAAGTTTATTGACATGGTAAAACAAGTTAACAATTTATTAGACTTTTTCCTGATCTGCAAGCGATGAATATTGGCTGGGACTCGTACACGGGCTAATGCAATGATGTAACTAGTATAGCAAGTGCAGCGAATATCGATAGAATCAGGAATAAACACTTTAGAATTCCGGACGTGAAATAAATGGATCTGTTGGCCTAAGCACAGACGAGAGTTGACCCGACGAGTGTTTTAACGTTGGGATAACAGCACGTCTTCGTTGGGAATGTGCACAGTTTGTTGCTGCCACACGGTTCAGTTTCAGTGACTTCAGCAGAATTTTTGCTGAAAAGAAAAATTTACTGATTCAACTGAGTCAACATAAATATTGCACCCGGTCTGTAATGCAATAATAAAATAATTTTGATTTCAGGTGAGCGGTACACTGTTTAACAGATCTCCGTGAAATAGCACGGCGCATTGACGGTACTATACTGTGGTAGTGCTGTTTCAAAATAGCATGGTTGTGTTAAGGTTACGTAATGGTCTAATGATTCGAGCCGATTTCGTTAAAAATGGATCATGAGGCTGCACTTCGCCAATTCGTTGCTCTGTGGAAACTTTTTCGATAGCAGTTAGCTTCTCGAGCCTTTCACAGCGTAAACGCACGGAAACGCGTTAATTTGAATCTTTGGCTTTATGACGACACACTTTTACCCCGGAATAGGCCTCGATCGAGTCCGGAGCTCACTACCCGCATTTCACATCACCGCAATGATCAATTTCCACCTTCTTTCTATATTAGATCCTCGTTCGATATGGAAAATCGGATGTAGTTCTTTTTTCTTCGTTTTTCGCGAAGAACATTATTAGACACGTTGGGATACATTGGAACACGTTTCTAACTACGTAAAACACTTTTACCATGAACCCGTACACTCTATGTTTATTTTTCAATTCAAGGCGCTCATTTTTTTGGCAATCACGATACTCTTTTCCGCTGGCACAGAGACTTACTGAGAAAAGCGCTTTCTAATTCATTTACTTAGCAAGTCACTTGCTTATTTTGAGGTGCTTACTGAAAAGAGGAGATTTCTTAGTGGATATGGAGTTTCCGCATGAGACCTAGTGGGAACGATTACTATCATAAAGAACGAAATAATCGGTGGTCTAAAACTGCTCAATAGATCTTGTGATATATCTCCTTGGGGAAGTGGTTAAAATTGTTCGGAAAATCACCGATCTCACTTAGGGTGTTGAAGTCTTGGAGCTTATTGAGTAGTTTTGAACCACCGATTATTTCTTACTTTTATGAGCCTCATTAGGAAACTCCATATCCTCTAAACGGTCTCCCCTGGTGAGCCAGGTGTCTGTCGTGAACTCCAGTAAGCACTCTCAGAGAATCCAGAGAGCGGAGCAGTAGGTAGCGCGTTCGGCCTGAAATCTCATGGTACTGGGTTCGCACCCTCCCTGTGCAGACTTTTACTCGTTTTCACCATCTTTCTCACCATTTACCGTAAGTAAACGAGCTTTCCAAAATGTAAACATTAAATGTAAGCAAAATTCAGAAAAAAAAACTCTTGCAGACATGTTTGCACACGTATTTAATGGCTTCTAACATCTCAAAACATGTGCCATTTGATCCCGGTTTGTTTTGCATCTATTTGAAAAGTTTGTAAAACAAACGTTTACAGACGTTTCCAATATCTCGAAATACTTTTCCCGTGGTTCCCAAGACTTCGTTCTGCAGAAATCTTAATATTTCGTAAAATACGTTAGAACTCGTCAAAACGTATTCGTGCACGTATGTCGTAACTTCGAAAAGAAAGAAAATGAAATGCATCGAAATAACGATTCAGGCATCCCAAATGCTCGTTCATAAATTACGAGGATAGACACGTAACATACCGTTGATAATATCAGCAGGGTTTCAATTATTCAGGAAGGTGATCGAGACTGCCTTGTATGCATGCACCCTTGCGTATTTACTTGTACATTTTTTCAACATACAAAAAGTTTAAAATTTAGTCAGTTAGGTCTGGGCGAATTTTATTAGAATTTCCGTCATACTATAATCTAGACAATTATTCGCGAGATTACAATTAACGGAAATCTTCTGACAATATAACAACATATGGTTTTGTTGTCAATATTGAATATACCGCAAAAGAAATTTTCACCGTGAAATCAGTATTTGAATATTTCTTAACTGCACTTACTTGCATGGACATCCGGAATTCGGATCGGTGACACAACTTCTAGTTCTCGTTTTTTTGTCGCACAAACCACATATCGCAGTCGCACAGTTGCCTCTCCAGGATGTCCAAGTACCCCAAGTACCCATATTGGCTGAAATAATTCATACTTGATTATTCTTCGTAGATCTATGCTTGTGTTTGACCACTTACCTGGGGTGCAACAGCTAGATAGAGCGACGACAGTGTTTCCACAGTAATTGGCACCAGTGTTTGGATTGGACAGGACGGAGAATCCTGAGCAACATGCAGTGTTGGATGTACAGGGAGAAGTGCCACACGGGCCAGTGCTTGTTGTACCTCCTCTGAAAGAATGGTGATTTTGAATCGAATGAATATCACTTCAATCAGTAATGTGACGGGACTTGTGCTCAACCTACGTGCACGGACATCCGTATCGCTCTGAATTGCAAGATCTCGTCAGTCGAACCGAGGAGCATGATCTGCAACTTATTGTAATTAGCCATGAAGAAATATTGATTTGATGAGAAACACTACTCGAAAATGATTGTATATAATGAGATGATCCATACCCGCAGCTAGTAGGGCAGACTGCACTAGCCGGCGCCCACTCGTTCCAAACTCCTCCTGTTGGGCAGCAACACTTTTTAGACTCAGTTGAATCTCCTCTGCAATCATATATTAACACACCAATACATGGATTATGCTTAATCATTCTTTATTATTTTTTATTAATTTCTTCCATACTCCTGCCTACCCTACTCACGTGCAAGTGCATCCCTTATCTGCTCCATTGCATACTCTGGTCCTCGTTTGACCTCCAGTCGTGAGACAAGTGGATGACCAGTTACTCCATGCGGTCCAGTACGTGTTCGAATCTGTAATAAAGTATCTGGAACTATTTGCACAGGCAAATGGTGTTGTTATCGATGAACGAAATAGGGAGACACGGTAGGGTGCAAGTACTCACTGGTTGGGCAGCATGGTTTTTCGGGAGGAGCTACGTCATTGTCCATACCGCAGTAGAAAGTTGATGTCTTGTAGTTCAGCTGCAATCACTCATGGACGTGAACCGAGAGAGACTCGAGCACTTTGAGGGCAACAGGACATAGATTTATTTTATTTTTAAAAAGTCTAAAAATATTACACAAGGTATTTAATTATTAAAATAATTTTTATGCGAGGATTTTGTGCATTTACATGCTAATCAATATTTCGTACACAATTTCAAAAATTAAAAATTCCGCACCATTTAAGTCGCGAAGTTCGTATTATATTACCCACACGGATGGGGCTACAATGACAATGAGAGTGAAAATGTCAAAGATACCCATTTTACTCTGGTCGTTCTCGTCGCGCGTCCATCAACTCGGTCAATGTGGTAAAGTGTTGCAACGGCATTTAATAATTCCATGTATCAATGTATTTAATGCTATGAATATTATGAGGGAAAAGTTGTTGATCAGGCTACTTACATAAGAAAAATTAAAAAATCAGAAACAGTAGTTTTTCAAAAATATATAATTTCAAATGCCGCACACTCTCTCTCCATTTCTATGACGTATCAATCACAGTTGGAAAAGGATACCTCCACTACAGCTAATAACCTGATTATGTGCAATGAATAATAGACACTCACCGATTTAACATATGGTCCACAGCAAGTCTTTGTCGGCCATGGGCATAATGCATTTCCACAAGGACCACTAGTCTCAGTATTTGGGCCACTGGAATCAATGCATTGAATACCAACAAAATAAGTTATCAATTATATTCGATGAGAACAAGGCTTGGAAATTGTGTACTCACATGCAGGGGCATCCGTCGGCGGCACTGGCACATGTTCTGCTTCTAGTGAGAGTCGAGCATGATCCGCATGTTGTCGGACAGATTCCAGCATGAGTACATTCGGTCCAGAGTCCACCAGTCGGACAACACCCCTTAATTTTCAAACGCATTCTCCGTAACAGCGGAGATCCCATTTAAGGGGGGGGGGTGGCACAGTAAACTTAAAATCGCCGTAGGAACTCCATACTATAGGGTTAGAGTCCCCAGGGGTGGGATACACTTCAGCCAAAAAATTGGACCCAATTATCGATTTTTGACCTACCAAAATCGAAAAATTCATCGTGAGATTTCTGCCCCGTGTTATATATCATTCGATAGAGCATCAACAGTTGTGCAGAAATCTATGTTTTCGAGCAGATCGTGTTATCCATCTCCGAGATATACTCAAAATATCGATTTTTCTTCAAATTGACGGCAAACTCGAATTTTTCCTCCTACATTCCAGTCATTTCCGCACTTTTTTGAATATTGTTTCTAATGTGAAAATGGTTGCTGATTCTAGTAAAAATTGTCTCATGTCAAATTTCGCCTGTCTGCATACGTATTTTGAGCTACCCGATTCGCAGAAATTCGGCGTAGGTTCGATTCCTCCTGCCCACGGCAAATTTTTGCCAACTTTTTTTCGGGCCAAAAAGTATCCTAATAGTGTTTTATCACTATTTCCATGCATTTGGAAGTGTGTTTGTGATCTATACATAATGAATTTTCGCAATAATAGTCTTTATCTCACAATATAGCGTAAAAGTTGTAATTCTCCCAATTAATTTGTATTTCGTTGAATCTAAACAAGTTTTTGGCTTAATTTTGAAAATAATTCTCATCCACATCCTCTCTTTGTTTTATGAAGATATTGTGTGGATTAATTTCATTTTCTTTTGGAAGAACTAGCCGGGATGTATTGAGGCTAAATGCACTACGCTCTAAGCTAACAATTGTGAGATAAAGACTATTGTTGTGAAAATTTATAATGTCTAGATCTAATACGCTCTATGGGTGCGCCGCGCTATACATAGTTCCGGGTAGGGCTAAACGATTGCGGGTATTCGAAGCTGAAATAAGCTACGCCCACAATTGCGGCGCCGCCATTCAGGGTCGAGCGGAGTGGAGGCTATTCGAGGGCGCAATTAATTTCGACCTCGCAATTTTTCCTGACAACTTATTAGCACTCAAATGCTATTTCATGCTTAGTATTTACATCCCTAATTCAAGTAAGTGGAAAAAGTAGTAAAAAAATGTTGTTTCATCATCATAACTCGATAATTATGGTTGGCAATGTTGAAAACAAAGCATTTCATACTGTCTATTATTCACTTCGTTAAATTGGGAATATTAATACTAAGAATTAAATTCTCATTTAAGCGCTGATCGGAGATCAGGAAAAAATTTAGGTCTTAATAAATTGCGTCCTCGAATAGCCTCCCCTCAGAATTGCGGCGCCACAATTGTGGGGGAGTTTTTTTAGAAACTCGAATTGTCACGCGCCGGGAAGGGGGGAATTGCGTGGGAGTAATGGCCGAATGGCCAAAACTAGTTCCTGGAAAGGTACAGCCCAGGGGCACCTCAGAAGACAGCACCAGGATCGGTTCGTTCCTCAATTTTCCCAAATCACGTTTAAACGTGTTCGAACAGTATTAAACACGTCTCTGACATCAGGAAACTGCTTCCCTGTGACAAGTTCTTTCAAAGGAAAATGAAATTAATCCACACAATATCTTCATAAAACAAGGAGAGGATGTGGATGAGAATTTTTTTTCAAAATTAAGCCAAAAACTTGTTTAGATTCAACGAAATACAAATTAATTGGGAGAATTACAACTTTTACGCTGTATTGTGAGATAAAGACTATTATTGAAATTCATTCATTATGTATAGATCACAAAAAAAAATTCATTATGTATAGATCACAAAAAAAAATTCATTATGTATAGATCACAAACACACTTCCAAATGCATGGAAATAGTGATAAAACACTATTAGGATACTTTTTGGCCCGAAAAAAAGTTATTATTAGGATACTTTTTGGCCCGAAAAAAAAGGAGGAATCGAACCTACGCCGAATTTCTGCGAATCGGCTAGCTCAAAATACGTATGCAGACAGGCGAAATTTGACATGAGACAATTTTTACTAGAATCAGCAACCATTTTCACATTAGAAACAATATTCAAAAAAGTGCGGAAATGACTGGAATGTAGGAGGAAAAATTCGAGTTTGCCGTCAATTTGAAGAAAAATCGATATTTTGAGTATATCTCGGAGATGGATAACACGATCTGCTCGAAAACATAGATTTCTGCACAACTGTTGATGCTCTATCGAATGATATATAACACGGGGCAGAAATCTCACGATGAATTTTTCGATTTTGGTAGGTCAAAAATCGATAATTGGGTCCAATTTTTTGGCTGAAGTGTATCCCACCCCTGGGGACTCTAACCCTATAGTATGGAGTTCCTACGGCGATTTTAAGTTTACTGTGCCACCTACCCCTCCGCTGTTACGGAGAACTCGTTTTAATTATCAAACATTATAAGTGATCATGATGAATGTAATTGATCTCCACTGTTTCTTCTTTTAAAGATGAACGTAATGTTTGTTAATCCGCGCTAACCGGGTTTGCTTTTTTTCTTGCACACTCAGGTACGGGATCAGCAGGAGTGTTGCCGACTCCGCAAAAGAAATCTCGAGTATTACCTAAACAAGATTAATCACATGAATTAAGTGAAAAACGATTATATCATTACCGTTCAGTGACTTCACGTATTGTCCACAACAAGTCGGAGTCGGCCAAGGGCAGAGTAATATTCCGCAAGGACCAATATCCGCAGCAGAGCCGCTAATCAATATGATAAAATACGAATTAGACGAACATACTCACGTGCACGGACATCCCTGAGTCATGGATTTACATGTTCTAGTGCGGGTTGCAATGTTGCATGAACCACAAGTTGTTGGACAAGAACCCGTTGTCGTCCAATCAGACCAGATTCCTTCAGGTACGCAGCATACCGGCTTCTGCAATAAGGAGTAATCGCTAATGTACACGAGGATTGTTATACCGGCTTTTCTTGTATGGCTACGGAACAATCCATGGGGGGATCGATGGGCGTGTCGCTAACGCCGCAGAAGAAGTCTCGCGTATTACCTGTGACCGAACAATCAAAGAAATAAAAAAAACTATAATTATTACCGTTGAGTGACTTGACATAACTTCTACAGCATGTCGGAGTTGGCCAAGGACAAAGGGCGATTCCACACGGGCCAATATCCGATGAAACTCCGCTGCAATGATATTATTTATATGACGCTGTTTGCGTTAGGATCAACAAGGCGTCAACAGGAGTCTGGAACAGGTCAAAAATCGAAATGGCTCAAAACTTGCTCCCAGGGGTAACTTTGGACGCTGAAAACGCCCGTGCCATCTCCCGATTTCGCAATAGGACCCCTCTGGACGCCGGTATGGCGCCGCGCCCTTTCTGCGGAAAACGTATCAGAATACTAATCAGAATTTGATGCTCTACCAAATGGCATTAGTGCCACATCATTTGTGACTCTCGTTTTCGCTAAAAAGTCGATTTTTTGACACAGGGCGCATTACGGCCAGGCCCATTACCAGATTAAAGAGCGCATTTTTCTGATCCTTTTGATATATTTTATTAAGCAATAAAGTCTGGGCTCGGTTGTTTCCTATTGCTTCAAAGATTTTTCACGCGCGCGGAACGCGTGTACACACGCGGCATCGGCGTGGTCGATGCGGTAGTGGTCTAGAACGTTAATCCGAAGGTCATAGGTTCGATTCCAGTCGTCTGCCAAAGTCTTTTGCCGAATTGTTTTTCATCGAAAATTCGCCCCTTCCACTTTGGCCAGTTTTTCAGAAATCTTGAAAAAGTGATTTTTTCGATGAAAAAAAATTCGGCAAAAGACGTTTTAATCGAAAAACTCGTTTTCCGCAGAAAGGGCGCGGCGCCATACCGGCGTCCAGAGGGGTCCTATTGCGAAATCGATGGCACGGGCGTTTTCAGCGTCCAAAGTTACCCCTAGGAGCAAGTTTTGAGCCATTTCGATTTTCGACCTTTTCCTGACACTTGTTGATCCTAACGCAAACAGCGTCATATGTGGTATTATTTAAACAAAGTATAGCAAGGAAAAAATACTTTTTTAATACCCATTATGACATTTTTTGCTTACGTAAGGGTTCAAACACGAACAGCTGGCAAAAAGTTGACTTTGTTAGCAAAATTATCGGCAGGCCCGGCAACGGATTATATTTTTATCCCACTAATTGTAACTGCTGGAACCCGCAATATCACCTGCAGGGACATCCCTGCGCAGCGGATTTGCATGTTCTCGTACGAGTTGCGACATTGCAAGATCCACAAGTGGTCGGACAGTGGCCGGTAACTGTCCAATCAGACCAGATGCCGACTGTTGGACAGCAGGATGGCTGCAAATTAAAACATGGTTTGAACTGAGATTTAGAAAAAAAATAAATACAGCACACATTGCATAATGCTTATTTCACTATGAATCCTAAATTTCTACAACTTGCCATTTTCTTAGCTGTTGTCGTTGGTTGTAGAATCGTGGTCGTAGTTGTCTTCTTTTTCTTCTTCTTAGTCGTTTTCATCGTTATCGTCTTCGGGTTTGCCGTTGTAGTCTTTCGACTAATATCTGATGATGAGAGATTGATAAAAAAGTTGCACCTATTATACTAACGACGTTGTGGTATCTCCTCCTTTGGATTAAATGGACTCTCAGTCGGCCGAACACATATTGTCACGTGCCTGAAACAATTATGAATATCAGAAATTGAATAAAATTATGCAGTTTTCTTCACGTTCTATGTTTACATATTATCAATTCCCGATGATTCCGAATCCGCATATTTCACACAGGTTCCTTTTGTCGATACAGAAATTGTTAAAGCCTCATCTGCTGAACAATCAGCTTGTTTGGCCGAGGAACCTGGAAGGAATTATACATTTCAATACGAGCAAAGTAAATCGCACCAAAGAACCACCGGAAGTACTGAACTTTCTCAGTAACGGCAGCATTCCATTTACCGTCGAGTGAACTTTGGTCGATCCACACACGTTCTTCGCCCGATACAAACTCTGTTTACCAATTGATTAAAAGATATTATTGAAATATGAAACAGTGCTTACTTGCAATCGCATTGCTCTCATCGTCGTTAGATGCCACCGGCAGTTTAGAATTCTTTTGGCTGTTGCAATAGTTACTTGCCTGATGTGAAATAAATAAATAACATTCAAAAAGCCGCATCGATCGGTATTTGAAATATCATATTTGTTTGAATTGTAGAATAGCTCTAAATATTAATTAGTTTTCTCGCGGTATGGTAATTGTGCGAATGGCATACATAAATATACATTTTCTACACACTTATACATTTTCTATAGAGGACTTTTGATATATATATATATATATATATATATATATATATATATATATATATATATAGAAACCTATATGAATTCCATTGGTTTGTCTGCTCGTTTTACACACTTTCCTGTAATTGTTCTCTGCTCGTCGGAATTGCACGTATGAGGGTTGTCTGGAATAAAAAAAATATTCACTAAAAACAGGAAATAACTTTACCATAGCGGCACAGCACATACTTGTATTGACCGCTGCTCAGATCAGTGTGAAAAGTCGAGGGCTAAATGATAAATTAATTCGAGTTTGAGAGATAATTTACATCAACGTAAAGCTGATTCAGAATGGGTTTGAATTGAGAGCGAGTTTCGAAGATCGACCCTGGCAGAGACGAGTGGCAGATTCCAGGTGCACGATCGAACGAAATCTGGTTTAGAGCGAATAAATATATCTTCGGTACATTCTTATTGTTGATCCTAGCAATTCTAACCTTTGAGTGAACAATGAAATAACAAGTATGCTCCTGAAGAAGTGATCGGAAAAGAAGTGAGTCACATTTCAATTGGAAGACACGTGCTGAAAATTTTTGGACTTGTCACGAAACAAATAAATATCATACTGCTGTGAAATCGATAATTTAGTTTCAGCAAAGATTGAGCAGTGGTTGGTTGTATGAGAAAGAGAAGGAGAAAAAAATGCAGCATGATTTCCTTCCTACTATTCCAATTGATCAAAATCTTCCATTTATACAGCTTCTTTTTATTCGATTCCTAAACGATAAAGCGCGCGTTTACAACCACAATGCAGATTCCGCCACATACACAATCTCAAATGTTCAGTGCGTTTCTTCCAATTGTATGATCGATCTACATTGTAGCTACATTGAAGTCGTCCATCTCATCTTACAGAGTTCATAGAGCTCGTCGTCGGTTTAAACATTCTGGCGCCTTTACCGATGCCCTCTTAAAATAGTCAATATTCGCCGTTGTTGCCATTCCGGCAGTTTGAGCAGACATCATTGGAGCTACTATTAAATCGTCCCGATACCGTTATATGTTTATCATGATATTTACTAAGCCTAATGTAAGGGGAGAAATAGTAGTTAGTCAAATGAACAAACGGCAAACATGAGATACGTTGTCACATTATGTGACAAATAGTTTTGTTGAAATAGTCTGAGTAATACAATAGTGAGAAGATAAGAAAACAAATTATGAAATGGCTAGAAAATGAACTTGATGTAATTTGATACGACAGAGATGCTACTATTACAAATGAGTCAGTCATCTAAACCATTCCACAAGTTGACAATTCTATTAGCGAGAAATCGATTATATCTTGTTATTAGAAAACTAGCAGGGATGTATTGAGGTTAAATACTAGGGTTGGTAAAATCGGTGAAGCCCGATACAAGGTTAACCGTCCCCTTTTTAACGTGAAAAGCTCGCGAAAAGCTCGACCCCGAGCCGGTTCACCGTGATCGAGAGAGAGCGCGCGGTCCGAGCCGCGAGCCCGAGGATCACCGCCGGCTCGCAGAAAGCTCGCGGCTCGCGCTGGACCGCGAGCTTTTTTTTGGGACACGGACGGTGTGAACACCGTCTCGGCAGAAGAATTGGCCGTTCTCACTGATTACAAGAGAGATTACCGCTTTCCTCATCGTGGCCTGTGTAGTGCAGTGGTTACCATTTTGCCACTTCACCCGAACGTCGGGTTCGATCCCGCGTCGATGCACTCATTTTGCTCTCTTCCATTTCGATGGCTACCTATTACCACTGAGTTTTATATCCCTTTTGACGGCACTACTGAGTGTTACACCCACGATTTTTCGATTTCGGTACATTCTACTCACTCCTCTGCCACTTGTAAGCACTACTTTGTGAATGAATGATACATATTTTTTAAAGTGTGAATCAAGCGAAAGCGATTCTGCATTCTCTACAGCACAACTCTCAATAGTGCCGTGAAAAGGGATGTAAAACCAAGTTGTAATAAGTAGCAATCGAAATAGAAGAGAGCAAAAATGAGTGCGTCGACGCGGGATCGAACCACCGACGTTCGGGTGAAGTGGCAAAATGATAACCACTGCACTACACAGGCGACGATGGAGAAAGCGGTAATCTCTCTTGTAATCAGTGAGAACGGCCAATTCTTTCGCCGAGACGGTGTTCGGCCTCGCACGTTTTCCCAAAAAAAGCTCGCGGTCCATCGCGAGCCGCGAGCTTTCTGCGAGCCGGCGGTGATCCTCGGGCTCGCGGCTCGGACCGCGCGCTCTCTCTCGATCACGAGCCGACCACGAGCCGAGGTGCATCTTCGGCTCGCACCGATTTAACCAACCCTATTAAATACACTACGTTCTATGCATAGTTCTGGGTGCAGGTTTTGTCCAGGGGGATTTCGGTAGGTCACTCCAGGTTCGGTCCAGGGGGAGCTCGGTAGCCTGCTCCAGGTTCGGTCCAGGAGGAGCTCGGTAGACTGCTCCAGGTTTGGTCCAGGGGATTTCGGTAGCTTACTTAAGTTTCAGTCCAGGGAGGAGCACTCGGTATCCGGATCTAAGTGCGGTCCAGGGGAGCTTAGTATGTTGGAGAATGTTCACTACGACACTTCGTGGCTCTGTGGCAACTTTTTTTCGATCGCTCTCAGCCTCACGACCCTTTCTCAACGGAAACGCAGAATACCCTGTGTTCAGTTCGCATGTACTCGTCGTACGTGTTTGTACACGTTTATGACATCGCAAAGCACTTCCCGTGCCAACTTCCAAGCACTTTCGTTAAAACACGTTAAAGCGTGTTCTGACACGTTTGAACACGTTTGTGACATCGCTGAACACTTTTCCCATGATTCTCGTGATGATCATGACGCTCGGCGGTTCATTTCGAAACTTTTCGAAATTTTCGATTTTCCACGTTAAAACGTGTCCTGACACATCCAGACACGTTTCTAGCATTGCAAAACACTTTTCCTGTGACCCCCCACGCTCTCTGAATCATTTTGAAACTTTTCGAAATTTTTGATTTTTCACTTGAAAACTCGGCAAAACAGGTGAAAACGTGTTTCACGATACTGAAAAATGTGTCAGAGTGCTTTCTGGCACTAAAAAATGCGGCGAAAGGTTTGCCCGCGGCGGGAGTCGAACCGGGGGGTGCCGGATTGGTTGTCCGACGCGTTATCCACTTGGCAGTGAAAATAGCTGATTTTTATATCAAAATTGTGAAAGGTTTTCTAAGCAGTTATCATATGCAAAAGGTTCTGAGAAGATAGCGCAAATTTGAAGCAATTTATGGCGAAAATGGAAAAATATACGTCACGCTGCAACAAAAAAACATACAGACAGACAGACAGACAGACAGACAGACAGACACAATGATTTCCTATACGTAGAGGAATTGGCAGAGCTTGAGCCTATGACCTCTAGTAATACCAATGCGATTTGAGAAATTAAACGTTAAAGGTGGTGTCCCACGAACTTTTGGTCAACTGAGTACTCACTGCGGGGTTATCACACTCGGTTCCCCGGCAAGAGCCCCGAAAACCGCACGTTCAACTAATAAGTTTGAGCAGAGTTATTCGAGTTTGGCTCTGTGCCAAACTGACCCTGACGCGCAGGGATTCAAAAATGAGAGAGGGATAATGGGAAAAAAGGGGAGAGCGACCGCGCCATTTGCACCGAGGAGATGAGGAATGAGGAAGCGCGAGATCGTAATACTCCTTCTTTAAACGTGGACTAGTGTCAAAATAACCAAAGATAATTTTATATGACACAATTAGATCAATACGAATGCGTCGATCGAAAAGCGGAGGCATGTCGAGTGTCTTCAGTCTGTTCGAGTAGGAAGTGGGGGGTTCAATACGAGTGCGTCGATCGAAAAGCGGAGGCATGTCGAGTGTCTTCAGTCTGTTCGAGTAGGAATTTTATATGACACAATTAGATCAATACGAGTGCGTCGATCGAAAAGCGGAGGCATGTCGAGTGTCTTCAGCCTGTTCGAGTAGGAAGTGGGGGATAGGTCACTTCGAAGGAAGACTATTCGAGAATACCTGTGGAGCACGTTCTCGAGACGTGTAATGTTTGCTATCGTGCTGGGGTTCCAGAGTTCACTACAAAATTCAAGTAGAGGAAGAAGGTAGGTGCAAAAAAGTTTAGAATAGAGCGCAGGGCTCTTAGATGTAAATGATCGATAAATGAAAGAACAACGTGCGGATGCTTTTCCTATGGTATTTTCAAATATTTCGAGAAATTAAGTTTTTAAGTTTGGTATCATAAGTAATCCCTAAATCCTTGATCTTGTTTTTAACTGGAAGGTCAAACTCTTCTTTAAACGTGGACTAGTGTCAAAATAACCAAAGATAATTTTATATGACACAATTAGATCAATACGAGTGCGTCGATCGAAAAGCGGAGGCATGTCGAGTGTCTTCAGTCTGTTCGAGTAGGAAGTGGGGGATAGGTCACTTCGAAGGAAGACTATTCGAGAATACCTGTGGAGCACGTTCTCGAGACGTGTAATGTTTGCTATCGTGCTGGGGTTCCAGAGTTCACTACAAAATTCAAGTAGAGGAAGAAGGTAGGTGCAAAAAAGTTTAGAATAGAGCGCAGGGCTCTTAGATGTAAATGATCGATAAATGAAAGAACAACGTGCGGATGCTTTTCCTATGGTATTTTCAAATATTTCGAGAAATTAAGTTTTTAAGTTTGTTATCATAAGTAATCCCTAAATCCTTGATCTTGTTTTTAACTGGAAGGTCAAACTCTTCTGCGAACCTTGCTGCATTTTTAGGAGTACGATTTCCAAATAACTGGTCGTGCTTGAAGAAGTCATCGCTTAATGAATAGAACACTTCATCGATATTTCATCGTATGCAGTTGTAGACAAGTAAACAAAAAATTTCACCCGTTTTGGAAACATTATCTCTAAAATCGTTGTCGATCAGACTATCCATTGATGATTCTTTGGCAATGGACATTTTCTTCTATTATATTTGCACAAGTAAACAATAAAAACTCGTTTTGGCAAGATTGTTTCCCAAGAAGTAGGTGTGCATAAGTCTTGCGATTAATGAATTAAGCAGACTAAGCAATAGGCATTTTCAACTTTTGATTAACATTAGAAATATATACTTTAAAGGTGGTGTCCCACGGACTTTTGATCAACTGAGTTCTCACTATGGGGTTATGGTAATCGGTTTCCCGATAAGAGCCCCGCAATCCGCATGTTCAGCCGATAGGTTTGAACAAAGTTATCTGCGTTTGGCTCTGTGCCAACTGACCCTGACGCGCAGGGATTCAAAAATGATAGGGAGGGATAAGGGGGAACGAGGAAAAAGCGACCGCGCCATTGAAACATATGAGATGAGGAATGAGGGAGCAGGAGATTCGTAATACTCCTTCTTTAAGCCAAACCATAATTAATTTAAGTAATGCTACGGTGTGTGGTGTGAAGAAAATTTTTAAGAATAATCAAGAGTTTGTGTTTCTTTCAATTTCGACAGTGATGAAGATACCATATTATCAGTGAGTTTTTTTTTTAAATTCTTTAATCGAAGCACTTAAAGCGACAGTAAAGGGATAGTAGGGCCCTTATTCCTCGGCCTCATTGTTGAATCCCCACGCGAACACAGATCGGACCGGAAAAACAAGACGATTTTTAAGTAAAAAAAGGAAATGCATTAAACTCTAACCCCCAGCCGCCGTATTAAATACCCCGGAGGTGGGGGAGGCAGAGAGACGAAAATAGTGCGGGGAAACGAGAGAGGCAGACAGTGACCTACCACTCCTCCCCCGAGTTCGAGGGTGCGGGGTGGCGAAAGAGCGCGCGGGAAATGAGAGACCTTGAGAGATATTCAATACCGCGGCAGATCGCTTTCTCGCATCCCAAACCATCACATTCCTCAATCGTAGAGACCTTTTTTTCAGAAGAGAGAGAGCGCGTAACAGCTCGAGAGGGTTTAGAGAGTCCCAAACAGATAGGGAAACAATAAGGCGAAATATCATCCAATCATGATGGACTTTCTGATAGTAAGAATTTCCTAAATAGCATATAATTGCGTTTATTTGTCATCGATTTGTAACTGTGCGAATTAGATTAAGAACTGCAGTTTATCTATTTGTACACGACACGTAAAGATATTGATTGCACGTGTTCCTGATCTACCAGAGATGATTATTGATTGGTTTCGTGTACGGGCTAATGCAGCGTTGGCACTAGCGATGGAAGTATCGTCTGTGCAACGCCTATGGTAGAATCTGAAGAGAAATTATCATTGCATAATTACGAAGATAAGATGTAAAATGAATGCAAGAAGAACAGATAGTGAGAATCAACACACCTAAGCACAGACGAGAGTTGACCCAACGAGTGTTTTGACATAGGGAGAACAGCACGTCTTCTGTGGAAACGTGCATAGTTTGTTACTGCCACACGCTTGTGATTCGGTGCCATCAGCTGGGTTGTTGCTGAAAAGGACAAACAATCGATTTGTCGGAGGGTAAAATCAAAGATGACGAATTCCGTGAATCCTGAACAAATACGACGTTGAAAGATAGTCGGATCATATTTGAACGTCCAACGGAAAATATTTAATATATTTTTATAATTATTACATTATATTTTATTAATAATTCGAAATTTACACTGCTATTTGGTATGAAATTATTACTTGTGTTACTCTTTTCTTCAAAATTGTTCAACTTGCCTGCATGGACAACCCGATGTCTGGTCGGTGGCACAACTCCTCGTTCTCGATTGTTTGTCACACAGACCGCAGGTAGCAGTCGTGCAGCTGCCTCCCCAGGCTGTCCAAGTACCCCAAGTGCCCATATTGGCTGAAAGAATTTATCCGTGAATATTCTCCTTTGATCAAGGCTTGCCTGAGCACATGTGTTTGACCACTTACCGGAGGTGCAACAGCTAGATAGTGCAACTGCTGTTTTTCCACAGTAATTAGCTCCGGTGTTAGGATTTCCCATGACGGTGTATCCTGAGCAGCAGATGGTTCCAGTCGCACACGGAATGGTTCCGCACGGACCCGTGCTTGTGGAAGCGCCCCTGCAAGCACCGGCTTATTGGTTTCCATTCAATGAAAAAATAAAACATAATTATTTAACATACGAGCAGGGGCATCCGTATTTCTCAGAATTGCAACTTCTCGTAAGAGCAACAGAGGAACACGATCTGGAATGAAATTTTGATTGCAGTAATTTTCTTCTTTTCAGTATTCAAGCAGGCATATAATTCATTGTGCATTTAGTTCAAATTGGAATGGATACCGTAGTGATTTGTAATTCTGCATACTTTTCAATAATTGTGAATACGCCAAGCTGAGGGTTTATTTTATGCTCATTTCTCACACTCGATTAAGCTCAATTCGTATTTATTCTCATTGTTAAATTTCTCTAAAATTACATGTCAGAATGAGCTTTTGAATTAGCATTCAACTCGACGTATTCACATTGTTTGAAAAAATACGTCATTTGTGGAACATTAGTGTATTCGCTCTAACATCGTAACATTTACGATATGCAATACTTTCAAATGTATAATGTCACACAATGATCCATACCCGCAGCTAGTTGGGCAGACTCCACTAGCCGGCGCCCACTCACTCCAAACTCCTCCTGTTGGGCAGCAACACTTTTTAGACTCAGTTGAATCTCCTCTGCAATCATATATGAAGACACCAATACATGGATTGTAGACTGCGCTGTTCACTCTATATATTTGTAGTTGTTTTGTTGTTCTTAGTAATCCCTGTCCCCTTCGGCAAAATCGACTCTCTGCGCTACTCACGTGCAAGTGCATCCTTTATCTGCTCCATTGCATACTCTCGTCCTCGTTTGACCTCCAGTCGTGAGACAAGTGGATGACCAGTCACTCCATACGGTCCAATATGTGTTAGAATCTACAATTAAGAATCGGACTTCCTTTGTACACACAATCAGTGTATGCCGTTGACGGACGAGGGTGCAAGCACTCACTGGTTGGGCAGCAAGTAGTAGTGGGAGGAGCTACGTCATCGTCCATTCCGCAATAGAAAGTAGATGTCTTGTAATTCAGCTGTAATGACATCATTCAGCAATATATGAATTAAGTTTGTTCCGGTAATTAAGAGCACTTTTTTCTAATTTTTAAGAACGAGTAATAACATTGAGTATTCAAATTGCAAAGAATAATTCAGAAAATAACCCACCGACTTAACATATGACCCACAGCAAGTTTTTGTCGGCCATGGGCATAGCGCATTACCACAAGGACCCGTCTCGGTATTTGCGCCGCTGGAATCAATACATTTCATATCCACAAGGAAGTTGTCAATGACATTTGATGTGAGGAAGACTTGAAATTGTGTACTCACATGCAGAGGCATCCGTCGGCGGCACTGGCACATGTTCTGCTTCTAGTGAGAGTCGAGCATGATCCACATGTTGTGGGGCAGGTACCTGTTGTAGTCCATTCGGTCCAAATTCCACCAGTCGGACAACAGCCAGTCTGGAATTATCAATATTACTTTTAAAACCTGATGTTTTTTTGTGATCTTACCGGTGCTGTTGTGGTGGCGCAAGTGTCCACGGGATCAACAGGGGTGTCGCCGACTCCACAGAAAAAGTCTCTCGTGTTGCCTGAATTGAGACTTTCATGCTTTTCAAGAGTGTGAATATTGATTACCATTTAAAGACTTGACGTAGTTGCCGCAGCAAGTAGGCGTTGGCCAGGGACAGAGTGCAATTCCACACGGACCAGTGTCTGTTTTAGAGCCGCTGAAAGTTTAAAATTTATTAGAAGCGGTTACCGAAATTTGGAAACTCACGTGCACGGACATCCCTGAGCCTCTGATTTGCAAGTTCTGCTTCGTTTGGCAGTGTTGCAGGAACCACAAGTCGTAGCGCATGGACCATTCGTCGTCCAGTCGGACCAAATTCCACCAGCAGTGCAGCATGAAGGTGCCTGGAAGGACGGCAATGTACTCAGACTGTTCAGAACATGTAACATAATATTTTCATAAATGAAAGTTGCACAGAAGGAAAAACACCGGGAAAACAAGATTATCTGTGCAATATTTTTAATAATTTACCGTCGTCGTAACATCAGTGGTGAGAGTTGTGCATGTGGGAACGGGATCCACGGGTGTATTTCCGACACCGCAGAAGAAATCCCTGGTGTTTCCTGAAGAAGAAAAATCAATGTCAGATGATGAAGGAAAATACCATTGAGTGATTTGACGTAGCTGCCGCAGCAAGTAGGTGTCGGCCAGGGACAGAGGGCAATTCCACAGGGACCTGTGTCGGTGTCCGATCCGCTAAAAATTGTGGTCAGATGCTGCTTAGAACAACGGGGAACTCACGTGCATGGGCATCCCTGAGCCATCGATTTGCATGTCCTTTTGCGGGCGGCAGTGTTGCAGGAACCACAAGTCGTCGCACATGGACCAGTCGTGGTCCAGTCAGACCAAATTCCCCCAGTTGTGCAGCATGGAAGTGCCTGGATTGTCAATGTTGGTGAACGCGAGCAAGGAAGGTAATACCGGTGTTGGTGTCGTGGTTGTGGAACAATCGTAGGAGGGATCAACGGGCGTGTCACTAACGCCGCAGAAGAAGTCTCGTGTATTACCTGTGACCGATCAATTATAAAAAGTCAAAAATAAAGATCAGTATAAGTATTACCGTTGAGCGACTTTATATAAGGTGCACAACAAGTCGGAGTCGGCCAGGGACAGAGGGCGATTCCACACGGGCCAGAATCCGTATCCGTTCCGCTGCAATATTATAAATTTTTGAATAGAAATTTGTAGAATACGTAAATAACATAATTTAGAAAAAATCTACCGTAGAATTTGTTCATGAATCACAAATATGACCTGGCTCAAACTCATATGCAAAGGCTGCGTGCGCTTCCAGTAACCGGGTATTGTCAAATCATTGGATTGTAGCCGCAAATTTCGACCCCAAATTTTGACCAGTGTATTTAGACCTCGAGCTAATTTAGACTATTTGCCTCCGTAAATAAAACATAACAGTAAAGTTAGCACACATTGCCATTCTCTGTCACAAAAATGTTGAACACCGATAAGAATCATCTCACCTGCAGGGACATCCCTGTGCAGCCGATTTGCAGGTTCTCTTTCGGGTGGCAACATTGCAAGAGCCGCACGTGGTCGGACAGGGTCCTGTCACAGTCCAATCTGACCAGACGCCGGCGGCAGGACAGCAAGCGGGCTGCACACGAGAAGAGATTAGTTATGGAGAAAACAATCCGTTTCACAGGCAGCGAAATGTGGACTAATTGTGACAAGTGCGCGTCACTCAGCTTGGTTCCGCCCCTTTTTTTTTTAATTTTCCGTTTTTTCTAATGCTATCAGTAGTTATTTCTATAGCTTCTTCACCTAATTCGATGAATAAGTTTATTCTCTATCGAGTACGGCAATTAATTACGCAATTCAGTCAAAATGACATATTATGAACAAAATGCTATAACTTTTCATAACTTTTCATGTCAGTATGTTCCCGTGAACGGAATTATCTGTTGTTTGGGGAAAAGGTTCCCGTTCAGAATCGAATAACTTTTGTCCAAGAAATTATCGAAATATTTATTGTGAAGAAAGTTATCGCCGATAAAAAATATAATTACGAAATAGAGAGTGGAGCCGGGGCCGGAAAATCTGGCCGGGAACCGGATAAGGTCTTTAAGATTACGGTAAGAATTAGTATTCCTCGGAAAATTAAAACTTTTTTTCCGGTTCACGGCCAGTTTTTCCGGCCCCGGCTCTTTTTTTAATATTTCGATATTTCCTTGGACAGAAGTTATTCGATTCTGAGCGGGAATCTTTTCCCAAAACAACAGATAATTCCGTTCACGGGAACATACTGAAATGAAAAGTTCTAAAAAGTTATAATTACTTATAAAAAGTTATAGCATTTTTTTTCCGAGAGATTCGATATACGAGAGATTCGATATCAATCCCAATATATTTATTCGAGAATCCTGTCGATCAATGCCTCTCTTCCCTGCGCATCTTATGTCTGTAGGAGTGACAATATGTTTTTGTGAGAGAAAACACATGAAATCGCTGCAACTTTACATGAGTCAGTTGAATTTTAGCTTGTTCGAGAGGAGAAAGTAGTGTAGCGAAATAGGATCACTTAGTAATTAGCAGAGAAGCCCAAAATATTGTATAAAAGAAGAAATCTGCCCATTCTAGAGTTCCTGATTGTTCCGTTCCTTTCCTTTAGGTTCGTCCTATCGTTTTGGAAAAAAAAGCAACCCGCCATCGCTAACGAGCATAAGACCGTTGCAGAGTTTTTTAATGTCACAATAGGAGAAAGCAATTTAGTTCGGTAATGAGTTCCCAGAAGCGGCAAAATGTATCGCCTTAATGACATGCTTAAACACAAAAATGCATACGATTTCCGTTGTCGTAGTAACGTCTGAAGTTGTAGTTGCCTCTGAAAAAAAGAGAAAAAAATTAATCTCTCTCTGGAAAGAAGGTACATAATTTTCAAAGACTTCCTAGAATAAATAATGAACGCTAAAAAAATTGTATCTTATTTATTCCTTGCCCTCAAGTAGTAATGTTTAATGTCTAATATAAATATATTTTTTAAATGCACATTGTTATTGTTTTCTCGGCTTTGATTGTATAAAGTTTCACGAAAGAAAAAGAACATAAATCTTAAAATCTTGCTTATAGCTGTTTCATTCACTAAACTTACCAGTGGTGGTCGTACTAGCTTCCGTCGTCGTGGTCGATGGCTCAGTAGTAGTGGTACTCGGCTCTGAATTTGTGCCGTTTTATGGCAGAACTGAATAACCGTGAAATGTTAAAATCTTGCTTATAGCTGTTTCATTCACTAAACTTACCAGTGGTGGTCGTACTAGCTTCCGTCGTCGTGGTCGATGGCTCAGTAGTAGTGGTACTCGGCTCTGAATTTGTGCCGTTTTATGACAGAACTGAATAACCATGAAATCTTAAAATCTTGCTTATAGCTGTTTCATTCACTAAACTTACCAGTGGTGGTCGTACTAGCTTCCGTCGTCGTGGTCGATGGCTCAGTAGTTGTGGTACTCGCCTCTGAATTTATGGTGTTTTATGACAGAACTGAATAACAATGAAATCTTAAAATCTTGATTATAGCTGTTTCATTCACTAAACTTACCAGTGGTGGTCGTACTAGCTTCCGTCGTCGTGGTCGATGGCTCAGTAGTAGTGGTACTCGGCTCTGAATTTGTGCCGTTTTATGACAGAACTGAATAACCACGAAATCGTAAAATCTTGATTATAGCTGTTTCATTCACTAAACTTACCAGTGGTGGTCGTACTAGCTTCCGTCGTCGTGGTCGATGGCTCAGTAGTAGTGGTACTCGGCTCTGAATTTATGGTGTTTTACGACAGAACTGAATAACCATGAAATCTTAAAATCTTGCTTATAGCTGTTTCATTCACTAAACTTACCAGTGGTGGTCGTACTAGCTTCCGTCGTCGTGGTCGATGGCTCAGTAGTAGTGGTACTCGGCTCTGAATTTATGGTGTTTTATAACAGAACTGAATAACAATGAAATCTTAAAATCTTGATTATAGCTGTTTCATTCACTAAACTTACCAGTGGTGGTCGTACTGGCTTCCGTCGTCGTGGTCGATGGCTCAGTAGTAGTGGTACTCGGCTCTGAATTTATGGTGTTTTATGACAGAACTGATAAACAATGAAATCTTAAAATCTTGATTATAGCTGTTTCATTCACTAAACTTACCAGTGGTGGTCGTACTGGCTTCCGTCGTCGTGGTCGATGGCTCAGTAGTAGTGGTACTCGGCTCTGAATTTATGGTGTTTTATGACAGAACTGAATAACCGTGAAATGTTAAAATCTTGCTTATAGCTGTTTCATTCACTAAACTTACCAGTGGTGGTCGTACTAGCTTCCGTCGTCGTGGTCGATGGCTCAGTAGTAGTGGTACTCGGCTCTGAATTTGTGCCGTTTTATGACAGAACTGAATAACCACGAAATCGTAAAATCTTGATTATAGCTGTTTCATTCACTAAACTTACCAGTGGTGGTCGTACTAGCTTCCGTCGTCGTGGTCGATGGCTCAGTAGTAGTGGTACTCGGCTCTGAATTTATGGTGTTTTACGACAGAACTGAATAACCATGAAATCTTAAAATCTTGCTTATAGCTGTTTCATTCACTAAACTTACCAGTGGTGGTCGTACTAGCTTCCGTCGTCGTGGTCGATGGCTCAGTAGTAGTGGTACTCGGCTCTGAATTTATGGTGTTTTATAACAGAACTGAATAACAATGAAATCTTAAAATCTTGATTATAGCTGTTTCATTCACTAAACTTACCAGTGGTGGTCGTACTGGCTTCCGTCGTCGTGGTCGATGGCTCAGTAGTAGTGGTACTCGGCTCTGAATTTATGGTGTTTTATAACAGAACTGAATAACCGTGAAATGTTAAAATCTTGCTTATAGCTGTTTCATTCACTAAACTTACCAGTGGTGGTCGTACTAGCTTCCGTCGTCGTGGTCGATGGCTCAGTAGTAGTGGTACTCGGCTCTGAATTTGTGCCGTTTTATGACAGAACTGAATAACCACGAAATCGTAAAATCTTGATTATAGCTGTTTCATTCACTAAACTTACCAGTGGTGGTCGTACTAGCTTCCGTCGTCGTGGTCGATGGCTCAGTAGTAGTGGTACTCGGCTCTGAATTTATGGTGTTTTATAACAGAACTGAATAACAATGAAATCTTAAAATCTTGATTATAGCTGTTTCATTCACTAAACTTACCAGTGGTGGTCGTACTGGCTTCCGTCGTCGTGGTCGATGGCTCAGTAGTAGTGGTACTCGCCTCTGAATTTATGGTGTTTTATGACAGAACTGAATAACCATGAAGTCTTAAAATCTTGATTATAGCTGTTTCATGCACTAAACTTACCAGTGGTGGTCGTACTAGCTTCCGTCGTCGTGGTCGATGGCTCAGTAGTAGTGGTACTCGGCTCTGAATTTATGGTGTTTTATGACAGAACTGAATAACCATGAAGTCTTAAAATCTTGCCTATAGCTGTTTCATTCACTAAACTTACCAGTGGTGGTCGTACTAGCTTCAGTCGTCGTGGTCGATGGCTCAGTAGTAGTGGTACTCGGCTCTGAATTTGTGCCGTTTTATGACAGAACTGAATAACCACGAAATCGTAAAATCTTGATTATAGCTGTTTCATTCACTAAACTTACCAGTGGTGGTCGTACTAGCTTCCGTCGTCGTGGTCGATGGCTCAGTAGTAGTGGTACTCGGCTCTGAATTTGTGCCGTTTTATGGCAGAACTGAATAACCATGAAATCTTAAAATCTTGCCTATAGCTGTTTCATTCACTAAACTTACCAGTGGTGGTCGTACTAGCTTCCGTCGTCGTGGTCGATGGCTCAGTAGTAGTGGTACTCGGCTCTGAATTTATGGTGTTTTATGACAGAACTGAATAACAATGAAATCTTAAAATCTTGATTATAGCTGTTTCATTCACTAAACTTACCAGTGGTGGTCGTACTGGCTTCCGTCGTCGTGGTCGATGGCTCAGTAGTAGTGGTACTCGGCTCTGAATTTATGGTGTTTTATGACAGAACTGAATAACCGTGAAATGTTAAAATCTTGCTTATAGCTGTTTCATTCACTAAACTTACCAGTGGTGGTCGTACTAGCTTCCGTCGTCGTGGTCGATGGCTCAGTAGTAGTGGTACTCGGCTCTGAATTTATGGTGTTTTATGACAGAACTGAATAACCGTGAAATGTTAAAATCTTGCTTATAGCTGTTTCATTCACTAAACTTACCAGTGGTGGTCGTACTAGCTTCCGTCGTCGTGGTCGATGGCTCAGTAGTAGTGGTACTCGGCTCTGAATTTATGGTGTTTTATAACAGAACTGAATAACAATGAAATCTTAAAATCTTGATTATAGCTGTTTCATTCACTAAACTTACCAGTGGTGGTCGTACTGGCTTCCGTCGTCGTGGTCGATGGCTCAGTAGTAGTGGTACTCGGCTCTGAATTTATGGTGTTTTATGACAGAACTGAATAACCGTGAAATGTTAAAATCTTGCTTATAGCTGTTTCATTCACTAAACTTACCAGTGGTGGTCGTACTAGCTTCCGTCGTCGTGGTCGATGGCTCAGTAGTAGTGGTACTCGGCTCTGAATTTATGGTGTTTTATAACAGAACTGAATAACAATGAAATCTTAAAATCTTGATTATAGCTGTTTCATTCACTAAACTTACCAGTGGTGGTCGTACTGGCTTCCGTCGTCGTGGTCGATGGCTCAGTAGTAGTGGTACTCGGCTCTGAATTTTGGTGTTTTATAACAGAACTGATAAACAATGAAATCTTAAAATCTTGATTATAGCTGTTTCATTCACTAAACTTACCAGTGGTGGTCGTACTGGCTTCCGTCGTCGTGGTCGATGGCTCAGTAGTAGTGGTACTCGGCTCTGAATTTATGGTGTTTTATGACAGAACTGAATAACCGTGAAATGTTAAAATCTTGCTTATAGCTGTTTCATTCACTAAACTTACCAGTGGTGGTCGTACTAGCTTCCGTCGTCGTGGTCGATGGCTCAGTAGTAGTGGTACTCGGCTCTGAATTTATGGTGTTTTATAACAGAACTGAATAACCATGAAATCTTAAAATTTTGCTTATAGCTGTTCCATTCACTAAACTTACCAGTGGTGGTCGTACTTGCTTCCGTCGTCGTGGTCGATGGCTCAGTAGTAGTGGTACTCGGCTCTGAATTTTGGTGTTTTATAACAGAACTGATAAACAATGAAATCTTAAAATCTTGATTATAGCTGTTTCATTCACTAAACTTACCAGTGGTGGTCGTACTGGCTTCCGTCGTCGTGGTCGATGGCTCAGTAGTAGTGGTACTCGCCTCTGAATTTATGGTGTTTTATGACAGAACTGAATAACCATGAAGTCTTAAAATCTTGATTATAGCTGTTTCATGCACTAAACTTACCAGTGGTGGTCGTACTAGCTTCCGTCGTCGTGGTCGATGGCTCAGTAGTAGTGGTACTCGGCTCTGAATTTATGGTGTTTTATGACAGAACTGAATAACCATGAAGTCTTAAAATCTTGCCTATAGCTGTTTCATTCACTAAAATTACCAGTGGTGGTCGTACTAGCTTCCGTCGTCGTGGTCGATGGCTCAGTAGTAGTGGTACTCGGCTCTGAATTTATGGTGTTTTATGACAGAACTGAATAACCATGAAGTCTTAAAATCTTGCCTATAGCTGTTTCATTCACTAAACTTACCAGTGGTGGTCGTACTGGCTTCCGTCGTCGTGGTCGATGGCTCAGTAGTAGTGGTACTCGCCTCTGAATTTATGGTGTTTTATGACAGAACTGAATAACCATGAAGTCTTAAAATCTTGATTATAGCTGTTTCATGCACTAAACTTACCAGTGGTGGTCGTACTAGCTTCCGTCGTCGTGGTCGATGGCTCAGTAGTAGTGGTACTCGGCTCTGAATTTATGGTGTTTTATGACAGAACTGAATAACCATGAAGTCTTAAAATCTTGCCTATAGCTGTTTCATTCACTAAAATTACCAGAGGTGGTCGTACTAGCTTCCGTCGTCGTGGTCGATGGCTCAGTAGTAGTGGTACTCGGCTCTGAATTTATGGTGTTTTACGACAGAACTGAATAACCATGAAATCTTAAAATGTTGCTTATAGCTGTTTCATTCACTAAACTTACCAGTGGTGGTCGTACTAGCTTCCGTCGTCGTGGTCGATGGCTCAGTAGTAGTGGTACTCGGCTCTGATATTATGGTGTTTTACGACAGAACTGAATAACCATGAAATCTTAAAATCTTGCTTATAGCTGTTTCATTCACTAAACTTACCAGTGGTGGTCGTACTAGCTTCCGTCGTCGTGGTCGATGGCTCAGTAGTAGTGGTACTCGGCTCTGAATTTGTGCCGTTTTATGGCAGAACTGAATAACCATGAAATCTTAAAATCTTGCCTATAGCTGTTTCATTCACTAAACTTACCAGTGGTGGTCGTACTAGCTTCAGTCGTCGTGGTCGATGGCTCAGTAGTAGTGGTACTCGGCTCTGAATTTGTGCCGTTTTATGGCAGAACCATGAAATCTTAAAATCTTGCCTATAGCTGTTTCATTCACTAAACTTACCAGAGGTGGTCGTACTAGCTTCCGTCGTCGTGGTCGATGGCTCAGTAGTAGTGGTACTCGGCTCTGAATTTATGGTGTTTTACGACAGAACTGAATAACCATGAAATCTTAAAATGTTGCTTATAGCTGTTTCATTCACTAAACTTACCAGTGGTGGTCGTACTAGCTTCCGTCGTCGTGGTCGATGGCTCAGTAGTAGTGGTACTCGGCTCTGATATTATGGTGTTTTACGACAGAACTGAATAACCATGAAATCTTAAAATCTTGCTTATAGCTGTTTCATTCACTAAACTTACCAGTGGTGGTCGTACTAGCTTCCGTCGTCGTGGTCGATGGCTCAGTAGTAGTGGTACTCGGCTCTGAATTTGTGCCGTTTTATGGCAGAACTGAATAACCATGAAATCTTAAAATCTTGCCTATAGCTGTTTCATTCACTAAACTTACCAGTGGTGGTCGTACTAGCTTCAGTCGTCGTGGTCGATGGCTCAGTAGTAGTGGTACTCGGCTCTGAATTTGTGCCGTTTTATGGCAGAACCATGAAATCTTAAAATCTTGCCTATAGCTGTTTCATTCACTAAACTTACCAGAGGTGGTCGTACTAGCTTCCGTCGTCGTGGTCGATGGCTCAGTAGTAGTGGTACTCGGCTCTGAATTTATGGTGTTTTACGACAGAACTGAATAACCATGAAATCTTAAAATGTTGCTTATAGCTGTTTCATTCACTAAACTTACCAGTGGTGGTCGTACTAGCTTCCGTCGTCGTGGTCGATGGCTCAGTAGTAGTGGTACTCGGCTCTGAATTTATGGTGTTTTACGACAGAACTGAATAACCATGAAATCTTAAAATGTTGCTTATAGCTGTTTCATTCACTAAACTTACCAGTGGTGGTCGTACTAGCTTCCGTCGTCGTGGTCGATGGCTCAGTAGTAGTGGTACTCGGCTCTGAATTTGTGCCGTTTTATGGCAGAACTGAATAACCATGAAATCTTAAAATCTTGCCTATAGCTGTTTCATTCACTAAACTTACCAGTGGTGGTCGTACTAGCTTCAGTCGTCGTGGTCGATGGCTCAGTAGTAGTGGTACTCGGCTCTGAATTTGTGCCGTTTTATGACAGAACTGAATAACCACGAAATCGTAAAATCTTGATTATAGCTGTTTCATTCACTAAACTTACCAGTGGTGGTCGTACTAGCTTCCGTCGTCGTGGTCGATGGCTCAGTAGTAGTGGTACTCGGCTCTGAATTTGTGCCGTTTTATGGCAGAACTGAATAACCATGAAATCTTAAAATCTTGCCTATAGCTGTTTCATTCACTAAACTTACCAGTGGTGGTCGTACTAGCTTCCGTCGTCGTGGTCGATGGCTCAGTAGTAGTGGTACTCGGCTCTGAATTTATGGTGTTTTATGACAGAACTGAATAACAATGAAATCTTAAAATCTTGATTATAGCTGTTTCATTCACTAAACTTACCAGTGGTGGTCGTACTGGCTTCCGTCGTCGTGGTCGATGGCTCAGTAGTAGTGGTACTCGGCTCTGAATTTATGGTGTTTTATGACAGAACTGAATAACCGTGAAATGTTAAAATCTTGCTTATAGCTGTTTCATTCACTAAACTTACCAGTGGTGGTCGTACTAGCTTCCGTCGTCGTGGTCGATGGCTCAGTAGTAGTGGTACTCGGCTCTGAATTTATGGTGTTTTATAACAGAACTGAATAACAATGAAATCTTAAAATCTTGATTATAGCTGTTTCATTCACTAAACTTACCAGTGGTGGTCGTACTGGCTTCCGTCGTCGTGGTCGATGGCTCAGTAGTAGTGGTACTCGGCTCTGAATTTATGGTGTTTTATGACAGAACTGAATAACCGTGAAATGTTAAAATCTTGCTTATAGCTGTTTCATTCACTAAACTTACCAGTGGTGGTCGTACTAGCTTCCGTCGTCGTGGTCGATGGCTCAGTAGTAGTGGTACTCGGCTCTGAATTTATGGTGTTTTATGACAGAACTGAATAACCGTGAAATGTTAAAATCTTGCTTATAGCTGTTTCATTCACTAAACTTACCAGTGGTGGTCGTACTAGCTTCCGTCGTCGTGGTCGATGGCTCAGTAGTAGTGGTACTCGGCTCTGAATTTATGGTGTTATATAACAGAACTGAATAACAATGAAATCTTAAAATCTTGATTATAGCTGTTTCATTCACTAAACTTACCAGTGGTGGTCGTACTGGCTTCCGTCGTCGTGGTCGATGGCTCAGTAGTAGTGGTACTCGGCTCTGAATTTATGGTGTTTTATGACAGAACTGAATAACCGTGAAATGTTAAAATCTTGCTTATAGCTGTTTCATTCACTAAACTTACCAGTGGTGGTCGTACTAGCTTCCGTCGTCGTGGTCGATGGCTCAGTAGTAGTGGTACTCGGCTCTGAATTTATGGTGTTTTATAACAGAACTGAATAACAATGAAATCTTAAAATCTTGATTATAGCTGTTTCATTCACTAAACTTACCAGTGGTGGTCGTACTGGCTTCCGTCGTCGTGGTCGATGGCTCAGTAGTAGTGGTACTCGGCTCTGAATTTTGGTGTTTTATAACAGAACTGATAAACAATGAAATCTTAAAATCTTGATTATAGCTGTTTCATTCACTAAACTTACCAGTGGTGGTCGTACTGGCTTCCGTCGTCGTGGTCGATGGCTCAGTAGTAGTGGTACTCGGCTCTGAATTTATGGTGTTTTATGACAGAACTGAATAACCGTGAAATGTTAAAATCTTGCTTATAGCTGTTTCATTCACTAAACTTACCAGTGGTGGTCGTACTAGCTTCCGTCGTCGTGGTCGATGGCTCAGTAGTAGTGGTACTCGGCTCTGAATTTATGGTGTTTTATAACAGAACTGAATAACCATGAAATCTTAAAATTTTGCTTATAGCTGTTCCATTCACTAAACTTACCAGTGGTGGTCGTACTTGCTTCCGTCGTCGTGGTCGATGGCTCAGTAGTAGTGGTACTCGGCTCTGAATTTTGGTGTTTTATAACAGAACTGATAAACAATGAAATCTTAAAATCTTGATTATAGCTGTTTCATTCACTAAACTTACCAGTGGTGGTCGTACTGGCTTCCGTCGTCGTGGTCGATGGCTCAGTAGTAGTGGTACTCGCCTCTGAATTTATGGTGTTTTATGACAGAACTGAATAACCATGAAGTCTTAAAATCTTGATTATAGCTGTTTCATGCACTAAACTTACCAGTGGTGGTCGTACTAGCTTCCGTCGTCGTGGTCGATGGCTCAGTAGTAGTGGTACTCGGCTCTGAATTTATGGTGTTTTATGACAGAACTGAATAACCATGAAGTCTTAAAATCTTGCCTATAGCTGTTTCATTCACTAAAATTACCAGAGGTGGTCGTACTAGCTTCCGTCGTCGTGGTCGATGGCTCAGTAGTAGTGGTACTCGGCTCTGAATTTATGGTGTTTTACGACAGAACTGAATAACCATGAAATCTTAAAATGTTGCTTATAGCTGTTTCATTCACTAAACTTACCAGTGGTGGTCGTACTAGCTTCCGTCGTCGTGGTCGATGGCTCAGTAGTAGTGGTACTCGGCTCTGATATTATGGTGTTTTACGACAGAACTGAATAACCATGAAATCTTAAAATCTTGCTTATAGCTGTTTCATTCACTAAACTTACCAGTGGTGGTCGTACTAGCTTCCGTCGTCGTGGTCGATGGCTCAGTAGTAGTGGTACTCGGCTCTGAATTTGTGCCGTTTTATGGCAGAACTGAATAACCATGAAATCTTAAAATCTTGCCTATAGCTGTTTCATTCACTAAACTTACCAGTGGTGGTCGTACTAGCTTCAGTCGTCGTGGTCGATGGCTCAGTAGTAGTGGTACTCGGCTCTGAATTTGTGCCGTTTTATGGCAGAACCATGAAATCTTAAAATCTTGCCTATAGCTGTTTCATTCACTAAACTTACCAGAGGTGGTCGTACTAGCTTCCGTCGTCGTGGTCGATGGCTCAGTAGTAGTGGTACTCGGCTCTGAATTTATGGTGTTTTACGACAGAACTGAATAACCATGAAATCTTAAAATGTTGCTTATAGCTGTTTCATTCACTAAACTTACCAGTGGTGGTCGTACTAGCTTCCGTCGTCGTGGTCGATGGCTCAGTAGTAGTGGTACTCGGCTCTGAATTTATGGTGTTTTACGACAGAACTGAATAACCATGAAATCTTAAAATGTTGCTTATAGCTGTTTCATTCACTAAACTTACCAGTGGTGGTCGTACTAGCTTCCGTCGTCGTGGTCGATGGCTCAGTAGTAGTGGTACTCGGCTCTGAATTTGTGCCGTTTTATGGCAGAACTGAATAACCATGAAATCTTAAAATCTTGCCTATAGCTGTTTCATTCACTAAACTTACCAGTGGTGGTCGTACTAGCTTCAGTCGTCGTGGTCGATGGCTCAGTAGTAGTGGTACTCGGCTCTGAATTTATGGTGTTTTACGACAGAACTGAATAACCATGAAATCTTAAAATCTTGCTTATAGCTGTTTCATTCACTAAACTTACCAGTGGTTGTCGTACTAGCTTCCGTCGTCGTGGTCGATGGCTCAGTAGTAGTGGTACTCGGCTCTGAATTTATGGTGTTTTATAAACAGAACTGAATAACCATGAAATCTTAAAATCTTGCTTATAGCTGTTTCATTCACTAAACTTACCAGTGGTGGTCGTACTAGCTTCCGTCGTCGTGGTCGATGGCTCAGTAGTAGTGGTACTCGGCTCTGAATTTGTGCCGTTTTATGACAGAACTGAATAACCATGAAATCTTAAAATCTTGCTTATAGCTGTTTCATTCACTAAACTTACCAGTGGTGGTCGTACTAGCTTCCGTCGTCGTGGTCGATGGCTCAGTAGTAGTGGTACTCGGCTCTGAATTTGTGCCGTTTTATGACAGAACTGAATAACCATGAAATCTTAAAAACTTGCTTATAGCTGTTTCATTCACTAAACTTACCAGTGGTGGTCGTACTAGCTTCCGTCGTCGTGGTCGATGGCTCAGTAGTAGTGGTACTCGGCTCTGAATTTGTGCCGTTTTATGACAGAACTGAATAACCACGAAATCGTAAAATCTTGATTATAGCTGTTTCATTCACTAAACTTACCAGTGGTGGTCGTACTAGCTTCCGTCGTCGTGGTCGATGGCTCAGTAGTAGTGGTACTCGGCTCTGAATTTATGGTGTTTTACGACAGAACTGAATAACCATGAAATCTTAAAATCTTGCTTATAGCTGTTTCATTCACTAAACTTACCAGTGGTGGTCGTACTAGCTTCCGTCGTCGTGGTCGATGGCTCAGTAGTAGTGGTACTCGGCTCTGAATTTATGGTGTTTTATAACAGAACTGAATAACCATGAAATCTTAAAATCTTGCTTATAGCTGTTTCATTCACTAAACTTACCAGTGGTGGTCGTACTAGCTTCCGTCGTCGTGGTCGATGGCTCAGTAGTAGTGGTACTCGGCTCTGAATTTGTGCCGTTTTATGACAGAACTGAATAACCATGAAATCTTAAAATCTTGCTTATAGCTGTTTCATTCACTAAACTTACCAGTGGTGGTCGTACTAGCTTCCGTCGTCGTGGTCGATGGCTCAGTAGTAGTGGTACTCGGCTCTGAATTTGTGCCGTTTTATGACAGAACTGAATAACCATGAAATCTTAAAATCTTGCTTATAGCTGTTTCATTCACTAAACTTACCAGTGGTGGTCGTACTAGCTTCCGTCGTCGTGGTCGATGGCTCAGTAGTTGTGGTACTCGCCTCTGAATTTATGGTGTTTTATGACAGAACTGAATAACAATGAAATCTTAAAATCTTGATTATAGCTGTTTCATTCACTAAACTTACCAGTGGTGGTCGTACTAGCTTCCGTCGTCGTGGTCGATGGCTCAGTAGTAGTGGTACTCGGCTCTGAATTTGTGCCGTTTTATGACAGAACTGAATAACCACGAAATCGTAAAATCTTGATTATAGCTGTTTCATTCACTAAACTTACCAGTTGTGGTCGTACTAGCTTCCGTCGTCGTGGTCGATGGCTCAGTAGTAGTGGTACTCGGCTCTGAATTTGTGCCGTTTTATGACAGAACTGAATAACCATGAAATCTTAAAAACTTGCTTATAGCTGTTTCATTCACTAAACTTACCAGTTGTGGTCGTACTAGCTTCCGTCGTCGTGGTCGATGGCTCAGTAGTAGTGGTACTCGGCTCTGAATTTATGGTGTTTTACGACAGAACTGAATAACCATGAAATCTTAAAATCTTGCTTATAGCTGTTTCATTCACTAAACTTACCAGTGGTGGTCGTACTAGCTTCCGTCGTCGTGGTCGATGGCTCAGTAGTAGTGGTACTCGGCTCTGAATTTATGGTGTTTTATAACAGAACTGAATAACAATGAAATCTTAAAATCTTGATTATAGCTGTTTCATTCACTAAACTTACCAGTGGTGGTCGTACTGGCTTCCGTCGTCGTGGTCGATGGCTCAGTAGTAGTGGTACTCGGCTCTGAATTTATGGTGTTTTATGACAGAACTGAATAACCGTGAAATGTTAAAATCTTGCTTATAGCTGTTTCATTCACTAAACTTACCAGTGGTGGTCGTACTAGCTTCCGTCGTCGTGGTCGATGGCTCAGTAGTAGTGGTACTCGGCTCTGAATTTGTGCCGTTTTATGACAGAACTGAATAACCATGAAATCTTAAAATCTTGCTTATAGCTGTTTCATTCACTAAACTTACCAGTGGTGGTCGTACTAGCTTCCGTCGTCGTGGTCGATGGCTCAGTAGTAGTGGTACTCGGCTCTGAATTTATGGTGTTTTATGACAGAACTGAATAACCGTGAAATGTTAAAATCTTGCTTATAGCTGTTTCATTCACTAAACTTACCAGTGGTGGTCGTACTTGCTTCCGTCGTCGTGGTCGATGGCTCAGTAGTAGTGGTACTCGGCTCTGAATTTTGGTGTTTTATAACAGAACTGAATAACCATGAAATCTTAAAATCTTGCTTATAGCTGTTTCATTCACTAAACTTACCAGTGGTGGTCGTACTAGCTTCCGTCGTCGTGGTCGATGGCTCAGTAGTAGTGGTACTCGGCTCTGAATTTATGGTGTTTTATGACAGAACTGAATAACCGTGAAATGTTAAAATCTTGCTTATAGCTGTTTCATTCACTAAACTTACCAGTGGTGGTCGTACTTGCTTCCGTCGTCGTGGTCGATGGCTCAGTAGTAGTGGTACTCGGCTCTGAATTTTGGTGTTTTATAACAGAACTGAATAACCATGAAATCTTAAAATTTTGCTTATAGCTGTTTCATTCACTAAACTTACCAGTGGTGGTCGTACTTGCTTCCGTCGTCGTGGTCGATGGCTCAGTAGTAGTGGTACTCGGCTCTGAATTTATGGTGTTTTATGACAGAACTGAATAACCGTGAAATGTTAAAATCTTGCTTATAGCTGTTTCATTCACTAAACTTACCAGTGGTGGTCGTACTAGCTTCCGTCGTCGTGGTCGATGGCTCAGTAGTAGTGGTACTCGGCTCTGAATTTGTGCCGTTTTATGACAGAACTGAATAACCATGAAATCTTAAAATCTTGCTTATAGCTGTTTCATTCACTAAACTTACCAGTGGTGGTCGTACTAGCTTCCGTCGTCGTGGTCGATGGCTCAGTAGTAGTGGTACTCGGCTCTGAATTTATGGTGTTTTATGACAGAACTGAATAACCGTGAAATGTTAAAATCTTGCTTATAGCTGTTTCATTCACTAAACTTACCAGTGGTGGTCGTACTTGCTTCCGTCGTCGTGGTCGATGGCTCAGTAGTAGTGGTACTCGGCTCTGAATTTTGGTGTTTTATAACAGAACTGAATAACCATGAAATCTTAAAATTTTGCTTATAGCTGTTTCATTCACTAAACTTACCAGTGGTGGTCGTACTTGCTTCCGTCGTCGTGGTCGATGGCTCAGTAGTAGTGGTACTCGGCTCTGAATTTTGGTGTTTTATAACAGAACTGATAAACAATGAAATCTTAAAATCTTGATTATAGCTGTTTCATTCACTAAACTTACCAGTGGTGGTCGTACTGGCTTCCGTCGTCGTGGTCGATGGCTCAGTAGTAGTGGTACTCGGCTCTGAATTTATGGTGTTTTATGACAGAACTGAATAACCATGAAATCTTAAAATCTTGCTTATAGCTGTTTCATTCACTAAACTTACCAGTGGTGGTTGTACTAGCTTCCGTCGTCGTGGTCGATGGCTCAGTAGTAGTGGTACTCGGCTCTGAATTTGTGCCGTTTTATGGCAGAACTGAATAACCATGAAATCTTAAAATCTTGCCTATAGCTGTTTCATTCACTAAACTTACCAGTGGTGGTCGTACTAGCTTCAGTCGTCGTGGTCGATGGCTCAGTAGTAGTGGTACTCGGCTCTGAATTTATGGTGTTTTACGACAGAACTGAATAACCATGAAATCTTAAAATGTTGCTTATAGCTGTTTCATTCACTAAACTTACCAGTGGTGGTCGTACTAGCTTCCGTCGTCGTGGTCGATGGCTCAGTAGTAGTGGTACTCGGCTCTGAATTTGTGCCGTTTTATGGCAGAACCATGAAATCTTAAAATCTTGCCTATAGCTGTTTCATTCACTAAACTTACCAGAGGTGGTCGTACTAGCTTCCGTCGTCGTGGTCGATGGCTCAGTAGTAGTGGTACTCGGCTCTGAATTTATGGTGTTTTACGACAGAACTGAATAACCATGAAATCTTAAAATGTTGCTTATAGCTGTTTCATTCACTAAACTTACCAGTGGTGGTCGTACTAGCTTCCGTCGTCGTGGTCGATGGCTCAGTAGTAGTGGTACTCGGCTCTGAATTTATGGTGTTTTACGACAGAACTGAATAACCATGAAATCTTAAAATGTTGCTTATAGCTGTTTCATTCACTAAACTTACCAGTGGTGGTCGTACTAGCTTCAGTCGTCGTGGTCGATGGCTCAGTAGTAGTGGTACTCGGCTCTGAATTTATGGTGTTTTACGACAGAACTGAATAACAATGAAATCTTAAAATCTTGATTATAGCTGTTTCATTCACTAAACTTACCAGTGGTGGTCGTACTAGCTTCCGTCGTCGTGGTCGATGGCTCAGTAGTAGTGGTACTCGGCTCTGAATTTGTGCCGTTTTATGACAGAACTGAATAACCACGAAATCGTAAAATCTTGATTATAGCTGTTTCATTCACTAAACTTACCAGTGGTGGTCGTACTAGCTTCCGTCGTCGTGGTCGATGGCTCAGTAGTAGTGGTACTCGGCTCTGAATTTATGGTGTTTTACGACAGAACTGAATAACCATGAAATCTTAAAATCTTGCTTATAGCTGTTTCATTCACTAAACTTACCAGTGGTGGTCGTACTAGCTTCCGTCGTCGTGGTCGATGGCTCAGTAGTAGTGGTACTCGGCTCTGAATTTGTGCCGTTTTATGACAGAACTGAATAACCATGAAATCTTAAAATCTTGCTTATAGCTGTTTCATTCACTAAACTTACCAGTGGTGGTCGTACTAGCTTCCGTCGTCGTGGTCGATGGCTCAGTAGTTGTGGTACTCGCCTCTGAATTTATGGTGTTTTATGACAGAACTGAATAACAATGAAATCTTAAAATCTTGATTATAGCTGTTTCATTCACTAAACTTACCAGTGGTGGTCGTACTGGCTTCCGTCGTCGTGGTCGATGGCTCAGTAGTAGTGGTACTCGGCTCTGAATTTGTGCCGTTTTATGACAGAACTGAATAACCACGAAATCGTAAAATCTTGATTATAGCTGTTTCATTCACTAAACTTACCAGTGGTGGTCGTACTAGCTTCCGTCGTCGTGGTCGATGGCTCAGTAGTAGTGGTACTCGGCTCTGAATTTATGGTGTTTTACGACAGAACTGAATAACCATGAAATCTTAAAATCTTGCTTATAGCTGTTTCATTCACTAAACTTACCAGTGGTGGTCGTACTAGCTTCCGTCGTCGTGGTCGATGGCTCAGTAGTAGTGGTACTCGGCTCTGAATTTATGGTGTTTTATAACAGAACTGAATAACCATGAAATCTTAAAATCTTGCTTATAGCTGTTTCATTCACTAAACTTACCAGTGGTGGTCGTACTAGCTTCCGTCGTCGTGGTCGATGGCTCAGTAGTAGTGGTACTCGGCTCTGAATTTGTGCCGTTTTATGACAGAACTGAATAACCATGAAATCTTAAAATCTTGCTTATAGCTGTTTCATTCACTAAACTTACCAGTGGTGGTCGTACTAGCTTCCGTCGTCGTGGTCGATGGCTCAGTAGTAGTGGTACTCGGCTCTGAATTTGTGCCGTTTTATGACAGAACTGAATAACCATGAAATCTTAAAATCTTGCTTATAGCTGTTTCATTCACTAAACTTACCAGTGGTGGTCGTACTAGCTTCCGTCGTCGTGGTCGATGGCTCAGTAGTTGTGGTACTCGCCTCTGAATTTATGGTGTTTTATGACAGAACTGAATAACAATGAAATCTTAAAATCTTGATTATAGCTGTTTCATTCACTAAACTTACCAGTGGTGGTCGTACTAGCTTCCGTCGTCGTGGTCGATGGCTCAGTAGTAGTGGTACTCGGCTCTGAATTTGTGCCGTTTTATGACAGAACTGAATAACCACGAAATCGTAAAATCTTGATTATAGCTGTTTCATTCACTAAACTTACCAGTGGTGGTCGTACTAGCTTCCGTCGTCGTGGTCGATGGCTCAGTAGTAGTGGTACTCGGCTCTGAATTTATGGTGTTTTACGACAGAACTGAATAACCATGAAATATTAAAATCTTGCTTATAGCTGTTTCATTCACTAAACTTACCAGTGGTGGTCGTACTAGCTTCCGTCGTCGTGGTCGATGGCTCAGTAGTAGTGGTACTCGGCTCTGAATTTGTGCCGTTTTATGACAGAACTGAATAACCATGAAATCTTAAAATCTTGCTTATAGCTGTTTCATTCACTAAACTTACCAGTGGTGGTCGTACTAGCTTCCGTCGTCGTGGTCGATGGCTCAGTAGTTGTGGTACTCGCCTCTGAATTTATGGTGTTTTATGACAGAACTGAATAACAATGAAATCTTAAAATCTTGATTATAGCTGTTTCATTCACTAAACTTACCAGTGGTGGTCGTACTAGCTTCCGTCGTCGTGGTCGATGGCTCAGTAGTAGTGGTACTCGGCTCTGAATTTGTGCCGTTTTATGACAGAACTGAATAACCACGAAATCGTAAAATCTTGATTATAGCTGTTTCATTCACTAAACTTACCAGTGGTGGTCGTACTAGCTTCCGTCGTCGTGGTCGATGGCTCAGTAGTAGTGGTACTCGGCTCTGAATTTATGGTGTTTTACGACAGAACTGAATAACCATGAAATCTTAAAATCTTGCTTATAGCTGTTTCATTCACTAAACTTACCAGTGGTGGTCGTACTAGCTTCCGTCGTCGTGGTCGATGGCTCAGTAGTAGTGGTACTCGGCTCTGAATTTATGGTGTTTTATAACAGAACTGAATAACCATGAAATCTTAAAATCTTGCTTATAGCTGTTTCATTCACTAAACTTACCAGTGGTGGTCGTACTAGCTTCCGTCGTCGTGGTCGATGGCTCAGTAGTAGTGGTACTCGGCTCTGAATTTGTGCCGTTTTATGACAGAACTGAATAACCATGAAATCTTAAAATCTTGCTTATAGCTGTTTCATTCACTAAACTTACCAGTGGTGGTCGTACTAGCTTCCGTCGTCGTGGTCGATAGCTCAGTAGTAGTGGTACTCGGCTCTGAATTTGTGCCGTTTTATGACAGAACTGAATAACCATGAAATCTTAAAATCTTGCTTATAGCTGTTTCATTCACTAAACTTACCAGTGGTGGTCGTACTAGCTTCCGTCGTCGTGGTCGATGGCTCAGTAGTTGTGGTACTCGCCTCTGAATTTATGGTGTTTTATGACAGAACTGAATAACAATGAAATCTTAAAATCTTGATTATAGCTGTTTCATTCACTAAACTTACCAGTGGTGGTCGTACTAGCTTCCGTCGTCGTGGTCGATGGCTCAGTAGTAGTGGTACTCGGCTCTGAATTTGTGCCGTTTTATGACAGAACTGAATAACCACGAAATCGTAAAATCTTGATTATAGCTGTTTCATTCACTAAACTTACCAGTGGTGGTCGTACTAGCTTCCGTCGTCGTGGTCGATGGCTCAGTAGTAGTGGTACTCGGCTCTGAATTTATGGTGTTTTACGACAGAACTGAATAACCATGAAATCTTAAAATCTTGCTTATAGCTGTTTCATTCACTAAACTTACCAGTGGTGGTCGTACTAGCTTCCGTCGTCGTGGTCGATGGCTCAGTAGTAGTGGTACTCGGCTCTGAATTTATGGTGTTTTATAACAGAACTGAATAACAATGAAATCTTAAAATCTTGATTATAGCTGTTTCATTCACTAAACTTACCAGTGGTGGTCGTACTGGCTTCCGTCGTCGTGGTCGATGGCTCAGTAGTAGTGGTACTCGGCTCTGAATTTATGGTGTTTTATGACAGAACTGAATAACCGTGAAATGTTAAAATCTTGCTTATAGCTGTTTCATTCACTAAACTTACCAGTGGTGGTCGTACTAGCTTCCGTCGTCGTGGTCGATGGCTCAGTAGTAGTGGTACTCGGCTCTGAATTTGTGCCGTTTTATGACAGAACTGAATAACCATGAAATCTTAAAATCTTGCTTATAGCTGTTTCATTCACTAAACTTACCAGTGGTGGTCGTACTAGCTTCCGTCGTCGTGGTCGATGGCTCAGTAGTAGTGGTACTCGGCTCTGAATTTGTGCCGTTTTATGACAGAACTGAATAACCACGAAATCGTAAAATCTTGATTATAGCTGTTTCATTCACTAAACTTACCAGTGGTGGTCGTACTAGCTTCCGTCGTCGTGGTCGATGGCTCAGTAGTAGTGGTACTCGGCTCTGAATTTATGGTGTTTTACGACAGAACTGAATAACAATGAAATCTTAAAATCTTGATTATAGCTGTTTCATTCACTAAACTTACCAGTGGTGGTCGTACTAGCTTCCGTCGTCGTGGTCGATGGCTCAGTAGTAGTGGTACTCGGCTCTGAATTTGTGCCGTTTTATGACAGAACTGAATAACAATGAAATCTTAAAATCTTGATTATAGCTGTTTCATTCACTAAACTTACCAGTGGTGGTCGTACTGGCTTCCGTCGTCGTGGTCGATGGCTCAGTAGTAGTGGTACTCGGCTCTGAATTTATGGTGTTTTATGACAGAACTGAATAACCGTGAAATGTTAAAATCTTGCTTATAGCTGTTTCATTCACTAAACTTACCAGTGGTGGTCGTACTAGCTTCCGTCGTCGTGGTCGATGGCTCAGTAGTAGTGGTACTCGGCTCTGAATTTATGGTGTTTTATAACAGAACTGAATAACCATGAAATCTTAAAATTTTGCTTATAGCTGTTTCATTCACTAAACTTACCAGTGGTGGTCGTACTTGCTTCCGTCGTCGTGGTCGATGGCTCAGTAGTAGTGGTACTCGGCTCTGAATTTATGGTGTTTTATGACAGAACTGAATAACCGTGAAATGTTAAAATCTTGCTTATAGCTGTTTCATTCACTAAACTTACCAGTGGTGGTCGTACTAGCTTCCGTCGTCGTGGTCGATGGCTCAGTAGTAGTGGTACTCGGCTCTGAATTTGTGCCGTTTTATGACAGAACTGAATAACCACGAAATCGTAAAATCTTGATTATAGCTGTTTCATTCACTAAACTTACCAGTGGTGGTCGTACTAGCTTCCGTCGTCGTGGTCGATGGCTCAGTAGTTGTGGTACTCGCCTCTGAATTTATGGTGTTTTATGACAGAACTGAATAACCATGAAATCTTAAAATCTTGCTTATAGCTGTTTCATTCACTAAACTTACCAGTGGTGGTCGTACTAGCTTCCGTCGTCGTGGTCGATGGCTCAGTAGTAGTGGTACTCGGCTCTGAATTTATGGTGTTTTATGACAGAACTGAATAACCGTGAAATCTTAAAATCTTGCTTATAGCTGTTTCATTCACTAAACTTACCAGTGGTGGTCGTACTAGCTTCCGTCGTCGTGGTCGATGGCTCAGTAGTAGTGGTACTCGGCTCTGAATTTATGGTGTTTTATGACAGAACTGAATAACCGTGAAATGTTAAAATCTTGCTTATAGCTGTTTCATTCACTAAACTTACCAGTGGTGGTCGTACTAGCTTCCGTCGTCGTGGTCGATGGCTCAGTAGTAGTGGTACTCGGCTCTGAATTTATGGTGTTTTATAAAAGAACTGAATAACCATGAAATCTTAAAATCTTGATTATAGCTGTTCCATTCACTAAACTTACCAGTGGTGGTTGTACTGGCTTCCGGCGTAGTGGTCGATGGCTCAGTAGTAGTGGTACTCGGCTCTGAATTTGTACCGTTTTATGACAGAACTGAATAACCGTGAAATGTTAAAATCTTGCTTATAGCTGTTTCATTCACTAAACTTACCAGTGGTGGTCGTACTAGCTTCCGTCGTCGTGGTCGATGGCTCAGTAGTAGTGGTACTCGGCTCTGAATTTGTGCCGTTTTATGACAGAACTGAATAACCATGAAATCTTAAAATCTTGCTTATAGCTGTTTCATTCACTAAACTTACCAGTGGTGGTCGTACTAGCTTCCGTCGTCGTGGTCGATGGCTCAGTAGTTGTGGTACTCGCCTCTGAATTTATGGTGTTTTATGACAGAACTGAATAACAATGAAATCTTAAAATCTTGATTATAGCTGTTTCATTCACTAAACTTACCAGTGGTGGTCGTACTAGCTTCCGTCGTCGTGGTCGATGGCTCAGTAGTAGTGGTACTCGGCTCTGAATTTGTGCCGTTTTATGACAGAACTGAATAACCACGAAATCGTAAAATCTTGATTATAGCTGTTTCATTCACTAAACTTACCAGTGGTGGTCGTACTAGCTTCCGTCGTCGTGGTCGATGGCTCAGTAGTAGTGGTACTCGGCTCTGAATTTATGGTGTTTTACGACAGAACTGAATAACCATGAAATCTTAAAATCTTGATTATAGCTGTTTCATTCACTAAACTTACCAGTGGTGGTCGTACTAGCTTCCGTCGTCGTGGTCGATGGCTCAGTAGTAGTGGTACTCGGCTCTGAATTTATGGTGTTTTATAACAGAACTGAATAACCATGAAATCTTAAAATTTTGCTTATAGCTGTTTCATTCACTAAACTTACCAGTGGTGGTCGTACTTGCTTCCGTCGTCGTGGTCGATGGCTCAGTAGTAGTGGTACTCGGCTCTGAATTTTGGTGTTTTATAACAGAACTGATAAACAATGAAATCTTAAAATCTTGATTATAGCTGTTTCATTCACTAAACTTACCAGTGGTGGTCGTACTAGCTTCCGTCGTCGTGGTCGATGGCTCAGTAGTAGTGGTACTCGGCTCTGAATTTATGGTGTTTTATGACAGAACTGAATAACCATGAAGTCTTAAAATCTTGATTATAGCTGTTTCATTCACTAAACTTACCAGTGGTGGTCGTACTAGCTTCCGTCGTCGTGGTCGATGGCTCAGTAGTAGTGGTACTCGACTCTGAATTTATGGTGTTTTACGACAGAACTGAATAACCATGAAATCTTTAAATCTTGATTATAGCTGTTCCATTCACTAAACTTACCAGTGGTGGTTGTACTGGCTTCCGGCGTAGTGGTCGATGGCTCAGTAGTAGTGGTACTCGGCTCTGAATTTGTACCGTTTTATGACAGAACTGAATAACCATGAAGTCTTAAAATCTTGATTATAGCTGTTTCATTCACTAAACTTACCAGTGGTGGTCGTACTAGCTTCCGTCGTCGTGGTCGATGGCTCAGTAGTAGTGGTACTCGGCTCTGAATTTGTACCGTTTTATGACAGAACTGAATGACCATGAAATTTTAAAATCTTGCTTATAGCTGTTCCATTCACTAAACTTACCAGTGGTGGTCGTACTAGCTTCCGTCGTCGTGGTCGATGGCTCAGTAGTAGTGGTACTCGGCTCTGAATTTATGGTGTTTTATGACAGAACTGAATGACCATGAAATCTCAAAATCTTGATTATAGCTGTTTCATTCACTAAACTTACCAGTGGTTGTAGTACTAGCTTCCGTCGTCGTGGTTGATGGCTCAGTAGTAGTGGTACTCGGCTCTGAATTTATGGTGTTTTATGACAGAACTGAATGACCATGAAATTTTAAAATCTTGCTTATAGCTGTTCCATTCACTAAACTTACCAGTGGTGGTCGTACTAGCTTCCGTCGTCGTGGTCGATGGCTCAGTAGTAGTGGTACTCGGCTCTGAATTTGTACCGTTTTATGACAGAACTGAATAACCATGAAGTCTTAAAATCTTGATTATAGCTGTTTCATTCACTAAACTTACCAGTGGTGGTCGTACTAGCTTCCGTCGTCGTGGTCGATGGCTCAGTAGTAGTGGTACTCGGCTCTGAATTTGTACCGTTTTATGACAGAACTGAATAACCATGAAGTCTTAAAATCTTGATTATAGCTGTTTCATTCACTAAACTTACCAGTGGTGGTCGTACTAGCTTCCGTCGTCGTGGTCGATGGCTCAGTAGTAGTGGTACTCGGCTCTGAATTTGTACCGTTTTATGACAGAACTGAATAACCATGAAGTCTTAAAATCTTGATTATAGCTGTTTCATTCACTAAACTTACCAGTGGTGGTCGTACTAGCTTCCGTCGTCGTGGTCGATGGCTCAGTAGTAGTGGTACTCGCCTCTGAATTTGTACCGTTTTATGACAGAACTGAATAACCATGAAATCTTAAAATCTTGATTATAGCTGCTCTATTCACTAAATTTACCAGTGGTGGTCGTACTGGCTTCCGTCGTCGTGGTCGATGGCTCAGTAGTAGTGGTACTCGCCTCTGAATATATGGTGTTTTATGACAGAACATAATAACCATGAAATCTTAAAATCTTGATTATAGCTGTTTCATTCACTAAACTTACCAGTGGTGGTCGTACTGGCTTCCGTCGTCGTGGTCGATGGTTCAGTAGTAGTGGTACTCGGCTCTGAATTTGTACCGTTTTATGACAGAACTGAATAACAATGAAATCTTAAAATTTTGATTATAGCTGTTTCGTTCACTAAACTTACCAGTGGTGGTCGTACTGGCTTCCGTCGTCGTGGTCGATGGTTCAGTAGTAGTGGTACTCGGCTCTGAATTTGTACCGTTTTATGACAGAACTGAATAACAATGAAATCTTAAAATCTTGATTATAGCTGTTCTATTCACTAAACTTACCAGTGGTGGTCGTACTGGCTTCCGTCGTCGTGGTCGATGGCTCAGTAGTAGTGGTACTCGCCTCTGAATATATGGTGTTTTATGACAGAACATATTAACCATGAAATCTTAAAATCTTGATTATAGCTGTTTCATTCACTAAACTTACCAGTGGTGGTCGTACTAGCTTCCGTCGTCGTGGTCGATGGCTCAGTAGTAGTGGTACTCGACTCTGAATTTATGGTGTTTTATGACAGAACTGAATAACCATGAAGTCTTAAAATCTTGATTATAGCTGTTTCATTCACTAAACTTACCAGTGGTGGTCGTACTAGCTTCCGTCGTCGTGGTCGATGGCTCAGTAGTAGTGGTACTCGACTCTGAATTTATGGTGTTTTACGACAGAACTGAATAACCATGAAATCTTTAAATCTTGATTATAGCTGTTCCATTCACTAAACTTACCAGTGGTGGTTGTACTGGCTTCCGGCGTAGTGGTCGATGGCTCAGTAGTAGTGGTACTCGGCTCTGAATTTGTACCGTTTTATGACAGAACTGAATAACCATGAAGTCTTAAAATCTTGATTATAGCTGTTTCATTCACTAAACTTACCAGTGGTGGTCGTACTAGCTTCCGTCGTCGTGGTCGATGGCTCAGTAGTAGTGGTACTCGGCTCTGAATTTGTACCGTTTTATGACAGAACTGAATGACCATGAAATTTTAAAATCTTGCTTATAGCTGTTCCATTCACTAAACTTACCAGTGGTGGTCGTACTAGCTTCCGTCGTCGTGGTCGATGGCTCAGTAGTAGTGGTACTCGGCTCTGAATTTATGGTGTTTTATGACAGAACTGAATGACCATGAAATCTCAAAATCTTGATTATAGCTGTTTCATTCACTAAACTTACCAGTGGTTGTAGTACTAGCTTCCGTCGTCGTGGTTGATGGCTCAGTAGTAGTGGTACTCGGCTCTGAATTTATGGTGTTTTATGACAGAACTGAATGACCATGAAATTTTAAAATCTTGCTTATAGCTGTTCCATTCACTAAACTTACCAGTGGTGGTCGTACTAGCTTCCGTCGTCGTGGTCGATGGCTCAGTAGTAGTGGTACTCGGCTCTGAATTTGTACCGTTTTATGACAGAACTGAATAACCATGAAGTCTTAAAATCTTGATTATAGCTGTTTCATTCACTAAACTTACCAGTGGTGGTCGTACTAGCTTCCGTCGTCGTGGTCGATGGCTCAGTAGTAGTGGTACTCGGCTCTGAATTTGTACCGTTTTATGACAGAACTGAATAACCATGAAGTCTTAAAATCTTGATTATAGCTGTTTCATTCACTAAACTTACCAGTGGTGGTCGTACTAGCTTCCGTCGTCGTGGTCGATGGCTCAGTAGTAGTGGTACTCGGCTCTGAATTTGTACCGTTTTATGACAGAACTGAATAACCATGAAGTCTTAAAATCTTGATTATAGCTGTTTCATTCACTAAACTTACCAGTGGTGGTCGTACTAGCTTCCGTCGTCGTGGTCGATGGCTCAGTAGTAGTGGTACTCGCCTCTGAATTTGTACCGTTTTATGACAGAACTGAATAACCATGAAATCTTAAAATCTTGATTATAGCTGCTCTATTCACTAAATTTACCAGTGGTGGTCGTACTGGCTTCCGTCGTCGTGGTCGATGGCTCAGTAGTAGTGGTACTCGCCTCTGAATATATGGTGTTTTATGACAGAACATAATAACCATGAAATCTTAAAATCTTGATTATAGCTGTTTCATTCACTAAACTTACCAGTGGTGGTCGTACTGGCTTCCGTCGTCGTGGTCGATGGTTCAGTAGTAGTGGTACTCGGCTCTGAATTTGTACCGTTTTATGACAGAACTGAATAACAATGAAATCTTAAAATTTTGATTATAGCTGTTTCGTTCACTAAACTTACCAGTGGTGGTCGTACTGGCTTCCGTCGTCGTGGTCGATGGTTCAGTAGTAGTGGTACTCGGCTCTGAATTTGTACCGTTTTATGACAGAACTGAATAACAATGAAATCTTAAAATCTTGATTATAGCTGTTCTATTCACTAAACTTACCAGTGGTGGTCGTACTGGCTTCCGTCGTCGTGGTCGATGGCTCAGTAGTAGTGGTACTCGCCTCTGAATATATGGTGTTTTATGACAGAACATATTAACCATGAAATCTTAAAATCTTGATTATAGCTGTTTCATTCACTAAACTTACCAGTGGTGGTCGTACTAGCTTCCGTCGTCGTGGTCGATGGCTCAGTAGTAGTGGTACTCGACTCTGAATTTATGGTGTTTTACGACAGAACTGAATAACCATGAAATCTTAAAATCTTGCTTATAGCTGTTTCATTCACTAAACTTACCAGTGGTGGTCGTACTAGCTTCCGTCGTCGTGGTCGATGGCTCAGTAGTAGTGGTACTCGGCTCTGAATTTGTACCGTTTTATGACAGAACTGAATAACCATGAAGTCTTAAAATCTTGATTATAGCTGTTTCATTCACTAAACTTACCAGTGGTGGTCGTACTAGCTTCCGTCGTCGTGGTCGATGGCTCAGTAGTAGTGGTACTCGGCTCTGAATTTGTACCGTTTTATGACAGAACTGAATAACCATGAAGTCTTAAAATCTTGATTATAGCTGTTTCATTCACTAAACTTACCAGTGGTGGTCGTACTAGCTTCCGTCGTCGTGGTCGATGGCTCAGTAGTAGTGGTACTCGCCTCTGAATTTGTACCGTTTTATGACAGAACTGAATAACCATGAAATCTTAAAATCTTGATTATAGCTGCTCTATTCACTAAATTTACCAGTGGTGGTCGTACTGGCTTCCGTCGTCGTGGTCGATGGCTCAGTAGTAGTGGTACTCGCCTCTGAATATATGGTGTTTTATGACAGAACATAATAACCATGAAATCTTAAAATCTTGATTATAGCTGTTTCATTCACTAAACTTACCAGTGGTGGTCGTACTGGCTTCCGTCGTCGTGGTCGATGGTTCAGTAGTAGTGGTACTCGGCTCTGAATTTGTACCGTTTTATGACAGAACTGAATAACAATGAAATCTTAAAATTTTGATTATAGCTGTTTCGTTCACTAAACTTACCAGTGGTGGTCGTACTGGCTTCCGTCGTCGTGGTCGATGGTTCAGTAGTAGTGGTACTCGGCTCTGAATTTGTACCGTTTTATGACAGAACTGAATAACAATGAAATCTTAAAATCTTGATTATAGCTGTTCTATTCACTAAACTTACCAGTGGTGGTCGTACTGGCTTCCGTCGTCGTGGTCGATGGCTCAGTAGTAGTGGTACTCGCCTCTGAATATATGGTGTTTTATGACAGAACATATTAACCATGAAATCTTAAAATCTTGATTATAGCTGTTTCATTCACTAAACTTACCAGTGGTGGTCGTACTAGCTTCCGTCGTCGTGGTCGATGGCTCAGTAGTAGTGGTACTCGACTCTGAATTTATGGTGTTTTACGACAGAACTGAATAACCATGAAATCTTAAAATCTTGCTTATAGCTGTTTCATTCACTAAACTTACCAGTGGTGGTCGTACTAGCTTCCGTCGTCGTGGTCGATGGCTCAGTAGTAGTGGTACTCGGCTCTGAATTTATGGCGTTTTATGACAGAACTGAATAACCATGAAATCTTAAAATCTTGATTATAGCTAATCTTGATTATAGCTGTTCCATTCACTAAACTTACCAGTGGTGGTTGTACTGGCTTCCGGCGTAGTGGTCGATGGCTCAGTAGTAGTGGTACTCGGCTCTGAATTTGTACCGTTTTATGACAGAACTGAATAACCATGAAGTCTTAAAATCTTGATTATAGCTGTTTCATTCACTAAACTTACCAGTGGTGGTCGTACCAGCTTCCGTCGTCGTGGTCGATGGCTCAGTAGTAGTGGTACTCGGCTCTGAATTTGTACCGTTTTATGACAGAACTGAATAACCATGAAGTCTTAAAATCTTGATTATAGCTGTTCCATTCACTAAACTTACCAGTGGTGGTCGTACTAGCTTCCGTCGTCGTGGTCGATGGCTCAGTAGTAGTGGTACTCGGCTCTGAATTTGTACCGTTTTATGACAGAACTGAATAACCATGAAGTCTTAAAATCTTGATTATAGCTGTTTCATTCACTAAACTTACCAGTGGTGGTCGTACTAGCTTCCGTCGTCGTGGTCGATGGCTCAGTAGTAGTGGTACTCGGCTCTGAATTTGTACCGTTTTATGACAGAACTGAATAACCATGAAGTCTTAAAATCTTGATTATAGCTGTTTCATTCACTAAACTTACCAGTGGTGGTCGTACTAGCTTCCGTCGTCGTGGTCGATGGCTCAGTAGTAGTGGTACTCGGCTCTGAATTTGTACCGTTTTATGACAGAACTGAATAACCATGAAGTCTTAAAATCTTGATTATAGCTGTTTCATTCACTAAACTTACCAGTGGTGGTCGTACTAGCTTCCGTCGTCGTGGTCGATGGCTCAGTAGTAGTGGTACTCGGCTCTGAATTTGTACCGTTTTATGACAGAACTGAATAACCATGAAGTCTTAAAATCTTGATTATAGCTGTTTCATTCACTAAACTTACTAGTGGTGGTCGTACTAGCTTCCGTCGTCGTGGTCGATGGCTCAGTAGTAGTGGTACTCGGCTCTGAATTTGTACCGTTTTATGACAGAACTGAATAACCATGAAATCTTAAAATCTTGATTATAGCTGTTCTATTCACTAAACTTACCAGTGGTGGTCGTACTGGCTTCCGTCGTCGTGGTCGATGGCTCAGTAGTAGTGGTACTCGCCTCTGAATATATGGTGTTTTATGACAGAACATAATAACCATGAAATCTTAAAATCTTGATTATAGCTGTTTCATTCACTAAACTTACCAGTGGTGGTCGTACTGGCTTCCGTCGTCGTGGTCGATGGTTCAGTAGTAGTGGTACTCGGCTCTGAATTTGTACCGTTTTATGACAGAACTGAATAACCATGAAATCTTAAAATCTTGATTATAGCTGTTCTATTCACTAAACTTACCAGTGGTGGTCGTACTGGCTTCCGTCGTCGTGGTCGATGGCTCAGTAGTAGTGGTACTCGCCTCTGAATATATGGTGTTTTATGACAGAACATATTAACCATGAAATCTTAAAATCTTGATTATAGCTGTTTCATTCACTAAACTTACCAGTGGTGGTCGTACTAGCTTCCGTCGTCGTGGTCGATGGCTCAGTAGTAGTGGTACTCGACTCTGAATTTATGGTGTTTTACGACAGAACTGAATAACCATGAAATCTTAAAATCTTGCTTATAGCTGTTTCATTCACTAAACTTACCAGTGGTGGTCGTACTAGCTTCCGTCGTCGTGGTCGATGGCTCAGTAGTAGTGGTACTCGGCTCTGAATTTATGGCGTTTTATGACAGAACTGAATAACCATGAAATCTTAAAATCTTGATTATAGCTAATCTTGATTATAGCTGTTCCATTCACTAAACTTACCAGTGGTGGTTGTACTGGCTTCCGGCGTAGTGGTCGATGGCTCAGTAGTAGTGGTACTCGGCTCTGAATTTGTACCGTTTTATGACAGAACTGAATAACCAAGAAATCTTAAAATCTTGATTATAGCTGTTTCATTCACTAAACTTACCAGTGGTGGTCGTACTAGCTTCCGTCGTCGTGGTCGATGGCTCAGTAGTAGTGGTACTCGGCTCTGAATTTATGGTGTTTTATGACAGAACTGAATAACCATGAAATCTTAAAATCTTGATTATAGCTGTTCCATTCACTAAACTTACCAGTGGTGGTCGTACTGGCTTCCGTCGTAGTGGTCGATGGCTCAGTAGTAGTGGTACTCGGCTCTGAATTTATGGTGTTTTATGACAGAACTGTATAACCATGAAATCTTAAAATCATGATTATAGCTGTTTCATTCACTAAACTTACCAGTGGTGGTCGTACTAGCTTCCGTCGTCGTGGTCGATGGCTCAGTAGTAGTGGTACTCGGCTCTGAATTTATGACGTTTTATGACTGAACATAATAACTATGAAATCTTAAAATCTTGATTATTGCTGTTTCATTCACTAAACTTACCAGTGGTGGTCGTACTGGCTTCCGTCGTCGTGGTCGATGGTTCAGTAGTAGTGGTCCTCGGCTCTGAATTTGTACCGTTTTATGACAGAACTGAATAACCATGAAATCTTAAAATTTTGATTATAGCTGTTTCATTCACTAAACTTACCAGTGGTGGTCGTACTGGCTTCCGTCGTCGTGGTCGATGGCTCAGTAGTAGTGGTACTCGCCTCTGAATATATGGTGTTTTATGACAGAACATATTAACCATGAAATCTTAAAATCTTGATTATAGCTGTTCTATTCACTAAACTTACCAGTGGTGGTCGTACTGGCTTCCGTCGTCGTGGTCGATGGCTCAGTAGTAGTGGTACTCGCCTCTGAATATATGGTGTTTTATGACAGAACAGATTAACCATGAAATCTTAAAATCTTGATTATAGCTGTTTCATTCACTAAACTTACCAGTGGTGGTCGTACTAGCTTCCGTCGTCGTGGTCGATGGCTCAGTAGTAGTGGTACTCGACTCTGAATTTATGGTGTTTTACGACAGAACTGAATAACCATGAAATCTTAAAATCTTGATTATAGCTGTTTCATTCACTAAACTTACCAGTGGTGGTCGTACTAGCTTCCGTCGTCGTGGTCGATGGCTCAGTAGTAGTGGTACTCGACTCTGAATTTATGGTGTTTAACGACAGAACTGAATAACCATGAAATCTTAAAATCTTGCTTATAGCTGTTTCATTCACTAAACTTACCAGTGGTGGTCGTACTAGCTTCCGTCGTCGTGGTCGATGGCTCAGTAGTAGTGGTACTCGGCTCTGAATTTATGGCGTTTTATGACAGAACTGAATAACCATGAAATCTTAAAATCTTGATTATAGCTAATCTTGATTATAGCTGTTCCATTCACTAAACTTACCAGTGGTGGTTGTACTGGCTTCCGGCGTAGTGGTCGATGGCTCAGTAGTAGTGGTACTCGGCTCTGAATTTGTACCGTTTTATGACAGAACTGAATAACCATGAAATCTTAAAATCTTGATTATAGCTGTTTCATTCACTAAACTTACCAGTGGTGGTCGTACTAGCTTCCGTCGTCGTGGTCGATGGCTCAGTAGTAGTGGTACTCGGCTCTGAATTTATGGTGTTTTATGACAGAACTGAATAACCATGAAATCTTAAAATCTTGATTATAGCTGTTCCATTCACTAAACTTACCAGTGGTGGTCGTACTGGCTTCCGTCGTAGTGGTCGATGGCTCAGTAGTAGTGGTACTCGGCTCTGAATTTATGGCGTTTTATGACAGAACTGTATAACCATGAAATCTTAAAATCATGATTATAGCTGTTTCATTCACTAAACTTACCAGTGGTGGTCGTACTAGCTTCCGTCGTCGTGGTCGATGGCTCAGTAGTAGTGGTACTCGGCTCTGAATTTATGACGTTTTATGACTGAACATAATAACTATGAAATCTTAAAATCTTGATTATTGCTGTTTCATTCACTAAACTTACCAGTGGTGGTCGTACTGGCTTCCGTCGTCGTGGTCGATGGTTCAGTAGTAGTGGTCCTCGGCTCTGAATTTGTACCGTTTTATGACAGAACTGAATAACCATGAAATCTTAAAATTTTGATTATAGCTGTTTCATTCACTAAACTTACCAGTGGTGGTCGTACTGGCTTCCGTCGTCGTGGTCGATGGCTCAGTAGTAGTGGTACTCGCCTCTGAATATATGGTGTTTTATGACAGAACATATTAACCATGAAATCTTAAAATCTTGATTATACCTGTTCTATTCACTAAACTTACCAGTGGTGGTCGTACTGGCTTCCGTCGTCGTGGTCGATGGCTCAGTAGTAGTGGTACTCGCCTCTGAATATATGGTGTTTTATGACAGAACAGATTAACCATGAAATCTTAAAATCTTGATTATAGCTGTTTCATTCACTAAACTTACCAGTGGTGGTCGTACTAGCTTCCGTCGTCGTGGTCGATGGCTCAGTAGTAGTGGTACTCGGCTCTGAATTTATGGCGTTTTATGACAGAACTGAATAACCATGAAATCTTAAAATCTTGCTTATAGCTGTTTCATTCACTAAACTTACCAGTGGTGGTCGTACTAGCTTCCGTCGTCGTGGTCGATGGCTCAGTAGTAGTGGTACTCGGCTCTGAATTTATGGCGTTTTATGACAGAACTGAATAACCATGAAATCTTAAAATCTTGATTATAGCTAATCTTGATTATAGCTGTTCCATTCACTAAACTTACCAGTGGTGGTCGTACTGGCTTCCGTCGTCGTGGTCGATGGCTCAGTAGTAGTGGTACTCGGCTCTGAATTTATGGTGTTTTATGACAGAACTGAATGACCATGAAATCTTAAAATCTTGATTATAGCTGTTTCATGCACTAAACTTACCAGTGGTGGTCGTACTGGCTTCCGTCGTCGTGGTCGATGGCTCAGTAGTAGTGGTACTCGCCTCTGAATATATGGTGTTTTATGACAGAACATATTAACCATGAAATCTTAAAATCTTGATTATAGCTGTTTCATGCACTAAACTTACCAGTGGTGGTCGTACTGGCTTCCGTCGTCGTGGTCGATGGCTCAGTAGTAGTGGTACTCGGCTCTGAATTTATGGTGTTTTATGACAGAACTGAATGACCATGAAATCTTAAAATCTTGATTATAGCTGTTTCATTCACTAATCTTACCAGTGGTGGTCGTACTAGCTTCCGTCGTCGTGGTCGATGGCTCAGTAGTAGTGGTACTCGGCTCTGAATTTATGGCGTTTTATGACAGAACTGAATAACCATGAAATCTTAAAATCTTGATTATAGCTAATCTTGATTATAGCTGTTCCATTCACTAAACTTACCAGTGGTGGTCGTACTGGCTTCCGTCGTCGTGGTCGATGGCTCAGTAGTAGTGGTACTCGGCTCTGAATTTATGGTGTTTTATGACAGAACTGAATGACCATGAAATCTTAAAATCTTGATTATAGCTGTTTCATGCACTAAACTTACCAGTGGTGGTCGTACTGGCTTCCGTCGTCGTGGTCGATGGCTCAGTAGTAGTGGTACTCGACTCTGAATTTATGGTGTTTTACGACAGAACTGAATAACCATGAAATCTTAAAATCTTGATTATAGCTGTTTCATTCACTAAACTTACCAGTGGTGGTCGTACTAGCTTCCGTCGTCGTGGTCGATGGCTCAGTAGTAGTGGTACTCGACTCTGAATTTATGGTGTTTTACGACAGAACTGAATTACCATGAAATCTTAAAATCTTGCTTATAGCTGTTTCATTCACTAAACTTACCAGTGGTGGTCGTACTAGCTTCCGTCGTCGTGGTCGATGGCTCAGTAGTAGTGGTACTTGGCTCTGAATTTATGACGTTTTATGACAGAACTGAATAACCATGAAATCTTAAAATCTTGATTATAGCTGTTTCATTCACTAAACTTACCAGTGGTGGTCGTACTAGCTTCCGTCGTCGTGGTCGATGGCTCAGTAGTAGTGGTACTCGGCTCTGAATTTATGGTGTTTTATGACAGAACTGAATGACCATGAAATCTTAAAATCTTGATTATAGCTGTTTCATGCACTAAACTTACCAGTGGTGGTCGTACTGGCTTCCGTCGTCGTGGTCGATGGCTCAGTAGTAGTGGTACTCGCCTCTGAATATATGGTGTTTTATGACAGAACATAATAACCATGAAATCTTAAAATCTTGATTATTGCTGTTTCATACACTAAACTTACCAGTGGTGGTCGTACTGGCTTCCGTCGTCGTGGTCGATGGCTCAGTAGTAGTGGTACTCGGCTCTGAATTTATGGCGTTTTATGACAGAACATAATAACCATGAAATGTTAAAATCTTGATTATAGCTGTTTCATTCACTAAACTTACCAGTGGTGGTCGTACTGGCTTCCGTCGTAGTGGTCGATGGCTCAGTAGTAGTGGTACTCGGCTCTGAATTTATGGCGTTTTATGACAGAACTGTATAACCATGAAATCTTAAAATCATGATTATAGCTGTTTCATTCACTAAACTTACCAGTGGTGGTCGTACTAGCTTCCGTCGTCGTGGTCGATGGCTCAGTAGTAGTGGTACTCGGCTCTGAATTTATGACGTTTTATGACTGAACATAATAACTATGAAATCTTAAAATCTTGATTATTGCTGTTTCATTCACTAAACTTACCAGTGGTGGTCGTACTGGCTTCCGTCGTCGTGGTCGATGGTTCAGTAGTAGTGGTCCTCGGCTCTGAATTTGTACCGTTTTATGACAGAACTGAATAACCATGAAATCTTAAAATTTTGATTATAGCTGTTTCATTCACTAAACTTACCAGTGGTGGTCGTACTGGCTTCCGTCGTCGTGGTCGATGGCTCAGTAGTAGTGGTACTCGCCTCTGAATATATGGTGTTTTATGACAGAACATATTAACCATGAAATCTTAAAATCTTGATTATACCTGTTCTATTCACTAAACTTACCAGTGGTGGTCGTACTGGCTTCCGTCGTCGTGGTCGATGGCTCAGTAGTAGTGGTACTCGCCTCTGAATATATGGTGTTTTATGACAGAACAGATTAACCATGAAATCTTAAAATCTTGATTATAGCTGTTTCATTCACTAAACTTACCAGTGGTGGTCGTACTAGCTTCCGTCGTCGTGGTCGATGGCTCAGTAGTAGTGGTACTCGACTCTGAATTTATGGTGTTTTACGACAGAACTGAATAACCATGAAATCTTAAAATCTTGCTTATAGCTGTTTCATTCACTAAACTTACCAGTGGTGGTCGTACTAGCTTCCGTCGTCGTGGTCGATGGCTCAGTAGTAGTGGTACTCGGCTCTGAATTTATGGCGTTTTATGACAGAACTGAATAACCATGAAATCTTAAAATCTTGATTATAGCTAATCTTGATTATAGCTGTTCCATTCACTAAACTTACCAGTGGTGGTCGTACTGGCTTCCGTCGTCGTGGTCGATGGCTCAGTAGTAGTGGTACTCGGCTCTGAATTTATGGTGTTTTATGACAGAACTGAATGACCATGAAATCTTAAAATCTTGATTATAGCTGTTTCATGCACTAAACTTACCAGTGGTGGTCGTACTGGCTTCCGTCGTCGTGGTCGATGGCTCAGTAGTAGTGGTACTCGCCTCTGAATATATGGTGTTTTATGACAGAACATATTAACCATGAAATCTTAAAATCTTGATTATAGCTGTTTCATGCACTAAACTTACCAGTGGTGGTCGTACTGGCTTCCGTCGTCGTGGTCGATGGCTCAGTAGTAGTGGTACTCGGCTCTGAATTTATGGTGTTTTATGACAGAACTGAATGACCATGAAATCTTAAAATCTTGATTATAGCTGTTTCATTCACTAAACTTACCAGTGGTGGTCGTACTAGCTTCCGTCGTCGTGGTCGATGGCTCAGTAGTAGTGGTACTCGGCTCTGAATTTATGGCGTTTTATGACAGAACTGAATAACCATGAAATCTTAAAATCTTGATTATAGCTAATCTTGATTATAGCTGTTCCATTCACTAAACTTACCAGTGGTGGTCGTACTGGCTTCCGTCGTCGTGGTCGATGGCTCAGTAGTAGTGGTACTCGGCTCTGAATTTATGGTGTTTTATGACAGAACTGAATGACCATGAAATCTTAAAATCTTGATTATAGCTGTTTCATGCACTAAACTTACCAGTGGTGGTCGTACTGGCTTCCGTCGTCGTGGTCGATGGCTCAGTAGTAGTGGTACTCGCCTCTGAATATATGGTGTTTTATGACAGAACATAATAACCATGAAATCTTAAAATCTTGATTATAGCTGTTTCATTCACTAAACTTACCAGTGGTGGTCGTACTAGCTTCCGTCGTCGTGGTCGATGGCTCAGTAGTAGTGGTACTCGACTCTGAATTTATGGTGTTTTACGACAGAACTGAATTACCATGAAATCTTAAAATCTTGCTTATAGCTGTTTCATTCACTAAACTTACCAGTGGTGGTCGTACTAGCTTCCGTCGTCGTGGTCGATGGCTCAGTAGTAGTGGTACTTGGCTCTGAATTTATGACGTTTTATGACAGAACTGAATAACCATGAAATCTTAAAATCTTGATTATAGCTGTTTCATTCACTAAACTTACCAGTGGTGGTTGTACTAGCTTCCGTCGTCGTGGTCGATGGCTCAGTAGTAGTAGTACTCGGCTCTGAATTTATGGCGTTTTATGACAGAACATAATAACCATGAAATCTTAAAATTTTGATTATAGCTGTTTCATTCACTAAACTTACCAGTGGTGGTCGTACTGGCTTCCGTCGTCGTGGTCGATGGCTCAGTAGTAGTGGTACTCGACTCTGAATTTATGGTGTTTTACGACAGAACTGAATTACCATGAAATCTTAAAATCTTGCTTATAGCTGTTTCATTCACTAAACTTACCAGTGGTGGTCGTACTAGCTTCCGTCGTCGTGGTCGATGGCTCAGTAGTAGTGGTACTTGGCTCTGAATTTATGACGTTTTATGACAGAACTGAATAACCATGAAATCTTAAAATCTTGATTATAGCTGTTTCATGCACTAAACTTACCAGTGGTGGTCGTACTGGCTTCCGTCGTCGTGGTCGATGGCTCAGTAGTAGTGGTACTCGCCTCTGAATTTATGGTGTTTTACGACAGAACTGAATAACCATGAAATGTTAAAATCTTGATTATAGCTGTTTCATTCACTAAACTTACCAGTGGTGGTCGTACTAGCTTCCGTCGTCGTGGTCGATGGCTCAGTAGTAGTGGTACTCGGCTCTGAATTTGTACCGTTTTATGACAGAACTGAATAACCATGAAATCTTAAAATCTTGATTATAGCTGTTTCATTCACTAAACTTACCAGTGGTGGTCGTACTAGCTTCCGTCGTCGTGGTCGATGGCTCAGTAGTAGTGGTACTCGGCTCTGAATTTGTACCGTTTTATGACAGAACTGAATAACCATGAAATCTTAAAATCTTGATTATAGCTGTTTCATTCACTAAACTTACCAGTGGTGGTTGTACTAGCTTCCGTCGTCGTGGTCGATGGCTCAGTAGTAGTAGTACTCGGCTCTGAATTTATGGCGTTTTATGACAGAACATAATAACCATGAAATCTTAAAATTTTGATTATAGCTGTTTCATTCACTAAACTTACCAGTGGTGGTCGTACTGGCTTCCGTCGTCGTGGTCGATGGCTCAGTAGTAGTGGTACTTGGCTCTGAATTTATGGTGTTTTACGACAGAACTGAATTACCATGAAATCTTAAAATCTTGCTTATAGCTGTTTCATTCACTAAACTTACCAGTGGTGGTCGTACTAGCTTCCGTCGTCGTGGTCGATGGCTCAGTAGTAGTGGTACTTGGCTCTGAATTTATGACGTTTTATGACAGAACTGAATTACCATGAAATCTTAAAATTTTGATTATAGCTGTTTCATTCACTAAACTTACCAGTGGTGGTCGTACTGGCTTCCGTCGTCGTGGTCGATGGCTCAGTAGTAGTGGTACTCGCCTCTGAATTTATGGTGTTTTACGACAGAACTGAATAACCATGAAATGTTAAAATCTTGATTATAGCTGTTTCATTCACTAAACTTACCAGTGGTGGTCGTACTAGCTTCCGTCGTCGTGGTCGATGGCTCAGTAGTAGTGGTACTCGGCTCTGAATTTATGGCGTTTTATGACAGAACATAATAACCATGAAATCTTAAAATATTGCTTATAGCTGTTTCATTCACTAAACTTACCAGTGGTGGTCGTACTAGCTTCCGTCGTCGTGGTCGATGGCTCAGTAGTAGTGGTACTCGACTCTGAATTTATGGTGTTTTACGACTGAACTGAATTACCATGAAATCTTAAAATCTTGCTTATAGCTGTTTCATTCACTAAACTTACCAGTGGTGGTCGTACTAGCTTCCGTCGTCGTGGTCGATGGCTCAGTAGTAGTGGTACTCGACTCTGAATTTATGGTGTTTTACGACTGAACTGAATTACCATGAAATCTTAAAATCTTGCTTATAGCTGTTTCATTCACTAAACTTACCAGTGGTGGTCGTACTAGCTTCCGTCGTCGTGGTCGATGGCTCAGTAGTAGTGGTACTCGGCTCTGAATTTATGGCGTTTTATGACAGAACTGAATAACCATGAAATCTTAAAATCTTGATTATAGCTGTTTCATTCACTAAACTTACCAGTGGTGGTTGTACTAGCTTCCGTCGTCGTGGTCGATGGCTCAGTAGTAGTGGTACTCGGCTCTGAATTTATGGTGTTTTATGGCAGAACTGACTAACCATGAAATCTTAAAATCTTGCTTATAGCTGTTCCATTCACTAAACTTACCAGTGGTGGTCGTACTGGCTTCCGTCGTCGTGGTCGATGGCTCAGTAGTAGTGGTACTCGGCTCTGAATTTATGGTGTTTTATGACAGAACTGAATGACCATGAAATCTTAAAATCTTGATTATAGCTGTTTCATTCACTAAACTTACCAGTGGTGGTCGTACTGGCTTCCGTCGTCGTGGTCGATGGCTCAGTAGTAGTGGTACTCGCCTCTGAATATATGGTGTTTTATGACAGAACATAATAACCATGAAATCTTAAAATCTTGATTATAGCTGTTTCATTCACTAAACTTACCAGTGGTGGTCGTACTAGCTTCCGTCGTCGTGGTCGATGGCTCAGTAGTAGTGGTACTCGGCTCTGAATTTCTGGTGTTTTATGACAGAACTGAATGACCATGAAATCTTAAAATCTTGATTATAGCTGTTTCATTCACTAAACTTACCAGTGGTTGTCGTAATAGCTTCCGTCGTCGTGGTCGATGGCTCAGTAGTAGTGGTACTCGGCTCTGAATTTGTACCGTTTTATGACAGAACTGAATAACCATGAAATCTTAAAATCTTGATTATTGCTGTTTCATTCACAAAATTTACCAGTGGTGGTCGTACTGGCTTCCGTCGTCGTGGTGGATGGCTCAGTAGTAGTGGTACTCGGCTCTGAATTTATGGTGTTTTATGACAGAACTGAATGACCATGAAATCTTAAAATCTTGATTATAGCTGTTTCATTCACTAAACTTACCAGTGGTTGTCGTACTAGCTTCCGTCGTCGTGGTCGATGGCTCAGTAGTAGTGGTACTCGGCTCTGAATTTGTACCGTTTTATGACAGAACTGAATAACCATGAAATCTTAAAATCTTGATTATAGCTGTTTCATTCACTAAACTTACCAGTGGTTGTCGTACTAGCTTCCGTCGTCGTGGTCGATGGCTCAGTAGTAGTGGTACTCGGCTCTGAATTTGTACCGTTTTATGACAGAACTGAATAACCATGAAATCTTAAAATCTTGATTATAGCTGTTTCATTCACTAAACTTACCAGTGGTGGTCGTACTAGCTTCCGTCGTCGTGGTCGATGGCTCAGTAGTAGTGGTACTCGGCTCTGAATTTGTACCGTTTTATGACAGAACTGAATAACCATGAAATCTTAAAATCTTGATTATAGCTGTTTCATTCACTAAACTTACCAGTGGTGGTCGTACTAGCTTCCGTCGTCGTGGTCGATGGCTCAGTAGTAGTGGTACTCGGCTCTGAATTTGTACCGTTTTATGACAGAACTGAATAACCATGAAATCTTAAAATCTTGATTATAGCTGTTTCATTCACTAAACTTACCAGTGGTGGTCGTACTGGCTTCCGTCGTCGTGGTCGATGGCTCAGTAGTAGTGGTACTCGGCTCTGAATTTATGGTGTTTTATGACAGAACTGAATAACAATGAAATCTTAAAATCTTGATTATAGCTGTTTCATTCACTAAACTTACCAGTGGTGGTCGTACTGGCTTCCGTCGTCGTGGTCGATGGCTCAGTAGTAGTGGTACTCGGTTCTGAATTTATGGTGTTTTATGACAGAACTGAATAACCATGAAATCTTAAAAATTTGATTATAACTGTTTCATTCACTAAACTTACCAGTGGTTGTCGTACTAGCTTCCGTCGTCGTGGTCGATTGCTCAGTAGTAGTGGTACTCGGCTCTGAATTTGTACCGTTTTATGACAGAACTGAATAACCATGAAGTCTTAAAATCTTGATTATAGCTGTTTCATTCACTAAACTTACCAGTGGTGGTCGTACTAGCTTCCGTCGTCGTGGTCGATGGCTCAGTAGTAGTGGTACTCGGCTCTGAATTTATGATGTTTTATGACAGAACTGAATAATCCTAAAAAAATCCTAAAATCTTGCTTATAGCTATTTCATTCACTAAACTTACCAGTGGTGGTCGTACTAGCTATCGTGGGATAGATTAGGGACTATCGTGGTGGTGGTCGTACTATCGTGGGATAGATTAGCTATTCTCTTATAAATATTCAAGAATAGAGTTTTGATCACATTAATCGGTAAAATTTATATTTCTTTTAAAGTTTCACCTGTAGTAGTGGTTGATTGTCCGGTAGTGGTAGAAGAAGGTTCTGTTGTTGATGTGGTAACTTGAGAAGTCGTTGTCGAGGGTTCAGTAGTAGTAGTGCTCGGCTCTGAATTAATTTTGTATGTACCAATGTCCCATACTTATTCAATACTTCTACTTCATCGTGGGATAGATTAGGGAATATGTATCGATAGGGTCGCATTTTGGCTCATCGGGACTGTTCGGTGATTAGTTATGACAGTTCCATGTTAACCTGCCGCTGTACTTACTCCACCTTTTTTCAATGAAAAGTGCATGACAGCGAAAGTTGTGAAAGGAGAGGTAGATCATAGAAGTCGGGAAATATAGCGGTAGCACGCTCCTGCCAGCTACCGCTATATTTCCCGACTTCTATGATCTACCGTTTCCGAGGGTTCGATTTTTCCTATCGATAGTCTCGTAAAGATCATTTGTCTGGAGTGGAGTTTTGGATGCAATAGATGATAGGGAGGATTTTTCTTGTAACAAATTACGGAATAGATGAGGGTATTTTGGGGGAAAAGGGACGAAGAAAAAGTGCCAAAGTGTCATGTGACGTGAAAAATGACCGACCGCGAAAAAAAGATTTGATTTCCCGATAATCCTTATCTCTGTTTCCCGTGGAGTTCGACACTTGAAAGTTGGTTTTGGGATTCCCGTGTCAGAAAAGCTAACAAATCAATTCTTAAGTCTCTAACTCCACGAGGAACCAAGATATGGGAATTGCGAGAATTCAAATTTTGTCTAAATCGGTGATGCTAAATTTCACATTTGATTGTGCTTGGTAATAGGAATAAGAAACTGATTATGCAATGGGTAAGTCACGTACTAAAAGCAGGAGAGGAATTCAGATTTCTAAAACGAGCAACCTTCTACAAGTTGTAATAGTTAATCTGTGTATAGCTGGAAACATAATACTATTGAAATTGTCCACTGTCCGGTCTCTTGAAGACATTAAGATAATATTTTCTATATATATTTGTTCTTACCAGTAGTAGTCGACGAAACTTCGGAAGTGGTACTTGTCGGTTCTGTCGTTGTGGTACTGGGAACAGAGGTGGTTGAGGAAACTTCGGAAGTGGTACTTGTCGGTTCTGTCGTTGTGGTACTGGGGACAGAGGTGGTTGAGGAAACTTCGGAAGTGGTAGTCGTCGGTTCTGTCGTTGTGGTACTGGGGACAGAGGTGGTTGAGGAAACTTCGGAAGTGGTACTTGTCGGTTCTGTCGTTGTGGTACTGGGGACAGAGGTGGTTGAGGAAACTTCGGAAGTGGTACTCGTCGGTTCTGTCGTTGTGGTACTGGGGACAGAGGTGGTTGAGGAAACTTCGGAAGTGGTACTTGTCGGTTCTGTCGTTGTGGTACTGGGGACAGAGGTGGTTGAGGAAACTTCGGAAGTGGTACTCGACTGTTCCGTCGTTGTGGTACTGGGGACAGAGGTGGTTGAGGAAACTTCGGAAGTGGTACTCGTCGGTTCTGTCGTTGTGGTACTGGGGACAGAGGTGGTTGAGGAAACTTCGGAAGTGGTACTTGTCGGTTCTGTCGTTGTGGTACTGGGGACAGAGGTGGTTGAGGAAACTTCGGAAGTGGTACTTGTCGGTTCTGTCGTTGTGGTACTGGGGACAGAGGTGGTTGAGGAAACTTCGGAAGTGGTACTCGACTGTTCCGTCGTTGTGGTACTGGGGACAGAGGTGGTTGAGGAAACTTCGGAAGTGGTGCTTGTCGGTTCTGTCGTTGTGGTACTGGGGAGAGAGGTGGTTGAGGAAACTTCGGAAGTGGTACTTGTCGGTTCTGTCGTTGTGGTACTGGGGACAGAGGTGGTTGAGGAAACTTCGGAAGTGGTACTTGTCAGTTCTGTCGTTGTGGTACTGGGGACAGACGTGGTTGAGGAAACTTCGGAAGTGGTGCTTGTCGGTTCTGTCGTTGTGGTACTGGGGAGAGAGGTGGTTGAGGAAACTTCGGAAGTGGTACTTGTCAGTTCTGTCGTTGTGGTACTGGGGAGAGAGGTGGTTGAGGAAACTTCGGAAGTGGTGCTTGTCGGTTCTGTCGTTGTGGTACTGGGGAGAGAGGTGGTTGGGGAAACTTCGGAAGTGGTGCTTGTCGGTTCTGTCGTTGTGGTACTGGGGAGAGAGGTGGTTGAGGAAACTTCGGAAGTGGTACTTGTCAGTTCTGTCGTTGTGGTACTGGGGACAGACGTGGTTGAGGAAACTTCGGAAGTGGTACTTGTCGGTTCTGTCGTTGTGGTACTGGGGACAGAGGTGGTTGAGGAAACTTCGGAAGTGGTACTCGTCGGTTCTGTCGTTGTGGTACTGGGGACAGAGGTGGTTGAGGAAACTTCGGAAGTGGTACTTGTCGGTTCTGTCGTTGTGGTACTGGGGACAGAGGTGGTTGAGGAAACTTCGGAAGTGGTACTCGACTGTTCCGTCGTTGTGGTACTGGGGACAGAGGTGGTTGAGGAAACTTCGGAAGTGGTACTCGTCGGTTCTGTCGTTGTGGTACTGGGGACAGAGGTGGTTGAGGAAACTTCGGAAGTGGTACTTGTCGGTTCTGTCGTTGTGGTACTGGGGACAGAGGTGGTTGAGGAAACTTCGGAAGTGGTACTTGTCGGTTCTGTCGTTGTGGTACTGGGGACAGAGGTGGTTGAGGAAACTTCGGAAGTGGTACTTGTCGGTTCTGTCGTTGTGGTACTGGGGACAGAGGTGGTTGAGGAAACTTCGGAAGTGGTACTCGTCGGTTCTGTCGTTGTGGTACTGGGGACAGAGGTGGTTGAGGAAACTTCGGAAGTGGTACTTGTCGGTTCTGTCGTTGTGGTACTGGGGACAGAGGTGGTTGAGGAAACTTCGGAAGTGGTACTTGTCGGTTCTGTCGTTGTGGTACTGGGGACAGAGGTGGTTGAGGAAACTTCGGAAGTGGTACTTGTCGGTTCTGTCGTTGTGGTACTGGGGACAGAGGTGGTTGAGGAAACTTCGGAAGTGGTACTCGACTGTTCCGTCGTTGTGGTACTGGGGACAGAGGTGGTTGAGGAAACTTCGGAAGTGGTGCTTGTCGGTTCTGTCGTTGTGGTACTGGGGAGAGAGGTGGTTGAGGAAACTTCGGAAGTGGTACTTGTCGGTTCTGTCGTTGTGGTACTGGGGACAGAGGTGGTTGAGGAAACTTCGGAAGTGGTACTTGTCAGTTCTGTCGTTGTGGTACTGGGGACAGACGTGGTTGAGGAAACTTCGGAAGTGGTGCTTGTCGGTTCTGTCGTTGTGGTACTGGGGAGAGAGGTGGTTGAGGAAACTTCGGAAGTGGTACTTGTCAGTTCTGTCGTTGTGGTACTGGGGAGAGAGGTGGTTGAGGAAACTTCGGAAGTGGTGCTTGTCGGTTCTGTCGTTGTGGTACTGGGGAGAGAGGTGGTTGGGGAAACTTCGGAAGTGGTGCTTGTCGGTTCTGTCGTTGTGGTACTGGGGAGAGAGGTGGTTGAGGAAACTTCGGAAGTGGTACTTGTCAGTTCTGTCGTTGTGGTACTGGGGACAGACGTGGTTGAGGAAACTTCGGAAGTGGTACTTGTCGGTTCTGTCGTTGTGGTACTGGGGACAGAGGTGGTTGAGGAAACTTCGGAAGTGGTACTTGTCAGTTCTGTCGTTGTGGTACTGGGGACAGACGTGGTTGAGGAAACTTCGGAAGTGGTACTTGTCGGTTCTGTCGTTGTGGTACTGGGGACAGAGGTGGTTGAGGAAACTTCGGAAGTGGTACTTGTCGGTTCTGTCGTTGTGGTACTGGGGACAGAGGTGGTTGAGGAAACTTCGGAAGTGGTGCTTGTCGGTTCTGTCGTTGTGGTACTGGGGACAGACGTGGTTGAGGAAACTTCGGAAGTGGTACTTGTCGGTTCTGTCGTTGTGGTACTGGGGACAGAGGTGGTTGAGGAAACTTCGGAAGTGGTACTTGTCGGTTCTGTCGTTGTGGTACTGGGGACAGAGGTGGTTGAGGAAACTTCGGAAGTGGTACTTGTCGGTTCTGTCGTTGTGGTACTGGGGACAGAGGTGGTTGAGGAAACTTCGGAAGTGGTACTTGTTGGTTCTGTCGTTGTGGTACTGGGGACAGAGGTGGTTGAGGAAACTTCAGAAGTGGTACTCGTCGGTTCTGTCGTTGTGGTACTGGGGACAGAGGTGGTTGAGGAAACTTCGGAAGTGGTGCTTGTCGGTTCTGTCGTTGTGGTACTGGGGAGAGAGGTGGTTGAGGAAACTTCGGAAGTGGTACTTGTCGGTTCTGTCGTTGTGGTACTGGGGACAGAGGTGGTTGAGGAAACTTCGGAAGTGGTACTTGTCAGTTCTGTCGTTGTGGTACTGGGGACAGACGTGGTTGAGGAAACTTCGGAAGTGGTGCTTGTCGGTTCTGTCGTTGTGGTACTGGGGAGAGAGGTGGTTGAGGAAACTTCGGAAGTGGTACTTGTCAGTTCTGTCGTTGTGGTACTGGGGAGAGAGGTGGTTGAGGAAACTTCGGAAGTGGTGCTTGTCGGTTCTGTCGTTGTGGTACTGGGGAGAGAGGTGGTTGAGGAAACTTCGGAAGTGGTGCTTGTCGGTTCTGTCGTTGTGGTACTGGGGAGAGAGGTGGTTGAGGAAACTTCGGAAGTGGTACTTGTCAGTTCTGTCGTTGTGGTACTGGGGACAGACGTGGTTGAGGAAACTTCGGAAGTGGTACTTGTCGGTTCTGTCGTTGTGGTACTGGGGACAGAGGTGGTTGAGGAAACTTCGGAAGTGGTACTTGTCAGTTCTGTCGTTGTGGTACTGGGGACAGACGTGGTTGAGGAAACTTCGGAAGTGGTACTTGTCGGTTCTGTCGTTGTGGTACTGGGGACAGAGGTGGTTGAGGAAACTTCGGAAGTGGTACTTGTCGGTTCTGTCGTTGTGGTACTGGGGACAGAGGTGGTTGAGGAAACTTCGGAAGTGGTGCTTGTCGGTTCTGTCGTTGTGGTACTGGGGACAGAGGTGGTTGAGGAAACTTCGGAAGTGGTACTCGACTGTTCCGTTGTGGTAGTGCTCGGCTCTACAGAAAATACTTTAGATTCACTATTCTCTAATAAATATTCAAGAATAGAGTTTTGATCACATTAATCGGTAAAATTTATATTTCTTTTAAAGTTTCACCTGTAGTAGTGGTTGATTGTCCGGTAGTGGTAGAAGAAGGTTCTGTTGTTGATGTGGTAACTTGAGAAGTCGTTGTCGAGGGTTCAGTAGTAGTAGTGCTCGGCTCTGAATTAATTTTGTATGTACCAATGTCCTATACTTATTCAATACTTCTACTTCATCGTGGGATAGATTAGGGAATATGTATCGATAGGGTCGCATTTTGGCTCATCGGGATTGCTCGGTGATTAGTTATGACAGTTCCATGTTAACCTGCCGCTGTACTTACTCCACCTTTTTTCAATGAAAAGTACATGACAGCGAAAGTTGTGAAAGGAGAGGCAAAGAAAGATTTTTGTGACATGAGCTCATTTGGTAGAGGGGGGGCGCTAATTTACTAGGCGAGAGATAAATGTTATTTCAGAGAAAACGTTACTAGCATTTTTTTAATATAAAAAATCATTAGCATCGTTTTCCGAAACGTACGAGCTCATGTTTTCAAAGTGGAGGAAAAATGATTGCAACTCGATTCGAAATGATATAGCCCGAGATAACTGAGAAAGAAAAAAATGAGAAAAAAATAAGAGATAATTTAGCCTGTACACGCTCCTGCCAGCTACCGCTATATTTCCCGACTTCTATGATCTACCGTTCCCGAGGGTTCGATTTTTCCTATCGATAGTCTCGTAAAGATCATTTGTCTGGAGTGGAGTTTTGGATGCAATAGATGATAGGGAGGATTTTTTTGTAACAAATTACGGAATAGATGAGGGTATGTTGGGGGAAAAGGGACGAAGAAAAAGTGCCAAAGTGTTATGTGACGTGAAAAATGACCGACCGCGAAAAAAAGATTTGATTTCCCGATAATCCTTATCTCTGTTTCCCGTGGAGTTCGACACTTGAAAGTTGGTTTTGGGATTCCCGTGTCAGAAAAGCTAACAAACCAATTTTCAAGTCTCTAACTCCACGAGGAACCAAGATATGGGAATTGCGAGAATTCAAATTTTGTCTAAATCGGCGATGCTAAATTTCACATTTGATTGTGCTTGGTAATTGGAATAAGAAACTGATTATGCAATGGGTAAGTCACGTACTAAAAGCAGGAGAATAATTCAGATTTCTAAAACGAGCAACCTTCTACAAGTTGTAATAGTTAATCTGTGTATAGCTGGAAACATAATACTATTGAAATTGTCCACTGTCCGGTCTCTTGAAGACATTAAGATAATATTTTCTTTATATTTTGTTCTTACCAGTAGTAGTCGATGAAACTTCGGAAGTGGTACTCGTCGGTTCTGTCGTTGTGGTACTGGGGACAGAGGTGGTTGAGGAAACTTCGGAAGTGGTACTCGTCGGTTCTGTCGTTGTGGTACTGGGGACAGAGGTGGTTGAGGAAACTTCGGAAGTGGTACTCGTCGGTTCTGTCGTTGTGGTACTGGGGACAGAGGTGGTTGAGGAAACTTCGGAAGTGGTACTCGTCGGTTCTGTCGTTGTGGTACTGGGGACAGAGGTGGTTGAGGAAACTTCGGAAGTGGTACTTGTCGGTTCTGTCGTTGTGGTACTGGGGACAGAGGTGGTTGAGGAAACTTCGGAAGTGGTACTTGTCGGTTCTGTCGTTGTGGTACTGGGGACAGAGGTGGTTGAGGAAACTTCGGAAGTGGTACTTGTCGGTTCTGTCGTTGTGGTACTGGGGACAGACGTGGTTGAGGAAACTTCGGAAGTGGTACTTGTCGGTTCTGTCGTTGTGGTACTGGGGAGAGAGGTGGTTGAGGAAACTTCGGAAGTGGTACTTGTCGGTTCTGTCGTTGTGGTACTGGGGACAGAGGTGGTTGAGGAAACTTCGGAAGTGGTGCTTGTCGGTTCTGTCGTTGTGGTACTGGGGACAGACGTGGTTGAGGAAACTTCGGAAGTGGTACTTGTCGGTTCTGTCGTTGTGGTACTGGGGACAGAGGTGGTTGAGGAAACTTCGGAAGTGGTACTTGTCGGTTCTGTCGTTGTGGTACTGGGGACAGAGGTGGTTGAGGAAACTTCGGAAGTGGTACTTGTCGGTTCTGTCGTTGTGGTACTGGGGACAGACGTGGTTGAGGAAACTTCGGAAGTGGTACTTGTCGGTTCTGTCGTTGTGGTACTGGGGACAGAGGTGGTTGAGGAAACTTCGGAAGTGGTACTTGTCGGTTCTGTCGTTGTGGTACTGGGGACAGAGGTGGTTGAGGAAACTTCGGAAGTGGTACTTGTCGGTTCTGTCGTTGTGGTACTGGGGACAGAGGTGGTTGAGGAAACTTCGGAAGTGGTACTCGTCGGTTCTGTCGTTGTGGTACTGGGGACAGAGGTGGTTGAGGAAACTTCGGAAGTGGTACTCGTCGGTTCTGTCGTTGTGGTACTGGGGACAGAGGTGGTTGAGGAAACTTCGGAAGTGGTACTTGTCGGTTCTGTCGTTGTGGTACTGGGGACAGAGGTGGTTGAGGAAACTTCGGAAGTGGTACTTGTCGGTTCTGTCGTTGTGGTACTGGGGACAGAGGTGGTTGAGGAAACTTCGGAAGTGGTACTTGTCGGTTCTGTCGTTGTGGTACTGGGGACAGACGTGGTTGAGGAAACTTCGGAAGTGGTACTTGTCGGTTCTGTCGTTGTGGTACTGGGGAGAGAGGTGGTTGAGGAAACTTCGGAAGTGGTACTCGTCGGTTCTGTCGTTGTGGTACTGGGGACAGAGGTGGTTGAGGAAACTTCGGAAGTGGTACTCGTCGGTTCTGTCGTTGTGGTACTGGGGACAGAGGTGGTTGAGGAAACTTCGGAAGTGGTACTCGTCGGTTCTGTCGTTGTGGTACTGGGGACAGAGGTGGTTGAGGAAACTTCGGAAGTGGTACTTGTCGGTTCTGTCGTTGTGGTACTGGGGACAGAGGTGGTTGAGGAAACTTCGGAAGTGGTACTTGTCGGTTCTGTCGTTGTGGTACTGGGGACAGAGGTGGTTGAGGAAACTTCGGAAGTGGTACTTGTCGGTTCTGTCGTTGTGGTACTGGGGACAGACGTGGTTGAGGAAACTTCGGAAGTGGTACTTGTCGGTTCTGTCGTTGTGGTACTGGGGAGAGAGGTGGTTGAGGAAACTTCGGAAGTGGTACTTGTCGGTTCTGTCGTTGTGGTACTGGGGACAGAGGTGGTTGAGGAAACTTCGGAAGTGGTGCTTGTCGGTTCTGTCGTTGTGGTACTGGGGACAGACGTGGTTGAGGAAACTTCGGAAGTGGTACTTGTCGGTTCTGTCGTTGTGGTACTGGGGACAGAGGTGGTTGAGGAAACTTCGGAAGTGGTACTTGTCGGTTCTGTCGTTGTGGTACTGGGGACAGAGGTGGTTGAGGAAACTTCGGAAGTGGTACTTGTCGGTTCTGTCGTTGTGGTACTGGGGACAGACGTGGTTGAGGAAACTTCGGAAGTGGTACTTGTCGGTTCTGTCGTTGTGGTACTGGGGACAGAGGTGGTTGAGGAAACTTCGGAAGTGGTACTTGTCGGTTCTGTCGTTGTGGTACTGGGGACAGAGGTGGTTGAGGAAACTTCGGAAGTGGTACTTGTCGGTTCTGTCGTTGTGGTACTGGGGACAGAGGTGGTTGAGGAAACTTCGGAAGTGGTACTCGACTGTTCCGTCGTTGTGGTACTGGGGACAGAGGTGGTTGAGGAAACTTCGGAAGTGGTACTCGACTGTTCCGTTGTGGTAGTGCTCGGCTCTACAGAAAATACTTTAGATTCACTATTCTCTTATAAATATTCAAGAATAGAGTTTTGATCACATTAATCGGTAAAATTTATATTTCTTTTAAAGTTTCACCTGTAGTAGTGGTTGATTGTCCGGTAGTGGTAGAAGAAGGTTCTGTTGTTGATGTGGTAACTTGAGAAGTCGTTGTCGAGGGTTCAGTAGTAGTAGTGCTCGGCTCTGAATTAATTTTGTATGTACCAATGTCCTATACTTATTCAATACTTCTACTTCATCGTGGGATAGATTAGGGAATATGTATCGATAGGGTCGCATTTTGGCTCATCGGGATTGCTCGGTGATTAGTTATGACAGTTCCATGTTAACCTGCCGCTGTACTTACTCCACCTTTTTTCAATGAAAAGTACATGACAGCGAAAGTTGTGAAAGGAGAGGCAAAGAAAGATTTTTGTGACATGAGCTCATTTGGTAGAGGGGGGGCGCTAATTTACTAGGCGAGAGATAAATGTTATTTCAGAGAAAACGTTACTAGCATTTTTTTAATATAAAAAATCATTAGCATCGTTTTCCGAAACGTACGAGCTCATGTTTTCAAAGTGGAGGAAAAATGATTGCAACTCGATTCGAAATGATATAGCCCGAGATAACTGAGAAAGAAAAAAATGAGAAAAAAATAAGAGATAATTTAGCCTGTACACGCTCCTGCCAGCTACCGCTATATTTCCCGACTTCTATGATCTACCGTTCCCGAGGGTTCGATTTTTCCTATCGATAGTCTCGTAAAGATCATTTGTCTGGAGTGGAGTTTTGGATGCAATAGATGATAGGGAGGATTTTTTTGTAACAAATTACGGAATAGATGAGGGTATGTTGGGGGAAAAGGGACGAAGAAAAAGTGCCAAAGTGTTATGTGACGTGAAAAATGACCGACCGCGAAAAAAAGATTTGATTTCCCGATAATCCTTATCTCTGTTTCCCGTGGAGTTCGACACTTGAAAGTTGGTTTTGGGATTCCCGTGTCAGAAAAGCTAACAAACCAATTTTCAAGTCTCTAACTCCACGAGGAACCAAGATATGGGAATTGCGAGAATTCAAATTTTGTCTAAATCGGCGATGCTAAATTTCACATTTGATTGTGCTTGGTAATTGGAATAAGAAACTGATTATGCAATGGGTAAGTCACGTACTAAAAGCAGGAGAATAATTCAGATTTCTAAAACGAGCAACCTTCTACAAGTTGTAATAGTTAATCTGTGTATAGCTGGAAACATAATACTATTGAAATTGTCCACTGTCCGGTCTCTTGAAGACATTAAGATAATATTTTCTTTATATTTTGTTCTTACCAGTAGTAGTCGATGAAACTTCGGAAGTGGTACTCGTCGGTTCTGTCGTTGTGGTACTGGGGACAGAGGTGGTTGAGGAAACTTCGGAAGTGGTACTCGTCGGTTCTGTCGTTGTGGTACTGGGGACAGAGGTGGTTGAGGAAACTTCGGAAGTGGTACTCGTCGGTTCTGTCGTTGTGGTACTGGGGACAGAGGTGGTTGAGGAAACTTCGGAAGTGGTACTCGTCGGTTCTGTCGTTGTGGTACTGGGGACAGAGGTGGTTGAGGAAACTTCGGAAGTGGTACTTGTCGGTTCTGTCGTTGTGGTACTGGGGACAGAGGTGGTTGAGGAAACTTCGGAAGTGGTACTTGTCGGTTCTGTCGTTGTGGTACTGGGGACAGAGGTGGTTGAGGAAACTTCGGAAGTGGTACTTGTCGGTTCTGTCGTTGTGGTACTGGGGACAGACGTGGTTGAGGAAACTTCGGAAGTGGTACTTGTCGGTTCTGTCGTTGTGGTACTGGGGAGAGAGGTGGTTGAGGAAACTTCGGAAGTGGTACTTGTCGGTTCTGTCGTTGTGGTACTGGGGACAGAGGTGGTTGAGGAAACTTCGGAAGTGGTGCTTGTCGGTTCTGTCGTTGTGGTACTGGGGACAGACGTGGTTGAGGAAACTTCGGAAGTGGTACTTGTCGGTTCTGTCGTTGTGGTACTGGGGACAGAGGTGGTTGAGGAAACTTCGGAAGTGGTACTTGTCGGTTCTGTCGTTGTGGTACTGGGGACAGAGGTGGTTGAGGAAACTTCGGAAGTGGTACTTGTCGGTTCTGTCGTTGTGGTACTGGGGACAGACGTGGTTGAGGAAACTTCGGAAGTGGTACTTGTCGGTTCTGTCGTTGTGGTACTGGGGACAGAGGTGGTTGAGGAAACTTCGGAAGTGGTACTTGTCGGTTCTGTCGTTGTGGTACTGGGGACAGAGGTGGTTGAGGAAACTTCGGAAGTGGTACTTGTCGGTTCTGTCGTTGTGGTACTGGGGACAGAGGTGGTTGAGGAAACTTCGGAAGTGGTACTCGTCGGTTCTGTCGTTGTGGTACTGGGGACAGAGGTGGTTGAGGAAACTTCGGAAGTGGTACTCGTCGGTTCTGTCGTTGTGGTACTGGGGACAGAGGTGGTTGAGGAAACTTCGGAAGTGGTACTTGTCGGTTCTGTCGTTGTGGTACTGGGGACAGAGGTGGTTGAGGAAACTTCGGAAGTGGTACTTGTCGGTTCTGTCGTTGTGGTACTGGGGACAGAGGTGGTTGAGGAAACTTCGGAAGTGGTACTTGTCGGTTCTGTCGTTGTGGTACTGGGGACAGACGTGGTTGAGGAAACTTCGGAAGTGGTACTTGTCGGTTCTGTCGTTGTGGTACTGGGGAGAGAGGTGGTTGAGGAAACTTCGGAAGTGGTACTCGTCGGTTCTGTCGTTGTGGTACTGGGGACAGAGGTGGTTGAGGAAACTTCGGAAGTGGTACTCGTCGGTTCTGTCGTTGTGGTACTGGGGACAGAGGTGGTTGAGGAAACTTCGGAAGTGGTACTCGTCGGTTCTGTCGTTGTGGTACTGGGGACAGAGGTGGTTGAGGAAACTTCGGAAGTGGTACTTGTCGGTTCTGTCGTTGTGGTACTGGGGACAGAGGTGGTTGAGGAAACTTCGGAAGTGGTACTTGTCGGTTCTGTCGTTGTGGTACTGGGGACAGAGGTGGTTGAGGAAACTTCGGAAGTGGTACTTGTCGGTTCTGTCGTTGTGGTACTGGGGACAGACGTGGTTGAGGAAACTTCGGAAGTGGTACTTGTCGGTTCTGTCGTTGTGGTACTGGGGAGAGAGGTGGTTGAGGAAACTTCGGAAGTGGTACTTGTCGGTTCTGTCGTTGTGGTACTGGGGACAGAGGTGGTTGAGGAAACTTCGGAAGTGGTGCTTGTCGGTTCTGTCGTTGTGGTACTGGGGACAGACGTGGTTGAGGAAACTTCGGAAGTGGTACTTGTCGGTTCTGTCGTTGTGGTACTGGGGACAGAGGTGGTTGAGGAAACTTCGGAAGTGGTACTTGTCGGTTCTGTCGTTGTGGTACTGGGGACAGAGGTGGTTGAGGAAACTTCGGAAGTGGTACTTGTCGGTTCTGTCGTTGTGGTACTGGGGACAGACGTGGTTGAGGAAACTTCGGAAGTGGTACTTGTCGGTTCTGTCGTTGTGGTACTGGGGACAGAGGTGGTTGAGGAAACTTCGGAAGTGGTACTTGTCGGTTCTGTCGTTGTGGTACTGGGGACAGAGGTGGTTGAGGAAACTTCGGAAGTGGTACTTGTCGGTTCTGTCGTTGTGGTACTGGGGACAGAGGTGGTTGAGGAAACTTCGGAAGTGGTACTCGACTGTTCCGTCGTTGTGGTACTGGGGACAGAGGTGGTTGAGGAAACTTCGGAAGTGGTACTCGACTGTTCCGTTGTGGTAGTGCTCGGCTCTACAGAAAATACTTTAGATTCACTATTCTCTTATAAATATTCAAGAATAGAGTTTTGATCACATTAATCGGTAAAATTTATATTTCTTTTAAAGTTTCACCTGTAGTAGTGGTTGATTGTCCGGTAGTGGTAGAAGAAGGTTCTGTTGTTGATGTGGTAACTTGAGAAGTCGTTGTCGAGGGTTCAGTAGTAGTAGTGCTCGGCTCTGAATTAATTTTGTATGTACCAATGTCCTATACTTATTCAATACTTCTACTTCATCGTGGGATAGATTAGGGAATATGTATCGATAGGGTCGCATTTTGGCTCATCGGGATTGCTCGGTGATTAGTTATGACAGTTCCATGTTAACCTGCCGCTGTACTTACTCCACCTTTTTTCAATGAAAAGTACATGACAGCGAAAGTTGTGAAAGGAGAGGTAGATCATAGAAGTCGGGAAATATAGCGGTAGCACGCTCCTGCCAGCTACCGCTATATTTCCCGACTTCTATGATCTACCGTTTCCGAGGGTTCGATTTTTCCTATCGATAGTCTCGTAAAGATCATTTGTCTGGAGTGGAGTTTTGGATGCAATAGATGATAGGGAGGATTTTTCTTGTAACAAATTACGGAATAGATGAGGGTATTTTGGGGGAAAAGGGACGAAGAAAAAGTGCCAAAGTGTCATGTGACGTGAAAAATGACCGACCGCGAAAAAAAGATTTGATTTCCCGATAATCCTTATCTCTGTTTCCCGTGGAGTTCGACACTTGAAAGTTGGTTTTGGGATTCCCGTGTCAGAAAAGCTAACAAACCAATTTTTAAGTCTCTAACTCCACGAGGAACCAAGATATGGGAATTGCGAGAATTCAAATTTTGTCTAAATCGGTGATGCTAAATTTCACATTTGATTGTGCTTGGTAATTGGAATAAGAAACTGATTATGCAATGGGTAAGTCACGTACTAAAAGCAGGAGAATAATTCAGATTTCTAAAACGAGCAACCTTCTACAAGTTGTAATAGTTAATCTGTGTATAGCTGGAAACATAATACTATTGAAATTGTCCACTGTCCGGTCTCTTGAAGACATTAAGATAATATTTTCTTTATATTTTGTTCTTACCAGTAGTAGTCGATGAAACTTCGGAAGTGGTACTCGTCGGTTCTGTCGTTGTGGTACTGGGGACAGAGGTGGTTGAGGAAACTTCGGAAGTGGTACTCGTCGGTTCTGTCGTTGTGGTACTGGGGACAGAGGTGGTTGAGGAAACTTCGGAAGTGGTACTTGTCGGTTCTGTCGTTGTGGTACTGGGGACAGAGGTGGTTGAGGAAACTTCGGAAGTGGTACTTGTCGGTTCTGTCGTTGTGGTACTGGGGACAGAGGTGGTTGAGGAAACTTCGGAAGTGGTACTTGTCGGTTCTGTCGTTGTGGTACTGGGGAGAGAGGTGGTTGAGGAAACTTCGGAAGTGGTACTTGTCGGTTCTGTCGTTGTGGTACTGGGGACAGAGGTGGTTGAGGAAACTTCGGAAGTGGTACTCGTCGGTTCTGTCGTTGTGGTACTCGGGACAGAGGTGGTTGAGGAAACTTCGGAAGTGGTACTCGACTGTTCCGTCGTTGTGGTACTGGGGACAGAGGTGGTTGAGGAAACTTCGGAAGTGGTACTCGACTGTTCCGTCGTTGTGGTACTGGGGACAGAGGTGGTTGAGGAAACTTCGGAAGTGGTACTCGACTGTTCCGTCGTTGTGGTACTGGGGACAGAGGTGGTTGAGGAAACTTCGGAAGTGGTACTCGTCGGTTCTGTCGTTGTGGTACTGGGGACGGAGGTGGTTGAGGAAACTTCGGAAGTGGTACTCGTCGGTTCTGTCGTTGTGGTACTCGGGACAGAGGTGGTTGAGGAAACTTCGGAAGTGGTACTTGTCGGTTCTGTCGTTGTGGTACTGGGGACAGAGGTGGTTGAGGAAACTTCGGAAGTGGTACTCGTCGGTTCTGTCGTTGTGGTACTGGGGACAGAGGTGGTTGAGGAAACTTCGGAAGTGGTACTTGTCGGTTCTGTCGTTGTGGTACTGGGGACAGAGGTGGTTGAGGAAACTTCGGAAGTGGTACTCGACTGTTCCGTTGTGGTAGTGCTCGGCTCTACAGAAAATACTTTAGATTCACTATTCTCTAATAAATATTCAAGAATAGAGTTTTGATCACATTAATCGGTAAAATTTATATTTCTTTTAAAGTTTCACCTGTAGTAGTGGTTGATTGTCCGGTAGTGGTAGAAGAAGGTTCTGTTGTTGATGTGGTAACTTGAGAAGTCGTTGTCGAGGGTTCAGTAGTAGTAGTGCTCGGCTCTGAATTAATTTTGTATGTACCAATGTCCTATACTTATTCAATACTTCTACTTCATCGTGGGATAGATTAGGGGATATGTATCGATAGGGTCGCATTTTGGCTCATCGGGATTGCTCGGTGATTAGTTATGACAGTTCCATGTTAACCTGCCGCTGTACTTACTCCACCTTTTTTCAATGAAAAGTACATGACAGCGAAAGTTGTGAAAGGAGAGGCAAAGAAAGATTTTTGTGACATGAGCTCATTTGGTAGAGGGGGGGCGCTAATTTACTAGGCGAGAGATAAATGTTATTTCAGAGAAAACGTTACTAGCATTTTTTTTAATATAAAAAATCATTAGCATCGTTTTCCGAAACGTATGAGCTCATGTTTTCCAAGTGGAGGAAAAATGATTGCAACTCGATTCGAAATGATATAGCCCGAGATAACTGAGAAAAAAAAATGAGAAAAAAATAAGAGATAATTTAGCCTGTACACGCTCCTGCCAGCTACCGCTATATTTCCCGACTTCTATGATCTACCGTTCCCGAGGGTTCGATTTTTCCTATCGATAGTCTCGTAAAGATCATTTGTCTGGAGTGGAGTTTTGGATGCAATAGATGATAGGAAAGATTTTTTTGTAACAAATTACGGAATAGATGAGGGTATGTTGGGGGAAAAGGGACGAAGAAAAAGTGCCAAAGTGTTATGTGACGTGAAAAATGAGCGACCGCGAAAAAAAGATTTGATTTCCCGATAATCCTTATCTCTGTTTCCCGTGGAGTTCGACACTTGAAAGTTGGTTTTGGGATTCCCGTGTCAGAAAAGCTAACAAACCAATTTTTAAGTCTCTAACTCCACGAGGAACCAAGATATGGGAATTGCGAGAATTCAAATTTTGTCTAAATCGGTGATGCTAAATTTCACATTTGATTGTGCTTGGTAATTGGAATAAGAAACTGATTATGCAATGGGTAAGTCACGTACTAAAAGCAGGAGAATAATTCAGATTTCTAAAACGAGCAACCTTCTACAAGTTGTAATAGTTAATCTGTGTATAGCTGGAAACATAATACTATTGAAATTGTCCACTGTCCGGTCTCTTGCAGACATTAAGATAATATTTTCTTAATATTTTGTTCTTACCAGTAGTAGTCGATGAAACTTCGGAAGTGGTACTCGTCGGTTCTGTCGTTGTGGTACTGGGGACAGAGGTGGTTGAGGAAACTTCGGAAGTGGTACTCGTCGGTTCTGTCGTTGTGGTACTGGGGACAGAGGTGGTTGAGAAAACTTCGGAAGTGGTACTCGTCGGTTCTGTCGTTGTGGTACTCGGGACAGAGGTGGTTGAGGAAACTTTCGAAGTGGTACTCGACTGTTCCGTCGTTGTGGTACTGGGGACAGAGGTGGTTGAGGAAACTTCGGAAGTGGTACTTGTCGGTTCTGTCGTTGTGGTACTGGGGACAGAGGTGGTTGAGGAAACTTCGGAAGTGGTACTTGTCGGTTCTGTCGTTGTGGTACTGGGGACAGAGGTGGTTGAGGAAACTTCGGAAGTGGTACTCGACTGTTCCGTCGTTGTGGTACTGGGTACAGAGGTGGTTGAGGAAACTTCGGAAGTGGTACTCGTCGGTTCTGTCGTTGTGGTACTGGGGACAGAGGTGGTTGAGGAAACTTCGGAAGTGGTACTCGTCGGTTCTGTCGTTGTGGTACTCGGGACAGAGGTGGTTGAGGAAACTTCGGAAGTGGTACTCGACTGTTCCGTCGTTGTGGTACTGGGGACAGAGGTCGTTGAGGAAACTTCGGAAGTGGTACTTGTCGGTTCTGTCGTTGTGGTACTGGGGACAGAGGTGGTTGAGGAAACTTCGGAAGTGGTGCTTGTCGGTTCTGTCGTTGTGGTACTGGGGACAGACGTGGTTGAGGAAACTTCGGAAGTGGTACTTGTCGGTTCTGTCGTTGTGGTACTGGGGACAGAGGTGGTTGAGGAAACTTCGGAAGTGGTACTTGTCGGTTCTGTCGTTGTGGTACTGGGGACAGAGGTGGTTGAGGAAACTTCGGAAGTGGTAGTCGTCGGTTCTGTCGTTGTGGTACTGGGGACAGAGGTGGTTGAGGAAACTTCGGAAGTGGTACTCGACTGTTCCGTCTTTGTGGTACTGGGGACAGAGGTGGTTGAGGAAACTTCGGAAGTGGTACTCGTCGGTTCTGTCGTTGTGGTACTCGGGACAGAGGTGGTTGAGGAAACTTCGGAAGTGGTACTCGACTGTTCCGTCGTTGTGGTACTGGGGACAGAGGTGGTTGAGGAAACTTCGGAAGTGGTACTTGTCGGTTCTGTCGTTGTGGTACTGGGGACAGAGGTGGTTGAGGAAACTTCGGAAGTGGTACTTGTCGGTTCTGTCGTTGTGGTACTGGGGACAGAGGTGGTTGAGGAAACTTCGGAAGTGGTACTCGACTGTTCCGTCGTTGTGGTACTGGGGACAGAGGTGGTTGAGGAAACTTCGGAAGTGGTACTCGTCGGTTCTGTCGTTGTGGTACTGGGGACAGAGGTGGTTGAGGAAACTTCGGAAGTGGTACTCGTCGGTTCTGTCGTTGTGGTACTGGGGACAGAGGTGGTTGAGAAAACTTCGGAAGTGGTACTCGTCGGTTCTGTCGTTGTGGTACTCGGGACAGAGGTGGTTGAGGAAACTTCGGAAGTGGTACTCGACTGTTCCGTCGTTGTGGTACTGGGGACAGAGGTGGTTGAGGAAACTTCGGAAGTGGTACTTGTCGGTTCTGTCGTTGTGGTACTGGGGACAGAGGTGGTTGAGGAAACTTCGGAAGTGGTACTTGTCGGTTCTGTCGTTGTGGTACTGGGGACAGAGGTGGTTGAGGAAACTTCGGAAGTGGTACTCGACTGTTCCGTCGTTGTGGTACTGGGTACAGAGGTGGTTGAGGAAACTTCGGAAGTGGTACTCGTCGGTTCTGTCGTTGTGGTACTGGGGACAGAGGTGGTTGAGGAAACTTCGGAAGTGGTACTCATCGGTTCTGTCGTTGTGGTACTCGGGACAGAGGTGGTTGAGGAAACTTCGGAAGTGGTACTCGACTGTTCCGTCGTTGTGGTACTGGGGACAGAGGTCGTTGAGGAAACTTCGGAAGTGGTACTTGTCGGTTCTGTCGTTGTGGTACTGGGGACAGAGGTGGTTGAGGAAACTTCGGAAGTGGTGCTTGTCGGTTCTGTCGTTGTGGTACTGGGGACAGACGTGGTTGAGGAAACTTCGGAAGTGGTACTTGTCGGTTCTGTCGTTGTGGTACTGGGGACAGAGGTGGTTGAGGAAACTTCGGAAGTGGTACTTGTCGGTTCTGTCGTTGTGGTACTGGGGACAGAGGTGGTTGAGGAAACTTCGGAAGTGGTAGTCGTCGGTTCTGTCGTTGTGGTACTGGGGACAGAGGTGGTTGAGGAAACTTCGGAAGTGGTACTCGACTGTTCCGTCTTTGTGGTACTGGGGACAGAGGTGGTTGAGGAAACTTCGGAAGTGGTACTCGTCGGTTCTGTCGTTGTGGTACTCGGGACAGAGGTGGTTGAGGAAACTTCGGAAGTGGTACTCGACTGTTCCGTCGTTGTGGTACTGGGGACAGAGGTGGTTGAGGAAACTTCGGAAGTGGTACTTGTCGGTTCTGTCGTTGTGGTACTGGGGACAGAGGTGGTTGAGGAAACTTCGGAAGTGGTACTTGTCGGTTCTGTCGTTGTGGTACTGGGGACAGAGGTGGTTGAGGAAACTTCGGAAGTGGTACTCGACTGTTCCGTCGTTGTGGTACTGGGGACAGAGGTGGTTGAGGAAACTTCGGAAGTGGTACTCGTCGGTTCTGTCGTTGTGGTACTGGGGACAGAGGTGGTTGAGGAAACTTCGGAAGTGGTACTCGACTGTTCCGTCGTTGTGGTACTGGGGACAGAGGTGGTTGAGGAAACTTCGGAAGTGGTACTTGTCGGTTCTGTCGTTGTGGTACTGGGGACAGAGGTGGTTGAGGAAACTTCGGAAGTGGTACTCGTCGGTTCTGTCGTTGTGGTACTCGGGACAGAGGTGGTTGAGGAAACTTCGGAAGTGGTACTCGACTGTTCCGTCGTTGTGGTACTGGGGACAGAGGTGGTTGAGGAAACTTCGGAAGTGGTACTTGTCGGTTCTGTCGTTGTGGTACTGGGGACAGAGGTGGTTGAGGAAACTTCGGAAGTGGTACTTGTCGGTTCTGTCGTTGTGGTACTGGGGACAGAGGTGGTTGAGGAAACTTCGGAAGTGGTACTCGACTGTTCCGTCGTTGTGGTACTGGGTACAGAGGTGGTTGAGGAAACTTCGGAAGTGGTAGTCGTCGGTTCTGTCGTTGTGGTACTGGGGACAGAGGTGGTTGAGGAAACTTCGGAAGTGGTACTCGTCGGTTCTGTCGTTGTGGTACTGGGGACAGAGGTGGTTGAGGAAACTTCGGAAGTGGTACTCGTCGGTTCTGTCGTTGTGGTACTCGGGACAGAGGTGGTTGAGGAAACTTCGGAAGTGGTACTCGACTGTTCCGTCGTTGTGGTACTGGGGACAGAGGTCGTTGAGGAAACTTCGGAAGTGGTACTTGTCGGTTCTGTCGTTGTGGTACTGGGGACAGAGGTGGTTGAGGAAACTTCGGAAGTGGTGCTTGTCGGTTCTGTCGTTGTGGTACTGGGGACAGACGTGGTTGAGGAAACTTCGGAAGTGGTACTTGTCGGTTCTGTCGTTGTGGTACTGGGGACAGAGGTGGTTGAGGAAACTTCGGAAGTGGTACTTGTCGGTTCTGTCGTTGTGGTACTGGGGACAGAGGTGGTTGAGGAAACTTCGGAAGTGGTAGTCGTCGGTTCTGTCGTTGTGGTACTGGGGACAGAGGTGGTTGAGGAAACTTCGGAAGTGGTACTCGACTGTTCCGTCTTTGTGGTACTGGGGACAGAGGTGGTTGAGGAAACTTCGGAAGTGGTACTCGTCGGTTCTGTCGTTGTGGTACTCGGGACAGAGGTGGTTGAGGAAACTTCGGAAGTGGTACTCGACTGTTCCGTCGTTGTGGTACTGGGGACAGAGGTGGTTGAGGAAACTTCGGAAGTGGTACTCGACTGTTCCGTCGTTGTGGTGCTGGGGACAGAGGTGGTTGAGGAAACTTCGGAAGTGGTACTTGTCGGTTCTGTCGTTGTGGTACTCGGGACAGAGGTGGTTGAGGAAACTTCGGAAGTGGTACTTGTCGGTTCTGTCGTTGTGGTACTGGGGACAGAGGTGGTTGAGGAAACTTCGGAAGTGGTGCTTGTCGGTTCTGTCGTTGTGGTACTGGGGACAGAGGTGGTTGAGGAAACTTCGGAAGTGGTAGTCGTCTTTTCTGTCGTTGTGGTACTGGGGACAGAGGTGGTTGAGGAAACTTCGGAAGTGGTACTCGACTGTTCCGTCGTTGTGGTACTGGGGACAGAGGTGGTTGAGGAAACTTCGGAAGTGGTACTTGTCGGTTCTGTCGTTGTGGTACTGGGGACAGAGGTGGTTGAGGAAACTTCGGAAGTGGTACTCGACTGTTCCGTCGTTGTGGTACTGGGGACAGAGGTGGTTGAGGAAACTTCGGAAGTGGTACTCGTCGGTTCTGTCGTTGTGGTACTGGGGACAGAGGTGGTTGAGGAAACTTCGGAAGTGGTACTCGTCGGTTCTGTCGTTGTGGTACTCGGGACAGAGGTGGTTGAGGAAACTTCGGAAGTGGTACTCGACTGTTCCGTCGTTGTGGTGCTGGGGACAGAGGTGGTTGAGGAAACTTCGGAAGTGGTACTTGTCGGTTCTGTCGTTGTGGTACTCGGGACAGAGGTGGTTGAGGAAACTTCGGAAGTGGTACTTGTCGGTTCTGTCGTTGTGGTACTGGGGACAGAGGTGGTTGAGGAAACTTCGGAAGTGGTGCTTGTCGGTTCTGTCGTTGTGGTACTGGGGACAGAGGTGGTTGAGGAAACTTCGGAAGTGGTAGTCGTCTTTTCTGTCGTTGTGGTACTGGGGACAGAGGTGGTTGAGGAAACTTCGGAAGTGGTACTCGACTGTTCCGTCGTTGTGGTACTGGGGACAGAGGTGGTTGAGGAAACTTCGGAAGTGGTACTCGTCGGTTCTGTCGTTGTGGTACTCGGGACAGAGGTGGTTGAGGAAACTTCGGAAGTGGTACTCGTCGGTTCTGTCGTTGTGGTACTCGGGACAGAGGTGGTTGAGGAAACTTCGGAAGTGGTACTCGACTGTTCCGTCGTTGTGGTACTGGGGACAGAGGTGGTTGAGGAAACTTCGGAAGTGGTACTTGTCGGTTCTGTCGTTGTGGTACTGGGGACAGAGGTGGTTGAGGAAACTTCGGAAGTGGTACTTGTCGGTTCTGTCGTTGTGGTACTGGGGACAGAGGTGGTTGAGGAAACTTCGGAAGTGGTACTTGTCGGTTCTGTCGTTGTGGTACTGGGGACAGAGGTGGTTGAGGAAACTTCGGAAGTGGTACTCGACTGTTCCGTCGTTGTGGTACTGGGGACAGAGGTGGTTGAGGAAACTTCGGAAGTGGTACTCGTCGGTTCTGTCGTTGTGGTACTGGGGACAGAGGTGGTTGAGGAAACTTCGGAAGTGGTACTCGTCGGTTCTGTCGTTGTGGTACTCGGGACAGAGGTGGTTGAGGAAACTTCGGAAGTGGTACTCGACTGTTCCGTCGTTGTGGTGCTGGGGACAGAGGTGGTTGAGGAAACTTCGGAAGTGGTACTTGTCGGTTCTGTCGTTGTGGTACTCGGGACAGAGGTGGTTGAGGAAACTTCGGAAGTGGTACTTGTCGGTTCTGTCGTTGTGGTACTGGGGACAGAGGTGGTTGAGGAAACTTCGGAAGTGGTGCTTGTCGGTTCTGTCGTTGTGGTACTGGGGACAGAGGTGGTTGAGGAAACTTCGGAAGTGGTAGTCGTCGGTTCTGTCGTTGTGGTACTGGGGACAGAGGTGGTTGAGGAAACTTCGGAAGTGGTACTCGACTGTTCCGTCTTTGTGGTACTGGGGACAGAGGTGGTTGAGGAAACTTCGGAAGTGGTACTCGTCGGTTCTGTCGTTGTGGTACTCGGGACAGAGGTGGTTGAGGAAACTTCGGAAGTGGTACTCGACTGTTCCGTCGTTGTGGTACTGGGGACAGAGGTGGTTGAGGAAACTTCGGAAGTGGTAGTCGTCGGTTCTGTCGTTGTGGTACTGGGGACAGAGGTGGTTGAGGAAACTTCGGAAGTGGTACTCGTCGGTTCTGTCGTTGTGGTACTCGGGACAGAGGTGGTTGAGGAAACTTCGGAAGTGGTACTCGACTGTTCCGTCGTTGTGGTACTGGGGACAGAGGTGGTTGAGGAAACTTCGGAAGTGGTACTCGTCGGTTCTGTCGTTGTGGTACTGGGGACAGAGGTGGTTGAGGAAACTTCGGAAGTGGTACTCGTCGGTTCTGTCGTTGTGGTACTCGGGACAGAGGTGGTTGAGGAAACTTCGGAAGTGGTACTCGACTGTTCCGTCGTTGTGGTGCTGGGGACAGAGGTGGTTGAGGAAACTTCGGAAGTGGTACTTGTCGGTTCTGTCGTTGTGGTACTCGGGACAGAGGTGGTTGAGGAAACTTCGGAAGTGGTACTTGTCGGTTCTGTCGTTGTGGTACTGGGGACAGAGGTGGTTGAGGAAACTTCGGAAGTGGTGCTTGTCGGTTCTGTCGTTGTGGTACTGGGGACAGAGGTGGTTGAGGAAACTTCGGAAGTGGTAGTCGTCTTTTCTGTCGTTGTGGTACTGGGGACAGAGGTGGTTGAGGAAACTTCGGAAGTGGTACTCGACTGTTCCGTCGTTGTGGTACTGGGGACAGAGGTGGTTGAGGAAACTTCGGAAGTGGTACTCGTCGGTTCTGTCGTTGTGGTACTCGGGACAGAGGTGGTTGAGGAAACTTCGGAAGTGGTACTCGTCGGTTCTGTCGTTGTGGTACTCGGGACAGAGGTGGTTGAGGAAACTTCGGAAGTGGTACTCGACTGTTCCGTCGTTGTGGTACTGGGGACAGAGGTGGTTGAGGAAACTTCGGAAGTGGTACTTGTCGGTTCTGTCGTTGTGGTACTGGGGACAGAGGTGGTTGAGGAAACTTCGGAAGTGGTACTCGTCGGTTCTGTCGTTGTGGTACTCGGGACAGAGGTGGTTGAGGAAACTTCGGAAGTGGTACTTGTCGGTTCTGTCGTTGTGGTACTGGGGACAGAGGTGGTTGAGGAAACTTCGGAAGTGGTACTCGACTGTTCCGTCGTTGTGGTACTGGGGACAGAGGTGGTTGAGGAAACTTCGGAAGTGGTACTCGTCGGTTCTGTCGTTGTGGTACTCGGGACAGAGGTGGTTGAGGAAACTTCGGAAGTGGTACTCGACTGTTCCGTCGTTGTGGTGCTGGGGACAGAGGTGGTTGAGGAAACTTCGGAAGTGGTACTTGTCGGTTCTGTCGTTGTGGTACTCGGGACAGAGGTGGTTGAGGAAACTTCGGAAGTGGTACTTGTCGGTTCTGTCGTTGTGGTACTGGGGACAGAGGTGGTTGAGGAAACTTCGGAAGTGGTGCTTGTCGGTTCTGTCGTTGTGGTACTGGGGACAGAGGTGGTTGAGGAAACTTCGGAAGTGGTGCTTGTCGGTTCTGTCGTTGTGGTACTGGGGACAGAGGTGGTTGAGGAAACTTCGGAAGTGGTACTTGTCGGTTCTGTCGTTGTGGTACTGGGGACAGAGGTGGTTGAGGAAACTTCGGAAGTGGTAGTCGTCGGTTCTGTCGTTGTGGTACTGGGGACAGAGGTGGTTGAGGAAACTTCGGAAGTGGTACTCGACTGTTCCGTCTTTGTGGTACTGGGGACAGAGGTGGTTGAGGAAACTTCGGAAGTGGTACTCGTCGGTTCTGTCGTTGTGGTACTCGGGACAGAGGTGGTTGAGGAAACTTCGGAAGTGGTACTCGACTGTTCCGTCGTTGTGGTACTGGGGACAGAGGTGGTTGAGGAAACTTCGGAAGTGGTACTTGTCGGTTCTGTCGTTGTGGTACTGGGGACAGAGGTGGTTGAGGAAACTTCGGAAGTGGTACTTGTCGGTTCTGTCGTTGTGGTACTGGGGACAGAGGTGGTTGAGGAAACTTCGGAAGTGGTACTCGTCGGTTCTGTCGTTGTGGTACTCGGGACAGAGGTGGTTGAGGAAACTTCGGAAGTGGTACTCGACTGTTCCGTCGTTGTGGTACTGGGGACAGAGGTGGTTGAGGAAACTTCGGAAGTGGTACTCGTCGGTTCTGTCGTTGTGGTACTGGGGACAGAGGTGGTTGAGGAAACTTCGGAAGTGGTACTCGTCGGTTCTGTCGTTGTGGTACTCGGGACAGAGGTGGTTGAGGAAACTTCGGAAGTGGTACTCGACTGTTCCGTCGTTGTGGTGCTGGGGACAGAGGTGGTTGAGGAAACTTCGGAAGTGGTACTTGTCGGTTCTGTCGTTGTGGTACTCGGGACAGAGGTGGTTGAGGAAACTTCGGAAGTGGTACTTGTCGGTTCTGTCGTTGTGGTACTGGGGACAGAGGTGGTTGAGGAAACTTCGGAAGTGGTGCTTGTCGGTTCTGTCGTTGTGGTACTGGGGACAGAGGTGGTTGAGGAAACTTCGGAAGTGGTAGTCGTCTTTTCTGTCGTTGTGGTACTGGGGACAGAGGTGGTTGAGGAAACTTCGGAAGTGGTACTCGACTGTTCCGTCGTTGTGGTACTGGGGACAGAGGTCGTTGAGGAAACTTCGGAAGTGGTACTTGTCGGTTCTGTCGTTGTGGTACTGGGGACAGAGGTGGTTGAGGAAACTTCGGAAGTGGTGCTTGTCGGTTCTGTCGTTGTGGTACTGGGGACAGACGTGGTTGAGGAAACTTCGGAAGTGGTACTCGACTGTTCCGTTGTGGTAGTGCTCGGCTCTACAGAAAATACTTTAGATTCACTATTCTCTTATAAATATTCAAGAATAGAGTTTTGATCACATTAATCGGTAAAATTTATATTTCTTTTAAAGTTTCACCTGTAGTAGTGGTTGATTGTCCGGTAGTGGTAGAAGAAGGTTCTGTTGTTGATGTGGTAACTTGAGAAGTCGTTGTCGAGGGTTCAGTAGTAGTAGTGCTCGGCTCTGAATTAATTTTGTATGTACCAATGTCCTATACTTATTCAATACTTCTACTTCATCGTGGGATAGATTAGGGAATATGTATCGATAGGGTCGCATTTTGGCTCATCGGGATTGCTCGGTGATTAGTTATGACAGTTCCATGTTAACCTGCCGCTGTACTTACTCCACCTTTTTTCAATGAAAAGTACATGACAGCGAAAGTCGTGAAAGGAGAGGCAAAGAAAGATTTTTGTGACATGAGCTCATTTGGTAGAGGGGGGGCGCTAATTTACTAGGCGAGAGATAAATGTTATTTCAGAGAAAACGTTACTAGCATTTTTTTAATATTAAAAATCATTAGCATCGTTTTCCGAAACGTATGAGCTCATGTTTTCCAAGTGGAGGAAAAATGATTGCAACTCGTTTCGAAATGATATAGCCCGAGATAACTAAGAAAGAAAAAAATGAGAAAAAAATAAGAGATAATTTAGCCTGTACACGCTCCTGCCAGCTACCGCTATATTTCCCGACTTCTATGATCTACCGTTCCCGAGGGTTCGATTTTTCCTATCGATAGTCTCGTAAAGATCATTTGTCTGGAGTGGAGTTTTGGATGCAATAGATGATAGGGAGGATTTTTTTGTAACAAATTACGGAATAGATGAGGGTGTGTTGGGGGAAAAGGGACGAAGAAAAAGTGCCAAAGTGTTATGTGACGTGAAAAATGACCGACCGCGAAAAAAAGATTTGATTTCCCGATAATCCTTATCTCTGTTTCCCGTGGAGTTCGACACTTGAAAGTTGGTTTTGGGATTCCCGTGTCAGAAAAGCTAACAAACCAATTTTTAAGTCTCTAACTCCACGAGGAACCAAGATATGGGTATTGCGAGAATTCAAATTTTGTCTAAACCGGTGATGCAAAATTTCACATTTGATTGTGCTTGGTAATTGGAATAAGAAACTGATCATGCAATGGGTAAGTCACGTACTAAAAGCAGGAGAGGAATTCAGATTTCTAAAACGATCAACCTTCTACAAGTTGTAATAGTTAATCTGTGTATAGCTGGAAACATAATACTATTGAAATTGTCCACTGTCCGGTCTCTTGAAGACATTAAGATAATATTTTCTATATATATTTGTTCTTACCAGTAGTAGTCGACGAAACTTCGGAAGTGGTACTCGTCGGTTCTGTCGTTGTGGTACTGGGGACAGAGGTGGTTGAGGAAACTTCGGAAGTGGTACTTGTCGGTTCTGTCGTTGTGGTACTGGGGACAGAGGTGGTTGAGGAAACTTCGGAAGTGGTACTTGTCGGTTCTGTCGTTGTGGTACTGGGGACAGAGGTGGTTGAGGAAACTTCGGAAGTGGTACTTGTCGGTTCTGTCGTTGTGGTACTGGGGACAGACGTGGTTGAGGAAACTTCCGAAGTGGTACTTGTCGGTTCTGTCGTTGTGGTACTGGGGACAGAGGTGGTTGAGGAAACTTCGGAAGTGGTACTTGTCGGTTCTGTCGTTGTGGTACTGGGGACAGAGGTGGTTGAGGAAACTTCGGAAGTGGTACTTGTCGGTTCTGTCGTTGTGGTACTGGGGACAGACGTGGTTGAGGAAACTTCGGAAGTGGTACTCGTCGGTTCTGTCGTTGTGGTACTGGGGACAGAGGTGGTTGAGGAAACTTCGGAAGTGGTACTCGTCGGTTCTGTCGTTGTGGTACTGGGGACAGACGTGGTTGAGGAAACTTCGGAAGTGGTACTCGTCGGTTCTGTCGTTGTGGTACTGTGGACAGAGGTGGTTGAGGAAACTTCGGAAGTGGTACTCGTCGGTTCTGTCGTTGTGGTACTGTGGACAGAGGTGGTTGAGGAAACTTCGGATGTGGTACTCGACTGTTCCGTTGTGGTAGTGCTCGGCTCTACAGAAAATACTTTAGATTCACTCTTCTCTTATAAATATTCAAGAATAGAGTTTTGATCACATTAATCGGTAAAATTTATATTTCTTTTAAAGTTTCACCTGTAGTAGTGGTTGATTGTCCGGTAGTGGTAGAAGAAGGTTCTGTTGTTGATGTGGTAACTTGAGAAGTCGTTGTCGAGGGTTCAGTAGTAGTAGTGCTCGGCTCTGAATTAATTTTGTATGTACCAATGTCCCATACTTATTCAATACTTCTACTTCATCGTGGGATAGATTAGGGAATATGTATCGATAGGGTCGCATTTTGGCTCATCGGGATTGCTCGGTGATTAGTTATGACAGTTCCATGTTACAACCAACAAGCCGCTGTACTTACTCCACCTCTTTTTGCCACGAAAAAACGTGACAGCGAAAAAAATAACATGACAGCAAAAGATACCCGAAGTCCTTTTGATCTACTCTAGTGAAGATTCATTTCCGCGAGTTAGTACAAATCATAGATGTTGTTAGGTCATCTAAATCATCATATTTTGATTTATCCTGCTTCTCAACATATCCCTTTTCTTCCTTTTTCGAGGTTCTTTTTTCTATCGATATTCTATTGAATAAATAAATATAGCTCGGAGAGGGCGGTGGAGATATCAATGAGAAAGAAAAATCGTCTCACCAGTGGTTGTTACTTCGATAGTCGTTGTAGTCAATTCACTCGTTGTAGTGCTCGCATCAGTTGTAGTTGCTTAAATGGTTACGTCTTCAATTCTTATTTTCAGATTTCACGAGAATCCGCCTCTATACAACGAAATACAATAATGATTGGATAAGAAAATAAGAGGTCGATGTTCCCATTCGATAATCGATGTCGTATCCTGAAATGAAATTATTAAATATTTGGCTCTCTACAAAAACTTCTCTCGCAACTGGACGTTCTTCTGATTGTCGATCCGTTTCTTTCGAAATAGAAGAGAGAAGTTGACGATTCTCTTAAAGATAGCTATTACTAATGCGTTCGCGTAAAAAGTCGTCCTTTGCCGTACAGCAAATTTTGATTATTAAAGGTGGTGTCCCACGAACTTTTGGTCAACTGAGTTCTCACTGTCGGGTTATGGTAATCGGTTTCCAGATAAGAGCCCCGCAAACCGCATGTTCAGCCGATAAGTTTGAACAAAGTTATTCGCGTTTGGCTCTGTGCCAAACTGACCCTGAATGCAGGAATTCAAAAATGATAGGGAGGGATAAGGGTGGACGAGGAGAAAGCGACCGCGTCATTGAAACATAAGAGATGAGGAATGATGGAGCAGGAGATTCGTGATACTCCTTCTTTTATGACTTTACCATATCTCCGCTCTGTCCTCCTCTTTCGATACCACATTTTTTTTTAAATATTTTGAATTCTCATGAATTCAGGCATCCCAATTGCTACGATAATTTCCACATGCGACCAAGGCTTACGCGTCCTCTCATTTCCCATCGAAGATGTGGGACGATACAAAAGGAGGCTTCCAATCCCGGAACAGCACTCAGGACACCACACGTATCGAACACGCTGACACAAAAACCATATACTAGTATGCACTCTAAATGCCCTTACTATCGCATCTCCTGAGCATTCAGCAAGAAAGTGATCTGTTAGCAAGAGATCAACTCCCATAACCTCGACTAAAGGGTGGAGGGAAAGAACATCGGAAGCATTGGATTCCTTCGCCTCCAGACACTAGTGTCATTTGATAGAGCGTCAAATTCTGACAGAGGACATATTATTTCCGGGCATTTCGGAGAAGTTTTAATTGAAAACGCGTTTTCCTGTGGTTCGGCGCCATATCGGCGCTCACAGTCGTCCTATTGCGAAATCGATTTTCAGCGTGAAAAGTTATCCTTATGAGCAAGTTCTGAGCGATTTCAATTTTTGACCTGTTTCAGCTACTTGTTGATCCTAACGCAAACACCGCCATATAGGAAAAGAGGTACGAGACCACAGTTCCAACGATAGGTAACTGCGAAGGAGGAAGAGAACGGATAGGACCGCGTACGAGACATGTCACATTCATCCTTTAGCTGCGCCTTTTCCTCTTCGACTCACAGGTCCTTCTCGCTCTCTCGAATACAGTTATCTCCTCAGAGCACAAAACAGATAACGCATTTGAAAGATCGCCGACAGGCACGAAGGCAATACACGAGGTCGCACATCAGCAGTCACGTTGATGATTAGCCGCGAGAAGTCAGACCCGATAAAATACATCATATTCCAGATGGTCAACCACATTAACTTACACATAGAAATAGCTATAGAAAGTAACCAAATTCAATTCGATATAGCATTTGGAATTGCATCGGGCCTCGTGAATTGTGTGATTTTTAAATTAAGATGTCCGCGTGCATAAATAATCACCAGCACTTTTTGAAGAGCACAAGAAGAAGTGCAAATTAAAACTATTTTCTTTTCTTGCATGAAATACCAAATGTTATATACTGATTCAGCCATTTCTGCTATTATACTTCAGCGCATTACCAAAAATACGCCTAGTAATCGTTTATTTGCGCTGTTATATATTACACACATTACGTTACATTACGTTATATATTAACTGATTCTGAATTTTACTCCAACAGTCCCAGAAAATTTGCTAAGTAGCAGTATAGTATCAGTATAAGTGTAGCTAAGTAGCAAGCCACGACTAGAAATTGGGACATAATTGGGAGAATGCGCACTTACTCTTCATCCCGTTCATTTATTTTCGGAAAATTGAAAGAGAGGCAACAATTATGCTTATACGATAGAATGTTCCTTTGTGAGACCTCTAGAAAATGAAACAAACTACTAATGAAATGCAAAAGCGCGCGATCTATTTAAGTTCGAAGTGAGAGTATGCTGCATTTACATAATAATAGTTTTTTTTTTCCGATTTGTGAGACTATAATGTTTATTAACAGTCGTAAAAGACTTGAAGCTCACCCGTCCTTGAGATGTATTGATTATCGACCATTGCAAGATTCGGATAAATTGGCGGTGGACTGATAGGGGGAAGTTCGGCGCTACAGTAGTTCCTGTGGAGGAAGAGAGAGAGAGAGGAAGACGAACGGGGAAGAGATTGGCACTTGGTTGTGGAATGAGGAGAGAAGGTGCGAATATTAACCGCCTCTTCTCTTCTCTTTTGTTTGTGCAGGAGCATCGTGGATTTGCAGTGGAGTGAAAAAATCGGAGACCGAACGAATGCCGACGATTGAAGAGATTTGCAGAGAAGAGATTGACAGTCTCGTGCACTCAGAGAGAGAAAGAGAGAGAGAGAGAAAGAGAGAGAGAGAGAGAGAGATCCTGTTCGAAATGGAAAGAAGATAATTGAAACAACTGAATTGAAACATCCGAGTCTGAAAATAGGAGGTCGCAAAACGGACATATATGTTTGATGCTTTCGTTCTCTTATTTCCAGAGATACGGAATGGAAACTTTAAATTCTTCCGGGTTATCCCATACGTTATTTTTTTTCGAATGAGACGAATATCGATGCTCAATTCTAACATTAAAACATTCAACTTTCAGCATGTTGGTATTGGGCATCGAGAGTAGGCCCATTCTTGAAAGCGTAATAGCCATGAAAATTTCAAGATTTCACTCCGAACATCTAGAAAATCTGCCCATTTTAACACTGGCCTATCAGTGTTCTCCCGCGAGCCCAGCTCGAAGTCGGGAAGTACCTTTACCTTTACCTTATGCTTCACGCCTCTTTTGTATCATTTCGAAAGTGCTTCAAGAGCATAGTAGAAGTTCAAAACTATTTTTCAGTTATTGCTTTTAAATCTCGCCGTTTTTTTCAGATTACCAATGTTCATGTGCATGTTCCTTATCCACATCGACCGAATTTCTATCAATTTCTTTATCAGATAAAACAATTATTACATAAAATCGACGAGCTACAGCTTCTGCTATTTTGCGGTTCTGGTCAACGGCAGATTGTTTCTATCTGACGGAGACGGTTGTCTGGCGCTGCAATTACGTCGTTTGTTTTCCCATCGTTGATCCAAATGTTTTTCGCTCATTTTTTTTTCTCAAATTTGTCTGCAGACTGTGGAAAAGTGGCAGAAAGCGACGGCTAAATAAACTGAAGAGAAGAAAAGAGGAAAACTGACGAGAGATTCAGTTGAAGTGCGAGAATTATCTCTCGAATCTTCCTTCGATTGTGATTTGACAGGCATAACAGCCTTTCCCTTCGGAAGTTCGGGCTCCACTCGAACCTGATGATAAAAGTTACGGTATTTGGAAATCAGTGGAAATTCGGATAGTACATACTTTTCCCCCTCTTTTCAATCCCGTCTTTAACCTTCTCAACTCATGATTCCTTAAAGTCACCAATACTGTTTTTTTCGTAAGAGATTATTTCAATTCTGAATAGAAATTACGAATTTCAATTCTGCAAATACTGGGGGTGTTGAATACTCCAGAATAAGAGAGAGAGAGAGAAAGAGAGAGAGCCGGGGGTTTTCATGATGTGCACACGAACCTCATCGCTAGATCTCGTCATGCTGCGTGAGGGAGTAGAGACCGCCATGCGAGATAGCTTCTGAAGACAACTCATTAGAAGTGTATTACATCATCATTAGATATCCTTCTTCGAAATTCACCTTCTGTATGGATCGTTTCTTCTCCTCCTCAGAGATTCCTCCAAAGATGTTCTTCTCTAACGGCGAGTGTACGGTAGGCTTCCTGTTCATATTACAGTTCAAAGATCACTCCATTCTATCTCACTTATTCTGGTTCTTCTCCACATCGAAATCCACTTCCTTCTTTCGATTCAATGGATTCATAATTGTCGATTTGCGCGAACTCTTCTGAGTCTTGGCCGAATCCTGCAGAAATATCGATCGTTTCAATTGTTATTCTCTTCTATGCATTGCCCCGACTGCAAGAATCGACGCATTTTGTGTGAACAGGTGGTCGAAAATAGAAGATCACACCCAAACAAAGTGAGGAGCGGGGGAAAAGAGGGCTTTCGAGGAATTGGGGGGACGAACTATATATTAATTTCTCTATACTCAATTAGAAACAATGTCGTCGCCAAACGCACACTGCAAGCCAACTCTCACGCGGCAAATTTGTCATTTATGGAATATCTGTTTCATTTTAAAAATCTCGTTTCAGTTCAAAACCTGCATACAGTACCACAGATGTTGTCACCGAAAAGAGGTCTCTTTCTCTAACATAACGACTATCAATTGTATCCGCGCGTTCCACAGTCACGTGTATGCAAATTCAATTCCCTCCGCACCTTTTCACTGGTGGAGAGAGTCGGAACCGGCTTCGTTTCTGCAATGAACTAACATTGGAAAGTGGGGATTGATTCAGGATACGCAGAACGCGAACTCTTTATATATCGACATCTAGATGCCCCATCTCTCTACATGAGATAGTTGGTGGAATTTAGATAGAAGAGGGTGGATTATCTTGAGTTATCTCTTGATGTCGACATCTAATAGAGTTCACTCTCTGTATAGGGGAAATCGTCACATACTTGCCCAATTGGCGGGTGGTGGAGTGAGTCCCCCTCGAGTGACACCCTCGAGTGACACTGAATTGTTTCCACTCGCACGACGATTCTGCAATCAATAAACTCAGTCCACGATCATCAGGAGTTGTGTAGATGGGATGTAAGGGGTACAGTACTCTTCATTCCTTATTTTCTCACCTTTCCACAGCAGCAGAAATCGACGCGAAGATCGCGGAAGAAAAAGGCGACGAGCACGTTTGCACACTGAAATAACGACCATATTGGGACAATCAATCGATTTCATGGACCTAAGTGCCGAAGCTCAGATAGATCGATCATTTCACCATTCAGTCGAACTTTTAGAGCGAATGGTAAATCTGTGCTCCGCTAGATTCACTCGATTCCATGGGTAGGCCATGGTCTGGCATTGCTTTACTTATCCGGACCAAACATCTCGTTCTAATACAGTAGTCGCTACATTCACACAGTGAGTGAGAGACTCTTTCTATTCGCACGGGTTATCTGGCCTTGTAAAGTAAACCAGTGTCATCGTTCTCACCTGCAATATCGACAGAAAGAGAAGCAGTCCTGATTTCTCCGAGAATCCCGTCTGGAATGGGTAGAATTATGTCTATCCGAGGGAAGGAGTGAGACTCACTGGCACTTCTTCCCTTCACCGGACCAAGAAACCCGGGAGGGTCCCACATTGATCATCTCACTGTGTGAATCTATCGGTCTCATTCACTCCCCGATAGATTTCTTGGTTCGATTAAAGGAAGAAATGAGGACTCACTTGTCCACACATCACAATCATCCACACAAATTCCGTGCTGAAGGCTGCCAATTGAATGACGGCGAAGCAGAGAAGATACTCTTAATAACATCAGTTATCGATTGATTCTGATACAAGGGACACTCACTGGGTTCATTCCACATCATGTAGAGGTAGCCAGGGACGGCGATTACTGTCTGCAATCCATGTCGTTTTGCCCCGTTTGGATGATATTGAGCGGTCGGTATGGCCATTTGGCAATGTGCCAAGAACAGCGGTGCGGTAAACTGAGACGCCATTTATCACCCCCAGGTTGATGCATCGCACTCAGTGAAAGAATCATTTCCTTTTTCACGACACGTTTTACTCCCACGACATCTCAAAACTCGCCCCACTCATCACACAAAACGCGCACAATTCAACGCAGGTTTGATGATCACCCAAAAGAAGTAAAGAAACATTTAGTTTCCGTACGCCAGCACAGCCTGCTGGCATTCGGCCAAAGCACGGGAACTTGGCACTGTGCCAAGTGTCTTTCTCATCTGAAGAGCAGCCATGAGCAGCAGTGGAAGTGTCTGGGCGCCCATTGAGAATCCGACTATGGCGAAGATAAGAATAAGAAAGGCACAGTAGAATTCACAGTAGATGAGAACATTGAGAAGAGGAGGAGACGACTTGATCACTCTGAATAGGAATACTGTATATGGGGGAGAGATATCGATTGAGGAGGAGATATAGGCTTATGATAGATCGTGAAGAGAGTATAAATAGTTATATGGTAGATATACGACAGGAGAATGGTAGAGATCATGGAAGGGTAGGTCACTCACCCGAAGCAATTACTCAGCGTCTCCTTCAATTGGTTGGAGCGACCGCTCGTCATGGAGGAAGATGGTGAGAATGGAGCAATGGAGAGGAGATGGGGAGATCGATGATTACCATCTTGAGATTAACACTCTCTCTAATTCCTCTACTCTCTCGTCATTATCGATTTTAATATGCGTTGACCTTGTGATTTCCTTTATTTCACTTTTATCGTAAACAAATGCCTCGGAGTTTGAGGCAGCTGAGTACACTATACCGTAAACATAAACTCCGAGGACCTGGAAAACTTTCATAAATGGGAATGCAACTTCTTTGAGCCGAAACATTAAACTGCGATACTTCAAGAAGTTTCTGAATTGCTTATTCCTATCTTAGCGCATCATTCTACAGGCCGGATAACCATGCAGAAAAGGGTTGGGAGTGATGGATCGTGTGCAATCGAGAGGGACTCTCTCACTTTGCTACACTCTCTCACTCTGACCCCTTTCTGTATTTTTGGAATGATGTGTTAGTAGCAGCATTCTGTTCAAGTAAAAACACTCCTTTTCTTTCTTTCTTCCATTGTGGGTGATGTCTTCTTCTCATCACTTATTCACACGAGTCTTCCACATGAAACGAGTCAACGAGTTAAGTCCCGAGTCGATCTATTATCTATTCCGAATACTCGAATATTCCACACCCTCAGTCGTTCTCAGAGAAGAAGAAGAGAGGAAATCTCAGTGGGGGAAGAAAGGGGCGGGACCAACGAATCTTGTCTGCGATGGAAATCTGCAGAGATATAATCCTCTTTCTCTCTCTATTCATCTCCTTCCACCTTCCTAACTCTCGCCATTCCTTGTATTGATGGTCTCTTTCACAGTGCATTGTGAAGAAGTACCTGATTGCGAGGATAACTTAGTTCAATCCTTTACATTCCACCGTAGTCCGTGACGTCATCATCTCCGACGTAATCATATCCGGATAATCTGCACGATTCCATCGCTTCTTCTAACGTTTCTCTTCTCTCCTCGTTATCTTCCCCTTCTTTTTCGTCACAAATCGTTCTAATTCCACTGATGATTTAAGCGCCTCCCTCCCCTTTTCTCCTCCCATTCTCTCTCAAAGTAGTACTATGCATTTCGTCACGAGTCAAATTGTTCATTTCCGGTTTGCTCCTTCCTGTCTTCGCATCTCCTCTTTTTCCACTCAAATAAAGAGAGAAAGACTCTCTTCATTCTCCACACTCTCTCATCTTTTGACCTACCGTAGTCAACAGAGACAGTCGTCCACGTTGATTCAACCCGGAAATGATGTGATCGAAGTTCGATAGAATTCAAATCTCCCTTCTTTCCACTTCTCTTTTCGTACAGTCTTTCTTGCTCGCTTCTCGTGGTATTCCTGTTGTTGTATATTTCTTCGTCCATATTACTAAAGCACCAGATGCAAACGCGGTGATTATGGCAGGTCGTCGTTACTTGATTTCTCTCTCTCTCAATCTCTCTCTCTTCAGTGTTGATAGCTGTCTGCAGCCATGCTATGGTTGACACTCCTGTGCATTGCTTGTCTCGCCTCTCTCACGCACTCAAGATATGTCTGTGAGTTACAATCAAATCAAGCATATCAATTTCAACGAATTCCAACATTTGCTTAGACTAGACCAAGTTAGAAGACATAGTTGTTTTGTAACACTGTTTCCTTATAGCAGGAACCAATGGTTGATAAATACGTCTGTGAGTTGCTATGAGTCACGATAAATTAGATTAGATTTGATTAAGATATAATCAATAAGACATAATAAGACAAATTAAATAATAATGTCAGGAACGAATAGTGGTATCACGATGTCATAAGATTCAAACCAATGATACGTGACGGAAATGGCCTCAATTTTATAAAATTGAATTTTCGTAACTTTTTTTGCTAATGTTCTTCATTACCGAATGTTGACGGTAAATTGCAGATATAATTGCAGATACGGAATTGGATTTTCCTAGCGAAGGTGAAATGATGCAACGATTCTATCGAGTGCGGAGATCTGAAGATGAGGAAGATGATGAGGAAGGGTCAGTTGATCTTTGATCTTTGATCTTTACCACATAGGAGACGGTCATTGTCTAGACAAAGGGCCGAAACACTTGCAGCCACTTTAGGCATGTTGACTTAGTTCGCTCTTCGTTTAACTAGAAAACATAGACTTTCTCATTCAGATACTCATAATATTTAAGTCTTTGATGATTGAGTGAATGAGACTCTCGTCCGACTCACCACGTGTGCGTCCACTTACTGGCGCACACGTGGTGACTGGGCGCCCACCTACTGGGGGGAGATACTAAAAATGGGTTGTTGTCGGTCGTCTAGTTGAGATTCTTTCCGAGAGTTGACCAGTTGACAAATGTGACGTCGAAATGGCCGAGAAGTAATTATGTTGACCAATCCTCTTCTTCCTTCGTTCGAAGTTACTTCTCGGACGAGGGGATTATTAGACTATTATAATAAGTAAGTAGTATAATAACTAGGGCTATTTATAATTATGCTTTCTCGAAACGATATAATCGTGGCTGATCACGGCGTTCTGTCGAATTTATGTAAACTGAATGTGAGGCAAACAGTTAAACTTTTGGGTGGAGGAATGGGCGATGGTCTCACCGCGAATTCAATTTTGGTATTTTTCCCAGAACGCCGTATTTTCGTTCCCTTTGGGTATGTTTCTGCATCCGTTTTCATCTAGGTGAGACAGCAATTAATCCCCACAAAATCTCAGCGGATTCTCACTATTATCCGCATGCGCAAGGAAATGAGAATAAAAGGGATGAGATGGTTAGGCGCTGATCTTTGATTTACAAGTAAAAAACATAGGAACTGAGTTGGGGGGAAAACAGTTCTTAGAACTCCTCAAATTGTAGTTATTGCTCGCGCGCATTCTGTAAACTCATCGCCAATTGCGTCATCACATCGTAATTCGCACGCTTCACATCTCTCGTTTCCGGTTTTACACCACTAATTATCCGTCGCATCTCATCACTGTTGAGTAACATAATAGTGTAGTTAAATGCGACCACAACTTCCGGCGCCCTTAAAAAGAGAAAGAGCGATTTGAGTCCCCTCAAATTGCTGTGGGGAAATGAGGGGTCATAGAAAGTGGATGTTTTCTTTTCCGAAACCGTTTGAACGGAAGAGGAAGAGAAGAGGGAGAGAAAGACGAGAGGGATAAAGGGGGGTCTCATGCATAATAACATCGTAACTTTGATGGGATTGTTTCTCTTTATTTGCCCCCACTTTCTCGTCTGTGTTTTTTTGTCTGAGTACTCTCAATGAAATCTTTCTCTGAAAGCTGGTCAAACATAAATCGAAAAGCGCTAAATATTCGATTTCTCCCACACGATTCAGTCGAATTAGCCGATTAGTTAGAGTCCCTGGCAATAATCGCACTTTGACTACGTAGGAGTCCCTTCTACATGCTCTCTTATAGACAGAGAAAGTGAGAGAGTGGAATCAAATAAGAGAGTCATGTTTTCTATCGGATAGATTAAGTATTCCGGAGCACTCCCTCACATCGTGTAATATACGAAAATAGCAGAAAAAGATATATTAGATAAAAACCGGAAATGGATGTGTGAAGTCCAATCTCCACTGAATTACCCCTATTGCAACCCCACCCAACAATGCTTCCCATCAGAGAGTCATAATAACTATTATTTCATGTATTCACGCATTATTCCTTTTATATCTCCTCTCTTTTTCAGTGTGGACAAACCTCGGCCGTTGCGATTTGGATAGTTTCTCTCTCGTGATCTTTGATCTTTCTACGGGTCTCAACCGACGGGCAATCCCCTTCTGAAGCAGCTCTCAACCGTGATGGCAATATCGTTTTTTTTCTTCGTAGCCGCACTCTCTCCTTTATGTGCACTCTCTCGTTGGGTAGAGTGGACGAGAGAGAGCGGGAAATGGAGAGACGCAGCGTCTCGTTGTCTGTATAGTCATGCAAAGTTCTCGTTAGACACACCGTCATTACTGTTGATAAAATCATTTCGATCTTTAATATTATGTATATTCTCAAGCGGGGCTTTCTGTTTTGGAAATGACGTAGTCTTCAACTTTTTTTCAAAATCTTACATACGTACTTTTGGTTTCTCTCTATGTTCCATTGAACTTCTTCTTCCAAAGTGTGGAATCGAGTGTGAGAATGACTCTCTCTCTCCAACTCAAATCACTGCAGTTCTCCATTGTCTTTCTGCAATTGTCTATTCCAACACACGAGTTCCAACTCTTCCAGATCATTTATAGATGGGAAGGAAATGGGTGGGCGTATGATGGAGAGAGAGAGAGAGAGAGAAAGGGGGAGAGAGACAATAGGAAGCATGGCATCACTCCACGAATAGAAAGACTCGTGACTTCCGGTTTTTCTTAATTGTTCTTTTCTCTAATTATCATTCCTTTCACAATTCTTTCATGAATACTCAATCCAATTCGAAGTCGCCATTTTCGGTGTAAGAAAGGGACAAAAAGAGTCTGACGAATCTGTCTCTCAACCCGACATCACTCATGCATTTGGGTAGCCACTCTATTACTTTGTGGTAATCCCCCCACTTTGAGACGAGAGAGAGAGAGAGAGAGAGAGACTCGAAGGAACTTTGTTCACTTTCTAACCCCGCCAAGAAAATGAAATCAAACGTCATTTCAGCATTAGACTTTATCACCGAATGCACTCAACAGCATGGACTACAGTTAGAACCACACAATACTACGGTAGAATAGTCAGTAGTCGATCAATGGTGCTCCTCGCTACCGTACTTGTCCCCGTAGTGTCCTCCCTCCTTGTGGTGGTCGTGCTCGTCTCCACCGTAGTATCCGTGAGCGGCATCGTGCTTCGAGTCGTCGTACTTGGATCCTGCAAGGAATCTGTGGTAGCGCCGAATTCAAATTCAAATTCTGCCTACCGTATCCCTCGTGGTGATCCTTGTCATCGTGGTGAGCAGCGGCGTCCTCGTGGTGCTCGGCTCCCTCTCCCTCGTATCCCTGAGAATCAGGGGCCGTTAGTTTGAGTCTTGGCACAGTGCCAACCAGCTCTCGATCGTCACTACCGTATACCTTCTTGTATCCGTCTCCCGATCCTCCGGCCTCGTTGTGCTTCTTGTGCTCGGAGCTATCGTATCCTGCAGAGGAGATTACTGTAGCTTTTCGGGTATGGTAGAGGGAGATGGAGGTATTCTGGGTGTAGGCGGGCCCAGATGACGTCTGGTTCATAGTATTTTCGAGGGGCGAAAGATGAGTCCAATATGAGAATTGCGAGGGAGAAGAGAGAGAGAGAGAGAGAGAGAGAGAGAGAGAGAGAGATCTCACGGTGATTAGGAATGAACACACACGCAATCTCAACACGAACCAAATGTCAAAGAGGAGAGAGGAGAGATTGAAATCCTATGGAATAGTATACATATATGGATCTAGAACGTGCATCTCATGAGGGGTTTTGCTCTGTATGGTATCATACTGCTCAAATCTACCGTACCCTCAGATCCGTAGTATCCTTTGGAGTACTTTCCGGCGGGTCCAGAGCCGCTCACGTAGTACGAGTACTTCTTGCCTCCGTCGGCGTCTGCAAATAGACAATAGTCGTCCGCCGAATTCGCACTCGGTGCACCGTACACCACCACCACTTACCGTGTCCGTCCTTGTGCCCCGAGTCGTACTTCTGGTCGTGGTGACCGTACTTGCCGCCGGATCCGTAGTAGGCAGAGCCGTCCTGAGATTTAGGGGTTGATTTGAATTCCCCGCAATGATCCTGATTCAGGGAGAGCGCGCCAAATTCAAACCTTGTGTCCGTGGGCGCCGTGCTGCGATCCGTACTTGTCGTGGTGGCCGTGACCCTGGCCGTAGTGGGCTGGAAGGAGGGGAGAGATCAAAGATCAAGTTTGGAGGATGGACTAAAAACAACCCAATCTAGAGAGAGCAAAGATCACCGTACCAACTCCATGGGCCTGCTCGTATCCTCCATCGTGAGCACCGTACTTTCCTGCCTCGTGCTCCTACAACGATTGAGTGGTGATTACGGTAGATATCGATTAGTGAAATATAGAGGAGGACGGTAGATTAAATTAGTACTCACGTGGTCTCCGTGGTGATGCGATTGCTCGCTACCGTAGTAGGGAGGCACGTAGTGAGCTGCAAGAATATTGATTGGTTGATACCGTAACCGGAAGCTATTGTAAAATGACGCAGTGTACGGTGGGTAGCGTAATACTACCGTACCCAAGGCAATGGCTGCCGATGCAACGACGAGGAGTACGGTAGTAGTAGACATGAGATGATTAGATCAGTCGACTGATGTTGATTAGCGCGCCGCCGCGCGCTTATATTCACTCTACTGCACGCTTTTTGCAGCAGTCGCCGACCTACCACAATGAGGGAGCGGCGAGGTTAGAATGTGGAGAGGAGATAGTGTGGGGAATGGAGAGAGTGTGGACGAGAGAGTGGGCGAATGGAGAGAGTGCAGAGATAGAAAGAGAGGGAGAAAGGAAGAATCGCGCTATTCATTGATCGTCCAACAAAAAGATCGTGCGGGTGTGTTCATCTTTCCTCTCGTTTTCTATTCAAATTCGTCTGTGAGAATTAGTTGAACCTTGTAGTGAAGATGATTTACCCCTGGTAATACAGAAACACAATTATTTATTTAAATTATTTTTATCGACTGAGAAGCATATGACACCCGTAAAATTTGAAACAAAAACAACTATACAACAGCTATAATCTAGGTAATTAACAAATCGATAATCAATAGATAGGTCGCCTACAGTGTTCGGAGAGGTACCGAAATCTAATTGTAAGCACCGTTCTTTCCCTCCTTCTTCACTAAGAATTCGTCCAGTCGACTCTTGTGCTTTCTGGCGTCTTCCACACTCGCGTACTGTTGACCCTCGACTGAAATCAATCGATAATTATGCGTTATCATATTGTGACATATTAATAAGACATGTATCAGCCATCCATATTCATAGTTTTATTTTCCTTCATATGATAAACTCATTAGCATTCATCCGTAATTCCAATAAAATTCACCGATTTTGTCCTTGAGCATCGGCGAGGAGTACTTGGCGAGGACCTGCAAGCAATTATTGATTCGATTACCAATTATTGAATACCGTATTCTTTTCATACCGTAGTACGGCCGTACTCCCTCTCTCACCTTGTTGTTGAAGAACGCGTATGTGATGCCAATGTTGATGCCGTCGACTGCGCCCTAGAATCAATATCATAGCTACAGTAATCAATATATGATCTACCGTATCCCACCCCCTTACCTGGAATCGTTTCCAGTACCATCCGATGAGACCACACGCGACCGAGCAGCGATCCTGCAAGAACAAAATCAATATTCCCGATTTTTTCACCAAATTTATCCGATATCTGTTACTGACGTTACAACTATTACAGAGATCAACGAAAAAAACTATGTCACAGCAGCGAATTTCGTTCAAGAATTAACTTAGAAACTTTCAATCAGATGATTCCCACTCACAATAGTCAATTCCTCCGTTCTTCTTCTGATTACATAGCAATGATTGGCCAATTCGGACTGAGATCGAGTGGATCCCCAGATGAGAGCAATAGAAGGTCCCGCCACGAAGGAGAGAAGAAGCAGGCGACCCTGACGGGTATGGTCATTTATTTTGTTATGGAAAAAAGATTCTCCTGGCTGACATAATAATTAAATGTGCATTTCATCACATGTAATCTCTCACCTGCAGTTTCCTGCACGTGCTTCGGATGATCTTGTGTGAATTTGGCGTCGTCTCCTCTGAAAAGAACAAAGATGAATAAACAGTCAATGAATAGAATTTTAGTGATCAAGTGAATATGTAGGAATTGTGACTAGTGCATCAGCGAACCTTTCAACATATTTCCGAGGGTTGAGTTAAACACTTCTTGGATTTTAAATAAATCATAAAATATCTCACCGGGTTTCAACCGTTTCGTCAGATACCATCGATAGATTGGATGGATGACCAAGCCTCCTGCAAATATACCATTATCACGAATTAAATAAAATTAGGTAATGTATGAGAAAGGAATGTTCATTATACTTACCAATAATTGACCCGGCCTCGGCTCCTTTGAATGCTCCATAGATGGCGATTTCCTTGTAGGGAGCAGGCACATCGGCCAGTACCTGATAAAGGTTCGAGGGCTATTTACTTACTGCTATCCTCCTCATTTCTATGATCTACCGTAACGATACTCAACTATATACCTCTGGTACCACCATACCTCTGGTGACAGTGCCTGAGGCGTGAACTGCGTGAAATTATGGAGCCACGCGTCCAGGCCAAAAACCATCTAGAAATGTCGATCAAAACGTTCGTCTAAATTCAGTTGTGCCAGGTATTTTCAGTGCTTTTCCGACACATTTTGAACAGTATTTTTATGCGAATTCAGATTTATCGGAACTAGCAAAGATATCGATTGAGACCACATGAGTACAAGTTTGAGAATGTAGTAACGTCGGGTGCAGTGTGAACAACAGAAACAACAATTATCGATTGCAAAGAATAACGGCAGTCGTTGATTAATAAATGAGGTGAGGAGATACGGTAGATCAATCGATCAGCGACCATCGTAGACCATGAGCTTTCTGCATCTCTTCTTGTAGAGGATACGATATCCACACTCACGGCATCGAATAGCATCCTTCGGCTTGATTTCATTCTCATGGTGGCACTCTGCAATAGGGGGAATATTACGCAAAATTGTTCTGGTTAGTTTCTTTTCAAGGGTTATGGTATACAGTAGTAACAGTGATTTATTGATCGCTATAACAATAGTCTTCCTAGTGTTCTCGTAAAATTATATCATACAGTATCCATAAACCACCCACTCGCCTTACAATGCGACCGCAGCTCTAAATCAAGGGAATTTTTTTCTTCAATGCACTGTTTTTATTTTAATTGCATTCTCAATCAAGTATTTTTTTTTGTGAAATACATTTGTTTAAATCTAACGAATTATGAGAAATTAGCAGAGAGCCGCAACTCGGATCCGTCAAAAGGAAATAATACCCTGATAATCAAGGAAGGGTTCGGTGTGTCAAAAACATGACCCGGTATAATAGTCTCCAAAATTTCGAAAAGTAAAATATTTTTTCTAAAATATAAGATATATATGAATCGATAGAGAATCGAACGGAGAACACGCTGATGTGTTTTGTTTTAGCTAAAACTCGAAAGTTCGGACAGTAGGAAACCGGACACTCCGTTCGGACAGTAGGAAACCGGACACTCCTCGTATGGACGTGATTCGACGTCGCATTGGGAAATGATTTACAGATACTGTACATTATCATCACTCTACTTCTCCTCCTCACCTCCACAAATGTAGATCATAGAGGCGCTCTTGATAACTGCACTGCTGCTGCCAGTCTAAAATGTCGACATATTACAATGAACAGATAAAGAAAGAAATCAGGCTCAATCAATATCTCGACCACCGTACCATGGCTCCACCACCGCCTCCTCCTCCTCCGGCCATGGGAGTCGCTCCGCCGTCCATTTTTATCGACCTGAAATTCCTCACCATGAATTAGTCAATCACTCAGTGATCACAAATATTCCATAGGGTCGGCGAACCCAAGATAGTTCACAACGAAGATTCAAATTGATGCTCAAAACAACTCTTTACCCAACGCAACAATCATTGATAACAATTAAACACTTTGGAATAAATCGATAACAACTTAGCTAACAATAGTGGAAACAGATTAACAGGAGGAAACAACGGAATAATAACGAGATATGGGAGGATATGATCAAACTACAACTCGAGTGACTCATCTCATCTCATTTCATTTCCATTTTAACTTTCATCGATAGCCTTTCTGATCTTGCTCGATTCTCTCTGACTCAACATTCTGCACACAGCCTTCTTGTGCTTCTTGATATTCGCATCTCGCGTCGCGTTGAAATCAGCTTGTTTCTGAAATACATAATTGATTTCGTCTTACTGTGTCTCGAGTATTTATAATATCCTATCCAATACGATTTCTTAATAAGAAAGAACTGCAGCATCATGGGCGAATCTAATCAGTCGATAATTGGTCTCTACCGTACCTTCTTGTACTCCTTCTGACGCACATCCATCGCCTGTCGCTCCTTCTCGAGACGTTCCCTGTAATGAAATAGGTAAGAAACTATTATGAGTATTATTTCAATTGTTAGCCAAATCCGAAATAGATCATGTGAGTTCGAATTTAATCGAATATATTTATGTCAAATCCTACTTATTGAGTGTCTTCAACATCTCCATCATTTTCATTCTCTTCGCCTCTTCTGGTTCGAGAATGAGTGCCGTGTGTTTCTTCTCCAATTTTCCGCGCGCGTCCTACAATGAATTAGGGATTACGGTAATCCAAGAAACATCCTACTGTAACCGGCTCTTCTCACTATACCTTCTCCTCCATCTCGTTCTTCGGCTTGAGATTGTATGGCAATGCCTCTTGTAGCTTCTTGGGGATGACGAGAGGAGCCGATTCCCACTCACGACGATTGATTTCCTTAATATAAATCAGTTAAAAGCAAAAACAAGTACATTATTAAGTGAATTGCGGAGGAGTAAATTATGATCAACAGCAATATCCCTGTATTAACTTCAGTTCTCAATAGACTCCTTCATTTCTACCGTACCTTGTAGAGTGAATCCTGCTTCAGGGGCGCCGTGAGTCCTCTCTCGTATCTCAGTCTTCCCACAGTCTTCATTCCCACCCATCTGCAAACGGTTAATAATTTTTGACGAACAATGTTTTTAAAAAATACGTAAATTCTGAAATTTTTTCTGTTCCAACTTACTTCTCATCTGCTGGCATGAGTCGATCGATAACTGGTGTGTAGTATTTTTTGACGGGAACAACCACCCATGAACGGAGGAATACGATATCTGAAAGTGAAAAATCGATTATACCTAACTTTCTTGCTTCTGTGAACTGAAATTGCTGTACTACTTTCGAAAGTCACTACTAAACTGTATTATTAATTATATGCAAATAAGGAGTGATCACTAACCCCTCATGAGAATCTTATCTTCGAAAGTAGCTCTGAATGATCCAGCAGGAGTTGCCAATCCCTTCTTGATCTGCCCTCTGATACCAGATACAGTTCTGATAGCTGCACCTTCGAATTTAGCCACTTCCAATTGAGAATTGAACATTCCCTGAAGATAACAACACCGTCAGAATATAATTTGAATAATTTGCGGAAACTTAAGCAATTCACGCAACAATAAAAAAACAATTCTCGTCATGGATATTCCTAACAGTTCGAACTCGCCTTGATGAATGCACTCTTCTTGAAGACCTTATCAGGAGTTCCAACCAGCTTCAACTTCTTCACTACCTGCACATAAATCGATATTAGTATGAATCGCAGATTAAGGCCATCAAAGGAGAAGAAAACGGTATACCTGACTGGCTTTGTCGACATTCAACACAACTCCTGTAGCAGCGATGCGGAATCCCTTCTGAAACAGGTATAAATATAAATATATGTATTATAAGTAAATAAGAATTAACAGTAATACGCGACCGCTGTGCACATAAATTGGAATCGTCGCCCAGCACTACACCATGTAGTCACGCATCCGTAACATTTTTCATTCGGTGTTTTCAACTAGTATTCGTCGCCCTTCCACTCACCACTCGTTCATCCACACTCTGAACTGCACAGAATCCCGTGTTCTGACCAGTGATCGGACCCCACAAATGGCCATGGCAATGCATGTGCTGGGGAGTGTACTTGAGGAAGCGATGGCGCATATTGTGGTCCTGAACAGATAACGGATTACAATAAATTCAACTGTATGTGGATTCATAACTAACTACTGTTACAACATACCTGGATGCTGTAGATGACCATAGTCTGGAATCGTCTCCATCCCACACTCATAATGAGAGGATCAGATGATTTGAGAAGTCTTTCGTGCCATCGATGCTTTTTGATACGAACCTGAGAAGGGATTTTAATTAACACTCGTATGTGAACCTCTAGAAGAACACTAGTGCTTAAAAATTGAAACGGACCTGAATCAAGTGTTGAAAGTGGATCCTACATCTCTTACAAAGAGATAAATTGAAGAGAAAAAATAGGAATCCTCGTTTTTAAGTTCACTCCTCCATGTGCTGTCACCTTTCACTTCTTTCTTACCTGGACAACTCCAATATTTTGTTCTCCTGCCAGTAATCCTCCGATGATATAGGGAGCAGACGCATCGAAATGAGTGACGAATTCACATGGAACTGAGTCGAACTCGATACGAACGTATCTACAACGGTATTTTTTAGACGTGTTTTAAAAACTTTTAAGACTCTTCAGGAAGAAGATATTCGTAGTCAGTGGTTTAATATCCCCTCTAACTAGCAGGAACCTCACATGAGCAAGAACTTCTGTCGAATGACTCAAAACAATGAAAATTATTCGAAAAATAATAAAGTTTTATTAAATGTCCTCTAATTGCATCTAAACTCCCTCACCTTCCTGCTCTGAATCCTTCCAATTGTTCTCTTTCCGATTCTTCGAGATTTTCGAACACAGATTTGTTCAGTTGAGCTTGTTTGTCCAGCTCCTCCTGAAACTCATAATGAATACTTTCATTTTTAAAAGTTACATCCAGATTTTCAGACATGCTCGCATATATAATTCATCGTTGTTTAAATCACCTTGAGACTGTTGTAATGTTCATTCGTCTCATCGTATTCAGCATCGAATCTCTGCTTCAATTTGATCTTCGCATCTTTTATTTTCTCCGTTGCCTTCTCCTCGTCTTCTTCTGAAATCGAATATAATAATTTTATTTGTAAATATGGATTTGCATAGAATGTTTTAGGTCTTTATCGTCAATTAGTATATTCCGCTCACCCTTGATTACTCCTCCCTTCCTCAATTTTCCTCCTTTCTCTCCTTTTCCATCTCCTTCTTCTTCATCCTCATCGTCAAAACCTCCTGCAAATACTTCGTTTTAACTTTCCTATCTATTTCAACATCACATCTTCTTAACGATCACCGTGATACTGACAATTACAATGGCATATCCACACCGCTGAATCCCCTTTTCCTGATCAGTACTCCAACATCTCCCCTCTCCCATACCTCCTCCCTCTTCATCTCCCCAATCCAAATCCATCATTCCATCTCCATACATATCATCATCGTCGTCATCCATTCCCAGATCATCTGCAACACAACCATAAAATCATGCATAATACGATACCAACTACCGTACCCTTAAGCTTCTTCCTCTCTTTGTCGTCTTCTTCCCATTTTCCAGTGACGAAACAGTCTTGGATCGAAGAGCGAATCTAAATAAATACGATATTATAATATAAATTACATATTATTTATATTACGTCTTCATCCGTCCAATCTCTGGTTGCATTCGAAGTTGAAGCTCCCACGAGATAACAGAGACCATCTTCCTGAAATCGAAACACTCGGTACCAGGCATCTTTATGTTTCATTCAATTTATATAAGTACATGGATGTCTCATGTTTTATCCTCCATCCTCATTTACCTCATCTCCAATCTTCTTCTCCTTCTTTCTTCCTCTAAAACTGAACAATCCTCCAGCCAGTTCTCCTTCATTTCCATCATCTGCCTCCGCCAGACTACGACCATCGAAATCTAAAATTGTATTTTCTAAAAATTCGATATCTATATAAATGCAAATGTTTCACTCACCATCATTATAGACAAGTCTCGTCCAATTGATTCTCTTCGATTCCATAGGAGTGTATCCAGACATCGCACGACGAGCCAACTCTCCCCAGTCGCCCCATCTGATAATGTGAAAGCATTAGTATAAGAGAGGAATAGGGAGAAACTCGAGGATGGCAGGTCACTAGGAAAATTTATGATTTTCGAATTTTCTGAAAAACTAATGCAAAGTACTACAACATCTCCTCTATCGAACAGCGTATCCAGAATATTTTTTTAAAAATTTTAGTTTTGGCGTGAAACACAAACAAACCTGGTGACTTTGCAATTTTTTTCCAAAAAGTCAAAGCTTGAAAAATCATAACTCTCTTCAAAATGAAGAGACGGATTTGCGGTTTCGTTCATTAGATAGAGAAATACCTCGGCTACAAATAAAATGTGATTTCGTCATTCGCGGCTCATGCGGCGATGCGGGGCGGTCGTTTTTGTAAATGTTGTTGTAATTTTCTTAAAAGTTAAAACTAAGAACCCCCTTCTAGCACATAATTGTGGTATGTGTGGACACTTATTCCAACCGGAATATGGGCTTCGGGATAGGCTGTATTGTAAAGAGGGCGAAAATAATGTGGTGTAGCGCTAAAACAACAAATCGAAAACTAGAGCCGGCCAGTCTCATTTCTGTGTTAAATCGATGAAAATAATCTATTATGATTATATAAATTTAATTAGCGACATTCCATTAGCTATATTGTTGATTAAATTTTTTTGAAAATTTTAAGACATTAATTTTTGTGTTAAAATAAATTTAGATTATCTTCAAATTGTTGAAATATATTTATGAACACAATGTTTTACGTATATTAGGCTCTAGTCAACAGTTTTCGAATTTTAAATTTTGAACGAGTTTAAATTTTTCTACATAAATTCAAACCCCATATTCTTTGTCAATACTTCTTCAGCTGTTTCCTCAGCATGTATACATCATTTGCCTTTTTGAAAGTGAGTGTCTATCTATTCGCAGAAACGAGTTATAAGCTCAAGAAAGCCATGTGTCTGGCGAACGGCGACACGTTCTGCTTTCTCTAGCACTCTCTCAGTTCCGCCCGCTCTCTGGCCTGGTTCGAATCCCGAGCCGGGCACGAGTCTTTTGCCAGCGCTTTGTGAAATAGGAAACAGTTGAATATTCAAGGGATATGATTAAAATGTCTTTGTTGAGTACTGGCAAAAGATTCCTGCCCGGCTCGGGGTTCGAACCAGGCCAGAGAGCGGGCGGAACAGAGGGAGTGCTAGAGAAAGCAGAGCGTGTCGCCGTCCGCCAGACACATGGCTTTCTTTAGCTTATAACTCGTTTCTGCGAATAGATAGACACTCACTTTCAAAAAGGCAAATGTTGTATACATGCTGAGGAAACAGCTGAAGAAGTATTGACAAAGAATATGGGATTTGAATTCATGTGGGAAAATTTAACTCCTTCCGAATGTGAAATTCAAAAACTGTTGACTAGAGCCTAATATACGTAAAACATTGTGTTCATAAATATATTCCAACAATTTGAAGATAATAAAAAAAAAAAATTAAAAAAAAATTTACTTGAACGTGGAACAAGTGAAATTAAAAAAAACACAAAAATTAATGTCTTAAAATTTTCAAAAAAATTTAATCAACAAAATAGCTAATGGAATGTCGCTAATTAAATTTATATAATCATAATAGATTATTTTCATCGATTTAACACAGAAATGAGACTGGCCGGCTCTAGTTTTCGATTTGTTGTTTTAGCGCTACACCACATTATTTTCGCCCTCTTTACAATACAGCCTATCCCGAAGCCCATATTCCGGTTGGAATAAGTGTCCATACATACCACAATTATGTGCTAGAAGGGGGTTCTTAGTTTTAACTTTTAAGAAAATTACAACAACATTTACAAAAACGACCGCCCCGCATCGCCACATGAGCCGCGAATGACGAAATCACATTTTATTTGTAGCCGAGGTATTTCTCTATCTAATGAACGAAACCGCAAATCCGTCTCTTCATTTTGAAGAGAGTTATGATTTTTCAAACTTTGACTTTTTGGAAAAAAATTGCAAAGTCACCAGGTTTGTTTGTGTTTCACGCCAAAACTAAATTTTTTTAAAAATATTCTGGAAACGCTATTCGATAGAGGAGATGTTGTAGTACTTTGCATTAGTTTTTCAGAAAATTCGAAAATCATAAATTTTCCTAGTGACCTGCCATCCCAAAAATGCTCGATTCTCTCCCGATTCCTCTCATAACATATTCGGGAACCCAATATAGTCCACGAAATGATGATTGTATCTGTCGTCACCAATTATGTATTAGTTTATATTGTAAAACAGAATATTCCCGCATCAATAATAATCATTTCCTTACTTCTCATTCTGTGTTTTCTCCTCCTTCTTCCTTCTTCTATCCTCTCGTTCACTCTTCGAGATGAGGAAAGCCGAATCGTCTTTAAGTATAATTAATAAATAAAATGAAATGATTACATCATCTTTATCAACTCTTGTCCTCTCTCACCTTCCTCATTTCCTTCTTCTTCCCCTTCATCTTCACTCTCGTGAATCATCTCACTTTCACTCATTTCTTCATCATCAAACTCTTCATCTTCATCATCAGAACTCCATGGATCCTTAACAAATTAATATAAATCTTTATTAAACTTAAAATTACCGGGAATCCACGGAATAATTTTGAATTCGCGATATTCCCTGATGATCAATGGCGAGCGTCGCGTGTCGCGTCGCGGTCTTTTTTGAAAGCTCTTTTTCTCATTCGACGTTTTCGTTACATAAATTCTAATACGACAATAAATTTCAATAAATAATGAGGCATTGAAGTATGCAAAAAAAATAAGCGAAAAAAAAGCTGGAGCGCCATAAGACAACATGATGAAATATTCGCATTTGAAGTTGCGCGAACTTTCCTGATGATCAGTGCTCTATTTTCGGACATTTGAAGCTGTGTCACGGCCTAATTATCGATTTTTGACATTTTTTGCTTCGACAGCCTTTCTTTTACGGCAATTGTCTATTCGATTCCGTCGTAAGATCAGACACCAAAAATGTGGATTCCCGGTAACTTTAAACAGATGTCACGAATCTAAAATGAATGTCCACACAAACTGACCACATCATCTCCTCCATCCAAAATCGCAGTTCCATCTCTCAATAAACTCATTTTCGATCCTTTCATCTTCTCATCCACTCCTTTTGCCACGTCTCCCAAAGCGACGATTAGAGAATCACGCTTAGCCTGGAAATTACAATTTACCAAATCGGATTGTGCACACGAAGGGAGATGAACTGCAATGTGAAGCAAAGTTAGTAGAGTATACTGACAATATGAGTCCCCTAAACAAATTGTATACATCTACAACGTGGTTGATCGTCAAAATGTGTGTACGTTGTCAAAATTCACTCCAGTAATAATATCTCTGTCTCGTACATTCTTCTGGAAGCTCTGTGCTCCTCCAGTATCGATGTAGATTGCATCCTTGTCGTATACAAGACCTCCGAGACCAGAGAATGGAGCGTAGATTACTCGTTCCTGAGGATAAACGAAATTAGAATCAACAAAGAACAAATCAAACAATTTCAATTCGTCGCTATGTTTTAGTCACTTAGATATAATATCTATAGTACAATGAATCGAGGCCACGATTCGTACCTTCTCATTGAGTGTTCTCTTCATTTGCTTGTCAGGGAACGGGCATGGATCGGGCAGCGAAGAGACCTGTACAAATAAAACAATACACTCTCATTACACATAAAAGTATCAGTAAATATCCTAGTGTGAGAATTGTGAGTTTAATATTTCAATGATGTCAGTCCAAGTATTGTACCTCCTTAATTCTAAGATCTCCAACTCCTGGAATATGGACGGCCGATCCCTGCCTCAGATGTGCTCCTCTCACCCATCCATACAGACAAACAGCACGATTCGCCAACGGATCCTTTCGACGAACCTGAATATAAATATATTAACTTGTGTATTTATGTGTATTCAATATTCTTCACGCATCCATTGGTGAAACATTTGGCGTAACGTCCAGCATATTATATATTTCCTCACCTCGATATCAGTGACATCCTCGAATCGATCACACAACACATAGGGATGGGCTTCCTTCCACAAGAGAGGACGGAATTTCATCACGGAGATGAATCTAAACATAGGTCAAAAGGTACGTAAAAAACGACGAAGCCAACCCACATTTTGGCATTTTCAAGGCCAATTTTTGAAAAACCCTACCCACATTTTTGGATTTTGAGACAAACATTGAAAAACCAACACACATTTTCAGTTTTTCATGCCCATACTTGAAAAACTCAACCCACATTTCCGACTTTCCCCTACGCACCCTTTTGATCTATGAATCTAAAGAAAATGGCCAATCCCTTTGGAATATACAAAGTGGTTGTTTATTTAAATCATATCAAAACTTTATTTATACATTATGCTCAAAAAATCAAAGCTCACCTCGCCAGATTCCTGACTTCGTTCTTGAGATAATGCTCGTGAATGATACCCGACATGTAGAACATTTTGCAACCCTGAAAAATAAATAGTAAAGCGCTGATCAACTTGTCAATATTTTTTAAAATATTATTTTCAATTTCATACCTGATAGACCTCAGTCCAGAAGCGATGCTTGAGCGCCTTCTTGGCCGACTTCAGGCGAGACTTGTTCTGGAAAAAAACAATGCAATTGTGAAGCTTATTCAGAGAATGCTTGTTATCCTCTAAGAATATCGATATACTCACAGGAATCTGGTCAAGATGATTGAGTACTCCCATGATCTTGGGCATTCCGTGAGCTTGACATATATTGAGGAACTCGAAATGCTCCATTTCGAAACCATACGAGGCATCGACCAACAGAAGAACCTGTAGAGGATGAAATATATGCGAATGCATGGAACGAATAGAGAAGAATAGAGATGATAAACACGATGTTAACAGCAAGACTTACCAAGTCGACAACTTTGGCGACGTCAATCATGTGGTTGATATCGTTCTTCACTTCGATAAAAGTCACTCGACGCGCCTTTCCAGTAACAATAGTGATCGGACCCTTGATGTCGCCAAGATTCGTTCTCACATAATGCTTCACTAGACATTTGAGCAGCACGGTCTTTCCAACCTGTAAATATCGCAATAGAGCGAGTAGCTAAGGGTGGTAAATAAAATATTTACTTTGCTCGGACCGACGATAGCGACGACAATTGGTGGTGGTAGGACAGGAGATCTGTCGACCAGGAGAATGTGCTTCTTCTTCTCAGATAGATCAGCAGCTCTGAAAAAGAGTTACTTAAATTTTTCAGAAAATAGCACAACAAGTAATAACAACCAAAGCTCGAAGAAACAAACCTCCTAATTGATCTACCAGCCTTGATCGCCGAGTGGAAAGTATTTCCCTTCACATTATTACTTTTCGGAAGTGCATTCTTGGTCAAATCAAGCTTCTTCTGCTTCTTGACTTTTCCACCAGTCTTGTGCACTGCAATTCGCAACATTCGACAAGTCCACAAAGAGAAAAAAGAAGAAACCGACCTCTATGTACTTTATTCATTTGCGTTGTTTCTGTAGTGGGCGCCATAGTCTGAGGTTGCCGCTGAGAGATAGTCTCATGCAGCGGCCTGTGATAAGTTCATAAATTAAGACAAAATACAATACAAAAGGGATGAAAAATCGATAAATACGACAAAGCATTTTTAAAACATTAAAAAGTTTGATGAAAAGAGATACAGTATATTATGTAATCCTAAACCCCGGACATTGAATTAGAAAATCCGGTTCTAAATGGAAGGTCTGTTAAAGTTTTCTACAAACGCTCTTTGAGCAATACCGTTTGGCTATAACCACTCTCATATATTATAGTGAAACGATATAATAAGAAAAGTTGTGATATTGGTACTGTTCATTACGACCGGGTTTCATCTCTATGTAGATAACCCCATCCGGTTTATAGTTTTATAAACTACGGTAGCAGACCTGTCACACACTAATAATTACATTCTGATTATATATTTTGAAAATTATCAAATGACCCAACGAAATCATGCTTTAATTTTATATTTAAAAGTATATTAGGCGAAGCAGAATAATAAAAAAATGATTGATTTGAAAAATGCACAGATCTTTCGTTGTGATTTATCAAGTCGAAGATCCATTCGAACTACAGTATTCCAAATTTCTATCTGCCAAGTCATTGGATAAATTCCCAATTTCTCTCTTTGGAACGAGTGACATCACAAAAAGTATTCTTCATAAAGAGACTTATTTAATAATATCCCAAACAACATGGATTGTCATGATGCACACTCTTGATAAATCAGATCTGCCATGCGCACTGCAAAAGATCTTCTTTCTCCTGCCGATATCTGTTTGCATCTGATTGATACCCGATTCATCATTCTTTCGTTAGTTCTTTCTGACATCTCAATCGGGATTCAGTTCTTGTCTTTCTTCATCACAAATCTCGCAGATTCGGAATGGACTTTCCTTCAAAGTCTAATACCAACTCAGCCGACTCTTTGAATTCTCAGAAAGAAGAGATACCTCGAAAACTCCTGTTTCCCCATTCCGGAAACTTGCTTAGACATTACCTCAGAATCGTTCATACTTCCGCTGATTTACGATTGGCCTGAATTGTAGCTTGGATAAGTCGTCGAATGCTGACATCACCAATCTCTCTCTTTCGTAGGTAGTCACAAAAGTGCTCAAATGGGCGATAGCCTCAATCGCCCTTTAGTAATAGACACCCAATTCCCACCACTCTCTACTATTGCTCTGCACACTCTCTGTCTCCATAAAGTTCATTGTCTTTCTCCTCCCTTCCGAAGTTTGAACCTTCTGCTTTTGACATTCTGCCCACTTCAAATTTGTTCGTCCGAAATTAGTTCGGGGCAACTCTCTCTCTACTCCATAACTCGCTCCACTTTTCATTATCCTTTTGCTACCCTCGACCATTCCAGAGCAGCTCTTTCCCACTAGAAATCGAGAAGTACCGATTCATAGTTCCTCTAAAACTCATTCGTTCACAATCCCCCCCCCCACTTTCCCCCAATTGAGATTTTTTGTTATGTCCGGAATGAGGTAGTTTCTGTGGTGATTCCCCTGATAACTTTCACCTGTATCCTTGTTGAGGGAAACCTTGTGTGTGCGTATGTGTCCGTAGTGTCTCGTCTTTCCCACCTTTCCTAATCGTCGTCGTGTTGAAATTGGTTGGTCATCCAACACCTCTGTCAACTCATACATCGAAGAGTCCGTGGGAGTGGAGGGAAGGTGGAAGTTTATGAGAGAAACACCACAAATACACACGAAAACTTGAAGAATTCCACTCCCCGTTCATTTAGAAAGGAGATCTCTCACTTTCCCACACTCCCTCGTTCCCGACCCCGTTCTGGAGGTTAGTATTCATGTGCTTTCAGCATCCACCCACTTTCGTCAGTTCAAGCGATGATTTGTCTAGACAACTTTACTTTATCAGTCAGCTCAGATGATTAGTGGTGTTATCTCAAGCCGGTTGCTATGAGAGTTTCAATCAAGTAAGGACCATTAGCGATAGAGTGCGTGATGTGAGAGAGTAGAGAAAAATATCTCTCATTGCACCCCATTCCAACCTTTCGATATCCCCGAGTTTTTGTGAATCTTCGTTACAAATCACTCAAATCTCATCGAATCCTTCTATATTCCAATTGCTTTTTCCCCATTTTCGTATCCTCTCCATCTCACTTTCTTCTGCTTTTCCCGTTTGATGCTCGCTTGTTCAATCTCCCATTCACAAGCTCAATTCTGACAGTGACACTTCTTCTGCTTCCTCTTCTCCTCTCCAAACCACTCGAGATCCTCAACTCTCAAACACCCACAGGTAAATTTAGCATATTATATATATAAATGGGTCTGTTCAGCTAGCCAAAAAATAAACGATGATAATGACTTTCAGTGATTTCGGCGAAATTTTATATCTCAAATGAGAGTGACAAATTCACAGAAAACGAGTCGATGATCTGAGAATATTGATTCAATCTGCAGAAAAATGTCGATGTCGATGCGTGCTGGTATGGACTACTCGACAGGAGATGGAAGAGGTCAGCATTTTACATCATTCATCACCTCCAGAAAGGGGTCGGGAGCGAGAGAGTGTTTGATAACGAGAGAGACTCTCTCACTTTCTCACACACTCTCTCCCTCCTGACTCATTGCTGGATTTTTCTTCGTAATAATGCGTTTATGGCATAGTGATGATGTAATGTGGAAGCAATCTCAACCTGTGGGGAAAGTGCTCAAGTGGGCTCATTTCGCTAATGAGCAGTTTGGAATCGGTCGTGAAATCAGTAAACTCTGGTTGTAAACGAGAAACGGTCCATTACTCTCCCGAATCTCCCAATTTCACCCTTGGGTCCAATAACGCGCAATAAACGAACTTCAATGTGCATCATCAGATAAGAAAACTTCGAAAGTGCTGAATTCGGCTCCTATTTCGTATCTTTTCTCACACTTTCAATGACCATCCAACCTCGCCTCTCTTCAATTCGCCCACTCTCTCATCTTTTCTCGTCACCACTACTTCTCCTCATTTCCCCTACTCTCTCGTGTCTGAGATGGGTTCGATTTCAGCTCCCTTTCTGTCACAGTGGCGGGAATGGGAATGTTCACCGCGCATCACTCCTTCCTTTATTTGAACTCGTGAAATGGGAGTGAAATTAGACTTTCCTCCTTCGGATCTATTTCCGAGTCTAAGATCTCCTCCTCTCCCAGAATAACCTCATTCCATCTATATCTTCCACTCGATTACATCCATTTGATCCCTTCTTCGTCTCTATTTCTCTTCTATCTCTCGAGTGAAACTCAAACTCTGTTTTTCTCCCGATTCGTCTCTTGGTTCGCGTGCCTCTTGTTCCTGTTTAGTCTCAATCTCTAACAAATTCTCTCCTCTTTCCGCTCCAACTCCCACATTATCTGCCATACAGTCACATCCTTTTGTTCTTTGCAAAAAATGAGATCAGGCATGGGATGTCAGCAGTGTTCTCCCTAATTTGGAGTACGGAAATCGGATTTATTTTACTGAATTTACTTGAAAACACACATCGGCTCAAAGAATCTTCAATAATTATTCTCATTTGTATAATGGTGCATTGTTAATTTTTGGAATGAAACGAAACTGTGATGTGAGGATGTATGTGTACATAGTAGCATCATTCCATTTTCTCTCACAGTAGATCATTCTGCCATCATCTCCCGAAAATCCTCTGTTCATTTTATTCTCTCCTCTTTTCTTCTTTGTGTTTTCTCCCATTCTGTCGACCATTTCTATTCTCGGTTCGCTTTTCGAAAATTCAGTCCGTGTGGGAAAATATGCAAATTGTTGCCTTAGGGGGCGCCGGAAATTAGAGAAGAAAAGAAGGAGGAGAGCCGAATAAATAAGAGAAGAAGAGAAGAGACGAACAAAAAAGGGAGGAGAAGGTCGAATCAGTTTGTGTGTGAGAGAGAAGGGAAAGACAGCATGTATGCTGCTACAGGCAAGTCTATTTCAAACGCCTTCAGAAGACTCAGTGAGTTTTATTCGATTCATTTTATATGAAATGTTTCGGAAACGGCGCTCCGATTGACTGATAGTGCAGTACTTTTAAACAATTCAAGTGATTTTCACTGATTTAAAAATAAATAAACGCTAATATTTTCAACAAGGAAGCGCTGTTCGTTCTCTGTTTCTCCTCAATTTTTGCGCGGCTGAGCAATTTTCGAATCACAAATCCTCCTCTTTTCTCATTTCATCTCAAGCATCCAAGAGGGAAAGAATAGAAAGAGAGAAGGGAAAATCCCAAGGATTGAGGATATAGAATTCAGATAGTCACTCCGCCGCTTCCCAATTCACTTCTTTCCTACTTTTCACCCCCTCAAGACCCCCGTAAATCCCACAAAATTCCTGAAAATCGCCCCTTCAAAGTCTCGAAACACTTTGAGATCGGTGAAATTCCGTTCTTCGAGTGTAGAAGAATGTTTAAACCAGGTAAAAGTTAAGAGTTCCTATTACTTTTGAATATTTTAAATAAATCAATTCAATATTTTCAGGCAAGAATCCATTCGTTGGCGTGAACAATGATCGTATAAGAAGACGACCGAGTCAGGTGAGAAAAGAGTTCGGAAAAGTCAAGCATCCGATCTCATTTCCCCTCAACATTCACTACTTTGTCATGCTAGGCCACCATAAACGTTGGAGACGTCGCACCCTTCGGGTGTATCCTATAAATAAATGAGACCATCTTTCTGTCCTAATGTTTTATCTTTTTTAATTGAAAAAATTTCTAAATTTATCAATAATTTCGAAATTGTTCGTCCATCATTCGATGGTCGATTCCTTTAATCCCCAGGAGGCGTTCCAGTTCAATCGAGCTCTTCATCGATTCTACAATGAACCCACCAGAATCTGCAGCAATCCCGTCCTCCATTCTGTCAGTTCGACCACCTCATTTATATTTCTCATTCAAATTTCCTACCACCTCTGATTACGAAACAAACTACTCTCCTCTCCCTTTTCAGACCCCTTCCTGTTGAATGAGCGCACTTTTTTGTCGTTTTGTCGTTAATGTATGTCAATTTCTGAGTTTTTTTTTTGCATTCAAAAACATTCCATCTAATCCATTCGGAATTGCCTCTTGTTTCCTGCAAAAACCTTTTTCTCTAACAAAATCTCATCTAGAATTGTTCTAGTAACAAAACAGTTGCACGTCTGTTTCATTTCCGTGCTCACTAATCTAATCTACGAGTTGGCATAATCATTTCATCAGACTATAGCACATATTTCCAAACATACAGAAAAGGGGTCATGGTGAAAGAGTGTGCAAAAGTGAGAGGGTCTCTTACGGTTTTACACGCTGTCTCATTTCCCCACACTTTTCTTCAGAATTCGCCGGAATGTGGAATGATTCGATATCTATTCCATTTCCAGATTTTCATTCGTCTCTATTGGCTCGTTCGCTCCATTCAATTCCGAATCTTCTACAAGAACGATGGTATTTATTTTGCTATACATATTTTATTGTATTCTAGAAATTTCTCACGTTCCATCAAGCAAATGCCTCTATCATGTACTGGATCTTGCCAGAGCCCAATTCCCGTTGATTCCATCATCCAAATGAATTCTTTCTCGTCTCATCCGATTCCATTCAATCTCCACTCTTTCTCGTTGTCTCTCTCTCTCTCGTCAAAACAGTCAATTGGTCTCTCTCTCTCTCTCTCTCTCTCTCTCTCTCTCTCGATCTCAATTGCTTCCCTTCTACTCACTCCACATTCTACCTGCCCGTAAGTATCTCACTTTTCTCACATTTGGACTCGCCTAAAGTATTTGTAGGTACTCGATGCTCCCAGCCCCGCATGCTTTCCCCGTAGAAATACGCATGAATATTCTTAGAGAAAGTGAGGAGAGAACCACATTGTAGTAGAATTTTTTTTTTCCCACGGTTCTCAGACAGGAGAGAAAGTTCACACTTTGTCTCATTCTCAGATTCTTTCGTTCTCCAGAAACATTCAATCTAATCCATTCGGAAGTGCCTCTTTCACACTTCAAAATCTTTTTCTCTAACAAAATTTCGTCTGGGATTTTTCTAGTACTGAAACACGCTTACATATTGTATCTGCACTTTCGAGAATTATCAAAGCCAATTGAGCATTTCCTATTTGTAGCCCCATTTTTCATTCTCATTCCTTCTCCCCTCTTCGTCCTTTCTTTTTCTCCCCTCTTCGTCCTTTTTTATCACCATGGTTTCTCTCTTTCTCGATTAGAGTCACTCTCCCCATTTAGAGCCTCCCTTCCATTCAAACCCAAGTCCCCTCAAAACGTAAGCGAGCTTCTATCGACAAAATGTGTTTTTTTTCATCAGCCGCAAAATTAAGTTTTGATCCCGTCGAAATTCGTAACCACATGCCGGTAGACAGACGATTCCCGAAATATTTTGAAAATGTTCCCATGTTTCCTTCTGTCACTACGATTTGCTCGACAACAATTTATTTGCCATTCCTATTTCCTCTCGTCATTCGATATCTTCATAACAGAACTCTTGTCGATGTCGACCAATATTCGAGTGTCTATCAACAAACGAAAGAGGGACTCAACTTCTCTCACTACTTTCGAGCACAATCTCATTTTGATCTGGCGAAGTTCCATTCTCTCCTCCAGAAAGGGGCCGGGAGTGAGAGAGCGTGCAAAATCGAGAACGACTCTCTAACTTTCACTCGCTCTAACCATTCAGGAATTTTTAAATAGCGTTAGAAGTCGTTTCTCAATTCCTCACTTCATACTACGCATCCTTCTCATTATTCATGGATACTATCATGCATTAGTCTCTCTCTCTCTCTCTCTCTCTCTCTCTCTCTCTTTCATCTCTTCCTTCTTCTCTTTTCTCCCTTCCATTCATGACTTGACAACTCTCTCAACAGTCAGAACAGCTGATTCATCTAAAACGGCTTTTCATCGATCACTAAACATATCCCCCCGTTCAAATTCGTATTCTATCCAAACTGTCGAGAGAACTCGAAATATTTCCAAAGCTTCCAAGTCGAATTCCTTTCCCCCGTGTTGTATTCTCAATGAAATTGCCTCGAAACGCGAAATTCGGGCTTCCGAAAACATGTGGGGCAACATCATTCCAAGTAGTATTGTTAGTCCATCTCCAATCTTCCAAAGTTAGTCATCAACCTTGGGTGGTCGAGGCCCTCTTCCTACTCATGTTTCCTCTTCTTCCTCCTCTCTCTCAATTACTCTTCTATGCTTGAATCGAGTAGCCTCAGGACAGAGATCCACTACTCTCTCACTTTCGCACACTCTCTTGTACCCTCTACCAATTAGAGAGCAGGCATACAAGGAGAGTTTTGTGCCTCTCAAATTCGTATGTTCTCTCGTCTCTCTGTCAACGAGAGAGCGTGTGAAGATGAGAGAGTGCAGCGGAACAGGAGAGTCTCTCTCTCTCTCTCTCGTCTACATCCGCTACTAGATTTCACACACAATCTCACACCTCCTTCCTTTTATTCGCTCTCTCTCCACTTCTCTTTATTCCGGAACCCCATCGACACTCTTTTTTTCTTCATCCACCGTTTTCAAACGCACGTCACTCCGAAATTTCTATATTGAATTGTCGAATTCGATCGTTTCCTGAAAGTCACTCGATTTTCCATACAGATCATTCGAATTTTATCACAATGGAAGACGAACTTCCACTTATTGGACCGACTAAAGGTAAATAAGAAAACCCCGGTTCTTTAAAAAAATATAAGACTTGGGAAGTGAGAATTGCAGCACGACATTCCCCATTGACATGAATCTTCTTCGGGGGGAAATGCCATTGTGTCTCATTCGATAAATGGTAGCACATGTCCCGTCTGTATAATGCCTCTCTCTCGTCCCAATATTATTACTTATTTTCTCTGTGTCTCTCCATTCCTCCCACTCTATTCCTCCTCTTTCTATCTCTGGACTCTCTTCAATTCAAGTACTCTCTCATGTCGAAATGTGTTCCGAATCTCATCTAAATCCCAATAGTGAGATCACTTCCACCCATCGAATCAATGAAGCGACTTCACAGTTAGTTCCATCCCATTTTTTCACTAATACAATACTTTAAACTTACACTACAAACTCCAAAAATCTTTTTAAGAAGAAAAAAATACTTCTTCTTCACTTTTTCTCTTATCCAGAAAATCGTTGCAACACATGCGAATTTAAAACCATTTAGAGAGTCTAATCAAGAGAAACTGACTTGCGAAATTTCTGCAGCCTTTAGAAAAGTGAAACATAGATACTGTTTAGCTCTACAGGAAATAAAATCGAACATAAGTATTGCCCAAAATAGGAAGCGTTTCACGAGTAGAAATAGAACTCAGCTCAAGTTGGATTAGCTTCCTTCTTTGTGAGAGCGAGATTGTGTCATCCACCCTCACACCCCACTGAATCTCCTCCTACACAGTCATCAGATACCCATTCTTGTCCCCCAATTCACTCTCCCACTCTCTCACTTCCACACACTCTCTCATCTCTCTTTGTCTGGTCTCTCCTCGTCTCCCACACTCTCTCGTGCAACTTCCTCTCTTTCACTCCTTCCGGCAGATTCCACACTCACTATCAGTGTCTAGTGCCACAACTTCCCACACCCAAAGCACGGTTCTGAAAGACGGCTCTGGCGAGCTAAAACCCGGTTTTCGGATAGTTGAAACCCGGTTATGATGTACTTCCAATTGCCAGAATTGGATGCGGAAGACCCTGCCGAGAAGTGGGAATCGACACTTCAACCACCCAGTTTCAGCGAAATCAAAGTGAGTTTGGTAATTATTCAAAACAAGTTGGCTCTAGACATAACTTTCAATTCTCTCATTTGGTTCTTGTGAAAAACAGCCGATTATTCGCTCGTCTGTCTGAATTTTCGCTTGATCGTGAATATATAGATAGACAGATTCATTATCAAAAGTCTAAATTATATTCGTTATCAATAAATGCTGCTCAGGCCTCGACTCGCTTCTCCCCTCGATGGATAAAATACTTCTACGCACGATTCAAGAATGTGAGTTTTTAGTTTTATTTAACCTCTCATTATCAGTTCGACAATAGCGAATAATTCAATGGCAGAGATGCAGCCGATTCTACTGAAGTACCCATTGGTTTAATCGATCCTTCCAGGAATGCCCCACTGGCCGAATGCGAGAAACCGACTTCCGGAGGATAATCTGTAGTGTAATCGAGTCAAATCAGGTAAAACAATCATCAATGCATACTTTCCGGGTATCGCATCCGATTGGTTTTACATTTTTGATTGAACCTTCTCGATTTTATTCCTACTTCAATGACTCGTTGTGAATTGAATTGGAACCCATTGAGAAATTAAACAATTCAGACTGAATTTCCAGAATATTCTGGTTCATTTCAGATGACAGATCCGTACATAACTCGTCTCTTCTGTGCTTTCTCTTCCGATCCCTCGGACAAAGTGATCACATTCCAGGTGAGATCACTAGTATTACATTATCCCCTTGTGATCTCCACCACTTATGTCATCATGACTACGAAATCTCAGGATATCGTCGACTGTCTCTCTTTCCTCTCAGAAGGAACACCGGAAGTGCAAGCAGAATGGGTGGTCCGATTAATCACGGGCCGACCCGATGACCATTTTCAATATCCGGTAGGTGACTGAATCTGGCAATGTGTCAACATTTGAATGACGAAATTGGCGCGAATTACAGGAATTCGCCACCTTCGTTTCGTCCGTTTTCGCACTGGGAGACGCGAGGGAAAGAATGAAGAGAAATACTGAGAAGGAAACAGCGAGGCAGAGAGCAATGACACTATTCAAGGTAGGGAAAGAAGGTGGAGTAAAAAGAGATTGGAATCATGAAATAATGAGATGAACAACAACAGTTTTCCAACCCACTAACTATCTGAATTATCTATTCACAAACGGTGATAAAACATGAGAGGGAGATATCGTAGCGGCCGTTTTATATCTTTGTTATGGTTACAAAGAAATTTCATAACATAATATTTTCCCGAATATCTCAATAAACAATATTTGAAACATATTTCTTATGCGTTCCTTCCAGGAATTGGACCAAGACAACGATGGAATCGCCACTAAGGGAGATCTCATTCGATTCTTTCGATCGATACATGAAGCAGAGAACTGTCCTGTCTAAATATTGCATCATCTACTCTATGCACTTCATCTACAGTGGTATCATATTTCCCTCGATCATAGTCAAATAGTCATAGTCTATCAAGGTCTAATGCAGTTATCACACATGGGTCAGCCCACGATCTCGTTTTTCTTTTTGTTGTCTCCGGTGGTGTAACATTTGTTCCGGTTTCCTGTAGATATCTATCATAGAATAAACAATATATTGAACTGGCTTCATTAGCGAATCACGAATTTCATTACAACGATATGAACAACATGATCTTTGATCTTTCGATGAGATCAAAACATCTATACAATGAGCAAATTGCAGACCTATAAAGAATGAAATGGCACTTCTGTGAAATGTGATTAATGAGGGTTAGAATTATAACAAAACTCAACAAGCTCGAAAAATCTCACAGCTCTGGATACTTTCTCTGATGACATCATCTCAAAAAGCAGTGGTAATACAGCGATACCTTTCGTAGTTTGTGGTCTAGCCGTAAACTAGAGTCTAGTTTCGACACATGGGCGCAGATTGGAAGAGTGAAGTGTAGTTGACAAGAGGGAACATCAACGCCGATCCCAGGAACGAACCGATCTAGAAATATTAATCTCTTATAACGAATATAATTGTACTACATCGTTCGCGAAGAACGTTTACTGCGATTTTCTCGACATCGAGGAAATGAGAAGATTCGTGGAACGAAAGTGAATCTGATTAAAGTGGAGATCTCATTAGTTTCGAGCGTTGTATTACTTTTCGCCTGAGAGGTTGATATAATTGGGGGCAACAAATATAGGGACGGAGGCCTTGCATACCAAGAACGACGATAAATTAAGTGTTATGGCTTATTTGAAAGCTGCACTTGCCTAGTTTTATAGAATCACTTTGTTTTAAAATAATATAATAATTAAATAAGTTAAAATCATTATACAAAGTAAAGGAAAGGGGTGAAGTATTTTGACGGTCTATTCCGCGGACGTCCGGAAGGGTGTTGCTCTGGGTCAGACTTTATCCGGTAAATCAACAGTTGCGAATTGACTTTTCAATTTAATTTCAAACATACATTTTACTGAAATCACACTCATCTTTTAACAATCGAGTGTAAAGACATCCCCTCGTGTTGTACTTCAAGCTAAAACAGCAAAATTGACAAGATATCACAGCCTTTCATTGAAATACTTGAGCAAATCAACTACCGTAACCCAATTTAACTTCGAAACGATTGTTTACGAAATCCGCGGCGTTGTTTATCCTAATTTTGACACTGAAACAGTGGCATGGTGCCTAGAACACGTCACTAAAGTAGGAACTCGTAATACGCACTTATATCCATACGCGATCGATAAATATGTTTTCACCGTTGTAAAAAGGCCATTTTCAAGCATTGATTTTACCAATTTCGGCGGCTTTAAATGCTATTTAACCTTGATTACCATTTTTTTCGCCTTCTAATCTATCACTCATACTAAAATAAACGCTTAATACGCAGTTTCGAGAATTTCGATTGAAAATGCGACCTGTTCGAATGGAAACTTTGTAATTCTCCTTATTCATTCATTTACAGTGTGCACATGACTCATGGACACACGTTTCGGCTATTAAATTGAACTAATTTACCGCAGTTCGCTAGAATTTAAATAAAAACAAAGAAGGAATTAGTATACGGTAGATGACTTCGCAGGTAGTAGCGCGAAAAAGCGTACTCAAATATTCACAGCTCCGTCCCTAAACAAATATAGCTAAGATGATGGAAGCACTCGTAGTTCTAACCTGAATGAATACTCCACACCAGAATAGCCAGTGTTCACTGTGTCCTCCTCCACTTTCTCTCAACGAAGAAGCGAATGTCGTGCGGAGGAACGAGTGCAGACCCGCCGCAACGACTACCGCCACAATCTTAAAGAATCATGATGCATTACAATAACTTTCTACCTCTATTAATAAGGATGTGCACCAAGATTACATTAAATTAGGTTTAGAAGTGGGTTTCGGAAGACATCTCGTCATCATTAATACAATCACACCCATAATCAATCAATAATCCCCTCACCGACAGTACTCCTCCCAATGATTGAGAATCTGCGAGATGGGAGGGACTCAGAAGACCGAGATAGACGATGAATGCAGTAGTGAGTGATGAGAGTCCCGTCAGAGTCGAGAGAATAGGGAGGGAACTGGAACATCGATACAATTACTGTTAGTTCGTGATAATTGTCATACGAAATTTAGAATACTCTGCTTATCCGAGGTGTGCTCACGCAAAACACATGCCTATTATACTCTGGTTACTGCGACCACTTAAGATAAAGGTCTCTAGAGTACTCTTTGCATACGAATTACTGTAAAGGAGCGAGTACTAACCGTACTCCGCAGAACATGGGAATGAATGAAGCAATGGGAGAGGCGATGTTAGAGAGAGTGAGACCGAGATGGTACACTACCTGCAAATTATTCATATCAAACTATACAATTTTATTGCACGTTGTATGGATCAATCGTCAAAGTGAACTCATGCAGAAACGCACATAATTGAGTATCCAATGTCTATCATATCCCACAACTCTACCGTAATCGTCACCTGTGAGTACGGTAGTGCAGCGAAACTGTGCACACTCGGAATCACTCCATTCATCTGCGCATTCACAATAGCCGTGAGAAGGAGAAGAATGTATGGAGAAGGATGAGATGAGGGCTGAAATGGAGGAGATCAATAGACTAGATATTATCCGTTTACAATTTTATTTCTTGATATTGCTCCTTTCCCCCGAAAAAAAATGTAAATGGTTGTTCATCACATCACTCAATTTTCTTTTTTTACTCACTGGAGATTCGTTGCCAATTTCGAAACTAATCACCACAATAAGAGTAAAGTCAGTTATACGATTTCCGCGCTTACAAAAAAATACGCGTTGTTCGAGACCAGCAGCATTTTCAATCAATATTACCTGTTCCCTTATGTCTTCTCCTTCTCCACTCATCGTCTTCATCTCTGTACTTCTACTTCCATTCTTGAGAGGAATCTCCTCATCTCTGCTTGTATCGACTTCCTATAACAACAACAATTGTTTATTATAACGATCCACATTATAAAAAATAGTAGGGCTATGGTTTAGCGGCTATGCCTTTTGTCAGCTCGCGCTCTTTGAAACTCCTTCGATAGATGAATAATATGAAACTATTCTGCGGGTTTGAGATACAGTAGTAGACACATTCAAAATGTGCCTGACTACGGTACTCACATGAGTCTCTCCCGCACTCTCATCTTTCCATCCTCTGTACTGCAATACAAGGAATGCAGCAGTTGCGAGTGTCGTCCATCCAGCGATCAACCAGAGATAAATAGAGACTGAGAATCTGAATATCAATCAATGAATTAACAAGAATTGTAATAAAGATTACAAGCAAGGTCGTTTTCTCATTCGAATCTGCGATTCATTACCCTTCGGACTTTCACGCAAGTGTACTGAGTAGTGATCATCTCTTATTTTAATTTTAAATAGTACAGTATTGTTGATCAATATTATGTTGACTACCGTACCTTGGTGGTTGGAAGGCCGGCTGCATCGTTCCATTGACGGAGACACACTCGAAGTTGGAGGTACCTGTGAATATCATATTTGATTAATTTTTATAATTACGTATTTAATTGATTTATCTCTAATATAAGTTTTTTTTCAAGCAAGATGAGTAATATTATAATAACTATATAATATACGATTTATTCATCGTAAAATGAAAATATACCTTGTGAGAGTGATAGCATGCTTGGAACGAGAGAACTCAATCCCATTCCAACGAAATAAGCATGAAGAAGAGAAGGATGGAATTGAGCCATGAAGGGCATGAACAACACGTTGGACGTTGCATTCACCAGTGCCAGTCTGTAGATATCAATATTTTTATTCTACATAAATAACACAATTCTATGCAATTATTGTAAAGGTGTTTTTTGCACGTTGTTTTCATTTAGTTTTTACTCACAATCGATTCGGCACTATCGAATTATCGGTATGCGCCGGAATTTACAATTTCAGGAATAATTCCTGAGGATTTCCTGAGGAATTACTTTGTATTATGCCCCTGCGGTTGGTGAACATAAATACAAAATTAATATATAGAGGAGCGTGAAAGGGTGTATTGTGCACGAATCTATATCTGAATACGATAAAATGAAGCTAATCATACCCGAACATGAACGCATACAGCAGCACCGAATAGCCGCCTGCAGTGAACGACCAGAAAACTGCGAGTCCCGACTGGAAATGGACGAATCAATCGATATACCTCATTCTGAGTACAACAGCTGCGGTCAGAGACGCATTATCACAAGTGATAAAGTTTCTAAATTGGAAAACGTACATACATGGGCCAGGGCATATGCAATTTACAATTTACAATTTTTTATTCCGCCAGAGGGCTATTAGCTTCGTTTATGTGTCGTTGATCGTCGTTATAGTAGTTGGCAGAGGTCCGTCGTCTCCAGACGATTCAGTTGTTGTGGGAGAGGGGGGCAGGATTTAGGGGGGTGCAGCGGGGCAGGGCAAATCAGAGTCGTAAGAGAGACTCTGACGTGAAAGAGATAGACGGCAAGTTCAAGATATGAGATCGGAAGACATTTGGCGAGCTATTCACAATTTCTCCCGGAAGTGCGTTCCATCGTTGTACGGTTCTAGTGGCAAACGTAGAATGAGACTTAGGCACAGCGAAGGGAAGAGCGATGCGCAACTTATGGGTATTCCGCAGATTACGTGATAGAGGGGATATTTTGAAAAGAAGGTTGGAATTGAGGGAATAGAAATTATGCATCGTCTTATGAAGGAAAAGGAGGTGCAGCAACAGAATCATTCCGCTTCTGCCAAAAACCCACCCAATTTCGGTTCAAGCCGTCGCGATTTTGATTCAGACCGTACGAAAAAAAATTCAGCAGGTTTTGTCACTGTCCCTCCATCTTTTGTCCGTCCATCAACAAGCCTTGCCAATCTAGGAATAAGTACCTGACACACAACCGCCATTAGAAGGGCAGCGACGATGAGAGAACCAGACGAGAGACTGCAGCAACATTTATGGAGAACGCCGTAGATTAGAGGACCGATACATGCAATCTGAAAAGGAGAATCGTAGTGGAGACGAGGCACGTACACCAGGCAATTAGGATGATTATTTTAGTATACACCCAGTTTTTTTTGTAACAGAACTCCACTTTTGAATAAACTCTTTCAAGCCATTAAATTTGTACTCTTGATGTATAACGCATTTAATCCCCAGACAATTAGTAGATCAAAATGGGCAAACCTGGACAACCATCGCTAGATAACTCGGCAAACTCCATCCTTCGGGCAGAGAAGATGTTAGTAGAGGCAGTTGCATCCATACTGAAGAAGTTTCAACGTCTTTTTTCGCCACTACAGGACAAACACACGCCTGTCAATTCTACTGAATGGAAATTCACCTGAATTAGTGCCCATCCATGAAGAGGAGCCAAACAAAACGACGAGCACGAAGCAGATTAACCGTAGTCGATTCATTACTGAAATTGAGAAATGAACCACAGGTAGATCAATAAGTAACAGCGAGAAACAGAGTGGAAACAAGATACAAACTGTAATTCGACGTAATGGAGGTTCCTATGTGTACAGAGGTTTGCATTAAACTGCATTCTAACTGAATTGATATATAAAATGATATTTAAAAAGGAATTACGGATTGGCGACTTGTTTCATCCCCTAAAGAAAGTAAAGATTGCATGTGATGACCGCATACTGATAACTATGAGGACTACACGTATCAATCTGCCCTTATCAACTCAATGAGAGAACGACTCTGTCCTGGAGAGCGTCTAAGACTATAACGATGGTCAAATAAGTGAACCTGTCATAATAGAACGTCATTAAAATGTGAAGAACAAGACTGCAGTCGACTGAGAGAAAACTGATGTCTCGATCATGAGTATGACTCAGCAGCTGCGCTAACTCTAATTTAGGTGTACGGTAGATGAGAGAGCGTGGTGAATAGAGAGAGCGCAGAGAAGGCGTCGTCTTCAAGCGCGAGACTCAATTTTCCAAATTCTGGCGATTGTGGTTGCTGCCGAACCTCGTTTTCTTCATATCACTAACTATTATGATGGTTGGCATCATGTCGACAACAATAGCGACCCCGCCTCTAGAAAATTCTTCCACTTTTTTCGTTTTGTGTTTTTTCCTTACTTCTCCCTGATCTTCTTCAAATCACTCATGTTCTGAAACTTTATCAGATGGTAGATCGCGTGGAAGAAGTGCGGGCGCGTCACGCCGCCAACAGGGCGCCATCTGGCTCCGCACTCCAGTCTCAATCTCCTCCACCACAACGAAGGTGTGCACTTTTCCTTTATTGTTGTCCTTTCCTTCGACTTTCACTTGACTAGACTATTGTCTCAGTGTCCTGGATCCTCTCGAGGAGTCTCTTCCTACGGGCGCCGAAGCAATTAATATTCTCGGAGCAGTTAGGTAGGTTCATTCCTTCTGGTCATTGGTGTTCACAATGTATTTAATTGTAGAGACGGCCGTGTCAGCTCCCGCAGGCTTTTCGTCAATGACTCGGAAAAGTGAGTTTATTTGTGATGCTACCAAATCTACGAAGAATCTTACTTATGTGAAATTTCTCTGTTTAAATTTATTGTAGTGCCTTTATCGTTGAATCAAGTGCTCTTGATGAGAATGAATGCCACTTTTTTAAATCACCGAAACTCGAAGCGATCCCTATTTAAATACCTCTTTCCAGTCCTCCTTCCTCTAGTGATCAACTCCCTCTGGTCGACTCGCTTCTTGCTGATAGGTTCGTTCTCTTTCTTCTTCAACTATATTTTAAACAAAGCCATAAATGTTTCCATTCGGAGGGGAACAAGTACACTGCGAATACGTTATATTAATTTCGCATTAGTCCATTTCAGCATGTCGTTGTGTTTGATAGATATATAAATAAATAGTGAGATCCTTGTAGATTCTGTGAGCGTCTCGTTGCATCCTTCAACGAGGTTGCAGATGGTCTCGACGCTCTCGATAGATCCAAGGTATCAATATATTTAAAATCATTATAACATGTATTCCTTCACTAATAGGAAATTGAAGTGTCTGTCTGTTTGTCTGTTCTTCTCTCGAAATAATAACTATGCTGATTAATCGCATATTATTTAATGAACGCACCTGTGTCGCGATGCCTAACATCATATATTTAAATGCATTTAAATATTTAAACAAAAACCTTATATATTTAAATGTACAGTTCCTGAAGATTTATCAATTGCATATTGATTATCGATCGATGGTTGTGATCCTTATTTCTCAGGCTGCAATTTCCGAGTGGGAGCGTCAATTCGGTACTGCTTCTTATCAAGAGAAGGAGCAACACGCGAGAATGCTTTCACTGCAAGATGCGAGAGATCTACTCTGTATCGAGATGCAGGTTAGGAATTAATTGCATTCTCGTTTCTGTCAGTCGTCGTGAGCGGTCCCTCCATTTTGCTCTGATGGAGAGGGCACTTCCCTAGTTCCACCCCCTCGTCTTTCTACCAACGACTCGACAAGATTGGAATCCCCGTCCTAGCCGGCCTGGTCACCGTGGATGGGTATGACCGTTTGATGTTGGCTACTCAGATACCAGTTTCGCTAATTCTCAATTTGATTGATGTTTCGAGCTTGGTGGAATCAAGTGGAAGAAAGATGCGTCACCCGTTCATCAGGACTGCCTTCAGCCTCACGTAACCTCCCCTTTCCTCCTACTTCCATGGTCCCAAGAGAGATCTCGTCTATTCTTCCAGCAACTTCAAAGAAGATGGTCTGTGAATGGGAAGAAGACCGATCCTCTACCTCGACCCCAGCCGAAATGATCCGTCTATTCTGAGAAGAATGATCCTGACCCCTGAAACCACATCCTCACCTGACGTTATCGTCTGACGTGATAAATATTGTATTGTATACACTCAGTTTACAAATTTATTAAAATATTATTAAAATAATCAGTTACTAGATATATGCTCAATGTACGGATAATACTATGACCAATAAAGTAAATTTGCTTAGCGCGCCGAACAATCGGACAAGAAGATTGAGTTATTGACGAAGAGATGCAGAGATCTGGAGAAGAAATTGTGTGATTCGGAGACTTATTCGAGGAAGGTCTTCGATGTTTACTACCAGAAGGTACGAAGTCAGAGATATCGAAGTAGAATATCGATTGCTTCTAGGATGATCGACATCACATTAATTCATTTGAATTGATAATGGACTTTATCCTGTCGGTTTGCAGACTCACGACGAGGTCAAAGTGCTGTTGACTGAAGTGAGAGCGAAGGAAATGGAATTATTGTCGAGAGTCGAGAAAGCAGATAGGGAAAGGAGGTAACCAGACAATACAGAAATACTCAATATAAATTGTTCTTCCATTTCGTACTTTGTCAAATCAACGTAATCACGAACTGAAATGGATCCGTTTTTCTTTAAAATAAAGTACTATTGGCAATTAAGCGCATGTTTTTAGTGTAAAACAAGAAGACGACTTTATTTAGTCTTCTCATCCATAATTTACCTGTATTTATGATCTACTTCAGATCACTGACTGAAGTGGCGGATAATCTGAAGCAGAAGTTGCGAGAAAGCGAGAAGAGGGAGGAGAATCTGCAGAGGGTACGGTAACCACTCACTATATTGTCATACAGTACTCGTATTCAAATAGTCACAGATATCATGATGATCTTAGTAACCCCTGAATTTATTGATTATTCTCAGGAGCTCACAAAGACGACATCCGCCTACCACACCGTATCCGGACAGCGTCAAGAGGCCGCGTCTCAGGCGGAAGCTGCGCGTATTGAGATTAATCGTAAGTTACTCACTTATCTCTGCCATGAAATCGTACAATTTTTTTTCTAAAGTAATTTTAATATATTTCTATTGTTTCCTTCGATTGATAGTGTGAGCTTGAATTTGAAGTGGCTTAGAAGATACCAAGTCTGATGCTTGCAGGTCTCGAGCAGAATCTGCGCAGCGTGCAAGAGCAGCTGACAGAGATGACAACGCGCGAGCGCGAGTCGCGCACCGAATCCGCGCGACACGCGGACTCTGCGAGAAGTGCGCGCGCAAGTGAAGAGAAAAGAGTGATCGAAGCGACTCGGGAAGCGGTTAGTTGGTTTCAAGTGTATACGATGTTGTAAAAAAATCGTTACATGAAGCTTTCAAGTCTACAAGAGTGGTCATCAAGAAAGAAAAAAATTGCCAGATACAGTAACTAGAAGACTACAGTAACCGTTTCAGAATCGGAAGCTGGCCGAGTGTGAGAAGCACGCGAACGACGAAGTAGAGAGAATGAGGTGATTTTTTTCGTATCGCAATTGTCTAAAAATATATTTTAAACACTAGCAAACACAATTCGGTCTCTCACCTTTTCACATTCTTCCCAGGATTTTTTTTAACTAAGAGAGTTTGAACGTTAGCCTTAACTGTTTTGTCTTTAATTTTGTCTTTCGTTATACTTTTTTAAATTTATTTTTCATCTAGACGCGAGATGGCCTCAGAATACCAGCAGATGCAGATTCGAATGAGAGATTTGAATGAGGCATTGAGAGTGGAGAGAGAAAAGACTGAGAGATACGCGGATCGAGCGAGACACAGTGAGGCTAAGGTGAGCAGGTGGATGCTGTAGGGATTACGGTACAGAGAAATTACCGTATTATGAGAAGAATCCGTGATTCGAATACAGTAGAGGCACAATTAAATTGAGTCCCTGGAAGTGTCAATTGATCTTTTATCTTTGCAGGTCTCGGAGTGGCAGCAGAAATATGATATGAAAGTGGAGGAGATGAAGGGAGAAATGCAGGTGAGATATTTGATCTTTCCATCTTTTGGCTCTCATTCAACATTGTTCTCTATCAAAATCATTGTTTTTGTTTGTGAAGAATATTTCTTAACGAAAGTCTGTACTTCCCGGTATCCTTTCTCCGCCTTTGTCTTATAAATATGTGCTATTTAAATTATTTTAGGTGAAATTGGCTGCAAATTACCGTGATCTGATGATGGATATGGGACCGGAAAGACGAATCAATCGGGAAGGTGAGATACATATAATAAATGATGAATTGCTGGTATCGAGAGAGTTTATTCCGTTTATATGGAAACAAAATAAACCAGCAGAAAATGCGTGCACAGCCGCATATTTTTTCAAAGCCTAAAATCATCATACAATCGAAAAACTATTCTCCGTGTATTTTTGAGTATCTTATCTTTCATGCTGTTCCTCTGTTTCCAACACTCATATCAATATTTCAGATGATGAGAATAGAGGACTCAATCTCTTCGCAAGAGAACCTCCGACTTCTCGATCAAGACCATCTCGACGTCAGTTCACTTTTAACTTTTACATTTAGAAAAATGTCATTGATTTTTTACTTCCTTACTAAATAAAATGCCGATGCTAAGAAAAAAAAAGAAGCTAACATATGATATGTTCGTGGAAAGTAGTGAAATAAATTTTACATGTAATAAGGAATATTAGAGATGGTCGAATCTTTTTATTTCATATTTTATTTGATTTATTCGATTAATGTTTGACCTTTCAGCCTCAAGTCGAGGTCCTCCAATGGCCCCAATCGATCCGCCCGATAATCGAAAGAGGAATCTGCGAGATGCGATCTCGACGCATATTCCTACTGTAAGAAGGTAGACGAAACAGTGATTACCGTATTCCTCGTATTCCTTGAATATTGTGAGATTCACTCAACTTAACATACCATTCATGCCCGCATTTCAATAGCCGATGATCATATCATTGACACTGTTTGTATAATACTGATGGCCGCATCCTATTTGCAATCGCTAGGAACTGATTCTGATTGATTACTAACCCGATTCTATTACTAGCTTCAAGCTAATTGCGTTGATTGAAACATCAAAATAAATTGTTCTTTTAAAAGCTTTTTGGTAGGAAACAATTGATCATTGTACATTAGTCGATCACTACTGAAGTGCAGTGATAATCTAGATCTCCTCAGTAGATTATGCTCCTGGACTAGTTGTTCTTCCTCTTCTTCTTGACTATGTGTAGTGTTTGTCCCTCTGATTACACACTGAAACAGTGCCGCGAGGCAACAAAAAGTCGTGTTCAAACAGAGTAAAAGTTGAGTCGATTTGTTCGCACCCGGAAGAATGTTTGGATTGCACTTGAGACTAATCCAATAGTTTGTAGTTTGACCATGCTCTGATATAGAAAAGAAAGAGCGAGAAATACTTTACTCGTGAATCGTTCGGGGTGGAATTCACCAAATTTGTACAAACAAACAATCGATAATCTACAATCTTGCAACTCTTCTTACTCCGACTTCTTTCCCTTGTTAGATCCGATGAAATAAGCGGGAGAGGCGAAGGGAGCGAAGGCGGGGGCATATGCGACCTGTAAACTTACGCTCGTTAGCAACGATTGACACTCTTGTTTAAATACTGACTAGGAAATGGATAACTCGTTAAACAGAGTAAGTCTTACCGGGGCAGCCATAGGGACAGCGGGAGCCATGACTGGGGCAGCCATAGGAGCAACGGGTGCCATCACAGGGGCAGCGAAGGCCTGAAGATCAGGGATAGACAGATTACGGTAGATCAGTTTTCGATTGAACTATTTCCAGTAGGTTTAGATTACTGTACTCACAGGGCGGATCATCGGGGCAGCAAGGGGAGCAGTGAGTCCGATGGCGGGAGCGGCGGCGACAACCTGCAGACTTACGGTGGTTAGCAGAGAAGGTTGGTACAATAGAAAATGAATAAAACCAAAGAAATCGCTAAATGAAGTAAGTCTGACCGGTGCGGGGGCGAGTGCCGGAACGGGTGCGAGGGCAGGGGCGGCGACCATGGGGGGAGCGAAGGCAGGTGCCATCTGGAATTACTGTGGTTAGCATTGAATTGAGTTTTTCTATGAATATTCGGCAAGATAGATGTTATGTTGCTAACCATTGTAAGTCTCACCGGGGCAACAACGGGAGCAGCAGCAACCATGGGAGGAGCGAATGCCGGAGCCATCACAGGGGCGATCTGCAAGACTTACTGTATTTAGCGGTACTATTAGCTCTAGTCACTTTTCGTACAATATTAAACGTGAGTTGCTAACGACCGTGAGTCCACTTACCGGAGCTGCGGGCGCAAGCATGGCACGGCCAGCGGTAGCATAGTATCTACCGAAGAATGGAGCCTGAGCTGCGATGAATTGAGCGGTCGATCCCGAAATGAGGGCGAAGCTAGAAGGAAGATAATGTAGTACTGTTGTCAGTTATCGATCGAGTCTACTGTAGTCAGTAATGATTAATTGATCTACCGTATACCACTGTGCTTACCAGAGAAGAGAAGCGGAGAAGGTGTTCATTGTAGAGAGTTGATGAAGAGACTGAATCTGCCTTTCCCATGATTCCCGTCCCTTAAATACTGTGAATGAAGGATCAAGCAAAGTCTTTACACGTTTGAAACACGCCCCGAAGCGATTTCTCTCATCTGTACACTCTCGCCTTCGTCTGTTTCTCTGTCGTCTCTCGTCGTTCCATACTCTTTCGTCTCACCAAACAGTGGCGACCTCTTCCGAGGGCAGAATCCTGTTCATTCTCATGGCAACTACACGCTTTTTACTGGTACGAGAATGAACAATCGTCAACTGGATTTGGTAGTGTTGAATTACGGAGATGAGAAGTCACAAGTTTGGCTCACACTCATTTCGAAGTAGAGCTAACAATGTCGTCATTCGGTATTTGAGATGTATTATGTGTTAAGCATACTGGATCACAAAATTATTCTTTATGCAGAGAAGTTCGCCTTTTCTGTGCATGAGTGTCTTTGATGAGGTAATTCCTTCACGCCCTCAATTCCCTTACACATCAGAACGAACTTTCAGAACGGGCTAAAGATATCGTAGAGCAGTATACATGTGAGAGTGTTTTCTCTGAAACATCCCCTGTGTGGAGGTTTGGAATGAATAGGTTATCTCCTCGAACTCTTGACATCTTTCTGTGTCTTCTCATCATCTTCCGCATTCTTCTCTCAACTCTTTTCCTTCTCTTCTTCTTCGTCTTCTCTTCACACCTTTCCATTCTCTTCTCGTTCTATTTGTCTGCCATCGAAGATAACAACTAATCTTCCGAAGATCACACGCACAAAAAGGTATTCTAAGGGCATTCCATCAGAGGATCAGAGATGGACAAACTATCAAAGAGAAAACATAATGGATAGTGATAAAACTAAAGAAAATAAGGAATGTTCACCCTTTTACCGTTCATTATCACATTTCCTAATTCGTTTACGTAAAGTCTTTGTCGGATAAATCCTAAGCAATAAACAAATGTTAGCGTTTGCGAAAACTCATTTCAGGCCATCAGCTCCTTGACTTATTTAATCCGATTAAAATATTTGCTCCCTCATTAGTGTTTAATTATATTTTTGTAACATGGTGCAGACTGTTTGTGAGAAACATCATTACCTGAAATTCCGAAACTCGAAATTTTAATCTCAGATAGGCTTCATAAGAAGAATGAGCTTCGAATAATTCGAAGACACAGTTGTTCTCTTTTTTCCCGAAAACTTTTGGGAATATAAAGTTCCCCAACAATCTTCTTCTCGCATAATCCATTCGCAGATGTGCTGTTGAATGTTGGAACAATTATACCAGGAGTGAGACAAAACATTTATTGCCAAACATTAGACAAATACTTTACGAATGTGTACAGAAAACCGCTTCGGGTCAATCGATGAGATCACTTAGTGCCTGCAAATAACATGAATTGATCTTTGATCTCCGATTCTCATTCTCACTTTGCAAGAATGGCTGCAGGGGCGGCAGCGAGGACGGGAGCGAACGGAGCAGCGATCTGCAATACTTACTGTCGTTAGCAGCTTTCCAGAGGTCTGTCGGAAAGTCGACACAAGTGAGATGCGCTGCTAAACAGAGTAAGTCTGACCGGGACGGCAGCACGGTAGACGGGAGCGGGGGCGAGGACGCGGACGGCGGGACGGACAACTGGGGCGGCTGCAAGACAAGCGGAAGTGAGAGACTGTGTGGAATGGAGAGAGTATTGACTAGAGAGTGTGGGAAATAGACTGCTTACCGAAGACGGGAGCGGGCATGGGAGCGGCAGCCATGACTGGGGCAGGCGCGTAGGCCTTAAATACTTACTGTTCTTAGCAGCTTTTTGCGTATTATTGCGTGTTTTTGGCAAGACATCGAAAATTACTAAAAACAGTAAGTATCGCTCTTACCGGAGCTGCGACAATGGGAGCGGGGGCTGCGGCTACGACGGGAGCGGCTCCGATCTGCAGAGTTACTGGCGTTAGCGTGCCGGTCAAAATCTAGTCGGTACTTCGACAGGAATACATGATTCTACTAACGACCGTAAGTCTGACCGGTGCGACGGGTGCTGCCTGGGGGAGGACGGATGCAGCAACGGGAGCAGCTGCGACCGATGCGACCGGGGTCTGAGCTGCAGCGAAGAGAGACTGGTAGTACGGAGAGTAGGACTGAGCGGGCCACTGAAATAGAAGATGAGACTGGGTGACTTTCCGAATACGGTAGGACGACTTACCGCTGCGTATTGGGCGGATGCGACGGCGACAACGGCGAAGGAGATGATGAGCTTCCTGAATATCGATTTTTGAAATTGAAAATTCGAGGTACCAATTAAATGCTGCGAACTCACTGCATGTTGAGTAGAATGAGGTTTGAGTCGACTGGTCGATGTCTGAATGATCCATTCTCCCTCCCTTTATACGTGTCCTCTGGGGGTAGGTCAAACCAGCGTGTGAAATGGACACCGTTCTCTCGTTGTCTGCAATCTCTCGGATCCATGTAATCTCTCATCGCGAGAATGAGGAATGAATCCATCTGAGGGCGGGTCGAAACTGGTTTGAGAGACGGAGAGAAGAGACTTCCGAGTTTCTTACAGAGTAGAAGAAAAGAAAGAGAAGTGCGAAGAGTGTGTGGAGTTTGAGTGCAGAAGCGCGAGTTTCATACTCGAAAATCTAATCTGAGATGCAACTAGAAGAAATTTACAAGTGCTCCAATTGAACATGAATATTGATCTTTGAAATAAGCATTTTCAACGGAATATTGAATGTAGAAATATCAATTTAGTGCAAATAAATCTCCAAGTACAACATTTTCTATTTACTCATTGCTGATGCCTTCATTGTATATTGCACTTGAACTCGTTTCAGTCTAGAATTCATCGCAGCAATTTTTTTTGCTCCAGATATGATCGATTTGAATTGCTGCAATCGCATGAGACGACAACCAGTGAATAAAGTTGAAATTATAAATAACCTAACAAAGCCAGATTACCATTGTGATGATAAATCCACCAAGAATCACGGGCCTTGGTTATTGAATAATCTGTGATCAGCCAATTCGATTTTTCATCTCTTCTCAATCTTCAAGCATCTCCACTCCAACTAGTCATATAATGAGGTCGTTTATCGGTGTCAGGTATCATGTACACTTATTCTCTTTCATCTTTCTCTCATCTTTCCACACACTCTCGTTGTTCTCTGACCTACAACTGGCTCCAGAAGCGTGCCCTCGAGAGGTCGCCACTGTTTGGTGAGACGAAAGAGTATGGAACGACGAGAGACGACAGAGAAACAGACGAAGACTAGAGAGTGTACAGATGAGAGAAGTCGCTTCGGGGCGTGTTTTAAACGTGTAAAGACTTTGCTTGATCCTTCATTCACAGTATTTAAGGGACGGGAATCATGGGAAAGGCAGATTCAGTCTCTTCATCAACTCTCTACAATGAACACCTTCTCCGCTTCTCTTCTCTGGTAAGCACAGTTGTATACGGTAGATCAATCAATCATTACTGACTACAGTAGACTCGATCGATAACTGACAACAGTACTACATTATCTTCCTTCTAGCTTCGCCCTCATTTCGGGATCGACCGCTCAATTCATCGCAGCTCAGGCTCCATTCTTCGGTAGATACTATGCTACCGCTGGCCGTGCCATGCTTGCACCCGCAGCTCCGGTAAGTGGACTTACGATCGTTAGCAACTCACAATTCATACTGTACGAAAAGTGACTAGAGCTAATAGTACCGCTAAATACAGCAAGTCTTGCAGATCGCCCCTGTGATGGCTCCGGCATTCGCTCCTCCCATGGTTGCTGCTGCTCCCGTTGTTGCCCCGGTGAGACTTACGATGGTTAGCAACAGAATAGCCATCTAACCAAATAATCATAGAAACACTCAATTCAATGCTAACCACAGTAATTCCAGATGGCACCTGCCTTCGCTCCCCCCATGGTCGCCGCCCCTGCCCTTGCACCCGTTCCCGTTCCGGCACTCGCCCCCGCCCCGGTCAGACTTACTACATTTAGCGATTACTTCGCCTTTATTTACTTCTTTGTTATGATAAACAGGCTCTCCTAACCACCACATATTCAGGTTGTGGCTGCCGCACCCGCTTTCGCTCCCCCTGTTATGGCTGCCGCTCCTCTAGTCCGCCCCGTGAGTATCTATAATAAGCAAGTCATAGATGACGACTGAGAGACTCGAAATAGATTGATCAACACCTAATCCACCGTAATCTGTCTATCCCTGATCTTCAGGCCTTCGCTGCCCCTATGGCTGCCCCTGTGATGGCTCCCGTTGCCCCTATGGCTGCCCCAGTCATGGCTCCCGCTGTTCATATGGCTGCCCCGGTGAGACTTACTCTGTTTTACGAATTATATATTCCTTGTCAATATTTGTATATGATTGTCAATCGTTGCTAACGATCGTAAGTTTGCAGGTTGCGTATGCCCCCGCTTTTGCTCCCTTCGCCTCTCCCGCTTATTTCATCGGATCTAACAAGGGAAAGAAGTCGGAGTAAGAAGAGTTGCAAGATTGTAGATTATCGATTGTTTGTTTGTACAAATCTGGTGAATTCCACCCCGAACGATTCACGAGTAAAGTATTTCTCGCTCTTCCTTTTCTATATCGGAGCATGGTCAAACTATTATACAAACGATTGTATTAGTCTCAAGTGCAATCCAAACATTCTTCCGAGTGCGAACAAATCGACTCAACTTTTACTCTGTTTGAACACGACTTTTTGTTGCCTCGCGGCACTGTTTCAGTGTTTAATCAGAGGGACAAACAACTTATTCTGAATGGCGCTTAAACGACGATAGTGTGTGAAGAGCATGAGGGACACTTGAAGTGATAGATTTATTCGGTCACAAATAATCTGAGATGACAGTTTGATACATCAGACTGAAGGAAAGAATGGTTGTGAGGAAGAATGCAAGTATAAAAAGAACGGGTGGGAACTATCAAAGTGGGAAAGAAAAGAATGTGCTGCGAATGGATCAATAATGGATAAGCTCTACGTGGTCGATGCCTTAGGACCTCCACATCTTTGGTATGCGCTGTATGAATTCGTGAAAGAGTGCGTGCGAGTTGTCTACTACTAGCGATAGTCTAATTAGTTTCTTCTCTCTAGCAAGCACAGTTGGATAGGAGGTGCGAATATGTGACGGGAATGATGAAGTGTCTCCAGGTTCAGCCGGGAATGAAAAGAAGAAAAGGACCGGTAAGGAAATCGGAAGAGAATGCTCTGAATGCAGAACAGAAAGGGGAAGGATAGCGATGTGTGATGTACACCGAAAAAGAGTAGATCTAAGACATCGATCTAATCGTCGTTGAATGGCTGCAGCGTGTGCCATTGCGCCACGGATCTGAAATATCAGCCACCTCGACAATTATCTCTCTGAACTGGCGAAATGGTTACAGCGACCTTCTTATGAGATCACGTACCTCCTCGGAGTAGCTATCATGTCCTGCCACTGTTTCTGCCCCGCTCCTGTTGAGTTCGGACCGATTATGACCTTGAAATAGGGACTGATGTTTTTTAACCATTGATTGAACAAATTGTTACTGTGAAACGAACATATTTCTTCAAAAGTACATGTACCTGTCCGATTCGTTCATTTGAGCCCACTCGATCGTAGTCAGAAACTGTCACGTGGAGGTGCACTTTCTGCAATCGGAGCACTTTTAGTAAGATCTTCTTCAATATGGCACATTGTAGAGGGATTCTTCATTTCTTCTGGTTTAATTCACTATTTGGAGTAGGGAGGTAATGAATACTCAGAAATATATAGAAATGTTGAACTTACCTGCATCTTTTCTAGACTGACGTCGAATGAGAAACTCTCATTGTAGTACGGATTGAGTGTCTTCATCTTGATCGTCGTTTTCTTCTTCTCCAACCTCTTGTTCTGCATCATCAAATATATCTTGACGTAAGGGTCTGAAAGGATTCGGTTGTATTCGTCTCCCTGCCGTCGGAATACAATCTATTCCGCACTCTTTCACTCGCATTATGCCTCTCGCAGGCTCTATTTTCGAGTGGATTCCACTTTCTCTCAATAACAATCTCACGCACAGACTCGTCGCCCTCTCTCTTGTGTCCCGTCGTTTTTCTCAATCAGCGGTCCTATTGTGCGCAGGGAAAGAGTATTGCGAAAAGAATCCTACTATGAAACACATGCATTAGATGAGCATGACTATGAATACTCAAGACAACAATCAACACTTCAAAGAAGCGGAAAGGGTTTACATTTAGTAGCAGAATTGTATCTTGAATCTGTGAGAGCACTCCACTAAATATGAAAAAAAGTCTTCAAAAGATTGTGGAAGTATTGATTAACGGTGTCTCTAGCGCGTACCGGCAAATGAAAAATTAGATACAACTGAAGTATCGTGTACCTCTACTTGCTAAAAACCATTCGCAGGTTGATGAAAATAGTGTGAGTTTCATACCAGATAGACCGAGGACGTCCATCTTCTTGAGATTCTTGCATTCCATCACTACGACGGACAATTTGTTCTTGTTGGGAACGTAGCGAAGAGCGAGACAAACCTCGCCCAGTCGATTCTCCTATAAGCAATACAAAAGTGAACGGAATTAGATCTATTTTCACACTAAGGTAAACGTTCCAGCTGTACAGGAATTTGAATTTGTAGTCCACCTACGATTCCCGTGAAAGATACATGTTCATTAATACGGGAATGTTAATACTTTCGAAAAGAGAAAAATTAACCGGTGGACTCTCAATGAGTGCCGTGTTCTCAGTAGTCGCCGTCAAGTCGATCTTGCCCAGAGGAATCGAGATTTGGCCGATCTTGAAGGATATGTTGCCCATAATACATCACATGCGGAGCTCTTCGATTTGTTTGAGTAGTTGAAAACAGTGAGTGAAGGGACATTAGAGTCACTCTCTAATCTAAAATCCATTTCGAACGGAAGAGAAGAAACTGGCGCAAACAAAATACTACTAGAGGAATCTTCCTTTCCATCGTGTAAAAGAGAATATTATTTTCGCCATTTTAAAATTGTTGTTTGTTTAGCTTGAGTAATACTTGTTTAACTTTCATATTTAACCTGGTCGTGCTTTCCAAATCGATCAAAATCGAAGACATTCAATACGAGAGTTTGGCCTCCGATCTCGTTGAACGGAATCTGCAAAAAGTATAAACATTGCCATGTACTCTATTAAGCACGCGATCCTCTTGAATTACGCTGCTAGGCCATTGACCCATGTCGGGGTTAATTAATTTGTTCTTCTCATATATTTAACCGTGTTATCGATTCACCACAAAGGCAAGCGTCAGTCAGTTACTGTAACTCCCCACTGTATTCTCCATCCCTTCTCAGTGTTCCTTCTTTTCTCCGTCAGTTCCCATTTCTTCTCACTTCCATTTCCAATCCAGCGAGGAATCTGCTGACTCCTTCCTTCGGTTCTCTCTTTCACGCAGTCCGAGATGTCAACAAAATTACTCTATCCCCCACACATCCATGCGTGTCTAAGGCCCCTATGTGAGAGGAGAAGAGAAAGACTGGTTGGAAAGGGCCAAAGAAGGAAGGCGATTGCCAATCCCTCCGTCGACCCGAGTGACAAGAGTGGACGACGACATTCTCTTCGTTGAGCTTACACGAAACTCTCTGTCGAAGGAAATTTTGAGTGTAATCCTCTTGAGATTTGGATCTGATGCCGCCTCATTAGCCTTTAAGGGGACCACTCGAATTCTAGTCCTCAGTCATATTCAAGAGTGCGAAAAAAATATTCCTGGGGGAGCAGAGGACAAACTTGTTTGCGAGCAGAAAGAGTTCGTCGGAACGTAATTCGGCTAGACAGCTTCTGTTTTTGCCCCTAGTACTTCTCGACTACTTCCTTGCTGTCTTCTCTGAGTCAGATTAGAAAAGACGATGTCGTTTAATCAGCCGTCTCTTTGAGAGATCGTGTTAAAAGGAGAGATAGACTAGAAGGGGAGGAAAGCGCGCGAGCAATATGAGAATTCCCTACGCGCACTAACTGGACGACAAAAAGGGTAAACGAATTGAGAAGAAGTGGAAGCTTCCTGGGAGGAAACCCTCTCGGCGACCACGAGGTCTACGCAAAACAGACTATTTTGGGAGTTTTCCCAGACCAGAAACGGAAAAAGGTAACATGAAACCAAACTGACAACAACAATAGACCAGAAATCCGAGAGTTACCTTGAATGTGAAGCTCTCGTTGAAGACGGGATTGAGCGATTTGCGTTGAACCTGAAAGACAATTTTAGCTTCTGAGATTGAGTGGACAAGAATGAGCGAAGAATGAGATTAACCTTTGTTTGGAACTTTTTCTTCTTGTCGGGAAGTAGAAACAACTTCACGTAGGGATCTGAGTTTTTAATCATTTGCTGATGAGCTACGATTATATAATTGATTGGAGCGAAACGAAAGGTACAGTGCATCATCTAACCTGAAGTTCCTCCGAGGTCCATTGCTGGCAATTCTTCTGCTTGTATGATGCATACCGTAAGCTGCAAAGTATTGACTTGTCTTCAGCTTTCACTGTATTTTCCATGTCCATATTTAAAATTCTACGACGTCTTCCGTTTTCGTTACTATTCTCCGGCTCTTAGTTATTCCGGACGCCGTCGTTGTGGGGTAATTCGCTTGTTTTTCGCTGTCTGACTCCACTCCTCACTCGTTTCCTCCACAATTTCTTCTCTTTTTCCATTCTTGGCAGTCTTACACACGATGGATACATACTCAACACGCACACATTTCTCCACCTCATACTGTTTTCTCTGCCTTTGTTACTTCTTCTCACGAGCAACGGAGTAGATCTCGAGCGGATACAGGCACGTTTGCTTCCCCCCAACGAGATCTATCAAGAAAGAGGGGGAGATTTTGGATAAAATAAGAGAGCGGAAAATATGGCTAAAGGTAGATCAATTCGCCTTCTCTCCGTTTGCTTACTCCGTTTTTGTTTTCCCTCTCTCTTTCCTCGCTCCGCGTCCGCCTTTAAGTCACTCTGACAGAGCCATGAATTATTCTACGAAATCGGGAAGCGCTGTGTTTAAAATGCAGGCAAATAGAAACACACGTGTCTTAGAGAACTTCCGGCCTACTTCTGAGGTTCAGAAAGTGCGCAATGTCCCAGGGGATCGTTTCACCATGTTTTCCTTCAGCAGCTCCTTCTGCAGTGTTGTCCATCTCCTCTTGTTAAAAGATCGCTAATATCGCACAACCAACAACGGATATCTTCATTCCCAATCAAATTGGAAACCCGAAAACAACGTTAATTCGAGCGTCGTAAAGAGTAGAAATAACAGAGGACATACTGAGTTCTTGTCAAAATCGTAGTCAAGTTTGTAGCTGAGTCGGCCGAGGAACTTCTTCTCTTTCTCTTCCTCTTTCCGTTTCGTCGCCGGCGTTGACATGCCTGTGCACTTACGGTCGTTAGCGACACCTTGATAATTTCTACACGAACGAGTAAAGAATCATAGTGGTCGCTAAAGAGAATAAGTATAACTCAGATTGGTATGAGTGAGAGAATAATTGAGAGCAGTGCAGTATCTTCGATGGAATGCAGTCGCATGCAATAGAAGAGCAGAGATAGAGAACGTGAGAGAGAAAGAGTGAGAGAGATGGGAGAGGGAGACCCAAATAAGACGAAAAGAGACTCTGAGGGAGGGAGAGAAGGCTGGACAGCATCGATTGTAGAGGGAAGAGAAACGAGAGAAGGAGGAGAGAGATACTTACTACTCTCTCATGATTAGATGTGAGAAACTAATCCCAGTCGAGGAGAGGAGTGAGCTCTGTGACCTACTCTCAACGAGCGGAGACAATTCGGAAAAAAAACTAATCTTAAGTGAGTAGAAACGATGTGATGACTTTTTTTGTTGAAAAATCGTTCATAGAAATATCATCAGATATTGCAAGTTTGTACAGCTGTGTATCAAATATCCAGATACAATTGGCCGATTTTTTTGGAAAGGAGGAATATGTCAGGGGGCGTCCTTCCCTAAGCTGAACCCATCCGTCGAAATTCGACTCATTCCTTCTCGCATCTCAAATGTGTCACGAGGAGTGGAGGCAGGAATATTGGAGGAGATTCAGAGGGGAAATTGGGGATAGAAGGGAGAGCGTAGAGATGAGATCGGCTAGAGACCACAAGCTTTTCGAATATCTGTGCAGGTGCATTGAATAGTCGACGAAATGCCAAAGATCAGTTCGAGAGTGTTGACTTCTTGCGGATGTTTTGTGCAGACTTTGAACGTTGAGAAATTGTAACCTACAACCGTGCAAAAAGGGTGGACATTTGCGAGGGTGGGGGAATCTCAATAAACGTGTCATTAGCACATCGCAAACACGGAAGACAGCACACACTTTCCCGCCCCCAGATTCATACTCCAAAACTACGCTTTTCCTTTTTCCTGGCTTGAAAGAAAATGCAATGAAAAACACCACGAAAAGGGGAAGGAAGGAGACCGTGAAAAGCGTGGACGGAATTATTGGACCAGAAAGATAGAAAGAGAAGAAGGGGATACGTTTCATGGACTATACCTAGAGCGCTGAAAACAATTTCAGAAAAAAATCTGGAACAAGAAATTCGGTTCTTTAGCGTAGAGGCGCAAATTGATGCGAAAATCACATCCGAGTGGTGTGAGACTAGAAATGGGGAATGAGGATGGAGTGGAGAAATTGGAAAGAGTGGAAGAGAGAGGAGAGGGGAAAAGAAGGAGACAGACGGGTAATGCGATAATTGGGCTTCTCGTATATCCGAGAATGCACTCTGAGAAGCGAAAACAGGGAGAGTCACTGTGGTGACAACGAGTGAAGGGCAAAACGATTGTTGTCGACCAGAGGAGAACGTGACAAGCTGTGCTCTGGATTCAGATTACGAAAAGAGCTAGTTTGCTGCTTCATTCCAAATGTGAACAATGATTCGCGATACACTAGTACGGCAATCCTCACGGCTAGCATAATTTTCATGTTACGTGAGTACACTTATCATCTCGCTGCGAGCAAACATTCGGAGAATAGTCGGAGAATATTTATGACAGCCGAAAATGATCTCATAAGGATTTACGACGAGTACAAAACGCGTTTTGAAGTTTCAGACATACTAATCCGCCATGGCGAAAACGGAAAGATATGAAGGGATACGAAGAAGAGAAGAGAAAACTAGGAATGGAAGGCATTATAAGGACATTTATTGGATTGTCGTTTCGGCTTTCCTTTATTGTCATTGGACGAATAATTGATATTCCATCTCTTCTCTTCTACATTTCCTTATAATCTGAGCACCGTGCAATTGCAGAAGACATCTGCAATTTTCACACGATCTCTCACTTCGACGCAGTCTCTCGGTCGCTCTTCCAGTGAGAACAAGCTTCCTTCGAGTGGACTGACACTCTCTTCAAAAGCTTCACTCTCAAACGGCGAGACAGTGCGAGAGATCACACGGAACCAAGAGAGTAGTATCTCATCTTCCTTTCCTTTTCCCAATGCATAACTTACTATTGAATAGCCAATAATGAGGATGAGACATCGTAGCAAAGTGAGAGAGCGCAGCGTCATTGAGAACACCAAAAGAGAGAAGGATGACGGAAGAGAGAGAAAGCAAAAATTGAATACGATTTGCGTTGAGGACTTCCGGAATTGAATTGGAGACGCTTATGAAATGAGGCACTCTAGTTCCAAAGGGATGGAATCTTCCCATGAGAAAACCCGTTGAGTATTCATTGACTATTGCATGTAGGAATGAGTTGTGTTGTGAGATAAAAATATGGATCGGCAGCTTGCAGTCGTCTGGCCGAGGGAATTATCACCAAACTCATCTCCTTTTTCACGAAAGCATAGGGATGTCATCATCCAAGGGAATACACCTCTCTGACCATACATAGTTATGTTCGATCACATTGCGCCGTATTATACAAATTCATCGGAATCAGCAGAGACGTATCGCACGAGGGATATACCAACGCCAGTTGCATTTTCAACTGAACCTCTCTGAATGTTTTGGGGAGGACTTGCGCTGTATAATAGAGGGAGGACTTAAAATCAAGTGAGAGAAGGAAAAGTGGAAGACAAGACGAGAGAAGCACTCATAGACGACCGGAGATGGAGATGACTCACTACGAGAGCTCTGCTGATTGACTCGATAATTCGACAAAGTCCATCTTTAGAAAAATGAAGAGTACTGAAAAATAGTTTGAAATTCGTGTAAATAATTGAATTAGCACTCTTCATTTCACACACTCTCTCGCAAATCGACCGGTGAGAGAGTGTGTGAAATGGAGTGCTAATTCAATTATTTACCCGAATATCAAACTCTAATGAAAAAGAGCCAATGTGAAAAAGGGATATTGACGATGAAATTGAAATCCACGCGGTTACAACTGAACATTATTCTATGTAAGTAAATTTCTGATGAATCTGATAAAAAGGACACTTGTTAAAAACATGAAGCAAAGATGAAACAATCGAATTTCAACAACAACATCAAAAATCGCAGGTTCAGGAGATTGTTTGCAAAAGAGATATTTAGTAATGAAAATAATTAAAGCCAAGAAGGCGTCGGTAACAAATAAATTAGAACTACCCATAAATGTTGTAAAGTTCAACATTAAATTCATTATTTGGTACAACTAGATTCCTGAGATAATTTTTTTTGGAATTTTTTTTTTGGAAAAAAATTTGGAATTCTCTCTCTTCCCCCACGGTTGATTTATCCCGAGATTCCTTCCGGAAATTCATCTGCTCCCAGCCCAACTCCTTTTTCCCTGAATCAATTGTTACCTGTATAGAACCTCATCAAACAGGGTTTAGGATCCACTTCCACTAACCTGGCTGCAACGCATGCCCATTATCTCAGAATTTTGCATAAGCATTCCCCTTTCGATACTGTATATATTGATTTTTTTTTTGTAAGGCATTTGATAGTATCGATCACCGACTCTTGCTCTTTAAAATGTCGCAATTAGGAATATCCTCCCATTTAGTATCCTGGTTCGAAGCATATTTATCTGATCGCACCCAGTCCGTTTTCATCGATGACTCATTCTCACCTTCAACTGTAGTTAGATCCGGTGTGCCACAGGGCTCTTGCTTAGGTCCACTCTTGTTCATCCTATTTATCACTGACATTTCATCACAATTCCCGCCATCTATTCGCTATTCCGTTTATGCTGACGATTTAAAGCTTTTTGCGGAAGCTTCCCTCTATTCTGATGACTTACAATGTGCCCTCGATGTTATCTCTACCTGGTCAGTACAATGGAATCTCGGCTTATCCGAGACCAAATGCTCTATTATGCACAATGGCCTTCACAACCCTTGTAGACAGTTCCATATAAATAATGTCGCCCTTACACCCAAAAAGACTGTTAAGGACTTAGGAGTCGTTTTCACCCCTTCTCTTTGTTTCTCTGAACATATCAAAGAAATTGTTAAGAAATCAAATTCTAAAATGCACTTCTTTTTCAAAGCTTTCCGTAGTAATTGTATCGATATTTATGTGAAATCGCACAACTTTTATTCTTCCTAGTCTAGAGACCTTTCCATTATCTGGAACCCCATTAATTCCGTTGAAACTACCAAAAATATTGAACGTGTCCAACGCGACTTCACTAGGAAGCTCTATTTCCGTTGTTCTCTGCCTTCTGTAAGCTACTGTAATCGTTTACGCTCCCTAAATCTAACAACTTTAGAACGCCGTATATTTGTCACCGATATTGTCTTTCTCCATTCCATTCTTCATAGGGATTATGAACTTGATCACTCTTCACTCCTCACTCGTTCTCCTCTTACTAGATTTGTCCGTAATTCACATCACTTCCGTATCTCTCTGCCTTTCTTCCCTCCCAATTCCCACACCACCCTTGCCTCCAGAACCATATCAATTTGGAATTCCCTCCCTTCCCCCTCGGTTGATTTATCCCGAGATTCCTTCCGGAAATTCATCAGCTCCCAGCCCAACTCCTTTTTCCCTGAATCACTTGTTAAGAATTGGCTCTAACCCTTCTTCCCCATACCCTTGCTGCCATGCACAAAACCGATTCGAATACGTCGACGGACATCCGTTTCTTGCCCCCATTCACAGTTATTTTTCTTGTATGCGATACTCTGACGGAATAAATAATGAATGAATGAATGAATGAACTATATTTCCAAATAGATAAGATATAAATATATCTATTAGACGTTCATGCACAATGCTATATTTTTAGTAGTAATCGTCAGGAATAATGAACGAATGAATCACATGACAAAAGGTAATATTCGAAGGCCTTTTCCTTGTGGTAGCGCGTGGGGCGGAAGTTCAGCACAATCCAGCACGATAAATATCCGATAGAGAAACGAACTCGAGAATATTACAATTCAAATTCAAAGTTAATTATATCTTTGTGATCAATAGTTATTGCGGTGTGAGGTGCTCGGAAAGATCGAAAAAGAGAGATCGGGAAACTTATCTTTGCATACATTTTGGTTGTTTGCTGTCTCACAATAAGTAATCCGTGTATGTGAATTGTTTAATATATTTCTAAAAAGGGAGAGTTACCTCATGTAACGTGCCCTAGACGCCTTGGGAAAGCTTGGGTTACGTAATCCCACGTTGCAGCTGGCTTACCGGCTTGCCCCATCTAGCGTGGTAGCTTGCTACTTTAAAATCGCTTGACATGGAACACCTTTACCTTTACCTCATGTTTGAATTCGCGCGAATTTCTGAGATCTCGCCACGAAATAACACACTTTCCATCCCTTTTTCGGTCTAGTGTGAGTCCCTGGAGGGGGTCACCTCTCTTCTCTCGCACTCTCTTCGATCTACTCAGTCTCTCGTTCCTATCACATATTTGTGCAGCCCCCCCCCCACTTTGTTCGGCGCCCCTCATCACATTAGAGCCTACTCCAGATCAGTTACCTATTGATAAATTTTTCTTGCCTTTTTAATTTAAAAATACAATTCATTAACAAAAGATTTATTGAAAGCAGAACGCTTGCATTTACTTGATTCTTCTCGATTAAAGTCATAGTGGAATCGGCCCAAAATTTCATTCCGCAATTTTGAGGTAAATCTATTCGTTCCGCAATTAATTGATTTCCACAATTTTTTTCGTGGATTTCTTTCAGTTTTTCAGTTTGAATAATTTTTTTACAATTTTTATAACTTGTATTATCGGAAATGCCCATCTATGCCGTTACTGCCCCCCCCATTACGTACACAATACGGTGTCAAACAGGAAGATTTTTTTTTAAATTTATGTTCTTACTTCCTTTTTACGTTAGCCGAAAAATAGACATGGTTTCAGCAAAGAGCTCAAAAATCATTCTGAAAAATGAATCGTTCTTTACGTACTTACATACGCCTATCAGAAAGACTGTTCGCTTTACAAAACAATTAATCTATTCTAGATGGGGTTCACTACATTACTGGGATAGGCAAAAATTTGAACAGCGGTCAAAATCTTCCAGCTTGACTTATTTTGCACAAAATTTACCTCATAACTTACCAAGTAGTGTTCTGTTCGGTCCACGTCTAGTAGTTGATTGAGTCAATGTAATCTGCAATGGATTCGATTATATCAGCCAATGAATCCATTTTCCCCGAGATCCCGTGACGAATTTATTTGTTTTCCTGATTCATATTGGATATCGAGAGAAACAATAAAGAACTTACAGAAATTATATCTTCATTCGCTAGTTGAAGAAATTGGCGGAAAGATGACAACAAAAGTGAAGAAAAATCACTTTCTAACATAATACATTTATGAGAGAAAAGAGTAAATATCACTCTAAGAAGTGATCTGAATCCGGATTAATGCTGGGATCATATTGAGGTTAGATGCACTGCGTTCTATGCGTACACTATGCATAATTCCGTGTACTGGTCCGATCCTTGGTGAGCTCGGACCCAGAAGGATCGAGGAAAAATTGCCACTTTGTAACTCTTTTAGATTGATCTCAGCCTAACGGACCTATCAACGAAACGAAAGATACCATGTGTTCATTTTTTTGATCGGCCCAACACGCAGACAAAAAGCCAAACATACATAAAAACATGGGAGGTCTTACTTACTAGACAAAATGTTCTAAATTTCGTCATATTTTAAAGCGTTTTTGAATGCGTTTAGAGGCGTTTCGCACATTGTAAGCACCCCCCCCCCCCTGACACTAACCAGTGCGTCTTGGGGGGAAGGTTTTTTTTAAACTTTTAAACGTGTTGGAGCATTTCTTAAAGCGTACACAGCAAAACATTTTTGCCTGTTACCCCGACACTGCCAAAATTCGGCAATAGATTTGCCCGCAACGGGGATCGAGCCGGCCACGGTCGGATTCTAACCCTGTCGTGTTATTCACTTGGCCATGATAATAGTGATTCCAAGGCGCTATTCGAAATAGTAAATTTGTTTAGTCCATCACAACTCTATTTCATTGCCAGTGTTTCCTTTCCAACTTTCCGTCTTCACCCTACCAGGTCACATGAGTTTCCCGACTGCGCTCAATCCGATTGACACAGTGTAAAGTGAGTCTATCGTGGACTGAATTTACCGTATCGCCTCAATTCAGAGTGTATAATATCGCAGATACAGTATTCCCTCCTCCTCTCTCGAGGAAAAAAAAGTATCTAGAAGATCGAAGATGCAAGATTCCATTACCCTCTCGAGGAAAAAAAAACGTAGTCTTAGGCATACGCAATAGAGCCCTGAGGGATACTGTAGGCAGTTTTTGGAGTCAGTGGATTTCTAGATAGATACGATTCTCCCCTCACAAGTAAAAGCGAAGAAGATAGTTGTGAAACGATGCAGTTAATTCGATGAGTCTGATAGATGGACGCTGTGGATCGATAAAATACGGTAGATTGAGGAGTACTGTACAGATCCCGTTCTGTAATCGATAAGAGTGGATCATTTGTGAAGTTCGGACAATAGAAGAGTTGACTCTGACATTCAAGTGATCATTTTTAAATGGAATTTGTATTCGTCTATTCTCTCTGAAGTTTGATGCATCGAGTCACAACTATCTTCTCCGTAGTAACTTTTCTCCTACAGTTTCAGAAAGAACAAACGAATGCAAATTCCATTCAAAATTATCACTTGAATATCAGAGTCAACTCTTCTATTGCCCGAACTCCATAAATGACTCACTCTTATCGATTATAGAACGGGATCTGCACAGTATTCCTCAATCCACCGTATGCCACCGATCTACAGTATTGGTCTCATTGTCATACTTCTGTTTTCTCGATACAGAGTATGTATGCTCAATACTCCATACACCTTCACTTCTAACCTTCATCACAACGCTTCCTACCGTATTCGTCCGAGAAATTACGAGTTATCGCATCCTCCTACAGTAATCCTTCTAATCTACTCTCAACTGCTATATCTACCATTTCCCTTAAAAATTCTTGCACCTCTGAGTGGTTTCAGGTCACACCCGAATCTCTCTATACACTCTCACTTTTCCAATCGAAATAACTTCAACCATTCACCACAGAAAGTTTCATTCTCATTGATGTCGGCAACTCTTTCTCTCTGTTAATGAGACTGTCATCGTTGATCGAATGAATCCAATCGATGGAAGATCTGCAATTAGTTCATTGATGTTTTCACAAACAGCGACCGCCTCGTCTTACATCAATCTTTCTCTACTAAAGTAATTGCAATAATAAGTGCTACGAGCAAAAGTAAGTAATTTAAAATCGATTATTGACTCACTTCAGTCAAAATCAGCAGTGGTCTTCATTTGAGATCAATCGGAGGAGAGGGTGAATATTCTCTCATCTTCGCGAGTCGCATACTGATTTCAGGAGACAAACCAAACTATTCAATCCCCCTTACTAATCAATTTGAACACCAAATTCTCTTTGATCTATCTCTTAACTTTCCTTCGTTCAGACACAAAATGAGCGAATTTTCAGACCTCTCCTTCAAAAACTGCATTCTATATCGGTCTCATTGTTTAGAGACCGCATTCTATACTCGTGTATACTGGAAGAAGCACAGCATCGAAAATCGAAACATAATTTGGTAAAAAATGATCAGTGGAACCAAATTATGGAAAATCTGAATAGATAAACCTAATTATGAAAAATCTGAATAGCGAAACCTAATTTGGAAAAATCCGAATTACGAATCAAAATTAGGCAACTTGGCGCAAAAGGAGTGAGCTGACGCGCAGGAGGTGCGTTTCCAATTTCGTTTCCATTTTCATTGTTTTCTTCGATTTTCAGCAAAGTTTTCGATTATATTACTTATCGCTTATCTCGTCGTCATCCAATATTCGTATGCAGGTTAGTTCGCTTTCTTTCAAAATGCCTTTCAGCTGGACCAGGACAATTTTAATGTTGGTGTATATTTAAACAGACTGAAAGGAGAATGTCGATTTGCGAGGTGAGTGTTTTCCTTTTCCAATATGAGATTCTTTCAAGAGATTCACAATATAATGGATCGTCTCCGTTCGACTTATCGATCACATAAACTACAAGTATAGTTACGCTCGAAGTGCGCAGGCAAGGGAAGCCTCAAGATGTCCATTTATTGAACGTTCGCATTCATGTTCCGAACCTTTATAGACGTTGTAGCTACGCTATTTTATCGTTTCTGTTAACATTTGACTCAATAACCACTCTTTTACAGGAGTAAGTACGCGAAATCACTTTGTAGGAAGCATTCCTCTCATTTGTAATATTAAATCGTTCCGTTGCCTATAAATAAATCGAAGCATAATTTCGTTGGATCGAAACATAATTTGGTTTAATCGAAGCATAATTTGATAAAAAATTGACCCTAATTGTGGCGCAAAATTTTCCAATTTTACCCAAATCAAGGTTCGATTTTTGTAAATTATCTTTCGATTTTCGATGCTGTGAGTGGATAGGGCGGTATTCGAAAGAGTAAATTTGTTCACCCGTCACAACTCTATTTCAAAGCCAGTGATTATTTTTATCACTATCCAGTCTCACCCACGCGATCAAAATTCACTCAATCCAATTAGCACAATGTAAAGTGCGTATATCGTGGACTGAATTTACAGTATCCCATCAATTCACAGAGTCTATAAGATCGAAGATGAAAGATTCCATTACCCTCTCGAGGAAACAAACGTAGTCTTAGGCATACGCAATAGAGCCCTGAGGGATACTGTAGGCAGTTTTTGGAGTCAGTGGATTTCTAGATAGATACGATTCTCCCCTCACAAGTAAAAGCGAAGAAGATAGTTGTGACACGATGCAGTTAATTCGGTGAGTCTGATAGATGGACGCTGTGGATCGATAAAATACGGTAGATTGAGGAGTACTGTACAGATCCCATTCTGTAATCGATAAGAGTGGATCATTTGTGAAGTTCGGACAATAGAAGAGTTGACTCTGACATTCAAGTGACCATTTTTAAATGGAATTTGTATTCGTCTATTCCCTCTGAAGTTTGATGCATCGTGTCACAACTATCTTCTTCGTTGTAACTTTTCTCCTACAGTTTCAGAAAGAACAAACGAATGCAAATTCCATTCAAAATGATCACTTAAATATCAGGGTCAACTCTTCTATTGCCCGAACTCAAATAATGACACATTAGGATCGATTACAAAACGGGATCTGTACAGTACTCATCGATCTACCGTATGCCACCGATCTACAGTATACCTCGTTGTCGTACTGTTTATTTTCTCATCAAATAATCGATATTGAGATATATAGATGCTCAATATCACATTCATTTCTAACCTGCGTCACAACGTTTCCTACCGTATCTATCGTACTCTCCTGAGAAAATACGAGTTATCGCATCTTCATACAGTAATCCTTCTAGTCTCCTCGCAACTAGCAAATCAACCGATTTACCGTCGAATTAGTGTACCTATGAGTGGTTTCAAGACACTTTCGAATCTTTCTCTACACTCTCACAATTCCAATCGAAATACAGTATGATTCAATCATCGGAGAAAGTTTCATTCCACTGATTTCGGTAACTATTGATATAGAATCCATAATACTCTCGGATATCTCTCACACTCAGAATAGTCGGGAGGGGGGCGACGCTCCGCCTACCTCACATTAATCTCTCTCATTTCTCTCGCTTCCAAAACTGGACACCACTGAACTTTAGGGAGTCACTTAGAAAATCCGTCAACATAACAATCAAAAATTGAGAGATCTTCAATTCGAAACAGGAGATAACACTATCTATGATACAGGTAGCCTATTCTCAGTATGTCATCTTTAAAGGGGTGGAAAGGGAACGTCTCATAGAATGAATCGCGATAGAAATGATCTATCTACCGTAGTCAAGTATAGGTACTTCGGCTATGAGATTCCGATAACGTAGTAAAACACAATGAAAAGGCTATTAGAACTCGAGTGAGCTAGACAGGAAACAGTCAAGATGCATTAGGTATGTGTGGCAAACTCGCGACTAACCAGAAGATTGGCTGTGAGAGAACCAGAAGAACCAGAAGGCTTTTATGAGAGAAGCTATAGAAGAGAAGTTACTCCAAAGGGAAGGAGAAGGTATAACAGTACGACAAATATGGAAAGATAACAGGGCGTGGGATTTACCAACGACTACCGTAATCGATAGTTAGAAGGGCCTCTATCACATGTGCATCATACTTAACATGTATCACGGAAATCTGGCTAGTGTTTGAAAATTGTGACAGAAAGTCAGAAAAAGAGAAAATATTGCGTAAATGGACGACGGTCTCTCCATGAATTCATTTTTGGCTTTTCGCCCAGAACTCCGTGAGAATAAATCGCAAACTAAATTAGCAGAAAACAAAAATGATTTCGTTGCACGCCGGATCCACCAAACAGTTAGAGAAAGGGAGAACATCATGAAAACGAATACGGTAAAGGACACTGTGATCTACACGAGTACGGTAGTCAAGGGAGAGAAATTGGAAGACAGCCGTCAGAATAGATTGGGTTTGATAGACAATTGACAACGGAGAAAGGGAGATAGATGTCAAGGAACAGTTTTTTGATCGAGAACTGGTCTACTCTACCGTATCCGTCAGCATTTTATAGTGGAATCGAAATGGAAAGCAATTGTAGTTAGACAAACTACAATAGAGAGGGCATTTTCGCAAATAGTTAAATATACGGAAAAAAAAGAGGGGAAGAGGGATGGGACAGAGTAGAGAGCTATCGAGTGGGTGAGAATAAGAGACAGTAGGGAAATAATGGAGAGAAGGAAATATGAGAGAATCAATACGATTATATTTTACAGTAAGTAATAGAACAGAAAGGCTGGGCTAAAACAACGTGAACTGATGGCGTTGGGTGGGAAATAGGGAAGGGGAGATCAATGGTCAAGTGAGATGAGGTCAGGTTGGGATAGCATTGGGAGGGGATAGAAATTCACAAAGTGTTGAAAATAGAGAAGACATTGTGGGAGGTGAGGGGAATAGGAGAGCATGGAAGGTGAGGGAGGGAGGAGATTGGGAGAGGAGAGAGATCAAAGACCATCTCATTGGGAGGAGTGAAGAAAGGCGATTTATGAACACAAGGGGAAGAATACTGAGCTAATGAACGAAAGGAGATGAGAGGGTGGGGATTTTTTTTGGCTTTTTTATTTTGTAATTTTTTTGGATTTTTGTTTTTATGATTTTTTTTGTTTTTTTCTGTTTTTTTTTTGGAAGTCCAACTATGCGAAAAAGACAAAAGTAACAAAAATAGATGGGGAAGAATAATATACAGATGGGGAAGAGGATGGGAGAGAGGAATGGATCGATAAATGATCTAAAGCAAAAACATATGGAAGGGAAGGGAGGAAACTTCTGGCGGGAATGGGAGAAAATTAACAACAACAAAACAAGAAAAGATGACAAACAACTATTTTTGACAAACAATATCTTCTTTTATGGAGAGGACTAAAACAATTAACTAGATTTTTTTGTGGCAAAAGGAGGACTAAATCAAATAAATGAAGATATTGGTTGGCAAAAAGAGAGCACTCAAATGGAGAATTCTAACGTGAATAGATAGGAAATAAGAAATAAGGAAGCTGAAATTGTACAGAGTGGGAACTTTTTTTGTGTTTATTTTTTTATTATTTTTTTGGGATTTTTGTTTTTTTTTGTAAAGCGTAAACTAGTGAGGAAACATACTAAAGTTACACAAAAACATCGGAAAGTATATTCTACAGATGGAGACGGGAAATGGGACGAGAGGGGGTACCTGGAGTGGAGTCGACGGTCTACTCGATCATCGTCTGTCGCTCTACCGAGAAGAGAGGGGAAGAGTAGGGAAGGGAAGGAAAGGGAAGAGACGTGACCTGGAATCGATTATTGGTTCACCCGAATATCCATCATTCATTGCATAATCAGTATGCAATTTACGTATCCCTAATAACCAGTTAAGCGAATGAGTAGTAAGAAATTTGTCATGACCACACAATCGCTTCTCTCAGCTTACTTGGCCTACAGTATCTCATCGTTTCACTTGATTCCTCATATCTACCGTAATCCTTGACCTACAGTACCTTATCATACAGAACGCCCGTAAGCTACCGTAATCCGTTACCTAGAATACCTCATCATTTCGCCTGATTCCCATATATCTACCGTAGTCATTTGCTACGGTACTTCATCGGATTGAACACCTCCCAACTACCGTATTACTTCGCTTACACTATCTCATACTTTCGACCTCTTTCCATCTACCGTAATCCCCGATCTACCGTACCTCATCATATTGTCCAATCGTGCTCCTCTCGCTCGTCTCAGTGTGTCCAAGTGTCAGTATCGATCTTCTCCTCTTAGGTGTTCCTCTTCATCTTCTTCGCTCTCTCTTCTCTTCTCTCATCTCTCTCTATTTCTCTTTTCTTCTCTCCTCGGCTGCTCGTTGGTTTCAAGATCCTCATCAGTCATGAGTAAGTGGGGTTTGGGAGTGGGGGGAAGGGGGGAGGGGATCCATCAATATCTAATCCACAATAAGCGCATTCGAAATCGATCGATTGATCGATCCACTCTCACTCGCCAACATTTTCACACTCGAATTTTGAAATTTCGCACCGCTCTGAAGCCCTGAGTAAAGTGGGAAATATGAGATCACAGTCTCTTGATTTCACACACTCTCTACACCGGTCGGAGGATGAGAGAGGGTGAGAAATGAAGAGACCGAGGGCTCACGTGTCGCACTGTAGTACTGAGCAAATGAAGGAAATAAAAAAAGCGCGTCTAAGTCATATCATGCCAAATAAAATCAATCGCTAATTGGCACGGTGCCAACAGAACGGAGCGAAAGTGAATTTGATGCCTAGGAGTGAGATTTGACCATAACTCTCGAGTTTCAATCAATTAAGAGATTCGTCATACAAAGAACCAGCCGCAATAATTCTTTGTACGATGAATCACTCAATTGATTGAAACTCGATTATTACGAAAATCTCCCAACCACAGGGAAGACACGAGAGAAATTCTGCCAAGATCACGCGAGAAGGAAGAGAAAGGGAAAGGAATAGGACAAGAATGGATGAACAAGAGAAGAAATTATGTAATAGCCTAATAAGGCTAAATAGCTGACAGGGAAGAGTCTCATTGGTATGGTAACAAGAAACGGGACGTACCAAGATTATCCTAAAAACGATACAGTAAAATACAAGAATTTCGCTGACAGTAATCAACAAGAAAAATAGCCTGATAAGGCTAAATAGCTGAGGGGGAATACAGGAATCGCCTAATCTACAGTAATCTGGTTCCACAGTAATTGCCAGTCAGTAACGCTTATAAACTAGACGGGAATTGGATAATACCCAGTTAGGGATGGAGATCGAATGGAAAGAGACGAATAAAGGCTCATGAAGGGTCGGAGAAAGAGTAATCACAGCGAATTAATAGAGAGGAAATAATCGACGAAGGAGACATAAATCGTAAATCTGAGAAGACAGTCAGCAAAAAAATCGATATGGAAAAGGAGAGAGAAGGGGGGGGGGTGGATATCGATTGGGGGAGACTTCACTTCCTCATATCTTCTCCCTCAATTCTCATAGTCGTTCGTCTCATTTCTCCTCTCGACTTAACTCCAAGTACTGACGTGTCACTACCGTACCACGTCCAGTTCTGACAAGAAAAAATTAGATAATCGGTACGGTAACCAACGGTGAAATCCAAATATTGTTATCATCAATCTGCATTAAGTATCGATGTATTTCTTACCTCAAATTCATCGATCGGCTACCGTATCCCTCAGCACCGTCAATCAATCGACTGTATGGGAAGATTACAACTGCAAAGCGGCTATTTGCGTCTCTCAATTCGGAAAAAAAATCTAACGTAGCAAGCAAGACAAAACTCACTTTGAATTCACTCGCTAGATTATATCGCGTAGATGGAAGGAGGAGGAGTGAGGGTAAAAGTAGATCACTCCGTAATCTTCTCACAATAACGTTCCAAACTTCGAATTCGATTTCTGAGAGAAATTATTATACATTTTCAGCGCCCCAACACATCTACACTGCATCTTCCGCTCTGATGGATAGGCATAGACAAATCAGTGAAAATATCTTACCTCAGCTCAATCGAAATTTAGTCCACAAAATCCGCAATCGTCTGCGTACGCAATAAAATAATTTGAAATGGAGAGATCGAGGGAAGAATCTGCAAGCGTACACATTGGTTGATTTGAAACTACTTCATTCCTCAATCCATCTCTCCTTCTATCTACCGTACCTTAATTTTAGATTTCCTTCTCAGCTCTCGTTGATCGATCACAACGAGAAGAGGTGAAGAAAGGAAGGGAGGAGTGGGCGTTTCATCTCGCCAGAATCAATATTCCCTTCTGCAATCGGCTCAATAGAGAATAAACATTTAGATTGATAGGATTATATATTATTATTCATTTCCAAACTCATCTAATAACAAAACAGGAAAAAATAGGAGAAATTTCATCACAGAATATCAATATTAGTAGGAGCCAACTCACATGAATCTCTCTTGAGATTCTCCACTGATCGATCGATAATCTCTCTAATCTATCGATCAATCGATAATCTCTCTAATTCTTCGTGGTTCTTCCTCAATTTCGTCGTCAACGATAACTGCAACACAACAAATGTTGTTTGCACCGCATACTGTTCAACCAATAGTGATCACGTATGTGCTACCGCATGGTATACTGTAGGACACCCAAATACCATAACCCGATAAATAACTACGGTAACAGACGAAACCCTACAGTAATCGGCCAAGAAGCGGTAAATACCGTGCCTCAACTGGGAAACGGCAGACGATGGCGCCTTTGTGCTTCTTCTACATTACTTCTTCTCAACTGCAGCACTGTACCCTAATTTACTGAAACATGCCCATTAAGAAAAAAATATTCGAGATCAAAGATCAAAGATCATCGATCAGAGATGGATAGATAGGCAAGGCGGGATCGCAAACCCGTGGATATTGGTCTCGAATTGACCGCGCGACTGGAACAGACAGATTTATACAATGCATGTAATGAGGCACCAGAAGATACCTCATCACAAGGGAATGGAACAGAAAGGGAAAGAGAGCTTAGAGCTCGAATTGTTCACAGGGAATATTTGGAATGGGACACGAAAGATCAAAGATCAAATGAGATCACCATAAAATTAATGGCACAAAATTCACGGAGGATATGGCACATCGACAAATTAAGGCAAGGTAAGAAAGTGTCAGAGTGAGAAAATGGCGCAGAATATGATAGAATCACAGAGAGAGAGAGTATTTGAAAGAGCACACGCAAGTTATTGGCAGAATTTCTCACGACAACGGAAATGGCAACCATTTTCCTCAGTTTAATTTCACGAGAATTGAATTTTTAGGAAAAGAGAGAAAATAATTTTGATGGCGACACATTCTCTTCACACTCAGTAAACCCAGCGGAAGGGGGAGGGAGAGGGGGAGGAGGAGAGGGGATGGATGACATCCCACAATTCAGACTCACGAAAATGAATGAAATAGAAGAAAGTATCTATCTTGCGGCTGTCTACGCGCTGATTTTAAATACTCTCATTGAAACCTTGGGCCAGCGGGACACATAGAAAACATAGGGTGGACCTGAATCACTACTCAATTGCTAAGTAAGTACAGAGCATAGTGTTCCTTGGCGCGAGCGAATAATTGAAAGATAAAAAAATCACGCCAGAAATTGTCACAGTACCAAAAAGGAAAGGAAACCCCACTTACTCACGACCAATTCAGACCCTAAAAGGAGGACGAAAGAAGAGCTGAAAATTGATTATTCATTATTATTTACGATCGATCGAAGCCGAAATCGACGGTTTACATTACTTGAAGAGCGAATAACTATTGCAAAAGTAGTCAGCTAAAGACCAGATATCACTGAGAGATCAAAGATCAAACTAACCAGCGACAGAGAAGAGAAGAAGAGAGAAGTAGAGGTAGAAGAGGAAGTAGAGAGAAGAGGAAGACCGACGATGGAGGGAGCACAGGACGGAGAAGGAACGATCTACAATTAAAATACATAAATATCAATATTTAGGCAATGTACAAACTGTGAAACATGAATAGTCCAGGTGAAATAGATTGCTAAAATAAATCGGGGAATTATATTATTCTATTAGTAATCATATTACGTAGGGAAGACGCAACTCACCAGACACTCGAAGGAAAGAGACGAAGGACAACGAGGAGAGAGGGAGAGAAGAGACGAGAGACGAGAGAAGGAGAGGAAGAGAGCGTCTGGAAAAATATCTTGATAAATCAATAAAGAAGTGCTGAGATACTGTGGCGGTACGCGTACAACAAAATTATTTACGCTCGTCTACCGTACTGCATAAAGTTTTATCGTTGCTACAGTATGCCAAATCGATCGATTACTCACCAGTGGCTTATTTGTTGGTGTAGTGGGGGCTGCGGGACAGTGCACTGATCACATTGTGTTTACAATGTGAACAGTAACACTCTCTCCTCGAAGGCTGTGACAGGGACATTCACAGAATGTTGGCAATGCTAAGCATTGCCTCCCCCGCCCGCCAACCTCACCACTACACACGTCCAGCACACTCTCGATCGACTCTGCAATCAATAATTGATGATACCGAATCTGATACAGCATCCCCGGCCAGACTACCGTTCTCTGGACTTCATAATTCGTTTTTATAGGAATACATCAAACGGAACGTCGCCTACACATACTATTTTCTCCACAATACATTAATCGTCTCCAGGGTAGAGCAATCAGGTGTCGTCTACATTTATCATATCTCAAACTATAATTCACTCTACTTGAAAGGCGAATAACTATTGCAAAAGTAGTCTGCTAAAATTCAAACAAAAATAAGAGATCAAAGACCAAACTGACCTAACAGAGAAGAGAGAAGAAGAGGAAGAGGGAGAAGAAAGAGAGAAGAGAAGAGGACGAGGAACGACTATCTGCCACGAAATTTTTTTCAATTTCTGGACAGATATAAGTATATAAGATGTGAAACGGAGGTAAGTATATAAGCTATGAAAAGTGAATGATCCAGAAGTTTGGAATACTACTAGAGATAATCGAATTGTTTGATTCTATTAGTGATCTCTAATATTGCGTAGGAATGAGGCAACTCACCGGAGACACGAAAGTGAGATGGAGGAACACGAAGGAAGAAAGACAGAGAGACGACACGACTAGGTGGAGGGAAGGGAGAAGGAAGGGAGAAGAATCTGAACAGAGATAGTAAGTAACCAATAAATAAGTGCTAAGATACTGTAGCGGTGTTTATATCAGTCAATTAGCAATCTTTCTTTTCCCCTCCACTGACCACAGTTCTCTCCATCGGCTGGATGCTCCCTTGGCAGTCTTGAGTGCCTCTCTCAGCTGCGACAACTTCATCTTCTCGGCCCTTCCGACGACAACGGCGGATCCGCGGGAGTTCGCTCCCTACAATCGATAATTTATGGTCTACCGTACGCAGAGTTGATTATTGGTCTCACGAGGCAATTTATCTAACATTGATCGATAAAAAAATTGATCACACTCCTGATCCCACATTTACTGTAAACATGAACAATCAATATCTACTGTAATCGTCGACAATCGATATCTACCGTAATCGCTCACCAATACGAGGGCGCGCAGCGCGTCAGAAGCGTCGTTGATCGCCTGGTCGTACTTGCCCAGCTTCTGCATTGCACGCTTCGCAGTCTAAAATCAATAATTACACGCGGGTCTATGCCACTATTTAGTTCCTTGTTTAAGCATTTCCTTTTGGTTATTCGAAAGTATCAGCATAGTAAGTAAGTGGTAAGTGGTAAATGGTCCAACAAGTGAGGACCAACTAAGAAAGAGAGGAGATTACTCTCGTGTTTGTCTCTTCCCTCTTTGTTCACTCACCACAACCATCGTGTACGGAGATCCGACGACCGAGCATCGATCGATCCTCGTCCCACAATGAGCGACGATCATAGCCTGCAATCACCCCCCATTATGGCATAGGACATCAAACGCTCTATTCAACTACAGATTGAGATGGATCTGGCACATCACATTCTATCTTCGGCACTACTGCTAAAGCCTGGATTCATTTGTCATAAATACCAGGACTAGGGCCTTCGAAATGACTAATTTTAAATGAATGTATCGCCTATAATTGGTTCTATTTGATCAGATCCGGGCTTCAGCAGTAGAGCCCTATCTTCATGTTATTTCTTCATCACTAGGCAACTCACTCTTTTCTTCTTCAGCTTCGTGAGAGAGACGACGTCACTCGTCGTCAGTCCCACCGACGCGTCTCCCTGGACGCATGAACGCAGTCGAGAGGGGGCGGAAGGAAGGAGCGGCTGAGCCGTAAGACTCGCTCTCCTGCAATCAGAGGTTACGGTAACAGAATCAGAGATACTACGGTAGGCCAAGTAAAGAGACTACGGTAGGACAATTAGAGAAATGACAGGAATAATTAAGGAATAAAATAATTACGATAAATCAATTAGAGACATTTCTGTACAGTAAGATTGTTTGAGTGATAGTTACCGAATGAGTCCTAAGAAATGGATAAAAGTAATTGATTGGGAGAAGAATGAAAGGGATGGCCGAATGCCGAATATATGTGAGACTCGCTCTTTTTCTCTCCATCAGAACCCCTTTCTGTACGATTGACGGGCCTGTGGGATGGAGTGTTCCCTCACTATATTTTTACCCTTTGACACCTACCGTAATCATATCAGTCTTCAATGCAACTCACATCGCAGAGATGGCGGTGACCCTCTTGGGGTGGAGGGCGGTGCGATGAGCGGGACGGCGGGCAGCACGTCTTCTCTGCTGCTGCTGAAGTTGCTGCACGCGAGGTGCATGCTGGGCGGCTGCAGCAGCCTGCGGTCTCTTGCGCAGGACTGGCCCCTGCAATACATCCATTTTAAGAGGAAGCGAAAATAAAAACTTTATATACAATTTCCGACTTAAAAAATATGTTTAGTACGAAAGTCACGGCAGAAACATTATAGAAATTTCAGAGATCAAAATTGAGTTTCTCTCCATTTCAATCGAATCTACCTCTCTTATTGTTAGACAGGGATAACGAGAGATCGTGCATTACAGAGAGAGTTCCCAGTGACATTCTTAGTCATTTTAGTTCATGCTGCTCGAATCGTTTTACTGATCAGTTGACGATCGTTTCCTTAGCACATACCTGTCGCACGGGCTGCTGAGGGGCAGCAATGGCGGGAACTGCAGCAGGTGCAGCAGCGACAGCAGGCTGCAAAGATGGAATAAGTCGTGATCATCTACCGTATTATCCAGTTCCTCTTCAATCTCGTGGTTTCCGGTCTCGCTTTATTTATGATGACGTTTGCCTAAGAGCCAGACAAGTTTCGGTGCAGTGAAAAAGGTGAGGTTTTGAGAGCGTGTGAAAGTAGAACATCAATTTTGTATGTGTGAGGAGAGGAGTGCCAAGCACTGGCCAAATATTATGATTCGCAAATTTGATTGTAGGTCATAATGATGCATGACGACGCGACTTTTTAGATGTTTAGTGATCTAATCAATTGCAAAATAAGCTTTAAAAAGGCCTATATTCAGAACATAATTATCACCTACAATCAAATTGATGTTATCTCAGATCCCCCCTTTTTCACTGCACGAGGTACTATTAACGATTGTCTGAATACACGTAAACGCCCTCTTATTTGAACATCAACATAAACCAAAAAGAATCTGCAGTGATCATATCTGTCAAAAGAGGAGACCTATGGTCGTTTGTGAATGAAAGAGAGGAGTGTGTACCTGTGCAGCGGGCATGGCTGCAGCAGCTGCAGCAACTGCAGCAGGTGCGACGTTGACGGCCGCTTCGCCCTGCAGAGATAACTCACTACCACTACCACTTTCAAATACGATATAAAATCCAGCAGCTCATTTGAGACATCTGCATCACACCTTCTTACCCTCTAATTTGAAAACTCATATTCTTGCGAAAGCATATTGTTATCTACAGTTAGATACCAACAATTTCATACCATATTTTACTTTTTCAATGCTCATCTCAACAGAAGAAAAAAAACTAGCAAATAGGGTTCGCTTATTGGAAGAGAATTCCATTAGAAATCCATTGGAATTCCATTGCCCTCTCATTCCTCATTCTCCGCTATCTCTCACCACTCTCGCGGTCTGAGTTCCTTTGTTCTTCTTATTGGAATTCCGGAATCAGTTCCAATAAGAGAACCCTACTAGCAAACCTAGCACAATCATACGATATCTCTAAAATAAATTCCAGCACTACGGGTTGTTCAAGTATGGGCATGAAAAACTTAAAATGTGGGCTGCTTTTTCTATTTTATTTATCAATTTCAAACGCTTTTACAAAACATGGCCTTGAAAATGCCAAAATGTGGGTTGGCTTCGTTTATTTTTACGTATCTTTTGACCTTTCACGAGCAATCACTTTCTCCCGAATTCCCTTACTTATGATGCAATTTTTTTTTGTGAATCTTGAGACCCCAAATGTATCTTTCAAAGTGCTTCCTCTATTTAGTGGGTTATGATATCCTAATCACGAGGTATTTGGAAGTGCTAATTGCCTTACCTCTTCCTCCTCTTCTGCTTCTTCATCACCCTCTCCCTCCACATTCACATCCTCCTCATCGTCGTCTCCTTCTTCTCTCATCTGTAATTGGATGTCATTGGCAATATTCATTTATTTAGATCATGACACATATAGCCAGACACTCAGATATTTTTACTAAGTAGTGCTCTCACACTGTAGTCAGTACTCAAATAATACTCTGAATATATCACGTTTAGGTCCTTCTCATAGAGGATTACGGTAATGTGGAATCGATATTTCGACAATAGTGTTTTGATGTAGTGGTAACCTCCACATCCATCGCCTCTCCATCGTCTTCTCTCTCTTCTTCTCCTCCTTCTTCCTCTTCTCTTTCCTCATCTCCTTCCATTCTTCTCTCATCTCCATCTCCCATTCCTTCTTCTTCTCCTCCCATCCACACCTCGTCGTCCTCGGGCAGCGCGGCCGCCATCATCTGCAATAAAAATAATGAAATAATTATTATTTTATTGTAATCTAATCCCTACATGGAAATGTTAGTTGACTAATCTATTATTTTATCAATGTCAAACAATTTAGGGAGAGAGTCAGCTTTTCACACGGCCTTCACCCAGTTAGCTCACTAAATCCGGAAAAGAATGGATCTCACCTCCTCCTCCCTCTCTGCCTGCTCCGCTGGATTGATGGCATCAGCCTGCAATTAGTTGGTCCTCACTTTTCCCGAACCCGATTTGATGATTATTAGCTATTTAAATAATGGTGAGGTCAGTAAACTAACGAGAGGAGCGGCGGCGTCCGCTGGCTGCTGCAGGTGCTGCAGCTGCTGCTGCTGCACGGGAGCCTGACGGTGTGGCGACGCCGGCTGAAAGAGTTTATTTATATTATACAAAAGATAAATTAAAACATAATTGTGATCAATGATCACTGATCATTACAATAATAGAGAGATACACGATAGGTATGTGGCATAATTAAGAAGTAATTCATATTTTCATGCCTGTTCATCTTCATGCCTATCAATTCAAAACAAACAAAAGATGGGTGTTTGAAATTTTTAGAAGATTGTGCAATTTATAGATAAAAATGGAAATGAACAATTTGGATATAAAGCACTACAATATCGACATGACGCGACGTTTAGACATCAGGAATTTTATTACTTTCCTGCCTTGACTAGAATACTTGTGGACAACATCACTTTGACAAGGTATTGTTCCAACACTACCAAGGTTCTGTGGAAGGGATACGGTAGATCTCACCTGCGAAGAGTGGGCACTTGCGTACCCGGAGAACCCCGACGAGGGGGACGAGGCGCCACTGACCGCTCCCTGGTCTGGGCGGGGAGAATGTCGCTGAACAAATTATATTAGAAGAAGCAACGAAGACAGTATACGGTAGGATTTATTTTAATTATAATGTAATAATGTTAATAAGCCAATAATATTATTAAATATAAATCAACTCGAAAAGCGGAAGTTTCTTGTTTCCGAGTTTAGAGAAAAGGTAACTTTGCTGGGCAGAATTATCATAAAATATAAATATATCATCCGTATTCTTCCCTTATTACCTAGCTGAAGTGGATAGTCATAATAGTCGCATGTTATCTGTCCTATGTCCTTCTACTTTCTCTTATCTGTTCTCCATCTATTCATCTGGATTCACTCACCTCCTCCACATCCTCCATCTCCTCTTCCTCTCCTCTTTCCCTTCTCGGCAGCGGTGACCGAGATCTCTCCGGCTGAAATAAGGCGCACTCAATGACCACTTATGCACAAAACATGGTCGTATTTGTACCTGGAAACTCAAATCACCAGGGCTGTTCAACATACCACCTCGAAAAGGCACAACACATTTATAAAATACGCTCTTTTTTTCTAAATAATAAATATCTTGCAGCGCATTTACCATTCCACTCTTCACACACTCATTTAATATAATAAAAATATGCAATGATTGTATAACGAGAATGGCGGTAGAACATAAGTTAAGTAGCACACACGATCTACTAGCTTCCGCGTGCGCGCAATATATATGAGCTAGTTAGTAAGATCGGCCGATTACTTCTAATAGTAAGTAATTTATAAGTTTTTATAAGTAAGTATAAGTATGACTCACTCTTTCCCTCAGAAGAGGGCGGTCGTGTCGACGGGCGCGACCGTCGGGGGACGGAGGCTGCTGAATATATCGATATGAAATGGAAGGTGTAGTTGCTCTTTCATATTCCCCCAAAACAACCGTTGACAGCGTTTAAAATAATAACTATTTAAAATAATGAATAAGTAAAAACACCAAAGCAATAGCTGATGAACCCTTTCAAACTTGCCAATAGCAATTAACACATAATATTATATTTACATGTTCAGGATACATTTAAAAAAAATCGTGCATGAATAATATCATTACTGGTCTTGTTTAACTGATAAATATATGTATTTACCGGATCGGCTGCAGCTGCTGCAGCAGCAGGGGGCGCCGGCAGCGCCAGCTGGGCGGGTGCACCCTGAAAGTACAAGAGTGAATTACTTGTTCCGAATTGTTGAGAACAAAAAATGACCTGTGGTATGCAAAATTGTGAATTTATTGAGATAATTTATGCATAATGGATTAAAGGAAGAGTAACGAAAGCAGTACTCACCAACAGGGCACGCGCCGCGTTGCCAGCACGGCCGAGTAGGTTACTGCAAATGAAACGTTGGTAATAAGAGAAACCATTGTTTATTCGAATATCTATCGATGGTTTCTCAATATTGCAATTTGAACCAGCAAAGAACGACCGAAACAATGAAAAAAATGGAAACGGAGAGCCGAAAATATAAGGAGAGGGGAAACAACTTACCCGAAGAAATTCATCTTCGCGAGTTTCGATGATTACCTGAAATATGAACTGTTCACCTCTCAGTGCTCGTGGGATATGGCTACATCTGGCGGAAAGCATAACTACTTCATGTAGAAGACAGAAAGTAGCGAGAAAGCAGCGCAATAAGCTGAAGTAGCTCTACTTTCTACCTTCTCTCTAGCTGATTTCTGTCTCCTAAATGAAGTAGATCTACCCCACGAGCACTTAAAGAGATAGCAGCAAACACTTAGTGAGAAAAGAAGAAGAAATGCCGTTGTAAAACGTCGTTAAAACTGTTTAAAGTTAAAACGAAATACACAAATTGAATGCAAGAAAATCAATATCTGCAACCGTATAATTGGGTGATTTCGTTTCGAGAATTACTTTTGTATGAATTTTATTAATTTTTTAGTTTTAATCTCTTTTTATTATTTATGTTTTATTTTGCGAGAAATTTTATTTTTTACCATTATTTACCATTTTACCATTTTTTTACCATATGAATATTCACTGAGATAGACGATGATTATACAACTTTCTGATAGATTTCATTACGAGATCGACTGCAATGAGAACTACAGTGGGTCATACATTTGTATACACATACCTGTGCATCGGGGGTCATTAACAAGATGTGAATTTCTTTCAGTTTCTTTCAAATTTCAACTAGAGAACTTCCCTTCAACTACTCAGTGATCGTGGGATATAGCTACTCGCTGAGTACCGTATTCTCTGGTTACTTTTGTATGAATTTTATTGATTTTTTAGGTTTAATCTTATTTTCCAGTTTTCAGTAATTTTTATTTTTGTCAATATTCATTGAGATAAACAATGATAAAACACCATTCTGGAATATATTGAATTACAAGATACTTTTTTTAGATTGTAATACACATGCCATATTCACGCACTCAAAAATTTAATCTACAATTGGTAGATTGTGAACTGAAATGGACCACGAATTTGGAGTCAACGAGGGGTCAATCACAAGATGCAAATTCAGCACGGATGATTCGTTTTTTGTGTGGGCCTCCTCTAAAATCATTTTGCAATGATCAACAAGGTCAGCTTATTTTAACTTTCAACTAGAACAACGCTGTCTCCAGCTCTACCGTACTCTGGAATACAGGCACGATAATACACCACAATGTTCCGGTGTCTCAAGGAATGTAAGGCAAACGAGCAACGAGTGTCTTTCCCTAATTGGGAAAAGGCGCCCAAGAGCCGCTGTTCGGCGCCTTTTCCCAATTAGGGAAAGACACTACGTGGACGCTTCCCTGACAATCCAAACATTGTGACACGGAGAGGAGCGATTATCTCAAAGTCTCTCTCATTCCATAAAAAAACAAGTCAAGCATCTTTCTTAATCAAATTGAAGACGATTGTAAATTCTGGAGATACTGTAGCTGTATCTAACACGGAAGCTTTTCATCATCAATTCAATTCGTGCGGCCCTCAATTGCATGTTTCATTTGTGACTGTGAATTGCGATACACAAGAAATTCAGAAAATATAGTTGATTGTTGTGATGAGTAACTGGGATTCGACTGATCGAGTGAATTCTCTTCTCTTCTCTTAATTACGACATTTCTTGTCTCCAGAGAAATGAAGAACGGCCAGAGCAATCGTCGCCCCTGAAATCAATCGATTGATTGGTGGGTCCCGACACGAGAAGCGAAGGGCCGGGTTACGGTAGAGAAAAAAGGGGAATTTGGTAATTACCGATGAAGAATGATCCAATACATCCACCAATGAGAAGGAATCGAATTGTGTATTTCTTGCGAAGTTCTCGATCTGAAATTCGAGTCTTATCGTTTTTCTCATCCCCCTTCCCAAATAAAATTGGAAGCAGGAAAACATTTAGGTGGAAGGAAACAATTCGGTAGATCATACTCCATATAAACAGTTTCGGGAAGAGAAGATAGACGGGGTGTTTACAGGCGGTGGGCGGAATGGCCGAGTGGTGTAAGCAACTGCTAGTCATTCGAAGGGCCACGAGTTCGATCCCCGCCGAGGCCAACCATGCCCTCCATCCACCCCGGGGCGGTAAATTGGTAGCAACTTTGATTGCGAAAGGTAACGTGCCCTAGATGCCTTGGGAAAGCTTGGGTTACGTAATCCCACGTTGCAACTGGCTTACCGGCTTGCCACATCTAGCGTGGTAGCTTGCTACTGTAAAATCGCTTGACATGGAACACCTTTACCTTTTTTTACCTTTTTTTACAGGCGAAAGAACAATCTCCCCTTTTCACTGCATCACTCCCCTCTATTTCCCCATCTCTCTTCCCCTCACCATGTTCCTTCTTCTCCTCCTCAATCATTTCATCATATAGACTGAGATATCGTGGATGAACACACTGTCGAGGATCCGTTGGTTTCTTCGGAATATTCATTGTGAGAGCATTTCGAACGGACGTCGATTCTGATCAAAGAAAAGATCAAAAAGACAATTTCCCTCGATTTCATTCAGAGCACTATTGAAATTAGAAGCCGAAGCCTCGACAGGTGATTTTATTCCCCCAACTATTCTCTAAATACCGGAAACTTTTCTGATATGCTAAGTCGAATGATTTGAGTGTCTGAAATTCGGTGTTATTCTTAAATTTTGAGAACTTTTTTCGAATGGAGGTGGATCTTCTGTGCTCTCCTTCGTTGAATCCACCGGAGTTTTCGCCTGAAACATAATTAGGGCTATTTATGTGAAAATGGAATCAGGCTATTTCACACAAACTCAACATCTAGTTTTTTTCCGCTTCGGATACGGGAAATGAGGTTTAGAAATATTCTAGAACTACGATCGATTGACTGACCACTGGTGTTTTCTTCTTCTTGGAAACTTTCTCACTCTTCTTACTCTTCATTCTCCCTATCGATCTTTTTCTCTCTTGAATGACCTCCTCAAGTCTCTTTCGACCCACTGATTTTTCACTGCAACGACACGATTTTGCAACAGTCTGACGTCTCTGGTGTCTCTCCACTAGTAGTTCACCTAGAGCGCGCAAGCTGAACTGGTGGTACTACTAGTGGAAGCCACTAGTGGTACTACTGGAAAGATGAGGCCCCGGTATGCCCGCCCCAGCAACAGGTGGTACTACTCGTAGAAGCCGCTGCACTAGTGGTTCTACTGGTGGAGAGAAACCAGAAGTCATCAGTTCTTTCGATTACCTTGGAATGCCTTCCTTCAACGGATCTTCTGCTGGTTTCTGCTCGTTCTGTGATTCATTCACCACTTCTTGCTTCAATTCTACTGGTGATTCTCCCTTTTCACCTGTCTGTAATTATTTGTCAGAAAGCAAACTGAGATCATTCGGGCATCAACAGTACTCACTTGACGATCTACAGTATCCCGTTCCTAACTACAGTACTGACTTGTTGATCGGCATTACTGCATTCATTCCAAAATGCAGTAGTCATCATACAATCTACAGTACCTCGCTTCTTCCAAACTACAGTACTCACTTTTCCATCTACAGCAATCCTTTCCTTCCAAACTACAGTACCCCGTTCCCTCCGAATTACAGTACTCACTTCCTTCAAAAGTACAGCACTCTCATGGCCGGTTTGACTTCGTTCGCTGTTTTCTCCCTTCTCCCTCCTCTCTTCTCTCATTTCTGCCTCCACAATCCGTCTGATGCCGGCAGAAATCGAGTCAGACTTGGTAGGATGCGCTTTGCGAGCCACTGGAGGTGGCGCAGCATGCACCTTGGGTGCGAAAGGAGAGGGCACAGAATGTGGAATGAGATCGGGACGGGCAGGGACCGGCACGGGTTCCGCACTGGGACGGGTAGGATTCGGCAAGGCTTCCGCACTAGGACGTGCTGGAGGAGGCAAGGGCTCGGCACTGGGACGGGCTGGTGGGGGTAGGGGTTCGGCACTGGGATGAGGGGAGACCGCTGGCGGTGCAGGAAAAAAGGCAGAGGGAGGGGGTGGAGGAGGTGCTCTTGGTGGAGGGACTTTGGGTGGAGGAACAGGAATATCGTCGACTAGTTCAGCCGAAGTAGTCACACTTGGAGAATCTGCAAAAGAAACTAGAAATGAGACGATTCTGAGATGAGAGACATCTCATAACTCAGTAAACTTACTTCTGACGGGAGGTCTTCCACTCATTGAGACGACTAGAATGTGAGTGATCGACCGTCTAGCATCGACGGTAAAAGAGGAAATGAAGTGGAGAATGAAATGAAGGGAGAATGGAAATTTCGATTTAAATACTTACTGTATTCCGTGACCAGCAATAAGCAGTGCAGCCGGAACCGGAGAGGAAAACCGTTGCCGCGGATTAGATAACACCAATCACACAAGCAATCGTCAACTGACATTATTTCTTGAATCTTCAAACAAGTCTGTGTTATTTATCGATTTTTGCATTGTTTCAGTTGCTTTACTCGTCTTAATTATGCGCAATATTAATATCCAGATGTCCCTCAATCTTCTCGCCGGTTATGGAAGCGACGAGGAAAGCACTGAGGAGAAGGTCACTTCAATTTATTATGCGTCGCGTCTTCTCTTTCCGTTCGCATTGACATTGCTTGACTATTTCAGGAGCAAGACAAATATGGAGAGGATGTAGAAGAGAAAGTAGATGATAAGGAAGAGAAGGCGTCAACTTCGGAAGAAGTCAAAGAAGAGAATGAGGAGGGGAAGCAGGTGTGTTTTACTGGTGTTCTCTTGTTGTCTACGTAATAGATCAACGTTCTTTTCTCTTCAGAAGTCGTTCTTCTCGTCCGATTTCGTCTCTTCTAGTGACGATGATGAAGAAGAGGAAGAGGTGAGTATATATAAGATGAAATAATAATGGGTGCCAGATCTCGAAATGCTAAAGGAGTTTGTCTTTGCTCGACTTCTCTCGAGGTGTATATTGTACACAGCGGGAAGTGTCCAACGTTCTTTACTCTGGAGATGTTTCCTCCTGCTCAGAGAGGTAGTGAGAAATTACCTCTATTTTTCTCTCAGCAGTAGACGACATCTCCAAAGAAAGCAAAGTAAGAGTCTTCCCGCTGTTGAGTTGTAACGACGTCATCTATGCCATCGTTACTTTGAAGGATAATTCCGAAGCTACTCAATCTTCCAATCGTCTGCCATCTGCAAGAAGTGTACTCATGGGCACGGCTAATCTAGTGAGCGCTTTTCGACTTCTTCCTTTTTTCTATTACGTGAATAACTTATCTTCCTCTACTCAGTGTCAATGTGGTATAGCTACTTCAGCTTGAAGGGACAAATCAGCTAGAAAGCTGCGTTACTTCAGCTGTATAGAGCTGAAGGAACTGCTTTATGTGCCTTGAAGGCACTCCCTTCTGCCAGAAGTAGATATTCCCCCATGAGCACAGAGTACAATATACAGAGTCCCATCCACCGTATCTTTCGATCTCGTTGCAGGAGTCTTCGTTGTTCATATCTGAGGCTGAGAAGGAGCAGGATGCTAACAACGCCCTGCTCAGTCAACACGTTCCCGTTTCCGAAAGGGTCCGTCTGCTTATTATTATTATTCATCTTCGCTCAGCGAAATGAGACGAGCAATAAAGACGATGAGCACGTCATTCTCCCTTTATTGACACATCTCCCATGTAATTTCTAGTTGGAGCGCTACTAACGGAGCATCGGACTGCTACTGATCTTTTACACTCAGAAAGAGAAGTGTTCCATTAGTGCTCGTATCTTTTGATATTTTGGAAAACGGCAATTCATAATTGAACTTGAATCAACGTCTTGCATGCGACCAATCTGAGTTACCTATTGAAGCTTGAATGTTTAGGTGAACGCGGAACAACGAGCGTTTCGTGGGAAGCGAAAGGGTCAGCCATGTCGACAATTCATGGCTGGAAAGTGTACGAGAGGAACGAGATGCAGATATGCCCATGTACTCCCTCATGATAGCAGTGGTGAGAAGGAAGGGAGAGCATACGTCAAATGGGGTTCTTGCAGGTACTTCGGCCAGAAATGCATGAAATCATGTGCCGAAGTGCATATTGCACTATTTTCGATACATGTGTTAAAAAGGAACATCTCGCCAGCCCGAGGGATGAGTGAGAGAGAGGACAGCCACAGGGAAGAAGGGACCGTAATGAGAGAACGTGGGGAATCGAGAGAGTGCCGAGAGATGAGGGGAGGGAGAGAGGAAAGTTGCTTCTTATATTTTCAATTTAAATTCACTATACCCCAGCCCATTTGGCGATCTGACGCTTTGGTGCGCTATAAATATAGATTAGGAATCGTCTCGTCAAGCCGGTCCGATTGGTGTACATGAACAGCTCTACTTTTTGCACTACGAAAAATTGTATTTTTAAAATTTATTTTTAATAATGAAACAAAATGAACTAGACAGGCGTAATCCCCATTCTGCACCGGACATAAAAAGAGGCAAACAATTAGCATTATTTGGGATTGAGATAATCCACAAAACGCTATTTCGACGCGACGCCGTCTGGCGCCAACGGGCGCTCTACGTGCAAAATGAATATGCCTATCATCATCAGCACCCTCGATAACCTCAAATCACATAGTTTCAGAAAAAAACACCTTTTTTTCACAGTGCCAGATCTTGCTCGATTCTTACGCGAACGGCCTCATATATTATGAGATGATATAAAACGGTACTCAACTTCATAGTGATGTTTCATATATTATCAGTAGACTTGAGGGAGAGGTTTTGAAAAGAGAATGGGTACTTCTGATGATATCGATTTCGTTCAAATTTATTTCGTGAATGTGTTAGTCGCCGGACATTCTCTCCAAAAACGAAGACGTTTTAGTGCGGAAAAAAAATGTTCCATAAGCAGAGCTCAGTCTCATACCTGTCCAGGCACGCGGGCGAGCTGTGTGTCTGCACGCTGCCCCACGTGGGGCAGCGTGCAGATACACAGCTCGACACCATCGTGGACACCTATGCACACTCTTCATTCTAAATAATAAAGTAATGTGAAATAAATTGTTTATGTTTAGATCGTGCTCATCTCTTCTTTATCAGCGATGACGATTCGAGCATTTCATCCTTCTCTCTCAGTCTTATTTTTATATTACCTTCTCGTATTGACTGACAAACATCTCCTTACTAGTTTCTAGGTTACAGTATAAAACTGAGTCTGTAGAATAATACTGTAGAAGATGGAGGAGGGGGCTGTGTAATATTTCCTCTTCTCATGAGAGACTATATTTGGGATTTAAACACAGAGATAAAAAGGATGACGTGAAAGCAACAAGTTGCACTTCGTAATGACTCGTTTGGTATTTACATGAATTAGTAATATGGTCGGATTTATCTTACTCGATCACGAAATAAATTTAATATAGAAGTGTACTTCCGATCAATTTATTCGAGTATTTCTAGATACCCCTTTTACACCTGATTTGAAAAAAGTTGAAAGAATGGTTCTTTACTAATAGAGCAGTATATAGTGGCTAAGAGAATTTGTCTTTCCAAACGGGGAATTTTTATTTTTTGTACTGTGCCAAAATTATAAAAGCTACGAATTAATGAATTAAGATAAACATGTGCCCTTATTCACTTACTTTCAGTGTCGGAGCTGAGGCATAGGAGACTAGAATGGAAGGTGAGATCATACCATTATTTGAGAATTACTTATTTTTATATCATTTAAGCACAATTTATTTATCCATAATGCAACCTATAAGAAGTGATAAGTAAATTATTTTTTATTAGCTTACAAAAAAATGTAAAATAGTTTTTTTTTCTTTTACTTTTTTATGAAGTAGCAGTATTTGGCGGTCTGATAAAACAGGCGGGCCAAATAGGCGGCGAAGCCCTTTTAATTTTTTTCTCTTATCTTGCTACTTTGATTTTTTTAGTGGAAAACTATTAAAATTAAGAAAAAAAATGAATTTCAGGGTTTCTTTTTTCCTGGCGAAATCGAGACTTTTCCTCCCGCTCTCTTTGACACTATCCATTCCATTCCCCCATTAGTGACTGATATGCTAGCTAATGCCAATGAGACCCTTAATTCTACCATCTTTCACTCCATGCAAATATATGCTATCTTGGATGTAATGGTTGTTTTATAGGTATGGCTGTGCTTTGCTGTCGGTTACTCTCCCCAATCATATCCTACTATGAAACCCACTTTCTACTTTTTTGTCCCACGGACAATTCAACTTATTGCGAAATCCATGAACGGGTCTATAGTGCAAGTTCCATAAAACTGTTCAGATCTCAATGGATTCTTACAAATCTTATCTTCCCTCGTATTTGTTTCCGTCCTACCGTAATCCACTAGAGACTATGATCTAGTAATTCGACAACAGAATTAAGACAATGCAACTTCTAATTGGGAATCCAGAAAGGGGAAAGGTAGGAAGTTTGAGTTCAGTCTCTCTAAATATCTCACTTTCTTGCTCGTTTCCAAACTGGGGGTAGATAAGGGGCGGGGAGACTGTAGACGGGTCGTCACGACGCACGGAATGAAGGTTTAGTGTGTCTCAATCTTGAGCAGTCGAAATCAAATTGCATCATTCATACGAAATTCAAATCTATCAGGCTATCGCTTTCTCGCATCGCGTGATGGTCATCAAATAACGTTCGTATTTCTGCATGCTAAGAGATCCACGAATCTCGTGTCCATTTTTCTGTCCGTGGTCCCCCATACGAAAAGAGAAACACGATAGAAAGCCGCTAAAAATGGGCATGATCTTCGCAAGATATCACTTTTAGAGCGCACATTAAATGTAAACCTTGGAGCTGCGAAAAGGATCCGGGCGCGAGCTTCGCAGCCTAGTCGGCGCCCTTCAAACGATAAATCCTGGAAGAAAAGAGTAGGGGAACTTATCTTTCTGATGACTAGAAGTGACGCTCATACAAGTTGAGCGTGGTTGTTGGGAGTGAAGAGGAATGGTAAAAGAGACATCAGGATCACTGGTAAAGTCAATCACTGAGCGCTTGTAAAGCCCAGTGACACTAAGATCGTATGACAGTCGGAGAAAGATAATACGATGAAGGAACATGGAATATTTTGCAGGAATTTAGATTTTTTGTCGACTAAACAAATTTCTCTGGCAATCATACGAGTGAAATGAGGGTGGAGAGGGGACGGAAGAAGAGTCCGGAAACGAGAGAAGATCCAGAATGAGAGGGAACATCGATCGAAGTTGGGTATGGATAAATGGAGACAGTGGGGAATCACGAGCAAAATTAACAAGCAGTCACTGAGCGCTTATAAGGCCCAGTGACACTAAGGCAGGGATTAGGAAAAGCCGGAGGGTGGCACAATTTTTTTATAATGAAATAATTAAGTCAATTAATTGCTAGTATCCGGCTATCATGTAGCTAAGCTTGGCGGGTGACGGACGAAGTTCCCTCGACAGAGAGTATGACAAGACTAAGAAAGAAGGAAAAGATCGATCGAAAGAGAACAGAGAGACCATCTGCAAATAATTAATATTCTTTCAGCACATCTGTCACTCGTCCCCAAAATTATATCGGCTACATTTAGGTGATATGCTGTACGCCAAACCATAATTCCAAGGGGACGACAGTTTTCAACCTACTGAACATCCTTTATGGCCACGATACAAAAAGACCTTTACACAGTTGAACCATCATTGTTACAGTATTGTATTGTGCAAATAAAACTTTGCCATTTTCTCAGGGAAACTACACATAAATATTTAAATTTAAATTTAGAAACATATTTTTGAAATTTCCAAGCTTAAATCAAAGATTGGCGAAAAAGTCATGGAGTCGAAAAAGTCTTAGAATATTATGAGGAATCGATTGATACCACTCACTAGGCCATTCGATGAAGTTTTTGAAAAACCGGAAATTCCTATGACGGCATGTCCTGAGGCGTAGAAGCGTTTTCACACTTTTTTCCATAGCATGCCTCAACTCAACCTCGGCCACACTACAACGTGGCATGTTTATCTCATCAACACACTTTTCGTGCTGTGCCAAGAACAATTCGACTGAGTCAGATAGCCTCTCTTAAACGGCAGTTCCAAAATGTGACTGTATTTTGTACAAAACTTACCCCATAACTTACCAAGTAGTGTTCTGTTCGGTCCACGTCTAGTAGTTGATTGAGTAATCTGCAATGGATTCGATTATATCAGCCAATGAACCCATTTTCCCCGAGATCCCGTGACGAATTTATTTGTTTTCCTGATTCATATTGGATATCGAGAGAAACAATAAAGAACTTACAGAAATTATTTCTTCATTCGCTAGTCGAAGAAATTTGCGGAAAGATGACAACAAAAGTGAAGAAAAATCACTTTCTAACATAATACATTTATGAGAGAAAAGAGTAAATATCACTCTAAGAAGTGATCTGAATCCGGATTAATGCTGGGATCATATTGAGGTTAGACGCACCGCGTTCTATGCGTACACTATTCATAGTTCCGGGTACAGGTCCGATCCTTGGTGAGCTCGGCAATCAGCTCCAGGTACGCAAAAGGTTTGTCATGCTCAGAACGATCGAGGAAAAATTGGCACTACGCCACTTTGTAGCTCCGTGCAACTCTTTTTGATTGATCTCAGCCTCAAGGACCTTTGAACGGAATGCAAGACACTGTGTGTTCATTTTTTTGATCGGCCCAACAGCCAAACATACATAAATAGCCAAACATTCATAAAAACATGGGAGGTCTTACTTACAAGACAAAATGTTATGTCATATTTTAAAGTGTTTTTAAAGCGTTAAATTTCGTCATATTTTAAAGCGTTTTTGAATGCGGTTAGACGCGTTTCGCACATTGTAAGCACCCCCCCCCCCTGACACTAACCAGTGCGTCTTGGGGGAAGGTTTTTTAAACTTTAAAACGTGTTGGAGCATTTCTTAAAGCGTACACAGCAAAACACTTTTGCCTGTTACCCCGACACTGCCAAAATTCGGCAATAGATTTGCCCGCAACGGGGATCGAACTGGCCACGGTCGGATTCTAACCCTGTCGTGTTATTCACTTCGCCATGATAATAGTGATTTCAAGGCGCTATTCGAAATAGTAAATTTGTTTAGTCCGTCACAATTCTATTTCATTGCCAGTGTTTCCTTTCCAACTTTCCGTCCTCACCCACTCAATAAAATCGTCTGTCAGACTGTGCGCGATATCAACTTCGCTCAATCCTATTGACAGTATGCAAAGTGAGTCTATCGTGGACTGAATTTACCGCATCACGTCAATTAACATTGATGGCAGATACACTATCCCATCCCCCTCCCTCGTGGAAACAAACGTACTATTAGGCATACACGATAGAGCACTGAGGAATACTCTAGGCAGTTCTTGGAGGCAGTGAATTCTTTAAAGATATATAAGATTCTCCCCTCGCAAATTAAAAAGAAGAAGATAGTTGTGACACGATGCATTTAGTAAGGTGAGTCTGACAGATGGGGACTTTGGATCGATACGGTAGAACGAAGAGTACTGTACAGATCCCGTGGTGTAATCGATAAGAGTGTGCTATGTTTGGAGTTCGGACAATAGAATAGTTGACTCTGGCATTCAAGTGACCATTTTTAAATGGAATTTGTATAAGTCTATTCCCTCTGAAGTTTGATGCATCGTGTCACAACTATCTTCTTCGTTGTAACTTTTCTCCTACAGTTTCAGAAAGAACAGACGAATACAAATTCAATTCAAAATTGTCTCTTGAATATCAGAGTCAACGCTTCTATTATCCGAAATCGAAAAATAACACTCTCTGATCTTACACAACGCGATCTGTACAATACTCCTCAACCTACCGTACCTTACCCATCTACAGTACCGACTCCATTGGCATATAGCTGTTTTCTCACCAAATAGTTGATACTGAGTATCGATCTCTATATCATATTCACTTCTAACCTGCCTCACAACGTTCCCTACCGTATCTACCGTATTCTTCCGAGAAATGACGAGTTATCGCATCCTCCTGCAGTACTCCTTCTGTCTCCTCTCATGCACTATATCGACCGATTTACCATCGAATTATTGTATCTCTGAGTGGTTTCATGACACATTCGAATCTCTTTCTGCACTCTCACAATTCCAATCGAAATACCGTATGAGATAGCCAGTGGAGAAAGTTTCATTCTCACTGATATTGACAACTATTGATACCAGATTAAAAAATACTCCGCCCCTTGTAAAACACATGAATAACAAAAGTACCCGTTCCATTCGACTAGTCAATCATTCCACAGAGCTCACAGACTCTCCCTGTTAATGAGGATGGCATCGGTGGTCAAATAGCTCCAATCGATGGAAGATCTGCAATTAGTTCATTGATGTTTTCACAAACAGCGACCGCCTCGTCTTACATCAATCTTTCTCTACTAAAGTAATTGCAATAATAAGTGCTACGAGCAAAAGTAAGTAATTTAAAATCAATTATTGACTCACTTCAGTCAAAATCAGGAGTAGTCTTCATTTGAGATCAATCGGAGGAGAGGGCGAATATTCTCTCATCTTCTCCAGTCGCATATTGATGTCACTACAGAGACAAAAACCAACCCATCAACCCCTTACTAATAAATTCGATTATCACAGTTTCTTATCTCAATCGGTTTCCATCGTTCTGACACGAAATGAGTGAATTATCAGTCCTCTCATTAAAAAAAATGCATTCGGTTCCGGTCTCATTATTTAGAGACCACGTTTTATCCTCGTGTATACTAGAAGAAGTGGATAGGGCGGTATTCGAAAGAGTAAATTTGTTCACCCGTCACAACACTATTTCATTGCCACTGTTTCCTTCTCCACTTTCCGTCTTCACTCACTCGACCAAACTGTGCTCAATCCGATTGGAACAATGTAAAGTGAATCTATCGCGGACTGAATTTACAGTATCCCATCAATTCACAGAGTCTATAAGATCGAAGATGCAAGATTCCATTACCTTCCCGAGAAAACAAGCGTACTCTTAGGCATACGCAATAGAGCCCTGAGGGGTACTATAGGCAGTTTTTGGAGTCAGTGGATTTCTAGATAGATACGATTCTCCCCTCACAAGTAAAAGCGAAGAAGATAGTTGTGACACGATGCAGTTAATTCGACGAGTCTGATAGATGGACGCTGTGGATCGATAAAATACGGTAGATTGAGGAGTACTGTACAGATCCCGTTCTGTAATCGATAAGAGTGGATTATTTGTGAAGTTCGGACAAAAGAAGAGTTGAATCTGACATTCAAGTGATCATTTTTAAATGGAATTTGTATAAGTCTATTCCCTCTGAAGTTTTGATGCATCGTGTCACAACTATCTTCTTCGTTGTAACTTTTCTCCTACAGTTTCAGAAAGAACAGACGAATACAAATTCAATTCAAAATTGTCTCTTGAATATCAGAGTCAACGCTTCTATTATCCGAAATCGAAAAATAACACTCTCTGATCTTACACAACGCGATCTGTACAATGCTCCTCAACCTACCGTACCTTACCCATCTACAGTACCGACTCCATCGGCATATAGCTGTTTTCTCACCAAATAGTTGATACTGAGTATCGATCTCTATATCATATTCACTTCTAACCTGCCTCACAACGTTCCCTACCGTATCTACCGTATTCTTCCGAGAAATGACGAGTTATCGCATCCTCCTGCAGTACTCCTTCTGTCTCCTCTCATGCACTATATCGACCGATTTACCATCGAATTATTGTATCTCTGAGTGGTTTCATGACACATTCGAATCTCTTTCTGCACTCTCACAATTCCAATCGAAATACCGTATGAGATAGCCAGTGGAGAAAGTTTCATTCTCACTGATATTGACAACTATTGATACCAGATTAAAAAATACTCCGCCCCTTGTAAAACACATGAATAACAAAAGTACCCGTTCCATTCGACTAGTCAATCATTCCACAGAGCTCACAGACTCTCCCTGTTAATGAGGATGGCATCGGTGGTCAAATAGCTCCAATCGATGGAAGATCTGCAATTAGAATTTGTATAAGTCTATTCCCTCTGAAGTTTGATGCATCGTGTCACAACTATCTTCTTCGTTGTAACTTTTCTACTACAGTTTCAGAAAGAACAAACGAATGCAAATTCCATTCAAAATGATCACTTAAATATCAGGGTCAACTCTTCTATTGCCCGAACTCAAAAAATGACACATTCGGATCGATTACAAAACGGGATCTGCACAGTACTCATCGATCTACCGTATGCCACCGATCTACAGTATACTTCGTTGTCGTACTGTTTATTTTCTCACCAAATAATCGATATTGAGATATATAGATGCTCAATATCACATTCATTTCTAACCTGCGTCACAACGTTTCCTACCGTATCTATCGTACTCGCCTGAGAAAATACGAGTTATCGCATCTTCATACAGTAATTCTTCTAGTCTCCTCGCAACTAGCAAATCAACCGATTTACCGTCGAATTATTGTACCTATGAGTGGTTTCAGGACACTTTCGAATCTTTCTCTACACTCTCACAATTCCAATCGAAGTACAGTATGATTCAATCATCGGAGAAAGTTTTATTCCACTGATTTTGGCAACTATTTGCAGAGAATGCGAAACACTATTCTCGGATACTCCTCTCACACTCAGAATAGTCAGGAGGGGGGCGATGATACGTATACCGTACACTAATCTCTCTCATTTACACGAGTACGGTAGCCAAGGGAGAGAAATTCAAAGACACCATAAATTACGTTTGATAAACGATTTGGTAGCATAAATTAGGTTCGATATACGGAGAATGGGAGACTGTAGATTTCAAAGATCAAATATCAAGGTATTCTGGTGGAGAGAATTGGAGTTCCGTCTACTGTAACCGTCAGAATGTCATAGTAGGAGGAAGGGGATGGGAGAGAATAGAGAGAAATATCGAGAGAGTGAGAATGACAAGTGGTAAGACTTGTCTCATGATAAATGGAATCGAGAGACGGGAGAGATTAGAGAATCAATAACAATATCTCTTACAGTAAGTCATAGGACAGAAAGGATGGGCTAAAACAACGTGAACTGAGGGTGTTCAGAGGGAAGAAGGGTGAGGAGAGAGAAGGGATGAAAATAGGAAAAGGGGTGAGATCAAAGATCAGAGGAGATGAGGTTTGAGATGAGATGAGGCTTGTTATATGGTAGAAAGGGTAGAGAAGAGAAATGGGAAGACTTTAAAGATAGATAAATAGGGTTGATGGAGAATTCAAAGACCATTTGAGGATGAGAAGAGCGGGTGATTGAATTGGATTTGAAGGACAGATACTGAAGGAAAAGAAGGAATGGGACGGGGGAAAGAGGAGGGATGGGAAAATGAGACAGATTGGGAGAGGGGAGAGATCATTGAGGGGAAGGAAGGATGATCGATTATATAAGGGGTGGGAGAATACTTTATTGTAAATGGAGATGAGAGTGGGGGAATGGATCGATGAACGATCCCCTACTGAGTGAAATGGAGGAGCATATGTACAAGGCAATTTTTTTGGCTTTTTATTTTTATAATTTTTTTTGGGTTTTTGTTTTTTTGCAAGGCCAACACGAATATGAAAAATAGACGAGAGATACCAAAACGATAAAGAAAAGAACGAATATTTAAAGAAAGAGAGGGGAGGGGGATTTCTCAGTTAGACAGAAAAAATGGGAAGAGAATGGATCTACCATTAAAGTGAATGGGTGAGGGTGGAAGGGAAAGGAGGGAATCTTCTGACGCGAGAAACGGGAGATAACTAACGGCAACAAAATCAAGAAAATACGACAAACAACTACTTTTGACAACCAATATCGACTATCAATTTTATTTACTAAAACGATTATCTAGCTATTTTGCGTCAAAAGAAGGACTAAATCAGAAAAATGAAGATATTGGTTGTCAAAAAGAGAGTTATCAAATGAATTCTAACGCTAATAGATAGGAAATAAGAAATAAGGAAGCTGAAAATTTACAGAGTGGGAACTTTTTTTGTGTTTATTTTTTTTATTTTTTTTTGGGATTTTTGTTTTTTTTTGTAAAGCGTAAACTAGTGAGGAAACATACTAAAGTTACAAAAAACATCGGAAAGAACATTTTACAGATGAAGATGGGAAATGGGACGAGAGGGGGTACCTGGAGTGGAGTCGACGGTCTACTCGATCATCGTCTGTCGCTCTACCGAGAAGAGAGGGGAAGAGTAGGGAAGGGAAGGAAAGGGAAGAGACGCGTCCTGGAATCGGTTATTGGTTCACCCGAATATCCACCATTCATTGCATAATCAGTATGCAATTTACGTCTCCCTAATGACCAGTTAAGCGAATGAGTAGTAAGAAATTTGGCATGACTACTCAACAGATTGTCTCTCATCTACCGTACTTGGCCTACAGTATCTCATCGTATCACTTGATTCCTCATATCTACCGTAATCCTTGACATACAGTACCTTATCATACAGAACGCCCGTAAGCTACCGTAATCCGTTACCTAGAATACCTCATCATTTCGCCTGATTACCATATATCTACTGTAGTCATTTGCCTACAGTACTTCATCCGATTGAACACCTCCCAACTACCGTATTACTTCGCTTACACTATCTCATACTTTCGCCCCCTTTCCATCTACCGTAATCCCCGATCTACCGTACCTCATCATATTGTCCAATCGCGTTCCTATCGCTCGTCTCAGTGTGTCCAAGTGTCCGTATATCGATCTTCTCCTCTGGGGTGTTTATCATCATCTTCGCTCTCTCTTCTCTTCTCTCATCTCTCTCTATTTCTCTTTTCTTCTCTCCTCGGCTGCTCGTTGGTTTCAAGATCCTCATCAGTCATGAGTAAGTGGGATTTGGGAGTGGGGGGAGGGGGGAGGGGACCCATCAATATCTAATCCACAATAAGCGCATTCGAAATCGATCGATTGATCGATCCACTCTCACTCGCCAACATTTTCACATTCGAATTTTAAAATTTCGCACCGCTCTGAGGCCCTGAGTAGATGGGAGACCACAGTCTCTTGATTTCACACATTCTCTACACCGGTCGGAGGATGAGAGAGGGTGTGAAATGAAGAGACCGAGGGCTCACATGTCGCACTCAAGTACTGAGTAAATGAAGGAAATAAAAAAGAGCGCGTCTAAATAAGTCATATAATGCCAAATAAAATCAATCGATAATTGACACGGTGCCAACAGAACGGAGCGAAAGTGAATTTGATGCCTGTAGGAGTGAGATTTGACCATAACTCTCGAGTTTCAATCAATTGAGAGATTCGTCATACAAAGAACCAGCCGCAATAATTCTTTGTACGATGAATCACTCAATTGATTGAAACTCGATTATTACGAAAATTTCCCAACCACAGGGAAGACACGAGAGAAATTCTGCCAAAAAAACACGCGAGAAGGAAGAGAAAGGGAAAGGAATAGGACAAGAATGGATGAACAAGAAAAGAAATTATGTAATAGCCTGATAAGGCTAAATAGCTGACAGGGAAGAGTCTCATTGGTATGGTAACAAGAAACGGGACGTACCAAGATTATCCTAAAAACGATACAGTAATATACAAGAATTTCGCAGACAGTAATCTACAAGAATAATAGCCTGATAAGGCTAAATAGCTGACGGGTGAATACAGGAATCGCCTAATCTACAGTAATCTGGTTCCACAGGAATTGTCAATCAGGAGCGCTCATAAACTAGACGGTAATTGGATAATACCCAGTTAGAGATGGAGATCGAATGGAAAGAGACGAATAAAGGCTCATGAAGGGCTCGGAGAAAGAGTAATCACAGCGAATTATTAGAGAGGAAATAATCGACGAAGGAGACATAAATCGTAAATCTGAGAAGACAGTCAGCAAAAAATCGATATGGAAAGGGAGAAAGAAGGGGGGGGGTGGATATCGAATGGGGGAGACATTTCATTTCCTCATATCTTCTCCCTCGATTCTCATAGTCATTTCTCCTCTCAATTTCACTCCAAATCCTGACGTGTCGCTACCGTACCACGACCAGTTCTGACAAGATTTTTTTTGATAATAGGTACGGTAATCAAGGGAACAAGCCAAATATTAATATCATCTATCTGCATTAAGTATCGATGTATTTCTTACCTCTTCTCCATTGATCAGCTACCGTATCCCTCAGCACCGTACTCCAATCAATCGATAATGTGGGAAGATCACAACAGAAACGCGGCCATTTGCGTCTCTCAATTCGGAAAAATCTTAGGTTGCAAACAAGACAAAACTCACTTTGAATTCACTTGATAGATGAAATCGAGTAGATGAAAGGAGAGGGAGTGATGGTAAAATGAGACCATTCGATAGTCACCCTCTCCCACTCAGTCGCATTTCACACTTCGATATCGATTTCTGAAAGTAATTGAAATATATTTTAAGTATCCCAAAATATCTGCACCGATGCCGCTCTGATGGATAGGCATCGATAAATCAGTAAAAATATCTCACCTCAGCTAAATCGACATTTTGCTCGTTACTTCTTCTTACATCGATAAAAAAAGAACATTTCTTGAAAGAGGGAATATCCTGCAACTGTACCCATTGGTTGATACGAAACTACTACAATCCATCATTCGATCTCTCCTTCCATCAATCAATATCTACCGTACCTTTATCTTTGATTTCCTTCTCAGATCTCGTCGATCGATCACAACGAGAAGAGGTGAAGAGAGGAGTGGGAGAGAGATCTTCGCCAGATTCACTATTCCCTCCTGCAATCGGCTCAATAGGGAATAAACATTCAGATTTCAATTATTATTCATCCCAATCTCGTCGGATAACAAACCAGGAGAAAGTAGGAAAAATTTCATCAAAGAATACACATATTTGTAGGAGCCAACTCACATGAATCCCTCTCGTGAGCCTCCATCAATCGATAATACCTCCATCGATCAATCGATATTCTCTGTCGATCGATCGATAATCTTTCAATCTTCACAGTATCTTCATCGATTCCCTCGTCAATCGCAATCTACAATACAACAAGTGACATTTGTACCTCCTCCTTTTAACTAAATAGTGATCATGTACATACGTGCTACCACACGGCATACTGTAGGTCACCGAGATACCGTAACCCGACAAATAATTACGGTAATCTACTAAACCTACTGTAATCCGGAAATAGCGGCAATATCGTACCTCGACTGGGAAACGTCAGAAGTTGACGCCTCTGTGCTTCTTCTACATTAATTCTTCTCAACTTCTGCACTGAACCTTATCTTACTGTAACATGGCCATTAAGATGACACTATTCCACATCAAAGATCAAAGATCGTCGATCAGAGATGGATAGATAGTTAAGGCGGGATCGCAAACCCATGGATATTGGTCTCGAATTGACCGCGCGACTGGAACAGACAGATTTATACAATGCATGTAATGAGGCACCAGAAGATACCTCATCACAAGGGAATGGAACAGAAAGGGAAAGAGAGCTTAGAGCTCGAATTGTTCACAGGGAATATTTGGAATGGGACACGAAAGATCAATGATCAAATGAGATCACCATAAAAATTAATGGCACAAAATTCACGGAGGATATGACACATCGACAAATTAAGGCAAGGTAAGAAAGTGTCAGAGTGAGAAAATGGCGCAGAATATGATAGAATCACAGAGAGAGAGAGTATTTGAAAGAGCACACGCGAAATATTGGCAGAATTTCTCACGACAACGGAAATGGCAACCATTTTCCTCGGTTTAATGTCACGAGAATTGAATTTTTAGAAAAAGAGAGAAAATAATTTTTCTTCACACTCAGTAAACCCAGCGGAAGGGGGGGGGGGGAGAGGGGGAGGAGGAGAGGGGATGGATGACATCCCACAATTCAGACTCACGAAAATGAATATTATAGAAGAAAGTATCTATCTTGCGGCTGTCTAAGCGCTGATATTAAATACACTCATTGAAACCTTGGGCCAGCGGGACACATAGAAAACATGGGGGGACCTGAATCACGACTCAATTGCTAAGTAAGTACAGAGCATAGTGTTCCTTGGCGCGAGCGAATAATTGAAAGATAAAAAATCACGCCAGAAATTTTCATAGCAAAAGGAATGGAAACCCCGGGAAACCCCACTTACTCACGACCAATTCAGACCCTAAAAGGAGGACGAAAGAAGAGCTGAAAATTGATTATTCATTATTATTTACGATCGATCGAAGCCGAAATCGACGGTTTACATTACTTGAAAAGCGAATAACTATTGCAAAAGTAGTGCTAAAGACCAGATATCACTGAGAGATCAAAGATCAAACTAACCAGCGACAGAGAAGAGAAGAAGAGAGAAGTAGAGGAAGAAGAGGAAGAAGAGAGAAGAAGAGGACGGGCGATGGAGGGAGCACAGGACGGAGAGGGAACGATCTACAATTAAAATACATAAATATCAATATTTAGGCAATATACAAACTGTGAAACATGAATAGTCCAGGTGAAATAGATTTATAAAGTAAATTATTGAATTGTTTGATTCTGTTAGAGATCTCTCATATTGCGTTGGGATGACGCAACTAACCGGAGGAACGAGAATAGAAGAGAGAAAGAGAGAGAAACATCGACAATGGCGGAGAGAGCTCGAGAAGAGAGAAGAGGAAGAGAGGGACGGCTGCAATGAAAGGAAGTGGTGATTGAATAATGACCAGCTATTGAAATCTGATGCCGATTCCTTCCCTCATGACAGTGTTTGGTGAAATATAAGGGACTATTTCGACATCTAACGTGATGCAAAGAGTTCTTCGTTGTTACAGTAAGCCAAATCAATCGATAACTCACCGGTGGACGATTATCTTGGTGTAGTGGAAGGCCGCGGTACAGTGCACTGATCACATAGTGTTCACAGTGTGATCAGTAGCACTCTCTCCTCGAACGCTGTGACGGGGCATCCACAAGGATGTTGGTAATGCAGTGCATTGCCTCCCCCGCCCGCCAACCCCACCACTACACACGTCCAGCACACTCTCGATCGACTCTGCAATCAATTATTTATGATACCGTATCCCCGGCCAGACTACTTTTCTCTGGATAATTCTTTTTTATCGTCTCCAGGGTAGAGCAATCAGGTATCGCCTACAGGTATCATATCTCAGTACTGTAATTCACACTACTTGAAGAGCGAATAACTATTGTGAACTGCTAAATGCCAGATCAAAAATGATCACACTAACCAGAGATGGAAAAGAGAAGAAAGAAGAAGGAGATGACGAAGAGAGAGAAGAGAACGAAAAAACGACGACATTCTGCAATGAAAAGACATACATGTCAAAGCAGATGCAAATTGTATGACAATAATAATCCAGGAAATATAGATTGCTGAGAGAAATCTTCGTGCTGTTTGATTCTAAAGGTAACTTCATATATTGCTTACTGATGACGCAACTCACCGAAGATATGAGAGTGAGATGGAGGAACGTCGAAGGAAGAGAGAGAGAGAGAGAGAGAGAGAGAGAGAGAGAGAGAGAGACGACGACGACGACGAGACCAGGTGAGAAGGGAGGAAGGAAGACTCTGAAAAGATATCATGAAAAATCAATAAACAAGTGCAAGGATACTGTAACAGAGTATCGATCACTCTCAATTATGTAGTTTGTCTTAACTGGAAATAGATTTTCCGCTCCCGTTTTGATCGTAATATAGCGTCGACTACCAAAATAGCGAATGCCGGCAATGTCAACCGTGTTTCGGTTCACACCCGGAGTAGTACTATATAGTCTACAGTAGTCCACACTCCCTTATTTCTATCCCCAGTTCTTTCTTCTCTTTCCCTCTCTCCACTCACCAGATATCTCTCCATCTAGAGGCGTTCTTCTTTGCCTCTTTGAGTGCTTCTCTCACTCTCTTCATCGTCTTCTTCTCGCGTCTTCCGACGAGAACGGCGGCTCCACGGGCGTTCGCAGCCTACGATCGATAATATATGATTTACCGTACGCTGCCCTCGATTATTGGTCTCACGTGACAATTTCTTTCTATCTCTCTGATCGATAAACAATCGATCAAATTCTACCATAAACCCTCACCTTCACCAGATCGTGCAGCCCCACAGAGGCGATGGCCATGGCCTCATCGAATTTGGCCAGTTTGCCCATGCCTCGCGTCGCCGTCTGAAAGCAACCAATATGCTAAATCTATGCAACTATTTTCTTCCATTTTAAGCATTTTCTTGTCAACATTTGAAACTGTGGGCACAGTCAGACCATAAAAGGACAAAATAACCGTAATAACAAAATGCTGGAGAAGCTATTGTTGTCTTATCTGTATCAATATACATGCATATTCCATTTTTCTCACTCACCGCAACCATTGAATACGGAGATCCAATGATCTCGCTTCGAGCGACGCGCGCCTCGCAGTGAGAAACGATCAGCGACTGCAATCGCATCTCATTATGGGATAGGATATCGAACACTCTATTCAACTATTCAACAAGTTGAGCTGGATGTGGTAGATCACTCTCTATCTTTATGTTATTTCGTAATCACCCGGCAACTCACTCGCTTCTGCTTCAGCTTGTTGAGAGCGATGACGTCACGGGTAGTGACGCCAACCGTCTCATCGCTCTGCACGGTGGCGCGCACTCGAGGCGGGACGAGGGCGAGGCGAGGCTGCGCAGCCAGAGACGATCTCCTGTAATCAGAGATTACGGTAAAACAATCAGAGACTACGGTAGGCCAAGCAAAGATACTATGGTAAGGCAAATAGAGAGATAACAGGAGGCTAGATAAAATAATTACGAAATAACAATTGGAGAGATTTTTGGGCAGTAATATTGCTCGTGTCATACTCGCCCATTCATATTTCAAAATTGAGATGACGTGAATATTTTTTTACCGAATGATACCTCAGAAATCGATAAAAATAAAAGATAGTGCGAAGAATGAAAGGGATCGCCGACTGTCAATGAATATATATCAGAACACTCCTCTCTCTTTCTCTCCCTCACAACCCCTTTCTGTAAGGTTGTCTGGCCTGCGGAATGATATGGTCTCCCACTATATTTTTACGTTATGATCAATTCAATATACCGTAATTATTTCAGTTTTTGGTTCAACTCACATCGACGAGATACGGGCGACGCGTTTGACGTGGAGGGTGGGCGTGCGAGTAGGACGGCGAGTAGCACGTCTTCTCTGCACTTGCTGCGCGTGCTGCAGCTGCTGCACGGGAGCTGCCGGCTGCACGCGCTTACGCAGAACTCTTCCCTGCAATACATCCATTTATTGAGAAAAAATTAAGAACTAAAAAAAACTAATTTATGTTTATTACTATAGAAATTTCAGAGATCAAAATGAAGTTTCTCTTCATTTTAATGCAATATCCCTCTCTTTTACAGAGAGGACGAGAGAGTGTGCATAACAGAGAGAGTTCCCAGTGAAATTTAAAATAATTTCAATTTTTGCTACTCGAATCGTTTCACTGATCAGTTGACGATCATTTCCTATGTACATACCGTAGGAGCGGCAATGGCGGGAACTGCGGCAGGTGCAGCATGAGCAGCAGCCACTACTGGCTGCAAAGATGGAATAAGTCGTGAGCATCGACCGTATTACCCAGTTCCTCTTTTGCCTCATTGTTTCCACTCTCGCTTTATTTATGAGACCGTTTGTCTATGAGTCAGACAAGCCTAGGTACAGTGAAAAAGTGAATGTTAGAGATAATATCAGTTTTCAATATGTTGGTGGGTCCCTAACACTTGTCAAATATTATGATACGCAAATATGATTGTAGGTCATAATGCCTCTCTGAGGGTATGCCCTTTTATTGATCAAAACAATAATATAAAAAAGCCTATATTCAGAGCATCATTATGATCTACAATCAAACTGATGTTATCTCGGATCCCCACTTTTTCCACTGTACGAGGTACTGTTAACGATTGTCTGAATACACGTAAACGCCCTCTTATTTGAACATCAACAAAAACCAGAATAACTCTGAAGTGATCATATCTGTCAAAAGAGGAGACCTGTGGTCGTTTGTGAATGAAAGAGAGGGGTGTGTACCTGAGCAGCGGGCATTGCTGCAGCAGCTGCACCGACCACGACTGCTGCAGCAGCGTCGTCGACAGCGGCTTCTCCCTGCAGAGATAACTCAATAGCACTATCACACACGATATAAAATCGTTATGCTCAGCTGGCTTGCTCATTTGAGACATCTGCATCTTCTTACCCTCTAATTTGAAAACTCATATTCTTGCGAAAGCATACTCAAGAATTTCTTACCTCCTGTACCCGGGTACACTCCTAGGAGTATACCCGGGTACAACAGGTACACGACCAGGTACATAACACAAACATCACAAAGTAAGATCCCTTTCTGTATCAATGAGTGCTCATAACATGTGATGTCACACGCCTTGAGTAATATTGAATTCCTTTTGTTACCGGTCTATTTATTGAAAAATTCAAAATAGATCTAGGAGGTACAGACCAGGTACAGGAGGTACAAGACCAGGTACAAGAGGTACAAGACCAGGTACAAGAGGTACATGAGGTACACGACCAGGTACACGAAATTCTTGAGTATTGTGAAATTCTTGAGTATCTACAGTTAGATACCAACAATTTCATACCATATTTTACTTTTTCAATATCATTTCAACAGAAGATTTGGTAAACTAGCAAGGAAACTAGCACAATCACCCGGTATCTCTAAAATAAATTCCAGCACTACGATTTGCTAGTAGCAAATTGCTACCATCAATCAAACGTGCAATTTCTTCAAAGGTCATTTCACGGGCAATCACTTTCTCACTACGATATCATAATCACTACGATATCATAATCACGAAATTTTGGGAAGTGCTAATTGCCTTACCTCTTCCTCTTCCTCCTCTTCTTCTTCCATCGCCACATCTTCTTCATCTCCATCTCCCTCCACATTCACATCATCCTCATCGTCATCTCCTTCTCTCATCTGTAATTACATGTCATTGGTAATATCCATTCATTTAGATCATGACACATATAGTCAGATACTCAGACAATTTGTTACTACGCAGTGCTATCACATTATAGTGCAGTCAGTACTCAAATTATACCCGAATCTTCCTCATTTAGGGTTTTCTCAGAGACGATTACAGTATTGCGGATTGGATATTTCTATAATAGAGTGTTCTTGTAGTGCTTACCTCCATATTCATCGCCTCTTCCTCTTCGACTCCTTCTTCTTCTTCATCTTCCATTCCTCCTCTCTCATCTCCCCACTCCTCCTCCTCATCATCGGGCAGCGCAGCCTCCTGCATCTGCAATAACAAACAAATAATGATTATTTTATTATAATCTAATCGCTATGTTGAACATGGAACTGGTCGAACAAGACTTGTTTCGATTATCATTTTAACAACATCAAATAATTTAGAGAGAGAGAGCCAGCTTTTCACTCGCCCTTCCAGTTAGTAGACTATATCCGAGAGATATATCGATCTCACCTCGGCCTCCCTCACCGCTCTCTCTTCATCGTCGATTCCATCGGCCTGCAATAATTCATTAGTTCGTCTCACGTTTGCACATCCCCATCTAAATACATCGATACACCACGAAATGACTGAGAATAAGAGGGGAGCAGCCGACTTCGCCCCATTTCCACTTTCTCGTGTTGCTGCATATTCTGCAGCTGCACGGGAAAAAAGATGATTGGGGCGACGCCGGCTGAAAGAGCTAATTTAAAATATATTTAGTTAAATATTAAAAAAGCATAATGGAGCTCATAATTATAAAAAAAGGTATACGGTAGGTAAGTGGCATGTTAGAGAAGTAATTCTCGTATTTTCATGTCTGTTAATCTTCATATCGATCGACTAAAAACAAACAAAAGATGGTTGTTTGCAAGTTTTAGAAGGAAGATAAACATGGAAATGAACAAGGTGAGCAATGAACTACAATATAGCACTGACGCAATGGGTAGACATTAAGAGCTTAATTACTTGCGTTTCATTGACTAGAATACATGTGGAAACCCTCAATTTGACGAGATCTTTTCCAGAAATACCAAGATTCTGTGGAAGAGTTGAACTCACTTGAGAGGACTGCGCCGTCGTATAGCCACTCATACCACTGGACGGAGTGGAGAGACCGACGAGTGCTCCCTGGTCCCGGTGGGGAGAGTCGCGCTGAATCAAATATATTAGAAGAAGCGATGAAGAAGGTGTACGGTAGGATTCATTTGAATTATAATGCAATTGCACTGATAAAAATAAAATTATCAGTACCTTTTGCTTATTTCCCGTACATCAACTTAAACAGCGAAAAAGGATATTTGTTTCCTTGTAAAAAACGTTTCAAATATAAAATAACCCAGCTTGGCAGAATAAAGTTGAAAATATTTGTGTATCTTCCGCAGTTTCCCTTATTACCTAGACAAAATGAGTAGTCATAATAGTCGCATGTTACCTCCCCCTCGGACTCCAAAGACCCCGATTGATCATTGTTTGAATAGGAAATACCATAAAACGCAAACAAGTAAATATCACATTTCCCTCATCATTTCTTTAAAGCTTCATTGTCTGTGTGGGGAAGCTGTCGCTGAACAAATCACATTAGAAGAAGCAACGAAGACAGTATACGGTAGGATTTATTTTAATTATAATGTAATAATGCTAATAAACCAATAATATTATTAAATATAAATCAACTCGAAAAGCGGAAGTTTCTTGTTTCCCAGTTTAGAGAAAAGGTAGCTTTGCTGGGCAGAATTATCATAAAATATAAATATATCATCCGTATTCTTCCCTTATTACCTAGCTGAAGTGGATAGTCATAATAGTCGCATGTTATCTGTCCTATGTCCATTCTACCTTCTCTTATCTGTTCTCCATCTATTAATTTGGATTGACTCATCTCCTCATCCTCCATCTCCTCCTCTTCTCTCCTTCTTCTCTCCAGAGGGGAACGAGAGCGGTCCGCCTGAAACAAATCGCATTAAAAATAAAAATCAATGGCCACTTCTGCACCGAACATGATCGTATTTACAGGTAGCAGCTCAAATCACCCGGGTCTTCGCAACATACCACCTCGTTATCGAAATGGGCACAGCACATACAATACGCTCTTTTTTTCTAAATAAAAAATGTCTTGTAGTGCATTTACCATTTCACTCTTCACACACTCCTTCAAGATAATATATATATATATAATGATTGTATAATGAGAATGGCGCTAGAATAGTTAAATACACACATGTTCGATCTCGACCTACTATCTCCCCACTGCATGCAATATAAATGAGCTGAATAGTAAGACCGCCCGATTACTTGTAATGTGTATGTAATAAGTATGACTCACTCTTTCCCTCAGAAGAGGGCGGTCGGCGCGACGGGCACGACCGTCGGGGGGCGGAGGCTGCTGGGCCTGAATATACCGATATGAATTGGAAGGTATAGTTGCTCTTTCATATTCCCCCGCAAAATACCGTTGACAGCGTTTAAAATAATAAATATTTAAAATAATAAATCAATAAAACACCAAAGTAATAGCTGATAAGCCCTCTCAAACTCGCCAATAGTAATTAATAAATATTATTATATTAACATGTTCAGGATTTTTAAAGTGGCATCAACCGTGCATGAATAATATCATTACTGATCTTGTTGAACGTATAAAAAGGATGTATTTACCGGGTCGGCTGCAGCTGCTGCAGCAGCAGGCGAGGCCGGCAGCGCCAGCTGGGCGGGTGCACCCTGGACAGTAAAAGAGTGAATTACTTGTTCGGTACCCGAACTATTGAGAAGAAAATGTGGCCTGTGCTAAGCAAAAGTGTGAATTGATTGAGAAAGTATATTCATATTGGAGTATAGGATGAGTGACAACTCCGAAAACGGCGGCGGAGTTACCGAATGAGTTTGCGAATGAGTTTCGGGGGAGTTCCCCGGAAACTCATTCTCAAACTCCTCCGGTAACTCCCCGACACCAAGGTTTATATACTACTTTATTTAGCTGAGTATCAATGTCTTCGTAGCCTATTGGATAAGAGCTTAGGCTCACAGATCATAGGCCGTTGGTTCGAATCCTGTCGTGCGCTATTTTTAATTTTTCGTTTGATATTGCCCGGGGGAGTTACCGAATGAGTTTGCGAAGGAGTATCCGAATGCTAACTTGGGAACACATTCGCAAACTCCTCCGGTAAGTCCACCTCGCGGCTCCGAGAAAAGCAGTACTCACCAACAGGGCACGCGCAGCGTGGCCAGCGCGACCGAGAAGGTTGCTGCAAAAGAGATTGCTGCAAAAAAGAGCAAAAGAGATAATAAGAAACCATTGTTTATTCGAATATTTATCGATGGTTTCTCAATATTGCAATTTGAACCAGCAAAGAACGACCGAAACAATGAAAAAAAGGGAAACGGAGAGCCGAAAATATAAGGAGAGGGGAAACAACTTACCCGAAGAAGTTCATCTGCGCGAGTTTCGATAATTACCTGAAATATGAACTGTTCACCTCTCAGTGCTCGTGGGATATAGCTACATTTGGCGGAAAGCATAACTACGTCATGTAGAAGACAGAAAGTAGCGAGAAAGCAGCGCTACTTCAGCTCAATAAGCGGAAGTAGCTCTACTTTCTACCTTCTTTCTAGCTGATTTCTGTCTCCTAAATGAAGTAGATCTACCCCCATGAGCACTTGAAGAGATAGCAGCAAACACTTAGTAACAAAAGAAGAAGAAATGCAGTTGTAAAACGTCGTTAAAACTGTTTAAAGTTAAAACGAAATACACAAATTGAATGCAAGAAAATCAATATCTGCAACCGTATAATTGGGTGATTTCGTTTCGAGAATTACTTTTGTATGAATTTTATTGACTTTTTTTAGTATTAATCTTATTTTCCAGTTTTCAGTTATTTTAATTTTTGTCAATATCATTTAACATTCATTGAGATGAACAATGATAAAACACCATTCTGGAATATATTGAATTACGAGATATTTTTTAGACTGTCATGCACACGTCAAATTCACGCACTCTGAAAATTAATCTACAATTGGTAGATTGTGAATTGAAATGGACCACTAAGTCAACAAGGGAGTCAACAAGGGGTCAATCACAAGATGCAAATTCAGCACGGATGATTCGTTTTTTGTGTGGGCCTCCTCTAAAATCAATTTGCAATGATCAACCAGGTCAGCCTATTTTAACTTTCAACTAGAACAACGCTGTCTCTAGCTCTACCGTACTCTGGTATACAGGCACAATAATACACGGAAAGGAGCGATTATCTCAGTCTCTCTCATTCCAAAAAAAAGTCAAGCATCTTTCTTAATCAAATTGAAGACGATTGTAAATTGTGGGGATACTGTAGCTGTATCCAACACGGTAGCTTTTCATCATCAATTCAATTCGTGCGGCCCTCGCATTGCATTTTTTTTCATTTGTGACTGTGAATTGATATGCACAAGATATTCAGAAAATATAGTTGATTGTTGTGATGAGTAACTGGGATTCGACTGATCGAGTGAATTCTCTTCTCTTCTCTCAATTACGACATTTCTTGTCTCCAGAGAAATGAAGAACGGCCAGAGCAATCGTCGCCCCTGAAATCAATCGATTGATTGGTGGGTCCCGACACGAGAAGCGAAGGGCCGGGTTACGGTAGAGAAAAAAGGGGAATTTGGTAATTACCGATGAAGAATGATCCAATACATCCACCAATGAGAAGGAATCGAATTGTGTATTTCTTGCGAAGTTCTCGATCTGAAATTCGAGTCTTATCGTTTTTCTCATCCCCCTTCCCAAATAAAATTGGAAGCAGGAAAACATTTAGGTGGAAGGAAACAATTCGGTAGATCATACTCCATATAAACAGTTTCGGGAAGAGAAGATAGACGGGGTGTTTACAGGCGGTGGGCGGAATGGCCGAGTGGTGTAAGCAACTGCTAGTCATTCGAAGGGCCACGAGTTCGATCCCCGCCGAGGCCAACCATGCCCTCCATCCACCCCGGGGCGGTAAATTGGTAGCAACTTTGATTGCGAAAGGTAACGTGCCCTAGATGCCTTGGGAAAGCTTGGGTTACGTAATCCCACGTTGCAACTGGCTTACCGGCTTGCCACATCTAGCGTGGTAGCTTGCTACTGTAAAATCGCTTGACATGGAACACCTTTACCTTTTTTTACCTTTTTTTACAGGCGAAAGAACAATCTCCCCTTTTCACTGCATCACTCCCCTCTATTTCCCCATCTCTCTTCCCCTCACCATGTTCCTTCTTCTCCTCCTCAATCATTTCATCATATAGACTGAGATATCGTGGATGAACACACTGTCGAGGATCCGTTGGTTTCTTCGGAATATTCATTGTGAGAGCATTTCGAACGGACGTCGATTCTGATCAAAGAAAAGATCAAAAAGACAATTTCCCTCGATTTCATTCAGAGCACTATTGAAATTAGAAGCCGAAGCCTCGACAGGTGATTTTATTCCCCCAACTATTCTCTAAATACCGGAAACTTTTCTGATATGCTAAGTCGAATGATTTGAGTGTCTGAAATTCGGTGTTATTCTTAAATTTTGAGAACTTTTTTCGAATGGAGGTGGATCTTCTGTGCTCTCCTTCGTTGAATCCACCGGAGTTTTCGCCTGAAACATAATTAGGGCTATTTATGTGAAAATGGAATCAGGCTATTTCACACAAACTCAACATCTAGTTTTTTTCCGCTTCGGATACGGGAAATGAGGTTTAGAAATATTCTAGAACTACGATCGATTGACTGACCACTGGTGTTTTCTTCTTCTTGGAAACTTTCTCACTCTTCTTACTCTTCATTCTCCCTATCGATCTTTTTCTCTCTTGAATGACCTCCTCAAGTCTCTTTCGACCCACTGATTTTTCACTGCAACGACACGATTTTGCAACAGTCTGACGTCTCTGGTGTCTCTCCACTAGTAGTTCACCTAGAGCGCGCAAGCTGAACTGGTGGTACTACTAGTGGAAGCCACTAGTGGTACTACTGGAAAGATGAGGCCCCGGTATGCCCGCCCCAGCAACAGGTGGTACTACTCGTAGAAGCCGCTGCACTAGTGGTTCTACTGGTGGAGAGAAACCAGAAGTCATCAGTTCTTTCGATTACCTTGGAATGCCTTCCTTCAACGGATCTTCTGCTGGTTTCTGCTCGTTCTGTGATTCATTCACCACTTCTTGCTTCAATTCTACTGGTGATTCTCCCTTTTCACCTGTCTGTAATTATTTGTCAGAAAGCAAACTGAGATCATTCGGGCATCAACAGTACTCACTTGACGATCTACAGTATCCCGTTCCTAACTACAGTACTGACTTGTTGATCGGCATTACTGCATTCATTCCAAAATGCAGTAGTCATCATACAATCTACAGTACCTCGCTTCTTCCAAACTACAGTACCCCGTTCCCTCCGAATTACAGTACTCACTTCCTTCAAAAGTACAGCACTCTCATGGCCGGTTTGACTTCGTTCGCTGTTTTCTCCCTTCTCCCTCCTCTCTTCTCTCATTTCTGCCTCCACAATCCGTCTGATGCCGGCAGAAATCGAGTCAGACTTGGTAGGATGCGCTTTGCGAGCCACTGGAGGTGGCGCAGCATGCACCTTGGGTGCGAAAGGAGAGGGCACAGAATGTGGAATGAGATCGGGACGGACAGGGACCGGCACGGGTTCCGCACTGGGACGGGTAGGATTCGGCAAGGCTTCCGCACTAGGACGTGCTGGAGGAGGCAAGGGCTCGGCACTGGGACGGGCTGGTGGGGGTAGGGGTTCGGCACTGGGATGAGGGGAGACCGCTGGCGGTGCAGGAAAAAAGGCAGAGGGAGGGGGTGGAGGAGGTGCTCTTGGTGGAGGGACTTTGGTGGAGGGACTTGGTGGAGGGTGGAGGAACAGGAATATCGTCGACTAATTCAGCCGAAGTAGTCTCACTTGGAGAATCTGCAAAAGAAACTAGAAATGAGACGATTCTGAGATGAGAGACATCTCATAGTAAACTTACTTCTGACGGGAGGTCTTCCACTCATTGTGAGGACTAGAATGTGAGTGATCGACCGTCTAGCATCGACGGTAAAAGAGGAAATGAAGTGGAGAATGAAATGAAGGGAGAATGGAAATTTCGATTTAAATACTTACAGTATATTGTGACCAGCAATAAGCAGTGCAGCCGGAACCGGAGAGGAAAACCGTTGCCGTTGATTAGATAACTTCAACCACACAAGCAATCGTCAACTGACATTATTTCTTGAATCTTCAAACAAGTCTGTGTTATTTATCGATTTTTACATTGTTTCGGTTGCTTTGCTGGTCTAAATTACGTGCAATATTAATGTCCAGATGTCCCTCAATCTTCTCGCCGGTTATGGAAGTGACGAGGACAGCACTGAGGAGAAGGTCACTTCAATTTATTATGCGTCGCGTCTTCTCTTTCCGTTCGCATTGACATTGCTTGACTATTTCAGGAGCAAGACGAATATGGAGAGGATGTAGAAGAGAAAGTAGATGATAAGGAAGAGCAGGCGTCAACTTCGGAAGAAGTCAAAGAAGAGAATGAGGAGGGGAAGCAGGTGTGTTTTACTGTTGTTCTCTTGTTGTCTACGTAATAGATCATCGTTCTTTTCTCTTCAGAAGTCGTTCTTCTCGTCTGATTTTGTCTCATCTAGTGACGATGATGAAGAAGAGGAAGAGGTGAATATATCTATGATGCAATAATAATGGGTGCCAGATCTCGAAATGCTAAAGGAGTTTGTCTTTGCTCGACCTCTCTCGAGGCGTATATTGTACACAGCGGGAAGTGTCCAACGTTCTTTACCCTGGAGATGTTTCCTCTTGCTCAGAGAGGTAGTGAGAAATTACCTGTATTTTGAATGCTCTCTCAGCAGTAAACGACATCTCCAAAGAAAGCGAAGTAAGAGTCTTCCCGCTGTTGAGTTGTAACGACGTCATCTATCCCATCGTTACTTTGAAGGATAATTCCCAAGCTACTCCATCTTCCGATCGTCTGCCATCTGCAAGAAGTGTACTCATGGGCACGGCTAATCTAGTGAGCGCTCTTCGACTTCTTCCTTTTTTTCTATTACGTGAATTACTGATCTTCCCCTACTCAGTGTCAATGTGGTATAGCTACTTCAGCTTGAAGGGACAAATCAGCTAGGAAAAGGCTCTACTTCAGAAGTATACAGCTGAAGTAGCGCTGCTTTCTGGCTGTTTCCTAGCTCATTTCTATCTTCTAGATGACGTAGCTATGCCTTCTACCAGAAGTAGATATTCCTAACATAGGTCGAAATGGTGCGTTGCGGCAAGTCGACAAGACGGGTTGGGTTTGTCAAAAATGGGGATGAAAACACAAAAATGCGGGTTTGGATTGTCAAAAATGAGCTGATAAATCTAAAATGCATGTTGGGTTTTCATTTTTTTTTCACCAAAAATCCTCAAAATGCGGGTTGGCTTCGTTGTTATTTACGTACTTTTCGACCTATGATTCCCCATGAGCACAGGGTACAATATACTTCCCATCCACCGTATCTTTCGATCTCGTTGCAGGAGTCTTCGTTGTTCATATCTGAGGCTGAGAAGGAGCAGGATGCTAACAACGCACTGCTCAGTCAACACGTCCCCGTCTCCGAAAGGGTCCGTCTGCTTATTATTATTATTATTATTATTATTACTATTATTATTCATCTACGCTCGGCGAAATGAGGCAAGCAATAAATACGATGTGCACGTCTTACTCTCTTTATTAACACATCTCCCATTCAATTTGTGGTTGGAGCGCTGGTAATGCAGCATCAAGGCGATACACGAGATTTATTTATACTCAGAATGAGAAGTCTTCCATTAGAGCCCGTATTTGTTTAATATTTTAGAAGATTACAATTGACAGTTGAATCTGAATCGAAGTGCTGCATACCACTAATTAATATTAGTTGCCCAATTATGTTTCAATATTTAGGTGAAAGCGGAACAACGGGCGTTTCGAGGGAAGCGAAAGGGTCAGCCATGTCGACAGTTTATGGCTGGAAAGTGCACGAGAGGAACGAGATGCAGATATGCCCATGTACTACCTGACGAAAGCAGTGGTGAGCATACAATATAAGTCCAAATCAATTCAATTACTTTAGCAGAATCATGTTTAAGGGCCGTGGGCATGCTGATCTCTTCTAGCGTTGTATTCACTCATTGCATACAATTTAAATTTTTTTGACAATGTCCATGATCAAATTTTTGGAGGAGGCAATTTTGACACTCGAAAACTATCTAGAAATATGCGGGTGAATGAGATTAGTAAGAATCGGTTGAGTTCTGACCAGTTTTACGTGCAATCTGACCCGTTTATAAATTTCGAAATACGCCTATAATTATTGTAGTGGCATTACAACGTGGAGATATAAAATAGAATATATTATTGTCGACTTCTTTTCTATTTTTATTGTAATAAATGCTGCATTTCTGCATTCTATGTAGAGCAGGCGCAATAACATACAGTAGCGACATTAGACACAGTAGTAACTATGTTTCTCTGCAGGACCCGATCCTCTCTCTGCTACAATCGAAAGTAAAGCTGCCTTCTACACCGATGCGAATGAAGTATTCAACAAGAAGGCCAAACTGAACTGAGTACGGTAGTCGATAGAGTCTGTAGACTACCGTAACTATTAGAAATACTGTCAGGGATGAATATATCTACGACTCCAGAAGTCTTGGTACCGAGTGACAACTTTAAAAGACTAAAAATACCGCTCCCCTGCCTCTTATCGAATCGAGTAGACTTTTAAAGTCGTCGCTCGGTAGCCTCGACTTGAGGAGTCGTTGATTTATTTCTCTCTGAGCTACACCGAATGATGATGTTATACCCTGTGCGATCAAATTTTTATAGCATTTCTGACTAATATATTCCCGATTGTACAATCGATAAATGGTATTTTCATATATTTATATCTAATAACTATTATAGAAATAACGTTGATGATCGTTGGAGAGTTATACTGAAAGAAAGGAAGGAAGTGAAATATTGGAGTGGATGTTCACTTGCAACTTTTTCCCTCTCTAGGGATTAGTAGAGAGACAATGGATCGACATTCGAAGGAGTCTTCCATCCTGCCACGACGACCCTCACAATCAGGGAATACCAGGTGAGGGTTACTGTAGAAGGACTGGAGGCATGAGAATGTCGGAATACGACGGTATCTCGATAAGCGTAATCTGGGTTGTAGTGAGAGAGGACAATGGGGAGATTAGATGATTCAATTTGGAGCATTGGAGGAGAGAGAGAATAGTGGTACTCACGCGCGTTTTCATACTTCGATATTTGTGGTTTTACTCTCTTCGAAATTTGTTTCCCAATAATTCTAGCTCAAGCGAATGTCGAATCCATTTTCACGTTTGCGACCTTCCCATTTCTAAATTTTGTAAACCGCAGCCCCATATCGAATTTGTAACCCATATCTTCCATCCACACCGAATCTGCTCTCCCGTGACGCAATTCGCCATTCCATTAGTAGATCACGGTTATATCGGATCGTCGATGCTATCTACGTAGGTGTAAATCCCCCATTACAATCTCTCCCTTTATCCCTTCTATTCGACGGCGAGGGACTTCGACTTCTTCTCTTATTTTTCTACTTCTCTCATATTTTTGCCCCATTGGATCCCTACTTGATAGACAAATGGGATAAATATCAACGGTGCCAAAGGTTTCCCAATGGGGAACCCCCGGGGGAAACTGTGGGACCCCACTGAGAAAATTTCCCTCAAGGGGGACCACGGTTTTCCCCACTGGGAAAACAAGTTGGCACCTTTGATATCCCCCCTATTGGTCTATCACGCGAGGGATCCATTGGTGCAAAAATAGCAGAGTTCTCCTCTTCTTCTTCTCTTTTTCTACCGATGCTTTCCCCCTCCGTTCTTCTTGTCCACATTCACAGCTCATCTCTCACTATATTTTGCCCACATACTCTCTTTTTTCCCGACGGAACAAGAATGATGACTAGGTAGGGAGGAAAGAAGAGTTCTCTCTCTCTCTCTCTGTTTTGAGAGAGACGGAGGAAAGAGAGGGTGAGATAGATGGTGCAAGTCTTATCACCCATGCAGGCGACCTCGTTTGACCTACCCGGATACAACAGTAATCGAGTTGATCTACGACTTGAATGGGAGATCTTTGAGATTGATTTCCTAGACAAGAGCAGGATATTATGAGTGGCTCCCACTTAGGAAATGCAGTCACCACTTACTGTGTAGTAGATGACTGGGAGAGAGAGAGAGAGAAGGCAATGCGGAGAGGGAGAATTACTCTTTCCGCTATTTTGCTACACACGAGCTATATCCTCTACTCTCTTTCCCTCCATCTCTCCATCTCTCTCTCTCTCTCTCTCTCTCTCTCCATCTCTGGCTCCTTTCAACTCTCTATTTCTCTCGTATATTCTGGTATACAGATCTCTCATATGTGTTCTGCCCAAGACTGAGTACGACGTCAATTTACTTTCGTTATCGTTCGTAATCGATATACCGTATGCCCATTCTAATCCGCGTGAGAGTCTTACTCATTCGAGAATGAGCTGGAGTCTATTAGCTCCCTTCGAGTCAGTGGGATAGAAGGCATTAGTGGAATGAATGACTGATGCCATAGCATGCAGGATCTTCCTTTACTCCCGCATTTCCCCACTTCTTCCATACACTTTTCCAATTTTATGTCATCTGTGGCACTACTGCAGTGTTTTGGACCATCTTGAATGAGCGACAAGACCAGAAATGAGAACGCTGTGAAATAGGAAAGGGTGGGAAATGAGGGACACTCTCCTCGTAGAATGAGTTGCTGCTTCCAAGCACTGCAGCAGTGTCCCATCGACTAGAGAAACTTGCTTCATCACTTTGAAATCAGTCTCATTCATTCGTCTTCTCTTTATAAATTTTCTCCTTTTTTCTCAATTTTCTCTTTTCCTCAGTCTCTTTTTTTATATCACGGGCGTTGAATTTACGGAGACTTTGAGTACTGACGACAAATTATAACTCGCTCTCTCTCTCTCTCTCTCTCTCTCTCTCCAACATTTCCATTCGAGTTTCAATTCGATTATCTAACTTAGATAAGTGGAGGTCGTCTCTACTGAAGTGTTTTGATACATACAATTATTCACTTTCCGAGCAACTCCCAATCTCAACCATTCATTCATTACAGATGCTCTGATCTGCACGGAACCTCTTCCGATCAATCGATATTCGACAATCTACAGTAATCATGACCGATCCACCGATTGCTCATCAATCATCGATCGAACCCAACGGCAACGGAGCCTGTGAGGTGGGTTACTGTATTGCATATTTAAATGGGCCGGAATTTTAGATGGAAGGCGGGAGGGTCTCAGACAAAAACCTGTGTGTGAAAGAGGGTTGGCGAGATAGAAAATGAAGAAGCGTAGTTTATTTGACTACATCCTTACGCCCATCTATTTGTTATCTATGCCTTGATAGCGCAATAAGTATAATACAATAGGAATGATCAGTGACTCACGAATGACGTCATAGTGAATGTGGAGTTCCGAATGAGGTCTAGTAAGATCAACTGGAATCAAAATGGAAAGTTTCCGAAGACATTTAGTAGTATCTCCACTATGCGGAAAATCGCAAATCTCACAAAGAATAAGAGGACGGAATTCATCGTTGAGCAGTATTGAACCATTGAATTCAAACAAAATATAATGCCAATTGCTCCCACTAGTCCTCATTCGGAAACTCCATTTCCACTATGCGTTCATTCCTTGTGAGAACCCGATCTGATTGGGTCAGGAAGTGTTCATTCTCCTCTGTTTGACTACACTGGAGTCCATTTCATTCCATTCTCCTTTCAACTGCGAAATGGCATACTGCCAAATGGGGCGAACACCGCATTTTTCAGTGGAGAATGGGAGGAGGAAAAATAGAAAGAGATAGGGAGGAGAAAGGGAAAGAGAGACGGGAATTCGTTATCGCACCCATTCATGGGTAGAAACAGCAAGAATATACTGGAATTGGAGAGAAAGAGGAGAAGAGAGAAAAGGATGCGAGTCCTTTGAGAAAATCTGACGGATTGCGTCAGTCGTGGAATGACGAGACAAAATCAATTATCTATTGATTATTAATTTATTGTAATCGGGTTTGATTGACCAATGATTAGGTTGGACCCTCTTGTTCTCCCACTATCCTTATCAGTATTGTTCTTGTTGACGAACGGACAGTTCATCATATTGGCACTCGTTTACTTTACCGGACCAGGCCTCTGCTCTAGTAGAGCAAGTCTCTCATTGATTGATCATCTCACTATATCAATCAGCGGTCACTCAATTAGAACGGAGTGTCTAGTCTGGTAAAATAAACGAGTGTCCATCATACTCATCCGCCTTTCGTAGTTCTCTCTCACCGTGATTCTCCTAAACCCGCAGCCTATAATTATCGGTCCCATCTCTATTTTCGAGTGTAAACTCTGCATTTCAATCTCGAATTCGACTCAATTCGACCAGTGTTTGAGACTCGTGAGATCGGATGTGTCAGACTCGTCAATCCATGTGAGAAAGGGACAGGATCTCCCTCTCCTCCTTCTCCTTCCCCTCATAGAATCACTCTTCCCTCCCGTATTCATACGACATTCATCGTCCAGTTCTTCTAAGAGGTCTTCTCTACCTCTCTCTCAATTTTACCTGCCCGATCTCTCTCTCTCTTTCTCTTTTTCTCTTTCTCTCTCTCTCCCTCTCTCTCCCACTTCCTCATCCCTGTCTCCTTTTCCATCGTGAGAAGAAGTTGAAGGTGGGAGTTTGGCTGAATGACGCGAATCTAAAAATGTACTAGTGGATTCACAAAATACTCGTATCGAATTCCGAGAATTACTCATAAAATGAGGGAAGCCAGTCAGTTTTCGTGTGTGACCCGACCCGATTAGGGGATATTGTGAACTAAAGTGATGGAACCAAGAATAACTCAGATATTTCCACGATGGGTCCCGCCCTATTTGAGGCTAGACATCTCTTTTGATCTACCCGCAAATTTGTACCCTGTCTAAGTGTACATTTCTACATCAATTCATATCACCTGCCACTGTTTCTCCATCTCAGATTTAGCGTGGGTTTTTCACGTCTCTCTCTCTCTCTCTCTCTCTCTCTTCCTTTCCATATCCTTTTCGATGGTGGAAAAGAGTGTCGTAACGCCTTGGTTACGCCGCTTCGAAATTGCGGCTTCGAGTGAGAAAAAGAAGGAGAAACCTCCGATTGGACGATCTTCGCTATTTCAAATGTCTTCTATTCTCTACGAAGGCACAATCACCGAAAGAGACTCTTCCCTCATTTTACCCTTTTCTATTGGGTCTTGCGAACGTGCATTTGGGGTAGGTCCAGCAACATGACTAATCTAGTTCACGCGCGATATCTGAGAGAGTTGGAGCGAGGAGAGGGTGGAAGGGGGGTGATATTTACTAGACGGTGAGACTTTTCACACACCGAGTGCAGACGCCGCGCGAGTCTAAATATTGGGTCTGCTGTAATCTACTTGGCATTGACCGTTATTGCCCCTTGTACGCCCGATTTTATTTTATTATTACATAATTATTGGTGCGAATTCAGGAAATGTCGACGTACGGCGGGCGAATGAAGACGATCATCATCGTGCTCCACAAGGTACTGTGATTGCACTTGGTTAAGGTAGCCACGGTATTACAGTATCCCTGATTACAGTATCGTCTGTCGCTCTTCAAGATGCAAAAACCGAGCAATGTGAGAGTGTTCGTTGTGACGCCCCCGAGACTACTGGCGGATGAGACGGGGTACGGTAGAGTGGTTGGAGTACGGTATTGAGTTGATTAATCGATGGTTAATTGCAGGATCGATGTGATCTACCAAGTGGAGACACCGGTAGGAGATCAGGATCTCAGTCCCTTGCTTCACAAGTTACGATATATTTATCGATTTTTGCCTATCATAATCACGGTATATAGAGATTCAGGCTTTCAAATTCAGAGAATCTATGAGATTACGATTCGATCAATAAAGTGGGTTTGTTTCAGACCCGCGAGCTGGCACAGACATTCAGCACGACGCAGGTGATTTCACGTTTCACTTTTCTATCATAGGGGGGGGGGCTGGAGAAGGGATATCATTGCTATAAGAAAAGGAATCGTTAAAATCAAGATCAGTGCACAAATACTATTGAAATGATGTTTTTGTTCGAATATTGGAATCGTACTATGGAAAAATGTTTAATGGGAAGTACTACTAGCTCAATTGTTAGTGTGACGTCACTGTTCTATTGCCTATTTTCATTTTACTTTGTCTTTTCAGGTTCGAGTGATCGCTTTCGAGCAAATTCTGCAGCATCCACTGGCGAAGATGAGATATGAGATGGATATTGAGGGATTCACACATGAACAGGTGAACACCCTTGCTTATTTATTTGATACACCAGCGAAGGGAGCAATTAAAGTAACGACAAAGAATAACTAAAATGGAGATGATCTTAAGTTGGGAAATCTGAATTGGGTAGGGAAGGGGGAATCATTCAAAGACAGAAGGACGTAGGAGAAAGTGAGCACTTAATGCTTGACTCACCTCTAATTCACTCTTGGAATCTTATCAAAAAAGGAGAATGAATTTCGTGTAGATGCGTGCATTTTTGCATAGGGGAGAAACTGGTTGCAAAGAGAAGAGTAGGCGTGAACTAATGCGAGTCTCTCATCTCAGCTAGACGTCCTCTCTCGAATTCGGGAAGCCTCTCAATTGACTAGACGGGGAGGAATCGCGACTCCCAAGTGAGTGAGGGAAGGGAACAAGAGATCAAAGATCAGTGACGCTGGAATTAGTTTACTTTACCCTTATCCATCATCTCTAGCGGCCACCTCTCGTGGTCCGGTAAAGTAAACTAATACCGGGGACACTACCGTGTTCCATTGTATAGATTGGGCACTATAGAGTTGGAAATATCTGGCGCGGGAGGAACTTTCAATCAGGAATATTTTAATTGAAATAAACGTAAATTACATGATTTTGAGGCAATTATCGTTCTCTGGTTCGTGTCGACCCACGAGTTGGATGGAATCTCTGCCGGGCCAAATAGGAGGATATCCTCTCTATGTGAGACCAGCCAGGTCAGATTACGGTGCCAATCGAGATTACGGTAGAAATCGCTTAGGAAATACTTTACTCAATATAATACAATGTGTCTGTTATTAGCGCAGTTCCTATGCAATTGCATCTTCACTATGCAATCTAATCGTTCAATCTCTCAGTGGATCGGCGGACGCGGGAAAGAGTCTCGTGGGTGTGACGAGATTGGATCACGAAGAGGATATGAGAGTGTGGATTAAGGTGAGTTCTAGAGGGCATGGTGATACTGGGTTTCATGGGTGTCACAAGTACAAGAATACTTTTGTATATTAATATTTCATCTGTGCAGTTTCATAGAGTTTGTAGTCATTCGGTTATTAATTGAAGAGTGTGCGATTACAGCGTATCTACAATGCGTGTTCCCCATCATCTGATTGGGTATTGGAAGAGGCTTATGAGGAGGGAGCAGACTTTGTCGTCATGTGCACTTCCATCAGTGGACTTGTCTGTGAGTACTGTAGAATTGGGTGGTTACTGTATTCTGATTAGGCAATGTTGGGTTACAGTAGATTGGTATATGAATACTGTAGTTGGTTTTGTAGCTACGATTTTTTTCAGATTGCATATCAACAATCGACTACGACCGGACGATGTTTGATTGCATTTCTGCTGGAAAACCGTGAGTTTATTATTTTATGCGATAAACACGATCAAAGTCTCGCATCGAAGCTCTTTATAATTAAAATGTACAAAATGCAACCGTGAATGTATTTCAGATACGCTCTTCAATTGTATTCAATCGATCAAACGAGAGATATGATGCCCGGTCTCGAATCATTCGTCAATCAGACAACTAAGGTACGGTAGATCACATTTAAAAAAATATTTTACAACTGCTCCGTTAAATAGCGATGTACATGAGGTAGGTAGATTCTTTCGAAGGGCCTGACAATGGCCTATGACTGCACGATGAAACCAATATCTCACAGGCGCTCTTCGCGAACAACTACAGCGGGGCGCTGTTCATTCGCGGTTTCTACAAGGTGAGTATTAAATCGTGAGCGAACAAATGGGTCTACACTCAGAAAAAAATCATGGGAGTTAGCAAATTAATTACTTACTTTTTAGCATAGAGAGCATGGGAAATGAGGAGAGCATAAGTAATCTATTTACTACCTCGCATGCATGGCGAAGTAATTTTTCTCTGGGTGTATTCAATAATCGTAATGTACTGTTCGATCGACACAATTCTAAATACGCCCCTGTAATTATTGATTGTCTCTTGATTCAGGGTCACAACGATATCTTCCTGTTGGGAGTCGATCTGCAGCCAGCATCAGAGACGATTCGAAGCATGATTGGAATGCCGAGGTGAGAGAGATGCATAGATGGGCAAGGGCTGTTGCTGATAGGTCAAAAGCGGGAGGGTCAGTGACAAAACCTGGGGATTTTGAGCAAAATGCGGTAGGGTCTGATCGAAAATCGTAACGGCTTGAACCGAAATCGGGAGGGTTTGCGGCAAAAAAGCGGGAGGGTCCTGTTGCTGGCTACACCCTAGCCCATGTATGGAGAGATAAAAATTTAGAAATTGGAGATGATGGAGAGGATGGTTTAGGGATGGTTAGGGATCACTACGTGTGGAATGGATTATTGACGGACTCTGGTTCTGAATCTCTACTAGGATTCTACTGCATAATCCTAGTAGGATTTCTGAACCCGAGGAGTAAACACATTACTGAGAGTGAATGAGTCAATCCTCCATCAAAAGGATTCAGTTGGGATATTATCTGAGCGGTTGAATTAAAATACGAAAAGAGAAACGCAAAAATATGAGATAATGTATTTGTTTTCAGAGAGTCGCCTGGATGGGAATCGATCGCTCTCATGAGCTTCTTCGCAACTGACGCGAGCGAGGTACGGTAGGCGTTGTGGGAGTACGGTAGATCAATCGATATTTCGCAGTTCGATTTCGGGTGCAATTCGTTCAACGCCGTGATAAATGTGCCCTCTACTGAGGGAATTCTGATGCATCAAACGATGATTGCAAAGAGGAGGTCAGTTTACGATAGAGAGATAGAGAGATAGAGGGGACGAGAGGAGTGAGAAAATAATTAGATTGGAAGAACATAAATTGGAGCTAGTGAATTTCCAAACAAAACGTAGTTAGCGGTTCTAAATACGTGATTTTGGTGTACCGTATTTTACAGTGAAGTACGGTAATCTTACAGAACGTCAACGATGCGAGTTGCGTGGAGGGTCGCTGAGGGATCGGAGATAAAGGATTCTGATGGGGTCGATGCAAATGTAGTGCAGGTAAATACATACATTATTTTATTGATTTAAATGTGGGGATTTTATTACAGGTATTCATGACGAATTCGGACAATGCACGGCTGGCTGACGAGATTAAAGACGTCGTAAGCAGGTACGTGCAAATTACGAAGAGATGTTTGATTTAGAATGTACGAAAGTTAGGCCTAAATTACTGATTTAGGCCGGGTTGAATGTAAATTTTGTGTATCCTCCTGCTAGCTCATAAAACATCAAGCTCGAACAATGAGCGAACACGCAAATACATGAATTGTTTCCTCTGGCCCACCGTATTTCTTAGTTAGATCGACCGTACGCCTCGGTATACCTACCGTATCACTCAATCATACCGTATCTTTGCAGACTCGACATTCCCATCGATCGAAACATTCTAAATGAGCGTGCAGCAGCCTGTCGCAAGCAGCTCTCACGACTCGGTGCAACGAGGGAATTCGTGAGAAGCTGCACAACCACTGATTAGATAGAATATCCACTAAGATTACGGTAGTTGTCGATAATTGATTAATTGATAATTGACTGAATACGGGTTTGGTTCTAGTTGTGTATGTGAGTGATGTATGCAACAAGTTCATGAGCATCTTTGTACTTTTCATATCGCAAAGTTCGCACATTTTGATGTTGTGATGATGGTAAAGTGATAATTCATTTAATGCTGGATTGTTTCATTACGCGATTGTTAGCTTCTAAAACGAGGCCAAACTGATGGAAATAATTGATAAATCAGCAACTACATTTTCGGTATACGCAGTAGTAAGAAATAAACAACTGACTTTATTTTGAACAACATATAACAATTGATATACGATTTATATAACAAAACATAACAGTGAGCAGCATGGAAATAGAACATGTATGGTAATGGACACCGTACTGTTGAAAACTCGGATCAGATCATACAAGAGTGGAGATCAATACAAATTCTGTAACCTATAAAATTTGAGGAAATGTTCGATGATCGTAGACTAAATATCCTCAATCTTTTCCCTTCTGATTATTTTATTCTTCAACAATTTCGTTCTTCTTTTCTTTCTTCTTCTTCTCTTTTATCTTCTTCTTCTCCATCTCAATCGATTCTTCTGCAAATCGACAATTTCATAATAAATATTAACAGAGGCAATTGATCGATCTATTTAGTATTAAAACAGCTAGTAAAAAGTTGGACACATTGATCCACCGTCAACTATTTTTTTTGTAAACATGCTTGTCTATCAATCAAAAGAGTCTCACCCTCATCTTCGTTCATTCTCTCTTCCTCAAATCTGACCGATTTCTTTTTCTTCTTTTGACTATTCGAGGCTGAAAGATGAAAGTATATGCTTAACTCAGTGTCAAAGTGCATTAGATATGCCTAAAATTAATGACTAAAGTGAATATTATCTATATTGTCATATAATATTATCCTCACCCTCATTCTCCTCCTCTCCCTCTTCTCTTTCAATCTCCTCATCGTTTCTCTTTCTCTTCTTTGATGATTCTTCATTATGCTCATCTGAATTTTATATTTTGAAGTAAGATAACATTAATATTATTAATTTGGCTAATCTATTCTCAACAATAATTCATCAATCATCTATTAACTCACTCTCCTCTACTTCAATTTCCATCTCTTTCTTCTTTCGCTTATTCTTCTTCATCTTCCTTTCTTTACTCGATTCTTCCGTACCCGTATCTGAATAAGATGCCATAACAATTGCTTGTTAAACATAATATAACTCTTTGTAACTGCAACATCCTCCTCCATTATCTATCCACAGTTATCTACTCGAATATTAAACTCGTACCTTCTTCATTGACCTCTTTCACAATTCCATCAGGCTGCCCTCCCTCATTTATCTTCTTGTTTCTCTTCTTCTTCGAGTGAACTTCATCTTCTGAATTAATTAATTGAAAATGATTTATTTATTTATTTTTTCAATAAATTATTTGCTCAAATCGTAAGAGTTGAATTTAGAGAGGAGGAAACGTTACCGTCCATGTCCCAAATCGAACTATTCTTCTCTTCACTTTCTCCATTAGCAGTTACCTTATCTGAACACAACAAATTTTAATCGATTCGAGGCCAACTGATTACATTGACACGAGAATGCTCACCTGCAGTCTCTTTGTCACCTTCTTCTTCTTCCTCTTCTTCCATCTCTCCTCTCCTCTCCATCTTCGTCTCTCTCGTCTCCTTCTGCTCTCTATCATCTGACGATAATTACCACTCTCCTCCGTTTGATATGTTCTCAATAATTATTCACTAACGAAGAGATTAAACACACATAGAAAAGTGAAGGTGAGAGTAGTTTTTAAAAAATATGAGTGTCGCTGATCAAGATGAGGATTCGTTTCCATAGGTCGAAAGTGCGTTGCGGAAAGTCGAAAATGGGGCTGGGTTTGTCAAAAATGGGCATGAAAAACAGAAAATGCGGATTGGGTATTCATTTTTTTCAACAAAATATTTCTCCATGAAGGTTGGCTTTGTCGTTTTTTTACGTATCGTTCGACCTATGTTTGTTTCAGACGTCGATTCAGAAGAGTAGCTACCATACATATAATTACCTTCCATATCATCATCAGTATCATCACTGTCATCATCAATAATCTCCTTCGACTTGTACTGCTTTCCCTTCTTGTTCTTCTGTAGAATCTCTCTTCCCCACGTACTCTTCCTGTTGACACCTCAATTTCAACATTCACTTTGCATTCTTCAGAAATATTGAAACGCATGTAGGTCTGAATGATCGGGATATGGAGAGGAATAAAATGATAAATTTCAAAAAAAATAAATCGATACCACATCCATCGACGACTTTTCCATCGCAGAATCGATAAATCGGATGGACTCTTGCATATTCGTGTCTATTGTCTTTCAATTGCTGTTCGATCTCTGAAATTACATACTATAATATTATCCATATCCATCACATTATGTGTTCTGCTTTAAAGACTACCATACTACCACGGGGGCTCACAAATCTTGACCCTACTAGAGAAATTAACAGAGGACGGTCACGACCGCAACGCTCGAACTCCACCTACTTACTACGGCATTGTTATGAAACGTGTAGTCTGCATAAGGCACTATAGTAAGTGGATTTTATTCGCGTGACCACTTTTTATCCGCGTTTGAGCCCCCGTAACTATAGACACAGTCTCCAGCCTATCAACATGGTGCGCTGGATGATATGGAAGGATCTCACACAAAAAATAAGACTACTGTTCAGGCGCTGCATGGTATAAACAGTAAGGATAACTCACGTTTGGTCTCTAATTCAATAAGTACTTCTTCATATTTCTTCATTGCTTTCTTCTCACTCATTTTCTTCCCTTTCTCTTTCTCCGTTTCATTCTTCCACTCATCGAATCTATTCTCGTTAATCGCATTCTACAATAGATTAAATAATCAACTTAAATTTATTGATATTTCAATTCACAATTTATCTAATTAACGGCTATTAGACTGTATATCGCAGGAGAGTATGCAATCAATAAAAATGCTTACCGATATGAGATATCGTACAATGAATGGTCTCGAGTTCTCTCGCAGTTTATCGATCGATGCACGAAGAAGAGAGAGGATTGTCAACCTGCGTAATTATGATTGAATCAATTACAGTTATTACATCGATACTTTCCGATTTGCGTGACGTTACTCACAAGGAGCTAAGTCTACGACTCTAGACTTTTGGGCTACCGTGCTACGACTTTCAAAGTCTAAACGCCTCGCTCCCTTGCGCTTATTAGACTTTGAAGTCGTCGCGGGCCAGCATAGACTTATTTCAAGGATTTCGTACCTTATGTAACGACCATCAATGAACAATGCAATAATTTCAGTGGGATTAGCAGAAGCATAATTTAAAAGTAATGGCCCACCATGACTTGTACAGATCTTTCCTTCCGTGGTAGTGGACGTATGAAAGGGTATACCAGCCAAGCTGAGAAGAGCAAATAATCTTGTAATCTTGCTATTCCCCTCTTACCTTTTTCTTCCAATCGAAATTCGTGTCTTGCAACATATTGAGAAAGCCGAGTTCGTCGATCTTATCATTCCTAATAAACTCGATCAAGATAGCTCCTGAATCAATCGATAAGTAGAGCAATATACTGACGTAGCATACTGTATAGCTTGTCCCATTTTTCCTTCGGAAGCCCTCCTTCTTCGAGAACCGACAGACGCCAAACCCTATAATGCCCACATCAGTCAGAAATCATTCTAACCGTCAAAGAACCACGAGATGATAATCTAATCATGAATATTCCAATAAGACACACGCATAAATGAACCTCTTTTCGACGCATTTCTTGGTCCATTCTGGTCCGAGAAAATCTTTGAGATATTCCATCACTTGCATCGTTCCCCCATCCGTATTCTGCATTGCCTTCCACACCTTGAGAAGAGGGAATAATGAAGATTGAATCGAATGGAAACACGCAATCATAGGTCGACAGGTACGAAAAAAAATGACGAAACCTACATTTTGGAATGTCCGTGGTCAAGTTTGAAATGCCCTGCCCAAATTATCGAAAATTTTTTGACCACCTTGTCGACCTATACACAATGCTCACCTTCTTCAACTGCTTCTCGGACATTCGACGTAGCTTTCCATTCTCCACAATTATTTCCTTCGTCTGTCGTAGTTCACTGCAAGACTTGGAGATAATCATACATCTATAGCTTATAAATATAACTGTGTATACAAATATACATGAAGAATAGTAAATCAGGATTGGGGAGAGATTACAGTTTCATCCAACCAAGAATAACGCCAGTTAACTGGTCAGAAAGTCAACAAAACTATACCGAAAGTTTATGGAAACTGGATCGATAGGGGATGATTCTCACTAATATTGATCTCCTGCTCATTTCTAGATCTGTTTCGAGTCTTGAAATCAGCTTTTTGGAAAACCGAAAATCTCGATGTACGGAGATGCATGGGATAAACGACATCTCACATTCCAAAAGGCTTCGCTCCCTTCTGCAGTTGTCTTCTCCTAGGATCGAAGAGATTGAGGAATCTGAGTTTGACTGAATCCCAGAGTCGACGTTGAAGACCCGCACCTGCAATGTGCAAACAATGAATTAATTATACAACAAGTAATTATCCTAATTATATCGATTAGGAACGAGAAATTAATTGTAAGGTTATATGCGAACAAGAAGCGGAGAGTCGGAACTAAAGGAACGGCACTGCAACGCGAGTCTAAACCACAGGCGGGTAAACTAGAGTACAGTGGTCGGGTGGAAAAATGCAAAGATCTCAACGTACGACAAAATTCGTTGAATGCATTGTAAGTGCTCACAGAGTCTGGAATTAAAATTGCAACTACTCGCTCGTAGCTTGAAATTGGCAACGGAGGCTGCAGCAGATCCCTTTCCACCGAATCCGACGAATCCACGAGCATCTTCTCCTGCATATTAATTAATTACACAGTAATTAATCATACTTATTGCATTGGGTGAGAACGAGAAATTGAATGAAAGACGATACGTATTTTTGAGCAGGAATTTTGTAGCGCATTTGCTAAATTAGTAATAATATAAATATGATATGCACGACCTTCTTCGTAATCGAGATCTTCCTTCAGCGACTCCCAATTTCTCAGCAGAATCTCATCCTCATCTGGAGTGAAAACTCCCAGCTTCACTTCAATTCCTGAAAGAACAATAACACGATAATAACACTACAATACAGTGAAATATCACTCCTTTCGATTATACCAAAGCACATGAAGATATAGCGGTAGCGTAATCAGTGCTCGTGGGTGTATACGACAGGCATGGACCATAGCTACGTAGCTAGAAAGCATCGCTACGTCACCTCTGTACAGCTAAGCTACCGCAGTTTCTAGCTAATGTCTAGCGGATTTCTGTGTTCTGGCTGAAGTAGCTATACCCCACGAGCACTGAGTATGAATACGAGTTCCTGCGGGGAATTCAGTTCAAACTAACAATAACATCCTTAGCAATGAGAAGAAGACAGTTACGATCTCGATAAAAATGGGGCTGATCAATGAAAGAGCTCTCAAAACGATCATCGGTTCGGCACTTGTTTTGGAAAGAAGAAGAAAAAGGTTACCTGCTTTCTTGAGTAATTCAATTACTCGCTTCTTCTCATCCGGTTTCATTTGTACATGGTGATGTCTCCAGCACTCAGTCTTCGGTAGATATAGTTCATCGTAAAGATCGTAGGGAAGATCGCTGGGCGAGATTTCGCCCATTCTAAAACAGTAAACGTACACAACGCTGGGGAGAAACGAAAACAGAAGAAGATAGCATTTCGAGATTTAAACTTAAAAGCCAGGTTCGAAAGCCAACGAATAGCTCAATTTTGCGTTTTCTTTAAAACGGCCGCGGCTCCTACCAACTCCGGTTTTTCAGCGCAGCTTGCGCGCGCGATTTGTGTAGGGTAAGACGCGGCATGCGCCGCACCTTACACAAATCGCGCGTTCCCTTTGAAGGTCTCGAACGGAACAAGCCAGGTCCGGCAAAAAGTCCGGCGCGCGTCTTGTACAATCCCGCGCGCAGCTTGTGCAATTGGAATCGCGCGCACAAGCTGCGCTGAAAAACCGGAGAATGTCCCGGCGCTATATTTCGAAAAACCCGGCTCTCACATAAACGGCTCTTTCTAAAATTACTCTTTTTAAATATCCTACTCGTTAATTTAGCGAGCGATGTATCACAACTGTTGTGCAAAATCAAACTATGTCTCATCGTTATTTCATATGTAACACTTTACGCAACTCCTCTTCACTTATCAAGTAATCTCTCTACATCGATCTCTAATTTGGATTCGAAATGAGATGTGATCTCAGCAAATATCAGAACAGATTGTATTTTGAAGACGTGCATCGAACCATAAAATGCATTGTTTATCGGTAGTGGAATGAATTACAAATTTATATATGGGGTGATCTTTTTGGAGTTTAGAGAAGCTTTTACTGTTTTTTTTAATGAATTTTATTTTTGTTTGGCTATGTACACGAAAAATGTTACACTGTCTAACGACTGATAGACACATTACTGTAATACTATTACGTGTTCGAGGGGAATAAATACAGTAGATACAGTAGGATGGGAGAGTCGATTGATTCACTGGAGCATCATGTCGATAGCATCATTGAGATCACGAGCAGTGCGGCACACCTGGATATTTATTGATTGAAATTTCAAACGAAAGACTTCGCATACATGAATCTCGTCCATGTTTGCGTTGGTTCAACTTCGTTCACAAAATTCCCATTGGTTCGTTTAATTTTCATTTGAGAGAGTTCAGACAATATAAAAAGGAAATGGACTGGAAATTCGGAATGGATTGATTTCTACCTTGGTCATCTTCTCGTAATCCTCGAACATTCCAGTGTTGTACAATTCATCGAACTGCAAACAACATCATTCAGATTTAACATTGAATGGAACGAGCTATCATATTTCGAGAAATGGAAATCAAAGAAAAATTGAGTCTCACAAGCTTCTGCTGGTTTCCGTCCAGAGGCTTTTCCTTCTCATCAGTGGGAGCCGAAGGAGCCGAGGGAGGAGAGGAAGGAGAGGGATCGGAATCACGAGGGTTGAAGGCAGGGAAGTATGTCTCCTGTAGAGCTTGCATGCTCTTTAAGAGTTCCTCTCATTAGACTAATCACTTTGTTTGTGCCGCGAACAATCTAATATGAAGACGAATATAATGAAGACCATCCACGAGTGCTTAATCCTAACCACCATACATGGGCAGCAGGGGGCAGGGGCTATGTGCAAATGGGGGCTGGGATTTTTCGGGAGCAGTGTGCAAAAGTCAACATTGAGAAAATTTGAGAGAAAAAGCGAAAAACTAGCAGGCGAGAAGTTTTCGATCAATCGAAGAGACGACGCCGTCTCTTGGAAGTGGGGCCATCGATCACAGGGGAGAAATTCTATAAAACAGCTCCGGCCGTCTCTTTTTTTTAAAGGAGGCGGGTTTCTGATTTAGCTGATTTTTACGCCTATTTTTAAACATTTTTTTATTTCTTTTGTGGAGTGATTTGGCACTCGATGACTATTGATTCCATAGCGTCAATATTGCCTGCAATTTTTTTTCGGAGAGATGGATGGTGGATTTGGAAAACATTTTTTAAAATGCTGATTCATATTCACTGCGTTATTTAACATTCAAAAAAAAACAGCAATGCAATCGATTTTTATTGGCACGAAAAAAAATTATTTGGCGGGTTACGGTAGATTTTTTTTTTAAATTCGCGGGTTAAGGTTGATCGGGGGCTGTGTGCAAAAGGCCTCGGATAAGTGCTGCCCACGTATGCTAACTAGTGTTGCGAATTCGGTCGTCCATTTCGGCCATATTTCGGCCAAAATGACCGGTTGTCTCATTTTAATAGAATTCGATTTCTTTGTGTGGCCGGCCGTCGGACGAAGTGGCCGAAATTGGCCGAAATCGGCCAGACAATGGGAGGGTATAGGCAAATTGAAAGCCGTAGGCAAAATATTGGACTGATCTCTTAACTTTGTCTGCTAGGATCATTTCCATAGAGCTCTGGCCGAAATGCGGCCGATTTCGGCCATTTCGGCCGACGTTCGAACACGGCCAAGTTCGTCTTATTCCCAGTCATTTTGGGCCGAGCCGCGACGAATGTTCGGTTCTGGCCGAATTCGCAACACTAATGCTAACCACCGAGAATCAGAAATTGTACCTTTGCCTGGTTGGCGAGTCCTCTTGCCTGATCGTACACGAAGTTCATGCCACGACCGAGGTTCTGAAAATTATAATATCTGATATTTGATTAAAGTTATATAAAATATGATAAAGGTTCATAGTAAATATTGTACTTACGACGAGAGGTCCGGTGGGAATCGTGAATTGACCAGTCAGCAGAATTTTATGCAGCTGCAAAGTACACAGCGTATTATTAATTCACTCAGTGCAATTGACACTTGCAAAATATAAACACGCACGAACACAAAGTGTTCTTTTTTCAGATCATATCTCGTATAAATACACCTTTTCCTATGGATTCATTATGCAGAATAGATTAGGTCTCACCGATCTGGCTACGTGAGCGTGCTTCATAGAATGCGGCTTGGCCATCGCGACGCGACTGATCTCAGACTGCAGCTCGTAGATACGGTTTCTCACCATTCCAGTGTTGCGCTGAAATATGACCTCATGAGACAAGAATATGAGATCCAATCATGCACATAGTTCTGTTTTGGCGTCATTTTAAACATAAGATATTTCAATTGCAGATCGTGGAAACTAACGGAGTGTGCGATGATCTCCTCCATGTTTCTGAGGCGTCTCGACAGATCCAAAGCAATCTTGTTGATCATCTGAAAAAAACTATAATCCCAGTAAATGCGATATGTTGGTTCTGACCTCCTCTTCAGTGACTCCGCGTTTGAAGCTTTCAACGTAGCGACCGAAGACAGTACCATGATGCTGCAGAAAACGCCGATTAATAAAGTTTCCCAGATCGATTAAACTGACCATTCGCTTGTTGAGATTGTTGCTGAGATGGTTGGTATACTGGGCCAACTTCTGCATGCGGTCCTGAAATATGCACGTTTAGAATCAGATAAGATTCCGCATCACATTATTCATCGATCAACGTAGATAGGTAAGCAATGTCTAGAATGGCGAGTACAATCACTCTATCGGTTGGAGTAATGTATTTACCTCATGATGAGGAATGAGTTCGATCTCCTGCATCACATTAAGTTCCATGTGAACCGGGACGAGGGTTTCCCACTCGCACGGCGCATCCGCTCTGAAAAGTAAAGTATATTGTCCCTTATATCTATTACACATTTGAAATGATCATTTTGATAATTAACGTCGACAAAAGAGTCTTTAAAATCTCACTTCTTGTCGTGCTCCTTTCTCCATCTGTCCTCGCGCTCGTTTCGAGTCTGACGCGCCTGACGTTCGAGGTCCTCGGCACCACGGTCACGGCGGAATGATGGGTATCCAAACATGGCCATAGGATCATATGCCGGTCCTCTTCCAAATCCGCGATCGCTTCCGAATCTCCAGAAGGTTCTATCGTCTTCATATCCAAATCCTCTTCCACGACGTTCGCTGGCATAGTCATCACGAGATCTTCCGTAGCTGCCTTCTCTCTCATTTCTTCTGTAGGCACCATCTCTCTCATTTCTCTCTCTAAGTTCTTCATCCCTTCTAAGGTCTCTTCTTCCGTTCATATCGTCGAAACGAACATCTCTCTCCTCTCTCCTCTGCTCTTCGGGAAGAGTCGGATACATGCGCGATTGCTGAGATCCAACAATGGGAACACCAGGAAGGACAGAAGGCTGCTGTCGGAAAGGGTTGTTGAGTGTCTCAGACTGAGACTGCTGTTGTTGCATCTGAAGAGTCTCTTCCATCTTCTGCTTCTCCTTCTGCTCCATCTCTTCCTTCTTGTGACGCAAGACCTCTGCAGCATGTGCAGCCTGCTCCTTCATCAACTGTTCATGCTCCTGCTGCAACTTCTCAAGCATGGATGCCGGCTGTGTCGGCTGGGCCGGCTGCACGGGCTCGCTGTCCAACACGACGAGATCGCTCACGACACTGTCGTTCCTGCAATCGGTGCTGTATGCAATTGCAGTAGATCGAATTGTTGCAGCGAAATATTTTTTGCATCCATAATAACTCACTTTTCTTCAGGCTTCTCAATAATTTCGACATCGCTCGGATCCGACGCTTCTCCTTCCGTCTTCTGCAAATTGTATATTTGTTTGTCGATTAATATACTGCCGAACGCTGTTTGCACAGTGTCTCGAAACATCTACGGAATGCAAATCATCGCTCACATTGTCATAGTCATCGAGAGAAGCGAGGAATGCCTCGTCCATCATCTCATCGGCCATTCTGTCATCTGCACTGTAGCCACCGTGCAGACGCTGCAACAACTGGATTTACGCAATGGACAAATGCTTTCAAGCCATTTTATAAAGAGAGATGTTGATCAAACCTTGAATCGTCCTCCTCCGAGTTTCTCGTTGTGCTCCCTCTTCTTCTGTCTCCAATCACTCTTCAGCTGCTTGGCTGCCATCTAAAGTGCATTAGACAATTAATGATGTATTTGGTGCTATCACTGTTCGAAGTGCCCTGAACATAGTAACAAACCACTACTCCTTTCTATTCGTTCTACTCACCTTGTATTCCTTCTTTGCTCTATGCTTCTCAATCTTCGCCTGCTGCATCAATTCCTGTGCGAGTCTTCGGTCTTTCTCGATCTGAAGAGCTTTCATGTCAACAGCAGCGGCGAAGTTGCTCTCGCGTTCAGCCAGATCAGCTTCCTGAATGGGTAAATAAGATTCATCGAAATCATGATGACAACTTGCCTTATCTTTCTCGAGGAGTTGGACCTTCTCGAATTGCAGTCTCACTCTCTCCATGTTCCTCTTCTCGACGTTCTCCACATGGTCGCTCTTCCTCTTCTTCTCCGTCTCAATTCGCTCGTTCTCACGACGAATCAACTGAAATTTAGAATGTTCTTCGATTATCGTTCATTGTTCCATGAGAAAAAGATTACTGTCTAGACACTCAATACACAATAGCTCATCCGTCAATGCATGTGATTAATCAATAAATCAACCTCTTCCATCATCTTCTGTTCCTCTAGCTCCGCCTCCTCCTTTCTCTGCTGCATCTTCTCCGATTCCTTCCTGAACCACTCAGCTCTGCAAATACGGAGTACGAACTAATTCTTGAAGCAACTATGACTCTTAAGTGTTAAACTCACGTGTCGACCATCTTCCTTCCCACGTGCTTTCCCAGACTGTCGATGACGTCGATGATGACATTGTCGACAGACTTCAGAGGGTCCTGAGAACTTTTGACGACGAAGATCGGAGTGCAACCTGCAGAAAAATATGAATATTCATATGACTTAGGTGTTCATTCTCTCATTGATTCACTATCGAACTCATTTCGGAATTAGAGAGATAGCGTTAACTCACGAGGTTGATCCTTGAGCTTCATGCTCACTTGACCTCCAGCGACGTTCGAGATTGGGAGAGAAGTGTCCGAGTTGATGAGACGAACAAGGGCATGGTTGTAGTGGACGTCCTGCGAGCACAATAATTATATTGGATTATTGTTTTTCTCCCATAGTTAGGAGATCTCGAAGACATTCATGTACTAACGAGGACGCGAGAGACGGAAGTACAACAAAACACGGCTACATTTTTTTGTTATTTGGTTGTGCAGAGTCGCAGCTCTGCCTACATTGTTTTAGTTCATTTCTCACCTTGGCGACACAAGCAGCACACAGATCGTAGTTCTCGCAGACGGTGCACTTGTATCGACCTCCATTGGAAGGAGCGAGGTAGCAATCACACTCATCACACACAAAGGCGAATCCATTGAAGGCTTCGATACTCTCCTTCTCCAATTCCTCCCTCGAAGGACCCTGAAGAATGATAACAATAATATTTGTGTGACTCGTAAAGGGGAAGAGAGTGCAAAATAAGAAGGTGAGAATGATCTTCTTATTGATTTAAGGGAGACTGTATCATACCTCGATCTTGGCCTTCTCCTTTTCTTCCTTCTCAACTCCGATCGAAGTCTCGAGATTGACACAAGGAAGTCTGTTCTGGCTGAAACAAACAAGAGTTGACTGTCGTTTCCATGACGAAGTGTGAGAAGAGAAGAGAGGGACACTCACCTTATTCCCTGACTTTGAGCATAATCAATAGCAGCTGCAATATCATCGTCGTTCTCGAGAACGATAAGCGATTCGTCGTCTGAAATTGATGTGTTGTGAAAGAGAAAAACAAGTTGATATCAATAAATGTTGCAGTGTCTCACTCGGTACTTGCGAAATGTGCAGTTGCCAAGCATTTTGCGCTCGAGAGAGTAAATCTCTAAATAGAATGGTCGGTTACCTCTCCAGAACAATGCGACATCCTCAGTTCCCGTGATCTTGAGAACGCGGATTTTAAGTGCCGACAGTAGATCGTCCTCCAAGGCAGAGAGAGCGAATCTGAATATCGAATAAAATTACTTCTTTTCTCAAAATTTTTTTCAAAAACATGTTTTTATATATTTTCTGGTGTTTACCATCCACTGTTCACCCTAGTCAACTGGCCACATGAGCGCTTATCTAAGACGGCCATGTTTTCTCCTCTCTAAAGGGACGAGTGGGTGAAAGTGGACGAAGGAAAGAGTTAGAGATACCTTCTCTTTCACAATTCGTTCGATGGACTATTGCTCACCTTCGAGTCTCTCCAGAATGGGTGATCTTGAAGTGGAGTTTGTCTGCCATCTTCGTCTTCTGAGTCTGCAATTGTTCCGGTCTTTTTTATGTTTGAGAGTTCTGGATGAGAGAGGGATAATTCTCAGGGCTGATATGTAAAAAAAGCCAGAAAAAAGTTGCATTGGATGTGCATAACACCTAGATAAACATACCTAGATACCTACGGGCGATGATCAATACCGTACAAAACAGAGAAGAAAGTGGAGATGACAAATAAGGCTGTTGCGAAATGCGCATGCGCCTCTATCACGGGTTCTCTCATTTCGAAATTATTCCTTGCAATAATGTGTAAACGCACGGTCTGAGCGGCCTGTGTTTTCAATTGATTCACTTGTGAAGGAGGGATGGGATTGTAGTTGACGAGGAGGGCGGATGAGGCTGAAAAAGATTCAAGAGGTGATACGCTCTCCGAGAGCGACGATTCACTTACCCGGATCAAGGATTCTCTGATGAATAGGCAGAATCTGGGGAATCTGAGGGATCTGAGGGATCTGCTGAATGCCGAAGGGAACTGCAGGGTACTGAGGGATGTTGTTACTGCAATTCGTTCGTTGATTAAAGATTCAAATACCAGAGGTACACGCTGAAGATAAGAATCGAGGTGTGGATCAACTCAGAATGTAACAGTGAGTCCTCTGGATATCCATGATGACTATAACAGCCCCAGTTGGGAACCTTCCAGTAAGGGGCGGGACTTGCCATTAGGGGCGGAGTTTGCCAATGTTCGCCAGTAGGGAGAGCGCACTTTCGCAATGCATCACATGCACATTTGTCAGCATTGCAGCGATAAGGAAGGGCGAAGTGAGACAATTCGAAATATTCTGGTGGCAAATTTAACTCACTGAGCCATGCGTTTTTCTTTCGACCAATTCTTCTTGTAGAGAGGATGATTTGGCTGCAGTGAAATCACACCAGTCTGGGCATTGATCTTGAACTTCTCGGGAAAACTGCAAAAAAAGATCGGTTAAGAACACACTGGACAGCAGTAAAGAAACGACTATGGTTCTGTAAAATCTTTTAAAGCTGGTTGAAAATTGACCTCTCGCAGAAATGACGAGCATTCCTGAAGCCGAGCAGAGCGACTTCACTTGAGATGACTTCGTGGTACTGAGGATCGAAGGTGCTTTGGGTCTGAAATGATGTTGATGTATTGATTACAATGACAGGCTTGCTGAAATGGCGAATCTGAGTCAGTTTACGCGGGTTGCGAAATCGATGCGAAATAAGGTCTACAGTATCTTACCATGATATCGGGAACGTTGTTAGCGACGAGCTCTTCCACGGTCTTTACAACGTCCGACTGAAACATTATTGAGATTAGTATAAAGTGATTTGTTTCAATTTCACATTTTTTGAGTTTCACAATCGAATTCTTCTACATTGTCAGTTGATCTCAAAGAATATTACTTACTGCCTTAGCCATCCATTCGTTCACATCGAGTGTTTTCTTGGAGTGATCCATGCCTGCAAGGAACCGAGTTGACAAGAGGAAAGAAGTGAATATCGACCACACGAAGAATGGAGGAGGGAGTAAACACTGCTTGATGCGTTGCGAAACGCAGTGGTGTGTCACACCAGGATAATCAATCGCTAGAATGACAGCAGCTTTTGAAAAAAAATCGAGATGAAAGCTGTTAGTTATCCTTACTTTCCATACTAATGGAGTATCTATGGGAGTGACACACTGCTCGCTCAAAACGTGTTTACTATAAGTCGTCGCGACAATTTCACTCTCTCACAAAGTTCGCTAGACACACTTTCGAAATCAACTACTCCCAAGAGAGAAAAAGAATAGAAATTACACAAAACAACAAAAAGCGATGCAAAGACACGACGCGCCATTCACTCCACCAGCTGGGGGGTTGTTTACCCCTCGTTGTCAGTCAGCTGACCAAGGCCCAACTCGCAGGGGCTCCCACGACGCTCGCCCTTACTGCCCTAACTAGGTACGGTACCAAACATGCCGTTCTCTTCCTGTTTGTGCATCGCTGCCGTTCTTCTCAATGTGAAAATGCTTTATAGACAAACACTACGACACAAATATGATTAACGTACGGATAGGAAATGAGATAAATTGCATGGAAACGATGGACTTTAGATCAATTGGACACGCGAATAATCAGTAATCAATTATTTGGATTGAGATACAAGGAAGGTTTGGATGAGGTGACCATTTTACATTATATAATGGTAAATTAATTTACAATTATCTACATTCCACAAGTGTCTCAGACAGTCGCGACTGTCGTTGCTTGTTGTGCTTCGAACTGAGACTAGACTAAAGGAGAACACAAGTACAGTAGTTACACAATTTACATTACTAGACATCTAGTATAATTACATTGGGGAATAAGGTTTCAAGTTGTAGGGATGGATTTAGAAGATGAATTGGAATCACTGTAGCATCTGGTCGATGGCGTCTTCGATGTTCTTTGCATTACGGCACACCTGCAATGCCTTACTTTAGACTCAATATACACACTCAATGTTTCCATAATTAATATTGATTGAAACCCAAATTTATACAAATCACAAACCAGAATCATCTTCTCGTAGTCCTCGAACAGACCAGTCTTGAAGAGCTGAGTGAGCTGCAAAATAATTTTTACGATTGATCTTTTTTTTCCTGTAAGAACTACTCAATGCAAAAAAGTGTACAATTTTCTTCTGCTCTGCAGTGATGTGTCCGGGGTTCTCCGATGGTGTCTCTACAGTCGATTTCTTATCCACGATCTCGAATAGCTCGAAAGTGAACTCTTTCGTCAGCAGACAACGCTTCATCTGAAAAAAACCTTTTAATGATTTTTCATCTCAGAAGAGAGGTTATTTTTCACATTTCCGATGCATTGGCGTCGATCAGCAAGTCACCATACCTTGTGGGCAGCCTCTCTGTAAATCTCGGCGTCCTCTTCTCGATCCATCTTCAGATTTGCCAGCAGTTTGAAGAAGATTCGATTGAACTGCTTCTTGTTAGCCTGCAAGCAACTCTGTGACGTGGATGCATATCTTCCTCATTTAGAAGCATGCTCCAGTGTCACAAACAACACATTCCACATCCATCTCACTCACCTTGGGAAGCAGACTCTCCAGATCACGCAGGCGGAATCTCATTGCCATCGCGATCATACTAATTATCTGAAATAACGATTTCAATTTACGCTATTCAATTCTTCCACTCACCTCTTCCTCTTCTTCCTTGTCACAAGTGAAGATCGTTTCATGCTCCTGATATTAATGTCGATTATTCGAGTTAACAAATGAAAACGATATTTCGCAATTTCATTTTAGTCGATATTACCATTCTGCTTTCGGCATTCTTCTTCAGATGTTTCTTGATTTCGGCTGCATAAGCAAGACGATCCTGTGAATGAACGAAATGATTATTAAAGCAGAAACTAATGTCTCTCAATGGACTCACCTCTTCAGTCATTCCCTTCAGTGCAGCGAGAATCTCGAAGTGTAGATATGCGGGTGTTCTCTCCTTCATTCGATTGAGACGATCGAACTCGGCCTCCTCGGGGAACTCATCCTCGCTGAAAAGAAAGTATTGTATCGGAGAGTCCTACTTATTAGAATCATTATGATAGCTGGCTAAAAATCATTGTGAAATGTGGCACATAATTACATCACTAAGTATGATGCATTGTATTTGTTAATATTTCACGTGAAGCCTAGACATGCAAACTAACCAGGTGCTCTGGTACTCCCAGATGGACTCTAGATCCTCCTGCTCTCCTTTCTTCTCTTCTTCCACTTTCTTCTCCGTTCCTTCCTTTTCCTCATCCCCTCCGACCACATCAACATAACTGCTGATGCTTTCACACCTGAAACAACACCACTTAGAAAACGATTAAACCAGGTTCATTCTTACTTTTCAATGGAGTGATCGAGCAGCTCAATGTCGCTCGCATCCGAAGAATCTCTGATAAAGGAATCAATCGTAATCTGACCAAGTGCTTCCACGAAAATGAATAATCTTCCTATCTATTTTTCTCGGTCGTTCTACTAATGTACCTCGTGTTATCGTCCTGGTCGACTTCATCATTGTTCTTTTCTTCGATTTCCTTCTTCTCCTCTCTGAGAGGCAAATCGCCAAAGAACTTGAATCCGACGTTAGCGAGTGTTGCATTGAGAGGTGCAACCTCGGAAAGGAGAGGGTCGCTGCTCTTCAATCCACCAATGATCGATCCCTTCCTATCAACGATAACTTCGCCCTCCGACTGCACAGAGTTATGCATGGGGAGATGATCGATCGGTGCGATGGGTGATGCAACGATCGATGCAATGGAGAGTTTCGGACGCTCCAAGAAGGAAAGATTGGTGAGATCGGGAGTGACGCTCTCCTCATTCGTTAAGTTCTTCTCTACGATTTCGTCGTTACTCTTTCTCTTCTGGAATAACTCCTGCACCGTCACTTGCTGCACTGTTTCATCCAAGGAACTGCAAAGCAAACTGAGTAGTCGACACAATTGGACATTTCAACGTTAAAAACAATGAAATTCTTCTCAACTTACGGTTTCAGAATTCCTTGGACGCATTCATCAGGCAGTGCTTGGAGAACATCGTTCAGCGACATATCTTCGTTCTTCTGCAAAAATTACTTGATTTAGATTCAATTTACGAGGTAGCTAGCGACATTTTGAGATGGATGAAAGGGGCGAACCTTATGTCTTTTCGCACTATTGTCGTTGCGTCTGCTAGACTTCACTGGAGATTTGAAAAGTGAAGTCTCTGTAGATCTGTGTGAGTTGTCCTTTGCGCACTTACTTGTGTGGCTCTTCTTCTTCGGCTTCACATCGAAGTTGGCATGTCTGTTCTTATCCTAAAATAAGAGCAAATAAAAATGAATCTTTTTCTACGACTAATCTCTTTTTGCCTGCTTTTTGAAATTCTTATCAAATTTAATTTTTATATATTTCTCACGTTCCAGTCCATCACAATCCTTTCTATCGTTCTGCTGTTGGACATTCCGTTATCCTGAAATGAAATGTCGGTTACATTGGGCGGGAGGGAGTGTAATGGGTGTACCAACGGAATCATGTTATGTTCTCCCACCTTGGAATCCTTCTTCGCCTGTCTCGATTTCTTCCTCAGCTCCTTTTCTTGTTCTCTTCTTCTCCATTCCATCACGTTGTCTTCTCTTCCGACTCTCACTTCCTGCAATCACAGACATTTCAGTGATGGAAAACGAAATGTTAAAGTCTTCTTCAATGAGTCAATGATCTCTTCAGTTGAGTGAGTCTTAACTGACCTCTGCTCTCTTGATCGCCGCTTCATCCTTCACTCGCTGTGCTTCCATCCATCGTTCAGCACGCTGGCGGAACAGCTGAGAAGTACATTACTCTACCTCAGTTCTTGATTCTGGCAAGATGCCAAAAGTGTTATACAACAATCGCCCACCTCATCCGACGCCTTCACCCTCTCTTCTTCATCGGTCTTCTTCTTGTGTGAACTGTGTCGTCCACCACTGCAATCGATAATTGTAATTGGGTCCACAGACAGTATTTTGAACGATTTAACTTGTTTGCCACTAACTTCACATAGACTTCGGGGTTGTATTTATTGCATGCGTCGATGACGATATCGACAATGGCCTTGTCGAAACTTTTGACAGATGGCGACTTGACGACGAACGTCGGAGTGCAATCTGCACGAAGTCCAATCAATATAGAAATCAACCGTGCCCGGAGTCAGCTAATCAGCGAAGAGAGCGATAACTCACTAGGGACGTCCCTGAGGTACATGCTCAACACGCCTCCATGCTCATTAACGAGAGGGATGGCCGTTTCAGAGTTGAGAAGACGAACGAGGGCGTGATTGTCGTGAACTCCCTGAGAGAAAGAGATCACAATACTGTCACGCGATCCTGCCAGCATATGATTCCGATGGAATGAGATAAATATAAAGAATCACATGATTGGTCTCACTGCGTTTCTCATCATACAAGATGCAATTATATTGTCAATTCAAAAAGCATTCTTTGAATTCAAGCTCACCTTGGCGACACACTTGGCACATAGGTCGTAATTGTCGCAGAGTGTGCACTTGTATCGACCTCCATTCGACGGGGCGAGATACACCTCACATTCATTGCAGTAGAAACAAGTTCCACCGAAGGCTGCAGCACTTTCTTCCGCAAGCTGAAGCACACTCGGCTCCTGCAGATATTATTAAGTCTAACATCACAAAACTCTTCCGACTCTTACAGTACTAATGACACTGATCAACACAACATCACTTCATTTGATACACATTCATTACCCACCTCCTTCTTCTTATGTGCAATTGAAGTCTCAAGACGGATGCACGGCAGTTTCTTCTCCCTGTAAATATCTTCACAATGATTCAAAACTTGTCTTCATTGCTTACATCTCCCGCTGGAAGAGAGCGTAGTCAACGGCTGCTTCCATGTCATCCTTTCCTTCAAGAACGATGGTCGATTCGTCGTCTGAAAATGTGCATTTATGAGAAGCCATTTACAGATATTTTATAAATTGTGTATTTTTCTGGTATCTCTAGTGTGCGAATAAATACTTTTATTGGGATAACATTTCTCTGAACAGAAGCTCCTATTGGCTGGATAATGCATTTCTCTACATTGTACCATGTTAGAGATAGAGAGAGATTTCCTTTTCACACCAAGACAAATCAGATTACCGTTCCAGAAGAGGGCGACGTTATCCGATCCCGTGATGGTTGAAACACGAGTTTTGATTGACTCGAGAATTTCCTCCTCATCGCACGACAAAGCGAACCTGAAAATAAAAATGATGATTTCCAACTGAATAACAAAAATAAGACAAACAACCGTCTCGTCTAAGACAACAAACCGTCTCGTCTCTCCCGAATGAGTAATCTTGAAGTGAATCTTGTCCGACATCGTCGTAGATGAGCTCTACAATAAATGTGTAAGACGACGAAACCCTTCCTGCGCTTTGCAATTCGCCCCTTTCTTTCTCACAGTTGTGAAATAGGTGTGGTGAGGCATTTCTTCGCTCACAGTATTGACTGAGGTGGACGAATTGGATCCCTCGGGATGAGATTGATTGAGAATATCGTCTTCCTTCTTCATCTTTAGATTACGAAGAGCAATGTGACCAGTGAGATCGTCGATCACGAACTTGCCGCGGAAACTGAAATTATTGTGTGCTCACCAACTAACGCTGGAAATTAGAATAATAATTATGGTACTACTAGAATAATAATTATGGTACTACTGATTATCACTCACCTCTTACAGAAGTCGCGCACACTAGCAAACCCAAGTTGAGTGACACGATGTTCGAGTGAATTGAAAGATGCAAGGGGCTGTGAAAAGAGACGTTGTGAAATGACAATATTTCGAAATCCCCTTATCTTTGGACAGCTCTAAAATCGTTCCCATTAACATTCCCCAACTCACGATTCCTTCAGCACCAGCATTAGTTAGAACGGTCTCGATGCATTCCACCAGATACAACTGAAATTATCGTTATTTAGCAACATATTTATCCCAATATTTTTGAGAACATGGGTAAGATGGGATAAGAGAGGAGAAGGGGGAAACGTACAGCGTCGGTCTTCCATGCGTCCACATTCAGAGTCGAAGATCGATAGGGCATCTGAAAGAGAGGAATAGATGGAGCATTATTTACCATCATCATGTTATATTAAGCCCACTGTGAGAAAAAAACCCTGAGCGAAATGTAGGATGGCCAGGAATGCAAGCAATTTAATTATTGAGTGATTACCACCCAAATCGAAAATAGAACGAATAATTGCTTGAGAATTGCAGTGGAGAAGAAGAGCACGCAACGCGTCTTGCTTGTTTACTCCTCCCATCAGCTGATGCGTGCGTACCCACGCGGGCTCCCACCACGACTTCCCTGATGGTTAGAGGGCGTACTGTAATCTCTTTGAATATCCTGGCTGAGGAATTCGAGCGTATCCTAGCAACGCCATTTTAATGTCGTCTATATATCTCGTATGATATGTTATTACGACAATATCCAAACGTGAAGGAATGCATGAAGTGAAATCGAATCGAAATCCTTCTGAAATCGAATCGAAATCCTTCTGATATTTTGAGATCGAAAACATAAAAAGGCATGAAAACAACTTTATCTGTATGGCAGAAGTCAACGAGAATCTGGCGGGATTTGTTGACACAATGAAAGTTAATGAGGTATTCTGGAAATGTACATGTTCCTAATTGTATTAACGGATCTCTAGCATTTTAGTGAGTGAACAGATCAATCGGGATGAGGTAGAATTGTTGATGTATTCACACTAGATACAATCGATGCATACATTTATGCTTCAAGCAAGCATGAGATTAGCGGCCTCGTCGATATTCTTGGCGATATGGCAGACCTGAACAAATTTGGTTGTTTAAGTTTACTCAAATATGGCATCATAAAATCTACGTACCTCGACCATTTTTTCGTAGTCATCAAAGATTCCAAGGGCGAAGAGACGACCGAGCTGAAATGATGAAGCAATTTTCAAGTTATTCATCCGATCATAATTTTCTTGCGCAGTTCGGTAGTCAAAAATTGAGGTAATATATTTCGAGATAAAATTTTTCGCAAGGTAAAGGTACTTCCCGACTTCGAGCTGGGCTCGCGGGAGAACACTGCTACGGCAGTGTTACAATTGGGCAGGTTCAGTCTGGAGTGCCGATCTTGCGCCAGACCTATTTACCTGCGTGATCTAGTCACGACTACCAATTCCCCGTCCCCAATGGGTGGGCGCCTCGCAAGGTGAAAAAGTGAATAACTTACAATGTCCTGCTGCTCCGGAGTGAGTGGTTCCATCTCCCTTGGCTGTATTCGTGGGACTCTAACTGGATTTTGACTCAAGATTGGAGGGGCGATTGGATTCCAGACGGCTTCGACTTCATGGAAGAAAAGAAACACTTTCAACTGCAAGACAACTGCATTGTGATCTCGACTGTTTTAGCGACGCGATTCTCTTTCTCCGTAATCTTCATGATTATTAGCGGTTAGCCATAAGAGATGAGATAAGTGCCAAGCTATCTACAACCAGTAAATGTCATCAAATTCCGAACCTTCTCTGCAGCACTTCTGAATTTCTTGGCATCATCTTGATTATCTTTGTCTGCTTCCATTCTCAATTTGATCAGAGTGTCCGTGATTGCATTCACGTTGCTCTAAACACATTTTTACTATTTCAAAATCAACTAAACTTATCAGCAAAAAGTTGAAATTGCTCACAGGGTCGTCGTGTATAAGGAGATTCCGAACACTCTTGGCAATTTCAAGAATCATCTGAGAAGGATAGTTCATTTCAGTTTACTTTGAGGAAAACTAGTTCTAGAATATATTTCTGCCAGAATAAAAGATTGATCACCTTATTTTCCCTGAAATGATCCGTAGTGAAAATCGGTGAGTGCCACTGCAAAGAATATTTTAAGGAGAATACTGTAAAACATATAAATAGGGAGATCAATATAGAAAGTATATAATATATAATGATACTATCGAAGTTAAATGAGATAAACGAATTGAATTAACCTCTACGAAACCCATTCCTGCATCCAACTTCCCTCTGTACTCCGAGTAGACACGGCAACGATCCTGAAAGAGGAATATTAATTTAGTTAAAGTACCTAAAATCAGAATCAATCTTTAGTTATAAAACGTGGACAGTGCTTCGGTCAAAATGAGTGTGAAAATACCTTGGTATCGGTGATTCTGTTGAGATCTCCTAGAAGATCCTCATGTAGATATCGAGGAACGAATCTTTCCATCACATTCAGCTCTTCTCCCGTCAGAAAGGCGCTGGATATATTATATGATTTCGGTATACTTTTTGTGGAATGGTGGTTAATTTTACGTGCAAGGTGGTTCTAAAGAACTCCTGTTTTGGTTTCAAGTTACCCTCAGTTTCATCTGTTCCTATCTAACGATGCCCTCTTAGTTAATATGGCTGTCCCCTTCTCGTGTCTCTCACCTTATCTTATCCCATTCACTTTTCATAACTCCTGCTCCTTCATACATTAGATTCCCTTCAGGAATGGGACGGAATCCTTTTGCAGCATCAGTGTAGTTAGGGAAGACAGAGGGCGCAGCCACTCGACGCGGTGCTGCAGACTCTTCCAAATCCGCAGCAGGTTCGAATACCGACGGCACTACCAGGAAACGGTGTGCTACAGCCTCTTTCGATTTTGCAGCGGGCGCAGCAGGCACTAATGCAACCGGCGCGACGAGTTGACGCTGTGCTGCAGTCTCTTCCAAATCTGCAGCAGGCTCAGAATTTCCGAATACAGCCGGCACGAAGATTCGACGCTGTGCCTCAGCCTCTTTTGATTTTGCAGCAGATGCAGCAGCGATAGCCTTTGCAGCTGCAGCAACTTCGACTGTCTTGTCGCGATTGACATCAGAAATGCCGAGTGAGTTGTAGAATGTTCGCAGTTCCTGAATTCTCGATCATAGAACAAAGAACAATATTGAAGTAGCGTACATCAGCGTCTGAAGTTAAGTTTTCATTGCACTGCCGCATTTGATTGAGAGTATCGTTAGTCTGCACTTCGAGTTGAAGAGCCTGCACAAATACTCATAAAATTACATAATACACTGTAGATAATGAATTCTCAGAGAAAGAGAAGAGCTTACGTTATCAAGAAGTTGCTCTTCTTGCTTATTCCTCCTCTCTTCACGATCAGAAGTCTAAAAAAGATGAATGTAACTATCTATCCATTTATGTATTTTTAATACTTATTAATCACATACAGGAATGTTGCGAAGTTGCTGTATTCTCTCTTCTTCCTCTTTCATTTTCTTCTCTTCTTCCCAATCCTTCATTGATCTCTCTATTCCTTCTTTCATTGGATTCGCACCTTGCCATTGACCAACAGGAAACATCTGTAATTGCCACTTATAATTCACGAGTGAACATTACTGTAATTTCATTTGAATCATAAACTGACATGTGTGCTTATTTTTACACTATGTAACGTAGATATTGAGGGTAGATCTCAATTAGAATGCTTCTTATTCCCTCTCAAATTCGACTGTGATTTCTAACCTGATATCCCATTCTCTGTTCCATCGATGGTTCCGAGGAGCAGATGCTCTGCAACGCAAGAATATAATGAACGAGAAAAAACTCTCGCATGTTGAGGAATTGTTTCTTGCAAATCTTTACCTCTATAAAAATGAAATCGTGTTAGTTTACTAACTTCGATGGTCGGCTTCACTATTTTCTGTTTATTCTTCTTCTTCTTCTCTTTCGTGTATCTCGTCACTCCCAAACCGATCCGTCCAATTTTCTGCTCAAGCTCAGCCACTCCGGAATTGATCGACTGAAAAATTATTTTCTATCACCGCATATCGAAGATCCTAGCCAGTATTATAAATTAATGGAAAAACACTAATACTTCAATGCGTAGGCTCAATTTTATCCATGAGTCTATGTTAATATTGCGATGATCCGATCTATTTTTCGTAAATGAGATTCTTTCACCTCATTATTTACTTCATCCGTGAACTCATTCTTCTTCCTTGGTACAATCGAAGTCTCGAGGCAAACGCACGGAAGAGTTTTCTTTCTGAAATAGGAAATTTAGAAATAAAATTTCGCAAATCGTCAAGAGTAAATTGTATACGTTTCTTTCTGGAAGTTGGCGTAATCGATAGCGGCTTCGATGTCTTGTGAATCTTCGATGAAGATCGACGATTGATCATCTGAATGAGATTGGATCAAATCCTTTGAGATGTTGACTTTCAATACAATTTTATCGTATATTTGGTCGACTGGGCGGTAGTACCCCGGAATATAATTTTTATTTGGGAAAACCCCACAACGGAAACCGCTTTCTCGTCAAAGATGATCTGAGAATGATTCTTCTAGAAATTGACCGCTCGGAATGGCCGGTGTGGGAAGAAATTATTGAGAATGAGTGATCTGGAAGAGTCAAATTAGTAATTTGGCTTTTTGGAAAGTGCCATCTCGTAAATTTTTTGATGGAAAGATATTTTGGGAATAACTGAAAAAAAACTGAAAAATTAACATGCGCCAACAGACTAGTACTTTGTCTGAATCTGTCATTTTGTCACACAGCTGAATGTGCATAATTTCACCGGTGTTAGATATGGAGCCGTTCACATAAGAATCGAGTAGGGTCGGCACAGTTAAAAAGGTGAATTTTCTGTAGTTCCGTAATTTGATGTTATCGATGGTGTTGATGCATAAAACAGGACATCTCTCCCTTTGTCCCCCGAGTTCCGTGACCCCCTCTATCTGCGATCTCTCGCATCTGCACACTAGCTCTCCTTCCCTGATCGCCCCTTCCTCATGGGAAAGCGAGATAGTAGTGAGAGACCGCAGAGGGAAGGGATCAGGGAATTCGGGGGACAAAGGGGGAGATGTCCTGTTTTACTTACAAGCTCATTTCACTATATGTTGGCTCATTTGGAATGCTTTTGCAGAAATTCTGGTCGGTCTAGGTCTATGTAACTAGATCGGAAATTGCTCTACAAACAGCATTTTTAAAATTTATTTTTAAGCATGAAACAAAATGAACTAAGCAGGCAACTATCTCCATCAAATTCTACACATAAGAATCACAGAAAATTAGCTTTATTTGGAACCGAGAAATTCGACAAAACGTGATTTCGGCGCGACGCCATTTGGCGCCAACGGGCGCCTCACGAGAAACATGATTATGCCTATCGTCACTTACATCTTATATCATACACCTAACTTTCAAGGGGCCATGATTGAGTTGATTGAGTTGATTCAATCACGATATTGTTGTTTAAAATTACCAAAAACACAATTATTATAACAAATTTACAAAATGTAAATTTTTAGCATAAATGTTCACAAAACATATCTTTCTAATATGATATTTATAGAATATCTGTTTCCCAAAAAAAATTTGCGAGATGGCACTTTCTATAATTCCATTTCCACCCTCAATCATTTTCACTTCCCCTTTCCCAGTTGACCGGTTACGAATAGTGAGCTTCCAAAATGGGTGTTTCTGAAAGTGAAACTTATGAAAATCACACTTCTGAGATACTAATTCCTGAAAATTATTTCTGAAATTGGTATTTCTCAATTTTTTTTGACATTTCGGGGTACTACCGACTGGGCAATTGTGATGTGCCTATTGGGAAGCACCGATAATACATATTCGAAATCGATAAAATGAGTTCATACCTTTCCAGAAAAGCTCAAAGTCGCCTCCAACGATTTTGTACACACGAGCTCGCAGTGCAGAAAGAAGATTCGATTCGTCGTTTGATAGAGCAAATCTACAAGATACCAATTTGGCCTAGTTGATATCTAAAGTTGGTAAGAGTTGAAATAATACACATCATTCCACAGGCCGGTCGACCATCCAGAAAGGCCTTTGGAGTGAGAGAGCGTGTGAAATCGAGAGGGACTCTCTCACTTTTGCACACTCTCTCGCTATAACCCTGGTCTGTAGGTTTGGAATCATGTGAATAGTTTTGAAATGATTACAAATATACTCACCTTCTCGTCTCTCCGGAATGAGTGAGTTTGAAGTGAATCTTCTCAGACATTTTTGGCGTATTCTTCCGTAAGGATAATGTATTATTACAATTTCATGAAATTGACTACTGGTGTTTACTATATTTTTATACTTGGCGTGTCTCTTGCTAAGTCATGCTCAATCTCTATCTGAATCTGCTGTTTATGAGTGATTTATGAGATAATAATGTTGAGGACTGTTTGTGAATATGTAATACTCACGAAATGGATTAGACTACGATACGAGCACAAGTTGTGAAGAAATGGTGGATTACTCACACCGCATATAAACAATGATAAGAACGAGAGACAAACTCACGGGTTGAACAGTGATTACTGTAGATGGAAGGGGAGCACGGAGAGGAATCGAGAAAGGATTGGAGGGAAGAGCTAAATATGAAGAAATCGATTGATATTTCACACTCGATGAATCTGGAAACTCACAATATTGAGGAGTAGAAATAGAAGTGTTGGACGATGTAGTGGCCGTGAATAGTGAATTCTCGACACTGAAAATAGTCAATTCCCTGGGGTAATTAGAGGAAGACTAATTAGCGGTAAACTGTTAGTGCAACTGACCTTCTCGCAGTTGATTCTTCTACTTTTCTTCCGCTCTCAGGTTGTCTTTTCGATGGAACCAACAATGAGATGCAGCCACTTTCGTCGATTGAAAACTTCCCAACGAAACTAAAATCGACTTAGTTGCCAAATTAACGGTGTGAAAGTTAAGTAAAGTCATGGTAACGAGGGAAGATTAAATTATTACCTCTCACAGAATTGCCTAACATCTCTGAATCCAAGTTGATCTACGCCCGTTGTGATTTCTTCTACTTCTTGAAGATTGGCTATCTGGAATAGTCATTAATATTCAGAATTAATACTCGATTTGTTTTGCCTGTTCACATTATCAATTTTGTTTATGTTTACTCGATTCGTAGTTGTGCTTGTGCATCTTCAAATTTAACAACACTCTTCCAATGATAATAATTAACCTTTTTGTGAACTTCGTTTTGAGCTACGAGAGTTTCGACGAGTTGGAGAAGTTCCTGCTAAAATGGAGAGAAACTCTCGATCAATCATTGTGAAACTGCCAAAAAAGATTTCAAAATAATGTTATTCTTGTCTCACTCACCGCTTTTTCTTTCCATTCTTTAACATTGAGTGTCACTGGGTGTGATGAATACATTTCTGCAATTTAAGCTGGATTAGCTCAAATTTCGCTTTCGTTGATTCGAATTGATGCAATCTCTTTAGCAAAGCAATGCAAAATGTCGATATCAACATGATATTTCCCGCGTTCATGTTGGAGTTTGGAGGAAAACTAACAGTCAATACGCGTAATCACAAAAAAATCGAGAAAATGCGGCAAAAAATGCAAACGAATAAGGAAATAAACAAGCGTGCAAGAGAGAGAATTGCAAAATGCAACATAGTGAGAGAGAGCGAGCGATGAGAGAGAGACGGCGTCGTCTGTTTGTTCTCTCGCTTTCCCTCGCTATCTCTCTTCCCGCATTTCTGCATCTCTCCCTTCCCTCCCCTCCTTTCCTCTCCCTCTATCGAGTCAGCTGACCCCATTCAAGGCCCTCATGCACTCTCGCCGCGATTTCTCTGTCGGTTGAGAGAAGAGTACGGTATCGTCCATTTATGGACAATTTTAAATGTGTGCAAGACAAGAATATGAGTGAGAGATATAGATATTTAAACGATGCGTGTTCTGCTTCTTAATTGACGCGACGGCAAATCGTTATCGTCTGTGGTCTTTTTTTAAAAAAAAAGCTTTATGGTTCACATTACTGATCAATGCAAAGATCGATACCTAACATGTTTTGAAATAGCGAATGAGAAAATAAGTAGATTTTTTATTGGAAGAATGTTTTGCGCTCTTTTTCTTGAGTATGACGTGTGAAAATGACAATAATTGCAATATTAGATATTAGAACATAGCATGATTGAATAGGTAAGTGCACGAACTAAGGCTAATACCACAAAGGGACTAATGATTAAAGTAATAAGGTGACGTGGTCAATCTTCATTGATCATCAGTTCAATTGCATGGTCCAAGTCACGAGCGATACGGCAAACCTGAACGAATTTGAATCGATAATAGAGGAAGAAGAAATTGTAATGTACTTTTTTTCTTCGAAACAGATGGAATGAAAGATAATATTAGTTATTAAGAATGTGATAAGGGAATGCACCGACCTCAACAAGCTTTTCGAAGTCCTCGAACATTCCTGTCTTGAATACCTCCTGGAGCTGAAAGAAAGTGCGTTGGATATTATTTTTAAATAATTTAATTCCCATCTTTCGAGAAGAAGTTTTAAAAAAACCTCAGTTATTCGTCTTAGTATATAAATTGTTGACAACTCACCAGTTTCTTTTGTCTCTCACTCAATGGAGTCGTTGTTATCTTTTTTCTCTCTTCTGTTGGAATCTTTTTGCATTTTAAGCATCCTTCAGCTCTATTTAATTCATCCTTTCCTCCCACTGATTTCCCAGTGAAGAAAATTCGATCGAGCTGAGAAATCGAGGGAATATCACTCTAGTTACAAGGCTCTTCCTTCATGTCTATGAATACCTTTCGAGCGGCCTTTCTGCACATATCAATTACTTCTTTAGAATCGGACTCCTTTCTATCGTCCAATTCGTGAGAGTGAGCTCTCTAGCATATTCCTCTCTTGAAAACTCTTTTATATCTCTGACGAAATATAATCATATATGAATAGAAGATTTTAGACAGCGAACTCACCGATGGAACACTTGCAACAATTCGAAGTAGTCGCGTCTTCAGTGCGTTCATCACCCTCTCTGCCGTCTGAATAAACATTATTTGAAAATAAATAGGAAAATACTGGAGATAAAATAATTGGAGGAGGACGTACCATCTGACACTTTGTCATGGCTGAACATTGACATTTCAGATTTCTATCAAGGTAGATTATGTAATCATAGAGGAGACATTGACGACTCTGGAAATGGATACGATAAAAGGTAAAGATGTTCCATGTCAAGCGATTTTACAATAGCAAGCTACAACGCTAGATGGGGCAAGCCGGTAAGCGAGCTGCAACGTGGGATTACGTAACCCAAGCTTTCCCGAGACATCTAGGAAAGGAAAAAGGATACGATAATTTTTTTATAATTCCCATGTTTGAGCTTCGCTCGCGGGAGAGTACTGCTGAGCCAGTTTTACCGAGTAATTTGAGATAAATGAAACTCAATTGAATAATGTGTACTCTTGTACTCACATAATAATCGGATACTTTCTCCATGTCATCAAGTACATACAATTCGAGTCGATCAGTGACTCTTTCCTCAAAGTGAGAGAGGGCTCGATAGTCCAATTGTGCCAGTGATCGATCCTCACTATAAAATGTTGCCACTTCATGAGTTCATGAAAATTTTAAAAATCTGTCAATTTGAATTGATTGCTTTGTAGAGTTAGAATATCTACTAAAATATTGCTTTAGTAGTAAATTTGGTAAAGTACTCACGTGTCGAATGCATTGTCATCTTCGAATCGATCGAAGAAGCAATCTTTGGACTCTGCCCTCTGTAATTCATTTTTTCCTTCAATTCATCCATTCTAAGTCATTTTTTTCTCGGATTTTATCTCTTTTGTAGTTGTGTTTTTGTAGTTTTGTTGATTGGATTTATTTTCGTTTTTAACTTCTTTCAACGACAGATGCAATATTATAAAATCACAAACACTCTCTAAAACAACGCTCCTAAACAACAGATCTGGCTACGAGAGAGCGTGGCATAGCGAGAGACACGCTGAGGTATAGAAAGAGATTATTTTTCATTTTAAATTGCATTGGTTTAGCTCCAAACCTGTCTTTGTATTCTCTTCTCCTCTTCCTCCATTTTCTCGAAAATGAATTCTTCTTTGCATCTTTCGTCTAGAGTATTTATGAAACTCATCTCCTTCTGAAACAATTAATTAATTGTTTACCTCCATTAATCAAGATCATTATAAAATATGAATACTAACCTGCGTGAATCCAAAAATCTCAACATTATCTCGAAGCGATCGAAGAAACTGAAATTGTATATCAGAGGTATTCTGAGAGATGGCACCTGCGACTTTACAAAAAAATCAAAATGGCCTGATTCCTCTACAACTATGATCATTTGATCACCTCACTACAACAACTATTTCGCAATATTGTTTAGAGCCGTAAACTCGATGAGGCCTAAAAGCCGGTTCTCCAAACATTGAAATTTCAAAAATATTTATCTTTTTTTAAAGTTGTCGAAAAATCTCGTTCAAAAAACAAAAAGAACCATCATGAGAAGACGAATAAAATATCTGTTGGAACTGAATGCGCTAAGTGAGGGTAATGTTATGAAAATTTCGAAAAATAGGTTTTGAGATTCAAAAACGAAAAATTCTGAAAAACTTTTCTATAAGTTCAAGCTAGAAGCTATAAGTATAAGTATAAGCTATTTTACGACGGAATCTGATTTTAAATCAATTTTTACCCCTGGAGCCGCAACTCATTTAAGACATTTTGGAAGTAAAAAATTTTCTCGATTTTTTCGACTTGTGACCATTTCATAGGGCATTTTCGACTTTAAACGAGGCTTCTGAAAAAATACCTTTATCGATTTTTCCAATTTTGCGGCTCTAGGGGTAAAAATTGATTTAGAATCAGATTCCATCGTAAAATAGCTTGAACTTATAGAAAAGTTTTTCAGAATTTTTCGTTTTTGAATCTCAAAATCTTTTTTTCGAGATTTTCATAGCATTACCCTCACTTAGCGCATTCAGTTCCAACAGATATTTTATTCGTCTTCTCATGACGGTTCTTTTTGTTTTTTGAACGAGATTTTTCGACAACTTTTAAAAAAGATACATATTTTTGAAATTTCAATATTTGGAGAACCGGCTTTTAGGCCTCATCAAGTTTACGGCTCCAAACAATATTGCGAAATAGTTGTTGTAGTGTGGTGATCAAATGATCATAGTTACGGAGGAATTAGGCCATTTTGATTTTTTTGTAAAGGAGTTTCTCGTTTTCATGCAATCTCTCAGAATACCTGTGATATGTGAATTACTTCATTCTATTCATTTCTTTCCCTAATCGACTCCGAGGCAACGGAACAAAATACAAAACAATTCAAAGCACCTCTTCATCTCTCTCGACTCTCTTCGATTTCTTCTTCACTTCTCCATTTTCTGTGTTGATCGCTGTTCTCTTCAATGCATATTTCTCCTGAACAAGTCGATCAGAAAGGGAATGCAATACAGGTAGGGATGCCAAATGAAGAGTGAAATGAAGGGCTCCCTCTCCTCGAACAAAGGAAATTTGATTCCCTCCTCTCTTCAAGAAGAGAGGGAGCGGTCGTTCTACTCTTCATGTAGAGTGAGGCCCCTCTTCAAGAAGACTAATAGTGTCAATCGACTGTTATTTCAATCGAAATGACGCGTGCATCTCTAATTAGGATGAGATTAGTGTGGATGTCTGGAGTAAGACCACATTAGCATGTTGTGGCAGCCATGAGAGCTGTTCACTGTTCCCTCTTCTTGAAGAGGGGGGAACGACCGCCCACCTCTTATTGAAGAGTTAATCCCCCTCTCTCATTTCACCACTCTTCATTTCGCGAAAACCTCTTCACTTGGCATCCCTAGAAGCAATCCATGACATATCGATTTATTCGGATCTAAAAACAAAAACTAAAACAAGAAATATGCCAGAAAATGAAATTTCGTGAATCATTCTGTAAACTTTCACGATTGTTCACTCGAATGTGCACATTATTTTGGGGGGGAAGCTCAAACAATCATCATTTCGATCGCATGCTCTGGTATCTCTCTACCAGTAGTGTACTACTATCCCCACTAGTTGCTCACCTATAGGGTAGACTACTAGTGCGCGCACTGGTAGTACTACTAGTGGCCGCGTTCTACAGGTGGTACTACTAGTGGAATCTAGCAATGCGAATATGCTTTATCAATCGATTATCGCAATTAAATGATACAATAGTGATAGTTTGATGACTAGTAGAGCTTCAACATGAGGTCAATATTCTTCTTCAGACGAATATAAATCTCTTCTTCAATAGCCGCGAAAATAATGAGCCATATCGTCCATATTCTTCTCTATTTCTCCGGAAATGATAGAGTAGCTTCTGAAAGGCAACTTTTGAAAGAAAGCGGACCAACCTGCATTCTGACGACATAGTTCCAACATAGTAATATAGAAAACCCCCCATTTTTCAAATGAAAAAGAGCGGTAGATCAATCTGAAATATAAGACATTTAATCATGGCAGAAGTAGAACCAACTCACATCCTTATCGAAGATGCTCTTGATCAAATGAAGTATCTGCATATTAGGCAGCGATAAGGCAAGAAATAGACGAGAAAATCGGTAAACCAGCCAAACAATTAAAGAAAACGTTGAAATGTGCAATTCCGCACTTGCGCCTCACTTGCGCGCTTATCGAGCGCGCCAACTCACCTAGGGAGTGCCAACTGAACTAGTGGTACTACTAGTGGATGCCACTAGTGGTACTACTAGTGAGATGAGGCCCGGGTATGCCCGGCTCAGCAACAGGTGGTGCTACTTGTAGACGCCGCTGCACTAGTGCACTACTGGTAGAGAGAAACCAGAGTGGTCGATGTCACGTGCGATACGGCAGACCTTAACTAATCGATATTTAAAAAAAGATATTTATGGCTCAAAATGAGTCTTTTACATTGTGAAAGGTGATAAATAGCTCACCTCGACCATCTCATCATAATCCGTAAACATCCCGGTCTCGAAGAGCTCTTTGAGCTGAAATGTTAATCATTTTCTCAGATTTCTTCAAATTTCAGCAGGATCTTTACATTGTTCAGTGTATAAAAGGCATTAGAGAGAGAACAAGAAAGTGTCTCCAACTATAATCATCACTCACTAATTCTTGCTGTTTTGTATTCATAGGTTCGGCCTTTCTCCTCTCGCATTTCTCGCATCTTTCCGTGCCGTTGAGGACGTTTCCCAAGGGGGTCCCAGTGAAGAGAAGTCGCTCCATCTGAATGGAGGCTCGGAGATTGCGACTGACCGAAACGAGAATGAAAAGAAATGAAAAGAGCACACGCTTAAGCAAAACTCAAAATGGCATTTCACTTCACGAACTGTCTGTCGCCGTGAACAGGTCAATGCGATGTTTTTATATTAAAAAAACCTATTCATAACATCATTCCCAAATATGCCCCGTCATTCATACCTTTCGTACAGTCTGTGTGATCATTTTCTCTTCTCTTCCCAAATCTTCTATCGTTTTGTGTATGTCAGCACTCGTCCCAGTGATTTGTAAGATCTGAAGAGACGGGAAACATATTGGTAATTGCTTAGTATTGCGTTCAGAACAGAATGTTTACCTTTCGTCAACCTTATATGCCAGTATCTACACGTGTCTCATTTACGAAGCATGCCACGATGAACTTCTTAGTATCGAAATCTTGTTGGTGTCTACTCGAGTCAAGTTTTCTCTCACCGTCGGTTCAATCTTCTCTAATCTCTTCCGCAGTTCGTCAGTCAGTTGTCGGGCCTTCTGAAAATGTTCATAAAAATGAGTTAAACGTTGGCTCGTTTCGTAAATCTACGCACTTTATGTGTCCTGGAATTAATCGCACTTCGACATTTCAAATTTCGATCGACGTGAGAAATATAATCAGAGAGAAGACAGAGACGATCCTGAAAAGCAGATATTTATGGAGATAATTCACTAAATAATAATAAATAAATCTAAATGTCAATCCTTTTTTAGTAATTCTTGTCTAGTGCTTCTGTTGATCATGAAAATCAAAGTTCTTTTTGGGATTAATCTTATTTATTACAGACATGGTAATTTTAATGTCACTTACTTGATGTCCGTTCACTTTCCTCAAATGATCGAGTACGTGCAGCTCGAGACGATCGACCACTCGAATTTCGAATGATTCCGAATCACTTACATCCTCACTACAATTTTGACACAACCATGTACAGCAGAATAGATTATTTCATCAAAAGCATCAAATTCACGCGATTAAAATAAAATAAACAAGTATAGTTCTCACGTGTCGAATCCGCCGTTGTCTTCGACTCTATCAAAGAAGCACCTTTTCAACTCTGCTCTCTGAAAGTGATATGATTTGATTTTCGTTTTCGGATTTTGATTTTCGTTATTTATCCTTAACGTATGCAACTAATGCTGCTCAAATTTTAGGGGTGCATGTGCACCCTCTGAGGGTGGAAAATTCGTGTAACTCAGCTCAAACTAAACGAAATCTCTCCAATCAAAAAGGAAAATGTTCCAAACGCGGCTTGCAATCCCTGTATGAAGTTTGGAAGTTGTAGCGTTACTAGGAAAAAAGTTATGAAAGGGTATATAAAACTGATGTGCACCTTGCACCCCATGAAATTAGCGCAGCATAACTATCATTCTTCCCCAACATTTTTTTATTGAAATACCTCCCGTTCTAGACCATGGTGGCACTACTATGCAAGTATCATAAATACTCACTTGTTGAGCGATCATCTTTTCTTCCTCCGCTATAAGATCTTTAATATATTCTTCCTCGAATAACTCAGCCTGTTGCTGAAGGAATTCATTCATAATGTGCACAAGGGATAACGGGAAGAAAAGGAAAAAAATGCTCACCCGATTGAATCCGAATTCGTTCACAATTTGTTCGTTATTCTCCCGTTCCTTGAGAAGAACAAGAACAAACTGAATATGTGATATCTCTTCTCTCATCTTATATCGATCTTTCAAATCGTCGTTGATCTTATAATTTCCGATATTTCATTGTTTGCTCTTGTCTTACTTCTTGAATATGCATTATAAATGTATTTGTGAAACCTCTCCCATTTGCTCTATCCAAGAAAATTCAATCAAAATAGTACCTCTGGATCAGTCGCAGAAGATTTGACAGAGGGAACTCGGGGAATCTGAAATATGGCAATTATTTACATGACAAAACACGAGGGATAAAAGAGTATGAATTTTCAATTTATCCATCTCTTCTTCATTTGCGCAACTCAACGGACGCTTCGTAACAACCTTATTTTATGAGAGGAATCGGGAGAAACTCGAGCACTGTTGTCAGTAGGAAAATTCATCATTTTTAAATATTTTGAGTTTTGCATGGGAGGTACTTCAAACTCTCCTCTATCGAACAGCGTTTCCAGAATTTTTTTAAAGGGACCCGTTTTTACGTGAAACACGAACCAACCTGGTGACTTAGCAATTTTTTGCCAAAAAGTCAAAGTTTGAAAAGTCATACCTCTCTTCAAAATAAAGATACGGATTTGAGATACGGAAAATTTAACCCCTTTCCAATGCAAAATTCGAAAACTGTTTGCTAGAGCATAATATATGCAAAAAAAATGTGTTTAAAAATGCATTCCAACAATTTGAAGATGATCTGATTTTATTAGAACGTTGAACAAGGGAAATCAAAAATATACTGAAATTCATGTATTAAAATTTTCAAAAATTTTTAACCAAAAAACTAGCGAATAAAATGTTGCTAAATCAATTTGAATATTCTTAATAAATTATTTTCATCGATTTAATTCAGAAATGAGACTGATCAACACTACTTGTAGATGGGCTGTTTCTACGAGACATCACATTAAATTCAGCGTCTTTACAATACAGCCTATCCCGAAGCTCATATTCCAGTTGGAATAAGTGCCCATACAGACCGCAATGATGTACTAGGAGGGGGTTCTTAGTTTTAACTTTTAAGAAAATTACGACAACATTTGCAAAAGCGACCGCCCCGCATCGCCGCATGAGCCACGAATGACGAAATCACATGTCAAATGTAGCCGAGGTATTTTTCTATCTAATGTACAAAACCACAAATCCGTATCTTTATTTTGAAGAGAGGTATGACTTTTCAAACTTTGACTTTTTGGCAAAAAATTGCTAAGTCACCAGGTTGGTTCGTGTTTCACGTAAAAACGGGTCCCTTTAAAAAAATTCTGGAAACGCTGTTTGATAGAGGAGAGTTTGAAGTACCTCCCATGCAAAACTCAAAATATTTAAAAATGATGAATTTTCCTACTGACAACAGTGCTCGAGTTTCTCCCGATTCCTCTCTTATTATAATAAATGAATATATAAAAAAATAAGCAGATAAAGCATATTATGCTGACCTCTTCTTTCTTCTCTTCCTTCACCGATTGAACTAAGTGCTTGCTCTTATCCCGTTCGTCGAGAAGAGAACAATGAATCTAAAATTGAGATATGACCAATTTTTTATCAATCTTGAACGCATCATTATCTATTTTTCACTGTTCCTCTTGACTGACTTTATGAATTATAAATGTATTTATGAAACCTCTCAGAAATGCCCTATCCAAAAAGAATAAATTATAATAGTACCTCTCTATCGGACTTCGAGGCATGAGGAATAATCTGCTCGTTCTTATCCCTTTCATCGAGAAGAGAACAAAGAATCTACAATTTGATCTTTTCGAAACACCATTATTGATTTTTCATTGTACAATCTTGCCTAAAGTATTACTTGATCATACATTATTATAAATGCATTTTAGAAACCTTCTCATTTGTGCTCTGCTAAATAAAAATCAATTCAATTCAAATAGTACTTCTGCATCAGATGGCGCAGCAGGAGGAACACGGGAGAATGGGGAAACCACGAAAGGAGGAATCTAAAACGTGGATATTGTTTTAAAGGAAAAAATACCTCAAAAAAAGAAAGTCGGCATAATAGTATTATCACTCGCTTTCACCCTGTGACGTATAATATAATTTAAAAGTAATATTGTCTCGCATCGAGATGATGCAAGCAAGGCACAATAAAAGTCAACCTGGTGAAGTTTTCTTTTCTTCGGTCCCTCGTCATCTCCGTAGGCCTCACTCCACAAACGCTTCGGAGCAGCCGAGTCCTGATTAATTAATCGATAATGAAATGCAGATAAAAAGATGTGCCGACCTCTTCTTCCTTCTCTATGCCTTCACTCACTTCATCTTTCCGTTCCTCCGTAGAAGTGTTCAGTTGTCCAGTCAACCTCTTTCTGCTTCTGCAAGAGAAAAAATTCTAATCCGACACTAAAAATAATGGTGAAAAAACATGTTATTTTAGAAAGACGCTTATTTTGAAGAGAGATAACAAATGTCGCTCACCGTTGCCTGAGTCCAGCGTGCATTCTCTTGCGCGCCGCCCTTTTCGTACGCGAGTTCTAAAAGGGAAATGCATTTTCGGATGGACTCTCGTAGACAGATTGTTCTGTATACTGAACAAAAATGAATTTGTTTCAACCGCAGCATAAGTCAGACTCTTACCTTGACGGATCGGACGTGCTTGACTCGTCCCTTCAATCTTCTTCCTTCAACTGCTCCAGATAAACTTTCAGCCTCACACATTTCACCTGACAATCTTCACTTTATATTTAGATGAGACAAGATGATTACATGATTATTAGATAATTCATATATGAAAGGAATCACGAGAGACTCGAGGATGGCCGGGACCTAGAAAATTTTATTTTTTAATTTGCCTGAAAAGTTAATACAAGGTACATCGAACCTTCCTCTATCGAACTGCGTTGACAGAATTTTGATTCAAAATTTAGCAGCTGCGTGAAACACAAATAAACCTGGTGAGTTCGGATATTTTTTACATAACCCCCAAGTTTGAAAAATCATAACTGACTTTAAAATGGAGGTAGAAAATCACTGTTTCGTTCATTAGATAGTGTGAAGTCTCAGCTATAAAACAAAAATAGTGTAGTCATTCCTGGCTCATGCTTTTGAGCTGGGCGGTCGATTTTGTGAAATATGTCGTAATTTCCGTAAAAGTCAAAACTAAGAGCCGCCTCTATGCGCGTTCTGATGGGGCAACTCGGGCCTATTAATGAACGGTTAAATGAGCAGAATCGGCCCATGCGTTCTATTGAGGCCGCTGAAAATGTGTTTTCCGATGAATACGACTTATCCAAAAGTTATACTTTTTTGTGTGTTTTCTAGTAGAATTATGAGAAGACTATTCAAAATCAACATTCAACTTGTTTTCAGCACATTTTATTGAAGGATTTTGAAAAAAAAATAAAATAAAAATTTTCAGACATGTTTTTCGATTTAGTGGAAAACTCATTTTTTTACTATCCAATCGTGAACCTTTCAATTTCAATTAACCGTATACGATGTTGTTACAACAAATCGTTGGTGAAGCATGTCCTATTCCACTATCTTCGAGTCTAACTTGCATTATTTTTTCATCATTTTTAAAAATTTATTTCGCCCTTTACAATACACCTTGTTGTGATCATAAAACTTTATTCATGGCCAAGTGGTTAAAGGGCGCGACATTCAAAACTGACCGACGCAAGTTCGATCCCAACCGCGGGCTATCCTTTTGCCGCTTTTTTCGCAGCATTGCAAAGAGCGAATAACATGTTTTCAAGTGCCGCCAGATATGTTCGAGCACGTTTTGACGTGTTATTACGTAATTTTATGAAATTTTCGAAATTCCACAAAACGAATCGGGGAGCGTGGGTAACTATGGGAAAAGTGTTTTGAGATGTCATAAACGTGTTCGAACACGGTATTCTACGTTTCCGTTGTGAGGATGAGAGCGATCAAAAAATAGTTGCCGCGGAGCAGCGAATAAAATTTCGTTAAAACTTGTTCTGACACGTTTAAACACGTTTGCGACATCGCATAACACTTTTCCGTGACTACCCACGCTTCCCGATTCGTTTTGTGAAATTTTAAAAATTTCATAAAATTACGTAATAACACGTCAAAACGTGCTCGAACATATCTGGCGGCACTTGAAAACATGTTATTCGCTCTTTGCAATGCTGCGAAAAAAGCGGCAAAAGGATAGCCCGCGGTTGGGATCGAACTTGCGTCGGTCAGTTTTGAATGTCGCGCCCTTTAACCACTTGGCCATGAATAAAGTTTAAAAAAATAGTAATATTTCACTGTAATTAAGCAAATTCTGGTACAAACAATTGATATGGAGTAATAGTAAGAATGGCAAAAGATTCGTGCCCGGCGCGGGATCTGAACTAGGCGAGATACTGTGTTGATGGGAGAGAGTGCCAGAGAAGGCAGAGCGTGTGCTCTCGTGCAGATAAGTGATTTTCTTGAGGGTGTAACTTTTTTCTACGAAAAGATAGCACCTCACTTTCAAAAAGACATATGTTCCACTCATGATGAGTAAGCTGCTCAAGGAGTATGATCACAACAAGGTGTATTGTAAAGGGCGAAATAAATTTTTAAAAATGATGAAAAAATGATGCAAGTTAGACTCGAAAATAGTGGAATAGGACATGCTTCACCAACGATTTGTTGTAACAACATCGTATACGGTTAATTGAAATTGAAAGGTTCACGATTGGATAGTAAAAAAATGAGTTTTCCACTAAATCGAAAAACATGTCTGAAAATTTTTATTTTATTTTTTTTTCAAAATCCTTCAATAAAATGTGCTGAAAACAAGTTGAATGTTGATTTTGAATAGTCTTCTCATAATTCTACTAGAAAACACACAAAAAAGTATAACTTTTGGATAAGTCGTATTCATCGGAAAACACATTTTCAGCGGCCTCAATAGAACGCATGGGCCGATTCTGCTCATTTAACCGTTCATTAATAGGCCCGAGTTGCCCCATCAGAACGCGCATAGAGGCGGCTCTTAGTTTTGACTTTTACGGAAATTACGACATATTTCACAAAATCGACCGCCCAGCTCAAAAGCATGAGCCAGGAATGACTACACTATTTTTGTTTTATAGCTGAGACTTCACACTATCTAATGAACGAAACAGTGATTTTCTACCTCCATTTTAAAGTCAGTTATGATTTTTCAAACTTGGGGGTTATGTAAAAAATATCCGAACTCACCAGGTTTATTTGTGTTTCACGCAGCTGCTAAATTTTGAATCAAAATTCTGTCAACGCAGTTCGATAGAGGAAGGTTCGATGTACCTTGTATTAACTTTTCAGGCAAATTAAAAAATAAAATTTTCTAGGTCCCGGCCATCCTCGAAATCCTCGTCTCTCGCAATTCATGTCATATTTTATAGTGCTCTTTCATACCTTTCTCAGTCGGAATCGAGTCTGGTTGTTCAATCGGGGCACTGATGGACTGAGTAGGAACAGCCTCGATCGACTCCTTCTCCTCCAATTCCGTTGTCTCCTCTCTGAAAGAATAAAAACAAATCACCAATTTACTCAATTTCGTATTTCGTTTAGTTTCAGTATTTTACTCATTCAGTTTCGTTCCCTTTTCTTATCAAATTCGATTGATCACTCACTCCTCTTCATTTCCACTCTTCTGTTCCTTGACCGTTTCTGATGATGATGAAGATCTCCACTTCAACCAGATATTTCCTGTCACATCGTCCACTGAGAAACGGCCGGTGAACCTGCAAAGCAACTCCTGGAATACATAGAAATACGCGATTTAAATTTTTCAAAGTTTTTCCTGCTCTTAAACGTCAGTAGAAAATGTGTGCATTTCGAACCTTTTTGCGAACTGAGTGACATCGTGGAATCCGAGACTCGTAATTCCACGTGTTATCTCCGTTGCGTCGTTCGGATTCAGAACCTTCAACAAGTTTTTTTTTAAATAACAAACTAACATGTACAACATGGAGTTCCATAATCGATCGAGTTTCAACTTCTAAGCACTTTATGCCTATCATCATCAATCATTGCCCTAGTAGTATTTCCCTCACTCACAGTCAGATCGCCCTGATTAGAAGTGATGGCAAGTCAAGCACGACATCAAGATCTTCTTGAGAAATATACACCATTTCCATTTCTCATAATATCAGACACTTTCTGACAGGATTGAGATTCTGGCTGAAGGGTCCGTACTAGCGAATAATACGCCCATGCTGAAAAGTTGCCCCAAGGGTAAACTTCATGCGTAGAGTCCGAAAATCGACCTTAAAATGAGCTCCGCTCAAACCCGGCTGAGATATGTTTCAAAGTGTATGAAAAAATCAAATTTTCAATTTTTTTTCAGGAAAACCGGAAACCCCTACATAGCTATATTTTCTGAAAGCTGACTGCGAGAGGAGCATTTTTCATGTTGTAAGTTTTCGGATAGCAAATTCTACCGTGCCTTATTTTACTGTGCTTCTCAACATTGAGTATTACATATATCTATTTCAGGGTGCAAGAAGTGAATAAGAGAACGGCATACCTCGACGATTCTGTCATAATCTTCTGCTAGATTGAATGATCCCGATTATAGCACTTGGTTGAGCTGAAATGAAATGTTGAAGAATTATGGAAAAATCGTCTTATTGAAAAAAAAATTAAAGGAAAGGAGGGAGAGCGTGTGCATACAAGAGCATTTGTAATCAGGCAACGCGTCTATTATTATTTTTCTAATATTAGGATGCTCTCCGACTGACCATCTTCTGCTGTTCCGAAGTGAGAGGTTCGACGTCTCTCAATTGTCTTCTTCTCTCTCTACGCACAATTCGATCAGGAATGAAGAAGGGTTTGATCTGAATGTGAGATTAATATTATTTACGAAGAAGAAAATACGAATTTCGGAGTTTCGATTTCATCTCGAGTAGCATGGTAACTTTTCCTTTTTGATCGTAATTGAAAACTGCATGTTACCATGTTAATCTTTGTGCGGAAATTTTCTAATTCCAAAGGTATTTCACGATCCTGAATATGCACATTCTCACGGGGAAATAAGCCTACGACTCCATAAGTCTAAGCTGGTCAGTGAAGACTTCAAAGTAGGGTTGGTAAAATCGGTTAAGCTCGGCACAAGGTTAACCATCACTTTTGTAACGGAAAGGCCCGCGAAAAGCCCTTCCCGAGCCGGTTCACCGCGCTCAAGAGGGAGCGCGCGGTCCGAGCCGCGAGTTGAGGTTAACCGCTGGACCGCGGTCTCTCGCGGTCCAGCGGTGACCCCCCCCCGTCTCGACTAAAGAACTGCCCGAGTTCTCTCCTTACCAGCGAAGCTAGTGAATAAGACTGTATAGCATCCTTAGTGAAGTGGTAGTGCTTTTTGCCTTTCACCCGCGCGTCGTTGGTTCGATCCCTCGACGACGCTTCTTTTTTTTGATTTCTTTTATTTTGTTTGCTCTGTATTGGTACTAGTTTTCCTTGTCTCTTTTTAGATGTCTGTCAATCTTAGTCCATCCTCAGTCATTTGGCAACCTATTGTGCCCATTGTCGACTCCGATGGAAAAGAAAAGGCCAAATGCAATCACTTCCCTCTCGAGATGACGCAACATCGTTGCCGTAGAACTCGATTTTCTGAATGGGCACAAAATGTTGCCAAATGACTGAGGATGGACTAAGATTGACAGAAATCTAAAAAGAGACAAGGAAAACTAGTACAAATACAGAGCAAACAAAATAAAAAAAACGACGCGCGGGTGAAAGGCAAAAAGCACTACCACTTCACTAAGGATGCTATACAGTCCGACTTACTAGCTTCGCTGGTAAACTCGGGCAGTGCTTTAGCCGAGATGGGGGTTCACCGCTGGACCGCGAGAGACCGCGTTCCAGCGGTTAACCTCGGGCTCGCAGCTCGGACCGCGCGCTCCCTCTCGATCACGGGCTGACCACGAGCCGAGGTGCACCGCCGACTCGCACCGATTTAACCAACCCTACTTCAAAGCCTAAAAGTCACAGCGGAGCGAGTCATTTATTCTTTGAAAGTCGTCGCACGGCAGCCCTCAAGTCTAGAGTAGTCTTATTTTTCTCTAGGTACCTTCATGGCAGCAGTTTGGTAGATGTGAGTGTCCTTCTCTGGCGGAGTGTCTCTTCTCAGTTGAGCCTCTTCTCTCTCACACTCACTCGTTGTGCGGAATACCGACCGCTGTAATTAAAGCCATTATACAATATCTTTCATTGCAATAAATTAGGGTACCCCAACGACGCATGTGTCCACACACGAAAATCCAATTATCGGAAAATGAGATAAATAAAAATGTTCTCGTGACTCGCAAAATATTTAAATTGCCATTATCGGATTTTCGTGTGTCGACACATGTGTCATTGCGTTACCCTACAATAAATGAAATAAGATGAGAAGGAAGGAAAAGTTTACTTGTCCTTTAGCTCTCCTCATGGCTTTAAGACGATCACTGAGAGATCGGCCGATCTTGCGAATTACCTGGAAATAGAAACTCAAATGAAATCAGAACGGAGAGTTGCCACTGTTATATTTGAATTGTGAGCATACATATTTATTCACACATTAAAAAAGTATTTGTACTCACATCAATCTCTGCCCCCACGCTGGTTGTGAAGATTCCTTCGTGTGCCTGCAGGATTTCAATGTATTTCATCATATTCACTGTAAAGATTTCATATCTTTTCACCATTCATCACACGGTCCACATGTTGAATACAGTCATCCAACGCTTCCTTTTTCCTCTCTTGATTCTGAAAAAAAGTGAAAATAAAAAAATCCAAATCTTTGTCTCTATTATAATTAAAATATTATTTGTTTTCTTCTCTTGGAACTCACAAAAATAGTCTTGAGATGATTTACAATGTCATCTTCAAGGATCTTTGGTACGTATTGTTCGTAGTCCATCAGTCGCGCATAATCGATATCCTCCTTTTTCGTTTGCGTTGCGGCACTGAAATTACGCAGCGAAAATCTCATCCCTCTAACGAAACTCTTTTGAAATCTTACCTGGATTGAGTAGGGTGTACCTTCGGACGATCACTTGAATAAACAGCAGAGAGCAGGTACAATTTGAGCTGCAAGCAAACAATAGTATAAACATGAAACCATCTCGTTCTTATTGTATAAAGTATTCTCTCTTCTTTTAAATATTGTGCGTTGGTTAGTGTTTCATTCATTCTCCTTTCACCTGCATTCCAATTGATTAAAAATTACCTTGCTTGATGCAACTTTGTACGATGTTGATTCCTTCAGATCGTCTTTCTCACTCTCTTCATCAATTCGGAATCGACTGTCGATGTATCCATTCTGCAATGGAAATTAAATTCAACATTTCGTAAATAATAAATAGATCAAATTCGGAAAATATCCACTTTCTAAAAAAAGTCCAAAACGCGAACCGTTGGATTTTCCATGGCAAATAGGCGCGAAATGAGCGATCGTCCGATCTTCGAGATAATCTGAAAGGAATGTATAAAATAGAAGTGCTGGTTTTCAGGTAAATTTCGAAGAAACGACAATTCTCACCGCATTATCCTTGACGAGGTTTGGTGTGAAGACTGTCTCGTGACTCTGAAATTACAAATTAAATATCAAATACACAGGAACGAAATATTATTTGGAAGTGACCTCTCTCTTCTCAATATTGTGCTCGAGATGCTCGATGAATTTGCTCGCACTCTGCAAATGATTTTATTATTTCCATTTTTTCATTTGGAAAGACGTTCTAATCGCTCACTTCATTATCTTCCTTGTTCTTGAGATCTTCAAGAACTTCGCGTTCCATGTAATCTGGCATTCTTTTCTCAGCTTTCTGTAGTCTCTCCGATTCGACTTTGAATCGGATATCGTCCTCACTGAAAAGGGGAAACGAGTATAACAAAACCGACAGCTATCACTTTCACATTGTGCTACATCCACTCTAGATTTGGAATATTCCACTTAGAATAGGACTGAGCACATTTTGTGGGAAAACATTCAGAATATTCCGGAACTGCATTCTATACGAAGACTTTGAAAGTAAAATGTGAGATTTGTTTTAAGAGATATCTTCAAAATAAATACCCAAAATAAATTATCATTGGTACAATATTCAAATGCGTGACTCGAAATGCCTCTATACCTGTAAACTATGGAAAAAAGTAAAAGAGAATTATGCAATATTCGAATTACTAATCTGCATACTCTCGAAATGAGGAAAAATTCCTGGTCAGACAAAAATAAATTCCGATCAAAGTGCAATTCATAGCTGTTTCACCTCACATAAAAGACGCATAATTAGATGCCACGGGGTAAACGCGGCGTTCTAATTGAGAAGACAGAAACGCTCGTATAAAAGGAGAGATATAGAGGACACCTCTCATTCGACTCGCAAACATTTGCGTAGCCTTCTCCCTTTTTCGTGTAATTGATTTTAGTCTAATTTTGGCTAATATTATTGTATTTTTAGTCAAATCTTTATCATAATTTATTGGAATAGTTGATTAGAACAAACCACCCCTGAGGCCGTCGTCCCCCCTCAGTAGGTATGACTGTATGACGCTAAGGGAGCGAAACAGTCATACCTACTACAGTTTCTAACTCTATTGGTTCTAGTACTCATAGACATAGCAATATATATTTTTAAGAATTGTTTGTTCCTGTTGGTCGCGGTCTCGTTCCTCCTCAGGAGGTACAAGACCAGGAGCACGGAATTCTTGAGTTGCCATATTATTTTTATTAGATGAGGTGACATAGAAGTACGAGAAGACTGAAAATGACCTCTCTTAATTATTCATCCGCAGAACTATCGAATAGTATTCTGAAATTACAGCAACCCCAACATGAAGATCGCGTTCAGCCACTGGGCATATTACTGTAGCATTCTGTGCTTTGTTCATTCATAAATGAGCGTCTTTCTATGTTGTGTGACCCCAATATTATGTCGCGTCTTTGTATAGAATTCCTGCTATTTGAAATCAGGTTGTTCATAAAGTTTTTTTAATCGGTTGATTATTCTGTTTTTATAGTTATGGAATCAATTTGCCCTTCTGCAATGGACGCTGTCGCATGGGGAAATCAAGTGGTATGCTTTTATCATTTACGTTACTTTTATTCCATATCAGTAAATGAACATTTTGAATAAACATTATGTTTCAGGGAGCAGAAAGAGAAGAGGATGTTGAGCAGACACTAATGCAATTCGAGTGGTGAGTGAGGCAATTGAAAAATAGACTCAGTTGTGCTGTAAAAATCACATTTTCTTAGCGACTAATACTTATCTTATCTTCTATGAGTTTTTCCTTTGTGCTTTCCCTTGAATCTAACTTCGAGGCGTCATCTTTATTTCAGTGAGGACGATATACGATACAACGCCGAATCGGAGAGACTACAGAAGATCGAGGAGAGAATGCCCGATTGCATTGAATACGAAGTACTCGATCAACTCAAGATGAAGGAAGATAATCAAGTTAGCTATCGCTGATTATAACAGTTCTCAAATAAGAAAATTAATGTAATAAAATCATTTCCAGACTCGTATTCTCATTGTGAGTAAGTTTATCGAGCATCTCGAGCACAATATTGAGAAGAGAGAGGTCAGTTCCAAATCATAATAATAATTCGTGCCTCTGAATTCGATTATTATTTTGTCTTTTCAGAGTCACGAGACAGTCTTCACACCAAATCTCGTCAAGGATAATGCGGTGAGAATTGTCGTTTCTTCGAAATTAACGTTGAAAGTCAGTACTTATCTTTCCCACATTCCTTTCAGATTATCGCCAAGATCGGACGGTCGCTCATTTCGCGCCTCACAGCCATGGAAAATCCAACGGTTCGCATTTTGGATTTCTTTCCCCCCAGGAAATAAAAACTCGATTGCAGAATGAATACATCGACAGTCGATTCCAAATTCTTGATGAAAAGAGAGCGAAAGATGATGTGAAAGAGTCAACATCGTACAAAATTTCATCGAGCAAAGTAAGGGAGACTTGACGATGATCTATTTATAGTAGAACGTCTGTGAGCATACAGGAATTAAAGAAGAAACATAAAATACATAGAGAAATGAGAAAATAATTGCACAATCAATATAATAATGAAAATTATGTCAACGTGTAGATATGTACATTATATTTTATGCTTGCAGCTCAAACTTTACCTCCTCTCATCTGTTTATTCAAGTGATCGTTCGAATGTTCCGTCTTCTCAATTCAGGTAAGAAAGAAATTCGTTAGAGGGATGAGACTTTGGCTTTGTCATTTCAGTGTCACAAAGCACACAAAGAAGGAGGACATCGATTATGCGCGACTAATGGACTACGAACAATACGTACCAAAAATACTTGAAGATGACGTGGCCAATCATCTCAAGACTATTTTTGTGAGTGGGAAGAAGAAAAATGTTATTCAAAATGAAAATGTGAAATATTTTAACTAAAAAATTGTATTGTTCATTTTCACTTTTTTCAGAATCAAGAGAGGATAAATGAAGTGTTGGCTGATTGCATTCAACACGTGGAGTATGTAATTAATCGTGAAAAGGTATGAGATGGTTACAATAAATATGATAATTACATTGAATTCCTGCAGGCCCACGAAGGAATCTTCACAACGAGCGTGGGGGCAGAGATTGACGTGAGCACTAATTATTTGTTTGTAATGCGTAATTAAATATTAATGTTGTTAGATCGAATAAGAATACAGTATTATGAGGATTATTCGATCTCACAAGATTATTCGATCTCACAAGATTATTCGATCTCAACACCATTAGCCATTTACATTTACAACACCATTTACACATTCAAATATAGCAGAGCTCAAGTGCAAAACGATACGTTCTTATCTCACCTTAGCTCCTATTTTCAGGTAATTCGCAGAATCGGGAAAACCCTGAGCCGTCGACTTCAATCCATGAGAGATAGGAGAGCTCCACCAAAAGTAAACTTTACCTTCTTTAGAGTAGCTATTTTTTTCTCTTTTTCTCTTTCTTTAATTATTAAACAAATAAATAAATTACTAATTACAGGGACCGGTATTCCGCTTCGCGATTGATCATGATAGACCTCCTCCAGAGAATGAAATCCAGATCTATCAGACAGCTGCCATGAAGGTATGTGAAGATTGATAACAGTGGCAAAAAATAACAAAGGAGAACAATTATTTCTAATATTATAGTTAAACACACGGTAACTCAAAGTGAAGAAAAGTGTCTCAGTTGATCTATCGTTGTTGGTTTTTTTTCTCATGCTTTGGATTATCATCATTCTCATCGTCCACATTCACAGATCAAACCATTCTTCATTCCTGATCGAATTCTTCGTCGAGAGAGAAGAAGAAAATTGAGAGACGTCGAACCTCTCACTGAGAAACAACAGGAGATGGTGAGTAAGAGAAGAGAAAACAAATGGATTAGGGACATTTGTCTGATTACACATTCTCACGCTCTCTATGCTTCCATTGTTTTTGACATGCAGTGTAACAAGTTAATTTTTTTCAGCTCAACCAAGTGCTAGAATCGGGTTCATTCAATCTGGTCGAAGATTACGATAGAATCGTCGAGGTACGCCGTTCTCTTATTCATTTCACGCAAAATATATTGCGCAATGATTCGCATCACAGAAAATATGGAACGGTAAAATTGACGGTACAGAAATGTAAAAATAGCGCACACGCATTAGATTACAAAATAAGTTATTTATTTTATCATACTTTGCCCGAAGGTGTTTGAAAAATATATTTTTTTTCATTTCAGATTTGCCGAATCGCAAATTCCTTCAATGACGCAATGGAAATGATGATGCTGTGGGTTACTCAATTCGATTACTTTTCTAAAATAGTAAATATCCTCTTCAGAGTTATGGATCGCGACAATATAGTGGGACAATTGACGAAGATCGATAGACGATTTCCATTTTATCTCGAGCTTGAATTACTTGATCATCTGAGCAGAATAAAGGACGATGAGGTGGGATAGAGAGCAATTCATTTTAAGCAGAGCAAAGCGCTATTTAATAATTATTATGATAGCAAACAACATTATTATTATCAATTAATGAATTCCAGAATCGTTTCGCTGTTTCATCGGAGATCCAAGAGAGAATGGATACGCTTAAAAGGACGGGGGATGAGAAGTATTATAACGCAATTGTGTGTTCAGTTTAAATTCTATTTTTTTAAATTTTTGTTGTTGCAAAGAATACATTTTTAGGAAACTCCAATTGTCATTCGCTCACTCAGAAGGACGCTCAGCTATGTAAAGGTTCGCTTACTAAACATAATCTTACTGTTTATTTCGTTTTTTACAGAACGACCAACAAAAGATGGTGAATCGCTTGTTGCTATTAGAGATCGAGAAGAAAGAACACACGGAAAATGACACGGAAAAAGTGAAGGAGAATGCAAGAACGGTGAGAAAAAGAAATTGAAACAATGGACAGTTGAGGGAAAATATAGAGAAATGATAAAGAGAATAAATAATGTTTTAGAAAATTATAATATTGTATATCTAAAATGGTATGAATTATGTCATTGTCAGTCACGACTTTCTTTATTTTCCAGCACTAAGTCGGCATCAGTGCAAATCGCGCAGAGATAGTGCTGGAAAATGTGATTTTGGCAAGCCGTCGAAATGACGTCTCAGTATGCGTGAATATATTAGACTAATTAACGTAATTAATCAGCTCGCTCTATATTTTGTCTACGGCGATCGAGCGAGATATCCACCAAATGATGATAGGAAGGAAGAAGAACGACGACAACTCAAAATTGTTCGATTTTTACCACTTTTTATTCTTTTCTCATTCACCTACGGTGGTTCATCATCTACTGCATGTTCATTCATCCTACTGTAGGATGAAGAAAATATCCTTGATCTGATTTTTTTTCAGTTGACGGAACTGATGGACACGTGCATGTTCGAAGATTACGATAGAATGGTGGAGGTACATTTTTATGCTCTTGGTGTAGTTACTATTATGTATGCCCAATTAATGAAATGGATAGTTACGAAGTACACATAATTAAACGTAGCCAACGATAGTGAACGAATTCCATAATTGTTTCAGATCTCTAAAATCGCTAAAACTCTGGACGAGGCAATCGATTTGATGCTGCAATGAATAAATTGATAATGAGAATCAATATCTTTCCTATCTACTTTGATTTCCATAGAATCTTCTGATCCATCATAAGCAGTTATATTCCCAACTTCATTTACAACGATTACTCGATGTTTCCCCAATTGTCCTTTCGATTTAATAGCTGACACCATTCGGTAATAAAGTTTGTGTTGACTCCGCGTTTCCTGATAAACTTACAAGGGAAATTCGCATAGAGGATATGGAGTTTCCGGACGAGACCATATACAATCGATACTTCGCCTTAGTCCATTACGATGGGTTATTCAAAACTGTTTAATATCCCGAGGCACGAGAAAATTAGCAAATACTGCGACGATAAGTGAGCGTAAGCATAACACGCGAGTCTGGCTTGGAGAAAATCATAACAAGGTTTTGTAGACTTTAAATTCTCCAAAAATTATTCTCCCTCCATAGAGCTTCACAGGGTAATGCTCTCATTCTTAATACGTAACTGAAACAGATCGATGTTTCTCTGTGTGACTCTCTCACTCTGTGCTGCAAAATAAATTTACTGTATTAGAGCGCATGATTACTGTAATTTTTATCCGGTGTATGTACATGCAGAATACCATAAACGTTATACAAAGCAATGCATGCCTAAAATGAACAATGAACAAAGATAATGCTACAATCACGAATTTGAGGTGGTTTATTCGAACGCCGAGAATCGTTGGCTTTTTCATTCTTTCATTACTTGACATCTTTACTGCTTCCAAAGATCGTTTCAATTGCTTGATCGATGTTAGAAGACAGTCGCGAGATCTGACATTAAAATATCAAATGTTTTTTGTCCTTGAGTTTCGGTTCTTTTCAATATTCATGAATATTCGAGATGTAGATAGACGGCGTCTATCTACATACTGTACTTAATAGTGAGATTGTTGAAACGTTTTTCCACTTTTCCTTTAATATGCAGCGAAAAATAACGAACCTCGACCATTCTGTCGTAGTCTTCTGAACTTTTCTTGTCAAGGAGCAGCGAGAGCTGAAAAAATACAGTTTATTTGTTTCTTAAGGCAATCGACCGAAAAAAAAAGTCTCTGCATCTAAGATTTGACTGACGATTGTGTTGTGTACAATTTCTTTATCCGTCATGTTCTGTAGATGACGATGTAACTTCGAGAGTCGGCAAACCTAAAAAATTGAAGTTGAATAGTATAAACTAGCTTGTTAAGTTTCTATAGGAAAAAATATGATAGTTTGTTTGATTACCTTACCTCAACAATAACATCGAAATTCTTGAACATATCGGTTGCGCCAGACTCCATCAATTCTTTCAACTGAAACTGGGAAACTTCAAAATTTCATTCTTCTAAAAAATGCATTTTATTATTTAAAATTTTCTGCCAAGAAATTCAGGCATTGATCGTAAAGGGCATTCTCGTTACTTTCAACGGGATCGCTTGTCGAAATGCCGATTCCTATAAATTTCGAGACGCTTTCTGGGATCACTAGGCTAAATAAGAAGAATATGATACTAATGGACTCACGATAGCTTCTTTCGCTGGAGGGAGCGGAGTCGGGTCTCTCAATGGCATATTTCTCTGATATCTCTTGAAATTAATCCATCGAAGAGTTTGTTCCATCGGAGAAACTTCTTTGAGGGGATGGATAGGTTCGATAACCATTTCTGGTTTGGGAAGATTCGGTTTGAAGAGAGCTGCCATATAAGGAGGGAGAGCATAGAGAGGAGGAGGATTGGAGAGAGAACAGTGAAGAATACGATGGAGCTGAAGGGAAAAGGGAATTAAGATTGGTAGGAAGATGATACAGCTATGCAAATTGACGGATTAGAAACAATATTTAAAAAATAAAGGTCGATACCTTTGCAGTTGCTTGTTTATACATCGTAACTTCTTTAGGGTCTGTGACGTCTTTGCATCGGTTGTTCAGTACTTGCATTCGCATTTTGATGTATTCATCCTGCAATGAAAAAAATAGTCTATTTGATATATTTGATAGTCTAGTATTAGAGATAGTCTCTAGACATGTATACTACCATGGTAAAATTTAAAAAAAAGGTCGGAAAATGTAAGTTCAGGTCATCCCAATGTCTGCTAAAATCTGGATTGATCAAAAGATGGAATAATCACCGTCAATTCGTTGAATACTTCATAGCGAAGGCGGACGAGAAGATCTCTTCCGATTGTCTGAAAATTATGAAAGATATCTAAAATCTAATGGCTAACGTTTCACTCTAACTTGAAAAGTTACAAGTACGTTAGATTTCCCCCAAATTGTTCCCCAACTATAAATCAAATGTCTATGTATCAAATTACGAAAAAACGGGTTTATAATACCAGTGCAATTTGTTACCTGATCTCTATTCTTCTTTCCGGTCGTTTTGTCGATCTATAAATTGGATGTATTCATATAAAATTCGAATGTGTTGTATTTACCAAATGTTTTTCGATGTTTCTACCCAAGTTGTCGATGTAGTAATTGTTTGCATAAAAAACGCGGTACTGAAAAGGAGTCGATCTACAGTAAGTGATTATCAAACGTTTACCTCTGGTAATGGATCTATGCTCTTGAGATGAATAAGTGATTGAATCTCGAGATAATCAGGAATTCTCTCATTGAATTTCTTCTGTTCCTCCGATTCTTCTTTTTCGTCCGCACTTCAATTCATTTTTTAAAAATTATTGCTCATGCTGGCTTAGTCCCATAATAATATCTACCAACGAAAAAAATCAAACAACTAATAACACCAAAACTATCTTCTAGTATTGTGAAACAAAAGTGATTTAACCATGCGATCAATTACTTGAATTCTAGATTCGTTGAATCATCATCGACATATTTTGAACCAATGTGTAATATGAAAATGTGAAGGAAAAGATCGCTCACTTTTTATTCTCGAAGAACTCTTCAGTATCGAATGTTATCCATTCAGGCCCAGCTTCTGATTCAAATAATTCGAATCTCCTCTTCTTCTTCTCTGTCTCTTCCTCATCTTTCTTCATATCTCCTTTCCCTTCTTTTTCCTCTTCAATATCCATTCTCTCTTCCACACTCATTGCTCTCATATTAGATTCGATCTCTGATTGTCTAATTCTCTCTATCTCTTCTTCCTTTGCATCCACAGTTTTGACTTCCAGACGAATACAAGGCGCAATTTGATGACTGGAAAGGAAAATACATTTTCTCGAACTTCAACTTTTGCAAAGTTGAATAATTAGACAGTTTTGTCAATAATCACTTAGTAAAGATTCTTCATCTTAATTTGAACAAATAGTATTTGAAAAGAATTGCATTCCGAAATAATGAGTAGTTTTATGGAAAGAGGGCCTTTTCGGCTTGCTATTCGATTTTTTTTTAAATATAGACCTCTCCAGAATAAGTCAACATCCTTCTTTCCTGTGATTCGAATGACGTGCGATTTGAGTGTAGATAGAAGATCTCCATTATTGCACGATAGAACGAATCTATAAAACATGCACATTTGAGCGATTCGAGAAAAAACACTGTATTAAGTTCCCTAATTTGTAACATGAATGTGAGAATTATATGTCGATCCTTACAGTATTTCGACAATAAAAACTCAGGTAATATTGGAATTCTTCCAGGTAAAAAGTGCCCTTGAAATCATAACAGGATTGGAAGGGGTTTTCGGCTGTTTTGTTATTGTAGTTGGTTTTTTTACACACTCTGGAAATTGTCCATTTGGTAAACATGATTCGCGCTAACCTTCGAGTGTATCCATCTTGAGTCATCTTGAAGTGAATTTTGTCTGTCGACAATGCAGGAGAATTCTGAGAAAATATAGTGATGAGATAATTAACGAGTTTCAGCAAGATTCCTATCAGAAAAATTGTGAAAGGCGTTTCATAAATACCGAAGGTGTCCAATTACACTTTCAATTCTGGGGTGAGATGTGTTATTGAGAAAATGTCGAAAACGAACTGTTTGAGCTACAGCAGATTTGAAGATTCGCGATTCCTTCGGAGGAATTGACTTGTAATTGAAGAGAAGAGCGGCTGTTGCTGTAATATACAATTCTTTCTAGGCAGTTAATTGCATCGTATTTGTCAAGAACATTAATGGCTAATTCAGACAAATGTATCGGATTTTGAATATTGCTAAAAGTTCAGCAACCACCCCTGATAAGCATTAATATATTTATCTCGTTGTATACCGGGATCAATGTCGGTAAACCGAGAGAGATTGCGCGAAGGACTTTCAATTGAAGTGTCGTCGTCCATCCCTGAAAAGATTCTGAGATGAAAAGGATCGAAACGTAGTCAAAGATAGAAAGAAATGCAGGAAAAGTAATAAGTACATGTAAAAAAATTACAGATAGATACGCAAACATGGCAAACACCACAGTTTTTATTTCAGTGATGTGAGGTGAGATATCTTTCAGTTGCTAGGAGAAATTCGTCCCTTGTCAATAACGAAACCCTGATTCGCGCATTTTAAAAGACAAAGAATTAAGAGAATTGCAAGATTTTGGGAAAATATGAGTGTAATCAAGTAGTTTGTATACCAAGAACTGAGAAGAACTATTATCGTAAACAGCAACGAATGACGTTTATCGATAAGGGTTGAAACTCGTGACTAGCTAGTAGCTACGCTCGAGCACAACTAGATCTGCTAGTGGCGTTTATTCTAAACCTTTTGTTTAAAAACGCAAATATTCTTTAATGTTCCGACTTTTCGAAATTGAGTCGATATAGTGAATTACACAAAGTAATGAACGAACTACTAACATAGCGAGAAAACAAACAGGTAAATAATCAAGCAACAAAGCACACAACGTAGTGTACACGCGTGGTGCTAAGGGTGCAACCGCGCGGTGTGGTTTGCCAATCACCGAAAGCGAGTCTAATGCATCGTTTGGTCACAGTGGACTCGCCTGACTCTCTCATAATTGCACACACTCTCCTATCCCTCTCACCCATGACTCCCACCACGATTGAAAGTGTCCTGTGTTGGGGAGACAATCGGGTGGTCTACTCTCCAACTAAAGAAAAACAGATAGCATCACGCTACTCAGGAAAAGATGGCGCGTAGTGAAATGCCTTTAAATGTGTCATTTCGTGAGATGCGAGTTAGTACGTGTTATTTCCCTGAAGATTCCTCCCGACTTCGAGTAAAGAATGGAAATGTGGGCGTAAATATTTACAGGAGATCTGCGAAAACTCCTGTTTACCTGTACACTTTATCTCGCATTTATTGAACACTTTAGTGAAAATAGCGAAAACACAAACAAATTACGAATGATCCTATGTAAATGGGCGGAACAAAAACCATCAATTGAAAGACTCGAATTGTATTGTGTCTTCTTCCGGTCAAGGAGATGTATTCGATTCATTTCTAATTTTGCAACATCATCACTATCGCTTCTTCGATATTGGACGCATTGTGAGAAACCTGCAATAATGATATTGAAAAAATATTTTTAAAGTGGAAAGTAAAAATCTAATTTCACATAACATGAGAGAGTTGATATTAAAAACTGGCCTGTGTCATCTTCTCGAAGTCATCGAATACATTCGTCTCCACTAGTCCAGAGAGCTGAAATGATTGTTTGATTGAAATATGCACATAGATCTAACTGTAAGAATCACGTAAAATGGTATGAAAATACCCACAATTTCCTTCTGTTTCGCTTCCTTTTCTTCCTTGGACAAAGCCAAAGGCTTTTCCATAGGCGTAGAAAAAGTGAGCGCATGTTTACTCGATTGTTTCACTATGAGAGACGTCGAATTCGAAGGAGAAGGGAAAGAGTGATACTTGACCTGAACATTTGTTATTTAGACAAATATGCACATACATGTAATTGTGAGACTCAACTAAAATAGGATGAAATTACCCTGCCTTCTGGTTCGCTTCATTTCCTTCCTTGAACAAGGCCAAAGGCTTTTCCATAGGCGTAGCAAAAGAGGGAGGATATCTCGTCGATTCGTTTATTGTCGTCGAATTAGAAGACGAAGAGAAAAGGGAGAACTTGAGCTGAACATTTGTAATTCAGACACATTTCACTTCTAGAATTCCCTTACCTTTGATGTTTCGCGCCTCAAAAATATCTCCTCCTGGTCATCGAGTTGTCTTTCTACCATTAGAATTCTTCTGTGCAGTATGATCAAGTCTGCCTGCAATACAAATATTATTTCCATATACAAATATACAAGTATTATTTCCGTATACAAATATACAAATATTATTTTCGTGAAAACGCGTAAACGAGATAATGATACGTGAAATGGACTACTCGTGCGTGTACTCTCTTTCTATACCTCGGCGTGTCTCTCGCTTTGCCATGCTCTCTCGCAGCCATATCAAGTGTTTACTAAACTCTTTAGGAGCGGAACGTTTTATTATTCTGGATGAGTGTTTGTGAATTTATAATAGCTCACATTCGTGTAGTCGAGTGCTTTCTGCAGGGAGAGGGCCACCTTCCGATGGTCCTGAAATTAAACTTTTTGCAATATTTCAAATTTATTCTTTACGGAATATCGTATGTTTTGTTTGTGCTTTCGAAGGAAAAGTTATGAACAATTAACTCCACCGCCATTTGTGCGCTTGTTTCAATATCAATTCTTACCCAAATCGTTTGACCGTTGACATCGTTAATCGAAGCCTTCTCCAATTTGTCCTTGTACTCCGAGCACACGCGAAGTCGTTCCTGAGAGTGACAAAAACAGTTCGCAGAAACAATTTCTCACGCAACAAAGCACTTGAGCACATCGTTAACTAGTAGAGCGAAATGTGAGACCACAGTACATTTCACACACTCTCTTCACCGGTCGGGAGGATGAGAGTGTGCGAAATGAAGAGACCACGGTTTCACATTTCGCACTCTATTATCATGATTTTTAAAATCAATATGTCTCTTTTGATCTCTCTTTCTCACTCACTTCTTCATCGTCGATTTTACTCAAATCTGCGAGTATTTCACACTCTATGAGATAAGGAACGCGACTGTCGAGATTGGTGAGAGACGAGAGAATCTCGGTCTGATCTCGATCACTGAAATTACGCCAATTATTTTTATTTAAATTGTTTTAAATAATATGTGTGAAAGTAACTTACAGGTCGAGCAAATTCACGGCGTCCTCGAAATCATTAGCAATGAGAGAAACCTGAGTGAATATCATTATTAAAATTGTAAAAACTATTTAACCGTCAAAAACTATTTAACCAATAAATTCAATGTAATAGTGAATACACGATATTTTGAGTGTACTCTAGGCATTTCCGAGTAGTCTTCTTGACCAAAACTATGCTATCTTGCTAAAATTAATTTAATATTTAATTAATTCTCAACGCTCACCTCAATCAACTTGTCGTAGTGGCTGAAAATGCTAAAGGAGCTCTTGCTGGTTAGCCGATTGAGCTGGAAAGGAGCGTATTAGTCCTATTACAAACGATAGATAGATGTCCTCAATCAATAATCGATAATCTAAATACTCACTATTGCTTGCTGGTCGGCGTTGAGAGGCGGAACTCCAGTGAGAAGAGCTCGAGCCTTCTCCTGATTTTGAACGATCCGACCAAAGAATTGGGCTGGAAATATAGTTTTCAATTTTTTTTCAATTTGTACGCTCAATTTGACCGGTGTTGGGAAGCCAAAGTCATGATGATTTTTACACGTCGTCATAGAAATCTGAATGAAACCAACACGAAACCCCATCCCTCTAAAGCGGCACTGATAAATATTATTATTATTACTACTTAACCTAAAACGACAAGCCCTGTCCGTCTGTGAGTCTGTCTGTGAGTGAGTGAGTCCGTCCCGTCCGTAACTACGGTAACAAGTTCGCTGGAGCAACCACACTTGAATGGGTCAGATACTATGATATTTGTCAAAAACACAAAAATCAATAAATCAATAATAATCAATAAATCAATCAATACTACCGTAACCTACAGTACCCTCCGATGAGTTCGGTGGGTCAGACCGCAGGTCAGATTCATGATTTTTCTCAAAAACATGAAAATCGATAAATCAATAATTACTATGAAAAAAGTTTCCACGGAGCCACGAAGTGGCGAAGTGGCAACTTTTTTGATCGCTCTCAGCCTCACGAGACTTTTGCACCCCCTTTACCCGGCGCCCGAAGTTCCCCTGGACCATACTTTGAAAGCGTAGTGCGCTTAACCTCCACGCACCCCGCTAGTTATTATTATTATTATCATAGAAACCTGATAGAATAAAGTTGTTAGAATAGCAGCTACTTCAGTATTTTATTTTTTGTGATTACTCTTATTTCAATATGTATTAGATAACGTTGAAGTAATTGTAAGAATCATTTAAAATAAGGCCAGTGACCACGTCTGAATCCAATACGAAAGCAGCTGATTCACTTGAGTAAAATCGACCATCGCTTCTTCTATCTTTGGAGTCTCGGTGCATTTTATGATTGGAAGCAACTGAAAAGACACGTTTGTAACGGTGGAATGATGTAAAAAGAGAAAATTGCACTACTATACACCCCGTTACTATGTTACTATGGGTATGCAGTTGGCATCAAGTTAATCTCAAGTTGGAATCATGTCTGGGGGAACTTGGGGAACGAGTGTGTCAAATGAGAAATGACAGACAATGAGATAGGCATCCCAGTATCAATCTCTATGTACCTCTCTCTCAGTTTGAAAATCTATTTTCAATTAAACTTCCCCAAGTTGGCATTAAACTTCTTTTGGGATTGATTCCAACTCGGGAATGCACAACTTCTGTGTGGAAACTGATCATCTAAATAGGAAGTGTGTATTACTTTCATCGCAGCGTACGAGTAAATCACTGCATCTTCAGATCCATGTTTCTCCATTTCCGATTCAAGCAAATCTTTCAGCCAAATCAGTCTCGGATTCTGAAATTCAATTGGCTACAATTTCACATTGCGCTCTCAATTCTTACCGAATGGCCTCCTTTATAAAGCGACTCAAGACGAGAAAGAAGCGTGCGGCCAATTGTATTAATCATCTGAACAAAATAGAATGGAAGATCAAAGTGAGATAAAAAAAAGAACTACTATTACTTTCAAATTACTACAGTTGGGTCAGAAAATGCAATTTTGTCTCACATTCTTCTCTTCGGTTTGATTGAAAGTGAAGAGTTCTTCATGAACAAATGATTTCTCCAGAAGGGAAATATATTGAACCAAGATGAAATCACGTCTCTGAATTGGTCATATGAAAATACAACAAGCAAAAATAGAAACCTTTCAAAATTTCAATTTTTTTCTGTCCGCTGGGAATCTCAGGAAAAGATCTTATAAAACGTTATAATAACTTATCATAACTTAAAATCTTTGTTGACAATTTATCATTTTGACTGTATTTATGAATGGTGTTAGAACTCACAAAATCTTTCATGAGATGATTGATCACTTCAATTTCGAGATAAGTGGGAACAAATGCCTTGATCTTATCGAGAATCGCGAGTTCAATCGAATCAAGAGGAGCATCGTCTCTGCCATTTAATAATTAATAATAATATTAATTTGTTGATTTAGTTTTGTTTAAAATTAGTATATTTTTCACTTCCCTAAAATGGCACAAAACTGTTATCTAGTTTTAAGTGTTACCTAAGTGCAGCATCGGGGAAGGGGCAATCATTCGCCGAGAGGAGACAGAGACTCAACTGAAAAGGACGATTATATTATTACTATTTTATAGACAAACGCGAGTTTCTATGTGATATTCAATATTACAGTACCTCTGAAATGTCGCCATCGTTAACTGAACAATCAAAATCAGATTTCATGCGGAGCGCATACAAACGGTCCTTCTCCCAGTCGATATAATCATCCTGAAATTTAAGCAAATTGGGTTTAATTATGCTAAAATGAATCGAAAAAAAATTCGTACCGTGGATCTGAAAAAGGACAAGATGTGAAGACGAGACAAAAGAGATCGACCAATTCTTCCAACCATCTGAAATTTGTACAATATTGAAGACGGATCAATCAATATTTAGACGGTTTCTAGTAGAGTTTACCCCTCGAAATAAACTCTATTGGCCTAACGAAGATTAAGAACAAAGAGAGAAATGACCAACCCCTTCTGATACGTCGCTATTTCCTTTTCCAACTTGCCTTCATACTTCTCTTCATCACACTCCACTATTCCATAGTCGGAAGGGAAATAGTAATCGGAACTGCAAGTATCACTTAGACTAATCAATATTTCCTGCAAGAATAATAAGGTATTTACCAGTTTGATTCAGTACCGTTAGTATCTTCATCATCGTCGTCTTCCTCTTTCACAATTTCCTCTTGCTTAATTGTGGTCTCAGTAGTATCACATTTCTTCTTTTCACTAACATTTATCACTTCGAGCATAACACAAGGAGGGCTTTGAAGTCTGAAATATAAATATTGCATTCAGGGCAAAACGCTCAACCTGATTTCGTAGTGAGACTGTCATTCATTAATTCATTCATTATTTATTTATTTGTTAATAACTGTGAATGGGGGCAAGAAACGGATGTCCGTCGACGTAGTCGAATCGGTTTTATGCATGGCAGCAAGGGTATGGGGAAGAAGGGTTAGAGCCAATTCTTAACAATTGATTCAGGGAAAAAGGAGTTGGGCAGACTGTAGCTCATTTACATGCTATTTTTGCACTTTTTAACTGTCTGTCTGAATTAGCATACTCGCCAGAAGTCCGTGAATTAGTTAAGAATTACGGTAACAATTAATAAACAACCTACGATTGACTCTCGATTTGGGCGTAATCGATCGCAGCCTCGAGATCTTGACGAGATTCGAGTAAATTGAGAGACTCGTCATCTAAAGTTTATCGAATTTAGGGAAAGAATCTGATAGCAAGATGTATGAGCCAATTTTTAAAACATCGGAAAACCCATTCCCGGATCGTCATCTTAATCTATTTTTAAACGCACTCAGAGTGCGAACCCTCTAACATGTGCCTCTCTAATGAATCGGATTCACTTATATTCAAGATATTTCGCTATCTACTCTCCTCATTGCGCACATTGTCTATCTAAGAGAGTTGAGTTCACTAGAGAGGCACATGTTAGAGAGTTCGCGCTCTGTGCACCTTTCCAGAACAACTCGATATCATCGGCTCCAGTGATTCGAATAACGTTGGTTTTCAGCTGCGAGAGAAGGTCGACAGAGTCACAAGGAAGGATGAATCTGAGAACTACCAATTTTTTTATACTTATTATCACAAGGGTGCGAAAAAGGGGGTTGATTGATTCTTGAAAAGTTAAATCATTCCTACTTATACCTGCGATTCTTCCCATCATGAATAATTTTAAAATGAATCTTCTCGAGTGCAGGACGACTCTGGAAAAAATACAGTAGCTTCTACACAAATTAGTATATATTGTTTGCAGGAATGATTTTGAAATGGAATTAAAAGCCTACCGTCTGCTGCGAATTCGAAGTGATTGTAGTCGATTTCATTGGAGAAACCGGCTGGTAATTTCCACGAGATGTCGAATCTGAAATTTGAGTATTGGTAACACGATCATCGTCACATCATTCCACAGGACGTTCAACCTTACAGAAAGGGCTTTAGGGAGAGAGACACTCTTACATTTGCACACTCTCTCGCCCTAACCCTGGTCTGTAGGTATGGAAGCGTGCTGTGAACTGCAACAGATAAAGAACGAATAAAAAGTACTCACTTGTGTCGGTTGGAAGAGGTTTCTCAAGAGTGGAAGAGTCGATTTGAGAGGGACTCGTGGACTCTTCAGTTACTTTCTTTTCCAATTCCATTGCAGACAAACTGTTCGAGATATTATCTGAAATGTCACAAGAAAACATAAAAGAGAACGAAAACAATTCAATAATCTAAATAAACATAATGATACGATGAAAATGAGAAACAATGAGCAAAGTGAGAGCACGAAATGCAGAATGAAATGTGAGAGGACACTCACTGGGAAAAGGGAAAGATTGGAACAACGCTAGTACCTGATCCATGCCTCAATCAAAACATTCGAAACAGAGTTGGCAAGAACGAGAAAGAGAGAGATGATGAGATGATGAGAGAGCGCGTCAAACGAGAGGGTCAGACAACGAGTGACGTTCTTGGCATTGTGCCAACTGGATGTCACTCACGCCACCCATTTACGGTAGCCGTGGCGTCATTGTATAAGTGAGCTTTATGAGACGCTGCCCTTTAGTATAATTAACCAACGCTACAATAGAATATGTGAAATGGCATGCACACGAATCTACTTTGAAGACCATCTGCTGGTCACGAGTTTCTTTGAAAAAAACCCTCGCCATATTGGATCCAGATAGTTACGGCGTTGACCCGGATCCCGATATTGCTTACAAGAATAGCCTGATTACTGTACTCGCTGGTTATCGATTGCTATATTTCACACTTCGTCTCATTCATATTCTTTATTGCATCACGTGTTTATCGATAATGTGATAAGAATCTACTTGGGAAAAGTGGATATTGGGAAAAGTGAAGGGAAGAGAATGAGATGTGTGTGTAAAAGAAAAGATACATCTAATCTCACGTCTCGTCTAAACAATCGGGAGCATTCATGGGGTTGAAGGTTTTTGTACGGCGTCTTTTCCTGGCGGTTTCGAATCTTTACCAGACGGCGCTGGTTTCGGTTTCGAATCAGAGTCAGTCTTATCCTCCGGTTTTGGTACTGGTTGAGCTGGTTTCATGGGTACGAGGGGCACTGGAGAATCATCAATCGGTTTGGTTCCTGCTGGTGTCGAGTCCTTAGACGGGACATCGGGATCATCGGGAATCTTGGACTCCGTTGAGGATTTGGGAGTAGTCGTTGTAGTCGTCGATTTGGGTGGTTTCGGTGCCGGATCGGATCCCTTCGAGAGCGATTTTAGATGGAAATCGAGCTCGAATGGCTGCTCCTGCAATTTTAATATGTTTATATCTATTTTTTAAGAGTGGCTGGAATTAAAAAATGAATAAACGTACATGATGAATGGCGAGAATGACATTGTTGTTGTTTTCAGCATGGCTCCAGAGATACGAACCTACAAGACACACCGTAATCTCACTCGGTATCGGAATTCAGTTATCGATCAATATCGATAAGATACAGTTATCGGGCGTCTTACCTGCGGGCGAGGATTCCAAACGGAGTCCCTTTTCTGGAATATCTTGTGGTTCTGGCTGAAATTGTCTCTATCATTCTCGTCGTTCCTTCTCTTCTCCTACCGCAATTCCTGCCCTTATCCTCTGCTCAGCGAATACTTTCTGTAATCAATCGATATTTACTCAGTTCGCGATAGAATCTACCGTACTTTCGCATCCAGCAGTCCGAGTTGGATGACATCCTTTGAGGGCAACTTGATCTTGTACGGAACCTGACAATTCGAAGGTAAATCAATCATCCAACAAAATGCATGATTAATTATTATTATTAAATATATATAAATGAAAGTAATTTCGCACCTCGACAGGCACGACATATCGCTCGTTCGTGTAGAGGTCACTTAGATTCATTGGCGCTGCTGGACCTAAATGAAATCGATAATTGGAGGGAAAGAGAGAAGTATTCTCACTGAAAACTACTGCCCTTGAATCAATCGAAGAGAGAAGAGTGAGAAAGAAGAAAATCGATAATGAAAACATCTGAAGAAATAATAATAATATTCATAATTATAAATATTAGAGAAGAGAAGAGAAATAAAGAGACCTCAGAGGAAGAAGAACCGTTCCTGTGGAAGAATGAGAATGAAAATGAGTGGAGGTGACAAATCTCTATTACTTATCTCACGTTTCCCATGTAAATCGCGTTGAACTCTCGATGTTGTAAACAAATGCAAATATTATTTTCATATTATTCTTTATCACGTCTTTTTATGTACAAAAAAGTGTTGGCCTCTTGAAAGGACTCGAACAAGCTTGGTAAAACTATCGAAACCGTCTGTTGTAGCGCGTAGAACAATCGATATCCAATCGATAAATGAGTGCGAAAGGATGAAATCGATAATAATAAGGGCAACCCGACTTGACAATCTCATTGAATAACACGTAGGTGAGCGGCCCGTACGGAATGTATTTTAGTCGGGGTAGAAGAGAGGCAGGGGCGGGCTAGAGGATTACTGCAGGGCGAGGGAGACTACGGTAGATCTAAGTGAGGCAGGAGGGATACGGTAGACTACACGTAGGTCATCGACTGGAGTTGAGGAGCGGGATGGAGAGGAGGAGAATTTGTGTCGCATCTGAATGGAAATAATTTAGATTCGACAATAAGTAATCATGTTTTAGAAGTACGTATACAGTATTTATTGTGATGAAAAAGTGAATAAAATTCTTTAAAAAAAGATAAAATGCTGACCCTTTTCCTTCGCTTCCTTGTGGAGATCTCCACTGTCGAGATGGCGCAGTTCCATATCCACTTTCTCGACCCATCGGAGGAGAGGAATCACCCTCATTTGAAGAGAGGGGAACTGCTCAAAGGAAATTACAATATTAAAATTGAACATACATTATCTCAATCCTCTCTTTTCTCTTTTCAGTTTTCGAGTTATCTCTATCTCGATATTCTTTATTGGACAGTGCCTCTTCGCGAATAACCTTTCTTATTCGAGAACTGAATTATTCGATTTTGCAACACTATTAGACAGATAAGTGCATCCTTACCAGCGAGTGTAGTGGGCCCGAGATATTCCCTATGTGGTAGGGGATCATCGGGAGCTCGCGAACCTCCACCCATCACTGTCGATAATTCATGATCGAATGAAGAAGAAGAGGAAGTTGAGGCAGAGGATCTGGAAAATGGAGAGATTACACGATGAGAAACCAAACTCAGATCAAATACGTAGTGTGATGACTTAGTTTTTGATGACTAGTCAACAATGGAGAAGAGATTAAAAGATGGAATATTAAGAGATGAGATTATGCTCTGACATACGGTTCTTGAGCTTAATCAGTGTCCCTAAAGCAATACTGATACATATTGTTATGTATTCCAGATCAGAATACGAAGTTTGTGCCGTAATATTGGATAACTATTATACAATGGAGAAGAATTTCGAAATTCGCAATGCGTTGGGTTGTATTCTAATGTTTGAGATCAATGGGAAAGAGTTTGAAAGATGATCTCTCTACTCACCTCGGACTGCACTGTGTGTGTTCCACTTCATTCTGTGGTGGGGGAGGGGGTCGACATGCAGGGGGAGGACGACGGACTGAGTGACGAGAGGGGGGAGTCGGATTCTCACTGAAGAGAGATTATTGATTGATTATCGAAACTCAGAGTGAAAACGGCTAAACGTTTCCCTCGCCTATTAGACTTTGAAGGCCAGCTTAGACTTATGGAGCCCTGGACTTATTTCCCTATGAGCTATTATTTTATGGTATTGAGAATTAACGGTTCGACATTTCAAAGAACTGTCATGTCTACCTCCTAAGATCAAAGATCAACCCCTCTCACCGTCTCACAGCCTGTGCCGCTGTTCCGAGTGTGTAACTGATTCCGCCCTGTCCACAGTTGACGACATACGGCAGACCGGCGTGTTGTTGTCCCGGGTGCAGGGGGTAGGCGACGTTTCCCACTGGCACACCACCGTAGCCATACGTGGGATCGCCGATTTCCTCGTAATGTCGACCGAGAGTGTGGAAGGGAGAAGCATCAACGGCTACTGAGGAAGGATCACCAGCGAGGATTCTGGAAGGATTATTGGTTAGTAATTATATTACGGGATAATTCAATTTCGAGTTCATTTTGAACACTAGAAAGTAGTGTTGTTATTTGGAATAATTCTATTCCCGAATAACAAAGGTTATTCGCGAATAACTCTTTGTTATTCGCGAATAACCCTTTGTTATTCTCGAATAGGATTATTCCAAATAACAACACTACTAGAAAGAACATAATTCAAAATTGTGAATGTGTTTCGCAGCTCATTTAACATCAACATTGAAGTGCGAAAAGTATTCATGACAGATATCTTAATGTTAGATAGAAAACTAAACGAATTTCTCACCTCAAAGTTCCCTGTCTCACAAAATGCCCCGACTGCGCGTGTCTCATCATCTGACCAGGCGCAATTTGCTGCACGTGCTGCACATTGTTGTTGTAGTGGCTGCAAGAAAGCCAATTATCGATTGGCCAACTGGATTACGGTACCTTCCCCCATTCAAATATCTGTTCCACGAGTAATCTCTGCCCTCCAATCAGATTTCTTTCCTTTCTCTCTCTAATTATGAACCCGCAACAATTCCGGTGTCAGTTTCCTCTATGATCGATGTTCATTTGGAGACAGAAAAGATCGATGAGCGACCGAGAGATAAGGGGAAACTGAGAGAGAGCAGACAAGCAGAGAGAAGTGAGAGAGTGAGGGAAATGGAGAGAGCAGTCATCACAATATGATGGATTACTGTACAGTGCGCGGTTCCCCCGGCACAAGGTCAATTATGGAGGGAGAGCTCAGAAGCATGACCCCATAAATGCCAATAGAGAATCAGGCTAATAAAAATTATGAGGTCCCGGCTTTGAATCGGTAATGCCCCCGGGCCAGTACCGTATTGGGTGCCATACGAATCATAGTGTGTTCAGTTAGGATACGTCGACTTGTCAAATAGTGCGTGCTATGAAACAATTGATAAACATCGACGTACCGTAGCGAGGCGGGCGTCGCTACACCATGCACCATGCCGGAGCTGCCGTACATCGAGCCCACCATCGGATTCTGCAAATGGTGTGATTCGGGAAACGTCGTCGTGTCAAAATTTGAACTATTTGAAAACATTATTAAACGTCGGAACTCACGTGGTGCGTTGCGTGGTGTGATTTCATGGAATTGTAAGACCACAAATGATCTCCAGCACTCACAATCGCCTCAGTTGACACTGCCTCCGATCCTTTTCTCCCTCCTCGTCTGAAAATGATCAGAGTTAAGTTAAGGTTTTAGGATCTTAGCTTAAGGTATTAGGATCCCGGCTACTTAGCCTAAGATCCTGAGGATCCTCAAGTACTGTCGTGCCTCACGCAATCCCTCTTTCTCTTTCTCTGCGCTCTCCTCTTCTCTCACACTCTTTCGTCGGCCATCAAAAGACTAGTGACCATTTCGACACATCCTCCTAACACTCGAGACAACACAATGGAGAGAGAGAGCGAGAGAGAGAGAGACTCTTTCGGAAGTCTCTTCCCGCTCTGGTCGAGATTACTCAAGATTCATTGGAGAATTGGAAGGGAAATGACGCGCAATCGACCACTTATCCCATTACAAAAGAGATCAAAGAGGAACTAATCTAAGAATATTACTTGAGTTTGAGGACAGAGAGACCTTCAGTTCAGCATATTCACATCACTTCAAATGCTGCTCAAAATTTGAAAAGCGAACGCGAAAAAAAGAGCTGAAATACCCAATTGTGACAATTCTAATTTAAACTTTCCCCCTGTGAAATTGGCGCCCCGTCATTTTCACAATCTCTATCAGTCAAAATCCCACCAAAATAGCGTCAGTTGTGTCTCGAATCTCCGATTGTCCGTGTTACAAATCTCATTACCGGCTGGCTCTTCGCGCATCCCAATCCTTCCCTTCCCATAGCCCCAATTTGGACCCCCGATCCGGGACCGGACTTTAGGAGTCACTAACCCCCACTCCCAAATCCGATTCGTTTCTTCGCCTAGTCGTCTTCCTAATTGGCGCGACTATAGTACACTGATGCAGTTTGCATCGGCGATCACACCACGGGGTGGTAAACGTCGCCGCGTCGAAATTTGAATGGAACTGGTAGGATTGGTAATCGTCGCTCACCTCCTCATGATGACGCAGAAGGCGCACACGACGGCGATGGCGAGAACACCGCAGAGAAGAAGAGAGAGGGCGAGAATGAGTTGAGGAGGAGAGAGAGAAGAAGAGAGAGAGGGAGAGAGAGATCCACCCAGAGGAGACCATGAACAGTCTGCAGCCTGCAATGAATCTTATTAGAAGTGTTTCTGTTGGTTATCATTATTTGATCCTTTTTAGAGACGGTAAATGTACTCCCAAGCCAGATCTCTCGGTTCCACCAGGTTCATTAGCTTATCCTCTCTCTCTCTTCTCTCTCTTTCTCTCTCTCTCTGTATCAATAATAGATGAGTGGCTGGTATAATCTCTCTCGTTAGACTCAAGAATGACTGACACTGTCAATCCCTTCGATGCCTCATTGACTCAATCAAGTCGATAATCCCTTCTCCCCCACTGGTCTCGCATGGAAAATCAGGTGAGGACACGGTGGATTATCCCCCGGAATAGAAAGGAGGAACAATAAGATTGGGTGGAACAGGAAATCCCCTCTGGCATTGTTAGAGTAGATCAAGTGAACAAAGAAAGGCATTTGAGGGGAAGGGAAAGACCTAATCTCCCCCGCTTTTCACAGCAATTTTCTACTGAATCTTCGCTAAATCCCGGTTCATCCCTCAATTCGAAAGGAGAAGAGAAGAAGAGGGCCGCTATTCATTCTCACACATCTCTCTCTCTCTCTCTCTCTCTCTCGCTCTCTCTCTCTCTCTCCTCTCTCTCTCTCTCTCTCTCTCTCTCTCTTCAGAGAGAGGCCAGTGTCCATATATTCTAATAGATTTCTCAGTTTGGTCCCATGGGTCTCGGAAGGCAACTATGAGACCATAGAGAAGAGAGAAGAAAATGATGAATTGGGTGTTAGGAGTTGGATTGAAAAGCAGCTGATTTGCATAAACCCCAGTGATTGAGGAACTACCGAATTTATGAGAGTTAGAGTTTAGATTTATGAGTTTGACAGGTCAGAGACATAATATCATGTCAATCGGTCTAGCGTGGCACCTTGCTACTGTAAAAAAATACGCGTGGCATGGAACACTTTTTTTTCTTTTTACCTTTTGGGTTAACCGAGAACAAAATATCTATTAGCTTAATATAATGAATTTAAGTATCGTACCTTCTCGAATAGTTCATCAGAGAGAAGATGCCATACAAGGGAAGGATCAGGAGGAGGACGAAGTTTGAGAAGAGGAGGAGAGGAGAAACACGCGCACGATGTCATTTCTGAAAAAAAATTAGAACATATTTATGAAAATATTGTTTGTTATTGAAGAAAGCTAAGAAAAAATTGCACGCGTACAAATGCTTTCAACAAGCGGGAGTGGGGATCCGTTTTCGCTACATTAGTGTACATCATACTGCGTAAACCAAAACAAGTCAGACACGTAAAGATCAAAGATCAATGTCTCACCTATCTAGACTATCACAGCGAGCGGAAGAGGTTTGTTGCTCGAATCGATCGATCATAGCATGCCTGAAGAATACAATTAATTAGAATATTAATTAATCAATTCATAAAAACCGGAAATGAACGAATCGCGACGAAATCTGGGGAATACACGAAAAGACAGTGGAAATCTGGCGTTGGCCGCCAATAAAAAGAACCCATAAAGGAAGAGAAAAGAGAGATAATAACAGTCTTCAACGGATGGAGAAAAGAGAGTCCGCACCCTAAGGTCATGAAGAGAGAGAGAGAGAGAGCGAGAGAGAGAGAGAGAGAGAGAGAGAGAGAGATCCCAACCAGGTGCATCATGGATGAACATACTGTCAACCACTGACTCTCTGGAGGGGGCGGGACAGACTAAATAGCCCCCTCGTCGGATGCCACTGCTGTTAAACCAACGACCACCGTGTGATCGGGTGCCTGGTTCGGGATCGGGTCCCGACCCAGAGGGGATCGGGTTCGATGCCTGGGAAAGGGATTGTACCCACTGGCGACAGTTAGTGGTTGTATTGGATTACAAGACGGCGTCTATGAAGTGAGAGGGAAAATGAGAGAGAATCCATGCCAGAGATGTAACTATAAATCATGATGAGATACTTGGTTATCTTCTTATTTTGGATTCGATTTAGTAAGAGTACTGAATCAAAGCCATGGAATGAACGGTCAGATCAGTTTAATAAAACCTCACTCTTACTAAGCAATAAATCATGAATGACTAAATGCCGTTGCGCAAGGTTGTCGTGTGCAAATGAGATAAGGATGCGATCTCGGGAGAGAGAGAGAGAGAGAGAGAGAGAGAGAGAGAGAGAGAGACGGTAGGGGCAGCACTGTTGCAAATCCATCACAGGTGTTTGTTCAGAGTCTGATGGTAATCGGTACTCGAGATAATCGGAGATCCATTCTAGTGGGTGATAGAAGGAAGAGATAATGGAGAGAGAGAGAGAGATCAAGAAGCTGAGGGGAACGACGGTTATGAAATGGTTTCCGGCCGGCTCCGGAACTGTCTTGAGTGAATTCTGAGGCCTGAGGGTCCAAGGGGAGGACCTCCTACACCCCTCTCTCTCTAACTCTCTCTCTCTCTCTCTCTCTCCGGAGGCGAGAGTTCATTCCGGGTGAATAAGTCCGCTGATTGTTGCAATTGTTGAATGAATGTGGGCATGGGGGGACAATTGAGAGATTTGTGAAAAGACGACGAGAAATTGAGGGAGAAGATTTATGTTGCGCACATTTCATGGAAAGGATTCTATTCTCAAAGAGTGGAAAACTGTAACCATCAAATAGTAAAATGATCTAGATTTGCTTTATCATGCAGTTCGGAAGTTGTGCTAAAAAGTTATGGGAAATTTGAGAAAGATGTATCCACTTCCCGCCCATGAAATTAGCGAAGGATCAGACACTAAAGATATCGATTGGAAGGGGGAGAAAATACGGTGGATCAAGAGGAGAAAGAGAGAAGAAAGTGGGATAAGTGGTGGGATTGAAGTCCTGAAGGGAAAGAAAGGAATGAGAGGGAAGAGCTAGAGATGAAATGACCATTTGAGATATCGATGGATCATAAAATACCAGCGTCTTGTATCTCTCTCTCTCTCTATCTCTCTCTCCCTCTCTCTCTCTAAATATATTGCGTGATACACAGTGGTCATCCCTTTCATTTTCTCCCATTCGACAGTTCGTAAATCTCAGAGGACTCGATGGTGAAACAACCTTGGCGCCTAGGGGAAATTAGAAAGCGGTGAGGGGAGAAGAGAGAGAGCGAGAGAGAGAGAGAGAGAGAGAGAGAGAGAGAACCCCGAAGTATGTAAAGGGTCAATGGGCCGGGTAATTACTGTACATAAGAAGGAGGAGGAATATGGAGACAGGGAGGGAAGAGATGAGAAATGATGGAGCCCCTTAGGGCATGGAAGGAAAAGTAGAAGAGAAGGTTGAGAGAGAGAGAGAAGGGGCGAGATCAAAAGCTGTCTACAATACAAAAAAGAGCAGCATCGATGATTCAGACGGCGTCTTTGATCTTGATCGAGAAGGAGAATGGAACTACACCATCCACAAGGCGACGTTTACCAATCACTCCAAATCAAGGCAAGTTTGCATTGCGTGCTCGAGTAGTAAACGTCGCCCGTATTGTGTGTATTCAACCTTTCCCTCCATGCCATCACATTATCTCGTCTATTGCAACGGCAGATGTTCTTTCCCCCTTTCTTTTTTGGTCTATTCAAGATTGAGAGACAAGTAACCTCGAGAGATCATTGGACTCCACCCAGGGAAGCCAACTTGAGGAGAGAGAGAGAGAGAGAGAGAGAGAGAGAGAGATCAAAGACTTTGGCAACTGTAAATTCGAGGCGGTTTCGTGTGTGGAAAGGGACAAGGAGCGATAAATCGTCCGGTAGGAACAACAGAGGGAAAAGAGAGAGAGAAATGAGAAGAGATCTACAGGGGTCGAGGAATTTGTCAGAGAGAGAGAGAGAGAGAGAGAGACTGTGGAATAGGAAAAGAACCTATGATGGATTGAGGAACCGGGAGATTGTGGTGTCACACCGTAATGATCCATCACGTTGGTCGACGAATACCAATCCAGAAAATGCGTCAAAAATACATTACGATAGCAAATAGTAAACGTCGTCGTGCTACACCACACACTACGAAATTTGGGTGGGGACGGGGGATGTCCCGAGGCGCTAACGAGCCGCATCCTCAGGCGAACAAATCAAATCTGGGTGGCGGGGGGAGAGAGAGAGAGAAGGGGGCGGAGCCTGCTCTCTCTCTCCCTTCTTCCCTCCTAATTCAATAAGCTGCTCAGAGGAACCAAGTAGTTACAGATGGTTGCTAGATTTTGGACACGAATCGTGGGAACGAAAGGTGAAAAGGAAACTGAGAGAGAATAAGTGGACGACTCCATAGGTCGAAGCTGGCCGACGACGACTTCAAAGTATAATAGACGAAGGGGAACGAGTCTTTGAAATTTGGAAATCGTAACACAGTAGCCCAGAAGCTTAGACTTATTGGACCTCTAAGGATATCACTTGACTACTAGACTCCAGAAAGGGGTCAAGGCGAGAGAGTGTGCAAAGTGAGAGAGTCCCTCTCGATTTAGCTCTCACTCCTTTCTGTAGGGTTGTCCTGTGGTAGATATTCAGTAGAAGATTCGATTAGCATTCAGAGTAAATCGGGAGCCAATTTTCGAATAATCGTGAATCGAAAGGAGAAATGAGTGGGAGAATGGACAGAATACAGTCTCCCCACTCATTTTACTGTCGTAAAATTCGAGTATTTGGAGGCCCGTGCCAAGGATGATCTCCCATTGCAAAAGAGAGAGAATTCCATTCAAAGTTGCGAGATTCGGGTCAATATCGAGGTATTAATCGGGATTTTGAGTACTGTAATTCATTACAGTACTCAAAATCCCGATTCCCTACAACAGAAATGAACAGAGGATGGTCAAGACCGTAATGTGCGTTGCTTACTACGGTATTGCCTATGAAACTTTTGGTTGTATAAGGCATTATATCCTAGTAGCCGCGCTTGATTCTCGGACTATTTTTTTATCCGCTTTTGAGTAGCAATAAAGACACTATCATCAGGGAAGGCATCACTCCCAAATCGAGGACAGAAACCCGTCAAGAGAGTCCTAACACCTTCCAGATTTAGAGAGAGAAGAAGAGGAGAAATCTCGGACGAAAGAAGAAAAAGAGAGCGACAAGATGAGGGGATGACATGCAAAAGACTTATTGAGTGGTGGAATGATTTATGATTGAAGAGACAGAGAGAGAGAGAGAGAGAGAGAGAGAGAGAGAGAGAAAGAGAGAGAGAGAGATCGATATTAGAAAGAGTGGAGGGCGGGAGGCAGTAATGAAGTGAACTGTTCGCATTTCAATGAGAAGTGCAGTCTCGTGCAAAAAGTGACGCGAATCAACGGGGGAGGAGGTCATTTCGGAAGTTCGAGAGGGGAGGGGGAGGAGAGAGAGAGAGAGAGAGAGAGAGAGAGACTACTCAAGAATCCGCTTATTGCCAGACCTCTCGGAGTCATTCTCACTGATGCCGCTGACAGATTAGAATGGGAACGAATTTGATGGGGAAATTGAGATGGATCCAAGGACTAAGGGCTGTCAGAACCCAATGAGAGATGTGGTACCGTACCCACGCAGCTGTGGTACCATACATGAGAGGATGTGGTACCGTACCAAGTGAGTGTGGCACCGTATCAGGAGACATATGGTACCGTACCCCTTCGAACCGGCACTAATTTCGATGAAGCTCATGCCAACACCATTATTTGAATGGGTGGTAGACAAAAAAGAGTGGAGTACTACATAGGTGAGAAGAGATGACAGGGTGTGAGGTAGAGTGAGGTAATCTGCCCCCTGAAGAGAGAGAGAGAGAGAGAGAGAGAGAGAGAGAGAGCTTATAAAACACGATCCATTAGATACATTAGTCAATCTAATCGCGCCTGGTTGATGAAAACACTGCAGGTTGAATGAATGGGAAGAGAGGTGAGAGGAGAGAGAGAGAGAGAGAGAGACCCGGTGAGAGAAGAGGAACATAACTTGATGTACGCAGGAAGTAGTGTAAACGTAATATAAGAAATATAGTTAATGTACGGAATAATCGTAAGGCAATCTACGCATTGGAATAAATTGCAGGGAACACGATGCTATGGTATCCTTTTTTGTAAAAATATTTTTATATTTGCATGGAGAAAATCTGAGATTGAAAAGTAAGGTCACTTCACAAATCACAAAATGGTAACGACCGGAAGTCTTCCAGTTCAGAGTGGAATCCAATGAGCCCTTCCTCTCTTCCTCTCTTTCTCTCTCTTCTTTCAAGTGGCTCGCACGACGAAGTTTGTGTGCAAGCACCTCCAGGGCGAGAAAAAGCGTGTTCGAGATTAGAGTTGCCATCGTGCCAAGGAGATCTGGCACAGTGCCAAAAGAGAGGACAAATTGAACACGGGACTGACGAAATGGAATGAACTGCTCAGTTCACTTTTCAAGGTCTCCCACTCTAGTAAGAGAATCGAGAAGAGAAAGAAAAGAGAGATGAGACCACAGGAAAACATTATTCGTTGCGTCGGTCAATGGACTTCCTAAGTCGGGGGAGGCTACCTCGGAACCAGCGGAACCAATGGGACCATTGGTGCCACGAGTGGAACCCAGCAGACAGTTGTCTTCGGCGCAACAATGGGTACCGAACGGGGGGAGAGGGTAACCCGATCTCTCTCTATCGACACGGTCCAATTGTAGTGAGAATGACCTGTTCAGCTCCCTTTTTTGTCTCCTTTTTGTACCCCGCAAGCCGACACTGCCAATTTGAGCAATTACTCCACGTAACTCGAACCACTGGGATACGACCCGGGCACCCGGTTACAACTTGGGTTCGGTACCCTAGTGTTGTAACCAGATGGGAACCGTGGTAGTCGTCGGGCACCGACAAAGCCCGGACTGTCTCTAATTTCCGGATGAGATAGCATTGTGACGCAATAGACTGAGGGAGAGGAAGAGAAGGAACGGAAGGAACGGTACAAAGACAATCATATAAGGTATCGAGGGTCAGAAGAGGTCAAAGAGAGAGAGAGAGAGAGAGAGAGAGAGAGAGAGAGAGATGACTCTGATAGACTAGGTGAGACTTCTGACACATTTGTGAAGTGTCGGCGAGTCTTTGAGATGAATGGAGAGAGTGTACTGATAGGAGAGAGAGCAGAGAAACGAGAGTGAAGGGTGACAGTTATGGAGATAGTGTACAAATGGGAAATACCTCAATGGGGTCCATTGGGGCAGAACCAATGTTCCGAATGACCGGTGACGGCACATTTCGGAACTGCCGTTTAGGAAGACGAAAAATTGCACATGTTCTGGAACGTATCACAAACAGCTCAGGTAAAATATGTTATTGGTTCCTAAACGGCATTTTCAAAAGGTCCTATCACCGATGGCCCATTGGGGAATGAAGATACTGGTACCGTGTGGTACCCGACAAGTGATAGGAGGAGGTAAAGGATGCATGCAATTCAATGGAGCATAGTGATAGGCAACGAAACGAGGAGAGAAGGAGGTGGCAAACATTTCGTATACTCTCTCTCTCTCTCTCTATCTCTCTCTCTCCCTGTCACTATCATCACCTTCTCTCCTCTGGAATAAGCCGCCATGAGCCCAATCACAAACTCTCCCCAACACCAGAGCCAATAGAGGGGTGTCCCTCTGGACACACCTGGTACCAGGACTGGTTCCGGTGTGATGGTACCTCAATTGGGTACTGCGGTACCACGGCTGGTTCCGATAGGACCCGCACCAGATGGAATCGGGGGCTCAAAGGTTCATGCTTAGTGAGTGGGCAAACAAGAGAAAGAGTTGCGGATCATCGGCTCTCAGAGGCCGCTCTCACTAAAAGGAGACAGATCTGCGGCCTCTTGAGGGAGGAGACGGACCCGAACCCGGAACCAGGTACCAACAGAGGGAACCAAGAGAAATCAGGTACTAATCGAGGGAACCAAGAGAGATCAGTGGGCACCGGCTGGCTCCGATGGATTAGCAGCAAGGGACTATCTCATTTCACTCCTCCCGATCTACTCCCCTCTCAATTGGTTTCGATTTCTCTCTTCTCTCTTAGAACCGATCGGAAATCGTACACCACTCGAACAGATGTTCACTTGGGAAATCACAGAAAGCACTGCACGCAATACAAAATTGGACAGGCGACGTTTCCCATAAGGGCGCACCAAAGGGGGGCGAGCCCAGCCATAACTCACGGAATGTTATCGTCATCTGGCAAATGGGGGCTGAGATTGGGGGATCAGGGGGAGGAGAGAGAGAGAGAGAGAGAGAGAGAGAGAGAGAGAGAGTTGACGAGACCAATTTATCAGTGCCCCTCTACTTCATCCATCACTAACTGATCATTCTCTCCTCTCGGCCTTCACTCGAGAGAGATTGCTAATCGACGATTGGGAAACGACAGAAAGAGGCGCACGCTGTGCAAGAATCGACGGGGCGACGATTACCACACTTTACACCACATTGTCATACGACACCGCCTATCGTTGACCGTGCATAACCTCATAAAATGTTCGGCGGCACTACAAAAGAGAGAGCGACGTTCGAATAAAATTGGTTATTACCACACTCTGAAGATATTTGGGAGTGGAAAGAGAGAGATGAAGGAATGATAACAATAATGATAAAGGGGATCGGAGAGTGATAAGAGAGAGAGAGAGAGAGAGATCCGAGATACAAGAGCAATGAAAACATCCACAGCTGGAGTTCAATAACTGAGAGGGAGAGAGTCTGGTAGATGAAGAGACGGTAGAGAAAGAGAGATGGATGAATGGGGTGAAACGTAATACAAGACATCTCCCACTTCAACCTCTCGTCTTCTCTTCAACCGATTGTGAATACTGCAGTGTTTGATGTGAGAGGATGATCAAAAAAGTGTGGCAAATGGGTCGAATAAGGAATTCCGCTCTCTATTTACCGGTTGCCGGGAATTTGACGGCTCTTGACCTTCCATGAGAGTCTAAGAGGGAGAGAGAGAGAGAGAGAGACGGAGAAAAGAAAGGACTCAGGAGTAATTACCAGCCCCTTCTTCCTTACCTTTGGCGGATTTCCGAGGATCTTCTTTTGTCTCTTGAGATTCTTGTAGAGATCTTTGATCTACCGCACACTTCGAGAGACTCTTGAATGAACTGAGAAGAGATCTGAGATTTGAGAGAATCAATGAGAAACAACGAGAAAAGTGACAAAAGGAAGAGAGAGATGAGACAGTGTGAAATGCAAACTCTAATGGAAGAGGGAGAAAAGTTAGAGAGAATACAAAAGATGGCGAGACATGTTCGAAGGGGAAATGTGAAGTACTCACAACGAAAAAAGTTCGGATTGAGCCATGTCAAAACCAAGAGTTATAAAGACTGATATTGATTGAGCGTGCAAAAAGAGAGAGGGACTCTCTTGTTTTCGCACGCTCTCTAACATTAGTGTTTGTAACTTGATTTTGACAAATGAAAGGTTAGTGAGTAGTATTGCTGTTAGATCGAATAATTCTATTAGTGAATAACAACGGTTATTCACGAATAATATTGTATTTTGTGATTAGGATTATTCGATCTAACAAGAGTTGTGAGCAGGGAAGGTCGATCTAATGAAGGGAGTATCGAGATAGAGTACAGAGGGGGAATTATCCCACGGTATCGATGCTATTGTTTGTGTACTTCTACACTGCAATAACAGCGAAATGAGAAAGAGAGAGAGAGAGAGAGAGAGAGAGAGAGAGAGATTAGGAGGATGAGGACAGGACAATACATCGATTTATTTAGAGCATTTTTACAGCAAACTTCCGGTGCGCAATAGAAAGAATTATGAAACGTTACGGATTGGCAAATTTTGACCCCTAAGAAATGTGGCATATTCTAAGTGAATTCAAGTTCTCAAGCCATGTACCATTGAAGCCAACCTATCTACCATTTGGAAACAGTATCATCTTCCCTCCCCCCCCTCTCTCTCTCTCTCTCTCTCTCTCTCTCTCTCTCTCTTCTCTTCCTTCTGTCCTCTATTCCCAATCTAATCCATCACCGTCCATTTTCCTTCTCTATCACTCAATCAATTATATCTGTCAATTTCCCGGCCCCGGTTCACAAAACAATATGGGGATAAATGACAGACGGTGCTCGGTGCACGGTGCACATTACTCATTACTCCTCGCGCCTAATTAGGTAATAGATAGGCAAACACACCTGTTGGGAAAGGGCAGAATCACGCGCACGCAATGAGGATTTGGACAGGCCGACGAATACTACTCATTGCACAACGGAACGAATTATTAGTTCCTATCTCTCTCCCTCGAGTGTTCCTGTCGAATGCAGTGAAGAGACTGTGAGTGTGGATAGACCTAATTGTAAGGGGAGAAAGAGAGAGAGAGAGAGAGATGAGAGAGAGAAATGAGAGAGAGAGATGCAGTTGACATGAAGCTGATTGAGCAACAGAGTGGACAACATTGTAGAGGGAATAAGAAGAGTATCTTCATTCGATTACTAATAGTAACCTTCTAAATAAAAAAGGCGGTTCATTTTCCCTGCCGAAAATTAAATATTAGACAAAAAAATTCGCACGGTATCTAATAGATTTGGCCATGTAAAAACACGCGAGACTATTTAGACAGAATAATGAAAACGAACATCATGTCTCCACTAGTGAAATACCTCTCTCTCTCTTTTCTCTCTCCCCTCTCCTCTATCTCTCTTATCTCTCACAATCACCCATTAGGAAAAGTGCATTAGTGGCCCGAGAGTGGTGAACACACCCAAAAAGTGGTAATCGTCGACCGATCTCAGGCAATGGGGAATTTGAACAACGCGATAGAGGGGCACAATCGTCGCCAGTCTCGCCGCACCCTCCGCACCCGCCAATTACACCATGTCGAACACCTCTCAATTATTCGCTTCCCATTCAGGTTGGCGCCTTTGTTCGACGCCAGCCACCTGATCAGGTGTGAAGTGTGCGGGGACATTGGTGCATCAGGTGCGGCCACCGCCGACGACCTTTACGAATCGTCGCTCTGTCGAATTTGAGACGAGAACGGTGCTAACCGGAAGTCACTTAGCGGATTAGAGGGTAAACTGTAGTTAGAGGGGAGAAGCTTTTCGCACCTATGAGTATTAGAGGGATGGACAGATCGAGGGAGGGCGAGGAGTAATCTAGTCTCGCATATCGTGATGCCACCCAATTAACACCTCGTTCTTGCACGTTATGAGGAGAGAGAGAAAGAGAGAGAGAGAGATTGGATGAATAGCACCACGAGACACCAAAGGAATCCACAAAAAGTGTCATTGAGTGTCCCATGCTGGGTTATGCAATGGGAAGAAGTAATGGACCATCTGGAATAGGAATCAGAGAGATTACGGTAGGTGGGGTACGGTATCTGATAATGATTTCCTAGCTGAATCCCTGTCTGATTTCTGAATCCAAGATTGGGAATGCACCGCGATCCATGCTGGAATCTCCCCATCTTTTACCGGAATTTAGCTGGGAAACGCATTCAGACTTGATCCCTGTTTGATTCCAGGATGGTATTGCAGATTATCAAGTCATATAAATATTAGAGGAATTTATAGTTGATAGGCAGAAGGGAAATGATAGAGGGCAACAACAAAATGGCCCGAGGGCTAATAGTAAACAGGAAGGAAGAGGTCGAGTTGGGTGATTAGTAAGGGATAGGAGAGAGAGAGAGAGAGAGAGAGAGAGAGAGGGAGAGAGAGATCTCACAAAGTTTGTGTTACGGATGATATGAAGAATGAGGAGGAGAGTGACAGCTCGTCTCTCTCCAAGAGAGACTTTTGTTTAGGTGACGAATCAATCAAAGCAACCGGGGTTAGGTTAATAAATTCGGAAAAATATTGTAATTTTGATTTCGTACAATCGATGACCGTGGAATGCAACTACTAATGAATAATACCCGGCCACTCCTTATCTGAGTACTACATATTGGCTGACATGATAAATAATTGAAGTGAATTCATAATCACTTGACAGTTCGTTTCGTAAAATAGTTGAAATCTTGGAAGAAGTAGTGAGGGTATTTCGTAGGCTCTTCTAGGTCCTCTTCTCTTTCTTCAGACAATAGCCACTCTTTCGGTGGTTCAAGGGGACTTTTCAGTGGAGACCAAGACTTATTCTTGCATTTTTGATGGAGAGAAAAGAAGGGAAAAGAAGAAGAAGAAGAAGGGGAAAGAAGAAGAAGAAGAAGAAGGGAAAAGAAGAAGAAGAAGAAGAAGAAGGGAAAAGAAGAAGAAGAAGGGAAAAGAAGAAGAAGAAGAAGGGAAAAGAAGAAGAAGAAGAAGAAGAAGAAGGGAAAAGAAGAAAGAAGAAGAAGAAGGGAAAAGAAGAAGAAGAAGAAGAAGAAGAAGGGAAAAGAAGAAGAAGGGAAAAGAAGAAGAAGAAGAAGAAGAAGAAGAAGAAGGGAAAAGAAGAAGGGAAAAGAAGAAGAAGAAGAAGAAGAAGAAGGGAAAAGAAGAAGAAGAAGAAGAAGAAGGGAAAAGAAGAAGAAGAAGAAGAAGAAGGGAAAAGAAGAAGAAGAAGAAGAAGGGAAAAGAAGAAGAAGAAGAAGAAGAAGGGAAAAGAAGAAGAAGAAGAAGAAGAAGGGAAAAGAAGAAGAAGAAGAAGAAGAAGGGAAAAGAAGAAGAAGAAGAAGAAGAAGGGAAAAGAAGAAGAAGAAGAAGAAGGGAAAAGAAGAAGAAGAAGAAGAAGGGAAAAGAAGAAGAAGAAGAAGAAGGGAAAAGAAGAAGAAGAAGAAGAAGAAGGGAAAAGAAGAAGAAGAAGAAGAAGAAGGGAAAAGAAGAAGAAGAAGAAGAAGGGAAAAGAAGAAGAAGAAGAAGGGAAAAGAAGAAGAAGAAGAAGAAGGGAAAAGAAGAAGAAGAAGAAGAAGGGAAAAGAAGAAGAAGAAGAAGAAGAAGGGAAAAAAAGAAGAAGAAGAAGAAGGGAAAAGAAGAAGAAGAAGAAGAAGGGAGAAGAAGAAGAAGAAGAAGAAGAAGGGAGAAGAAGAAGAAGAAGAAGAAGAAGAAGAAGAAGAAGAAGAAGAAGAAGAAGAAGAAGAAGAAGAAGAAGAAGAAATGGAACAGTGGGTAGACAAAGAAATAGTCAAGGGAGGGAACCGGAAGACACAGGTAGATCAAAGGTACTGAAGACAGTGGACAAAACAGGCGTCTATGGAGAGAGAGAGAAGGCTTCTCTCTCTTGTAAGCACTAATCCGTACGGTAAGCTGGCCCTCCTCCCATCGTTCCAGTGAGATTTTCACCAAGCAAGGGAATTCACTCCGTCACTCTCGAAGGAGAAAAGGTCAGAGAGAGAGAGAGAAAGGCTATTCAAAAATGGCGCAAAATACCGTGAATACTCTCAAAATAGCGGCAAAACACGTCAAATAATGGACGGAAGTGAGGAGTGAAATGATTGAAGTCCATTTCAATAGAAAAAGTGGAAAGAAACGGAGGAATATATTAAAAATGCAATCGGGACGAGAGGACACTGTAGTGTTTCCATGCAACCACCATTTTCACGCATCTCTGGAAGGATACGATAGAACGACTCTCTCTCTCAAAAGCTCTTAGATGGGACGAAGTTTAGTACCATCAAACACGAAAAAGTCATTGCTATAGATGAAGGTGTGGAGAAGGAATAGAAGGAATATGGAGAGATATCAGATAGAATTTCATTGACGCCCGAGGGCAAAAATGAATGTATACAATGAGAGAAGAGGATGAGCAAGAGGGTTGATCATCATAACAGAGCGCTGCAACGTATCTAATCATTCCAAATTGCATAAAGCTCTCAGAAAAAATCGGAGATGAGATGACTACTCTATTTTTTTCGCTCATTTCACCTCTCTGAAGGCACCTTAATCCAGTCATAACTCACTGTGTGAAACGCTATTGTGTTCATGGTATCAGAACCAGCTTACTTTCTCGAGCTCCCTCGCCCCTAAACCTTTTTGGATGAATGGAATCACGCGATAGATACATTTCCCAACGTGTAAAGCACGACAATGTTCGTAGAATCAGAGGGGTAGTAATGGCATTACTACGGCGGGTCAAGCAAGTGAATTCAGAATTGGCGTGCGTCTCTCTCTCTCTTCTTCACAAGTATGTTATTGTTGTGAGTGACAATGAGGACAAAATTGGAAGTGAAGGAGAGATTTGGAGAGATTCGTTAGAGAAGGAAATTGGGAGATGAATAAGTGGAAGAACGAAGTGAAGACACTTCATCACGGAGAGAAATTGGATTAGAGAAGAAGGTGATAGAAAGATCCGAAGAGTGCGGTACGGAACTTATGATGCGTAATCACACAGAGGGAAATATAAATTTGAATTCCGGAAATTGGGTATCTCAGCTCCCAATGTTCACCCCAGGAGTTGTTTTAAGCCAATAGGTCCATGGAATGGGAGCAGGGATACCCTATTGCACGATTTGGTACCCTATTTCCAGAATTCACGAGTAAACTATCACGATGTGAAATTTGCGCAGTATCAAACCGAGGCGACGGTAAATGTAAAAGATCAATAAAATGATTTTTTTAAATTTTTTTTTAAAATGATCTATTTGAGCCTAATATTTTTACAAAAAGAGTTACATGAGGTTGCCTAGGGTGATGAGAAGAAGGTTCATCTGGAGAGAGAGAGAGAGAGAGAGAGAGAGAGAGAGAGAGAGAGTGACGGAGGTCCAATCTACCTGCTGCTCCCTCCCTCTCACTCAATATTCCCTCCCCGTCCATTATGCCATCTAATCTCTGAATGTAAGCCGATCCTCTCTAAATGAGGCAGGAAATGGAAGGCCCGTGGATAGGTGGACTGCTCTCTTCATTATACACACTCTCTCGACAGGTAGAGTGGACTAGAGAGTGTAGAGAATCGAGAGAATCAGACAGGAACGAGGAACGGAGAGGTTACGTAAGGAACGGCAGGGTGCAGTGAAGGTTGACAAATAGGAGATGGAAACACGGATGGGCTACTTTAATGGAACTCAAACCATCGAGAATTACTTAAAAAGGGTAAATGCTAATCTCAAAAGCTAATCAAAAGGTAATCACACTAAATGCTCCGGTCAACTGTGGATAGGACTACAGAACATAGTGTAAATGGGTGATAGTCCCACCACGAATTCAGGTTTGGAGTGTGGGCGCACGTGCTTATAGGGATGGTTACCTCCCGCAATCAAAGTCGCGACCATAATGGATGGAGGACTTGGTTGACATGGACGGGAGTCGAATTGACGTGCATTGGTCTAACTGATATTGTGGACAATACTGACGAGGAAATGGTCACTCATCAATAATTGAAAGGGGAAATGGACAAAGTTGAATTGGAATAGGGAAGTTTGCCTGAGACTAAAGCCAAATTTCCGTTCTCACCCTCATTCTGACACATTTATAGGCAAAAAAAGAAGAGGAGGAAGAGGAAATGGAGGAAAAAGAGCAACTGATGCACATGTGAGATCAATCAGTGGGAAATTTAAGACGAATCTGGGGTTTTAGGGCCGAGTCGGCGCCAAAACAACCGTTCCAACGGGGGGAATGGACTGAATTGGATTGATTTCCGACCGCTAATTAACCCGGTCGTTAATGAGTGGCTATGCGGCGAGTATGGTTGACTGAGTGACAATACCTGTGGGAGCGAGAGAGAGAGAGAGAGAGAGAGAGAGAGATCAGAGGTGCGGGGATAATTAGCCGATTCCGAGTGATTTCTCGCCCGCGGCAAAGACTGACAATGGAATGGGAAAGAGATCAAAGAGGAATCGTCCATCACAAGGAATAATTGGACTTTTCTAGTGGAAGAGACGAGGCAGCTGTCAGAAAAGGTGTAGAGGAGATGGCTTTATGGGGAAGAGATACAAGATTCTGATGGAGGGAAAGGGAAGGAGACGTCTCAATACAAAATATGACTGAAATAGGCTACTATTGCAAATAGGGAGAGCCACGAGCGATAAAAGAAGTTTCCGAAGAGTGCACGAGCATTTCGGATGCATTTGAGGGATATTCGAAAAGATCGTGAGGGTGCGAGAATCGCTCGCTTAGTTCGTGTAGAGGTATAAAATAATAGTAATTGCAACAAATTACTGACATTCGTATCACATCAGTCTCTCTCTCTCTCTCTCTCTCTCTCTCTCGGAAACATTTGCTAACACATAGCAGTCGTGATTGGAGTGATTGATGTGTTATGAGCTGAGAACGAGTGGAAGAGTGGACATTACAAGAAGAAGAAAGAGAAGAAGCCGATTGAGGGGAAGAGAGAGGAGATACGAGGATTCAGAGACTGAAGGGAGACACGAATCCATATGTTTCCAAACTAAATTGAAAGTATAAAAAATGTGGTCTCTACAAAAAGTTTGCTTTGACCGAAGCGGCATCTGGCGCACTTTTTTGCAAAGGTAAAGGTAAAAAGGTAAAGGCATCCCCTTATCTAGGCTCCAAGTCCTGAGGGAGTCACTGCTAAGGCCAGCGCATAATAGGCCAGTTCAATCCGGAGGGCCCAATCTCTTCTTCGGATCTAGTTACCTTCGTGGTTACACCACTACCAATCTTTACTCATTCGAGCGCCTTGGTGAGGCGGTGGCGGTATGCACAGCCGGGAATCGAACCCCGGTGTGGAACGGAATGAAACTGGGAGGGCGCCTTTGACCACTACACCACTTCGACCATCTCTTTGATCCCTAGAAGAAGACGAATATTTTTAAGGAAAATCGTCACAATTCGATACCACGTTGCAAATTGAGCTTGCTAAAGGCGCCAGTTATCCCTCATGTCTCATTTCCTTCGTCAGTTCGACTCATGATTAGTACACCGACTCATAGGCGACTCAAAGGGGTGTAAATGGGTTTCCACCATGACTCAATGAGAAAAGTATTAGGACTCGGGCTAGGCCGAGTTCCACTGAGGGATATAATGACAAACTCAGTGACATCTCTACCAAACAAGATTGTGTTGTGCTCCTAAAGTCGATAGTCCTCTCGAGTCTTTGATCAGTCGGAATTGAGTAGAAAGACAAATGAGAGAGGAGATGAAGAGATGAAGAGATCTATGGAGAGGAATTGGATCGGATAACGAAGAGAAGAAGAAGAAGAAGAAGAAGAAGAAGAAGTGTAAGGGAAGAGTGAGAGGAGAAAGGTACGTGATAAGTGGATAATTTGAAATCCAAGAGTCGGAAGAACGTTATGAAATGTCTTCTCGCCACTACTAAATTTTTAGGTGGGTCTAGGTTGGATCCGGGTATAATATGGTTGCCTTATCTATCCTCGCAGCTTGCTACCGTAAAATCTCTCGTAATGTAAACAACTTTTTAATCCGCATTTCCAGCCTGCGTCAGAAACCGGGATCAGCTAGGAAAAATATCGCTAAATGCGGATTCGAAACATGACGACCTGCCAAAGAAGAAGAAGTGAAGACTGATCAGTCAGAGAGAGGGACTAAGCACTGACTGTTAGTGACAGGTAACAACAAGGGTAAGATGATAAGAAGGTGTGAAAGTTGAGAGGGAAGCAAAACAGAGAGATTAGGGAGAGGGAGAGAGAATCTCTCTCTCTCTCTCTCTCTCTCTCTAATCGAGACTGTCGCTGTCTCTCAAAGACGAATGGTTGAGGTGTGATAAGTCGATAAGACGACGAGTTCTTATCAGTGAATTCAATCGAAGACTGAACAAATGTGATGGAATAATCGAGGAATGGACAAAGTATGAAGAGACTCGACGATGACGAGAGATTAAGAATATTGATAGAGTGAAGAGAGAGAGAGAGAGTGAGAGAGAGAGAGAAAGAGATTGAATTGTTAGAGAGAAGAGAGATACAGATCGAATTGCTGCAGATTAGCAGAAACACAAGAGACGACCAAACTCCGATTCTCGTATTGAAACTCGAAAATAAAAGTTTTCAAATGTTTTGAAGCCTAACCCGTACAGATCCTGGTAGACATTTTATTTTTAAAAACCAAAACTGCCCTATTAGCATCATGTCTGGTCATCGATTTCATACGCATTACGAAGAGATCAGCATGTAATCTAATCGATCCGTACGATAATGATAAATGATTCTGATTCCATCACCGTCTGATCGGCGTTGCAACTCAATGAAACGCTTAAAATTGAGAGAATCAAAAGGATCGACCAGAATGCATTCGAAATGTCCAATGATGCTCCCAATTAGGAAGCGCCCCTCAATAATCTTATTACTCGAATTATATCTGCCCCCCTTGTCCACCAATTCGCCGCCCTCTCATTGTCACACACTCTCTCGTCGGTGAGAGTGACGATAGACAAGGGGAACAGAGGAGAGTAGGGAGAGCACAGATGCGATTACCAGTATGAATAACACTTGAGAGAGAGAGAGAAAGAGAGAGAGAGAGAGAGAGAGAGAGAGACCGAATTGGAGGAAGGAGACCGACTATGATGAGGAAGATGAAGGAGACAGATCCGAGAAGGGAAAGGAAGGTACTTCACACAGAAGGCCGGCTGTCACTCTCACACAATTACGAACTGACTTTAAGGATCTACCGTAATCGCCCCAGTAGATTACGATACACGCATCTCTGCGTTTTTTTTTATTTTACTTGAATTTTGAATTGTAAGTCAGAGGTTCGGGGGGAGTACCGATTATGAGGTTGGTTGGATCTGGAAATGAAGAGTCCCATACTAAAACTGAGAGGGGAGAAGGGGGGGAACCACTTTGCACATCATCCTCTCATCTCATGCAAACGGGAGACCGGAAATGAGGTGTCACAGAAAGGAGACCCAATACGATTGCATATGGATGATGAAACAAGGGAACTACAGTAATCGACGCAACTCGAAAGAGCAATATAAAGTGTAGCGGGGACTAGTCCCAAATTACTCTAAGACACATGATGAGTGGTCTCTCTTCCGATACAAGGACATACACACATAGCGGAACTCATCAATTCATTCTCGAGAGAGAGAGAGAGACTCTCTCTCTCTCTTGCATGACTTACTCACTCCCATTGTCTCTCCTCCCAGTGTCACCCGATATCCACGCCCAAATGAATTGAGTGCCCGAAGCCCAGTCCAGCATACGCTGAATTACAACAAAGTACCTATCGAAAATGCGGCAAAATGTTACGACCATGGTAGGGATCGAACCTACAATCTTCTGCTCCGTAGGCAGACGCGTTATCCATTGCGCCACACGGCCATGTTGAGCTTCCTCCTTAGAGTGAGTGATCATATGTCAATTATAGCACCATTCTGTGAAGATACTTTTAGTGGGCGGGAGTACTTTCAGGATGGTCTTTCCCTCTCTCAGAAATGATCTTCTCTACTGTTCTCCCCTTCTCTCATTCATCCGGAAGGAAGGCGAGAGTCTCATTAGACTCAAATGTCTTAACTAATGAATACCGAAATAGGGAGGGGTCAAGCGGGGGCAGAAATCGCCCCCAGCTGTGGAATCCGACTAGGATGCACTAGCTTACTGAGTTGCGATATAAGATAGAATTGAAGAAACTTGGCCCAATTAAAAAAATCAGTGAAACGGTGAAACCCTCTTCTGTATCCTCACGTTTTCTCACTTTTTTTTCTTCCACATTAAATGTCCATTCTAGGTAATTTGTCACTGATGAAGGGCCTAGTTCCCGAAACGCGTCTGACCCGATAAACTCTGATCCAACTCTTCATGTATTCGTATGGCCATAATTCAGTACTCAAAATAATTTTTAAAAAACGAAAAAAGTTCCGCTCTCACAAAAAATGAAGAATTCAGAGGGATGAAGATCGGAGAAGGAAGAGCAGAAAAGATACACTCGTCGTAAGTTCACATGTTACCTATGAAGAGAGTCGACGATGACAATGAGAAAATTGATTGGAATGTTCTAGAGAGACTTAAAATTGCGGCAAAATGTTGCGACCATGGTAGGGATCGAACCTACAATCTTCTGCTCCGTAGGCAGACGCGTTATCCATTGCGCCACACGGTCATGTTGAGCTCCCTCCTTAGAGTGAGTGATCATATGTCAATTATAGCACCATTCTGTGAAGATACTTTTAGTGGGCGGGAGTACTTTCAGGGTGGTCTTCCCTCTCTCAAAAATGATCTTCTCTACTGTTCTCTCTTTCTCTCATTCATCCGGAAGGAAGAAGAGAGTCTCATTAGACTCAAATGTCTTACTAATGAATACCGAAATAGGGAGGGGTTGAGCAGAAATCGCCCACTTGTGGAATCCCACTGGTTTTACACCATTTGGACAGTGTAGAAAGAGTGTTATTCTCCAAAAGTACACTAGATCCATGTGTCTCTAACAATAAACACTCTTCAACGAAATCTCGTGAAGGCACAACCTCCATTTATTAAACATTGTATACCAAATAACAACAGATAAGAACGGCTGATATATTTCTGGAACCTACTGAGATCTCAGTGAATTAGCAACAATTGGAAATTTAAAAATTAAAAAAAATCTTCTGGGATGTTTTTACTGTGAGACACAATGGTCAACCCTTTAGTAGCAAATAACCGTAGTCTACCGCAATCTCAGTTTCTCAGAATAGAGAAAAGATTGTCGAATTTCTTGCAGAGAGATCTTCCAGGGATTCGAGAGAAGTTGAGAGGAGTGAATCTGATGAGAAAACAATGATGAGAATGATGAGATCAGACTGCCTATCAATAAACACAGATAATTAAAAACCGATTTAAAAATCAATATTAACTCACTTCAATGCCTCATCGTCTGCGTCTCTCTCGTCTGCGATGAAATCACGGACGAATGTCTGCAATAATCAATAAATGTAGGTACAGTAATACAGCTGATCGATGAATGATATTGTCTACCGTATCCCCCTTCTCACCTGAGGCACTTCTCCGAGCGGGAACTTGATATAGACGACACGCGTAGAGTTGCTGTTCACCTGAAATCGATAGATATTTCAACACTGTAGTCCAAACAGTAGGACTTGCACATCCAAGCTACCGTAATCTGCTCAACTACCGTACCAGATAGAGAGTGGGACAGGGAACGCCGTGCTCGTCCATTGCATTCATGTTGGCGTGTAGCACCTGAAGAAGGGGAGATACGGTGTTCGATGAATTCTATCACACTAAAACGATTGTTCCAAATCTACCGTATTCCGCGATTCCGGATGGGACGCGTACTCACCTGATAGTAGACCTGCTTGGCGATATTCGAGACTGAGATCATCTCGTGTGAGGCACTCTGAATAATAGACACTTTACAAAGATACCGACGGACATGTTTCATACACCAATTTCACATATCTCACAATGGAAGTCCCGTTAGATGCTGTGATTACATTTATAAAATGAAACAATCACACCAAAAAGTCAAAACACAGACTTCGGTTGTTCACCAAATAAGCACGTTGGCGACCCTCTCACTGACTTACGTTCGGTAAACAAGGAAAGTAACATTTAGTGATCGCATAATTTTATAAATGTAATACCATATCCTTCACTCCCCTCTTTCTCCTCTACCGTACTCTTCTCTACTCACCATTAGATGCAGTGCTTGTCTCAATTCATTCTCATCTCTTCTACAGTTGATATCCGTCCCTTCCTTTGTCTGCACTGTCACGGAATCTGTGTCGACTTGCACGTAGAAGGAAAGTCTGAAGAGAGACGTAAGTACAAACTACACACTACGGCTGGCCACAGGATCAGACTACAGGAATGTGTGCATAACACAATATTTTGGATGGTCACTCACTTGCCGGCCATGTGATCGTAGTTTCTGTTGGTGAGTTCGCAGAGGAAAAGAGAATGGAGAGGAGAACAACGAACGCAACGCCATCGAAGCTGAAAAGCAACGCACTTCTTTCCACCAAATATTTTTTTTCGATTAGAGTATAACAATAACTATGAGCGCGTTTGCGTAAGAGTCAGACAAGTGTCGGTACAGCAAAAAAGTGACCTTCTGAGATTACCACGGTTTTCTGTAGACATTAGGGGTTTAAAATTATTGGCCCAATCTTATGGTATGAAAAACTAATTGGGGATCGGTGTGGAGGTCTGAAGATCCGGTCAAAATGCTGTTTTTCGTCCATATCTGGATACCCATCAAAGTAATCGAAAAAGTTTAAACACAGACCCTAGTCGAATTCACGCGACGAATCTTCCTATCTCATCAAAAATAGAAAATCATTAAAATCATTCAGAATGAAAATATTAATTCACATACAAATAAAGTGGGCAAGTAAACCTATGGCAGCATCTGGACAATGTTATCAGTGACATACAAATAAATTTTGGTAGCAAACGAATTCTGCCTTTTCGAGTTATGATTTTTCAACCGCCGCGAATCTGTCTCTTCTATCTGTCAGAACACTCGAATCTCGGAGAGAAAGGTCATTTACATGAATTCGCCCTCTCATTTCTGACTTTCAGACGCCGCGCAGACACAATGAGGGATGTAATGCGATGTTAAAAATCGAGGAAAAGATCAGAGATGTGATCTTTCGCCTGTTAAAAATTCCAACTAGGGACGGAGCTCTGAATATTTGAGTACGCTTTTTCGCGCTACTACCTGCGACGCTTTCGCCCCCAATCTACCGTATACCCGTGCTTTGAGTTTTTCATGTTCGTTTTCGATACGTTCGGGTATCTAATTTGGAGTTTTATCATTCATTTCTAATTGGGAGCAAGAATAAGAGTAAGTAAGATCAGAAGAGGAAAACGAACACTTCCCGGGAAACCAGAACGACGGCCTAAAAAATTCGAGAAATTTAGAATTTAGAGTTGATTTTCCATTTCTTCGCAACAAGCAGAATATAGGACGTAGAATAATGATATCATAGTAGAAAATCGATTAGTGGAGCTGATTTCGAGAAACAAGCTGTTAAAGTTGCTCATTTTACAACGGGGAAACCACTAAACGCGAGATTATACATATTTGGGCTAAGTGTTCACGGGATCTTTTTAAATATGTTATTTGGAGTGGGTCTGTCTAACTAATGACAAAAAATAAAGCGCGAACACTTAGCCCAAACCTATTAAATTACTCTTCGAAATTTGTGCAACAGAGGATTACGGTAATAGCTTATGGTTGTACAACGCCAGGAGCCTTCTGTATCAGATGTTGGAAATTAATTAGCTTCTCATGTCCGTCTTGTATTTTAGTTAACGACTTAGTAATAGAATAGAAGTGGGAAAGCGAGTCAAAAACCATTTTAAGTTTAGTCATCCTAATCATGAGTTTGACCCAGCGAACCGCTCTGCTTGAACTCAAACGTCGCAAGTGCTGCTCACCTTCCGAAGCATTTTTCTTGTTATTTTAGTTATATTTTGCAAAAAGTAAATTGAAAAGTCGAAATGGGGCACACTCAGCTTCCGATTGAGCACAAAATTGTAATTTATCGTTCGGTTTCATTTACACGACCACCGTCCCTAATTCCAACCAAAAGATCGACAAAAGATCGAATATTTGAATTCCCGCACTTTCTGTTTTTATCGATTATTTCGGCTCCCAGAGAAGGTAGAGACTCAATTTTTGGATCACGTGTTCCAAATAGGAGTGTAGATGGTCACCTAAGTTTTCAACATTCTAGCCCCACTGGGAATCGGGATATGCGGAAAAATCGATAAATGCGGGAATTCAAATTTGAGATCTTTTCGATCTTTTGGTCGTGAACATAGATCAAAAGGGTGCGTAGGGGAAAGTCGGAAATGTGGGTTGAGTTTTTCAAGTATGGGCATGAAAAACTAAAAATGTGTGTTGGTTTTTCAATTTTTGTCTCAAAATCCAAAAATGTGGGTAGGGTTTTTCAAAAATTGGCCTTGAAAATGCCAAAATGTGGGTTGGTTTCGTCGTTTTTTACGTACCTTTTGACCTATGGTCGTGAATTTTTTAACAGGCAGATGTCAACATTTGAGATCTTTTCGAAGATTTTTAACGCCACATAAATGAGCTTTCTCTCCTAGAAATGAGTGTTCTGACCGTCAATTCGCGGCGGTTGAAAAATCATAACTCGAAAAGGCAGAATTCCTTTGCTACCAAATTTTTTTTGTAGGTCACTGATAACATTGTCCAGATGCTGCCATAGGTTTACTTGCACACACTTTATTCGTATGTGAATTAATATTTTCATTCTGAATGATTTTCTATTTTTGATGAGATAGGAAGATTCGTCGCGTGAATTCGACTAGGGTCTGTGTTTAAACTTTTTCGATTACTTTGATGGGTATCCAGATATGGACGAAAAACAGCATATTGACCGGATCTTCAGACCTCCACACCGATCCCCAATTAGTTTTTCATACCATAAGTTTAGTTTAGTTTAGAAGTCGTTTATCAAGAGGCTATTCGGGTTCACAGGGAATCGAATGGGAGCTCTGACGACGTTGAAAAGGCTCAGTATCTTCGGTTGATTTTCGTCTGAAGAGCGAGTCATCTTGAATGGTTTTCGAAGTGGGGATCGGTCTCTCGTCGGTGAATGAGTGGAAATGAGAGACGATCCCGATAGTCGAATAGGCAATGGCGAAGGGTCCATCCGTTAGAATCTCGCGCGAAACAGGGATCTTGGATTGGAGCTTGAGCCAGAGTCCTCCAAACTCGAGTCATCGATCTTAGAGAGAATCAACGAGTATACTGATACTGAGGATCAATTCAACTTGTAGGTCATACCCATTACACGGCGACCACTCCGGCTTGTATGGGGATTCAAGTCTTCTGTAGTCGATAGTAGAGACGAGGGGTACTAGGGAGCCTGGGGCTGAACTAGGGGAAAGTCCACCTCTCCAAAGGAGGAAATGGAGAGGCGACCGCTCGTGACGACTGACAAAAACGAGAATGTACCATACATAAGATTACCATAAGATTGGGCCAATAATTTTAATCCACTAATGTCTACAGAAATCCGTGGTAATCTCAGAAGGTATCTTTTTTGCTGTACTGAGAACTGTTGAGAATTGTCTGATTCTTACGCAAACGGGCTCCTATACACATTTATTTCAAAGATAAATGCAGAAGTCTAACAAATGAATCAAAAATCTTTTCTCAGAAATCCGGTAAAATAGAGGAAACTTTTTCGGACTTCAATATTACTGTTGACACTTCTTTTGAACTACCGTATCCCCTCTTCAACCGTACTCACTCTCCCTCTAATCTATCCTCACTCACCGTCGGATCTCCGAAGTGAATCTGATGCTGTTTGAGTACTTCGACAACTCTCTTGCACAGTAGATAATGGCCGGATACTTTAGTCATTCGATTGAGGAGTCCTTTGGGAACGGAAGAACGACTCTCGATCTGAATAGAACAATATTAGTTAATGACTGTACCGTCACTATAGGGACGGGCAGCCGAAATATCAAACTGGCTCTAAAATTACGCTTTTTGTTTGGTTGTGGTTATCGGCGATGCTGAATCGTGATTTCATAGTTAAAATTCACGCAAATCACAAAATCATGTAGAAAATTGCATGTTTACTAAGCCCCGCCCACTTCAAACCTGTGATTCACGCCCGCCTTGTCAACGCGTCGCGGTTTCTCAGTTCCGCGTGTCAACGTTCATTTTTTTGAGTCATTTTTTATTGCATGAAAAGTGTACGCTGCAATTTATTTTTTCCTTAAAAAGTTTACTACGGGTGCGGCAATATGTATTTCTGCTGCTTCGATGGGAAATTGATCATAGATACCCGTTTTTCGTGATGATAAAAATTACTACTTTTGCGTTGTGCGACATTTTGTTCGTTTGAAACGTCCAGCATTCAATACCTGCAGGCAAATTCGAAATAGACGGTAGTATCTTCTCCCAACTCAACTCGCTGTGCTCGTGTTTTTTCAGGCACTTCGTAGGGTCTTGCTTTAAAATCGAGTTGCCAGTTGGCTGAGTCCATTGTGACCTACCGTAACCCAACCACCGTACTCCTAGACATTCTGTCAAACCTACCACAACCCAAAGTACAATAACCTGATTTTTTTTAACATTTGAAACTGGGTCGAGATTACTGTATGAGATAGATTTCGGATAAAATTTGACTGTGGAACATACTTTGACCCAGATATACAGTATCCTGGACTACGGTAGCATAGCTGCAATAACAGGGATATATTTTTTCTTGAGAACTGAGTCAGAATTATTTGCATGAACTCTCTCAAGTTTCCAAGGATGATGTACATCTACCGTATTCTCTTTCGGGTTTGACCGTGTTCTCGTAATTTTGACACGGAAGGAACAACACGTGTGTCCTCCACTACAGTTATTTCACCCCCTTCGGCAAGGTTACTGTAGACACAGCATGAGATTAGAGAAGAAATGAACAGTTTCTGTGACAAAGCTGTATAATATGTGGGGAGGGGTTTAATGATATAAGCGGGATAAGTGAGAAGAAGAGAAGGAATGCATCTTCACCCTCACTGACAAATATTGTAATTATAATTAGAAAAATAAAGAGAGCAATACCCACAATGTGGTAAACATCGAAGAAATGTGGTAAGTATGGCTTGAAAATTCAGTAATCCGGTTATCTGAGTTCGGCAGATTGCTGGCGCATGAAAAAGGACGCAACAACAGCAAATGTGAGCATAAAAAATCAATAAAAAATTAAACAAAATGCAACTGTGCAAGAGATCAGTCTTACGGTAGGATTTGTATTTCCCGGGTTCGCCATCGTTCTTTTTGACGGCTTAAAACCTGGCTCTCCGTGCTTACCGGTTGTTTGCGAAAGTCTTACCTACGATTTTCGTGTTTCACTCAGAGATGACGCGTAAGCTGCGTCTGCAACTGTACAAATCGAGAAATTGAGCGCCAACGCTCTAGAATTCTTGAACGACGACTTTTAAAAATTGTAAATTGTGCTCTTTACGTATTTTCTCGAAGCGTTTACCTAGGTTTTTCGATTATCTTCTTCCATGCGTTTTAATTCACTACCGCTATATTAAGAAGTTGAAAAATCAAGCGCCACTCCTTTCATTCTCTCTAAAAAGACGAAAAGCATGTAGCTACAGTACCTAAATATTTGAATTTGAACGCGTGGTGTGGTGGGTGCGTCACAGTCTATTTGTTGGCTCTATGTCCCTCGCATTTCCGGCTGCCCGTCCCTACCGTCACTAATAGTGTTGTTACATCGGATAATTCTATTCGCAAAGAAACAAAGGGTTAATCGCGAATAATGAATTATTATTCGCGAATAGGATTGTTCGATAAAACAACGCTAGTCACTTTGGATATTAAACAATAACATTCAATTGTTATTTGCATAACAAGCTACCAGAATATCAACAAAAAAAATGTTACTTCAAAATCTTTCATGATTTATCTGTGAACCGTCAATTCACCATTTCGCACTGGACACGATCGTACTCCAAATTGTTCGTTCATTAAAAATTGCACAATAAGAATGCGATAGCATTCCTAACACAGATCTTCTGAGAAGGTGTAGGAATAGTTGCCGCAAAAAAAAATTTTTGTCTCTGATTCCTATGTAAGTTGAAGTATCTATTCATATAAAATTAAGAAATTTTTTTATGAATTTCGTTTTTCGAAATTTGCATATTATCGATTTTTTTGATCTACCTCTTTGGAGGGACATATCTCAGCCAATTCAAAACATTTTTGCCACTTCTTTTTTTCCAAAATATTCCTCATTGCATGATCTACAACTTCTTCAATTAGTACCCTCATCTCTCTTCATTAGTTTTAGAGATATTATTCGAAAATCGATTTTCGGAGCACTTATTCTTCTTTTTCTCGAAATAATTGGTCAAGCACACTCCGTATTATTTCAGAATCTTAATCCACGTGCTTGGTTGGCTATATTTGCATATTTCATTTTGCCTATCTCGAAGCGCTTTTTTGCGCACCCCCAGTGAGTTTTCGGACTTGTACGAAAAATACGCGCGGAAACTGTTTCGTTCGTAACTTCCTTCAAAATGTTCGTACAGAGCCCCAGTGGTGATCAATCGAAAGCTCTGAGCATGCTGTCAAATTTACTTTATGTTACTCTAGATCGTAAACTTTACGGTTTTACTGTTATGATCGAAAAACAATAATGAACACTCAAATATTCATACAAATATGTCACAATCAGGTCATAAACATGTCCAATATCTAAATATATGTTAATGAGAAGTTCATTTCTCCTTTCTATCGCATTTTTTGATCGTTCGATGGAGGGAAGATCAGTTTTTATTGCACACTTTCCCTTCCCTTTTCAATTGGGAGAAGGGAACGCGGCGTTCACTTTCGTTTGTTCAAGCAGTTTCTTTGACACGTGTACATCGAGCACTTTGAGCGATTCTTTATGCTTTCAGTTACTCCATTTTTCAGAAATGCGATTGCTGCTGATGCTGATGTTGCTAGTGCTGCTCTACATACGATTGTCAAGGGGTGACCCTAATCTCGAAGTAAGTTATTACGTTGTAAATTAGTGTATATGTACGTGTTTTCTTAGGATGAAGCGATGGACGACTCGTGCGACGATGAACCAGTGGAGAAAGGAATAAAAACGCTCTGCTACTTCTCCACCAAGCGCAAATCTGGTTCCGAAACCGTCGATCGCAAGAAAGAATTTCAAGTGTCTGATATCTGCGACGGAAATCTCATATCGTAAGTGTTGTGAAAACGAAATTTTGAGATCCCTTTTTCACAGTTTACACGATCTTTCGGAGAATCATGATGATCTTACTCCATGGAAGGGCGCAGCAATTTGCAAGGCACACCTCAACGAGCTGTCTCGACAATTCTTCAAACTTGGGAAACGTGATGTTCCTCACGTGAGAGAAAATGGAGAGAGATGCCACACATGTGTATTCCCCGATTTCCATTCTGCAAACGGAGCTCTCGCACCCAAGAGAATGTCATACCAAATGCCGCGCAATGTTCTTCTGGAGAAAAATTTTCTTGTTCCTGTCGGAATACGTAAGTTGTTTAAGTTGTTAAAACACGGAAAAAAACATGTTTCAGCATTATGCCAGCGCCATTATAGAGCCATTTCGAAAACTCCGAATCCATTACCAGTAATGCCTGTGGTTCCAATAAATGCTGCTTCCATTTATAACGATAACGGCCAATCTCAACAAGAGGAAACGATGAATTCAGGTTAGCAGTGTATATATATATATATATATATATATATATATATATATATATATATACAGTAGCGGTCAAAAGTTTTCGGACACTTTTTATCTTTGTTAAAACTGTTGAACCCGAAGACGTGTCGATCTGATAATGGAGGTGTCGTAGGTGAAATCTATTGGAGATTACAATGCATGTATGGGGGTATTGCGAAATCTTTCAGTTATTGCGTAGTGATGACGCAATCAATGCACACTTTTTTGAATGGGCATTATTCTTACATGGATTTTTTCCTGCTCCCCTAACTTTCAGTGTGTTGAGACATGCCCACGGTCTACCCAGAAAATTTTTTTCAAGTGGCTGCGGTGCCGCTACTTGGCTGCAGCAATGCTGCAAAATCGAAGTCGGAAAACCATATCTCGCCTTTTAGACATCGCACAGACCCGTTCAAAGTATCAAAATGATCGCCATCATGACTGCCGATGATCCTGAGAATATGGTCACGGTAGGCCACCATTTGCCATCAGGGCACAAAAAAATAAAAAAAAAAATACTTTTTTGCATTATTGTTGTCCGACCGAGGGCCCCCCTATAGGACGTACTTTAGAGATCTGGTTTCGGCGTGGATTCGGTAGAGAATCTATGTGAGATCCGATTGCTCGGGGCAATAAGCGTTTCGATTGGATTCCTGCCCGCGGCGATCGATTTCCGGAAGGACACTGGTTTGGTCACGACCGTTTTCAGCCCGTTGACGAGGTCATGACTTTTGAATGTATCTCGGCTCTGAATTAACGTAGAAGGCTGGCAGACCCATCAATGGAATCAGTATGGCTTGCTCTATAATCTCAAGCACACATTACATCATCACTATGAAATATTGCATCATCCTTAGGCAATATTCCTCAGAATGCTGAAATATTGCATATTAATGGCGTAATTTGAGCTCTAGACTCGCGGAAAGACCAAGTTTATTTCATTGGCATTTATTCCACCGTTATCCCTTCACTTACCGCTAAGAAAACACAAAAAAATAGAAATATTGCCTAAGGATGATGCAATATTACATAGTGATGATGTAATATGTGCTTGAGAATATAGAGCAAGCCATACTGATTCTATTGATGGGTCTGCCAGCCTTCTACGTTAACTCAGAGCCGAGATACACTCAAAAGTCATGACCTCGTCAACGGGCTGAAAACGGTCGTGACCAAACCAGTGTCCTTCCGGAAATCGATCGCCGCGGGCAGGAATCCAATCGAAACGCTTATTGCCCCGAGCAATCGGATCTCACATAGATTCTCTACCGAATCCACGCCCAAACCAGATCTCTAGAGTACGTCCTATAGGGGGGCCCTCGGTCGGACAACAATAATGCAAAAAAGTGATTTTTTTTGTGCCCTGAGGGCAAATGGTGGCCTACCGTGACCATATTCTCAGGATCATCGGCAGTCATGATGGCGATCATTTTGATACTTTGAACGGGTCTGTGCGATGTCTAAAAGGCGAGATATGGTTTTCCGACTTCGATTTTGCAGCATTGCTGCAGCCAAGTAGCGGCAACGCAGCAACTTGAAAAAATTTTTCTGGGTAGACCGTGGGCATTTCTCAACACCCTGAAAGTTTGGGGAGCAGGAAAAAATCCATGTAAGAATAATGCCCATTCAAAAAAGTGTGCATTGATTGCGTCACAACTACGCAATAACTGAAAGATTTCGCAATACCCCCATACTTGCATTGTAATCTCCAATAGATTTCACATACGACACTTCCATAATCAGATCGAGAAGTCTTCGGGTTCAACAGTTTTAACAAAGATAAAAAGTGTCCGAAAACTTTTGACCGCTACTGTATATATATATTTATATATTTATATATTCTCAATCAGAAGTTGATAATCTAGTATTTTCACAACCACAATTAAACCACACTATCGGTACAAAATTCTTGCAGGAGAACTCATTCCAGTCAATAATCCGATTCTGGATGACGACACAATCCTGGACAATACTCTGACTATGAACGATGGAATGATTCCAGTCAATATCCCGATTGTTGACGACGACGCGATCCTAAATAATGATCCCATTTTGGAGGACGGACTCATTGACATTGACAATCCACTTCCTCAAGAATTGATTTTGGACGGCACAGAGTCAATTTCTTCCCAAGGCTCAATAGTGGCTGACTCAGTCATTGCTGATCCGACATATTGCGGAGAGAAAAAGGAGAAAGAAGAATACGTCTGTCACTATGAGAAGTTTGTTCGAACAGCAGGGATCTCTCGAGCAGTTTGCACCATGCCGTTTTCCCAATACGTAGACCGGACGAAGAAGGAAAAGGCTCGCACTCAAGTGAAGGTGTTGGATTTGATCCTCGACATGACTACGGACACGCCCGAATCTCGAGCCTACTTGAAGACTCTGATTCTGGAGTACTGGGCTGACCATCCTCCTAGGGACGAGAAGGTGCTGCTCGATGCAGTAATGAAAGGAGTGTCAGATGCTTTCAATAAAGCGAGCAACTATAATGAGAAGCTCTCCATTCTGTCCATCTTTGCCCTTTCCATCCAATACAAGACAATCTCCAACTACATCCCTAATCTGTCAGAACGAATGTGGAGAGAAGCAAAGAAGCGAGCAATGAGTCCCAAGAAGGAGCATCCCAATACATTGATGAGAGAGAGATACGACCCCGCGAAGATAAACTTTTTTATCAGTTGCATTACAAGGTATGCGAGCAAAAAATAACAATACGCGAAACTTTTTTTATTTCAGCCCGGCAGTTCTGGTCACTTTGCCATATGGAGAACAGCGGACGAAGGACTCGTCCGGAAATGTCGTGATTTTGCCGAATACCGTTCGTAATAATGGTATTTATGAAACAATCGAAATATGCGAGAGGTTAGATGCGAATCTAACAGTGAACGTTTTAAAGTTACCCTTTCAGATTAGCGCTTGAGAGCGGAAACAAGGATCTGGTCGTTTCCAATTCAACCGCTTATCGTATACTCTCCATGTTGCCCTCTCTTCGAAGCACCTCGCAAACTTGCGTTGATTATTTTCAAGCGGATGCTACAATGGTCCGTTTCAATTTTCATAATGGGAATGTTAAAAATACATTTAGGCCTTCATAAAATTCCGTGAGACTCTGACGAAGCTGGATGATATGAAACAGATGGATTCAGCTGAAGTGGCTACTTTCAAAAGAGCTTTCGAACAATCGAGGGTCCAAAGCCGAAAGGCTGGGCAATGAGCAGTGTGAAGAAAGGCGGCAGATACAATCCCAAGGCGAAGGAGTTCATCACCCAGTTGTTTGATGAGTACTTCAAGGATTCGAAGAAACTGCGAGCGGAAGAAGCTGAGAGGAGACTGATCGAGAGGAAGGAAATTCTCCCATCTGAGAGAATGACTCTCGATCAAATAAAGAACTGCCTGAGAAGTTTGGTCGCTGACCGGAAGAGCAAGACTGAAAAGACAAGGAAGAACAGAAGGAAGAGGTCCATCCTGGCGGAAATGGCAATGGAATTGGAGGATTCGATCGAGGAGGAAGTGGATGTGCATGAGGACGACAGGGAGATTACGGCTGAGGCTATCTATGATTTAATGTTCGCTAATTTGGATGATTTGTTTACCGATGTGTCCTCTCCTTTTCTATCTGATCCCGAAGTTGGAGGTATCGACGATTGAGAACTATATTATTTATTCTTAAATAATAAATGTGTTTTATACAGGCCACGTTTGAATCCAGTTGAATTTGTGCTAAATATGTGGGCAAACGAAAGTGAACGCCGCGTTCCCTTCTCCCAATTGAAAAGGGAAGGGAAAGTGTGCAATAAAAACTGATCTTCCCTCCATCGAACGACCAAAAAATGCAATAGAAAGGAGAAGGATGAAATGAACTTCTCATTAACATATATTTAGATGTTGGACATGTTTATGACCTGATTGTGACATATTTGTAAAATATGAAAATAGATGAGGGTGCTAATTGAAGAAGTTGTAGATCATGCAATGAGGAATATTTTGGAAAAAAAGAAGTGGCAAAAATGTTTTGAATTTTTCCGCGCGTATTATTGTTTTTCGATCATAACAGTAAAACCGTAAAGTTTACGATCTAGAGTAACATAAAGTAAATTTGACAGCATGCTCAGAGCTTTCGATTGATCACCACTGGGGCTTTGTACGAACATTTTGAAGGAAGTTACGAACGAAACAGTTTCCGCGCGTATTTTTCGTACAAGTCCGAAAACTCACTGGGGGTGCGCAAAAAAGCGCTTCGAGATAGGCAAAATGAAATATGCAAATATAGCCAACCAAGCACGTGGATTAAGATTCTGAAATAATACGGAGTGTGCTTGACCAATTATTTCGAGAAAAAGAAGAATAAGTGCTCCGAAAATCGATTTTCGAATAATATCTCTAAAACTAATGAAGATAGATGAGGGTGCTAATTGAAGAAGTTGTAGATCATGCAATGAGGAATATTTTGGAAAAAAAGAAGTGGCAAAAATGTTTTGAATTGGCTGAGATATGTCCCTCCAAAGAGGTAGATCAAAAAAATCGATAATATGCAAATTTCGAAAAACGAAATTCATAAAAAAATTTCTTAATTTTATATGAATAGATACTTCAACTTACATAGGAATCAGAGACAAAAATTTTTTTTTGCTGCAGATCGCTCGAATTTTCCTACACTTTCTCAGAAGATCTGTGCTAATATACTATAGCACAATTTTAAAAAAGGACTAATGGTGCATGTACTCTTTTCTATTTCTCGGAGTGTCTCTTGCTTTGTCATGCTCACACACCTATCATTTCTGCGTTTACCACGGATTTGCCACGGAACGTTTTATTATTTTGGACGAGTGTAAATACCATTCTGCACATTGATCACTCACATCCTGTTTCGTGTACGCCAGTGGTCCTCGATAATCGAGTGCCTCTGGAAGATGAGTGAGAGGAAGATCGACCAGCATTTGAGGACGAATTGGACGAGAGCACTCCTGAGTGGAACAACATGAATACGGTATCAAGGAGTATCAGAGAAGACAGCGACTACAAGAAATTGGTCGTTTACACCAATCGACACCTTTTAAAATCACGTTAATGGTGCATTTAGTGTCACTGGTATCCTTAGTTCAGATTCTCATTCATTCTGAAAGAGCGGTCTCGTCTAGAGCAATGACACTAAATGTATCATATTACTAGGCGAAGAATATTTTTTTTAAATGGAATAACTGACCATGGCTAGATGGTATTCTCTGAGGAATCTCGTGAGGAAAGGATCGCCCTCGGCAGGAATTGAATCCATCTCAAGAGAGGAGAACATTAGCAGGGGGCATGACAGAAGCGCAACGACAAAAGCGCAACGGCGAATAACTCTGTTCAAACTTCAAGAATTGACTTGAAACTTCAGCGGTGATTTGTCGAGACCATTTGACATCGAAGCCGCACGGTCATTATTTGTTCCTCGCATTTTGAAATCGTTGCGCAAATGTCGTTCTGCTCATTTTAGGGCAAATTCACATAGTGGGTTTGATAGAGAATTCAATTTCGAGTCAAATGAGCTACTATACAAATCTATAAGACTATTTTAAAGTGAGTTAGAACAATCTGAAGAGGTCGTTGCGCTTTTGTCGTTTGCGCTTCTGTCATGTCCCCCATTAGCATGACGGTCCATCGAGTAAATACATATTATAAAGAGAATCGGTTCCACTCAATTTGTACTACATCTGAAACGGGGAATGACGTACCGCGAATGGATGGAACTTGAGTTCAAATCTGAGCAGATAGTCATCGTAGAGAGAGACCATGATGACTCCTTCCTGAATGAGTTGAGATCGGTGTTAAATTGCATCCACTTTCGGTTTATGAGTGAGTCATTTTGAAAATAAAAATATATGGATTTTATTTTGCACATAAAAAATGTTTCACCTTAACGACAGCGAGTCTTCGACGAAGCTGAACGGCCTCTTGGAAGAGCTGAGAAATTGATAGCATGAAATACTGGATAACTAAACAATTTTAATATGCATACAATATAATTTTTTTGATATGCATACAATATAATTTTATTCAATATATTTACAACTTGTTTTAATGAGTTCTTTCACCGTACCACATTGAATATATCCTTGCAGATGAGTGTCTCCTGTGCTCGTTTCAGTGATTTCTCCCATCGCATCGAATCACACGTTGCCTTGTCCATCTGAACAACGAAAATTAGTAGAATTCAAATAGGAGCGATTTATATTTTATCCAATACATGTATATTATCACATTATAGATTGATTATCGTATTATTGACTCACTTCCATATACGCGTATTCCTCATCGCCCTTCTCTGGATAGACACTCGAGATTGAACCGTCGTCTGAGCGGAATAATTTGATAATTGATTACGAATCTTGATTAATCCAAACAGCTTATAGTCGATGTGAGGAAAATTACCGATTGCACTCTCACCTTTCACAATGGAGACTGAGAGTGTCGATTGTCGCATGAGATCACCCGGCACTGTGACCTGAGACCAGTGATTTTCATGGTCTCGGATTAAGGGAACCCCCTCGCAAACGCAGACCAAGTGATTTACAGTATACCGAACGAAGTGAATCGCCAACTGTTTATATTTCACTTGTTGCCCTATACTTTGCAATTTTTAAATAATTGTGAATATTATGGCTTTGCGAAGGGGTAAATCGATAACCATGGTGTATATATGTGATTTAAAATTGTTTAGACGAAGTTACGTCGTGTTACTGCCGAGAAATTGCATTCCCGAAATCCTCCCTAAAAATATTCCATTTCGGGTGTTTCTAGGGAATGAGATATCTCACGTTTGGAAAAAGATTTTCGATCAATCTTTTTTTCAGTCGATAGGTTTTCCCGAGTAGTACAAGAAAACCCCTTCGCACAGGTGGGAGTATGATTGCGTTCAGAAGATATGGGTAGTCTAAAATTAAGAAAAGTGTGAATCCTGCCAAAGTAGACGTTAATATCTCAAAACTTATCCCAACTGGGACTCTTACACATATCAGGAGTTGTCGTACGACATGTCTAGTTACATGGGAGAGTGATTGCGAGGGGCTAAAGGGGGTCGCATAATGGTGAAATTCTTGATTGAAAATCAATGTAAACGTGTTTCTCAACATTGGTGATTATTCAAAATATTTTTTTGAATATTAATTTTGTGTTTATCTTTTTTTTGTGATAATATTTTTAAAAAATCAAATTTAAATTTCCCGCTCTGGCGACCCCCCCACCGGTCGTCAGACCCCCTCGCGCGGCTCCCAGAATTCGGGGCCCATGAAAATCACTGCCTGAGACAGAGGAATTAGCTAACTAATATAATTAAAATATTCATCTGAAAGTATTTCTCCAACCTGTAGTACATTCAATTCCTCTTCTCCTCTAATCGTCGATTGTTTCAATTGATCAGCGGCTCTTCTCGTAATATTGAAGACTCCACGAGGATCATTCTTGATACCGACTGAACATATTCATAATAATTTAATAAGATATTCTCTTTCCCATATTTAGCATTGTCAGAACAAATAGGAACAAAAACGATTAGTTGAGCACAACTCTTCAAAGTTGTTCTATGGGAAATAGAGTAGGCAACGACCTTGCGGTTTCAATTCTTGTTCAATACTAAATTGGATACAGTTGAGACAGTCAACGCTCAATTCATATCACATGAATAAACGTACAAATCTTATATCCGAGATCTCCAACAATGTGTTCTCCATTCTTCCTCACTCGCCACAATTCGCGCATCTTTCGCAGTTCCCTCAACATCAATTAATCATCTTCAGTACACCCATTTCTATAGGTCGAAAGGTACGTAAAAAAACGACGAAGACAACCCGCATTTTCAGATTTGTGGTATGAAAAAAAATGAAAACTCAACTCGCATTTAAGGTTTTTCATTCCCATTTTTGAAAACCCAACCCTCGCCGCAACGTACCCTTTCGACCTATGCTCATTTCTCTTTTTAAGTAACTTTCATCATTACAATTGCGGCTACTCAGTGGTCGTGGGGTATGGCCACTTCTGGTGGGAGGCAGAAAACAGCTATGAGTAGCTAGAAAGCAGCGCTCATTTTTTCCACTTCCTAGCTGATTTATGTCTTCTAGCTTAAGTAGCTATATCCCACAGGCATTGAGTAAAAGGACAATTAATTGGGAGAACTCCATTTCGTATCTTCTGCGATACTTTAAGTTTTCATTTCTTTGTGACAAATGAAGTTCGCATTCTGATTCCTTCTCTGACTCACTGGAAGAATCTGTCCTTGTTCCTCTTCGTTCCATCATCAATTCCACTGTGATTCGATCGACTGCCCAAAGAGACCTCGATGTGACGAGAAGCTTCAGTCAAAGCCTGTGAGAGAAGAGAGATACTCCAATCACAACTACAGTCTCATTTTATTGCACTCATTATAGTAACTCCATAAAAACATTACCAAAATGCCACTGACGGAAATATAAATCTTCTTCTAGAGTAGATATATTTCAATGAATATTATATTTTTCACTCTACTAACAATATCCGATGAATTCCAATTGTAATACTTTTATAACATACCCTCCTCTTGCTGACCCATTGGAATGCCTTGCTGTTCTGTACCATATCAATCTGTGCTTGAGTATGCATCTCGTGGAGAGGGTCCAGCACCTCAATAGGGAGCGATAATTAATTCATTCAACAATGTGAACACTAATTAGGACACGAATTATTTATTTACACTAGGTGATTATGAGATTTGGGCATATACGAAAACGTCTCAACGTTAAATCAGCAAATCAAAAGCCTCCCCCGGCCCAGTTTAGATTATCGTATGCTCTTTATCGTATCTTTGCGTGCTGTCGCGCCCTTCGCGAATGTATCAAAAATAAATAAAACAAATTTAGAGTTGTGATCAATAACACACCCTCATTGGTTTCATGTATTCAGTAGCTCGAAGAATTGCGAGATCGTCGAGAAGAACGTTGATCTGCTGGAGAGATTCACTGAAATGAGGAAGGATTGAGATGGAGGCAACGCAAATTTTCGGAGATATCGAACATATGAGATTTTCAACAAACGAGTAACGAGTAAAAAGTAGTACATAGTATGAACAGTTTGGTGGCCATATGTCTTATTTTCATACCCACGTCGAATTTAGCTTTCAAATATGATAAACTCACTGAAGACTCTTTGCAACAATATGCCATGGTCCTGCTTCAGGAGCAACTCTCTCTTCTGCCTTTGTAACGGGCGTCTTCCGCTTCGTCTCCTCCTCCATTTTCTCCTTCTCCTTCTAAAAAGATATAAACATTCAGGGAATTATTCATAAAATCAAGCGTGATTATTATAATATTCTTGCAAGCACTAACTAGTCATGACGTCAAGAACTTATGCAACAGTGGGTAGTCTCTCATTATAATGATTTGAACGCTTTTCCCGCTTTAGTTTAGTTTCACCTTAGTATAATTTAGAAGCAACGAAATACAAACTTGGAAATAATATAGAATAACTAATAGAATAGAAAAGAAGAGATAACCTCATTGATGAGTGCTGGATTGTCGTGTCTCACATCATCTTCTCCTATCAAACTCATCCAGTCGATCTTCCTTGCCAGTGCACCGATGTGCTCCTGATACCCATGAGGACTGCAATCGATAATTGGTCCACTGAGACTATGAAAACAATCGTGTTATCGAGTAGATTCATGAAGAAGAGCAGAAAGAGCACGAACATCTTGAACTTCTCTGTGCCGTCATAGCCGATCTCCGCAATCTCCCACTCGTGATACGAAGCAAGATTGAGAGGGACGCCACGATCGTAAGAAGTACCTGAGAAAAAAAGTAATCAGAACAGCGGAGTTTGATGAGTAAAAAACCCAACAACAGAAGACACAAGAAAAAGTTGCGACAAATAACATACTTGGGCCGTTCGAGCCGCTTCCAGCTGCAGAATTGCTGGACGTAGCCATGCTGAACAATTTGGAATAATGAAAACTTAGAAAAAAAAACAATATATAAACAATAAAAATAACGTGAAAACACAAGAGGCTTTGAAACACAAAAAAGCCAAGCAGGTTGAGGATTTCACTTACAGTAAACCTTGCCGATCACAAAATGCTCTATTTCACGTGTTCGCTTTTATATTTACCTTTGTTGTATTTCGGATGCAAATTTTAAATTCGAATATAAATATATTGCTTAGTCGATCACTCACTCATAATATCGATCTGCTGAGTGGTTCCCTCCAGGAAATGAGCGAGGTTTGCTCTCTTTTTCTTCTCCTTTATTGATCATCTCGATACAGGAGTACTCTAATGAGAAGCCCTCACACAAACCGCCAGTCACTGGATATACCATTGGACTCACTCTATTAGCATGCATCGGAGGTCTCCTTTTCGGATACGATACTGGAATCATGTCTGGGTACGTTATCTATCAACTTCTCTCACATACCGTACTCCTTACAGTATCCAACTCTTCTTCGGTAAGGCCGAGGGAATGAAGCCATTGAGTACACTCTGGGTCGAGTTGATAGTCTCAGTCACTCCTGGAGTTGCTGCAATAGGGGCTCTCGCTGCCGGTCCGTTGCAGCATCACTAGGCAATCACTCGATTCTTCTTACGCGATCACTATGCAATCTCATTTGCAGGCCGAGCATCGGATAGAATCGGTCGCAGGATAATCATCGTTTTCGCTTCGGCTGCTTTCCTGGTTAGAATCAGAGATCGAATATACAGTACCCCTAACAGTATCCAACTCAAACTACAATTATCATCTCAGATCGGATCGATAGTTTGTGCTGCAGCACCCAACAAATACGTGATTCTGGGAGGAAGAGCATTGCTGGGAGTCGCCATAGGTGAGACTGCAGAGATCAAAGATCAGAGTCCAGACTATAAAGTTCAGGTTTCGCTTCAATGATCATCCCTGTGTACATCTCCGAAGCAGCTCCTCTCCATCTGAGAGGCGCTCTTGTCACTTGTTATCAGGTATACTGTTGGCACTACAGTACTCTGGGTACGGTAGGCACATTTCAGTTGATGATCACCACTGGATTCATTCTTGCCAACGCCGTTGCAGCGGGTTTCGCCTATGTTGATCCCATCAGGGTGGGATGGAGGTACGGTAGTCAGGGTGTACCACAATGACCAATCGATATTCAGGCTCATGTTTGGTTTCGCTGCGATTCCCTCAATTCTTCAGATGATTGGTTTCATGTTCCTAAAGGCGAGTAAATGTTGATCTTTGATCTATATCTACTGCACCATCTCAGGACACTCCTCGCTATCTCTACATGAAGGGACTAAAGGAAGATGCTAAGGCTGTACTCACTAAGGTATTGCGCTGTGATGATGAAACGGCCTCAAGGAGCGGTCAAGATTTGCATAGAGATGACAAACCTCTATCAGGTGTATGGAGGAGATGAGGAATGGATTGAATACGATCTATCGGTGATTGAGGAAGCAACGAAACACGAGAAAGATATTCAGAGTAGACAGGGTCAGTTGCATCATCACTAGGCATGACGTCATGACTTCTACATGACGTCATGACTAGTCAACCTGCAGATTCGACATCGACTATCCGTCGAGTCTTCCAGACGCCACACGTGAGAAAAGCATTGATGATCGGATGTTCAATGCAGATGTTCCAACAATTTGTAGGAATCAACTCGATCCTGTCAGTGATCTTCACTTCAGATTGCGTAGTAATGACGCAATCCCTTCCAGTTACTACACATCCGAGATCATAAAGGGTGCCGGCATCAAGGACGACATTATGAACTTGTGGATATCGTGTGGGATAGCCGGTGAGGCTCCGCCCACTTCCGACTCCGCCCACCCTTCTTATTGCAGCTGTACAGTCTGTGGGCACTTTCGCTCCAATGAAATTAATCGAGAAGTGGGGAAGAAGACCGACTCTTCTCACTTCAATGGCAGCAATGGTGAAAGAGATCAACGATTAGAGATCAAAGATTAACCTACAATACTCAGGTGGTGGCCCTAATAGCGATGGGAACCGCCTTCCTCGTCATCAGCAATGTTCGTTTCCGACTGATAACTCGATGAGAGTGCGCGGCGTGTCGCATTCCGTGCGCGATTGATGCATGAGTGTGTTGCAGGACACTGCGCAGATTGACACACGACTGTCGATGGAGGGAGTGGAATCGGGACTGGCAAACTCCGCCTACTTTGATCTCTGTCGTCAAATGGAGTGAGATTAAACTGCAAAGATCAAAAATCAACTATCCACTCCCAGAAGCTGCGACTCGTGTGTCACTTCTCCCCATTGTGGATACTGTCACAAGACGGCCAACGAGACTGCCGGGCAGTGTCTGCCCTTGGATCTCAATGGTACGCACGTCACAATTTCGATTGGGGAGCGAGAAAATGTGCGCAGCACGTCATGAAGTGTGCGCGATTGTCGATTGATCGATTGCAGATGAAACAAGGAGTACGATCGGATATTGTGCTAACACGACCACCAATTACACGATGAGTGGAAAGTCTTGCAGTACAAAGTGAGATCAGAGATCAAAGATAAAATACCACAGAGACACTTTAGATACACGTGGATGCCCATTGCATTCATGGTCTTCTATCTACTCGCATTCGCATTCGGTGGGCCATCGGGATACTGTAGCTTTTATGCGTAGATCAATGAAAAATGATTACTGTATTTTCAGGACTACGGTAGGCGTATAATTTACTATGAGTTTGTTGCAGGAGTGGGTGCTCTTCCATGGGTGTACAATGCTGAGATCTATCCCCTCTGGGCTCGATCAACTTGTGTTGCACTCTCAACTTGCACCAATTGGACATTCAATCTCATCGTATCCATGACTTTCCTCTCCCTCGGACAGTGGGTCACAAAGGCTGGTCAGTCATTTATCCGTTCCGAATTGATCCATTACGGCTGCTAATTACAGTGAGATTGCAGGTTCATTTTATGTCTACGCTGCAATTTCGACACTTGGCTTCTTCGTCTTCTGGTTTACTGTACCTGATACGAAAGGATTGGGAATTGAAGAGGTCAATCGATATCTGCCACTTATACAGTAACCTAATGATTTGCAGATAGAGAATCTGTTCAAGTCTCGTTCTGCTCTTGAGAAAGAGAAAGAGAAAGAAACAGAGACAGAAGATGCAACGGAGAGTCGCACTTCGCCCATTGCGACTAAACCAACTACTTCACCCTCTCCCGCCCCCTCTCCTACCATTCAACCTTCTCCCACTAACAATGTCGCATCCACACCATGGTAAATTGCATCATCACTACATCATTCCTCCTCAATCACGATTTTAGTATGACTATGTAATCAATTGTAGGTACATGGTGCGACAGAAGGATCTGGACGACGGTACTGTACACGTGGAAATCGATGATGATGAAGAAGATGATTATGAAGAAGACACAGAGTAGACTCCGCCCTCTACCTTGGCCCGCGCTCTCCATTGACCACGTTGATGGGCCTACCGAAACAGTCATCCGTTGCTCATCATTTGTACTGTTCGACAAAGATTCGTAATTATTGTCATCCACTGGAACAAATGAAATTGAGGGATATCCGGGTGGGGTAGAAGGAAGTGAGCTTATTTTCATGTAAAAGAATTGTGAAGAACGGTTAATAATCAATATAGAAAAAAGACATACTCAAAGGATTACGGTAGGATAAGTCATAAACGTGACCTACCGTGTGTTAAATTCAAAAAAATGTTTGAAAAATCACGTTATCGATCATCTTCATTTGTTAGCTAATTAGTGTCTTCTTTTTCATTTGCGATATTTGTGTTTTCATAAGTGCGAACAATGTATACTTGATCGTTCTGACCTAGTTTCCCTCTTGATTGCACTCTTTTGATCGACTTGTGATCGGATATTCTTTGATTTCATAGCTTGCGTTATATCAGGGTTCTGAATGGACGCGGCCCCGTCACCTACTCTTAGCCTTCTACATGAGGATCCAGACGTCAATCCTTTTGGAAAGGAGCAGCAGAATGACTCCGTTGTGAGGAAGAATTCATCAGAAGGTTGGTGAATGCACTTCGAGGGCACTTTTCGTCTATTATCGTAAATTTGGTTCGGTTTTTTGTGGGTCCTGCATTTTGCCATGTTGCAAAATGTCCAAGAACGTTTCAATAATGGGTATACTATTGCAGAAGTCAACGAGAAGCAGGAGAGGGACAGTACTGGTGAGGGACGATCGGATACTTCTCCTCATATTCCCGTCTATTCGATCGATGAAAGCGACGAATCCGATCTGCCCAAAGTGACTTCTGGTAAGCTCAAATTGAAGCTGCGAGGCGGGTGATCAAGGGGTTTCTTGAACGAAGAGTTATAGTTAATGAGAAGAACGAAGGCATTATGAAACTCGTAGTCTTTGCCGAATTTTCTGCTAACAATTCAATGCAGGTGAAGAGAAGAAGGAAAAGAAGGAAGAGAAAAGGAAGAAGAAGAAGATCAAAGAGAAATGGACCGAGAAGAGTATTACATTGATTAAGCTTAATGATAATCCCTTCTCTTCTCCGAGTCGCCATCTTAAGAGGAAGCAGAGATCTCCCAGTTCTGGTAAGTTACTCGTATGACAAAACGTCACTTCTAGGTTGTTAACTAGTTTGAACAATATGATCGCTGGTGAGGTCGAGAAGAATAAAGAATATTTCGCAAAAAAATACCTCCCTTGGTTCTCCCGCGTTTTGTCATGATGCAAAATGTTCAAGAACGTTTTAGCAATGGTTATACTATTGCAGAAGGCGAAGAGAAGCGGGAAAGGATGAGTGTTGACCAGAGAGATTCGAAGAGTTGTCGCTCTTTTCCCTTCAATTCGGTCAAAGAAGTGGAGGAATACGATGGACGCAAAGTGACCTCAGGGAAGATGTGATTAGGGCGATCAAGGGGCGAGAAGAGAGAAGAGAGAAGGTGAAGAAAGAAAGAAAAAGAAGGAGAATATCAAAGATAAATCAACCGAGAAGAGTATTCCATCGATTGGCCAAACTGCTAGTCAAATCGCTTGGGTTCGCAGTCGTCAGAGAAAGCCGAGATCTCCCAGTCCTAGTAAGTTATTCTGGCAAAGCTCTCTTCGAGGTTGTTAACTTATTTCGAACAAATAGCTCCATCGCAGATCATGCCCAGAATATGAAAGCATATTTCGCAAAGAAGGCTCTTCTCAACTCTTGGTCGACTCCGATCGGACGTCGAGGGATGGTTGAAATTGTTCCTCCGGATCTTCGTCCCTCTCGTGATCTACTCCCTCCTCCGCTCTCTCTTCTATCAGAGATGGCAATTCCCTCCGATCTCTCGGGTCAGTAACACTATTTGTACATTCTCACAGATTGTAGCCTAATATTGCTGCAAGTATCGAATAATATTACTGCACTTAATTTGCCGTTTAGTAAGTTACCAGGAGTACCAAGGAAAATTACCTTTTTCCTACAACACTAGCAATACCTCAGTAACTTACTTTGTGCTTTCTGCAGACTCAGAGATTGTAGGGTAATATTACCGCAAGTATCGGGTAATATTACTGCAATTAACTTGCCGAAAAGTAAGTTACCAGAAGTACCACGGTAAATTACCTTTTTCTTACAACAATTTAGCAATATTCCTGTAACTTACTTTTTGCTTGCTAAAAAGGCAAATTTGAAGTAAGCAAAAAGTAACATTGTAGCAATATTGAAATAATATTACTTTTTTCGAGAGAAGCAACAAAGTAAGTTTCTAGTTAGTTACAAATTTTAAGTAAGTAAAAAGTAATATTACTGCAACAATCAAGGTAACTTACTTGAGTACTTCTGGTAACTTACAACACTAATTGCAGTAATATTACCCTGCGAAACCAGAGGAGGCAAATGTGAAGTAAGTAAGAAGTAACATTGTAGCAAAGTTGAAATAATATTACTTTTTGAGAGCAATAACAAGTAAGTTTCTAGTTAGTTGCGAATGCGAAGTAAGTAAAAAGTAAAATTATTGCAAGGTAACTTACTTGAGTACTTCGAATAACTTACTCTATTACTTTTTGTAATATTCTCCTTCAGTCACTGAGTTGGTGGTATCTCCTTGGATCGAATTGGGTCTCTCTCTCTCTCCTTCCAATCCTTCTCTTTGCAGCAAAGGCTATCTACAATCTGAGTTGTCTTCGTCTTCCCGATCCATTCAATTCGTCTCACTTCAATCCTTCTTCTTTCATTCCTCTCTACGATGAGACAACTGCTCCTCCTTCCATTCCAATTCCTCCTCCAGTGACGGACGAAGAGGAACTCCATCCTGACGTCCCCATGTACTTGGTATGCATCCACCACACTACAACTCTACTAGAATATCCTCAAGTTGGCATTTGCATTTAATTTGAATGTATCGCGTGACGTCACTTGTGACAGCCATCTGTAAACAATGGTAGCATGTACTTATAAGGAGTCGGTTAATGAATAGGCTGATTGCGGTTGCTGTTGCAGGTTGGTTCTACATACGATGTGAAGGAGATGGAAGAATTCTGTGGCAGACATCCCATCTGTATCCTCAGGCGAGTCCAATCTCATGCTCTTCACTCTTCACTCATACTCACCTCAATTCTTCAGAGCAAAGGAGGGCGAGGGCAGTCTCTTCAATATCAATCTCGATCTCTTCTCAACTGTTAATCTTCTCTCTATCGCCCCTGATCATCCAGTTGAGGTGAATGTACTTATAATTAAAATCTAATAAAGAGGGTTACATTATTTTAACAAAATTCCATGCAATACATAATAATGAGGTTGAGTCATTATTGTTGTGCAGGTTCGTCAGCAGCCCCGTCAAGATCCTGATTACTACAACGTGGACAAAAAGAGCGGAATGCCGACTTGGAGATTTAAGAGTGCAAAGTTAGCATATTCACCATGGGTCAAATCGATTTCTCCCAACTTTCCCATTTCCATAGTGTATTAACACGTAAATGGATCTTTTTGTGAATGTCCATCACTCCCTCGCTATTTCAATAGAGTTTAAATGCACAGCGCAAAAATGGGTATCCTCTCTGGCGAGAACCTATTTGGCTAATGATGTTCACTCAATCTTCGATGATTTTCCATTCTGGCATCGAAATTGAGGTTGTGACCTTGATTACCATAATTGATTGTTCAGATTTGACAAGGATTTGACGCTGACGGAGCACGCAGCCTACCAGGAGAAGTGCCATCAAAGGGGTACGGTGGATTTCACTGCGATGAATATGGTAGCACTGAAATATCGATAACCCATGTCACGCGGGAAGTGTAGCATATACCAAAGGGCATGGACCAAACAGTCTAAAATGTTTTTTTTTAATTTTGGCTGGAAAATTGAAAATGTGGGTTGATATTTCAATTTTCATACCTTAAGATCCTAAAATGTAACCTTTTTTTTCGAAATGTCACCTCAAAAAGTCAAAATACTGCTAGGGTGTGGTGATCCCTGGGACATAGCTTTTTGGTCTATGAAGGGTAGACATGCAACAATCAATAAAGATGATTGTTAAGAGCAAGCAGTGAAAGATGAAGAGAAGAAGTCGAAACAAGCAGAAGACGATGGAATTCCGAGGAAGAAACGGAAGATATATGAGCCCAAGGTGAGGAGAATTGAGAGAGAGATGGATTACTGTAGTTGTATCTTCTTCAGACACTTCGATTCGGAACTAACGTCGATCTATCGACGGAGGAAATGTTCAAGAGACATCGAAAGGTTCGTTGATGGCGTCAAGTTAATAATGGTGATGGAATTGTAGGAATTGAAGAAGATGCCGTCCTTCTGTGGAGTCAATCGACCGAATGATATGCTGAGACACGTTGGATATCAAGTACTCGGAATGAATACTGTACAAGTCTATCTCAAGGTACGGTATCTCATATATCAAGTAACGATCACAAGGGATGTGCAGCAACAACTATTTTCGAGAGGAAAGCATAACGGCATATGCCGAATACAAACTTCGCCATGAAAATTTTCTCAAAAAACTTGAAAAAAAACAACCAAAAGAGCAATGCACCTGCGAGTAAACCGGAAAACAATGAAACCTTCAGTCATTTTTTTTCAATGAAAAAATCGCACGATTAAATTATCCCCTCGGGAGACTTTATTGAATAGGGAATCATTTAAATTTGATTTTTTTTATATTTATTTTAATTTTATTTCTTTCACTATTCGGCATGAAAAAATAATGCTATTTCCGGCACGTCATGAACGGCATACCGGCATAGCCATGCCGCACAGACCTGGTGATTATGAGAGGAGAATAGTGGTCATTGTCTCGGTGTATCTTGCTTGGGAAAAAAACGATGGGGGAACGAATCCAACATTGAACGAATCGTATTGTTAGTGGGGTTGAATGGAGATAATCCAGTTCCAGAATACGGTCTCATCTTTTTTTCTTATCGAGTGTTGACTGTACAATGGGAAATAATTATGTATTACTATCTAATTGGTAGTATTGTTGTCTGCAGGTGGGCGGAGCTCGAACTCCCGCGCACATTGAGAACAACTGCATCGGATCGGTGAATATCAATGTAGGACCTGGAGAATGTGAATGGTTTGGAGTGGATTACAAGTACTGGAGTGTCATCGACAACGAATTGAAGGAACAGGTACCATTGTCCCCACTGTCAACATCACTAACAAGGGCAGTCCACGACCTCACGGAACGATTTCTGAACATTTCGTTCAAATATAGAGAAAAGTGATCACAGGACCAACCCAACACAAATTTCAAAAAATGCACTAACCGATTGCTAAGGAATATAACGGCGAAAGTAACTGGCTCAAGCCAATTGGCTCATTTGCATACCTCTCACAGTGACCTGCGAAAGTCCGCCTGCATGGCTCTGGCGGTAGCGCGCCAGCGCTATCAATTTTGCCCCCTCCGGTTTTACCCCTCTCAATCGTTTCACTTTTTGCTTCGTTTTTAAAATCTTTTATAACCTCAGAAATGTTTGCATAGATCAAAAAGTGGGTAGATTTCATCATAACCTGCCCGCCCAAAAAAACCCAAAAATGTAGAAACCTGCCCCCGGTAGACTATCAAAAAATCTAAAACCTGCCCGTCCAGATGTTCCATGCTACTTTACTTTTTGACCTCTGAATGTTTGGTTTGGTTGACACATAGTGGTAGATTTGCAGGACATCGATTTCCTCTCTGATTCGTGGTGGCCCAATTACGTTGATCTGACGAAGAAACTGGGCGTGCCTACCTACAGGTGACAATTATAGATTATTATTGATTGAATTGGTAGTAGAAGATATTTCAGTATTTTGTAACTGTGGAATTTCTTGTTCTCATTTGCAATACAATTGCATGTTCGCTTGCAGAATTTCAATTTGGTGGACTATTGAGAGAGAAAAAACGAAGATTGTTGAGATTAGGAGGCGATTTTGTGATTGTGGTCATAGATGGGCAAGCAGGAGGGTCAAAAGCTGGAGGGTCGGTGACACAACCTGTTGAATTTGATCAAAAGCGATAGGGTCTGTCCCAAAATTGTGACGGTTTGAATCGAAATCAAGTGGGTTTGCGGCAAAAAGTGGGAGGATATTGTTGCTTGGTACACTCTAGATCATGTATGATCTGTGTTGCAGATTCAATCAGAAGGTCGGCGACGTGGTCGTGGTGGGACCTGGCTGCGTGCACTGGGTGCAGAGCATCGAGTGAGTTTTACCACTTATTATTGATTCCATCCTTGATTACGGTAGGGGTTATCCATGTTCTTTGCAGGACCACGAATAACATCGCTTGGAACGTTGGACAAATGACGGGCACTCAGATGGAATTCGCCATTCGTCAGTATGAGATCAACAAGATTACTGTAAGTAATCAGGTCGTTTACACGATGGTGTCAATACCACGACTGTGCGTATGATATTTTTCGCAACATTTTCTTGAAACGTAAATTTTTCGTAAAAATTTTGAAAATGTTTCAAATGAATTACGTAAAATTACTCAACAATGTATTGATTCCGCTTTTTGGAGAAAAGTTTGACCTAAAAGTGAAAAGGCCAAGAGAGCAGTTCTCGTGGGATCGATGGAGGAGGCAACGCCCGAGTTGACTGCTGCCATGGATGAGGAGAACCTGAAACTGCTGATCGAACGAACCAAGGACCGTGAGTTAATCGATGCATTCTCATCAGGTCTGATATCCCACAAGAGACATCCCGCAACGAGGAAAGAAGGTCAACGCAGCGTCGTGAAGTACAATCTGCAGACGTCGACCCTTCGTGACAAGTTTCTGAGCTGTATCAGAGTGATCGATGGCCGCCCGGAGAGCTTCACACCCGGCATGTATGTGAGGAGAGATTTGATGCCGATGGAACTGCTTCAGGAGAAAGAGGCCAAGGCCGAAGCCCTCAGAAGAAATCGTGAGTGCGGTTTCCTCATGTGGGGTGTGCGTGATACGGATCTGATCAAATTCAACGGCCCCAAGTTCCGCCCCCTCCCTAACCGCCTGAGAGAAGATTATGTGAAACCGGACAACAACGAACTCAAGGAAATGCCCAAGGAACCAGTGAAACCGAAGATGAACGAGAATGCTCCTGCCAATTCTGAACTCCCATCGTCTACCGAAATGCCTCCAGTACCTCGCCTCGCGAAGGAGGATGACATCCCGTCGTCAGCACATGTCACTCTGCGTAAGAAGACTACGGTGACCTCCTCTGATTCCTCTGTCAATCCTGTCAAATCCGATATCTCTTCAGGTGGAACTTCTTCGGCAATGAAGGATCCCGCACCTCTCGACGAATAGGATGAATCAGGCAGTTTCGTGAGTTCGACCGACTCCTCCTTCACCAATCCTCTCTAATTGTCACCTCTCCGCACTCTCACCCCAATCTAGAACAATCTCTTGTTATTATGGTAATTCCAGAAGCGTTAGGGGGAAAATCGATACAATTTCAATATTTCTTAAGCATATTGACCTTCTCGCTCTTTCTGAAACATGGCTCGACTGTGAGGATCTTGACGTGATGCTATTGAGAGACACTCCTAATCACTTCCTATTTCGCGCTGACAGAGCCGCAGGTAGAGGTGGTGGCGTCCTTCTCTATGCACACATTAATCTAGTTCCCATTACAGTATCCTCACTCATAATACCTGGTTTTGAATGTCTCACTGTTGACATTTTCCCACGATCACGTACTCAGACTCGAGACTGCCTTAGAATTATTGTTGTTTATCGCGCTCCCAATTCCCCCTCACCCTCTCTGACGCCATTTATCGATTACCTCTATGAGGTTACTAGCTGTTCACATCCATCAATAATAGTGGGAGATTTTAATTATGCAAATATCGACTGGTATACCTACCACTGCCCCACGCTCTCAGTTACTCCTTTTCTTGACCTCATAACTCAGGGATCGTTCAATCAATATGTAAATTTCCCTACACGAGGGAATAACATACTTGATCTGCTCTTGTGCAACTCCCCTATCATTAAGAATGTCAAACCTGACATCCCGCTTTCTGACCATACCGGTATTGCGTTCACTATCAATTCTCTCATTGAGAAGGATAGAGTATCTCCACCTTCTCGTGACTACAGTAATGCTGACTGGGCTTCCATTAATAACCAAATTGCTTTGCATAATTGGACACTCAGTTTAATGGGGAAAACAATATCTGAAGCTTATTCGTTCTTTAGCAATTTTGTCAATGAGCTAATAAGTATTTACGTTCCTCTCAAAAAAACAAAACATAATAATGGGCTGCCCAAATACCTGAGTATCCTTTATGAAAGGCTTCAACGTTACCATTCGGCTGCGCCAAATTCTGACCTAGCCCATTCTCTCCGTATACGTTTCGACAAAGCTTTAAAGACATTCGAAATAAATAGAGAGTTACGTGCCGTTCAATCAGGAAACACAAATACGTTCTTCAAATATTGCAAAGCACGTTTTAAGAGCAATAATGCTAGTCTACCGGGTATAATTGATAATACAGGCAAAACTCTTCTCTCAGATAAAGATAAAGCACATGCTTTCTCCAGATTCTTCTCCAAGGTTCAAACTAATCCTTTGTCTGCCCCCCTCAGCCCCCCTCTCCTCTGTGATTCCCGTTTTGACCTACCTTCAATCCTACCTGAGCAAATTCTCCTAGCCATTTCTCAGTTGATTCCTAAGTGTAATGGTTCTCCTGACAAAATCCCTAATATATTATATTGCAAGTGCAAATTCTCTGTAGTTGTTCCCCTCACAATCCTCTTTAATATGTCGCTTACATCTGCCACATCGCCATCGCAATGGAAAACTGCTCATGTTAAGCCTATTCCTAAAAAATGTGGGAATACTTCAATAGCCAACCACCGTCCTATCTCTCTTACCGTGACTGCATCGAAAATTTTCGAGAAGATTCTGATAAACTCAATAATAGAATATCTAGACGCTAATTCTCTCCTAGATACGCGCCAAGCTGGCTTTCGTAAATCGCGCAGCACGACCACTTCACTCAGCGAAACATTATCATTCTATGCAAAAGAGTTGGGCCATGGTAGATCGGTAGACGCTATTTTCTTTGATTATCAAAAAGCTTTTGATAGCATCGATATCAGACTCCTCTTGCACAAACTAACAGATCTAGGGTTTTCAGCTCACATTATCAGATGGCTAGAGTCTTACCTGATTGGTAGATCTCAAAGCGTCTTAATCGGGAATTTCCTAACTCCACCCTCTCCAATTAAATCTGGGGTCCCTCAGGGTTCCGCAATTGGCCCGCTGCTCTTCATATTATTCATTAATGACCTGGGCAAATGTATTCCTAAAAGTGTTGAATACAACATCTTTGCCGATGATCTAAAAATTTACACAACTGTTCCCGACCGTAGCGATGACCTACAATCAGCAATAAATAATATTGCCGACTGGACCTCTCAGTGGAACATGACACTGAGTACACCTAAATGTGCCGTTCTCCATTTAGGCCGCCTAAAGAATAGATCAAAATATATGTTGAATGACCTCGCTATCGCATCCTCTAATAATGTTAGAGATTTAGGAGTTCACTTCTCCAAAGGACTGAACTTCGGATATCATATTACCCAAATAACGCGTAAGACCCGGTCCATGTGTAATCTAATGTTAAGATCATTTCACACAAACTCTTCTAATACCCTTATTAAGGCCTATAAGATTTACATCCGGCCACTCCTCGAGTCAAGTACCGTAATCTGGAATCCTACCGCAATCGGCCTAGTTAATCGATTAGAGAATGTACAGCGAGAGTTCACTAGAAGAGTTCTCAAGCGTAGTCAACACCCTCCACTTTCCTATCCCAACCGCCTCAAATTATTCGAAATAGAGACCCTTGAGTATCGCAGGGCTCTGCGTGACCTACAGTTCTTGCATGATTCCATCCATAGACACGCGCTGGTGGACGCCACCAATCTATACACGCTTGCTCCTTTAGCACGTTCTCTCAGATTTTCTCATGGCTTACGCATCTCGATTCCTTACAGAACAGGCTCTATTTCCACTTGTGCAAGTCGATCCATAACGTTCTGGAATAACCTCCCCTCCCTCCTAGTAACTGCCCCCAAAATCCCCTTCTCCGTAGGTCTTCGAAAGACCCCAAAATTAGTCATGACCACCTCGCGAATCCGTAAGTTGTGATTGTGACACGAAAACTGCCTGATTCCGCCACCACAAAAAGTGCTCGATCCAGAGCCGAAGAATCCATCATAACGTCAAGATAAATCCAAATCCCTCCCAAAATCGCCCCTTGGAGAATAAAGATTAAAGATTAAAGATTAAAGATTAAATCGAACGTTAGGATTCGAAAATCATTTATTAGGATAAATAAGCATTAGCAGTGATTTTCATGGTCTCGGATTATATATATATATATATATATATATATATATATATATATATTTATGCGATCACAAGAAACGCGGTACAAAAAAAGAGAACCCCCTCGCAAAGGTAGACGAAGTGATTTACAGTATACCGAACGAAATGAATCGCCAACTGTTTATATTTCACTTGTTGCCCTATACTTTGCAATTTTTAAATAATTGTGAATATTATGGCTTTGCGAAGGGGTAAATCGATAACCATGATGTATATATGTGATTTGAAATTGTTTGTACGAAGTTACGTCGTTTTACTGCCGAGAAATTGCATTCCCGAAATCTGCCCTAAAAATATTCCTTCTCGGATGTTTCTAGGGAATGAGATATCTCAAGTTTGAAAAAGGATTTTCGATCAATTTTTTTCAGTCGATAGGTTTTGCCGAGTAGTACAAGAAAACCCCTTCGCACAGGTGGGGGTATGATTGCGTTCAGAATATATGGGTAGTCTAAAATTAAGAAAAGTGTGAATCATGCCAAAGTAGACGTTAATGTCTCAAAAATTATCCCAACTGGGACTCTTACACATATCAGGAGTTGTCGTACGACATGTCTATGTAGTTACATGGGAGAGTGATTGCGAGGGGCTAAAGGGGGTCGCATAATGGTGAAATTCTTGATTGAAAATCAATGTAAACGTGTTTCTCGTGATTATTGAAAATATTTTTTTGAATTGTAATTTTTTGTTCATCATTTTTTTGTTGTGATATTTTTTTAAATCAAATTTGAATTTCCCGCGCTGGCGACCTCCCCCTCCCCTCCCCGGTCGTCAGACCCCCTCACGCTGCTCCCAGAATTCGGGGCCCATGAAAATCACTGAGCATTAGCTACACATAAATACGTGGCCCACCTCGTTGAAGGAAAAAATACATTATACAAGAAAAAAAAACAAAAAGGCACTTTTCAAATGAGATTTTAAAGAATGTCAACTAATTTTTGGAGAAAAAAAACATAGATGGGCAGCTATAATCCCTGCAGGCGGTAGTCAAGGTACCCTGTGCCCACCTATGGAAAAAAATATCATGTGGAGTGCGCTATTTATCAAAAATGTTTATTTTTTTCAAATAAACCTTTGACGAATTATTAGAAAAAAAGTTCGTTAATTTTTCACGTAAAAGTCGTAACATCGTAAAACATTAAATGCACAGCCCTGATTAATGCTGCGATAAAATTCTTAAGGTATGCATTGATTTAGTCATTACTAGGTAACCATTAAATTTCAGCAGTACAAATCACTTGTGCCGATGCAACATCTCAGTTGGAATCTGGCCAGATGGAATGGAGTGAAGGACAAGAAGGTACGGTAGTCCTCACCAATTATGCTCCACTCTTCCAAGTATCGTATTCACCCCTCCCCCGTTGTTTTCGAACTATATTAGAATGCAGGGAAACAATTTAAGGCTCTCCAATGTTGGCTCGTATTTTTAAGGGGTTTCCACGATTTAGTTTCTCTCTCTTCAGTTCTTCGAACTCACTCGTGACCTTCTCGCTCGATCGTTGGCATACTGCAAGATGTTGTCAGAATGGGTACAGAAGAATGGAGGGAGGATCAATGATGCCGAGCAGGAGACAGAGGAGGCCAGATACTGTCACATCTGCAAGGTATGAGTATTACGGTATCCACACAATAATTACCTATCTCAAAGACTCAAGGTAGACCGATTATTTCGATTGAAAATCCTGTGGTGGACTACTTATTTCCCATTTATTAATTCAAAAATACATGGTAGACCTCTTCTTAGCAATCGAAATCCCATTGCCGGTGAACTTTTGCGATACCTCTTTTATTCTGTGATTGTATCCCCATACTTGGTAGAATACTAACGGCGCATGTGATTGTGTCTGCAGGTGGAAGTGTTCAATCTGCTCTTCTGTCGAACAATGAAGGAAGGAGACGATGAGAATCTGCGTTGTTTTTGTGTCGATTGTGCCATTCACACCAAAGACAACAAACTCGAGGCACGTCCGCATTCATTTCAACTCCAAACTCAACTCACAATCGAAGATCTTAGTCGAGTTACTCAGCTGATGTGATGTTAAAAATGCTCGAAATTTCTGAAAGATCGATTGCCTGTTTGTAGCTTAACGGGAAGCCGAGATATTAGCTAAAACACGAAAGTGTGGTAATTCAAAACTTTATTTTGATCACGGCTTTTGTCGGGATTTTTAACAACCAATTGAGATACTTCTAGCCATTTTTGACGATTCATAATATCACAGGAGATGCAAATATGGCTGCAACTGCAGAAACACTTTGGATTTGAAAGGGCGCAATAGTTTATCTGCTTGGTTGTCGCCATTATGATTAATATACAATGGATTGAGTTGACCATTTCAGTACTTCTCCGTGCTGCAGGAGTGGACTTTTGAGGAGTTGGCAGAGACGTTCGACAACTTCAAACTGAAGGTCAGTGGAGAGAGATGGTGAAAGAGAGAGAGAGAGACGGTGGATAGAGAGAGGGAGGATGGGTATATGTTGTGTATCTTTCTCAATCGATGGTATTTCAGTACGTATGAACAGTGAGACCCAACATCTATCAAGAGATGAGAAGATTATCAACTTCTTTATCGATTGATTCATCATTACAGTACCAGGTTAAGAGACGTGATCGGTAAGACTCGACCATATTCGACCCTGCCCGGACACGTTGAGCTAGCAATGGGAACCGGAGGTCCATACTTGAGTATATGGAGTACCTTCAGCCCACATTACACAAAACACCACTTAATCTGTAAAGATAGTATCTATCTTTCATTTGGGTTATGTTTGGGGTCACCAGTCAATATAAAACCGCTTCTAAGATTGAATTTTGTGTGATTCCTAAATCGCTTTTTTACCTATCAATCGCTTTTTTACCTATCACGAAAAAATTGTTTTCACTTTTTCGACCATGACCCCGGGTTCATGGATTTTTGAAGAAAAAAAATTGTTTCAAAAGTGAATGGGCCCGTTTGAAATTTGTTCAGTGGGTGTAGTTAAACAAGGATACGCAGTATTCAACCATGAAAGTTGTTCCAATCTTTCAGCATAAATTGTGTTCAATGCAAATTTCGTTGTGCATACCGCATTTGATGTTTTCGAGTTCAAATAGCACTCCAATTTCAAAGCAATCAACAGTAAACTTCTTCATAATAGAGTATTACACTCTTTGCACTACTCCTGGGATGTATTGCACATCAGTAAGCAACGATCTATTTACAAATAAAACAATAGAAAACTCAATTTTGGACAAATAAGTACTAAAATTTGAAAAATTTTATCTGAAAAGTTAATCTCAGGAAGATTCCGAACATTCGTGATTTGGACACATAATGTATTGATATGCATTATGTTGTTAGAGATCTTTGGCAAAAATTCCTAAAGAGGCCGAATTTCCGAAAAGAAATTTGAAAACTAGCTTTTTACCGATAGGGTACAGAAGTTTGAAAAAATTTCTCCAAAAAATGAATCCCAGGAAGTTCCCCACTATAGGCGAATTAGATGTGTAATGCATTGTAGTGCACTGTGCATATAGATATGTTTGGCAAAAATTCCAAAAAGTGCGAATTTTTCTCAAAAAATCGAAATTGATAGGTAAAAAAGCGATTTAGGAATCACACAAAATTCAATCTTAGAAGCGGTTTTATATTGACTGGTGACCCCAAACATAACCCAAATGAAAGATAGATACTATCTTTACAGATTAAGAAATTTTTATTTTTCGACCTTTTTTTACTCAAATCCATATTTCTCCTAGACCGGAGCCGGCAAATAGAAATAAGTGGTGTTTTGTGTAATGTGGGCTGAAGGTACTCCATATACTCAAGTATGGACCTCCGGTTCCCATTGCTAGCTCAACGTGTCCGGGGGGTGGTCGACTCTTACCGATCCCGTCTCTTAATGCATTGCATTGTAGAATTGTTTGTATGTAGTGATCAAAATTATTCCTGCTTCCCCCTCTCAAATATCGATTCTCCATCCTTCGAAAATGATTTGTTGTTTAGGGAACACTGTAATTTAGTTGTAGTTTTTAGGGAATTGTACGATTTTTGTTGAAGACTCTTAATTGTCTCTGTTACTTCCGAGTAAACTGCAATTATTACCTACCCTATACATATTCTCCCCCTCCCCTCCCTCTCATTCCACTGAAGTTGGCATCCCAGCATACTGTAGATCATACGGTGAATAGCGATGCCGGTAGTAGTCTTCTAATTACAGTGAATAGACAAGAAGTGTCCCTTTTTTAGAGCATTCGACTGATCCTCGTAGGATTAAAGCCTTTTCTCCCCCCCCCCCTCAAACCTCCCACAGTTTTACCGCTTTTGTTTGCTAATGACTGATCTAATAGTAATTTACTTAATCGTAATAATGTTCTCTCTAATATGTAAACTAATAAAGCTTTTCTAATTTAAGAGTCATTTAGTTTTATTTGCCAACAGTATATCGTGAAATGTATTAGCAGACAAGGGATTTATGAAAAGAGATTTGGATGATCTTCGACATTTTTTTGCTTCTTTCTTTCATCCCATCTAATTTATCCGAGTGCAAGAACATCTCGTAATAGTGAACCATCGAAGAAACTGAGAGCTGCTTCTAAAAAAAGATAAATTACTATTACATTTAGATTGAGAATTTTCCTACTTTACTTGAATAGAGAGGTAAATATCATACTTGTGAATGGATTGGATGGAATTGCAATGCTGAGAGGGGATGGTGAGACTCCTTTGCTTGCAATATTTACTGGAGTTGTGTCAATTGGTGTAGGAAGGTGAAGAATCTCGTGAGAAAGATCACTTTTACTGCTGTATCTCAATGGATTTGAGGTGGAAATAAGAATTACAAGGATATACCTCTGTCCATTATTGATGCCCTCATTTCCCCATTTCGGAGATCCATTCAGAATATCATTTCGCGGTTTGACATCTAAAAATTCCCATGTTAACCTAACAGATATGTATTCGATAATACCTGTGCTACTTCTGGGTGGTCCTTGGTAGAAACTAGGATAGCTCTCTCCGAATAAACCTTGTCGTTTTACTGTAAATATTGAGTGACCACTGCTGTATTCATAGTGGATGCCCTGAGGGGTCAAAACTCTCTCCATTTCACTCACTCTCAATCGGTCGAGAGAGAGAGAGAGTGTACAAAGTGAAGAGACTGAGACTTTTGAATTAAATATACCTCTTCTGGCAGATGAAACGATGGAGATGAGAGAGTAGAGAAGAAGAAGATTAACCGATCTCATAATGAAGGAATGAGAGAAGAAGAGAATATCCGGTCGAAAGAGTAATTAATTGCCCTTGGGACGAGTTTCAGCCAACTTCAGATAAGATCTAGTCATGTTCCACCTTTTGTTCGTGCGGTCAAACGACCACTACACATGATTCCCAAGCTACAGAAAGGAGTCAGCACGAGGGAGTGTGCACAAGTGAGAGAGTCCCTCTCGATTTTGCACGCTCTCTCACTCCAGACCCCTTTCTGGAGTGATGTCCGTCCTGTGGATCGATGTGCTGGGATGAGAAAGGGGAGTTAATCAATCGATATGAGTGAGATCATCTGATACGAGGGGTGACCATCACAGTTATCAGTCGACGTCTTATCACTAACCGAGTGAGTGACCTCATCTCACATGTTCATTTTGCCCGATTCAAATGGTGTCCTGAGTAATCTACCTTTAGTGAAATAGATAATAATAGAATGTGACAATTAGTGTTGAAAACTCGAAAACTCGAAAAGTTAAAACTAAAAAGACAGCGCGTTTCGGCTCCGTTTCGGAACAGTTCTCTGTTTCGTTGCTAATCTTCCTTTGTTCTCCAACAAAGGTTATTTCGAATGGTCAACACCAGTGGCAATGTGTAAGACGATGTATTCATCTCATCTCCATCTCTTTTTTATCCAGGCTCCTTCATTCAGTGATCTCTCAAAATATCGATTTGCAGTAATGAAATCACTTTTTCTGCTCCTTCTTTGTCTCACTTCTTCAGTGATTTGTACACACAAATCGAAGAAGATCCATCTTGAGGTATTTTTTTACCATTTTCTATGCGCATTTGTCTTGATAAAGAATCGTTCGTTTTCTTCCCATAAATATTGATAATGTTTAGAGAAAGGAGTCGAAACCACTGCCCGTTGTGATCTGGCATGGAATGGGTAAGTTGTCATTCATAAACTCTTCTATCCCCTCCTCCCATAAAATAGTTCAACGATTTTACTGATTATTCGTTGAGTAGTGAAAGAGACATTCTCCCACTTGTGACCCCTTTCAGCAGATTGGAAATCATGTTTGAGTGTTCGTTAAGGCGATAGCTGCTGTAATCCTCTATCAATGGGAGCAATCAAGAAGCATCTAGAGGAGAAGGTAATCAATAGTTACGTCATTATTAGGCAATCTGATATCGAAAACAAAAATGGCACACACCCTTTAGATCCCTGGTGTCTACGTGCATTCGCTGCGTCTCGGCAACAATTTCGCAACGGTAATTTTTCCGTCCTCGTTTATGTTATATCAGAAGCTTTTTTTGCTCCATTCTATAAATCACACCATTCCACAGGCTCTCACTTTAGTTCGCTCTCTTTCCCTGACTCCTGTTTGTAGAATTGGAATGTGAGATGGGTGGACATTTTATGCTTTCTTTCAGGACACAAAACAGAGTTTCTTCGCCAATATGAATGAACTCGTCGCCATTGTTTGTCTCCACGTTAGTTTAATTACACTTTTAATTTTATTATTCTTCTAAATTCTAATTCGGCGTGATAAAGAAATGCTGCAGATAATGAAAGATCCAGAGCTGCAGAATGGATACAACGCCATTGGATTCTCACAAGGAGCTCTCTTTCTGTGAGTCAATTACATAGATATCAAGCAAATATTATGTTTGGCCTACCGCACTACCGTACTTTCAGTCGAGCCCTCGCTCAGCGTTGCGCCAAGCCGAAGATGAACAATCTCATATCGATCGGAGGCCCTCAAAATGTGGGAAACTCTTTTACTCTTCACTGGTGATAATGTGGTTCTAAAAGGAAACTGAAACATCTCGAATTGAGATTTCATTCTTGTGGCTACAAGAGGTTTTCTCAACAGAGAGAGATTCGCTCAATAATCGAATCTCAGGGAATTTTTGGTCTTCCCTACTGCCTCGGCGATAATTTCTTCTGCAATTCTGTTCGATGGCTATTGGAGCAAGGAGCTTATGAAGGGCCCGTTCAGAGAAGGTGGGAACAAAATTAATATAATTATGATCTTGCACTGAGCGGCGGCGTATTTGCCACTCTCCCGTGTGTGGAGTGAGGAGAGTGGCAAACGTTTTCTAAGAAACGAAACCTTGGCAAAGCGTTTTCCTAGCAAATTTGTTTTCAGTGTGCGCAATCTAAAGATGTCCTAGTAGTATGCCTAATATTTGCACTCTCCAATGCGGACAGTAAAATGCAGTAAAGTGAAGTGCAACTGAGATCACGCGTTGGTTATACTATAGTACTCCCAATCAGTGTGTCACTATCAGCTCAGCGACAAGAAAATAAGAGAGAATGATTCACTCGGACATTCTCTTGCAGGGTAGTGCAGGCTCAATATTGGCATGATCCTAATGTAGAGGAGACTTATCTACACAAGAGCATCTTCCTTGCTGATATCAACAATGAAAAGGTGAGTTATCAAAGTATCTCATAATTCGACATTCAAGTGTGCTTCACTTCTACTCTTTACTTCAAAAGAAGTTTTTGCCAAGCGGAACTGCGGAAGTGTTGATTTCAATGAACATTTTATAAGCAATTTCAGACAGTCAACCATAAGTACAAGGAGAATCTGATTCAACTCAAGAACTTCGTGCTTGTCAAATTCGATGGAGATCACATGGTAGTGCCCAAGGAGAGTGAGGTGAGATGACGTCATTACTATGCAATAATAAGGACTTGATTTGGTAGATAACATTGGCATATCTAGTAACAGACGAACATGATGCGTTTCCAATCAATAACAATAATGTGCAATCGATAAATGTGAACTTCAGTGGTTCGGTTACTACGCGCCCAACGACCAATCAACTATTCTCGCCTTCAATGAAACTCGGCTATACAAAGAGGTGAGGAAATTGAAAAAAAAGTATTGATTGACAGGCACAAAAAAGACTCGATTGAGAGAAAAATAGACTCGATTGAGATGGTTTTGTCGAAGTGGGAGGCAATAATGGACTCTATTCCAGGATTTAATCGGACTAAAGACGCTTCATGATTCGTCTCGTCTTCATTTTCTCACATGGCCGGGTGAACATCTCAGAGTGAATCTTGATACTCTCGATGAGGATATCATTCAAAAATTCCTTACCTAATTATCCCCTGTTCCTCTACGTCTATCTATTCTTTCTCCACTCTGTTTGTAACAAATTTGTCATGTGGATGCCTCAATAAATCTTCAAATGCACTTCATTTCATCACCAAGTTGGTCGAGTATTCTTGATGTTGTGAGGGATCGAATCTTCTTCTAATCGACGGATTCTCACTCGGGTTTAGAAGATGCATCTGCGATTGAAAAAATATCAAATTTCTCAATTTAACTTTAAAATCGATAATATTCGGTTATGTTCCCTTGATTTCTACCTGAATTCATCTTCTTCTTTGATTCTTCCCATTCCTGGGCGATTCTCGTGTAGTAATCAACGGCGTTTCTCGGATCTTTGGGAGCGTGTGTGGTGATCTCCTGAGATATCGAAAAAGTAAATTAATTGATAAAACTGAGATACCTGCTGGCAGTTCTTCTTTAACCATTCGTTGATTCCTTCGCCTGAAATATATTTATGGAAATATTATTGTAAAATGGTACTGTACCGATGGTCTTCTTGTTGTTGAGATATCTTTCATACCAGACACGATGCTGAAAGAGATTGGATTGAGAGAGAGAGAGAGAAAGAGAGAGAGAGACGGTGGATAGAGAGAGGGAGGATGGGTATATGTTGAAAGAGAGAACCTCTCCGAAGTTGATCCTCTTCTCGATATCGGGTGAGTAGCGAACAGCGTAAGTCTGCAATACGACGAATCAATCGATAAGTACCGTACCATCTCACCATAATATTCTGTCCCTCGACAGCATTGTAATCCTCTTCGTACTTGCCCACAGTGTCTACCACGTGTTCATACAGTTTACCCTCCTGTCCGAATCGATTGCACAAACGATCGTGTTCTGACTGAAAGGAGTACGGTAATTGATCGATGAATGGGGAATCCGGTTATTTTACCACATTCTTCTTGCACATCCACAGCCATGCATTGTTCATCACGAGATCTCTGGAAGAGTACTCAAATTAAGTCAGTTATCGATTCTCTCAAACCTTCCCATCATGAGCCACAGATAATCAATACCGCAGTAGTACTTCGTCTCGGGATAGTTCTTTCGCTGAATCGCTCGTTTCAATCTCGGGAAAGACATCAAATGTCTCTTACATCATTCAAGTACGCGAGTGGACCTTCAGCCCAATCTGTCTCATATCCACAACCGAGTGCGAATAGAATGTGCTGTGCACGACTGCCCTCATCCAGACGAGGAATCGGACGCTGGAACCAAGGGAGATGGTACCACGAACCACGATTGGTACCAGAGACACTCACTGTTCCTCTCAATTCCCTCATCAGTTTGTAGAATGTGAGATGGTTTCCGTTGCTCTCAGTGGTTTGTGGACGACCGGCGACACGCCAATGGGGATCGTCCTGAGATGAGAAGAGATCAAAGATCAAAGATCAATCTAGCAAATGATCTTTGATCTTCTCCACTCCTCACCATGAATCGTCTGTATCCCCACACCATCGCTCTCGAAGCATCAGATTGCGTGAAGCCGAATTTGGTCCAAGTGTCGTCCATCACCTTCAATCGATAAACAGTAGTCAGTAAACGTAGTCAGCTACCGTAGCTCTTTGAGAGTACTGTAACACACCTTGAGAATGCGCGCGTCTCTGCACGTGAACCCAATTAGAAAGGCGATAAATCTCATGAAACCCGCTTCTCCATCTAAAAGGAGGGAGGAGATAGTTGAATCAATGTATTTCTAATACGAACACGTTTTTGGAAAGTGAAACCATCTGAAATATTACAGATACAGTTTAAACGAACCCTCTCCTCCTCTCGCCACATCTCCGTACTTTTGCAGCAGCTCATTAGCGTGTTTCATAAGGAATGCCTGTAGATCAGACATCTTGATCTTTGATCTTTCATCTTATCCTACCTGCATTCTCTCATGGCACTGACTCGGAAATATTTTGTCCTTCTCAAGGATTTGATCCATCTTCGTCCGATCCCAGTGGAAAAGATCACGTTCGACCATTAGAGAGAAACGGAGCATTTTAACTGAAAAAAATATTATGTGAAACAGTTTTGAAGAAATTCAATTACTAGTCAGCAATTGAGGAGAGATGAAAGATGAGCCTAATGAAATGGTGAGATAAAAGATGACAATCGTCTTCGGGAGTCAAACTCACTCCAGATGTCAGTGTGAGTCTCCTCTTCGAGCAGTTTCTTCAGAGTTTCCATGAACATCAAAGGAGTGACGTCACCAGAGAACTGAATAATACAATTTATAGAACGACTTTGAGATGAATTTTCTGACCTCCTTAATCATCTCATCCACAAACTCTTCTCTATCTTGCACACTATGCGACTTCCAATCCTGATGAGGTTACGGTAGATTACTGTAGTGAGATATCGATCGAACCTTGAGAAACTGTGCAAACTCTCGTTCCATCTCTTCTCGCGTCGGCTTCGATTCCGTGGAATCGGAGGGGTCGGTCCCACTGCAAGTATACTGTAATGCCAAAGAAATTGGGGTGCACTTCCTGGAAAATCAATTTTTCCATTTTTTCACACCGACTTTGGCTGATTCGCTACGATCTTTCTCGCCATTTCCAAATCCAATTTCTTATTCATCTCTTTGTTCTTCCGTTTTTGAATTACTTTCTTGAAGAACTTCTGGAAAAAATCAGTTGTCGATTCACCATTTCACAGACACTTACCGTAATGACGAAAACAATGGCTACAACGAGAGCAATTGAGAATGCCACTGAGACGACGATGAGGAGGATTCCCATTGGAGAGAAGGAAGAAGAGAGAGAAGAAGAGGGAGAAGAGTCAGACGATCGACCCATCAAGGCCATTGCTTTTACTGAAAGGAAGAAGTTACCATCGTAAACTGACTACAGCGGTGTGCACCCCCAGGTTGGCATCAAATTGTTGGCGAAAGTTGGCATCAAACTTGTTGGTATCAATCTGTTACCCCGGGAACAACTTGGGGTTGCACATGGGTCTCACTCACTTTCACAAGTGACAATCGCCCCTTCTCTAATTGATCCTTTTCCATCTGTTTTCCATTCATCGTCTACACACATCAATCGATCCATCGTAGCACTCCATCGACTCTCTTTGTGTCGAATCCTGGAAAGAAGTCAGTCATCGATTGGTCGATACCGTACTCCACTCACCACATCTGAAGATATCCCTCGGGGCAAGTAAAGGTTTTGATCGGCCGCAAAACCAAGTCGCATTCAGGACACGTGCGATGCACGAAATTCGGGCATTCTGAAAAGATTACCGTAGATGAGAAGAAACGTGCGATCGATTACTTGCTGCGACGGGTACGGTAGAGTGCAAGACCAGAATCAACAGGAAGAGACGAGTCAGCTGAATGGAGGGAGGATCTTAAGAGGAAATTGTGCTAACACTTACCGTAACCCGCGATCCTCGATCGATAATCGAAGACCAACGATTCATTTCTGACTGAGGAATGGAAGCGACCGCGAGTGATGACTGGAAAGGGATGGAATGAATGGAGGAATTGAATGAACGAATTGGATTTGATGATTTGGTGCAAATGCAGATAATGCATATTCAAAGATCAACTAATGTTTCAATGTGGAACGAAAACGTTCAGACAAAAAAAATGTAGATGAGAAACCGATTACTCGATTAGAGACATCGCGTGTGGGAGAGATAAAGAGCCATAGGAAGAAATACTTCATTTGAACTAGCTAATCTCGACTGTAGTAAAAGTGGAGACGACAACTGCAGAATTGACTCTAATTCTTTCCATCTCTCGTCAATGTATTGTACAAGTTACTGTACTGTAAGTGTTTGTGTGTCTGTGTGTACTCTTTCTCATACTCACTTCCATGATTTTGTTTATCTGGAAAACAGAGAAAACGTCAAAATCTTTGTTGTGTCGCATTGTTTTCTACCAATGGATCGCAATTTCTTCTACTTCGAGAGGACGTTTCTCTCATTCCTTCTCTTTCTTCCCCTTCTTCTTCGATGCAGCACTACTCGTTCCACTATCGGCCTTCTCTTGCTCTTCAGTGTTGTCCAATTGAGTGATCAACTGAACATTGCATCATCACTATGAAATCGAGAGACAATCTGCTCACATTGTCAATCTTCCTGTTCGATTTCGTGTCCTTGTCGATGGTATTCCGAGTACGAGTGTTCTGGGTGCGTCCCAGCTCCTGTAAAATTAGACTATTTATATATAAAAACTAAACTACAAACTATAAAACCAATATTTCACCCTGGTCCTTCCATAATCAGGAGTGACTGCAGTTGGCACAGAATTCAGGGCTTTCTCTTTCTCTCTCTTTCCAATTTCCTCCGCCTTTTTCTTCGCCTCTTGATGCTTCTTATCGTCGTAGTCTGTAATTAATTTTAAATTTCAATTAATTAATCAATAATTACCATCCCAATCCGAGTCGATTTCTGCGAGTGTCGGGTATTCATTCTGTTTCACCGTCGCTCCTTTCCTAATCTTCAATTCCTTCTCATTCAATTCAAATTGTCTCGGTTTCTTCGCTTCCTCCAATTTCTTCTTCTTTTCCTCTTCTTCTTTCTCCTTTTCTTTCTTCGAAGTCGCAGCTTCAGACTGAAATTGCATCATCACTAGCCAATCTCTCTTCATTTCGTCTCACTTTGCTCTTGTCCTCACTATTCGACTGAATCTGAATCTGATTCTTCTCTTCTTTCTTCTTCTTCTCTTTTTCCATTTCTTTCCTCTCTTTTTTCTCCCTCGCCAACCTCTTTCGAGCTTGCTCGCGCTATAAATCTTTAATAAACTTTAATAGCGATTAAGATCCAAACCGTTCGTTTGGAAGAGTCGGTATTGGGCCCGTCATCTTGCTGAATAGAACAATGAATTGACTCTCGAGACGACATCTACCGTACAAATTCGTAGTTGCTCAATCGATTTCGTTCCTCTTCTTCAGAAGTGGGAACGATGACAGTCTTCATTATAACTGAGGCAGCATTCTTCGACACTGGAGTAGTCGCTATCATCGTCTTCTCTACCTGAATAATCAATTATCGATTGATTAATCTGCGATCCTCTGACTAATTCGACTTCCACTTTCCCCTTTGGTGGTTCAATGGCAGTAGTCGCTACGGGAAGAGTGGGAGAGGGCACCGCAGTTGCTGTAATTAGCGGGTTCATTAATATTTATAATTAATTAACTAATTAAGTTGTTCTCACCTACAGCACTTTTACTCAAATCGTTGGTAGTCTCAGCCTTTTTACTCGTTCCTCCCATCTTCCCCTTCATTTTATCCTTCATTCTCTTGGGACGAATGACGCAACACCACAGGAGCAAGACGATTACTGTAATATCCATTATCTGGAAGGGAAGATACCGTAGTACTCACTAGCGATGAGACCAAGGCCGCCAACTCCGACTAGAGCATATATCACATTCATATCCATCGATGCAGCGGAAGGGGCTGCTTTAGAAGCATTGGTTGCAGCTGAAATAAGTCATTTATTGATAGTCGGAGTACAGTACCCTCCTACCTTCACACTCAACAGTACTTCCTCCAGTCACAACTCCATCATCAGCATTCCATTCTCCCGTCTGCAATAGAGGGAAGGTCATCGAATCTAACCATGCCATCTTACCGTCCCATCACATTTCAATGACTCTGTAGTGTCAGAGGTTTCTCCTTTAATCCTACAATCAATTGATTAGTCTAATTGAAGAAGATCAAAGTACTCACCTTATTAGTCCATTTGCACACTTTGTTTCTTCTCCAGGTCCTGTTTTGAGTGAAAGTCCTTTTCCTTTCACACTGATCCGGTGTTCCTCCACATCTTGACAGTTGACTGAAATGGTATAAATTAATACGAATAAGACAATTATTGATAACTTGTGTCGACGCAATGGGCCTTCTCGACAGGCTTGCCGTTGAGAGACCATCTGAAGTGCAAAGGAGATTCGGTAGGTACCGTATCGGACAACTCACTTGAACTTATCATCTTTTCCTTTCTTACAAACGATACTCTCGGTTGTAGCATTGTAGTTGTCTGCTTTGATGAAACCTGAGGGACACTGAAAAAAAAATTGTATTCATGCTGGGAGGAAAAAACAAACTGACTTTTCGAATTTCACAAGTTCCATTTCGCGCACTCTCGGTACATTTAGTCTTGTCTGGGCACGTGAGATCACCACAATTTTGACAGCCTCAAAGGATGGGTTAAGGTCAATAATGTATAATCAATGTCTACAGTAACCAACCGGGCACTCTACATCCCACTTTCAGTGCCTTCGATTGATCAGCAATGTCTGTATTGGCAGAATTCTTCAGTTTAATTTCATATCTCCATTTCAAGTCATCCGTAGCACCGAAAGACTTGCATATAACATATTCAGCTGGTGCCATTTTATCCTTCGCCGAAAATCTGAAAACATAACGAGTTGGACCAAAAAATGTAAAAGACCAAAACGAAAAATCGCGAGATGGGAAGGAATAACTGACACAAGCTCCGATCCGAGCGGACATTCGACATTGTTGAATCGATTGTCGATGGGGATAAACATCCAATCATCTTTATCTTCCATCGATTGGAGCCACGCAGTATCGCACTTCGCTTAAATTAGTAAAGTATTATGATTAGATTGCAATGACGTACGCTCTTGAATAACTGGTTGAATAATCGTTTTTCCAAGTTGGAGAGATGTGAGTGACGTATCACCGTGTTGCAAAACAAGTTTTGATGTTTTTGCGAACATCTTAAATAAAATCTTGATTAGTGATAAGTTACTATGGTAATACTTCTGGCTCTTTATTGAAATCAAATTCGCACGCAATTCCAGTAAGCCACATTGAAGAGTTAAGAACTGAAAAAAAATTCAAACTGAGTTCCCGGTTTTTTTCAAAATTTATTTTGGTTGATTGTACAAGCATCAAGGATAAATTAAGTACATTAGAAAATCGAAAGGAGTTACGTTTCTGTTCTTGCTTAATAGCAGTCACAATTCCTTTCTCATTAGCCTCACAACCGAAGACGATATTGGATTGATCGTTTCCGATTGTTAGTAGAATTTTCTTTTGCTTAGATTTTAATCGGACAAGTGCATGACTTTTGCTATACGGCCTTGAAAGTAAATTTATGAGAAGTGTATTGAGCGTTGTGTGAAAGCGAAGGTATTGCGCGCATTCATGACAATACTCACCGTATTTGAATATGTACGTTGCATTCTTTATTGTCTTCAGTGATTGGAACAACTGATCCACCGAGGCCGGCACAAGCCGAGTCAATCCAACATGTCTAAATGATCTATACAGTGACCTAAGTCTACATACGAAGCATTACAAACCATTTCTGTATCCAGGCAATGTTCTTTGCCAAATTGTCCTCTTGCAGTCGCCGCCATTTGTAAAATAAGAATCACGAGAGAAGTAAACATTTTATCATCTGCAATCAGTAAGTGAGCGAGTTACAGACTAGGAGGGTGCCCTTCATCCATCAGAAGGATACCCTCCACTCCAAGTTGGAGATCTAGGGAAGCGTCACTGCCATGGAGGGTACCCTCCACCTCAATTTGGAGCTCAAGGTACCCTCCACCACTATGGAAAGTGCCTTCGACTCCTATCTGGAGATAAAGGTACTCTCCACCACCATGGAGGCTACCCTCCTCTCCTTTTTTAGTGCGAGGTGCTCTCGAGAAGAGCACCCTCCACTCCGATCTTGAGTTGAAGGTGCCCTCCACAAGCTCGGGGCAAGGTGAAGACTGACCTGTTGCTTGTAGTGGAGAGAGGAGGAAGGAGAAGAATACGAATAAGGATTGGAGGAGGAAACCGCCCTTTTATATGAGAAGAGAGGAGAGTGAATTTGATTAGTGAAGACGTGAGAATGAAGACTCTCATCGAAATGAGAAGACTCTAGAGAAAAAGTGAAAATTATTTAGATAATTGTTGATTAGTATGGAAAATGAGGAGATTGTCAAAAAAAAATTACACCGGGTTTGATTTGCGTGACAAAATGCGAATAATTCGACTCAATTTGCCGTAATGCAATGCAAATCCTCTCAAAGAAATAACTCTAACATACGGAGACGCAGAGATTGAAACTCACATGCTAGAGAGCGTGCTAAAATCAGAGAGCGCCTTTCTCGTTTTCGTGCACTCTCTCGAAAATTAGGATTGAAAACTTCGTCTCGACGGGGGGGTGGGGTGACATTTGAGCAACCGACATTTGAGCAACGAGCCATTACTCATCAAGGAGTGAGCCTAGCGCTATGGGAGTGGTACCATTGTGACCAGCATCAGAAAAAAATAGATTTCGTAATTAATTAATTAATTAGCATAATTAATGAGATATTAATTAATTAATTAATTAATTATGAAATCTCAATTACCTGATGCTGATCACAATGGTACCACTCCCATAGCTCTAGGCTCACTCCTAGCTGAGTTATTACCCGTTGCTCAAATGTCGGTTGCTCAAATGTCCGTTGCTCAAATGTCACCCCCCCGTATCGACATTTTATGTTTCAAACTGCTAGAGTTTATTTTTGAGTGCGTTTAAATGCGTTGTGCAAAAAAATTTTTGGAGGTGATATGTAACAATGCGTCATTCCACAGGCCGGTCAACCATGCAGGGTTTGGAGTGCACCAAAAATCATCATTTTCTGCCTGTCCTTTTCCATTTTCTACTCTTTTCTGTAAGCAGAGAAAAGTCTGAGATACGGAAGCTGTCACGGAGTTTCTATTTCGCTCTCAGCATTCAAACTTTTTCCCGCTCAATGTGCAAGCAGTTGGAGTTGATTATGTCGGCTCAATCCTCTCTGGCTTCTGTGCTTTCCTCGTTGGCCGATACAGAGTTGTCAACTCAAGTCGCCAGAATATTATTGTATTGAGTAGAGTTATTCATGCGACCAATCTGTTATGCATATCGTTCTGTTCCCTTGACCTCTTCCGTTTGCACACTGCTCTCCCCTCTCCTTTCCTTTCACCTCTCTATAGAAAGGGTCTCTCTCTCACACACACACTTTCAAAAAAATTTTTTAGTTTCAAATTTTGAGCAGCATTTGAAGTGAAGTGAATATGCTGAACTGAAGGTCTATCTGTCCTCAAACTCAAGTAATATTCTTAGATTAGTCCCTCTTTTATCTCTTTTGTAATGGGATAAGTGGTCGATTGCGCGTCATTTCCCTTCTAATTCTCCAATGAATCTTGAGTAATCTCGACCAAAGCGGGAAGAGACTTCCGAAAGAGTCTCTCTCTCTCTCTCTCTCTCTCTCTCTCTCTCTCTCTCGCCATCTCCCTCAATCAGCTGTTTCACCTGCTTTCACAGTGGTGACTTTCGTATTCTTTCGCATTGCCTTTGCCGATTTTTCCAAGTTTTCATTGTTTTTAAAGATTGTTTAAGGGATCTACATGTATCAATAAAGTCATTCTAATTCGTTCAGGCCGAAATGACAACTGAACTTCAATCGATCGAAGATGGAACCATAGTTCGTTTGGCATTATTTACTCAGGACTATAACGAGTATAAATCAATCGATTTTCTTACAGGTGATTAAGAAAGTAGTGAGGAAACTGAGAAATAGAGCAACAATTCCTTTGGATTCGTCGTCTTTTGTTCCTCGTGTAGAGAATTCATCGCTTCTTCGAATGGCGGCAGATTCAAATGCACGATTTGCGAAGATTACGAATTGTGTCTCCAATGTGTCACCAAAGTAAGATTCACAAGTAGGGTGGTAGATTCACATAGATTCACAAGTAGGGTCTTTCCAAACCTACAGATAGGGATCATTGCGAGAGAGCGTGCAAAATCGAGAGAGACCCTCTCACTTTTGCGCGTTCTCTCCCCCTGACCCCTTTATGCAGGTTTGGAATCATGTGCATGCCGATGTATCAAAGTTGCCATTTCTAGTTTGGTTTTGAACAAAAAATACGCCAAAATGGAATCGACATTGATTGATTTCTCAGGGAATTCATGACAATGAATTCCCTGAGAAATCAATTTGGAGAATGAAGAACAAATTCCTTTCGTTGAAATCTCATCGGTCTCATTTCAGACGAGAAAAGAGCTGCTCGTCATTATCTCCAGATTCTTCCAGAGAAAGATTGTGAGAGATTGAGAAGAACTCACGAGAAGGAAACACAATTGTATGATCCAGAGGCATTTGTGAGTGCATATCTCTTCTGTTCAATGAAATATGCAGAATTTTTGGAATGTCGTTATCATTTACTTATTCCTTCCAGTATTCGAAATTGGAGAAACGAGGGTCGATTCATTGGACGTCTCGTGATGGAATTGAGAGAGAAGTGAAGGTGAGGAGATATGTGAATGCAAGAGACAAATTATGTTATGAGAGGTATCACGAGAGATTGTAGGTAAACATGACCTTTGAGGAACAATTTTCAAAAAAATATCTCTGATTTCGATCAAACTTTTATGTGAAAGTACCCAGGAGATAAGAATTCGATTTATCCTGGTCCCAGGTCTCGGAGCCGGCTTTTAGGAATTCGCCGGTTCTGTCGCCGGAATCGTCATAACTCAGCTTAAAGTTGAGTAGGAAAGCTCGCATAGAGCTCAAAATGTGCGGAAAAGATTGCCGAACAACTTTTATGAAGTCAATGAGTACGTATCTCTTCATCACAAAAAGTTGTGTGCCAAAAACTAAATTCCAGAATGTTTGAAAAAAATTCTCCCATATTAGATGGGCGATAGGTGCTATTTTTATTTCGGATTATGAAAGAGTACATCATGCAGTATTAAAATAAAAATATAAACTGGGTGATTAGGGTATCACCCGTGGGGTAAAAACTGCGTTGAATCCATTTTTCACCGTATTTTCGAGAAATAATGACCAAGAAGTGATTAATTACAAATCAATATGTTCAAATATAAATTATAAATGTAAACTCAGATGTTTCTGAACTGTTTGAGCAAACTTAGAGTAAGCTTATTTCTCGAAAATACGGTGAAAAATGGATTCAACGCAGTTTTTACCCCACGGGTGATACCCTAATCACCCAGTTTATATTTTTATTTTAATACTGCATGATGTACTCTTTCATAATCCGAAATAAAAATAGCACCTATCGCCCATCTAATATGGGAGAATTTTTTTCAAACATTCTGGAATTTAGTTTTTGGCACACAACTTTTTGTGATGAAGAGATACGTACTCATTGACTTCATAAAAGTTGTTCGGCAATCTTTTCCGCACATTTTGAGCTCTATGCGAGCTTTCCTACTCAACTTTAAGCTGAGTTATGACGATTCCGGCGACAGAACCGGCGAATTCCTAAAAGCCGGCTCCGAGACCTGGGACCAGGATAAATCGAATTCTTATCTCCTGGGTACTCTCACATAAAAGTTTGATCGAAATCAGAATTATTTTTTTGAAAATTGTTCCGAGCAACCTACAATCTCTGGTGATACCTCTCTTATGACAGGTATCACCAGAGATTGCATGAGGCCGGGAACAACTTTAAAAAACATATCTCTGATTTCGATCAAACTTTTTTGTGGAAGTACCCCGGGGATGAGAATTCGATCAATCCGAGTCATAGGTTGCAGAACCGGCATTTAGCAATTTCCCGGTTCTGATGCCGGAATCGACGTAACTTCGTTCAAAATGAAGATACAATACCGTTCAAGAGTTCAAAATGTTTGCAAAAATATGGGGAACAAATTTTCTGTTAACGACTTTCATGTGCATAGTACACTTAGAAAACTAATATTGAAAAACTGAAAATAAATCGAAATAATAATTTTTCCCTATTTTATGTTTGAGTTGTCGCAGAATTTGAAAGCGGAATATTGAAGAGCAAGTCATTATTAGTTAAATAAAAAAATAAAATCGAGAAGAATGGGGAGTATTGAGACCCGAAAAATGTCATTGAAACTCAGAAAACCGCTATTTTTCGGAACAAAAACTACCATTCATGCGATTACCGGCTTAGATCTCTTTCAAGTGAAGTTTAAATTTGTTAAAACAATAAAACGATTTAGTCTGATAACTTTCATCAAGATATTTCACCTCCTGCAAATACTTTCTAAAAATCGTATTTTTCTGTTATAAAAATTTTAAAAATTGGCTAAGATTCTTAATTTGCAAGCTGTCATTAGAAATATATTAAACCAGTGATCGTTCAATTGAAAAAAAACTATTTGATTGATAGAAAAAATTAACAAAAAGGACGAACAAGAAAAATTCATGCATTCATTTGACATTGAAATGCTCAGAATGCAATTATCATGAAAATTCACAATTTCACAACATTTTTATTCTTTCGAATAGGTTTGACATGTTCTAAAATGAGAACTTGCAAATTTAGAAACGTAGAAATTAGAAAATCAAATAAAAAATTTTAATTTAAAAAATTAGAATATTTTTATAACAGAAAAAATAAGATTTTTAGAAAGTTTTTGCATGAGGCGAAATATCTTGAGGAAAGTTATCAGACTAAATCGTTTTATTGTTTTAACAAATTTAAACTTCACTTGAAAGAGATTGATGCCGATAATCGCATGAATGGTAGTTTTTGTTCCGAAAAATAGCGGTTTTCTGAGTTTCAATGCGATTTTTCGGGTCTCAATACTCCCCATTATTCTCGATTTTATTTTTTTATTTAACAAATATTGACTTGCTCTTCAATATTCCGCTTTCAAATTCTGCGACAACTCAAACATAAAATAGGGAAAAATTATTATTTCGATTTATTTTTAGTTTTTCAATTTTAGTTTTCTAAGTGTACTATGCACATGAAAGTCGTTAACAGAAAATTTGTTCCCCATATTTTTGCAAACATTTTGAGCTCTTGAACGGTGTTGTATCTTCATTTTGAACTAAGTTACGTCGATTCCGGTAACAGAACCGGAAAATTGCTAAATGCCGGTTCTGCAACCTATGACCCGGATTGATCGAATTCTCATTCCCGGGGTACTTCCACAAAAAAGTTTGATCGAAATCAGAGATATGTTTTTAAAAGTTGTTCCCCAAGGGTGGTGTTTTCATGCAATCTATCGTGAGTCTTATAATATATTTTCTTCATAATACTAGAAATGGCAACTCAAAACTTCGAAACTTCGAAAATGAAAGGAACAAAACGTTTCAAAACCGTTTCGGAATAGTTCTCTGTTTTCTTATTAATCTTCCATTGTTTTCGAACAAAGGAAGTTTTGACTGGTCAACACTACTTTCTACACCTCTCTATAGTGAAATAAATGTTGTAGCTGGAGAAAGCGAAGGAATTGCACGATGTAGAAATGGATAAGGAGAAGAAGTGGAGAGAACGGAGAGAAACTCATAATGCTGGAGATATTTACTCGACCAGTGCACCAAAAGAAGAAATGGAGGACGAAGAGGACTCTGATTGCTTCCAATCTACGGAAAAATTACAGGAAGCAGTGAGTTTTGTATCTATTTTTAACAAACAAGTATGTATTCCAATGTAAGTACTCCTGTATTTTCAGTTGCATAAAGTGAAGGAAAATGCACTCAAGACATTCATCTTCGAATTCTTCGACCACATTTGGACATTGATCGAACGTGTGGAGAAATTCATCAATGATAGGAAAGAAATGAAGAAAAATGGGAAAAAAAGGTGTTGGAATTGAATAATAATTGTCCCAATTTCGCGTCATTGTGATTTTTTGCAGCGATAAATCAAAGTCTGGGAGTGAAGAACAAATAGAGGAGCAGGATTTCCAGGTAATGTTGCTAGGAATTGTGAATATTTGATGACTTGATTCAGGAATCTTTCGTCATTCCAATCGATGGAACACTGACTGATTGCATCTCCAAAATACTTCCAGAACTGTACATAAGTAACTATTCGGTTTGTTTTTTTTTTCTCAGGTTGAGAAAAGGTTGATTTTACGCTACGTTACAACAGATCACTTTCGGTGAAGGATGAGTATGAACAAGAGAGATTTCACGGGAAATCTCAAGCATTGAATAGCATTCGAATCGAGACGGGGATGGAGAAGGTAAGGACTGTCAGAATTAATCGGAAACAATCGAAAAAGATAGAAAGTAGTCATCGAAAATCTACAAACGAAAAGATGTAAATCGTTTTGTTAATTTAAAAAATATTAAAGGCAAAGCGTCAAGAAGAGCTGGCGAGAATGAGGAGAGAGCGCATGCAAAGACGAGAAGGAGAAGGAAATGATGGATATGGAAATAGAAGAGAAGAAAAAAGAACTTGAAGAGATCATTCAAAAAGTGAGCGAATTTGCTTCCTCACCAGAGATTGCGCAGGTGGCTCGGAACAATTTTCAAAAAATATTTTTCATTTCGATCAAACTTTTATGTGAGAGTACCTAGGAGACAAGAATTCAAATAATCCTGGTCCCAGGTCTCAGAGCCGGCTTTTAGGAATTTGCCGGTTCTGTCGCCGGAATCGTCATAACTTCCTTCATTATTGAGCTAGAAAGTCGTTGAAGAGCTCAAAAAATGCAGAAAAATATGGCGCAAAATATCGCTGTTGAGAATGAAGTGCTATAAAGCAAATCCATGGATCAATTTAGAAAAATGTGTTTTGAGATATCTTTAAAAAATCATAGAGCATCTAATATTTTTGAAAGACAATAGTTTTATTGCATATTATGAAAGAGCACGTCAAGTACTGCTAGATAAAAATTAAAGAAAAAATAGAAATGGGATCACATAGTCCCGAAAAATGGCGTCGAATGTGAAAAATCGGAAAATTTCGAAAAATCAGTTATTTCAAAATCATGTGTAATCCATTTTTCTGTGGTTATTTAACCTTCATAAGTTTGCGAAAAATGATAACAGCACATATCGCATGCATTTGAACCAGTTAAATTTGAAAATTTCGTCCATATCTGGACTATCAAAAGGAGACCGAAATTTTTCAATTTTGGCAGGTTTATATACATGCCAAATAAGCTGTTATCATTTTTATCGAACTCATGAAGGTTAAATAACCATAGAAAAATGGATTACACATGATTTTTAAATAACTGATTTTTCGAAATTTTCCGATTTTTCACATTCGACGCCATTTTTCGGGACTATGTGATCCCATTTTTATTTATTCTCAAATTTTTGTCTAGCAGTAATTGACGTGCTCTTTCATAATATGCAATAAAACTATTGTCTTTCGAAAATATTAGATGCTCTATGATTTTTTAAATATATCTCAAAACACATTTTTCTAATTAAATCCATGGCTTTGCCATATAGGACTTCAAACTATTTTTGCTGAACTTCTATTTACCAATGACGCATAACACAACATTTTTGGAGCGATTTTCATCAACTCGATTTTCGGTCTTTTCTCGATTTTTCACATTCTAAGGTGATTTTCGACTTAAGGTCTACCCCTTTTTATTTTTTATTAATTTTTTTCTAGACAGTATTGGACAAGCTCTTTCATATTTTGAAATAAAATTCCACTTGTTCTGGCATTTTAGATATCATAAATTTTTTGGAAAATTTTCGAAATCACTTTTTCGATCAGATTTTTTTTCGTTTCAGTTTTTCACACTCGTTTTCAGCAAAAAAATATGTTCGGAAAATTATTATACAAATTTTAAGCCTAACGCCATCGTTCTAGATCAAGTTTGAGCTGAGTTATGACGATTCCGGCATTGGAGCCGGAAATTTCCTAAAAGCCGGCTCTCGGACCTGGGACTGGAAATTTAAATTCCTCGCGTCCTGGGTACTCTTATATAAAAGTTTGATCGAAATCAAAAATAATTTTTGAAAATTGTTCCGAAGGGGGGATTTTTCCTACAATCTCTCGTGATACCTCTCTTATGATGGATGAAACTTTGAATTGTAATATAGAGTTCAAATGAATTCTGAACGAGTCACTCTTCTTTTAAAAAATTGCAGCTCGATGTTCTCGAAGAAGAAAAGAGAAAAAGACGAGAGGAATTCGAAGATGAAGATGAATTTGAACAAGGTAATTGAATACTTTTTCATTGAAAAAAACGTTTTAAAACTGGGTCATAAATGAGAGAATTTGTGAAAGTGATATTCAAAAAATACAAAAAAATCTTGTACACTCTCTCGCTTCTGGCTCAATTCGGGGGCTTACCTGGGTTGTTGAATGAAAAAAAAAAGAAAAAAACACTTTTCCTAATTGCAGACTCGACTAGTTGTTGAATAGATAAAACGAGTGAAGGATCGACGGTGGGAGAAGATCCATATGAAATTGAAGATGAAACATTGATGAAACATGAAGTCGAATGTTTCTCGCGCGAGTTTCTTTCAAAGCTCAAGAAGGAAAGAAACTGCTCGAACGAAGGAATCCTTGAGGCGGTGAGAGAAAGAACCCTCCTCGATCGATAATTCATATCGTTTATCCTGATTTGATTATTTCAGCTGAAGGAGTGTCGCAAACAAAGAGAGGAGGAAGAAGTGAAGGTCGATTTCGAACTCATCCCATTCATCGAAATCGACTTGTTTGGAGTGGAAACTCACTCACCCAGATGAAAAAAGAGTAATATTTAATTTATTTTTTCTGTTTTCAGTCAGCAAACATTTATTCTTGCAGAGTGAATTTGTCAGATCTCAAATCCAAGCAAGAAAGAGAATGAATGAAGAAGAAATGGAGAAGGAAGGAGAGTCTCTGAGTTATTCGATTGATAAAGTTGAAATAGAAAATGGGGAATCTGATGAGTGAGTTGAAATACAAATTAATTCAAATTTTAATTTGATAAATTCGAATAATTTTCATTCCAGAAGTGACAGTGATATTTCAGTGCTGGGAGATGCGAACGACGCTATGCATTCTTGAAAAAAAACAATATCAATTTGTTCTTCTGCTCTTCATAAACGTATCTAATATCATCAGTTTTGGGTCCAGTTGTCTATTGCAACATTAAAGTGTGCATAACATTGTTATTCATTTGATAAAGTGCATTACAGAAATAATTGTTCGTCTCGCAAAATAATTCCAAACTATATATAGGGGCCGCAAGGTGATCTGCCAATGTCATGCTAAGTGGAAGAAAGCGTGTCCAAATGAACCGCTGAGGTCTCAATAACATCATACTTTTTGCCGTTTGTCGATATCTTGTCTCTGAGCCGCGCTAAGTCTTGAAAATCATTCGCGTCATTTCACAGAAAGTGTCAAGAGAGAGAAAGGGGCGGAGTCTATCTGTATCTCGAAATCCTGACTAACTGTGAGAGCGAAAGAGCGTTTCTTACCCATGTTCTCCCATGGCTCAGGTGGTTGAGCACGCGCTTTATAAACAGAAGGTCGCAAGTTCAAATCCACCGGTTTGCAATTTTTTTGCTGATTTTGTAATAATCTTTAAAATCAAATGGCAATTCTGCGCATTAATGCATTTTTCATTTTTTAGCTCGGGTAGATTCAGCAAGCTAATCCACACAAATTGACTTGCGCAGCTGTATCGGTGAAATGGAAGTGCTCTAAACGCCTACTCTCGAGGCTTTCATTCGAGTTTTGACCTACTATATATTGGCAGAACACGGTGCGCAACACTTCACTTGTAGAGTAGATCAATAGCTCTCGAATAAGCCTTTGAACGGGGGAATTGGTTCAAAATAAAGCTTGCCATTCGATCGGGACAATTGTTCCCTCTCGTCGAGAAAGGTAGGGGGCGGAGCTTGCGCCCCCTAACTATATATTCAGCTTGCTCACATCAAATATCCGCGAATTCTTTTCAATTTCATTATTCTCGCAATCGGCATGTTCCCGACAGTAAAAAAAGCGACTTCATTCGATGTTCCACGGTGGCCTTCGGATAAAGAAGATTTCGTCCTTTTTCAGCTTCCAAACTTGTTGATACTCTCTTTTCGTCGCTCTCCTTTTCCAGAGCATTGAATTATCTAGCTGCCAAGAAATTCAATCTCTCATCTGCTTCTCTTTTCCAACATCATTTTCTGGGTTTCGCTAAAATTTTAAATAGTTTTTTTTCTTGTTGGTGTTTTTTTCTTGTGGCGTTTTTGTAATGGAAGTATTTCGCTTTATCCAATTCAATTTCATTATTTCAGAGAAAGGAATTATTTCGAAAGAGATTATCATTGGATGTCGGTCGATTCGATGATGCCTCGACTCTTCATTGAAGCCAATTACGTATCTCTCTCCCCTCCTCTCCTCTCTCCCCTTCCATCTCCTTCCTTCTCTTCTCTCCTCTCGTTTTCTCCCTCTACATTCTCGTCCTTTCTCTTTTCTCTTCTCAATCTCTTCATAGAAAGAGAGATAGACTCCAACCACATGTCGATACCTTTCCAGGCCTCTCCACCTCGCTTTATCTCCAATAATTTCTCTTCTTCCCTCACCTATTCGCGCGTTTTCCTCTCTTTCCACCGATTATTGTCGCTTAGAAAGTAAATGTACTATTACACCGATTTATTAGCGTATTATGGACGGCTGATGAGATGGCAGAGAGAAATAGTACAAGAATTAGTAGACACTACAGACTGTTACTAGAGACCTTCCAGTAAATCGAAGTAGTGTGGAACGTCCAAGTAGATACCGAATGTTAGAGAAAGATGTTCGAAGCAACAAGAGAATTATGTGTGCAATCCTCGCATCGCCGCTATTTTCTTCTTCTTTTAATTCCACTCTGGGTTACACATTTCCATTGCCAGGTATTTATCGTACAATTCAATTCGCTTTGAACATTTCCCCCATCTCTCATACTCATTGCTGTAGTTCGACTAGTAATCCCCCCCCCGTTCTTAATATTCTTTTTTTCCCTCATTCACATTCCAATTCCTCTTCCGGCTCAATTCTCGTCTCTTTCTCTCTTTTCTTGTAAATTTTTTTGTTCTTTGCAGGTATCTTTCAAACGGGTGAAATGGCCGACAAACAAACCCAAATCGATCAAGTGATCCATGGAATTCCTCCTCCTCTCCAACCAGCAATCGATAGAGAATGGCACGCTGAAGTCACTCGAGAAGAACGTCATATACTGGTAGCCAATAAATAATTGGGCATAGAAACTAACGGTAAAAGGCCAAACATATTGTGAGAGAAAATGAACGAGATACTCTAGCTTCTGAACCGTTTGAAGGAATTGAGAAGTGGCAAAAGTGATGAAGATGTGTCGCTGTGTTCACTGTTAGAAAGTTGTTCCTTGATAGTCTGTTTTTTTTCGGAAGTGAGCAAAAAAAGAAACAAATTGAGATGGGTCGACTCGTTCGAGCAATGTTCGCCTACCCAGTATTCGTCCATGAAACTGATTATAGAATCAGACAACTTACTGATTATTCGAGAGATAAAGAGAAGGAATTCTTTGATCGAGCTGATGGAAGGGTGAGAAATACAATTTATTATGTATAAAAACACAGAAATATATATTTGTAGACTGATTTCTACAGTCCTCGATGGGTAGACAGAACCTCGAATTTTAACTATTAGCTGGGAAAACTCCAATTTGTTGAATTGCTATAGCATTAGTCAAGTTATAGTCAAGTCTATAGTCAAGTTGGGATAGAGTTTGGACACACTAAATGAAAACTATAAGCAACGTGAGGCGGTTGGGTGTCTACGACCCCACGGACCGATAAATCCATCCGCGCCACTTTAGGAATTTCTCTAATTGCATTTGTCCTTTTATGCAGTTACTTAAATTTCTATAATATGCCCATTTGGATACAGGCAGATAAATGTTATTGGATTCAGTGTGAATACATCCATCTCATGAGTGAGAAGATCTACAGAATAACGATGAAAGTGGAGGAAAGAAAGAGGGGAATTGTGAAACCAGAGAGAGAAGAGGACGATCTCGATTGGCATGCTGTAGTACAGGAAATATACAACGATGTTATAGAAACTGAAGTGAGTCAATTGTTATTATATTATTATTTATTTGAAATATCGATCGTTACTATAAAAAAGTGAGTCATTGCAGTGACGGCGAAGTGAAGACGATTTCGAAAGAGACTCATTAACTAATTTTAATTACTTGTTGTAAATTCATGAGGAGTCACTAACCCATTACAATATTGTCTCTTGTCACAGAATCTCAAAGAGTTTTGATAAAACATTTTGGAAGACGCAAAAATTTCAAATTTTGTCGTGTGTTGAAGACAACGGAATTGGACCATACTTTATTTCGATACTCGTCATAACCATGTTATTCCGGACCTCCAAATAGGGGTTAGTAGGAGTGGAAAAAGGGCGAATAAGAGAGAGTGAGAGTCTCAATTTTGCGCAGATTGTCGCCTCCTTTCTGAGTATGTGTTGTATGAATGATGTGGAGTTTCTGTGAGAACGTTGATCTACTTTAGTTTTTCTGTGATAGTTCATTTATGAAACAAAATACTATCTCATCAAATCGGCAAACATGAGAAACTGAGCAATTTAGAGTTTGATCCGAAGACGTGAGAAATGGTCATTCAAATCGTCAGATCTTCATATTTTCACATTTTTCACGATAAATCACTTGCAAATGAGATGGTCGAGTCGATAAAAAGCTGTTTTCTCCCTCTCTTCTCCATTCGAACCTTCTCCTTTCACTTTGAGTGGTCTCTTCTTCCCCTACTAACCCATACTCGACTACTGACTATGGTAAGTCCTCCTCCTCCTTGGATACCCCTGGATCTGAGGATCTCGGGAGTGGAGGGTACCGACACCTCATCTACCGTACTCTTCCAGGCCCCCATTTCTACCAATATGATTGCTCTCGGTGTGACTGGCGTGAACAAGAGAGGATTCTCCGTCAAGAGGAAGCCCGACAATATCCGACAGTACCTCATGAAACGTGAGTTACCGTCTTCCTTGCTACAGTACCCCTGAATTACGGTATTCAGTGATCGGAGGTGGACCAATAATGGAGGATTCAATGGATGAACCCAAGCCTTGGGTGGTCTGCACATCCTCGTGGAGCGATGTCAAGATTGTCGAGATTACAGACTCTGAGATTTGTGAGTTTGACCCGCCGAATTACCGTAATTCAATCAATATGTCTACGGTATTCCTTCAGGCAGATCCGAGTTCTCTGCGTGGACGATCTACGATGGACCGAATATCGAAGACGACAACTTCGTTGCTGAATGTGAGATCGACCTACCGTAACCCTCCTACCGTACTCCATCCCTGACCTACCGTACTCCTTGCAGGCATGGAACTCTTCTGTCGATGGACTTTCAGAGATGAGTTCGGGCCCTTCCACTGTCGTCTGCCCATGATTGAAGAGGAGATTACGGTAGAACCAGGTACGGTACCGGTGCATACTGTGGTACCTACAGTACTCCTTCAGAGACGCATGATCGTCTGCTGATGGCTCCTCTTTACTCACCGAAGGGTCTCCATTTGGTTCACTCAGGTGAGATCACATTGCCCCTCAGTTCTCAATACCTATCCCAACTTACAGTAATTTATTCTACTGTATTGTCCTCTTTCAGATTACATTCTCCCTTCTCTCGTGTCTTCGAAATTCTTCATGGATTCTCTCGCACTTCTTCTCTTCGAGATCCGTCATCTCCGTATCCTCAATGATCGTCTCACTCTACCGTACCCTCCTAAGCGGATTCTGGCACTCAAGGACAATGAAACGGTGAGCATACCGTATCCTGAGCTACCGTATCCCCAATACTTACAGTATCCTCTACCTTTTCAGACGCAGACTCTTGCCACTCTTCCGTCTCCTCCCAAGTGGATGATGGAGAGCACTGAGATGGTAAGTCTACCGTTACTCCTGACCTACCGTACCCTCCCTTCGTTGCAGGACCCTTTCGTCTCTCTCGTATCTACCGTATGCCTTCCTTCCAACTGGGCGATCTCTGCTCGTCTTTCGTCCTCTTCCATCTTCAATCTCTTCTCTGATCGACCGGCTTCTCCCGTCCCCTCCATCTTCAACATCGATCCGACTGGAGTCTCTACTGGATCTACCGTATCCGTTACTGGGTCTGAGCCAGAGAGTACGGTATCGACAGAATCGATGTCTGCATCCTTCTGGGATACGGTACCTCAAGGAGTTCCTTCTGTCAACTTCCCTATTTCCTCGCCTGATTGGATCGATTCTCTTCCTTCTCTCTGCTCGAAAACTTCGTGCATTTCCTGTACACGAGTCTTCCGCATGTGGAAGATAATGGAGTCTACAGTATCCACGACGAGTGCAAACTGCTTCGAGACCGGCCGACCCGTCACTTCAACGACGTCAACTCTCTTTGTTGACCCATGTGAGGTGTCAATGATGGATCCTTCCTCTATTGATTCCTTCACATCTACCTCTTCATCTTCTCTCTGTCCTCTTCTCATTCGAGATTCTCTTTCTCTTCTCAACTCTTCCATCTCCTCTTCTTCCTTATTCCATCACTCTCCCAAATGTGATTTCTATTCGCTGCTTCCTACTACTACAAACCCCTCACACTCGGATCTCGGTGAGTACTGTATGTATACGGTAGATTTAATCATTGATTTCAGAAGTTTCGTGTTCATCTTCATCCGACGTCATCACTTCGGCCGACAGCATCAGTGACTTCGAGCGATCTCACCACACATTCATCGTCTCGAGTGAGTTACCGTAGATGGGGGATACGGTATTCATATCGACAAATGATTCACTTCAGACTCCGTGCTTGACGATGAGGGCTACTCGGCTGACGTCGACAGCGAGCCCGTTCTCATTAAGTGGACGACTACCGTATCCTCGACGCAGACTGAGCAGGTACTGTATCTACAGTAGCCCAGATCACTGGTTCCGATACTATCTAATGGGTACCGTACTTGCAGTCGAATGTTGCTCGGATGCTGGAAGAGTGCGATGATATAATGGAAAAGATCGTGGAAATGAAGAAAAGACTGAAGAAACTCCTGATTGAATGAAGAGAATAGATGAAGATAACTGACTAACTAACTGATAAAATAGTACTTACAAAATGCGTTTGAAATAATGTCATCACATCCAAACATTGTACGAGAGAGGGGAAGAAATAACTGATATTAAACACAATATAAAAAGAAATAAGATGAGGCGATCAGTCTCAAAGATTGCTGTATGTGCTTATGTGGTGTGCCCAATACACACAGCATACTGTAGTATGACAAAATGCTTATCGACTTTTGATCCACAGTTCTCCACTATTTCTCTTGTTTGCAATGGTTTTCTTTTGATCTCTCTTGTATTTTGTGCTCGATGTGTACCCCCCCCCCCTAGCCATCCTGCAATCGATGAATATGCCGCCGAAAGGCAATGACCGCGAGCAAGTAGAAGAACTTAGCGCGAAGAACTTTGATTTCCCGACCTCCATTATTCCCTATTTGTGTGGCATTTTCTTGTTATTTCTGCGCTTGTCGATGAGCATTGCGTGATTAGGATCACCCTAATCGTTTCCATCGTTGAAATTAAGCTGCTTACTTCGTTGATACTAGTATAATTCGCGATGAGCTTTTTTCAAATGTTTGTTAAAATCAGCTATCTTTCCATCGACTCCACTGATATGTCGTTGGTTTGCAGTGATCAAGACTGGTGGAAAAGTCAAGAAGCAGAGGAAACTTGATTTGACCAAGAATGCACTTCCGAAAAGTAATAATGTGAAGGGAAATACTTTCCACTCGGCGATCAAGGCTGATAGATCTATTAGGAGGTTTGTTTCTTCCATTTCTAGTTATTATTACGTGTATTATTTTCTGAAAATATTAAGTGGTTCCTATTCAGAGCTGTTAATCTCTCTGAGAAAAAGAAGCACATTCTTCTGGTCGACAGATCTCCTGTCCTCCCTCCACCAATTGTCGTCGCCATCGTCGGTCCGAGCAAAGTAAGTAAAAGTAAGGCCAATATATTCGACCATAGACAAAGAATGATCGCAAAAGACATTGTTCTTGAATTTTTTCGGGGTCATTCTGTCTATGATCGAATATTTATTGCATAAATGGGCAGCACTTATCCGAGCCTTTTTGCACAGTGTTCCCGAACCAGTTCAGTTCATTGCGGGATGCCCCCGACAATTCTAATTATTTTTCCCTCCTCGATTTTTACTATTCTGTTTTTCCATAGTTCCCCCGAAAACCCCGACCCCAATTTGCACGGTGCCCTTGCACCCCCGTGCCCACGTATGGTTTATTGGCCTGTTCCGGGCTTCAGCAGTAGTGCCAGTATTTTAGTTCCCACCTCGAAATACTCGCTCTATTACGATATTTTCAGGTGGAAAGACGGTGCTGCTCAAATGTCTTCTCAAGCACCATGTGAGAACGAATCTTGGCGACATTAAGGCTCCGATCACAATTGTTACTGGAAAGGCCCGTCGAGTGACTTTCATCGAAGTGAAGAACGATATCAACCACATGATTGACGTCGCCAAAGTTGTCGACTTGGTCAGTTTTGGCTGTGCATGCTGTTCGCATCTATAATATTTCTTCGTATTCCATTTATCCTCTGTAGGTTCTTCTGTTGGTCGATGCCTCGTATGGTTTCGAAATGGAGCATTTCGAGTTCCTCAACATCTGCCAAGCTCACGGAATGCCCAAGATCGTGGGAGTACTCAGTCATCTTGACCAGATTCCTGTGAGAACACGATATATCGGCATGTTCTGGAGGATGACAAAATATGGTAAATAAATATTTCATGATTCTGAACCATATCTGAATCATGTAGTATTTATTTACCAGGGTTGCAAAATGTTCTACATGTCGGGTATCATCCGTGAGCATTATCTCAAGAACGAAGTCAGGAATCTGACGAGGTAAGCTTATTTATTTGCACACACAGAATCACTAACAGTCTTTCACCCTCCTCTCTTCCTCAATTACCATCATAGGTCAAATAGGTTTCTCGCAGGTATTTCGTGCAGAAATGCCTAAAATCACGTGCCGAAGTACATATTGACTAATTTTCGATAAATTTGTCAAAAAGAGGTCAAAAATGCATGAAACATTCAAATATTTCGTCTGCCGACATGGTCTGGACGCCATGCAGAAGTGCCTTTTCTCGCCAGCGATAACCTATTTGACCTATGATTGCCATCCTTCTTCCCTTTTCTCTCGATATCGAGCTCGATGATTCCTTCCCTCGCCACAGCATTCCAAACGTTCGAAAAACAAGCCAGACCACCAAATTGCCCAGAGTTACCGTAACTTCTGTCCACCCCATCGACTGATCAGTTTTGAGAGCCGTAGGGGGCCTAGTTTGAAGCGTTCTACGATAAAATAGAATAGGTGGCATACTGGGAGTATCGGAGTTTCGCAAATAATGCACAATTCTCCATATGCCCATTACGAGACAAGAGTAGTATGATCAATTATTTATGCATTATCAACAATATCGGTAATAAATTATGCAACATTAAAGGAAAAGCATGCTAGAGACTTTCAGGATACTATTTCAATCCCAAATACTCTACTGCTATTGTAAAATTATGCTTTATCGTGATCAATAGGGAGTTAGGAATTGATAGAAGTCGCTCCATGAGCAGTACAGCATCTTCTTCGGGTTGGTGGCGACACAGATGATGTGTTTCCTTAGTTGATGACTGCCGAGACCTGGAATTACCAATAGCGTGTTTGTCATTGAAAAAAATGGGCATAGGTTCCCCCGTATTTATAAATATCATTGTGCCCAGTGCAACGGAGGTTAAATACCGCAGTCATCAATTTACTATACATTTACCACATTATCGTCCCAAGAATGAGCATGTTTTTTCAACCATAAAACATACTAAATCAAATTTTTAGCTCACCTTTGCGGACAATTGAATATCTCCTTCTTGACTTCTTTTCGTCTCGATTGGTCACGTAAGTCGTAGTGCACCCCCGCGCCACATCAATTCTGCTTGTGCGCTAATCACCGAACACGCGCAGCCTTCCTAAATAAACCAATAAATCAATCGATACCGATGCAATTAGTAAACTCACAAGTCCCGCCGGCTACTCTTGATGACGTCCTCCCATGTCACATCCATATTCGGAGTGCGAGGGTCCCGCCCGGTTGATTATGGCCTGGTGCTATCAATGGAACTGAAGAGGATACAACTGTTTAGCGAAAGAAGAAAATATAGTGATTTAGAGCAAAGATACATGTTTCACGTGCGAAATATTCATTTAAAAATTCGATGATGGAATTTCGTTATTCGCATACTATTTTCGCAATATTCTAGACCAGCTTAGCAAGGATAATACAACATAAATAACAAAATAAACGGAGAAAAGTAATAAAAAAGGAGGAAATCAGAAACGTCATCACTGTTGAAACTTACAGTACCCCCCCTTGATCCAACAGGGGATTTATTCCAAGGCCCACACTTCCCTTCTCGCATTGTTTAATAAGTGAACACCCGATGGAAGGGTGGTCGGAATAGCAGCACGTAACCGACGGAGGTGCCAAATTGCACATGTGCAACTTGGCACCTCCGTCGGTTAGTTATCCGACGGAGGTGCCAAATTGCACTTTTTTTTGAACTCCCGCTCTCACCATTTCCAGTAAAGACCCGTGTTTGGAATGGTTGTGCGGGTATACCCTTGTCAGTTACTAGTGTATTTTCTTTAGTGTTCTTGTTTTTTCAAAGCTTTCTTTTATTTTTTAAATTTTTTTAATACTTTTTATTTTGTGTTGCAGTTAATTAAATGCACTATCCGCGCAACTCTACGCCGCATTACGTACATTGATAATTCAAATGTTGATCACTCGGTATATTTATTTGCATTTATAATTTTTACAGTCCAGAAAATACACAATTTTACGTGTTTGCCACTACGCACGGCCCGTTGCTCAAGTGAGAACATATATAAGAATCGAGTTGCGTCTGGGGTTCGCTCGCTTGAAACGGCCGCTATTCTATGAACAAAGGTCATTTAGCTGTTTCATGGCCGTTTTTCTCGTTATATTTTGAAGTTGCCCATTTCTGTTGTAGCTTCCTAGGAGCAGCTTATCAAATATATTCATTTTCTGGAGTTCTTTCGTATTTGCAGCTAACATATATTACACAGGTAGGATATGTTGGTGCTCTGGAGCAAGGTGAATCCGATCGTCAAATAATGGCATTTTTTGAAGGCTGAAGAACCCGACACGTGTTTTAGTAGGCTTATTATCTAGATTAGTTTACGAAATAACAATGTATGAAAGGCAGTGAATTAATCCCAGCAAACTTTGCTAATACATACGAAGCGTCAGCTAATTAAATATAGAAAATTTGAAAATAGGCGGCCATGAAATAGATTTCATAACACATATGCGTTTCGGTAATAACTGATTGGCCGTAAGCATTCTTCTTTAATGCCCACTACGTTCTACAGGGGGGTATGCGAGAGAAAGAGGGCATTGAGAAAGAGAGAGAACTGCAAGTACCGTAACCCTGGCATTTTGCCAATTTCTTGAAAAACTAAACACAGATTTCCCCGATTCTATTTTCCCTGTCCCATAACTCGCAGGAATAAGAGATTTATCGATTTTCATAAGTGATTCAGCATTTAATAATAATTTGTGGACAATATTAATCTCTCCGAAGACTAAAAATCGGTGGCTCCGTTAGCCTTGCCGTCAGCGGTGGGAGCAGACTTGCGGATACGGTAGATCTTCTTGTTCATCTCGGTACGGTGATGGTATTCCTTCTGACCAGAACGGGTAACCGTGAACTGGACGCGACCTATTAAAGGAAATATAAATATAAGCGTAAACCAAATTTTATCAGCATTTGCCCGAGTGGGCTCAACACCGATTATTCTATCAACGAGCATCATTATGTTAGCTACTTTCAGCTGTTTACGCATCGATATAAATGCAACATGAATTATCTTGTGGGTTAGGGTTCGCCTGCCAAGCAAGATCTTGGGATCCCGAAATGAGATAATTCAATTATCTCACTTCTTGTAAGAACAATGATAACCATTTCAAGATCTTGTTTCTTGACGATTTTCGATTGACGATTGACGATTGACGATTCTTGACGGTTTCTTGACGATCAACGCTTGAATGCGTATTCGATATAAATACGGTAGAACAATATTTAATAAAGGTAGGCAGCAGTGGACTGGATGATGTTCGTCAATTATATCGGACAGGCTAACAGTCATATCATGCATGGGCTACGGTGTAGCCAGCAACAGTACCCTCCCGCTTTTTGCCACAGACCCTCCCTCTTTTAGCTCAAAGCTAAACCTGGTGAGGTCAAATTGACCAGGTTTATCTCCGACCCTCCCGCTTTAGACCTTCGAGCAACAACCCTTGCCCATCTATGAGTCATTTGATAATTGCAAACGCGAAACAAAAAAAGATTCCATCCTCACCTGCTTCTCAAGACGCCCACGCGCCCATTCGACCTTATCGGCGATGGCGCTTCAGTTACGCTGTAGCTCCATGATGTTGGCCTTCTTGTTGCGGTGCTTGAGGAGCTTCTGCTGAAAAATGAAAAGAATAAATAACTCGTTTAGCAACGTCAAAATGAAGGAAAAATATGCACTGAGTCTGCGAAATACCACAGTATTATGGCCAATGCATTGAAGGGAATGCACTTCATGCACGCGTGGTGTGCCCTTGGTGTGCCTTACTACCGTATGCCGCGAAAGAGTGGTTGAAACAAAGGAAATGCCTCCCAAAAATCAGCAAGAGAAGTTACATGGGTGGGGGTCGAACCCCCGTCCCCTAGATTAACACTGTAGAAATTTACCTCTGAGCCAAGTGGGCCGATGCGACACTGATCAACTTAGCTCACCCCATTCTTGCGGAATCGCTGTTCAGTGGATTCCCCTGGATTCTGGGGGAGGACTAGCTACAGTACGCTAACTTTCCGCGTGAGACCAATATTGAAAAAGCGTTTGAACCTCCCGCGCTTGATTCACACAACGTTTTGCTAATGCGCTCTTTTGGTCAGAGCCATGATACTGTGATACTTACGTGGCGGAGGATGTGGTTCGCCCAGGCCTTTACTCCCATGAAGGCGGTGATACGCGCCGACTTGGAGGCCTCGTCGTAGCCTAGATCCCTCCAAAACTGAACGAAAACTTAAGGAATTCAAACAACAATGATAAAACGGAATTAGGCGATGACAAAAGAAGAGCTACCCCTATGAAGCACGTCGTAATCGAGTGAACTGCCAGCATCTCACTTTGAGCAAAATAAATAACAAATACATCGCTCAAAGATCCAACAAATCGATAAATAAAGAAAAATAAAACAGAAAGACACACTGGTCCGAATTTTCAAAAAAAATTGGCAAAATTCCAAGTGCGCGCGCGATTACACGATGCTCGCACCATACTCGCGCGATTGGTCTCGCAGGGAGCTTTTCCCTGGCGGGCGTTTAAATTTATTTTTGGCAGAACGTAGTGATGCCCCTTATGAAAAGGGCATTTCGCTTAGTCTCTACGCAGCTTAGGCTGTATTAAATGCGTTTATAGAATATGTACCTTTATAACCATATAATTAGCATTCGACATTGCAATTTGAAATGACGTGCACGTTATATTTAATTTTTTTTCGGTGCTAACTGTGATTGGCCGTGAGCATTCTTCTTTAATGCCCCTTATGAAAAGGACATTTCACTTAGTCTCTACGCAGCTTAGGCTGTACTAAATGCGTTTATCGAATATGTACCTTTATAACCATATAATTAGCATTCGCCATTGCAATTTGAAATGACGTGCACGTTATATTTAATTTTTTCGGTGCTAACTGTGATTGGCCGTGAGCATTCTTCTTTAATGCCCCTTATGAAAAGGGCAGTTCGCTTAGTCTCTACGCAGCTTAGGCTGTTTTAAATGCGCTTATCAAATATGTACCTTGATAACCATATTATTAGCACTTAAATTTCGATTTGAAATGGCTTGTATGAAATGATTCATTGAAATAACTCTGAGATCGAAATTCGCCAATTTTAATGGTGAAGGAAGTAATTATTAATGAAGGAAATCAGCGTTGCATTGAACATGTCGATTATCGAAACGCACACAGGGCAAAATAATTTTAAAGAATACTAGAAATCGAGAGTTTGCTTACAAGACGATTTCTAGACCGGTTCTTTACTGGAAATTGTGAGGTTACTGTAAGAGCGGGAGTTTTAAAAATGTGCAATTTGGCACCTCCGTCGGATAACTAACCGACGGAGGTGCCAAGTTGCACATGTGCAATTTGGCACCTCCGTCGGTTACGTGCTTGTGGTCGGAATGCGAATGGAAGTTATGAATAGATTAGTTGATCCCCCTTGATTCACATCGAAGTTCTCAAATTAACGATTACGTGCAATATTAGTTATTCCTCTCTCTCCACTTTCTCCTCCCATTCCACTTTCTCCACTTTCTCCTCCCATTTCGATTTGAAATGGCTTGTATGAAATGATTCATTGAAATAACTCTGAGATCGAAATTCGCCAATTTTAATGGTGAAGGAAGTAATTATTAATGAAGGAAATCAGCGTTGCATTGAACATGTCGATTATCGAAACGCACACAGGGCAAAATAATTTTAAAGAATACTAGAAATCGAGAGTTTGCTTACAAGACGATTTCTAGACCGGTTCTTTACTGGAAATTGTGAGGTTACTGTAAGAGCGGGAGTTTTAAAAATGTGCAATTTGGCACCTCCGTCGGATAACTAACCGACGGAGGTGCCAAGTTGCACATGTGCAATTTGGCACCTCCGTCGGTTACGTGCTTGTGGTCGGAATGCGAATGGAAGTTATGAATAGATTAGTTGATCCCCCTTGATTCACATCGAAGTTCTCAAATTAACGATTACGTGCAATATTAGTTATTCCTCTCTCTCCACTTTCTCCTCCCATTCCACTTTCTCCACTTTCTCCTCCCATTTCGATTTGAAATGGCTTGTATGAAATGATTCATTGAAATAACTCTGAGATCGAAATTCGCCAATTTTAATGGTGAAGGAAGTAATTATTAATGAAGGAAATCAGCGTTGCATTGAACATGTCGATTATCGAAACGCACACAGGGCAAAATAATTTTAAAGAATACTAGAAATCGAGAGTTTGCTTACAAGACGATTTCTAGACCGGTTCTTTACTGGAAATTGTGAGGTTACTGTAAGAGCGGGAGTTTTAAAAATGTGCAATTTGGCACCTCCGTCGGATAACTAACCGACGGAGGTGCCAAGTTGCACATGTGCAATTTGGCACCTCCGTCGGTTACGTGCTTGTGGTCGGAATGCGAATGGAAGTTATGAATAGATTAGTTGATCCCCCTTGATTCACATCGAAGTTCTCAAATTAACGATTACGTGCAATATTAGTTATTCCTCTCTCTCCACTTTCTCCTCCCATTCCACTTTCTCCACTTTCTCCTCCCATTTCGATTTGAAATGGCTTGTATGAAATGATTCATTGAAATAACTCTGAGATCGAAATTCGCCAATTTTAATGGTGAAGGAAGTAATTATTAATGAAGGAAATCAGCGTTGCATTGAACATGTCGATTATCGAAACGCACACAGGGCAAAAATAATTTTAAAGAATACTAGAAATCGAGAGTTTGCTTACAAGACGATTTCTAGACCGGTTCTTTACTGGAAATTGTGAGGTTACTGTAAGAGCGGGAGTTTTAAAAATGTGCAATTTGGCACCTCCGTCGGATAACTAACCGTCGGATAACCACTTTTATTCTTCTTCTCAGTCGGTCGATTGAATGTCGTCCACTCCAAATACACTGAAGACGCCTCGAATTCCGTTGGATCCCCGAACCAACACAAGATAGTGAGAAGGAACAACCATCGACTGATCAGGTAGATCATCCAGATATATTGGCTGTCTTGCGGTTATCGATTAGTATGAACTTAGATTACTGTAACTCATATATGTTGTTCAGGTCTTGACATGGAATAATCAAGGAGAGAAGGACTCACAAGGACTCGTGGCTGGTTAGTTGCCTTTTCTCTAGCTTTCTCTTGTTGAATTCGAAATATACATTGTTATAAACTTTCACAAAGCTGTGTATCGATGATTACCGTACAATTGCTTCAGTTGGGAAGATCGATAAAAGAGTTTATCTCAGGTCGTTCGTTCCCCGAGACAGTATGTACTCTTCTCCTCATTTCTCTCATTAGTCTCCTCCTTCACTCGCTCACTCAAATACTCGGAGATTTCATAGTCTCCAATATTGCACTGGTCGGAGGTACGTCAACATAGTTGGATATAAATTCTCAAAAATGTAATCGACATGAGTTCTATGTTAGTGTGGATTGAAATCATCCAAAAGTACTCTATTTGTAGCTCTATTCTGCTATCATTTTCTAGCAGTTCACTCATACAAACTGAGCAGAAATTGTGTGAGTCACGATCGATTACTGAACTTACTTCAGAATATACATTACTTGCTAACAATGACGTAAGTTCAGAATCTCATATTTGATGAGGCGAATCTACTGTCTCTCACGAAGAGTTTCGAGTACGAATTAGGATTCATGGACGATTGTGTAACACCTGCGGCAGGAGTTGAGGTACTGTAGGAAATTGGATTAAGGTAAACGATCGATAACTAGAATTGGCTATATCCAGGTAGATAAGAGTAGAGTAGTTCACATGGTATGGAATACTGTATGTAATGATATCGAATAATTCTTTATTTCAGGTGAAAATCGAGCCTCCGAAGCCGTCTTCTCTATGGGAAGCCCTCTTTTTCGACGATAAGGCTTACAAGATGAATGAAGTGGATCATAAATTCGAAATCTCACAATTTAACTTTCTTATATTTCAGTTCTATCGTCAGATGTACGGTGGTGAGTACGAACGCGCGATGCGTCTTGAAGCGGAAGAGCGCGCGCGTCGTGCACTCAGCGAGTCCAAGTGAGGTGGCACCGTGCCAACTACCGTAACCCAATGTCGTCGTTACAGGACGCCGATCATTCCTTCGAAGATGGCGACTTCTGCCGCGAAAAGTACCGTAACCTCATCGATTTCTATCCCTTCTCCAACTCCGAATGAGAAGCAATAGAGAAGAACGAATTTGAATTGCCACTCTGATTGATGAGATAAACAGTAACTAAGCTGTACATGAACTTTCATGTTGTTTACATTTGTCTTATCCGATTATAGTGCTCTGTAAGCGTACGATCTCTTATCCGCGAATACTTGTTTCATCTAGCCTTTTCCGTATTTGTTTCTGTTCGGGATTCCTGTTTTCATCAAATGAAAAATCTTTGATCGATAAATCGATATTTCATGGGAATAATTTGTGGCTGCTTTTGTTGAATGCGAGAATGGCGCAGTCAATTCAAGCAATTTATCCCCATTCGACTTATCCCCTAGCGTAATCCTATCGTCTTACGTTGTACGATATCTGTGAATTTAGTTTTCATTTATTGATCGTTGTTTGCTATTCCTTTTCCCTCCCTAGTCTAAAATAGGTCCTGGGGGATTTTGGCTGCACCAGCACTAATTGTGATGTGCTGGAAGAGCTCCGCCTATTTATGAAATTAGAACGCTTCTGCCTCAGTACAATTAATGACGTTCACAGTACTTTGCACAAAAATAGGATTGGGATGGAAACAGTTCGAACCAGCACAACCTTGTTTCACACATCCGCTCTTTGTAATTTCTGGTGCTTTGCCTTTAAATTGTCCCAGCCCCTACTCAGAAGAGTCTTTAGCTCCATTCAGACATATTTTTTTCTAGTCTAGTAAGCCAGTCTTCTCATTTTCTTCCCCCTCCTCCTCCTCCTCCTCTCTCTCTCTTATTATTACTAATAAGAGAGACTATGTCCACCTGCCTGTCACTATGAAGGTGCACTCCACCGTCCTGCTGTATCCCCCTCCCTCAGAATTTGACCTACATGAAATTTATCCATTGTCGGAAGTACGCTAGATAAATTCATTTCTAAAACAGTTAAATCAAAAAAAAAATCGATCACTTAATAAAATTTAAAATAAATAGAATATTTTGTCTAGAATACTGCATGTGTGGTAATTCAACTAGTATGCGATTCACATCTTTTGTCACAAACTACGGTAGTAGTACTGAATATTTGCACTCTCGATGTGTGGTCTCTCATTTCCCCGTTCTCTAATGGTCCCTTCCCTTGTCCACGTTTTTCGTTGATCCTTCTGTTTGTAGCTAGTTTCCTTCCCTCCTTCTCCCCTCTCATTGTCTGCGCACTCTCCTGCCGCCACTCTCTCGCCAGTGGTCTACCCATCTCGTCTCGCATTGATCGTCCCAGACATGTTGTTGTCAAGAACACGCGTCCCTCATTTGTCAGCTTCTCCCCTCTAATTTCTTTCCCTACTCCTTCTAGAAGCTTCTGCTATCGTGCTTCCGATTCATCTGCTTGAACAAAACTTCCAATTGAATGTTAGTCGTTCTCGAGTAGCGCCAGAACGCTACTCGACAATGGTTGCCATATTGTCATCATTTCTGAACCGCTCTCCCCAACGCGTTCTCGACCTGCTCTTGCTGTTTCTCGTCTTCATTTATTTAATTTTCCGTCAATTCCTGACTATTTCAGCTCCCTTCCTATCCGGCCCATCAACAGTCGCATGCAGAAGTGTCGTCAGAAGTCGGCTCCCATAATCGTCCCTATCGACGTCGTCTCAACTGAAGATTAGTTTGTATTTCTTTTCCTATCTGGGTTAAGCTGCCGACTTGTAAGTAACTTGCTTACGGTCTCCTAGTTAGACGCGCATTAGAGGCCACGCGAGCACCCCCTCATATCAGTGAGGGCGGAGGTACCAGTCTCTCTCGCAGGAGACTGATACTGTTGGGACGGTGTAGAAGGCCAAAAGCCTGACAAGAGATAGTGTTCAATCCCGCGCACGCATCTGACCGAATTCTGCACATCCGCTGGATCGCGCCCGACAGTAGCGTGACCTACCGAGCTTTCGTGGCCTACTTTAGAACAAATCTGCGCCTTCTTTTTAAATGGGGTGGGAAGGGACTTGAGGGGTTATTAACTGATTCACGGTGGGGTAAGGTCGAAAAGTAATAAGTTGACACGTTGTTTTGTTGTATCATACTTGTACTAATCCATTCAAAGCTTCAGATCTACTCGTAGCAAGTGGAGAGCAGACGTTGGAAGGAGCGAGCGAGGGATGAAGAGGAGAAGGAATGAGTGAGGAGAAGAGAAGAGAAGCTGAGAAAAGAAGAAATCGAGAGGAACGAGTGATTGAAGGAGATAAGAAGAGAAGGAAAGGGATCGATGCGAGTGAAGAGAAAGTGAGGAATGGAATGAAGAGAAGAAGGAAAGTACTGCAGTAGGAGTCACTGATGGAGAGGAGAGGAATCGTCCCTCAGGTGCTCGAACCATCCAAGGAAGGAGGAGGAGAGAAGGGACGACTCGGTAAGAACACCCAAAATGTTGTATCATTGAATACTATTAAGAAGCTGGCGCCTTGCAGTGTCATCAACAGTTCAAGCTCCCTCGGCCACATTTCTCACTCCCCCAATCGCACCCCCTGGAATCGTGACTTGACCCGGTAAATAATAATATATTCAATTCAATTCAATATAGAGACTGTTGAGGAGATGAATATTCTCTTTTTTCAGTTTCATCTCCGTCAAACGTGCACACGGATTCGGGCGCTAGATGCAGCTGAATTCAAGCGAGGATTGCCCTCTCCGAGGTTGGTGTGGTAGTTGAGCGATTGTTGATCGATAAAGAACACTGGAAATATTCCTTATCAACTTTCAGTAACCCGGTGATTTGCAGTTTCGCGGTCTTCTCAAGTATCTTCAGCTTCTTTTTGCCTTCCTCTTCCTCATGCGCCTTTGAGTTGTGGACTGGACCGGTGAGTAATAAGGATGAAATAGTGGAGCAAATGATTTTTTCCCTCAGGCAAGTCTCCGTCCAATCTGAGGGAACAACTCGAGAAGGACGATATAAACAGATGGCTTCAATTGTGAAGCGTCGCCCTGAGGTTGGTGTGGTTCGTTGAGCGATGATCTATCACTAAATAGCATCGAAAATATACCCTGTCAACTTTCAAGAACGCGGTGATTTTCAGTTTCGCGGACTCCCCAAGTATCCCCGCGCGCGCCACATCGTAATCCAAACTGCCCTCGTTCTCGGCCTCTCGCCCGGTGAGTGATGATAAAATAGTGGAACAAATGATTATTATTCCCATTTCTCAGTCTCCTAATCATTCATTTGACGAGAAGGACACTCGAAGACACCCAATTCAAGTGTGGATTACTCGCGCTGAGGTTGGTGTGATAAATTATCACTGATATGAGTGATTATTGATGAATAAAAAAACACCTAACATATTCCCAGCCAATAACCCGGAGACTTGCAGTTTTATCGTGTACTCAAGTACGCCAAGGCCCAGTTTCGCCCTCTTCCCCACTTCGCTCGCATTCGACCAATCGCCCAAGCTGGGAGGAGAACAACCGCCTCGAGGTTGGTATTGTAATTGGGAGGCCATCAATCAATAATTGTGATTCAGCTGAATGAGTACATGTCGTCAGGAACGGGCGTCCGTACTGCGACGGATCTCCTCCTGCCCCGATCAGTTAGTTTCAATCGATAATGTGCTTTAAAATATGTAAATGGTTGTTCTCCAGATTCCACTTCTCGTCCTTCTCATCGATTGTTGGCGCCTCTTGATTGATATGGGAGAAGAGGGAAGTAGAAGATAATTTCGGCCGACACTTTGGGTGGTTAGTTTATCGCCAAGTTATTTTTTATGAATATCAAATTTTTATCAGGTCACGTCCATCTCTAGTGTCCACTCGACGTGATTCCTGTATTGGTGGGAGGCGTACTACCGTATGTTAACGGTGTGTTGAAATGCTGACCCGGTAAACTATCGTAATCTATCAGAATATCGATTGACTTCAGATGGAATACGTGTGAATCGGCCGTTGCTCGCTGGTCGTCCGCCGATTCGACATCGTCGTCTAAGTCTGCGGTGGGAGAAGGTGCGCTGTTGTTGTACTAGTTATTGATTAATTGGTGATCTATTTTACTATATCTTTTTTTTGTTTAGACATTGAACGCGAGCACTGACTCATTCTGTCCTCTTCTCCACTCGATGATGGAGAATCTTCCACTCGTATCCACTACTCTCCTCCCCTCCATCGAATATCGTCACATTCGGTGAGTATCATCTGCTGCCATGGAAATGCTCAGCCATTTTCAGTTCTCGCATAGAAATATACTAATTTATTTTATTTTGAGAGTAGCCGACTGTCGGACTGCTCCTTACATCCAATAAATAAGTTACTTCTGAAGAGGAACGAATGCATTTAATCGATCGGTGAGTCTGCGTAGATTGTAATACAATATTATATAAATTCAGATCGTCCTGTTCTCTACTATTGTTGCTGCCAGCCCCGATCCACCGCTTGTCCCGCTCTCTTCCTTCATTGGTCCGTTCTACATTCATCCAAATAATTATTGTAAATGAATAAAGTGATGGTTTCCGAATCAATTTATTTCAGATGTGTCGTTTCGTTACTCTCGATCCATTGAGATGAGCTGCACCAGAGGATATTTGAATGAAGACGAGCGGAAGAGAAGGCTCAAGTCTATAACTGATGCTGTGTGAGTACATTTGTTCAAAATATGTTATAATTATATTTAAATATAATTTTGCTCTTTTCAGATCAACAAACTCTCGACTCGTTCAACTCTACAAAAATGGATCTAGCGACGTCGTCTCTTCCTTCTTTTCACGAGGTCGGTTATTGCACCTATCTGTGATTGAATATATTGCGCACGAATGAAACGAGACTGAGCAGGTGTTCGACCTCATTTTGTGTCTTTGGAAGGCGTTTGTCACACGTGGTTACATGAGGATGTGTAACTGCGATCGATTTTGCAATGAAATTCATTGCAGATGCGACCTACTCAAACTTCAATGCATTCGATCGTCAATCAGGGACTTCTGTGATATGCATCTATCGCCCTTCCATTCTCCCTATCGAGTGGGCCTAACTGATATCTTGAAAAAAACAACAATATTTTAAACTGATATAGTGAAAATTCTCTGTGTGTACAACTTCATTCCATCCTGTCTCTCAATCTCACTTATATTATTTCAGAGTAATGACGAAACTTTGTATTTTCGATGATTCAATCTTCCGCGACTGCTCTTCTTCCTCCGATCGCTCTCTTCCGTCTCGGTCCGTACTCTCAATAAGACTACGGTAGTATTTAAAAGATGGAAGGCCATAAAAGAGCCGATAGTTAATGAAATTGAAAAGGAGCATGTTATGTTTGTGAAATGCATGCAACGTGCAGCTCATCCTTCTACCCCGATCGTGCAGCTGACGACCTCTCTAGGATCACGATTGTTCTACTCTTGCGGCCATTGGACACGCAGGTTGGTGTGGTGGAGTTGCGAAACTGTGCAGTGATGCCTAATTTGATCCAAGAGGGCCTTATTTATGTGCGAACGAGGAAATCGTCAAATTTTGGATTGTTAAATCGGAATCCCGCCCCACTGCGTCATCAGGAATATATTTTAGGTGGTTGTATGTTTCAATAGCCAATAAAGTATATATAAGGCGAAATCGCGAGAAACTCGTGCATGCCATGGGTTTAGATTTTTTTATTTTGCTGAAAACTACCTCACGTATTTCAAAACCAACCTCTATCGAATGGCGTTGGAAGAATTTCGATTAAAAAAATCGCAATCGCGTGAAACACAAACGAACCTGGCTACTTCACGAAAAAATCAGAGACTTTCATTTTTTTTTCTAAAAAAACATAACTAGCATCAAAATGAAGATAGAGAATCTTTCCTTTTTAGTTAGATATAGAATCATCGCGACTACAAACTGCACATAATAAACTCATTCCGGCATTATGCCCCGGCCGAAAAGAATGACTGATTTTTTCGAAATTTCATCTTTAAAAAGTCAAAATGTTGTCTTCCGTGGAATGAACTTTTTGGTCTATGATTAGAAAACGTAATTAAAATTCATTTGGATACTTATTACATCTTGTCCCAGGTGGTCGCCAAGTGCTCGAATCTCGCGATTCCCCTCATATAAGCGATTTTGCAGTATTATTAGTGCTACTTTAAAATGTTTTCTGATCTGAGGTACTTTGCGACTGGATCCGGATGCTCAAATTACATCCTTCTTGTTTAAGAGAGGGGGTCGGTAAGACTCGAGCATATTCGGCCCTCTCCGGACGTGGCCGCTCAAAATGAGAGCTAGGGGCCCATACTCGGGTGGGTGGAGGGTCCCCACCCCGGATTGCACAAAACACCACTTATTTCTATTTGCCGGCTCTGGACTTGGAGAAATATGGGTTTGAATGAAAAAAATCGAAAAATCAAAATTTTTCAAACTGAAAAGATAGACTATATTTATTAATTGCGTTATGTTTGGGGTGCCCAAACACTGTAAAACGCATGTTCAGATCGAATTTCGATTTATTCCGATACCACTTTTTGGACTTCAAAATTTGGCCATTTTTTGAGCCAGATCCCATAGTTTTTATGCATACGTTGTAGCCTGGCACCATATGCAACTATATTGACCATAGCCAGGTACGCCCTGATTGACTAAGTTTCCGAAATTTTCACTCGAATATCCGTAATCGACGAAGTCGGTGTCGACCTTTCTCATGTCTTTCCTATACAACTTTTTGTTTACATAGCATTAACTTGTAATATTATTACAATATCATCAACATGATTGAATGACCATTTTAAAGCCCCAATATACTATTTAACGATCGTGGTTTTTGAAATCTTTTCATAAAACTTCGTTTTCAAAAATGTGTCCATCTTAATCACACACAACTCAGAAATTTGGTACTTTACCGAATCCTGGATTAAGTCAAATTGTTTGGAGAGTTTTGTTGCATAATTGTGTTTTGATAGTATTCAAATCTATGAGTGATTTGACCTCGAAAAAAATTCAAAATTAAAAATTGCTTAATTTTTTCAACAAAAAAATAATTCTGTGAATATTTGAAACGGCCCTAGCGAGATATTGCCCACATTCATATTCACATACCTAAAGAACAACTATGAAACTAATAACTTGAACTTTTGAAAAAAAATTTTTTTGGAAAAATACCATGAACCCGGGTTCATGGTGAAAAATTATTTTTGGACAATGACCCCGGGTTCATGGTGAAAAATTATTTTTGGACAATGACCCCGGGTTCATGGTATTTTTCAAAAAAAAATTTTTTCAAAAGTTCAAGTTATTAGTTTCATAGTTATTGTTTAGGTATGTGAATATGAATGTGGGCAATATCTCGCTAGGGCCGTTTCAAATATTCACAGAATTATTTTTTTTGTTGAAAAAATTAAGCAATTTTTAATTTTGAATTTTTTTCGAGGTCAAATCACTCATAGATTTGAATACTATCAAAACACAATTATGCAACAAAACTCTCCAAACAATTTGACTTAATCCAGGATTCGGTAAAGTACCAAATTTCTGAGTTGTGTGTGATTAAGATGGACACATTTTTGAAAACGAAGTTTTATGAAAAGATTTCAAAAACCACGATCGTTTAATAGTATATTGGGGCTTTAAAATGGTCATTCAATCATGTTGATGATATTGAAATAACATTACAAGTTAATGCTATGTAAACAAAAAGTTGTATAGGAAAGACATGAGAAAGGTAGACACCGACTTCGTCGATTACGGATATTCGAATGAAAATTTCGGAAACTTAGTCAATCAGGGCGGACATGGACCTGGAAGCTGACATGGTCAATATAGTTGCATATGGTGCCAGGCTACAACGTATGCATAAAAACTATGGGATCTGGCTCGGGAAATGGCCAACATTTCTCGAAAATACAAAATTTCGAGTCCAAAAAGTGGTATCGGAATCAATTGAAATTCGATCTGAACATGCGTTTTACAGTGTTTGGGCACCCCAAACATAACGCAATTAATAAATATAGTCTATCTTTTCAGTTTGAGAAATTTTGAGTTTTCGATTTTTTTCATTCAAACCCATATTTCTCCAAGTCCAGAGCCGGCAAATAGAAATAAGTGGTGTTTTGTGCAATCCGGGGTGGGGACCCTCCACCCACCCGAGTATGGGCCCCTAGCTCTCATTTTGAGCGGCCACGTCCGGGGGGGTGGTCGAGTTTTACCGATCCCGTCTCTTAAAGAAAAGTTTTTTTTCTACCACCTTCAAACATCAACGACATGTCGTATTTTTTCATTCTTATCATGCTGGTCTGTGTATCAAATAATACCCTTGTTGATTTAATGACATTTCACTTAGACAGTAGGAGTGTCCACCGGATTGAAGTTAGTGCGCCCCCCAATGATTTGACAGGCACAATAATTACAATTACAATTACAATTATTTATTCCGCCAGAGGGCTATTAGCTTCGTTTATGTGTCGTCGATCGTCGTTATATCTTACAGAAGCGACATATTTTCTGTACTATCGCGGATGTAAGCTTGCACCTTTGGACAAGTAAATTTGCTGACACAGTGTATTTATTCAACAAAAAAATACCGATCTATTACTTGATGGAATACGGAAGAACATCAAAGTAATATTTTTTTATCATAAAGTACAATATTCGAAACGATTTTGACCATGATGGCGGCGCACTATGCAAAAGTTCTGGATGTGATAAGGTTGCAGATTTGTGGTTTATGCTGGGGGCGCTATGAAATAGATTGAAACCGGGTTGGGAGCGCTCTGCAAAAAATTTCTATAATTTTCTGCTATGACTTATATTTGGTTGGGCGGTCTGCGTTAACCACTTTCGATCTAAAATATATATATTCAAAATATTTTTGGCACAATATGACAGCTGCAATTGGCATTTTACTTGATGGTCCTTAAACGGGAGCCCGCAAATTCGAAAATCTGGATAAGCAAGTGGCAAAATTTATCGACTCTGTTCTGGGCGGACGATTTGTGTTTCACGGTTGCATGATAACTGCGGAAAAAATATTCACCGTTTTCCCATACTGATAACTCTTTTTCGATTTTATCTCGAGTTGTTGGGAACCGGCGCTTTTGCTTTCCGTATCGAAAACTATCTATCCAAATTTTGCACTTTTTCCCTTAATATTGAACGATCAATACAATTTCAACAGTTCGTTCTAAATGAACTCGTTTCGACATAAAACGCATTTTGAAAGGAAGCGAAAATGGCAAGATATTTGCCTCCCACAGAGGAGGAATGGAGAATAATAAAGGAATGGAGAATGAAGGAGAATAATTTCGTTCGAAACAAAGCGCTAAGTGTGTATGTACGAGAATGAGACTCGAGTAAACTACGTACAAGTCGTAATATTGATTATATTTGAGTGTCGCCTTCCATCGTTTCTCGCATGGTTTCCAATTGCGACAAGTGTTCTTCTACAAGAGAGTCGCTCGCTCTCTCTTCTTCAGTCGTATCGCATCCATCAATAAAGGTAATTAATGTATGAAAACTAAAAGGACACTTTTCGGAGAAACCTTTGGGAACTATGGGCATGAATGCCTCGGGCCAGCATCACACAAAACAGCCAATATTTCATATTACTGTCCGTATACAAGCGATTTTTCAAATCAAAATTTTTATTACGGTTGCTAACGGTGGTGCGAACACCGGTTTATTCCGGTGTAACTAGTGGCACATTTTTTGACATGCACTGGCGCGTTACACACATCAGGAGTTCATCAGTCGACCACTTTCTATAGCCGTTTTCATTTGGGCGTACTATTCAACATCGATAAGATTTGTACAGTAAAATCTCGTGTTTACCCATCGGCAAGGTTTTCCTCCGACTGTACCGTAGGTTGTTAAAAAAATTATTCGGATCGAATTTAGTTGGTTGCGAAACCAATTTAAAAATCTGAGTAATATTTTTCCATGGAACTTTTCATACTGGACACGTGCGCGGAATTTTCCCGCACTTTTCAAACTCGCCGCGCGCTAGCCGAAATTTAAAATGAGCTCGACACCTCTTATTCAGGGAATCAAATTTCAGAAAAATTAAATTTATTGGCCGGTATTCGAACTGCAGAAAAAATAAGGGGTTTTCAGGTTCAATTGTTGTGTTTGAATTCAATTTTTTCCCGCCCTCCAAAAAAGTCTTGCCTTGGGATGTAACGCAGCGCATTTATAATTTTCTCCTTCCGTGTTTACGAAAATCTATAAAAAGTCTACATCCAATAGAAATTCATGTTTTCCGATTTTTAATATTTTTCGTCTTTATTTTAAAAATTTTTTTTATCGTAATGGAACAATTCAATTTCAAGTGCACCACATGATTAGGGTGTTGATTGGAGCGAATTTTCAGGCATTTCTGAAATCAAAACACAAAAATAATATTTTTGTTGGAGTATATAAGACTGATTTCTTCAGACGACTGTGTAGTTGTCAATAAGTGTTTATTAGTGTCACTCTACATTGAGATAACCTTTCTCACTTCAGTCTCTGATGTTCACATCACGCCCGCCCCTCGTCTCTTAGCTGGCCATTTCTATATTATGCTGATCGTCCCCGTCCATTACGATTTTCTGGTAAGCGTCATTCTATCCCATCTGATGTGAGAGGTAAAAAGACGCGGACGATTTTACTATCGAGTACAATGAAACCCTTTAGAGGTGTGTTTAATATTCGAGGAAATCATTAAATTAACGCTTTTGAAGGTGTTGGTCACAATGAAGCATGTATCAATACTCACTAATAACTCTCCGTATGTGTTATTTTTGACCGATCGAGTCTTCACTTCCAGAAATAAATCTGACTGGAGAGTAATTAGAGTAATGGTACTTCATGTGAGTACTTCATTGTGATCACCACAAAGTGTCGAAAACAATCTCGCATTTCACATTTTCTGATGACTTTGTCCGACACTATCGCATATTATTACAATATCATCAACATGATTGAATGACCATTTTAAAGCCCCAATATACTATTAAACGATCGTGGTTTTTGAAATCTTTTCATAAAACTTCGTTTTCAAAAATGTGTCCATCTTAATCACACACAACTCAGAAATTTGGTACTTTACCGAATCCTGGATTAAGTCAAATTGTTTGGAGAGTTTTGTTGCATAATTGTGTTTTGATAGTATTCAAATCTATGAGTGATTTGACCTCGAAAAAAATTCAAAATTAAAAATTGCTTAATTTTTTCAACAAAAAAAATAATTCTGTGAATATTTGAAACGGCCCTAGCGAGATATTGCCCACATTCATATTCACATACCTAAACAATAACTATGAAACTAATAACTTGAACTTTTGAAAAAATTTTTTTTTGAAAAATACCATGAACCCGGGTTCATGGTGAAAAATTATTTTTGGACAATGACCCCGGGTTCATGGTGAAAAATTATTTTTGGACAATGACCCCGGGTTCATGGTATTTTTCAAAAAAAAATTTTTTCAAAAGTTCAAGTTATTAGTTTCATAGTTATTGTTTAGGTATGTGAATATGAATGTGGGCAATATCTCGCTAGGGCCGTTTCAAATATTCACAGAATTATTTTTTTTGTTGAAAAAATTAAGCAATTTTTAATTTTGAATTTTTTTCGAGGTCAAATCACTCATAGATTTGAATACTATCAAAACACAATTATGCAACAAAACTCTCCAAACAATTTGACTTAATCCAGGATTCGGTAAAGTACCAAATTTCTGAGTTGTGTGTGATTAAGATGGACACATTTTTGAAAACGAAGTTTTATGAAAAGATTTCAAAAACCACGATCGTTTAATAGTATATTGGGGCTTTAAAATGGTCATTCAATCATGTTGATGATATTGAAATAACATTACAAGTTAATGCTATGTAAACAAAAAGTTGTATAGGAAAGACATGAGAAAGGTAGACACCGACTTCGTCGATTACGGATATTCGAATGAAAATTTCGGAAACTTAGTCAATCAGGGCGGACATGGACCTGGAAGCTGACATGGTCAATATAGTTGCATATGGTGCCAGGCTACAACGTATGCATAAAAACTATGGGATCTGGCTCGGGAAATGGCCAACATTTCTCGAAAATACAAAATTTCGAGTCCAAAAAGTGGTATCGGAATCAATTGAAATTCGATCTGAACATGCGTTTTACAGTGTTTGGGCACCCCAAACATAACGCAATTAATAAATATAGTCTATCTTTTCAGTTTGAGAAATTTTGAGTTTTCGATTTTTTTCATTCAAACCCATATTTCTCCAAGTCCAGAGCCGGCAAATAGAAATAAGTGGTGTTTTGTGCAATCCGGGGTGGGGACCCTCCACCCACCCGAGTATGGGCCCCTAGCTCTCATTTTGAGCGGCCACGTCCGGGGGGGTGGTCGAGTTTTACCGATCCCGTCTCTTAAAGAAAAGTTTTTTTTCTACCACCTTCAAACATCAACGACATGTCGTATTTTTTCATTCTTATCATGCTGGTCTGTGTATCAAATAATACCCTTGTTGATTTAATGACATTTCACTTAGACAGTAGGAGTGTCCACCGGATTGAAGTTAGTGCGCCCCCCAATGATTTGACAGGCACAATAATTACAATTACAATTACAATTATTTATTCCGCCAGAGGGCTATTAGCTTCGTTTATGTGTCGTCGATCGTCGTTATATCTTACAGAAGCGACATATTTTCTGTACTATCGCGGATGTAAGCTTGCACCTTTGGACAAGTAAATTTGCTGACACAGTGTATTTATTCAACAAAAAAATACCGATCTATTACTTGATGGAATACGGAAGAACATCAAAGTAATATTTTTTTATCATAAAGTACAATATTCGAAACGATTTTGACCATGATGGCGGCGCACTATGCAAAAGTTCTGGATGTGATAAGGTTGCAGATTTGTGGTTTATGCTGGGGGCGCTATGAAATAGATTGAAACCGGGTTGGGAGCGCTCTGCAAAAAATTTCTATAATTTTCTGCTATGACTTATATTTGGTTGGGCGGTCTGCGTTAACCACTTTCGATCTAAAATATATATATTCAAAATATTTTTGGCACAATATGACAGCTGCAATTGGCATTTTACTTGATGGTCCTTAAACGGGAGCCCGCAAATTCGAAAATCTGGATAAGCAAGTGGCAAAATTTATCGACTCTGTTCTGGGCGGACGATTTGTGTTTCACGGTTGCATGATAACTGCGGAAAAAATATTCACCGTTTTCCCATACTGATAACTCTTTTTCGATTTTATCTCGAGTTGTTGGGAACCGGCGCTTTTGCTTTCCGTATCGAAAACTATCTATCCAAATTTTGCACTTTTTCCCTTAATATTGAACGATCAATACAATTTCAACAGTTCGTTCTAAATGAACTCGTTTCGACATAAAACGCATTTTGAAAGGAAGCGAAAATGGCAAGATATTTGCCTCCCACAGAGGAGGAATGGAGAATAATAAAGGAATGGAGAATGAAGGAGAATAATTTCGTTCGAAACAAAGCGCTAAGTGTGTATGTACGAGAATGAGACTCGAGTAAACTACGTACAAGTCGTAATATTGATTATATTTGAGTGTCGCCTTCCATCGTTTCTCGCATGGTTTCCAATTGCGACAAGTGTTCTTCTACAAGAGAGTCGCTCGCTCTCTCTTCTTCAGTCGTATCGCATCCATCAATAAAGGTAATTAATGTATGAAAACTAAAAGGACACTTTTCGGAGAAACCTTTGGGAACTATGGGCATGAATGCCTCGGGCCAGCATCACACAAAACAGCCAATATTTCATATTACTGTCCGTATACAAGCGATTTTTCAAATCAAAATTTTTATTACGGTTGCTAACGGTGGTGCGAACACCGGTTTATTCCGGTGTAACTAGTGGCACATTTTTTGACATGCACTGGCGCGTTACACACATCAGGAGTTCATCAGTCGACCACTTTCTATAGCCGTTTTCATTTGGGCGTACTATTCAACATCGATAAGATTTGTACAGTAAAATCTCGTGTTTACCCATCGGCAAGGTTTTCCTCCGACTGTACCGTAGGTTGTTAAAAAAATTATTCGGATCGAATTTAGTTGGTTGCGAAACCAATTTAAAAATCTGAGTAATATTTTTCCATGGAACTTTTCATACTGGACACGTGCGCGGAATTTTCCCGCACTTTTCAAACTCGCCGCGCGCTAGCCGAAATTTAAAATGAGCTCGACACCTCTTATTCAGGGAATCAAATTTCAGAAAAATTAAATTTATTGGCCGGTATTCGAACTGCAGAAAAAATAAGGGGTTTTCAGGTTCAATTGTTGTGTTTGAATTCAATTTTTTCCCGCCCTCCAAAAAAGTCTTGCCTTGGGATGTAACGCAGCGCATTTATAATTTTCTCCTTCCGTGTTTACGAAAATCTATAAAAAGTCTACATCCAATAGAAATTCATGTTTTCCGATTTTTAATATTTTTCGTCTTTATTTTAAAAATTTTTTTTATCGTAATGGAACAATTCAATTTCAAGTGCACCACATGATTAGGGTGTTGATTGGAGCGAATTTTCAGGCATTTCTGAAATCAAAACACAAAAATAATATTTTTGTTGGAGTATATAAGACTGATTTCTTCAGACGACTGTGTAGTTGTCAATAAGTGTTTATTAGTGTCACTCTACATTGAGATAACCTTTCTCACTTCAGTCTCTGATGTTCACATCACGCCCGCCCCTCGTCTCTTAGCTGGCCATTTCTATATTATGCTGATCGTCCCCGTCCATTACGATTTTCTGGTAAGCGTCATTCTATCCCATCTGATGTGAGAGGTAAAAAGACGCGGACGATTTTACTATCGAGTACAATGAAACCCTTTAGAGGTGTGTTTAATATTCGAGGAAATCATTAAATTAACGCTTTTGAAGGTGTTGGTCACAATGAAGCATGTATCAATACTCACTAATAACTCTCCGTATGTGTTATTTTTGACCGATCGAGTCTTCACTTCCAGAAATAAATCTGACTGGAGAGTAATTAGAGTAATGGTACTTCATGTGAGTACTTCATTGTGATCACCACAAAGTGTCGAAAACAATCTCGCATTTCACATTTTCTGATGACTTTGTCCGACACTATCGCATATTATTACAATATCATCAACATGATTGAATGACCATTTTAAAGCCCCAATATACTATTAAACGATCGTGGTTTTTGAAATCTTTTCATAAAACTTCGTTTTCAAAAATGTGTCCATCTTAATCACACACAACTCAGAAATTTGGTACTTTACCGAATCCTGGATTAAGTCAAATTGTTTGGAGAGTTTTGTTGCATAATTGTGTTTTGATAGTATTCAAATCTATGAGTGATTTGACCTCGAAAAAAATTCAAAATTAAAAATTGCTTAATTTTTTCAACAAAAAAAATAATTCTGTGAATATTTGAAACGGCCCTAGCGAGATATTGCCCACATTCATATTCACATACCTAAACAATAACTATGAAACTAATAACTTGAACTTTTGAAAAAATTTTTTTTTGAAAAATACCATGAACCCGGGGTCATTGTCCAAAAATAATTTTTCACCATGAACCCGGGTTCATGGTATTTTTCCAAAAAAATTTTTTTTCAAAAGTTCAAGTTATTAGTTTCATAGTTGTTCTTTAGGTATGTGAATATGAATGTGGGCAATATCTCGCTAGGGCCGTTTCAAATATTCACAGAATTATTTTTTTGTTGAAAAAATTAAGCAATTTTTAATTTTGAATTTTTTTCGAGGTCAAATCACTCATAGATTTGAATACTATCAAAACACAATTATGCAACAAAACTCTCCAAACAATTTGACTTAATCCAGGATTCGGTAAAGTACCAAATTTCTGAGTTGTGTGTGATTAAGATGGACACATTTTTGAAAACGAAGTTTTATGAAAAGATTTCAAAAACCACGATCGTTAAATAGTATATTGGGGCTTTAAAATGGTCATTCAATCATGTTGATGATATTGTAATAATATTACAAGTTAATGCTATGTAAACAAAAAGTTGTATAGGAAAGACATGAGAAAGGTCGACACCGACTTCGTCGATTACGGATATTCGAGTGAAAATTTCGGAAACTTAGTCAATCAGGGCGTACCTGGCTATGGTCAATATAGTTGCATATGGTGCCAGGCTACAACGTATGCATAAAAACTATGGGATCTGGCTCAAAAAATGGCCAAATTTTCGAGTCCAAAAAGTGGTATCGGAATAAATCGAAATTCGATCTGAACATGCGTTTTACAGTGTTTGGGCACCCCAAACATAACGCAATTAATAAATATAGTCTATCTTTTCAGTTTGAAAAATTTTGATTTTTCGATTTTTTTCATTCAAACCCATATTTCTCCAAGTCCAGAGCCGGCAAATAGAAATAAGTGGTGTTTTGTGCAATCCGGGGTGGGGACCCTCCACCCACCCGAGTATGGGCCCCTAGCTCTCATTTTGAGCGGCCACGTCCGGAGAGGGCCGAATATGCTCGAGTCTTACCGACCCCCTCTCTTAAACAAGAAGGATGTAATTTGAGCATCCGGATCCGGTCGCAAAGTACCTCAGATCAGAAAACATTTTAAAGTAGCACTAATAATACTGCAAAATCGCTTATATGAGGGGAATCGCGAGATTCGAGCACTTGGCGACCACCTGGGACAAGATGTAATAAGTATCCAAATGAATTTTAATTACGTTTTCTAATCATAGACCAAAAAGTTCATTCCACGGAAGACAACATTTTGACTTTTTAAAGATGAAATTTCGAAAAAATCAGTCATTCTTTTCGGCCGGGGCATAATGCCGGAATGAGTTTATTATGTGCAGTTTGTAGTCGCGATGATTCTATATCTAACTAAAAAGGAAAGATTCTCTATCTTCATTTTGATGCTAGTTATGTTTTTTTAGAAAAAAAAATGAAAGTCTCTGATTTTTTCGTGAAGTAGCCAGGTTCGTTTGTGTTTCACGCGATTGCGATTTTTTTAATCGAAATTCTTCCAACGCCATTCGATAGAGGTTGGTTTTGAAATACGTGAGGTAGTTTTCAGCAAAATAAAAAAATCTAAACCCATGGCATGCACGAGTTTCTCGCGATTTCGCCTTATATATACTTTATTGGCTATTGAAACATACAACCACCTAAAATATATTCCTGATGACGCAGTGGGGCGGGATTCCGATTTAACAATCCAAAATTTGACGATTTCCTCGTTCGCACATAAATAAGGCCCTCTTGGATCAAATTAGGCATCACTGCACAGTTTCGCAACTCCACCACACCAACCTGCGTGTCCAATGGCCGCAAGAGTAGAACAATCGTGATCCTAGAGAGGTCGTCAGCTGCACGATCGGGGTAGAAGGATGAGCTGCACGTTGCATGCATTTCACAAACATAACATGCTCCTTTTCAATTTCATTAACTATCGGCTCTTTTATGGCCTTCCATCTTTTAAATACTACCGTAGTCTTATTGAGAGTACGGACCGAGACGGAAGAGAGCGATCGGAGGAAGAAGAGCAGTCGCGGAAGATTGAATCATCGAAAATACAAAGTTTCGTCATTACTCTGAAATAATATAAGTGAGATTGAGAGACAGGATGGAATGAAGTTGTACACACAGAGAATTTTCACTATATCAGTTTAAAATATTGTTGTTTTTTTCAAGATATCAGTTAGGCCCACTCGATAGGGAGAATGGAAGGGCGATAGATGCATATCACAGAAGTCCCTGATTGACGATCGAATGCATTGAAGTTTGAGTAGGTCGCATCTGCAATGAATTTCATTGCAAAATCGATCGCAGTTACACATCCTCATGTAACCACGTGTGACAAACGCCTTCCAAAGACACAAAATGAGGTCGAACACCTGCTCAGTCTCGTTTCATTCGTGCGCAATATATTCAATCACAGATAGGTGCAATAACCGACCTCGTGAAAAGAAGGAAGAGACGACGTCGCTAGATCCATTTTTGTAGAGTTGAACGAGTCGAGAGTTTGTTGATCTGAAAAGAGCAAAATTATATTTAAATATAATTATAACATATTTTGAACAAATGTACTCACACAGCATCAGTTATAGACTTGAGCCTTCTCTTCCGCTCGTCTTCATTCAAATATCCTCTGGTGCAGCTCATCTCAATGGATCGAGAGTAACGAAACGACACATCTGAAATAAATTGATTCGGAAACCATCACTTTATTCATTTACAATAATTATTTGGATGAATGTAGAACGGACCAATGAAGGAAGAGAGCGGGACAAGCGGTGGATCGGGGCTGGCAGCAACAATAGTAGAGAACAGGACGATCTGAATTTATATAATATTGTATTACAATCTACGCAGACTCACCGATCGATTAAATGCATTCGTTCCTCTTCAGAAGTAACTTATTTATTGGATGTAAGGAGCAGTCCGACAGTCGGCTACTCTCAAAATAAAATAAATTAGTATATTTCTATGCGAGAACTGAAAATGGCTGAGCAATTCCATGGCAGCAGATGATACTCACCGAATGTGACGATATTCGATGGAGGGGAGGAGAGTAGTGGATACGAGTGGAAGATTCTCCATCATCGAGTGGAGAAGAGGACAGAATGAGTCAGTGCTCGCGTTCAATGTCTAAACAAAAAAAAGATATAGTAAAATAGATCACCAATTAATCAATAACTAGTACAACAACAGCGCACCTTCTCCCACCGCAGACTTAGACGACGATGTCGAATCGGCGGACGACCAGCGAGCAACGGCCGATTCACACGTATTCCATCTGAAGTCAATCGATATTCTGATAGATTACGATAGTTTACCGGGTCAGCATTTCAACACACCGTTAACATACGGTAGTACGCCTCCCACCAATACAGGAATCACGTCGAGTGGACACTAGAGATGGACGTGACCTGATAAAAATTTGATATTCATAAAAAATAACTTGGCGATAAACTAACCACCCAAAGTGTCGGCCGAAATTATCTTCTACTTCCCTCTTCTCCCATATCAATCAAGAGGCGCCAACAATCGATGAGAAGGACGAGAAGTGGAATCTGGAGAACAATCATTTACATATTTTAAAGCACATTATCGATTGAAACTAACTGATCGGGGCAGGAGGAGATCCGTCGCAGTACGGACGCCCGTTCCTGACGACATGTACTCATTCAGCTGAATCACAATTATTGATTGATGGCCTCCCAATTACAATACCAACCTCGAGGCGGTTGTTCTCCTCCCAGCTTGGGCGATTGGTCGAATGCGAGCGAAGTGGGGAAGAGCTAGGGGATAAGTCGAATGGGGATAAATTGCTTGAATTGACTGCGCCATTCTCGCATTCAACAAAAGCAGCCACAAATTATTCCCATGAAATATCGATTTATCGATCAAAGATTTTTCATTTGATGAAAACAGGAATCCCGAACAGAAACAAATACGGAAAAGGCTAGATGAAACAAGTATTCGCGGATAAGAGATCGTACGCTTACAGAGCACTATAATCGGATAAGACAAATGTAAACAACATGAAAGTTCATGTACAGCTTAGTTACTGTTTATCTCATCAATCAGAGTGGCAATTCAAATTCGTTCTTCTCTATTGCTTCTCATTCGGAGTTGGAGAAGGGATAGAAATCGATGAGGTTACGGTACTTTTCGCGGCAGAAGTCGCCATCTTCGAAGGAATGATCGGCGTCCTGTAACGACGACATTGGGTTACGGTAGTTGGCACGGTGCCACCTCACTTGGACTCGCTGAGTGCACGACGCGCGCGCTCTTCCGCTTCAAGACGCATCGCGCGTTCGTACTCACCACCGTACATCTGACGATAGAACTGAAATATAAGAAAGTTAAATTGTGAGATTTCGAATTTATGATCCACTTCATTCATCTTGTAAGCCTTATCGTCGAAAAAGAGGGCTTCCCATAGAGAAGACGGCTTCGGAGGCTCGATTTTCACCTGAAATAAAGAATTATTCGATATCATTACATACAGTATTCCATACCATGTGAACTACTCTAATCTTATCTACCTGGATATAGCCAATTCTAGTTATCGATCGTTTACCTTAATCCAATTTCCTACAGTACCTCAACTCCTGCCGCAGGTGTTACACAATCGTCCATGAATCCTAATTCGTACTCGAAACTCTTCGTGAGAGACAGTAGATTCGCCTCATCAAATATGAGATTCTGAACTTACGTCATTGTTAGCAAGTAATGTATATTCTGAAGTAAGTTCAGTAATCGATCGTGACTCACACAATTTCTGCTCAGTTTGTATGAGTGAACTGCTACAAAATGATAGCAGAATAGAGCTACAAATAGAGTACTTTTGGATGATTTCAATCCACATTAACATAGAACTCATGTCGATTACATTTTTGAGAATTTATATCCAACTATGTTGGCGTACCTCCGACCAGTGCAATATTGGAGACTATGAAATCTCCGAGTATTTGAGTGAGCGAGTGAAGGAGGAGACTAATGAGAGAAATGAGGAGAAGAGTACATACTGTCTCGGGGAACGAACGACCTGAGATAAATTCATTTATCGATCTTCCCAACTGAAGCAATTGTACGGTAATCATCGATACACAGCTTTTTCATATTTTTCATATTTTTTCAGGTGCTGGAAACCTATCACTCGAAGAACCCATAATCCTCAAAGCTGTACTGGACTTCCTAGGCACCCATTACGAGTGAGTTTGTTAAACGTTCTAATTCTCGGTTTCCACGGCTGCATCGTCATTCCTATCAAGGGCGAGTGGTTCTACGACCAAGAAGAGTAGATCATCAACATCCAAACCCAATTTCCCCCTCAACCAGCTAGAATATTGATCTAGTGTGATTCTATTTGAGTACTTTCTATAAACTGATGATAAATGCTACAATAATTATTCACTAGTGGGGTACTATCATAGATTTGAGTTGGCGTTACCTTACGAATGGTGAAACGTGTATCGACTGATGTAAGAAAAGATCTGGCAAACGATACAAAACACTCTCCATTATGGATCGAGTGTGCATAGATGCGAATGGGGTGATAAAGGATGACTCAGCTATCAGTTCTTATCAACTGAAGGCGGAGGGAAGAGGGACAGAGAGAGAAGGGGAAAGTGAGTGGATGGGGAAGAGAGAGTCTAGAGAGCGAAAGGGTGTAACTTCCTTCTGCGTTGAATTGAATAACCAGTGAATAGTGGTTAAGCCTCTTAGATTTCTCTATGACTCTGAAGATCTTTTCATATTTTCCAATTGCTTTGTGTTCGCTCTTTCTTTCCTCCTTGATCTTATGCTCTAAAATGTGTCATTGTACCTCTTTCAACACTGAATCTGATGGGTGACGCCACAAATAATTTTCCCTTTGATGGTGATAGTTTTCGTCAGATTGGCGTCCTTTCATCCTTTCCCTCAATATTCGCCCACACAAAAATCCCTCGAGGATCAACAATCATCTCATTTTAAAATTCAGATACATTTCTGGCGTGTTTTCTAATCATGACGAAGTATTTCTCATTTACACAACGCCCTATTGAATAAGTAGCGCACTGATACGTAAGCGCTAATGTTTGCAGTTATGCGCGTTTATCGCACATTTTTCTCTCGCCTATCGTGTATCAAGTCTGAACGAACCTTATCTAATAACAATGCGTTCGTCAGTTGCACGCTCGACTTCACCACTATTGTAGTAACATTTTCCTTATCCCTGTGCTTCAGAACGAATCTCTTTCAGATCGCTTTTCCCAACATGCTTCCCCCTAATTACAAGACCGAATTGTGCATATACTGGGCTAAGGGGTGAGGAATACTGAAAATTTGGTTAAATTCTCAAATTTGCACCCACACTTATACTTTTATTTTGTTATTTTTTGCAGAGACTGCTTCAAGGGCAGCTCTTGCCATCATGCGCACGGCAAGGAGGATCTGAGGCTGCTTGAGCAGATAAGTGAAGGGTGTATCATTGAATAATGTGGGACTGGGGGATAAGGTCACATACAGATAGTCCTGTAGAACACTAGAATATGCTTTGATATTGAAATCCTTGCAGACTAGTCCTTCTGCCATTCGAACTACCAACCGCGCTGGATCACTTCCAACCCATCAGCCGAACGGCAGAACCACCGACCTGAGAGACATGGCCATAGCGAATGGATGCAATGAGGTATCTTCTTCCAGCTTATAGTGGATATTAATGTATGTAGATTACTGAGGTAGTTCACTGAAACAACTTCGAAAAACTTCAGGGTGGCCAGAATAAATTATGGCAAATTCCACTTGTCGCGATGAGAGAACGATCGATCGAAGACAAGCATAACTGCTGGCACTCGAAAAGATAAAGGGGGTTTTAGTACATATCAATTTCAAATCAAAGTGGCGCAGTTGAGGGAGAAGATCAATGAGCACTATGATGAACTGGAGAGGTGATTCTGACATTTTGTGACACAGTTTCGTATGCCTTCCTTGTTTATTTTTCTTCTTCTTATTGATTTTCATGGAATATTGCTAACTTTTTCATCGCTAAATCTTCAGAATGGACGTTCTGATCACTGAGTGGAACGGCGATCCTCTTCGTGCGCGCTTCAGCAAAAAGGTACAGTCTTGAAGTCACCACGGGGGCTAAAAAATTCAGATCCTCAACAAGAGAAATGAACAGAGAATGGTCACGAGCGCAATGCGTAAAATGTACATTGCTTACTACGGTATTGCGATGAAAAGTGTGGACTACATCAAGCATTATACCGTAGTAAGTGCAGCTTTTTCTCGGACCGCTTTTTTATCCGCCTTTGAGCCCCCGTGGTCACTGTTCCGTTGGTTGTTTCCTCATTATCAAATTATCTGTTTTAATATGAAATTATGCTGGCATGCATGAAGATGCTAAAGTTATTTCAGATTGCAAAAGCTAAGGCGACTCGAGTGCGAATTGAGAACGAGCTGGTCGAGAAGATTCTTTCGTGAGTATACATTTGATCATAACCAATATTTCGCTATTTGTTTGTTCTTCGCCATGACGGGATGTAATTTTGTTCGGATGAAATTAATCTGACTTCCAGGTGGAATCGATATCTCAACAGAGACATAATGGACTTGCATGGCTTGAGGCGTGCTGAGGATGCGATCAGACTAGTCAAGGAACGGATCGACGAGATAAGAAGTGAGTGAGAAGAGTCATACCGAAATTAGATGTGGGATGCTCGGTTATAATATGATATTTCATAACTTTCATTGGCTATCCTTGCCAGCAGCAAGCGTTTGCATTTCACAACTCTCGCTTGTAAAAACAGTTCAAAAACTGAATGAAAAAATCGACATTTTGCAGGAGATCCAACCTATTTGCCGGCTGGGAGTCTTCGCCCGCACACACTCACTATTATTTCTGGTACGTTTTTCGATATGTAATGTGCCAATCATTATTCATCTGTTGTAAATTTTCTTCATTACTCTCCTCTGAATATTTTACAAGGGCAATTCGGGTAAAGAAACAGAGGGGAATCGGGAGTAGAATGATTGATGAGGGAACACAATCAAGATGATTGTGTTATTACGGCCTATTTGCAGGTGCAGGAAATAATTCTATCGGAGGCGATCCCTTGATTTTGAATGCCTTGCGAGATTTTCTCGGAGTTCATTATAGGTCAGATATTACACTATCATCGTCTCTTTAGTTTTACACAAAATGAAAGAGTATAGATCCATCGGTGAATACAGTACCCAAAACGGTGTAATGAACACCTGAACACACCAAAATATTTTTAAATTCCTGCATTTCAGGCACTCGATGATTAACGGTGGTTGTCTCCTCATTTTCTTTCCTCGCGACTGGTTTATAGCTTGATATTGTTTTGTTGCTTCTAATGTTTATAAATGAATATGCTCTAGCTTGGTTTGTTGAACATCTGCGAGGGCACAGCAGGTTTACTAGCAAAAAGTCGGTCGATAGAAATTTTAGATTAAAAACACGATATCGGACTCACTCCATGTGTTTGAAATATATAAGACACGAAAGAAAGAGTGAAAGAAATGTTTCTGAATTTCGAAATGTTCTGGACGATGCGTTTTCTGCTGCGATCAGTGTCAGTTTTGCAGACTACATGATCGTCATGGTAATTGCACTTTTATATCATGGTAATTGCACTTTTGCGCTTTAATGTGTTTCCATAAATAATAACTGGTAATATCACGCCTTTCCGAAGTGAATCGAGCTGGTGATGGGTTCGCCTTCTAGGGGAAAGGCCACGTACTGCAATGCAGAGCCTGAAGTGAAAGAATCAATAGTGCATACGGTAAGATAATATTATAAATACATTTTTTCCAAAACAAAATTTCCCTTCCTGGAGTAGGGGGAAATCATGTTGGTCTGAGCGGTGTTTGATGGAAATGGCCGTGCACTTTGGCGATCCACGTATTGAGGCAGCAGGGCCCGATTTCACCTGAAAGCTAATGTATTAGTCAAGAACAAAAGAGCGAAACACCGCCGTAGCACACGTGCGGAGTGTGTTGTCTTATCAGTACTGATTACGATTAACACGTCTGTAGTTCGTCCTCTCTCTCGCTATCAGCAATGACAACTGACATCATCGGACTTCGATCCGCGCCCAGGTCGACCAAGCTATCCATACCTCCGGGGCGGTAACATTGGTGGTAACATTGATTAAACGCACCGTAGAAACCAGGGCAGCGGTGTAATCCACCAAGCGGAATCGCTTTGATTGTTGAAGATAGTTTCCCTTTTCTTTAACGACCGGACTTTAACCCGCCATCAGACTACAGATAGATACAGATAAAAATATCGCGCCCTCCTATCAGCTGAAGTTTCGGCTCAAAGGGCCGACGTCACGCATCCTGACTTATCATTGAGTGCGTGAATCGTCACTATAGTCATCAGAACCCCGATCGGCTAGGTAGCATGCGTGATAAAGAGAGCAGTCCTGCTATGTGGACATTCCATTCGTCAGCTAAAGTTGGGTACATAAGAGAGGGAAATGCTGAAGGGAACCATCACCAGCAACGATGAGACTTCTCCTGGCACTTCTTCTGGCTATTGGCTGCGCTCTGGCAGCACATCATCAGATGCGGCTGCAACGCAAGGTAATGGCTGCAGGCTACCGTAGTCTAGCTGCAACCGTGATACCGTAAGACCTTAATACAGTAAATACCCTAGGTGTATAGGTGTAGACATCCAGTTGGAAAGAGTCCCAGTGATGGCTGAAGGCTACCGTAGTCTAGCTGCAGCCGTAATACCGTATGACCGTAATACAGTAGATACCGTATACGGATGGATACCAAGCTACCGTAATCTCAGGACTCGCTGCGCAAAGTGCTGGGACGCGAAGGACGATGGGAAGAGTATCTCGCATCGAAGACGATGCTTCGAGCTGATCGCGCCAGTGGACACACGCAGACTGTCAGTCATTTCATATTAATAAATATATATGTAAAAATATATTAAATATATATGTCGATCTACTTACATCTTTTCCTATCCAGAAACTAGTTCACGAGCTAAGCAATAATTGAACGTAGACCAACTATTGGAGGGTCTTTTTGGGCGCAAAATTGGCCCCAACCTAGTTCATTTTTAAGAATTTTTTTGACCCAAACTAGTTTATATTGAGGAAAAGATGTAAGTAGAAAGACATATGCAAATATATTAAATAAATATAATGTTCTTCTGTAGGTGAATGACTACGACGACGCCGAGTACATTGGCAATATCACTATCGGCACGCCAGGACAGACATTCGTGGTCAGTACTTGGCTTTCTCTGTTTGGGTCATTCCGGATTGGTCAGGCCGAAAAAAATCTTTATTTCTTCTTGTACGATTGTAAGTAAGGTGCGGCCTAGTACCTAAAAAGGAAAATCCTAGTCAGTGCGAAATTGCTGTCTATCCAGCCAGTGAAATAGGATCAATTGATCTTTGATCTTTGATCAATTGATAATCGAGATCCGTGCATTTCGTGAGAGCAGTAATAGACTGCTGAATAGGGGTGCCAAATGAAGAGTGAAATGAAGGGCTTCCTCTCCCCGAACAAAGGAAATCTGATTCCCTCCTCTCTTCAAGAAGAGAGGGAGCGGTCGTTCTACTCTTCATGAAGAGTGAGGCCCCTCTTCAAGAAGACTAATAGTGTCAAGCGACTGTTATTTCAATCGAAATGACGCGTGCATCTCTAATTAGCATGAGATTAGTGTGGATGTCTGGAGTAAGACCACATTAGCATGTTGTGGCAGCCATGAGAGGCACAATGCCCCATCACTGTTCCCTCTTCTTGAAGAGGGGGGAACGACCGCCCACCTCTTCTTGAGGAGTTAATCCCTCCTCTCATTTCACCACTCTTCATTTCGCAAAAATTTCTTCATTTGGCATCCCTACTGCTGAAGCATCTTGCATCGGTATTGAGGTGTCGGAGCTGGTAATCGATCCATTCCAGGTCCTCCTCGACACAGGCTCTGCCAATCTCTGGATCCCGGATGCGACTTGCGCCGATGGACTGTTAGTATTTATGCATATTTGTATAATTTAATTAGTTTTAAAACGTTTTAAATTTTGATCAATTCATTGTTAAGTGGAAATCCGTGCGCGAACAAGAACAAGTTCGCCGCATCCGCCTCATCAACTTACGCGGAGAACGGAAAGTCGTGGACGATCGCATACGAGTTGGGCAAGGCTCAGGGATTCCTCGGAGAGGACACAGTTAGGGTGAGAATGATGGCATTTCTTGCCTTCTTCACCTCTGCCTTTTACATTTTGAAACGTTGACACCGCCAAAGTTTTCCACGCCATCGGCGAGTTTTTTTGGACCATGAACTCTGCATATTTCTTCTTCAGTTCGCTTTTTTAAATGAAGTATTTCTTCTTCAGTTCGGTACCGATGCCTCCGCCCTCACCGTTCCCAAGTGCACTTTCGGACAGGTACTGTGTTATTGTTATTGTTATCTAATATTTTGTTATTGTTGTTATTGTCATGGTTAATGTTATTGTTATTAAATATTTCATATATAAATTATCACAGGCGAAGTCCATCGCTACCTTCTTCAAGAACGAAGTTATCGACGGCATTCTCGGACTCGCGTTCCAGGTCAGGAAAGCCGGAAATTGCCAAAGAACCGGGAATAGGCGGGAACCGGGAAATATAAATACCTGAAAGATTTAACCTGAGAATGAATAGCTGTGAAAATAAGGGCCGGAGAGGGAGAGAGAATTAGTTAGAGCCGGAAATTAGTCAAAGCCGGCAAATATATGATTTGATTAATTTCAGTCGATCGCAGTAGACAATGTCAAGCCTCCCTTCGTCGAAGCAGTCGATCAGAGTGAGTCTATCAGTATTTTGAAGAAGAAAAAACATTAGAACGACTGAGTTATTATTCAGAAATTATACTCGGTTTTCATTTAGCGGTTGTAAATTTTTTGATAGAATCTAAGACGAAAATAGATTCGATGTTATGCTCAACAGTAGCAATGTCTAAACAATTCAAATTTCCTAGAAATTGGAATAGGAACAATAGGAATTAGGTGGAAAGGACTGTAATTGGGGTAAAACAATACACAATGCCCAAGAAATTGGGGTTTTGTGCAGGAAATTTGATGTTTTTATTGACATCCCTACCCGTTCAGACTTGGTTGATCTGCCCCTCTTCACCGTCTGGCTGGAGCACGAGGGCGCGCAGGAGAACGTCAACGGTGGCCTCTTCACATATGGAGCGGTACGCGTGACTTAGATCCGGAGATTAGTTACAGCCGGAGATAGTCAGAGCCGGATATTAGTTAGAACCGGAGGTTATACCTATACGTCCCTCCTTAGATCGACTCCACCAACTGCGGCCCGGTGATTGCCTACCAACCGCTCTCCTCCGCCACCTACTTCCAGGTAAATATCAAATAATATATTAAATATTTAATATAAAATTATAAGAATATGATTTCCAGTTCAAGCTCACCAGCGTTGCTGTGGGCGACTACCAGAACACAAAGGGATGGGAGGTATGACAGTGCAACATATTTTATAGACCAATATTCCCAAATTAAAACGATATCGCAATAGCACATTGATGTTCTCTAAATGTTATGTTATTCTTAATTTAGGTCATCTCTGACACCAGCACATCCCTCATCAACGCTCCTCTGGCCGTAGTACAGAAATTCGCGGCAGCAGCGAATGCCGTGGTATGGGATCTGGGTTACTCGACGAGTACGACAGAACAAAACCCACATAGACTTGTGATTCAATAACTAATACCAAGGGAAAAGTCATATTAGGTGCAGTGAATTAAATACCCAATAGTTACTGAGATGGAATCACAACATGCTTCATATTACCGCAAACCGTTGAAGTACCTGCCCATATCGCCTCTTTCAGTTCGACCAAACATTCGGTATGTACATGGTCGATTGCGCAGCAACGATCCCCTCCCTCGACTTGGTCATCGGTGCCCAGACGTACTCCATCGACTACAAGAACATGATCGTCCCGGTACGACTTCTTTATCTTATGATATATCAGTTATCATTTGCTGATTTGAGAGAACTTATCACAACGGGTCGAATGATCTGAACCAGACATCAGACATCTCTAGGACACCTTTGAGTAGACTGATGACACAATTTGCGCTTTTGTCGTTGCGGTTCATATGTATATTTGTTCCCCGCACGCATTAGCCTTCAAACCGGCTGAATAAGCGAGCCCTCCTGATTATAATATGGGAGGAAACCATACTGTTTGTTCAGGTGGCAGCAGATAAGACCAAGTGCGCGCTCGCCATGGAGCCCTTCACTGGAGGCGGATTCGGTGAGCCAGCCATGTTAGCCATAACGATACCGATATTTTAACGATTTCCCCCTCTCATTCTTCGCAATCCGGTAATATTAATCGCTCGTTATTAGATCCTCTGTTCTCAGCCCTTTCACAGCGTTTCAAACACCCATTTCTAGGTCCCGCCTGGATCCTCGGCGACCCGTTCATCCGTCAGTTCTGCAACATCTACGACGTTGGCAACAAGCGAATGGGCTTCGCGCGCTCCCTTCAGCAATGAAAACTTGGCAATGATAAAGGTGTACCACAATTATACAATCGTAATGAGATACACTGGAGAATATGCTGGAAGTTGATTGATGGTGGTTGCTTCTTCATTTTCTTTCCTGGACCAGGGACTTGGGACTGGACCTCTTTCCCATGACACTAAACTGTACCAGTGGTATATCACACCATAAATCGCCTTCACACACCACAACGTATACTATCAGACCATAAAATACTCATCCAATTACTGCGTGCTATAGTGATTAATGTGAATTACGAAGAGCGGATGTGCGAAACAAGGTTGTGCTGGTTCGAACTGTTTCTAGCCCAATCTATTTTTTGTCCAAAGTACTGTTGTGAACGTCATTAATTGTACGGAGGCAGAAGCGTTCTAATTTCGTAAATAGACGGAGTTTCTCCAGCACGGCACAATTAGTGCTTGTGCAACAAGAATCCTCCAGGACCCATTTTAGACTCGGGAGGGAAATGAATAGGAAACAACGATCAATAAATTAAATTCACAGAAATCGTACAACTTAAGACGATAGGATTACGCTAGGGGATAAGTCGAAAGGGGAAAAAATTGAAATGACCGCGCCATTCTCGCATTCAACAAAAGCAGCTACACATTATTCCCCATGAAATATCGATTTATGTATCAAAGATTTTTCAATTGATGAAAACAGGAACCCCGAACATAAACAAATACGGAAAAGGCTAGATGAAACAAGTATTCGGGGATAAGAGATCGTACGCTTACAGAGCACTATAATCGGATAAGACAAATGCAAACAACATGAAAGTTCATGTACAGCTTAGTTACTGTTTATCTCATCAATCAGAGTGGCAATTCACATTCGTTCTTCTCTATTGCTTCTCATTCGGAGTTGGAGAAGGGATAGAAATCGATGAGGTTACGTTACTTTTCGCGGCAGAAGTCGCCATCTTCGAAGGAATGATCGGCGTCCTGTAACGACGACATTGGGTTACGGTAGTTGGCACGGTGCCAACTCACTTGGACTCGCTGAGTGCACGACGCGCGCGCTCTTCCGCTTCAAGACGCATCGCGCGTTCGTACTCACCACCGTACATCTGACGATAGAACTGAAATATAAGAAAGTTATATTGTGAGATTTCGAATTTATGATCCACTTCATTCATCTTGTAAGCCTTATCGTCGAAAAAGAGGGCTTCCCATAGAGAAGACGGCTTCGGAGGCTCGATTTTCACCTGAAATAAAAAATTATTCGATATCATTACATATAGTATTCCATACCATGCGAACTACTCTAGTCTTATCTACCTGGATATATCCAATTCTAGTTATCGATCGTTTACCTTAATCCAATTTCCTACAGTACCTCAACTCCTGCCGCAGGTGTTACACAATCGTCCATGAATCCTAATTCGTACTCGAAACTCTTCGTGAGAGACAGTAGATTCGCCTCATCAAATATGAGATTCTGAACTTACGTCATTGTTAGCAAGTAATGAATATTCTGAAGTAAGTTCAGTAATCGATCGTGACTCACACAATTTCTGCTCAGTTTGTATGAGTGAACTGCTAGAAAATGATAGCAGAATAGAGCTACAAATAGAGTACTTTTGGATGATTTCAATCTACACTGACATAGAACTCATGTCGATTACATTTTTGAGAATATATATCCAACTATATTGACGTACCTCCGACCAGTGCAATATTGGAGACTATGAAATCTCCGAGTATTTGAGTGAGCGAGTGAAGGAGGAGACTAATGAGAGAAATGAGGAGAAGAGTACATACTGTCTCGGGGAACGAACGACCTGAGATAAACTCATTTATCGATCGACCCAACTGACGCAATAATACGGTAATCATCGATACACAGCTTTGAGAAAGTTTATAACAATGTATATTTCGAATTCAACAAGAGAAAGCTAGAGAAAAGGCAACTAACCAGCCACGAGTCCTTGTGAGTCCTTCTCTCCTTGATTATTCCATGTCAAGACCTGAACAACATATATTAGTAACAGTATTCTAAGTGAATCATAATCGATAATCACAAGGAAATCAATATATCTGGATTATCTACCTGATCAGTCGATGGTTGTTCCTTCTCACTATCTTGTGTTGGTTCGGGATCCAACGGAATTCGAGGCGTCTTCAGTGTATTTGGAGTGGACGACATTCAATCGACCGACTGAGAAGAAGAATAAAAGTGAAAATGAATGGAAGAATGGGAGGAGAAAGTGGAGAGAGAAATAACTAATATTGCACGTAATCATTCCTTACGGAGTTTCGATTGGGATGCAGGGGAGGGGTAAAAAAAGAAACGAAAATAAAGAAAGTAAAAAAAAGAAACGCAATCTAATATATGGGATCTAGTATCTATAGTAATCTAGTACATAGATAACTACTCATGTCTACTGAGAAACGAGAGTGGGAGTTCAATCGATCGCTACCTATCGATACAGTATCTCGATTTATTCAAAGTCTGATGGAATATGAGAGCAAATACATGGGAAAAAAGTGAACCTCTCTTTTTAGCTGCCCAGGTCAAACTTTATTAAACGAAAGATTGTAACCAATGTGGCCACAATTTCGGAACCGAATCTCCTATTTTAAATACAAAAGTTTTCGGTAATTCAATTTCTTATTGTTGCCAGGATGACTACCAAGTTTCACTAGATCCGAATTCTCTTGAAAAGTCTTGGATACGGAAGTTTTCCAAAAAAATAATGTTCTTCTATCTTTCTTTTCATTCATTCTCCAGTGCGTGGTATTTCCACCAAAATTCTCCTCTTTTTTATGTCGAATCTCTCTTTTCACGGAAATAATGTCTCCATGGCGACGATTCATACAGAGAGATATTGCCTATTTACCCCATTCCACTTATCTCCCGCCACCTCTCCTTCCCGTTTCTCTTGAATTGCATGTACTTCAGATCGATATGATATTGCTTTTTACTCATAAACCCATGATGTTAGCGAATTTGAGAGTAGAATATGGGGACTACGGAAATCTGAAGACAACGCTCTCTATTTGACTATTGCAATATTTTCCAGTCCTCTCATAGAGTGAATATTAGGAGGAATTGGGTTCACACTTTACCTTTGCTCATAGTGCGTCTCTACGTCTCAATTCCTCTCGTTCGCCTTTCTTTTCTTTCAGAAGATCTATGAGATCAATCCCATCTTACTTTATCTCTGCATTCGATTCCATTCTGAAATGTGTTCATCTCGTCATTCCAGGATAACTTTAGAATGAATTCGTTGAGTAAATTCATTCTCACTCGTACTCCATCGACGCAGAAAGAATGGCATAGAGAAGTGAATCTCGGCCTTCGACTCAATTTGGTTAGATTTCCATTCAAATGTGACTTGTTAGCAGCCACAAAATACCATTTTCTAAGATCTCATTGTTATCCTTCATTCTGGTATGACCTTTATATGAGGCCATTCGCGTAAGAATCGAGCAGATTCGGATGGGAGAGTTTTTTTAAAAATCTAAATGTTGATTGACAGGGATACGCTATATGACGGCGTTCGCATAAGAATCGAGCATGAGCCGGCACAGTGAAAAAAGGTCAATTTTCTGAAACTCCGTGATTTGACGCTATCGAGGGTGCTGATGACGATAGACATATTCATTTTGCACATGGAACGCCCGTTGGCGCCAGACGGCGTCGCGTCGAAATTGCATTTTCTGGAATATCTCGGCCCCAAATAAAGCAAATTGTTTGCCCTTTTAATGTCCGGTGCAGAATTTGATAGTGATTACGCCTGTCTAGTTCTTTTTGTTTCATAATTGAAAATTAATTTTGCAACTTTTCGTAGAGCAAAAAGTAGAGCTTTTCATGTACACCAATCGGACCGGCTTGACGAGACGATTCATAATCTATATTTATAGCGCATCAAAGCGTCAGATCGCCAAATGGGCTGGGGTATAGTGAATTGAAATTGAAAGGAAAAGAAGCAAATTTCGTCTCTCCACCCCCCCCCCCATCTCTCGGCACTCTCTCGATTCCCCATGTTCTCTCGCCACCCCGAGGGATGAGATAGAGAGGCCAGCCACCGGGAAGAAGGGGCCGTAGTGAGAGAACACGAGGAATCGAGAGAGTGCCGAGAGATAGGGGGAGGGAGAGACGAAATTTGCTTATTTTCCCGAGATATTCCACAAAACGCGATTTCTACGCGACGCCTTCTGGCGCCAACGGGCGTTCCATGTGCAAAATGAATATGTCTATCGTCATCAGCACCCTCGATAGCGTCAAATCACGGAGTTTCAGAAAATTGACCTTTTTTCACTGTGCCGGCTCATGCTCGATTCTTATGCGAACGCCGTCATATAGCGTATCCCTGTCAATCAACATTTAGATTTTTAAAAAAACTCTCTCACTTCTCTCTGACGCTCTCTGACCCCTCTCTATATCATGTGCAATATTCGTTGTTAGGTAACGAGATTTGTTCTATGCATCTACAAACCATCGAACGTTGGACGAAAAGCGGCGTTAATGACTAAGATAATCGTAGATTACGCGAAGAAAGTGGAGAAGGAAGCATTCGAATATTCTGATGATCGAGTGAGTAATGCAGAGAACACATAGAGTACGAAGTCTCCTACTTTCCTCACTCTGGAGATGTTCTCTCCTGCAGAGAGAGCACGAGAAATCGAGAGATGGAGACATCACCTCTCCTAATAATTGGAGATGTGAACACTCCAGAGTAAGGAAAGTTGAAGACTTCTCTGAGCAGTGTACCAGACTAATATGAAAAATAATCTCGCCATTTCGCACACTCTCTCGACCGGTCGATCGTGATAGAAAGTGTGCAATCACGAGACCATTTCAGACAAGTCGAGTACACTGTTCATAGCATAAAGGAGGAATATTGAGAATCAGAATAAATGTTGAATTGAGGAGGAATATTTCCATCTCCTGGCTGAAAAGATTCGCAAAATACAAAAGGAGTTGGAAAAGAAGAAGCAGATGAGGTTGAGACAATGGAGGATTAATCGATTGATTCATTCCAAAATCTCTTCTCTCTCACCTCCTCATAACACCCCCAGTTAGTAGATTAATTAATTGTGCCATTCCCTACTATCATTAAAACATTAAATGAGTATTCGTATTGTGTATCAATTATCTTTAGCGTCGAAATGAGACAAACCTGACAGGTTAAAGATAGGAGCAATCAACACTTTCAACGAATCATCATGCAAATTCCAGCTATCGATTGATACATTTTTATTTCCGATTGATAAAATTAATGGAGTTGAAACCGAGTGATTCATCGCAAAATGTGTTCGTTCTCAGCATTGTATTGTCTGTTCTTTGCTATAAATCAAGAAAGGAAAGATGGGACGGGAACAGTCTCCACCTACAGACATAGGCTATATTCATGCCAATTCCAGCCCGTTCAATATTGATCTTGTCTATTTTTCTTCAATTCAACTTACCCCGCGTCGTTAATTTTCATCCTTTATAATAATCTCTTCAGAAATGAACAATCCCATTATTTCCGACTGGAGGGAACCAGATCCTCCTTCGATTCAGAGATATTGGCACGCGCAAATAACATCAATGTATCGAAGACAAATGGTACATTATTGTTTTATCCAATATTATTACTTTACGAATTAACAATGAATTCCTGGATCTGGATAGTACAATGTTTAAAATATATAATAACTATGCTAATTTCAGGTTGGTACACTCGTTTGTCATACCGTTTTCTCCTGCTTCAAAGAGAATGAGCGAGTCCGAGATGTATTCGTGGCTGTAAGAGCGATTGAGAAGGAAGCCTTCAATTCAGCTATTACTGTGGTGCGAACTATTTTTTATGAGTTATTTTGTTATTTCTAGTTCCCTCTTCAGGAGGAATATCACGAGAACTTCTTTCGCAAATACAGTGAGTACAGATATTCTGATTACCCGTGTCTCATCAGAGCCCCAGGTTAGCCATTGATGCAACTTCATGCTGTGCATATTTCACAAATGGAAAATTCGCATTAGAATTACCTCGGCTCCCAATGAAAGTAGGGCGCATTTTTTCTTGTGTTCTCTATGTAGTACTACTGGGAGTCAAGATGCTCAATTGCAGGAAATTTAAAATTGAACTTTTCTGTGAAATTTGCGCAGCGTATGTTAATTAAAGTAGGAAATAATAAGAAGAAATTTGTAATACTAATACGAGATCTCTCAAACACTAATACGACTTATTTCAAACAATTTGCGAAATATCTCAAATTATGCAGCTCCGCTTCCTCGCGTGGGAACTCGTCGATCTCCTCGTCTCAATCGACAGACAAACTACTAATAAAGTGAGTTAATGAAAAAAAAGAAATAATAACTAACATCCGCCGGATTCAAGTTCTCCAGTGTTTTTGTTTCGATGCTGTTATCCTTTCCAAAATATGCCAACGTTTCTATAATAGAGTGTTGTAATCGCTGACATAATATTCTTTTCATGGGTAGAGCGGAATTCGACTTAAGAAGAGGAGAAACTTTTCAACAATGATTGCTATTTCTACAATCACCTATTTCGGATACTTTTTTGTACATTATTCATGCTTTTCGTCGTTCCTCTCTTTTCCCAATACAACGTTGCTCGTTTTATGAAAACAAACGAGAGAATGATTCTTTTTCATGAATCATCTGATGGATGATGGGGATGGAAATATTAACCAGTCACAACGAGCGTCGATCGAAACTATGATTAGTGAATCTAATCTCACTGAGAATGGACCACATAGAAATATAATTGTTCTTAATAAAATGTACAAGTGACAGATAAAATTGTGACGAAACTGTGTTTGTTCGTGAAGAAGTACAACGATACCTCAGGATTTTTTAGAATACATCAAAGATTTCTAAGGGCAACTGGAAATTCATGTTGTGATTGGTGAGTGCAAGCACCGAGATGAAATTAGAATTAAAGGTAGGGAGTAAAATATACGAAATTCGATCGACAACGTGTTTGAAACGAATGAAACAGCAGGAATTATTATGAAAAACAACGAGTAAAGCACGCAGTGCACTGTAGTTTTAAAAAGTTTTTCTCATGTCGGACGGCGCAGCATCTGAATATTAATTGCAGAGGCTTGGTCACGGGATGATCTCCTGCATTCTCTTCCCTCCCATTTCAGACGATTCCTCGAAGCTTTCCCACTCATTGAAAGGCCTCCAACTCCACCAATATGCGGGCTGGAATGGAACACTCTAGAATAGGCTCAACCCGTGGAACTAGCTGGATTCAGATGAAAATTAGGCTGCCTCGATCACATCCACACGTTCTTAACCGTCACCGAGTTCCATCGAGAGTGCCACTTGCCTCGTGGTCTCGTCTTCGTCGATTACTGTGGGGCATTCGACTCTGAGGATGTGCCGGCTGCACAGAACGCATTCTCTCGCTCTGGAGAGGATATGTATAGTGTCTGGGTATTCCCAACTCCGGCTGCAATTCATTGATGACGCCGCTCGATCGACCCGTGCGCATCTGATCGGCAAAAAAATCCACGTAAGAGATACAACCTCACCCATGCTGTTTACCGTGGCTCTGGGTTCCTACATGCGAGATCTCGATTGGTGGGTGTAATCTGCATCAGCCGGAAGCGTCTCTCGCATCTCCGATTCGCGGACGACATCGCTTTGAATTATCGACTAATTATTTAAATTTTAATTAGCTAATTAGTTAATTCGTGGGTTTGAAAGCCTTCGTGATTCTGGTCCTGATAACACTTTGGTGGAGGTAGGCAACTCAGCGTTTTTCTTCGTCCATTCTTTGTAGGCTACAATCGAAGGTGAACGATACTGGCCAGGGAGCTGAATCAATAAGGTGAAGATGCTCTGTATGTGAACTCGCCCAGTGGGTAGGGCGGGTTTCATCTCAATGAGTACGCGAGTCATTCACTCCACAGTCTCATTCTGATCGTACCCGCGTTTGTTCTCCTTCTCCTTTTCGTATTTCATCAGTATTATTTTCAGCATTTTCACAATGAGATTCGACGATAACACCCATTTCAAGTTCGGTTGGATGGGAGAAACTAGAAGGTTCGATTTCCCTTCAATGTATCAGCTAATCGATATCACTCTAGATTCATTCTCAATAATTCTCTTCCCAATATGCTGAGTGAAGTGAGGAAAAGGGTCGTGGCTGCAGTGGGAAATGAGAACGTGAAGATGACCTGGCATGGTTAGTAATTACAAAATTTGTTATTAGAAAAGAAGACAATGCACTCTATATGTATAATTTTGCTGATGTGAATGAGTATTAATTTTCTCCATATCCTCTCTCTTTCAGACGGAGCCTCTGCCAATGTCCTCGAATCAGAAGAAGATATGAAAGCTGCTCTCGATTTCACTGATTCCATCGAAAACCCGTGAGTTCATAATGAAATGATATGATTTCATGTCTCTAAAAAGGGGTGCGGAGCTCGAAGGACCGGTATAGTGCAGGCATTGTTAGTAAACGAGCAATACACTGAAAGAAAATTTGCTAGGAGAACGGTTCTCCAAGGTTTCATTTGTTAGAAAACGGTTCTCCACCCTCCTCCTTCCGCACACTCTCTCGTTTGCTGTCCGAGACGAGAAAGTGCGTGGAAGGAGGAGGGTGGAGAACCGTTTTCTAACAAATGAAACCTTGGAAAACCGTTCTCCTAGCAAATTTTCGCTCTGTGTATCACATCATTGCCTGCCAAATCTTACAGCTGTAATCTCAGGTACAACGTGATTCCATACGTCGCAATCTGGCTCTTTCCCACTGCTTCTCCGGCCAATCTCGATGGAATCTCCTCTCTCACTCAGGAATTCAACCAACTCACGACCGATGGCAGTGCGTCCATTGAGAGGAACCAGGTTTGTAGACGATTATGAAGGTTTAGTTGCTCGGACTGTATACCCATTTTCTGCCGTGTTCTCGAAATTTCGCTTGATTTATGAACGAGAGTCAGTCGGAAGTGCAATCGGAGCAGCAAGTTTGATGATCTTCTTTCAGGAAGTCCTTTCGAATTCCAACGAAGATCGTGAGAGAAACATTGAGAAGAAAGAGGAAGAAATGAAGAGAAGGGAAGAAGAAGTGGAGAAGAGAGAGGGAATTCTGGCTATGAGAGAAGATAAGTTCGAGAAGAAAGTTGCTGATTTTGAGAAGAGAATGGATGGATTTGAAAGGAAGATGGGAGAATTGGAGCCAAAGTTCGATGAGATGAAATGGATGGTCGAACAAAAGATGGAAGAATTGGAGATAAGGGAAGAAGAAATTGAGAAGATTGAAGAAGAAATTGAATCGAAGATTGAGAGAATTGAAGAGATGGAAATGAGAATGGATGATTTAGAGATGAAAGTTGAAGAGATTGAAGAGCAATTGGAATATGTAAATGTGCAACAAGAGTATGCCCCCGCTTAATATGTATTTGATTGATTTTCTTCATTATTTAACATGTTGATAAAGTGCGCCTGCGACATCCCGTGGATTTCTGTATTCATACAATTCCCATACATTCATTATGCTCCCACGGATTACTGAAAAAAATGGTTCGCAGAATTCTTTTACTATCGATATCTCCATGAACTTGTCAACTGATAAACTCATGATTTGTCAATGACTAGATCGTATCTCCGATGCGTCTCATATCGATTGATTATGTACGAGTGGTAAAGAACGCCGTTGTCGGGTCAACTCAGGGAAAGAGAGAGAGAGAGAGAGAGAGAGAGAGAGAGAGACCGCTAATAGAGATTGGCGGATTGTAGAGAGGGGAGAGAGGGTAGTAGAGTGGGGGGGGGGGGGGGGTACATGTCCCTATCTCTCATTTGGTGGAGTGAACAGAGCTGACCTAGCAGGCGTCTCTTACATCTCAAATACGCCTCCATTCGCCTGTGTTGCGCAATTTCCTTCAAGTATTTTTTACCTCATACTTTCCTATCTGCAGGGAAATGACTGACAAGGTTCACTTCAAACTTGTTCACAAAGGAGAGACTCACAGGTACCAAATTTTGTGTTTCCCACTTCAAGTAGATATTCGATTTGCCATTTCCCGCCTCAGATCTCACGTTAGGCGGTTAGGAAATTCAAGTGATTTTTCCATCTCATATGATTTTTATCTTCAGATTCACCACTCTCCGCAACTTGAAATTCCCTCTCGGTGCAGTGATTGGGAAGGTTTTCTCTATCAAGGAAACTACCGGCCACCGACTCTTCTGGAGAGGTTTGATCAAACTACAAAAGTGATGAACTTTCACTCATTTCCAGATGATGAAACTCGTGTTTCTCTTGAGACAAACGATGATATCGAGGCTGCAATTGACTTCGCCCAATTGAAATGGGAAATGTGAGACACAGTAAATACCGTTCTCTTTCATAAATATGTCTACTTGTTATTCGATAAGCCCATCATCTTGTTGCAGGATTGGTGAACTGCCGTGCATTCGCCTTGAGACTGAGCCGTTCCCTCAATTTACGACTGAGGAAGAGGAAGAAGTTGAAAGAGAAGAAGAAAATATGATAGAAGAGGAACTATTGGAGGTAAGAAAACATTCAAAATAACATTATTCTCTCATCTCACTGCTACCATTGCGACACAATCAGTAATTAAAACAGTATGATAAATACACTGATTATGTGCATGCCCATTTCTTCTTGGAGATAACCAGAGAAATTTCTGTTCTTTAGATCGCATATCACATGGTTTCAAACATACAGAAAGGGGTTGGGATGAGAGAGTGTGCAAAAGTGAGAGAGTCTCTCTTCCTTTGGCACGCTCTAAGTCCATTTTTGTATGGCTGGCCGACCTGCGGAATAATGTGGTATATTGATTATTTTCTGTAGTGTGAGGACGAATTGTGGCCCACCGTGTTGGATTCGCTGAACACTCCAGCAGTCCACTCATCGATAGTCAAATCATCTTCTGTCTTCCATCCTCAGCGAATGTGGAGTACCAGTGGAATTCCCGTTGTGGACAAACTCTGCCAGATTATGAGAACCATCTTTATGCGAGAGTTAGTTTACGCATTACCTACTTGAACACAATAAAACTAACGAAAAGTAAAAGCAACGCTCGCCAAAAGCTTGTGATTGTCCACTGCAAGACCAATCAGACATGCTGCTGCTTCAACTTTACACATATCCGTCATTCTATTCAGGGCGACTATGATCAAGAAAGAGACGGAAAGTCGCGTTTGTTACTACAGAGTCGACAATAAAATGCCATTTGATAGAGAAATCATCGAAAGAGAGGAACAAAGAGTTCGAAGACTCAACAGAGATGTAAGTATCCGTCCCCCTTTTACCTCTCGGAGAATTGTTTTGCTGCTTTCTGTATGGAATCAAAAGTGGTTACAGTTAAACCGTGCGATTCGAAGTCAACTTCACAAGTATTGCGTTGATCGATTGAGAGCTGAAATTGAATTGAACAGCGAGAAAGCTACCGTACATGAATTCAGAGAAGCTGTGAGTTTTGCGCATTTCTTTTTAGTTGTGGAAATCGATAGGCTCTTGAGAGAATCGAAGAAAAGTAATTGTTTCAGCTTGAATTGATGCGTCGTTCAATCGACATTGAGAGGGATGAAATGGATTACGTCTTGTTCGATATCGTCGATGATTTGTACGAAGAAGTGAAGCACATTCGAAATGCGCAGTAAGTAGAAATGTAATGGTGAAATCGACGGAAGCATTTCATTTGCAGTCTTTTCGCCGTTGAATCTGAAACGGAGAATGCAGAGAAATTGGAAGAATCGGATGAAGATGACGAATCTGAGGTGAGGATGAGATGAATATACAGTTTCTCCCAAGAAAGAGGTGTTCAGGAGATCGAAGATGAGGAAGATGAGGAAGAGGAAGAAGAGGAGGAAGTTGATGAAGACCGAAAAACGGAGGGGGAGGAGGAAGAAGGGAATCATTTCATACTGTTTGTTCTTCTTTATTGCCATATTTTGATTTTTTTGGCGAATTTAATATTAATTAGATATCATTACAGAAACTATGAGAGTGATTATACTTCGGATGAGGATATGCCCGATTTGGAAGAGATTAGTGATGAAGAGGAAGAAGACGAAGAAGATGAGGAAGATGAAGAGGAGGAACATGATGATGATGAAGAAACGGAGGAAGAGGAAGAAGAGGAGGAGGACGAAGATAATGAGGTACGCAGTTGTGAAAACATAGGAAACTTATTTGTGATATTGGTTGATCATATTCATTTATTCTTGATCATTAAGGAAGATTCGATCGATATCATCGATTTCTCGTCAGACAACAGCGATCTGGAAGTTATTCAGCGATTCTCGGCCAGGTTTGTTCAATTGTTCCATCCGTAATACGTCACTAAGTAACGCGTGATCCGATTGGTAAACCATTATTGCATTACAGCCGCGTCGACTTCTCTGAAAGCGACGACAATGCCGAGTGAGTACACTTATCTTTCCTCAATTAGACAACTAAAATTCAAAATGCGTTTGTTGGAAAGACTAGCATGTACAACAATTTAATCAAAACGCGGAATGGGACTTTTTTCATCATTTTATCAATCAGGATTCTCGAGAGCGGTTCTTCATCAAACGAAATGACAAGATCTGAGGACGTTCCTGAGTTTGAGAGAAGTGTCAAGAATATATTCAACGGAGTATTCAATGTAAGATGGAGAAGATAATGGATATGTAGAATGTTTTCGAGAACAGCCGACTATCGTTACGTTGCTTACTGCCTTTTTCACGATTTAATTTAACGCATTGTAACTTTTCTGTTCTGAATAAAGTATTTTGTTGTATTCATTGTATTCGCATCTCATTCACACAATAAATACCGAAAGGAGAGAGAGCACGTAGCGTGATACCAAGGATGAAGATTGAACAACAAGATAATAGAAAGGGAAATTAGGACCACCCGAGGGTGGGAAGAGTGAGATTCACACACATGTTGTTCCATTCGTCTCACCTTATTGTTTCAACAATCCTTAATCGTCATATTGCAAATTTGAAATGCATTTTAATAATTGCAATATCTTTGAAGGATCACAATTAATATCATTACGAACGATTTCAATAGAGCGCAGCTGACAGGAGACAAGGTTTTATTTGTTATTCTTTATAATAACTTACAAATTGTGTCAGATGGATGAAGATTTCAAAGTCCTTCGATCGACGATTGTTTCCCAGTTAGTTTTTGCTGCTTTTAAGGGATTTACTCGACGTTCTTCACATTTTCCCATGAAATAGATGGATATTTCAGAGCAAACTGGGTGAAGACGGAAATTGAGAAAAGAGAATTCATTTATTCGTGCACTGAAATGATCGATAAGGAGATTTCTATGACCAATAATAATGATTTAATCCAACGAAACGAGAAAAGAGTGAAGAAACTCAATGAGGAGGTAATTTTTCTTTTTTCATCAAAAATCATAGTTTCATCCCATTTCAAACTGATTGTTAGAACATTTTGATTTCAGCTTAGACATTCACTTTGTGAGGCGCTTGTTCGATATTCAGTTAGCAAGTTGGAAGATGATCTGAAGTGCCTTATAAAGGGAAGAAAGGAAGAAGAAGTTAGATCAATGGTAGGAAATGTTTTACCGTATCATCATACATTTCATCTCCATTCATCTCTTTGTAGATCACTAGAGTGAGGAATTCTACCGAATTCGCCAACGGAGAAATGGACAATGACATTAAGGAAATAGTTGACAATATCTGTGAGAGACTGTGTCTACTTTCGAAGAAAGAAGATCGCAGTGAAAACAATGTTTGTCTTAAATTCTTCATGTTCGATATTCGTACCGAAATTTTTCTTCCAAAGAAGAAATAGGAAAAAACATCCATCTGATTCAATCCTGCCTTCTTTATAAATTGTTTCTTCTAGAATACGGAAACATCAGACGATTGGGACATCGAATTGATGGACACTAATACATCGAGGTGAATTATGCTGATCAAATTTCATCGTGGAAATTTCCCATCCACTTTTTTTTCGCGTTTCCATCACTTTATTATTAGTCAAGCGACAGCTTCCAAACTTTATATAGGGATGATAAAATACGTTTGGAACATTTTCCTTTTTGATTGGAGATATTTCGTTCAGTTTGAGCTGAGTTAGACGAGTTTCCCCATGAGGGAGTAGAAATTTCCACAACGAAATTTGCGAAATGTGCCAGAATCAATCAGCTATTAGACAGCAATCGATATCAGAATTTTCATCAGGGAAACTCATTTCGGAAACGAGAAGATACGAGGAGTCGATGATGAAATGAAGATTTCTCCACGCAATTCGACCTCCAACACAACGAAAGATCTACACGAGAGCATGGATTTTCCACGAATGATCAGCCACCAATCTACTCTTCACGATAATTATGCTCTCTATTACGAAATATGATGGATTCTAGAGCACAACCACATATCATATCTGACCACTATCTGCAATTACAATATAATGGAAAATACTTACAGATAATCCCGCTAGGCTAATCATAGTTATTTATCCAACTTCCCGATCATTGTACATATTTTGCTAATTGCATTACCGCGATGGTTCTACCGATAAATAATAATATTGTTGCTGAATATCGGTGCATACGAATCAATCTCTCTCACAAATTAGTAATTGGCATGTGCGGAACCTTTTCAAAGAACGGTAATCCTATCCCATTCCTCCCTCGCGTACTCAATAAAAAAGGAAGCGTGTGGATCAAATACACTGGACATTCGTTCTCAAAGAAAGGAAATCTAAGTGTATCTAAGTGTAAATCTAAGTGTCTCTTATCAAACTCGCGAATACTGTTCAAAGGATTGTTTTCCTTCCACAACAGCCTTCAGTTTCATAATTTACTCCATAATTAGCCAAAAAAATCAGTCTCGCCCGCCCAGTCAAATACTTCCACACTTACGTGACCTCTCACTCTCCGCGTTCTTTCTCTCTCAATCACTCTTCATAAAGTATCTGCCATCGATCGACTTTGGTCTAATCATCCACTCTACCCTCTGGCTAATTGTAAATGGGTGTCTTTTCTCTCTCTGTTTCATCTCGAGTCTCTTTTCATTTTTTTTTCATTTATCTAATCTCTCATTCTCTCCAAATTCTCGTCTCAACAATGGTCCATCTCATTCACTGCAAGTTCGAACACGGAGGAATCGCTCGCAGGCTAGTTATTTGTTCGTCTTTTGTATGAAATCAATTGAGGGCTAACGCACACTATGGTTCGCTCTCCCACATGCTCACAAACCTAAAGAGAAGGGTCAGAGCAAGAGAGTGTGCATAAGTGAGAGAGTTCCTCTCGGTTTCGCACGCTCTCTCATTTCATTCCAAACCCCTCTATGTAGGGTTTGCGGGTCTGTGAAATGATGTGATCCGTCATCCGGTTAAATATACTTCTAAATTCCCTCCTTCAGATTCTCGGTGGAAGTCGGAAAATTGGATGAAATGATGTGGAAGATGCTTCAACGAGTGAAGGAAGTTGTCGGATCGGATCTGGCTAGAATGTTCTGGAATGGTTAGACGAAGAAGAAACTTATTTCTTTTGAATTAATTATTTGAAATTATATACCGTGAATATGTAATATTGGTTGCAGATGGCAAGTCGATGGTCATTCTGGAAACAAAGGAAGACTTAGAGGCTGCGCTTGACTACCTGTATATGCAGTGCGAACTGTGAGTAGATTGGTATACTTTAGGAGGGAAATCGATTAATGGCTAGTGGAGAAATGAACGAATTTCAGATACAACAAGGCGCCTTGTCTCGATCTCGAGATCGAAGTGACTTCTCTCAAGAGAGAAAAGGTACAGTTTCAAATAGATTGGGGCTGAAACCTAGATTAATCTGTTCACATTTGAGAGAAAGGAGAAGGAATGCGGTGCTTCTTTCTCTCAGGAGTCACTCAAATGTGATGAGTGTCATTCGACTTTCAATGAGGGAGGACAATTCAAGTGTGCTATTTGTCCCAACTATTCTATGTGTATAAAATGCGTGGAAAACGTAAGTTCAACCCTTGTCTCATTTGAATATCTCTTCTATTCAGGGTTGTCACTTCTCTCATTTATTCATTCGTCTCCATAATTCTTCTACTCTCATTCCACTCAATGTAGAAGATGGGTCAACTTCCAACGTTCCACTCTCAGAAGCCATTCGTAAGCACTCAAAACACAGTCAGATATTTAGTAAATCCATTTGTTTACAGAGAAAGGTGAGTTGACGTTTGCCCTCAAAGCATTGGAGGAATTGAATGAGGAACCGGAAGTGAAGTGCGAGGTTAGAATGAGAATTATGTGCGCTGCAGATTGATAGTTTAGAAGGACATTCGATTTGAGTTAAAAAATGGGTATAGTAAAGTCCACCTCCCCAAAAATATCTGAATCCATATCACTAGACATAAAATGATCTCTGATTACAGATTGGAAGTGTGGAGGAGCAGAGTGTAAATGCATTCCAATCGATTTTCTATTGTGATGAATGCGATACCGTAATCACTCCATCCAATGGCGGTCGATTTGTGTGTACGATCTGCCCAGATTACGATCTCTGCGAGAAGTGTGTTGTAAAGGTACTGTAAAACACTTTTGATTCCACTTCACGATGAATGTTCTCTCTGTATTAACTTGGCTTTTTCAGGGACTCCACAAGAATCATGCTCTTGTTGGCGTTCTCGATTGGGACACGATCATTCCTCTGTCGACAGGCAAAGGGTCAATTGTGAGAGGAATACTCAACGATGTCACCGGTGAGAAGAGTTTCTCTCAATACGAGCCTGTAGATCATAGTAATCTGAACTAATCGATCATCTCAGATGTAGAGTGCTGCTTTACTCTGAATGCCGTAGTCGATAAAGAGAACAAAGAGAAGGATGAGGGTGCTGCAGCAGCTGAAGTTCGATCTGAGCCTGCTGAATCTTCTGATTGCAGCAGGGACTTCAATGCGACCAGTGAGGCATTGGATATCGATGATAACGATATCGAAATCATTCCCAGTTATGGGAATTATTGACCCCTCTTTTCTCTGTTCCACCCATTCTCACATCACATGAATGATATCTCTAATTCCCTTTATTTATTCACCACTCTTTGTAATTTCTCGATAAATAACTTTTACATTTAAGCAGTTATTTATCGAGAAATTACAAAGAGACTTCTATTCAATGTGGCTACTGCTGCGAATGAAGATTATATGTTGTATGGATAAGATAACAGAGAAAAAATACAGAAAGAGGAAGTTTGTGAATGCAATCCCCTAGATTCATTTCCCCTCCCTTACATAAAAAGTGTCGCCAGTGAAATTGTAAACATTATATTCATTTTGTAAGTATTCGTTTATTAGGCCATGCACTCTATATAATTTTGATATATGAATTGTATGGAACAGCGAAGAAAATGCATGGAAGCTTCGGAAGTCAACCGGAAATTGTACAAATGTAATACGTGATTATCTATCTACTCATATTGCTTCTAAAACGTTTGTTTTCCTTGCTTACCCGCAAGGAATCTAACAATTCAAATATCCGGATCTACTATACTGTACGTATTAGGAAGCAATAGTAGATAGGAACACTAGGAATCTAAAAAAAAGTAGTTGAAACACGCGGGGATATAAATTACCCTATGTAAATTTACATTATATATTTATATGGACACGAGTAGCACTATTGATTACACGTAAGTTGCAATCGAAGAGTTTAGACGAGATACGAGGATTATGTGATTGGTCATTTGTACTCGCTGACCACAGTTGTAAGAAGAAGAGGAGTATCGTACCCCTTCACATAACTTTCATAATCCATTCCATCACAGACGCGAAGAATGAATGACCGAAATGATGAGTGATCTGGAAAATCGATAGATATGACACTACCGTACCGTACAATTACATTAACCACGCTATTATCGTAATATTATCGTAATCTAGTGAGTAGATCGATATATTCCAATTGAAATTTTTCGTAATGCAGTCATCGAAATATACGATGTCTCACCATTGCGTATCTCAAGATATGGAGATCAGCATTTGTGTTGACCTGTGGTTGTGAGGGAGAAGCTCCGATTCGTCTCATTGCCACACTAAGGGCGTTCGCCATCTGCCTGTAATGAGAATATTATTCGCATTTTGGCAACACTTTCAACCGAAATACACGAATATTCAATACAACAACAAATATGTTTTTTTTCTCAATACAATGTATACGTTTAGATAACACAACGTCTCAAGCGCCACTTTTCTCTATATCATCAAATTAGCAAAAATAAGTCACATTCAGTTTTTTTTAAATAACTCGGTCAAATACAAGGTGTGCAGAATCACTTCTTATTACGAGAAAATGTGTTGAAACTCGAATTCCGAAGTAGCAGTTAACGATTATGATTCGAAACGTACACAATCCACATGGCTGCATCATCTTTCTTCGATCTCTTCAGTCCCACAGGCAGAGTGACAATCGATAGATGGAGTACACTTTCTTCTGCCACATTCATCGCTTCTTTCTCAGTGAGAGACGTCCACGAAGAAGGCTCCAATGCCTACGCATTACAATCGTCCAATACCTTTTTCTTTAATGATCACTCGAAAATAAATATCTCACGATAGAGAACAACACAAAATCGTTACTTCAATCTACTCTAATTCTTCTTCTCAACTCGAACTGGATTGCCATTCTTTTTTGCGATTACATTATGAAGCTACCATCTTGGGTCGATGAGTCGTATTCAGTCCATTCTCTTCGAGAATTCCATAGATGAACCGAGGTGTAATCGGCGTTATCTTCCTGAGAGTATTTCATAGTTTACACTCTGAGACAAAACTAATGTAGCACGATGTAAGATGGAACTAGCGGGGTTATATTGAGGTTAAATGCACTACGCTCTATGCGTACAATACGCACTATGTATAGTTCTGGGTGCGGTCTCGGTCCAGGGGGAGCTCGGTAGATGGCTCCAGGTTCGGTTCAGGGGGAGCTCGGTAGCCGGCTTGAGGTTCAGTTCAGGGGGGATACGGGCCCGGCTCCAGGTTCGGTCCAGGGGAGCTTAGGATGTTCGGGAATGTTAATCACTAGAAAGAGTCTAAGGCGGCGGGGAGAGGTCGTAGGTTCGGTCCCGCTCCCCATAAATTTTGTTTTGCTCTTTTTTTCGCTCTCGTTGTCAATGTCCTAGATTGCAGAATCATCGGTCTGTTACTATACATTAGAAAATGCTAGCGTCTGTCTGTCTGTTTTTCTGATTTTTGGTCCAGGTTTTTTTTCGCATTTTCCTTATATTTCGTTTCAAAATAGCTCTATCTTCTCAGAACCGTTTGCATGTGATAACTGACCAGGATTGCTTTAAAATTTTACAAAATTTAAATCACCAAATCCATGGCCAAGTGCGCCAGATTCAAATCCGACCGACGCAGGTTCGACCCCCGCCGCGGGCAAACCTTTTGCCGCATTTTTCGCAAGTACCGCAAGAGCTCCTGGCACGTTTTTGAGTTCCGTGAAACATGTTTTCACCTGTTTTGCCGAGTTTTAAAGTGAAAAATCGAAAAATTCGAAAAGTTCCAAAATGATTCAGAAAGCGTAGGGGATCACTGCAAAAGTTTTTTGCGATGTCGGAAACGTGTCTGAACGTGTTCTAACGCGTTTTGCATAGGGAATCACAGGAAACATCTCTGAAAGTGTTCTAAAAGTTCTGAACGCACTGTATCCTGCGTTTCCGTTGTGAACTTCCACTCCGTGGCTCCGTGGCTCTGTGGCAACTTTTTTCGATCGCTCTCAGCCTCACGAGCGCTTTCTCAACGGAAACGCAGGATACTGTGTCGATTTCTCTGGCGTGTTCGAGCATGTTTGTGACATCGTAAAACACTTTTCCTGTGATCCCCCACGCTCTGCGCGTAAATTGGAAACTTTTCGAAATTTTCGATTTTTCACGTTAAAACTCTGCAAAACAGGTGAAAACGTGTTTCACGTGATTTAAAAACGTATTAGGACACCTTCTGACTCTTGCGAAAAATGCGGCAAAAGGTTTGCCCGCGGCGGGGGTCGAACCTACGTCGGTCGGATTTGAATGTCGCGCGCTTTAACCACTTGGCCATGGATTTGGTGATTTAAATTTTGTAAAATTTTAAAGCAATTCTGGTCAGTTATCATATGCAAAAGGTTCTGAGAAGATTGCGTGATTTTGAAGCGATTTATAGCGAAAAAAACGAAAAATTTGCAACGGAAGAAATAACCAAAAAAAACAGACTGACTGACTGACAGACAGAAGTTAACATTTTCTAATATATAGTAATTTTTGAAAAATGGATATCACCTTCTCGTGTAGTACCCAAGGAAAGCGAGGTTGAACTTCTCGGGACCGAGAACTCGACGACGAATCTCACCCAATGACACCTCAATGAGAAGATCATTATGAGAGACTATCTGACTCAGTCGAATTAATCTTGGCACAGCAGGAAAAATGAGTTGATGAGATAAACATGCCACATTGTAGTATGGCCGAGGCTGAGTTGAGTCATGATGTGGAGAAAGTGCAAAAACGTTTCTACGCCTCAGGGCATTCGTCACAGCAATTTCCGGTTTTTCGAAAACTTCATCGAATGGCTTAATGAGTGGTACCAATCGATTCCTCATAAAATTCTAAGACATTTTCGACTCCATGAAGTTTTCGCTAATTTTTGATCTAAGCGTGAAAAATTTTTAAAAAAAATTGAATTTAAAAAAAAAATTTTTTTTAATTAAATTATTTTTCTGTTGTTTGCCTGTGCAAGTGAGAAGATTTTATTTTGATATGCAATGCTACAACACTGATAGTTCAACTATGTGAAGGGTTGTTCATACGAGTTCCATCAAGCATGTTCAGTGGGCTGAAAATGCACGAGTTCTTGGAAATTGGTGTACTTACAGTAACTCGGAGTGATTTTCCAGTATTATCCGGCAGGTTCGGGGATATGTCCGCCGAAAGCCCCAGTAACCTACTATTGCGTAGTTACCCTACAATGTATACTGTGGCTTCCAGCGCCGTTTTGATAGCATTGGGACTTTTTACCTTGTCACTGTAAGTACACCATAATTCAAAGAACTCGTGCATTTTAAGCCTACTGAACATGCTTGATGGAACTCGTATGAACAACCCTTCACACAGTTGAACGATCAGTGTTGTAGCATTGCATATCACAAATAAAATCTTCTCACTTGCACAGGCAAACAACAGAAAAATAATTTAATTTTAAAAAAATCAATTTTTTTGAAATCAATTTTTCAGGCTTAGATAAAAAATTAGCGAAAACTTCATGGAGTCGAAAATGTCTTAGAATTTTATGAGGAATCGATTGGTACCACTCATTAAGCCATTCGATAAAGTTTTCGAAAAACCGGAAATTGCTGTGACGTAATGCCCTGAGGCGTAGAAACGTTTTTGCACTTTCTCCATATCATGACTCAACTCAGCCTCGGCCATACTACAATGTGGCATGTTTATCTCATCAACTCATTTTTCCTGCTGTGCCAAGCCTCTGAAGAAACATGTCGATCCACTCAGATAGTCTCTCTTAGACATTTTGATTTACATATTTTATATGGAATAGTAATGAAAGAAGTAATAAGAAGTAACGATGAGAGTGACTGTCGTACCTCGATCTGCCTAGTGTTGCATCCGATACGAGGAGGAACAGAATCGAAGAGAACGACAACGCCACTTGGAAGTGGAGTGAGAAGAGACAAATCAATTTGACTCGATTGACAGAATGCTGCATATATCTAATACGTTCACAGCGCATTAAAATGTATATCCACCAATTTTTCTGTTTATTAAATCGCAAAATGGAGTTAACAAATAATGCATCGTACGATATCGTCGTACGTACGATATCGTACGATACGATGCATCGTAAGATGGAATTCGATGGTTTACGGTCAGAGATTAAATACCCACTGCGACAACTTTTTGAAAACCCTATGGTGGGGTAGTTTTATGACTTTAAACAGTCCAACAAATTTTGTTTCGTAACCTGACTTTCATTCATTTCGAAATGAATCGACATCCTTTCTACTATTCCCTGAAAATTTGTTATCGAGTTTCGCAATGTTTGACCTGCCCGTTCTATGGTACGTGACACAGAACGGAGGCGGTCAATCGACCACTCCACCATAGGATTCGCTATAAGGAACCTCATCATGGAGCCTCTATTAATGAATAAAATTAATTAGACACCAGTGAGTGTTATTTACTATTAGTTAGCCCATAATCTGAGAAGACATATCACATTTGAGATTGTTACGACCTGTGAAATGAGTGCGTGAAATTAGCCAAAGTAGTGCCACTTTGTCGATGTTCCTTTTCGAAAAATAGGAAATATAACTTGACCATTCGCTCAAAAAAAGACTCCACACTAGCTCTAGTCTGCCCAAAAATTTAAACCCCACCATAGGTTCGACCACTCATCCTTAATGAAATAGACTGATTTTTTTAGGGCAGACTAGAGTCTTTTTTAAACGAATGGTCATGTTATATCAGACACTATCTGACAGGATCGAAATTGGTCCGTACTAGCGAAAATTAACCTATACTGAAAAGTTGCCCTAGGGGTAACCATCATGCGTAGAGTCCGAAAATCAAGCCTAAATTGGGCTCAGCTCAAACCCGGCTGAGATATTTTTTTAAAATTTATAAAAAAAAATCAAAATTTCAATTTTTGTCAGAATAGCCTGAAACGGTTTCTAAGCTATATTTTCGGAAAGCTGGTCACCAGATAAGTATTTATTGTGTTGACAACATGCCGCTAGCTCATCGTTACCAAACGATTTTCTTCGATAAAAAATAAAATGTTTATTATAAAAAATTCTTCGCTATAACTCCCGACTTTTTATTGCATATATAAATTCTCCGTACAAAACTACATTTGGTGGTCTACTTTGCTAAATAAATCGTGCCCTTGAAGTTGGCCTTGTGAGACAAAAATGCAAAAAAAACACAAAAATCGAATTTTTTTGAAAATATCCAAGCATATCAAAGTCAAATATTGGGCGTATTATTTTCACTTCTCACACATAATACATTAAAAATATTTGCAATGACTTTTGGAACAATTATTTTTTCCGAAAACCATCATCAAAAATATTTATCCTCCTATCTTCGCTCTCATTCGGCCACCGATACTGTAGCATAATATACTTTTTGTTTACATCACAGAGGGGGGCTTTACATCCCCGTATCCAAGATTCGATGAATTTTTTTTTCAAAATTTTTACCATGACCTTAGTAGACCACCAAGGTCATGGTTTTCGGAAAAAAATAATTGTTCCAAAAGTCATTGCAAATATTTTTAATGTATTATGTGTGAGAAGTGAAAATAATACGCGCAATATTTGACTTTGATATGCTTGGATATTTTCAAAAAAATCGTTTTTTGTGTTTTTTTTGCATTTTTGTCTCACAAGGCCAACTTCAAGGGCATGATTTATTTAGCAAAGTAGACCACCAAGTGTAGTTTTGTACGGAGAATTTATATATGCAATAAAAAGTCGGGAGTTATAACGAAGAATTTTTTATAATCAAAATTTTACTTTTTATCGAAGAAAATCGTTTGGTAACGATGAGCTAGCGGCATGTTGCCAACACAATAAATACTTATCTGGTGACCAGCTTTCCGAACATATAGCTTATAAACCGTTTCAGGCTATTCTGACAAAAATTGAAATTGATTTTTTCATAAATTAAAAAAAATATCTCAGCCGGGTTTAAGCTGAGCCCAATTTAGGTTTGATTTTCGGACTCTACGCATGAAGGTTACCCCCGCAACTTTTCAGCATAGGTTAATTTTCGCTAGTACGGACCCTTCAGACAGAATCTCAATCCTGTCAGAAAGTGTCTGATATAACCTATTTTTCGAAATGTAACAGCGAGAAAGTGACACCTATTTATTTATTTTCACGCACTCACTTCACAGGTCACAACTACCTCAAATGTGATACATCTTCTCAGGTTATCACTCACCTAAATATCATTCAATCAATTTAATTCAATATTGTAGGCTCCATTATGAGGCTCCTTATAGCGAATCATGAGCCCGATTGCGATAGAATCGGACAAATCACTACGTGGGCGGGACAGTAGAAAATATGAAATGTGAGATAAACTTCGTTTTTGGCAGTTTCGATGGCGCTGATCACGATTAACTAATTGTCATTGCTCACTAATTACTCCCCGACCAGATACGCAAATTCAAAAATTTAACTAATTTCACGGTTTTTAGCGATTTCTCTCAACTGGTCCCCCGATAATTGTCAAACCTCAGAGAATAAAGGCTGGAAATGTTGCAATTCACACTAGTTATAAAGTGACGTCTTCAGAAATATAAACTTGCATATTTCTTGGCGGAAGTGAATTATTATTTCAAGTTGTTCTAAATAGTGAGGCATGAAATTTACATGGGATAAGGAGGACATATTGAGTGACCTACCTTTTAAATTTGGGCACTCAAAACCGTCGGAAAACCGAGTTATGAATTTTTGAGTGATAGGATCTTGGACGCGAAAATCGCCAGCTCTCGCGAATGGCAGTGTCTGGGGGATTAAATGTATGATAATGTGGCAGTCGCGGGCTAAGAGATCTCATTTCCGAAAAAAATATCTCACTTAAAAATTCATAACTCGGTTTGCCGAAGGATTTGAGTGCCCAAATTTAAAAGGTAGGTCACTCAATATGTTCTCCATATCCCATGTAAATTGCATGCCTCATTATTTAGAACAACTTGAGATAATAATTCACTTCCTCCAAGAAATATGTAAATTTATATTTCTGAAGACGTCACTTTATAACTAGGGTGAATTGCAACATTTCCAGCCTTTATTCTCTGAGGTTTGACAATTATCGCTAAAAACCGTGAAATGAGTTAAATTTTTGAATTTGCGTATTTGCGGGGAGTAATTAGTGAGCAATGACATATACTTAATCGTTATCAGCACTATAGAAAGTGCAGAAAACTATGTTTATCTCACATTTCATATTTTCTACTGTCCGAACATTGTTCGACTCTATCGCAAGCGGCCTCATATTGTGGAGTGGACGATTTACCGCATTTTGAGATGTTATTTTGAAATGTTTACAATTTTCATGGAATAGTAGAACGGATGTCGATTCATTTCTAAAAGAATAGAAGTCAGGTTTCGGAGAAAAAAAATTCCCCAGATTTCCATCCATAAACCCTATGGTTGGAGTTGCCTACGATAGTTTTACAGTGGTATTTAATCAGTTTACGGTAGTTGACAATGATGTTCAGTAACACATCAAAATGGAGAATACTACATTTGCATGGATTATTCACCGTTCTTCGTTTGATCAATGGATGAATTCGAGGGGAGACCATGATTGAAGTCAGATACGTTTACACTACCATCAGATTTACGAAGATGGGGAAGAATGGCCTTGACACTCTACAACAATTCCATTATGAATAGTAAGAAGACTATGAACATTCACGATAGTTACAAATAGGTATTTTTCCAGTTTTGTGATTTAACAATAACAAGCAATATCGAACTGTATTTATTCAGAATCTTTATAGCTAATAATTTTACCTCAATTTCCTCTTCCTTAACATCTCCTCTATCCATGTGATTGATGATCTGCATTAGACATTCGAAGACTCCAGCTACTGCGAGTGGACCGAAACCATGAGTTGCCTGAATTTTAAAAAAATACTAGTGTGATTACGATAGTCGATCACATTGGTTGTTAGGACTCACTATGGCGAATTGAATAGATGAATTGTTGCGCCTCGGGCGTAGATAAATTATTTTGAATATTACGGTAGATGATATCCAATACTGACCAGACTGAACCCCCACACTGAGTGCGCCTCGGGTATCTGAAGACATTCCATGTGGCGCATCATTTCGGAAGGCTCACGACCAGCGCACAGAATGTGCTGCTTGACGCGAGAAAGGTGCGCACTGCAAAACATTTTATTTTAGCTAACACCTCAATTGTGCCAAAAAAACTCGAAAGATGCCACTCTTACTTGATCTGATTGAAGCATCTTTTGAATTCGGGGAATCGATTTCTCATTGAATCAGCGACGATAGGTGAGAGAACTGAGAGTGAGAGTTCATAGGAAGTAACCTTCGTGAAATCCTTAGCCAGTTGCACTGCGTCCGCTGCAATATAATTAATTAGCGATCAGTTTGAAGTCTACGCTCAATAATGTCGAACCATCACATCACAAATAAACCTACATTCTAATAGCGAATCTATCGTAGTCTCTTTTCTCTCCATTCCACTTCTGACTTGACCATCGAAGTTGAACTTTGTGAATGAGAGATCGAAGGTGGATCGTTGAGATTTGGGACTGGAAAAAAAGAAAATAAACACTATTTCGAAGCATTCATTTGAAGAACTGAATACAACACTGGCAAAAAGCAGGAGATAGATGGTTAATAGATTTTGATTATTGTAAATAACCAATTACACTGACAATCTCGTAAGTCGTGCGATCATTTCCTTATCTTGATATTCAGGAGCACCCAAACGACGTTGAATTTCACTCACTGAGATCTGCAATGGAAACAATACACATATACTTATGGTACGATAATTTGGTGGAGTCAATAAGTGAAGTAACACTTATATTCATATATGGGCTTGGGTGTAGCAGGCAACATTACCCTCCCGCTTATTGACGCAAATCCACCATACGCTTTTCCTCAACTACATAAACTTTTGTCACCGACCCTAGCTTTTGACCTTCCAGCAACAATCCTTGCTCATCTATGCTGATATATGTGCAAAAGGTTCATTTAGTGATCCTACTGGTTCCCGAAATTTCGCAATACGTCCCTTGTCATTTCGCACGCCCACTCTCTGTAATGAAATGTGGGTTTTCCGGAAAAGATCTTGGAAAAACAATCGAGAGTGTTAGTTTTTTTTAATTCCCTCATTTTCTGTATCTCAGCTCCTATTGAAGATAGCAATTAGAAAATTTGTTTTAGGTTTCAGTTTGGTAAGCCAAGCCGCACTGGGAGACGAGTTATGGTCCAAATCAATAATTGCGGGGGTTCAAATAGCTTTTCCGAGCTCGCCGTGAGAAATGAACAAAAAAAGCTAACACTTCTTTAACTTTTTCCGGAAAACTAACATCGCATAAGTGAGATACTCTGGGTTCATTTTAATCTGTCTCTCACCTTTACATTATTTCCTCTCGTCAGTTTAATGTGACTGGTTACATCGCAGAATGTTGCATCGGTGGTTTCCACAATCTCTCCCTCGATCTTCCCATCTGGCACTGGTATATTGAGGGCGCCGGTACTCCAAGATATGACGGTGGCGCCAACTTGCACATTGCTGGCGCCATTGGGCGTAAGGTGGGTGCACTCGGGTTCGTTGGCTGTCGGGATACTCCCGCCAGGCGTGGCACTGATGCGATGATACTGCACGGGCGCGGTGTTCGCGCTATCGCTGGTTGTTGGTGCAAGCGTGGCGCTGGCAGAAGACGGAGTGATGAAGAGGTTGCTGGTAGGGTTTCGAGTGCAGTAGGAAGTAATCAAGACTGCAATTGAAATGTTTATAATAATCATCTCCATTAATAATACAAAATACAGTACTGTTCTGAATGTCGACCGTACCCATAGGTCAAATGCCTTTTTCGTACGCAGAAGTGCTTTCAGGCCATAATTTTGAATTTTTTTCTGCGCAATATAATGGTATTGCGCGTAAGAAAAGTTTAGATACTAACGATACACAAGACACGAGCGTGCTAACACATTATTTACAGCTTCTTGTGTTCGTGTGCCTTCTTACAATGCATCCCCGCACGTGAACTCGACTATTGAAGTTGGTCGAACTGTCAGATGCACGCAACCCACCAATCTCACCATCACTTGTATTGTGTTGTCCTGTTTATCGCACGCTTTATTTATCCCGTGTGGAATCGTGGAATTCATTGCTTACCTTTCATAATAAATTCCGTGAAATTTGTTCTAATTACAGTCTGCACATTAAATAAAAATCCTAAGGATTCAAATAATCTGTAGATATATTCCACTACGCATAGATTAAAGAACAAGAAAGTGAGAGAAGGTAATGTGATTTATATCAATTAAAATGAGACCCAAGCACCATAAATCAAGGTTAGCATCGTTCACCTATTTTCAGTATTGTGGCCTTTCAGTAGTTAACTTTCGACTACAATAAATAAATTTTTAAAAAAAAATTAGAAGAGTGATTGGCGAGTGTCCTGAATAAAAAAATATATATTTTAAAATAAATTTGATTAAATATATAAAGGTAAATAAAAAAAATTTTGAATTAATTAAGTAAATTAAAACGTGGACGAAATAAAAAGTACATTGCGGAAATGCGGAAAACTATTCTGAAATATAAGAAAGTATAAGAAAATCAGTTGCTGACAGGCCCTGCAAATGTCCAGAACCAAAGAATCTGATTACTGTAACCACCAGGGAGGACGGGATGAAAATTCGAGCGAAAGCAGCCAGGAAACTGAATATTTGAGTACGAGGATAAAAAATAAATTTCGATTTTCTAAGTCAAAGTTTGATATTTTACTGGCTTGCGCATGGGTCGGCATGAATTCCATTGTGTTCAGCATGCATTAATTAGTTAAAATAACATGAACCTGACCCATGCGCAGCCTTGGCCACTTAGAACAAAGGAGTAAACTCCGCGAAGATTATTGCGAGAATACATTTTCGGTCAAACTTTAACACGATGCCGTTTCATTTCTAGCTCGATTCAGGGAACGGCATGGTATACGTTCGGTGCATAATTCATTCCTCTTTATATAAAAAATTTAAATAAAAATTATAATGCAAAAATGAGCGAGAAATTAATTGTTTCCCTTGCGAAAATAGAAATATATCATTTTAGAGTGCGCATAGCCGCTAAACACAGTAGCGCGACCCTATTTGACGGCTTCAGCCTATTCCGGTCGCCTCCGCTCTTCTCTCCCTCTACTTTTTTTCTCTTATTCCTTCTTTATTTACTTTATTTATTTTTATTTATTTGCTAAATTTTGCTTGCCGACATGGGCCGGGCCCCAAGCAGAAGTGCTTTTCTTCGCTTGCGAAGACCTATTTGACCTATGACCGTACCTCCGTCACTTCCTTTGGGAATTGATGCAGAAGTGTCGGGTGTGATCTTGACTTGGATCGGATATTTGACCAACTCAAAGTATCGATTAATAGTAATGTACTACGATATATTTGGTTGGTTCTCCTAATGCTTAAATCCAAAGAGTATTGACGAAAATTTAGGTAATTCCACTAGAGTCTGAATGATAAGGTGAACTGTAATTGACGTTATATCTTACCTTTTGTTGCTCGTCGAGTTTCCTCTTCTTTAATGGCTGTTCGTTCTCATTTGTAAGATCGATGAGAACTGGAGACGAATTCATACTACAAAAAGGGATTATGGTGAATGAGAAAGGAGTCTAATGCCGCGCAAATTTCATGGAGGGAAATTTCTCCCCTCAATTTTGTCCCCCTTGTCATAACTTTTTTCCTAGTCAAGCTATTATAGTTATACTTTTATACGAACATGGAACAGTACGACTACCTGCTAAACATAGGAATGCCCGACATGATTACATGGATTTACACATCGCACAAATTGATTGGTTTCTTGTTTTTAAGAGAGGTATCACCAGAGATTGCAGGTGACTCGGAACAATTTTCGAAAAAGTATTTTTGATTTCGATCAAACTTTTATATAAGAGTACCCAGGACGCGAGGAATTTAAATTTCCAGTCCCAGGTCCGAGAGCCGGCTTTTAGGAAATTTCCGGCTCCAATGCCGGAATCGTCATAACTCAGCTCAAACTTGATCTAGAACGATGGCGTTAGGCTTAAAATTTGTATAATAATTTTCCGAACATATTTTTTTGCTGAAAACGAGTGTGAAAAACTGAAACGAAAAAAAATCTGATCGAAAAAGTGATTTCGAAAATTTTCCAAAAAATGTATGATATCTAAAATGCCAGAACAAGTGGAATTTTATTTCAAAATATGAAAGAGCTTGTCCAATACTGTCTAGAAAAAAATAAATAAAAAATAAAAAGGGGTAGACCTTAAGTCGAAAATCACCTTAAAATGTGAAAAATCGAGAAAAGACCGAAAATCGAGTTGATGAAAATCGCTCCAAAAATGTTGTGTTATGCGTCATTGGTAAATAGAAGTTCAGCAAAAATAGTTTCAGTAAATAGTAAATAGACATTTCTTTAACAGCTTGCAGAGGCTCACAAATTTGTCTGTATTCGCTCTTGAAATGTTGTCATGAGCATTCAATTCCCACTTGTCTATGAGATGGCGACATGCACTGAAACTATTTTTGCTGAACTTCTATTTACCAATGACGCATAACACAACATTTTTGGAGCGATTTTCATCAACTCGATTTTCGGACTTTTCTCGATTTTTCACATTCTAAGGTGATTTTCGACTTAAGGTCTACCCCTTTTTATTTTTTATTAATTTTTTTCTAGACAGTATTGGACAAGCTCTTTCATATTTTGAAATAAAATTTCTGGCATTTTAGATATCATACATTTTTTGGAAAATTTTCGAAATCACTTTTTCGATCAGATTTTTTTTCGTTTCAGTTTTTCACACTCGTTTTCAGCAAAAAAATGTTCGGTAAATTATTATACAAATTGTAAGCCTAACGCCATCGTTCTAGATCAAGTTTGAGCTGAGTTATGACGATTCCGGCATTAGAGCCGGAAATTTCCTAAAAGCCGGCTCTCGGACCTGGGACTGGAAATTTAAATTCCTCGCGTCCTGGGTACTCTTATATAAAAGTTTGATCGAAATGAAAAATAATTTTTCGAAAATTGTTCCGAAATGGTAGATTTTTCCTGCAATCTCTCGTGATACCTCTCTTAACCGCAATGAATTCGTGTGATCATGCTCCATCGAATGAAACTAATTTTGGAAATTTAATCGATTAATGAAAGGAATAATCGTAATTGTGTTATCATCGGACATAAAACACATGTACAAAACGAGATATCAGTGTTTGCTACCAAAACGCTCTCGTGAGGTCTAGGTAGGGGCGCTGTATTCTACAATAACTATGTCACTGCTGAACGTGGATGTTTCCGTAATTGCCTCTTTAATTTCCAGAATATCAAAAAATCCAAAACACAGTTCAAAATCACGAAAGTTCTCAAAAAACGCATATCATAGTGGATCCGTAGAAAATTTCTCTAATTCGCTCCAGGTGAGTTTAGCTCCCCTTTTTAGGGTTGGTTTGGCTATGCTTCTTCTTCAGAATATCTACGTGATCTCATTGTTTCATCGCCAATTAATTATTTTACATAATGTGAAACATCGTTTTTAACACCACAAAATGACCACCCACTTCTGATTATTAAATATTGTACCACAAAAGCTTAATCAAGAAATCAACCACATTAGTGGATACTACTATCAGCACACTGCGTAACATCATAACATGAGATGACACGTCATCAGCATACGGAAGTAGCATCCAAAATCCCGTTGTCGCCAAATGTGTTCAGTGGCAATCTCAATTCAAGTGCTCGGAAAAAGTTTCCCCGAATCAGCATAAACGTAGTATCGGGCTAAATGTAAATGTTTACTACCACTCTTTATGATTCTAAGCTTTTTGTTGGCCTTCATTTTGCTTTCATAGATTTATAATTCCAAAAGTGCGAGGTATACCGGTATCAATTCCCAGTGCATCCACTACGTGCACTCATAAAGTTGTACATTCTCAATCAAGGGATTCCACAAAGTGAGTGATAAATAGCGCAAGGACGAACCTTCAAAATATACATAACCATGAAATTTCACGGTGAAACAAGCGAGCGGTAAAATGCATGAAAAAGTGGTTCTGCGTCGGTGCCAAAACTACAGTAGATTGGGAAAAGTCGACTAGCGTGGTGAGGAAGTGCCACCGTATATTTCATACAGTATATTAGTGATATTTCCGTTATTTAGCGACCTCACCCGTTATTTAGAGGAATTGGAAGTTTGCCAAGAAATTAGGCACTCTGGCTTTCTCTGTCACTCTCGCCAAACTTAACATTTTAAATTTCGCGCGCGTGATTTTTCAGGATATTTGGTTATTTTGTATATATTTTGTATGGAAATGGGCATATATTACTACGGTCTTTCAGGTTTCGTCAAGGTTTGGCGAGAGTGACAGAGTGGCTAGAGTGTTTATTTATTTTCAATTTTTTTTGCAAAACGTCCCGCACTTTTCCCTTAGAGTGTTTCACCGTGATGAAACGATCTGGTTTTGCAATCGAAAGATATTTCAGAAATTCGTTGAGTCGAAAAAAGATCGAAACTTTTGCACCAACCCTATATTTTGTTTCCAAAAATGGCATTGCGGCAACTTCGACAAGGAAAGTGCGGCAATTTCGGCAAACGGCAAGTGCCTTGCTGCACAGCCCTGGTATAAACTGGCTAGACACCGAGAATCTCGGCCTGGGAAGGTATGGTGGGAAATCCTAGTATTCAATTTTTGGACCTCAAAAACTAGTATATTCTACGCGAACGAACAGCAACGGCACCTACATTACGCTTTTCTGAACTATCTCTCTCTCACCCCGCTTTCTCGTTCATCAAATGTGGATACAGACCACCTCCAAGCCAAATATAGAGGCACTCAGTATCCATATTTTGAATCATCAAAAACACGAACATAGATAGGTATGTCATCGAGATTCTTATAACTCAAACTCAACAGAGGAAAACGTGGATTTTCATGGGGAAAAAAACATTTATACAACACTATAATCATATTGCACATCAACAATTTAGAATGCATATCTAGTATTATGTACATAGCGAAAGAAGAATTATGCAAAAATGAAGAAAACAATGGGAAGGAAAATCAACTAAATTCATGCGCATCGCTAGAGGAGTTCTGCATTTTCAAGTTATGGACAAAATATAGTTTACTCTTAAAGAGGGTTTGCATAGCACAGAATGATATTCAGAAACTACAACACTCAACAATGGCGTGAGATATATAATACATATATTCATTACGGAACAATGACAAAATCATAAGTGGGGATGTGAGTAGCAGAATCGATCGCACTCTGACAACAGTTAGAAAAATGAGAAGAGAAGTACTGTACCCCTTCACATTAGGGTTGCCGGATCAAGTGTCAAGGGTTTGTCTCTCTCTCCCCTGACCCTCTCTCATTCCAAGTGTGAGAGATAACAGCCAGGGGGCCCAAGGGTTTGAAGTGATAAGACGCAGAGATAGATAACAAACCAAGCCCTTTGTTTTTCCAAGCGCTTGAATCTATTCAAAAGCGCTATTTCGTCGATTGATTAATTGAAAAATAGTTAATTGTTGTTTGTGTGAGTCCTACTCACGGTAATAGGTCAATAACAACATAAACAACTTTCTGAATTGTGTAGGGAAATTGTTGTTTCAATGAACTGAAAACCAAGGGCTTTGTTTATAAACCAAGACCTTAGTTCTCTCTCGCTGTGACCTCCACCTTATCAAGTGTTGCGCGAGAGATAGCACTCTCAGGCGAGAGAAACCAAGCCCTTGGACTTGAAACGGCAACCCTACTTCACATCACTTTCATGATCCATTCCAGCACAGACGCGAAGAATGAATAACCGAAATGATGTGTGATCTGGAAAATCGGTATATATATATTACATTCATAAAATTATAAGCTGAAACAACATGTTAAAATAATACTTCCTGTGTTTACCGAAGGCGAGAGAGCACACAAAAGTGAAAGCCGAAGTGCTAGTTAGGTAAACAAGGGAAGTCCGTGTTTTGACATTTTGATATGATCGCATCGCTTATAAGTATACTACCGTACTTAATACTACCGTATTTTAACTTTGTAAATTCTATTTTTTTGGCAACTAGCATTACTATTTTCCCATTTATTATTTGAAGAAAAAGTTGAATAGACCAAACCACCCCCCCCCCCGTGACTAGAGGGAGGGACGTGACTTTCTGACGCTAAGGGAGAGAAACAGTACTACCTATTATAATTTTTACAATATATATCATAACCAAATTCTATTATATTATCTTACCCCACAGGCGTAAGTACCATAGGTCGAAAGGTACGTAAAAAACGACGAAGCCAACCCGCATTTTGAAAAATTTTGGTGAAAAAAATGAAAATCCAACCCGCATTTTCGATTTGTCATGCCCATTTTTTCCGAACCCAACCAGAATTTTCGGGTTTTCGCGTCCATTTTTGTCAAACCCAAACCGTATTACCGGTTTGCCGTAACGCATCCTTTCGACCTATGGTAAGTACCCAAAATTCGAAAATTTTGTCCGAACTTTCGATTTTTTGCTAAAAAATTAAAAAAAGTGGGTGTGTTTTTCCTTTTTTCAGACCTTGAGATCCTAAATATTGTCAGTTTTTTTCGAAATTAAACTTCAAAAGGGTAAAATGCTGTCAGTATATGTTCCCTGGATCACGTTTTTGGTCAATCATTGAGAAGAAAAATATTTTGAATTTCGATCTATTATGTAAACTATTATGTAAATGAACCACAGCAGGGCGGAAATTAGGCGGAAAAATATTATTTTCGAAATAATAGATAAATTCTGCATATTTCGGAGAAAAAAATCACTAACAATTTGTTTAAAAATAAGTTTTGTTTTTGCTTTAATTTACGATGCAATTTACGAAACGGAAGATTTAAAATTTCCTCAAGATTTTCATCCATGATTTCCTTTTCTAAAGAAATCTAGATATTTTTGGCGGATATGAAATGATAAACTGGTTTTTTTTTAAATTTAAAATAACAATCTCGGAAAAAGTTTCCGACTTTCAAAGACGGATTATTTTGTGCCAGATATAAATTTATTTTCACCCGAAAAAAAGTAAGAAAACTCGGAAAACGGAAAATGCATAGCCCTGAGGTGAACCCAGGAGTCAACAAACCAAGGTTTACGGATATGGGAACATAATTTAAGGAATTTTCCGGTTTTGAGGCAGGAATCGTCATAACTCGGGTCAAAATAGAGTTTCAATGATGGGATAGTGCACAAAACAAAAGCGAAATTAGGCGAACAAATGTTGCGCTAAAATAAATTAAATCCAAAATTTCGCGATCGATAACTGATTTTATTCGACTTTCAGCCACACTTTTCCTGAATTTACTTCCTTCGGGCAACTTTTAAATTTCCACTTTCTCACAGTTTGTGCACACCAGGATAGCGATTAAATAGGAAGAGTAAGAAATTTCCAGGGCCCGGCACGGCATTGGCATTTGCGCGCAAAATAGAAATTAATTTGCATGAACACCAATAAAAAAAGCTTCTGAAAGTAAAATATACTTCTATAGACTATAGATCGCGCTATTAATGGGCTATAGATCGCGCTATTAATCGGGAAGATTCGTTGCGAATTAGCGAAAATGATTTGTGACGTCACAAACATATATTGTTGTGCCCTGAGGCAATGAACCGTTTTTCGACTTCCGTAATATCACAGTTGCAACCACCACCCAAGGCGCTTCAACATGGGGTTGTCAGTTGGTTATAGAATATTTCGTCAACTGCCAAGATTCTGAACAAATATGTCGATCCTCTCAGATAGTCTCTCTTAAAGAACAAGAAAGTGAGAGAAGGTAATGTGATTTATATCAATTAAAATGAGACCCAAGCACCATAAATCAAGGTTAGCATCGATCGCCTATTTTCAGTATTGTGGCCTTTCAGTAGTTAACTTTCGACTACAATAAATATTTTTTTAAATATAGAAGAGTGATTGGCGAGTGTCCTGAATAAAAAAAATTATATTTAAAAATAAATTTGATTAAATAAATAAAGGTAAATAAAAATATTTTGAATTAATTAAGTAAATTAAAACGAGGAAGAAATAAAAAGAACATTGCGGAAATACTATTTTGAAATATAAGAAAGTATAAGAAAATCAGTTGCTGATAGGCCCTGCAAATGTTTTACTGGCTTGCGCATGGGTCGTCATGAATTCCATTATGTTCAGCATACATTAATTAGTCAAAATAACATGAGCCTGACCCATGCGCAGCCTTGGCCACTTAGAACAAAGGAGTAAACTCCGCGAAGATTATTGCGAGAATACATTTTCGGTCAAACTTTAACACGATGCCGTTTCATTTCTAGCTCGATTCAGGGAACGGCATGGTATAGGTTCGGTGCATAATTCATTCCTCTTTATATAAAAAATTTAAATAAAAATTATAATGCAAAAATGAGCGAGAAATTAATTGTCTCCCTTGCGAAAATAGAAATACATCATTTTAGAGTGCGCATAGCCGCTAAACACAGTAGCGCGACCCTATTTGACGGCTCCAGCCTATTCCGGTCGCCTCCGCTCTTCTCTCCCTCCTCTACTTTTTTCTTTTATTCATTGTTTATAGCTTTATTTATTTGCTCAATTTTGCTTGCCGACATGGTCCGGGCCCCAAGCAGAAGTGCTTTTCTTCGCTTGCGAAGACCTATTTGACCTATGGCGCGTGTCATCGGAACATATTCCAATCAGGGGTGTGCGGGAAAACTTTTTCGGGAAACTTTCGGGAAAAAATATTTTTCACGGTCTGAAAACCGGGAAATTTCGGGAAAATCGGGAAAAAATTTAAAAAAATATCAGTTTGATAAAATCGGATAAAATTTGTCTGAACATGTTTTAAAAATGTTCTTTGTTGTCAAAAATGTTCAAAAAAATGTTATTCGCAAACTAATCTCCAATCCGCTATAATGTTTTGAAAAATCAGCAAAACACTATTCCGCTAGTGGAATCGAACTTGCGTCTGTCGGGTAGGAAAGGGCAATGGAAGAGATGAAAATATGCAAAACATAAAAGTGCAGGAAAAAAACTTCCATTTATCCATAATATCGATTTTATGTGAATAAACGCTCATAATGCAAATTGAAGTTTATCAGTAGTATTTTGGTCCCATTTTCATCAAGTTTAGCATTTCCCGGATTTCCCGGTTTATTTCCGGGAAACTCGGGAAACTCAATTTCTCGTAAAATTCGGGAAACGGGAAAACCGTTCGGGAAATTTTGCACACCCTTGATTCCAATAGGCAGATCAAACTACCAGAGTGGGGTCAGAAATGAGAGCTTGTACGAGAAAGAGCGACACTCCACTCTGGCATAATCTTTCGCTCCCAACCCTTTTCTGGATATTTGGAATTATGTGACTTTTCGGAATTGAATTGAATGTCTCTTCTGCTTCGCCATAAAGAAATGGTGAATTTCCGGGATTCTGTCATCGACGAATTGATTTTGAGCAGTAAAAAAATAATTCGACATTGACTATGAATGCGGACTTACACTCGATTATCGAAATTTCGCAGATAACAAATATATTTTCTCCATTTGAAGGAGTAGCGATTCAGGAGAGGTCGTATAACATGGTAGATCAGTAATGCATTCTAAACAATATCGAAATATCTTTGACTGTGCAATCAAGAACCTGATAAAAAAGTGTGGATAAAAGAGAAAAAAGCAAAATTTTCGGGGAGATGAATCGAACCAGTGGTGAGCGACCCCCTCGGATCCGAGGGGGTACCCCGATTCCAGAAAAATAAAATGCCCGTAGCTGCTCAAATTTGGCCAAATTGAAAATTTCGCGGCCCCGCAATCCCTTTTCTCGTCGAACACTACACTATACAAGAAAAGATGGTCGAAAAATATAACGAATGAAGCTAGTAGGAAATGCACATTTGCATATTTCGCAATAGCGGCACCCCGATCCGAGGGGGGAGCGCTCATCACTGAATCGAACCCTCGCCCTCGCGCCTTCAACTCTACCCACACCACTCGGCCAAGTCTGCTCTTGGGAGAGGTGCCCTCTTTCGAGCTTATAAGAGAACTGCAAAAGTAAACGAAGTGGAATCCGAAATCTGCCAATGCCAGTCGATAGGAACCAACTAGAGATGCTCGAATCACTTGTAAAATGTCGAACCTTTCATCTGACAAAGACTGAAAAATGCGGAAAAGCATTTCCCCTTGAATACTGGTCGCGTTGAATTGCATCACTCTCATCGGCATTGATGGCTCAGGTGACAAGGCGCCCGCCTTATAAGCAGTGCGATCATGGTCACTATAAGAAATAGTCAGTTGCTCTGCTTATAATAAATAAACTCCCGGTCTTCTCTGGCTTGTAGCGCAGCCTACAATTGTTAAAATTCTGCCACTATCTTTGAACTAGGCAGTCTAGTTTTTTTAAACTGCAGTATATTACGTCACCCGTCCAAACTTCGAGATCTAAAATCGGTATAAAACAGGTTCCACGGTGTTGTATCTATGACTGATAAATAGGACATAAATTGGGTTTCACTTCGATCCTGTCATTTTCAAAAACATTCAGAAGATCATTGTCAGTGATGGGCTGGAAATTTCAACATTTTTTTCTGGTGCGACCCGCCCGGCCAGCCTTGCGACCCGCCAGAAACGTCCAAACCCATTTTTACGGTTAAAAAATTTAAGAAAAAACCCAAAAGATTTCCGATTGATACCTTAAAATGATGTCATAATAGTTCTTCTCACACACCAAACGATGTGCCCCGCTAGTCCCATAAGCCGAAGAACAAGAGAACGCGCATGTCTCATGACCCAGAAAGGCGACAAAAGATGGAAAACGAGCGTAGAAGTTGAAACAGCACCCGTCGGGTGGAACGCCGACGCCTTACCGTCTGCGCTAAATGGAAGAACAAGAGAGCGCTGCGAGGGAGCGCTCAAGAGAGAGAGAGGGAGGGGAGAGGAAAGGAAGAAAGCGTCAGTGACACAAAACATAAAGTCAAAATGCGAGCCGCCGCTTTTTCTAATCTCGCGATTCTGAATCGATCACAAAAAAAATGTCAAAAAATATTAAATTTTAAGGTAAACAGAACATTTTCAAAACACTTTCAATATCGGGCCAAATAGAGCGCATTTTGAAAGCATTTTGAAAATCTGGCGATTCACGAATATTGCAATAATATATGTATGCAATACCAATATCAGCTCCTGTTGGTGTATGGAGCAATTTCGCCGGGTCGCAAAAACTCCAGAACCAACGGATAAAAAGTTATTAAGACTTTAAATACGAATTACATAAATTCCACCAGTTTGCGGTTCCCTTTTTCTGCCAGCCTCCTTCACCTCTATGGTATACGGTAATGCAGTCATGTTAAGTGCGACTTGTTCTTCTCAATTTAGCAGTTTTTTACCTTTGCGACCCGGCCATTATCAAATTTTGCGATCCGCCGTTCTATATTGAGTATCTAGCCCATCACTGATCATTGTTCTAGCAAAGCCTAATATCTTAAGAGATCGGATCGCTTACATACATGGGCAGGCATTGTCACCGGGAACTCAATTTCGAGAAGGCTGGAGCCAAAAAGCGGGGTTCGGACCAAAAAAAACATGGCAAATACGTTTTCTTCAATTTTCTGCCCAAGGCAGAGAACAAGTAGAAATTAAAGTTGATTAGTTGAAATTCATTAGCCCATGCCACAAATTAGAAGAAAAGAACTACATATAGCAATTAATTTTTTTCGGAAATTTAGTGAAAAAATAGAAATAATCATAAACGTTACCAAAGTATGCTGTATAAATTGCTAGGGTTACTGTAAGATATTTCATCAACCGGTTTTTCACTGTCTCTTCCATTCTCATCCTGTTAGATGTTCGAGATGTGCAGATTTTAGACCAATTTCGACTAACTTTCGGCAAAAGCGAGAGGATCAGAAGAAAAGTGCGGGAGAGTAGTATTGCTAGCAACACTCCCGTCAATATATGATTCTATCTGAACCCGAATAGCATTTGAATTTTTTTTAAATTTTTGCTCCAGGTTTTGCTATGATCTTTACTATGATCGGGAATACTATAATATGATGATCTTACGCTTTGTGTCTGGTCGAGTTCCCTCTTCTTCAAGAGTTGCTCGTTCTTAAATTCGACGAGAATGGGAGACGAAGTCGTGCTTTAAATAAGTTAATATATTAAAACGCGTTCTTCGTAGTAGTGGGGAAAATGTGTAGGGGCACTGCACAATCTTTTCAAAATGGTAGCAGATGATTCAAATTTTGTGTATGAACTCCCCTGGGGAGGGATACACTTCAGCCAAAAAAATTTTACTAAATTAAATTTTGGAGCAAAAATCGAAAAAAAAGTATTGAAGAGTTATACAATGAGACATATATCATTAGAAAGAAAGTGAAAAGGTGCATACACTTTCCAAATATATAAATCGGAACGGATGTTTGGCGCCCGCAAACACAAAAAGTCACTACTATTTTCAAAGATTGTTTCACATCTCTTGTGCTTTTGAAAGCTAGATCCGGAAAAATTAAAATGTTGTGTAATTTTCGTCGTAGAATAATGTAGCATCGAGAAAATCTAAGATATTATGGATGGGACACTACATATCAACTTTTATCGATCTAGTTTTAAAAGCCACAAACTCCCATAAAATATAGCTATGTAAGGGTATCCGGTTAATTGAAAAAGACCAAATTGAAAATTTGATCTTCCATAAACTTTGAAACACATTTTAGCCGGGTTTGAGCGAAGCCAATTTTAAGCTCTATTTTCGGACTGTACGCATAAAGTTTTAGAGCTTTTCATCATTATTTTCGCTAGTACGGACACATCTAGCTTTTGTCAGATAGTGACTAATACCTACCCACACCGGTGTGCATCTCCAAGTTTCCATATAGTTAATGTCACGGCAACTTGGGGAACGAGCTTGTCAAATGTGAGAGCGTGTCAAATGAAAGAATAAGTCCAGATAGAAATTTCCCAACTTGGAATCAAGTCATACGTGGGCACGGTCACCCGCGAGCATTCTGCATTTTCGGGAAACCTAGTATATGGGGCACTATGCAAAAGTCAAAGATATGAGATGAAATAGTGTTGGGAAGTTGGCCAATGCTGGGGACACTATTAAATCGTGTGAAACAGGGTCGGGAGCACTCTGCAAAAAATATCTATAAATTGCAGCCCACGCGTGAATCAAGTTGACGTTCCCCAAGTTGGTACCAATCTCTATCTCGCTCTCTGTCTCTCTCACTTGACAGCTATTTTCAATATAGGTGGGCACAAGGTACCTTGACTACCGTCTGCAGGGAAGTACGACTAGCGCCTGCAAGCAAAATCCGAAAACAATTCCTTTTTCTCTGGTGCACACCTGAAAAAGGGGTCCTTTGGGGGTCATATGACGACCGCCTGCAGGGCGAAATTGTAATCGGACGATCGCTTGCAAAAAAAGTTGGCTTTTAGCTGCCCATCTATGATTTTCAATGACATTTTTCCAAGTTGGCATCAAGCTTGATATCAACTAGGAATTCAACATTAGGTTTGATATCAACTTGGGGATGCATCGGTGCACTAGCTGAAACTAGCTGATGTACACGGAAAAGATCAGCGCAACTTTGCAGCAAGAACCGGACCTCGTGCACGTTGCGGGAACACCAGCACAATCATGTGGTTGAAACCGGTAATGCTCTTGTGCGCGGTGAATCTTCAGAAATTTTTGCAGCAGTAACCTGGGCCTCGTGGATGTTGCGTGGAACACTAGCGTAATTATGTATCCGGCAATTTGCTTAAAGCTTCTCAAATTGCGAAGATAAAACTATTGTCGCGTTTGTTGCGGGATACTCAGTTCAATTTCGAGCAAGGACTTATGCTGCGCAAATTTCATGGGGTGCAAGGTGCAAAACAGTTTTATGTACCCTTTCATAACTTTTTCCCAGTGAAGATACAACTACGAAGGTACTACTGCTGAAGCCCAGAAGGGGCGGAGTCAGGGCCCGGAGGGGGCGGGGCCAACGGCCTCTTCCCAGAGGCCGAAGCCCACTCCTCGAAGGGAGGGATTCAGTCACGGGGGCAGATGCGCCCCGCTTCCCCCCTCCAGCGGGGAGAAGCTGACTGAACCAGATGAGAGCGGGAACCCGCCTTATATACCCCTCCCCCAGAGCGCGCGCGCGCTCCCGCTCCCTGCACGACGTGCGAGGGAGAGGAGCGAGAGATTCAGACGGCGAGACGGCTAAAGTGCGTGGGAAAATGGCGAGAGAGTGTCGGGAGGAGAGACGCAGAGAGAGAAAGACATGAGTCCTCCTGTCGGCAGATCTCCGACTAGCTGAATAGGTACAACTTGTCAATCGATAGTCTCTATAATTAATAGCAGGCGCAGGCAGAAACGGAGGCAATAACCGATCGATGGATAGTATGAGTGCACCGTTACTGCTCCTGACCACCTGATGTCATACCCCTAGGGACGCTACAAACATACAAAAAGGGGTCTAGATCGAGAGTGCGTGGGGGAGGTGGTAGGGACGTTAGGAATATCTTTCGCTTTAACACACTCTCGCTCTTTACAGGGGGGGTGTGGACTCGATCTAAGTGACCCTCATCTACACCAGGCATCCTCTGAATCAGCAACGTGTGTTCACTTTCCAGTGATTTAGCGCTAATTATCGACAATCGATCGGTTGTGGCCATCTCGCGATTCAAACTAGTAGGTTTCCCGCCCTAATCTCTGAATGGTTGGCCCCGCCCCCTCCGGGCCCTGACTCCGCCCCTTCTGGGCTTCAGCAGTAGTGCCGGAAGTTGTAGCTTCACTTGGAAAAAAGTTGTGAAAGGGTGCATAAAACTTGTGTGCACCTTGCACCCCATGAAATTTGCGCAGCATGAGTGCGTATATCTACTTCTGGCGAAAGGCGTAGCTACATCAGCTAGCGCTAAAAACAGAAATCAGCAAGGAAGTAGCTAGAAAGCAACACTAATCCAGCGCTATACAGCTGAAGTAGATCTCCTTTATACATGATGTCTGTCTACTAGCTGAAGTAGGTATGGGCACAAAGGATCAAGCAAATAGCCGGTAACATGGCGAAAGTTATTCCGTCATTTCACAATGCCCTCGTGGCAAACTGGCACTACTGCAGTGTTTGGGTCAAGTCAACCTCATTCGAAGGCAAAAAAAACGAGTGAGTAGACCAGAAAAGAGAAGCATTTCTGACCTAATTTTTCAAGTCTACTCATTCGTTGAGGCTGGTCCCAAACACTGCAGTAGTTCCGGCAAATTTAACATGAAGTTACCCGAGTAATAGCAACGGAAAACATCAAAAACGTTTTCTCCTGAGAGAGAGAGAAAAAACAGTGAAATAAGCACATCCTATGCGCAAGTGTTATTGTTAGCGCAGTTCTGGTGTCTACCGTATTTCGAGGAAATTTCTATCGTCTAATGATTGTTTTCGCGAACATTTTTAAAAATTTATTTTAAAATATTTTTGAAATTTTCTTAATATAAGTATTTATAATTATAGTTATACATCAAAATAAACACTTAAATATGGCCATGCACAATTTCCGGTTTTTGATTGATCAATGTCAAGATGCTGCTCCACTTCAGTCTATGGCCTGCTACTTGAATCTTTGTTGTTTTTGTGTTCATGCGGATATTTGAGTTCCTCGATGTTTTATTGCCTTAACTCTCTCCTTGATAACGTCAGTGGACGTGGTCGTTGTTCCTCAAGAAGAGACGATAACGAGTGCGTGTTACAGCCGATTTCGACTGGTTTCCTTCTCTCCATGCGTTTCGTCATAACTCACATAAGTGTTATATTACTATACAATTGCATATACATTTGCAAGACTAATTATAACTGTCATCAATCCATCATTACTTCTCTAATTTCCAGCGGAGGGTGAACACTATACTCATGATATAATAATTATTTTTATTACCGTAAAGATGTAAATACAATATTGCTCTTGATACGAATGAGCACCCGAGAATAAACAATGTAGATCGAGAAATCACTCGAACGTTCTGCTGCGCATGAAACAATGATGGTGAACAAAGTCGTGATCAACTCTGATACTTTGGGTTTTACCCGTTTAGGATCAAAACAGTAAGGCCGGGTTATAGTGCACACAGTAGGATGATAAATAATAACAATTCAAATCTAACAAGAAAGTGAGTGAACGAGTGAGAATCGAGACTGTCAGCTATATTTTGTACGAATAATTTTAGTGGGAATATATATTCCAACCGCAGTGGAAACAAGAAGAGAAGAGAAGAACAGTAACCCTTCATATCACTTTCATAATCCATTCCATCACAGACGCGAAGAATGAATGACCGAAATGATGAGTAATCTGGAAAATTGATATAAGACACTACCGTAATATTACGTACATCACACTCACATTATCGAAAAACAGCGATTGATGTGCAAATAATCTATGCCTCACCATTGCGTATCTCAAGATATGTAGATCGGCATTTGTTTCGGCTTTTGGATGCGAAGGAGAAACGCCGATTCGACTCATTGCTATGTCAAGTGTTTCAGCAATGTGACTGAAATACAAATATAAATTGATTAAATTAGTGACCCTTATTGGAAGACAACCAATAACTCAGTCAAAGTGGGACGGGCATGAAAGGGGCAGACGGCAAACATGATCATAAGTGGGTATGAGGTTCAAGGAGCACCGTGGATTTTAGTGGCTGTTTTGACGGGCATGATGCGAACATACCAAATAGAGATGTTTTACTAATCATTTGTACAATGTTGGTACCAGTATCACCCTGCAATCATCTAGGAGGGACCCCCAAAAAGGCTTGGATGTTAGCTGCTCAGAAACAGGGGATCTGTGAATATTCCGTAGTCACGTAAAACTTACATCGTCCACATAACCGCATCGTTTTTCTCCATTGCTTTCATTGTCACTTTCGATAGATGAAATGCAGTTTCTTCTGCCAGATTCATCGCTTCTTTTTCAGTGAGAGACGTCCACGATGAAGGCTCCAGTCCCTACAACAACAACAAATTGAATAATACATATTGTACCACGGAAAATATTAGATTTCTGTCAAGTGTTTAGCATGTACCGTACCTTCCTGGCTCGCTCAGGGATCTTCATTCCCTTCTCTTCGAGAACCGCATGCAAAGATGGTAGTGTACTCGATTTCTTCCCCCTGAAGGATAATTCTGACAATGGGGAAAAGACTCACTAGTTAGAAAGTTAAGGAGCAACTTTTTTTTTGCATCACGGTTGAGCTGAAAAATTCCCTGTGAATTTTCTGAGTTCAATAAACGAAAATGCACGCTCAGCCTTCTCTAACACTCTCTCAATTCCACACGCTCTCTCGCCAGGTTCGAGCCCCGTTGCGAGCATAAATCTTTTGCCACATTTCTGCTTTATCCTAATGAAAGGAATGCTTGACATTTGTTATCATAGGACCACAAGGGAAATCTGGTAAAAGATTTATGCTCGCAACGGGGCTCGAACCTGGCGAGAGAGCGTGTGGAATTGAGAGTGTTAGAGAAGGCTGAGCGTGCGTTTTCTTGCAGACAACAAGTCTTCTTGGCGCCGTAACTTCTTTCTACGTAGAGATGGCCTCTCGCTTTCAAAAAGACAAATGTTCTGTGTGTACTGGTGAATACACTCAAGAAGTCTGGACGATATATGACATGCTTGAAAAGACAAACAATTTTGCCACATAATTATTTACATATATTAACGAAATGAGATGAGCGACGAGAAACATGTACAGATCTGTCATTAAACCGTACCTACTGATAAATGGAAAGTAGTTTGGATACATAAGGACTTCAGAATATGAGAAATTTACGATATCCAAAATTCAAGCCTCGAAATTTTCAATTTTTTTATCGAAAAAAAAGTTATCGATAAAATGAATAAAAATAAATTTGTATATTCTTTTTTTTTATTATTTCCAATATTTTAAACCACAAATAAGAGAGTGAAAACGTATTTTCGATGTTATGTGTTCACATTGTTGCACTCAACTGTTGAACTGTTGAACTCTTGTTGCACCTTCATTGCAATGCACCATTTATTACACCCAATTTAGATGGTTATAAATAGTGCTAAGGACCCCCTCTAGAACGCGCATAGAGGCGACTCTTACTTTTGACTTTAACGAAAATGGCAATATAATTTATAAAATCGACCGCTCCGCATCGGCGCATGAACCGGGAATAACGACATTAAAAGTGTTTTGTAGGTGAGGGTTTTGTGCATCTAATAAACAAAACCGAGAATCTGAATCTTTTTTTTCAAACTTTGTGATTTCTTTACAATTTTCTCGACTCACCAGGTTTGATCATGTTTCACGCAAAAACGGGCTCGTTTAAAAAATCTGGAAACGCTATCCGATAGAAGAGAGTTAGAAGTATCTCCCATGGAAAAACCAGAATATTTAAAAATCATGAATTTTCCTACTGACAACAGTGCTCGAGCTTCTTCCGGTTCCTCTCATATATAATAAATGGACGGAAAGGTGTCGAACTCACTTTCTCACGTAAGCACCAACGAGAGAAATGTTGAATTTCTCGGGACCGAGCACTCGTCGACGAATTTCACCGAATAACACCTGAATTTAAAGTTAGCAGTGAGCAAAAAACGGACTCACTGTTTTTTTAATTGTTAATAGAAAGGGACAACTTTCAGAGATAACAAATTTATAAAAAAATCGATATTAGCTGATAGTAAATTCGAGAAAACGCGGTCCGTGTGCCCTGATTCCGGTATTATTCCGATTTCTGAATCTGATCAGATACCGGTAAGGGAATATCGATATTTACACTATATGTACAAAAAAGGGATTGAAACAAGGCGAAAATCAAGTGGCTTACAGTAACTATACGAAATAACCATACGAAGTAGGTGCCAAAAAAACGGAAATGTCTTATTTTTCCCTTTTTGGTTGAAAATCGTGAATGTGAGTTGATTTTTTTCCCTCAATTTTCGGACCTTGAGATCCTAAAATATTGTCTGATTTTTTATAATTTCGAAATTCAACCTAAAAATGCTTCCAGAAATAGCTCTAAAAGTGGGTCGAATTCGACCTGACAGGTTCGGGTACAAGCCTAGAGCCGAGATATCTACATTGTTTTGTAGCTACCACTGTCCCAATCAATTAAACACTTGAGGCGAATTGCGAAAATCAGCGGGACTCGGAAATAAACCTGCCCGACCGTCCAAAATGCATTTCCTAGTGCAAATTTATTTTACAAAAAAAACTGCCCTCCCGTGCAGTGAGCCAGTACGTGATATTTTTGTTAAAAAGAGGACCATCAGAGGAATCGAAAAAGCTAACGAACGGCAGTTTTTTCTCCGGTTAAAAATTCTAGTAAAAAATATTTAAACCCGTCGATCTGACTTTTTGACCTATGCTTCGAGTTTATATTCCATGGAACATGCATGCTCCTCACACACCAAACCCCGAGTCAATTTTCTCAAGTTCATATTCACAGAGTACTGTAGACACAATGTAACCGGGAGTACTGTAGAATAGATACGGTATGGCCCAGGGCAATGAATACTCGAGGCCCAACTAACAATGACAAATTTTCATCTATTTCAGAAATCCCGGTTACGGTAAATTCTCTACAGACTTTAACGTACTGTGCCATTGTAACTGTACGTCCAGAGGTAAAAAAGAAAAGTAGCATGGAAAACCGGTCGGGCAGGTTTTCGATTTTTTGATGGCCTACCGGGCAGGTGTCGTTTTTAGGGGTCTAATTGATCAGTCATAAATTTTTCGCGCCCGCCTTCGGCGGGCAGGTTATGTCGATATCGACCCACTTTTAGACCCATGTGTACGTCATTTGATGTGTTGTCGACATGTTTCCAACAGGGGTTAACTGTGTGAAAATATCGATATTCAGTTAAAGTATCCGGGATCTGGGCGAGTTTGAAAGAGAAATGACTGAAAATAGGTCACCAATTCATTATGAGCTCGGAAAGTGTCATCCAGAACGGCAATGTTTTGAAGAATACTGTAGCAGCGGTGAAAACGTAAAATTCCTTCATTTCATTTTCGTGAAAGCTCTGTCACATAAACATACATTTTCAAATATAGCTGCATATTGCAATAAGGGTTACTCTTTCCGAGCTAATGGTAAATTCGGAACTTATTTCAGTAGTTTTCTAATTCAAACCAATAGTCACGAGTCACAAAAGGCATTTTTTTTCTTTGGAACTACTGAGATTTTTAAAAGAGCAGTACCTGCATGTTGTTTCTGTTGTATGCGATACGGGGAAGGACGGAATCATCAAAAACGTCATAGTCCATAGAAATTGGAGTGAGAAGACACAAATCCATCTCATTCGAATTAAAGTATCCTGAATATTGGAATCAATATATTTTAATGGCTTTGCACCTGAGTGGTCAAGTTAGATGAAAAAAAAGAGAATTCACCTCCGACTGAATTCAATAATTTCAATAACCGCGCTCACCATTCTTGGTTTTCGCGGTCGGAGAATTGGATGAATTTGAAGGGTGACTTCCAGTAGCGTCAGAGTTGTTTAGACTGCCATCAGAATTGCCGAGATGAGGAAGAACGACGTTTACATTCTGAAAGAAATAAATAAACATGTTTAATTCGTTATTTGGCAACAAAACTAAATCTGGGAGGAAAGAGAAAAATAGTAGATAACCTTTTCTCTAAGTTCATATTTTCTGAAAAGAGCGAAAAAAAGGATGCACACCTCGATTTCCTCCATAGGAAGAATCCGTCTACCCAAATAATCGATGATCTGCATGACAAACTCGATTACTCCAGAGACTGCGAGTGGCCCGAAGCCGTGAGTTGCCTGCAATTCAAATAGCACAATTACGGTATTTGATTACGGTAAAATCGTAGCACTCACCAGACTGAAGATACACACGGAATGTGCTTCGGGCGTCTGAATGTGTTCCTTGTGACGCACCATGTCTGAAGGCTCACGTCCAGCGCACAGAATGTGCTGTTTGACGCGGATGAGGTGAGTCCTGGAACACAGAACAGTATTACTCAACATATTGAACAAGTCCGCAACAAAGAAAAAGGCAACACTCACTTTATTTGTTCAAAGCATCGTTTGAATTCGGGCATTCGTTCCCCAACTGAATCAACAACAATAGCTGCAACAACTGAGAGCCACAATTCAGATGAGGTGATCTTAGTGAAATCTTTCGCCAGTTGGAGAGCATCCGCTGAAATTTGTAAATTTAAGACTAATTTTATTTTACTAATTTTTTTTATATTTTAAATTTTAAGTTTACAATCTACGAATATCGTCTAATTACATCTAAAGATAACAAATTGTCGTACCCTCTAGTAAAGATTCGATCACAGTTTCTTGTCTCTCTATCCCTTCGTTTATTTTGAGATCGATATTGAACATTGCGAAAATGCGATCGAAGGAGAGCTTCGACGTCTTGGCACTGAAAAATGAAAATGAGTATAGCATAATTTAAATAAATAAAAAAAATAGTTTGACAGCCAGCAATAAACAATATAAAATACTTTTAAAAGAATGATTATACGTCGCATACCAATTCATAAATGAAGCACAACCATAGAATATAAGTATTTCGAAATAAGTGATCCATAAAAATAAGTATTTATGCTTACTGCTTCGTCAGTCGCGCGATCATTTCTTTATCTTGATATTCGGGAGCTCCTAAACGACGAAAGATCTCGCCCACTGACACCTGCAATGAAGGGCATGAAGGAGTGGGAACCATTATGATATTCACTAATTGGTGAAAACTTCATATCGGCAATGTAGATAACACTAGTAGTGATTCCAGGATGCATTCTGTATGGCTCCATTGGAGCGTACGATAAGCCTCTATCACCCAAATTTCACCTGTATTTTACGTCCTCTCGCCAGGTTGATGTGACTGGTAACATCGCAAAACTTCGTATTAGTAGTGAACATTTCTCCATAGACTTGATTCCCGACTGGCGTCTTTTGGGAGCCAAGATTCCATGATGTGGGGAAGGGTCCAACAGATGAGGGTCTGGTGCTATTGCCAAAATTGGGAGCCGAACTGGTACCAGTGTACGAGTTGGGCGAGGGAGTGGCTCCTTCGTAATGATTGGGCATTGAAATTGCGTCAACAGGCGGACTGATGCGATCGTACAGAGCGGGTGCGTGGTTGGCGCCACCGCTGATTCTTGGCGCGGGAGTAGTGCAAGAGGAAGATGGAGTAAGGAAGAGGTTGCTGGTGGGTTTTCGAGTGCAGTAGGAAGTAATCAAGACTGCAATTGAAATGTTTAGAATAATCAAATCAATAATAACTTTAAAATACAGAAATACTAAATCGATAATTGACCGTACCTCCATCACTTCCTTCGGGAATCGTGGAAGAGTAGGGTGTGATCTTGACTTGAGTCGGATATTTGACCAGCTGAAATTGTACGATAGATTCCACTAGTTCTCTCACAGCTTCAATTCCACGAGTGCTTGTGGGATTCAGGGCTGGGACTTTTTTTGAATTATTTTAAATGAATATGAAGCCGTTTGCGCTAGGATCAACAAAGGATCATAGGAGCTAGCTGGAACAGATCAAAAATTGAAATTGCTCAAAACTTGTTCCTTGGGGCAACTTTTGTCGATGTCGTAATAGGACCACTCCCAGCGCCGGTATTGCGCCGCGCCCTTGCGGAAAACGTGTTTTGAAAAATATTTTTATGACGATTGATACACAAGGAGCGAAAATGTGACTGCGAAAAACGATCAACTTCTAAAGAAGCAGTCACCATATCTCTATTGTTATAAACGAAATCGTGCTGAAAGTGTGGTAATATACTTAACTTTTGATGCTCTTTTGAATGAGATATGATACGATAGGAAATTTTACAAAAAAAAATTATTTTTTTTATCGAATTTTTTTGTCGATTTTTCAAAATTCAAATTTTCATTACTTTCTTACGATTAAAATTCACTCTACACATACGAATGCGGGACTTCTTTACTTTAGGGGGCAAGCCCCGCCCCTTTCCCTTATCACCCCTATCTCCCCACTATCACCCTCCCTTCCTCACTTGATCTCTTGACCTACCCCTCGTGAGGGGAAAGGGGCGGGGCTTACCCCCCAAAAGTAAAGAAGTGCCACGAATGCTTGTGAATTTTTTTTAAATGTCTGGTGGTCACTTTGAATGAAAATATATATTGAGCTAAATTTTTCAATGTCAGGAGATAGTATCATCGATTGGCGCTCATAGTGGTTCAATTGTCCTGAAATTATAGATCTATGCATAACATTTGATGGGCTATGAATATATGGCATACGTGCGATTTCGAATTATGAATATATGGCATACGTGCGATTTAGTTCTATACTTTGGAAAAAGTATTCTGCGCACTTAGAGGTTGAATCTCTTTTCTAGGTGGTGACGGTCTAGTGAATGTACGAGTATTATTACTCCCTACGTTTTCAACCAAACAATGACCATGCGATTCTACGATGAAAAATACATATTATATATCGGATCCACGAGGTAGAAATCAAGGAAACAATTTTATTCAAAATTACTAAATTTCGGGGAATATGATCATCAATTTTCCCTCCAGGTGGTTCGATTCTCATGAAATTATGAATATAAACATAACTTTTGATGTTCTTTTGAATAATATATAACACGATAGCAAAATAAAAAAAATATTTTCGTAAAAAAATTATCGATTTTTCAAAAGTTGACATTTTCTGTATTTCACTTTTTAAAATTTACTTTTCACCTAAGACTGTTTGAGTCCGAACCGATCACTTTGAAGGAGTTGTCCCTGTCCTGCGATCTTACAGAGAACGCGTTTTAAACCCTGGGAAACGTAGTGCAATTATTTTTTGACAGTCAAAAAATTCGGGGGCATTTGTTGTTTTTAAATTTTGCAATTTTTTTTTTGCAATTTTAACAAAAAAATCCAGTCCCTCAGGAAACTTTTTTTTTGAATCTACTAGGAGTTTGCTAGACTTTAGAATCCAGTCTGTTGTATTGTGTAGTTTCCCTCCCCTCTCATAGTCAATTATAATAAGATACGCGACTATCCCTTCGCCCCTCTCTACTGTCGATCCGTGAAGTGGTGTCAACTGGTTGCTTGTAGATAAAGTCATACTCCTCTATGCTCTCAGAGTTGGGGTAGACAGTTACATAACACAATCATTTGGGTCACTGTTCACCAATCATTTTACAGTTTTTAGAGTCAACGTTGTATCTAATTATCAGGTTGGCTAATAAGTTCTGTCCGTTTTGGGATGTGAACTTTGAGACTTCACTTTTCGGCCAGTTCAAATCAAGATCTCCGGTTCTTGTAATATATTGTAGGAGGACTCTCAGATAATAACTTGCTACTGTCGGTTTCGCCGACTCTACTTCTGTCTCAGAGATATAATGAAAAGAAATATTCCTGAAATTTTCTGAATTTGAGCGAAACATTGCTCGAATTTTCTCGTCGTCTAGAATTTTTCTCAAGACCTCAACTTTGAAGAAGTTTATGTATATCCTATCCTCTTCCGAATTATGGCGAGGACATGCTGCTACTGCTTCAACTTTAGAAGTTATGGTTCTTCAAATAGGATATGCGCAGGAAAAGTAGTGCCTGGATGAACTCACACAGAGAGTCCCAATGTGAAGCAATCGATATCTAATCATGCGCTGTGTGTACAATGCCAATATGCCATACTTTCACAGTGGTTCATGACAACTACCATCTTGCCCACTGTTTAAGAAACAAAGTATTCAAAAATTCCGAAACTCGCAGAAGTTCTTCGAAATTTCTCTTTTGGGTACTTTATTTGATTATGTGTCCTGCTGAAGTAGTGCTAACTCAATAAATATCCCATTTATCAGGCATACTAGTACACTTTTTCTATTGAATGGTCGGCCCAACTGATTCATTGGCCCTTTCTTAATATTCATGTGAGTCTCAAAGTGTCATTTTCGGTCTCGATTTTTGAGTCCTTTATGAATTTTCCTCCAATTTATGGATAAGAATATATGATACGAAATTATTGGCTCTATTATAACTATGATGGCAACACTCTTAAACCCGCAAAGAATTAAAATTCAATTCGACCCGGTAAAGCTACAATGTCAAATATTTCATCTATCGTGATTTCTCGCTCGCAATTTTTTTGTTGGAGACGTCGCTATTGATGGGCCGAAATGGTGGCTTACTCACATTGCCTTGAGCATTTTCAGTAACCTTCACCCTCCTCATACATAACTTGTATCCGGTCCTACATAATCGCAACATCATAGGTCAAATGGGTTTCTCGCAGGTATTTCGTGCAGAAATGCCTAAAATCACGTGCCGAAGTGCATATTGCCTTATTTTCGATAAATCTGTAAAAAAAGAAGTAAAAATGCATGAAACATTCAAATATTTCGTCTGGGGACATGGTATGGATGCCATGCAGAAGTGCCTATCCTCGCCAGCGATAACCTATTTGACCTATGCGCAACATAGAACTTTAGTGAATTTAATAAGTTTAGTCGAACTCCAATTGAGCCACTTTGCCCACAAATAATTCTCGCCATGATGAACTAGTAGCCATGAGGTAAAGGGCGATGAAAAGAGGAAGACTTACTACATTGGAATATACTAGAGATAATTCATTGGATCAGTTGAAAAGAAAGCGCGGGAGAGTTTTCCGAAATATTGAAAACGGACAAGACTTATTAGCCAACCCTATATTATAGACTCTAAATTGTTTCTAAAGTGTTGAAACTAAACGGAATGTAATTAGATACTAAACATTCGAATCTAATCCGATAGAATTCAGAATCTAATCAAATTCCAAATTGCCTGTCAACCCCGTCTCGAGTGCATACCGCCGTGCCTCGGGCCTCGGGCCATCCAATTTCGAATCAGGAACCCTGTTGGGTGACATGTTTTGCTGATATTTCAGCATAGGTCAAATAGGGTTCTCGCAGGTACTTCAGGCAGAAATGCCTAGAATAGTGTGCCGAAGTGTATATTAGATAATTTCCCATAAATTTGAAGAAAAACCAACCAAACTAGATACAAAAAAATCAAAAATTTGCCTTTGCCGATATGCTTTAGACGGCGTGCAGAAGTGCATTCCGCGCTTGCGAGGACCTATTTGACCTATGTATTTCAGCCATTTTTGAATCGTTTCCCACTCTCTCGTTCAATGCGAGAGTGGGGACCGCACGCACCTTCATCCATGAGGGACATGGTGCCGCGGTGTGCCTGGATATGGTTCATAGGTCAAATAGGTTATCGCTGGCGAGGATAGGCACTTCTGCATGGCGTTCAGACCATGTCGGCAGACGAAATATTAGAATGTTTCATGCATTTTTGATCTCTTTTTTGACAAATTTATCGAAAATTGGGCAGTATGCACTTCGGCACGTGATTTTAGGCATTTCTGCACGAAATACCTGCGAGAAATCCATTTGACCTATGATATGGTTACATAAATTTCGAAAAAATATCAATCAGAAAATCATCACTCTAATTTTATAATCTAATCAGAATTCTCTTAGAATCTAATCAGAACGTTTTTAGAGACTAATCAGAACACACGCGAATTTAGCATCTAATCAGAGAACAATTAGAATCTAATTTAGCCACGGTTAGTGTTAAAATTGTTCTGATTAGATTCATAATTGTTCATTATCAGATTTAAAACAAGTTGCCTGAGCACTGAGGGTATTTTTGGTAGTTCCCTAGACTATGATCGATAATAAATGCTGTAAGGTGGTTATATTTTACCTTTTGTGGCTCGTCGGGTTTCTTCTTCTTCAATGGCTGTTCGTCCTCATTTGTAAGATCGATGAGAACGGGAGGCAAATTCATACTCAAAATAAGCGATTATAGTGAATAAGAAACGACTCTAATCTATGCCATACATGGGCAGCAGGGGGGCGAAAATGGAGCAGCCATTCACGAAATCAATTACATGGGGACAATAGTAGTTGAAATTCATTAGACTATGCCAAAAATTAGAAGAAATTAACTTCGTTTGTCAATTTGAATTTTTTTAAAATTTGGTGAAAAAAATGAGAAGAACTCATGAACATGGCCAAAAAACACATATTCGTTCAACCAGGAACAACGATATTTCTGACCTGTCAGAGAGTCAACAAAGCTGGTCAGATCAACATCGCAAATTGAAAATGGTCCGATTGGGGTGGGGGGGGGCGATAAGGGGAATTTTTTATACTAATACACATTTTAGAAATTCATAAACTGGAAAGACACCGAGAATCTCGGTTAGGTTGGAAATCATAGCATAACAATTTTGAACCTCAAAAAACCAGTACTTTCTAAGTGATCGAACAGCGACGGCAACTACATTGCGCTTTTCTGAACTACCTCCCTCCCGGGTATTCTGATTAATCTAATTTTGTGAATATTTCCCTTATCCATGACCTTGAGATCCTAAAATATTGTCTGATTTGTCGAAATTTCACCTCGAAAAGTCAAAATTATGTTAGTGTATGTTCCCCGGAACACGCCTTATGGTCACTTTCCTGAAGCTTTCCATTATTTTTTCATTCATGATTGCCTTTTTCCATAGAATTCTAAATATTTATGACGGATATGCAATGATAAATTGTTTTTTATGCTTAAAGTAACAATTTCGGAAAAATTCTGATTTTCAAAGCCGGATTATTTTGGGCCAGATATTAATTGATTCCCCCCCAAAATGGGAAAAAGCACAGCCGTTTGCTTTGAAAATAAATTTTTAAAAGTTGTTCCCGAACTTGTCAGGTTCAATTCAACCCTTTTAGAGTTATGGCTTACAATATGTTACAAAAAATGGGTTCGAGGCGTATGTAGTGAATATGGGATAGCAAACGAATCATAAAACGAGGTGTTTCATACACGTTTCATACTTCATATCAAATAACTTGTTGTAACCATCAAACGTTGAGTCCAAATTCCTCGAAACCATGTTTTTGTAACTTATTATGCTAAATTGTTATAGGAAAAATGTAATTTTCCGCGGTTCTGCTTGTAACTTACTTTACGGCAAATTAATTGCAGTAATATTATCCGATGCTTGCATTAATATTACCCTACAATCTTTGAGTTGGCATGAAAAAAGTTGCACTCACACCTTGTATTTTTGGTTGTGTGGTAGTCCCAATCCAAAAAAATAGTATAAAACAGGGGACTACATATATCTATTCAACTTGTTTCACTGAAAGTTAAATTTAGAAGTAACTTTTAGCCGACATTTTTATCATGATTATTTTGACCGAAAAAAATTTAAGTCTCAATTTTTTTTGCCCTAAACGTGAATCGGTAAGAATTTCTGCTCGTAGGTACAAAAAAATCGCACTTATAGGCCCATATGTTTTCAGTGATTGCAGGGTACTATTACGCCAATTAGTGTGGTAAGTTACCAGAAGTGCTCAAGTAAGGTGCTTACAGTAATCTCTCAGACATTGCAGAGTAATATTACTGCAAGTATCTTGGCCGAAAAGTAAGTTACCAGCAGTAACAAAGTAAATTACCACGGGGCTCAAAAATTCAGATCCTCTACAAGAGAAATGAACAGAGAATGGTCACGAGCGCAATGCGTAAAATTTACATTGCTTACTACGGTATTGCGATGAAAATTGTGGACTACATCAAGCATTATACCGTAGTAAGTGCAGCTTGTTCTCGGACCGTTTTTTATCCGCATTTGAGCCCCCGTGATTACTTTTTTCGTGCAATAATTTATAAAAATCTCAGTAACTTATTTTGGGCTTGTTTCAGAGGTAAAATTGAAGTTAGCAAATAGTAATTTTGTAGCAATGTTGAAATAATATTACTTGTTTGAGAGCAATAACAAAGTGAGTTTCTAGTTAGTTACAAATGCGAAGTAAGTAAAAAGTAATATTATTGTAAGGTAACTTATAACTTATTTTAGTACTTCCAGTAACTTACCCTACTACTTGCCGTAGTATTTATCGTCTTGAAATCACAGTGATTACTTTTTACTTACTTCGCATTTGTGACTAACTAGAAATTTACTATATTATTGCAATCAAGAAAAGTAATATTATTTCAACATTTCTACAATATTACTTTTTGCTTACTTCGCATCTGTAGCAAGCAAAAAGTAAGTTACTGAGATATTGCTAAATTGTAGTAGGAAAAATGTAACTTGTTGTGGTACTGCTGGTAACTTACTTGTCGGCAAATTTATCGCAGTAATATTATCCGATACTTGCTATAATATTACCCTACAATCTCTGAGTTGACATGAAAAAGTTGAACCCACAACTTGTATTTTTTGGTTGTGTGATATTCCGAATAAAAATAGTATAAAAAGGCGACTACACTTGTAAGGATCGAACAATCGGTGGTACAGCAAAAAATTCAATTTCCTAAAAACTTCACCATCGGGGTTATTTGAGGTGCTGATCACGATAGGCTATCTCATTTCGCGTCATTTTGGCTCGTTGGCGCGGTATGGCGCGGCGCCATTTGGCGACTTTTGAGGTTTTACGAGAATATCTCAACGACCAATCGACCGATTCGGCTGAATTTTGTTTTACCGGGCTAACTTTTTGTGCTGATCATCACTGAGTGGTTCGTTTGGCGATATCTATTTCAGTTCTCGAGATATAGCAACTTCGTTGTAAGGCTCGGGCAGAAAAAATGAAATACACTATTGTCTTTGGATTTGCGTCTGTATATAGCTCTTAAAATTTCACGTGATAAAAATCCCCAGGTCGAGAGTTATGAATTTTCAAAGTATTTCGCACACTGGGCAAACGCGCGCTGAATCGAAAGTGAGTCTATGTTTCACCTCTAATTGATGGCCAGAGCGGTCGTGGTGACCATAAAATAAGGATTGAGTATTCAAAACGCCTTCTATGTCGTGGCATTTGTTGATCTTATCCTCTCTCTATGCTTCTCCTCTCACCGTACACACTCATACCGTAATTACAAACAGGCGCATTCATTAACTTAAAAATGACCTATTGTAGCACCGTGCCCATGGCTACGGTAGCTTTCGCTGCGGGACCACCATTACACAAAGTTATTCAAATCCAGTCGCGATTGCTTGTATGAGTTGGTATTATGTAAGACATTGCTCGAAAGGCATATTGTTGCTCGGCTACCGTACCCATGGATACAGTATACCTTTCGAGCAATGTCGTACCGAATGCCACTTCACACAAGCAATAGCATATCGTTTGACGCAAATTTGCAAAATAGTGGTCTCGCATTGAAAGTACAGCATCCGCGGTACGGTAGCTGTGGTATTGTATACCTTTCGAACAATGCCGCACCGAAATCCAACTCATACAAGCAATCGCGATTGCATTTGAATAACTTTGTGTAATGGTGGTCCCGCAGCGAAAGCTACCGTACCCATGGGCACGGTGCTACAATAGGTCATTTTTAAGTTAATGAATGCGCCTGTTTGTAATTACGGTATGAGTGTGTATGGTTCACGACTTTGAGAGGAGAAGCATATAGAGAAGATAAGATCAACAAATGCCACGACACAGCAGAGACAAAACGGGAGAAATGCAGAGTAGAAAAACTCTATCGAGAACTGAAAAAGGAAAGGGAATTCCGGGCGGGACCTGATGTTATTATGAACATAAATTAAATAAATCAGTTGTCGATGTCACTCAACTTTCCACAAGGGGTGTTCCAGTGTAAGGTGATTTTTTCCGTGATCTTGCCATATTTTTCTTATTTTATCGATCTTTTGATTAGTTTAATGTTATCCGCTAATTATCAAGACAAAATAGTAGCCAAATATATGCTCTTTGTGGGTGATAGATCCGCATAAAGATTCCCAATTATGAATGTGACCCATCCGGAAAAATACCGTAGTTTGTTTCGAAACTTCTAGGCCTGGCTAGGAGAAGTATATTTTTAATTTCCCATTTTCTCATATTACACGATATTCAAAAGAAGCGAACAGAGATGACAACGAAGGGGGGAATAACCGTCAAGCAACCGCAGTCAGTTTAAACGTGTTTTCGCGCGCACTTACTGTAGCCGCCACGCGTGACCGCGTTGCGTAAAAATAGGTCAGGGAGACACGCGGGTGTTGCTGCCGTGCACGACATAGAAGGCGTTTTGAATATTCTATCCTTATTTTATGGTCACCACGACCGCTCTGGCCATCAATTAGAGGTGAAACATAGACTCACTTTCGATTCAGCGCGCGTTTGCCCAGTGTGCGAAATACTTTGAAAATTCATAACTCTCGACCTGGGGATTTTTATCACGTGAAATTTTAAGAGCTATATACAGACGCAAATCCAAAGACAATAGTGTATTTCATTTTTTCTGCCCGAGCCTTACAACGAAGTTGTTATATCTCGAGAACTGAAATAGATATCGCCAAACGAACCACTCAGTGATGATCAGCACAAAAAGTTAGCCCGGTAAAACAAAATTCAGCCGAATCGGTCGATTGGTCGTTGAGATATTCTCGTAAAACCTCAAAAGTCGCCAAATGGCGCCGCGCCATACCGCGCCAACGAGCCAAAATGACGCGAAATGAAATGAGATATCGTGATCAGCACCTCAAATAACCCCGATGGTGAAGTTTTTAGGAAATTGAATTTTTTGCTGTACCAGTCTCTGAAGGCATTTGCTCGATTCTTACAAATACGGCGTTATATGTACAAAACACCTCTCACAGATAAAGAAAGCATAAGCATTATCTAGGTTCTTCAGAACTTCTTCTCCAAGGTTCAAAAAATCATTTGTCTGCTTCCTCCTCTGCCAAACCCATTTTGACCTACCTTCAATTTCCCCTGAACAAGTCCTACTCGCCATATCTCAGTTCGTTTCTAAGTGCAATGGATTTTCCGACAAAATTTACGAATATTTTCTATTGCAAGTGCAAATTTTCGGCAGTTACTCTCCTCGCAATACTCTTTAATATGTCACTTACTTCAGCAACCGCAGCACACACCGTGTCAAGCGGGGGAAGAAAGCTCATTTGCGTGGCATGCCTGTCTAGGGGATTAGAGGGCGAGAGAGTGAGAGGCATAAGTCAAATGTGTTCTCGCTAGCGAGGAAAGGCACTTCTGCATGCAGTCAAGACCATGTCGGCAAACGGAAATGTAGAAGGTTTCATGCACTTCTGACCACTTTTTGGACAAATTTATGGAAAATTAGGCAAAATGCACTCCGGCACGTGATTATAGGCATTTCTGCACGAAATATCTGCGTGAAACCCATTTGACCTATGGTGAGAGGGCGTAATCGATGCTAATTGGGCGGTCGGTTTTATGAGATACAGTTGAAAGCTCATAACTCAGAGATAGGAAAAGCTAGCAACAAGGTAAAAAGGGTTTAAGGTAGAGAATGTGCCCCTACATACCATATCCAAAAATCAGGATCGACGGATAGCATAGAACCGAGTTGGAAAGGATCTTCATTTCTCATAATTTCTGTAGTACCATACTATTTTAATTGTAGAGAAGAGCTAAGATCGAAATCGAAAATTCAGCCTCGAGCATTTTGTCAGGACATGCTTTGCATAAATAAGAGCGTGATCGCCATGGTTCTATCTCACGTTCCAGATGAGTTGAAAACGTTCGCGTGACGAAAACAGCCGTTTTTGCCCCTTTTCGATGGGTTTTCGACCTTTCACAATTTTTCTAAAAATATTAAGATGGACATTAATTAGTGGATTGCCTAGAAATTCTTGTGAAGGAGTTTGGCCAGCCTCACATTGAGTTGTCATCTCGATATCTTGATTTTTCCTACACGGAAGCTATCTCCTCAGTGGAGTTCTCATATCTGGTCATGAAATGTTAACTAGGATTTAGACAAAGCATTTATTCACAACTTGTTCGAAGCCGATTTTTAGATTTCGATATCATTATTTTTAGAAAAATTGTGAAAGGTCGAAAACCCATCGAAAAGGGGAAAAAACGGCTGTTTTCGTCACGCGAACGTTTTCAACTCATCTGGAACGCGAGAGAGAACCATGGCGATCACGCTCTTATTTAGGCAAAGCATGTCCTGACAAAATGCTCGAGGCCGAATTTTCGATTTCGATCTTGGCTCTTCTCTACAATTAAAATAGTATGGTACTACAGAAATTATGAGAAATGAAGATCCTTTCCAACTCGGTTCTATGCTATCCGTCGATCCTGATTTTTGGATATGGTATGTAGGGGCACATTCTCTACCTTAAACCCTTTTTACCTTGTTGCTAGCTTTTTCTATTTGTGAGTTATGAACTTTCAACTGTATCTCATAAAACCGACCGCTCAATTAGCATCGATTATGCCCTCTCACTCTCTCGCCCTCTAATCCCCTAGACAGGCATGCCACGCAAATGAGCTTTCTTCCCCCGCTTGACACGGTGTGCAGCATCACAATGGAAAACTGCACATGTTACGTCTATTCATTAAAAAAAATCACACACACAGCCCCAACTACATTGTGCTTTTCTGCACTATCTTTCCCCCCGGGTTTCTGATTCACCAAATTTGGATATGGGACACCTCCAAAACTAATTTAGGAGCACTGGGTATCCTGATTTCGAACAACCATTACAAAGAACATAGATATGTATGTCATCGAGATTAGTATAACTCGAACTCAACAGAGGAAAATTTGGATTTTTATGAAAAAAACATTTATTCAACACTAGAATCATATTACACATCAACAATTTAGAATGCATAAAGGTATAGCTAAAGAAGAATTATGTAAAAATGAGGAAGAAAATAATGGGAAAGGAAAGTCAACAAAATTAATTTACGACATTAAAATAGTACAGCTCATCACCAACCGCCGTATTAAATACCCCGGAGGTGGGGGGAGGCAGAGAGACGAAAATAGTGCGGGGAAACGAGAGAGGCAGACAGTGACCTACCACTCCTCCCCCGAGCTCGAGGGTGCGGGGTGGTGAGAGTGCGCGGAAACGAGACGAGAGCAACCTCTATCTGCTTGGGAGAGGCTCGTGTCGAGCTCGGGGGTGTCGACAGAATCGAACAAAATTACATGAAGATGCTAGAGTAAGACATAGCTAAGGTAGAATATGGCTAATTTAGGTATTAGAGACATTAAATGTCAGAAAATTGTGAGAGTAGAGACGTAGACGGTAGCAGCGGAGTGTGTTCTCCTCCCCCGAGCTCGAAACGAGCCTCCCCCCAATGCAGATAGAGGTTGCTCTCGTCTCTCGTTTCCGCGCACTCTCTCACCACTCCGCACCCTCGAGCTCAGGGAAGGAGTGGTAGGCCACTATCTGAGTTTCTCTTTTCCCCGCACTATTTTTGCCTCTCTGGGGTATTTAATACGGCGGCAGAAGAATTCTACATTTTCATGTTATGGATTAACGAGGGTTTGCATAGCACAACATGATATTCAGAAACCACAAACATTTCACAATGGCTTGAAATATATAATAGAGGTCTCACCAGAGATTGAAGGTTGCTCCGAACAATTTTCAAAAAAAAATTGATTTCAATCACATTTTATCTAAGAGTACCATAGGGTGGCTGGAGTGTTGCTAGCAACAATACCCTCCCGCTTTTTTGCTCGGACCCTCCCGCTTTTGACCGAAAATAGTCGAAATTATACTAAAATTTGCACATTCAAGAAGTTTAATCATAATGAGAACGGAAATGAAAGTGAACAAAATTTCTTACAGTAATCCTAGCAACTTGTGTGGTATCTATGGGCCATCTTCATGATTTCCTTTTCATTTTTTCGCCAAATTTTCAAAAAAATTTTTTTTTTAAATTGCTGAACGAAGTTCATTTCATCTCATTTTTTGGCACAGTCTAATGAATTTCAACTACTATTGTCCCCATGTAATTGGTTTCATGAATAGCTGTTCCGTTTTCGCTGCAGGTGTGTCCATCGCTACACAATCGCAGCAAGGATGTAGCGATGGACACACCCGCAGCAAAAAAATGCTCGTCCAATTTCTTCCAAACAAAAAAAAGCGATTTCTTATCAATAAAAAATAAGGCTGTGGAACGAATTGACATCATTGAATGTCGGCTAAAATTTTACTCAATACCTTGAGCGGAAAAGTGAGAAAAAATATGTTTTCTCATGATGTTTTGTGGTATGTCCCTCCCGGGTTTTCGCTCCGACCCTCCCGCTTTTGAGTTCCCAGCAACATTGCCTGCCCATGTATGCAGAGTACCGGGAGATAAGAATTCGATTTATCCTGGCCCAGATTTCGGAGCCGGCTTATAGGAATTCCTCGGCTTTGTCGTCGGAATCGTCATAACTCAGCTTAAAGTTGAGTAGGAAAGCTCGCGAAGAGCTCAAAATGAAAATATGCGGAAAAGAGTGCCGAACAACTTTGCTGAAGTCAACGAGTTCGTATCTCTTCATCACAAAAAAATTATATGCCACACGGCGACCACAAGGGCAATTCTGCTGTGATGCTTACGTGTGTTGCGGCTGCGTCGCGTGTTTTGAACAAGATTTTCAATCTAATTATTGTTGCCCCAAAATATCGCTATCAGCTTTCCCGGCGCATCCGATTTAGTGAAATCGAGTCGGATTTTATAAATATAACTGATGCTACGAGATAAAGAGAGCGTATCAGTTTATTGTGCTTTTGATTCAACGTGCATCTTCCGAGGCGACTAGAGCACCAATCTCTTTAATTTTGTGCTTAAACAAAGCAGAATGTTCGAAACCACATGAAAGATGGATAAAATAAAGAAAATGTAGTGAAATTTAGTCAATAAGTGGAATAAACTAAAAGCTAGTAACGTACTTTACGCATCACCTCAGATCACACTGGTCCTATTTTAATCCCTGAATATTTTGATCAATCTGGAATCCTACCGCGTTTTCACACTCGTCCTTTTGTTCATTTTGTGGTCGCCGTGTGCCAAAAACTAAATTTCAAGAATTAAAAAAAAATATTTTCCTAAGTTAACGATAGGGGCAATTTTTTCAAAATCATTTTTTTCAGAATTCAAAATCAATTCAACTCTATTTCAAGAGGATAAAATTGTTTCCGAAAAAAATATTTTTTTGCTAAATTTAACGTCAAATGCGCAAGAGAGAAAATGAAATTAACTTCAGCAAAGTTGTTCGGCACTTTTCCGCATATTTTCATTTTGAGCTCTTTGCCTCTCCTTGAAATCGGTTTTAACGTTTTCTGTTGCCATTACACGGGTAATTTCCAATTAAAGTTGTCACGAGGATTGCGACGGAATAGCTTATGCCTTGTTACCGGCTATTAGATGACGGTTCGTTATCGCGTCACGATTTAAAAAAGTAATCAACTCGAGAAATATAACCCACAGAGGACTTAGTATATTTCTTAGATGACCCTTAGTAACTCATCTATCAAATAACATTATAATCGAGAACTGTTTCGTTGAATTCGAAGATCTATCTCATGAAAATTTAAGAATTTCATGACCAAAATCAATCATCGTGTGCATTGTGGCTTTAGAGGTACAATAAACAAAAAATAAAAGAAAAATGTTCAGAAATTGAAGAACGAATCATCATGGAAAGTTGGAGTGATTCAAACAAATTTAATCCTTCCCGCGCAAGCACGCGCGTCGTGGCTCACACGCGACGGGCGGTCGGATTGAGTCAGAATCGTGACGCGATAACGAACCGTCATCTAATAGCCGGTAACAAGGCAAAAGCAATTTCGTCGCAATCCTCGAGACAACTTTAATTGGAAATTACCCGTGTAATGGCAACAGAAAACGTTAAAACCGATTTCAAGGAGAGGTTGATGGCATTATATTACAGGATTTTTTCCACGTTGCACACATACATGCACATTTTTAGCAACAAGAACAAGTATAGTAACGCGTAATAGCTTGAAAACAGCTGTAAATGCTAAGTGGATAAATATAACAGAAGAATCGCGAGAGAATCGACCAGAGAGCGGACTTAGAAAATTTTTGTCTTCGATTTTCCTTAAAAAGAGTTGTTTCCCGTTTTTCGAGAGAGGCCTGACACAGTCTCACGGGAGTGCAATAAAAGCAGCATTTGAGAAATAGTACAAAAACTCCGCCCATTCATTTGAATTGCTCTCCCGCACCGAGAATTTTCTCCCGCACGGAATTTTAGCGTACTGTTCCTATTACTCCCCCAGCATCTAGAGGAATCCACTGAACGGCGATTCCGCAAGAATGGGGCGAGCTAAGTTGGCCAGTGTCACATCGGCCCACTTGGCTCAGAGGTAAGTTTCTACAGTGTTAATCAAGGGGACGGGGGTTCGACCCCCGCCCCATGCAACTTCTCTTGCTGATTTTTGGGGAGACTTCCTTTGTTTCAACCACTCTTTGGCACATACGGTAGAAAGGCACACCACGCATGCATCGAGTGCATTTCCTTCAATGCATTGGCCATGATACTATGCTGAGGAGTTCTAATTTTTTCATTAGATAGAGCAATAGATTCTCCACAATTCCTATATTTTCACGTGACATTTTAACATTTTTCGTTTTTTTTCTTCAGTATTTTATAGTGTGAAAACGGCCATAAAAATGTAATCGGAAAAAAACCGTATTTTTTCTCATGGTGCATTTTGTAGAGCCTATTTTTATGTATTTAAGAAACAATTTTTAGCTAAATCGGTAGATGCGAACAAAATCAGCCTCATGTGAAGATTTTTCCAATTTTTTGTTGTTGTTCGCATCTACAGATTTATCTAAAAATTGTTTCTTACATGGGAGTGATCTGAACTCACATTTCCCGATCTTTTTGATTTTACCATGGTAGTATACATCATGTACTTTTGACTTTCTCTTTTCTCGAAGTTTTACCTGCAGACGGGATGATGTATCAGGCAGTAGACCGATAACACGAGGGGAAACATGCGAATCTACGTCTTCATTTTTATTACCCAATTTGTAAAAGTAGGAGGCCAGGAGTTGTAACGTAAAACGACAGATCAGAAGTGTTAAAAACCATTACAACATCAAATTTGACTCAACAATCCAGAAAACAAGCTGCGAAAAAAGAGCAAAAACAAAATATCCATGCAGCGGCACCGAACCCAGGGCCTCACGGCTTCCCCTTCCCATTAATCCGCCAATTTGCTTAAAGCTTCAAAAATTGCGAAGATAAAACGATTGGTGCATTTGTTGCGGGATACTCAGTTCAATATCGAGCATAGGTCAAAAAGTGGGCAGATGAGACAAAACGGGAGAAATGCAGAGTAGAAAAACTCTATCGAGAACTGAAAAAGGAAAGGGAATTCCGGGCGGGACCTGATGTGATTATGAACATAAATTAAATAAATCAGTTGTCGATGTCACTCAACTTTCCACAAGGGGTGTTCCAGTGTAAGGTGATTTTTTTTCCGTGATCTTGCCATATTTTTGTTATTTTATCGATCTTTTGATTAGTTTAATGTTATCCGCTAATTATCAAGACAAAATAGTAGCCAAATATATGCTCTTTGTGGGTGATAGTTCTGCATAAAGATTCCCAAGTATGAATGTGACCCATCCGGAAAAATACCGTAGTTTGTTTCGAAACTTCTAGGCCTGGCTAGGTAGGGACCACCAAACCAGGTTTTTGACCGGCATTTAGACAAAGATGGTGTGTGCCTTTCCTACATTTATTTTTTGCGGCAATTCAAATCGTGAAAACCATGTTTTTCGCGAATAACTTTTTTTCCCGCATATGGGACAACCCATATTTTTGTGATTTCATGATCAGCTAGTCCATGCGCATCGTTGTGTAGGTAGTTCGAGAATGCATCCAAGTGCCATTTTTTGCTATGAGGTTCCAAAATCAGGTACTTTTACTTTTCAATCGGAAATTTGTGAATAACTTTTTTTCCAGCATATGGGACAACCTATATTTTTGTGATTTTGTGATCACCTACATCTACCGCATTGTCCTATAGGCAATTTGAGAATGCATTCAAGTGCCAATTTCTGCTATGAGCTTCCAAAGGTCGGGCATTCTTACAGTGCACTTGAATTTTTGGGCATAAACACGTTCAGGTGCTTTCAGTGCCTCTTTTTCTTGCTCCAGCGATCATCTACAATGCATGCTCTACAACATATCGTAAAAATAGCGTTCTACGTTTCGCCGTAGACATGCTGCAACGAAAAGTAGACAGGACATTCAGTAATTCCTCGCTTACCCTTACCGATCGTGGTTCAAACTGAATATATAGAAATATCTGTGGCTGATGCAGTGTAGAAGGCTGCTAGGTATCAAAAACAAATCTAGTGATTATAATACATGAAAAATTAGCTAAAAACGACTGATCTGACTCAGTAAAGTCTGGTTGACCCAGCGAACAGCGCGTTGCGGTCGCGTTAAAAGGGCTTCACGTACGTCACAAAAGGACTCTAATTGGAACGCAATTTTTTAAGTAATTATAGGAATTGCGGGAATTTAACTATGAAAACAATGATTCTCGATACCGTCAGCAGCCAACAATGCTAAAATTGGAATTTTAGAGTCAGTTTCATTGCACCTTTGGGGGTCCCTACTGGCTAGGAGAAGTATAATATATTATTAATTTCCCATTTTCTCATATTTATAAACACGATATTCAAAAGAAGCGAACAGAGATGACAACGAAGGGGGGAATAACCGTCAAGCAACCGCAATCAGTTTAAACGTGTTTTCGCGCGCACTTACTGTAGCCGCCACGCGTGACCACGTTGCGTCAAAATAGGTCAGGGAGACCCGCGGGTGTTGCTGGAGTGGGGCGTGAAAAATAAATGCCAGATCAAATTGACCCCTCAAAACGAAACCTGCCCGACAGAGTCTCCGAAAACAACCCAGAAATGTAGAAACCTGCCCGATAGACTATCAAAACTTCGAAAACCTGCCCGTCCAGATGTTCCATGCTACTTTACTTTTTGACCTCTGATTTCGAGCAAGAACTTAGTGCCCGTGGGTATATCTACTTCTGGCGAAAGGCGTAGCTACATCAGCTAGCGCTAAAAACAGAAATCAGCAAGGAAGTAGCTAGAAAGCAACACTAATCCAGCGCTATACAGCTGAAGTAGATCTCCTTTATACATGATGTCTGTCTACTAGCTGAAGTAGGTATGGGCACAAAGGATCAAGCAAATAGCCGGTAACATGGCGAAAGTTATTCCGTCATTTCACAATGCCCTCGTGGCAAACTGGCACTACTGCAGTGTTTGGGTCAAGTCAACCTCATTCGAAGGCAAAAAAAACGAGTGAGTAGACCAGAAAAGAGAAGCATTTCTGACCTAATTTTTCAAGTCTACTCATTCGTTGAGGCTGGTCCCAAACACTGCAGTAGTTCCGGCAAATTTAACATGAAGTTACCCGAGTAATAGCAACGGAAAACATCAAAAACGTTTTCTCCTGAGAGAGAGAGAAAAAACAGTGAAATAAGCACATCCTATGCGCAAGTGTTATTGTTAGCGCAGTTCTGGTGTCTACCGTATTTCGAGGAAATTTCTATCGTCTAATGATTGTTTTCGCGAACATTTTTAAAAATTTATTTTAAAATATTTTTGAAATTTTCTTAATATAAGTATTTATAATTATAGTTATACATCAAAATAAACACTTAAATATGGCCATGCACAATTTCCGGTTTTTGATTGATCAATGTCAAGATGCTGCTCCACTTCAGTCTATGGCCTGCTACTTGAATCTTTGTTGTTTTTGTGTTCATGCGGATATTTGAGTTCCTCGATGTTTTATTGCCTTAACTCTCTCCTTGATAACGTCAGTGGACGTGGTCGTTGTTCCTCAAGAAGAGACGATAACGAGTGCGTGTTACAGCCGATTTCGACTGGTTTCCTTCTCTCCATGCGTTTCGTCATAACTCACATAAGTGTTATATTACTATACAATTGCATATACATTTGCAAGACTAATTATAACTGTCATCAATCCATCATTACTTCTCTAATTTCCAGCGGAGGGTGAACACTATACTCATGATATAATAATTATTTTTATTACCGTAAAGATGTAAATACAATATTGCTCTTGATACGAATGAGCACCCGAGAATAAACAATGTAGATCGAGAAATCACTCGAACGTTCTGCTGCGCATGAAACAATGATGGTGAACAAAGTCGTGATCAACTCTGATACTTTGGGTTTTACCCGTTTAGGATCAAAACAGTAAGGCCGGGTTATAGTGCACACAGTAGGATGATAAATAATAACAATTCAAATCTAACAAGAAAGTGAGTGAACGAGTGAGAATCGAGACTGTCAGCTATATTTTGTACGAATAATTTTAGTGGGAATATATATTCCAACCGCAGTGGAAACAAGAAGAGAAGAGAAGAACAGTAACCCTTCATATCACTTTCATAATCCATTCCATCACAGACGCGAAGAATGAATGACCGAAATGATGAGTAATCTGGAAAATTGATATAAGACACTACCGTAATATTACGTACATCACACTCACATTATCGAAAAACAGCGATTGATGTGCAAATAATCTATGCCTCACCATTGCGTATCTCAAGATATGTAGATCGGCATTTGTTTCGGCTTTTGGATGCGAAGGAGAAACGCCGATTCGACTCATTGCTATGTCAAGTGTTTCAGCAATGTGACTGAAATACAAATATAAATTGATTAAATTAGTGACCCTTATTGGAAGACAACCAATAACTCAGTCAAAGTGGGACGGGCATGAAAGGGGCAGACGGCAAACATGATCATAAGTGGGTATGAGGTTCAAGGAGCACCGTGGATTTTAGTGGCTGTTTTGACGGGCATGATGCGAACATACCAAATAGAGATGTTTTACTAATCATTTGTACAATGTTGGTACCAGTATCACCCTGCAATCATCTAGGAGGGACCCCCAAAAAGGCTTGGATGTTAGCTGCTCAGAAACAGGGGATCTGTGAATATTCCGTAGTCACGTAAAACTTACATCGTCCACATAACCGCATCGTTTTTCTCCATTGCTTTCATTGTCACTTTCGATAGATGAAATGCAGTTTCTTCTGCCAGATTCATCGCTTCTTTTTCAGTGAGAGACGTCCACGATGAAGGCTCCAGTCCCTACAACAACAACAAATTGAATAATACATATTGTACCACGGAAAATATTAGATTTCTGTCAAGTGTTTGGTATGTATCGTACCTTCTTGGCTCGCTCAGGAATCTTCAATCTCTTATCTTCGAGAGCCGCACGCAAAGACGGTAGAGTATTCGCTGTTTTCCCCCTGAAGAATAATTCACATTGGCATTGGTGAGAAGACTTAGAAAATCAACGATGCAATTAGTTATTTTACCCTGCATCACGGTTGAGCGGAAAAACTCTCAGTTAGTATTCTGAGCTCAATATAAGAAAGGCAAATTGTCTCTGCTCATATAATGAGGGACCGGTTCAACGTCCACGTCATCTAAATGGAAAGGTAATATTCGATTTCACACTAGAGTTGCAATTGATCAACAAAAAATTCACATATCCGGCATAAAATAAATAAACGTTGTTTAAAATCAGACTTGCTCTAAATACTAATAGGGTGTTCCAAAAGTTTTGTCCTTTTTTTACAAAAAAAAATTGTCTAGTTTATGCAGAGACAAATCACACATGTTTTGTAGTAATTGGAGCTAAAGCTGAACTTTTTTAAAATCATATTAAAATCTCGCATATGTTTCTTTGTGATGACACAATAAGTTAAAAATGACTGATTTTTTTCACTTCTGTCTAGATTTTTTAAAAACTCGATTAAGGATGCTCGCTGCAACTTCAGACCTAAACCGCAATAGACAGACGCGATGTAATCTTCATTTAGTTATTGAAATTGTGATTGACTTTAATGCGTCCAGAACTACATCCGAAAATGTCTAAAAAAAATTGGGGAGGGAAAAATCATCCTTTTTCTATTTAACCCGTTTCTTGAAGGATTTACTTAGATAGTGATTCTAGTCAAATATAATTATTTAATAATTTTTGTAACTATAGCCGGAATCAGGGCCGAAATAATTTCAAAAAAAAATTTGCTCAAAATTTGAAAAAAAAATGTTTTTTTTCAAAAAATTCAAAAAAATTACGCGTATTTTTTTGAATTTCAAAAAAATCAAGTATGAGTGATTTTCTCGGACAGGATCGTCATATACATATCACAAATCTATGATCTGAATTGGTCAAATCGAATAACTATTTCGATCTAGGTTCTCAATTTGACGTATCGCGTATTCATTTCGGCAAAATGAACCACTATTTTTGTAAAAAAACAAATTTTTTTAAAAATAGAATTCAAAAAAAAATTTGATTGGTCAAAAAATTCAACAAAAAAAATCAAAATCAAAAAAATCTCAGCCCTGGCCAGAATCAATTTCGGAAAAAAAGTTAAGATTTACGTGGGGTAAATAGTATTGCGTAGTGATGTTCTAATTCGAGCACGGAAGTCGGGCTGGTTTTCAATTACGTATCGCCAACTAAATATGAACACGATTGGCACTATATTCAAAAAATGAAATGAACGGAATGGTGTCGAACTCACTTTCTCACGTAAGCACCGATGAGAGAAATGTTGAATTTCTCGGGACCGAGCACTCGTCGACGAATTTCACCGAATAACACCTGAATTTAGTTAAGTTAATGGTGAACAAAAAACTGACTCCCTGTTCGTTTAATTTTAAATGTAAAGGTTTAAAGGATTAAGTTGAAATTAATTTAATTTAAATTATTTTAATTTAAAGGATTAAGTTTAAAGGGATAAAAACTTTCTAAGATGCAAATTTATAAAAAAAATCGATATTAGCTGATAGTAAATTCGAGAAAGGTCGGGCCCGAAAAAAAAGAAAAATTCTGATTCCGGTAAAAGAGTATAGATGTTTGCACAATCTGTTCATGTTCCAAAAATAGGGTTTGAAACATGCCGAAAAAAATAAATATACGAGGTCTACCTCATCATAGACCAAAAGTGTAGTTACCAAAAAGTCGGAAATGTTGTCATATTTTTCGCTTTTTTTGTCTGAAAATCGTGAATTTGGTTGATTTGTTTCAATTTTCGGACATTGAGATCAGGGCTGGGCGCATACGTGGGCAGCACTTATCCGAGGCCTTTTGCACACAGCCCCCGATTGACGACTGTGTTTGCACACAGCCTCCGATCTACCGTAACTCGCATATTTCAAAAAAAAATTCTACCGTAACCCGCCAAATCAATTTTTTTCGTGCCAATAAAAATCTATTGCATCGCCAATTTTTGTTGTTTCGATGTTGAATAACGCAGTGAATATGCTTTAGCAATCGATAAATCATATGAATCTGTATTAAAAAACTGTTTTCCAAATGCACCATCCATCTCTCCGAAAAAAAATTGCAGGCAATATTGACACTATGGAATCAGTAGTCATCGAGTGCCAAATCACTCCACAAAAGAAATAAAAAAATAATATTAAAAAGGCGAAATAATCAGCTAAAATCAAAATCCCCGCCACCTTTAAAAAGAGACGGCCGGAGCTGTTTTATAGAATTTCTCCCCTGTGATCGATGGCCCCACAAAGAGACGGCGTCGTCTCTTTGATTGATCGAATAATTGTCGAATAAACTTCTCGCAAATAATTAGTAAAGTTTGAACAACAAAAATATTTTTTTAAAAAAGAAACACATGAAAGAATACTGCATCATTAAATTAATTTTTAAAAAAGTAGACCCAAGATGCGCTCCAACTCTAAAAGTGACGATTAATCGATAAAACAGAGCCCCCGTTAGTCTCTGTCGAGCTTTAGGCAGTCGATTATTACTCCACCAGCTATGCACTTAAGCGCACGTTCTAATAGTTTCTATTTTTTGAAATAAATGCCACCGACTAAAATAAGCCTTTCCGGCGTTAAAACAGTCGGGGGGGGGGGGGTTGATTTCTCCTCCAATACGAAATATTTATGCCTGATTTTTTTAGGGGAATTACTCCTCCCTAAAGGCCATATACTAAGCAGATTGGCGAACGATTTTGTAGCATGATAGGAGATAGGAAATAAATTGAATATTAACAGGGAAGAAAAATTAATGCCCACCCCCCTTTTTCTCTCCAATTTTCTCAATGTTGACTTTTGCACACTGCTCCCGAAAAATCCCGCTCCCATTTGCACATAGCCCCTGCCCTGCTGCCATGTATGGCTGGGCGTAAAATTAAAATTTCACTGATCCGTAAAATTATTAAACTCTGATATTCAACTAGCTCTTTAACTTATTTCGTACTCTAAATGGATGGGAATGTCATCTTAGGATGGTTTCCTTGAGCAATAACTCGAATTTTTGATTATTCGACAAATTTCATAAACTTTGAAATGTTTTTCAACTCTCGAATGTAGGGACCACCATCGTGAGAACCGGAAAATTGGGAGCCGACATTTAGCATGAGATTCGTATACTGTAGTTCGGTGGGTCAACACGAGTTGACTGGGTCGTTCTTCTTTACTATTTATCTAGTATTCTGGTGTTTATCTAAACTAATCTTGTTTTTCGTTGATATATGTGCATACTACGTGCTAAAGGTGTCGCCGCGCACGATTCTGGCGGTGATTCATCGTCGCCCACGAGTTGTACATCCAGTTGTGTCTTAGACTTGCGATCCGTAGCATGTTTAGCGGCCGATGCTCGATGTGTTCGGCTCCTGACGCGCTAGATTTCTTTTGAATATTAACTAGCAGTAGTAGGGCACTGTGCTCTGTGAATTTGGCGCAATTTGACCAGTGTCCACGTGAGATATTATCGATTTTATCCCGAATACACGCACATTGCCATACTTTGATGCTTATGCTAGACGTATTTGGCTCCTGACGCGCTAGATCTCTTTTGAATATTAACTAGCAGTAGTAAGGCACTGTGCTCTGTGAATTTGGCGCAATTTGACCAGTGTCCACGTGAGATATTATCGATTACATACCAAATTCTTCCGCAGCACATTGCCGTGTTACCATAATCTTTCTTGATCCCATTTGAATATACTCTATCAAAATACTTTATATTTATTTATTCAATAAATTTAACTAAAAAAATAAAAGAAGAAGAGATCTCGAATACTCCAAATTACGGTAATTTATTGCTGCATCCAGGAATTAGGCATACCGTATCTGGTCCGAGTCTACAATTAGAGCCGGAGATTAGTGTCTCTCGTTTTGAAGAGAGTGGGGCTTTCATTTTTGTTAATTATTTAATTTATTTTATTAGATTATTTTTTATTTTATTTTCTAGCGTTATTCAACATGACTATCGATTGCGAGTTATTCCAACAATCAAATATTTTTTTGGAACAATTGATGGTGGTCCCTACCGGCTAAATATCAATTTAAAAAAAGTTTGCCCCGTTCTTTGTTTCCCTTTCTATTTTTTTTTAAATAAGTGTCACGTTGTACGTTTTGGTGCCATTTATTTTGAATATTTCCGTGTGGGAACCCGGGTTCGCCCTGCTACGTGTGGCAAAACGCCAACATACAAACCTTCTCATTCCCTCGCGTCTCTCGCTCTATCGATTAGATTAGACGAGAGGCACTCTCTCAGTGATCTACCTCTCTCCCTCAACCCCAGTAGAATACCGTGCGTAAGAACCACAGACTCGTGTCACATCTGTATAATCAGCATCCGCGTAATAGAATGGTAATACGACGACCATGGAAAAGCGGACGACCATGGAAAAGCAAATCTGCTCGCTGAAACCTTTGCGAGTGTATTCACCACTGATAATGGAACTTTACCTAATACAGGTACCCTACCCAACTTAGGTAGTTACAATGAACCTTCTTTTTTAAGGCATGAAATATGTTCACTAATTGAAAGATGGAAACGCTCTAGCTGTAGAACACCAGAGAACATTGACTTGGGTTATATCAAAAATATAGCTGTCCCAATCTCCGAACCACTCGAAATTATCTTTCGCCTTTCATACGAATCAGGCATGGTCCCGTCTTTATGGAAACATTCCATTGTAACACCAGTTAAGAAATCCCCTCCTTTCTGTGACCCCCTAAACTATAGACCCATTTCAATCACATCACTATTCTGCAGAGTCTTTGAAAGACTCCTGTGTAAGCCGATCATAGAACATTGTGAAACCCTAGATATATTCCCTGATGAACAATACGGATTCCGAAAGAAACGCTCCCGCGAGCTTCAAATGCTAGACGATTTGGAAAATTGGACAGCGTCTATTAGTGATGGCGAACCTGTAGATGTAATATATTTCGACTTCGCGAAGGCTTTTGATAGAGTATCACACCCTAAACTAAAACACAAACTAGGAAAAATCGGGCTTTCACATAAAACTATTGACTGGATTATTTGTTATCTTGCGAACAGAACTTTCCAAGTTAGAGTACGTGAGAAACTGTCGTCATCATTCCCAGTTACAAGTGGCGTTCCGCAAGGATCGGTATTAGGTCCACTGCTATTTTTGATTTACACGTCTGAAATCCCCTTACTAGTCCAGAAAAATGGTGTCGTTGCACGAATGTATGCAGATGACATCAAAATTTACCGCCCGTTTAAAAGAACGGACACCACTACTCCATTACAAAGCGCAATTGATACCATAGTCAATTGGTCTGAAGAGTGGCAGCTACCATTAGCTGCACATAAATGCAACTCATTACATTTAGGTAGAGGAAATGCGAAGAATAAATACAAAATAGGCAATACTATACTAGAACAGAAATTAGTCATGAGAGATCTCGGTTTCATATTAGAAAAATCGCTCACTTTTTCCGACCATTGCAAGACAATTGCTCAGAAAGGTGTATCCGCGTGCCACATTATTCTCAGACCTCTTCGCACCAATAACGCTGAAATACTCCTCAAAGCCTACTCTATTTACATTCGACCCATACTAGAGAGCGCTTCTATGGTTTTCAACCCGTACTTAATACGTGACAAAGAAATCCTTGAAAATGTTCAGAATTATTTCACTAGACGACTATTTATGAGATGCCACAAATCAACCTGGCAAACAATGCCGAATTTCCCTAATAGAAATGTGCAGTTAGGTTTAGTCTCATTAGAAAAGCGTAGAGAGGAAATTGACCTGAAGACAGCCAGTAATCTCCTGAGAGGCAAATACAAAATATCTAAAAAGACATCACTTTAGCTATTACTTCACTCGACATGGGATAAATTTCACTAACGCTAGTTCCACTTCAAAGTACCGACATCATAGTTTCTTCCCCAGAGCGGCAAGGCTATTAGTGAAGTCCAGAGAATTGATCAGTTTCTCTGAGTGACTCGTTATTAGATTGTCATTGTCTTCCTACTGAATTCGTTTTTAATCTAACTTAATTTTGTACCGCGTTTCTTGTGATCGCATAAACATATATATATATATATATATATATATATATATATATATATATATATATATATATAATACCGCAGATCGTCGTGATGTGTTACATAATTCTTAATTTATCGATTTCTAATTTTACACGTGGATGTTTGTTTGTTTAATTTCAATTTTTAGCTCAATCGATAGCTCTTCTTTCTGTCTATAGCTTACATAGTGCTTCATAGTGGTTCCATGCTCGTGCCGGTTGAAGTTTCACCTTTAGTAAATTGTATTCCTGATTTGTGTCATGTTTCCTGGCATGGTGTTCGAAATCGACGTGTACCCTCTATTACATGTTCGCCTATTGATAAAACAACTTATTGCGCTCCTCCACATTCGAACAGCTAAGCCCCGCGTTCGTTCGCTTAGTATATCCATCGAAGCATTGAAAACTTGCGCTATTTTTGTAATTTTTAATAATTTTCTTCTCCACTCTGTTTATTTCGCGTGTACCCTCTAATTCTTCCTCACATTTTGACATAACAATCTATTCCGCTCCTGAAAAGCCCAACCGTTAAGCCAAGCGTTCGTTCGTTCGCATGTGGTAGCCTTCGAATTATTGAACGGCAATATTTTAAGGAATACTCTGCCAAATACATATTCGTAAAATTTCAATAGAAAATTTTTCCTTGGCCGTAACTTCAATTTAAGCAACTATCGAGTAGATGAATCTATGAAATATATGAGAGACTATCTTAAAGGGTCAACATAGTCTTGGCACTGGGTCAAATATTCGATATGAAACTGACAACACTATAAAATAGTGTGTTACGTGAGGGTTACAACTATGCCATTCAGGAAGCTCAATGACGCGTCTACGCCTCAGGGCAAGAAAATATCTAGTTGTGACGTCACAAATCATTTTCGCCAATTCGCAACGAATCTTCTCGATTAATAGCGCGATCGATAGCCCATCAAAATACAAGTATATTTTACTTTCGGAAGTTTTTTGATTGCTGCTCATGCAAATTAGTTATTTGCAAATTTCGATTTCGCACGCAAATTTCAGTGCCGTGCTAGGCCCTGGAAATTTTATACTGTTTCTATTTAATCGCTCAAATGGTGTGCACAAACTGTGAGAAAGGGGAAATTTAAAAGTTGCCCGAAGGAAGTAAATTCAGGAAAAGAGTGGCTGAAACTCGAATAAAATCAGTTATCGATAGCTAAATTTTGGCAAATATACTGTACGCCGCAAAAAATTTCAGAAATATGTTGAATTTTGCATGTTTTTCTTTTAATTCGAACTTCAATGGCATTAGTATCATTGCAGAGTAACGCAAAACACGAAGAAATTCAAAACGAACCGTTCTTGAGCAAACATATTTGATTACGTACCGTAATTTTACCAAAATTTAGCTATCGATAACTGATTTTATTCGAGTTTCAGCCACTCTTTTCCTGAATTTACTTCCTTCGGGAAACTTTTAAATTTCCCCTTTCTCACAGTTTGTGCACACCATTTCAGCGATTAAATAGAAACAGTATAAAATTTCTAGGGCCTAGCACGGCACTGAAATTTGCGTGCAAAATCGCAATTTGCAAATAACTAATTTGCATGAACAGCAATCAAAAAACTTCCGAAAGTAAAATATACTTGTATTTTGATGGGCTATTGATCGCGCTATTAATCGAGAAGATTCGTTGCGAATTGGCGAAAATGATTTGTGACGTCACAACTAGATATTTTCTTGCCCTGAGGCGTAGACGCGTCATTGAGCTTCCTGAATGGCATAGTTGTAACCCTCACGTAACACACTATTTTATAGTGTTGTCAGTTCCATATTGTATATTTGACCCAGTGCCAAGACTCTGAACAAATATGTCGATACTCTCAGAAAGTCTCTCATATAGTAGTGAAATATTATCGATTAATTATTTAAAAAAAGAGCAGTACCTGTATGTTATTTCTGCTATATGCGATACGGGGAAGGACGGAGTCGTCAAAAACGTCATAGTCCATTGAATTTGGAGTGAGAAGAGACAAATCCATCTCACTCGATTGCGAGTATCCTGAATATTGGAATCAATATATTTTAATGGCGTTGCATCTGAGTGGCCAAGTTAAATGATAAAAAGAGAATTCAACTCTAACTGATGGTTAATTTCAATAACCATTCCCGCGCTCACCATTCCTGGTTTTCGTGATAGGAGAATTGGATGAATTTGAAGGGAGACTACCAGTGGCGTCAGAGTTATTTAGACTGCCATCATAATTGCCGAGATGAGGAAGAACGACATTGACATTCTGATATAGATAAATAAATAAATATGTTTAATTCGTTATTTGGCAACAAAACTAAAGCTAGTGGGCAAGAGGAAAATATTAGATAATCTTTTCTCTAAGTTCATATTTTCTGAAAAGATCGAAAAAAAGGATGCACACCTCGATTTCCTCCATAGGAAGAATCCGTCTACCCAAATAATCGATGATCTGCATGACAAACTCGATTACTCCAGAGACTGCGAGTGGCCCGAAGCCGTGAGTTGCCTGCAATTCAAATAGCAGAATTACGGTATTTGATTACTGTAAAATCGTAGCACTCACCAGACTGAAGATACACACGGAATGTGCTTCGGGCGTCTGAATGTGTTCCTTGTGACGCACCATGTCTGAAGGCTCACGTCCAGCGCACAGAATGTGCTGTTTGACGCGGATGAGGTGAGTCCTGGAACACAGAACAGTATTGCTCAACATATTGAACAAGTCCGCAACAAAGAAAAAGGCAACACTTACTTTATTTGGTCAAAGCATCGTTTGAATTCGGGCATTCGTTTCCCAACTGAATCAACAACAATAGCTGCAACAACTGAGAGCCACAATTCAGATGAGGTGATCTTAGTGAAATCTTTCGCCAGTTGGAGAGCATCCGCTGAATTTTTTTAAATTTTAGTTTACAATCTACGAATATCGTTTAATTACATAGAAAAATCACAAATTGACGTACCCTCTAGTAAAGATTCGATCACAGTTTCTTGTCTCTCTATTTCTTCGTTGATTTTGAGATCGATATTGAACTTTGTGAAAATGCGATCGAAGGCGAGCTTCGACGTCTTGGCGCTGAAAAATTAAAAAATATATATAGTAAAAATGAAATAATGAAAATAAATGAAAAAAAACAGTTTGACAACGACCAATAGATAATATAAAACTTATATAGTAAAAGACTTTTAAAGGAAGATTATACGTAGCACAAGTCATAAATAAATCATAACCATCACATATAAATATCTAAAAATAAGTGATCCATAAAAAAAAGCAGTAATGCTTACTGCTTCGTCAGTCGCGCGACCATTTCTTTATCCTGATATTCGGGAGCTCCTAAACGACGAAAGATCTCGCCCATTGACACCTGCAATGAAGGGCATGGGAGTGGGAATCATTATGATATTCACTAATCAACCTAGTATCACTGTTTACAAAAGTCGTCTACATAACTAGATTATAGCCATTACGATATTAGCAGGTACAAGTATCGTTAGTTTAATTTCGTTAACGATGCCACATGGGATCATCGTTTTTATATTTTTATATAACTAATGTCGACTTTCTCTTTCATTTTCCGTTTTCAAATTCTGCGACAAATCAAGAGAGAAATATGATTTATATTAATTTTCACTATTTTTGTTTTGTTTTGTTTTCGCCCAGATCTTTTTCATTTAGCTTTTGCAATGAAAGTCGCCAACAGAAAAATTATTAGGCATATTTTTGCGATCATTTTGAGCCCAAGAACTGCTTTCTAGCTACATTTTGAACAAAGTTACGTCGATTCCGGCATTGGAGCCGGAAAATCGCTAAAAGCCGGTTCTGCGATCTGGGATCCGGATTGATGGAATTCTCATCCCCAGGGTACTTCCACAAAAAAGTTAGATCGAAATCAGAAATATGTTTTTGAAAGTTGCTCCCAAAGGGAGTCGTTTTCATGCAATCTCTCGTGATTTCTGTCATATATATATATATATATATATATATATATATATATATATATATATATATATATAAATTGGTGATAACTTCATATCGGTAATGTAGATAAATGATAGTGATTCCAGTATGTATTATGTATGGCTCCATTGGAGTGTAGCGTACGGTTATCCTCTATCACCCACCGCTCACCTGTATTTTATTTCCTCTCGCCAGTTTGATGTGACTGGTGGCATCGCAGAACTTCGTATCAGCAGTGAACATTTCTCCAAAGACTTGATTCCCGGCTGTTGTCTCTTGGGTGCCAAGATTCCATGATGTGGGTGAGGGTCCAACAGATGAGGGGCTTGTGCCATTGCCAAGATTGAGAGCGGAACTGGTACCATTGTACGAGTTGGGCGCGGGAATGGCCCCTTCGAAATGATTGGGCATTGAAATTGCGTCAACAGGCGTACTGATGAGATCGTAGTGAGCGGGCGCATGGTTGGCACCATCGCTGATTCTTGGCGCGGGAGTAGTGCCCGTAGAAGGTGGAGTAAGGAAGAGGTTGTTAGTGGGCTTTCGAGTGCAATAAGAATTGATGTACTCTGCAATGCAAACAAATTTTTTTAAAATCAGAATTAAACTACAGTAGCGCCCTCAAATGTCTACCGTACTTCCATCACTTCCTTCGGGAATTGAGTTAAAAGAGTCGGGAGTTATTGGACTCGGTATCGTTCCACAATAGGAGCGAGTATCGATGTAGGGTGGAGTCAGAAGTTGATCTTCGACTGGATACGAAACTGTCTGAAATTATGAATATATGATATATATGATTATATGTCGGAGTGGAATGTGGTAGATCCAGTAACCTGTAAGTTAGGATTGTAGTTAGTGTTGAGTGTATGGAAGGAGTTATTGTTGTAATAGTCGGATGACTGCTCATTCACAGCATCATCTTCATGCCGATGACGTTTCGTTGCATGAAATGCATTCTGAAAGGGAATACAGTCATCGACTTAGACTCACGTCACTATTCTAACTTTGCAATAAAAACAAATTTGTTTTAGGCACTGATTAGTAAATTGTTCAATATAAAGTTTAACACATAGATCGCACTTGTGATCCCATCTCGCTTTAGTAACTACAACTCCTATCACATTTCATTTGATATATAATTTGAGTACACTGAGAGACAACATACTTAGGAGTGCGCATACTAACCGGGCTAGTAGGCGCCTACTAAGCCCCATTAGTATGGCCTACTTACCTGTAAGTAGGCAGGCCTACTTACATCCGGACGTCCTCCCGCTTTGAGCGCGCTGAGTGATTTCACACTGTCAGAATGCTGCCTATGTTTAATACTTTTGCGCAATTGCAGTGTTATGCTATGTAATGAGGTGTGTGTTTATCGTTATTATTGCTTGTGTTGTAATTGTATTCACTTTTAGTTGTTTCTTGGATTATTTCCCTCATTTTGCGTTATTTTAAAAAGGTTCAATCATTTTGAAATTTAAAAAAATAAGTTCTTAAATAATAATTTATAATAAATAAAAATCAATGTTTCGTAACTACGGTACCGAAATATGAAAATTCATTAGCTCCCACCACGACTTCCCTGTCTAACTACAGTATACCCAATTTACGTCATTTTTGAAATTGCCGCTCTTTTCTTCTCCGTTTTATCGATTTCCTTCCGTTCCTTTGTTAATTTTACTTTCATTTTCTTACTTAGCGTCATGCCGGCCGGCATCGGAGAGGGCCGCACAAGCCAAAGAAGGCCAACAAGGAGGAGAAGAAGACCTTCCAAGGTACGAAAGTTCGAATTTAATTTGAATTGAAGAATTTCCCTGATTACTGATATATTTTGCACCACCGTGACTAGTTAGTGTTCTAATTTGCGTTAAAGCACACGCGTGAAAGTTGTGACGAGGTTTGATTTTGCATTTTACCTATAATTACGCCTGTTCAAAGTTAGCTGTGTTTCACAGCAGTGGCCAAACCATGGCGTTATATGTTTTAGCTGTTTGAGTAATACCAGTGGCTAGATAAAACGGTCGTTTTATTAATGTAAAAGCACAGTGCGTCTTTTTCGCTGTTTGCTTAGTTGAGCATTTGAAGTAGCTTCGAGTTTTGGACGATGACTGGGCATAGTTTTGCGCCGTTTAAAACTAAATGCGCAATCCCAATGTCATGCTGCATTCTCCCGGAAGGCTTTGAACGAACAATAGGTGCAAATTCCGCTCGTGTTTGTGGTCCACATATTATTTTCAAATTGTCAGGTCAAACATGAGCCAGGACGAGACGTATCTTGCTCAGCTTAAGAAAAAGAGAACTTTCCGCAAGTTCTCTTACCGTGGAGTTGATCTCGACCAGCTCCTCGACATGTACAGGTACTTTCATTGACATTGGCTTGTATTGTCCTTAGAATTTAAAACTGTTCATCATTACTTAGTAGTTTTCAGATAGAAGCTCGTCGAGCTCTTCAAGTCGCGCCCCAGCAGACGTCTGTCCCGCTGACTCAAGGGCAAGCACCTCGCTCTTCTTCCTCGCCTCCAGAAGGCCAAGAAGGTGAACTTTTTAAAACTCTTTATGAACGTTTGCTCGATTGAAAAATTAATTTACTTTTTAAAAACAAAATGCGTGGCTAACGTCACAGTTTTTTTTCCTAATATTCCACTTTTCACCAGAACATGTTAAACCCAATGTTCTCTGTGTATGTACATTCTTCTGTGTCTGCGACGCTACCGAACTTCCCCAAGACGGGGAAAGAGAGGGACTTACTTCAATGAAACTATATTTATATGCGTTCAGGACCGTGATCTGTTCGAGAAGGAACATCTCAAGAATACTGGGTTCAACTTCTACTTCTCGCTCTACCTCGTGAGAGCAGTCAGGTCGGCATCCCTCCATAATTGCTTAAAATCATCCACCAGAATTTACCATAAGGCCTCAAAGATTCTTAGTTTCAAATTTTCACGCCATTCGAAACATCCTGTATCTGGATCGCATCGATCATTAACACGTATGGCGGCCGCGATTTTTCTCAAGTAATGTATATTCCGCTACGTTTGTGGCCTTGTAGTAAATTCGGGATTTATTTTCAGTAATTTCGTGTTTGAAAATAGCGCTTGGGTGCTTTAGCCGAAATATAAATGATTGTTTAATAAAACGGCTTACGGTTTGTTTCGCTTTTCCAGTTCTTATGCTTCATACTATCGATTCACTATGCGAAATACTGTATTCAATTCTGTTTCTATGCAATTTTAAGAGTGTTTAGGGTCACTCATTGCATTGAACCATCAATGCCATACACGCATAGTAAATCAATAATTATAATCTACTAATCGATATTTGCATCGACTCTAGTATATATTTGTAGTGAAACTGATATTTCTTTTAAAAAATTGAATTAATTCGAATTTTCTTTATTAATTATTTGCGTTTCTTCCAGATCGCTCATCATCAGCCAGAAGTGAAGTGAAGGAAAAGGAGAAGGATGATGAGTACAGCAAGAATATTAAAGCTGCCGCAGCACTGAATCGCCATAAATATAGTTGAGATCTTTTTTTGCATTATTTGATTGTGGCTAAAACTAGCTGACAGATGTTTAACTGTTATTCATGCAGTTCACTTTTACTATGATGTTGTTTGTTCTCGTGTGTTTTGTCTCTCGGTTGTTTATGTTATTTAAACTGTCAGCAATAAATCAGCCACTCTCATCTATTCGTTGTGCTTATTTACACATGAACGGCACAGATAATGCAAGCAAGGAATGGAGGGAAGGGGACGAAAAACCGTGCCGGGGCGGAGCCAATCGAGAAAGGGGCGGGGCCAGGTCGGAGAGCCCGCGGGTTAGTAGGGCGCCTACTTAGTAGGCCCCCTACTTATATGTTAGTATAGCTTACTTGGTGTCGAGATCATAGTAGGCCGCCTACTTACATATAAGTATGTTTTCTCTCTGTGTAGGGTTGTGGTATATCTCACCTCATGTCCCTCATCGACTCTCCTCTTCTGTCGGTACTGCGTGTGCTGCAGCTGTCGCTCCGACCAGTTGCCGTCGATTGGGAAGTCAACGAGATCGGGGGGAAAGTACATTCTGCAAATGAGGGGATGTGAGATATGGAAACAGAGAAAGCTAGAAAGTAGGTTTGCGAAGAGAGCAGTATGCATTAATGAAGTAGGAAAGGCGAGGGGGGGCATAAAAAGAGTTCGAGGTTGGAAGAGCCCGTATCTACGGGATACTGTATACAGTGCAACGCGTATGATAGACGCCGTTACTCTGAATGAATGGAAGGTGAATACCCAGTGGTGGTAGGAAACAATGGGAAGGTGAAGAGGAAAACACCTCACTTCTGTGTAGAAAATCAGAAAAAAATAGAGAAAAAAAGTTAGAGAAAAAAATTAATATACTGTAGCAATAGAGGTACACGCGTGAGGCGAAACAGTTCTAATATTAGACGTCACTTTATGTTTGAACACATTTATCAAGAGTTCAATTGGGTCTTCATCCTCGATTGAGGATTTAAGGAAGTTCAGTTGAGAGCTCTGATGTGCATGGCGTTCCAGTTGCTGCTCCTTGCTTCACTCAGAAAGTCCGGTCCGATCGTTTTTCGAAATAAGTCGCTCCATCTTGTCGTTGGTCGTCCTCTTCGTCTTTTCCTTCGTGGGAACCATTCGATCACAGATCGGCTCCACTTCAAGCAATCATCATTAGCGATTTTGTGCACCCAAGACCATTTTCTCTTCATCGCAGTATCAACAAAGTCTCGCACCTTAGTAAGGTTACGTAGCCGATCATTCGAGACATGATCGAGCACAGTACAGCCAACAATCCACCTTTCCATTTTCCTTTGAGCCACCGATAATCGATTCATTTGTTTTTTGGTCAATGCCCATGTTTCACACCCATAAAGAACCGCCGGAAGAATGCATCCATTGAATAGACGCCGTTTATGTGAAATTGGGATGCCCTTATTTACCAGAAAAGCCCTGTGTTTATGGAAGGCCCCGAATCCAGCTTGAATACGCCTGCTTATTTCACATGCGTCTTTCCCCGAGATTGCTATTGCGCTACCAAGGTAAACCGCCTTATCAACCAGTTTCACCTCCTTCCCACCAACTTTCACCACCCTTGGTGTTACCTTAGAACACATCCCGAAAGTTTTGTCCCCATTTAGCAATAATCCGACTTTCCTCAATACCCTCTCCAATTCCTTCGCCATTGCTTGAATTTGCCGTTCATCATGAGATATGAGAACGGCGTCGTCGGCAAAGAGAATATGCGAGAGGAATCTACCATTTACATTAATCCCTTTTTTGTCCCAGTTTAATTCCCGCATGACGTCACTTAAGTTTTTAAAAATTCGAGCGCGCACACCTCACTTATATCAAGTACTCATATTGAAAAAGTGAGACTCAACAGCCTTTTATTATACAATTCCGACCCAAAAAGTCCAAAAGCTGTTTGGGTTTGGGTTTGGTTTTGTTTTTTTTTGGTCTATGCATCCGACTTAAATTTACAAAAAAATCCTGCAGCCCTTGTTGTACATGTATACCACAGTCAGCTCATAAAACCGATAGAAAACAACTAAAAACGAGCATCTAGATCATGGGTCAAATAGGTCTTCGCGTGCGAAGATAGGCACTTCTGCACTTTGCATATAAATCGGATTAACGTAGCGAGAGAGTGCAGGACAGACACATGAAGGAGTCTGTCTACATCCCCCGCCCTATGCTAATTGCGAACTTGCGAAAAACCAATTTGACCTATGATCTAGATAAGAGATTCCAGTGATCACAGTGAAAAAAATGGAAGGTAACTCACAATCAAAGATAGCAGAAACATGCTTATAACACAGAATACGGACCCTTCCGATCTCTGAATTGGAAGATTCCAACACTAGTCGTAAATTTACGTAAAGAGGAACGCTCATACAACCGATAACTATTCTATAACACAAAAATGTCACGCATATGAGTGACAAATGACTTCTCACAAGGTTTCGATCATTTTGCATAAGACATACCAAGAAATCATCGACTTTCCTTTTAAAGTTACTGGGAATCCACCGAATATTTTTGAATTCGCGCTATTTTAGATGTTCTTTTTCTTATTCGCGGATTTGGTTACATAAATTCTATTATGAAAATAAATTCCAATAAATATTAAAGCACGGAAGTATGTGAAAAAAAAACTAAAAAGGCCGGAGCGCAATAAAATAGCAGAAGGGAATATTCTCAGGGCTGGGATTTTTTGATTTTGATTTTTTGGCCAATTCAAAAATTTCAAAATCAAACATTTTTTTTGAATTTTTTCAAAAAAAAATTTAGAATATATTTTACAAAATTAGTGGTGCATTTTGTAGAAATGGATACGAAAAACGTAAAATGTAGCACCTAGTTTGAAATAGCTATTCGAATTGACCAATTCACATCATAGATGTGTGATATGCCTATGACGAACCTGTTCGAAAGTACTATTCATAGATGATTTTTTCTCGCAATTTTGAAATTCAAAAATATTTTTGTTTGAAATTCGTGTAAAACTTTTTGAATTTTTAAAAAAAAATCCTAGCCCCATAGGTCAAATAGGTTATAGATATTTAGATAGATATTTATACATGTTAGGACATGTTAATTGATGTAGAAAAGGGTTGTCTTGGAATGAATGATATTCGTTCTCAATTAATTTCGTCAATCATCCTTTTGGTAAACTCAGAATAATTAGAAGGAAGTTTGACTTTCTGCAATAAAGATATTAGTAGTTTCGATATTCGATGCGCGAAGCTGTTTTCGCGCTGTTTCAACTTAGCCATGTCGATATCGACTTTATAACCAGCTCCTCTTGTTCTAGTTCTCACAAGTGAGAAGAAATCCGGCATAACTTCGGAAAGTCTTCCATTCCCGAATATCATTTGATACGCTATTTTAATATCATTAACATTTCTCCTGTATTCCAATGAAGAAATATTTAACATTTCATTCCTAGTAGAATAATTCGGGCGATTGGAATAAGTATAATTCATCGTTCTATACAAAATTCGGCGTGTTACTGCATTCTGCACTTTTTCAATTTTTCCCCTATCCGTAGAGTTTATCGGACGCGCAGCACTGGAACTAAACTCTAGCGTGGGCCTAACATAGATACAGTACGCGTTAACTAATGTTTGCGTATCTTCTGTTTGTAGAGCTCGAAATATCATATTTGCCTTTGATTCTGCTTTAACACATATATCCCTAGCGTGATTTTTCATGGACAGTTTACTATCAATGATTACTCCTAGGTCTCTTATACATTCTTTACTTTCAATATCATGATCTCCAACTTGGTATTTTATCTTTTGGTTTTTATTGCCCAGGTGGAGCACATTGCATTTTGGGTTTGCAATTTTCAATTGCCACGTATTGCTCCATTCTAAAATTTTGTCAATGCTGACTTGTAAATCTCCCGCATCTTCATCATTTTTGTATTTTTTGAATATTTTTAGATCATCTGCAAATGAGTAGCTGTAAACATCATTACCGCTCAAAATTCTAGGTAACTCGGAAATATAAAGGTTAAAGAGTAGTGGTCCTAATACTGAGCCCTGAGGGACTCCACTTGTAACATCACGCTTATCTGACAGTTTATCACCAACCCGCACTTGAAATACTCTATTTGTCAAATATTCCTCAATCCATTTGACAACCTTCACAGGAAATCCCATTTTTGATATTTTTGTTATCAATTTTTGGTGACTTACAGTATCGAAAGCCTTTGCGTAATCAAAATATACAGCATCAACGTTACCCCCGTCATTAATACATTTCGACCAATGATTTATTACTTCTAAAAGTTGAGATTCGACACTTCGAACTTGTCTGAATCCGAACTGAGTGTTTGGGAATATTTCGAACTTTTCACAATCATTAATTATCCCCTTCGAAATACATTTCTCAAAAACTCTACAGAAAAAGCTGGTTATTGATACAGGTCGATAATTCAAGGGATCATTAAAGGGAGCTTTTTTTCGAAGTGGTGTTATAATAGAGTGCTTCCAACGTTTAGGTATCTCAGTTTTCTCGTATGATTTGTTAAATATAATTTCAAGAGGAATTGATAGAGGGACGGCAATTTTTTTGATAAAAAACAAGTTGATATTGTCAGGTGTTCTGCAGCTAGAGTTCTTCCATTCTTCTATTAAACGGCATATTTCATGTCTACTGAACATCTCATCATAATCGGGACTTGATATTGCCTCTCTTGCATGAGTAAAGATTGGCGTTTGCCCATCGTCAACTGTAAACACCTCTGAAAATGCATGCGCAAGGCAATTTGCTTTGTCAGAATCAGTTTCAGATATGATCCCATTTACCCCAACAAGAGAATCAATTTTAGAACCTTTAGTATCACTTAATTTCGACTTTATGTAGCGATAAAACCCTTTTTTGTCGGCAGAAGATAAAATTGTTTTCTCCCTGTTTTTCACGTACTTTTTCATGCTTTTCATGCAAATTTTGTGTGCGCGTTGAAACTCTCCCTTGTACAAGGGATCATTTGATGTTATTTATCACTGGCGAGGATAGGCACTTCTGCACGGCGGCCACTCTTGACACCTCATGACCCTCCATTGGATTCTAGGGTTGTCCGTACCTTATTGATATCGGTATTTCGACCCCTCAAAGTAATTCTTCTCATGGAATTATATGAAAGTATAACAGTGCGTTCGTGTAAGAATCGCAACACCTGCCGTACAGCAAAAAGTGACAAGGTGAGTATTTCACATATTCTGATAGCTATTGGAATGGTTAATCATTTTCCGTTTAGCTTATGACCTGAAATGTCAAATTTGCATAACTACAGTAGGTCTAAGTTCAGATGTTTTCACAGTTTTTCGAGTGTAGCTCTTCAGGGAGTTGAGCTACGGCTTTAGTCAAAGAACAAAGAATGGCCGCCAAAGCATGGCGCATCTTACTGTGTCATTTGTTTATTCAAATTTTAATTTTTAATTATTTCCGGAAAATTTGAACTCAAATTTCTCGAAAACTAGGCCGAATCCAATCGCCATTTTTCGATATGTTGTACTTCTGAACATGGTCTATCCGATTATCACAGTTACATGGTGTATTGAGGGCGGGCATAGGTCGAAATTCTCAATGCAAAATTATAAGAAATGCACGAAAACCAGTCATTTCACCCTTATTTCACCATCATTCCCCTCATTCGACGCGAACTGCGCTGTGTAAAATGAGAATTGTGCGAATTGTAGACCGCTCACTTCGAGTCGAACAAGTGAAATAAGGGTGAAATGAAGGGTTTTCGTGCATTTCTGATAATTTTGTATTGAGAATTTCGACCTATGCCCGCCCTCAATACACCATGTGACTGTGATCATCGGATAGACCATGTTCAGAAGTGCAACATATCGAAAAATGGCGATTGGATTCGGCCTGGTTTTCGAGAAATTTGAGTTCAAATTTTCAGGAAATAATTAAAAATTAAAATTTGAATAAACAAATGACACAGTAAGATGCGCCATGCTTTGGCGGCCATTCTTTGTTCTTTGACTAAAGCCGTAACTACTGTAATTATGCAAATTTGACATTTCAGGTCATGGGCTAAACGGAAAATGATTGACCATACCAATAGCTATCAGAATATGTGAAATACTCACCTAGTCACTTTTTGCTGTACGGATTTGAGAACAATTTATGCGGTTCTTACGCGAACGCACTGATAAACCTCAGCCTACGATTTGACGACGACCACATCATTCCTGGCCCATGCGGTGGTGCACAGCGGTCGGTTTTGCAAAAGTTTCTGTAATTCGCCAAATCGAAAAAAAAAACAATGCCCCGTTCTCAGGCATATTATGTATGTATGAAGTTCTTTCGCCCAACTTTTCAGCCAGATCGGGCCATGCAAAAAAAAATGACGCTCTCGCCGAAGTACGAGCTGCCAAACGTTTCATGCCATCAACGAAGTTTAATATATGATCAAAATGGTTCATAATCTTCATCTCCACATTCTGAACAACTTCTTTTTTGAAAGTGAACAGCTATCTTTTCCGAGCTACACTGCTCAGAAATTGCGACGCCCACTCGCCACCGTCCCCTCTGCTTGTCTCGCGCTCTCTCACTTGCGTACACTCTCTCACCATGATTTTCATTTTTATCCCCAGGAAACTCGTATTAGTTAAAAAAAAGAGCCATATATAGTTGACATTGATGCTTACTGAATTTTCAAAGTATATTGGACCAGGAAGTGCTCGAAACACGTGAGAGAGTGTGCGCAAGTGAGAGAGCGCGAGACAAGCACAGGACGGTGGCGAGAGCGCGTCGCAACTTCTAAGCAGTGTAACTCCGTTCTCGAAAAATATAGCTGTTCACTTTCAAATTAAACTTCGTTGATGGCATGAAACGTTTGGTAGCTCCTACTTCGGCGAGAGCGTAATTTTTTTTGCATGGCCCTATCTGGCTGAAAAGTTGGGCGAAAGAACTTCATACATGACTCTATAATATGCCTGAGAACGGGGCATTGTTTTTTTTTTCGATTTGGCGAATTACAGAAACTTTTTGCAAAACCGACCGCTGTGCACCACCGCATGGGCCAGGAATGATTTGGTCGTCTTAAAGTCGTAGGCTGAGGTTTATACTTTCATATAATTCCAAGTATGAGAAGATATCTCAATTTTAAACAAAGTTACATTAATTTGTGTGCAAAAGTTAAGAAAAAAAATTCAAAACACCATGATTTTGAGGCGACAGCTCTCGGCAGCGAATGATTTTCATGAGCTCTAGTACCCAGATTTGAATAGAGCGGACCCGAAAGTAACTTAGATTTACTTTATAGCGAAATCGGAGACCAAAATTTTCTATTTCCGCCAGCCGGTCGATGAAATCGCGATTCGTCTCAAATGAGGTTTTTTTAAAGATCTGGGGATTCAAAAGTTGGAGATCCGACCCCATTTTTGAACAAAAGTTTTACCTATCCATAGGTATGATCTCCAAAAGTTTTAGATCCCTAGCTCAATTTTGAAAAGTTGTGCCATTGACTCTCCGCCCTTACAGAGAACCCGTTTCAATTGAAAAGAATAAAAATTGATTAAAAATAAATTTGATTAAAAATATATTTTAATCCGCCCGACTATTTGCCAACAGAAAAAAAAAACACCAACCTCTTCGAAAAGAATATGTTCTGTGCCAAAAAAAACAACGAAAATTCTATTTGTTCAGTCAACAAACACATCTTGGCCGAATTTTGATGTAGATTTTCCGACTCTACGCACGAAGTTTACCAATTCAGAAATGCGCAACGGCGCACGCACTCTTATAGTCAAATCTCGATCAGCGCAGTAAAAAAAGAAAAAAAATAATTATAGCATACTTATGACACTGATGCTGCGCAAATTTCTTCGGGGAAATTTCCCCATGAAATGGTGGAAAAATCGTGTAACTCAGCTCAAACTGAACGAAATCTCTCCAATCAAAAAGGAAAATGTTCCGAACGTGGCTTCCAATTCCTGTGTCAAGTTTGGAAGTTGTAGCTCTATTAGGAAAAAAGTTATGAAAGGGTGCATAAAACTGATGTGCACCTTGCACCCCATCAAATTAGCGCAGCATCACACTCCCATTGTACCACGTTGTTAACATATTCAAGTACGAGGAATGCACGAGGAGTGCCTTAAATAGGTTAATTCTCGATATTTCTGTTTTCCCCCAAAATGATCATCTGATTATACGAATAGATGCTGCGTTGCGCTTTTTTATCTTACAAAGATTTCAACGCAGCCTTCGAGTGCTGCAATAAACTAATTTCAAACTTACCTACTTATATATTTTTACTTCTTCCTTCATTCCTTTAAGTTTCAATAAAAATCGGACTAAAAAAAGGCCACAAATGGAGCTGAGGGGTCGACCATGGCCGACGAGTCACCGCAGATATTACTACACTGAAATTTTACCCGACGATCCTTCCGGGTAATGGATTTTTGGGTTTAGTTTTTGCTTAGGCTTAGTTCTATGGCTTAGATTATTGCTAAAGATCCCTAAAATAGTTATTCACACATAGCGCGTAACGTTAGTCGTATTAGCATAAAAACATATATCTAAAAAAGTAACTCTTTGAATTTGAGCATTAAACAACTTAAAGCAAGCATTTTAGTGGATTATTAGGAAAGACTAAACAAGAGCCTGAGCACTAAGTCGAATAACAACTTAAAGCACTGCCTGGAGGCATTGGCAATCCGGTCAGAGGTGGTATTATTTTACGCCAATAAGTCACAGCCGCGACAAACGAGAACAAGATAAAACGCGCAAGGATCTACGCGATATACAGATACGAGAAATGGAGTATCCAGACATCGAGGAGTTATCAGGCAGAACAAGTTGGAGGGCCGTGAGAACCAGACATTACTAAAACCATGAAATCCTCTTTTTTCAACTTTTCGACCTCATTTTCGTCGCCACGTCGATTCACTATAGAGAGGTATGATAAGGATACTATCAGGTAACTGAAATTTGCTCCGAAGGGTGCCAAAGGAACGCAAATGAATGAAAATAATATTCAAGATTGAGCATAACGATGCGCATTTTCGCTTGAAAACACGGTATTTCAAGGCCCGATTTGGTAATTTTCTGTGTTACACTACTGAAAAAAAATGGGAAAGCGCGGGAAGAATGTATTTTTGAATTTAATGCTGTTTTAAATTCGCGGCTAGTAATTCTTAGCACTACAGTTATGCTGGGCTGCTACACAGTTGTTTGAAATTCGCGGGATTCCCTGAGATAATTCACGGTATTCAAGCGGTATTGAGTGATTTTGATTGTTGGCCGTGGTCTTGGTTTTACGTGGAGCTGAAATGCCGTGAAAACAACGATAAGCGGTAAAGCGGCAGCAGCAAGCAGTATTCAGTGTTCGTGGAGTATAGCTACTTCTGGCGTAAAGTATAGCTACTTTAGTTAGAAGACAGAAATCAGCTATAAAGTAGCTAGAAAGCAGCGTTACTTCAGCTCTATAACTCAGTGCTCGTGGGATATAGCTACTTCAGGTAGATGACAGAAATCAGCTAGAAAGAAGCTAGAAAAAAAGAAATACTTTAGCTTATAGAGCTGAAATAGCCCTGCTTTCTGGCTATTTTATAGCTGCTTTCTGTCTTCTAGCTGAAGTAGCTATGCTTTCCGCCAGAAGTAGTTATACCACACGAGCACTGAGAAGCTGCAGCAGCTCCGCGGAGCGGATCCGCTTTCTAGGTTTTTTTCCAGCTGATTTATGTCTGCTAGCTGAAGTAGCTATACCCCACGAGCACTGAATAGAAGCGAGATGAGTGTACGCATAATATGATCAGAAATATATAATAAAAGTGTGGCAATAACCGAACAAAACGCCGAATTTTATTTTCGCGAAAACATTTGGAGAGAGGGAACGAAGTGCGCCAGTCTCGGATAATTGCGCAGTTCTGGTGCGTACCGTATACCCATGTAGAAGTTATTGATTTTTCATCTACATATTTATATTTTAGAAAATTAAATTAACGAAACAGATTGGTATTTTTCTATCGGTTTCCCCCATAAGCAGTATGGCGAGTGTCCGCAGTTAATTCTGTTTTTTTTGTTGTTAAATATGCTGTTAGAAAATTTCTCAATCGTTGCAGATTCCCATCTGAAATCGATTTAACCATGCTTCGAAAATGTAAAAAAATAATCTCCAGAAGAGAAGGGAGCTTCCTTTCTAGACGCTGTCTCTTCAGTTGAGTCGGTGAGATGAGAGTGGTGGGTATTAACCCACTGGTAGGGATCACACAATAGCTGGTTACTGTGCCCTTGCAGGCAGAGGGGAGGTGAGAAGGGGTCAACGAGAGAGAGACAGAGACATTTCGGGAAGAGGAGGGAAAAGAATATTAAGGTAATGGAAAGGATAAGATCACAGATCAATGGAAGAGATGGAAACATTGTTAATATGCAATGATGAGTCGTAATGGAGAAGTTGAAATATCATTTACATTTGAAAAAAAATGGACGCCGCATTTCGATGGCCATCAGATTTATTAATTATCACTAGTTCAAAATAAGCGTGATATTAGATTTATAGACTAACTGAATGGTGAAATAACGGAATGGGAGTGAGACTGGATGTTTTACGATCTGAGAAGCGCGTTCACACTTGCGTGACAGACCCACAAGGGAGAGATGGAGACGAGAGAGTGTGGAGAGGCGAGAGAGTACAGGTCGGATGAGGGGTGAGAAGAAGATGGAAATGAAGTAAGAGTGTGAGACTATTGGATGATAGTCAATGGTAGATAAGGATGCACAATCAGTTGATGGGCATTATCAATTTCATTCTTCATTCGTGAATTTTTTTCGATCTGCCCCCCCTCCATCTATCGTAGCCCTTTCTTAGGTACCAAGTTAATTTTTAATTTAATTAGACAAATTGCATTTTTTTCAAATTAGTATCTGCGATCTTTCATGAGCGGACCATCGAATATCTTCATGTAGAAAAGAAAAATAGAATGGCCCCCATCTCGTCCCACTACCAGTTTAGAATTGTTCGACACACGTTCAAACTCAGATTGTGAACTTTTATATCAAATGTCCTTTTGAATAGGGAAAAGCTAATCGTCATTATTGATAATGACTTGAATACTGTAGACTGAATTGGTGACAGATCCCGTTTCTCCTCTCTACTCTTTGTCTTCCAATCGCGTCTATTCTTCAAAAGGATTCTTCACCTTCGCTCAGTGTCTTCTTTCTTTCTTCACGATCTTGATAATTTACCTCGTCTGCACCATTCATTGTTCCTCTATTCATTCCATTGCTGCAGGGTACTCACCCACTCTTTCTGTCCTGAGGGGCGTGTCGAATATTGCACAAATTATCCCAATTAGACGCTCACTCATTTCAGTACCACACTTTCCTACTGATCACCCGCTTCTTCTTTTCTTTCTTGTCTTCATAATTTTCCATTCTATTTCATTTCGTATCGATCAAGTTTCCTCATTTCAGAATGTTTCCAAACACTTTCAACGACATGCAATTCTACCAGAATCAAATGCAATCTCAACCACAGCAAGGCCAGAAGAGAAGAAGAGACGATGAAGAGGTCAGTTTCAACTATCCCCCTGTCTACAGTACCCACTATTTGACACCCCCCCCCAATCAATACTCAATCCATCCATACCGTACCCGCCGGGTTCCCTTCATGATCTATATAGTTGTACATCTTTCAGGAAACGTCAAACGTCCCCAAGCGACAGTGCTTTGTGCCTAATTCCGATGGTCAGAATCAACAGCAACTCATGAATCCTCTATTCAACACAGCATATCCACGATTCGATAACTTTCCAGTCAGTTTACTAAGTGCATTTGCCGCTCCGGCCTACCGTAACCCTACTCAGTCTACAAATGTAATTAATGTGATCAATCGATAATTGCAGTCGACTCCTACACAACATTTCCACTTCTACCCACCCACCCCCTCAACTGCAAACTACAGTATTCCCAATGTCTATGGCACATCATCCATCACCACCCCACCCTCTTTCTCCACACCGAACTCAATCAACGGAGGTCAGTCAGTTTTCGATAATGAGATACCGTACTCTTGTTGCCGGATCGATCACATCCAGCTACAGTATCCCGTTTACAGGATCACCTTTCTTATACACTCCAGCGCCCGCTCATCCCTCCTATACCTTCCCTACCCCTCCCTCAGCCAGCGCCACATTGGCGCCGGCTTTCTTCACCGCCGCCGCGCCTGCGCCCATTGGCGCCCTGCCGGTGCCGAATTTCAAGGATCAAATGGGCTTAGATGATAATGTGAAGTTCTGCAGTGCAACTAGCAACATTTTCATACAAGGAGCGGGAAAGAAGGATGTTGAGGTTAGTATTGCATAGTGATGACGCAATCGATGGAATGAAATCACATCATTCCCCATGACGTTCAACAGAAAGGGGTTTGGAGCGAAAGAGCGTGTGAAATAGAGAGAGCCTCTCGCACTTTTGCACACTCTCTCACTCTGACCCCTTTCTGTTGGCTTGGAATCATGTGATTGAGTGTGTAAATCGTCTTTGCAGGTATCGATTGGTGAGATTCGTCGTCGTTTTGGTGCTCCTGAGTATCAAAGTTCGTCGGTTGTGAGGAAATTGACTAGATTGTGAGTGATTATCATTGGCTTTTTGACATAACAAATGTAATGATTTATATTTGATTTAGTAATAATACTAATTTGTCTACACCCGAGGCGCAGGATTTGAAATTTGACAAGAAATAAGGGGAAGGGTGGACTCTCCGAATTTCATTTGAGATGAAGGAGGGGTTTAACGACGGGGTGATTTGTCAATCGTTTATTTAATATTCGATGATTGGGGGCAGTGAGAGCTTCTATTGGGAGAATGGATGACAAACGAGCAGTACGTACAGGGAAAGCATGGAATCTTGCATTACTGGATGTAATGCAAGATTCCATTCTTTGTAGATGAAGACAACAAATACTTGGATAGAACTATGAGTGAGAGTGAAATCATGTAATTAACGTTGTAAATTCTCAGTTCATTCTTTTCAGCCCCAAGACGAAGATACACGAATTCGAGAGGAATTTGGTCAAAAGTGGTTTCAACATCAAAGTGAACGAAGATATGGGACAAGCGACGACAACGACTTCATTTCTTCTCGAAGGTACCTTGAGATCCGTGGACAGCTAATTTCTGAAAAAATACAAACGCTGAAAAAAACTAAGAGTGACTGTGATTCCGGAAACTGAGAGCAAACAAAATGAAGTTACGTTTTTTTTAAATTGTACCCTCCAAACGGAATAAACTTCGCCAAAAAACGGAACCCGGCATAAACCACCAAACTGCGCCGCTTCCGGGATTTTCCGGGATTTCCCCGGAGAAATCCGTGCGAGTTGCCTAATCGTTGGTTCTCAACGAAATCGTTCAAAACTTGCAGTACACATCAATTTTTCAGCTGATGCTCTCCAATTGGGAAAAGATTTGACGAAGCTGACTTCATCTGAACTCTCACTCTCAGTTCTCGCTGCCATCGTGGCTGATTCAGACGGAGATCGAGTACCGGATATAATCAGATGCGCCGAGCAGATCAAGTAAGACTGGCACATTTCGAGAGCGATGGCACCATGGAGGCGTTCATTGATAACTTACCATTCTTTTCCAGGGCTCACCTCAATCGCGTCAAGAATCACATCATGTGCGCCGGTCGCTTCCCATCTGACATTGCGCGTCTCACGGAACAGCTTCAGACGCCCGAGGCACTCACCGTACGTGACTTCGCCCTGGTGAGTGACACGATCCGAGTACAGTATTCCGTAATACTCGACTACCGTAACGATATCTATTGATTTGCAGGCAACTCACGGTTTCGGGCCACTCGCAGTCGCTGCAGTAATCGAATGCCTAATGCAGATAATTTATTATTTGCAGGCAATTAAATTAAATGAGGAGGAGAAAGAGGTTCGAATTTCGATTGAGTACAGTAATCCAACTCCATAAATTGTGTTCCAATTGCAGAGTTTACTCATTCCATTGTCTATTCCATCACAGACAATTGATCTGAGTGGTAGTTTCAATGATTCTGGACTAGGAAGCTCATTTAACTCAACTCCTTCTAATTCGCCTGTAGTCAACAGTCGTCGTGAGTGTCTGTCTACTACTTATCTGTGCAAGAGAGAAATTAAAAAAAGTCTGGCCCCTAGATCACAGCATCCGAAATAGTGTCGGCGAGATCAAGTTAGGGAAATAGATAGTCATCGAGAGAGTGTGCGAAACGAGAAAGTCAGACAACGAATGGCGTTCTTGGAATGGTGCCAACTCGATGCTGGCTAGATGTAATAGAGCAGCCGGTACACAAATCACATTTTAAAAATGACGGAAGTAATGAGTGATTCTCCTTTTCAGGCTTTGCTCAATGCGGTCAAATCGATTCGACCCTACTCGTCCATCATCACAATGACAATTTGAATTTCGACAAAGGAGTTTTGCCCAGAATCTCATACGATTCCGAGCCAATACAGGAAAGAACGATTTGATGAATTAGTATTTGTGCATATAATGAGTGTGAACTCAGGCCACTTCACGATCTATTACTAAGCAGTTTCAGCCAATCTCCAATGTCCCTTTTATCTCCCCCCTTCACTTCGAATCCTAATAACTTTATTTGTTTAGATGTCAGTGGGAGAACTCAGACGTCGAATCTTCGGGCCGGAAAAGATGAATGCCACTCTCGTGTTGGCCTATCTCAGAAAGTGAGCCGATATTTAAGCAAAAACCAATTACATCAATCGATAATGCAACAAGAAACACTCGAATGTGCGCAATTTCTAACAGAGGGTGCATTAATTTTCGCGAAACGGATTAAATAATTTAAAATAAATGTATTTCAGGGCGAAAAGTTCGACTGCTCTTCGAGCTCTTCGTGAGAAACTCGCTTATTACGGCATTCCGACTACAGCTGGTTCAACTAAGGTCGGTTATTGGTTATTCTATCTAACACTGATCGATATATATGGTTTATGTTTGCAGGGATTGCAAATCACTTCGTGGACTTCTCTCTCAGAGAGCGAAGCATCGAATCTCGCAATGGAAACAACGAACAATCTGATGAAAGTGTCTCTACCTCCTGCATCGATCAAAGACGAATCACTCGGTCTATTGGGGTAAGGAATAGTATAGAAACAGTGTAAACAATGAAGTACCACTTAAAGGAAATGAATCAGTTTAATCGATTATTTTCAGAGGAATCGTGCGCGCTCTGCACAACCGCATGAGAAAAGATGAGATTCGTGACTCGATCGATGTCCATCTATTGCGATTCAACATGGTCAGTGGATTGTCTGACAATGAAAAATGAGTAATTTTCTAATGTATAAATAATATTATTTTTTCGCAGATCACCCACAACTTCGGAATTTCATTCTTCTCGGACGTATTGCTATGGATTATGAAGTTTTCGTGTTAGCGCATTTTAGGATTACGGAAATATAGTTTGATATAGTAGTTTCATCGTTGATTATTGGTTGATAGGCTATGATATAATAGTTTCATTCCTGACTATTGGGTTAATCGACTATTTACCTGGCTGATCTATTTGCTTTACTTATTCGTCATAAATCGAAATCGTGCATTGACTTTAAAATTACCGACCAAGGAAAAATTTCGATATTTTTTTATTTTTTTTCGACGCGGATGAGGCTGCTGATTATTAGTTCGCATGAGAAAACGCCTAAAAATAAGCCCCTAATTTACTATAACCTCGGAAAGGGTGTCCCTGATCGCCAATATTGATTGGTATACTGTAGAAGCTTAAAATCCTTCTTTTCGTTTTTGCTGCGCTTTCACGGCACAAATTCTTTCAAAATGACATTCAGGCAATTGTAACTGCATCCTGCAGTTGATTGTACACAAGAACTCTTAGTTTTAAATAGCAAAAAGATGAACAAACTCCGAAAAAAGAGAAAATATTTTTTAAAAAGTATACTGTGTTTTTTTCAGCATTTTGAGCGGCTACAGTATACCAATCAATATTGCCGATCAGGGACACCCTTTCCGAGCTTATAGTAAATTTGGGGCTTATTTTCAGGCGTTTTCTTATGCGAACTAATAATCAGCGGTCTCATCCGCGTCGAATAAAAAAAAATATCGAAATTTTTCCTTGGTCGGTAACTTTGAGAGGACTCTTTCCATCCTTCAAGCATCTGAATTAATATTTATAAAATAAACCTTTAATAAATTCGTATGAACTCCAAGAATTGCCAAACATACATGACAAATCCCAATTCCTAATTCTTCTGTTAGATTAATATTTCAAATTATCTAACATGGTAGTGACCTGAACTCACATTTCCCGATATTATGATTTTACCATGGCAGTATACATGCCTATAGACAATGCAGCTGGCAACAGTGCACTTGTTCGATCTTATGAGGTGTGGAAACTGCTAACTCGCTTTCTAGGCGAGTTTCGCAGCTTTTGAGAATCGTTTTGAGATAGTCTATAGGCATGAATACTACCATGGTAAAATCAAAAAGATCGGGAAATGTGAGTTCAGGTCACTCCCATGTCTTGTAGGCGTGCACTCGATAATTCACGGATTCAATGACAATCACCAGGGAGTTTATCAATAGTGTGATGTATTGTGTCATTCATATCTTCTCGGTCTTGACCGTGATCTTCTGTCTCTCCATCCTCTCTCTTCTTCTCTCCCTTCTCTCCCATCCCCTTTCTCTTCTCCTCCGAGTTCTCCTCTATCACGACGAATCTCACGCATCATTCTGAAAAGAGTATCTTTTCAGCATTTGTTTTTCAATTTTTGTAATCAATAATCCTCTAATCTCCATTTCCCAATTGATTGACCGATGTCTGTGATCGTCCAATTCGTCTCTGATTTCTTGAGGAAGATTCTGCTTGATTGACCGGATCTGAATGGAATATGTAGAGTGGAGTCTGAAATCATAAAATTGGCGAATCGCGAATTATAAATGTCAGTCCTTGGACATCAAATATTGACTGTACTCACCTCATATCGGCACTCTTCTCCACTCTTGTTGCGATCCTCGATTACCTCACGGATCTTTGATAGGTTAGATTTTAATTTCATAATTACAGATAACATAAATAAATGCTCATAATCTTACCTGAATAGCGTACTGCTGAGCCTCTGGAGACAACTGTCCCAGGTTTCGATCGAATATTTCTCTGCAAACATTTCGAATATTTGATACACTTTGTTAATTATTGCATCGTTGATCTTATTATTATTTTAAAATAAGTAATTAATATAATTACCTTTTTGCAATCATCTCTTCTCTGATTCTCTCAAAGTGCTCTCTGTGGCTTCTTCCGAAATGTCCTCAAGTTAACCATTTAGTCGACCAATTTGCAGTATTCAACATGGAATATTCAATTTGGAATATTCATCTGTCTAGCTGGTCCAATATTCTTACCTCCTCTTCCCTTTCCACATCGATTTCGACTGTGACTGCGACTTTCCGATTCTTCTGCTGCAAATAAAAGAATAGAACGAGCATTAAATGTTCTTAATAAGCGTATTTAAAATAATTAATAAAAACTCACCCATCTCGAGTAACGGGAGAAGGACTAAATGAGAAATCTTCTCCTTTTTTCTCCGTGTAGTAAATGTGTGGCGACTCTCGTCACTAATCAACCATTGTAAAGACTCTCTCAGTTTACATCGCTATTTCACCGAGAAACAGTCATTTGGCGAGTCTAAACATCTCTCACAATGATCTGCATCTGATGTCCGAGAAAGGTCCACATCATTCCGCAGGCCTGTCAGGCTTACAGTAAAGGGTTTGGAGTGAGAGAGCGTGTGAAATCGGAAGAGACCCTCTCACTCTCTCACCCTGACCCCTTTCGGGATGCTTGGAATCATGTGCATCCGATATCCAAGAACAGTCGCTGTTATCGATGCAAATCTACCTTATTTTTGCGAAATGGAATACTCTTCTATTTCGGTTGCATCTCTTCTTTCATCTTAGAATCAACACTGGGAACTAATCTACAGAGGCGGATCATTTACAGGAAATCCCGCGCGACTTCTGTTTCAACCATTCTCATTTGGATTCTTGGCCCAAGATAGCAAAACGTAGAACTTCTACTTGATGCTTGAACATCCAAACTTCCTGTGATGCAAGGGAAACTTCCGGGGAGGATAAATTCACTTTTGCAGCAGAGAATTAGTGGATGTCCAGCGTCGAATTTCATTTTGGGTGCAGAGTTCTTTGGAAGATCTGTCGTCTCTCTCAGGAATCTTTGGTTCCTTCCCTAACTAGGGAGGTCCGCGAACTCGCACCGAGCTTTCCGGATGAGATATAGCGCATTTGATAGAGCTCAGTGAGATTAGGTGAGATTTCAATTTTTAGCTGCTTTCCCTGAAGGAGCTCCGAGTTATTGAGGTCCGAATTTTGACCTATTTTTGCATAGAATCAAGGGCTCGGCGGAGGACGCGCCTATCTAGTGAATCAAGCTCTCTAGCAAACATCGGTCTCTAGTGTATTGGTAGCATGCTTGTCTTATAAATTTTTGCCCCTGGGTTCGGATCCCCGACAAGGCATTTAATTTTTGCTCCTTTTTCAAAGCAATTTCCTAACCTTACCTTACTAACTTTCAATTTACATGCATGAAGCACCCTCATTACCCTATTTTTGCATGCTTTTCTTTGCCACTTTTATTTCGTGTAACACTTTCCACTATTGATGTTCCCGTCTGGAAATAGATAAGGGTAGACAGATGGATTTTGTTCGATGAATGTCTCGGCGAGAAGTTGTTCGTCGTCTTTGCCGAGAACTGTGATCATCTCCCGCTGTGAATTTATTATCTACCTCGAAACTTACATTTTTTTCTCACATTATGACCAAGCCTCATGTGATCGATTGGCTCGCAAATTTGTCGCTGTCCCTTCCAATATCACTTCTTGTACATGATCGTTGATAACTGGCTTTCCTTCCGTGACCTCATTGCTATCAGGTCTGTTGCAACTACCGCTAGGTCATACGGTAGATATTTTAACCTTCCCGCCACTTCCACCTCCTTTATTTACTCCCCCCTGATCCGATCAATTCAAATGTCATGAAGCGAATTTGAAAATACTTTTTTTCCTTTCTCTATTGATTTCTTCATGAAAATTCACATCAATATCGCCCAGATGATTTCCGATACGAAGGCCTTCATCTGATTACCACCAGATGAAGACCTTCGTATTGAAACATTCTCACCAGTATGCTTTCAAAAAGGCCGGATTCATTAATATTAGGGTTCTCTTATTGGAACTTATTCGAATTGAACTCATCGCTCCTCTCTCGGTTTCACTCACTCTCTCGCACGCGTTGCGGCCTGCGTTCCTTTGTTCTCCAAATTTCACAATTCCATTTGATTCCAATAAGGGAACCCTAATTAATATACTTTGCCCGCTTATTACCCACTCCCGTAAGACAGTTCTGAATTAAAGTGACATAGACATAAGCATGAAAAAATAGGGTAATGCACGTGCTTCATGCATGTAAATTGAAAGTTAGTATCAAAGTCGATTATTGTAGTGAAAATTAGATGGGAAATTGCTTTGAAAAAGGAGCAAAAATTAAATGCCTTGTCATCCGAACCCAGGGGCAAAAATTTATGAGACAAGCATGCTACCAATACACTAGAGACCGATATTAGCTAGAGAGCTTGATTCACTAGATAGGCGCGTCCTCCGCCGAGCCCTTGATTCTATGCAAAAATAGGTCAAACTTCGGACCTCAATAACTCGGAGCTCCTTCAGGGAAAGCAGCTAAAAATTGAAATCTCACCTAATCTCACTGAGCTCTATCGAATGCGCTATATCTCATCCGGAAAGCTCGGTGCGAGTTCGCGGACCTCCCTAGTAAGAGAAAGAGAACCAATCGCACTTTGAAAAAATAATCTCAATCCTTTCTTCGATTTCCAGTGCACATGATTCCAAACCGACAGAGAGGGGTCAGAGCGAGAGAGTGTGTAAAAGAGAGAGAGAGTCCCTCTCGATTTTAAATGCTCTCTCACTCCAAAGCCCTTTCTGTATTGCCTGTCGAATGATGTGCTTGTTGTTGAGTGTCGATTCCTCCGTGTTTTGTCTCATTGTCCAAATTGCCGTTCATCCATCATCATCCCAATAGCCACTCGAGTTCTCTGCTTCTAAAACAACAACTTTCCTGATTTTATTTTCGAATTTCTAATTTTCTCACATTCGATAGTAGTGTTGTTAGATAGAATACTTATTTTCGCGAATTACCTTAATTATTCGCGTATACAATTATTGATCTAACAACACTACTCGATAGTGCTATTTTTGACCAAGTAGATACTACACAAAGAGAGTGGTTTCCATCCAAATTCCCTCGCTTCTTTCACTTCTTTTCTCTAATTAGCAGTCGAAAGTTGCAATTAGACGCTCTAATTTGCGCAGAAGCGAGTTTCTCGTAGTGCATTTCTGTCTTGGCTACAAGACTCTGCAAAGTTGCCGTTTGTGGAACTTCTCCTCCTTCTCATATTTTCGAGTTATTTCTCAGTCTTCCCATGAGAATAACCGAAGTATTCGTGGAGATAAGAGAGAACTCGGCGAAAGATGAATGTACCCAAGAGAAATCTTGAGTTTGAGGGGGAAAACGAAGAGTTCCTATCTCAACTCACACATATTGCACAAACTAAGAGATTGATTGTGGAACAAAGTCTCTTCTTTGCAAGAAACATCTCTGAGTAACCTCAGTCCACATATTTCCTCAACAAATCAAAGAGGTCGTTCCCATTTCTCTTCCTTCTCAATTCCCATTGGGAATTAGTGGATGTTCGTCCATTGAACTCCGATTTCCTGCTTCTCTTATGCTTGACTGAATCAATTGTGAGGAGATCCCCCAGTGCTCCGATTTATTCTCTCGTTTTCAATTTGAATGAGTCCTTGCTGTCTTTGCAAACATTTAACCCACAGACAAAGAGTCATGTGTGAGAATCCGAGAGGAACTCTCTCACTTTCACACTCTCTCTCGTTCCTTGCCCCTTTCTGGAGGAATGATGTGTGCTCCCATCTCGTGGGGATATTACAAATGGAGGGAAGAACGGGGGAGATCCTGTCAATATCTCAGTAGTAATTCAGACGAAAGAAGAGGGAGAAAAGGGGTTGGACCCCATCTCATCGAGAAATGGACCACGAATTTCTCCGATGTGAGAAATGAGAGCGAGAGAGGTCCGTATAGTCAATGAAATTGGAGGGTCGAAGGAGAGATGAAAGGAGGGATGGGTAGGTCACTCACAGAACAGTGGGGATACGGTAAACAAACGATCGACAATTGAAACTACGGTTGTGAATGAAATTATGAATTCAAGTGCAATGCGATCAAATGAACAAGTGTAAATTGAAATGTTCACATCATTGTGTCACTTCTCCTTTGTTTCTTCCACTGAACACGAGTCTCAAATTGAATTAGTGAGAGGTTCTCCAGTCTCTTTCCCCCTTGACTGCACAATTCTGACATCATCTCTCACTTCCGCCTCTTTTCTCCTCCTGAGGTTTCCATGAGGTGAAACACATCATTCCACAGGCTGGTCAACGTTACAGAAAGGGCAGCGGAGTGAGAAAACCTGTAAATCGAGAGTGACTCTCACTATTTTTCGCACTCTCTCGCCTTGAGCCTTGTCCGTTGGTTTGGAATAATGTGATGCAAGTCTCATTGAGGTTTGCTGTTTTATTTCGAAATTACCGAGCTGAAATTGGATTCATTTTGAAGATTTGGCCAGTCCTGTGTGATGTTCAAGGAGGTATTACAGATTAGAAGCACAATAGAGAGTTTTCCGAAGTGACATCCCTCTTCTTTTTGAGCTCCGTTATGAATTTTCTAACAGGAAAGGCGCTAAACGATGTGCATTCCCCCTTCAGACCCGACAAGACAGCTACTCTTTGTGTCTAAGTACTCCTCTCCCTTCGTCTCTCTCTTTCTCTCTCTCTCTCTCTCTCTCTCTCTCTCTCTCTCTCTTTCTCCCCTTGGGTATCGATCTCTCTTTCTCTGCCTCTCGTCTCGTCGTATGCTATAGCGGAGGGGGGCGCCCAGAAAGACTCGGGCTTCATTCCACCCCGACTCCCTCTCTCCCCTTGTCTCTCTCTCCGTCTCTCCGTTTCTCTCTCTCTCTCTCTCTCTCTCTCTCTCTATCTATCTCTTCCTCGACTTCCTCCTCTTCTCTCCAACGATCCCCTGGCAGCTCACCTCATTTCTACCCGTTTCTCTCTTCTCTTCTTCCTCCCTCCGATTTCAACCCCATTCTTCTTCTTCTTCTTCTTCTTCTTCTCCCTTCAGAAATTGAGTTTCTCTCCATAATTTCAGTCGCTTCTCTCTCTCTCTCTGTCTTTCGTACACACGAGTTTTGTTTCCATCCCTTTTACTTTTGTGTCTCACGACCAAATTCGATTTGTGTGCCTAAAAGGCGCGTGAATCGATGATCCAAGTGAGAAAAGGAGAAGAAAGAGGACGAACACAATCGACACCGCCTCTATTGTCGATTTCCAACGATCCTTGCCCTATTATCTTTTCGCACTGCGTTTAGTTGGCACCGTGCCAACCGTTGCTGTCTCTCACTGTCTAACTCTCTCGATTTGCCCGCTCTCTCTCCTCATTCTTCCATTTCAGGAACATTCCATTTGTCGAAGTATGTGATGACCACAACCTGAGGCTGTGAGAAATAGGCAAAGGTACGCTTTTTTCTTGTTGAGGGTTACCGAAAATGGTAGAAAATCATTTCAAAGCGTCGATTTCAGTGAATCTTTCACAATGAATTTCTTCTGCTGCGAGTAAAATTCACTCTTTTCTCTCTCTTTCTCAATATATCCGACGATTTTGCATGAGTGTTGAAATCGTCGTTTGACTAGTTGAGTAGAGTGTAATTTGTCTCGCCCCTCGATATGGATCCTTCTGATTTCGATAGTGTAAGTTCGCGTCCCACCCAAATTCCCCATTTTCACTCAATTTTCCTGCAAGAGATTTCCAGATTTCCCTCTAGCAAAGATTGCGAAATAGAATTCGGAATTGTGATTTTAAAAATTATTAATAATAATATTTAGATGGCAAGCGGCCACCTCTACCACTCCAACTCGGACAGCCAGAATAAGGCGAGCACTTTTTATACTTGAATGAAAACGAAATTGGGTGTGACAAAGGGGAAAAAGTGGTTGAAAGTTGGTTGATTTCCGTCGATTCAAGGAATTTCAATTTCCGTTCACTCGTCTAAACTTCGTTGCTCACAGAGATTTTCCATTTATTCATCCAGACATAAATGAATCCATTCTCTCTCTTCTTTCCTCTTTTTCTCTTGCTTCTCACATCAAATTTGAGAGTGCAAATGAACTCATGAAACAAATTCAGTCGAAGAGAAACCTTCTATTATATTATTTGCCTGATTTTGTATCTGAGACATATTAATATTGGATGCCTACTTGATCCCGACAATTTGCTGTATTCACACCAATACAAAATAACCTACGGTCGGTCACATCCGTATCCGGCAATTGTCATGCGAATCGCCGGCACTTCCCGGATCTGGTCGGCCTTCGCGCTCGAATTCCGCATGCATTTTTCATAGGCTGAGGGCTCGTTGGCTCCGTTAGTCCTCTTTTTCTCTCGTTGTGAGACTAGGACAGACACACAACAATGACGCCATGTACACAAAATGAAGTGACGATGAAACGAAGAAACGGAGGGAAGAGAGAGAGAGAGAGAGAGAGATGAAAGAATGAAAAGAAGGAGAAGAAAGTGGGCAATCGACAACTGATTATTGTGGATTGATTTTATCGGGAGCTACAGTTTTTTTGCTTGCAGAACATTGTGACCGATCGATTTACAAGTGCCGAAATATTTGTGGTAGATCGGGAACATCTCTATCTCTCTTTCTTCAGTAGTCTCTCTCTCTCTCTCTCTCTCTCTCTCTCTCTCTCTCTTTCCTTCACCCAATCAATCATCATCTTCTCTCCTTCTCCACATGTCAAAATGAGTCGATTGTCGGAAGCCTCTCTCTTTTCCCTTTCTTCGTGATTCTTTGAAGGGAATGACAGGGAATCACGGTATTTCTGTTACTCGGCTCATATTCTGAATATCAAACTCTATCTGTCATAGACAAACAACAACCAACTGTTGGAGGTGTCATCTTATCATTAGTCTGATCTCACTGCTCGTGTTTCATTGGGTGACAGCCGACTTCTGTCGTGAGAGAGAGAGAGAGAGAAGAGAGAGAGAGAGAGAGAGAAGAGAGAGAGAGAAGAGAGAGAGAGAGAGAGAGAGATAGAGAAGAGAGAAGAGAGAGAGAGAGACCGAATCCATCGACCGAGTAAGCGTCTCTCTTCATTAGTGTGAAAAGGGAGAAGGAAGAAGAGAAGGGAGGGCCAAGGGATAGAAATTGGAGGGAGAGAATGTGGGATCCCTTCTACTGTTGTATACGGATATGGTCTACCAGAGTATTCACGTGGTCTTCTCTCTCTCTCTCTCTCTCTTCTTTTCTCCCATAGAGTAATGATGATAATGGGAAGGAAAAGAGAGATGAGAAGAAATGGGAAAAAGAAGGAAGGAAGATATCAAAAACACGACAGATACACGATAAAAACGGGGGATTTGACGAGTTGAGTGAAGTCAATAGAGAGAATAGAAGGATTAATGGAGAGATTGGAGTCATTCTGATTGATCGATCGATTTTAGATGCAGAGCTCGTATCCATATGGAGTCCCCATGAATTGCAATATCTCAAGGGCATTCATCGAAATGTCAGAGGAAGATCGGTTAGTTGTTCTTTTCCCTTGCTTTGCACGACAGAATTGGACAAACAAGTGAGTTAGTCCACAAAATGATGAGCCTTAATTTAAAAAAAAGTAATTATTGCATCAAACACTGGACACATAGAAATGATAGTAGTATATTATTCTCATGAGACCGCCATAAGTATCATAATAGTTAAAACCTCTTTTTCTGTGTGTTGATACAATAATTATAAATCGATGTAAATTGCAGAAAATGCCTCGAGGAACGCAAATATTGGTGCTTCATGCTCAGCAGGTTCGTATTAATAATTATGATTTACCAACGCCCGAGGCACTTTGAACGTTGACAAGAAAAAAGGGATATATCAAAGCGGTTTAATGGTCTCCATATTCCAAAAAGAAATTGTGAAACGCCTATCAACTTTCAACCCCTGATTATCGATCGATAATCTAATCTCTCCTCTCATTTCAGTATCGTCACATTCTGTGTGTCGATGCTTCTCGTCGTCGCATGGCGAATAATCACCCATCTCTTCTGCCAGAGAAGAGAAAAAGAAGAAGAACCACCGACGATTACGAATCCTGCAGTAACTGCTGTTAGTTTAACCCATTCTATTATTATTATTATTATTATGAAATTATCTAGGCCCGAAGCGCAATGGGTTTGAAATTTGACAATAAATATGGGTTTCCATTCAAATAGCTAGCAGAAAATTGAATATTCATTCGTGCATTAGACTGCAAAGTGCGAATGCATTGGCACAAAGTGTATCTGAATTGGCCGCTGTTCCGATAATGCAAGAGCTCGAGTTTCGAGAAACCCCAATAACTAAAATTGTCCCCTTCTCCCTTCTTTTCCGTACTGACGCACTCAAAAGAGGGAAAGAGAGGGTGGATTTGTGCTCAGCTTCTGAATTTGCGATGAGTTTGAGCCCGGAAAGCACTCGAAACAGAGAGATGGGAGCGAATAGAAGAGAATAGGTTTTTGCAGAACATATGTAGGTTAGAGTGTTCACGCTAGTTTAGTTCTTTCACAGTTATAATTCTTGACTGATACGGAATAAACAATGAATGAATGAAAATTAATGATAAATGGCAGAAATTGTATTAGAGAAAAACCAAACGAAGTTGGATCCTCTGACGTCCAAATGTTCTGCAAGGGAGCAGAAAAACGATCCCAATTTCTCCCATTAACATCTCTGGACTAAATGGCCCTCTTTTGTGTGCTTCTCTCTCATATTCTCCCGAATATTCGTCAAGACCAGGGGGTCAATAGCCTCAGGGGGCAAAAGACTGCAGCGCACTGCAGAATATGCATGGAATAGGGGAGGAACAGGGCGGAAAAAGAGCGAGAGCGGACTCGAAAATGAAGCGAAATGAGCAATTTCAGAACGGAAACAAGCACTTGGCACTGCCGAAATCCGAGTTTGAAGGAATGAAACAAGAGGAGAAATTGGGTTGGATGACAGAAGCAAAGGTGAGATTAGCAAATAAGAGCCATTCAACTAATATTGCTGAGGTTCTATTGAATAATTAATGAAAGTCACCGTATTATACTGAGTTTCGAAATTTAAGTGCTTTTATAATGTCTTTTAGTCGTCCCTCGTTTCAATTTCAAATTTCAGGATTGGGCGGGAGAATTAATATCTGGTCAATCTCTGACTGGTCGATTTCTCGTTGTTCTCGTCTTTCTTCTCTCACTTGGATCACTTGGAATTTACTTCTACGATGCTTCATTGTGGGTTTTCCATTTTAAAAAGTACCTTTCACTGGCATTATAACATTCAAGGAATGTTATACCATGAGTAGATTAGACAGATAAAGGTGATTTCTAGTTTCACAACACTTGGCTATCATTGCCATGCAAGTTCCTCTTTCGTATCCTCTTTCACATCCTTGATTTTGCATGCAGAGACGAAATTTGATCTCTCTTGCCTCAGAAAGTGTATCAAAGTGTAGTGAGCGGCCGTGAAGTGGATCAAAAGATTCCCTGACATTGGGGAAGTCAAGAAATCGTTTGCAGCCAAAATTTCCAAGTGGAAACGTGCATTCCGTGGCAAGAGAGTCCCTCACAACAAATCGATCTCGGATTCAATATTTTCTTCCTTGTTTACTTCTTCATTCGGGTAAATATTTACAAATATATTATACGAATATCCGGAAACGAACAAAACGAGCGCTGAACAAACTCATTATCTGTTGATTATCACCGCATTGATAGCTCATAAACCCCGAAAGATTAGGCTCGTAAAATCTTCAAACTACCTGCTCAATTCCACGGTTATTGGCTGACATAACTCTGAGTTTATCACTTAGCAATGAGCTTTTCCTCGCTAACAGGATGATTACTGAAAAAAAAACAATCGATAATGTTCAGTTCATCGCTGCCTCTGACAAAGTGTGGTTTCTGCTCGAACTCTATTCCTTCATCGATTACTGTACCATTCCACCCTCTTTCGTCGCCATCTATCTACAGAGAAACTGGCTCGGTGAATACATTTTTACTGATTCGGAAATACTCGATAAACTAAAACCCAAAAACGAAGTCTTGCAGGATTCCGATTTCTCCGTGCTCTTCGCCTCATGACAGTTCCCGATATTCTACAGTACCTCAACATCCTCAAGACTTCCTCGTCCATCAGGTACCCCTTCCTTTTTTTGAAGAATGTAAGAAGCCATGAACAAATTCAAGATTTGTACCCGTAAAGTCTTTCATTCCTCTATTCAATCGCAGATTGACTCAACTCGTGACCATCTTCGTGTCAGTTTGTCTCACGGGCGCAGGAGGAGTTCATCTGGTCAGATTTGCAACTCCGAATTACATTTCCTGTTTTTAAACATGTTAATTGGCTTTCCAGTTCGAGAATTCTGGTGACTTCTTCAAGGGATTCATAAATCCTCATCGAATTACTTATGCCGATTGTGTCTATTTCGTCCTCGTCACTATGTCAACTGTCGGTCAGTTACAATCTTAGATTTTTTTTTGTTGAAAAAGGGAATGTTTATTAAACAGTAGTTGTAAATCGCTCTCGCAGAGAAACGAGGCATAGCATGGGCGTGATATGAAATTCCAAGTGATCAATTTGATGCAATTAATTTTTCTCTCAACAAGATATTTCAGTGAAGCTCATTACGCATCGTTCTGAAAAAAGGAAAAAAAATCGACTTTTTTTGTTTTATGATAAAATTGGAAAGGAGTATAGCCAAATTAGAACAAGTATAAATCGATAATAATTTCAGGGTACGGTGACATCTACTGTACGACTCTCTGTGGCAGAATCTTCATGGTTTTCTTCATTCTCGGCGGTCTTGTCAGTTATCCCATTTTTTTCAATAAAGCAAGACTATTTTGAATTATTTCTCCTGTGAAGGACATGTTTAACAACAAAGCAAGATTATTTTGAATTATTTCTCCTGTGAAGGACATGTTTAACAACAAAAAAAAACAACGATCGTCATAACCAAATAGAATATCAGGCGATGTTCGCTTCCTACGTGCCCGAAATCGCCGATCTCATTGGAAATCGACAGAAATACGGTGGAGAATACAAGGGAGAACATGGAAAGAAGTGAGTTTAGAGCGGAGTTGGGTTGATTCATTGACTTCATTTTGAAAGATTTGAGTGATCTTGAGATTTGAAAATAAATAAAGCAACAGGAATCTTTCAGACACATCGTTGTGTGTGGTCACATCACATACGATTCTGTCTCTCATTTCCTCCAAGATTTTCTCCACGAGGACAGAGATGACGTGGATGTCGAAGTTGTTTTCCTCCATCGGTTAGTCGCTTTTATGAGAGATTTACAGTATCTACGTCACAAAGTATGACTCATACACCCATGGGTTCAGCACTTTTCCCTAAATTTCATGAAGAGTGCTGCCATGGAGAACATAGCCAAGTTAAAATACATATTTATGTTCAGTGTGGTTCCCGATTTGGAACTGGAAGGACTGTTCAAGCGTCACTTTACGAAAGTTGAATTCTTCACTGGAACTGTCATGGATTCGCTCGATTTGTCTCGTGTCAAGGCAAGACTAAATATTTTTCTCGTACATCAAAATACTCATTTTACTATCGAACTCTAAAATACCCTGTACAATTTTGTGAAACGCATCTCAACTTCTTCATTTATTCATACCACTCAATTTCCCTAATAGTTGTCATTGACTTCATAGATTGTATGACAACTTGTCATACCATCTCTCAAGTTTCCAATTGATTCATTCGCTGTGGGATTTTCGTAAAGCTAATTTGAATAAATGTAATTGTTTGTATTTGAGGTGAGCGATGCAGATGCTTGTCTCGTTCTCGCCAATAAATACAGTACGAATCCTGATGCTGAAGACGCCGCGAATATCATGAGGGTTAGTTGGTCCTATTTTTTCAATACAAGTATCAGCTAATTCCTGATCCATTCCGTGAAGTTATTTCCTATTCGAATGTGAATAAATGTTCCTTAGGTGATCTCAATCAAGAACTATTCCTCGGATATTCGAGTGATTGTACAACTCATGCAGTATCACAACAAGGTGAGCAATCGATAGAAGAAGGCATTAAATTATGCCACGAAATTAGACTATAAATATTGTTTGAGGCCTATCTTCTCAATATTCCATCATGGGATTGGAGGAGAGGAGATGACGTCATTTGTTTGGCTGAACTCAAATTGGGATTCATCGCTCAATCATGTCTCGCGCCAGGGTGAGAAATTGCATTTCCAACGACAATGCATCGATTTTGAAATTAGATTCAGAAGTCTTTGTCATGAATTATAAATGAAATACACTAATTGCAGTTTCTCAACAATGATGGCCAATCTCTTTGCTATGCGCAGTTTCAAGACGGTGAGTATCGATGTTGTGTGTGAGTGGTGTGAATATTTACTCTCTATCTACTATTTACTCTCTTAAACTCCTTCCAATCACTGTTTCATCATCTAATAACACTAAATACTTGTTTGAAACCGTATCCCTCCGTATCCTCGTAACTCTTCACCCTTCTTCTTACCACCTTCACTAACATCTCTAACCCCTTTCAGTCTCCCCATACTCCACCGTGGCTCAATGATTATCTGAGAGGAGCAGGAATGGAAATGTACACTGAGAAGCTATCGGAAGCCTTCGCTGGTCTCACTTTCCCCGAAGCAGCAGAGTTTGTTACTCACAATTACTCATGACTAAGTGCTTGAAATTGACTAAAAGAACTAATGAAAATGTAAAATGCTTCTCCTAAGACTCGTCGAACTAACTAATATTGACAGGATTGGGGTGGCATGGAGTGGGAAATGAAATATAACACTAGCGTCCGACGGGTCCCGTCTTATTCTGTCGATTCCTCTTTATGTCTGATTGAATGTGACGTCATTCAATTTGTCTCGTCCGATCATCTCATTTGAATATTAGTCAATATCTGCTCCAGTCTCGTGAAACTCCCGATTGGCTGAATCTCTATCTCTGCGGTGCTGGAATGGAGATGTACACAGACACTCTATCACACGCTTTTGTGGGATTGACTTTCCCTGAAGCATCTGAGTGAGTCATGCCTCCAGAAAGGGGCAAAGTGAGAGAAAGTTAGTGAAAGTGAGAGGCACTTTCTCATTCCTGACCCTGTTCAGGAGACTTGGAATCATGTTGTTGGGAAATACTATGAAAGAACAAAATAGATGATCGAAAATAATAAATAATGTGAATAATCGACGAGATAACTAGTTCACCCCGATTGCTTAGTTTATCAATTTATAGCCTGACACTAGGAGAAACCCATCAAATACGATTTTATTTGCTATTCAATGTGTATTTCAGTCTCCTCTTCACTCGTCTTGGTCTTCTACTACTGGCAATTGAACTGAAGGACGAAGAAAAGAAGGTTCTTATTTTTTTCTCTAGTAGAAGAATTTACTTTAGAGCTTTAGAGATTTAGTGAGCTTCTATTGGTATCATCTCTTTTTAACGAAAAAATTACATATATTTTTATTTTACTCAGGAATGCAACATCGCCATAAATCCCGGTCCGCACATCAAAATTCAGCCACAGACTCAGGGATTTTTCATCGCCCAATCGGCTGACGAAGTGAAACGGTGAGGGAAATTGAGAATCTTATTTAAATCTTATCGCAAATTCGCAATAAGATCAATGCAAAAACAAATGAAATAGTTGAAATAAAGTGAACAGACTTCGGGATGTTTTTTAATGTCAAATATTGCAGTGCTTTCTATTGGTGTCGACAGTGTCACGACGATATCAGAGACGTCACTCTCATCAAGAAATGCAAGTGCAAGAATCGTACGTTTATTTACCCATTTTTATCGAAATGAAATAATATAAATAGTCTATATTTTTTTTATTTTGAACAAACAATCATGACTACTGTGGTCTATGACAAACTCATTAATTATTGTGCGACTGAAACTCAACTTAATAAAATGAGGGAAAGATCTCTTTGTAGTGTCTCTCTTCCGCCGTAACACTCGTCCCTCCCACGTCAAGATTCCTGGTGAGACAATTTTATTGATTAGTACTATCTTCGAAATCAATCGATAACAACACAAACCGTATCTTCTCCACAGACGTGTGCGGAAATTCCGACTTCGACGCACTGTTCTCTGCTAGCTATGGTGACCTACCAACACACAGTTTATCCATGTCGTGACGTCACTCTCTCGATGCAATAGATCACGTTGATCCAATCGATATTTTTCTTTTATCTTCATTTTAATCCGATCGGATCAACGTGTGCAGTAGTAACCTCAAGTCGCCGTTGGCTAATAATTTTTACCGCCTTTGTAATCCCATGCTGAGCCGCGACGCGCAACTCACGCGTCGGTCGCTTTCGGTGGTGATCTTTCCGTTGTCGCAGCCGATCAATACATTCGAGGTTACGGTACTCTTGCAGGTCGCAATCAAGAAGCTCTTCAACCTCTGCTTGGATCTGCATCAATGATGGAGAGAGAACCACTGCTGGGAGGAGGTCACAGCGTGCAACTGAGAATGCTCGACCACAGGTATACTGTAGTTGATTACTGTTGATCGATAACTGAGTGATTACGGTAGTTTGTTCAGTCGTCATCGACCTCTGTCGCAGGTTTCCTACAATCTGATGTAAGAGTGGTCGGGGTGTCCTCATTGTGTCTCTTCCCCTCTATTCTCTACTAATCTTCTCTTCATTGCCTTACTCATTCCAGCTCAGCAAGCGATAACTACCTAGCTACTACCTCAAATCGCGCGATCGCATATGAAATCAAGAAGCTCATGTAATCCATTACCTAACTTCGTAGTTGTAAAGCCGTGTTTTCACACCCTGTCGCTGGTTTTGGTCGGATTCACTCGAGAATTAAGAGACCGACCAAAACTTCTGTCGCACTGTAGATTGTGTGCAGTTAGTAGCGCGCTCTCAGTTGCTGATCTTTAATCTTTGATCGACGATTCCAGGAAAACGAGTTGCAATGAGTAGTCACCACCATTAGAAGTGTGCTTTAGTCGGTAGAGATCACTCATAGCACTCGATTGAATGCATTGCTTACACTTCAATTTCACCCCCAATTCACCCTATCGCTTTCTCATTTCACAGAGCGCAAATTTGCAAAGAGAACGGTTCTCTCCAAGGTTTCTTTTCTTAGATATCGGTTTTTCAAAATCCTCGCTTTACGCGTTCTCTCGTTTGCTCACCGAAACGAGAGAGTGTGTGGAAGGAGGAGGGTGGAGAACCATTCTGGAATAAATTAAACATTGGAGAACGTTCTTCTGGATAATTTGATCTCAGTGTTGTGTCAATTCACTCCGTCCATTTGTCGTCTTTTTTCCCACTCTCAAGGGTCGATTTCGTAGTGATGCGATGATTTCCTCTCTTTCATTCTTCTTTCGACTGAATTCAATCGTTGAAATGGAGGGAGAATTCGTCGTATCTATGTAGTGAATAGACATCTAATCGATGCTTCATCGTCTAAGAGAGCCGTCATTTAAGGCCGTCAAATGGTCGTCGCAGTTCTCTAAGCATTCCTCCTGATGGAAGAGGCGTCGATTTGGGAAAGGAATTTGAACAGCAGGTGAAACATTGAGAGAAACATTTTGGAAGTGATCTTCATGAATGTGAAAAATATATTTAAAATAAATCTGAAATATATTTACAGGACATGAAGTACGACTCAACAGGAATGTTCCATTGGTGTCCAGCAAGGAATCTCGAGGAGTGTGTGCTCGTGAGTACATTATTATCATAATCACAAAAAAATACACATGTTAAAAAAACTTTTACATTCGATAGTAGCTTTATCGTAGAGTACGTCAGACGTTGATCTCAAATATTTACATTCATGTTTCTCAATTGAATTCGTTCTTTTCAAATTTTATTCCTCCATTCAGGAAAGACATCAAGCAGCCATGACAGTTCTCAATGGACACGTCGTCGTTTGTCTTTTCGCCGATCGAGATTCGCCCCTCATTGGACTTCGCAACTTTATCATGCCTCTAAGGTACATCATCTTTCGTCTACGAAATTGTAGAAGGAAATATAAAAAAATAATTTAATTATTGACTGAAAATTATTTTTCAGAGCTTCCAACTTCCACTATCACGAACTGAAACACGTCGTGATCGTTGGAGACATTGAATATCTGAGAAAAGAATGGAAGACTCTCTACAATCTGCCCAAGATTTCCATCCTCAATGTGAGTGTTGCTTGATTTCAACCAAAATATTTTTTTTTTGCGGATTAGAACCAGCGGGAAATAAAAATTTATTGGGGATATTTTGTTTTTTTTGGCTCTTGTTTGAGCGTGAGTTGTCAAGATGTCTTGAACCCATAATTATGCTCTTATTGCAGAATAATTAAATAACTAGCAAACATGCAGGGTTCTCCTTTGTCTCGAGCGGATCTTCGTGCAGTGAACATCAATCTATGTGATATGTGTGTGATAATCTCGGCTAGAGTTCCCAATACAGAAGATACGACACTCGCTGATAAAGAAGCCATTCTAGCATCACTCAACATTAAGGTGAGTTAGATATCAACTATTGGAGATCATAGCTGTAATTAGTCATTAAATATTAACTTCAACAGAGTCTATGTGTTTTGGTTTTATTTGTTGAAAAAACATCTGCGAATCAGATACGTTTAGTGACGTCGTTTCTCCTCCCCCTTTAAGCCGTTGAAATTGATTGCAGGAAGATCTTTTTCTTAATAAATACATATTTAAAAAAAGATAATGTTTCAGGCGATGCAATTCGACGACACTCTCGGTTTCTTCCCTGGAGCTTCCGGTAGTTAGTTGTTTGAAAATAGTATTTTAAAATAGTTTGTTAACCTGATCAAAGCTAAAATTGACTACATCTCAGGCCTTGGTGATGGTGGAATCGGATCTCCCTCTGTGACTACTCTACAGAGGAAAGGAGCACGATTCGGAACAAATGTGCCTATGATTACTGAATTGGGTGAGTCCCTATTGATAGTGGACATGCAACCGAGCATCAGTCTAGGGATTGAACAAACAGGATGTAATGCTATACTACTTAAGATAGGAGTTTGTTTAGCAGGTGCTATCATTAATCAATTATCCATTATAATTAATTTCCGCTTTGTCTGAGTGCTAAATTGAGCGTATTCTGATCCGAACAGCTGTCTCTTCTCTCTCGTTCTCTCATCCATCTCTCTCTCGACGTCGAGTAAAAGAGAAGGGGGAAAGAAAGATGAGCCTCGACGCGAGTTGTCCATTAACCTGGGCTCATGACAGCTAAGAAGAGAAATGAGAGGAAGAGAGACAAGAGGAAAATGAGAGAGTGCAGAGAAAGAAAGGCAGAGGAATAGACGAGACACAATGAGAGAGAAGAAGTTGAGAGTAGAAGGGGGCTAGTAAACACATCACTGATCACTCAGAATTAGAAGGTGGAATAGAAAAAAAGGGACCAAAGAAAGACAAAAAAATGGTACTACTGGTCATGGAACAATTTGTGATGATTTATCGATGAAGAAATTATAACGAAATCAGTTCAATATCAAAGAACTTAAAGATCAAAGATCACAATTTCAGTGAATGATTCGAATGTTCAATTCCTCGATCAAGACGATGACGATGATCCCGATACTGAATTGTATCTCACTCAACCATTCGCTTGTGGAACGGCATTCGCCATTTCAGTTCTCGATTCGCTCATGAGCACGGTGAGTACTGTAGATGGGGAATATTATAGACCGTGTAAAATGGACGTTGGGGTTAGTTAAATAACGAATACATAGGATATTCCTACTCCCCATCTTCCCTTACCCACATGTAGGGGGCTTCTTCTAATGCATTTTTAAAAAAAAAATCGCGGGTGCATTGAATAAATAAATAAATGTTGCAGACATACTTCAATGACTCTGCCCTAACTCTCATTCGAACTCTCGTAACAGGTGGAGCGACGCCCGAATTGGAATTGATATTGGCTGAGGTGAGAAGAGATGAGGATGAAGAGATTAGAAATGAACACAGTTTGATATCTCTCAAACATTCACGCGAAAGCTGCTTAGATGATTTTCATAGGATAAATTGAAATATTTTGATCCAAGTTTCTAGGACATGCATAACAAAACAATTTCTTGCCAAAAAGAAATGACCACTGAGTTTTTTTTAGATGTTGTTGATTTGGTCTGGAAAATGAATATTTGCAGGGAGCTGGCCTTCGTGGAGGATATTCGACATCCGAAACTCTCGCTAATCGAGATCGATGCAGAATAGCACAAATTGCATTGAGTGACCAGCCATATGAGGGAATCACTGTGAGTTATTCCATACTTTTAATATCTTATCTTTAACTGGTTTGGTTGTGCGATCGAAAACAAAATGAATTAAGCAAGTAGCATTGAACGATTATCAATAACGTAGTTCGTATAACAACGTATCAATCAATGATTTTTCGTTCCAAAACTGTTTGACTCACTTGTAGTATTACGCACTATTATGAATCAATATGATAATTACGATATAACGTACCTATTTTCATTCAGAATCACTGCACGTACGGTCAGATGTTCACTGCTGCCCTCAAGCACTACGGTCAATTGTGCATCGGCCTTTATCGATTGCACGATCCTGACAATCCAGAGAGTATGAAGAGATACGTCATAACGAATCCTCCGTCGGAGTTGAGAATAAAGACCAGCGATTACGTGAGTGAAATTGCGTCATCACTAGGAAACAGTCGCTATTTTTAGACAGTGTTACGCAGTAAAACTAATTGCAAGATGCACACATATATATTTTCAGGTGTACGTTCTTCAACAATTTGACCCTGGCCTCGAATACGAACCGGGAAAACGACTCTACTAAATAACTCTTTTCAATCAATCAATATTTCTCAACATGTGATCTGTCACCTGTCTTTTCCCTACAAATCTCCGGGTCACTCTTATTTGCAACTGATTCTGGCCAGTAATCTCATTCTTCTGGGTAATTCCTACGATTTCACAGTTCTCTCATTTTGTCGACCAAGAGATTCTTATTCTGATTTTGACAATCGTTTTGCTCGTTTTCCGTGAATATTCGGATTTGTTTTAGTTGTATCGCCTTATTTACTGTCGCTTGCACTATTTTGTACAGCAGACCTCCACGCTACTCAAAATTGTTCCCCGCGGGTTTTGTTTGATAAATGTGTTCTCATAAAACTTGCAAAGAAGTTGCAACGTATGACAATTTCATGTGTAATGCCCCTGAAATCTTTCGTGTTTTAGTCAAATTTAAAATGAGAGCTTTGGTGTTTCCCTCCTTTAGGGCAACGGTTGGCAAGTGGGAGAGAAGAGGAATGAAGAGGAATGGAAGAAGAAGAAGGAGAATAAGAAGAAGCAGAAGAGGTAGAGAAGAAAAAAAGATGAAATTGGATTGAAGACCATGAAAGAAAGTTACGATATTGCAATATGCTGCAAACACATGCTTCGAACGAGCTTTGCACGATACTTTGCAGTTTTTACACTGAATTATCTTTGAATCGATCGGATTGGATAAATGTGATCATTCAGCATTAGTAACTTTCGGAGGAAGAGCACTGTCGTGATGGTCATCATCGTACCTAGAATTTATATTTATTAAATTAAAAAAATAATATTAAAAAATATATTTAAATAGGCGAATGAAAATTATAGACTGTATCAAGAGATCTCAATTCAACTCACAAATCAGCTTCCTTTCTCAGTTTCTCGGCTCTTCTTTTCGCTTCTTTTTCTTCCGCTTTTCTATCGAGAGCAGCTCTTTCTTCCTGAAATATTTTAAATTTGTTAAAAATCAGTTAATTCCCTTTGTGACCTCTGCATTCTTGACATATTCATCGATCGCAGCCAATTCCATTCTTCTCGATTTGTGAGATGAAACATAGTAGAAAATGAGAAGAAGAAGAGTAAAGAATTCGAAGACCGAGATGATCGACATTCCTGTGAAGAATCGATGTTTCTTGAACACATTTTCATATTAATATTGATTGTAAAACTCACCCAAGAAGAGACCGACTTGACCTGCGATCTCGGAGAGACACGACACAAACTGAAAAGTTATAAAAACGATACCTTTGCTTTTCATATTTCAAGAATAAGCTAGAAAACAAGACGGAATCATAAAGCGATCAATAAATTTCAAAGTGGCCGTCGGTTCGACTATGACACAGTAAGTTGAGTGTGAAAGGCGAATGGACTAACCGTATAAGCTGGACTCTCACTGAGGACTTGATAGTTCATTCTCTCGTAGTAAACTTCGATTAGCAGTGTGTTCTTCTTGTACCTGCATTCCATTGTTTCGAATAACATGAAAATGCCAGAAGTATTCTAATTCATCATCAATTAATTCTGACCAATCAAGACATTTCGTTGTGTTCTTTCCCGTCATTCCTTCCATCCTTGGTTTCTCATCTTGCTTTTTCTCGTTGCACTCATTCGGCTACAATTACAGAGTATAATTTAATCAATGCAAGAAAAGTAAAAAGGTACAACTGATAAAATAGCGCTTCTCAATCCAAAATGACGTCAATCCATCAAGAAAACTAACTGTGAATCCGAGGGAGGGCCACATTGCTGTAGTGGCAGTCGTGGCATACGTTTGCACTCTTAATTTAATCTTTGAATCGATTGAAGTGCGACAGTTCGAAAAATAGTAAAAATATGATTTCGAATTACTGCAAAGATTGATCGCCGATAATACAAAACGAGTAATTGCGCAGGAAAAAAGTCAGCGCATCGTTCAAGATGGTCTCGTGAATTCGATCACATCCGAAATCGGCCGAACGCAATGGATATTCTCTGTTAGTCAACTCACTCGCAGGGTTGGGGGCAATCGCACGCCTTTAGAATGTCGAAGCCACCTGTCATCACACTGTCGATACAGTTTACTGCAACGAATATCTCAATTCAAATTCCGTCTTGGCACGTTGCCAGCTCTTCTTGGCTCAATGCCAAATGTGCTCACAATTCCTGCTCGTCGTCTCGTATGAAGTGGAATTGGCGCCTTCGATGAAACAAGAAGAGTAAGCGTCTCCTTGAGCATAAGGAAGACTGTAATGGGGAATAATTAAGTGGGCAGTTCTGATAGAAATACCGATACAGATTTAATTCAGTATATCTCATTTACATTTTTACTTAGTACATGTGAGAGATTAGATAGAGATTGGGGGCGATTGACTGTGTTGTGAGCTAAAAGGGCTGAAAAAGTAATAAAATACCCTGGATAATAGCAGCCGCACTGCTTGATTATCTCGTCCTGTGTGCAACATCTGTAGCAAGTCTCCACCTGCGAGTTCAATTCAATCAATATTTCACAGTAATCCATTCTATTTTCCTCTCATCTCTTTCTAGAATACATCGAAATCAAGAGACGATCCTCAAAGATCACCTGGTAGGTTCCTTCGTAATTTTTCGATTTCACTTGTGTTATCGTTGAACAATCGCCGTATGGAGCGGGTTGTCTGCAATTTATTAATTACCGTTTATTTTAATTAAAATTAAAGCTGTTAGCACACATATTGGCAGTAACCTAGATCCACTTCTACCAATCTCGCTGAAACCCATGCCAACTACCTACGAATCTTGCATAAAAAGTCCCCTTTTGACACCGTCTACATTGACTTTAGAAAAGCCTTCATAGCATCGACCACCGTCTTTTGCTCCATAAATTATCGCAATTAGGCATTTCCTTGCATTTAGTATCTTGGTTTGAATCTTATCTATCTAATCGTACGCAATCTGTGTTTATCGATAATTCCTTTTCCCCCTCCACTGTAGTCAGATCCGGAGTGCCGCAAGGTTCTTGCCTAGGCCCCCTCCTATTTATCTGTTTCATCACTGATATTTCATCCCAATTCCCAAAATCTATTAGATACTCCGTTTATGCCGACGACCTTAAGCTTTATTCCGAAGCCCCTCTCTTTTCTGATGATTTACAATGTGCCCTCGATATCATTGCCAACTGGTCTACCCAATGGAATCTCGGATTATCTGAGACCAAATGCTCCATCATGCATTACGGCCTCCACAACCCACTTAGGACTTTTTACATAAATAATGTTGCCCTTGAACCCTCCCTGACTGTAAAAGATCTAGGAGTAATTTTCACCCCTTCGCTCTCTTTCTCTAAGCACATAGAGAAGATTATTTCTAAAGCTCGTTCCAAACTGTATCTTCTGTTCAATTCATTCCGTAGTAATACAACTGATGTTTATTTGAAGTCATTTACTACTTATATCCTTCCTGGTCTCGAGACCTGCTCTGTCATTTGGAATCCAGTTCATGCCGTTGAAATAACTATGGAAATAGAAAAAGTCCAGCGAGATTTCACTAGAAAGTTGTATTATCGATGTTCCCTTCCCCATACCAGCTACCGTAATCGTCTGCGTGCACTGAATCTAGTAACATTAGAAAGGCGTAGAGTTATCACAGATATCGTATTCCTGCATTCAACCCTGCATAGGAAGTATGAACTTGATTATTCCTCTCTTCTTACTCTCTCTCCTCTCACTCGTTTTATACGTAATTCCCATCCTTTCCGCATTTCACTTCCCTTCTTCCCTCACAATTCCCATTCCACATTTGCCTCTAGAACTATCACAATCTGGAACTCCCTCCCTTATAAATCAGTTTTCACCTCACATGATACTTTCCGTAAATTTCTTCGCTCTCAACCCATCTCATTTTCCCCTGAATCCATTATTAAAAATTGGCTCGCCCTCCCCCCAATGCCCTTGCTGCCAAAGCAAAACCACCGATTCGACGACGTCGACGGACATCCGTCTCTTGCCCCCCATTCACCGTTATAATTCTTGAACATGATTCTGACGGAATAAGCAATGAATGAATGAATGAATGAACCAAGTAAATGTGAGCAGGTTCTACCTCGTTGTAGCAACGTATTTCACACCGAACGCCGATGCAGTTCCAATTGGAGCGTAGTACCCACCGACGTCGGGGTACGGTAGTTCGGACTGAAATCCGATCGATTACTGACTTGTAATGACTATTAAACAAACCTTGTTATGGATAGCAACCACAGCCCCTGCGGATTCCACCCAAGGCAGGTATTTTCCCTGGAAAGTATTGTTGAGATTTCTCACTATACTTATATATTTACGATAAATTCCACTAAAGCTACAATCATTTTCTCCTTTTAGTTTGAACATAAATTGAATTCGTGAAACAGACCTGTTCTGCTTTCAAAGTCAATCTCAATCCGTACAGTGGACCGGCACGCGAACTGTTCTGATGCTCATTGCTAAATTCAGGGGTTTCGAAGGAAATTAAGAAGTTTGTATCTCTCACAAATTGAACTGCACACAACGACCATAAGTTGCATCGAAATACCGGGCGAATAATCTGAATAGATGGTTTATTTATTTAATTGTTCTTCTTAAATTGCTCACGTCTCATTGCACGTTGCTGCATTGTAAGTGCACGAGACTACCATGTCGTTGTAGTTGTAGCCTGGATCCTCCTGAATAGAGCAGTATTAGTAGTAAGCGATGAGATACGGTAGTTATGGGCTTACATAGAAGGTATTAGTTCCATTGTTGCTTCCATCAGAGACATCAAATAGATGAGAACTTGCGAGTGAAGTGAGACGAGCCGCGCGCTGTAGAAAAAGGAGTGGAAAGAAGAACAATATCTCACACAATTATTCTTCATCTTTTAAGGAGCTACGCTAAGAGAAAGAAAAGCTCTTCTTCGAAATATTATCTCAACAAGGCGATAAAATTAATTTATTGATTATAAAACTTCTAATGACTATTCTATTCTATTATTACTCTCTCCTAATTCCCGTGCGGTTACCCCGATCACATCCTTCCCTCTCCCCTACTCCTGCAAATTACCCATTCTTAAATTTTTTTATTACTCGTTTATTTTTTGTACGTCTTGTTGCACCCTTGTGGTGTACAATAAATGTTTAAAAAATATTGCAACATAGTTCGATTTACCTGTCGTCTCGCTCCATTTCTCACTGATGTAAATCCAAAATAACTACTGGCAGCTTGAGTGTTATAAGCTTTCATCTAAATTAACGGTATTAAAATAATTACCGATCGAATCAAAGGAAATAAACTGACCAGTTCTTCCATGTATTTACTTCTGTTAGCGACGTCATTTTTCTTCCACGGATTCATATTGCAAATGGTCACAACGGGAAAGTGTCTCTCTTCGAAGTTTAGCTGCAATATTTGTCGATATTTACCACGTAAGGGTAAAGTTAAATTATTGCAACTACCGGAATCAAAAGAACTTTTAAGTCGACAGGCGACCACTCTGCCGAGGCCCACCGGTAAGGTCGGTTGCTGTACAGGACTACGTGTCCCCTACTCACAAAGAAAAAAACTCTAATCTTGCTATGCCCAGAGCGAGGGTTTGGAACTCTAATGTTAGAGAGTGCGCGGAAATGAGAGAGCGAGTCTCTCAGATTCGTGCACTCTCTCGAAAATTAGAGTTTCAAACCCTCGCTATGGGCATATGGAGTTTCAAACTCCTAGAGTTTTTTTCTTTGTGAGTAATGTCCATGCTTCTGGGGCTCGTAAGGGCCACAACAGCATAACTATTTGGACGTGATTACCTTAGTCTCTGTATTGACACTGAATGCGAGATATTTCCTGATCAGAGTCTGCAGTTGAACGAGAAATCCGAGAATGCAAGCGATTACGACCAGGATCTCAACAATGCGAAAAGTCAGGTTATATCGTCATCGATGTTATGTGTTTATGCACGGTTCAACGATAGAAACTGTCAACTGAGCCTCCATTTTCTCAAAAAAATATTAATAAAAGTGGATATCAATGAATTTCTCCGACTCTCACCCAGAATATTCTCAAAATGATGTTATTAGATCCTCCTATGTGAGGAATTCCATGCGTCGAAGTCCAGCATGCGAAATCCTGATTAAAATATCTAATTTTGATCATTAAGTGTGCCTACCTTGAGGAGAAAAGTGAATCCCTTGCTGAAAATACCCATCGAAATTCGGCGAGAAGGAAATCCTTGCCAATCTACCACCCGAAAGTTGGCGAAACTAAGGAGACTTCTTCAAGGAAGCTTCGGAGGCGAGAGTTGTCAATGGTGATCAATAGAATGGAGGGGGAGAAGGGGTCTCACTATTCACATCGTCAAAAGACAAACTATACTGTTTATTGATGGGTGAGGTGAGAATTCCAAGCAAAAAAGATTAGAATGACTCTGTTGGAGACAGTTTGGTAGTTGTTGATCGATAGACAATCTCTTTCATTAGTTCAAATCTACAATGATCGAGTGTAATCATCATCATCCGGTTCTTCTTCCTTCTCTTTTCGTCCATTATTCTTCATTAGTTCGAGAATTCGAAGAGAAGCGAAATCGACGTCTTCTGAAACGTCGACAATACACATCAGACACATCAATTAGCAGAGACAATCGATATTTTGATATTTTTAATTTTTCGCTGACCTTTTATTTATAGGGATACAATATACTCACTCTCATGGAACGATCCATTGATGCACATATCAGAGAGTGGAAGTTGCTTGAGAACTGACTGAAAATAACAGTTGCTAACAATAAGAACTAACTTGCAAGAGGGCCCACCTGAACGTGATAAGGTCTTGTAAGCGACTGATATCGATTGAGTTGTCGTCGCATTTCGTCGAAGGTTTGGGCGGAATTCACTAAAACTGATATTTCTTTGGAAATCGATAAATATCTCACGAATTCTGCAAAGTCGAATGTCCGCTTCCATGTCGAGAAAGATCTGCTAATTTAACTTTCCTTTTTTTCGAGTTCAAATTCACAACCTTCAAGTCAAAGTAGGTTCTGTGCTGGTCTGTGAAGAGGGTCAGTCCACGGAGGAGATAACAATCCATTCGATGATCTAAAAACACAAGTTTCGTACTTTATTGTAAAATGCAATGGACTAGATGGAAGTAGGGAAATATTATTGGATATACATTATTCAAATCTGTGCACACGCTGATAGGAAAATAAGTTATACCTTTAATCATATTAGCAGTCACTTGTTCCACTTCTTCTACACTGCAACCACGAGATCGAAGACGAGCGAGGAGAGATCGAGTGAAGAGTTGCTGGGAGATTACATTAATTGATTTTAATAAATATATTTTATTTTTTAACAAAATCAATATATTTTTCCTGGTATCTAATGTCGATTGATGACATCCACATGATACCAAATCGACAGATAGGGGTCAGAACTTTCTGTAAGGTTGAAAGGCGCTTGGAATGATGTACAGCATCTATTGATCTTATGGAAACAGTGAACCGTACTTTGCCCGACGCGACTCCTCCACAAATGCCGACTACAATGGGTCGGATCGACATTGCAAGGAGAGAGAAAGTGAAGCTGAAGCTGCAAGGGAGGCCTATCTCTCTCTCTCTTGCTTCTTTTTCTCCTCCCATCACTGCCCTTCAACTAATTAGTTGGAGTAATCTGCCTCCCCTTAGAAGAAGAGACCCATTCTCTCCCCAGAGAGAGAGAGAAAGAGAGAGAAGAGGAAGAAACAACCACAAAATAGGGAACAGAGAGGGGATGAAAGCACAAATTAACTCCATGCTTCTCGGATTCTGCTGAAAAAAACACAGAATGCCACTGATAAAGTTAGTCTCGTCATGGTCTACAAATTCCCGTCAATCTCGACATTCTCTGACCTTGCATAATGGTCGAAATGTGGTCCATTCTCACATGGGAAGGGGGATTATTAGCCCTCTTGAACCGAGCAGCGAAAGTTTGTAATTGTGGTAGAGGGACGAGATTTGGTGTACTCTCTCACTCTCAATTCAATTCACAATCGATATTTTCTCTCGATTCTTTCGTTTGTCTCATCTTATGCTTCAATGCATTCATGAATTCACCCAGACTCCCAGTTCATCATCTACTTTTTGTCCCCTTCTCTCTCTCTCTCTCTCTCTCTCTCTCTCTTCTGGCTGACTGCTCTCAAATTCTCACATGTTTCATAGTGTGGAAAGGGAGGGAGACGAGGGGGGGGGGCGAGAGGGAGGGGACAAATCCCTCCTATTTCAAAACAAGCTGACCTCGTCATACTCTTTTCCCTCGATTTCGTCATGTGCCAACTTTCAATCTGGACATTCAAACCCATGGTGGACTAACGCGTTGAGTGAGTGTCACACGTTGATTTATTCAGTTGGCACTAGTGAGAGAGAGAGAGAAAGTGAAAGATGTGGCGACTTCTCACGCGATGTTGATTTTTAGTAGGAGGAAGAGGGGAGGGTACAGTTACGGACTAGACAGACACCTCCGCTTATTCTTCCTCTCACGGCGGTTTGTGCAAAATGTGAAGTCCAACCATTTTTTTCGCATTCTTTAATTGCTTTTTTTTCTCTCAACATGCATATTCAAACTTACTGCAAGAACTTCAGGCCTTTTTTCGTTATGCAATTTCCCCCCCCCCCTCACAAATCACATTGTGTTACAACAACATCAAACACTTCTGTGTGTTTTTTCTCTATCTTAATTCACTTTTTATCTCATTTTCTTCAGTTCACAATAATGTTGTTAGGTCGAATAATCCGATTTGCGAATAATATCCACGAATAACCCTTTGGCATTTGCGAATAGTGTTCTTCGGTCTAACAACACTGCTTCCTCGTCACTTTCTTGCACCCTTTCTCTGATTCTGTAGACTCGTTTAGAATTGGCGTTCCAAAGAGAGAAGAGAAGGATTCTCAATCCTTTCGTCTCCTTTTCTCTTCTTCTTTTCATCCTCGTGAGAGAATCAGCAGATGTGCCCTCAGATTGTCTTTCACAACATCGCTTTTCGTCATTCTCGCGATGTTAAACGTTGTATTTCAACGTCTCTGGCAGTTGACGAGAAGTTCCGACAGAGAAATAAGAGTCGTTTATGCTCCCACAACAAACAATCTTCTTGTATGATACCGACATACAAGAAAATTGATATTTTTTGAGAAAAAAGTATGTTTGATAAGGCTTATTTTGTGCGGAAATGCTAAAGCAAACGGGAAACAGTTTTGAAATAGAACATCCATAACTTTCCAATCGCTCTTCAGACGAAAATCAACCGAAGATACTGAGCCCTTTCAACGTCGTCAGAGCTCCCATTCGAATCACCGTGAATAAACGACTTATAAACTAAATTAAACTAAACTTTCCAATCTTTTCACAATCCTCTTTCATCTGTGCACAGCACTCTATAATGATGGATTACATCTCATTTTCAAGCACTTTCGCCAATTTTCTCTCGTTTCTCACTCATTTTTCGCTCTCTGCTCACCCGAAACGTTTACATTTTAAAGACAGACGATCTCAGTGAACAAATTTTTGGAAGGAGGTAGTTTTGACACTCGAAAGCTACCTAGAAAAGCGCGGAAGGACGAGGGAATTAGTAAGAACTTTGAAAGTCTGACCAGTTTATGGAGATCGTACTATATTTCTGACCAGCCTTATGCAAAATCTGGCCAGTTTTCTAATTTCTCAATAAACGGTATAGTGCGTGGGACAAAAATGATGTGCTCCGAAGTGTCGATTCAGTTGGAACTCCTCTCATTTTGCCTTCTTCTCTTTCCACCGGAAGTGCAAATAGAGCCGCCCTCTCACAACTTGTAATACACACTCACTGACTCATGCTATGGGATTTCGATAAGAAAGAGTTTGTGCGGCATAATATTACTCTGACGAAACAGAGTCGGAAGAGGTAACAGTTGATTAATCAGTGAACCTTTTTTCATGAGCAATAGTGTGTCAGGGTGAGAGAGCGCAGACAACGAGACAGAGCTCGATACCAACTTGGGGAACGCCAAATTGATGCCAAGTTGGGGAATTTCTGTCTCGTTGTCTGATTCTCTCATTTGACACACTCTCTCATTTGAGCCGTTCGTTCCCAAAATTACCCCCAAGCTTGATGCCAACTTGAAATTAACTTAATGTCAACTTGGGGATGCACACCGGTGGTGGCATCCTAGACCGCGCTTTAGGCGAGCCGGGTTTGCGAGAGATCGCGCGAAAGGGAGAAAGCACCACGAATTCGCGCCGCTCGCTATGTGCAACCTTAAAGGGATCAATAACTCTTCAAAGTGAAAGGATGTTTGATTCTTTGCTGAAAAATTGGTTCAATGCTTAATTGTAGACTAACTCAGTTTCATGCCAATGGAGCAGCAAGGCTCATGGGGATCTTTGCGAGTAAATTTATTTGTATTTTCGATGAGTTATATTCAACCAATCGCGCTGAAACGAAGTTAATCTTCAAATCAGTATTGTACAAAACTTACTGCCAAAAAATAAACAAATATAATTAGTTTGAATTGAGATGCATCGTTTTGAAGTATCTTGTTTACGCCTTGTTTACTCCAAAAGTGCGTACGTGCGTTTCCCGAGACCCAACAACGGGCCATGAACGCGTTTGCTCTCGTTTGTTTACCGTCTTGTGTCCTCTGTTTATCTCTTCTTTCTCATTATTCTGTTTTCGCGCCAATATAATTCTGACTGTTATTGTTAAATTCTGTATGACCGCTTTGAATCAACGCGTTTTATCTACTGTGAATCATCCGATGAGCAAACAAAAGAGAATGGTTATCATTAGCCGTACGCTCATTTTAACAGATTTTCTCATTCTTGCGCGAAACTTTCATTCCTCTTTTTCTTTAAATTGCACTGACATTTGTATTATATTTCAATCGCTGTCATAATCGGTGGATGAGAGAGTGTTGATCGGTGGATGAGAGAGTGTTGGAAATGAAGAGATCGTGGTCTCACATTTCGCACTCTACTGATAACTACGTCAATTCCTATTCCACACAGACACTTTTCAGGATTTGATCATCTCAATCTCAACATTCATCAGGAATGTTGACTAAGAGTTGTTGTTCCTCTACATCTTCCGACTACACTCCGTTTATTGGGGTCAGTTTTTTTTCACAGCATCGAGTTGGCACCACGCCAAGAAAGTCTTTCGTTATCTGACTCTATCGCTTCGCGCACTCTCTAGATGATTCCCATTTCTCTAACTTGCAATCGATGTTACTCTTTCGGATGGTGGGTTTTTTGATTCGCAAAAGTGAAATCAGTCTATGAATTAATTATAATGAACGAAATATCTAGAGATCTCTCTAGATATAGACGAAATATCTATATCTAGAGAGTAAAAGATCTAGGAGTAATTTTCACCCCTTCGCTCTCTTTCTCTAAGCACATAGAGAAGATTATTTCAAAAGCTCGTTCCAAACTGTATCTTCTGTTCAATTCATTCCGTAGTAATACAACTGATGTTTATTTAAAGTCATTTACTACTTATATCCTTCCTGGTCTCGAGACCTGCTCTGTCATTTGGAATCCAGTTCATGCCTTTGAAATAACTATGGAAATAGAAAAAGTCCAGCGCGATTTCACTAGAAAGTTGTATTATCGATGTTCCCTTCCCCACACCAACTACCGTAATCGTCTGCGTGCACTGAATCTAGTAACATTAGAAAGGCGTAGAGTTATCACAGATATCGTATTCCTTCATTCAACCCTCCATAGGAAGTATGAACTTGATTATTCCTCTCTTCTTACTCTCTCTCCTCTCACTCGTATTATACGCAATTCCCATCCTTTCCGCATTTCACTTCCCTTCCTCCCTCACAATTCCCATTCCACATTTGCCTCTAGAACTATCACAATCTGGAACTCCCTCCCTTATAAATCAGTTTTCACCTCACATGATACTTTCCGCAAATTTCTTCGCTCTCAACCCATCTCATTTTTCCCTGAATCCATTATTAAAAATTGGCTCTGATCCCCCTCCCCCCCCTCTCCAATACCCTTGCTGCCAAAGCAAAACCACCGATTCGACAACGTCGACGGACATCCGTCTCTTGCCCCCCATTCACAGTTATAATTCTTGTACATGATTCTGACGGAATAAACAATGAATGAATGAATGAATGAATGAAATATTTCATAGACATCTGGCCCATAAACTTCGCAATTCGATGAAATTCTTTCAGAGTCAACCGAAAAGATGTTCGGGTCGATCGATTCTCATTGGAATCTCTGCTGTTTTCACTCTCGGTCTGTTGTCTCTCATCACGTATCAGACGATAGGAGTAATCAATCGATGGAGATACAGCTATCACAGGTATCTGGTTTTCTTATTCTCATAGATTGTGTTTCCATTTCTAGTTTTAAACTCTTCAACTATTCTGGTTCATTTGGGAAATCTAATGGGTGGTTTGACGAAGTTGAACGCGAGCAAGTGTCTGGCTCTCTCCATTTCACATGCTCTCTCTCACCGTCTGACCGATGAAAACGCGTGTAGAATGGAGAGGGAATGACCATTACTCTTGAACGCTCAGTATCTTCTTTTGATTTCTCAAACAAATGGAGTCATTTTAAGAGTGACAACTAGCCGGGATGTGTTGAGGTTAAATACACTACGCTCTATGCGTACACTACGCTCTATGCGTACACTACGCTCTATGCATAGTTCTGGGTGCAGGTTTGGTCCAGGGGGATTTCGCAAGCTTACTCCATGTTCGGTCCAGGAAGAGTTCGGTAGCCTACATCAGGTTCGGTCCAGGGGCAGCTCAGTAGCCTGCTCCAGGTTCCGTCCAGGGGGAGCTCGGTAGTCTCCTTCAGGTTCGGTCCAGGGGGAGTTCGGTAGCTTGATGAGGGTCGGTCCAGGGAGGAGAACTCAGTAGCCGGCTCCGAGTTCGGTCCAGGGGGAGCTTAGTATGTTGGGGTAATGTTCATCTCTAGAAAGAGTACTGGCTTATTCCGTTCTACGCCACTTCGTGGCTCCGTGGCAACTTTTTTTCGATCGCTCTCAGCCTTACGAGCCTTTCGAAACGGAAACGCAGGATATCGTGTGTTGATTTCCCTGGCGTGATCGAACACGTTTGTGACATCGCAAAACACTTTTCCTCTGATCACCTACGCTCTACGAATCATTTGAAAAATTTTCGATTTTTCACGTTAAAACGTGTTACAACACGTTCAGAGACGTTTCCGATATCGCAAAACACTTTTCCTGTGATCCCACACGCTCTGCGAACCAATTGGCAAAACAGGTGAAAACGTGTTTCAAAAACGTGCTAAAAACGTGCTTTTCACGTTAAGGCAAAACAGGTGAAAACATGTTTCAAAAACGTGCTAAAAGGGCTTCTGACACTTTATTAGTCAAGCGCGTAACCCACTTGGCTATGGATTTGGTCAATTAAATATTGCAAAACTTTAAAGGGATTTTGGTATGTTGTCGTATGCAAAAGGATCCGAGAAGAGCGATTTTGAAGCTATTTATTAGGAAGCTTCCGGATGCATGATTCCGGCCTCCAGAGGATCTTGACGTTGGCCGATGGCCGATTTATAGATAATCTCATGTGCAGAAGCTGTTGTGCGGGGCTTCCCCTGAGTCATCGATAACAGCTACCGTAACCCGGGCATCGCTTGACCGCGTGTCGGGACCAATATTAGTTCAAATAAGATACCGTAACCCGATATGTATTCCAGAGAAGGGGTCAGGGGCGAGAGTGTGCCAAAGTGAGAGAGTCACTCTCAATTTCCCTTGCACTCTCCTTTTAACTCCATTCCTGCGAGATTGCCGGCATGAGGAATGATTTGGAACGAAATGTGCGAAAAATTCATGAAATCGCGTGAAATCAAATGAAATCAATCGATATTTCATTTCAAAAATCGGCAAAAGATGCTCAAATGCGAATCTCGTTACTCAGAAATGGGTTTGGGCCACATTAGACACTTGCAAAAAATGCGGCAAAAGACTATGCACCGGCGGGGATCGAACCTGCGACCCTCGGATTTGAATTCGAGCTCACTACCGACTTGGCCATGAACTTATCGATTTTTAAAATATTAATTTCGATATTTTTTCGTGATGGGCTATCATATGCAAAAGGATCTGAGCAGATTGCGTAAGTTTTAAGCGATTTACAACGGAAAACATGTTCGTCACGCGGAAGGACAAAAAAAAACAAACGCACGCACGCACGCACAAACCGACAGACATTTCAATTCCCAGTGGAGGAATTCTTCCCCACTCCGAAATGCTTAATTGTTCACTAGAAATAAATCACATTTACAGACTTCAAGACGTGGATTTGTTGGATCAAATCGTCGTTTCTCCACAGGCAGAGAGACTTCCAACGAAGGGAGAAATATTCTGTTGGGTTCTCACATCGGAGAAGTACCACGAGACCAGGGTTGGTTACTATTGTGCAGTTCAAAAACTTAGCAGTCTCCGCCCACTTTAGCGATACGGTCGTTAGTGCGAATTAGTCCATCTTTCGGAACATTATATTCCCTACTAAGGGAGACATCTTCTCTAAAATTATTTCATTCCTATTTCATAAAACGTGCATTGCACTGCTATTGAAACCACATAATAAAATCACGGAAATATTGATATGACGTGTTAGCATTTCGCCGACTTTTTGCACAGTAGTTTCGTTATTGACGGAACGGAAAATTTACGCACAATAGTGTTGCGAATTCGGACGAACATTTCGGACAAATTCTGAACAAAATGATCGATCGACCTCATTTCCATTGTGTTCGGACTTCTTTGTGTGTTCGGACGAACGTACGAATTGTTCGGATTTGTTCGGGAATTACTGTATTTTGTCCGAACAGTGACCGTGAATTGAGTTTTTAACAAAAAAATATACCAAAATAAATATATTTTGGGATCGAAACAAGGCAATCCTCATGAATGTTCTTCAATCATGGAAAAGGTTCTCTCCATTTTGCCCTCTATTCAAATTTTGACGAGAATTATGTTTACCTTCATCATAACAAGTCACAAATCAAATTGGTCGCCTGAAATTACTTTTTCCGAGTTGGGAAGCAAAAATTGTGCTGAATTCTTAACAAGAGTTTACCTCCTCAAAACAACTGCTCAATACTGACACAATTGTGGAAAATTACAGTTGCAAATATCCGAACTCGTGTGCAAGTAAAATCAAATTCCCCGATTTTTTTTGAATAAATTATGAGAGGAATCGCGAGAAACTCGAGCATGGCTGGGACGTAGAATTTTATGATTTTCAATTTGGCTGAAAATATGGCTTAAGGTATTTCAAACCTTCCTCTATCGAATGGCGTTTTCAGAATTTCGATAAAAAATTTCGCAATCGCGTGAAACACAAACAAACCTGGTGACTCAGCGGAAAAAAAATAGAGAATGGCATGTTTGAAAAATCATAACATGCATCAAAATGATGATAGCGACTCGTTCTTTTTTAGGTATGATAGGGAATAACCCCGACTACAAACTACAACTATTGAACTCATTCCAGGCTGATGCACCGATGCGGGGCGGTCGCTTTTGTAAAAATTTAATTATTTTTCATAAAACTAAAAACGTAATGGGTTTTGTTGCTTTTTTTATAGTCACTGTGTGTACTATTTAAAACCAAGGAATGGGCCAAATCCGTACATAACTTTTAAAGACGCCCGCCATTTCGTGCGACAGGCCAATGACATCTCATGGTCAAATTGTTGGAATCATCCAAGTTAGTGATGAAAATGATCGTAAATGAGCTAAAAACAATATTCCTATTAGTTTTGAGACGATTCTTTTTCGTGATTTTTTAGGAAAAAAAATTCAAAAAATTTCGAACGAAATTTTTTTTCCATCAAAGATGCGGTTCAATTAAGCGCTAGTGTGTCAAATCTTTATCCATATAATAAATGTTGATAGATCGACATTGAGTTACTCGTATTTCAATGTTTTTGAGTTTTAAATGGGTTATTTCTTTCTACATATTCAGTAATCGAGATCGACATTTTAAATTGGCCCTATTCTGACGCTACTTGGTAAGGAGTTTCCTCATAATGCCTCAAACATTTTCCTTTTTGAAAGTGAATGGCTATCTAGTCGTACAAAATAACTACGGCGCTTAGAAAACCGTACATGCGCAAAATCCCGCACGCTCTGCTTCTCTACCACTCTCTCACTTCCGCGCACTCTCTCGCCAGGTTCGGCGCCCGAGCCGGGCATAAATCTTTTGCCGCCGGTACTTTTCAAAGTCCGAACGCTTATTTTTCTGCACAATTTACTTATTTTGATTTACACCGAGCTCTGGCAAAAGATTTATGCCCGGCTCGGGCGCCGAACCTGGCGAGAGAATGCGCGGAAGTGAAGAGAGTGGTAGAGAAGCAGAGCGTGCGGGATTTTGCGCATGTACGGTTTTCTAAGCGCCGTAGTTATTTTGTACGACTAGATAGCCATTCACTTTCAAAAAGGAAAATGTTTGAGGCATTATGAGGAAACTCCTTAGCAAGTAGCGTCAGAATAGGGACATTTTAAAATGTCGATCTCGATTACTGAATATATAGAGAGAAATAACCCATTTAAAACTCAACAAACATTGAAATACGAGTAAATCAATGTCGATCTATCAAAATTTATTATATGGATAAAGATTTGACACACTAGCGCTTAATTGAACCGCATCTTTGATGAAAAAAAATTTTCGTTTGAAATTTTTTGAATTTTTTTTCCTAAAAAATCACGAAAAAGAATCGTCTCAAAACTAATAGGAATATTGTTTTTAGCTCATTTACGATCATTTTCATCACTAACTTGGATGATTCCAACAATTTGACCATGAGATGTCATTGGCCTGTCGCACGAAATGGCGGGCGTCTTTAAAAGTTCTGTACGGATTTGGCCCATTCCTTGGTTTTAAATAGTACACACAGTGACTATAATAAAAAGCAACACAACCCATTGCGCTTTTAGTTTTAAAACAAATAATACAATTTTTACAAAAGCGACCGCCCCGCATCAGTGCATCAGCCAGGAATGAGTTCAATAGTTGTAGTTTGTAGTCGGGGTGATTCCCTATCATACCTAAAAAAGAACGAGTCGCTATCATCATGTCACTTCCAACATGTCACTCTCTATTTTTTCCGCTGAGTCACCAGGTTTGTTTGTGTTTCACGCGATTGCGAAATTTTTTATCGAAATTTTGAAAACGCCATTCGATAGAGGAAGGTTTGAAATACCTTAAGCCATATTTTCAGCCAAATTGAAAATCATAAAATTTCTACGTCCCCGCTATCCCGGATATGCTCGATTTTCTCGCGATTCCTCTCTTATGATATAAAAAGTCATTTGACGATCACAATGTTCGGACAAAATACAGTAATCCCGAACAAATCCGAACAAATCGGACGTTCGTCCGAACACGAACAAAGGTGAACACAGGCCCATTCATTTTTCACTTTCGATGTTCGGCGTCCGACATTGTCCGAATTCGCAACACTATTGGTTACTTTTGTGTATGTTTCGCGTGCATTCAATACGCCCCATGTCTAATTGCTCATGAGAAGGTAACTCAGCTTCTTTCTATAATCTATTGTCACTTTCAGTCTCTGGCAGTCAACGAAACGTGGCTTCGTAGGTGCGATCACGGAGTTTTCTTCACAAACTCTCCTTTCGACGACAAATTGAGGGTACATTTCATCTTGTTTGTCTCGATTATGCAGATCGATAAGTGCACCATAACCTCTCTCATCCTGCTCAAATCATTCCAGAGGCCGCCCAAACTTACAGATAGGGGTTTTGAGTGAGAGAGCGTGTGAAATCGAGAGGGATTCTCTCACATCTCCACACTCTCTCAGTCTGACTCCTCTTAGGTTTGGAATCATGTGTGCTTTGGAATCATGTGTGCTAGAACACTATTCAATGAGTGTCTTCCAGATTCCATATCGTACAGTGTTCGCTGGAATTCCCGATTCATACGAGAATCTCTTCTACAAGTCTCGATATGCATTCTATTACATCTCTGAGATTCTGAGAGTGGATTTCGACTGGTATGTAAAGGTGCGTTTCACTATTTTATTCATTGTCGTCAAATAAATTAAACCAATCGCAGAGCACACCCAATATTTTCAATAAATTTGAATTCTTTTCCCAAATGCCTAGTCTATTTTTTCCAGGCCGACGACGATACTTATCTCATCGTCGAGAATCTTCGAAAGTATTTACGAACTCTCGACCCGAATGAGCCGTATTACGTTGGATATCGAATGAAGCCGTATCTTGTGAGTGTTTCCACCCGAAAAGCTTCTGAATTAATCGAATTTTGGATGAGCATTCGCCTTTTTCAGGAACATGGCTACAATGGAGGAGGAGCTGGATACGTCCTTTCGAAGTCAGATATTATATTCTATTTTTTTTCCTCTAAATTCTAAAATGTTCTAAAATGTTAGTACTTCGGCTTTCCTAATCGTTGATTTAAGAATATTTTGGTGTAATTTGCAGGAGAGCTCTTTCTCTCTTCTCTGAGCAAGCGTATCACAACGAGACGATTTGTCCAGATGATCCGTATGAAGATGTGGGCATTGGAAGGTGAGTTTGTGGATCAAACTCGCATAAAAATAAATTATTCTTCTCAATAAGAAAGAATATTGCAGATGCCTTGCCAACCTTGGTATCTTCCCACACAAAACGGTGAATGACAAAGGTACGAATTTACTTTTTTTTAAAATTTCTCCTATTTCTCCTATAGTACTTTCATAATTGGCTTTTTTCTCTCTAGGGTCAAAGCTCGCGAACCCAAATATTGTTTTTCAGGGCAGCAGAGGTTCAATACTTATCATCCCACGAAGACAATCGAAGGGTGGAACAAACAAGCCGACTGGCTCGTTGACCCCCTTATTACGGTGAGGAATTAGAGATACTATGGATCTACAGGCAGGAAGTTAGAATGTGTGCCCACATGGAGTGCTCACTATCCTCTCTCTCTTATCGGGGGTATAGCTCAGGGGTAGAGCGCTCGCTTTGCATGCGAGAAGTCTGGGGTTCGATTCCCCATACCTCCACTATCTTTTGCCGAAATTCAAAATATTTCAGGGATTCGAAGGAATCGCACGCGATCTCATCTCATTCCATCACTTATCCGAGACTGAAATGCGACTCTTCGACATCTTGCTTTATCGTGTCTCTGTTTAAGAGGCAGTAATCGAAATCGTTTTTTAGCACTGAAATGAACTAACATGGGAGTGACCTGAACTCACATATCCCGATCTTTTTGATTTTACCATGGTACCATACATGTCTATAGAGTATCTCAAAACCGTTCTCAAAAGCTGCGAAACTCGCCTGGGAAGCGAGATAACCGTTTTCACTCCTCATAAGAACGAGATAATGCACTGTTTCCAACTACAGCGGTGGCCGAGTGGTCTAAGGCGGTGGGATGGGGAAGCGAGTGATGGCGTGGGTTCGGTTCCGCTTCCCGAAATTTTGTTTTGCTCATTTTTCGCTACTTGTTTTCTGTATTGTAGAGTCAATCTTGATGTGGGAATGGTTTTTTTCACTTTTTTATTACCCTTTTACATTGCCTGTCCTGGCATGACACTTTTACAAATTGGGGCATAATGAATGTCGACACTAATTTTCGTCTTCATTCATTATTCCTATGGTTACCCTTCTCGCGTTGTCCGTCTACTACCTGATGCGTCATCCCATCAGCCGGTCAAATTTCTAGAAAGGAGTCAAAAGTGAAAGAATTTACACAACAAGGAAGACTCTTCACTTTCGCGCATTCTTTCGCTCCAGATTCCATTCTGGAGTTGTACATTATGTTCGGTAGAACTCGAAATTCTATCGAATGTAAATGGTCTGCATTATCTTGTCTATGGTGAGGATTATGATCTGGCATTTTATCCTAGCTGGACCCCCGTCTGATTCCAACCTGTAAATATACCGTATTCCATGCTTGGATCTTCCCATTTCATACCGGGATCCAGCCTCGAAATGCGTCAAGCCTGGACACTTACCTGATTCCAGGCTGGAGATGCACATTATACAGGGATACATTCCGGATTAAAATACCACAGTGAACTCGTATCACTCGATCCCAACGACGATGAAAACATCGACTGACTATTCCCTCCCCACCAGTCCAAGACCAATTCACTTCCTCCGATGGAAAATCCAGTGAGAACTAATTATTGATTCCTCGCTAATAACAACAAACTTTTCGATTTCCTGAAGATCGGTAAGTTAACAAAGTAAAACGAACTTCATTCTTCGGAACACAGTTCCTTTCCGGAGTTTTGAGTGTCTCGTATCAATTGCACTCCGAAAATTTGACCGGCTTATGGGATGACGCATCAGGTAGTAGACGGACAACGCGAGAAGGGTAACCATAGGAATAATGAATGAAGACGAAAATTAGTGTCGTCATTCATTATGCCCCAATTTGTAAAAGTGTCATGCCAGGACAGGCAATGTAAAAGGGTAATAAAAAAGTGAAAAAAACCATTCCCACATCAAGATTTACTCTACAATCCAGAAAACAAGCAGCGAAAAATGAGCAAAACAAAATTTCGGGAAGCGGAACCGAACCCACGCCCTCACTCCCTTCCCAATCCCACCGCCTTAGACCACTCGGCCACCGCTGTAGTTGGAAACAGTGCATTATCTCGTTCTTATGAGGAGTGAAAACTGTTATCTCGCTTCCCAGGCGAGTTTCGCAGCTTTTGAGAACGGTTTTGAGATACTCTATAGACATGTATGGTACCATGGTAAAATCAAAAAGATCGGGATATGTGAGTTCAGGTCACTCCCATGTAAGTTGGTAGATTCGCTAGACTGTATTATCCTGAGAAGTTTGTTTGTATCCAATTGATAGACTGAGTGTTTCGACTGAATTAGGTAACGATTATTGCTGTCAATCACGGGTTGCTGAGAAATAATTCCATATCTTGTGGCTGGTTTGTGCAATCGACAGAAGAGAGCTTTGAGCAGATAAAGATGATTCAATATATTTTCATGATTTGTAGAGATACACTGAACAATTCTTCCTGTTTACGTAGAGATTTGATCCGATTTCACGTTAGATTTATCGAAAACAGGTAGACTACCGTGAAATCTAGCTACTGGTCAATACAAGGCCGCTATACTGAAGCAAAATAGAGATTAAATCCCAGATCAATATAGTGAGGTGTGCTATTTGGTAGTACAAACTGGAATAGAAGAATAGATAAACCGCCGCTATAAATGCGTAATATGTCCCTACCGTTCCATTTACTGCGGGATCTGTTTGGTCGTTCCTCATTTGATGTAATTTTATCGCGCTCAAATTTTGGTATTATAATTCTGTATTCAGCAACAATGCATCTTTCATTCGTCCTCTGCTATTTCGCTGTGGCATCAATGGCAGTTTGGGTATGCCCTACGTTGTAATCTACACTAGAGTGCGAGATCTGAGACCACGGTCTCTTCATTTCGTACGCTCTCTCATCCACGACCGGTGTAGATAGTGTGCGATATGAAGAGATCGTGATCTCAGATTTCGCAGTTTGATCTACACTGATTACTCATAGAAAATGATCTCAAAATGAAAATGAGAAATAGGGATAAATTCGTTGTTCTCTCAATCACAAAATGTTCAAATTTCCTTTGTTATCGCCAGGCCGAAGTTAATCTCGCTCCTCTTCCCGATTCAATCAAACAAGAGATCAAAGACAGCATCAACAAGAATATTCCCGGAATGCCACCTCGTGACTCTTTCATAATTATTATAATGGGAATTATAATTACCATTGAAAAAAGGAGGCTCATTGCGCGCTCGGAAGTGTTCGATTCGAGCCGTAATCTTTGTAATATTTCAACGGGTTAGAACGATGTGTATCCAAATACAGATCTCAATTGCACACAGAAATAATTTATTACAGAGGCCCAAGCGGCAGCTCACAAAGTGATCGATACAATCGACAACGCTGAGAAGAATCCAGAGGCATTTAGGACTGCTGTAAGATGTCTTTATTTGTTGTTGCCCGGTTGTTTTTTTACGGGAGAACTTCCAGCATTCACTTTCACGAATTCGGTGTAAAATATTCAGCGTTGAATTTGCCCTCGGCGCTCTGTTAATCAGAAATCTTTAACAGATTCTGAATCTCGGCATGATTGCTTCTGAGGCAAATGCGGGAGAAATGGATAAGATCCATCCATGATATTTCAATTATGTTCATCGTTAACAATGTGTTTGCCGCCGGATAAATAGTGTTATAAAATTATAAAACATTTTATTCGTTGCAACTAAGAGATGTCGTTGTGAAAAGGCTGCCTTGTGGATACAACGAAACACATATTTGACTAGACACACAGATATATTGTTGATTAGATGAAATTAGTGAACATTTGCTCTCCTCGTGAGATAATTGAATCTGGATGGGAGGGTCTCTCCTTTCTTCTTCTCAATTCTCCACTCATTTCAACCTCTTCCTCTCTCAATCGGCGGTTGTCGATGGTAAGCTCTTAAGGAATTCTTCAATGAAGTCCGTCTCTTCTCTTCTCTGTCTTCATTTTTGTGTTGTTTCATACCATCTCATAATCGTATCTAATTCCAGTCTCTATACGAGTGTCTGGGCGACCAACCCGGCAATCCGATCTCATATGCGGTGAGTCCAAGTTTGAAAGCAAAAAACTAGTTTCTATTCGAAATTCGACTTTGTTTCAATACAGGAGTCGGAAGCACAATCGGCAAAGAAATTGAGTAGCAAGAAGAGAAAAGAGAAGAAAAAGAGTTCGAGAGATGATCCGAAACCGAAAGGAGAAGAGAAGGAGGAAGATGGTCAGTGAAAGAGAGGAGGACAATGAAATTTCTTGATCTAGAGAAGAAAATGACGAAATTGTCAATGAAATATGACACGAAATCCATAATTTCCAGGAAAAGTCGATATTTCTCCGCCTGAGGACTCGAAGACTCGAAAGTCTGAGAACGACAAAAGTCAGAAGACCAAAAGTCCAAAGATCAAAAGCCCAGAGATCAAAAGTCCAGAGATCAAAATCCCAGAGAAAGTGATCAAGAACAGCAACTGGGCAGCTGATTCAAGCCAGCCAAAGTCCGAGATGAAATCAGGTATCGACTTCAGTTTATTTATTCAATTTTACAAATAATCTCTTTTCAGAGGATAAAAGTTCTTCGGTGAAGAAAGACATGCCTTCATCAGAACAAACTTCGAATAATGGTTCGAACTTAACTGCATAAATGAGTGCCGATAAAAATAGCTAAAATGTGTTATAAATTGATTGGATGTCTCAGATTCGCTCCTTTCTGAGCCGAAGCCTATCGTCCATCCATCCAAGACTCCCAAATCCGCTAAGAGACCGTCAAAGGGATCAAAGAAAAAGAGAAAGAAGAGAACCAAGGGTGACGTCATAACTTATCTTTCATTAAACCTCTCTAATTGCAGGATCGGTTGATTCGGTCGATAAGCCTCATTATAATCCCGATCAACTTCTTACACGTGGACCTCCTCCCAATCAACCAATTAAGATCCTTCCACGTAAGAATATTCGCGAACTATCTTGAATATTTTAAGCCGAATTCTGCACTTGGCTTTGCAATATCGATTGATTTCAGTGTGGATGGGCATCGCTTTACTCGCTTTCACAATCGCCTGCTTCGTTTCTGGTCAGTTGATCTTTGATCTTTGTCCTCCAATACCTACCGTTTTCAGCCGGTGCTCTCAGTGTCTATCTCTTCAAGATGGACGACTAAAGACGCCTTTTCGAGCTGATTATCACACTTTTGGCCTAAGAATCGACGACAAGAAACTCTTAGACAACGCTCAACTCGATAAATACAATTATTACAAATTTGTTACTAACTCAAATACAGAAAAGTACGAGCTTATTTTATGAGTAGATTTGGTGTAATGATGAATTATTTTCATTGCTGAACGATTGTTTTCTTTTCATTTTTGTTTTATCGATTGCCAAATCGAGAATCGGCGCCACTTTAGTTTCTGTAGTTTGTCACACTTACGACATCTTCACAGTGGATTCACGTGCTTTTGACATTTTTTTCCGCAATTTCATACGGCAGAAGCACACATGTTTACAATAGTGGTGAAGTATTGTATCACTGGTACCATCGCCTCGGGTACCACAGCTTCTGTTGGTAGCATCTATGGTAGCGCTTACCTCCTTCAGTACCACACTGCTACGGTGCCAATATGTAGTAGTATTGCATTACTGTAGTAGATAGTAGTATCGCATCTATGGCACGTCATCCCAGATGGTACTACTAACCCGACACCACCATCCCTCTGGAGACTACGTCACATTACGTCACAGTACTAGTCACAGAGCGACAGACATACACCACCATTACCGTACTTGTTGGAAATCGCTCTCGCACAATTACAAACTACAAATTGCAAAACCGGCGATGACTTCGTATTTTGCTCTACAATCCCGCCCCAAAGGGGGGCGAGGGTCTTTCGACCATCGGCGTTTACACGGAACCAGAGAAGACTCCGGCAGAACGTCTTTACGCCAAGCAGTTGGAACGGCCAGTTGACCCCTCGACTAGCGATGGATACCTCTCAGACAGTGACCGACCAGCGATCAACCATCTGAGCTCTGACCATTCCCTGCTCTGCGAGTACTGTAGCAAGCTACAGTACTCTCTGTCCACTCATCAATCGAGAAGAGATGAAGACCCAGCCACGAGAAGAGGAGGGGGCATCCTGATAATATTAAAGTATTTGTAGAAAAAAGTTTGACCAGCCCAGTATACAATAACCCTGGATCGCATGAAAATCTACAGTATTACGATAGATGTACGACGACAGATTACGACATATTACGACGACAGGGGATGGAAATAAAAAAATCTGATAGATAGAGTGAGAGACGGAAAGAAGTGAGGAAGTTTGCGTGTTGGCACTCTACCAGGGTCCCACAAGGAAATAGAAGATTTTGTATGGCGCCAAACCGCCGTGGAGATACGCCTCTTTCCGAGCGCCCTAACAATCCCGACTTTCCGAACTTCTCACTTGGTTCAATTTCGCGAGTCCACCTCTGATACCGCCCGAGTACGGGCTTCTTGGTGAGAACGTCCTCCCGGGTCAGGGGTCTGGGTAGAATCTCGAATATTCAAGTGCTGCAAGTTCATTGTGAATACTCTCTGTCTAAGTCAATAAATCAATCGATAATTCCAAATACGTGGCCCGCACTGAAAATGGCGTGCACTCGCCAGGTCAGTTCCCGGTTGAAACGGTTCGCTCACAGTAACCTAGAATTAATGGGCGTAACTGTGCCGCGGGAGAGTACTGTAGGTGTACTTCAAAACACACATCGCCAATAACTTTACAACGTTATGAACACTTGTTATCATTGCCTATGCATCTTTGTTGTTTTTAACTACAGCGTTATTTCATTCCATGTGAATATGCATTATCATTGCAACGTCTATCAGTTGTTTATCAGTAGCATTTCTCTGATTTGCGTGAGTTCTTCGATGTCGAATGGGCTCAGATTGCCTGCAGTTGACATCAATTATCAGTAGGAGTAATTCAATCCCTAATCAACCCACTTCCTAGTCGCTCCAATCCCAAACCAACCCAATCTCTAGCCAACCTTAGGTCTTTGCTTTGGTCTCCTTCGTTTCCTTCTCGCCCTTCTCTGCTTTTCCTTCCTTATCGTCTCTCGACTTTTCTTCCTTCGAGAATTCCTTTGATTTCTCTTCTTTCACAGTCAAAATCGTCGCTTCCATAACTTCGAATCGACATTGGAGATCCTCGGCAACACACTCAAATTGAAAGGGAATTGTTGATTAGGATTTATTAGGATTAATGATTAGAAGATGCCGAAAGAGAAGAGAGAAATAAACGAACGAGCATCGCAGCTCGATTGTCGTATTGACCACAGTAATGAGGAGCGGAGAAGATCGTAACCTGAATAAGGGAGAATATCGATCGAGATTCTACCGTATCCTCACCAGTTTTCTGTCGGCGAAGAATTCGTATCCGTCCTGTACAACTTGATGGGCACGAATGATCTGAGAGGGAGAGGTCAAAGATCAAAGATCAATCATCAACGGACCAGATCGATGTCGTTCTTCTCACAGAACTCTTGCACGACGTCCTTTCCGAATCCACAAGAGGCTCCACGAGGATTCGGCTGCAATTCAATTGCAAATTAACTTCATTCTTCAAAATTGCAATAATCTCTTCTCATTGACAACCTCAAATCCCTGAATTCCCTCCACGGGATCCGCCCACAGAAGATCGAGTTCCAGTGAACCCTCGACGAAATCGCGCAGGCTCCTGAACAGAATACATGATTATCGATTAGGGGTTACGGTATCTCACCTCTGTGCATTCAGAAGATCCTGGAGAGTCTTGAGCTTGGGTGAGAGACCACCGTGCATGCACACAATACGGTCGGAGACGATGGCAGAGAGAGGCATCATTGTGAATGTGTCCTGAGACGACGGGATTACGGTGGGTGGAGAGTACTGTAGTCGAGTGATATCGATGTACCTGGAATGCCTCCCACACACGAGCCGTGTATCTCTGAGTGCACTCCAGATAGAAACCATACACCTGAGAGGACTGATTTAATTATCGATCGAATGCGACTACAGTAACCTTGTTAATTCGGGCACACTCATGATTGCCGCGAAGCAGGAAGACGTTGTTGGGGTACATGATCTGGAATGGGTTTCACTCAGAGATCAAAGATCAATTCTTCACAACGTACCTTGTAGCACATGAGAAGCAGGACAGTCTCCAGATTCTGTCTGCCTCTATCGACGTAATCACCAAGGAAGAGATAGTTGGAGATAGGAGGGAAACCACCCTGAAAATGGGAAATGAGACTTTTCTCATAAGTGTACACAATAACATTATAAATACAGTAATCGAGTGAAGATACAACTATGGGGGAGCTATTGACCACTCTGAGTTGGGATACGGTGTAAATACAGTAAACACGTGACTATGGAAGGCGGGGGGTAGTTTCTTCGATGACGGTATCATCTCATCTGTACTGTATCATCAGATTACGGTACCGTCTGGAATAGCCTGAGGGCATCTCCGAATTGACCGTGAGTGTCTCCACAGATTCGAACAGGCGCCTGCAGAGTGACACACGCAGGAGACGACTCGAATTGTTTCTTGGCCGAGGCTGCAATGGATTACTGTCGCATACGGTAGGTTTCAGGATACAGTAGGTTTCGGGACCAATCGATACGTTAACCAACCGATGAGTACGATGATTTCTCCCTCTGTGACCGTTTTTGTAAGTGCTTTTCCAGGCTCGTTGATTTGAAGAATCCGACACAGAATCTCTTTCGGATCCACGGATTTGGGAAGTTCAACTGGAAAAAGAAAGAGTTTAGTTGGAATACGAAGTGAAACTGACGGGGTGTCGTTGTTTTCCGATTGGACGCCATGATTGAAAGTTGAAGAAGAAGAAGACGAGTGACCACTCGAGATGAGGAAGAAAGGAGGGAATGAATGGAGAAGAGAAGGGAAAAGAGGGACAACAGGGATTTGACTGTGATTTTCAAATTGAAAAATCCGATTGAGGCATTTTTCCTCTCAAAAAATTCAAATTAAATTCTACAGAGATCCTCCCGAATAAACATTCAAATATCTATCCCGATAACTAAGCCATAGATATTTTTCATGAAGCAAAACTTGAAGACGACTGGAAAATGAGTAATACTAAGATATTTTGACATCACTTGTATCGCCGCACTTTGTTTGTCACCTGCAGTTAGAATTGGTCCTTCTGCTCTTCCAAACAACCACTAAACCTGCAATTAATCGAGTCTCGCAATTTCTCCTCCGATTTGGGAGTGACAAGAAATACTTCAGTTGATATTTTCTCTGGTTCCTTATTTGTGCAGGGAAGCAAGTCAAAAATCTCGATGCTCACTTTTTATGAAGTCGCATATATTGGGGAGATATTGATTGTTATCATCTCTCTTACTGTCCTGGGAATTTTCCCAGTGATTATCATAAGGACAAGAGCGATCAGTCGCCATTTTCGGTACGTTATTAAATTGTCTCTTACGTCTCTTACCATTCTTACCATACCTCTTACGACTCTTACCATTCAGATTTTGATGATTATGAGTACATCCATCTTATATTCCCTTCAGAATATGGATTTATTTAATGTTTAATTTGTATTTTCCATCTGTTTCAGCTTCCTTCTACTTCTACTTTGGTTGTCTCATTTCCTTCTTGTTGGAGGCCAATTAACTTCGATTGTTATGCGATGGGCATATGCCGATATTGAATTATGCTGCATGCCATGGGAAGGTGTCATCTACTTTGTCCTTTCCCAATATCTCCCATTCTCTTCCAGCTTTCCAAATCTTTCGTCTCATTCACGACGTTGGATTCTACATGACGACTACTGCAATGTTTCTTCTGGTGAAACTGTTTTTTTAAACATTGATTTATATCTTCACTATTTTCAGATCTACGATCGATTGCTCTTCACAATTTTATACAAACATGCCGAAAAAAGAGAAAAGTATTTCAGACAAATGAGGATTGTCGCAGTCCCACTTGGGGTGAGTTTACCTTAGTACTAAAAAAACAAAAGTGACTAGCGAGAGATAAGCGTCAAACTCGAAAAAAAAATCTGAACATCTGCCTGACATTTGACGCTTAAATCCAAAGCGCTACGTTTCGCAAGCAATTATTGACACACATTGGGGCACGCACCTGCGCAGTAGTTTTTTTTAAAACATAGATCACAAAGCTGTGAATGAGTTTTTGAAAAAAAACCGTTTCAGATAGTAATCGCTTGCTTGTGGACATATCGGGCTGATGTTGGTTCGTGAAATTCTCTCATTTACAATCTGGAAGTTGATTTCAGACTTCGCCATAGCAGAGGCGTGTCTCATCGCCCACTCTTGTGATGCCATCTCGTGTGTGGTAAGAAGTCAAACAACTATTTCTGAATGATAATTGAGTGACCGAACGAGAGCACTGCCCACATGCTTTAATAAACAACTTATGCACTAAACCAAATTTTAGTTCTGTGCATTAACATATTTTCTCACTAAACGGAAGTACCGAGATTCCTTCACACAAACTACTCTCGACACTCGATATTTGGTCAGTGGAAATTTTGAGTGACTTTCAAGTATTATAAATACAGCCCTGTACCCCGTTGCAAAAATACGAGTAAAGTTTAAATTTATTTCAGTTGTTCGAATCACAAGAACTCACCTTCGCTCTTCTTCCAGTTTGTGTAATGGCAGTTATTCTGAAGAATCTTTCTCTTATTACAATTTGGATGTACGCTCTTGATCCCACAGTTCCCCATGCAATGGTACTGCTAGTATTCTACTCAGTGAGTTTGTAAAATTGTAGAAAACTTATTTAAGATGAAATGAAATGTGATAAGAGAAATTCTTGAATTTCCCAGGTAAATACAGTAAATGTCTTTCTATCTCAATTTCTATTCATTCGAATGCATCGTTTGCTGTGGAAACGATTTAAGGTGAGCAATTGTTATGAAATATATAAAAAAAAACCATAAGAAATATCCACCTTGCAGGAAATACTGAGATTCAAAATAGATGAAAAACTGCACAACTCTGAGAAAGATCATGTATGTGTAATTTATACTGCCCATTTATATAAAAAAAAAAAGTTTCAGTATGCAACCTACTTCGTAATGCTCGATAAGCAATGGAAATGAAATAAATAATCTTCGTCTTTAGAAGATGTGACGCAGTCAGTGATAGACTCCATAAATCTTGAGAACATAGATACTTTCATCTGATGAAACTAGCTCTCACTACCCTTTCGGCATCGCGATCTAATCGCCTTTTCGCAATAAAACTGGAAATTGGTAGTGAAAAGGGCATTAGGACTAGTTCCCATTCATAGCATCTGAATAACGAATTCTCTTTTTGTGATATCAGTCTCCTTCTTCTCGTTGACTAAACCTGCATTTAGACGAGTCTACCAATTATTTATCGTCCTCTGATTTGGGAGTCACAAGGGCTCTTTCGCAGATACTTTCTCATATCTCTCACCTCAAATTGGAAATATTCCCTTGATGTTCACTATTTACGATGGAGCATTTATCGGAGAGATTTTAATCGTGCTAATCTCTCTTTGTATCCTTTCCATTTTTCCTTTGATTATTCTAAGGACAGGAGCAATCAGCGTACATTTCCGGTAGGTCATTCTAGCAACAATTTCATCATCTTTTTTCAATTCTTTGGTTACGTCCATCCTTGGAAAATAAATTTGGATCAAATAATTGATTTGAGTTATTCAAATATATTCTGTTCCAGTTTTCTTCTTCTCCTTTTTTGGTTGTCTCATTTCCTGCTTGTCATTTCTCATGCAATTTCAATCATCATGAGATGGGCCTGGCAGGATATTCCGATGTGCTGCCTTCCGTGGGATGGTAAAACCAACTATTTCTCCATTTATTTTGTTTCCTTTATCAGCTTTCCAAACCTTTCGTCTAATACACGACGTAGGATTCTACATGACGACTACTGCTATGTTCTTACTAGTGAGGACTTCGTAGGATGGTAGTTGGAATATTTTTTAAATTCTCAGATATACGATCGATTTCTATTTACAATATTTTACAAGCACGCCGAACGACGTCAGAAATATTTCAGTCGAGTAATGGTGATTACTGTGCCTGCTGGTGTGAGTTTCACACAAATACTACAGACGAACCACTAGCGAGAGACATGCGACAAATTCTCTCAAAAACAACTGCAACTTTTCCAAATTCGCAAGTTTGGGCTAATCGTCGGGGGCATTGGAACACACACAGCTCACCTAAGGCATATCGGACATTGATCACTGAGTTAGGTAATTCATCTTTACTTTTCAGATTTTCATCGCTTGTTGGTGGACATATCGGGCTGATATTGGCGAGTTTACTTCATCTTAAAGTTGATGAAAAATTCTTCATTTTCAGATAATGCAATAGGCGAGGCATGTATCATCGCACACACGTGTGATGCCATTTCGTGCATGGTAAGAATAGGACAAAAACATTTTAAACCGCTTGCAAAACGAAATGTGGAAGAATGCTTTGCTGGTCGTTGAACATCTGAAATTACTTCTAATACTTCCGGTTCGGGATGAAAGGGCAACAAAAAAATAGTAGAAAAAATCTCATAATAGTAGAATTATGTTCAGCTATGCGCCCTCACTTATTTTCAATCAAAACGGAAATATCGAGATTCGTTCACTCTGACAACATTGGACACTCGATATTTGGTAAGGATAAATACGAATAGGGTTGCAGCTTTAAGTATTTTCTCTCGCAAAAGAAGTGAAAGAATATTACAATACTATACAATATTTATCAGTGCCGCTTTAGTGTCTTATCAGTGTCGCATGAAAAAAAAAAAGTAATTAAAGATATGAGAACAATGTATTTCCAGTTGTTCGAATCACAAGAACTCACTTTCGCTCTTCTCCCAGTTTGTGTAATGGCAGTGGTTCTCAAGAATCTTTCTCTCACAACCATTTGGTTGTATGCTTTGGTCCCCGGATTTCCCCATGCGGTGGTACTACTTGCGTACTATTCAGTGAGTTTTACTATCTTTTTTGTTTCGTGAAAGCTGGCTAATTTTCCTATTATATAGATTACGTTGTTATCGAAGATTTAAATGTTCGCAGATCAACACAGTCAATGTTTTTCTATCACAACTTCTACTCATTCGATTACATCGTTTGCTTTGGAAGCGATTTAAGGTGAGAACGTTACGAAGAGTGCAGAAAATCGCAAGCTTTGTAGGAAATATTGAGATGCAAAATAGAAGAAAAGGCTCAAACTACGGAGAAAGAGCATGTTTGTAATTTTAACTTCGTTCTGATGTTTAAATCACATATTTTAGTATACGACGTATTTCGAAATGCTGGATAAGCAATGGAAATAAAAATCATCTTCATCTTTAGAAGAAACGACGAAATCAGCAGCATCATGAAAAAAGGGGGAAAAAAAGATTCCACTATTTCCATAAATTTGTCTACGACGGGGTTTCAATGCAAAACATCGTGACAGACATTCTCCCAATGAAACTAACTCTAACTCACGAGCCCCGACGCGAACTAATCCACTTTTCGCCATAAACCATCAAATTGGTGGCGAAAAGGACATTGGGAGTAGGTTTTTCATTCACATCCTCTCTATAACGAATTCTCTCTTTTTGTTTCCCGATGTCTCGTTCTTCTCTCTCGTCAAAGTAACAACTAAACCTGCATTTAGTCGAGTCTACCAATTATTTCTCCTTCAATTTGGGAGTCACAAGGGCTCTTTCGCAGTTACTTTCTGATATCGTTCACTTCAAATAGACCAAATTTTTTCGATGTTCACTATTTACGATGGTGCATTCATCGGGGAAATATTAATTGTTTTAATTTCTCTTTGTATCCTCGCTATTTTCCCAGTGATTATATTGAGGACCGGAGCGATCAGCGCCCATTTCCGGTAAATCATACAAGTATATTTTAATATATCTTTTTTTTGTAAAATGCATTTGCTTCGAATCATTGATTTCATTGATTTTACCCCAGCTTCCTTCTTCTCCTTCTTTGGCTCTCGCATTTTCTGCTTGTGATAACTCACGCAACTTCCATCATAATGAGATGGGCTCGGCAGGATATTGATATGTGTTGTCTACCTTGGGATGGTAAATAAAACCTGCCGGTGTCTCCATTTTTTGTTACATTTTCAGCTTTTCAAACCTTTCGTATCATTCACAACCTTGGATTCTACATGACTACAACTGCTATGTTTCTGCTGGCGAGAAATTCGTCTCAAACATAATTACAATAATTTGTACCTCCAGATCTGCGATCGATTTCTATTTACAATATTTTACAAGCACGCCGAGAGACGTCAGAAATATTTCAGTCGAGTAATGGTGATTACTGTGCCTGCTGGTGTGAGTTTCAGACATATACTACAGACGAACCACTAGCGAGAGACATGCGACAAATTCTCAAAAAAAATCTGCAAGTTCTCTCAATCGCTAATTTGGGCTAATCGTTGGGGGCATTAGAACACACACGTTTACGTTTGATCAATGAGTTAGTCAGTAGCTCACCTTTGTGTTGCAGATTTTAATCGCTTGCTGGTGGACATATCGGGCTGATTTTGGTGAGTTCACTTTATTTGATTATTGTTTTTAAAAATCTCTATTTTCAGATCATGCAATAAAGGAGGCGTGTATTGTAGCACACACATGCGATGCCATTTCGTGCGCGGTAAGAAGTGAAACACCCACTTTAAAACACACAAAATGATTTGCGGAAGTATGTTTTGTTGATCGTTAAATATCTGGAATGTCATCTAATGACTGCTTTGGTTACAGACGAAAGGGAAATTGACGTGCTTTCGATGAATTTATAAAAAAGGGAGAATGAATGAAGTTTTCAGTTATGCGCCCTCACTTATTTTCAATCAAAACGAAAATATCGAAATTTGTTCACACAAACAACTTTGGACACTCGATATTTGGTAAGGATGAATGCGAGAAGAATAGTAACTTTTCAAGGGAGAAATGCCCCTAGAAAAGATCTATCGATTGATCTCTCCTCCTATGTCTCTCTTGAAGAGAGAACAGACATGGAAGTGATATGAAAAGAGAGATTGGGAAATAAAGGAGGGACGAGAGATGCGAGAGGAGAAGAGAGACTGAGTAGATCAAAGAGAGTGCGAGGAAGGAGAGGTGATCTCGTATCCAGGGAATCACGCTAGTCTGGTAATGGGATGGCTAGTTTCTCATAGGGAAATAAGTCTACGAATCTAGACTTATGGGCTGGCCAGCGACGACTTTCAAAGTCTACACGCCTCGCTCCCCTGCGCCTTTTAGACTTTGAAGTCGTCGCTGGCCAGCTTCGACCTATGAAGTCGTAGACTTATTTCCCTCTGACTTGTTATCTCGTGGCGAAACTCTAGGAATCGGCGCGAATTCAAGCACGTGACAACTCTCCCTTTACGTATTTTCCGCCAATTCGTTCGGGAAATATAATTATAAATATGAAAATGATGTATTTGCAGCTGTTTGAATCACAAGAACTCACCTTCGCTCTTCTTCCAGTTTGTGTAATGGCAGTTATTCTGAAGAATCTTTCTCTTATTACAATTTGGATGTACGCTCTTGATCCCACAGTTCCCCATGCAATGGTACTGCTAGTATTCTACTCAGTGAGTTTGTAAAATTGTAGAAAGAGTCTGTATCGGATATTCCACTTGTCTCAGATCAACACAGTCAATGTCTTTCTTTCTCAACTTCTACTCATTCGATTGCATCGTTTGCTGTGGAAACGATTCAAGGTGAGATTTGTTCCTGAAATCACAAAAAAAACCCGAAGAAGAAGAATTGCATTACAGGAGATATTAAGATTGAAGAAAAAGTTCAACCTACGGAGAAAAAGCATGTATATAATTTCAACGCTGTTCTGATGTTTAAATAACATGTTTCAGTATGCGACGTATTTCGAAATGCTGGATAAGCAATGGAAATGATCAGAGACATTTCTTGAGAAGCAGATATGGTGCGTGTGAAATAAAAAAATATAAACTGGTTCAAACGATAATAAAGAAGAGAAATAAAAAAAAAGATCTTTTGGAAACGCAAGAACAGAACAGTAAAATTTGAAAACTAGAATAAATATGACCTCCATCAAAGATTGTACAGTCTTTTTGAGGAAATTAAAGCGAAAAAGTTTATCGGCAGTTTGTTTTATCGAGAGGGTCACTGTCGGCTTCATTCAAGAGATCGGCACTGTTTCTTGTCTTGGAGTGTACAGAAAATAGAAATGATTCAAAGACGATCAACAATTCCACGTGGAACAACAAATATTGCAGCGATATCTGAAAGATACACAATTATGTTGACTTTGAAATGGAAATCGTAATCTGATATTGAAAAAGGTACCTGGAAGAGTAGACACAATTCGGGGTATCTACGAACAGACATGAATTGATTTCCTTGCACACAAGGGGAAGAGTCGTGCCAGGGTACATCTTTACCACTCCTGTAACAATTTCCATTTTGCATTTCCATAACTAGCGAAATTGTTTACTATCTCTCTATTTGTTTGTTTCCCGGATTTTATCACCGTCGCAAAATAGCAAAAAAAGGTACCGTAGTTGTAGTTGACATTGTTTGTGTACTGTCCACAGCACTGATATCGACCGACACTGGTGTACTCACACACAAATCCTTCAAAGAATAAGGGGGCAGAAATTTTTTTTTTCTAAATCTAAAGAATGAATTTGGAGTCTGGAGACGAGTTAGGTTTAAAGTAAGCGAGTTTTAAAAAAAATTCTAACCTTGAGAACACGGTTCATCCAGACAATTTTTGAGCTTCTGCGTCTGTAGATCTCTTTCAACAACATCGGACGGATTCATGCAGGATCCTGTGAAATATCGAATGAATTTCAAGTTGCAGCATTGATTTTAGAATTCAAACTGTGTCCCACCACTGATTTCATTGCCATTCCTACAGAATCCATTGAGACATTGCATCGAAGTTCCTCTGCACTGGGGAGAATAAGCACATGGCTCATTGATATTGACGAGCCCATAGCAGATTCCGCCGATGGAAATTTGATCGACGGGGCAGAAAGCTGCGAATAATGATTGATTGGTACAATTGAACCATTTTTACTAGGTATATTTTAAATTTGAATGAAATGGAAGAGAAATATTTTTAAATCATGAGTGAGAAAAGCATTATAATGAATGCAACGAAACTTAAGTAAACTCACGATCTCTCTGTGCTCTCATGCAACACACGTTGTTCTCACAAGTATATCCATTAGCGAGACTCGAACAATACTCGTTCGTGTAGCATTGAACGCCTGAAAATTGATTTTCTAATCAGAAAACATTTGAATTTGTGATCATTACATTTCGTAGTCATAGTTGAAAAAGTCATTACCCAAATAAAACTCACCCGTAGAAAGGCGCACGAAATTCGCTGGACATTGCACGTTTGCAGTGGCAAAAGTTGTGAGAATTGTGATAATCGACACCGGAACTGTCATAGAATTCATCGCTGCAAAATTAGATACAATGACGCGAGAATGATAGAATGTGAAATAGTTTGAGGAGGTCCCGAAAGTCTCAGAGAGATCCATTGAAACAATTCCTAAAATACTGAATGGCATCGACACGCCCATCTGATTCATCGAGAGTATTTCAGAAGTGTTTGCATAACCCCGTAATTGCTTTCTCTTTCTCTCTCTCTCTCTCCTTCTTCTTCTTTTCTTTTTCTCTGCCATCGGCCCTTCGATCTCGACGTGAACTTCTCCTATTTGCACGAAGTATCAACACCCAACCGGATCGGCCCCAAAGACATCGACTATCTTTAGAAAACGAACAGTTGTGTTACTCACGTATGAGAGTTCCCTGTGAGAACGAACAAAAAGAAAGAGTGATCCCACATAAATCACAGTGATCCTTGAGTGTCCAAGGGAGTTCTTCCGGTGGCCTCGAAAAGCGTGCACACTATTGGACTTCTTTAGCTGAAATCGGCTTATTGAAGCGCTAGAGATCAAGTGCAAAGCACAAGTTGAATATTGCCATTTGGTCTTATTATGAGGCTGTCTGCAATTATGTGGTCGTATAACATATTATATATTTTTAAAAGTTATAATATTTTGTTCAAATATTACTCAGGATCATCAGCCACTTCCACAATATTGTTTGTTATTGCATCACAGCGGAATCTTATTTATTCTATCGGAAAAGCAACACAAAAGAATCTGCGCGGCTAGTCAACAGAGAGGGAAAAGTTATGAGGGAATTGTGATCCCCAGTCGACAATTGCAGGAAGCATCGGCAGTTGTTCTTTCATAGTCATTATCTGCACACAACTTCAAAATATATAAATTTCCCTTTCGATTCAACCAAAAAAATACAAAATTCTTTTGTTGCGTAAGTTCAAATGGACAGTTTCCCTCATCTTTCTCTTCTTTCTCTCTTTTTCGATTACGCCATTGGGCACCTCGCAATCTCCCATTTCACAGTGATCACCAAGGTCGAGAGTGGAAGAGAAAAGAACGAAATAGCCTTCCTCCTCCCTCTCAATTTGTCCCCCTTCTCTCTCTCTCTCTCTCTCTCTCTCTCTCTCTCTTTCTATCACACATGCTTCATTCTATCAATAAGGGAAGGCATCACTCGAACTCGTTTCATTCATCTCTCTTCTCTTCTTTCCTTTCACTCCTCTCTTGTCTATTAATCTCTCTAATCCTCTTCATAACACTTTCTTCCCTCAACTTCCATTCCTCCACACCCATTTTACCCTCACTCGATTAGCCATCTGTCGTTTTTTTCCCTCTCCTTCGTTCGTTCTCTCGAGGACGCAGATCCTTTGGGTAATGTGTCAATTTACGGTCGACCTTTCTCCACGGTCTTTCCATCGTTTATGTGGGCGCACGATTTTAGTAATTGCCGATCAAATTGTTGTGATAACGCTGTCAAAATTGATGTGATTTAGAGATGAGACGGGTCCTTGGAAGTGTCGCTTTAGCTGCGATGGCAGTACTTGTATGTGGAAGTTATGAAGATCGTGAGTTTCTCATTGATTAGCAAGTGAAAACGTCCCTTTCAATCTGTTCGTTCTTACCATAAAAAGAACGATTAGCGAAGCTGCTGTTATGGAACTCCGCTTAACGACGAACAGCCGCTGATTGAATTGCGAATTAGCTGACCATCAATCGATATTCAGGTTATGATAGATCAAAGATGCCATGGGATCTTCGTCCCGTACAGAATATGATCGGATTGTGGTCTCTCACGTCCAAGACCGGCAGAATTATTGTGGGTTTTATAAATGCATGAACAGTCGAGATTCGTATTATTTCGTATTATTACTTCATTTTGGTATTCATTTTGAACGGTAATCATTTAATGAAAACTCCTTTAACGCCATTTCTAAATATCTCTTTCATTCTTTCAATTATTTTTTATAATATATAAAAAGAGACGAATTTTGCAGTGTTCTAATTTATTGGGTTCAATGTTGACACTAAAAGATAAGATTAATAATTGTCTGGTCAGTATTTTAAAGCTATTTACAAATGGTTGTTACTTTTGAAAAAAATGTGAGCTATGCTAATCAATTAATTCACAATGTTGACAGTGGGCGACTATTGATGATATGTGAATGTTTGAGGATCTTCCTCCTCCCGATCAAATCGATTTCGCCATCAATCCCATTCCGAAATTCGGAGCACGAGCCATCAATATCACGTACGACATTACACTTCTTTCACTTATTGTCGCAGTAATTTCCCCCAAGCAGAAAAGTATCGAGAAAGTGTAAAAACTATACGAAATTAATGTGGGAATCGTCTCTCCTTTGTTCATTTTGTCTACATTCAATCGAAAGAATCGATCTAAATCAGCAAAAAAAGAGTAGTAAAAGCTGATGTGAGCAGTTTAGTGTCGATGTTTCACTGAGTAGGAAAGTAGAAAGCGATTGGGAAGTGGAACTGAGAGAGAAGCAGTGGTATCGAGTTCGGGTTTTGTAATCAATCGATTCTTAGAAAACGCTGATCTTTCGATGGTCGAGTACGAGTACTGTGAATCTCTAAAGTTTCCATACAGATATTAGAAAAAAACCTCCAGGAGTAACCTCTAGGACTCAATTTGCCCAGAGCGAGGGTTTCAAAATCTACTTCTCGAGAGAGTGCACGAAAATAAGAAATCGATTCCGCTCACACTTTACCAATGGTAATACCATTAGAGTTTCAAACTCTCTCGCTAGGAATATATTTTTTTTCCATTTTAAACAGGAAAAAACAATTGCAGACACACGTATTTCCATGCAAACGGACAGGTGAACAGACACGACTATGGATTTATGCCAGTGAAGAATGCAACCAGAAGAGACCCGAGAGTTCACGTCGCTTATCTCACGACGAGCAGTGAAGGTGAGAAGAAAGTATGTGGAATCTTCCATGTTCAGATTAGAACCATTAGGAGAATATATTATTTGAGTACTAATTGACAAAAACTGGGCATATTCTGTTAATTTCGATTTTATTTGCATATTTTGCTTTGATGAAGATCTATGTTCTGTTACTTAAATGAGATAAATACTATTCCATTGAAGGTTGGTCGATGATGGAACAGGGACAAGCAAGAGGATCGAAGCTCACTTTCCATCTCAAACAGTTCCTCTCACGCACTTTCGGAGTTGGAAAGATGGGCGATTTGGACATCAGAGAGGTAAGCGACGACTTTGCAAGAAAATTCATTTCTATTCTCTGTTCAATATGTATGGATCTTACAAAACAATATCAATTTGCAGTTCGAGCGTCAGTTTGAGCAGAAGGATTACAATAATATCGTGATGATGGTCAGTTCTCATTTGCAGCAGAATTCTAGCTTTAGTAGTGCAAAAAAACATGCAAATCTTGGCTCCTAGTAGTGGACATACAAATTCTACATACATTTTTAGTTATTCATTTTTTCGTAACGTTTTCCATTTCCTCCTCTTTAGGTTCGTGCCGAGACCGCTCGTGACTCGGAGAACTATTCTGCATTCTACAAGAGAATACTGGGATGAAGATGAGATAGAAGAGACAATAGACAATAAATGGGTCGATATTCTACTTGCCGCCACGCATTTACGTGATCTCTCATTTCTCATTTGTAATAAAGCTATCAGTTTTACCCAGCTCGTTCGATATTTTTATCTCCCATTATTTGGGGACTAATCATTGTAAATCAAGTGATAGTAGTCATGCTGGGTCTTTTCAGTGTGTGCAAATCCTTGTTGAGCATTGTAAAGTAGACATCAGATAGATACGCGACGTTTACACTGAAATTAATTTAAAATATTTCTATAACAAAACGAATACCTGTCAAAATTGCCCGATGCTTGGTTTGTCTCACGACCATTCATCATAATTCCTGCAAGTACTCCAACAAAACGAATTCTCCTTAAGCTGGCAATGAATCGATGATCATAATACACAACACTCCAGAAATAGACGATAATAGCACTGGAACGATGAAGTACTTTACATAAAATTACACGAATTCCTACAAAGCAAGCGTCAGATCGTAGAGAGCAATTGAGAAGAAACGAAGCATTTTGTACTCTTCCGGTGCGAATTTGTAGACGAGAAAGAGCAGAAAGACACTCATACACACCGTAACGATAGGAGCACACATTTTGCGAAGATACTGTAAAACATTATCAACACATGAATAGGTTGTTAGTGAGCGAACCTCCAATATTGTTATGTTTTCTCGCAATTGATAACTTCTCGAGATGGAATATGAATCTACTGCGGCTCCTTGTTTGATAGTCGCTATTTCTCGTAAGTTATGTCGGAATACGAGTGCGAACAACTAAATAGATTATTTAAGTTTTCATTAATTTCAAATGAGGGTACCATTAATCCAAATGTGAGCAGCACTGCGAAGTAGGTCAATATCGCAATGTCAGTTATAATTTCTGCGAAGATTAATGTTAAAGGTGAAGTTTAAGCGATTATACCGAACAGAATCATCGTGGCCATTAGGACCGAAGCAAAAAGCAATCCTATTTCTTGGGCGATGAAAAACAGCAAAGTCGACGGCTCCGCTGTTTCATACCTAGAGTTTTGAAAGTGAGACAATCCGACACTTTCCAAACCCGCCTCTCAGAATGAGAGAGAGGCCAAATCCGACATCTCATTGTTTCCCACGGCCACTATCCGATATCTCAGAGATCGATTGGTGATTTACATAACCCTGATTGAGAAAAAATAACATTTTCGCCTAGAAATCTCATAAGGATTGGTTGGTGAATGGTTTCCATTTATTTCTGGAACTGTAAGTCATTGTTTCTGATATTTCCGTAGAGCTTAATAGCTTGACTCCCTTCGACAATCTGCGCTAAAAGATATCGGATAGTGAATCATTTCCGACTCTGGATATCGGATTTGTCTCATTCCGTGCTAATTGGTAAAAGAACCGGTCTCTACCCGAATACCCGGACCGAATTAAAACCTCTATTTCATACCTAGAAGTCTAGCTTAAAAAGGAATATTTAATATTGAAAAGACACTGTACCATGCCCATGCTCGGGTTGCAACTATTCGATCAATGGCGAGAATTAACAATCTGAATTTTTATTTATAATATTTGAATTAATCGTATTTCAATCTCACATTCCACTGTAATATGCTTCGAATGTTTCCCTGATGAAAGTGCAAATAAAGAGATGAATTAGTGCTGCTTGAGTGAATGATTTGGATTTATAAACTAATAGTATAGATACCATAATTTATATGCTGGACAAATTGATATATGATTGTCGAGATTCGTGTGATGCATTCACAACACGCGAGAAAGAGAGAAAGAGAAACACGAAGTCGAATCTATCGATTGATTTGAGATTAATTCACTTCATAGTATAATAATTTAAGTTTATTTTCTTTGTCACCCTGTTGTAACACATGTTTTATAAATACATCAGCTACTTTTGACATGATACGCCTGATTGATTGATTGATTGAAAGACAAAAGGGAGTGAACTAACATTACGATGCAGTGTAGTAGTCGACCAAATAGCGTACATAATAGGACCGCCGACCAATATTGTTAAAGATCGAATTACAATCTTTAATTGTTCCGGTTTGTTCATGTGGACAAACTAAAACTCACTTCAGCGCAATATATAATTTCGAATGCCGGATAATACTCATTTGTAATATTTGGATTAAGAAATTTGGCAACAAACATGAAGACTTGAGAAAATATTGAGATGAACTGAGTATCGACGCCGATGGGAATTAGATAATCGGAAGATAATGAGAAGTGAGACAATAGAAGAATACAAAGAATTGTGGGGGGGAGTGACCACAAAATGACGATTAGAGGTGAACTTGTGGTATTAACATTTATAGAAAACAATATTACTTCATTTACCATTCTTTACATAAATTTAACAAGTAAGATCTTTCAACAAGCCGTTCAATCAAAAAAGAATCTTGTCAATGTCAAGAGTCAACGTATCTTGGTATTTGCTGCAATGAATCGCCTTTATCAACATATAACCAACAAAATATCAACTACATGATTGGTCGTATAATTACGCCTGATGATTGGTCGTATAATTACGGATCCTTAACTAACTGATAATAATTCTGGGTCTGTGATATGAAAAGAAGACCGATCTCGGCGCTCAATACTGGACAAAATGAATCATTCTAAAGAAGACCATCGACCACGTCTGAAACCTATATGAAACCCCCATCTTGATCAGCGCACCTAAAGCGACACTGATAAATTTGTATTTGTATTTTGTAACTAACTTCAGTTTATTTTTTTTCAAATGACTTTTTAAAACCTGCCTTTCGTTCTTGGAATTGCATAACACAATGCCAATGATCTGTATGATCGTACCAAAGATTCTGAGAGAATATCGTATTTCGGCACTGAAATGTCATCAATTGATCTTCTTACGGAGTTATAATAGATATGTGCCAATTCTTGCATGTAATGAAGTGAAGGAGTCGAGTGCAAATTAATCGTCACAACAAAAGGAGAGAAAATTTATTCCAATTTCTCTAATTTCTCGCTTCTGGTCTCTCGACTCGATCTCTCGTTGTCTGACTCATCGGTTTCCAATGCTGATTGAGAATCCAGAAAATTCTTGCAGCCAGCTAAATCATGTTGTAGTGTACAATGGAAATTGAGAAGTTTTGTCGTCCTTGCAGAAGCTGATATATACGTCTTTGCACTATTGCAATAATGTGAAAAGTAATAAAGTGATATCATCATCTTTTTAGGATGATAAATTATAATAAGGGGCATACAATACTGTTGCCCAGAATGAAGTTGCTATTTCCAAGCATTATCGGCTTAGAATGTACAATTTAAACACATCGTATTTCTCTGGAGACTTGTTTAGAAATGTAATGCATACGGAGGATGAACATTTTCTTTGCATTCGCCACGTTTTGTCGTTACAGAAAATTTATTATGAGAATAATATATCGACGGAACACGACAAATAATTCTGAGACGTCACATAGATATTTTCAATTGATTATGTGCCTTTATGTTTGTCCACTCGGGCCGGTAATTTGGTTGCACCTATAATGCGAGAGATGCCTCAACTTGCTTACCGGCTTGCCCCATCTAGCGTGGTAGCTAGCGACTGCAAAATAGTTTGACATGTAACACCCGAGGCGCGAAAAATAATGTCAAGGCTCGAAAAATAATGCATATAATGAACAGACAGGTACATAGCACCAAAAATATGTTTCAATGAACTGGTTAAATGCTTGATGTCAATATACACGAAATAGGGAACGTAAAGCGTGATCAAGAAAACTAAGACACATTTACTGTACAACGTAATAGAACGATGACATATCAACGGGAGTTAGAAGGAGTTGATTGATTTCGAACTGCTTGAAGATCATTCGAAAGCATGCCGAAATAAATATTCGCTTCCTGTATATCTACTTTGGTAGACCTGAAAAAAACAATTTTTTTTCGAAAGAGTTTTTCATGGTATCAAAAGTTGAAAAGACTTTATAACTCACAACTCAACCACATAAGATGTCCTACTGATCTTGGACATCAACATTTCTACTCCTTTTAAAGATTTCAACGATTTCAAAAATTTCGGTTCGAGATCAGAATCAGAACGCTAATTACTAGGACACTTCTGAAAATATTTGTACTTAAAACTTATTATATGCAATTAAATCACATTGCAAACCAGACGTCGTATAATGCAATAACGAAAAATCGGAAAAAAATCGAATCCAGCGTTGGATGGAATATGAGAGTATAGTCCATAAAAGACAAAGCAAGGAGTAGTCGCAATTCCGACAGGACCGGAGATACGAGCCATTACCTGATTAAATGTACATTTACAATAGAATCGGACTAAAATGCGTTCATCTATTCGTTCTTGTTTTTATTCAAATTTGCAAAGGTAATCCATTTATTAACCTGCATGAGTGCAATGTTCTCTCTGAGCTGATAGCTGCGAGAGACAGAATATGATTCGATCCTCGCGCCTTCTTTAAGTAATTCAATTTCGCGTTGATTAAAACGCCGAACAGCACGAAAACACTGAGAAAATTAAGTGGTGTGGATACTGTAGAACTGATAACTCTTACTAGGACTCCGATAACGATAATACAGAACCAGATGGCTGACACTTGCTGATCTGAGATCAATTCTGAAATGGCATATATATTATTGATTATTCAAACGAGAGGCTACCAGTAATCAAAGACGATGAAAGCGCCCAACAAACGACGATCAATGCAATCTCTTCCAGAATAAAGAGAACGAGAGTGGAGGGAACTTGACTCTCGTACCTACAACAACTTATTCAAAATTATGTATCATCGGACCAGCAGGATTAATAAAGCGTGTAAAATTATAATTTACATCTAACATTGGGCTTCACTTGTCTGTATTGATGTGTTTCAGACGACAAATGGCTCGTTCCGGGAAGAGTAAGTATACCGTTCCCAATATTGACGTATATACTCTAACTCCAACTAGTATTCATTTATAATGAGTAATTCTCTCACCACAACCACCGTTCAGTTGCAATAAATCGGTCGGCTGCTAGACAGAATGCACTGAAAATATGAACTGCACTTACGAGCAAATTCTTTTGTTATTCACGCGTACGAAATTTATTGGCGTGCAGTTATTTTCGCTTCCACATTGATTGTGACGTAAAAATGTAACTGACAGACAAATGTTGTAGCCTTTGAACGACTCGCGAACGAGACTGACGATTAGGAGATACGGTATGTCGACTGAAAGGCGGTATTGATTGGTTTCGAAAAAGTGGAATGACCGGAAGTGACTGGTCCATAGGCCTGATGAGCAATTATTGTTGAACGAGCGATTGAACTCATGAAAGCATTGATGATAAATGAGAGAAATCGAAGACGAATCTGCGAAATTTATTGTATTTTTAAAATGCTCGAAATTTGAACCCGCAAGTACAACTTAGTATGAGAGTTGTGATGAGTAAAACTCGATAAAATTTTCTCACATTCCGATGGTATGATTTAGTTGTCCACACTGCAAAAGCAAGAGGAAAAGCGAAGATCATCGATTGGATGATGATGATGAGCTGAGTATCGACGGATGAAAATGAAGAACCTTTCAATTTTCGAGTACCTCCAGTACATAAATAAACTCAAAGAAGGGAGAATATTCCATCGTATCATTTTTCTTCAAATAGTCGACGGTGAACGTGTTCAAACTGAGGAAAGTTATGTAGACGTAAGAGTTGAGTATGGTAAGTTCTCAGTGAGAGGCGTGAAATCAAAGCGAAAACACCTTGAAAATTGTCTGAGCGAGTATACAATTTTGTTGACCAGATTGGTGCATAGTTCTACCATATTTGTCTCCTGTAATGTTGTCGTTATCTGTTATCGATATGGAACGGCGTGGGAAATCGTATTAATCGTAATTTGGTTTTAATTCATAATCAAGTTTCATACTCGATATTACTTCCTTCTTATTAAATTAGATTACATTTAACGTGAAGAAACGTGCGAAACGAAATTAACTTAAATTTAAATTAAATTTAATATTAAAATAAATAATTAAACTATAATTATAATATAATTAAACTTAAATTTTAATTTTTTAAACTTAAATTTTAATTTTTTAAACTTAAATTTAAAAAAACTTCCCCCACGTTCAGCCACTTTTCGTGGACAAAAAATGACATGTTGTCTGCCATAAACGCCGTCATTTTGTGCTCGACAATTGCATTCGACTCTTTATTGCTGATAATTGATATCGCTTCTGGGAATCGTCATTAAATGTGTCTCTTTGTCGACTTTATTGGATAGATAAGAAATGAAAAGTGGACGACAATATAGATGTTTGCGCTCTTTTTAACGGTAGAGAAGGAATCTCGAGAAATGATCGATTGCATCATCTCTATCTAAATTGAGTACAACGATGAAAGTAGACTTGGAATGGAATGTACATTGAACAGTAAAAATCGATAAATAACATCCGTCGTTTGACCCACATTCACAGTTATAACTCTTGTACATGACTTTGACGGAATGAACAATTCATGCAAAATGAATGAATGAACGTATATTTGTTTTCCTTTGCAGACCTTCGAGATCGTCCGCTCTTTAGATATCACACAAAAGTCAATCGTTTCCGCTTTTTTTAACTTCCCGTTTCGTTGCTTCGTCGCTTTCTTTCCCTTTGTGTGCCGATCACAAAATAAAGTACGGAAATAACTCATGGGGGTGTTTGCCGGCAATTCAGGCAGGGCGTAGAAAGAGGTTTCTGTCCACTTTATCACTTCTTAAAATGGTCTGTCACATGCATCTCTGGTCTCACTACGTCACGAGATCAGAGGTTGACAGATTACTCATTCGACTCCAATCGACCACTAGAAGACGGTCGCTCACACCGACACAAAGAGTGCACAACTTCCATTGGACTCGGGCAGAAAGAAGTCACTAAGTGCTAATCAAGAGGGAAATCGGCAGAGATGAAATGGAGAATTGACACGTATCTCAATGGACTGTGTTGACAACCTCGAATGAGAGAATTAAGCTGCCTAATCCGTCAATCACAAACAAGCGAAGGGAGAGTCGACTCTTATCAGTACTCCAGCTTCTTTTCCCTCTCCTCAATCTCTCCACTCTATCCAAACATTACTCACGACCCTCAATCGCGTATATAAACATCGAGGAGAGCCTCATTTCCAGAGCGCCTCGTTTCCTCTTATGGGTTTCATACCTTGGAAACGGCGCCGCTTGCACATTTCTTGTTGACTTTTCTTCTACTTCGCTATTTTCCAATTTCTCCCTATTACAGAACCAATAATGTCCGCCGAACTCATCGAGAAGCTCCAGAAGCTCGCCGACTACATCAAGGTTGGTCGAATTATTCAGTTCTTCTCTAAGTTCGAACTTATGTCTACTGAAGCAACAGCCGAATTCAATACTCATTCACGAGTTAGTCCTACTAATTTATCTGTCCCTCAGGCCCACCCCGAGGAGGCCCGCGAGGGAGTCGCCAAGCTCTCCGCCGAAGCCCAGAAGCCCGCTGGAGACATCATCAAGATCTTCTGCTCCGACAAGGACCCCAAGGTGAATTCCCCCATTCGATGGTTTGACCTATGAGCAAACAATTGAAACCGGAGAGATGGCGCTTGGTACTTTTTGTGTTTAGGAAAATAGCGAGTTGAGGCGTTCAGGTGATATATTTCGTTCTAGTCGATCATTAAAAAGAATGTGGTTGAATGAGGATCCGATTTTACATTTTTCGAGATGCCTAACACGTGTTAATTAGGGGTAAATTAATCAATTGTTAATTAATCAATATTTAGACCAAGCACGAGGAGATCACCGCCCTCAAGGCCGCTCTTCCCGCCGCCATCGCCGCCGAGATTGAGGAGCACAAGGAACAGCTCAAGAAGAAGCTCGGACACTAAACTTATCGATTAACTATCCGATCGATGACTTATCTAATTTGTGCATAGCAATTTGTATAAATGCATTTGCTCTATGCGATCCAAAGACTTGCAAAATCTCTCACACAAGATGAATCATGAGACGATTCTCAAACAATTGCAAAATACTCTGCACGCAATGGAAACGTGATACTCTCTGCTCGATGATTCCATGCAATCTTCAGGCTTTGTCCGATTGTCACACTCATTTCTTCCCCCGATCCAGAAATGACATTTACAACCATTTCTCTTGTTCGGTGGAGCGAAATCTGTCGATGATATTGGCCAACAATTGGGAATCAACAGGAAAAAAATTGTAGGGGCAAGCTAAATGGGACGGTATATTTAGCTAGAGAACATATCCGGCCTCTCACGAGAGGCTCGGCTCAGAATGACAGAAGTTTGGCACACTTCCCATTTTCAAATTTGATTTTTTCACGTTTTCGGGTCCAACTAAGATCCTGTGAGGAATTGTACCACAGAAGCGAGTATTCGCTTTGCTACAGCTACTGTAAGGTGCAGCCTTCGGACTTTGAAACTCTTTTTCCAGTGTTCCAACGCAGTTTCAAAGAAAACTTTTTGCATAGAACTAGAGTCAATTTTCTATATTTTGAAAAGGGGGAACTGTGCCAAGTTCAGTCCGAGCCTCTCGTTATAAGCCAGATATTTTCCAAATTTGAATAGATGACATTATTCTAAGCTGTCATTATATGACTTTATGCTAAGCTGCCATTATATCATTGCGATAATTCATTATTCTAGGCTGAAATCATCTTTGTCGTAAAAGAACGACTACGATTCACATAACATAACTTCATTGAAACAAAAACTCTATAGAGAAATATATATAGAAATACAAAATATACAGGCGAAGCGTCGTTGTTCAATTACGTCGCTTGCTCTTCAGATTGAACGTGAAAAGAGAAGAGGTTGAAAAGAAAAAAAAGCTGAATTCATTGTATGCCCAGCATGAAACATTCCCAAATTGTGTTCCTTCTTCATAGCTGAAATGACAAATAAACACTATAAAATGTTGCGGTATTTCCGAGAGAGCGCCGTTAACAATTTCCCATTTTCGATTCCTCCTAACTTTCATTTCATCCCCTCCCTTTTCAGTATGCTTCGTCTATGTATCGCTTTTTCCGCTCTCACCGCGGGTAAGAACACTCTATCCTTTGACCTACCCTATCCTCCTCAATCGATAATATCTTCCATTCAGTTGCTTGGTGTCAATGTACTTCTGGAATTCCTGCAACAGAAGCGAAGGCATTTCTCGCTGCTCACAATAAACTGAGAAGCTCCATCTCTTCTGGAAGTTACGTCGCCAAGGGAAGAAGAATGCCCGCAGCTAAGACTCCAATTCCCAATATGGTAGGTGACTGTTGGATGTGTTGTCCTCTTCTTTGATACATAACATCCCAATACATTTCAGACCTGGGATTGCAACATCGAGAAGAGTGCTCAGAAAGTTGCTGACACTTGTGTCTTTGCCCATTCGAAGAACAGACAGAACCTTGGAGAGAATCTGTACACAATGTGGTCATCTAACAAGGTTGAGTTCATCGATAATCTACTTCTACCGTAATCAATTGTCAGGTGTCTTTCACTGGAATGGGAACAAAAGCATCGAATTCGTGGGAGAACGAATTCCAGCAGTTTGGATGGAATGATGTCAAACTCACCCGAGCTGGCTTCAGCTCTGGAATCGGTCATGCTACTCAGGTTTGTTCAACATTGAATTGAGATTCAGCAATGAATTAAGATGGCTTGGGCCAAGTCGACCAAACTTGGATGTGGAATGAAGCTTTGTGATGGGGACAAGAAGGTTCTCGTTGTGTGCCAGTACCAAGACGCGTTAGTTTATTTCTGACTCTTAGAGAGCGGTTCTGACTCGAATAAGCTTGACGTCTATTTTTTATAGCGGAAACTTCATGGACCAGAACATCTACGATCCTCGCTAAGCTGCTTCTGTCATTTGTTTATTTATTTTCAATGATAAATGCTTCAAGAAATGAAAGCTCATGTTGAAAACAGAACGGTTATATTTGCAATTATTTATAAATAATGCGAGGAGGCGTACTTATTTCGCGGACCGATCCGCAAAACAATTTTGAGACCGTCTCCTCATGTTGTCTAAAGTGTCTAACGTGATTCCGAAGGAAACTCTTTCTGCGGTTATGGACAAAGATTTTTCAAAGCCGTGGAAAGATTTTTTCAAGAGATGAACACGACAAATTTCATTGAAAAAAATGTTTAGCAGATGGAATTGTAAGGACTGTACATGGGAAGGCTCTTCGAGAAATATAAATGGGAAGGCTCTTCGAAGGATGCACATGATAACTCTCTTAAATGGTTTAACTCTCTTAATCTCTCTTAAATGGTTACATGAGAACTTTGCCAAAGGACTGTACGTGGAGAGACTCATCGAGAGTCGCACATCTGATTTCTCTTCGAAGGATGTACATGGGAAGGCTGTTCGAATGCTGCCCTGGGAAGATTACTACTTACTCTCATTCGACAAGCCTTGTTTGTCTGTCCGTTCATGCGCCACTACCGAATATCTCGGAAACGAAACGAGGTAGCGACTCACTTCGTTCACCATAGTGAGTGACTTCCAAAAAAAAAAAATAAAATATCCACTTTATTCATGGCTAAGAGGTTAAAGGGCGCGACAGTCAAAACCGACCGACGCAGGTTCGACCCCTAAATTTTTGACAAAATTTTGACCTAAATTTGACTAAACCGCGGGCTAAATTTTGTCGTATTTTTCGCTGCAGGTAATGGATAGCAAACATGCTTTCAAGAAATTTCAAATGTGTTTTTACGCATTTTTTTATTTTACGAAAACATCCGGATTAACGGGGACAGTGTTTTGCGATGTCATAGACGTTTTCGAACACGTCAGGGAAATCAGATTACGGCATCCTGCGTTCCCGTTGTGAAAGGCTCGTGAGGCTGATAGCGATCGAAAAAATGTCACGAAGCCATGAAGTGGCGTAGTAGCAACTTAAAGGAAATTGTCAGTACTCTTTGTTGCGCTTGACTTTTCTCCCAACATGTGCCTCAAATAAATATGCTCCCGGCAACCAAATTCTCCCTGTAACAAACAGCACCCGGCGACCGAAGTCCCCCTCCTGGACCGAACTGTGCCCGCCAAACGAATTCCTCCCGTACCACATTTTGAAAGCGTAGTGCGCTTAACCTCCACGCACCCTGCAAACTCATCGACTGATGAATGAAGGCTTTTCTCTTTAGGAGCAGCATTTGTTTCTTATCAGTGTCTCCAACTTCTTTTCCCGCTCTTCAATCTCTCCACTCTATCCTAACATTACTCACGACCCTCAATCGCGTATATAAACATCGAGGAGAGCCTCGTTTCCAGAGCGCCTCGTTTCCTCTCTTATGGGTTTACCTTGGAAACGGCGCCGATTGCACATTTTTTGTTGACTTTTCTTCTACTTCGCTTTTTTCCAATTTCTCCCTATTACAGAACCAATAATGTCCGCCGAACTCATCGAGAAGCTCCAGAAGCTCGCCGACTACATCAAGGTTGGTCGAATTATTCAGTTCTTCTCTAAGTTCGAACTTATGTCTACTGAAGCAACCGCCGAATTCAATACTCATTCACGAGTTAGTCCTACTAATTTACCCGTCCCTCAGGCCCACCCCGAGGAGGCCCGCGAGGGAGTCGCCAAGCTCTCCGCCGAAGCCCAGAAGCCCGCTGGAGACATCATCAAGATCTTCTGCTCCGACAAGGACCCCAAGGTGAATTCCCCCATTCGATGGTTTAACCTATGAGCAAACAATTGAAACCGGAGAGATGGCGCTTGGTACTTTTTGTGTTAAGGAAAATAGCGAGTTGAGGCGTTCAGGTGATATATTTCGTTCTAGTCGATCATTAAAAAGAATGTGGTTGAATCCGATTCTTCCTTTATCGAGATTCCTAATACCAGTGTTAATCCATCTCTTTTGAGACCAAGCACGAGGAGATCACCGCCCTCAAGGCCGCTCTTCCTGCTGCCATCGCCGCCGAGATTGAGGAGCACAAGGAACAGCTCAAGAAGAAGCTCGGACACTAAACTTATCGATTAACTATCCGATCGATGACCTATCTAATTTGTGCATAGCAGTTTGTATAAATGCATTTGCTCTATGCGATCGAAAAACGTGCAATCACTGATACACGATGAATCATGAGATGAGTCTCAAACAATTACAAAATACTCTCATACGCAATGGAGAAGGGAGGCTCTCTTTACGTTGATACCATGCAATCTTCAATCTTTGTCCGATGGTCGTTATATCTCGCAGGCACACACTCACTCCTTTCCTCCGATCCAAAACTGACATTTACAACCCTTTCTCGCTAGGTGTAGCTAAATCTGTCGATGACATTGGCCATGAGTTGAGAATCGATGGAGAAAAGTTCAGTGGCATGGGGAAACGTGCAAAATATGAGACGTTGTTGTGGGGGAAACTATATGGGACATATTATTTAGTTAGATAATATGTTTTCCAAATCTGAACAGATGACTAATTATTATTCGCTAAAAGCGTCTTTGCTGTAAAAGGACGATTACATTACAATATGGATATATTTCAACAAAAACTCTAAAGAAATACAAAATATACAGGCGAAGCGTCGTTGTTCAATTACGTCGCTTGCTCTTCAGATTGAAAGTGAAAAGAGAAGAGGTTGAAAAGAAAAAAAAGCTGAATTCATTGTATACCCAGCATGAAACATTCCCAAATTGTGTTCCTTCGTCATAGCTGAAATGACAAATAGACACTATAAAATGTTGCGGTATTTCCGAGAGAACACCGTTAACAATTTCCCATTTTCAATTCCTCCTAACTTTCATTTAATTCTTTCCCTTTTAGTATGCTTCGTCTGTGCATCGCTCTTTCCGCTCTCACCGCGGGTAAGAACACTCCTTCCCTTGACCTACCCGATCTCCCTCAATCGATAATATCTCCCATTCAGTTGCTTGGTGTCAATGCACTTCTGGAATTCCTGCAACAGAAGCGAAGGCATTTCTGGCTGCTCACAATAAACTGAGAAGCTCCATCTCTTCTGGAAGTTACGTCGCCAAGGGAAGAAGAATGCCCGCAGCTAAGACTCCAATTCCCAATATGGTAGGTCACTGTTGGATGTGTTGTCCTCTTCTTTGATACATAACATCCCAATACATTTTAGACCTGGGATTGCAACATCGAGAAGAGTGCTCAGAGAGTTGCTGACACTTGTGTCTTTGCCCATTCGAAGAACAGACAGAACCTTGGAGAGAATCTGTACACAATGTGGTCATCTAACAAGGTTGAATTAATCGATAATCTACTTCTACCGTAATCAATTATCAGGTGTCTTTCACTGGAATGGGAACAAAAGCATCGAATTCGTGGGAGAACGAATTCCAGCAGTTTGGATGGAATGATGTCAAACTCACCCGAGCTGGCTTCAGCTCTGGAATCGGTCATGCTACTCAGGTTTGTTCAACATTGAATTGAGATTCAGCAATGAATTAAGATGGCTTGGGCCAAGTCGACCAAACTTGGATGTGGAATGAAGCTTTGTGATGGGGACAAGAAGGTTCTCGTTGTGTGCCAGTACCAAGACGCGTTAGTTTATTTCTGACTCTTAGAGAGCGGTTCTGACTCGAATAAGCTTGACGTCTATTTTTTACAGCGGAAACTTCATGGACCAGAACATCTACGATCCTCGCTAAGCTGTTTTTTGCTATTTATGAATTAATGTTCTATGATAAATATTTCAAGAAATGATTTTTTTTGTTATTAACAGAATAGTTAAATTGATAATTGTTTACATACAATGCGAGGAGGCTTCCGTATTTCACAAATCGACCCATAAAACACCTTCGAGAACGTCACTTGTCTGGATAGCTTGAGGTGATTCCCCGGAAAGTGCTTTCCGTGCTTCAGGATGATGATTTTTTTATAAGCTTCAGGAAGATGATTTTCCAAGACGAACAGAGTAAATTTCAATGGAAAATGATTACAAGATGTATATGTGAGGCTTGTACATAAAATGCACTTCGGGGGGATATCCATGGGAAGGCTCGTTAAGGGCCGAATGAACATGTCTGCGATGATCGAAGTTAAAATGCGTTTGCCTCATACAGGAGTGTACGTGAGACGAATATTCGACGGACGCATATGGGAAAACTCTTTGAAGAGTGTACATGGGAAGGATATTCGACAGTTTTACATGTTTATCATCTTCAAGGCTTGCATGTACATGGGAACGGTCATCGAGGACTGAACTTGGAAAGTCTCTTCGATGGGTGTATGAGGAAAGACCCTTAGGGGGACTGCATATCGTCTCTAGTACTCTAAGGAAGGGACGAGAAGAGAAAACTGAGGAAAAGATAAAGTGTGATAGAATGTCGATGGAGTGTGGATTTAACAGAAGATTCACCAGTTCATCCAACAGTTGGATAGACAAATTATCAACGGACAAATTTGTGCGCTAACATTTGAAATGCAACACATTAAGACGGCTGATTTATTCTCATCGGAGTTACTAGCGCAAGCTATGCACAATTTTTGATTGACCGTTTAGGTGCTGGCACACTGTGTGTTATTTTTCATTGGAAGACCGTTAAAACAAGATTTTTTCATATACGTGCGATATGTAGTGAATGAGTTTTCTATAATTTCTATAGGCCATGAGTGAAACGGAAATCGGTTGCCTACACCAATAGCTACTAGAATCTGTAAAATACTCATCACTTTTTGCTCACTTTTTGCTGTGGACAATTTTGCTGTGGACAATTTATGCGCTTCTTTCGCCAACTTTTATATAATATTCTGATACGTGTGTTGGACGACAAAAAAACGAAATGCACCACTGAAAGACATTAAAGAGAAACGAGAGGAATGATATGAAACATTTCGCACCACCGCTCCGACAATGAAAAAGGCGAGAACAATTGCAAATAACTACTAAATTTACCGATTTTTCGTGGTAATTCAGCACCGATCAATGATCACATGTAATGGACCAGGTTGAACTTATTCTCCGCTTCCGCAATCCTCTTCTCTTCATATCTTCTCTTCGCCTCCTTTTCGTCGATTGCACCATTCTCAGATCCAGCATACTCCTCACTGCAAAGTGTAGGAATTCCAAACCATTAACTTCTAACTAACTAACTTTATCTAACTAACTTTAAACAGATCTTTTCAGAGAGGGATTTCCCTGCTTCATTCAACCCAAGTAACACAAAAGTAACAGAGAAAAAAAACAACTAACAAGAGCTCTCTCGGTAGATAGGTTCTCATAATCTTCTTTCCGTTTTTGTATTGACGAAGTGATTTAGCAGCCCAGTCGGCAAGAGTTGGGTCTGGAAACGAAATGAGCTATCGCTGGATTCACTGTAAAAAAATATTGGTAAGCTATTAATAGTTGGGGCGGCAAAATGAGCCGTTTCCCTGAGTAACATTATTGTTTTTTTATGTATAAATTGATGCTTAGTGCCCTTCTCTTAATTTACCTATGTGTGATTTTGTACCGCGTTCCAATTATTATTTATTACAATTTTTTTGTAAAATAACTCACTGGTTTCGATAACGAGGATGGAATCGAGATAATAGCTGAAATGTGTTTTCAAATTATCTTGGACAAATATTTGCGCTCAACCCTTTTTTTAGTTTCGAATCGCTCTTACAATGAAAAACGAAGTAAGGTAAATTTGCCGACCAACCAAAAGCTATTGTAGTTTTCCATAAAATCGAAACAATTTGTGGTTATAGCTTTAAAAATGTACTCGCCGTAGTATTTGTGTGAAGAGGTACACCTTCGATCCGCATACAATCGCTTTCGAATACTGAAGATTGCCACCACAATCGGGGAGGCGGAAATTCAGCTGAACCAGAACGTTCACAAATTGTCACTAATTTGAAAATAAGCAACAAAATAACAAAAAGATGACGCAGAAGTCGTGTTTTTTTCTTGAAATGTTGTCCTCATACATAAGGAATCAAAATTGTGACCATTATCATCTTGTTGGTATCATCGTCGAATCGAGAGACAACAAAATTGCCTCGCGAATTGTTGACCACGAAGAGGCGCTCGCACATGTTGACTGAAATGCAATTGATAACATCGACATTTTGGATCCAAAGGTTGCGTGAAGGGGGCATCCCGCACTGTTGGCACTCGAAAACATGTGGCAGTTTATCTCACTTGCATCTGGTATCCCTCATGGTGGCTGAAATAACCAATTTTGACCGACATTTCCGTTCCATCATAGAAAAATTGCTTTTGGGTGGTCGTCAGACTGTGAAATTGATCATGGGCGGTCTAAGAACTCACAAGCCGTTGTTATTTGGTTTTCCTCATTAGTTGGCACGAGACTCCAGTGGATAGTATCGAGATCAAGAACATGCAAGTAAAAATAAAATTTAAAATAAAAAAGAAAAATGACATTTGTCTTCTCTATAAATATTATTTCTCTATATATTCTTAGTTAGTATCAATAAATGTAGGAAGGAAATTTTTTTCCTCGATGGATAATTTCTAACATCACAGTTATCTTTCTTCATGACAACCGGCACCTTTTCGCCACCATATTAGGGATTGATCAAACACAAAACGATTATAAAAATATGATTAAAAGACCAACGAACAAGGTGCATTCTGTTACGGAGGATGTGCAGCTTTCTTGCACAGATGAGATGAGTATTTCCGTAACAATCCGCCCGGGCACGAACGTTTGCGACTTCCTGGAAAAGAAATTCTCTATATTTGCGATGCTCACGAATAAGTCGTCTAAATTTTTCATATATTATTTACTATTATTTAAGCCGGTCTCTTATATAATTAAAACTTTTCCGAGTTAGCGCTCTGAGGCTCAAACCCGTCTCGCGTATGGCGCACAAAGTGCGAAAACGCGATTTTTTTTTCAATTTTCCATCCAAACAAGCAAGGGTCACATTTTCTTCATCAATATTAAAGGCATGTCCTATGTGCATGAAAAGACGGCATAAATAATTTCTGAAACAATTAGAAATATTTTTTTATATTTTTTTCAAATAATTATTTACCTCATCGTCGAAAATCAAACAAGCGCAAATAATTTTATGACGCTGATTGTAGAACTAGTGGTCCTCTATATAATTTTCACATCCACATGCCACATCGATTTCCCTCATGAAACGAAAAAAACGATTAAATAATAAAATAATTCATTCTGAAAATGTTTGTTGTAGATAGTAATCCCACCATCTCATAAAAATATTCTGTACCATAAAATTCTTACCGAGCCATCTTCTTAATTGGAATTCTTCGATTGAAAGCCTATTTTTTTTCTTTTAAAACTCTCTTTCCTTCAGAAACTATTTAAAACTTATACCCAATTATTACCTCGTTCTCAACAGTCTCTTCCAACTCAAGCATCTTCCAACTCAATTCAGGTTCGGTCCAGGGGAGCTCGGGAGCCGGTTCCAGGTTCCCCACTCTCATAGGTGTGTTTGGAGAAAATTCGAAAATGTCTATTTTGCATGTTAAAACGTATTGAACACGTTCAGACACGTTTCTGAAATCGCAAAACACCTTTCCTGTGATCCCCCACACTCATCGGTGCGTTTGGAGAAAGTTCGAAAATATCGAAATTCGGGGAAAAAACAGGTGAAAAGTGTATAACGGTACTCACAAACGTGTTAGGACAATTTCTGAAACTTGAGGCAAAAGATTTGCCCGCGGAAAAATGAGGCAAAAGATTTGCCCGCGGCGGGGGTCGAACCTGCGTCGGTCGGATTTGAATGCCGCGCGCTTTTTTTTAAATTCGAAAGGTATTTTGGTCAGTTATCATATGCAAAAGGAACTGGAAAGATGTTTTTGAATTTTAAAGCGAAATATGGCGAAAATGCGAAATTTTTACGACAAAAAACAAGCAAACAAAAAACAGACACACGGACAGACGTTCCGATGTTTTAACAGTTGGACAGATTGGCATAGATTTTATACAGAAACAAAGTATTAGACTGCGAAATATGAGACAACCTTCTATCTATTTTGCACACTCTCTTTCCCGGTCGCAGGTAATTCATTTTCGATTAGCTTTAAATAAATGAATTCATTGACTCAGTTGTGCTCTGTGTAGATATCCTCCTTCTTCCCTTTCGTTGTCGTAATAATCATCATAATCCCTGCGATTGACACGCACCCATATGTACACCGCACCTCAAATATTGTTATTCAAAATCACCGAATCACACTCTGCCTTCCGTTCTGCGCACCTCTACAGTATTAGCAATAATTATTCCGAAAGCTCTCTCGGCCCACTAGTTATCAACCCATTCGCAATTATATACTTCATATAATACTTTAACAATCGCTTACCTCCGTACACGAAAGCGATGCTTGAACTGATCCTATCGGAAACAGGAGGAACATCCTGAAGGCAGAAAAAAATGAAAAAAACGACTTTAAAAATTATAAAAAAGGCTGGAAAACTTACCGAGCAGTGAAAGGCCACCTCCTTCACCTTGCGACCATCTGAAAACACATGATTCCAAACCTACAGATCAGGGTTAGAGCGAGAGAGTGAGCAAAAGTGAGAGAGTCCCTCTCGATATCACACGCTCTCTCACTCCAAAGGCCTTTCTGTAAGGTTGACCGGCCTGTGGAGTGATGTGAAAAACGATAAAAGATGTGCATTTAAAAAAGCAAACTCACGAACAATCTGGAAGATTTTCATAGGAGAATCGGAACATTTACGGACTATGACGTAAAGGTTACCATTGATCGTAAACTGAAAAAAACACTACTTGGAAATTGAGGGAAAGTACTTCTGTTTCTGAATGCACGCACCACGCCCGTAAATTGTACGTCCATCGCTCGTTCCGTGAACAGTAGGGGGGGAGTCGAGGGGTAAACAAGATCTTGGGACCCCGAGATGAGATAATTCAATAATCTCACTTCTTCCAAGAACAATGAGAATCATCTCAAGATCTTGTTTCTTCCAATTTCTTGGAAATAAAACTTTGTGATGGTTCAGTCATTAATTACAAATTAAAGATAATAAAAAATAATATTATTCATTTACATTGTGCCCGTTGGGTCTGATTCAAATTGATTCCTGATTCGCTTTATGCTTTGCCCTCAGTGTAAATGTGGGCTCAACAGGGAGCTCATGGCATTCGTGATTTTCATTTCGGAGACTATTATATCATTCAAATTACCATAAAATGATTGTTATCAATGATTAATAAGCTGTGTGTTCGAATTCGCAAGAATAGAAAAAGTGATAAAATTGAATGAACGTCTCTCCTACTTTTCTTCCCTCTCTCGGCTGAGTATCGGCGGGTCAAGAGAGGGAAGAACTGTAAAGGAGACGTGCAACAACGTGCATTTAAAAAAGGAGCAGACACTCCTCCATTAAGAGCAACATTATATTGACGCCATTCAAAATGAGCAGTATGACAAAAAGCTTACGCATTGACCGAGCGGTATCTCCTGCTCCCCGTTCCTCATTTTCTCGTTAGAAATAATGAGCATTCTGAAAATTCTTATCCCATTCGCAATAATTAGGAGAGAATTAAAATATTCAGACGCCGATAAATTTACAGCTTTTAAACAAAAACATTCTTAAGTACCCATCAAAACCATTTATTGGCTTGCATTTCGAGTCAATACATTTTGAAATACAAGGGAAAAAATAGAAAAATGAGAACGATACAATGATTACTGTAACAATTAAGTGGAGAACATGCACATAAATATAACAGTAGTAAACATAAATAAAGTTCATGGAAATTTGACACAGGATACTTTTTTTTCGCAAATGACACTTCTTATTATTCTACAATGATTAGTCAGTTGTTCGACTCGAACTTTCTACTCCTCTGGTTCTCCCTTATTATCCCTTACCCCTTCGTCCTCCTCCTCCTCCTCTTCTTCTTCTTCTTCTTCTTTTTCTTCTTCTTAATCTTCTTCCTCACTCACAAATCCGACGTACTCCTCATTGAAATGTATGGAAAAGCAATGCATTCTGTAAGCCTTTCCGTTCGGGACCATTTATTTCACGACAGTTTGTTATAGGATTAGGAGCATCGCGTCGAAGTCTGTTCGCAATTGTACTTTGAATAGTGTTATTAAGGATCCGCGAATCTCAGAAATCTTTCAAGTAAAATATATTTAAAATGAGAAAGACACGGACACAGTGTGCTTGGGAAGACGTCTTTTTTCCATTACTACATCGCCCAGTGAGCGAGGGGAAACGAGTATTCGTGAATTGTTAATCCATACCATACGAATCATAGGCCGAAACAGTCTCAATAATTCTGAGATTCTTCCGTTGAATCGACTGCCGTCCAGTGGAAACCATTGGACTCTGTAATTAAAATAATAAAAAAAGTAAATAAATAAATTGTCCAATTATGTAGTTTACAACAGATCGAAGCACAATAAAAAAACATTAATTCAGAATGTGAACGATATTTATACTGTTTCTTATACTGGCTTCAGTTTTCATCATTAATGCGCGAAATGTACACTTCATTTCATACGCCCTTTGTACACCGAGAAGGTCGAGAGGTCGAGAGAGCGTAAAATGAAGAAAACATAAATGTGCAATGAAGAAAAAAATCTTTGAAAAAACGTAATTATGCAACTTGTTGCACACATACCTCTTACTTCTCTCACTCTTTTCCGTGAAATTGGTCGATTTCCCTATTATCTAACTAGTTCAACCGTTACTTTTCAAAGAACAATGAAAGGAGCATTAAAGAGGGTCTCACCGAGTGTTCCTCTATGCAGATAACTGCCCTCCGTGACCTGATCGAGACAGAATTCTTCATCATCAGAGATGTCATAATCAGAATGACCTTCGTAGGCCCAAATGTACACAGCATCTCAAATAGCCCATTGACTATCACACATTTTATATGTTATTATTATATATGCTAATTTTCAAGAATAAGTCTCCCCATGACTTGATCACATACTAGAAATATAGGAAGGTAAAAATAAAATATATATATATATTAAATGTATAGACTATTTCCCCCCGCACATGAGAAATCCCGGAGAAACGAAAAAAAGAAAGAAAAAAAAAGAAAAATTAGAACGATCACTGCCCTTCGTACACAAACAGCGCTGTTATTCATATTGATCCACGGACGATCGGTATAAAAAGAAGATTTTGCGAGGAAAAAAAGAGAGACCAATTTTGCAGAATGAAAATTTTCTTCGAACTATCAAAAGTTGTATCAAGAGACCATTCGGGTTCACACCCAGATAAAATTAAACGTGGAAAAAGAATGATTCGGAGCAACAAAATCTGATTTCCAAAAGCCAAGATCAACTGGGCCAACTGAGATCTCCTGTTCTCTATTTGCTTTAGCGTAGCGAAGCGCTATAGTTGTGCAAATAGAGAATCCTCTGCACTTTTAATTACGAAGTATGCGTCGAATGTCATCAAATCCTCGTTCAACAATTTCGTCAAATAGAGGAAATACTCCCAATCTGAACAAGATTCGCCCTGAAAGAATCTCCCAACTATGAAGGTTTCTTGGAAAATCTCGAAAATTTACACGACAGAGATTTAAACGTCTAAGAGGAATAGGAGCATAGTAATAGTACTGTTTTACCATGGCATGCTCATTTTCCGATATGTTTTCCCGTGTAATCCTTGCCTCATCAGGTTCACGTGTGTACAGCTTATAGATAAGACAACATATGGGTATTGAATCATCTCAAGTTGCATAGACCAAGCTCTTAGAAAAGCGAGTGAAAAACTTCAATCAAATTAAGGAAAACAGATATCGGAAAGAAAGAAAGTATATATCGTCGAAAAAAGCAACAAAAAGATGCAGATATATGAGGGAAGACTCTTTGGGAGCTGTATTTCGTCTCTAGTACTCTACAGAAGAGAAGTTAAAGTTGAGGAAATTGGATACAAAAACATAAAAGAAAATGACAAAAGCGCGGATCTGCAACATCACAGCCCGACCACTAAACCATCCAAGAGTTAGTCGGAGAGAGAAACGATCTAAGGAGAGATGCTTGCACTACTCAGTGCTCGTGGGGTATCTACGGCAGGCAGGCGTCATAGCTACTTCAGCTACATAGAATTGAAGTAGCTATGCCTTCTAACTTCTTCCTAGCTGATTTTTGTCTTCTAGCTGAGGTAGCTATGACCCCTGCCTGCCGTAGCTATATTCCACGAGCGCTGATTATTATATGAAATGGAAGACATTAAGAATACCAACCTATTATCATGCAGTGAATAGCGCAAGCCATGCTATATTCGTTGATTAACTTTGTACCAGCTGACACATTATGTACACACTGTGGCTTATTTCCCTATTCTTTGAAGACGGTAGCAACAAGTGATTTTTTGATATGAGTATGATACGTAGAGTTATCGACAATTTATCGTTCTTGTCCAAGTGAAAGTCAAAATAAGAGAGGTTGAAGAGAAAGACTGACATTTGTGTGGATTCAGCACGAGACATTCCCCAATTCGTTTCGTCTGACCCAGCTGAAACAACTAAATTTTTATATAAAAGAGCGTTACAAGTGAACACAAGAAACGTTCCTTCATTTACTTTCCACTTTTCTTCTTTATATTTTTCCTTTAATTTTGTTTTCAGTATGCTTCGTCTGTGCATCGCTCTTTCCGCTCTCACCGCGGGTAAGAACACTCTATCCTTTGACCTACCCGATCTCCCTCAATCGATAATATCTCCCATTCAGTTGCTTGGTGTCAATGCACTTCTGGAATTCCTGCAACAGAAGCGAAGGCATTTCTCGCTGCTCACAATAAACTGAGAAGCTCCATCTCTTCTGGAAGTTACGTCGCCAAGGGAAGAAGAATGCCCGCAGCTAAGACTCCAATTCCCAATATGGTAGGTCACTGTTGGATGTGTTGTCCTCTTCTTTGATACATAACATCCCAATACATTTCAGACCTGGGATTGTAACATCGAGAAGAGTGCTCAGAAAGTTGCTGACACTTGTGTCTTTGCCCATTCGAAGAACAGACAGAACCTTGGAGAGAATCTGTACACAATGTGGTCATCTAACAAGGTTGAGTTCATCGATAATCTACTTCTACCGTAATCAATTGTCAGGTGTCTTTCACTGGAATGGGAACAAAAGCATCGAATTCGTGGGAGAACGAATTCCAGCAGTTTGGATGGAATGATGTCAAACTCACCCGAGCTGGCTTCAGCTCTGGAATCGGTCATGCTACTCAGGTTTGTTCAACATTGAATTGAGATTCAGCAATGAATTAAGATGGCTTGGGCCAAGTCGACCAAACTTGGATGTGGAATGAAGCTTTGTGATGGGGACAAGAAGGTTCTCGTTGTGTGCCAGTACCAAGACGCGTTAGTTTATTTCTGACTCTTAGAGAGCGGTTCTGACTCGAATAAGCTTGACGTCTATTTTTTACAGCGGAAACTTCATGGACCAGAACATCTACGATCCTCGCTAAACTTTCTTTACTTCTATTCTGTGATAAAGTAATCAATTAGTGCGAAGGATTTATCTTTGGTTCGGTATTTGTTTCTCTTGCAATAAATACGTTCAAGCACTGGGTTCAGTAGGTGCAACACTCGACGGTTGACTTGAGACGCCACTGGATTGTTGTTGAGAACTTGTGAGGATTTGATTGGACGAATGAGCATTTTTCGATGTCCTATTCTTTCTCTCTTTCTTCCATTTTCTTTTCCCATTCCAATCGTCGTAATCATCTTGCTTATCTTTAATATTCCTCTTCATTTGCCTCCACGTAATTTTCAACTGTTTGAGCAAGCTGAAATATTATTTTTAGAGGATACTTTGCAATGTCTTTCTCAGAACATGGAATAGCTGCATCTGTCCCAAATCTTTAGCAATAAAATAATATAATTGTAATAAATAAATATATACTAACATTGAATGCAACCACTCGTTGTAGTTTGCATGGTAGTATACATAGAGTAGTATAATTAAGCACACAATTAATCCAATCGCGATTAAAAGTCCGATTGTGGCTTCTCTTGAGATTCCACGAGAAGCTTTCGCAACGGCCCCTTCAATGTCTCCGTATTTAAATATATATATATTTTTTTATTTCGAACTTGTGATACAATATAGTTTCTCTCTACATTTAAACATTGATATTGACAGAAAATAGCATGCAGAACAAACTTTTTTTAAGCCAGATCGGCAAGGCTAATTCGAGTTTTAAAGCTAATCAATTGTGATCAAATGAAATTAGCTAGAATATCTATTTTTTGCATTTATTAAAAATAGAGTGTTCTCACTTTTCCTTGCGCATTTGATTTTCAACGAAGCCGGAATTTGATAGACGTCATAGAAACACGAGATCTGCATGTTAATTAAGTCGGCGTTCTAAGGGAAACTCGGAACCTTATCCATGCTAATGGCGTCATTCTCAATTTCCACTATTCTCCCTTGGCAGCACATGAATTTCCCCGAATTTTCGGTTCCAATTTCTTCCCAAGACTCGAGATCGTAAGATTTCCTGCACGAACGATTTTAAAATATTTAGAACGAATAGGCATCCATAAAGATTTTTCATATTATTGTATCGCATTTTGTTTTCCAAAAAAGGATGATCGAAGTCTTTAAATGCAATTCTGCTTCCTATCAGCTAGTTTTCCTCAGTCCGATCGATTACTCCCCAGTTCTCACCATGATTCATATTGATCGGGGCATTGATAAGCCGCTCCCACTTTTACAAACTTAAAATAAGAAATATTGTTCTATATTCAATGTCGGTATCGTATTTTAGAAAACTCACTTGTGCGCACTCTTGATTCTCATCGCAATCTTTAGTGAAAACAGTGGAAATATCGCATTCATCTGAATCAAGATTTGTTTGTCCTTCACAGAACTTTAACTCACCATATCTACAGAAAACATTCGTTCCACTACGAGTGATTGTTTCTTTTCGGAAAGCTTTCGTTTTATGATGATCCTCATATGCCATCATATATTCCCAAACTCCAAGGACAAGATCACAATGCAAATTATTGCCCGTGGTAATCTGAACGCGGTAGAACCAATCGATGCCAAGTAATCACAAAATGAATACTTCTCCATTTTCTGGATCTTTCACCACAATTTCTTTTGAGCAATGCATGGATCCATAGCTCCGAATGGATAACTGCAATTATTTTAATCTACATTACGATTTTGATTGGGAAACGTTTACTTTATGATAATCGAATAAATATTCAGCAGTCTACAAATTTGATACAGATTTTGACGGGGCAACCTTTACTTTATAATAATCGAATAAACATATTTAACATAAATTAACCGTTCCGCAATTGTAGTCACCGTTCGAACACTCAGAGACAAGTGGAGTACTTTGTGTACAAAGTTCTGAACGAGAAATACCATTGTTATTCATATTTTGTTATTCATTTTTATATCTCATTTATAAAATAATACTAAAGCAATGCTCACTCTCAGCAAGACACTGCAGTAGTTGATGTTTGACCACGTATTCTTTGCTGTTTTCTCCGTTCCCTGCCCAAATTTCTTCTCCCGCTTTATTCTTTTCCTTGCATTTCAATGGATTCGTTTGATGGTACTGTTCCTGTGCTCCGATTGCTCCGATTGTCAAAACTCTTTTATCCGTTCTACACTAAAATTAAATATTGTTTGGTGCTTTATTCATTGCGACGTAAAGAACATCGGACAATACATGATTTCCTCCATTTAAATGTGTTATCGTAGCATAATTTAATTACTTACACTCAATTGGACACACTTATTCCACATCGGAATCTCTGGGGTTATTTGGACATCGAAACACGCAGGACATGGATTGGTGCAGATGGAACACTCTGATGAACATCCAGTTACGCATATATTTTAGTTAATTTTAATTACTACAGTTCATTTTTAATAGCTAAAGTTTTTCAAAAATATCATTCCTCTGAGACTCACTCTTTTTAACACACTGCATTCTTAGCGGAAATTTCGAATATGTCGTTCCTGCTTTGTTGACCACATCGAATTTATCATTATTGCATGTAATCGATTGTACTTCCATCCAATTTCCTTTCAATTCCGGTTTAACCCTGTAAAAGTGTTTGTCAAAACATGCCTAAAAATATCCGTACCGAAGTGACATCCCAGACGGACAGGATAGAGATGGAAAACTTGTGGGCTGAAATAATTGTTTTAAAATACTTTTTAATGAAATTTCTTGGCACCTCTTGGCAAATGTCATCTTGATCACAGAGATCTTGGAAATAATAGTGCTTCAAATCACACTTCTCTGAATAAGTAGTTTAGACGGGAAGAAAGAATAGTCCAACTTTCCAGCACGCATCGAAAAGAAAGCGGAATTTCGTCCCTCGAATCTGCACCATCTTTGAGAACGAATCGATTCTTCTCGCATACAACATTCGGCGCTTTCGTCCACGGAGAAGTTTCAACGGATTTATACCTGGAGAACATTATATTTCATGAACATGGAAACAATAAAATAAAGATACTCGAGATTATAGCCTGGGGCACACTGCAAAGTCGATCTGTCCGGCTGAATAGAAAGCACATTTATATAGAGTATAAAGAGAAGACAATACTTCAGCGCAAATCTTGCTTTTATCACACTGTGCAGCGTCAAAGTACTTCTTCATTATGCATTTTCCTGAAAATGTAATTCGTTGTGAAAGTAGCTTGTGTTGTTACTACTTAAACTCATTTAGTATCTCAAATGCTTATAATAAAAAGGTAAATGTGTTAGGTCTTCTACACGCAAGGCGGTCTCGACCACCCCTATGCCTGAGGGGCAACGAGAGCCTGTCCTGAGATGATCAGCGGCCTGTTGCGAGGCTATTCTCGTGTTGTGTGCACGTGAATCGGGGACCCCTTTCGAGGCATGTTTGGATCGTGATTTACCAATCACTACCAACATTTCTTATCCCCCTTGGTTGGGTGGATCTGCAGGCACGGGGGGGTCGAACTTGTGACCATTCGATTCGCATTCTAGCACATAACCACTGCGCTACCCGGCCTGCTATAATGAAATATAATATATCATGAAAATGAAAATATTGTTCAACAATGACTTACTCAGCTCTCTACAACGAAAGATTCCGGAGAACAAAGTCAACGATTCTCCTTTTGCTTTTTCCGATCGAGATATCGCTCTCATCTTGTCATTGTAACAGTCGAATTCAGTAGGTTCGATCCACGGCTCACCCTCTGCTTTTCGAATTCTAAATAAGATTTAATTCCTTTGAAATTGTACGTGAAAACAAACTCAAATGCACTGTTGGAACGACAAGTGAATTTTACTTTCTCATCATTGATTTTTGGCTGAACAATATCTTTTTTTTAATTCGAAATGAAAAAAGAGCCTGACCTCAATGCACTTGTCACCGCGAGTGCACTCTTTCTTATGAAATCTAGACGATGGAGGAACCTCACAAACTGGAATTGGCAGAATGTTACGGGTGTATTTAAAGTTCACAACTCACAAGCATTTCTTCTACATTTGAACTGGACTGGAACGAATGGACTAATTCCAGTCTGAGCAGTCATGACACATTGCCCTTCTTTATAGTCAACACTGCTTATTTGTATCCAATCTCCTCTTTCGATAACTCGCGCTCTCAATTTAACAATTTTCAAACGAAGTAACAAACGCGAAACAAACTGGAATACATCGAACTCATGTCCACATTTGTAGTTAGTCCCTGTAGTTGTATTAAGTGGCTGAAATTTTTTAATCAGAAGTATGATTATTCCATTATCAGAGTCAGAACTAAACGCAGCCTTGGACTTATTATTTAAAAAAAATCATACCATAGAACACTTCTCGTTAAATTCGCAATCAGCAGTATTATACAACTTGTTAATGTTATTTTCGCCTGAATAAAATGGAAAGTTCAATTGATACTTCGAGTATTTCTGACTAGAACTGCGACAATGTACTTTTCCGTCCAATTCTTCGTTTTCTGTTCCCTTTTTCATTATAAATTGATTGAAGCAGTCGATGCCTTCATGCCTCCTCCATTTCATAGCCGAGTTTTCCATATATCTGAAAGGCCCGATTTTAGGAAAAGTCTCCTGACATTTGATGATTCACTCCATTTTCATCCCTTCTTTGCATCCGAAATTCGTCTTCGATTTGAATGGCTGAAAAAATATTATGATATGCTTAGGATTAGATAAAATAGCTGGCACTGCTGTATTTTGGCCAGGACATCCTTCAGTGATTTCTGCAGTTCCCATCCTTCTCATTTCTGTTCTACTCACTCATTATTCGGGTTGTATTAGGTTAGCTGTCCCAAACACCCAAGTAGTGCCACATTGCTCACCTTCTCGCATGAATGGCCTTTCTGGCAAATACTCTCGAAAAACGGCGTTATATCACCTTCGCAAACTGAATGAAATGAAGGATATTATTGATCCTCAGTGATTTTAATGAAAATACATGCCTATCCACATCGACTGACAAAATACTCCCAATTATTTAACAATTACCTGCATCCTTGACACAGCGTAAAGAGAATGGAATGCTAGGAAGAGAGTTTCCTTTGCTGGAGACTACTAATTCATGTCTTTCTGTTTGACAAGCTATACTATCTACGTCTTCCCACTTATATTCATTTTGTGCGAACGAAGCTCTGGAATTATTATTTTTTTTCCTGAATAATCTATTAGCTCTTTTCACTGTAATTTCGCATCCGAGGGGCAATGCGGAGAGTTTATATTGACCTGAAATACTTTTTTTTTTAATTTTGATGATTGAAACACGAACTCACAGTTGTGCATGTTTTGTGGAATGGGCAATCGCTAGGGTCGGGGCTGTATTTCTGAATGTCACATTTTCCTGAAAACAGTGCACAATTTAAAAACGGACAACTATGAGAAATCGAACATTTGTTGCCCTCGTGAAAAAAAAAGTAAAATAATTTTTTTCTAAACGCACTCTGAGTTCGACATCGAAAAATGTCTGGTTCTTTCTCAAAAGATGGAATCGTTTTGATTGCCGTTCCAAAGCATTCTGTGACCGAGATGGGAACCCATACGCCTTTATCCGCAATATAAGCTCTGCAATAATATTTTGGAAATATTTTTTTACCGGGGTCTAAAAAAAATGCACTCCATATTGTATCCAGGTTCACATGACAGCTTTATATCTTCGATGACAACCTGATATGATTTCAAGAAGGATTAATTCGAAAATCGGCAGATTTAAATTCTGTTTGAGTTTATACCCAAACGAAGTTACCTTTGTGCAATCATCCGAATCTGTGCACGATAAAATAGCGTCAGTAGGTGTTTTAGAAGCAGAGCAAGCTGCAGCCATCTATTTAGTTTAAAATGTTTATCAAAGCAACACCTTGAACTTTGCAACGGATATGGTCGACTCCAAAAGCTTTGGATCCGCTTTTTCGAGTTACGACGATTTCAGATGATTCGCATTGAGCGTCCAGGATCTGTTCCCATTGAAGTGTTCCCCTTGCGAGTCCTCTGAAATGTTGGTAAATTCCTTCCTTGATTCACGTGAAAAACGGGGAAGTCTTACTCCATTTCCATATAACCCGGACATGAGAAACCGGTTCCTTCAGAGTTCAGAGAAGGCTAAAAGATTTCGTTCACGAAACTTAATAAGAAATATCGTATACTGATGTACAATATCTTAGAAAGAAAGAGAGAAAAAAATCGGAATCGACCTTTAGAACATGATAAAAAAATTCTCGTTCATTTGATCAGGAGTGTATTTAGATTACTTCTTAAGATGACTCACATATAGACAGTAAAGCCCTTTCGTACAGTTGGGGTTCATACTATGCAGAGCGAACCACGAGCATTTACCTTAAATATCAAAATTCGGAAACGCACAAGAGATGGTCAGTACGAGAACTCCTTGAGATCTAAGTGGAACGAAATTCAAATTGGTTTTTGAATTTTACAGCGATTGCCGAGGCAAAACAGTAAAATTAAGTGCTCAGTCCGAGATTTAAGTTGCTGAAAGGTACGTGGAAAGCCGGTAGTTTGAATCAAATTTCGATCACTTTTTTCGGCCAGAAATTATAATTGGCAATATCTCACCGTCGATTCCGGTAAACATTAGCCATAGAAAAATCAAGAAGATATTTCGGACACCCATTTTGACGCTCTGAAAAGCGATAAGTTGTTTGATGAAGAGGAATTAGTTGATATCTCAAATGAATTCATGGGCATATATCGCACAACGATGTTTCGTCATTAGATGGCCCCCCATCATCGCTAGGTATTCTCGTTCCTAATCTATAGGTCCCGAACCCTCCGAACACTTCCCCGATTTGGGTACCACACGGAGATCCAATACACGTTTGCGGCTCCACCACCGCTTGTGAGGCACCTCCCCTTACTCCTAATATTCCATTGCGATTGCCCCGATCACTCCCTTCCCGCTCCCATATTCCTGTGTATTTACTCATTATTAAAGATCATTATTACTCATTCATTGTTGTCGCTCCCTTGTGGTGTAGGATAAATACATAAATGAAAAGAACGTACGTGCGTGTGTCCGAAAAAAATGGAAGAAACGAGATTGCGACCACTCGCTACGAAAGAATACCCTTGAAATGATAAGAAAAGGACGTTTGAACGAATCAAATTGTAATGAAGCACAATGAAATTGGCATAATCCGCTAATGCAATCCTATTCGACATTTTAGTATTGTGACAAATTAAGCAAATACCTTTTCAGACAATAGAAGGGCACGAAACAAAATTGAATATTGATTAGAAATTTATTATAAATACGCACTTTATTAAAACCGTAAGTTAGAATTTCAACAAAAATCATATTTAAGAGAGTATTCCTTGTTTTTATTTATTTTGTACATCCAATTGTTCTGAAATTTGTTTTGTTAAACATTTATCATTGACATTTATCTTAATTCATAAATAGCAGAAACAGCTTAGCGAGGATCGTAGATGTTCTGGAAGATTATGAGAACCTATCTACCGAGAGAGCTCTTGTTAGTTGTTTTTTTTCTCTGTTACTTTTGTGTTACTTGGGTTGAATGAAGCAGGGAAATCCCTCTCTGAAAAGATCTGTTTAAAGTTAGTTAGATAAAGTTAGTTAGTTAGAAGTTAATGGTTTGGAATTCCTACACTTTGCAGTGAGGAGTATGCTGGATCTGAGAATGGTGCAATCGACGAAGAGGAAGCGAAGAGAAGATATGAAGAGAAGAGGATTTTGGAAGCGGGGTATAAGTTCAACCTGGTCCATTACATGTGATCATTGATGTGCTGAATTACCACGAAAAATCGGTAAATTTAGTAGTTATTTGCAATTGTTCTCGCCTTTTTCATTGTCGGAGCGGTGGTGCGAAATGTTTCATATCATTCCTCTCGTTTCTCTTTAATGTCTTTCAGTGGTGCATTTCGTTTTTTTGTCGTTCAACACACGTATCAGAATATTATATAAAAGTTGGCGAAAGAAGCTCATAAATTGTCCTCAAACCATACAGCAAAAAGTGAGCAAAAAGTATGAGTCAAACGCGTTTTAACTTCGATCATCGCAGTTCATTTGGCCCTTAACGAGCCTTCCCATGGATATCCCCCCGAAGTGCATGTTATGTACAAGCCTCACATATACATCTTGTAAACATTTTCCATTGAAATTTACTCTGTTCGTCTTGGAAAATCATCTTCCTGAAGCTTATAAAAAAATCATCATCCTGAAGCACGGAAAGCACTTTCCGCGGAATCACCTCAAACTATCCAGACAAGTGACGTTCTCGGAGGTGTTTTCTGGGTTGATTTGTGAAATACGGAAGCCTCCTCGCATTGTAAGTAAACAAATTTAACTATTCTGTTAAACAATTTAACTATTCTGTTAATAACAAAAAAATCATTTCTTGAAATATTTATCATAGAACATTAATTCATAAATAGCAAAAAACAGCTTAGCGAGGATCGTAGATGTTCTGGTCCATGAAGTTTCCGCTATAAAAAATAGACGTCAAGCTTATTCGAGTCAGAACCGCTCTCTAAGAGTCAGAAATAAACTAACGCGTCTTGGTACTGGCACACAACGAGAACCTTCTTGTCCCCATCACAAAGCTTCATTCCACATCCAAGTTTGGTCGACTTGGCCCAAGCCATCTTAATTCATTGCTGAATCTCAATTCAATGTTGAACTAACCTGAGTAGCATGACCGATTCCAGAGCTGAAGCCAGCTCGGGTGAGTTTGACATCATTCCATCCAAACTGCTGGAATTCGTTCTCCCACGAATTCGAAGCTTTTGTTCCCATTCCAGTGAAAGACACCTGACAATTGATTACGGTAGATATAGATTATCGATTAATTCAACCTTGTTAGATGACCACATTGTGTACAGATTCTCTCCGAGGTTCTGTCTGTTCTTCGAATGGGCAAATACACAAGTGTCATCAACTCTCTGAGCACTCTTCTCGATGTTGCAATCCCAGGTCTGAAATGTATTGGGATGTTATGTCCAAAGAAGAGGACAACACATCCAAGAGTGACCTACCATATTGGGAATTGGAGTCTTAGCTGCGGGCATTCTTCTTCCCTTGGCGACGTAATTTCAAGAAGAGATGGAGCTTCTCAGTTTATTGTGAGCAGCGAGAAATGCCTTCGCTTCTGTTGCAGGAATTCCAGAAGTGCATTGACACCAAGCAACTGAATGGGAGATATTATCGATTGAGGGAGATCGGGTAGGTCAAGGGAAGGAGTGTTCTTACCCGCGGAGAGAGCGGAAAGAGCGATGCACAGACGAAGCATACTGAAATATTCCTTTTAGGAATTACCTAAACTCGCGAAGAAATATTTAAGAGGAATAAGTGAATATTAAACCAAATAAACGAGTTGTGTTCTGGTTGGGTCAAATGTGCATTTATATAGAGTTCTTTTGTGTATTTAGCTGCTTCTCGAGGATATCATGTTGACGTCGAAAAGGAGCTTCCTTTGCAATGTGAAATGAATTCAAACAAAAAGGCCAAATCTCAACTTCGACTTTTCCCAAATCTGTTTGTTCTGTGCGAAGAAATCCTTCATAAATGTCGGTCAAATATTCGTATTATTTGCTTTATTCAGTATATTTACATCGTAATTACTTCTGGAGAGAGTTGGCGAAGCCCATTCTCTTGTTTCCGACGTCGTAGATCTGGCAGTACTGACGGATGAAGGGATCTCCGAGAATCCATGAGGGACCTAGAAGAGAACAATATTGAATAGAGGAAAAGGAGAGGTGAAGGACTCACCGAATCCTCCTCCGTTGAAGGGGTCGAGGGCAAGTCCGCACAGGGTATTGGTCACCTGCAACATCATTCATGTGTCATTTTTTGTTTCAGTCTTCAAAAAAGAAGATATGGGAAGGTAACTTACGGGGATAACCATGTTCTTGGAGTTGATCTCGTAAGTGTGAGATCCGATGGTAAGTTTGAAGGGAGCAATCTGAGCAGAGCAGGAGAGGGTGTAGAGTCCGACAGCCTTGTTGTACTGAAAAAAGAACAAGTTATCTTGTTGGCGCTGTCACCGGGACCCTTGAGCGAAAATTGTTTTTCGTGGTAAAGTGCTCTTGTATTTGCACACGAGCAAGTCGCTTACCACAGCTCCGACAGCGGCTGCGGCCTTCTCGACGACGTCTTTAGGGGCGGCGATGAGAGACGTACCAGTGTCAGAGATAACCTGATCATTACATCATCACTATGCAATCCTTCAGTGTTCAATTCTTCTTACCTGCCATCCCTTGCTGTTGGTGTAAGATCCGATAGCTGCGGTTTTCAGCTTGAACTGGTAGTACGTGGCGGTGGTAAGGGGCTCGTAGGCGATGACGGATCCACAGTTGGTGGTGTCAACCTGAAGTTGAGGAACTACGTGAATGGGGATATTACATCATAAGATGTGATGCTGGACTCACGGCTCCGTAGGTGTAGATACCGCCGGGAACGTTCTCGTGCTTTCCCTCGTGTTCGAGCCAAACAGTGAAAAGAGGCTGCTGGACGAGCTCTGTAAGAAGAATATTGATCAATTCTGTGTATTGGCAATATCTAATGTTCAAGATCATTTCCCACATTACAACTATTGACTGTGTTTCGTGTGTTAAAGATATGTCACGTGATAACGACTAGTCCTCCCCGGCTAATATCTCTAAATGACTAGCGTACTCTGGTCGATGGCCTCGATGAAGGGAGGCTTCACGTTGTCGACAGCCAGAGCCTGCAATTAGCATACAGTGTTTCCCGATCGAGCAAAACTCTCCGACTTTTCAGCGCGCGATGTGCGCCGGATGGGTGTAGGGTTCGAGGGTAGACATTGAGGGCGAGAGAGTAAAGCCGGCAGAGAAACGAGAGACACCCGCACTCTCAGCCCCTTTCTCTCCCTCCGTCTGCCTACTCTCAAACCCATCTCGCGTAACTCGCGCTCTCCAACTATGCTATATATGCAGCGCGTGCAAATTAGCGACAACGTCTCTGATTAGCATGGTTCATCGGCACATCTTATCACTCGAGTTTTGCATGGCCTGTCCGGAGCGCACGCAACGCGTCCGCTTCGCTCTCAATTTCGACATCCCCGCTGACATGCACATCAAAGAAATTCAAAACCAAAAGTCCAAAAAGCGACAGGTGTGAAAGGCTGTGCGAGGCGTCGTGCGTCGAACCCTACACCCATCCGTCGCACATCGCGCGTTCTGTTGAAAGGTCTCGAACGGAAAAGCCAGGTCCGGCAAATAGACCGGCGGCGCAGCTTGTGAAATCCGGCGCACATCGCGCGCAGCTAAAATCCCGCGCACATCGTGCATTGAAAAGTCGGAGCTGATTCTGATTATCATTCTTCACATAGTCGAACCAATCTAACCTGGTAGGCGAGACCAAGAATTCCATCAATGACGTCATTCTTGAAGAAAGGTGCGATGGACGTGGCCTGCCCGAAAGTGCACTTGGGGACGGTGAGGGCAGATGAGTCGGATCCGAACTGAAAGAGATTAGTTTAATCCAGTAGAAGAATGATCTGGATTCTGCTCAACTTTGCTATCCTCAAAGATCTGATGTATCCTGGCACTGGAATGAATAACTTACTCTGACGGTATCAACTCCAAGGAATCCCTTGGCGGATCCAGTTCCATAAGTGATGGTCCAGGACTTTCCGTTCTTGGACCAGGTGGAAGACTTGGAGGAGACGAACTTGTGCTTCTTGGCGCAAGCGTTCGAGCTGTAAGGGCAGTTTTCGTTCACGCATCATTAAAAGAAGAGCTCATCGCGTGTAAATGGAAGGGGCATGTATACACTTACACTCCTCCGACGCAAGTCTCATCGGGAACCCAGAGGTTGGCTGATCCAGTATCGAGGATAACCTGAACAACATACAAGTGTTCCTCTGTACGCATAAGTAAGTTGGAGTCGGAAGCTAATCAATCTATACTACCGTACCTCGAAGGCCTGTCCGGGAGTTCCGATGGTGATGTTTCCGACGTATTCGGAATCATCGTAGTCGTTAACCTGCACATTTAACGATTATCTATATAAAATACTTGATCTGAATTTATCTCCATTTCATATTCCCATATCTCTGTAACCTATCTAGTATTAAATGACGACAATATCTTTTTCCTTCCTTACCTTCTGGGGGAATCCAGCATCGTATGAGACACGAGTGGCACGGAGAGAGTTCTTCTGTGCGGTGTACTGCTCCCACTCACCAGATCTGGCGAGCTGCTTGCGAAGAGAGTCCTGCAATCGATATTTTTGTGGTTAAGGTAATCAATACTTATTAGACCTCAGCGACTCAGTGTTGTAAAGTACTCTGCTCGAGTGTAATCAGTTTCATTGAGCTAGCAAACAACGTCCTTATCAGCTAATTCACTGTCTATGTGGATCCGACATTGAGGTGAGTCATTGCTCTCTTTCTCTTATCTCTCAATTCTCGTGTTTACGACAGAGCAGGAGACTCTCTATGCAAACGATTGTTTCTTATCGGATTAGTACTCGATTTATGAGTCGAAATCGACAAGCTCGAGACGGTGGTTGAGGATCACACGCTAGTTCATGTCTATCACTGTGTGAGAATACGTGATAGGTGTGGTGCTTTCTGTCGCATTTTACGACCCTTACTTTTTCTGGCTCACTCCTATGGCTTTGGATCATGTTTTGATGTTCTTCCTATTTATGCTATTGGACTGACCCTCTTTCTGAGTCTCATCTGGTGGACATTAGCGAGGGAGAGCCCCAGCAGGGCGAGAAGAAGGAGAACGGTTCTCATACCTGAAAGAATTAAGGAATGAGTGAAGATAAGAGACATGGCTAGCACATGGAAATAAATGTCCGTATTATCAACTGGACACTCTCTCTACTTATTGTTTACAATAGTACAAATGCTGGAAAATATTTTCAGTGAAAACAAATGGTTGATACTCCATGGGATTTTCGCAGTAAAAAATTTAGTTAGTACTCTACTGATCGTACGGGACATGATGACTATGATTGATACAATGGTGCGTGAGTTTGAAGAGAAACGAAAGATGGAGCGATCACAAGATTGGTCTTATCGCCTTCTATCTCGTTTCTTTTATAGTGCGAATCGAGAGCGGTGAGAGGGACTTACATGACGTTATGATCCCTTTACTCCCTGCACAACGTTGCATCACCCTCTTAAAGAAGGAATACCACGAAACCAACGTTGCCTGATTTTCAATAAGCCAATAAAATATACCGGAACACGGAAATGGAGAGCGAACACTCGGAATAGGATTAATTCCTAATCTTTCCGTGACGAAAATCATTATATTTTTTTATGGAAACAGATATTATCCACAGGGGGAAACAATATTACATGTCAACTTTCTTTTAATGTCGATTGCATGCTATTCCCCGTTCCCTAACACGCGTTGCCTGTCGATTATCATTTGAGCGACAATATATCGATTTATAGATTACGGTAGATTTTTGGATGCGTTGCATTACGATCTGGTGAGCGGCCCCCGCAGTACTGCATTGGTAGTTTTTTTTATCAAAGAGTGTCAAATCATTATTGAATATCAGTTTTTTCCTCGCAGAAAGGATTCGATTGAAGAGGAGGTTTGGTCAAAGAAGGGATACACAGCGTTTCACAAGTACGGCGAGATAGGACACAAGTAAATACTCCTTTGAACTTAACGCACATCAATCTGTGATGTTTTCCTCGCAAAAGATGTGCGTACGGTATTTGCCGCAGAATTGATCGATCGCGCTCCGCTTATATTGGGTGGGATAAACTCGAGTAGGGTTTAACGACGGATGACGAACGGCGACGTCTCGCCATACCTTCTTGCTCGACTGCGTCACAGAGGAGTAGAGGGTTGCAGCAGCTCTGCATCGCCGCCCCGGCACATTTCAACCTCATGAGCTAAACGAATTCAAACACAGCGGGCAAAGGTATACTTGGCTTATCTTAAAGTGTTCGTTCTGTCCAAGTGATTCATTGTACGTGTCGGGAACATATATTATTATTCGCTTTATTCATTCTATTTACAACGTGTTTACTTCTGAAGAGACTTGGCGAAGCCCATTCTCTTGTTTCCAAGATCGTAGATCTGGCAGTACTGACGGATGAAGGGATCTCCGAGAATCCAAGAGGGACCTGAAAGAGAAGAATGTTGGTTAAAGGAAGAGTAAAGAGAGAGATAATGACTTACCGAATCCTCCTCCGTTGTAAGGGTCGAGAGCGAGACCGCACAGCTTGTCGGTGACCTGCAACCACATTCATCTTTCACAAGTATTCCAAAGATGAAGGAACGAGAATGTAACTTACGGGGATAACCATGTTCTTGTAGTCGATCTCGTAAGTCTCAGATCCGATGGTAAGCTTGAGGGGATCGATCTGGGCCGTGCAAGAGAGAGTGTAGAGACCGACGGCCTTGTTGTACTGAAAGGGATCTATTTGTCTTGCTTGAACCGTCTCGGGTAGTCTATCACTGAGGGGAACTATTTTCTGTTTACGTGTATTTGCACACGAGCGAGTCGCTTACCACAGCTCCGACAGCGGCGGCGGCCTTCTCGACGACGTCCTTAGGGGCGGCGATGAGAGACGTACCAGTGTCAGAGATAACCTGATCATTACATCATCACTATGCAATCCTTCAGTGTTCAGTTGTTCTTACCTGCCATCCCTTGCTGTTGGTGTAAGATCCGATGGCGACGGAGGTCATCTTGAACTCGAAGTAAGTAGCAGAAGAGAGGGGCTGGTAGGCGATGACGGGTCCGCAGTTGGTGTTGTCAACCTGCAATTGAGGAAAGGTGTGAATGGAGATTTCAGAGTAGGAAATAAGATGATGTACTCACGGCTCCGTAGGTGTAGATACCACCGAAAACGTTCTCCTGGTTTCCCTCGTGCTCGAGCCAAACGGTGAACAGAGGCTGGTCAACGAGCTCTGTAAAAGGAATTTATAATATGTGTATTGGCTATCTGTAATGCCTCCTCATTAAGAGGATCGACTGTGTTTCGTCTACCAAGTATGTGTTAAGTGATAACGGCTAGTCCTCATCGGCTTCTAAAAGACCAACGTACTCTGGTCGATGGCCTCGACGAAGGGAGGCTTCACGTTGTCGACAGCAAGAGCCTGCAATTAGTATTCACTATTAGCAGGTCGTATAGTTAATTGATTCCTGTTTTCTTGTCAGTTGTACATATTCTAAACATAATTGATCCTATCTAACCTGGAATGCGAGTCCGAGGATTCCGTCGATAACTTCGTTCTTGAAGAAAGGAGCGATGGAGTTGGCCTGTCCGAAGGTACACTTGGGGACGGTGAGGGCAGATGCGTCGGTTCCGAACTGAAAGAGGAAATTCGATAGATTGATTAGAGTGATATTTGGGAGTTGGTGTTATCCTTCTAAGATCTGTCGCATTAGATTGACTGAGTACTCACTCTGACGGTATCAACTCCGAGGAATCCCTTAGCCGATCCAGTTCCATAGGTGATCTTCCAGGCTCTTCCGTTCTTAGTCCAGGTGGATGACTTGGAGGAGACGAACTTGTGCTTCTTGGCGCAAGCGTTCGAGCTGTAAGGGAAATCTTATTATTGACAAAAATAGTGAACTTAAAAGTGAAATCCCTTGTAAATGGAAGGAACATGTAGTGACTCACATTCCACCAGTGCAAGTCTCATCGGGGACCCAGAGATTGGCGGATCCGGTATCGAGGATAACCTGAACAGAATATATTTGTACTGTAAGGATGAATAAGTAGAAGACGAACGCTAATCAATATATGCTACCGTACCTCGAAGGCCTGTCCGGGAGTTCCGATGGTGATGTTTCCGACGTATTCGGAGTCATCGTAGTCGTTAACCTGGATATTTATTGGTTAGATATTTGTCCATAAGTCTACAAGAAATAAGATAGTCTATCTACAATACGCATTCTTCTATCCTCACCGTCTGGGGGTATCCAGCATCGAAAGAGACGCGGTTGGAACGGAGAACGTTCTTCTGGGCAACGTGCTGTTCCCACTCACCAGATCTGACGAGCTGCTTGCGAAGAGAGTCCTGCAATTGCTCTATCAACTGACCTATCAATAACATATCGTTTACCTATCGAGTGCGGTACTTCAGTGATTTTCTACTCTTTAGACCCTTGTAAATGACTACAGTGTACTCATCAGGTCCACAACAGATAATGCTAGTGCCAATGCTGCTTCGATAATGTCAATGATCGCTCTCTCTTATCTCTCTATTCTCGTGTCATCTTTGTGACCAAGCAAACGACTCTCTTTGGCAACGATTGTTTCTTATCGGATAAGTGCTTAGATTGTGAGTCGAAATCGACCAAAGGGACTTATCAAGATTATGACTATCGAGGATTACATTCTAGTTGACTAGCACTGTGTCTTGATTTTTTGTATATATATATATAGGTGCAGTGAGGTCAGTCTTTTTTTATGACAGTCACATTTTCTGGTTCAAGCGTATCGCTTTGCGTCACGACATCATATTAGGCTAGTGGACTGACCCTCTTTCTGAGTCTCATCTGGTGGACATTAGCGAGGGAGAGCCCCAGCAGGGCGAGGAGAAGGAGAACGGTTCTCATACCTGAAAGAATGAACGAATGAAGCAAGATAAGAGACATGCATCACACATCAAAATACTCATCCTATCTAATACTCAATACTCAGACTATAACTTGATTATATTACTAGTACAGATGTAAGATGGGGAGTTTGTTTCTGGGAAGGGAAATACGAGGTTGGTATTCTATGGGGATGTTTGCGGTAACCTCTTTAGTTAGTGAATACCAAGGCACCGCGCATTATCGAAGAGGTACTCTAAAACATCTACTGCGGGCATGATGGCTATGATTGCTACAGTAACGCGTAGGCAGAAGAGAAGCGAAAGATGAAGCGATCACAAGATGGTCTTATCACCTCTATCTCGTTTCTTTTATAGTGCGAATCGAGAAGCGCCAATGACGGCGGTGATAATGACTTTCATGACGTGTTGTCGCCTTTAGTCCCTGCACAACGTTATCACACGGGTATTGGAGTTTGAATGGTTGCCATACATAATGTTCAGGTTCAGGTTTTGGGGGGACGTCGCTGCACTAGCTGTTGTTTTGTAAACAGATGCACGGTAAACAACAACGGGGCAAATGGTAAATAGCAACAATTACTGTGTAGTGCTCTCTCACTTACACCCATTCTCTCGGGTTCCCTATCTCTGCTCCCTTGCACCCAATGTGCGCCCGTAAACACTGTTTTGCAAAGGTAGCATTCTATTAGTCTACAAAGTGAGCGCTGAACATACCTCACCAGACGTGGAGGCAGTCTTTGGGGCAGCGTGCAAGCATGGTGATTTTTGGGGCACGGTGCAAGCATGTATAGGGGGGTCATGGTCCAAAATCGGTTTTGGGTTGGTCCCACAAAAGTCAAAGTGGTATACTGTAACTTCACGGCGGGGGTCCCGCAACGAAAACAGACTACCGTAACCCTACCTACCGTAACCCGGAAATTCGAAATTGACAATACAGACCCCTGGTATGTTGCATGAGGTAGACCTCGAGTTGTCATTGCCTGAGGGGGGATACCGTAATCATCCTACCGCACTCTCGGCTACAGTAACCCTACCGTAAGACGGATTTGCAAAAGTGTCCCAATCGGCTCGGGATTTTTGTGGAAGATACCCCTCGAGTAGGCAAAGCGTGTGTGGCATACCTATTCTACAGTACTCCAGGCTACAGTAACCTACCCCATCTACAGTACTCTGTCGTGGAGAAGGTGTGATTAATGAGGAGCGGAGAGAGAGGAAGCGAGAGAGGGATGAGAGAGATCTCTTCAGTTGACTAGGGCTCCTCTCTCGAGGAGAGTTGGGGGGGGGAGCAGCGCTCCCTCGATAAAGCGGTTGATGAAAGCTCTCGTTGTGTTTGGGACATGACACTTGACTTGGGTGATTGGGTTTAGGGTTCGTACCTCCAGTCCGGCTATTAGTTATTATTGTATTCCTCCCATCCTTCTCATTCACCATTCCTGTCTGGAGATGCATCTCCTTGATCTCTTGTTGTGCATTTCTCTCGTAACCATTTGTTATTGCCGCACTAACACTCGGGTACTTGATAACGGGGACTAGGGAGTTAGACCGGGCTGGTAGGCTTACGATATGGAGGTCCCGGGGAGATTTGAACTCCCGTCGCAGGATTCAGAGTCCTGAGTGCTAACCGCTACACCACGGGACCAGGCTACAGTCTCCCAAAATACGAAAATGATCCAATCGGCTCGGGATTTTTATATAAGGCAGGCCTCGAGTAGGCAAGGTATTTTCGGCATATCATTATTTTCCTACAGTATCCACGGCTACAGTAACCTTACCGAGTCGAATTGGTAATTTTCGTATTTTCGTAGTACGATAGGTTACGGTAGCCGTAGATACTGTAGGAACATAATTGTATGCCTCAAATACTTTGCCTACTCGAGGTCTACCTCCTACAAAAATCCCGAGCCGATTGGATCATTTTTGTATTTTGGTAGTATGGTAGGTTACTGTACCCTGGAGTACTGTAGATGGGGTGCGGTTTGCCACACGCGCTTTGCCTACTCGAGGGGTATCTTCTATAAAAAATCCCGAGCCGATTGGGACACTTTTGCAAATCCGTCTTACGGTAGGATTACTGTAGCCGAGAGTACGGCAGGATGACTACGGTATCCCCCTCAGGCAATGACAACTCGAGGTCTTCCTCTTGCAACATACCAGGGGTCCGTATTGTCAATTTCGTATTTCCGGGTTACGGTAGGTAAGGTTACGGTAGTCTGTTTTCGTTGCGGGACCCCCGCGGTGAAGTTACTTTGACTTTGGTGGGTCCAACCCAAAACCCATTTTGGACCATACATGCTTGCACCGTGCCCCAAAGAAATCCTTTGGGGCAGCGTGCATCCATGACCTTCCATGATCCATGATCCATGATTCATGGGTGGAGCCGCAGGCGTGGTGACCTATGTCGCTGAACCTCTGCGCCGTGACAAAATTCTCTTCTCCAGCGCGCTAGCTTCTCCGTGTGAGTAGTGCACTCTGTAAATTTCAAAGGCTGTTGAACTCTCCGAATCTTAATAAACAATTTTTGCTTAGTTCAATTGTGAAAATATCTTCAAGTGCCATGTTGGCCGGAAATTAAAGTTACCGGGAATCCACGGAATAATTTTGAATTCGCGGTATTCCCTGATGATCAATTGCGAGCGTCGCGTGTCGCGTCGCGGTCTTTTTTGAAAGCTCTTTTTCTCATTCGATGTTTTCGTTATATAAATTCTAGTACGACAATAAATTTCAATAAATAATGAGGCATTGAAGTATGCAAAAGAAAGAAGCGAAAAAAGGCTGGAGCGCAATAAGACAACATGATGAAATATTCACATTTGAATTTGCGCGAACTTTCCTGATGTTCAGTGCTCTATTTTCGGACATTTGGAACTGTGTCACGGCCTAATTATCGATTTTTGACATTTTTTGCTTCGACAGCCTTTCTTTTACGGCAATTGTCTATTCGATTCCGTCGTAAGATCAGACACCAAAAATGTGTATTCCCGGTAACTTTAATGTCTGATCTGGGGTTTGAACTTCGAGCATTCGGCTTAGAAGGAGAATACATCAACATTTTTTGCCCTTTCTAATAGTAAGTAATCGACGATGTGGTTGAAAGACTCATATACAATACGTTGCAATTAAATAACATCAACTATACCGCATTTAAGAAGAAAGTGGTTTATTTGTAATTTATAGACCCCACAACCTTGCTCTTCTTCTTTAAGTCAACGACGCTCGGTTTGAAGGAACGTAACAGTTTTAGGTATCTGCCGTATCCATTTCAACATTTTCTGCTACTCTGCAGACAACAAGAATCTGATGTGCTCTCCTGCGATCCTGCAATTGTTTAAGTGGAAGATTATAATCGATTAAAAAATAAAAAAAAATAAAATCGATTATAATAATCGATTTTAAAAAGTTTGATGAAAGAGAATCGCTGTATGTTTTCCTGGCACTTGGCCAAGAACTCACTTTTATATCTACATTTTGATTTCTCAGTTTGTCGTCATTATTTCGCTAATTCCTCGGGTTCTTCTGTGTAATTTCAACTGTCAGAGGGCTGCAGCTCGTATGTGGCCAGCATATAACGCGTACAAGCCCGAAGCCCAGCAGGATTCGCCTGTTGTCGACGAGCTGCAGACATGTTAGGCACTTTTTCTTGATTTCCACCTTTTCCTTTAGAGAGTGTTGGCTTGTGTATAACAGTGCGTTCGCGTAAGAATCGCAACCATGGTCGTACAGCAAAAAGTGACAACTTGAGTTTTTCACAGATTCTGATAGCCCTTGGTGTGCTCTATCGATTTCTGTTTTATTCATGACTTCAAGTTTCGAATTTGCATAATTATGAGTGTTCAAAGTTCGAATAGATTCAAGGTATTTCAAGTATATCTCTTCAGGGAGAAGAGCTAGAAGTTTTGTCTAAAGAACAAAAATGACCGCCATGATGAGGTGCATCTACGTATGTCATTTGTTTATTCAAATTTTATATTTTGAAAAACACCTAAAAATTTGAAGACGATTTTCTCGAAAACCAGGCCGAGTCCAGTCACCAGTTTTCGATATGTTGTTGCCCTGGGTATAATCTATCGGATCCACACAATTACATGATGTATCGAGGGCGGGATAAGGTTGATATTTTCAATACACAATTATATAAAACACAAGAAAGCCCCTCATTTCACCCTTATTTCACATGTTAGACACGAAGTGAGCGGTCTAAAATTCACGTAATTCTCATTTCACACCGCGCAGCTAGCGTCAAATGAGGAGAATGATGGTGAAATAAGGGTGAAATGAGAGGCTTTCTTGCGTTTTATATAAATTTGTATTGAAAATATAAACCTTATCCCGCCCTCGATACATCACGTAATTGTGTGGTTTCGATAGATTATACCCAGGGCAACAACATATCGAAAACTGGTGACTGGATTCGGCCTGGTTTTCGAGAAAATCGTCGTCAAATTTTTAGGTGTTTTTTCAAAATATAAAATTTGAATAAACAAATGACATACGTAGATGCAGCTTATCATGGCTGTCATTTTTGTTCTTTAGACAAAACTTCTAGCTTTTCTCCCTGAAGAGATATACTTGAAATACCTTGAATCTATTCGAACTTTGAACACTCATAATTATGCAAATTCGAAACTTGAAGTCATGAATAAAACAGAAATCGATAGAGCACACCACTATCAGAATCTGTGAAAAACTCAAGTTGTCACTTTTTGCTGTACGGATTTGTCAACTTTTTTTGCGGTTCTTACGCGAACGCACTGATAAGTTTTCAGTACACGTGTGTGTATTAGGTCGTATATCTTCAACGATAAAACTATTGATATATATGTAACTAACAATATAACAAGAGAAATTCTCGACAACATATTGAAAAATGCGTCATACTGTAATATTAGCAACTTTAAAACTAAAATATAATAATCGACCCTTACAATCCGTCAGAAGTTCGCGAACTTTTCACGCATCTTTTCTTGCTCGTTTTAGGCTATTTTCTTTATAATTTGCGTTAGGTCATTAGAGACGCATAAGAAACTACTAATGCCGAAGAATTTAACTTAAAATATAAACTAGGGAATTAGCCGCACCTCTTACAAGGTCGCGGAATTCTGCGAGTTGTTTTCACGCAGCTAGACAGTGACGAGAGAGCACGCGGAACGAGGAGAGGGAAAAGTAAGCAATGTTGTTGTTGTATTTCTGCGCTCTCTCTGTTTACGTCCTTCTAAGAGGTGCGGCTAATTCCCTAGTTTATATTTTTGGTTAATTTCTTCGGCATTAGTAGTTTCTTATGCGTCTCTAATGACCTAACATAAATTATAAGGAAAATATTATAGCCTAAAACGAGCAAGAAAAGATGCGTGAAAAGTTCGCGAACTTCTGACGGATTGTAAGGGTCGAATATTGTCTAGTTGCATTATACGCGCATTTATATTCAGTTATCCTGTAGATTTGTTGTTTGTCGACTACCGATCATTTAGAAGTCGACATTGTGCGTTTGCTTTGCATGAGGTTACAAATGTTTGTTCAGTATCAAGAGAGAATATTATTATTATTTGCTTTATTCATCATATTTACAGCGTATTTACTTCTGGAGAGATTTGGCGAAGCCCATTCTCTTGTTTCCAACGTCGTAGATCTGGCAGTACTGACGGATGAAGGGATCTCCGAGAATCCATGAGGGACCTAGAAGAGAACAATATTGAATAGAGGAAAAGAGGTTAAGGACTCACCGAATCCTCCTCCGTTGAAGGGATCGAGGGCAAGTCCGCACAGGGTATTGGTCACCTGCAACATCATTCATGTGTCATTTTTTGTTTCAGTCTTCAAAAAAGAAGATATGGGAAGGTAACTTACGGGGATAACCATATTCTTGTAGTCGATCTCGTAAGTCTGAGATCCGATGGTAAGTTTGAAGGGAGCAATCTGAGCCGAGCAGGAGAGGGTGTATAGACCAACGGCCTTGTTGTACTGAAAAAAAACATCAAATTGTCTTGCTAGAGCCACCACGGGGTTCCAGTGAGCGAAACATATTTTCGTGTTAACGTTCTCTTGTATTTGCACACACGACTCAAAGCTTACCACAGCTCCGACAGCGGCTGCGGCCTTCTCGACGACGTCTTTAGGGGCGGCGATGAGAGACGTACCAGTGTCAGAGATAACCTGATCATTACATCATCACTATGCAATCCTTCAGTGTTCAGTTGTTCTTACCTGCCATCCCTTGCTGTTGGTGTAAGATCCGATGGCGACGGTCTTCAGCTTGAACTCGTAGTACGTGGCAGATGTCAGGGGCTCATAAGCGATGACGGCTCCGCAGTTGGTGGTGTCAACCTGCAATTGATGGAGTGTTTAGACGATTAGATGTGACGTTGGACTCACGGCTCCGTAGGTGTAGATACCGCCGGGAACGTTCTCCTTGTTTCCCTCGTGCTCGAGCCACACAGTGAATAGAGGCTGTTGGACGAGCTCTGCAAGAGGCCATTAATTATATCACAAATTGATCTGCTTCGGTTGAGCGGTTCCTGTTTAAGAGTGTTTGCATCAATTATAACCTAATTCCTATGAAACGTACTCTGGTCGATGGCCTCGATGAAGGGAGGCTTCACGTTGTCGACAGCCAGAGCCTGCAATTAGTATTAAATATTTCAAGGTCACAATAAATAGATCCCGGTTCTTCGGTTCTCCGGTGTCAGTTAGCCTTCTTACATTCGTTATCGATACTTCCTAACCTGGTAGGCGAGACCAAGAATTCCATCAATGACGTCATTCTTGAAGAAAGGTGCGATGGACGTGGCCTGCCCGAAAGTGCACTTGGGGACGGTGAGGGCAGATGAGTCGGATCCGAACTGAAAGAGGACATAAGCTCACTCCTGTTGATTGACGATTCGAATACTAACCATCTTTCGAAGACCTTTTGTATTAAACATGTATTGACTGAGTACTCACTCTGACGGTATCAACTCCAAGGAATCCCTTGGCTGATCCAGTTCCATAGGTGATAGTCCAGGACTTTCCGTTCTTGGACCAGGTGGAAGACTTGGAGGAGACGAACTTGTGCTTCTTGGCGCAAGCGTTCGAGCTGTAAGGGCAGTTTTCGTTCACGTATCATTAAAAGAAGAGCTCGTCGCGTGTAAATGGAAGGAACATGTATACACTTACACTCCTCCTGCGCAAGTCTCATCGGGAACCCAGAGATTGGCAGATCCAGTATCGAGGATAACCTGAACACCATACAAGTGTTCCTCTGCACGCATAAGTAAGTTGGAGTCGGAAGCTAATCAATCTATACTACCGTACCTCGAAGGCCTGTCCGGGAGTTCCGATGGTGATGTTTCCGACGTATTCGGAATCATCGTAGTCGTTAACCTATACAGTTATTAATCATATCCATAACATATGTTAGAGCTATCTCGTGTAAGGAATCCCGTATTTAATTGCAATACGCAATCTCCCTTCCTTACCTTCTGTGGGAATCCAGCATCGTATGAGACGCGGGTGGCACGGAGTGAGTTCTTCTGTGCGACGTGTTGTTCCCACTCACCAGATTGGACGAGTTGCTTGCGAAGAGAGTCCTGCAATCGATGACTTTATGATTACGATATTGTATTATCACCTAGTGATTTCTACTCTTTAAACTTCCACTACAGTGTACTCATCATGTCCATATCAGCTTATTCTGGAGTCCAATGCTCTCTTTCTCTTATCTCTGTCTATTCTCGTTTCATATTTGTGACCAAACATAAGACTCGCTGTGGAAAAGATAATTTCTTATCGGATTAGTGCTCTCATTGCGAGTCGAAACGCACCAGGGAAGCAAATGAGAGCTGATAATAAGATACGTGCAGTGCACCCAATTTGCTAATTCATTTTAATTTTGACTACACAGAGAGAAAACGGCTCTGTTTTAGTTAACCGGGCCCATGGGAATTAACCGGACCCAACGAAATTAACCGGTCCCATGACAGTTAACCGGACCCAACGAAAATGACCGGACCCATGAAAATTAACCGGACCCATGACAGTTAACCGGACCCTTGACAGTTAACCGGACCCAACGGAACAGATTGTTACGCAATATAAAAATTTTGGATTTCCTTTTTTCTGTCGAAATTGTATGTATTCTCCATAATTTACATTAAATTGTATACATTAAATTTTACGACATTATGTTTATCACTGTCGTGAAGGTCATAATAGATCGATACTAGAATCAATCGATCATTCTTTCATTCTGTGAACTCATTCCCCCTCCACTTTAATTATCTCGTAATAAAATCGCCGATTTCAAGAACAATCAGTGAGAGTGACAATTAGTGATAGTGAGACGCCTATCTTGCATGCACTTTCTGTTCTGTGTCCTTTTAAGCTCCTGATCTTCGAGTGATAAGCACTGATCGAGATGAGGCTACTCGTCTTGTCTCTTGTACTACGGGCACTAGTGCGCAAGTAGGACGGAGCCGTAATGTGAAGGCGAGAAAGAACTGAATTTGTGTTAAGAATTAATCATCGTTAACATCACACATTATAGTAATACGTTTCGTCGATAAATCATTCATGTTTTTTTTCGTATTTGCCATTTTTTCTCAATGGGTCCGGTTAACTTCCATGGGTCCGGTTAACTGTCATGGGTCCGGTTTATTATTTTGATTGAACATGGGTCCGGCTAATTGTCATGAGTCCGGTTAATTTCGTTGGGTCCGGTCAACTGTCATGGGTCCGGACAATTTCGCTGGGTCCGGTTAACTGTCATGGGACCGGTTAATTTCGTTGGGTCCGGTTAATTCCCATGGGCCCGGTTAACTAAAACAGAGCCGAGAAAACATACTAGGAATACGACATCAAGTTACGCCTACTAATATATAAGTAGGGCCTACTAATATATAAGTAGGGTCTTAGTAGGCCCTACTTATATATTAGTAGGAGTGCCAACTTGATGTCGTATTCCTAGTATGTTTTCTCTCTGTGTAAGAACTCTCTTTTGGTACCACCCAATGGCTCGCCATGCTTTTGACTGACCCTCTTTCTGAGTCTCATCTGGTGGACATTAGCGAGGGAGAGCCCCAGCAGGGCGAGAAGAAGGAGAACGGTTCTCATACCTGAAAGAATTAAGGAATGAGAGAATAGTAGGGAGACAACTTCCACATGAAATAGCAAACCCAAATCATGAAAGTTGCACGCTTCTAAATATCACACTAAGAAGCATGGTGCACCCTACGGTTGCTACCAGACCCTGAGAAAGAGAAGAGATATAAAGCTATTATTATTATTATTGGCTTCTATCAGAGTTCTTTTATAGTGTGAATCGTGTAAAAGCAGTGACGGCGGTGATAAAGACTCGCTTGACGTGAGGAAGTGATATGGACTGATTACAATGGTGAGAGATGACGAGAGAGTGTGGGGATTGGAGAGAATGAGAGAAGTACCTGATCGTTGATACAACGGCACAATGAAGTTTGAGACGCTGATGTAACCGATCCAGGGACAAAACGTCACGTGAAAGCAGCATAAACTACGATCGAGGCGAACCAGGTCCATTCTGGGTCGACCTGTAATTTAATTGCTGACGTCAAGCACAATTTGTGATTATTTGATCTTGTGTTGTGCACTATTACGTCAACACACTGTAGTCGATTGGCAATCATCATGAGATCGGTGCGTACTTGCAATCGGAATCGAATGAATTTGTCCTGGTAGGGAAATGAAAACGAGTTCGAGAAAATCGCAATTTGATGTCTCATCTTTGTGCATTTCAGTTAGGCAACACTCTGACACGCTTTTGATTAGCTTGTCACTCTATACTATCTGTGGTGAGCGAAGATGGGTAAGTCCGTCCAGCACACTCCCGTAACAATTCAATGTTTGTTGAAGAGTTGGGTAAAATAGGGAGAAGGAAGAAACTTCAAAGAGCTAAATGTTGCTTCGCTTACTCGCTGTTTCTCTTCCATTTTTCAATGTCTTCCATGCAGGTAAGAGCAATCAGGATAAACTTTACGATCACTTTCTTTTTAGATTTCACTCCATACGGCAAAACGATGAAGAAACTACAGGACAAATTGTTAAAGAATTACGACAACACAATCAGTCCTTACTCTACGAAATGTGCGGTTGTAATAGTTGATTAAGTATGAAATTTTGGAAGAATTTAGTCTCAAATCAAACGTGGAATGCTGGTGGAAGTCTTGCTAACGTCACAATGATGAGATCGAGATTGCTTAATGTCGTATGTTTCACAATTTTTCGACCGAACAATTGCAAATTCATTCAGAAAGAACGGGAACGACAGTTCAGCACTGCAACTGGAGTTCTGCTGGTAAAATAAAGGAATCATTCGAAATTCTATTTAGCTTTTGTACTTGAGGAATGGTTTGGTCCTCGTCTCGAATGGAATCCCGATCAATTCCTGGACATCAATCATCTCTACGTCAGGAACAGTCGAGTGTGGATGCCAGAATTTGCACCCTGCGAAAGGTTGACACTTTAGTTGATTGATGATTGCATTTGAAATTCCAGCACTGAGATTTCTACAGTGAACTTCTTTGAGTCTTCAACTGTCAAGGTGATGTACTTTTACTTCAACAAGCGATCTAAAATGTTCGTTTAGCTATCAGCGAATGGTCGACTCTTCATCACAATGTACTTCTTTGCAACGCATAATTGTGATATCTCGGTAAGTCGATGGCCATTAATCACATAATACACTATATCATTCCAGCCGGCGAACTTCCCTTTCGATGTCAATCACTGCATGATGTGCTTCGTACTCAACGGCCATTATTCTGATGAACTGAGATTGCAAGGAAGAATCACACCCAATCCTGATCTGTTTGTGAGAATGCACTTGTACCTCATTAAATGTATAAAGTAGGCTGAAAAAATCTCCTTTTTTAAGGGCACAGGAGAGTTCGACTACGAAATCTTCAAGCCCAGGCCATTTATCTCAGTTGGATTCTCGGAAGGAGATTTGGCTATGTCTGGAGTGCGTAAATTAGCTGTCGACCTATCCGCGCCTAGTGCGAAGTAGTGTAGTGTTCTACGGCGCCCACCATTCCATTAGATCCCACCCGGGTTACCAAACGCCTCACCAAGGCACCCACTCATTGGGGACGGGGGAAGGTAGTCGTGACTAGATCGCGCAGATACTGAATTCTCCCGCGATCCCAACTCGAAGACGGGAAGTACCTTTACCTTTTTATCGGCACCAAATATATTTACAGGTGTACTATAACTTTGTGATCACTCGTCAGCCTCAATTCTGGGTTTGTCTCATTATCATTCCCACTTTCTTCATTTCAATGCTGGTTCTCATTGGAATCTTCTTCGGAGACGACTCACATTCACTCAATGGACTGGTACCGTACATTATTCAATTCCAATCGATAGAGTAAACGCCGATAAAATCACATTCCAGGTGGAAATAGGTCTGACTGGAATGATGTCACTTACTGTGATTGTCGGAATTCTCAACGATTCCATTGCAAAGTCAAAAGATATTTCTGCACTTGGTATTTTTTACTCTGTGAAATAGAATAAGAGAGGTATCACCAGAGATTGCAGGTGGCTCGGAACAATTTTCGAAAAAGTATTTTTGATTTCGATCAAACTTTTATGTGGGAGTACCTTGGAGATGAGAATTCGAAATATCCGGGTCCCAGGTCTCGGAGCCGGCTTTTAGGAATTCACCGGTTCTGACTCCGGAATCGTCATAACTTCTTTTAAAATAAAGCTAGAAAGCTGTACTTGGGCTTAAAATTTTCGAAATAATTCCCTACATAATTTCTCTGTTGAAGGCTAAAATGGACACGGACAAACAAAAAAGATTAGGCAGAAAAATGAAATTATTTATCAAATAAAAATTATTTATGGTTCCAAGATGTTCGAAGTCGGATGTTTTTAATGCAGAATATGAAAGAGCATCTCAAATATAGTATTATAAAAATTTAAAAATAAATGAAAAGGGGGCATCCCATACCTGAAAAATGACCTCGAATGTGAAAAATCGAAAAAAATCGAAAAATTTATTTTTCAGAATTCTTCTGAAAACAATTTTTCCGAACGTATTAATTACCTGTCTGTTCAGGAAAATTTATTTCAACATATTTCATGTGCGTATACAGCTGTCAGAATATAAAATATGCATAAGAGTGAAACAAAATTAGTGAAAAAAAGAAGTATTCGAATTTGAGAATTGTTGAATGAACGATTTATGCAGCAGTAATGATTGACAGCATCAAATAAAAAGTTGTATGTTTTATATATCCCAGTGTGATCACTTCTGCTCGTTATAACCTCAGTTTTTAACAATTTTAGTCAGTTTTTCAAGCTAAAAATAATATTTTATTTTCTGACAGCTCTATACGCACATGAAATATGTTGAAATAAATTTTCCTGAACAGACAGGTAATTAATACGTTGGGAAAAAATGTTTTCAAAAGAATTCTGAAAAATAAATTTTTCGATTTTTTCGATTTTTCACATTCGAGGTCATTTTTCAGGTATGGGATGCCCCCTTTTCATTTATTTTTAAATTTTTATAATACTATATTTGAGATGCTCTTTCATATTCTGCATTAAAAACATCCTACTTCGCATATCTTGGAACCATAAATAATTTTTATTTGATAAATAATTTCATTTTTCTGCCTAATCTTTTTTGTTTGTCCGTGTCCATTTTAGCCTTCAACAGAGAAATTATGTAGGGAATTATTTCGAAAATTTTAAGCCCAAGTACAGCTTTCTAGCTTTATTTTAAAAGAAGTTATGACGATTCCGGAGTCAGAACCGGCGAATTCCTAAAAGCCGGCTCCGAGACCTGGGACCCGGATATTTCGAATTCTCATCTCCAAGGTACTCCCACATAAAAGTTTGATCGAAATCAAAAATACTTTTTCGAAAATTGTTCCTCGTAGGGCCTGTTTTCCTGCAATCTCTCGTGATACCTCTCATAAGCAAGTGGTTTCAGGTCGTTTCGTTTTCTTCGATATCATAATTGTCGTTGTGGCCATTATTGTTGTCCTTCTCTCTCATAAATTACGAATACAACTCCGATCAATTTGCGATAAGAGGCTCAAGCGTGACAACAAGTCATTTTTTTGTTGAATTTTGAGAAGAAATAACCAGGGGCGTATAATATGATTATATTTACAGAAGCGCCTTTTGGCTCAATGTCAAGCGATACGCGACTAGCAACAGAATCACTCGATACATTCTCTTCTTTATCTTTTTCACTCTCCATCTCGTTAATCTGATTACAATGCTTAGTCAACCAGAGGATACGGGAGTGTACGAAGCAATCACAAACACTTTCAATGCAACTTACTATTGAATCAATAAACTATCTGATTCTCTCCATTATTGTGGGCATTTCAGTCCCCACTTTTTCAACCTTATTGTTCATGGTCTGTGACAAAAATCCAACTTTCATGACGTGTAATTTTGCAACAATTCCCTGCGGCGTCATGTCAGAAACCATTCAAATCACATGAAGTCTTATCGAATGTGATTTCTGGTTTGGAACTTACAGTCGCTTATGACAAGGTAATATTACATTATGAATGAAATAATTAAATGAGTTGAGTAGGAGGACGAGTGCGAATTGTAATTTTGTGGGCAGAAAATGTGTACACTTTCGAGTTGACTGATCAGTAATTCCTCCAGGAAGACCGATGGGGTGAGCATCTATTTCTCTTTCGCACAAAAATACCTCATGGGTCTATTTGCTCACACACTGGGGACAATTTTATTTCTCCGTGCGATGCTTGTCTTTCTACTAGCACTCATCATGTTTGTATCATTGACTACGAGTGGCGGTAAACATTATTCCTCATAGTCTAATTCATGTCGTGATATCTCTATCTTTACCAGAAGACCATCAAGAAGCAACGGGTCAAAGTATTCAAGCGTCACGATTTTCGTTTTTGTGATTAGTGCACAAATATATTTCTCATGGAATTGTCTACTGGATGAATGTGAAGAGAAAAAAGAAACTCGTTCTCCATCTCGCTAATCTCATCTCGATGCTCATTTGACCAAAGGACGAAGAATTAGTGGAGACTCTCACCACACTCAATGTAACCATCACTTGATTCCTCCCACACTCGTGACCATTGTCTCCCAATTCCCTCTTTTGTTGAAAAGTGTGACGGAATTAGTCAGACGCGTAGTGTCGACATGCCTTTAATTAAAAGCACATTCTGCACATAGTGGAGCAACGGAATCAAGTGAGCAACATTTCCTTCGAAATGTATGCTGCATAAACAAAGAAAAAACAAAATGAAATGTTCATTTTCATTCAATACATAGTACGGAGTCCACGTACACACATCTTCGCCACATAAAATTCACTTTCCACTCCGATAACAAAAGTCTTTCCTTCATATTTCAATAACTGAAATTGTCGAAAGCGCCGAATGTTTCTTCAATTGATTGTGATTGTGAAGATCTTTCGAAAGCATGTTGAAATATATATCCGTTTCATTCGCAATTTGCGGAGGCCTGAAATATTCATGGATGCACTTTGCATTTTTCGAAAACCCACGGCGAAAAATTAGTGAGTTTCCGTATCCGCCCCGTGAAATCGTCGTAGCTATTGAGGAAGTAAGCGGCGAGGTAAAATCGACGAACGCTTTCCTATAATAATCCTGTTGATATCCACTGGATACTCAGAATAGCTGCTGCTGTTTTCGATTATGCGCTATTTTAAACGCCGAGACAACAGAAAAAGATACAATTACCTGCATGCGTGGTTCGAGATTGTATGTGAGAATACCAAACGAGAGCGCATATCTGAAGTTAACACGACATAAAATATAGAAGTTGTGCTTTGTTTTGTTTAGACATTTTCCGCAAAGCCTGCTAGAACTTATTGGCTTTTAATTTAAATCCCTTTTCAAATACTTTTTTATCAATTCTCTTTCTTTTTTTGATATCATATCGTATAACATATTACATAATACGTTTGCTCATAAAATAGAGAAAACACTTACAGTGAAATCCATAAATCGAAGAAAGCAACAGAGATATTTCTCACAACGTTGATTCTTTCCTCATGGGGAAGAAATGTGTACATAGAAATGAATGCGAAGGCAGGAATGTTGAAGAGGATGGTAGGATAGGCGAGTTTACGAAGCAACTCAAATATTTAAAAAAATATAATTAATTATCAAAATAGCACACTCAATAAGTGTGATTATTGTAGACTCTAATATGCAGTATGGTTATGAGAAGTTAATTAATCAAGATGGATTAGAGATCCATGTATTGACCACAGTTACCCGAGGTATGTAATTGCCTTCATAGTCATATGCTCGTTTCTTCAATTACTTCAAAATTACACCTGGAGAGCTTTACAAGTAATTGAATTGATATCACGTTTCAAGAAGAATGTGCGCTCACATGCATGATTTTGATGTTCTCCTTTATTTGGTAAGATCTAGAGAGGCAATAGCTAGACATTGTCATCTTCTGAAGCCGGCGATTGTAATTCTCATTTATTGTCAAGACTTGTTGAAAAAGCTGCAATCTATCTCGATCAGCAAAGAAAGTAAAGATTTCAACGAGGAAAATTTGTTAAAAGATGGCATACATAGGCGCCTCCCATAGCTGTAGCACCGTATACGATAACATTGATATCGATCGTGTATACTTCTGATAAGCAGAGATGAGAACAATTGAACTATACAAAATAACGTTACCGAAAATCAGAAAGAAAGTATTAAACCATGCGAAAACTTCTTGAAAAATAGACTGCGTGAGGAAAACAATAACTGTGGAGGGAGACTCCTTTTCGTACCTGCAATACAAATATACATAGATCTATCTATCTATAACAATGATGATGGTAGAAATGTCTGAAATGGAAAAAAGGAGGATCATACCATGACGAGAAAATCGTAGCAAAACATCTTTCAAGAGCGAATGATAGAGGTCTGAACACAGCGAATTGCGACAAATTATCATTTTGCATTTTACTTACATAAATACTTTTGCACAAAATTCGCAAAACTATTCTAAACTCACGTTGAAGTAATCCATCCATAGAAAGACTCTCGTAGAAGATTGGCTGCCATGAAAAGAAAGTCGTCATCTAAAAGGCAAAAGTTAGTCTCTGTCGTTTGTCTACTGTAAATTTTTACCGTTTTCCCATTGGAAAAACAGTAATATTGAACATTATAAAGAAAAGAAGTTTCGCGTGTTCTTTATGTATGTATGTGCAATATTTCTCTTTCGAGTTCACCTCTCATTTCTATTCGGAAGTATTGATAGTAGAGAAGAACAATTCGGGCAACGACAGAAACGGAGAAGTGACCAACAACACTCGAAATGATGAGACGAAGCTGAGATTTAGTACGTTTTGTGTGTTAATACAATTGACCAAGCAAAACACATTGGATACCCTTATAATTAATACACGTAGCTTTTTGGAAACTGAAACTTTATACATTTCTATGTAGCGGCGACATTCCCATAACTATGTAGATTGCAAGAGGAGTCGAGAAGAAAATGATCAACAAAGTCGATAACTAAAATATAGTTTAGAGTTCACTCTAATTTTTTGTTATGAAAAACGTGTGTAAAATGTTTATGAGTCTGATAGACTGTCGGGTATATGAATTATTTCTAACCTCGATAAGGTAAACGCCTTCGAACAAAGGGAAAAATCGAGCTGTCGTTGTTGTGTTTACCATCACAAGGTAGAAAGTCATCGTGGAAGAGAGAAGAGATAGAAACAATCGGAAGCCTCCAATCTCTTTTCTGCTTTATTCCAGAAATGAACATGAGTGTGACGTTGTGGTCACATGCTCATTTGGAATAAATAGGAGGTGGATTTATGGGCGACAGTAATCGGTGATTGATGCAAGCGTGGAATACGGTTACACCGTTTTATGATCTGTGCGAAAAGTGAAAAAGGCGAAGCAGACTCTGCCATATTGATGTGAGTCTAGAATAATATCTCGTAAGAGAACAAATGTAAGCAATAATAACAATAATATAATAACTCATCTCTCACCTCTTATCTTCATTATCTCTCGTTTTCGAAAAGATTTTCGAAAAGAACTGATTTTCGAGATTCTCGTTTCTTTTTAGGCACAATAAAATAAGTAGAAACAATAATAAGGGAGAAATAAGTAGAACCAATAATAAAAGTACATGAATCTTCTCCTCTCGTTCAGTTTCTAGATTCTCATATACCAAATTCTAGATTTGAAACATCGTTAAGTCCTATTTTCTCACAAAGCTAAACCTGTGTGAAAGATAAGACCCTCGAATTCGCATTTCGTATTTCTTCTTCAAACATTTATGCAGATTTTGAACATTCGATTTCGCCCGTGCTCGTTGCACGTACATTTTTTGCACCTTTGCTTAGATATAGAAAAAGTGCTTAGATATAGAAAAAGTGCAATGCAATTTCTTTGAAAGCGCATTGTACAAATGTGGCTTACCGTATCGTTCCTACCCCGATAGACTACGGCTATTCAAACTCGAACCATTAGAATATCGCCGCACATTGATAGACTTATCATTTATCTACAGCGTTATTCATAATGTCGTTGACATTGGCTTGCCCCGCTTTCTTTGTACTGCCTCTCCTCGTGCTAGACGTAATAATATGTTTCAACTGCACAGATTTCGTTTAAATTCTACTTTTAAATTCTTGTCTTTGTTACCTAGTCGTGACATCGTAATTATCATGTTGCTTCAAATTCTACATATTATCTGAATTCATTCATTTTTTTGGCATTATAAATGATTGAATGATTGATTCATTCCACTCAGCCATTCAGTGTTTCTAGCATAGTCAGTGAGGTAGGCATTTCACGCTTGATTGTTATTCATGTTTGTAGACATAATTGATTTTCGTAGTAATTGTTTACAGTACACCGTTTCCCATTGCGATTTAATATGCATGCGTGAGCGGTGAGCTTTTTCATGTGTTCGCAAAGGACAGTCACCATTTCCTATTTTGCGTTCAGATAAAATGTCCCATTTTCTGAAGGCTAATTTCAAACGTTATTCAGAATAAGAAGACCCAAACGAATTGATGTATCAACTGGCGTGGTTGAATCGATCGATTACGGATCAATATACTCCTCTTTTTGAGATAATATATGGAATTGAGGTAATTACCCTATAACCATTGGATACAATTAATTTTTTACAGGCTCTCTGTCACTTTTCTTCTTTGATTCTTGCCCCAATAATGTTCTATGTCACCGCAAATGCTCATCCACTACATCGAAATGTGAGTTTGGCGGAATTGAAGATGTTCTGTGACTTCATGTTACCCAGCTACGACTGCACCTTTGCAATGGAATGCTACGAGTGATTCTGGGTTCGATGCCTCGACTGGTCCTCTTGTATCATCAATATTTTGGACTGGCAGGTATGGCTGTACTAATTTTCATTTAAAGGGACCCGGCAGAGATTGGCAACTTGATCTCTATTAGTCTAATATGACATGCCGATAACGGGGAAAATAGTGAAAAAATTCTCGGAACTTTGTGTTTCGAGATATGCGCAGTTGAACTGTCGTGGTGTACGAATTCGACGTTTCCAAATGTGGTCATTACTTCGAGGAATGAACATGACATTCCCTGAATTCTGTTTAGTAGTCATTCAGGACATCGTAGGCATTCATCCTCCACAAATATTTGGAGCTGAGACACTTTTTCTTATTTTTCCCTTTTTTTAGTCGACCAAAATAATGCCAAATAAGTGTGTTTCACTATCTCTGCCTGGTCCCTTTAATGTGTGGAAAATAAAAACAGAGAGAGGTGATAATTTGACGCGTAAAAATTTCAGAAAATTCGAATGTCCTCACAGCCGCTTCTTGTTTCCGAGAGGCTTTTATCAACTTTTTCGTGGGAGCGTCAGTCTTATTGGATCGTTTATTTCCTTTCAAATATTCTTTTTAGAATCGGCGCACTAGCCCTCGATCGATTGTGGGCTACTTTCTATTGGAAATGGTAATGTCATGTTCCTACGAAGCAAATATATTTGATTACCATGTTATCGAATTCTACTCTTTCTAGTGTGGTATGAATTTCAAAACATATTATTCATTCATATTGTTGTGTTGGCTATGGTGGGAAAAATACTGTCTTTGACAGGTACGAAAAGGGCTCATTATCAACTCTCTGGAACTTCGTCCTATTAGATCTAATTCTTGATGGAATTTCATGGACTAATGCAATTTCACTGGTTTTTGGTTAGTGTTCGTGATAATAATAGAATGGAAGAAAGACTTGTTTTGCCCTTACAGAACACATATCTATTTATACAAATACCCTGATTCTCACTGCTCTTCTGCTTCTCTCTTCATTGGTATCGAAATTCATTAATTAACAAATATGCAGGAATAAATAATTGCAGAGTTACATCGTCATTTACCGCTACAATCTGAAAGAGTTCGCACAAATCAAAAGAGGAGCTCAACTTAATTCATATTCAATCGCACGATCATTCCAAATCAGAGAGAACATCGCTGTTCTTCAGGTTATACAACTCATATTTATCATCGAGCATTGTAAATTACCGGGGAAAATATAAAATGTAAATTCCAGATGCTTCTGCGGGTTGCATTCCCTACAGTTCTCCTCAACGGCCCCGCCTTCTTCTTTTTCTTTGTATATTTGCTCATTCCGTATGGATATGGATATGATTTTCTTAAGCATCTCAGCATCGCTTTATTCGATCTTTGGATTGGAATGTGGGTAAAGAATAGTGGGGAGTAATAATAATAATAATACAAAGTATATTCAAAATCAAATGATATATGATAATTTCGTGCAGATACGCGATTTCCATCGTATCTCTCATGCGTCTCGAGCCAATACTCAAGCAAACTTTTACGAAACTGGAGATTCTCAACAGATTCAGTTTCAGATCGAAGAATCGATCAGAAAGGACGTAAGTTCAAATAGAGATTTCAACAGATCATCCGAATCCACTACGTAACAAGTGTCATTATTCTACCACATGGGACGTTTCAATCCTTTTAAAATTGGGCGTTTTCAGCAACGTCCAAGCTGTGGCGAACGACGAAGGAGATGTTTATTTCTCTCTCTTCAATATGGAAATGAACAGAACGAGATGAAATATCTCGGATATTTTGATGAACCATAAAGACAACCAAGAATATATATTACTCGCATTTTTAGTTTTTGCTGTTCTGTAAGTGTGAACATAAAATATATCACATTCGGTTAAGAATATCTTGTTCAAACTATAAAGTCAGCATGAAATTCAAGCTAAAATCCTTCCACTTATCCACCCATTCGATCTAAGTACAATTTGCTCAACTACAAAAACAAGCTTCGATTGTTGTTGTCTTCTCTGAATGGACAGAGGCACATTGATAGGAGCTTTCTAGCTACTAGGTTTTTTTTCGTGACGTACAATAGTGAATCGAAAATCGTAAATAACTGGTTCTTGCGGTGCATAAAGATCGAAAATGAGACGTAATTTATATTGTGGGCGTTCCGATTAATCGACGCGAATGCGATTAATGTTTTCGATTTTCCTTTTTTCTGTACTATATCCCATAGTCTATGTAGCGTTCAAGTCTGTTTCTGAAAGTGAACATTGCTTCAAATATCAATTTGTGTTTGTTTCTCATTCGCGTTTCTCACATTTGAAAGTATCCATGTTTTGTTTGTCATGAAATCAATAATAAAGTGAAATTATTTAGCGCGCTCGGATGTATCAACTTTTATGGCTGAATCGATCGATAACCGACGACTACAGTCCTCTCTTCGAGATTATATTTGGAATGGAGGTTATTATTTGTTGTACTAAGAGTTCAAGGGAAGGGTAAACTCATACTTTCAGTTAATTTGTCATCTGTGTTGTCTCGTTCTCGGTCCAGCCATGATGTTCGTCTCAATTCAATCGTATCCACTGCATCGTAACGTCTGTCACCATTTTGTCACATTTAGATTTCATTGATTTTTACCGAGCTGAAATATTACGATTACAGCTTCGAATTTGCTTCACCAACGGAATGCTCCGTGTAACTACGGGGTCACTAGCACGTCTTTACATACTCTACAATCAGTTGTACGGCAAAGAGTGTATGTTCTGTTAATACACTGATCGAAGATAAAAGAGAGAGAGGGAGAGGGAGAGAGAGAGAGAGAGAAAGAGAAAGAGAAAGAGAAAGAGAAAGAGAAAGAGAAAGAGAAAGAGAAAGAGAAAGAGAAAGAGAAAGAGAAAGAGAAAGAGAAAGAGAAAGAGAAAGAGAAAGAGAACTGTCTTATATTGATACATGTTCAGCGCATTCCGTCGTCTTAACCGCAGCTTCTTGTGTTAGAGAACATTTTCTCAATTTCTTCGTTGGAGCGTAAGTTATTTGTACCTTACATTTACATCCGATTTTTTTTCAGAATGGGCGCGATTGCATTTGATCGATTCTTCGCCACTTTCTTCTGGGAATGGTAATTTTCATATATATATATATATATATATATATATATATATATATATATATATATATATATATATCCACCTTCCCTCGAGTATATATATATATATATATCCACCTTCCCCCAGCTCGAAGACGGGAAGTGCCTTTACCTTTACCTTTACCTTTCCACCTTATAGTTTAATCTCGTTGGATCAATGTTTATTGTATGGGTTGATAGGAGTAAAAACAATGAAAACCATAATTGACCGAATTCATAATGACAATGTGAACGTCAATGACATTCAGTATTTCTCAAAAAATTTTAAAAGGTACGAGAAACAATCTTGGTCAACTCATTGGATATTCGTTATAAATAATATTCTTCTTGATGGAATAAGAGAGGTATCACGAGAGATTGCAGGAAAACAACCCCCTTTCGGAACAATTTTGCAAAAATATTTTTGATTTTGATCAAACTTTTATGTAAGAGTACCCAGGAGATAAGAATTCGATTTATCCCGGTCTCAGGTCTCAGAGCCGGCTTTTAGGAAATTGCCGGTTCTGTCTCCGGAATAGTCATAACTTTCTTCATTTTAAAGTTATAATGCAGGAAAAAATCTCAAAAAATGCGGAAAAATATAACGAATAATTTTTCTGTTGCAAATTAGTTGCCTAGGGCGACGGAAAAAAAGTTATGGCAAAAATACTGTTTTCACAGGCGTTTAAAAATTCAAAAAAAATCCAAAGTTGGCGAAACCCAGTAGTTTCTCAGCAGAATATGGAAGAGCTCCTCAAGTACTATTATAATAAATTTTCAGAACAAATAAAAACGGGTCAACCAAAGACCGAAAAATGGCTTCGAATGTGAAAAATCAGAAAATTTCGAAAAATCGATTATCTCAAAATCATGTGTAACCTATTTTTCTAAGGTTATTCAACCTTCTTGAGTTCCATAAAAATGATGCTCATACATCATGCATATTGAACAATTAAATCTAAAATTTTCTTCAATATCTGACCTATCAAAAGCTGACCTGAATTTTCAGGTTTATATCCATGTACGAGCTGTTATCATGAGCTCTATCATTTTTATGGAACTCAGGAAGGTTGAATAACCTTAGAAAAATAGGTTACACATGATTTTGAGATAATCGATTTTTCGAAATTTTCTGATTTTTCACATTCGAAGCCATTTTTCGGTCTTTGGTTGACCCGTTTTTATTTGTTCTGAAAATTTACTATAATAGTACTTGAGGAGCTCTTCCATATTCTACTGAGAAACTACTGGGTTTCGCCAACTTTGGAATTTTTTTGAATTTTTAAACGCATGTGAAAACAGTATTTTTGCCATAACTTTTTTTCCGTCGCCCTAGGCAACTAATTTGCAACAGAAAAATTATTCGTTATATTTTTCCGCATTTTTTGAGATTTTTTCCTGCATTATAACTTTAAAATGAAGAAAGTTATGACTATTCCGGTGACAGAACCGGCAATTTCCTAAAAGCCGGCTCTGAGACCTGAGACCGGGATAAATCGAATTCTTATCTCCTGGGTACTCTTACATAAAAGTTTGATCAAAATCAAAAATATTTTTGCAAAATTGTTCCGAGCCACCTGCAATCTCGCGTGAGACCTCTCATAAGCAGCGCTAACACAATCTGCTTGGTTTTCGGTGAGTTTGTGTACTCTATTTCTTATTTCTGATAGAGGATTCAGGTAGGCTTTGAAACGTGGAGTATCACTAATTCCGGAAACGTGGCAAATTACAGAATACGTTTCAATCTACACGAATGTTAAAGTAATGACTGGTTTACTGCTCTATTCAGCACTGGTAAATATTTTCGCAGAGTCTGACCACAACAATTTAAGAGTTTTGTTATTGTCTATCGGTACAATCTGAAAGAGTTCGCACTAATAAAAAAGGCGCCCAACTCAATTCGTACTCAATATCAAGATCTTATCAAATACGCGAGAACATTTCAATATGTCAGGTAAGAAAGTTCGCATTTATTGTGTTTTGAGTTCATATTGTAAGCAAAACACAAATTCGCGGATTTGCGATATACATATAGCTACTTAAAATTAGAAACGACTAAGTTTTCAAATAGTACCGGTTAAAGCCTGAATTATGTTCTATTAGAATGACGAAGAAAAATGATGATCTCTCTATGTCTATATATTTAATTCCAGATGCTTCTTCGAGTGGTTTTTCCCACTGTTCTCTTCAATGGTCCAGCATTCTTCTTCTTCTTTGTCTATTTACTCATTCCTCTTGGATGCGGGTTCGACTTTCTAAAACACCTCAGCATTGCCTTGTTTGATCTGTGGATTGGCGTGTGAGTGGATTCAGTTTTTTTAACTGGAAAATATTATAATATGTGTCTTACTATGCCACACCATATACAACAGCAATAGAATCAAATATAAATTAACCGTCTTCAGCTTAAAGGGACCAGGCAGCGAAAAAATAAGTTATTTTTAAATAAAAGAAAATCATGTTCCCGGAAGAATGCTAAAAACCGCATATTTTTCCGATTTTTTTGAAATTAGTTATGAATTTTCAAAGTTTCGCTTTTTCGCCACAGCAGGTTACGGTAGCGACTACACCACAATTCAATTCTCTAAAACCAGACATTTTCATGAACTGTGGTTGTGCGCATTTTGTCTGGGAGTGGTCAAAACCCAAACATTCCTCTTTCCAACGCAAAATCTAATCATTCGACCAAATAAAATTGCTTTCTGTCTTTTTGGAAATAGGCGACGCACCGTTCCTGGGGCTAATTTCAAATCAAAATAACTAATTGTAAAAAAATGCTAAAAATTTAATTTTTTCTTCATTTTTCATTCGATCATAGTGAGTAAAGATCATTAAAAACTTATAAAAATTAAAAATCTGTTTTTGTTCGCTGCCTGGTCCCTTTAATAACACGTTTGAAATTTACATTTTGAGTAGCCGAAAATTCAAAGAAATTTAATGAATGCATAGGAATAATTACCGTAGAAGAAGAAAATATCGACAGATTTTTATCGTCGATTATGGTGTATCTATCAATGTTCTGATATTCAGATATGCTCTTTCTCTAGTTTCTCTAATGAGACTCGAGCCAATATTCAAGGGAACTTTCGAGAGACTTAGATTATTCGGAAGATTCTCATCACAGAATGTAACTCCTCTCGGAAGCACGTATGTGTTCCTAACGATTAGGGGATATCTTTAGTACATTCTGAATATTCTTATATTGTTATTTCTTCCCAAACTGTGATTTGAACGAGAACAAGAATACCTTTAACAAATTATTTTACCAGAAACGTCAGAAATCATTCGAGGGACGAGGGCGACGTCTACTTTCAGCTATTTCATATTGATATGAATAGGCAGTGACGAAGAATAAAGAATATTTTCACAGAGCTTTTTATTATTGAATGCGTCAAGATGTGTTTTGAAAATTATACTTTGATGAGCATCTTGCATAACGTCACAAGAGTAGTCAATGTGGTTTAGCATGGGCGAATGCATGAGGAATCACATGAGGGCGATTAGGGTTCTTCTCCATCCTATGCGGATCCTATAGAGTGTACAAATGAATTATGGCTTAATCTATGTATTTCAGTTTCGCTCCTTAGCGTCATACCCCCCCATAAGTCTCACGCCACCCATGAATCAATATAGACGCGATCGAAATCAAGCGTCTGTCAACATTGAATATCAAAAAATCTCTAAGTCAACGTAAAGCAAAATATATTTTTTTCAATGTGCTTGCAAATTTTCAGTGGACAAACGTCTAGAAAATTGAAAAGTATTGATAGTTAAAGACGTAGTTATTCTTTCAAAGTGGTTTGTTTGCGAGATATGATATTTTGATTTTGATAACACTAAAAGTTAAAAGATATTTGAACTCAGAATTCGAAGCAACGATTTATCGGGCAAAAAATAACGACGAAGATGAAAAGTCGATTAAAAACCGATGAGACGATGGAAGTTCAAGTTGCTTCTCGAAATCTGCAATGAAAGAACTCAGATATTTCTGTTTTCACGATCCTTCATTTTTTGTAAATACGGAACAATCTAGTTATTCCCTGCTGCAACCACAAAAAAACGAAGGAATAGTGAAACTCACTCGATTCTCTTTACAGTCTGAACCATCTCGTATTGTGGTGGCGAAGGCTGGTAAGGTTGAGCAGGAGAGTTCTGTTGTGATAACGATGCATGATTGAATGATGGTTGGGTGATAAGCGTTCCTCATTTTATACCGAAGTTCGGCAGTTAACTTATTATCAAAGCATTTCATGCGCAAATATTGTTCGGCGTCTTTTGCACAATACGAACCTTGGGTTGACGAGGTGTGCATAGTGAGGGATCAAGCAAAACAAAGAGAGACGAGACGATATTGTGCTCATTATCAGCTGATATAGTAATGCAATCAGACAAAATCGGCAATTTTGTCTGGTTTGGTGTCGTGATAAGAATTATTCGTACAAACTGAGGTCTCTATAAAAGTAGACAGATCCTCTTCACCCATCATTCAATCATGCATCGTTATCACAACAGAACTCTTCTTCTCAACTTCACCGGCCTTCGCCACCACAATACGAGATGGTTCAGACTCTGAGAAGAGATCAATCAACTTCAATGAAGTGAGTTCCATATTTTGAAATTATATATGGAAAGCAAAACTTTAGCCCATCTCCTTGGTTTCTATTCGAGAATAAATAAGATATCTTTCTTTTTTTCAGGCAACGATGTCTTCTTCCATCTTCGGTTTTTGCTCGACGATTTCCACCTTTGTCGTGATTTTTCCTCCGAATAAACCGTTGCTTCTGATCACAGTTGTAGACACATAACGAATATATAAGAAATCAAAGGAATGTGGGAATTGAATCCTCAAAGGTAGCGTTACTCAGCCGAATATTCTCAACCCGTGATATGCCGCTGTCCATTTTCCTTTTGTTGTAAAATCCAGTCTCGTCCAATGAGGAGGCGCGGTTCTTACTATAACATTCAACTGAGATAGCCCTTTGTAATTACCATCTCATTGTAATGCTTGAAAATATTATTTTTTGACGTAATAAAAATGTTGATTGAGCGATTAACTTCCACCTGCTCTATCTGAATAGAGAACTTCATGATACAATTACAAAACTCTGACGCTCATGTTCATTGACAACTCAATTACATTAAAGAGTTTATAAAGGAAATATAAATAGTGTATATTTAAATACCCCATTATAGTTTTAGTCACATCATTATTTTATTTATTTACCTCATACAATTTCTTCTCTAAAGCCCCAGAGAATCGATGTGGGATATTTGTCCAGTTATGCATACAAAACAATATTCTTGTTCGAATATTTCCTAATGCATACAAATCAAATATCGCGCGTTTCCTATTATCTTTATTTCTTTATACTCTTTCGAATTTCAGTAACTATGATCTCTAAAATGCTGTACTTTGTTAGGAGAAAGTACTCCCCTGGGATATACAATCTTAGTGTGCTATTATCGTCTTACTCACCATCTCTCACCGTATTGCGCATGTTCACAATTGTGATCGTTCAATGATTACGAATTCCATCTGAAATTTCACAACTCTTTATCGAATTCACAACTTCGCGCACCTGTCTCTTTGACTTGGAGTTACCTCGATGTTTGCTCACATTTCCAACTTCTCAACCCGATCTTGCAGGATCACAATGCAATTCAACTATCTCATTTGGGTTCCTCAGGTTGCATTTACACGAAATCCAGCACTTTACACGTCTTTCTACGTGTTCGAAGTATTTTATAAATATATTTTTCCAGGAAAAACACAATTTATTTCAGATAGTTATGATCGCATTGCAAATTATCGCCGAGCCATTCATTCTCTGTCGAATGTACAGAACTCGGCCTCTACATCTGAATGTCGACAAGACTATTTTTTAGTGTTTCTATCAATTTTTTTCACAGATTCGTTTAATTATCGTTCACTGTTTCTCTTCGACGGGACTTTCAAGCCTTAGCAGACTGGTTCTCTTATATTTCCAATACTTTGGCATTCCTAAAGAAGGCTCAGGTGAGAGTTGACAAGAAGATCTTTCTATTCTCCCGTGCATCATATCGGACTATCAGCCATCGATGGATAATTGACGAGTCTTCTCTCGAAATTGCAGTGCAGTGTAGTCTCGACAAAAGAAGAACTTTTTCGTTTGTACTTCAGAGAATAGTACAATCCTTGATTTCCAGGCAATCAGACAATTCTTCTGCTAGCATCTTTTGGTCGAGAGGTTGGACTGGGTGCACTTGTTTCGATGTGAGACCTGAAATATTTCTAAACAGCATAGTCAATGAATCACTTATAATGTAGCATCTTTTTCATAATTTGAGCTTGAAATTGAGAGGCTACTCACAAAGAAAAAGCTCTAGGCGTTTGAAGCTCCATACGCCCAGAACGAGAGTTTCAAACTATAATTTGAGAGGGACTGCATGAAAACATGAAATGAGCTCTCTTATTTTTGCACGCTGAGCTCTGAGCATATTATGATCACATCTTTTTTGTTTGTCGGTAGTTGGGTATTATTGTAAAGCAGGGATTCATAATAAATTGCAGACCATTGTGTATTGCCGTGGAACGAATGATAGCAACACGTCATTGGAGCTGGTAAGAATACATAACTTTGCACCTTTCACTCTTACTATTAGCTTTAAGACTCGCTGTCTCTAGCTGTGTTTTTTGCGTCCCCTTTGATTCACTTCCCCCTTGAAATAAACAATTTCAGCATTGAGAGTCTCACGTTTTTATTACTTATTGCTTTTTTAGGTACGAGAAAGAATCAGCTGATACATTTATAATATTTATCTTTTTGTTCTTTTTCTCCCTTTTCCTAGCCATTCTCAATGGGTTCTGCTACATTTACGGTATGATGATAGAACGGAAAAGGCATTGTCGAGTGGAAAATTTGTATCCAGGAGTCTACAATGAGATGGGAAACCTGACTGCTTTCTTTGTTTTTATCTCTTTCGGAGTTGTGGTGAGTTGAAAAAAAAATAGTGAGCAAAGGGCAAATTTATCTCCAGGCACTCGGCTACGTCTATCATCGTAATGTGAAACTCATGAAAATGTTATCGCTCGGCGCACGAATCAATGGATATTCAGTGGCCAGGAGCTATCAGATCAGAGAGAACATCACTATCATAAAAGTTGGTGTGTTATACAAAGAAGTGTAAGAATATAGATTCAGTTTCTATTCAACCTTGTCCTTCCTGCTCTTCTATTCGCTGGTCCATCTTTTATTGCATTCGGTACCTATCTTCTACTTCCAGAAGGTTGCATGATCTGTGGTGGACCGAGTTACACCTCTTTTGCAGAATCCAATCACTATCGATACATTGCAGTGGCACTCTTTGACTTGTTTGTGCAGGGGTACGCGCTAATTATGACGAAGAAACAATTAATATATCCCTTATTTAGATTTTACATGATGCTATCCCTCTTCTTTTGGTATTTCGTCCCGAAGATCCGGCAAAGAAGAAGGTGCCCAAATAAAATAGTTATTACAGGAGGGGCTTGCGGTGTGGCTCATGTTTTCTAGCGAGTTTATTCAAAATAATCTCGTTCATTTAAGCTTGCCGAATTTGGATTGGGTGCAAGAATCAAATCAATACTTTGATTGGCTCACTCGCGATCTCGAACCAACAGTACAGAGGACGAAACATTTGAATATTTTGAGGAGATTTTGAGCTACTGCTAGAGAAAGCGAAATCGGATTACTTGGAAATTGTGGGAGAAGAAGAAGAAAATGAGTGGAAGTTTACAGCTGCTCGTTAATCACTTGAGTCGTTACGGAAATAAAATTGTTGCTCGATACGCAAGTAGCTGATACACATCATGTCAGATCATTAAATTTCTTTCCGCGTTGATAATAAATTCATTGTGGTGAGGTATTTTTGCGTTTTCTCGTTTTACGTTGGTTATATTGCTTCACATAACTTAGATGTGTAATCTAACCGCTGGAAAATGGCAAAACTCCCGTACTGTAGAATTCGGTGCACAATTAGCACCATCAATGTGAAATTTGATATCTGCCAATATCCCATACAATCAACAATAGGTTATATGCATTGTACAATATGTGGCAATTATATTCACTGATTTACTGCATCGTATATTTTCTGACAAAGCAATCTGTTGTTTAATCATCTGATTTTATTTTCTTCCGCGTTCTGCTTTCTAGCCATCTTATGACTATAGAAAAAAATCAACCGATGTTATCTGTATGAGTAGAATTGTGCTTTAATACCTTTGTCTTTTTTTTCAGCTCAGAACTTCAGATATCCTCTCATCAGCTTCTAGTGATTATATTGAATTACATACTTGTGTTATATGTACATACTCACAATACATGCTCACTGATTATATATTTTTCTTATACATACTCACAATTATGATGTCGGTTCATAGCGCTCGGTAGAGGTTTTACAAACATCTGCCATTTGGCTATGGGATTAGTTGAATTTTCGAGAGAGCTTCGAGTAATTTCGTAAATATTTCTTAATTTCAGTTCCGTCATGCTGCATTTCTTGATTTGGGTTCCACAATATGCCTTCGAGCAAAGCCCCGTTTTATATTCCTTCCTATATTTGTTGGAGGTTTCGCTTCATTCACGTCATCGATTTAATTTCAATTTCAGATTTCATTAATTACTGCACAGGTTTTGTGCGAACCTTTAATTATAATAAAAATGTATCGAACTCGCGCACTTCACAGAAATGTGAGTGAAGAAGAAATTTTATTTTGAAAAAAAAAAATTTACACAAATTATATTTAAAATAAAAAAAATTAATTTTTCTTTGCAGATACGCCTCTTTCTCGTGTACATCTTCCTTTCAACTGCTTTCTCCAGTATCAGTCGTCTTTTTCTTCTTTACTTTCAATATACGGGCATTCCGAAACATGGAACAGGTAATAATTTTAATCATTTATCTATTCGCCTGTACTTCGTTTGAGAAGAAAAACTTCCAGATCATGAGAAGGTTATTCTCTTTGCTTCAATTGGCCGAGAAATTGGACTGAGTGCTGTTGTTGCTATGTAAGTGTACTTAATCAATATTTGCATCTGCTCTGGTTTCCAATACAATTGAATTAATTCCAGACCATTCTGCATAGCCGCTGAGAGATTTGTAGCCACACGTCATTGGGGCTGGTCAGTGAAGGAGCTAAAATCCTGTCCAGCATTTGTTTTCCTTTTACGAATACATATTCTTTTTTATGCTTTACAAAGCAATACCATTTTAAGGTACGAGAAAGAATCCATCGAAACCGTTTGGGTCTTTATTGTTATTCAAATTTGCTCTACGTTTGTTGCATTACTAAATGCAGTTTGTTTCATCTATGGTGGGCTGATCACAAAATTGCCGAAATATCGAGTTGAAGATTCCTACCCAGGCATTTACAATGAGTTGGTCAATCTACTCGCCTTTGTATTTTCCATTCTATTCGGTATTTTGGTACGTCATATTTCAATTTCGCCTTAAGTTTTTTTTAAAATTATAATAATCTCATAATATCCATCCAATCAGAATTAAAATAATTTGTGTATCGCATTATTTTTAATTGCAATTTCCTCTCTCCCTTCTTATAAGCTCGACTGGCTCTCATAATGTCTCTTGCCAGGCCCTATTGTTTATATATCGGTGGAATATGAAACATATGGCTCAAATCAACGCTGGTGCACGGATAAACGCGTATTCGGTCGCGAGAAGTTATCAGATCAGAGAAAATATATCTTTTATCAAAGTGAGTAAACATACAATCCAGTAAAGCGTACGATACTAATTTTAGCTTCTATTCAAATTAATTTTTCCCTCGCTCGCTTTCGCCGGTCCGTCATTTCTTGCTTTTACCATTTACCTCATTCTACCAAATGGTAATATCTTATTCCCTTTTTTTTTAGCTTACAACCCATTTATAGCGGCCGATTACTACAGACACTTTGCAGTGGCTCTCTTCGATATTTTCGTTGAAGGGTAACACATTTATAAACTGAAACACTACTTCCTCGGTTTATGTTTCACTTATTCTTTAGATTCTATGTAATGATCTCGTTCTTTCTATGCTATTATATACCAAGAATCCGGGGCACAATCAAGTTGGTATCATTCATCGCTATAGTTCCCTGCAATTCTACGAATAATATAAAGACAGAGACAATGAATTATCACTTCAGATTTTTCAGTTTGCCAAAGATCGATACAATACAAGATTCGAATCAATATTTCGATTGGCTCGCTCGGGATCTAAATCGAGTTACTGCGTTGAAGAATGAAGTGCGAAAGAATACTGTTTAATACGACAGCGGATCGAGAGACTTGTTATACTTTTATGTGTTGTAACTACTGAATGAACGAGTTATTCTAAGTGCATGTACTGTTTAAATACGTTTTATATAATTATGCAATCCCCCAATGAATTTGCTACATGATGGATCGTTTTTTTATATACGAAAAACAATTAGAAGGAATAAGACTAAGAATATCATCAATCTGAAGAAAGAAGAAAAGGAAGGTACGGCAAGGCATGAAGTGATGGAGGATAATGAGAAGGTTACTTGATTGTCTTTGTATGACGTAATCTTAAAGAATTTTGTGAATTAGGTTTGCAATTTTCTCGTTCGGCAAACGTGCAGATGTCACTATTTCTTTTAGATGTATTGTCGTTGTTACTTTGATCTCTTCTCTCTCACCATTCATTCTTCCCTTCTCCCATGGTGAGTTGCGGTTCCCTCTCTTCCCCCCCCCTTTCGATTGATTCTAATTAAGCGTCTTCTTAACTGAAATGAGTTGTCCCATCGACGTCCTTCACTCGGGTGAAATACTCTCGCCTTTCTCACTCTTCACTCTTCTCACAGCACTCGTGAGTTCAAAGATCAAACAATTTCCCCAAAATTGAAATACAGTATTGCTAAGCTCAATTTCTCTCGTTTGCAGACATCAAATATCACGTTATCTCATTCTCTCACCTTTCGACACGATCAATATGAGTTCTCCATCGATTTCATCGCTTCTAAAAGTGTTTTCACTAAAGAAGAACTCGACCAAAGTGGAGAAACTCCTGTTAGAATGGGAATTTTCACTTTGTTAATCTCTCCATTCCAGATGTCATTCTGTCACTTCCAAGGAACGAATTACGATGGATTTCGTGCGTGGCTTTCAATTTGTAGCGAGGATCAAATCGACATGATTCTGCGAACTTCGATCGAATCTTATGCAATGGAGAACAATGGAACGCATTTCGTACTCGTTGCTCCCGATATTCCGAATTGTAGTGAGTCGCGTGGTTAATGTATTGGAGAAATAACAATAATGTGCAGATGTATTTCGTCAGCACACGAAATTGCGTCGATCTGCTAAAGAGAGCGGAGCCGTTAATCATACTTTACCTGCGTACTATGACAAATTTTCGCATCTTTTCTCCAGGAGAAGATACGTCGAATTTGCGATGTTTGGAGATTACATGTTGGTAAGAGCTAATCTAACTTGCTTATTAGAGAAAAAATTCAATTTTTTCCCGAATTTCAGTTCAAGAAGTACGGAAAAGACGAGAAGAAAACATTGGAGCGAATGAAATATGTGCTGAATATGGCGAATTCGGTAAGCTCAAAAAACTAAATAAAGTTTAATATATTAACAACAATTTAAAGTTGTCACTTTTTGCAAGCAGTGCATACAACATAATTTGCAGTTTTACGACTCGCTAAATATTGAAATTCGTCTAGTCTATAGCGAGATTTGGAAGGATCCAACCAAGGGGGGCATCGATTATAGAAATAAAGGGACAACCTTGGACACGTTCTCGATTTATAAGGATAAAGTGCTGAAAACTCGGTATTTCGATAATGCCAACCTCTACATGTGAGTTGTTTTCTATACGGAAATAGGACCATATATTTCTAATCGTTCTAGGGCGAAATCTGTGGATGAAAAAGTCGTTGGGCTTGCTGCAGTTGGAAGCATTTGCAGCGATCAACACTCTGTTTCGTGGGTTGAGGTTTGATTCATCTCAAGTATTCTTCCATTCTAAAGAACATCTCAACTCTTTAAAAATGTTGAGGATCGATCAAAAACATCGTCAGTCGTTGCTACTGTTCTAGCTCACGAACTGGGACATAATTTTGGAATGAAACACGATGGGCAAGAAAGAAATAATGATTGAATTAAGGAACCGTCTTCATAAATAAAATATTTAAATTGTTGGTCAGAAGACTATCCTTACTGCGAAAATCCAATGGCAGGATGCATGATGAGAAATACAAATACATCTGTGTTCAAGTGATTTTTTTCTCAAGGCGCTGAGCAGTCCATTCTAAATTTATTTTAGTCTTCATTGGTCAAATTGTTCGTTGAAATATCTGGAAACCTTATACAAAATGCAAGGGGACAAATGTCTGTGGAATGAACCGAAGCTTGAAGGTGACATGGCTTACTTTCAGAGTTCACCTGAATATCTGTACGAAAACATATTTCGGTTCAATTACAAATACGAAAGAAAAAATATAATATGTATGTCTTACCAGTTTAGATTAGCAATGCGTTTCAGCTTTTCTCTCTTGGAAATGCGAAGGAAACGTATTTTGACTTGATTTCCGTCAATTTGGTATATCGCAAAATCGTTTAGAGAGCGTGTGAAATTCACAAATGACGTTTCCAGTAGATTGAAATCCATATATCTACGAAATTGCGGGAATTCTAAGCAAGATGCTCATTTTGTCGCTTTTTGAGAAACAAAAAATGAAATACCACATTAGGTAAAACTGCGGTGTGTGGCAATGGAATAATCGAAAAAGGAGAAGATTGTGACTGTGGAGAAATAGTACGTATTATTTTATTTCTCGGTTCAAGAATATGTTATTGAAGGGTTGCATTACTCATAAATGCTGCGATAAATCGACATGCAAATTCACAACGAATTCGAAATGTGCATTCGGTAATTTACTCCCATGTGAATCATTTTACGACAATTATTTGAGGCACCTGCTGTGACCTAAAAACTTGTTCAGCGCACAAGTCAGCTCGACTTTGCAGGTTCAAGTTATATTTAACTTTTTTAAATAGTTCTTTGTACAATTTTTTATCGGCACGAATATCACAGCTGCAATATCGCGTAAAGAATATCAGCATTAATTTTTCTCATCATTATGCGACTAACAAGTTGCAAACTATTTCAGAGAATCAATTAACAGTTGTGATCTACCCGAATATTGCGATGGTGAGAATATCGATTGTCCTGTGGATGTCTATAGAGCAGACGGTCAATCTTGTCCGGATGACGATCAGGTTCTCTCATACTGAAAATAATATTGAGAATATTTTATACAAATTTTAAAATGACAATCAACAATTGTCAACCACGGTCTGGAAAAGTTGTAAAATAGAGACCGCTCAAAACGTTATTATACAATTTTTAAAAAATCTTACAGTCCATCTGCTACGGTGGGTTCTGTGGATCGCGCAAATTGGAGTGCATTAAAATATGGGGAGAAGAAGCGAAACCAGAAGAAATCTCTTCTAAGTGTTATGAGAGAAATACACACAATGATGGCTGCAGAATAACGAAAAAGAATGGGAATAAAAAGTGCCCCGTAGAGTTAGTTTACTTTTTGTACTCAGTTATGAAAACATATTCGCCTTTTCTTAAATGCCTTACTGATGTTGATAATTAGTTCCAAAATGAGAAGAAAATCAATAAAATTGTTCTAGGGACATTAATTGTGATCGCCTTCAATGTTCTCATCACAATTTGACTGCAAATCCAGTGTTGTCTGAACTTCTTTCTATTTGGAAAGGAGAATGTTTCGCTGTTTTACCAGAAACTGAAATGGATGGGAAATATGGATATAATCTCGGTCTCACTCTTAACGGAACGAATTGTGGCGATGGAAAGGTGACCGAACTCCTCCGTTTTACCTCATTTTCGTTAATTCAGTTCTGCCTCAATACCAAATGTGTGTCTAAGTCCGAACTACTTCGTGATTCCATTACTTGTGATGATTGTCCGAGTGGTTTGACTTCGTTTCAGTGTCATCACAATAATCAATCGATATTCAGGAGTGTGCAACAATCTCGGCCATTGTCATTGTTCAGATGAATTGGGAGGATCGATGTGTCTATCATTGGGTTAGTTTTTTTTTCTGATTTATCTTCTTCACTTAAAAAATAGAAAAAAAAACTTGCCGGGAGAACGAAACTCCAACATTTCGCCTCTCGGAGAACAGTTTTCCAGTCTACTCATTCCACACACTCTCTCGATCACGAACCGAAACAAGAGAGTGCGCGGAATGAGGTGATTGAATAATCGTTCTTCAGGAAAGAATGCCTTTGAGAACCGTTTTCCTAGCGGGCGTTCAGTTTATTCCTTACAGCTCTTGGTAATTCTCCTCCATTCTCTCCTTCAATTGGTGAAAGAGCACTTGGTTCTCTCTACATTTTCCTCGTTTTCATTCTCATTTGGTTGATTATCTTCGCCATCGCATCGCTCTACTACAAAATCAAACAAAATGAAAACTTTCCGAAAATGTGAGTTTCGAATTGTATTTTAATCTGAGTAAACTTTTGAAGGGTCATCACTTGCATAAAATCAAAGTGCGGTAGAAAATCCGCTGAGAAACTTTCGAATTCTGTCGAAGACCCAAAAGCGAACGAGAAAGAAGGAAAAACTGCAATGAATTCCATTGCAAAAAATGTCTGATTAAATGCGCTGCAAAATGATAAATGATTGGATCTTTCTTTTATTTCTCGCAATTTTTTCTACTTGATTAGTCATTGGCGAGAGAATAAGAAAGGTGAGAAGAACTCGAATGAATGTAAGAGAGAAAGCCAATTGGGAATGGATAAAGCACGGCATCGAATATACCAGAGCATAGTTATCAATGCTACAACTATTTCAGAAAGAAAATGAAGACGATTGTAGTGGGCGACGAGGTAAAGTTTGAGTAGTGGTAATATTTATTTGAGAACTAATTTGGATTCACCTTCAGAACAAGAAATGAAGAAAGTACTCAAGAATATCAAGAAAAAAACGAGACAATTGATTTAGCTAACTATCCCCTAATTTCAGAAGGAACTAGCCGGGATGTGTTGAGGTTAAATACACTACGCTCTATGCACAGTTCTGGGTGAAGGTTCGGTCCAGGGGGAGATCGGTAGATGGATCCAGGTTCGGTCCAGGGGAACTCGGTAGCCTGCTCCAGGTTCTATGCACCGGCGGGGATCGAACCTGCGACCTTCGGATTTGAATTCGAGGTCGCTACTGACATGGCCATGAAATTATCGAATTATCGATTTTCAAATATAAATTTCGATGTGTTTCGTGATGGGCTATCATATGCAAAAGGATCTGAGAAGATTGATAAACTTTGAAGAAAGTTATTTCGAAAACCGTCACGAGGAAGGAAAGAACCAACAGACAGACATTTCAATTCCCTTGTAGTGGATGAATTTGACCCACTATTAATCGATATTCGTAGAAAACGACTAAATCAAAGACGCGCGACCAGTCAAAATAAACATTTGAGACATATTATATTGCACATTCACGTATTGATTGATTAACCCAAGGACGTTAATGCCATCAGAACAAATAATCATAGAATTGTTAACGAACAACATCAACCGCATTTATTACACAATGTAACCATAGCAAAACGAATTGCACAACAGAAACAAAACAGAACATGAGATTTAGAATGTCTGGATTAATTAGCGAGGAGAGTTAATCATGCTTCTGAAATGGGACATAAAGTTCTAACGAGAGATCGCTTCGAATTGAAAAAAAATGTGACGAGGGGGACGAGGAAAGGGGAGGGGGGAACTCAGATTCTGGCCTTGTCGAGGTATTCGTTGAACTCGTCTCTGAATCCATCCACACGATTCTTCATCTCTTTTACTTTCTTCTTACTCACAGTCAATGTAGGAGGACCCAACTGCAATAAGTGCCGTATGTTAATTAGACCTCGAAAATGGAATAAAATGATATGTGAACGAATTCGTTTAGAAGTATCACAATTAACTATTTCACTGCATATCTACTACTATTATCCGAACCAACTACCACATTCAACGTTAGAATTGAAGAAACACGCGAAGAAGTAATGAACTATATGAGAGACAAGAATAAGGAGAATATAAAATATCACTTTGACCGAGAGAGTTGGAGGGGGTTCCCCTCCGTATACTGGATTTTTCGAAGCCTGGGTACTGTAATACTAACCATCATTTGATCGTACATCTCAGCAATCACTTCTGCATTGACGATCGCGTGAGCTCCGCAGTCATAAGTGTTCGTCTGAGAGATGAATCGTTGAGCAGAAATGTCTTTGAAGTTCATACTCTTTCGTAAGGGCACATTGACGGTAATTGTCTTTCATGGTGAAAACATTCGGCAATCACGAGCAACTATAGATTCAAATTTCCGATATTCGAGAAAGAGAATGTGGTAAATATTACTAACATTAAAGAAAAGTATAATACAGACCTGCGATGGGAAGTTGTTGCCGTGCTTGCAGCTGTAAACAAATATTTAAGCCGGAAATGCACGTGATATCCATCTATCCTATACTATCATTATCCAGCGTATTTCTCAGTTATCCAACCAACTGGTTAGCCAAATATGAGAGGGAGGGCGAAATGCTCACTTGATGAATTCGGGCATGATGTGCTCGAGTGGATTGTAAATACCAGCGAGATAGAGGAAGGAGTAAATGCATCCCCATGAGAGGTCCAGTCGACACTTCATTAACTGCAAACATTTGAAATAAGTTATTCAATAGACTATGTGTTTTACTTTAACACATCTGCCAGATCTTTGTCACTTTGTCAGATCACTAACCTCGAATGGATATTTGTCAGTGCCCTTGAGAGAGTCGATATAGTAGCATCTTGACATGGGTCCATTCGGCTTCTTGTTACCGTACCTAAAATATTCGAATTTAATTATAATTTTTTAAATACATTGCGCATCAGATACAATATTTCTCCATTTTTAAACTCTTCATTGAGGTCTTATAGAAATTTATTTGATCTCACACAGTGTTGCCTGCGTTTATTAAAGTTAGTGGTCAACCAAACACTGATCCCTTCTTTTATATTTTTAATTGAAGGCGAAAAATATTCTAAGAAAACGATATTTTAAAAAAAACGATCTTTAGCCCGTAATAAATTCGAGAATGCGCGTGCCTGACACGCTGATCCCGGTATACTGTAAATGAATATCGATTTTTACACCTGTCGATGAGATACGGTACGCCCTTCAGGAAATGACTACTCGACGTCCGCCTCATGTAATCTTCCCCCGGGCAATTTTGGTCTTTTTTCCACTATTTCGAGTTGTGGTAGGATGGATTACGATACTTTGTTTTCGTTGAGGGACCGCGGTGGTAAATTACTGCAGATCACTTTAAGTTAGGTGGACCTGCCTGCCAAGCCTTGTTACGGGCTAAATATCGATTTTTTAAAATACCGTTTTCTTAGAATATTTTTTCACATTCAATCAAAAATATAAACGAAGGAATCAGTTTTTGGTTCACCACTAACTTTAATAAACGCACGAAACACTGAATATTGATTGAAATGAAGAGAGGAGTGGTTTCGGCGGCCGTGTTTAACGGCATCTTTAGTGACAACTGTAAGGCACAAAGAGAAGGTTGACTGCCGGAAAGTAAGACCGAATTGTATTCCCCCAATCAATATGTAGCACCGAGAATAACTTACACATAAGTAGCGTTGGCGAGCAGTGGATTGACAACGACCATGATATACCTGGATTACAACACAATATGTTATGAAATGCGAAACAAATTTCATATCGAGATAAACATTTGAATTCTCTCAATTCGATATCTCGTATCTTCAGGAACTTAAAATTTATTTCATGAGGATTGTTTGGCATGAAAATCCGCAAAATAAGAATTCAAGGTTCTATCTTCACTGGAAGCCGAGGCAAATTCCACAGATTAAATAGTTCCGTAGGCCGAGAAACCTACCTTGTCGCAAAGTTATTTATCGGGACTTTTTCCGTGCACGGGTGCATAAATTAGACTCTTGACATATCGTTGACCTTATTTCAATTTAAAACCAGACTGTTCGTGGTTTGTAGTTTTCCAGGACAAGGTAGGCCCCCAACGGTGTGATTTCGAAATTTTGCGACAACATAGTAGGTTGCGGTTTATACTGACTTCTCAATGAAAGCTGCCCATTCCAAACTCACATAGGTTATACATGAAGGTTTTGGGAACAGTTTAAAATAATTGCCGCATAGATCTGATGACACTCGTTTGAGAACACAAGGTAGATTGGATTACGGAACTATTTAATCCACAGGTGGGCAGCACTTATCCGAACCTTTTGCGCAGTGTTCCCGAACCAGTTTAGTCAATTGCGGTGTGTCCCCAATTATTCTAATTATTTTCCGCCTCTATTTTTTATACTATTCTGCGTTTTGCACAGTGCTCCCGAAAATTCCGACCCCCATTTACACAGTGCCCCTGCACCCTCGTGCACATGTATGATTTAATCTGTGGTAAATTCAATCATGGCATCATAAGTCACATACGTGGGCGGGAGTGTTGCTAGCGATCGGACCCTCCCGCTTTTGGCAAAAATTGGTGGAAATTCGACTAAAATTAGCGACTCGAGGCGATCTTGAGGAAAGGCGTTACGACTACTTAGAATGAGAGAAAAAAGATTATTTCGTTGCCTATTTGTTGTATAAAATGTCTGTTGCAAAAGATAAAGTATTGTTCCCCGGTAATATAGCGTGAGATAAGTCGAAACACTACATGTGCGAGGAAGAGAAGTATTCATACGACAAGCACATGAGAATATGAATGAGAATAGAGCAGGGAATACGCAAAGTAATCGAAAAACTGGACGAGAAGGGAGAGTTGAGCAAGGCAGTGAGTAAACCGCGCCGATTGACGAAATGTCTTACAGTATATAAAAATTAGCGTTCCACTGCCTCGCCGGAGCACGTTTGTGATTTCAGTCTCGTTTTTGTTTAAAAATTTGAAAATAATTCATGAAATGGTTAAATTGAGATAATTTCTTCTAGTTTTTGGTACACCCTCATCGATTTCCACTACAAATGTTCCCATATACTTCGTTTGGTCATAAGTTGTCCCACTTTCGCTGCGGGTGCCTCGGTCGCTACGCAATCGCTGGCGATGGCGTAGCAACCGAGGCACCCGCAGCAAAAACTACTCGTCCGATTCCTTCCAAACTTTTTGTGTGACTCAAAGGCAATAATCGGTTAGGGTGTACAAGAAATTGGCCAAATCAAACGTCGGCTAGTAGTTTGCTGGTGTGGGAAATGAGGAGATACTTCGAATACCGTATACAAAATGCTCTAATTAGCAAATGTAGTCACACAATGACCCCCCTTCAACAAGTTCGATGTCACAGAGTATGAAAGGATGTGGTTGAGGAGAAGAGTACCCACGGAAGACTATTCCGGAAGCAATCTCTCACTTCAAGACGCCCGTGAGATCGAGGAGCCGCAGAGAGACGACTATGATGATATCGAAGAATCGGATCTCGAGGAGCTGATCAATCGCCACTTCAAAAATCCCAATCCACCTCCGTATATTTTGTAAAGAATCCGGAAATTAACAGGTGGATTGGGATTTTCATCGTTTCTCCCCATTTCCCACACTAGGCAGTGAGTGAACTACTAGCCGACGTTTGATTTGGCCAATTTCTTGTACACCCTAACCGATTATTGCCTTTGAGCCACACAAAAAGTTTGGAAGGAATCGGACGAGTAGTTTTTGCTGCGGGTGCCTCGGTCGCTACGCCATCGCCAGCGATTGCGTAGCGACCGAGGCACCCGCAGCGAAAGTGGGACAACTTATGACCAAACGAAGTATATGGGAACATTGGTAGTGGAAATCGATGAGGGTGTACCAAAAACTAGAAAAAATTATATCAATTTAACCATTTCATGAATTATTTTCAAATATTTAAACAAAAACGAGAAATCACAAAGGTGCCCCGGTGAGGCAGTGGAACGCTAATTTTTATATACTGTAAGACATTTCGTCAAGCGGCGCGGTTTACTCACTGCCCGTGCTGCATTGCTCGACTTTCCCTTCTCGTCCAGTTTTTCGATTGCTTTGCGTATTCCCTGCTCCATTCGCATTCATGTTCTCACATGTGGTGCTTCGACTTATCATCACGTCTCACGCTATATTACCGAGGAACAATACTTTATCTTTTGTAACAGACATTTTATACAACAAATAGGCAACGAAATATTCTTTTGTACACGATAAAACCTGAATTTCAGCGTCAGCTGCAAAAAAAAATTTCTTTATTTTTTTCTTGATTTTCATGGTCCGACCCTCCCGCTTTTTGGCTCCGACCCTCCCGCTTTTGACCGGCCAGCGATGGAGGCCGCCCATGTATGATAAGTCAAATAGGCACTCGCTAGCGAGGATATGCGGTTCTCTACGAAATACCTTCGAGACGTCCAATTGGCCTGTGCATTGCCACCACCCACATCTCATTAAATGTAAGCGGAACGAAATGTAGACAATAACTGACCAGTGGCTCATGTGGCAAATGGGGAAGATGAGCAGCTTCTTATCGAAGAAAGTTTGATCCATCGGGAACCATTCCAGGGTGTCATCAGAGCGTCTCAACAAATCGATTGTCATTAATTATAACATAATTAGCCTCGGCAAACGTCAGAGACTATAGATAACGTACTGTATCACCAGATGGTAGAAGCGAGTGGACGACATTTATTTCTAATCAGAACAATCTTTCATCTCTTATCTCTCACTTGACCCCTTCCCTCATTCACAATTTCGATACACTCTCTTGTCATGTCATGTTTCTCTTTCACCCTGTTGTCCTACCGCTACTCAGAGATTCGTACTTGTCATTGTAAATAATTATGATCGCTGATGATTTCACTGAGCTGACGAAACGTTGGACCGATAAATATATATCATCCACCCGCTTCCATCTGGCTATATTATGACCTCTCTACAGTACATTATCTATCGTCATGTCCTTCAAACGAAGCATGCCAAGTCTCGAACCTATATATCACAGACTGGCTTTTCGCACAAACAACTTATTTTGTGGGGAAGATGACTCACTTCTTGCAGAAGAATTTTCCGAAATGAGCAGTGAAATCTACGTGGGGCATCTGGAATCACGATTTAGTGCCGGCCGAAATAAAAACAAGCTCTACCATACCCAAAACTATGTTTCGTTCCAGTCCTTAGCAGACCAACGTACCTTGACGTTATTTTCGGTTGGTGCACTCTCGAATAGGTCAAACATCTTCTGAGTGGTATAAGAGTCGAAAACGTAGACGTTCGGATACCTGAGGATGGAGATTATGTGGTAATAACACTTTTTAAAATCATTCCTGAAACCCGACAAAAAAATGGTTTGGCGGCACTCTCTAAAAAACACAAGTTGAACGGATTTAGAAATTGATGTACAGCAATCCCTTAAACCAAGTCGTATTTCGAGTGCCTTGTGGTACAGTCTTTTTTTCTTAATTATAGAATTGTTATCTCACGCACACCGAAAGTTAGAGATATGTCTAGCAAAACCAGTACATTATTGCCCACCATACCAGAAGCTACTGTACCAGCGAAAGAGCCGTTCCCAATTGCATCATCCTTTCGTATATTTCCCTTATTTTGTTCATAAACAACCATCCCAGGTGGGTTTCCGCTTACTTCTTCTGAATTCTTCCAAACGCGAGATTGATCACTTCGTCATTCATATAATTTCTGTCGTTCAGAGAATTGAGACCAGCCTGCAAAAAGAACAATTCGATTCGATTTTATTTCAAAAGAGTTTGCGTAACTCTTTTTCTTCTTTTCGTTTGCTCAATGAAAATTTTGAGCATTAAAATTTACCGCACATGAGAGCGTGTGGACCATCACAACACTGTTGGCTCAAGCATGTGGTGTGTAATCATTAATTAAGAGACGGGATCGATTGATTTTCTGCATTCTTATAGGCAATTTATCGATCAGATCTTCAGTTTCGACCATGACAGCTAACTAATAATGACAACACTATTTTGTTTGTGATTGAAAAAAATCGATAATGAATAATGCTTGTGATATAAATGCATATTTGAGAGAGATATCGTGACATTCAGAAGAAAATTGTGAGAATATCCATACCAAAAAGTGATCACACTTGAAATCAAAACGTACACCAAGTTGGACCAAACCAAATTTTGGTGTCACCAACTATCGTAATTTAAACACATGATACCGTGTGACACCTACCTGAAAGCAGCGACTGTAGGAATAGGTATTCTGTGATCCTTGCCACGAGTTTTTTTAAAAAGCAACTGCGTTGCATGGGATGAATTGTCATATTTCGACTAGTATACTACGTAGTGTGTCACATTTATCATTGACAGCAATCGATGTACAATAATTTATAGCACATTAAAATGTCCATAAACAAGTTAAAATTAGAAACTCAACGAATATTTTTTTCCACAGACTCATGCACCATAATTACCTACCGTATAAATTAAAACATAATCGACTATAGGGGGCGCATGCGTCATCAGTTTGGAGTGTTTTGGATTACTCCTTTTGATAAGTTTAGGTTAACACGCATTGGCGAAAGGTCGATACTGCGAGGCAATGGTAGAAAAACTTGCGGTCAAAATTAAATGTGACTTTATCTTCAGTAAAATAAACGTACACTTTTAGCACGTGCATAAACGTAATAGTTGAAATATGATAATTATTCTATCACATGAAGCGCACTTCTCTTGGTAAGGATCACATGCTACCTATTCCTACAATCGCGGCTTGTCTATGCATATCATACGGTATCATGCGTTTAAATTAAGGTAGTTGATGTACGGCTTGATTTCGACTGATAACTTTTTATTATGGATATTTTCCTATTCTCATTTTACCATGAGTCGCGAGTTCTAGTGCATGTCCCCATAACTTTTTTTTTGCATATCTGACACGTCATAAGTACTAAGCATTATCGACCGACAATTTGTGACTTTTATTTTTTTTTTCTCTAGCATACCAAACTTTGATTTCTCACTCTAATCACTCACTATATGATTGAAATGGTAACAGGGTGTGGTCGATCGAGTACGTCTCTTAATTAACAAAACAAGTATATATAAAACGAGTGCACCTCACTGATCTGCTGTCTCTCTCCGTCGATGTCGTAGTAGGTCGGAGGATGCAGGACATGATCCTGAAATTAAGCTCAAAGAGTGAAAAGTAATCAGAAAAAGGCAAAGAAAGATACGGTTGAGATGAGATGGCAAAGTCACCCCATCTTCAAAAGCACCAAACCATGATAGAGTAACTGCTAAAGGTTAAAAAGCAACAAGAAATATTAATCGCCTTCATTTAGCAATAATAACACAAATTCGGATTCCGTACCTCCTCATCACTGCTCAATGCGACACACTGTCCCGCGGCTCCTCTCGCAGCGCCCTTTGGCTGTGGGAATTACGGTAAATATCGATTGAGCAGTACAGAACATCATCAACGTACTTTTATCGCCTTCTCCTTGTCAAGTCGCTCACGGATCTCAGTAGCGATAGTATGAGCGAAGAGTGGGAGAGTCTCGAGCACACATTTCGGCCAATTGCCGAAAGCTGCAATAATAAACACTAATTGAAGTCATCGCATTCTAATAAAAGCTCAGTGCAACTATTTTAAAGACTTGAACGCGGGACAATAAAATTAGAATGCCAGAAAAAATACATCTGTTCGCGTTTTCTATTTAAAATCAGATTAATAATAATAGAAATCGTTTAAGAGGTAGCGTGTCACTCGTCTGTCAGACAATACCAGGTAAAGTTTGTATAACCAGGTAAAGCAATTAAAGGGACCTGGCAGTGTCAGGTCCCTTAAAAACGGCACGAAAAGGCGATAAGAGTAATAACTCAGGTAACTCGATCATAATCTGATCAGAAGTTTTTGCATATTTGAATCTGATCAGATGATATTTGAATCTGATCAGATATAGAAATGCGCAAGAAGTGCGCATGCAAACTCATGGCGTGTTTGATTCTCGAACTGTTGAGCGCATTTATGGTGCAACATACTTTTCGTTATTTTCCATTGTTTCTATGTGTTTTAAATAGTTTTCACAGTAAATGCAATGTAATAAGTTGGCCAAATATATGCTCCCTCGCGCACGAACTGGTATTATTGTTTTCAAACACATTGCCACCAAATAAACCGTATATTCGCCATAGCTAATTTTTTAAAAAACTGCTCACTCGTCGTTATCCATGAATAATCGGATTGCATTGCAGTTCTTTTAACTTCACCTGGCTCTGGAAAAGGACAGCAGCAATGGCCTGGTATCAACTCCCCGGTATCATGTTCCCACCACTAAGCGCTTGTTCATTATGTGGTTCGAGTCCCTAACTAGCATTGATATTCATCCGACCCTCTCTCTGAAGCGCATGTCGTTATAATTTAATCAAAAAAGTTTTGTTTCACAATGCATTGTACGTTATGAATATTGTATCTTTGGATATAATAAAATATCATGATGACATTGTCGTTCTAAAGAGCATAATTACACAAAGAAATAACAAAATGTGATCAGAAAGAATCAAGATCTGATCAGGACATATTTGAATCTGATCAGGAGATATTTGAATCTGACCAGGGGATATTTGAATCTGATCATGCCAAAATTTAATTTAGATTTCTCCTGATCAGATTCAAATAACTCCTGATCAGATTATGATCGAGTTACCTGAGAAGGTGCTTCTGGGCTCCTTCAATAGTGATAACGAATAATAACATAAATATAAACATACACAATAGACGGACGATGTCACGCGATAGATGGTGCATATGGCGGATGACCATGTTTTGAATACCCGAGAAGTAAGTGAAGGCGTGGCTGAAACGTTGATACTGGAAATAATCACCTCCAAACACGACAGTGAATTGGGCAAATATTTCCGTTAGTTTCGAAACATTTATCGTTATGCGCTTCATGAGTTGTAAAGAAAGTCAAATTCAAGTGGTGAACTTTTTCAAAACTCGCTGAATAACTCACTTGAAAACGAGGACGACAGAATCGCCAAAGTTGATTTCGTGATTGAAGAGACGCTGTGAATCGTTGAAAGTGAGAACGACAATCGATTCCCAGTAGGATTTATAGAGGGGACCCGCCTCGTGGAAGGTAAACTGCAATACGACAACTCACTTCATTCTACAAATGCTTCCAAAAATGAAGCGACAAAGTGAGCAAAAGTGAACGGACTTCGAGGAATATCTTATTTCCGCATAATTTTAAACCTTCCTGAGAATTTTCACCCATACGAGGTGTGAAAATATTAGAGAAAACATCAATAACCGACCTCGAGACTCTTGATTTCGTCAACTCGGTAGTCGCGTTTCGATTCGCTTTGATCTACCATCGTCAATCGATTGCTGCCCTTTTTCGACGACATCGTGACATTCTGAATGAAGCTAAATATTACAAAATAAATAGTGAATGTTAGGGCGGCATACTCACTACTCGTGGGGTATGGCTACTTCAGAAGACCGAAATTTAGAAAACGGCGGAAATCAGCTAGATTTCCGCCTTCTAGCTGAAGTAGCTATACCACATGAGCACTGAGCTGCCGCAACACACACAAACATCCCATAAAATAGGAAAAATGCGCGCGCTAATGCAGACAGCACGCTGCTCGCACGCTGCTCTCAGGAAGACTTATTCGAACGAAAAAGGCTTACAAAGCATTCGAAAGAGCTATAACAGTGTATGATATTGTGGTTTCAACAGTTTCAGTTGTTTTGACGTATTTCACTGGTAGCATGCATGCTCATAAGGCATAGACGCACTGGTATTTAGTGCAGCGTCCATCTATTTGGGCCGTTTAATAAATGAAAATGCATACCTCAGCAATTAATTGCTTATTGACGTATACGCGTGAGATATTAGGCTTCATCTGATGACAAGAATAATGAAAATATGTAAGCGGGTACAGCGAAAAACGACAAATAACAGGAAAAAAAATAATAGGCCCCAGAAATCGATGAAGTTGACGCGGGCCGGGGCCGACTTTTAGTCTATCCCTATTGTATTTTCGTTGTAGGACCTAATCATTAGCAAAAAACATAATTATACAGTACATTTATACTATTGATTTGTTATATGTATAACAAAACATATTTTGAAAGTCAATTAAAAATTGATTTTTCATCTATTAAGAACATTTGTACCTCATGCATGCCACAAATTTAGTGCGAATATTTTTAACAGAGAAACAATCAAAAAAACTATCGGAACAGATGGAATTCTTCATTCATACTTCCAGAAAGGGGTAATGAGCGATGAAATGTGCTACAAAATGAAATCCCCCTTCATTTTGCATGCCTTCTCTTCCTTTTAACCTTTCTAAAGACATTTAGATTATGTCCGGGCTGCTGAACGATATGGATTGAGTCGAGATAGATTGTTCTTGTGGAACAATACACAGATGTAGGAAAAAATTATTGTTGCCAATTTGTTTATTTCCATTTATCTTTCGATAGAATGCGCAGATATCAGTCTTGCAATTACCAATGTTCGACGCAATTCAAGATATCATGTCTTTTATAAGTCTAATGCCGTGTGAGGTTTATGATAGTTAAAAGACGTTGCCCCTCCCCTATTCCATTTCTTCAATATCTGCAAATCCATCAGCTCGGCTAAAGAACAGCATCTACTACCTCATTTTCCTCATTCAGGAAATAGAATAATCCCGATCTTCTATTCCCGATATTCCTGATCTTGGCACTGTGCCAATTCCCCTAAATGTTCCAAAAATTTCCGCAGATATCTTACCTCTGCTGCCTTTTTGGCATGATGTCGACTCTAAATTCTGGATTTATGTATGGAATCATTCTGTTCCAATTTGATTATATCAATGATCACTAATCAATAAATGGAATATTTCTCCTTTCCAATTACCACATGTTTCCATTCGAATTGCTCTCGATGTTTCGTTCAGTATCAACGGTGGTCATCGTTCACAGGTCGGCTAATCCTTCAGAAAAGGGTTGCGAGTAAGAGTGCGTGTTAAATCGAGAGGAAATCTTTCATTTTTACATGCTCTCTCACCATGATTCCGCTCAGCTTTGGAGTCATGCGCTCAGAATGAGCAATAAAGGAATAAAATTTACGGTATTACCAGTCAATTACTAAATAATGACGTCAGTTTGAGTTCTCTTTAGTCCTTCCGATTGTGCATCTTCAACTTCAGTGGTGGTGAACTCGTGGACTACCCTTGTCGAGTGACAAGGTACCGTATCCCGATTACAGTCGATTGTATGAATATCGAAGTATCGATCCAGATGGTTTTTCCTCTCTCACATTCTCTCAGTTTCCTCATCGACAATCGCCCTCTACTTCTGTTATGCGATTAATGAGTAAGCATCGGCATATCAGCACCAAAAGGCAATAGAAGTATTTCGCGAGAATAAGAAGAATTTCCGTTTCCAGAGCCTTTTCATTCTGGTCTCACACACTCATTAAGTTCCAGAAGTAAGCAACTATATCTATCTCCCCCCTTTGCCTCGGACAACAACCACTTTTTTTAAATTAGTTTCCCCTTGGATTCCCGGCAATTTTAAGTAATATTTCGTTCGGAATACCTTTTGCATCAAGACAGTTCTTTACACAAATATCAGAATAATTTATCTCTATTTTTATTGAAGTTGAATGATTAGCAATTTTCGCATGATTGTTTTTCGTTCAATACCGTTCATTTTCTTCCTCAATGGAAACTTATCCACAGTAGTATTGCCATCAGACTACCAACTGATTTGAATGCTGAAATGAATCGTGAATTGAATCGCAAATTTCAAATCCCATCAAATTGTATATCTCAAATCGAGTATCAACTCACCGCCATTCTTGACACAATAAATATTCGTATTGTTCTCAAATGAATCTTCTATTCCATCGTCACTTTCCGTTTCCCAATTTCCATTGTCACGATTGCATTTGAGATACGAAAAAGACTCCTGCAAATTAGAGTTTGAAATTCGGGTAAACAATTGGATTAGCACTCTTCATTTCGCACACTCTCTGTCGATTGGTTAGAGAGTGTGTGAAATGAAGAGTGCTCCAATTATTTACTCGAATTGCAAACGCTACTGGAAATTGTGAAGCTTCTGCAAATATAAAAATAATGTTCAAACCTCTCTGAACTCGATTTTAAGGTGGAAATCTTTTGGACATTCGAATATACCGGTATTTCCGAATGAAACCTGAATGGTTGTTTGAATGATTAGAGGAGAGTTGTCTCAACCTTGACACAATCTTCAATTGGACACACAGAACGCATTGGGTTGAGATCAGTGCAGTACACTTAAATTCACATTGTTAAAATGGCGTTGGAAATGGGCAGGAACAGATTAGAAGCATACGTTTCTTGACGCATTTTGCCTGTGTGGAATGGGGAATCAACGTGTTGTCAAACAATATTTCGCCTCTGAGGCACGAAAAGACGCCATTCGATTGATATTCCCACAATTTATCGTTTGAATATCTCACTCTGCAAATGGAAAATTTACGACTTCCGTTATAAAGTAATGATGAAAAGTCGATAATTCGAACTCACATAAATTCGAAACCATCCGGGCAAGTATACATGTTTCTGTCTATCTTTTCGCACTGGAAGGAAAAAGCGTAGGAACAATATTTTCAGTAAAAAAATATTATTATATAAACTAACCATTGCACATACTTCATTAAACTCGCATTGATTTCCAGTGCGGAAAACTTTTCCGTAATCGCATTCATCTGAAAATCAATCGATTCTTCTAAATTATCAATAAGATGATCCACCATATTTGCAGTACACATTGTCTTCGGCCACAAGAGATCCTCTCGTATCACCATCAACGTACATCCAGTTACCTTCTTGCAAATTACATCGCCCTTCTGTTATATTCTTTGCCTGCAAAGATTTGTCAAAATGGAGATCTATATCAATATCGAACACAGAGCGCAAATCTACTCGGAGAACGCTTTTCCAACCCCTCATTCCATGCCGAAATGAGAAAGTGTGTGGAGCACTGCTTTATAAAAAAAACGAGACGTTTGAGAATCGTTAACCCATCAAATTTATTCTTGCCGAGTAATAGTGCTCACCTTCTCATCATTTGGACTCTTCAGCATTAAATGACCCTTGCACTTCGATGGATTATGGTCGTCAAATGTAATCTGCATTGATTATTACTACGATTATCGATTGCTTCCTTCAACTCACCGATCCACACAAGTAATCATCACTGTCACACTTTGATTCAACCGTTGATCTGGTCGTGCAAATAACTGAAAACAACAAAACATAATAGATAAAATTGAATGTTGTTCTTACTTTCATCAGTACACAACGCTGTGTTTGAAGCAATTTCGAGATCTTGCGCCGAAGTCCAAAGATCAGTCGCTGTGTTGACAAGTCGATTATTTTCATGGCAGGTGAAAACAGGGGATTTATCCTTGTGGCGGAAAATATCACCGATGACGATTTGGTTTTTGGTCTTGCACTGAAATATAAAATCTGATTGGGGAAAAGTATTCGATCCAACTTGAAACGAAGAACATTGATTCCACGAAGGAGCTTGGTTAAACTGGAGATCAGTGCATTCTGGAGAGTTATCCTTGCACGGATTATTGCATGTTGTACATCCTGAATATTATTTGGTGTTAATTTTCGGAAAAAGGGAATGAAAAAAGGCTAAGATTTGAATTCCCGCAATTTCTTATCTCAGTTCTCCGTGGAGCAATCGACTCAAAATTTATTTTATAGGTGTGAAAGGGTCGAAAAATGTTAAATTCAAAGTTTTGAGTCGAATGCTCCACGGAGAACTGAGATATGAAATTGCGGGAATTCAAATCTTGGCCTTTTTCCGTTCCTTTTTCCGAAAACTAACACCACATAAGTATGATATGTTTTTTCATGCATTACTAGGTAACTCGATATTCATTTCTACACATTTTCTGCGGGTTCGTAATTCAATATCTCACTTAGTCGCACACATCGAATGTGAAGAGGAAATTGCTTGAATAATCCTCCTTCTTGTCTCGTAACAACAAATTCGTCATTGACACATTTAATCGAATTCTCCACTTGTATCCATTTATCATCGGGAGAAACACGAACTCTGAAAAGATTTCTGAGGCTTCGCCAACCTCAAATCCCAAAGTGGTGTAAATACCGTGTCCCGATGTTTGTCTCTCAACCCCCCTTCACCTTCCCCTACCCCCGTTTAGATTATCTTAAATTCTTCATATTTAGCTTTTATATGACAGGTATCACCAGAGATTGCATGAAAACTGACCCCTTGGGGAAAAACATTCAAAATTGTTTATTTGATTTCGATCAATCTTTTATGTTAGACTACTCTGGAGACAAGAATTTTATTTATCCAGGTCCCAAGTCCCAAATCCGGGTTTTAGTAATTTCCCGGTTTTGAAGCCGGAATCGACGTAACTTTGTTCACAGACACGCTACAGAGTTCTGAAAGAGCTCAAAATGAGCGCAAAAATATGGAGAATAATTCTTCTTTTCACACCTTTGTGATACACCATCAGAAAAAAAAAGTTGTCAAAAAAATTCAAAATTTTTTTTTTCAGAAATTAAAAAAAAATTCCAAAGGCCGAAGTGAAAGAAGCGGTATTCATTTTTCAAAAAGAGGAACTCATAATGGGTAAGAAAAAAATTTGAAACTTGAAGTTTAGGTAGGGCCCCTTAGCCGAAAAATCGCTTTGAACCTTTGAAACCCACGTTTTTCGCGTTTTCCCCAGATGTACGGTTTTCACAGATATTAATTCATGCAACATTAATGAAAAATTGCTGACTTCAAGTTAAACATATTTTATATATAATTGAAACACTGGGGACACTGGGGTTGGGATATCTATCTCGGGGGGGGACACGAGAAACGTGGGTTTCCAAGGTTCAAAGCGATTTTTCGGCCAAGGGGCCCTACCTAAACTTCAAGTTTCAAATTTTTTTTCTTACCCATAATGAGTTTCTCTTTTAGAAAATGGGTACCGCTCTTTTCACTTCGACCTTTGGAATTTTTTTTATTTTTTGAAAAAAAAATTTTTTTGAAGTTTTTTGACAACTTTTTTCTCTGAAGATGTATCACAAAGATGTGAAAAGAAGAATTATTCTCCATATTTTTGCGCTCGTTTTGAGCACTTCCAGAACTCTGTAGCGTGTCTGTGAACAAAGTTGCGTCGATTCCGGCTTCAGAACCGGGAAAATACTAAAACCCGGATTTGGGACCTGGGACCTGGATAAATAAAATTCTTGTCATATCTAATGTCACACCATTCACGGGTGCATCAAATAAATAAAATAAAACAACAATAAGTAAAAAAAAATGATCGAGGGTTAATCGAACTTCCACTCACTGCATTGCCATAGCAGTTGGACAATCGTGAAGATCAGAAGATTCCGTAGGCTGATAAAACACATTGTTGTTAAATTTCAGGACTTTACAGGTTTAAGTTTCCCTAGTATTGTGAGGATGTCAGCGAATTCGAAAAAAAATTCACGCTGGTAATTTCCCCAAAACAATTTCTTTTTCTAGGAAACGGAGATATAACCTGCACACAAATTTCATGCGTATTGCAAGTTGAAGCATCGTAATAATATTCCATTAGACATTTCTCTGTAGTGAATACATACATTTATGAATGAAAGTGTGGTAGGACAACATACTTTTCTCCATACACTGGAACCCAGTGGGAACTTCATCAGATTGAGTTCCGGCCATATTTACGGCGAATCGATCATTATTACATGAGATTGAGTCGATTTTTAACCAGGAATCGGCATCCGTTTTCGCTCTGCAACAATATTACTTTCGATACATATACATGATGCAACTGACTGTAGAGTCATTCCATCAAGACATTTGAAATTTTCAGTTGGCTGAAAAAGAACATTTAATTTTTTTTCAGAACATTAAGACCTACAACTTTACAAATCTCATTTACTTGACAGTCAGTGTTATTATAATATGATGGCATGACACACATTCCTGGAATGAATCAATCGATAAAGCTTTAATCTGTTGAATAAACTTACTCCTCTTTCTACAGCGGTAAATTTCGTATATAGAGTCCATCACTACTCCATTTTGTTTCGGAAATAAGTTGCTGTTATAGCACTCGATACCATCCAGTAAGACAAATGATTTCATTCCACGTACACGAGCCCTGCAAATAATCTTTGATCTTCTCTAATCGTCGTATTCTTACTCCAAATCGTAGCCAGTTTCACAGACGACAGTGGTTCGTTTGACTTTAGGCTGCAAATGACTTATCACGAAGTTCTTTCGGAAACTAATCGATATTTCGAGTCTCTCACTTACAATGATACACTCGTCTCCATTTGGACAAGCTAATACGTCGAAAATCCGGCCCATGCCAACCTTACAAACTGAAAGTAGTAGAGTTTTAATATTGTTTGTATAGTCTCACCAGCTGGTTTCATGCACCTCAGGTACAGTGGAATATCTTCTGTTTTAGTCCTGGCTTTGAGAGAAACGACAAACTTTTCGTTCTCACACGTTACTGCTCTGATTTTAGTCCACTCACTGTCCCCAGTAAATTTCGACCTGGAAGCATCAATTTTGTTCTAATCGATTAAACTGTCATACTGTAATTTCGCATCATTTTCGCACTTAAAAGTAGTTTCATTAGGTTTCGCACAATTTTCGTTTTGTCGACAGTCTGTTTTGTTGAAGTACGTAGCCATTACGCATTTTCCTGTGCGATAATCGATATTCTCTGAATTTGTTGCGAATCTCACTCTTTTTGCGGCAATTATACTCCAAATTTCCTATGAGTGCGTCGCCAGAACCGAGTTTAGGAGATATGAGTGTATTTTAGCATTCAACTCTGCCAATTGAGTTCCATGGTTTCTCAGCAGATGAACGGCCTCTGAGAATTCAATTTTTTTAACCGTCGGCTGAATAACACAATATTAAATATATTGTAAATGAATGCAATTTCGACGAACCTGACTGCATTTATCGTTCTTCGGACATTTTCCTACGATTGAAGAAACGATCACATCACATTCTGGAATGACGTTTTTTGTTATTTTCTTAATTCTAGGCAATTCCCACGTTGGATACATCGGAAGAACTTGAAGGGACTAGATGCACCTTCCGATGAGGGAAAGAGAGTTGTGCACAGAGACGTTTCTACAGTCCACCTCTTATTTGTGACTGCTTTGGCTCTGTAACACAAATTTGCCGTATAAATAATGCCAAATAGCTGTTAAACATGATTAGTAGTGTTGGGGAATTATTTGTATCGAAATGGTAGAAATTCTTACTGTAGAATCATGTTCTTGTCGCATCGAATATTATACGTATCGAGGATGGGCTGGAAGAAATTCATGAGAATATGCCTATATTAGATAATGGGAAAAAATCTTTTTCGCAATACTCAGGGTTGCAATTCTCTTCTTTATAGTAGTCGTCAATCTTTACATTGCAAGCTGAAATTAACGTATATAATGTTTTAAAAAGTCGAAATATTAATCCAACAAACCTTCTTTTATGCATCGATAGTTGTCAATAGATTCAATTTTTTCTTCGGATTCCATCGAAAATGCACTATATTGTCCTTCAAGACACCTCACTTTTGCGTTTTCCCATCTCGAATTGGACGATTTCACTCTGTAAAAGAAAATGTTGTTATGTTTCCAATGCAATTCTTTAATGATGCAATGATCGACCAGTCTCGTAATAGGTGAAATCAGGTGAAAATTTGTAGTTCTGTATCCACAGATGTCTCACACACCAAAATGCCCGGGGCATAACCAGCACTCATTCTATATAGTCAGGGTCCATACCGTCCGCCCGCCCTTCTCGGGCACCCGAACTTGACAAAAAAAAGAGAATTGGAGACCACCAGCGTAACTCGAAACGATATAAGTCATATTCTGGCTTGTTTTGGAGGACTTGGAGAGCGCAGTCGATAACGCGTATCACAGTATCATGACAAATGCAAAGAAGAATATGCACTACATGCACTCGTGGTGTGCTGCTTTTGAAACAAAGGCAGAGTCTCCCTCAAAATTAGCAGATGTAACTAGGCTCAGAGATGATATATCAACCCAAATCCAAAAGATTGGCCTTATTCACATCTACGGATACATTGGTCACAAATGTTATCCATCTAAGCGAATTCCGCTGATCACGCTGTGCCCCCCTAGGTGTAGCAGTAAACGTGTTATAAACTCACTGTAGTTGGAAGTCTGTACTGCACTTTCCATTGTCTTTTGCCTGAAGAGAAGATGTTGAAGATGTTCAATTGTAGCACGGCTTACCTTACTACAAACAGCATTCATGGGGCAGTCGCGCAAGTCAGATTCCTTTTTTAACTTTTTACACTCTCAAATTGTACATCATTAGTCGATCTCTCTCATCGTCATAGGTATTCAGTGTATCATTCAAACCTTCGTCAGCTCGATTGAAGATGAGAAGTGAAGAGAGGAGGAATAGCCAAGGAATCGGAAGATGGAATGAATCAACTCAATGTACCAAGAAATAACGAACCATTTCCCGATGTCGACCGCTCTCAACGAGCGGGAGAAGAGGGAGTGAATGAGAAGGAGAGAGAAGATGCGGGATATGTCGATGACGTTCTGAAGATACTATTCAAATTGAGACAGATAGAGAGTGCAAAAGTAGTATGTAAATGGTCTCACGACGAATTCAATTTTGGCATTTTGCCCAGAACGCCGTAGTATGTTATTGGAAGCGGAATCAATCAAGTCACTGATCTGATCTGGAAACCGTGAAAACATAAATGGACATGGGTCTTCCTATTTTCCCTCTTGGATTTTGCAAGTCCACCCAAACGTCATCTTAGTATTCATCTTATGTTCTCTTCCTCGTCTCTCTCACAGTGAACTCATCACCTGATCAACTGACCAGTTGCTCTGTTATTCTATTTCTCTTCTCTGATTCTTTCTCTCCTTTCAATCTTCACTTCTACCACTCTCTATTATTACTATGCGTGTGCATCTATCTTTCACACCCATCCATCTGTAGCCAATCATCACTCCCTCCATAGATCAAACAGCTCTCTACAATAGGTACCAATTAGAGAGACGAGGGCTAATTAACCCCTCTCAGTCGACTCCATCGATCGATACTCTGTTCACAGTTCTCTACAGTCTCTTCTCTTATCACTCCCAGTCATTCTCCGGTCATCTAATCATATCAGCTGTGTCCCTTTCTCTATTGATAAGATTACAAAGTGTCCATCACCTGTCATGATCCCGTGACCACTCGTACCTCTCACCTCTCTCTCTTCTTTCTTTCGAGACTCGAGATCAGAGGTCGAACACTCAATCGACCAGTGGGGGCAAAAAGAGCTGAGGCCTCTCTCTTCTCTCCTCCAAGACCTCTTCTCACTCTTATCCCTACTCCCTGAACTGACCATAGGCTAGGTGGTATCCAGTGACTGAATCCCCCATTATTTTTTTCAAGAACCCATCCGATGTCTGTTCAAGTCGTCACGATTTTCGATCAGACCTACTCTTTTTTTTTTGCTAAAATTCGCAATATTTTTCAATGCTTTTGAACTACCAGCTGCATCCTTTGCCCATCTATGTCCGAGTATCGCTTTGCCGATCCCTTGAGTCCACTCAAATTTGCATATCTCCCTCGCGTTATCTCTTTTATTGCCACCTCATTGAGATTTCACATTCCCAACTTCTCGTCGTGACTTGTATTCTTACTGATTTGGCTTCTCCTTCATTCATTTTCTCCTTTTTTCTTGCCTCCTTCAGGAATTTCCCGAAATTTCTCGTGTTTCAGTACTTTCAGTCCATTTCGTTGATTAAAAGACTGCATCGTCTCTTGCTGTGAGAGAAAGACGACCTTAGGCCAATTACTGCCTCTATTTCTCCTCTTTCTTCTCTTTCTCTTCTCTTCTTTCCCCAGTTGTTTGATGGAAGCTCGAGGGTGACAGAAGGAAGTAGAGGTCATTTCCTGATTGGGCTCATGATCTATGCTAGAACTTCTTTGAAGGGGGGAAGTGTATCTCCAGATGATTGGGGGGGACAATTCGTCTATTCACAGAGGGAAACAAGTCGACGAACATCGGCGTCTTTCAAAGTCTACCAGCTTCGCTCTCCTGCGCTTATTAGAATTCGAGATCGTCGCTGGCGAGCGTAGAGTTATGAAGTCGTTGGCATATTTCCCCGTGAGTTCGACTGGGTCGTCTCACATCTGTTCATTCTCTCTTTTCATCTCTCGTAATCCTTTTTGTCATCACAATTTCACTGCGCCCATGTGGTTTTTCCACTGCATCCTGACATTAGCAAGGCGGTGTTTTAGAGGAGAAATGTCGGCAAAATTGAATTCGAGATGGGGCCGATGAAATTCGGCGGTCTCTCAAAGCATCGTTATACGGGATCCAATATGGTACCCAATATAAGAGGGAGATCGTTTCCCCACATGGGGGTCAAAACTTACATAGAGATTGCAAAAAGCAGAGACACTTCTGCGTGTACGCAGACTTCCTCGTTCTCGACCCCTCTCTGGAGGTTTTCGGGGAGTTCCTAACACTCTAGATGGATGACCCTCTCATTGTCAGTCATTGCCCTCTATCACACTATGGAAGTGCCTGAGAGTGTTACTACGGGCCCCTTCTGATCTCTCCTTCTCCCTTTCTCATCATCACAACACCAAATGTGAAGAGACTTCGAGACTCGACGAGAGATCACATCAAATGAGGAGAGTGTGTGGCACGCTTGCTCCGCCCTCTCCAACACGCTTCCCCTCCCCCTCCACTCCGCCCCCTTCCCACCCTGCCCCCCTGTCATCCATCTGACCCAGCCATCCACCCCATCGGACCACCGTAACTCCGATGGGATGCGCTCTGTCATCGAGTGCGCCATCCTCGCCGCTTCCGCGTAGGCCAATCGCATCGAGAGGTACGGTAGGTCGAATCGACGACTGACATTCTTTGTGTTGATTGATAGACGACAGCTGTGGTCTCTTGTGGGGGCGTCAGATTCCCCCCTTCTCATCTTCTTTTTCCCTCGTTTCTCCTGTTTCACTTTCGGGTCTTTCACTACTCTTCATGAGTAAGTCAACCAGCGAAGCGAGGAAACTCAGCATTTCAAAGCCGCCTGAATAATGAAGGGTCTCTCCCTCTCTGTGTCTCTGTCCAATTCATGAGTAATAGAAGAACCCCGCTCGAATAACAGTAATATACTGGGGAGGGGCCCTGAGACACAACTAACCATCCCATCTGGTAGGTCATATTGCCCCTCCCCTAACTGCGTCGTTAAACGAGAAGAGAATAAGAGAGTCGAGAGAGAGAGAGAGAAATACATGAAATGAAATGATCGGAGGTAGAAGAGTTTTGGGAACTTGGAGAAGGGGAACAACGAGTTGATTACATGGTGTAAACACGAGTTTCGAGAGGGACACAGCTGACAAGAATAAGGTCCAAGTCTCGACGTTACGTGAGAAGAACTAAAGATTCGTGCGAGAAAACAGAACTCTAGTAGAACTGAGTTCGAAGGTGCACAATATCAGTGATATCTTCTCTCTCCACTCTTCATCTCTTCAAATTCATCACCGAATTTCAGCTGTCTGCTAAATCAGGGTATAAAATAGACACAAATTGCCCTTTATAACGTGAAATTATGCGAGTACTTTGAAAAGTGGAAATAGAGAGAGAGAGAGAGAGAGGGAATAATTATAATGTATGCGGCGACTGCGCTCAGCCTTCTAAGGCTTCCATCGGATCCCTCAAGTGTTCACCCCATCCCCCATAATTACTGTCACTTCCGATCGTCGACTGACTTTCTTCTCTCTTACCGTATTCCCTCAATTACCGTATCTCTTCAGACTACCGTCCCCTATCGACGCATCAGCCCTATCAACCGTATCACCATCATCAGCATGGCTCCCTCTCTCTGGGCCTGCTGCATCGTCATGCTGGCATGTGGACTGGCAAGTGGTCGAGGTACGATAACGAAATTTTGAATTAACCGCCAGAAAATAACATCGAAAACTGAGTCGTTTTTGCACAACGATGAAATTTGGGTGAAAGAGTGGGCGGGAATTTGAATTTTGCAGACATGAACAGACGTCATCGGAGCGACCAGGCAGACACAATGCTGGAGGACTCGGCATCGGAAATGCGCCGGTCGGAAAACATAGAGGTGAACTAGTGATTGTGTTGATATTGAAGAGGGAAACTTGGTGATCTTCATGTTTTTGGGTACATTCAGTAAGAATGGTGAATCGTAGCCTTGAGAATGAAGGGTTGTTTAATTAGTTTTCTCGGTAAAACTCGTTTCGGGTTAGTTAACTCGTAATCAGTGGCATCTGAATACCCTGAGTGACATCGGGGGATTTACAACCGGAAACAGATAACACGAGATGTTATTGTTGAGTTGAATGATTTGAGTGCAAGTCGTCACTCGGATTACTTCTTCGCTTGTCGCTTTTCTGTCTTCTCAATTCACTCATTTCACTGCAATCTCACAAGCTGTCACGATCAAGAAAAGAATAATAATAGAAGAGAAGGAGGAAGGAAAAGAAAGAGAGAGAGAGAGAGAGAGAGAGAGAGAGAGATAGAGAGAGAGAGAGAGGACCGGAGGAAATAACTGAAAAGGCATTGCTGTACGGGGCGTGAATAAGCAGTGAAGAGAGGAAGATGAGCACAGAAAAAAGGGGTTTCTAAGCCTGGAGAGAGAGAGATCACCAGGTCAAAGAGATCAGCTCATTAAACCGCTAACTGCCTACTCTTGATCTTGAGAGTTCTTGCGAGACTTCACGAGAGGAATTAGTGTGTGGGTGGTTAGCGAGGGAAAGAGCATCTCTCTCCCTCATTTGTGTCTCAATTCTCCCGATATTTCTGTGTTTTCTGGGTGGAAATACCCGAAAAATGTGTGGGTCGAGACATCTTTTGATTGATGAACTGCCCCCCCCATGGGAGCTAATGCGAAGAATGACAAGTCTTTGGAAAGTCGAGGAATTCCCTCGTTTACGGGTCAAATTGCAGTGAATCTTTTACGAGAACGACTAAATTGGCTTGTTGTCTTGCACAAGAAAGGGGACGAATCACAGCAATTTGTGTGCTGCTGGGAGAGTCTCAATTTTGCTGCATTCAGTGGAGAATCACGAGCTCAAATTACAGTCTTTTCACACCCCGATTCTGTCTGTTTTCCCGTGTGCCGAGCATACTCATAGATGCGGAAAATTGGAGGGGAGAAAATGCAGTGTTCCAGCAGAAGAAAATCTGAGCTGTGAGCACACGAAAGACTGTGAAGGAAACCGGAAAATACCGTGTTTTCTCCCTCTTCTTCTTCTTCTTCTTCTTTTCAACACGCATGATGAGACACACGGAGATTCTTGGCGACGTAATAACCTTCTTTTAGTCGCTCTCTCTCTCTCTCTCTCTTTCTAATTCATCCCAGCTTTTGCTCCAATTAGTGTGAATTTGTCACTCTCGTGAGTAGGAAGGAGAAGAAGAAGTTGAGAAGTGTGAGATTCGATGGAAGAAATTTGAGTCGAAGAAAGGGGAGAAAACAGGAAATAGGTAATGGAGACGACGTCTTGTTTGCACTAGAGATGAGCATTGTTCATTAGAAAGGCTGATTTATTTCTCCCCCTCCCCCCCCTCTTTCCCCCGCTTATTTACTTCCTTCCAAATCACAGAGGGAAACTGTCAACAAGTGTAGAAAAGTATAAAAAAAGTAGACTTGTCGGCCAATTTGATTATCGCAATAAGCGCAAGTTCAAAGAGTCAAAAGTGGAGAGAAACATAGAGAAAACGTTGTCGTTTTCCCCCGAGACTCGAAGACTCGAGGCAAAATTGAGATGAATGAGCCATTCATAAATTTTATTTGGGGCGGTGGAGTGAGACGCCGCTCTCTCCATTTGACACACTCTCTCATCGGGGAGAAGAGAAAGAGAGGGAAGAGGGATGTGTGTTGCCAGAGTTGCAAGAGAAAACGTGAGAGAAAAAACGATGGAGAGGGAAGAAAAACAGGAAAAAACTTATTGGTCAACTTATGTAGAGAATTTCGGAAGAATCGAAAACCGGCGGGAATTAATAAATTCAAATGTATTTCAGCAGGTGCGAAGAGGAGTAAATCGGGAGGAGGTGGAGGAGGAGGAAGGAGAAGACAGAAGTAGAGCGGAGAAATATGAGGAGTTTGTTTGTTTATTTATTTTATTCAAGTTCATCTCACTATTTAATCAGAACAAACAAACAAAAAATCAATATTTCAGTCGCGATAGAATTCCTCTCTTCAAATCGCGCACTGACGAGGCACTTTTCAAGGTATTCTCACTATTTATTCAGCCAAAATTTGCACAATTTAAAGATGTGATAGGAAAATGTGAATATTCTCCTTTGAGGTTGCTGCTCACGTCAAACCAAAGGATCGCGCCGCTTTCTCTTCTTTCCTCGAATTCGTCGGACGGTGAGTGATCTTTGATCTTATTGTCGTCTCGTGCTTCTCTTTTTCACTAGATTTCATTTTTTTTTAAAGTTCTGCACTTCACCTAACAAGTAAAAATAAACTTTCGCAAATAGTTATGCCTAGTATTTGATTCCAATCGATCAAATAATTGCAGCTACAACAAGACGTACGATCGCAAACGCGATGCGTTCCATCGATTCAAGGTTCGATTGTTCTTTGATCTTTTCTCGGCTTTAATCTTTGATCTGTCTTTCCAGGTGTACAAGCGCAATCTAAAATCGATCAGCAAGTGGCAGGACCGGGAATTGGTGGGTCCAGTTAAAATTAATTTCAAACCCAAAAAATCGGCATCGTAATTTTCAAAGTCATGTGATGATTTTTTAGTGGAAAACGCCTGAGTTGTTGATATCGATTAAATTTTCAGGGCACGGCAGTGTACGGCGAGACTATCTTCTCTGATCTCACTTCCACTGAATTCAAACAGGTAAAATCACGAATCATACTTTAGATACCTATCACACCAATCAATAAACAATCGATGACGTCATCTCTTCCAGATCTATCTCCCCTATCAATGGCCGACTCACCATCAATACGACAGAGTGAATCTTCTTGCATTCGGAGTCGAGATGGACGATGTTCCCAATGAATTCGATTGGAGACCAAAGGGAGCGGTCACTCCGGTTAAGGATCAGGGTGAGGAGGGGTTCCTTCATACCTGAAACTCAATGGGGGAACATCATTCCAACTCTCCAGAAAGGGCACGAGCGAACAGGTGCTAACGTGATGGAGTTTCTTTGATTTGTTCACAACCATCCGCTCTTGGACCCCTTCTGGAGATTGGGACGGATCGATAATGATGTGGAATCGAGGGTTTTTTTTTCTTCTCTTTCAGGAGCCTGCGGCAGTTGCTGGGCGTTCTCCACTACAGGAAACGTCGAGGGACAGTGGTTCCTGGCTAAGGTAGTTTCACCCCCTCCATTCCAATCTCTGATCTTTGATCTGTGCAGAACAAGTTGGTGTCTCTTTCTGAGCAAGAATTGGTGGACTGCGATTCTCTCGATCAAGGATGCAATGGAGGTCTCCCAAGCAATGCCTACACGTGAGGTTTACTTTCATTTCTCCCTCGTGACGTCACTCTTCATCTTTTTTCTCTTGAGATTCGTGTGAATCCGTCGCTTCTCTCCAAACATCATGGATAATTCTCGTATTTCAGTGAGATAATCCGACTGGGAGGGCTCGAACCTGAGGATGCTTATCCTTATCACCACAAGGTACGGAGAAAATGACGACACGGGGAGAACTTACCAGTAGTGTAAATGATCACTGATCACTTATCACTAAACAGAGGGTCCTTTTTTCGCAAAAAGTAATAAATTACTCTACAAATCCATTCAAATTCTTCAGGACGAATCGTGCTCGATCGTCAAGTCTAAAATGGCCGTTTACATCAACAGTTCCGTCACTCTTCCTCAAGATGAAGAAGATATGAAGGCATGGCTGGCCACCAAGGGACCCATCTCCATCGGTAAGTCAAATAAGAAAACGGAAAAAGAACGTAGGGGGCACCCGGAGTTGAACCGGGGACCTCTCGATCTGCAGTCGAATGCTCTGCCACTGAGCTATACCCCCGAACGATATCTCTCCTCTCAAAGGTGCCCGAAAGGGAAGCACCGCGTATCTATGCGAGAGCGATTAGTGTGTCATGTTTGCTCTGCTTTTCCGAAAAGAGAAACGGAAAGTGGATCATAGACTCGCGAGGGAGACGAGAGTTGCTGACCAACAAAGGGGCCGATCGTTCGGAGAATATCGCTTGGGGGTATAGCTCAGTGGCAGAGCATTCGACTGCAGATCGAGAGGTCCCCGGTTCAACTCCGGGTGCCCCCTACGTTCTTTTGTCATTTTAGTCTTTAAAATAATGTAAATATATTTATTCATACTGCTCTCAACATGAGATGCAGAAAAACGACGTGGGGGAATGGTACCGTGATAATAATTGAGACAATGTGAGAGTACCCGAAAATAGTAAATATGAATGATATGTGAGTGAAAGTAATTAGTCGAATAGACATAGATTGGACGCCCGTTCTCTTTGCATTGCTAGTCGAGCAGATCTTCCGTAGTCATAGCGAGGTGCACGGGTTTTGGTTGGACTCTGAAAGGAAAAGAAAAGTTGATGAGTTTCAAATCGGAAATTTGCTCACTTTTCTTCCACTGTTCTTTTGTGCTCGTTTTAGCGCCATTTCCCAGTACGTTTCCGGTCTGAAATGAGAAGTTGACTTAGTCATGGGACTTTGCGAATTCGCCAAGTAATGGTGAAGAAATTGGACTCCAATTAAGTTCGAAGAGCTCAATAATGAACGTAATTTTGTCATAAAAAAAGTTCTGACCGTTTTCCGCCGAATTCTTCTGCTGGAGTGAGAAGGAACCACACGATTTCCTCCTTCAATCGACCCAAAAGCCAAGCGATTGTGGAAATGACGTTCATTGCTATGGTAGAGGGGGCTGTGAATTAAGAAATTATTGCACGATCTGCACAATATTTCCGAATTTCGCTTAATTAACAAAGACCTAAATTAATTTCTTACTCACATTCTCTTTTTCTCACTGCTCCACTTGCTAGATTCCTCCTTGAGTGATTGAGTGAACTTGTTGAACTCGTTGGAGTCATGTTGTATTGTAGACAGAGAGGCTTCGAATGAGCGAATCTGAAAAGGGGAAAATAGTAAGCATTTGAGAGTGCATGATTACAAATATATGACAAGGCACACTATCCTAGATTCACAAGGAAAAGTACAATAGGAAATGAAGAGAAAGACCGATCGACCGTCGACCGATTTGTCCTTTGAAGTGAGCTTCAATCGAGAGAAATACGAGAGATTCTAAGGGAGAAATCCCAAAATCGCCGTGACTGAAGAAAGAGGCGGGAACGAATTTAAGTGTGACCCATCGAGCAAAGCGAATCCAATTCAATCCAATCTAAACCAATCTCTCATCATTTTCATGAAGCCTTACTAAAATGACTCAATATTAAATAACAACTGTGCAGGGGGGAGAACGTATAGTTATATGAAAAGACAAAGAACGACTCGTATCAAAGGACACGAGCACTCGAGAGAAGAGATAGCATCGAATTTCACTCTCATGTCCTCTTATACATTTGTTACATAGTCACATGTGGGAGAACGTCCAATTGATGGGATTTCGAGGGTCGAGTGAGTCATTTGTTGGCTAGAGAATGGGGAGAATTTACGCGGTGATCATAAGAGATTCCGGAATGAGAAGAGAAGGAAGAGAAGGAGTGATAAATAGCGGTCGAGGTCAAAACAGGCTGGGCTTCTTTTCCTCTGTGTGAAGTGGGAAAACGGGGGTGGATCTTCTAGAAGATTCTCATCGATGACGTCCATCCACCCATCAAATCCCTCTGTTTATCAATCGATTCGTCATCGTCGATATCCCCTATCTTTATCCCATTAGTAAGAAAACTGAACGGTATGTGATCTGTTTGCTCTCACGATCGATTGATTCAATGGTCGCGATCTGCGCTATTTGGATTTCTAAAATCCGCGTCTAAGTTGGTTCCGTTTACTTTGGATTGAGGAATCAAAAGCGATCATTGATCACGAGTTCAAGCCAAGAGAAAACGTGATGAAATAGAATATGGGGGCACGCGAGGTATTGAATGGAATCTGTAGACAGACGTGGAAAGAATACAGTGCTGACGCAGACTACTTGAGTAAGCAAAGATGCAAGAGATATGTGTGAGAGTGGGCGAACATTGTGACTTGGATGTATGAACTTAGCATGAACGAAGTTACATTACGAAGATCTAAATGCGAATCATCGATCAGAAACATCTGCGTCATTTCGACTCTCGATTGAATTGCAATCGTAGAGAAGGCAAAACATCTGCAGAGATGGAAAACACCATCACAGTCAATTGGAATTGGAAGTGATTCCAAGTCTCCATCAACGTCCCTACGACTCTTTTCTGATGACTAACCAATCTACGTAGGTTGGACAAGAAAAAAGCGAGGAAACAACAGTGATCGTGAAAAAAAAAGAAGATTGGCATGAGGGGAATGACGGGGGAGGAGAAGGAGACAATAAGGATTCACGGACTGGGATAGGAAGATCATTTTGCAGATGTTGAAAACGGATTTGAAATCAGCGCAGCAGATTTAGTGCACATTCAAATTTTGGTGAGCATCGGGATATAAATTTTATTTACTAATAACTATAGCTATTTCTAACAAAAGCTACAGGTACGACTTTTCCCTAGCGTTTCCTTTCTCATAAGAAGCGTTGGTAGTGAGAATGGTGATAGACTGATAGCATTCACCTTCTTGGAACTCATTCCGACATTCCAATAAATAAGCCCAGAATGAGAGGGTGGAGAATGAGAGACTGCAGAATGACGTAGTGAGGTAATTCCAACAGAATTCTAATTAAATTCCCTTCCAAAAACAACGTTAGCCTGCACAGTCAGCATGGTTTACGATAGAAATAAGACAAAGAGAACCCCATATTTTAATTATTTATATTTTAATTAACTACAAACCTCAATGGTTTTTCCCTTCCGGGAGCTCCGTTGCTTCTTGATGAAGTTGCTGAAATTGTACGAGGAACACGAGGTGTCATCTACAATTTAATTAATTAATTTAGTTAATTCAAGGTTCAAATTGGGAGATAGTCGCTTTATCACATGCACATTTGCAATTGGCTTGCGCAAAATCGAAAGATCACAGGCGGGAAAGGAGAGGAGAAGTCGGGAGACAGCACCGAACTGTAGACTACTGATAGTGTGGAATGACGTGAGGGAAGAGGGATAAGTCATCAAGAGATAGACCAGATCACTGTCGGTTTTAAGAGTGATGAGGAGAGGGGTGAGGTGGGGGGAGGGAGTGATTGGATCTCTATGGAAAACGACAAAGAAGCGTTCAATAGTGTGAGTGAAGGACGAAAGGAAAGAGATGATCTCGAAGGGAGGAAAAAACTAAATGAACTGATCGAATGCTTCGATGTTTGCTTACTTTATCTCTGGATTTCAGGGGGAATTGGGGGCGGAAGAGATCAAAACAGATGTGGAGTGAGAGAGAGAATACAAGGAGTGAAACAGGGAGAAAACACTTGGATATCTCAGTAAGGGTGTAAATGGGACACATTCATCATGCGGACCTTTTTTCTTGTTGGTTGACATTTTCTCCCATTTTGCTCGTATGAAACGGGGAAATATTGAAGAGGTCTAGACTCATTCTTTTTAATACTCAGGGAAATAAGTCTACGGATTCAACTGTTTAATCGCTTCTGTAATTGGCAGGGTCGGCTTTCTTAGACTTCAAAAGTTGTTGTTCTAAACTTTTGTATCTGCAGACTTTCTCACAATGAGATCAGTTAATTTCTTGTTTCCTTTTTGTGATAATGCAGCGCACAATCGTGTGCTCAAATACTTTATACAATGATCGTTTCACACATTATCGATCGATATTAACTAATCTATTTCTTTCCGTAGAGGTAGGGATAGTAGCTGTTGTATCCATATCCTCCGTACGAGTAAGGATAGTAGTTTCCGTAGTAGCTACCATATCCACCGTAGTAGTTGTTGTAGTAGGGGTACTGTAAGTAATCGAAATTACACTACATTCGGTTACCATTAATTAGGTGTTTACAAATAAAGTTGCACTGCAAAATCTGCAAGCGCGAGTTCCCCCTTTCATTAGGTGACTTTCGCTCGAATCAAATCCAAACTAACATATCCGAGGTACTGCGAAGCTGTGTCCTGAACGAAAACGATGGTGAGAAGAAGGACAACAAGGAGGAAACTGAAATGACAAATATATTGATCTGATAAATAATAGTTGTTAAAAATACTGTAGCGGCAATTTTCTGATCCACTGCCACTCAATAAAACACATCAGTAAAACAAAATAATCACGTAATTTTTGGCCACTTGAAGTTGAAAGCTTCAATTAATCCAGAGCAAATTTTCGAAGTATGAAATCTGCGAACACCTAAATCTCACCTCTGGTTCATGTTTGGTTGTCTTTGGGTGTGCAGGAGAGGTTGTGAGTTCGTCTGAGATCGTCGTCTCTTATATACTACCACATGGGAATCTCTTCGTGCAGTGAGGAATGATTACTTTGCGTAGGACAGAAACAAGGGAGAGACGAGAGACAACGGAGAATGGAGAGAGTGTGAGAAGGGACAGTTATTAGAGCAGATAAACAGAGAGGGAGAGAATTACTGGAGATGAGTGAGAACTAAGCTGTTTAGAGTCGAGATATCGGAAGCATCGAGAACTGAGTGCAATCGATGACTAGGATATTCACATGGCTACTCTTTCTGGAAAGAACCTGTCTCCATCTGGCATCACAGGCAAAACAATCAACTGACCTCACTACGTTTGCAGTAGGGAATCTCGTGATCCGTCCCCTTTTCTCGTGATGTGTTCCAATTTCAATAGGAGAGTGAAATATAAATACGCCGTATTTCTCCCTCAAATCGGATTTACTCTCGAATTACTCGCTGTGATCTACTACAAACCACTGCGTTTACAGTGAGGATTAGTGGGTGTGGAGAGTCTCTGCCATCCTCCCACTCTATAGTGTGCGGACAATGTCTGTGAACAAAGTTCTGAAGGTGGCAGTTTTGACACTTTAAACCTATCCACAAATCAGCGGAAGGGTGAGATTAGTATTTATTTGATGTCTGACAAGTTTATGGGACTTGAACTATAGTTCTTAACAGTTTCATGTGAGACCTGGTCAGTGTATAAACTTCGTAATAATCCGTGGGACGAAAATATATTCCACTCTATCCATTCGACCCTTCGATGGCACTTTCTCAATTGGGGAAACTCTGATTCAGCGATGATTGAGCCGATTTGGTGAAAAGTTGAAATTCGGTGAAGAAGTTGTGCAGGAAAATGAAAAGAGGCACACAATGCAAATAATACGTGTGAATATTGCAGGAATCAACGCGAATCCACTGCAATTCTATCGACATGGAATCTCCCATCCATGGAAGGTACGATTATGATAATATTTGACCTTATGTTATGCCAAACATAACTCATCAGAGAAACTTCCATGATTTGCACGCCGTTCTGGGTAAAATTTCCAAATTAAATTCGTCGAGCCCATTTATCTATATTTTATTTTTGCACTGAATAATTGTCTATCTTAATTTGCCTAGACTTGCCAAATGCAGTGATTTTGTCATGAATATGTTATTCTTTCAGATCTTCTGTGAGCCTTTCATGCTCAATCACGGAGTTCTCATTGTCGGATATGGACAGGAAGGAAAGAAACCCTATTGGATCGTCAAGAATTCATGGGGAGAAAAGTGGGGAGAGCAGGGATATTACCGGTCGGTTCATTTATTTATCATCATTGGGTAGTTTCTAGTTCAAACTGGTGTACCTACAGTAGATCATGATCTCCTGCTTGGATTAAAAATCTTTCAAATTGCAGTCTCTACCGTGGAAAGAATGTCTGTGGAGTCACCGAAATGGCAACTTCTGCAATCATCAACTAACTAATTATCATTCAATCACTTCCTTCGATTTCTCTTATATTCATTGCTCACCACGAAGTTCGCCCAATGTATCCACGCATTTTACTCTTTCATTGTAAATAATATCTGTAATAATAAAAATGTGAACCGAAAGGATGAAAGGGAAGAGTGAGAGAAGTTTCTCGAACAGTGATCTTCGATGCACGGGTAAACAGAATACTCGCCCACTTTTCTGTATTTGCTCTGCTCGAAAAACGCCGATTTCATCATAATTTATTCTCGGAAATAATTTTGGAATAATATTGTTGGTTCTTCTCTGGTCTTTCTCTAGTCGTTATCGTTCTGTTCTGAAATTTGGAAATTGGTCTTAATTATTTTTTTATAAATGTAAATAAAATTAATAATCAACAAACCTCTTCGGTCTTCCCTTCCAGAGTCACTATCTGCGATCAACGGTGCACCCGATCGGCCCAGACCTGGAATATGGCACACGTTTGTCACAGATCAAAGATCAAAGAGCAGAGATCAAAGATCACTGACCCATGGCGTAATTGCGATTGAATGTGGTCACTTGTTGGCAGAGTGCAGTGCACGTAGAGAAGCCACCACCAATTGCGTGACTCTGAATTATAAAATTTTATAAAGTAAAAAATATTGTAAAATCATTGAAAATACTCGATAAACTAACGCAAGTTGGAGGGACGAATCGTGATTCTCTCGATGGAATTCTCTCAGTGGGATAGACACGACGAGGACGAGGATCTTAATCGATTCAACCAATCGATAAATCGATAACCAATCGATACCGTAAGTCTGCTGAATGAGACCGGAATCGATCTTCTTGGGAGGTGAAGGAGGAGGGAGAGGTGGAGGTTCCACTCGAGACGCGGTAGTCAACTGCAATGGATACGGTATATCGATTGAATCGATTGGTGGTCTCACATTTGGACTCATTCCTTCCGTCTCAGTTTCCATCAATTTCTTCTTCGTTTCCTTGGGAGGTGAAATCATTTCTTTCATCGACTCGATTGAATGCTCGTCTTGCTGCGAATTGTGTATTTAATATTTTATTTAACTTTTATAATTTTACTTTACTTTATTTAATTATGTATTGGGTGAAAATCTCGAAAATAAAGCGAAATGCGCGCATTTTGAGTTCGATTTCACCAACCTTCAATCTCTTGGGAGCAATCTCGACAGATAACGAAGATTTGCTACGCTCGTCTGGCAGAGGATCGGTTGTCTGTGATTATTGCATCATTATTAGGAAATTAGTCAGACCGATCAAACCGGTTTGGTTGTGATGGTCTCTGCGCTTTCAGAGGGCGCCACTGTGGGCGTCTTGGTCTGCAAGGAAATCGGGGACATCTGAGAAGGGGGAAATCGATAATACCACCGTAGTCGCACTGGAGACGGGAGTCGCATGAGAAGTGGCAGAAGGAGAATGATGGACAAAAGAACCACTCTGCAATCATCCTACTAAGTTACTGTAGCTTGACGAGGTTACTGTAGGTTGCGAGAGTCTCAGGACAAATCAAAGTAGAATGAATGAAAGAGCGAACCTCACTCGGTGGAGCACTTGAATCCCTCACTGGTTCCGCTGAACCGGAAGTCTGTAATAGAAAGATACTCTAAACATAGTTGAAACCTTCGACTACCTTAGCCTCTTCGACTTTCTTCACTGGTTCGGGATCTGCTCGAGGTGGGGTACTGAATGGGAGTACCATTTTAGAAGAACTGGGTACTGTAATCTCGGGCCTGGTCCTAATACAGTATCCACTGACCGTTCTACCAATCCATTATTCTTCTCGTCTTCATCAGCGTAGTCAAAGGCGTGCAACTGAGCTCGTTGGTCAGATGTGAAGGTGAGATCCTGAAGGATACGGTAGTATCGATTGATTAGAGGGGTACTGTAAGAGAGGAAGATGACTTCATAACCCACCAATTCGTCATCGTCGATTGTTCGAACGAACATGATAACTGTGAATCTGAAAGAGATGAGATGAGACGAGAAATACGGGACTTCCTTAGACATACACAAGGAGATAGAGAAAAACAGCCACGGTTTGAATGGCAACCACGGGATTTGGCTCGTTTTCCTCCTGCAAATATACCATTAATCGATTTAATATTACTTAACATTTAATATATTGTTTATATTTACCGGAAATCCAGCAATTATGTGATAGTCGTCGTACCTGTGTCACAACATTCATAGTTTCGAATACTCCCCATGTCTCCTTACCCATGAGTTCACTTGGGGTGTCATGGGCTGAAATAATTGAGTTATTAAAATATAAACAATTAAAGGGAAATACGTAGTTCTCTGGCTGGGACGGCAGGAGGATCTTCTGTCGTTACCTCTGCCTAAATTAAACTCAATTTTTGATATGAAATAAGTAAATATACTTACAGATCGAGGGAGAATCTTGTGAGGAACAGAACGCTTTTGATATTTGAGTGGACGCAATGAAATTACTCCCACTGTATCCAATTTCTCAGATCCAGAGTGAACACAGCGGAACGCTTTGCCCTGCAACGAGAGGATAGCGTGGGCAAAGAGCTGCTCTCTTGGGGGGGGTGTAGCTTAGGGGTAGAGCGCTCGCTTTGCATGCGAGAAGCCTGGGGTTCGATTCCCCATACCCCCACTAACTTTTGCCCACCTCTAGAGATCCCATAAATGTTCTGCTCTTTTGCTTATCGCAGGTTCTGGTAAGAACAGTGTCGCCATTAATGGAGATTACGGTGCCTATCTGAAATGACACATTTTTTTGTCTCTCATCTGTCTGTTTCACCTCACCCCCTTGTTCAACGTTTGCTTCTTCACAGTTAGTAGTTTATCCTCTGCACCAATCTAAATGCCCAGTTTACAATCCCGTCTTGTCGTGTCGGCCTACCGTAATCTGAGTGATCTTTCTCGTCTCATTCGACCATCCAATCAATCTGATCACTCCGTCGATCGATTGATTCACTGAGACAATGCGTGCCCGTCCCGCCAATTCTCCATTATTTACTGCGATTGACGAAGATGAGTTCAATCTGGAATTCGACACTTCCAATCGATGAAATGGTCCCGCAACGAACGAGAAGTTCTGTTCCTCCTGGACATATCGATCGATCCGAAGAAGCTTCCTGTTTGACGCCCCGACGCAGATCAGTGTCTGAAGGATTAGATTGATTCGAGGGAACATCTCACAGGTAAATAAGTCTACGAATTCAAAAGTAGAAGGGGGTCAGCGACGACTTCAAAGTCTAATTGTAAGAGGCGCGGGGAGCGCTGCGTTTAGACTTTGAAAGTCGTCCCCCCAGTCCCCTTCGAGTTGTAGACTCGTAGACTTATTTTCCTCTGAGATCAAAGATCAATCTCTTACTCGTTCGACTCCCAATCCACAGGCTTCGTACTCTACAAATTCCTTCTGCAGTAGAAAGTAATCCTCGTCTCCAATGGCCATTGAGAAAGCAGAAGAATCGGAAGCTGCCACATCGACTCTGCAGAGAGATCAAATATCAATTTATTTACGTCATCAAAGATGGAACAACTCACAAATGGACGATCCAGAAGGGAAGAACGCCCTCGGAGAGACTTGAATTCACTTCAGAATTACGAAACATCACGAGAATGCCGGGTTTTCCATCTGAAATTGAGATTTGGAGGTGAAAACGGCCCTTTTACCAACCTCGAGTGAAGGTGCCGTGTCGAACTGATGATGGATCGATGCAAGATAATGAGGACTGCAGGGTTACGGTAGATTGGGCAATCGGTAACTGACTCGATACCTCTTTGAAGTGAGCAGAGGGAAGAGCGCCGGTGGCTATTCGAATCGAGCAATCGGGTTCTGGAAATATCGATGAATTGAAAGAGAAATCGATAAGTTGACTCACTGATGGTGTAGAACAAGAGTCGATCATTGGAGACTGAGCAATCTGCAAAGAAGAGAGAGATTAGAGAGAGATCGAGAGAAGAGTGACCTACCTTCGACTAGTGGGAGTAACATGAAACATAGTGAGAAGACGATTGATAGGAAACTGAAATTAGGCAAAGATATTAATTCAAAAAGGGCTCGTTCTCACCTCCCACCGACCACTCCTCTCGTCATCTCATGAGGGGAATGAGGAGAGGGATCATCAATTAGTCTAACCATTTCGCACGGAATTCTGGTGAGTCTATGCTAATTGAGCGAGACAGTTAGAGAGTGCGAAAATAGCATGTAAATGGGCGATGGTCTCACCATTAATTTACTGTTGGCATATTGCCCAGAACACCGTGTTCCATTCATGCAAATCCCCCACGTGCAGATTTCTCTTCTCTCAACAACTTGGAAAGAAGTCTTTGGTCGTCAACAAAAGTCCGAATCTTTTCAGTCGAGAGGCTTGTTACGCCTCTATTTTCAGGCGGTTTCTCACTGGAAAAACAGCGATTCTTCCACTCGAATCCTCAGTTCTTTACGATTTTTCAGTTTTCCCGGCTTTTCTCAACGTAGATTCAGCTTTTCCGCCTGATAATAATAAACCCACGGCGTTCTGGACAAAATGCCAAAAAAATCGTTGTGAGACCGTCGCACATTTACATACTAATTTCGCACTTTCTAACTGTCTGCCTCAATTTACGTAGACTCAGAAGAATGCCGTGTGCACGCTAATTCGACTGTCTCCTATGATAACAAACCGATATCTCTCAATTCTTTCCGAATTTCCAGCGAAGTGCGTTCAAACAATGCATCCCTTTCACGTGAGAGATCGGAGAGGGGAACTATCCGAGGATATTCTCGATTGATCCCCTTTCTAAGATTTGCTCAACCCTCCTCCTCTTCTTAGGAACTTCATCGAGTTTGATATTGCTAGGAAAGGTGGACTGTAGACATCTCAACTGAAATTGCTGACGATTCTTCACCCTTCTCCTTCTATTCTAATCCTTTCCTATTTAGTGCCTGTCTCCTTTCTAATCAGAGCTCCCGTTCAAACAAGCCAACTTCTTCCCTCTCTTTTCTCTTCTCTTCTCTCCTTTTTCGTCTCTTCTCCCATCTTCTCCGTGCTTCTGTTCATTTATCCTCAGTGTTCACTCAATAGTTCGTCCACTCCATTGAGAAACTCACAATTCGGATACTAGCTATGTGAGTTTACCCATTATTTCACAGTTCGGACTAACCTCCAAGAGTCAGGAACAGAAAGTTCGATAAAGTGGAGAGGGGCTCTCTTAATTATTCGTTCTGTCTGGCTAATTTCTTAGAGTCTTGAAAATTTGCTCAATTGAATTCCAATCGTACTCTGCACATGATCTGAAATTTTTTTGGTTCCTTTTTCTTTTGGTTTAATCAGAGTCAACATCATGTATCGTGCCGGTCGATGGTTAGAATGCATGTTGATCTCTCCGTGATACATATTCTGAATTGGTTTCATTCTGGTTATCTTTCTTCGATTTGTCCATTTGTCGGCAACTCCTCATTCTTTTCTTTATTTGCATACGCGCTTTTATGGGAGTGCGCACATTGGCACAATTCAAACAGCATATCGAATGATGCTCAGGGGACCAATAAGAGAGATAAAGTTGTCGACTGCATTGATGCTATGCAATTCCTGGTCGTCAACAGGTCGTCTCTTGATCAGAGTCCACAGACAGCCTCACACCACCTTGAGAATGCTTCTTTCAATTGCGGTTTTCAACGCCGTCAAAGGATTGAAATGGTCACTGATAAGAGACTTCCGGTGTGTAGGAGAGAAGGATTATGGACGACGATCAGAATAGAGTTTCCAATAGTCACTGCGTTTTGGGAACTACATGGATTATAAAATTGTGGTTAACCGAACGGCACGACTCGTTTTCCTCTCACTTTAAGCTCGGAAATATAATAGTAGATCAATCTGAAGTAAAAGATCGTTTCTCGAATGACATATTGATTCACCCTACTTCTTTACTGATCCGAATGCCCAACTCGACTGCTTTTATGTATAGAGGGAGTGAACTGACTAGTCTGTTTACTAGAATCGTTCTATTGACCACAATAGGGAATCTGACAGCGATCTAACTTCCCTTTTCCTCTATTGAATCTCTCTCTCCAACCATGAATCGTCCCTCCATAAGCCCTTCTTTCCTCTCTTCTCTCCTTTTTTTCCCTATCTTTCGTCAGAATTGATAAGAGACGTCGTCGGGATTTCATCTTCCCATCACAAAGGCGTGGCCTCCCATACATTCCCTAGTCCTCCCTTCCGATCGGTGCGTCCCCCAGAGCCGTATAGTCAGAGCCGGAACCAGAATCGCAAATTAGCAGCGCCATGTCCGTCAGATCGTCACGTTCCAGCACGGCGGGAGGAGTCGCACCTGCTGCAGCTCCGCCCCTCGCTGCATCCTCACTCTACGAAGAACCACCCACTGAGAAGATGAAGATTGCTGAAGCTACTCTTGAAGATGAAATACAGGTTTGTATACGGATTACGGTAGGAGAGAAGAGTATATAAAGTAACCAGGAGATTACGGTAGGAAGAAGATGAGAAGATAAATTAAATATGAGATTACAGGCATTCCAACAAGATATGAAGAACCGAGACCCGATGAAGATCAACAGGGATTTGAAAGTGGGTGATTCTTTTTTTCTTCCTTTAATTTTATTATAATAGTGAGTGGGATAGATCATTAGAATATTCGCTTTATTTATGGTTTTGTCATCTAGTCTCACTTTTTTTTATCTCATACGTGCTCCACTTGATGAAATTCTACATTTAGAGAACGAAACTATCACTTTTCTTCCTTTTCTCTTGGGCGATTTTGGAGCAAACAGAAAAATCTCGCGTACAAATGTCGACGTAGAGATTAGTCGTCCATTTGATATCAGTCGACGAGACAATTTGGGTGCAATAAACAGACTGAAGAATGATGATGCACTTAACATCGAGACTCACTGAGAAATTCCGTTTTCACGTGAACATATTCAACTGCAGTGCAAAGTATGCGGTCGGAAAGAACTTTGAAAGATGATAATTATCGGGTTTGTAAATGTGCAGGTTGGATTCAACGAAATCTTCGCTGAGCCAGATGTGACACTGCACAGTATCGATTGTGTTTGGATGAACAGCTATAAGGTATGTGTTGAATCCCCATTCGGATTCCTTCTCATTTCACGTGCGGCCAGAGACTCGTAAAGACATGCAATGAAAAAGAGAGGAAGTGACGCGTCTATGTGTCTTTGGAAATAGGAAACAAATAACAACTTCATTTATTCCATGTGAGACGCTCTCACGTTTCGAAATTGTGCAGTATCTCATTGCATGAGTACGATAACAATGACTATGAACGAGGAAGTAATTACATAAACTATTGATTGGTCCGAATTAAATGATTCGTTTCAGGTGTTCGAATTGACGAAACTGTGGTGGTATCGATTCCTCTCCGTTATTTGCGGACTTCCCATTGCAGTTCTTATGGGATGCTGCTTCGCTTGCTTTTCATTCAATGTTCGTTCAATATAAATGATTCCAAACCTCCAGAAAGAGGTTAGGGCGAGATAGTGTGAGAAATTGAGTCCCTTTCGATTTTCCACGCTCTCCCACTCCAAGACTCATTTTGTAGGATTTTCCGGGCCTCATTTCATAGCCCAGTGAACCATCCTGAAAGGAGCACTGACTTAGATTTGAAGCAATTTCACACAATATTACACTAATGAATCTTGAGTGCTCATTTAAAGGGACCCGGCACCGGAAATTAATTAAGACTCAGAAAACGCAGGTGTGTTGTGCGATCACAAAAATGTAAAAAAAATAATTTTTAAATTTTTTCCTGAATTTTCCGCAATTTTCAAAGTTCAGGACCGGAGCCGGCTTATATACACCGGTACGTGGGAAAACACACCACCGGGGCACACCACATGTACCGGTCGCTTTTTACAGCCATTTTTATTGTTTTCCTACTGTATTTTATATATGTTTTATACATATTCCGCATCAGAATATTGATTTGCGATTGTTCCCGACACGTATGCTTGGAATTCACACTAGATTAACCTGGAGAATGAATGTAAACACATGACGAGAGAAATGCTTCATTTCCGGAGAGTTTGCGATCAGACGAAGACTTTTCCGACACATAGACGACACTCCGCACAACTGGAGCGGCTGCTCTGAGAGAATCTCTGAGAGAATCATTAGGACTTGCCGTGAGCTGCAGCGCCATCAAATACCAAAGATGGCGCCTGCGGTTTTCCCAACCCCGCTCTACCAATGTGTGCCAGTAATCTTCCCAATTCATTGGAAATATATGTTCTGATACGAAATATGTACAAAACGTATATAAAATACCGTAGGAAATCAATAAAAATTGCTGTAAAAAGCGACCGGTACATGTGGTGTGCCCCGGTGGTGTGTTTTCCCACGTACCGGTGTATATAAGCCGGCTCCGGTCCTGAACTTTGAAAATTGCGGAAAATTCAGGAAAAATTTTTAAAATTATTTTTTAAACATTTTTGAGATCGCACAACACACCTGCGTTTTCTGAGCCTTAATTATTTTCCGGTGCCGGGTCCCTTTAAGTTTGAAATCACATGAACCTATGCATTCTTCCCTCGACTTGACAGCTACTTAAAGAATATTCACGTAATCCGAGAAGTGCATGTACCTGACGTACGAAGTCTAATAAGCAAGATATTTTAGTGTTGGGTACACCTAATTTTTTCCCTTCAGATCATCTGGTGCTTCCAACCGTGCGTGAGAGCATTCAGAATCAACATGCTATTCATCAAACAAGTCAGTTTCACGGGATACGTAACAAGTATAATAGATTGTAGTGAAAGTATTATAGAAATGTATTCGCAAATCTCCAACGATTCTCAGTTGCCGTAGAGCAAATCATATATTTTAGAGGAACTGTTTTATAAATGATATTCTTGCAGCTGTGGGCCTACACAGTTCACATCTTCCTTCGACCACTCACTCTTGCCTGTGGAGGTTTCTTTCATTGTATCTTTGTTCTTTTTCATTTTACTCTTTCTATAAGCAATATTTTTCCTCAGGTTTCTTCTCAACGATACGAATCCACCACTCAAATGGAGAGTACAAAGACGAATCGTTTATTGTTTGATTTCCCCTCCTTTTCTTCGTTCTCCAACCCTTAATAATCGATACTCAAAGAGTTTCAATTTGTGCACGACAAATTTATTGGACGGCCGGACAATAAATAATTTAAATTCAAAGTGATTATGCAATTGTGAATGAACAAGCAATGGAAAACTGGTGAAATCAGACGCAGAAATCAGGTAGAAATCAACAGAACAAAAATGGAAACGAGATGGGACAAACCCGTTTTCCCCATTTGGAATGCGCGCCTATTTCGAACTGTGGAAGCTAAGGAACTGCAAGACAAAGAGAAGAAAATAGAGAAGAAGATATGTACATCGAGATAAGAAGAGGGAGGAACTCAATAGAGTCCGGTCTTGTACAGATTGGCACGAATGATCGTTGCAATTACTGATTGAAGAATTTGAGCGACCTGAAGAGAAAATCGATAAATTACAGTTTCGCAAGCTCATATTTTAAAGCCAAAGGTCGTCTGATATATTAAAAAGTAGCAAATTCTTCGTATTTTCCCAGAATCGTGTGATTTGTGAAGACGAAATCTGAAAAACCGTCTGACCTGATTGGTGTCAGTAGCACAGGTGAGATGGAAGTAGACTTGTTTCTGCCTCTCCTTCGTCCCATGTTGTTTCTTGACCAATTCAGCCTTGATGAAATCAACACTGGCATCCACTTCGTGAGGACCTGCAATTATTAATTAATAACATCATCGTCTAACTATAGCTGTTTTCTACAATGTCTATGGTAACAATGATGTTCTCGCTACGACCAGTCGCTACGACCATTGATCTGGTTCTCATGCATTTCTCACGTGATGAAGCTTGTCTGGCAAGAGAGTGAAACTATGAAAGTCGTCGGCTTATCTTTCCTCTACAATGTTTACTCTCTCACAATGAATCGACGTGACTAAAAACTTCATGAGAGAATAAGGAAAGTGTACAGGGAAGCATGAAATGTGCAGGCTTTTGTCGCCATTAATTTTGAATGTTTCCGTGTGTGTTTCACCCGACTACGTGTGGCAGAATGCCAACATGCTAACTCGATCATTCTCTATCGTTGCTCGCTCTATCGATTACATCAAACGAGAGACACTTTCTGCTGGTCTGCCTCTCTTCCCCCCTAGAATTCCGTGAGACGTGCAGACTTTTCCCCTCAGGGAATTCCCCTCGAGACGCTCACCATCATAATTGGGAAAAGCAATGGCGATAGTTGCCTTCGACGTCGATATTTTCTCTCGGAATAGATCAGTTTTGTTGAGGAAAATGATCATCGACGTCTTGACGAACCAACGAGAATTTGTGATTTGCTCGTAGAGACGAATCGATTCAACCAGACGATTCTGAGAAGGGGAAATTGAGAAGAAGAAAAAACAAAAGAGATAATTAGAGTTCGTCTCTGTTGACTATGCGATATCAGCACTGTCTATCATTACCTTCGTAATGTATTTTTTTCTTTAGATCTCTGTCTTTTCTCTCTATGATTCCCCTCCCTTCTTTCCCCTCTTCTCACAAAAAAAGTCTAATATTGATATGCTCTAATGTTAGAGTGCTCACAAAAATTAGAGAACTGATTTCTTTTTTATTTTACTTACTCGCAAATTAGAGTTTCAAACTCTCGTTCTGGGCATATGAAGTTCCAAACTCCTATTTTTGTGAGTTCTCACCGTATGCTGATCTTCTGCAAGAACTTCATCGTATTCAGATATGGCAACGATGAAAATGATTGCATTGACATCTTCGAAACAGTGAATCCATTTCTTTCTCTCGGATCGCTGACCCCCGACGTCAAAGACACTGAAAAGATGAAGATGATGAATGAAGCAAAGAATTTGAAATACTCTCTTCATTTTGCACACTCTCTCATCCTCACTCGCAGCGAAATCAAGAGTTCCTGACTCAGCACGTGATATTTAACAGAATCTGATGAGCGTGGAATGAAGTGAATGTCACGCATCTGCGCGTTTGTTACACGCAAAATGTCAAAAGAATGCGATGATTGCATGATCATGTAGCAACTCGTGTGTCATTTTTGAGGTGAGCGAAGTTTGTGTTTGCCCTAATGGTTTTTCCTAGATGACAATAATGATAATGAGATCAAAAGAGCGACAGGAAATTGATAAGAAATTAGTGTGGGCGCAAAATCTGGTGGAGAAGTGAGACAGCGAACAATTTACACAACTTTTTCTAGAGAATTTTCCACGGACAGGAGATAAAGTGTAAAAGTGACAAAAATAGACAGACTCTTTCACTTTCACACACATTTTCTTACTTGTGAGCCTTCATTGTAATGACTCAATTATGTAGGATAAAACTAACCGGAAATTGGCCTTATCGATCTCGAAATTCACTTCCACAATTCCCGTCGTCTTGATTCTCGTATAGAGAATTTCCTCGGAATTGGGAGTGAAATCGGGCTGGCAAATTCGATCCAAGCGATCCATGAAACTGAAGAGAAAATCAATCTATTTGAATTTATTTGTGTTTTCGAAATGAGAACTCTCCCGAACCATCAACATCTGTTAACTTTACTTTTTCGAAATTTACATATTGTGAAAGTGCTCACTATTGTGTGGATTCATGGAGATGGTAGATCAATTTATGTTGTTTGTAGAAGTCTTTCACAATGGGATCCGCCCATAGTGCATGCAAAGCGAGGGCCGTCTGGAATGAAGCATAATCAATAATTATTCCATAACATTTCCGCTGATAATCAGTCACGGGATAATCTATGATTACTCCTACTCTGATACTTCCTCTAATGTAGATAATATCACGACTCTGCTTCTAATCTCTATTTCCTTCTCCCCCTCCTTTCCCCAGTCAACATTTACAGCATGGAAAGTTGACAAGAAAGAGACGAGAACCTTGTCATTTCTCTCGTTGCCATGGAAATAAAGAGAACAGGTGATCGAAACAAGAAATACTCTCTCACAGTACAGAATCAGAGGCTATTCATCAGACTGATGTCGTCGTATCGGGCAAAAAGAACTAGAGAAAAACACTATAGAATTTCTATCGGGAAGTGAACTTTGTATGAGTTGAATGAACCATAGCAATCTAAAAAAAAATTATAGAGCGCATTATTCTACAGCCTGGTCAAGCCTCCCCCTCCATTAGGCAGTTATACATTTTTTCCATTAGTACAGATAATTTTTTTTTGGAAGGCCTGGAATAAGGCGACGTACTTACCGGTTTGTCGAATGGTTCAGACTCTTTTCCCTTCTTCAGAACTTCCTTCAGAACATCGAGATCTTGCTGGAAATTTATGGATCAAATTATCCAATTTTCCCTTTTCTGGGAACTTGATTATTCCACGAATATCTAAATGTGGCAACAGAAGGCGTTTGATTATCACGGCTAACGATTTCCATTCAAGCGAATTTTGTTTGCCAACTACATTGATGTCTGGGAATCGTCTATTTCAAGAGAATCACAATTTTGTCATGAGAATTCGTGTGCACCGTGCAATTTTGTTCAAGAAACTCTCTAGTTTCGTCAACAACTTGTCTGGGAAAGGACAACTACAGATTAGCACGATTCGTCTAACAGATAATCAATTCGTGGAAAAGACAATGACATTTGAGATTCAATTTCATCGGGAATGATTTACTTCGGGAGAAAATGAAGTGCACACTCACTTTTCTCTCTTCCTTCTCAAATTGGAAATTGTTCTCTGCCATAAATCGACAGATTTCGACCATCGCATTGATTGTGTTGTTGAATACGACCGTTTTCTGCTGGGCCAATTCCTCCTCGGAGTATTTCTTGTGGTGTAATCTGCAAAGTAAGAAACTTACACAATCAGCGATCAGCTATAATTTAGAGGCGGAAAGTAAAAAAAGAAGATGGGAGTTTGAGCTTCGAGACGAAATTACAGTGAGATAAATGAGGAAATGAAAGTGGAACCTCATCTGCTTGAGAATTGTACTCTTTCCGCATTCTCCCGCACCTGAAATCGAAATTGAAATATAATATTTGAACAATTTGGAATGGATGGAGTATGTGCTAAACATCAATACATGGCAGATTTCTCCCAATCTCGTCTCCATTCATTCGTGCAATCGTCAATTCACACACCTTCTAGTCTCCCTACCCACTACAATTATGTGTATTTTTGCACGGGCGCTGATATTTTAAGAGAGAATTTGTACCAAAGAACGTGACTTTGCGTTACCTATTTTCCGGAATTATCCAAAAAATACTGTAACTGTTTGCATGGCGTCAAGTACATTTTGGCTACAGAAATAAGAGATTTTTATTGTTTCGCACAGTTTTCTCTCGTCCACTATAAAGATCGTAATCGCACACTTTTCTTTCTCATCAGAAATTTTGGTCGAATAATTATGCACGTGTACATTCTCACACATTTCAAGCTCACCTAGCAACAACAATTTGATCGTCTTGTTGTTCTCTGATTTATCAGCAGAAATCTGCTTATCGATCTCCTTTGTCTTCGCGGCTTCCGCCTGGAAAAGTACCGTACCTCCACCAATCGATTCAAAAACATTCAATCGATAAAGAATCAACATACCTTCTCCTCCTGACTCGCGCACAATCCCATGAAGCTTGGCGTGGTTGCGGTGTATACGGTAGATAAGCGAGAGCGAACGATGGGTCGAAGAGGTAACTAGAGAGTAATCGATATCTCGTCCTTCTCTAGTCTCACACGAGTCTCTGCAAATTGGTGGTTTAAGCCGGAGTAAATTGTGAAAGAGAGGAAGAGAAAGAACGGATTACTCATTACAGTGATTACAGGAGAAGGGAAAAGGAGGAAAGGTCTTAGTCATAAATGTCGAATGGTCTTATTGTACGGTAGAATGGCAGTAAATCGAACGATAATTGTGACGAAGGAGAAAGAGAATAAATTCGCAAATGACTGGCATCGAGGGGGAATGAGATGTAGTTAGTACGATAACAAATCAGATTGTCGGCATATTTTACGTGTTAGAAATGCGCGGATTGGTAGAGAACGTAATTGCGAGATGGATAGATTGGATAAGTGGTGGTAAGTAATATCAATGTAGGTGATAACGGATTTGTATGGGTACAATCTTTGATATCGCGAGATACAAAGAATAGTGAGATCTCTTTCTCTTCTCTCAATGAGAGAAATGCTGCGCTGCGAAAGTTAAATGACATTTGCACTTTTCGCGTGGGCACTGAGAGGTCGTGCAAAGACGGGAAAGAATCCAAATTAAGGCACAGGGCAAATAAAAGAGAAGAGATTGGAAACTGAGGAGGAGGAAAGGAAGGGCACAACATCCAGCTGGCACTTTGCCAAGAACTTCTCTCGTTGTCTGGCCCTCTCGTTTCACACGCTCTCTCGATGATTTCCTCATTCTCTAACTTGCTATCGCCGTCTTTCGGATGCTGTGAAGAGAGAAATGAGACAAAGATAATGGCAAAAAGACGACTTCTCGGGGGAAATTAGACGTGTAACGACAGAGAAATCATAAGTCAGAAGAATCTCAGTCTGCGCTTCTCAAACGACCATTGAGATTTATCTGTTTGAAGTTATCATAGTTGAAAACTTCAAACAGATACTGGGAAAAGGAAGAAAATTCTCGAAAAAAAAATAGAAGTTGAGAGTGGCAAAGTGTATATATCAGGTGGAGAAATGTCAGAATAGATAGAGTTTCATCAATAAGCTCGTAATTCCAATTACAAAAGGGGAGATATTTGACGTTTTCGACTGAACGTGACTAGCAAGAGAATCAAAATATTTACAGCGCTTGAAATCAGACACATTTCCCATTGAACATTGGTGTAATTTCTCTTGCTTCCCACGGATTTTGCGCGTGAGAATCGCTGTGAAAATCTATCATAAATATTGGAAAAGGGAAGATGCGAAATGGATAAAGACAGTGATAACTGGGGAGATGATATAGATGAAGAGAGGTTGAAATGAGAGAATGAGAGAGATTATCGATTGGGTAAAGAAGAGAGAAGGAGGAGGTGGGACGTTGTCAGAGGCAGACTGAGGTACGCTCAGGTAGTCAATTAACACCTGAGATTCGAGTCGAGAAAGAATGGAATCAAATTCAATCATTTCCGCATTTGAAGATGCGGAAAAATTACTCTGCAAAGAAGGAAGTCGAGATTCATTTGAGAGACACTCCATACAAAGGAATGGCGATGTGGTCGTTTCCCAGTCTCGCATTGATATTCTTAGAATGGGATTGAGAGACGACCATGTAAGGCCTCCAGTAAGGGGTTTAGAGTGAAAGAGAGGGATTGACCCACGTTAGGAATCATGTGAATAGGGGTGGGAGTCGATCATGTAGGTCTGACTCGAAAGTTCTCGTGAACAAAGACTGCCCCCCAGGAGACTTTTTAGCCCTTTTGTTCAAGACGATGAGATAACCAAGAATGCAAGAACAAAAGGATTCTTCGAATGTCTGGCATTGGGAAATTAACGGAAGCGTGACAGGGAATCATGGATAGCTTTGTCGTCTCAGTAATAACACATAACAATGGGCAGTTTCCGTCGTCACAGATTCATAACTTATCGGTGTGAAACAACAATGGGCAGTTTCCGTCGTCACAGATTCATAACTTATCGGTGTGAAACTAGAAGTCTCACTAAAAGTTGTCACCCGATTTATCGTTTAAAAAACGCGTCTGTCTAGCCATTCTACAAACCTCAAATAGCATCTCAAGTTGCTCTAAAGCAATCTGAAAACTACCTATCCTAGAAACGCATTGTCATTCTGCGGTGATAATATTAAAGGTCTTTCATAATTCCCTGCGAGACCAATCACGATGATGAAAAATCTACCAATGTCACACAGGCTCTCTCACTTTTCCCCTCTCTCTCAATTAATGATTCTAAAATAGACAGATTTTCAGAGATTTATCATCTCCCCTGTAAAATGCCATCCAACGGACATCAATAGTGTACAAACTACAGTAACCTTTAATTTCCAGTGTCGTACCATCATCTCTCAATAATCTCTGCAAGACTCAAGATCTTCTCTCGACGTAGATCATTAGCGTTTCTCATTTACCTCAAGTATGCTGAGAAGAGGGAGGATGTCTAGCACATCAGTTACATTTTCTGGTAGACTAAGAGATCATAAATCCTCATCATCTACAAGAATAGAGAATCGATAGAAGAGAAGTACATCTAACAGGAAAATATGTCGACGACTCCAGAAGTCTAAGCTGGTCATTGGCGATTTCAAAGTCTAATAGGCGCAGGGAGCGAATTGTTCAGACTTTGAAAGTCGTCGCAAGGCAGCCCAGAAGTCTAGTCGCAGACTTCTATCCCTCTGAAGAAATTGTTGGACAGAGTCTTATCACTTCCACTCTCGTCCCATTCCCTACGCGATTTCTGAACCACAGAATGTCTCAGATATTGCTCATTTATCGGAGCTCTCGGAAACACGAGATTGCGACGTGAGACGTTGACGAGCCGTGTTTACTTTAGACTGCATAAGGTTTCCAGACACGTTCAATTGGTAAATAAACAAACAACATCCACAGATGTCTTGATTCGGTCAATGCCAATTCAATATTATTACCGTATAGCTGGTAGAGATTCTACCAATAAACAGCAATCCAGTCTATGTGCACAATGGCCTCTTATTTCACACCAACCCTAAAGAATTTCAGTATGTGGATAGAGGAAAGAGTAGTTTCAACATACATCATCAAGCAAATGCGGAACACAATACCGAATGGAAACATTTCACCGAACGAATCTCCCCATAAATTACGTTTTCATCTCAAACGAGACTCAACGCAAGATAAACGCACTCGATTTCTGTGGGAGTCTGCAAAAAGTAATAACTGCGGGAAACTGTTTTGCGCCATCAAGAAGTGCTACGAATATCGAACAAGTGTGTGGGAGATAGACGAGTGAACCATATTATATCATGGACAACTAAATCCAACTTTTTCATATTCAGGAAAGACCGCGAAAAATAAAACACCAGCTAACAAAACATACTATTGGATAAAAGTATCCATATTAGTAAGATATCTACCTCAACTTGCCCATACACTGCGTCGAGAGGAGATAAGTTAATGCCTTGGCAACGGAGCGAGTAATCAGTATGCGAGAGGAGAATGCCCCGCCCCGAAAAGAGCTAGATATTTTTAAACAAATCATCACTTGCAGAGCAACACTTGTACTTTTTTTTACAATTTTTATCTCTCCCAATCGCGCATAACTTTCTATTAGTGGACAAATACAATCTAACATTAAGAAGGGACGCGTAAAATGGCGAGAAGACTAGTCGACCGATCGATCTATATTCGATGACGTCACCGAGGAATGCCTTCTCGTCGTTTGCTACTTGATCTATTCCTCGCGGTAGAGATCCTCGACTCCGAACTGGGCGACTCCCTCCTCGAAGGGGATGTTCACGACCTGAATTTAGAGAAAATTGTGAAGGAATAATTAAGAGCTGATGAGGGGATTCTCAAATCAGATATATTACAAAACAGAATTATTTTAAGCAACGCGTTCCACGTAACTCGAAAAAACACTAATATATTCACTGAATCCCAAATACGTGTGAATTTTAAATAACGACAAAAATTTAGCCATTAACCGTTTTAGCAGCTTATCCAACAGCAAATAAGAGCGAAAATTCAATTTCGTAATGGAAAACAATCAACAAACCTTCATGAGGTAGCGCATCTCTTCCTTGGCGAGCCACTTCTTCTGCTTGGCAGCCTCGGCGGCCTGGAAAGAATGAAAATTTAAATTCAAAGCAACCTTGCCGTATTCGATGTCATTGTTTCTTATTTCGGAAGCTGTACAATCAGGGTTATTGATTCGAGTCGAACACGTAGCTTCATCTTTCTCCAAAATATATTCTAGCCTTGTTCTGGACATGTGCCTTGATTTTCAATCAACCCTAACTCATATTTAAATAAATTTGACCATACACATGAGCTCCCGGGAACGGTACAAATGCATTGCGTTAATGGAGCGAAATAGTCTATACTCGGAACTGTAGCGCAAATTTACAGCAACAACCTTGCTTGATATGAGGGGAGGGGGGTGGGACCATCGCAAGTACTCCCAACCCTTGCACCAAACTTGCACATCCGCACGCAAGGGCAAGATAACTTTAGCAAAGTTACCACGGCATTTCAGCTCCACGTAAAACCAAGACCACGCCCATCGATCAAAATCACTCAATACCGCTTGAATACCGTGAATTATCTCAGGGAATCCCGCGAATTTCAAACAACTGTGTAGCAGCCCAGCATACCTGTAGTGCTAAGAATTGCTAGCCGCGAATTTAAAACGACATTTAATTCAAAAATATATTCTTCCCGCGCTGTCCTATTTATTAAGTGGTGTAACACGCAGTAAATTACCAAATCGGGCCTTGAAATGCCGTGGTTACCAGCAATTTGCTTAATTTTTGCCCGAACTGGAAGAGAATATCACAGAATACGCGCGCAAGATATGTAAATTTGTCAATGTGCAAGTTTCAAGCAAATATGCAGATATACAACAATATAATTGCGCTAGTGTTCCACGCTTACACGAGGTCCAGGTTCTTACTGCAAATTTACGAAAGAATTTAAGTGCACAGATTGCAGGTTTGACAATTATTTTCTTGCAGTACAACCAAAAGTATCAACATATATTAAATAGCAACTTAATGCAACATATACATGAGCTAGGGTGTAGCCAGAAACACTCCCGGTAAACCTTTCCAACTTTTGTACCGGCAGTAACGATTTTGGATCACATTCACCCGCTTTTCGCTAAAAAAATCACCAGGTTTCGTTACCATCATTCAGCTTATGACATACCTGCCACAATCTTTGCCCGCATATGATTCAAATACTTAAGATCCAAAACTTCGTTTGCAGTGTGACAAAACCGTAAAGTTTTATTTTGTAATAATACACGCAAGATTGGATATATATTGGGCGCCAAAAAAACTCCCTACATTGTATTTTCCCTTGTATTATGCTCCTACATGAGATCAACGCGCTGCGGCGCGCAGATCACACCGATCACACTTATTCTTTTCCCTTGCTTTTGTATATTATGTATTTATTACCTTGGCGACGGCCTTCTCGTGCTCCCACTCTCTGATATCAGCGTGGTATTCTCTGATGGCCGTGAGGCGGTAAGCTCCTAAAGCAGGTAAGCGTGAATTTGAATCGAAATAGCAAAGTAGGATTTGTACTACAGCGGACGACTTACCCCAGAGAACGCCGAGACCGAGAGCGGCCCAACGGCTGAATCTGATCAGGGGAGAGACGGCGATAGGCTGAGGAAGAACGACCGCGTTCGGGTGTCTGGGGTACGACATCCTGAAAATGGAAATAATGGTTATGGAAAAAAGATGACTTCAAATGCAAATATTTACAATATCATAGTGCGCAATTGCGCGAAAACGTAGATGGAGAGGTTATCGGTATAATCAGCTCCCGTATAAACAAGAAAATCAAGAAATTATGAACAGCAAATCGACAAAAATCGGTCGGGAACTCTTCGGCATGGCTGTTTCAACAGCCATCGTATCTACCGTATGCCAAGATTCCGTGTAAGAGTCCGAAATAGCTATGAAATTGAATGTATCGCTAATTGGTTTAATTTAAAACAATTTCTTTTGAAAAACAACTTCCTTCTTTTTAAATATAATTGTTTGTATTGCCCGAAAAAAATACATTTCCTGAAAATATTTTTTAAATTTGTCCTCAGTCCTCGGTGCTATTCTGGAAAGTACTGTAGTCGACCGCGCTTGGAAACCATGTAATCGCGAATTGCATTTATTACTGAGCCCAATTGAAATTGCTGTTGTATGCACCTTTTTTTTATCGAGTATTTCATGTTCAGATGCTTCGCGCCATCCTCGGTGTCCGGTCAAGCTTCAGCACTGGCTGCAGATTCGTCTCTGCAGCTGCAGCACCGGCCGCAAAGCCGAAAGTTGACAAAGAGGTGGGCAATTTCGTTAACGCTGTTCCTCTATATTTCGAATTAAAAAAAAGAAAATTGATTTATTTTGCCAAATTCAGGCTCTGAAAGAGCTCCGTCAGCGTACCGGCTACAGCTTCGTCAACTGCAAGAAGGTGAATGAGTCTTTCCATCACGACGTCGTCTCGCTTTGTTTGATTTACAAATACATGTGTTAATACACCTTGCTTATGACAATCGCTGTTTTCATGCAGGCTCTCGAATCAGTTCGATCGCAGTCAACTGGATGAGGCTGTGACTTGGTTGCACGAACTGGCGAGAAAAGAGGGATGGAAGAAGGCAGAGAAGTAAGTTTCTACATGTGATCAGCTTGGAACTTCTGTCGCATCGCCGACACCGCAGTTTTCAAACAAAGAAATCTGATTTTGTTTAGCGAAAATGCCCATGTTTATGTTTTCAAAGCTGGGTTCTGTTCTCTGTCCCGTTGCGTGCCTCGATCGATATCATATTTCCTGCTCAACATTGAGACTGCATTCTAAAGTTTCTCTATTGAATTAATCTTTGTCCGTATCTTGCAGATTGAGTTCTCGTCAGACGTCACAAGGTCTCGTGGGAGTGAAGATCGAGGGTGGAATTGGAGCAGTCGTCGAATTGTCGTGTGAGACTGATTTCGTCGCCAGAGGAGAACCATTCCAGCAGCTGGTGAGAGTTTGCGATTGTGACTTTGAAGAACAGGGATGGGCAAATCATGTTTCTGCTATAATAATTACACATTATTCCCAACATTATGCTTTGTTTTTACTCCACTTATTACACAATTATTTCTAAAGAAATAAATGTGTTATTCAGAGGTCAAAAAGTAAAGTAGATTAGAAACCTGGTCGGGCAGGTTATCGAATTTGTGATGGTCTACATTTCGGGGCTGTTTTCGGAGTCTCTGTCGGGCAGGTTTCGTTTTTAGGGGTCTATTTGATCAGGCATATATTTTTCGTGCCCGCCTTCGGTGGGCAGGTTTTGTTGAATTCTACCAACATTTTGACCTATGGTGTAATTAGTGCACTTTGTTGTGCTCAATGTAGTAACAACTGCTGTTGATTTTATGATTTCACAACAGGGGTTTGTGAAAATAAATGATGCATTTGATTGCGAGCTTTTCACCTATTGGCCTTTCTTGCACAGCTTATATATTTTTTCCTTCATATTTTAACATTACAGCTGATCAACCTCACTTCGGACGTCATTGCTAACGCGAAGCGGCAGCAGTGGGCAGTCAGCGAGAAGATGGAGACGAAGACTCTCGGTGAGTACGGTAGAGCAGTGAGGGATACGGTGTTTTATTTATTTATTTACCGTACCCCACAAGTATGTGTCAACATTTACATAAATAGTCGATTAAATGAAAAGAACAGATTATTATAGAGAAAGAGGGATGGGGTGGTGTGCCAAAGGGAAAGCAATGCTCATTGATTATGAATACTGTTTGTTTGTTATACTATGGCCTTCGATTCAGCCTTCGATGACCTCAACGACGAGAACGGAAAGTCGTTGCGGGAGATGCTCACGGGTATGACCTTTTTTATAATTAAATAATAGTTCTGGCTCGTATTAGCTAATTAGGACTGTATTTATTCATTCTGTAGAATTTTATTTTTTAAAAATAATTTTTCAAATGTGTAAAAAAATATTCGTGATATTACTTGTGTTGTTTGTATACGTCAAATAGGTCTTCGCTATCGAAGATAGGAAGGCCTCTATTTACATGCCCTGCCCTATGTAAGCATATTGCGCAGTTGCGAGAAACCCATTAGACCTATGGTTGTTTGCAGCCTCAGTCGGTCGTATCGGAGAGAATCTCGCTGTCAAGTCAATCCACGTGTACAAAGCACCCGAGGGAGTACACATCTTCGGCGCATCTCATCCCAAACGTTAGTAGTGTTCTTACTTCGGAAATAATTGGGAAAAGATCTAAATACTTTCCACAATGTATTGCCTTGCGCGGATGGCCGTGATATTTGTGTTTCAGAGTTTCATGATAATCGAATCGAGCTAGTAAGTACAATATGTAATATAATGTTACTTCTCAGCATGATTATATCTATTGTTCACTGCAGATACTGTTTCGGATGTCTCCATGGGTCGATTCGTCTCCGTTCTCGCAATGAAAAGACTCGCGCCTGAAGGTGAATCGATAAATAATAATTCAGTTCAAGTAAGAATTATCCAATGAAACAAAATCGACAGATCTGCTCTTCCCCGCTTTAACAAAAATGCATTACATTTACGGATTCATTAATTGTTTCAGAGATAATATGTTTTTAAAGGAATAAGTATCTCGGTTTTATTAGTGATCATATATCATAAACGTTTGCAGGTTCTGTGTTTCCCTCTGTGCGATTGGCGGATCAGATCTGCCAGCACGTAATTGGAATGAGAAGTGAGGGAGTGGGAGAACCGCCTTTGCCTAAGTAAGTGCACGGGCACAGAATACGTAGCACGTAGCACATAGCACGAGAATAGTTACCGGTAGTTATCATGATACCCTTCGGCGAACTCCATCCTCCCGCACTGTCGTAATTTTAGAGATCTTTTAGGATATTTTTGAAATTTTATAATTCCGAAATCACGAAATGCGGTCCAATTTTGCGACCATGCTAAAACGATGTTGGGTATTATTATAATAAATTTAATAGAAACAATATGATGCAGGGTCGAGAGGAGAGAGGAGACGCAGAAGATTGATGAACAGGATGAATTGAACGAGTTCTTCAGTGGACAGGTATTACGAATTTACAAACACTCGTCCAAATATATAAAACGTTCCGCTCCTAAATAACATATACGGCTGCCAGAGAGTATGACAAGTTGAGAGACACGCCGAGGTATAGAAAGAGAGTACACCACCAATAGCTCATTTCATAAACGTATTATTTTAAAATTGTAATACGCTACTGATTGATTGGAAGACGGATATTGTAACTGTGATCCTGTTTGCGTCTCAATAATTGCTGCGGTGTATTCTTGAAACATGATGTTGTCGTAACCTGAATGCGCCGAGTACGCCAGCATCAGCGATTTCAATGGGCCCCGAATTCTGGGAGCCGCGCGAGGGGGTCTGTCGACCGGGGAAGGGGAGGGGGGAGGTCGCCAGCGCGGGAAATTCAAATTTGATTTAAAAAAAATATGATCACAACAACAAAAAATGATAAACACAAAATAACAATTAAAAAAAATATTTTCAATAATTACAAATGTTGAGAAACACGTTTACATCGATTTTCACTCAAGAATTTCACCATTATGCGACCCCCTTTAGACCCTCGCAATCACTCTCCCATGTAACTAGACATGTCGTACGACAACTCCTGATATGTGTAAGCGTCCCAGTTGGGATAAGTTTTGAGAAATTAACGTCTACTTTGGCAGGATTCACACTTTTCTTAATTTTAGACTACCCATATCTTCTAAACGCAATCATACTCCCACCTGTGCGAAGGGGTTTTCTTGTACTACTCGGGAGAACCTAGCGACTGAAAAAAAATTGATCGAAAAAATTTTTCCAAACATGAGATATCTCATTCCCTAGAAACACCCGAAATGGAATATTTTTAGTGCGGATTTCGGGAATGCAATTTCTCGGCAGTAACAAGACGTAACTTCGTACAAACAATTTCAAATCACATATATACACCATGGTTATCGATTTCCCGCTTCGCAAAGCCATAATATTCTCAATTATTTAAAAATTGCAAAGTATAGGGCAACAAGTGACATATAAACAGTTGGTGATTCACTTCGTTCGGTATACTGTAAAGCACTTCGTCTACCTTTGCGAGGGGGTTCCCTTAATCCGAGACCATGAAAATCACTGGCCAGCATTATTGTAAAAAAAGAGAATAAGTAATTTCGTCGGGGAAAAATGCCCAGAGGCATTTCCTAGTGCAAATCTATTTCGCGAAAAAAAAACAACCTGCTCTCTTTTTTTCCACTTTTTTTTCCGCGGGAGTTGTATTTTTTTGTTGAAAAGACGACCTTTAGAGGAACCGGAAAAGCTATAGATCGGCAGGACTGTTTTCCTAATACATTTTTATTTAAAATTGCCGACCTTACTTTTTAACTTATCCTGTATTGACCCTGTAGCTCTACCGTGTATTCACTGTGGTTAAAGAGTGGCTTTATTTGCTCACACATCCTCGTTTTTCCTAGATACTTGCGAAATATACCGGGATCCAGGCTGGAATCTTCCTATTTCTTGCCGTGATCCGTGCTGGAAATCACGCTCTACCGGGATTCAGTCTGGAAACGCCTCCAGACTGGATTCCTTTCCAGGCTGAACTATAATTCGGACCAGTTTTATGCGAAATCTGGTTAAATTTTGCAATAAGCCGTATTGTCCGAGGAGCGAAAATGTGTATAAACTATTCAGGGAGGAAAAGAGACAGTCATGCAATTTTGTTAGTACAGTAGATTGGGTACGATGATGAATTATATTAATTTCTCTTGTAGACGACGTCGATCGATGATTCGGAGACGTCTCTTCTTCGACAGCAATTCATGCTGAATCCGAACCAGACGGTGTATGAATATCTACAGGGACACAAAGCTGAGGTGAGAAATGAGAGAAAGAGTAGATCACAGATGGACAAGGGTGGTCTTAAACAGGAGGATGAGTGACGAAATCTGTTAATTCTTTGTTAAAAGCGGTAGAGTCTGATCCTAAATCGTAATGGCTTGAACCGAAATCGGGAAGGTTTTCTGCAAAAAGCGGGAATGCGGTGGGCGTGATACCCTAGCCCATGTATGGAGAAGATAATGTTAAGAAGAATGATGGGAGATATGGAAGTAGTAGAAGTGAAGATTTAGCAAAAAGTAAGGGTAGAGAAATTCTTTATGTGATCTAAGTGTTCGATGATGAATCAATAGTAATACCTTTCAGGTCATCGATTTTGCTCGTATCGAGTTGTCCTCGTAACTTCATCGTTTCGGGATTCTGTGACAGTACGGTAGTGACAGATATCGATTAAATATACATTTTCATGGTTTAGAGATCTCTCAAGAACTGTTATAGAGTAGGATAGTTATTAAATTGTTGTTTTCGCTTGTTGATTTGACATTTTTTCGTCTGTTTTTCGAATTCACTCGCAAAGTTGTATTTGTATGTCTTGCTCGAAGAGCTAATACATTTTTTGTTACCATTTATTGTTGTCACAGGGGAGCGTACAAATTATAATATATTGAACATTGGAATATCTGAGATTGAGATTACACACAGGAATACTTTTCAATGACAGAATAAATTAGAAAGATCGATATTGTGATTGAATCTCACGAAACTAATTCACCGTGAAGATAAAGTATCTGAAGTAATGTAACTGAGGATCAAATTGTATCCCATCACGCCCAACATGGAGATCACTGTAATGAACATGACTAGAGTATCTCTCGCTATTCTGGTCGCTATAGATAATTTGTTAATGATTAAATTATTCGAATTTAAATGTTTCCACCTCCTGCCATAATGGAGGTCTTTAATCGTCCGTGTAAGAGTAGAACAAATGCAGAAACAGAGAAGGCTGAAATGTTAAACTGTTGAACAATAGTTCTTCATAAATGTTCACACCGATCGTCTTTGCTTCTGTTATTTCACTCAAGATTGATCCATCAATATTCTGCTCCGATACCGTATTCTGACAGTCCGGCAGACGATTACCGTAAGCTTCTCCGATTACATCTCCGAGAAAAGCACCAATCCCTGCGTTGAATTTTTGACTTTCGAACTGTACTCTCAATTTCACAACTGAAAAAAGAGTCAATCTAAAACAGAGCACCTGTAAGATGTAAGGAGTGAGATAGTGGAAGACAAGAGAGAGAGAGATTCAGAAAGAATGCTAACTAATGAAATGGTATGTACAGAATGTGACTTGATGACAGTTGACAGAATTAAATGATTGTTACGAAAATCAAACCTATGACTGATTTTTCCGCGTCACAATTAACACGAATCTCGAGTTCATCAGCTGAAAGAGGAGATTGGTGACTTTGATCGAGATCTTTCTCACCTGCTATAAATCCAATGAACTGACCAATGAATCGTAGTCCGAATTTCTTCTGAAAACTAGTTATGAAAGAGAGGAAAAATCGATTCTTACCGTATGACACATCGATTCTCTACCGTAATCTCTCACTGTCGTTTCGAGAAATTCGAAAGCAGTAAGAACGACGCCAAGAACCTCAAATAAGATGCATAATCAACATATAAACGACAATTAAGTTTGGATTTGTAGTTTACCTTGAATTTATTAGATCGACTATTTAGTGCGAGAAGAGGAAAGTATCCACTGTAGAGAGCCACTGCGAATACAAAAGGCGTTTTCCATCTCATGACTGAAGAGAAAGATTTACGACGTCTGAGAAAGGAAGACGAATAGAGAGAAGAGATGATCTCAGAGAGAAAAGGAGAAATGAATCAGATCGAACAATGATACAATCACACTTAGGCAAGCTTTCTCGTAGAAGAACAGACGCTTTTTTTGAGAGAGTGAGAGAGAAAGAGAAAGAGAGGGAAAGAGGAACAGAGTGTCCGGGATAGATTACACTCAATCAAAGTATACGTTGCAATTGAAGCAATGAGTAAAATTGAGAGTAGCGTGAGAAGATTGTTCCGTGAAATTCTCATATCAAAACTAAACCTAATTCTGAGAAACCACAAACTGAACATTGCAAAATTCAACTATCTTTATCAATGCAAGCGAAGCCCCGATGTTCATCTCTTGAAGACTCGGGAATTGATTGCTTCGTGAGCTCAAAATGCTTCTTTCAACAGCCACCACACGAGAGTGACTGAAAATATTTTTTATTACTGCCGTAAACATGCGATCAGTAGGAATAAGAGTTGTTTAAAAATATTTTTTTAATTAAAATTATTTTTGATCACTTACAACCTCCGATAGCAGCGAACGGATGACGAAAGACGCCACAGGCGACGATCGCACCGAACAAAGAACAATCTGAAACGAAATGAACTTCTTCTTTCCTCTCTTTCTCAATTTCACTCTTTCTTAATGCGTCAAACAGTTACACCATCGACCAAATCATAAAATCATTTCTCACAGATTCTGGCTGTGTTCTCGTGTTCTTCAGATTTCCTATGAGATTTGATCTCTTCTTTCTTCTCTTCTCCCTCTTCCATTTCTTTCTTTTCACTTCTTCCACAAGATTCATCGCAATCTCCATCCATTTCCGAATTCGACCAAACCTCAATTATCAATATTTATTTATTGTGTAGGTTGAAGGATACGGCAACTACATTTCTCTACCAATTTCCGTAGTTTGCAAACTCAGAAAAATGCTACAATGATAAGGATAGCTAATGGTCGTGTTCACGTACCAGTAAGTTACATCTGTCTTATTTCTAGTCATTTTTCAGTTACAAGTAAATGAACATGATCACTAAATGTCCCGATCCTAGTGACTTTTTCCAGAGTAGATGAAATAATCAGCCTTACCTTATCACAAGTTTGCCCCTCCTCATCGCATTTGACGACAACATTATCAATTTCCTGAATATGAGATTGTCCGGGAGTGTGCTGAAAACGAAGATAGACAGTTAACTAATTAGTTTGTCATATTTAAATACTTTCATCGGGAAAGATTGCGGACATTTATTATAAGTCACCTCGTGAGCGAGTGTCTTCACATTGTAGGAGATTAGAACCAGCAGGAGAGGGAGGACAGGAGACGTCATTCTGTAAGCAATATGGAAAAGAATCAAAATCTGAAGAAGACATTAAAGATGGAGCTATGAATACAGAGTTGCAGTTTCTGAACTATAATGAATTCAGAATTACAACTATGTTCACTTCGGTCAATAGATGCCATTAGGTCAGCATACGAATGAGTGAACAGATCCCGAAATTGACATTAGGGGCTATGAATAATGATTCTGGACCTGTTAGATTGCTTGATCAATGTGCCTGGGTAAACTAAAATTGAAATAGTGGGGTTCAACGGGACGATCTTTCTCAGTATTGTCGCTGTATCTACAAAGTGAATTGAGTAGACAACGAATTCGGCCTAGAAAGGGTCGATAGAATGTGCACGACGGGAATGATTTGATTGAGCAAAGAGGAAATCAATCAGAAATAGATGTGTTCGAATGATTTCTCGAGTGGTTTCAGAGAGGTGATATGATCTTTTAATCGAGATAATAGTGGAGAAGAGAGAAAGAAAGTAGAGGAACGGAGTGGAATTACACTGTCCACGTTACATTCGCGGTGAAAATTAGAAAAAAAAAGTTTGATCCTGTGATACTTAGAAGATGAATCTCCAACAGCCGTTGTAGTGGGATCACAATTCCTCTCATTCTTCTCTATTGCGAGCGCGTGTTGCCCAATGGTATAACAAGGTCGTCCGTTCTTCTTCATTCTTCATTCTGTGCCTCGTGACGGGCGGTCGACAGTCTCCCCGCTCCTCTCTCACCTCAGTTTGGAGAATCCTTGCCAGTCAGCTTGGGCAACCCGGCAAGTATATCGCCCACCTGGTACCACTTCAAACGGAGGACCCGAATCGACTACACCTAATTCAAGTCGCCAACTATCAAGAAAAGCTCCAGTCGACAAGACTACGACGTGAGTTTTCACTTATGTTGATGCACGCTAGTCAGGACGTCACTCACAGTCTCATGAAAAGGCATAGCGCAATGCAAGAACAAAACAGCCTTAAAACTCCGCCCACTGGGACAGAAGGAGCGGTGTGTGTACTCCCGAACGGATTGTTGGCGCACTGTAATGACTCGAAGCGCACTGGCAGCTCGGCCCGGCGCATGAGATTTCGCACGATAGGGTAGCGCAAAGTAGAAGATCGTGTTGTCAGCCCGCATGGCTCAGCAGGTAAGTAAGTAGTGTGTCAAGGAGGGGTCGGGGGTTCGAACCCCCCCCATGCAAAAATTCTTGCCGCATTTTTCGGAGGCTCATTTCTTTTCGTCGACTAATTCCCCCTTGCCCCCACTACACCACAAACGCGTGCTTCGCGTGCAGCTTTCGAAATGCATTGGCCATGAGACTGTGCACTGGAGGCTGGAAGATCTACTTCTACGCTCAATGTCTATCGACGAAGATCGACACTACAATTGACCAAAGAAGACAAGCATGATTTATTCCCTTGACCCTGTTATCCTGAGTTCGAAGAGCCTGCCCCCCCTCTGCCCACGAAGCTACCTTCCTGCAGGCCCATTTGCCTTGATGACAGGATAAATCTGTAAATCTGTTTCAACAATTGGAGTAATATACAAATTGGTGGGATGCTACCGTAACCACAGATTAGCAAAGAGAAGAGAGAAGGGAGGAGGGAAGTCTGCACCTTGCAATCGGAAGTGTTCGAGTAGCACAACGAAGTGCCCGTCTATCGGCTGAAAAGAAGATACGGTAGATTATCTACAGTACTCACGAAGACTACGTCAACTCTACATCATCAAATTAACAGACACCGTGTTCCCCCCTCACGAAAAAGCAACCATTATTGATTTACACATTAGCGAATCGCGTATGTCATCAAGTATCCGATTCAGTTATCGATAACAGTTACAGCATTTCGTGAAAAACTTAGCAAAAAATCGATTAGTTGGATGAATAGAACAATCTCCACTGTTTTCGATTAGTTTGCCAGGTCTGTCAACATATTCGAGGGGATTGGAAATAAGAGAAGGAGCCAATCATTGAGTGTTTTGTTATTCATGATTGGATTGCACTAATCAATAATCTTTTTTTTCCTCCCTTGGACTACCGTACCTCTTCTTCTATCCTCTCGTTCACTCTTCGAGATAAGCGAAGCCGAATCGTCTTCTACAATTATATTCAATTCATATACAAATCGAATAAAATCAAATGATCATCTTTATTAACTCTTGTCCTCTTTCACTTTCTTCATTTCCTATTTCCTTATTCTTCTCCTTCATCTTCACTCTCTTGTATCATCTCACTTTCACTAATTTCCTCATCATCAAATTCTTCTTCCTCATCGTCCGAAAAGAAACATGGATCCTGAAAAAAAAACTTTTTTAAAATTATATTAACCTTAAATTGATACCACGAATCTAAAATGAATATTCACGCACACACACACTAACCACATCATTTCCTCCATCCATAATCGCAGTTCCATCTCTCAATAAACTCATTTTCGATCCTCTCATCTTCTCATCCAGTTTTCTTTTCACTGCTCCCATAGAATACCGTTTAGCCTGTAAATTACAATTTACCAAATAAGAATGTGCTCGCAAATGGAATGGACAGCAATTTGGAGTAGACAAGATAAAGTCCGTCTCTTGAATCATTCACAGTTATAACTGTTATACATGATTCTGTTGAAATAAACAATGAACGAATAAAAAGTACATTGCAAAATATGAGTATCCTAAACAAATTGTATACATCTTCAACTTGATCGTCAAAATATTGTTCACCAAATTACTTCCTTACTTACTTAGTAGATCCATCTTCAGCGGCGAAGCCGCGTGGATCACAGTTCCTCCAATTGCTTCTGTCTCGAGCGCGCGTCTTTCAGTGGCGGTAGGGCGCTCGTTGGGAGGACGATCGGGTAGATCGTCCTGTACTGTAGGGCATCTTGGCATACTCCTCGATCGAGTCCCTCCATCTAGCCGGTGGTCGTCCTTGTGGGCGAGTCAAGTTGGGAGGGGGGAATTGCAAGACGAGACCGAGAGGAAGGTGGAATTCGCGGTGGTGTTCGATCAGGGTGGAGTGTGTGTATGTGGTCCATGCATCCGAACCGTCGTCGGAAGCCTGCCTGCTCCACAGGTTGCGCATCGTCCAATTGCCTCTCCATCCGATTCACGAGAACCTTCGTGAAGATCTTGTAAGGAATGGAGAGCAGAGCGATGGGACGGTAGTTATTGAGATCTGCTCTGTCTCCCTTCTTGTGGATGAGGATGGACGACGAGGCCTTCCACTGATCCGGGTACTTCTGTTCCGTGAGGTATACTATAACATGCGGCAAGGAGTGAGTGAATGGCTGGTCCTCCGTGCCGTAGCATTTGGCCAGAGATCTTGTCGGGACCAACTGCACCGTCTTTCCTGGTCTTCTCAATGGCATGGCGGACTTCTGATGGAAGGAGTGGGAGGTGGTCGTCGGTGACCGGTGAAGGGCATCGAAACACGTGGATCTCCGATCGGAAGAGATCCGTATAGAACTCCTGCATACGATCTTCGATTCCACTTCTGCTAGTGATGGGATCTCCAGTTCTTCCGAGGGCTGCGTCCATCGGAGTACGGTTCTTGCTCAGTGATTGCTTGGCCTTCTTTAGTGACTTCCTCTCTTCGGCTGCTCTGAGTAGCACTCGGGTGCGGTGCTCCTTGATGTCTCGCTTAACCATCATCCGGCATGTCCAGTCCGCCATTGTCTTCTCGAATGGTAGTCGAGTGGGATCATTCTTCCATTCCTTTCTTGTCCGTATCCAGTAGACAGATCTTTCTGATAGACGATGAAGGGGGGGGGAGTGGGAGGGACTTCAGCCTTCCGAGCGCACGCCTTCAGACCGATGCAGAGCAAGTCGTAGTCCTTGGTGGCGTCGGGGTGGCTGTCCCATGGGTACTCCGCGATCGCTGCCTGCAGTAAAGAGGGGTCGATGGTAGGTCGGGGGCGTTGGCGGGAAGAGAACTTCCAGCTCTTCTCAATCTTCGTATCCAGACGAATGCGGGCTCGGAGTAGACGGTGGTCGGATGGGTAGGAGAAGCCAGGTACTGTAGAGACGTCCTGCGGCATCCATATTCTATTCACAATAATGTGATCGATCTCTGTGCGAGTTCTCTCTCCAGGGGACTCCCACGTCCATCTACTACTCGACTTCTTTTGAAAGAAGGAGTTAGAATGGAATGTGCGAGTGAGGAAAAGAAAGTCACGCAATAGATCGTCTGGGTCGCCTGTCTTCTCGTGATGATATGGCTGTCCGGTAGTCGCCTGCCCGTCTCTCTCCGACCCGAATGTTGAGATCGCCGGCTATAATCCGGTAGTAGTGCTTCTTCTGTTCCGTGTAGAGGGTGGCGAGGTTGTCGAAGAACGACTGTCGCTCCTCGATGGGGGCAGATGAGATGGGGCCAGAGGCGGTGATGATGGCAATCGATGATCTTCCGATGCGAAGATGGAGTACGCCGAGTTGGGGAGATAGGATAGAACATGACTGGATAGAAGGGACGAGTCGAGGATGGATGAGAAAACCCACTCCTCCTTGATTCTTGCCTGGAACTTTCGCACCGAGGATCATCTTGGCTCCACAGTCCAAAGTGGTCTCGGTGAGGGTCTTCGCCTTTGTCTCCTGGAGGCAGATCACGTCGTATCGTATGCCTTTGATGGACTCCTCGAGGATCTCCTGTGACTGTGCAGAGGCGATTGTGCGTGCATTGAAGGTACAGACTCTCAGGTCGTTGTCGTGTCGTGGTATGTCGGGGTATGTGTGATGTCCTGGTAGCTCCGAGATTGGATGGCCCTGCCCCCTTTGCACAGACCGACATCGGAGACTGGCAGGGAGGGGGCGCGGAGGACTAGGGCGCGGGTGAGGGACTGTCGTAGCAGATGGGTGCTCTGGTTACCCTTCCTATCCGAGCCGGGGGTTCGGGAGGGCCGCCTATACATGGGGCGTGCAAGTGCCTAGTACTGCGTGAGCGGGTTGCCCGTTAGCACAACTCCTCGTAGCAATAGAGGGTTGAGTTACTCCCTTACACCACGTAGAGGTGAGGCAATGTAAAGGTTCAAAAAAAATTCACCAAATTCACGCCAGTAATAATAAGAGTTGTCTCGTACATTCTTCTGGAAGCTCTGTGCTCCTCCAGTATCTATGTAGATTGCATCCTTGTCGTAGAACTCCGAGACCGGAGAATGGAGCGTAGATTACTCGTTCCTGAGGAGAAATCAAATTAGACACAGCCTATACAATTCAAGTAAATGTATCTGAATAGGATACTTGATGACTGAATCGATATCTGAATAGGATACTTGATGACATACGTGATTCGCTAATGTGTAAATCAATAATGGTTGCTTTTTCGTGAGGGGGGAAGACGGTGTCTGTTAATTTGATGATGTAGAGTTGACATAGTCTTCGTGAGTACTGTAGATAATCTACCGTATCTTCTTTTCAGCCGATAGACGGGCACTTCGTTGTGCTACTCGAACACTTCCGATTGAAAGGTAATATGTGGTTACGGTAGCATCCCACCACACAGTATTATGCACTGAACAAATAAGGAATTGCAGCTATTTTGCTCTAGATGGGGGCACTGTTCACATTTGCTCACCCCATTCCTAGGGAAACGTAAGTCTGCGATTTCCTATGGGAACTGGCAGCGAGCGAGCTACAGTATGCCAAAAATCGTTTTAAGAGTGCGCACTGTTTGGTTTGAATTTTCCCGCACTTTTCCGTAGGGGGACTCTTATTTGTACAGCGACCCCCCGTTTCATAATACTGTGACCAATTTGTATATTACTTCAATTGTTGAAAGTAATGATTAATTGTGATAAAAGGAACTTTATCGTAGTGGCACGTAAATTCTATTATACACTTTGTCTGTCGTCCTCTAGTCTTATCCTGTGTAATTCGTTGACCCGACGGCTGAAATATACTATTTTTAATTCTCCACTTGATTGGAGTGAAATTCGCGGCCGACGGTCAGAAGGAATTCTTACTTGACTGGATGCAATCAATACGAGATGCCAACTCTTCTCTCAAATTATTCATTGCCGACTGTTCCGGAACTATAATTTTCATGTTGTCGTACATTATTTCTGCGATTAATCCTGAAACAAAACGTATTCCATGGACAAAGGCTGAGATATTTACGAGAACTGTTCGGGGACAGTAGTCCATGGAAAAAACATGGTTTTGTTGCAGTCCTTATCTATTAGATTATACAGCCACTGCAATTATTGTCTACACCTTATTTTGACACAATTAATTCATACGTTGTGATGCTTGACAGTCATTACGCTTTCATCTCGTTTACCAGGGTCGTATCTCGATGCTTCCTCTGCAGACCACGGCTGCTTCTTTTGCACTTTTACAGGTTTTGTTGCAGTCCTTATCTATTAGATTATACAGCCACTGCAATTATTGTCTACACCTTATTTTGACACAATTAATTCATACGTTGTGATGCTTGACAGTCATTACGCTTTCATCTCGTTTACCGGGGTCGTATCTCGATGCTTCCTCTGCAGACCACGGCTGCTTCTTTTGCACTTTTACAAGTTTCATCGATCCCTGCAAGACCGTGTATTCAATTTTATTTGTAATAATAATGAGAAGTAGCAAGTTCACCATTGGAGCCGCCTCTTCTTCCTTTGATTACTAGTCCGATATTGCAACTTGAAAAAGGCAATATTCTGACTTGATCGTTTTCTGTCACGAAAGCGATATATCCACTAGACATTGTTTGCATCAGCTAAAATGATACAGATTGTATTTCAAACTCATTTTTCGCTTACTAGGGGAATGTACGTAGCGAGGTGGCGGCTGGGAATTCGGGCCTAAAAGAATGACATTCGGAAATAATATTGTATACCGGAAGGATACGGTATTCTGATAGTCTCACCATATCGATTACGACTAAGGCAGTTTTCGGACAACGACCGATAAAGATTCTTGTAAAAACACGATTCCTTGCTGCTTCTTCTTGCTTAACAAATTAAGTGATTAGTTGTTTTGTCGTCTTCTTGCAGTTTAGTTGGGTCCGTCTGCAACGGTGAGACGATACGATAATTACACTTTTATATGTGGTAGGTTGTTGGAATGAGACTCACAGTATCAATTTGCTTCTCAATTTTAGGTGTCTCGTTCCATGCCAGACTTCATTTGCGTTTTGGTTGGGAAGACGACAAACTGCGAGAAGTCGGTGGTAAGCTGATGAAGCTTGACAACAACTCTGCAATTACGTGAGTACACTAAGATGACGTCAGAGTGAAATTACATCTATGAGCTGTTGGTTCGTAAGATTCAGTGTAGTATACAATTTGACTATCTCGATCGCTTCTTCCTCATTAACCCTTTTCAGCCACTTCAGCGATGCGTTGTTAACCTGAAATTTCGATCTCAGTTGGTATGGCCACTATTTTGATCTTTGATCTATGAATTTGATTTTTAAACTTTGGCGATCGTGTTTTCATTAGAGATTGTGGATGCAATATATTATATCAAAACTAAAGCGGATCAAACTTGTTATTTATTTAGAGTTGAGTCGATTCAAGTCCATCGAAACTCACAATGGATCCCTCCCGTGCCGATCCGATTACTTCTTGCGCGACACTTGATGGGAGGACAGCGACTAACTAGTAAGACTAGTAAGCAACTCCTGAATGATAATATTTGGTTGAAAGGACTACGATATGGGCCATACTTATTGGTCACTTCGTAACCTTTGAGGGCGAGCGATTTGAGGAGGGATTCATGATCAGTAGTTACTTCTCCACACTGCTCTTTCAGTTGGATACAGTAGGCAGCATGGAAATAGTTGAGGTTGAAATTACAAATGAGAAGCCACATGAGATACTTTGCAATCGTAGTGTATAATACCGTACATCGATCGCGAAATGATTTTTTTCTTCACATTTTCAGGAACAAAGGAAAAGTGATCTTTCATTTTCACATTTTTCAGGAACAAAGGAAAATTGATCTCTCATTTTCAAATTTTCAGTTCAAATCGATTGTTTTTTTTCTGAAATAGTTGTTCTTGAACTTATTCGGCCAAGAAAAACAACTTCCCTTCTGGATAAAAAGACAGGCTAAACATAGCATTTTAAACTAAAATAGTAACTCAATTCATAAACAGCAATGTAGTCACAAAAATAGCTAATATAAATAATTTAATCTATTGATAAATACTCTTTTTACTTTAAAAGCCGGTTCCGAGCGAAATGTCAGATACAAGTATAGAAACCGAGGACATTTTTAGTATTAAATTGGATGAGTCTTTTTGTCTCGGCACTATCAAATTTAGTAGTGTTTAGTTAATTGAGTAAATATGAACGAAGAGTAAACTGACTTCGGCCGCTTCTCGGGAAGCCATTTCGCTGTAGCAAGGGGAATTACGATCGACTACGGACGATTGAAGGAGAGCGAAGAAGTAGAGGGCAGTCAAGACGAGCCACCCGCAACCTCCGACCATTTGAACAATGAATGAATGAGAGAGAGGAGGGAGAGACTGAATGGGGATGATGCAAATGATAGACCCAATTCAATTATAGAGAAGTAGTAAGCATCAATTGATTTTATTCTCATATTTAGAGTCCACAGAGACAAATAAAGACATAATTATGTTTTAGATCTGTGGAAATCTTTGATCTTCCAGTAAATCGATATGATAATTTAATATTTCAATAATTTAATATTTCAAAAATAATGTTTTCATTACGACATGACGCCACAACTCCCGGGCTCTGTGAATCAAAAAAAGAAAGTACTGTAGCATCCGTACTCCTACAGTACCCCCTTTCAGACTACAGTACTCCTACCGTACTCAATCGATTCCCAATGGTCGCTCTCCCACCGCCCCGTCCTTCCTTCGCAGCTCTCATTATTTACTGCCTTTACATGCTTATGCATCCATCAATGTTAACGTCAGTTGCATAATTCGTATGCAATAATCGAAAACAGCTGACATTCAATGATTACAGTCGTCAAAAGTCGTACATCGACCATTCACGAACCAGTCTATTTGTTCATATTACATATTGATGACGTCATCCTTCCAGTCTCTTCCCAAGTTCGAATCATCGGATTGTCCGCGAGTTGCAGTGATTGGTGCAGGAATGGCAGGTTTCTCGGCTGCTAGAAGGTACTCTCCTCTTTTCCCATACTTTATCATTCTAACTGTCTAATTCTCTCTCCCCCCTTCTCTCTCTCTCTCTCTCTCTCTCTCTCTCTCCCTTTCCCTCTCTCTCTCTTTCTCTCTCTCTCTCTCTCCCTTTCCCTCTCTCTCTTACTCTGATCTCCTGGTCACTACAGTATTCCATCAATTCATCTGCAGACTAAAAGAACTTGGAGTGGTCAATGTCGATATCTACGAAGCTCTTGATAGAATCGGAGGTCGAACTCAATCAGACGAATCAATCAGACAATCAATCACATAATATCAGACGATAATGGCTCAGATGAGGATGGGCCGGCAGTCTTCATAAGTTGTATTCCACCAGTTCGCGCCAATTGCTCTCCGTAGGTCATCTCTCCATCTCACTTTTGGATGGCCTGGGGGGCGAGTTCTACTACAAGGGGTCCACACGGTAGTCTGCACCATTTCTCCGTATCATAATCCCATACTTCTTCGTTTTCTCTGCAATCTCAGACTGATAAAGGGGTTAAAAGAATTCGAAGCACTGATAAGAAAAGTGAGACAAAGATGTTTCCACCAAAGATGATAAAAGGCACTCAGGAAACAGGAAACTCGGTAGATCAGAAAGTCATTCAATAACCTGAGTTTGTGGATATCTTAAACGCGGTGTTACTTAATCCAATTTAAGATATTGCATAGGAATTGAGAGTTGTTTGTGTGGTTAGGAAATTACGATTGCATAGTCATGACGCAACCCATATCTTCCCTTCTAGGAATGTAGTAATGTAGAGTAGGAATGTAGAGACTGGGAAAACTTAGATAAACACGGTAAAATCTTTGTAATTTGTAATAATAACACGGTAATTTTCTCAACACATTAAAGTCACCGGGAATCCACATTTTTGAGGGATCATCTTACGACGGAATCGAATAGACAAGTGCCGTAAAAGAGAGGCAGTTAAAGAAAAAAATGTCGAAAATCGATAATTAGGCCGTGGCACTGCTCCAAATATTCGAAAATAGAGCACTGATCATCAGGAAAGTTCGCGAAAATTCAAATGTGAATATTTCAAGATGTTTTTTTATGGCGCTCCGGGCCTTTTTCATTTCTTTTTTTTACATGGAATACCGCAAATACAAAATTATTTCGTGGATTTCCGGTAACTTTAAATTATAATAGTGAACGTAGGCATTCGAATTGAATTTTTCTTTCATTTTTCGAAATTGACGATTCAATTCGGGTCAATTGGTCAATTTGGTCAATTCGGAGTCACGATTTCCAGTCAGTCCAATTTGAATTTGACTGACACATTTAGACTTGAAAACAAACGTCGAAAGGAAAGTGAACACTATCGTCGTCTGGCTGAATTGGTGTGAAATGCGGAACTCTTTTATTAAAAAAAGTAAAACTTTGTGCACTTTCGATAAACAACAACTATCCCTCTCATGGAGCGACCCATTCATGCTGATGAACGAATACACTTACAAGGGAAGCACCAGAAATCGCAACGAGCTTTCCGGATGAGCCATACACCATTCGATAGCACTCCTTGAGACTAGATGAATATCCAATTTTTAGCTGCTTCTGTCCATTGAGCACCGAGACATTGATCTCCAAAGTTGGAGCTATTTATCATTAACCTCGGATAGGCGGGCTCATCTACCTAACCACGCGCTCTACATTTCATCTCTCCGTGGTGTGGTTGTAACATTACTGTTTTTGGACCTTTTGGTGCTGTTTTGGTCTGGTTAGAGCACGCCTATCCGAGGATAATGATAAATAGCTCCAACTTTGGAGATCAATGTCTCGGTGCTCCATGGACAGAAGCAGCTAAAAATTGGATTTCCATCTATTCTTAAGGAGTGCTATCGAATGGTGTATGGCTCATCCGGAAAGCTCGTTGCGATTTCTAGTGGTTCCCTTGTTAGGAATACCAATTGGGAGCATTCACTCTTCCTATTTCCCTTTAGTTATTCTCTCACAAATATTCATATCTTTCGATTGCTCTTACGACGGTAGCAAAATTATCTTCCTTTGCTTTGATCTCATTGAGGATTATGATATCTAGTTCAAGAGCAACGATAAGACTGGATTATCGATCATGGCAAGATTTTTTTTAAAAATTGCTTGAAAATTCTATCATAACACTGATAACAATCCTTACGTGAGGAGTGAATTATAGAGAGTTCGAAGGAGAGTGCAACAGAAAAATACTTGTCCACGGAACAGTCTCGTCTAACAGTACCAGTAAATATCTCGCCTTTTTTTTCTATTTCATATGTTTTGTTTCAGGATTGATCTCGGAGATCTTGTCTGACAAGTTTCAAATCATTCTCCCGGACAAGTTTCCACTCGCCCTCGTCTCCTGAAGGTCATCCTCCCCCGCAAGAGTGCCCAACAGTCCCTTCTCCGTCGACTCAGCAAGATCACTGAACTCCCTGGCTACAAGAACGTGAGAGTGCGTCCCTCCCTGTCCGAATCTGAGAGAAAGGCTCAGTACGACCTTCGACAGAAGAAGAAGGCACTCAACGATGCCGGTGGAGATTATGTGATCTACGCTGGAGTGCTCATGAAGAAGAGCGAGGTGGAGTCGTTCAAGAAGTCCAACAAGGGATGGAACACGACTCATGAAGAAGAGCGAGGTGGAGTCGTTCAAGAAGTCCAACAAGGGATGGAACACGACTCATGAAGAAGAGCGAGGTCGAGTCGTTCAAGAAGTCCAACAAGGGATGGAACACGACTCATGAAGAAGAGCGAGGTGGAGTCGTTCAAGAAGTCCAACAAGGGATGGAACACGACTCATGAAGAAGAGCGAGGTGGAGTCGTTCAAGAAGTCCAACAAGGGATGGAACACGACTCATGAAGAAGAGCGAGGTGGAGTCGTTCAAGAAGTCCAACAAGGGATGGAACACGACTCATGAAGAAGAGCGAGGTGGAGTCGTTCAAGAAGTCCAACAAGGGATGGAACACGACTCATGAAGAAGAGCGAGGTGGAGTCGTTCAAGAAGTCCAACAAGGGATGGAACACGACTCATGAAGAAGAGCGAGGTGGAGTCGTTCAAGAAGTCCAACAAGGGATGGAACACGACTCATGAAGAAGAGCGATGTGGAGTCGTTCAAGAAGTCCAACAAGGGATGGAACACGACTCATGAAGAAGAGCGAGGTGGAGTCGTTCAAGAAGTCCAACAAGGGATGGAACACGACTCATGAAGAAGAGCGAGGTGGAGTCGTTCAAGAAGTCCAACAAGGGATGGAACACGACTCATGAAGAAGAGCGAGGTGGAGTCGTTCAAGAAGTCCAACAAGGGATGGAACACGACTCATGAAGAAGAGCGAGGTGGAGTCGTTCAAGAAGTCCAACAAGGGATGGAACACGACTCATGAAGAAGAGCGAGGTGGAGTCGTTCAAGAAGTCCAACAAGGGATGGAACACGACTCCCACCACGCCGTCCTTCTCTTCTTCTGATACCATTTCGGCCTTCACCATCCCCACTGTGTCGACGGCGAAAAACTGAGCAGTCCCTCCCGACCCCCATCACTATCGCACTCTTCCACTCTGACTTCCCCCTCCCGCTCCCCCTCACTCCAAACACCTACAGTATCTTGCCTATATTACAATATTAGATCGATAGTGAATAAACTGCCTGTCTTTCGCCAACTTTTGAGCGTAGAACAACCAGATATTATTTGCATAACAGAATCGTGGTTAAATAGCCGTACCCCTCCTTCCTTATTGATTGGTAACCTACCGTATACCGTAGTACGTCGCGATAGGACTAGGAGCCGCGGCGGCGGTACTCTCCTCATAATCAGAGATCATTTCCATTTCTCAGTTGTCCAATCCGTCAATGATGACATTGAATGCCTGTCCGTTGATCTCCTCACTTCCTCATCATTGTTCATTCGTCTCTGTATCGTCTATCGTCCTCCCAGTTACAGTAATCCCCAAACAGAATCTCTCACTGATTCTCTCTCCGATCTCATAGCCACTTCCCCATATCCCGTCGTATTCATCGGTGATTTCAACTCTGACAATATCACTTCTCCAATCTCTCCCATCGACAAAACCCTTGACTCTTTTGTTTCATCATCTGGCCTTTCTCATCTCATTCGTTCTCCCACTCGCAACAATCGCTGCATTGACTGGCTTCTAACTAGTGATATATCCTGTATTAGTGACCCCATCGTCATCCCCGCTTTCCCCTCTTCCGATCATTCAGGAATATCGTTCTCTATTGATTATCACTGTCGTCCTACCCCTCAATCTCTAGTCCGTGACTATGCTCGTGCAAATTATGAAGATCTCACCACTTACCTTCATTCCTTTGACTGGTATGATTTGTTCTGTAGCTCTCCTAATTCAAATGACATGTACAATGTTTTCACGTCAGTCGTACACAATGGTATTGATCAATTTGTACCCTATCACTGCCCGAAACCCAAAATTGCCTCGTATCCTTCCCACATCCAGAATCTCATCAACCACAGAAATATTCTTTTTGCTAAAATCAATATTCCTTCTGTCCGTAGTCAGTACGAGCAGTGTAGTAGAGATCTCCTATCTAAAATAAAAAAAAATGGAATCAGTTTTGTGAAAAGAAGAAAATTAAAAGAACAAAAGATCTCTACAGGCACATTCGTTCACTGACTAAGACAAAGTCAATTGTCCCCAAGGAGCTCATTTCATCGCCCGGTTGCGCTGTCACTGGCATATCAAACATTACCAATCTTTTAGCAACCCAATTTGCCTCATATTTCACACTTGATGATGGCTGTATCCCCACTATTCCTTCCCTCCCACTCCCTCCTTTTCTCTCGAACGTCTCCTTTCTCCCTACAGATGTTTTCAAAGCTCTAAAACACCTATCTCCTTCTTGTTCCACTGGTTACGACAACATTCCCCAAATCATTTTCCGAAACTGTGCATCTGCTATTGCCCTGCCCCTTTGTGATATATTCAATATCAGCATGGTCACAGGAGTAGTTCCTTCTCTCTGGAAATTATCTCTCATTACACCTCTGCTTAAACCAGATAAGGCATCCAATTCTCCCGATTCATACCGACCCATTTCTATCCTCTCTCCTGCTTCTAAAACTATGGAACGGCTTGTGAAAGCTAAACTTGCTCCCTATCTATTCCGATTCAAGATTATTCCTGACTATCAACATTAGGGTTGGTAAAATCGGTGAAGCTCGGCACACGGTTAACCGTCCCTTTTTGCAACGATAAAGCCCGCGAAAAGCCCGTCACCGAGCCGGTTCACCGTGATCGAGAGAGAGCGCGCGGTCCGAGCCGCGAGCCCGAGGTTAACCGCTGGACCGCGGTCCTTCGCGGTCCAGCGGTGAACCCCCGTCTCGGGTAAGGAACTTCCTGAGTTCTCTCCTTACCAGTGAAGCCAGTGCGCCGGAGTGTATAGCATCCTTAGTAAAGTGGTTGTGGTTTTTGCCTTTCACCCGCACGTCGTTGGTTCGATCCCCCGACGACGCTCCCTTTTTGCTCTCTTTTTATTTTGATTGTTCTGTGTTTGTACTCGTTTTCCTTGTCTCTTTTTTAGATGTGTGTTGATTCTAGTCCAGCTTCAGTCATTTGGGAGCATTTTGTGCCCATTGTTCGACTCCGATGGAGAAGAACGGGCCAAATGGAACCACTGCCCTCGCAAGTACAGCAGAAAATCGAGTTCTACGGCGACGATGTGGCGTCGTTGCCAAATGACTGAGGCTGGACTAGGAACGACGGACATCTAAAAAGAGACATTGAAAACCAGTATATATACAGGAACAAAATAAAAGAGAGCAAAAAGGGAGCGTCGTCGGGGGATCGAACCAACGACGTGCGGGTGGAAGGCAAAAAGCACAACCACTTCACTAAGTATGCTACATAGTCCGGCGCACTGGCTTCACTGGTAAGGAGAGAACTCAGGAAGTTCCTTAGCCGAGACGGGGGTTCACCGCTGGACCGCGAAGGACCGCGGTCCAGCGGTTAACCTCGGGCTCGCGGCTCGGACCGCGGTCCAGCGGTTAACCTCGGGCTCGCGGCTCGGACCGCGCGCTCCCTCTCGATCGCGGGCCGATCACGAGCCGAGGTTAACCTTCGGCTCGAACCGATATAACCAACCCTAATCAACATGGTTTCCGCCCCGGCGCTTCCGTTCTCACCAATATTATTGATTGTGAATTTGATTGGACTAAGGCGCATTCACTCAAAGAAAATACCGATGTAATTTATCTCGACTTCTCCCGTGCATTTGATACCGTACCATTCCCTAAATTGATCTCAAAATGCTCTCATTACGGTATTCATGGTCATCTTCTCAACTGGATTACTTCATTTATAACTGATAGGCAATTCGCAGTCCGCCTGGGCGGCTGTGTCTCCAACCCATTTCCCGTCCTCTCCAGTGTTCCTCAAGGCTCTGTGCTTGGTCCCATACTATTCACTTTGTGCATTGCTGACATTTCTCACATACTTATGCCGATGACATTAAAGTGTACATCTCTTACTCCCCCAATTCGTTCGCCTCCCGTACATCCCAACTCCAAGCTGCTCTCAATGCTATTCATGAATGGACCGTAGCAAACCAACTCTCCTTGTCTGAATCTAAATGCACTCATCTGCATATTGGTAGATCTCCCATTCCCTCATATCACATCAACAATATAACTCTGTCTCAAAAATCAGAAAATGCTCCTCAACGTTATCTAGGCCTCCAAGTTGTCCCCTCATTGCTTAGAACTGCCTCTATCGATACCCGCATTAGTAAGGCCCAAACTGCATTATTCATCATGCTACGTGCTGTCTCTATCAATTGTGCTGATATTCTTTTAAAATGCTTTCAAACATATGTTCTACCTCACCTTGAATTTGCTAGTCCGTTCTGGAATCCCTATGTAAAGAAGCACTGTGAGAGGCTTGAGAAGGTCCAACAACAATTCACTCGAATCCTATTCTATCGATGTTTTCCTTCTCCGTCTTATCCAATTGGCCTTTCTTCCTATCCTCAACGTCTGTCTCATCTTGGTCTTCAAGCGCTTTTTGAGAGGAGAGACATCTTTGACTTAGTTTTCGCCCGTAGAATAATGAATGGCGAGACCATCTTAGATCGTAACAAATTTTTCATTTTCAAACCCCTTCGTGATAGAACGAACACATTTGGTGTGCACATAGAATGTACTAGGTCAACGCCTCGATTTCATTGCTTTCCCCGTAGAGTTGCTATGCTACTGAATACTCTTCCCCCTTACATACACAGGTCACCTAGTATGAATGTTTACAAGAGTCGTTTACGTGAATTAGATTATAGTAATTACAATATTAGCAAATATACCTTTCGTTAGTTTGCATTGCATTACTTCCCCCTCCCAACCTCATCCCTCTCCTATTAGAGATCACTGAGTCTGCTCCCGGAGATGAGTCAACCTGGTCGCCCGAGCCCCCTTCCTCGGAACCCTCCTCTCTCAGTCCACACAGAGAACAACGACCAGACGATGACAGATGGGACCACGACGATTGATCTACACACTGATTTGCCCCTATTGCAACCTCCCCCCTTCCCAAACGATACTTCCCATAGAGAGTCTTTATTTACTGTACATCGTTCGTGTAATCACACATTATTCCGTTGGGGGGCGTCGATAAAATATATAAATATATATTCTGCCAAATGCAATCTGAGAGAGGAATTGGCATCCCATTTGGATTGCATCCAGACAAGTAAGTATTCCTTCCGACCGTCGGCCACAAGTTTCACTCCTTTCAAGTGGAGAATTAAAAATAGTACATTTCAGCCGTCTGGTCGACAAACTTCAAAGAATAAGTTGACTTGAGGTCTGGTCGACAGACGAAGATACCACATGCCACTACGATAAAGTTATATTTATCACAATTAATCATTACTTTTCAACAATTCGAGTAATACACAATTTGGTGGGATTCGGCTTTGCTTATCTCGAAGAGTGAACGAGAGGATAGAAGAAGAGGTACGGTAGTCCAAGGGAGGAAAAAAGATTATTGATTAGTGAAATCCAATCATGAATAACAAAACACTGAATGATTGGCTCCTTCTCTTATTTCCAATCCCCTCGACATACGTGATTCGCTAATGTGTAAATCAATAATGGTTGCTTTTTCGTGAGGGGGGAAGACGGTGTCTGTTAATTTGATGATGTAGAGTTGACGTAGTCTTCGTGAGTACTGTAGATAATCTACCGTATCTTCTTTTCAGCCGATAAACGGGCACTTCGTTGTGCTACTCGAACACTTCCGATTGAAAGGTAATATGTGGTTACGGTAGCATCCCACCACACAGTATTATGCACTGAACAAATAAGGAATTGCAGCCATTTTGCTCTAGATGGGGGCACTGTTCACATTTGCTCACCCCATTCCTAGGGAAACGTAAGTCTGCGATTTCCTATGGGAACTGGCAGCGAGCGAGCTACAGTATGCCAAAAATCGTTTTAAGAGTGCGCACTGTTTGGTTTGAATTTTCCCGCACTTTTCCGTATCGGGGACTCTTATTTGTACAGCGACCCCCCGTTTCATACTACTGTGACCAATTTGTATATTACTCCAATTGTTGAAAAGTAATGATTAATTGTGATAAAAGGAACTTTATCTTAGTGGCATGTGAAATCTATTATAGACTTTGTCTGTCGTCCTCTAGTCTTATCCTGTGTAATTCGTTGACCAGACGGCTGAAATATACTATTTTTAATTCTCCACTTGAATGGAGTGAAACTTGTGGCCGACGGTCGGAAGGAATACTTACTTGTCTGGATGCAATCCAAATGGGATGCCAATTCCTCTCTCAGATCGCATTTGGCAGAATCATCCGGGAGAATGATTTGAAACTTGTCAGACAGGATCTCCGAGATCAATCCTGAAACAAAACGTATGAAATAGAAAAAAAAGCGAGATATTTACTGGTACTGTTAGACGAGACTGTTCCATGAACAAATATTTTTCTGTTGCACTCTCCTTCGATAAGGCTGTAAACCCACTGCAATTATCGTCTACATTCGTCTTGCCATAATTAATCCATACATTGTACTTTTTCTGCGTCATAACCGTCTGATCCCGCTTTCCCTGGTCGAATGCTTCTACGTCTTCACCAGTCCAAATTTGTTTCTTGTTCATCTTTGCAATTTGGATGTTGATGATATCAGTACCGTCGTCAATGCCTGCGAAAGAGTGCATTCATTTTTGTAATTGAGAAGTTGCGAGTTCACCGTTCATGTTCAATCTTCTCGCTTTTACACAGAGACCAATATTGACACTCGGAATGGAAAGAGTACGGTATTGATCATTAACCGTGACGAATGCCAATACTCCGTCTGTCATTGTTTGTTGAATCTAAAATGATATCGATTGTATTTCAAACTCATCTTTTCGCTTACTAAGACAATGTACGTGTTGATATCTCTCGTCTTCACTCTTGCCTAAAAAAGAGGACATTCGGAATTCATATTATATACCGTAAGGATGCGGTATTTCAAAAGTCTCACCGAATCGATAACAACAAATGCTATGGGTGGGCAGCGCCCCACGCTCAATCTGGTAGAAACATGTCCAATTGCTGTTTGTTCCTGTTTCGTGAGTTGGCGAATCAACTGTTCGCTTGTTTTGCGGGAGTTAAGATCTGTACGTCTGCAATGGTGAGATGATGCAATGATCACACTTTTGAAATGTAGTAGTTTACTGAAATGAGACAACTCAAGTATCAATTGACTACGCAACACCAAGTGTTTCGTTCCCTCCCATTCAACGGCAGCGTTCTGAGTAGGAGATCGGCAGATCGTGAGAAGTCGATTGTAAGCATTGCATCACTGATCACAGATCTGCAATTACGTGAGTACACTAACATGACGTCAGAACAAAATTACCCAGATTAGATGATGATTCGAGAGTTGTAGAGTCGAAAAGAGACTCATAATCTCAATTGCCTCCTCCTCGGAGACTTTCTTAATCCATTTCAACGCTTCGTTGTTTATCTGAAATTTAAATCTTAATTGATATGTTTACTACTGTGATCGTTGGCCTTTGATCCATTAATTTGATCTTTGATCTTTGGAAATCGATTTTTCATTAGAGATGGTGGATGCAATAAATTTTGTCTAATCAAAATCAGATCACACTTGTTAGTTCTTTAGATTTGATTGTCTCATAGTATTGATCGATTCATGACGATCGAAACTCACAAGGAAGCCGTTCCTATTGGCAGTAATGACTGCACTCGCAACGGTGGCGGGTAGAACACCAACCAAGGAGCTTCTGAATGGTCATCTTTGATCAAAAAGACTACAATATGGGTGATACTTATTGGATACATCGTGCCCATTGAGGGAGAGCTTCTTGAGGAGTTCCTCGTTGTCGGTCGTCGTTATACTGTACCGCAGTTTCAGCTGAATGCACTGTTCGGCCTGGAAATAGTCGAGGTTTATTACAAATGAGAAGCCAATCGTAATGTATAGTACCGTACATAAATCGCGAAATGATTTTTTTTCAAATTTTTCAGGAACAAAGGAAAAATGATCTCTCATTTTCACATTTTCAGTTCAATTCGATTGTTTTTTTTCTGAACTAGCTGTTTTTGAACTTATTCGGCCATGAAAATTAACTTTCCTTCTAAACAAAAAGAGGGGCACGACATTGCATTTCTAACTAAAGTAACAACTCAATTCATAAATAGCAATGTAGTCACAAAAATAGCGAATATAAATAATTTGAACTATTGATGAATACTCTTTTTACTTTAAAAGTCGGTTCCGAGCGAAATGTCAGATACAAGTATAGAAACCAAGGACATTTTTAGTATTACATTGGACGAGTCTTTTTGTCTCGACAACATCTCATTCTTAGTGTGTAGGTTGTACTCCGCCCGAAACGTCTCAATAAAAAGTTGATGTTCTCTCTCTCTCGTCCCTCTCTTCGCCATACATAGAAGAATCAAGTTAATTCATTAGTGTTTCATTAATTGAATATACAGTATACGAAGAGCAAACTTACGTCCGAGGCTTCAGTAGACGCCATGGAGACTTTGTAGGCGTTGTTAGCGGAGAAAGATAGAAGAAGTAAAACTACGAGTCCCGAGAGGAACCGCTCCGACGTCCGGGGCATTGGAAGAATGAATGAGAGTGAGGAGGGAGAGACTGAATGGGAATGATGAAATGATAGACCTCTCTCGCCTGCTCTATCTCTCTTTCTCTAACAATTTTTTTTATTTAAAATTACCGACCTTACTTTTTCACTTATCCTTATTGACTCTGTAACCGTACCTTGTATTCACTGTGGTTAAAGATCGGCTTTATTTGCTCACGGTTCCTCTGTTTTTTCCTAGGTACTTGCGAAATATACCGGGATCCAGGCTGAAATTTTCCCATATTTTGTCGTGATCCATGCTGGAAATGACGCTCTACTGGGATTTAGCCTGGAAACGCCTCCAGACTGGATCCCTGTCTGATTCCAGGATAAGCTATACAGTATAGCCTATACTTCGGATAAGTTTTGTGCGAAATCCGGCCAGTTTACACATTTCGCAGTAAGCCGTATTGTCCGTTGGGCGAAAATGTGTGCAAATTATACAAGTAAAAAAGAAGTAGTCATTCAATTCAATTCAAAGCAGCTAAAAATTGAAATCTCACCTAATCTCACTGAGCTCTATCGAATGTGCTATATCTCATCCGGGAAGCTCGGTGTGAGTTCGCGGACCTCCCTAGTTAGGGAAGATTTCTCGTGGACGCTTTTTGTGAGAGGGAGAAAGAGAGAGAAAAAGTGGCTAGGAACAGAGTGTCGGGGATAGATTACATTCAATCAAAGTCGACGTGGCAATTGAAGCAATGAATGAAATTGAGAGTAGCGTGTGGATTACAACGTGAATTGTGCACAGCGAAAATTTCCCTTATTCTGATAAACCACAAACTGAGCATTGCAAAATCAACTATCTTTATCAATGCAAGTGAAAGCTCGATGTTCTTTTGAAGACTCCGAGACTGATTGATTCCTGAGCTCAAAATGCTTCTTTCAACAGCCACCACACGAAAGTGACTGAAAATGAGATTTTAAACATTATTATTACTGTGAGCACGCAAAAGCGATACCAGTACGAATAAGTAAAACAAAATATTTTGCGTTTAATTAGATATGTTTTTGATTACTTACATCCTCCGATTGCAGCGAAAGGATGACGAAACACGCCACAGGCGAAGATCGCACCGAACAATGACCAATCTGAAAACGAAATTAACCTTTTCTATCCTGTCGCTTCTCAATTTCGCACTTTCTGAATGCGTCTAAAAGTAATACCAACGACAAAATCATATTTTTTATGATATAAAAAACTGGAACTAGTTTCCTCAGTGGCAGTTAGTGGAGTTTCCACTGAGGGAACTAGTTCCAACCAAAAAAAAACCCGGAACTAGTTCCAGTTTGTATGTTTTACTAGTAAACCCTCTTATATTTTTCTTACAGATTCTGGTAGTGTTCTCCTGCTCTTCTGATTTCTTCTGAGATTCATCATCCATCTCTTTTTTCTTCTCTTCGCCCTCTTCCATTTCTTTCTTCTCACTAATTCCACTAGATTCTTCATTGACGTAATCTCCCTCCATTTCCGGATTAGGCTAAAGCACAATTAATGATTGATTGTGTTAAAGGGCGATAGATACATCAACAACATTGCTTGATCTACTCCCTTAGTGTGCAATTGATATAATCAGCCTTGCCTTATCACAAGTTTGTCCCCCCTCATCACATTTGACGACAGCATTCTCGTTATCCGAAAGATGAGATTGTCCGGGAGGGCGCGGAAAATAAAATAAAATAGATATACATATATGCCATATTTAGAAACTTTTAATCACCCGGGGACATTACGGAAATTTATTGTAAGTTACCTCGTGAGCTAGTGTCATCACATTGTAGGAGATAAGAACCAGCAGGAGAAGGAGACGTCATTCTGAAACAGAATTTAAAATAATGGAAATCCGAAGAAGAAAAGTGAGTGTATTAAAACGAGTTCTCTGTAACAGCGCAGTGGGGGATGACACAGGGACTCAAAATGGTCGCAGGATGTTCATACTTGGTGGATAGAGTCCCTAGGGGTGGGATACACTTCAGCCAAAAAATTGACCCCAATTATCGATTTTTGATCTACCAAAATCGAAAATTTCATAATCGTATTATAGCCTCATGTTACATACCATTCGAAAGAGCATCAAAAGTTATGCAGGAATTTATGTTTTCGTGAATATTACCTAATTTGTGTTCGAGTAGTTACCGAAAAATCGATATTTTTGCAAATTGAACATAAATGACGATTTATTTCTACATCTTCCCATCATTTGCGGGTCCTGAAAATTTGGCTCATGGCGTAGAAATGGATGGCCATTCCAAAAAAAATTATGTGGATATGTTTTCACATTCCCTGCATAGCGTTTTTCTTAAATTTCTATCACCCGAAAAACGAAAATCTCGCCTCAGGTTCGATTCCGCATGCCCACATAAAATTTTTGCCAACTTTTGTTCGCCGTCAATTCATTTTAATACGGTTATTTATCAGGTTTTATGCAATCTGCGATACATTTGGAGCATCTTTGGATTATGAAGCGATCTTTTCGGCTTACAGGGAGGACGTAAGGCATTGATAAGTGAATTCAGTCATTTAATTTCTTTCAAATTCAAGTAAAGCCGATGAAACTGACTATGATATTGTTTTTGGTCGTACATGTTCAACAGTTGCTCATTTATATCGCCATGAGCATTGATTATGTCACTGATCTAACCATTGTCTTACCAGGTAATGCGCAGCATGCCCTCTTCGTTAGTCTTTACATTCGCTAAGGCCTTCCTGTGCAAATTCAGATTCGAAGGGGTGGTGGAGCATACCTCCTTGTCCAATATATCAGTGGGGTGGTATCTACTAAAGTCTCCAGCAACATTGAATTGGCAACCTCTGTAATCAAATGTTCTTTACCTTCAACTTGTTTATGTGGTGTGTATTGGAGAAGGAGGTATGCTCCACCACCCCTTCGAATCTGAATTTGCACAGGAATTTGCACGAAGAGGGCATGCTGCGCATTACCTGGTAAGACAATGGTTAGATCAGTGACATAATCAATGCTCATGGCGATATAAATGAGCAACTGTTGAACATGTACGACCAAAAACAATATCATAGTCAGTTTCATCGGCTTTACTTGAATTTGAAAGAAATTAAATGATTGAATTCACTTATCCAATGCCTTACGTCCTCCCTGTAAGCCGAAAAGATCGCTTCATAATCCAAAGATGCTCAAAATGTATCGCAGATTGCATAAAACCTGATAAATAACCGTATTAAAATGAATTGACGGCGAAAAAAAGTTGGCAAAAATTTTATGTGGGCATGCGGAATCGAACTTGAGTCGAGATTTTCGCTTTTCGGGTGATAGAAATTTAAGAAAAAAGCTATGCAGGGAATGTGAAAACATATCCTCATAATTTTTATTGGATTGGCCATCCATTTCTACGCCATGAGCCAAATTTTCAGGACCCGCGGGAAGATGTAGAAATAAATCGTCATTTATGTTCAATTTGCAAAAATATCGATTTTTCGGTAACTAATCAAACACAAATTAAGTAATCTTCACGAAAACATTAATTCCAGCATAACTTTTGATGCTCTTTCGAATGGTATGTAACATGAGGCTATAATACGATTATGAAATTTTCGATTTTGGTAGATCAAAAATCGATAATTGGGGTCAATTTTTTGGCTGAAGTGTATCCCACCCCTAGGGACACTATCCACCAAGAATGAACATCCTGCGACCATTTTGAGTCCCTGTGCCATCCCTCCGTCATGGGCACTGCGCTGTTATGGAGAACGCGTTTTAATACATAGTGGCAGTTTCTGAACTATAATGAATTCAAAATTACAACTCTGTACACTTCGGTCAATAGAGTTCATTAGGTCAGCATACTGAGTGAACAGATCGCGAAAGAGGCTATTTTCAATGAGACTGAACTTAGGACCAGTTAGAGGGCAAGAACACCATGAGCACACTGCAGGAAATGGGAGGAAGCAGTGGATTGTTCCAAGATTCTTACAGGTATACTAAAATTGCAAGATCTGCTTTCAACAGGATAAGTTAACGAATGAAGAAGAAATAAGGAAATGATTTCACCGAGCAAAGAAGAAATCAATCAGAAAAGAGTGGTTTCAGAGAGGGGATATGATCTTTTAATCGAGATAATAGTATAGAAAATAGAATGAGAGTAGAGGAATGGAGTGGAATTACACTGTCTACGATGCATTCAACTAGAAAATGAGGAAACAATCAGAAGTGTTTGGTTCTTTGATACTTGATTCAGGATTCTTCAACGTTCATTGTAAAAAGATAATGCAATATTGCAGTACTGGGGTCCAGTCCATATTAAATATGTCCGCATCTTGAATCGATGGCTACCAAACTGATAGGAGATCATGTACCGGTTTGGAGAGAGAAATTTGTATTTTTTATACCTTCTTATTAATGGTTCGTCTCTTGTACCCGGGTACATCAGAGGGACGACCCGTATAATCTGTCAGTTTGATGCGAGAAAATTGATGCATGAAAATCTGCGAGAAAACCACGCACCATTTCTCTAATCCTCTCACTTTAACACGCTATTTCTTGTCTCTAACCTAGGTGGCAGAACATCTCGCAACATTCAGGTCGCGAAAAATCACGCAGGTTGCGTAAAAAACGATGAGTAAAAAGCTAGAGTGAGGCGAGAGAGTGGGAAATCGAGGAGAGGGAAAAGGGAGTGAAAGGAGGCTTGTATTTTTCACGGAGCTTGGCAACGCGCGCGCACGAGTTTGCAAGCGCATTGCAACGTGCGCGCGCGTTTTGGTTTTCACGGAGCTTTTCTTGTATTATTTTCTCCGTTTTCGCGAGTTTTCTGATATTTGTTGGCGTTATTGCATGCTTATTTTATTCCAATCGGTTCAGTCGACGGCTGCGCGTGTCGCGAAGCCAGAGTGGTGCGCTGATTTGGCCGGAAGACCGAGTAAAACGAGGGCTTCGTCACGAAGGTTCTCGCCCTTTCCTGCTTTTTTTGTTGTTGTTATTTGTGATTAATGTCAATCATTTGACGTAAAACGGTGCCCAATCACAAACGAATGGACTAGCGGCGATCCGCGCGTGCGCGCGATACCGAGTTCGCCGTCAAGAAAGTTATTCCTGACTCTTTCCACGATGCTGGTGCATACTTATATCCGGTTGTTTGACGTCAAAATACATTCTAAATTGTCTCATTCATAGGCCAGCGAGCGGGCAATTGTGAGGGACTCGGGCAAGTGGAGGATCATCGCCGCCGAACCGATGTAAATAGCTATTTTATTTATCCATACATTGTGGGTAACCTGCGGTCTCTTAACTAGATTGGTTGCTTTAATTCGCTGTCTATTTCCCATCAGCTATCCTCTTTAATTGCAGGTAGATCATCAACGTCAAGCAATTTGCCAAGTTCGTCGTCGACCTGGCTGAGACCATCGCGTACACTTATATCGAGGACGCCGTCAAGAAGATGAGCCTGGTTTCTTCGCTGATGCTTTGTTGTGCTGATTATCCATTGGTTTACCTCGGCATTCAGCCAGAATCGCGCCATTTCTAGGTCAATGAGCTGTCTGGAGTGAAAGAATCCGACACGGGATTCGCCGCGTCGCACTTTGGGAAATCGCTGTCGACAAGGAGGGAGGCAAATTGCAGCACGAGCAGCGTCTCCAAGTGCGTTTTCATTCATAATCTAAGTGGAATCTGCGAGGAATTTAATGCGAATTCGACGCATGATGTTTATTTAGTTATAATTGTGGACCGCTCGCGACGACTGACAGACTCAGGAATGACTCAGGAATGAGAAATATGAGCAAACGAAATTCGTCTTTTCCTCACTGGGAGATCTTGAAAATATGACGGATTAATTGGAGTGAAAGATTGAAATTGGACGAGTCTTCTATGATAACACGTAAATTTGTTTATGAAGCGAATACGAAGTTACTCTAATTTCGCAATTCAAATACAGGCCTATAACACGCGACTCACGAGAGGCTCGGCCTATGTCCGGCACAGACCGAAATTTCGACATGCGTTTTTTTGCAGTTTTGGATGCCATTGGGTCTAACTAAGATCCCCGAGAACTATTCTGCCACACATGTCATTCTTCGCCGAGATGCTGCTACTGTTAGGTGCAGCCCTCGAACTTCGAGGCTGTTTTTCGAGGCTTCAACGCAATTTCAATGAAAACTTGTTTCTTGGAGCTAGGGTCCGTTTTCAATGCTCTTTCAACCCATGTTATTTGTTTTACGATACACATCTGTATTTGCATGATATTAAATTTTGTCGATTTTTCGAAAATCCGCTCGAAAAGCAGAAAACCTTTCTTTCTAGAAATGTCCAAAATGTTATAAGGATTCGAATGATATACTGGAGCTCGCATAACTCGGTGCCTCGGATTATTTTCGTCGAAAAAACGTTTCATTTCCTCATTTTTATTTTTTTTAAATTTAAAACTTAGAATTTAAAACTCTGGATTTTGTCATAGCTAATCTTTTTAGCGTTTTTTCTTTGCGATTGATGGTCAAATCTTGAGAGAACAGTGAGATTTGCAGAGAAATGAGTGGGAGGAGCAAAATATGTAGAGAAATATTGAGAGAAGAGAAAAAGAAGTCGTGTGAATTGTGAGATCCGAGGGAGACAAAATCGGAGGAGTGAGGAGAAGAAAGAAAAGAGAAGAGTCCATAAATGAGTTAAGAGAATGAGTTGAACTGAGATGAAAGATGAAACAGTGGAAGATGGAGGTTTGAACACAATGAACAGTCGGGGGTGGGGGGTTACATTTGAGCAACCGACATTTGAGCAACGGGCCACATAACTCAGCTAGGAGTGAGCATAGCGCTATGGGAGTGGTACCATTGTAATCAGCATCAGTTAATTGAAATTTCATAATTAATATATAAATTACCAGTGAACTCCTTCAATTTATTTTTTAAAAACTTTTTCTGCAAAGAAAAGATGATGCAATGATGGATCTTACAGATGAAATTGAGGAGCCATGATGTTTCGAATTCTGTGGAAAACCTGCTCATATGTTTTTTTTTCTAAAAAAACGCAATTGTTAAAGAAGGCCGACCTTCCACGAGTTTTTGCTCACACAGACTGCAAACGAAGTGCTGTGGGGGGATCCTCACCCGATCACATTGAAACGCATCCGAAAATATACCGTAATCTATAAATCGACATATTGTCGCTCAATTGGCTACAAAAGAGCCAATAATCGACAGGCAACGCGTGTTAGGACACGTGAGAATACATCCAATCGACGTAAAGTTGAGAGCGTAATAATGTTCCTCCCTGTGGATAATATCGGCTTTCATCAGAAGGATAAAATTGTTGGTAAAGGAACGATTAGAAATTGCTCCTATTCCGAGTGTGCGCGCTCCATTTTCGAGATAAATTCTAGACAACGGAGCACGATTTACCACTTTGCTGGATGACGTAGACGAAGCCTCTGAACGGGGAGAGGGCCGGTCTGATCCATATATGTCTGATGTATCAAGTGGGAATACTGTGAAATGATGACTAGAGATTAGGTAGTTCAACCTTTGTCTTGGAAAAGTAAAGGTAAAGTTGCTACCGGAATCAAGAGGACTTTACGCCGACAAGCGACTACTCTGCTTGCTACTTTTCTTGGAGTAACTGGCGATTTCGAAGTAAGTGGAATTTAATCGATGGCATTGATAGGAGTGGGTTATAAATACAATGTAATTTAGATAGAAACGAGAAGACATTTTTCATAACTCGTCGCGTGTGTTTCGGGTGTTGCTGTCAGGGTCCGTGTTCGTGCAACCGAATATGCAATTCGGGTCGACGCAATAGTCATCTTTTCCCGTTACTCCGATCTGTAATCAAATGTAAATGAACGATAAAAACTCGAAAACAAACATCGAAGGGAATGACGAAGTGAACACTTTCGCTGTCTGGTGGGATTGGTCTGAAATTTGTAACTCTTTCTTAAAAGAACATGAGAACTGACTAACCTGTGACAGATCAGCGCCTTCTTTCCGCTTTGCATTACGTAATCGATTGATGTCAGTGTCTGCAAATGTTGCAAAAAATTTAAAGATTAAATTGATACTCGATAGTTGCAACTAGAGACGGATTTGGTTAGTTAGGGTGTATAAGTGATAAATGTACAAAATGGCCCGTTTTAGATGACTTGTACTGCATAATGTCTCACTTTCCTTGTTCGATTGGTTGCCCATATGGAAGCGAGAGAATCGATGAATCCGCCTGTTTTCCATTTCCCTACGAATTTATTCTTATCCATATTCAGGTCTCCTGCCACAATTGTCGTGCCTCCATCTAAAATATGAATTAACTGGTCGATTTCATTCTTTCTCCTACTAATTGACAGTTTCTTGTAGATTTCCAATGCCTCGTCAAAGAATTTATTTTCTCCGCGAACGTAGCTTCCGATCAATCGATATTTTGGTCCACTCGTCATTTGAAGGTCAACTGCCAACGCTTCGATGACTGAAAACTCGCAATCAGATGTAATAACTATTTCTGTGGTGATAGTTGTCAGAAATGGAAATGAAAAGGGTCAAGATTTGAATTGACACAATTTCTTATTTCCCAGACGTGCAATCGACTAAAAAATTCATTTTGTAGGTACTGAAAAGCGAATTTCCGAAGAAATTGTTCGACCTAAAAGCAAAAAAAATTTCGGGAATTAAAATCACGGCCTTCTCCATTTCCGTTTCAGAAAACTCAGTGATCTACCTGGAGCGTTTTTATCGGATCCAAATTCTTCTTGTCCTGCTCTTTTAATGGAAAACTTGCTGCATTTTCGATAGACAATTGCTGTTCCTCTCATTGATCGACCCTTTGGAGCAGATGAAGGAATGCTTCTAGGAATATCAATTGTGAATATTCACTCTTCATATTTCCCTTCCATTCTCACTCACAAGTATTCATATCCTTCGATTGCTCTTACAACGTTCGCAAAATCTCCTTCCTTTGCCTTGATTTCATTCAGAATTATGATATCTGGTTCAATAGCAGCGACGAGTCTGAATTATCGATCGTTTGCTTCGGTAAGATTTGAAAATGATTGCATCAAAATGCTATTATAACACTGATAACAATTCTCACGTGAGGAGTGAATTATCGGGCGTCCGGACCGTTTGACCCACGAATCCACAACAATTCCACAAAAGACAACGAATCTACAAAAATATCGATGTAGTATCACAGGGAGCCGCGGATTCAAATTGAATTTCACCTTATTTTTATTTTCGTCAGTTTTCAGATCACTTTTTCCTGAAACTCTTTCGATTATCGATCGATTATTGACATTGATTATCCCCTTGAAATAACGAAAGTACCGACGTCGCATTTCGCTCTGCAATCGATTTCATTTTTTCCTTATTATATTTTAATAAAAATTAGTTTCGAAATGGTCTTCAGGACGAATAAATATCTGACAGTCTTCTCATTCATTTGCTCAGCCGTCGCAGCAGTTGCTGCATTTCTCGCGAGTATCAATGGCAGTGCTCGTCGGAAGGTTGCACACTCAGTCATGAATAGAGAAGAAACCTCCTGAATAAGTGTTATTTCCCGATTCAATCAATTGTGTTTTATATTTTTCAGGGTAATATAAGGCGTACCGAATAAAGTTCGTTTTATCTCTATGCTGCACATGTTTTTCTTGAGACAATTTCTGCCAAAATGCCAAACTCTTGGAGAAATTAGTTCTACACGGCTTGCGTAAATGGAAATTGAACGAACCTTGTAGTCGTGGACTGCTTGCAAGTGGTCAACATCATTTTTCTTGTTAGAAGGGATGGGAACGTCGATGAGAGATTTCATAATGAGAAGAGAAAGGAAGAGAAAGAAAAGGGTTCTCTCTCGAATGAGAGATATCAACGAGTGACGATGATAAGAGGAGTTTCGAAACTCCTTGTTGTTCACTTTTCCATTGATTCGTTCCATCTATCGAATAATAGTATTTGGAAAGAAGGCAGTTGTTGTTCTGTTCCATTCCATATCATATCGTTCAACGGAAAAAAAAACTCCAGAAAGGGGTCAATATTGACTTACTTACTTAATTATTTATTAGATCCATCTTCAGCGGTGAAGCACCGTGGATCAGAGTTCCTCCAATTGCTTCTGTTCTCGTCGATGAGAACTACTCTGTTGTCCCAGTCGAGTTCCTTCGTGCAGTCTTCAAAGACAGCTTCGAAGATATAGTGTCTCCTTGGCGGACTTTTTCCCAATGGGGATGCGAACAGGCCTCTCGAAGGATCAGAGTCGAATGCCTTGTCCTGCATGAAGAGATGATGCAATACTGAGATTTTCATGAATGAGGTATCTGGCAGAACCAGCCAACCCCATAGTTTGAGATGGAGAGGTGAAACCTTTCCAAGAAACGTCTGCAGCTTGAATTGGACGAGTAGAGACTGAGAGGAGACCAGGCTGGGCAGAATCAGTCCACGATTACAAGTACACCACACTCTTAGATGATCTTACAGTTAAAATGTGAAATGCGAATCGAAGAGAGTGTATTGTTGTTGAAACTCGCCGCCTTACATCCTGTCTCCACCGATCGCTAATCGAAGGACTGAAGCGGTCCCCGCTTCATTCCGTCACTGATGAGTGAGTGAGAGGGTGAGGGAGGGGGAAGAAGAAACTAATCTCATCTCATTAGAAAAGCGCAGAGAGGAAATTGACCTGAAGACAGCCAGAAATCTCCTGAGAGGCAAATACAAAATATCAAAAAAAGACACTACAGCACTTTAGATATTACTTCACTCGTAATGGGATAAATTTCACTAACCCTAGTTCCACTTTAAACTACAGACATCATAGTTTCTTCCCCAGAGCGGCAAGGCTATTAGTGAAGTCCAGAGAATTGATCAGTTTCAGTTTTAGTCCAGAGAATTGATCAGACTAGTTGTTTGATTGTCATTGCCCTGAACGTCCTACTAAATTTGTTTTATTTAATTTATTTTAATTTTGTACCGCGTTTCCTTGTGATCGCATAAATATATATATATATATATATATATATAATCAGATACGTTTCAGAAAGTGGTGATGTGAATGAAAACAAGTCCTTTCTCTGATATCCATTTCAATGCTAGATTAATTAAAAATCCACAAACGATAAGTCTCTTAGAAATGATATATCATATATACCCCTCCCCCTCAGTTGCGACTTAAAAAAAATTATTCATCACTATGTGCTAAGTGTAAGGGAATTTTAGAGTTAAGGTGATAAGACCGATTATATCTTTATTTATATCATCAACAAATGATCTGGAAACTTCTAATAAGTTCTGGTGCTGTTTTGTCCAGTATTGCTTCGTTTGAGAACATTTTCAGCATCTAGACGGAGTATCATGGGAATGTCGGAAATGAAGAGGGAGAAAATAATATGTTGTAGGCCCTTCATTTGGGATACGCCAGATTTGGCGTCGTGACTATTGAAAGAACAATGATACTATCTATAAAAGGAAAAGGTGTTCCATGTCAAGCGATTTTACAGTGGAAAGCAACCACGCTAGATGAGGCAAGCCGGTAAACCAGCTGCAACGTGGATTCAACGTGGAAGCACGTTACCTTCCACAATCAAAGTGTACCGCCCCAGGGTGGATGGAAGGCTTGGTTGGCCTCGGCGGGGATCGAACTCGTGACCCTTCGACTGACTAGCAGCTTACACCACTCGGCCGTTTCGCCGGTGATCTACTATGACTATTTCCAATCGATTTTGAAAGGGTATGTTATCTAAAGGAGAAGTCAGTCATAAATACCCGTTTGCATAAGCGGGCTGATGAAAATGCATTCAAAAGCATTACTGAAATAGACAAATCAGATAGATACTTGTACTGTTTGTGGACTAGTCGAAACTGATACAAAAAAGAGTTGCTTGCCTTTCTATGTTTCAAAAGTTTCTTCAATAGACGGTTGTGGTTCGACTACAATGGACAATCAAAGCTACTGTCGGTACAGCAAGTTACGCCTCTCTTGTTTATCTCACAATGCTAGGAATTCTTCGCAAATTGCTCAGGTAATATTAGTTTGCGATCCCAATTGAGCCATAGATTTGTTTAAGCTGTGCAATGTTTACAGTAGCATTCGTCAACAAATAAACAACTGGTAGGCATTTCTTGCTCAGATCAACCCTTTCGATTACAATATTTGGAAAGTTGGCTTTTGAATTTGTGATTCTTCAATTTGCACAATTGAAGATGCAATTCGGGTCGATGCAATAGTCACGATTTCCCGATACTCCGATCTGTAATTATATATTGAATGCGATATTAAGAGTTTAAAACAAACATCAAATGGAATGACGAAGTGAACACTTTCGCTGTCTGGTTGAATTGGTCTGAAATTTGTAAATCTTTTTTTTAAAGAAGTGGACATTGAATAACCTGTGACAGACCAACGCATTCTTTCCGCTTTGCATTACATAATCGATCGAAGTCAGCGTCTGAAAATGTTGAAAAATTTAATGCCAAATGTATTATTCTCGTCTGAGAAAGGAAAAGTGAGTGAGCCTAGTGAGAGAGGGAAAAGCAAAACAAAATGTACCGACTAGTCAAATTTAAGTGAATCAACCATTATTCCCCGGTGCTGTTATATTTGACGAGTATTGTGGGAGCGTAAGTAGAATTTAGGAGGGGACTGTGTCCCCTAAACATATTGCATAATGTCTCACATTCCTCGATCGATTGGTTGCCCACGTGAAAGCGAGAGAATCGACAAATCCGCCTGTTTTCCATTTCTCTACGAATTTATTCTTATCCATATTTAGGTCTCCAGCCACAATTGTCGTGCCTCCATCTAAAATATGAATTAACTGTGCGATTTAATTCTTTCTCGTAGTAATCGACAGTTTATTGTACATTGTCAATGCCTCGTCGAAGTATTGATCCTTTCCACGAACGTAGCTGCCGATCAATCGATATTTTGGCCCAGCCAACATTTGTATGTCAACTGCCAATGCCTCGATGACTGCAAAATCGCAATGAGATGTATTATCTAGCCAGTGATCTACCTAGAGCGTCTTTATCAGATCCGAACTCTTCTTGTCCTGCACTTTTAATGGAAAACTTGCTGCATCTTCGATAGACAATAGCTGTTCCTCTCATTGATCGACCTTTTGGAGCGGAGGATGGAATACTCCTAGGAATATCGGTTGCGAACATTTTGGCCTTACGGTCATTACGGCTTATTTCGAAATGTACCAACTGTCGTGACTTGGAACACGACTGGTCAGACCTTTCCATAAAGCGTTCCATAAAACTGCCGTGGTACTAAACTGAGTTCATTTGCCAACGAGAGAACAAAAGAAGGCGAGAGAGTTTAAACGCATTTAAATAGCGAATGAGCTCATTTTAGTATCACGGCTGGTCGGATTTCTATTGATTCTCACTAATCTCATCCTCCCGCGTAGACATGTTTCGAGTGTTAAAACTTCATCTTTCGACAAAAGTTCACGGACATTATCAGTGTTTTAAAACGTATGATTGTGAACTGTCAAAATTAGTTTCCTCCGTCCCATTATTTATTCTCTCACAAGTATTCAAATCCTTCGATTGCTCTTACGACGGCGGCAAAATCGTCTTCCTTTGCCTTGATTTCATTCAGAATTATGATATCTGGTTCAAGAGCAACGATGAGTCTGAATTATCGATAGATTGCGTTGGAAAGATTTGAAAATGATCGCATCAAGATGCTATCATAACACTGATAACAATCCTCACGTGAGGAGTGAATTATCAGGCGTCCGGGCAGTTTGACCCACGAATCCACAACAATTCCACAAAAAGACAACGAATCTACAAAAATATCGATCTTTGACAGGTAGCTCTCAATTGAATTTAACCTTATTTGGATTGTCGTCAGTTTTTAGATCGCTTCTTCCAGAAAATCCTTCGACGTTGATTTTCCCTTTGAAATATCGAACGATCCGACGTCGAATTTCATTCTGCAATAGAATTTTTTTAAAATTATTATTAAAATAATAAAATAATGTCTAAATTCCTTACAGTCTTCTCTTTCAGTTGCTCAGTCGTCACAGCATTTGATGCAATTCTTGCCAATATCATCGGCATCGCTTGTCGGAACGTCGCACACTCAGTCATCAATAGAATAGACACCTTCTGAATGAAGAATGTATATCTTTATCGAGCAGAAATGAGCGAATACAAGCGCCATTAGCTTGTGTGACTGTAGACAATTGATTCAAGTGATTATCGGGATAATATAAGAACGAGACATGTAAGGACTATAATGTTAAGAATGAACTTCTGAAAAGTTCTGTGTTCTTTCTCAATTTAATCAATTGCGTTTTGTCATTGATTATATTTCGGAATTATATGGAGATTGAACGAACCTTGAAGTCCTCGAAAGCTTGCAAGTATTCAACATCATTTCTCTTATTAGAAGGGACGGGAAAGTCAATCAGAGTGGCCATAAGAAGAAGAGAAATGAAGAGAAGGAAAAGTGTTTACTCACGAGTGAGAGATAGCAACAAGATACGACGATAAGAGGAGAGTGAACAACATGCAGTTTCGAAACGATTGATTCGCTCTATCTATCACGTAGTAGTATTTAGAGAGAAGGAAGTTGTTGTGTTGCTCCGTTCCATCTTAGAAAATTTCAACAGCACTGTAGAAACCTCCAGGAAAGGGTCAATAGTGAGGTGAATATAAAAGTCAGAAGGTATCTCTATTTATTTCCCAGACCCTGATCTCTTCATGGGGATTTGGAACTTATTCAATCAAATTTTTCTAATGATAAATCATTGGGTAGAATTTGTTCTTGGTGACCCTGTCTACAAAACTAAAGCCACTTACAAGGGACAGCGTTAGCAGAATTACTGGTTATTCGTTTTCACGTTTCTAAACAACCTATTCATATCGTAATTGAAAAGAATGTTTTTTTCAAGCACTTACGGGTAAAGAGAGCACTAAAGATGCACTAAAATCGAAACGTGTGGCACATCATCATTTAAAAAAATCGATAGAAATATTATCGCAATCGATATGAATCCTGGCAATTTTTGTCGCCCGATGCACAACTTGATGCAAACCTGTCTTTGCATCTTTAGCATAATTTCCCTAGATCTTATTGTCTCTTCTGCAAATGCTAGTTTTTGCATACAATTTAACCCCTCATCTCTTCTCCTCTCCTCTCTCCTCTCACTTCTCCATTCATTTCCCACTCATGGTTCGCCTCACGGCGGTCGCTCTCCTATTTCTCCTCTTTATCGACTCTTCTCATTCCAATGTGGAATCCTTCCCGTCGATTCCAGAATTGGTCGTAAATCCCGTCCCGGCGGTCCCTGTCCACAAATCTAACCCGATCCCGAATGTGCCTCCGTGAGTGGCTACTGTGCCAACTCCGTTGTTATTGGATCAATAATAACGAATAACTACAGTACTCCGGCTGAATACGTGCCTCCTATCGACTTTGATATGAATACCGTCACTCAAATCTCGTCATTTCCATTTTCGTCTCAAGACTCCGATCACTCCAAAATGCTCAGTGTTAGTAATCTTGACTCGGCTTCTCATCTTTTTCTCTTATTTCAACTGACCAATGAATTTGCAGGAGGAGTACAAAAACGATGCCTATAAGGATAAGAAGAATCGGATTGTCACTCCTCTCGTTCAAGCAGGCGATGGAACTTGGGCCGAAACGTGAGTTCAAGCCCACTAGGTATCCGATCAATTGAATAGTCTGTTTCAGTGTCTTGCCGGGTCTCCAACTCTCGTCGGCGTTCTACCGTAATCTCCCGAGCGCCACAAGAGTACAGAAGATCACAAAGGGGTACGGTAGACAGCGTGCGACCGATCGAATCGATAAGAAAGGCACTAAATGAAAGGGTTTGATTATCCACCGTAACTTTCAGATGCACCAGTACCTCACCAAAACCGGGCCAGATTAAACAATCGATCATCTTTGAGGTATACAATCGTGACCATCCAAATGTGTCTGAAGATGTATGAGCATCGAAATAAGTCATTTGTCGATTGCAGCCAGCATTTCCTTCTCGAGTATACTGTGAATCGTGTCAAGGACAGTCAAAACTCTCTCCGACGGAGTTCTTCCATCTGACAGAGTGCTGAACATGGCCTAAACCTCTCATATACATGCAGATTTGCAGTTTTAACCAACTGGGGGCGAAAACCCTTGAGGCTTTCGGGAAAGTCTCTTATGATCGACTTTTATCGCCGAGAGGTGCGAATAAATATAATGAATTAATTAAATTCAAATTCGATGGTTCAGTTCTCTCTGCTTCGTCTCGTCTTCCTCTGGGGGCCTGGGCAGACCCACAGGTTTGATTGTCATTGGTATATGCACCCATCGATCGGTTACAGTACTCCCACGTTTCTCGAATGGGGGCTTTCAACGAAGACGATCCTCCGAAACCTGACTTCGAATACATCAGACCATGTAAGCACTCGACTAAATTACTGACAGCGAGTAGTTGCCTGAATTGCATTGCCATTGACAAAGCAATTCAGTCGATATTTCGATACAATTCAATCGATATTCCCTTCTCAGATCGTGCCCCTGGAATCGACCGTAATCTCATCTCTGGCGTTGCTCCAGAAGCGAAAGATTTCCTTACCAATTTTGCAGCAGACGGTAAAATCGACCAGACGTTCACTCTAATAAATTTGTTCATTTCAGGAGCGATTCGATTCTTTTCTGCTGCTCTTCCCACGGACAGCGCGAGACCGATGCATCTTAGTCTCGTTTGTACTCAGGTATTGCATAAGGATGATGGAATCTCACTTCATCTCTCAGTTTTTTTCAGCCACAACCATCTGTCAATGGAAATCCAAAGTGGGATGTGCTCGATACACTTACAGTACGGTTTAATTGATAGATGTTTCACCGTCCCTCTATATATTCGTAGCAATTTGTTTCATTCAGCACGTAAACTTCGTCACTACGCGTGTTCAAAGGACCGTTGGAGATATTGATAGATATGAGCCAAAGTTTCTACCTGAATATACAACTGAGACTGAGACTGACACTGCGACAAGCTTAGCGAAATCACAAGTGAGTCAATTAGAGTAGGGTTGGCCATTCGGCCTTAGCGCCCTCGCAATTCCTTCGCTTCCCCGCGCGCGGCTTTGCGAGGTTGTAATAAGCTCCGCCCACAATTGCGAGGGCGTAATTCTGAGGTGAGGCTATGCGAGGGCGCAATTAATTACGACCTCGCAATTTTTCCTGATCGCCGAATGGCTCTAAAAGTCGATTTTTCGTGTATTTCATTTTTAGAATTAACATTCCCAATTCACAGAAGTGGATAATAGATAGTAAGAAATGTTTTTTTCCATTATTGTCCATCACTATTGTTGAGTTGTGATGATGAAACCTCATGTTTTACTACCAATTTTCACTTCTATGAAGTGGGGATGTAAATACTAAGAATAATATAAACGAAGAATTCGCATTTGGGTGCTAATCGGCCATCAGGAAAAATTGCGAGGTCGCAATGAAGGTCCCTCGCATAGCCTCCCCTCCCCTTCCCCCCGAATTACGCCCTCGCAATTGTGGGCGGAGCTTATTGCAACCTCGCAAAGCCGCAGTCGTTTAGCCAACCCTAAATTAGAGTAAAAGAGATTAAATTGTGGAAAATATCTTGAAGGTATTGCCCGAGGGATTCGTATTCAGCGAATGGGCTGTTTACAACAAGTCGAAATTCGCAGTGAAAGAAGCGGTGAGAGTTCATTTTCATTTACATATATCCTCTATAAAGTCCGGCAAAATGCATATCAATTTTTAATCTCATCTTCAGAAATCGTCTGCTTTTAATCTCGAAGTCTTCGTTCATTTCACTCCCTTCTCATGCTGTTCTTCCTGTTGTTGTCAACAGCAACAATGTGGAAAACTCGGATTCTCACCATCAACTTGGTCAGATTCATTTAATTCCATCGAAGACTCTCGAAGGGGCTTAAAGGGACAGTTAAGACAAAAATAAAATTCAAAAATACAGTAACCCAGAGAAAAAGAATTTTAAAGTGGGCTTCCGTCTCACCACGATTGCTAGCATACGGTAGGAATTCGCGGCCTCACGCGCGGTGCGGCGCGTTTTCCTGGCACTTTGCCAAGTCTCACCAGTTTCTCTTTTTTCCGTTTTGTTCTCGTTTTACGTTTTGTTTGTTGCTTTCACGTTTTATTTTTTCACTCCAGACGCGCGTAGTACCTCATGGTACTCTTCTGTGATAAGTGGAGGACGGCGGCGATCCGTGGCTGATGAGTATGGAGGAGAGAAGAGGATGTTAAGGCGAGTACTTTAGTTTTCACCTTCTTTATTGAATATAAATCGATAGAAGTTTAAGTTCACGAGATGAATGGTTGTTCGTGTATGCGTACGGATAGGATCACTGCTTATTGGCTAGACGGTTGCTGCTTCTGACCACTCGTCTAGATCGATTTCAATTCGGAATTAGCTTTCCTCTCTTTTTCCTCAAATTTATTAACATAATTCAGGCTTCTTCTCCGCATCGAAGTGTTCGCAGAGGACCCCACGAATGTTGAGGACCTCCTCGAGCGTCGTCTTCAGTCCCAGGTATGTGGTTAGTTTCGGTCTTCGTTAATTTTGTTTGGCATTACATTACTTGCATTGCAAATAGTTGAGCTGGAAATAAGTTCTTTCTGTGGGACAATAGGTATCAATTACCCGATACTACCCCAAAATACCATGTTTCCATTTGTTATACGATTGAAATTATGAGTAATAACTTCAAAAAATCCCTAATCTACTGTATCTAACTTTACAAACTCATTCTCTCGATGTGGGAGTGGAATTAGTGAGAGGCAGAAAGTCGGAGAAATCAGAGATTAGGAAGGGACGAGGAGAAAAGTGTGCGTTGCATTTATGTTTTACCAATTTCTTGACTTGCAGAAGCACATCAATTTCTCCCTCAAGTCGCTCTTCGGAGGTGGACGCCCCGTCCGCGTGAAGAGACGAAAGGCCAAGAGAGTTGAGGCGCAGCTCATAATTAAAATAGCAGTTGTTATTCGTTTAGCCCATTCCGTTACTTCGTCTGATCAAATAAATTGTTGTTTTTTAACCTGTTCGAAGAGGAACATCTCGTGGATGGAGATTATATTGCTAGGAGAACGTTACACGAGCTGTTCGACATGAGAGTCATGTCTACGGCATATGTGAGGGGCGAAGTTACGGTAGAAGTGAGAAGTAGAGGAGATACGGTAGTGCAAAAAGAGGAAGTACGGTGGATATGAGAACAGGTACGGTAGTTATGATAGAAGGCATACTATACGGCATCCACGAAACTTTTAAGGAATACTTTTAAAGATAATAGTAGCTACTCTTTAAAGTCGATAGATAATCGACGCCGAGGGATCATCCTTGATTTGTTTTGCGTACAATTCTCCCGACCGTGAAGTGATAGGCGATCCTTACTAGTTCTCAGCTATGTGACTGCGTGGTGTACTGCCAGTGTTCTGGACATCCCACCCGGCTCACGGTGGTTCAATCCCCGCCGTCGCCTGGTTGTTTTGCTTTATTTCCTATCTTTCCCCAACCAAATGACAATCGTTGCGGGACCAAGAGGGCATTTGCGGGAATTCAACGGTGACTTAACTGTCCCTGAGTATCTCATTGCAGTATGAAGCTAAACAGCCATAAGACGCGCCATGGCCATTTGGTCGTCAAATCGACCGAAAGAAACAAGCAAGTCAAGATTGATGGTGTTAACGACGACGGATTGGTGAGTACCCTTTACTCTGGTTCTCTTCCGTCCTGTCATCCTCATGGAAAAGACTGTTAAATTATTGCAGAAGGAGTTCAACGATCTTCTAAATCAAGAGCCCTTCGCTACTGATGGATTTCCACTTTATTCGAAGAGGCAAGAATTCTTTCCACACAATATTGATAAAAATATTCGTTTTCAGATTCCTCGATCCAAAATGGAAGGCGATCCAGGATAAACTGCTCGATAAAGCTCAAGGAGTAAGGATTTCCATTTTTGTCAATTTTTTTCAACTCTGATTCATTTCAGTTTGGGAAATTAGCCATGGACGAAACGGGAACTCACAGAACGAGGTTTCAGTCAATATTTATTACCACTCCAAGAATATTCGATTCAGATTCACCGGCGTTGAAGAATGTTCGGATTTAGAGAAATCGTGTGATGAGTGGGCGAAATGCCGTGGAGTCAACATTCCTAAGGTAATTGGACAATGCAATCTGATAAAATGCTGATATTGATTAGTTGACCTTTGTGATACCGTACTTTTCATTTTCTAGAGCGAAGTGAAACCAGAGGATATCATTCCGTCTAAATGCAATTTCACGAAAGGTTTCAGAGAAATTATAATGGATAATGTGCACAATACCATAAAGGTTTACTGTACACTTTCACAATTGGAAATTGATCTAATTTGATTTCAGCTGAAAGAAGGCGAGAAAGTTCGCATTGTTCCCAAAGTATTCAATGGAACTGATTATGTGAGTGAAGATTTGTGTTTTCTTCATTTGAAACTGTTTTACTTAAATTAATTAATTAAATGTTCGATGGACGGTCGATGAAAAAGAGAATGTGGATGGTGAAGATATTGTGAAGAAAAAGCAAGCGAAACCATTGAATGAAAGCAGATCTTGTGACGCTCAGGTTGGCTGATTCATCGTCTCGAACAGATTATTGATTATTGTTATAGGAGAACTTCTTCATCGACAGTAACGGCCGCGATCTAATCATTCTCGAGGTACGGTAGTTGATGATTACTGTAAATCAGTGAATATCGATCGAAATAAAAATCATGAAACGCAGGTGACTAGAGAGATGGCCACGGGAACTATCGAAGCCAAAACTGCCTTTGCCTCTGCTAAGATTCACGTGGAAGTCGAGAAGTAAGCGATTGCATAGTGATGATGAAAGTATTCTTTGTTACAGAAGAGAAGATAAATCCTTCCCGTACAAATATGTTATCATCGGGGTCATTATCGCACTTGGTAAGCTTCTTTAAAGATTATTAAATACAATAAAATATCATCACTTTGCCCCATAAAATATAGTTTGAAATGAACTGGGTTAATTTCAGTTGTGATCGCTATCATTCTTCTCGGCTTATGCTGTTGGTGCAAGTGCTGCAGGAATAGAAAGTCAGAAGAAAGCACCAAACACTCCACTACTGTCAGTTGACTACACTCATTGGGACTTCTTCTCTTTACCGGGCCGAGCAACCCGTGGTGGGACTGTGGGAATCTTTTCGTTGGACGGTCGATGAAAATCTTTCTTTTCGTTGATCATTTCAACTAACTCTAGCGGTCACCTTTCAGTTAGATTGCTTTATTCAGTTAGATTGCTTTATTCGGCAAAGAGAAGAAGTGCCCACTGATTCATATCATCTGTGTAATTATTGAATCCGCTTGATTTCAGCGGGGAAAGAGTTCGAAGAAGAAGAGTTCCAAGAAAAGTGGAGATGACTGTGGGGATCCACTCTTGTCAAGTTACACTCGTTTATATTATGCTGTGAACAGTGTACCTGACTATACTCTAAAATGGCTTCATCATTTAGCACATATCTCACCCATCCAACGAAGTGTGCGAAATGACGAGACCATTTCAGACTAGTTGGGTACAATGTTCACTGCACTAGAAGAGATCGAAGATAGCTGTGAATTGAGCTCTGATAATTTCAGCCAACTCCAATAAGGAAGGAGAATTGCTGTCGAAGGAACAATCACAAAATCCAGTGGGATCTGCGAGACCAGCTTATAGAGTGGATAAGAAGAAACCAAAGGAACCTGAGAAGAAGAAAGGCAATGATATACCTCCAATCAATAATCTCTTTTGATATTTCTACCTAATAGTGTTGATAGATCGAATAATTGAAGGATACTGGCTAATAATGCATTGTTATTCGCGAATTGGATTATTAGATAGATCCAACGACACTTCTATCAACTCAATCCATTTCAGAAGTGAAGGTCAATCTTTCTCCTCTGGATCAAGATTTCTTCGCGACTCCAGTGGAAAGAGAAGTGGCCGAGACGAATATTCCCATTCCAGTCAAAGGTCGAATCATTCGAATGCCTATTCTCTCCCCTCTCTCAATCAGTTTCTAGTGCAATTCCCTTGCAGCCGGGGCTAAGGATCCTTTCCTCATCTGTACTGATCAGGAGAATACAGGTGCCTGTGAGTGGAATATCTTGTGGAGCTCGATAATCGATAACTCCATTTCAGCCCCAACTCCGCAGCCAAGTGACCCAAAGACGGAGAGATTATCGGGAGAAATTGCGAATAAAGGTGGGACAACGATGTGGAGGGAGATTGCAGCCTTGTCTTGCAGTGTTCGGATTTGCGACACCTGCAGCAGAGGGTGCTGCAGCACCGAGCCCTGCTAAGAATAGCCTTGAGGCAGCTGCAGCAGCTGGAACACCTGCTGTACCTGCTGCAGCTGCTGCAATTGCTGCAGTTGGCGGAGTTGCTGCAAGTACTCCCGGCTCGCCTCCTCCTGATGAACCGCCGAAAGCGTCGGACAAAGTGAGATTATTTTTGAAAATTAAGAAATTATGTTTAGTTTAATTATTAAGGAACACGAAGAGAAGAAAAGCAAGGAAACAACGTCGTCGAAGGAAAATTCGAGCAAAAGTGATGGAAAAGGAGGTGAATTCGAATAAAAAAGAATTAGATGAATATTGAAATTTTAGATGACAAAGACAAGAAAAAGGATAAGAAAGAGAAGAAGAAAGATTCGAAAAAGAAAGATGACAAGAAAAAAGATGACAAGAAGGATAAAAAGAAGAAAAGCGACAAGGTTTGAGATGGGAAATTGGATTGACAACTACCAGAAACACTGCAGAAACCAGACAAGAAGAATACTCAGAATTCGGGCAAAACACCCAAGGCTTCGCCCAAGAAAAAGGTGAGGGTAAGAGCTGAGCTGAATGAATGGTGGAATGAATTCGTAATACAAGTCAATCCGTGATGGTTAGACTAACTTAAATTAGTGATGGCTTCGCAAGAAATGTCCTTATCATTCTGCACACTCTCGTTGGTCAGATCAGTATGCGATATGAGGAGAGAGAGAGCTATTTCTTGCGAAGCCATCCCTAACTTAAATATAATCGTTAATATTGAGGCGGCTGCGAAACCAAAGGCAACGCCCAAGAAATCAGCGACGAAGAAGAAGAAATGATCCCTATCCTCTATCTTCCTCTTTTAATCGATCCATCGATTCATCAAGTACGGGAAAAACGATTCGATGATCAAATTTTATGCTATAAATATTTGTGAAAAAAGAAAGACCGATTGATGACAAGCGAAACCCGTTTGAGAGCATTATTAGAAGAGCAATTAATGTCTAGAAATGGATAAGAATTCAATTAATCCTGAGGAACAAAAGGAAAAGAGAAGCAGAAATGATGGAAGAAATGGAGAAAGTCGAGGTTCCTCCATTGCATAGATCAGTTTTGCACACACACGCCGTCCCGATCAGTCTGAAATCACTTTTCTAACTATCATTTCAATTTTTTTAAATATTTTATTTCGCATTCAGGTTTCATTCTGAATACGCATAAATGTGTAAGCAACTTGGGTCAAAATTTCTCTGCTTTGACAGCCCGTAATGATGCGACTGGTTCATGGATCACGAATTCTCTAATGTGCTTCTGTAGAGAACAAAACTCTCGTATATACAGGAGAGGTCGAACTCTACTTTCTTCATTATTCGCACTATTTATCTAAGACAGTTGAGTTCACTAGAGACACACATATTAGAGAGTTCGCGTTCTGTGTATATCAGTAGGAAAATGAATCTCTGACCCCTTGACTCCGAATTCCTTACATCCTTCGTGTTTGTATTCCTCGTCTTCTGGCTGCACACAATTCTTCTCTACGTAATACGAACCATCCTGAGAAGAAAATTAAGTCTCCCACAATTTCCATTGTTCACTCAGAAACTCGTGATATATAAAAAATTTGTCCGCTGATTTGATATGCAAATTAGTGTTGATTAGAAAAAAAAAATAAAGTGTCTCTCACTGGATTCTCAGCAGTGATGGATACGCACCCAAGTGAGGCACTGGGACAAGTCACATTCCTCGGAGTTCCCTTGCATTGAGATGAAGGAGCATTGAGAAAGATCCCACACGACCTGATGGAGAAATAGAAGGAGAGGCAGGTATTACATATTTAGAAAAAAATACTTCCCCGCTTCCATTGTTGCATGTGGTGTATCTATCTATATACTGTATATTTATCAAATGAACATATTACTATTTGTTAGTAAAGTTGTAATAATGGTCTTCTTCTGTGATTAACTGACCAGCACTCAAAAGCAGAAATTGAAGGCAGAAGGAAGAGAAGAAGGAACATCTGAAAGAATTGAGTGAGAAGGGGGGGGGACGAACATGAATCGAGAATTGATAAACACCGAGAGTTGTTACAGACACGGAACACGTGTTACTACAAGTGTCCCCCCCCCCTTGGTGACAGATACACGGAACAATAAATCACCCCGAGGGTCAAAAGATGTGTAAGGACAACGGAGAGAGAGAGGCTGTCTCGCACAGAGAACACAATTTACGAGAACGATTCTGCAAGGTTTCGACTCTTAGAAAACGGTTCTTCAACCTCCTCATTTCACACACTCTGCTATTTTTTTCCAGACTGGATCCCGATATAGCGCGCACTTTCCCGGTATGATCACGGTATAATTTCCAAGCTGATTCCAGACTGGAAAAATACGGGGATCCAACCATGGAATAAATACCAGAGTGTGCTCATTTCCATGAGAGCTGCGCTTCGATGCAAGAGAATTCGTGAAATGAAGAGGTTGAAGAACTGTTGTCGACCGCACTCAATATACTGAGGAACATTCAATGAATGGAAAGATAGGAGTGATAAGGTGAGAATGAAGAGAGAAAACAAGAGAATGATCGATAGGGGAACACGCCTTTTGTGAGACTGATGACAGCCGCCTTTTGGGCGAAAAGGAAGGAGATGGATTCGGGGAGAGAGAGAGATATTGGAGGAGGGTGCCTCGAAGATCCCATTACTGGCACGTCTAATAAACAGTAATGGTGTGAAGTGGAGGACGGGCCGAACAGAGAATTGAATAGAATCGGTTTACTGACCACTTCGTAATGGGTGGTCTCCCCTAGCTACGAGAGAGAGAGAGAGAGAGAGAGAGAGAGAGAGAGAACGGAAGGGATTGAGATGATGATTTATGACAGATTGAAAGGGGAGAGAAGTGGAGTGACCACCGTGGATTCTAGTAGGAAAGGGATAGAAGAAGCGCGTGTTCTCTCTCTCTCTCCTCCTTCTCTCTCTCTCTCTCTCTCTCTCTCCTCCTCCTCTCTCTCTCCCCTAGGGGCAATTGCAGTCTCTCTGTGAGAGTAGAAACAAGGGAGTGAGATAAGCAGCCCAAGTGGTCATTGCTGTAAACAAAAACGAGACGTCGGAAAGATTCGATTCCCACTCAAGAGACTCCGATTTTTCAGTGCAGCTTGTGCACCCGATCAGTGTATGGCTCGACGCGCGATACGTCGACGCCTGCGCCTATTCGTCGCGCAAATTGCATTCTGTTGAAAGGTCCCGAACGGAAAGGCCAGAATCCGGCGCGCATCGTGCTTTCAAAAGTCGGAGAACTATGAGAAGTGGAGCAGAATCTCACCGTCTTCAGACAATTTGAAATCTGAGAACAAGGAAAAGAGAAGCTCACTCAGAAGAGAAATTTGCGTGACTAGCAAACACAACGAGGGTCAAGAACAACGAGAGGGCGAGGGGAATCGGTGGAGCGTGGAAAGTGACCCTCTCTCTCTCTCTCTCTCTCCTTCTTATTTGTCCCCCTTTGTCCCTCCCCTCTCATTATGAGTGGATCAGAGACAAATGGCTCACGAGGACTCAAGTGACACACCGAAAGAAAGAATAGAGAGAGTTATTCCACTTTAGATTAGGAAGAGAAGAAAAGAGGGTCGGAAAGGAGGAAAGAGTGACAACCTCTTTAGATAAAGAGGAAGAAGGAGTGGAGAGGACTACCGCATAACTGAATTTAGTAGTGGACGGGCCTGTGAGGTCTGCTAAGTGAGTAGAGAGAGAAGAGAGAGGATTAGAGTGGAGGGGAGAGAGAGAGAGAGAGATGAATGAGGGAAGGTGGTGAGAGGGAATGGAGGTATATCCCTGACATCTGGAAGGAAGGAATCACAACAAACCGCTTGCTGTTTATTCACTAGTAATTGCTTGCGAGCCTTGAAAAGGACGGAATATCCAAGACAAGAGACTATAGTGGGGGAAGGAACGGTGAAGGAGAAGTGGGAGAGAGAGAGAGAGACGTCTCATGAACAATAAAGAGAAGCCTTTCCTCCTTCCTCCATTTCTTCTCTCTCCTCCCATCTTCAATTCTTTCCTTCCATGCATCTCAAAGTGCGAAGGATCGACGAATTTCTGGTCGAGTGAACAACGGGAATTCCATGGTGGTCATAATCTGTGAGGGAGGAAGGGAGAGTGTGAGAGATGAGTGAGGGTGGTTTCAATTGATGCACTCGGAGACAAACGATGCACGTTTTGGAGTTGATTAGGAACCAGAAAATAGCAAAAATTACAAATGTTCTGAAACCTAATCCAAGAAATCCTTAGTTTTTTGCCGACTTCCTGGGAAAAATAAAAGGATTTTGACCGAGAGGTACGAGTATTCTTTCCTAATCCCACGAGAAGGAAACGGGACGCATTCTAAAGCACAAAAAACGTAAGAGAATGAGTCTTCAAAAAAGCAAGAGAATCGATGGGAAAGAGAGACTGGGCGAGGTAATTGAAATGTCTCTCGAACGGAATCTTTGATGAGTCGGAAATGAGTGAAAGAAGAGTCTCCCCGCATCTCAAAAAAGTACTAATGCAGTTAGAGAGAAGAAATAACTAAATTAGAGACAACAATGACATCTCGAGATCTTCCTTTTGAGTATGGGAAGGAAGTCTTCTTATCTCTTCACTCATATTTCTCCTCCTTCTCTATCTTTTATTCCTCCCCTGAGTCTCAACCATCAAATGGACGCTTGTCCTCATTAGCATTACGAATGCGAAGAAGGAAATGAGAGTGGTGTGCAGTGAACATTCAGATCGTTAAAATTATTTATTCAATTCTTCGCAAAAATGCTCTTACTCATTTCAGAACCTTTGATACCAATGAAATTTAACAGGCATCTACTTTTAGAGAAAGCACAGACAGAGTGTTCGCAGAGACAACCCGTAACCATGGCGGAATAAATAATTGTAATAGTAATTATAAACGAATTTAACTTTAAGAGAGAAAGCCGTCGTTTCAGAGACGTAACAGCAATAAGATGTGGTGCAGAAGGAATAAATTTACAAGAAACTTTAGTGGTCCATCGTCAGAAAATCGTTTGAAAGTAGAGATTAGTTATCGATCGACCTTCTCATCAGAAATGCCTCTCTCCTGCTGGATGAGACTCTAACCCCTCCAAACTATGAGAGGAGAACTTTTATCGAATCGGACATTTTTATTTTATTTTTTTTCGACTACAATTAAGAATATCTGCACATTTTTTTCGAAAAGAATTTATTCATTTTCAAATATACACTTACATTTTCCCAGGAAAAAGGCGGATCGGATGATACCATGAAAATGAGTTCATGCAGTGGACAAATCGACATTGAAAACGGTATGCCGGGACAATTTTTCCAAAAAAAGAGAATCGGATGAGGTATCATAGTAGAGAGTATTTAGACACACGATGCTCGTCCGAGATACGTGCACCTCCTCCCATTGTCATCTCCATTACCTGTGAATTGAATGGTTTTCTTCGAACAAGAATCCTCAATGAGGAATTCGATTTTGTTCTACGGGGGACAACTCTTCCGAAAAGGCAAACAAAAATCGGGCATGAGCTTCGCGCGATCACTGTTTTACAACCCACGGGCGCACCTCATCCGATTCGCTTTTTCCTGGAAAAAATGAGCCTCAAGCAACCTATCTGATTGTGCGGACGGGAAGACGAATCGAAGGTTGATTTGAAATAATTCAAAAGGAGTTATTCTCTTCGAGAAGGGATACAACAGTGCATTTAGCGACCTTTTGATATTTTGTAAAATATTTTATTCCTCGTCAAAACAGTGATTCCGAATACTAGATATTCATTATGACATTTTTTGCATGTCCTAAGTGAGAATGTGATCTATGTGGAATGAATTTCTCATCCCTTTTTCACCGTCTTGCCAACTTTTTCACGTGATAGTCATTCAAATATTCGTCTAAGAAAGATCCTACTTTTTGAATTAGTATATTTGTAGACTTATGTAATGATATTATTTATTCTCTCATCGTTCGCCGACCATCATGTGACCTACCTCAATCCCCAGGATCCCTTGGCCTACCGTAGTATCGCTGGGCCTTACAAGCGCCAAGTGATTGCATGTTACGCTGAGATGAGATAACTAGTAATTGATTTAAATTACCTTTACTCGAATCCCCCACCCGATGCGTCTTTCCGTCCGCACAATCAGAGATAAGTGACTTGAGATTTAATTTTGCCACGAAAAAGCGAATCGGGTCACGAAAAATAGTTGAGAGTACACGATGCCCGTCTGGCATAGGTGCACTTTCTCCCATTGTTCCTCTCTATTACCTATGAATTGAATTGTTTTCTTCGAACAAGGATCCTCAACGAGGAATTCGATTTTGTTCTACGGGGGACAACTCTTCCGAAAAGGCAAACAAAAATCGGGCATGAGCTTCGCGGGATCACTGTTTTACAACCCACGGGCGCACCTCATCCGACCCGCTTTTTCCTGGAAAAATTAAACCTCAAGTCACATACCTGATAGTGTGGACGGGAAGATGCGTCGGAAGTTGGGATAATTTAAATAGATCCCTTAAGATCTCGGGTATGGTAATATCCTGCAATCACTGGGCGCTTTTAAGGCCTAGTGACACTAGGGTCAAGGGGTCAAGGGGATTGGGGGTAGGTCATATGATAGTCCGCGAAAGATGACAGAATAAATCATAGCATTAACTATGTATACAAATATAACAAATAAAAAATTAGGGTCTTTTGTAGACGAATATTTCTCCAACTATCATGTGAAAAACTTGGATGGACGGTGAAAAGGAAAGGGAAAATACATCAACATAGATCAAACTAGGACACATAATGCAATGATAAACAATATATTATTCAAAATCGTTGTTCTAACGAGGGAGAGAGAGAAACATAATTTTGCACGCGCAGTAACAATAAGAGAGACTATCTGAGTGGATCGACATGTTTCTTCAGAGGCTTGGCACAGCAGGAAAAATGAGTTGATGAGATAAACATGCCACATTGTAGTATAGCCGAGGCGGAGTTGAGTCACGATATGCAGAAAGTGCAAAAACCTTTTTACGCCTCAGGGCATGACGTCATCGAAATTTTCGTTTTTCGAAAACTTCATCAAATGGCCTAATGAGTGGTACCAATCGATTCCTCATAAAATTCTAAGACTTTTTTGACTCTATGGATTTTTCGCTAATATTTGATCTAAGCCTGAAAAATTGAAAAATTGGTTTCAAAATTTTTATTTAATAAAATGTAATTATTTTTCTGTTGTTTGCCTGTGCAAGTGAGAAGATTTTATTTGTGATATACAATGCTATAACAGTGATAGTTCAACCGTGTGAAGGGTTGTTTGTACGAGGGGCATCAAGCTTGTTCAGTATGCTGAAAATGAATGGGTTCTTGGAATTGTGGTGTGCTACAGTAACCCTGAGTGATTTTCAAGTATTATCCGACAGGTTCGGGGGTGTGTCCGAAGAAAGCCCTAGTAACCTACTATTGCATAGTTACCCTACAATGGATACTGTGGCTTCCAGCGCCGTTTTGATAGTATTGGGACTTTTTACCTTGTGACTGTAAGTACACCATAATTCCAAGAACCCATTCATTTTCAGCATATTGAACAAGCTTGATGCCCCTCGTACAAACAACCCTTCACACAGTTGAACTATCATTGTTATAGCATTGTATATCACAAATAAAATCTTCTCACTTGCATAGGCAAACAACAGAAAAATAATTAAATTTTATTAAATAAAACTTTTGAACCAATTTTTCAATTTTCCAGGCTTAGATCAAATATTAGCGAAAAATCCATGGAGTCAATAAAGTCTTAGAATTTTATGAGAAATTCGTTGGTACCACGATTAGGTCATTTGATGAAGTTTTCGAAAAACGGGAATTCCTGTGACGTGCCCTGAGGCGTAGAAACGTTTTTCCACTTTCTGCATATCGTGAATCAACTCCGCCTCGGCTATACTACAATGTGGCATGTTTATCTCATCAACTCATTTTTCCTGCTGTGCCAAGATTAATTCGAATGAGTCAGATAGTCTCTCATAAGACACTAGTTTCAGTAGTTTAACCCAGATTTCTCAAATTGGGCAAATTTGTCACTGTAATTTGAGGTAGATCGCGAGTAGTTACTGACTGAGGGGCATACCATATCTCATCTACAGCACTAATAAATATCTATAATATACCTACAGTAAAAGGCATATATTAAATTGGAAAAAAAACTGATACATGCACAATTTAGTTATGCATTTTCTAATGCACACTTACAGCCCAATATCGCGCCCAGCTTCATGAGTTGCCCGCGCATCGTCAGATGTTTCAGTTCACGATAGCACACAAGTGCCTCGAAAAAAAAACCAATTGTATATATCGGGGCGCACAAGAAGTGCACGAACGCCCTACAATCACTCGTCACAAAAAGGTGCCCATCCGACACACATGCACCGCCTTGCCCTATTAGTTTCTCCCTGGATGAATTCAACTTTTTCCTTACCTCATGGATACAGGAAGAGAGGCATCGGACGCTGATTCGGATGGGGGGAATTAAATCGATCACTACGGATCTCAAGAACAATGTCATGCAATCACTGTGCGCTTATAAGACACAGTGACATTACGGTGGGCCAAGGGATCGTGGGATTCGATATGCAGATGACGCCAACCAATTGAGAGAAAATCGAGAAGAGACAGCGATGAGAAATGACTCTGCAAAAGAACAATCAATTTTATTGTTGAACATTTGTCATTAATCTCTCGTGATCTTTGGAATGAAGTTGAAACGAAATTTGTGAATGTTTCATGCTTTTTTTCTGACCACTTTTTGCACAAATTTATCGAAAATGAGGCAATATGCACTTCGGCACGCAATTGTAGGTATTTCTGCACGAAATACCAGAACTCCATTCCACCTATGGAATAGATAAATATAGCATAAAATCCGACTTGTATTTTAATTTTTAAATTATTTGAATTTTGATCAGTCGAATAAGCACAACCGAAAGTTTCATTCATGAGAAAGCTAGATCTTTACGTTCGATTTCGTTGTATGTGGTCCCCAAGTATAAAGACAGAAAAATGCATGTTCCCCCTATTACAATAGAATCTAAAGACTGTTTATCATCCTCTAAACATGTCGATAAAATTTGTTCTCACTGGAATCTGGTCGATTGAGCACTCCCATGATCTTGGGCATTCCATGAGCTTGGCAGATATTGAGGAACTCGAAATTCTCCATTTCGAAACCATACGAGCATCGACCAACATAAGAACCTGCGGAGGATAAATGGAATACGATTGATATAGAAGAAACAAGATTAACAGAGTAAAACTGACCAAGTCGACTACTTTGGCGACGTCAATCATATGGTTGATATCGTTTCTTCGATGAAAGTAACTCGACGGGCCTTTCAAGTAACAATCGTGATCAGACCCTTGATGTCGCCAAGATTCGTCCTCACATTCACTAGGCATTTGAGCAGCACCGTCTTTCCAACCTGTATATATCGCAATAGATCGGGTATTTCGGTGGGATATATCAGGTTTCAAGGCTCCTGAAAAATCATCAGCTTTCCTTTCCAATTCCTCTCACTCTTCCTCCACCCTCACTCTCTGTATGCGGCTGGGGGTGGTGCGGTCGCTGCTGGGGATGGGTGCCTCAGGTTGTGAGTCTATTAACTCCTCGAATTCCACAATCATCATTCGTTCCACATACGACAGGAATCGGGAGAGACTCGAGCATTTTGAAAATTGCCGACGCATAAGAAAAATCATGATTTTTAAATTTTTATAGGGGAGGTACACCAACATCTCCTCTATCGAATTGCGTTTCCAACATTTTTTAAAGCGTCTCGTTTTTGCGTGAAACACAAAAGTACCGGGTGTGTTTGGATTTTTTCTCCAAAAAGTCAAAGTTTGGAAAATCATAACTCGCTTCAATATGTAGGTACAGATTAGCGGTTGAGTGCGTTAGATAGAGGAGGAACTCGGCTATGATACTAACGCGATTTCATCATTCTTGGCAAAGGCGGCCATGCGGAGCGGTCGCTTTTGCAAATAAGCCTGCCATTTTCGTCAAAGTTAAAAGTACACTCCGCTTTTGTGCTCGTTATACAGGCGATAACCAGTACTCAGTATAATAATTTAAATGAGGCCCGAGCCGTGCAGAAATATTTTGCAATGTTCTGAAAAATATCTCAGCCGGGTTTGAGAATACAAACTTCTAAGGTCGATTTTCGGTTTCTACACTAAAAGTTTACCCTAAGGTCATATTTTCAGCATAGGTTAGGTCGCCTTGTACGGCTCAATGTCGAGCCTCCCAGATAGTCTCTGATATACCTTACAAAATGAAATTTGCTCTCACCTCATTCGATCCGTGACTTCCATATGACAACATTTCTTTCAAATTCTTCTCGGTATTGACGCCGCATCAGGGTTAATGAAATTAAAGATTAATAACTTGTTTTCATAGTCAGTATTATATTTATAAAATAATACTATGCGCGAAACTTCCTTTTGGGAAACGAAAGAATCGCGCGGGAAAAATACATTGCTCACTTATGAAATAAATAACACGAATGTGTTCATTCGATAGTTTATTCTGCCGCGTTTCTACTTCGTTTTTAGCAAATTAGATTTAATTGATGAGAAAAACTCTGTAAGAGGAAAGAAAACATGGTAGAGTAAGTTTATGTTCTGGCCAAAATGATAATATTGAGAAAAAAATCTTTTGCCGCACTGTACAGCCGATAGGAGTACATTTAATAAAGTGTCTATCCTGGCCTTCAACATTGCTGATCGAGTTGAAAAAGCACAGGAACCAAAAAAATGATAAGTATGAAAGATAATTCAATTGATCAAAAACAATTTTATAATTATAGTAATCATTCAATTACATAGCTGAATAATTAATCTACCTTGAGGGATAATTTAATAAATAAAGAGTGCCATGTTTGTTCAACCTGTTCAGACACATTCTTAGTACTTTCTTTCTCAGACGAAAATTTCAACACAAAAACGCGATACAAATATAATTTTTTGAAAAACTCCTTTCGGCTTTGTTACAGTGCGGCAAAAAATGCGAAACTTTAAATCATTTTATACCCCGTCCCCTCGCAGTTGCACGCCTATTACGTGCATCCGAGTCCCCCAATGAAGAACTGGCCAAAACGATATTAGTAAGAAATTAGGTTTCTTTTGCCGCACTGAACAGCCGATAGGTGTACATTTAATAAAATGTTTATCTTGGCCTTCAACATTGCTTGAAAAGCACAGGAACCAAAAAAAATGATAAGTATAAAAGATAATTCAATTGATCAAAAACAATTTTATAATTATAGTAATCATTCAATTACATAGCTGAATAATTAATCTACCTTGAGGGATAATTTAATAAATAAAGAGTGCCATGTTTGTTCAACCTGTTCAGACACATTCTTAGTACTTTCTTTCTCAGACGAAAATTTCAACACAAAAACGCGATACAAATATAATTTTTTGAAAAACTCCTTTCGGCTTTGTTACAGTGCGGCAAAAAATGCGAAACTTTAAATCATTTTATACCCCGTCCCCTCGCAGTTGCACGCCTATTACGTGCATCCGAGTCCCCCAATGAAGAACTGGCCAAAACGATATTAGTAAGAAATTAGGTTTCTTTTGCCGCACTGAACAGCCGATAGGTGTACATTTAATAAAATGTTTATCTTGGCCTTCAACATTGCTTGAAAAGCACAGGAACCAAAAAAATGATAAGTATAAAAGATAATTCAATTGATCAAAAACAATTTTATAATTATAGTAATCATTCAATTACATAGCTGAATAATTAATCTACCTTGAGGGATAATTTAATAAATAAAGAGTGCCATGTTTGTTCAACCTGTTCAGACACATTCTTAGTACTTTCTTTCTTAGACGAAAATTTCAACACAAAAACGCGATACAAATATAATTTTTTGAAAAACTCCTTTCGGCTTTGTTAAAGTGCGGCAAAAAATGCGAAACTTTAAATCATTTTATACCGCGTCCCCTCGCAGTTGCACGCCTATTACGTGCATCCGAGTCCCCCAATGAAGAACTGGCCAAAACGATATAAGTAAGAAATTAGCTTTCTTTTGCCACACTGAACAGCCGATAGGTGTACATTTAATAAAATGTTTATCTTGGCCTTCAACATTGCTTGAAAAGCACAGGAACCAAAAAAATGATAAGTATAAAAGATAATTCAATTGATCAAAAACAATTTTATAATTATAGTAATCATTCAATTACATAGCTGAATAATTAATCTACCTTGAGGGATAATTTAATAAATAAAGAGTGCCATGTTTGTTCAACCTGTTCAGACACATTCTTAGTACTTTCTTTCTCAGACGAAAATTTCAACACAAAAACGCGATACAAATATAATTTTTTGAAAAACTCCTTTCGGCTTTGTTACAGTGCGGCAAAAAATGCGAAACTTTAAATCATTTTATACCCCGTTCCCTCGCAGTTGCACGCCTATTACGTGCATCCGAGTCCCCCAATGAAGAACTGGCCAAAACGATATAAGTAAGAAATTAGCTTTCTTTTGCCACACTGAACAGCCGATAGGTGTACATTTAATAAAATGTTTATCTTGGCCTTCAACATTGCTTGAAAAGCACAGGAACCAAAAAAATGATAAGTATAAAAGATAATTCAATTGATCAAAAACAATTTTATAATTATAGTAATCATTCAATTACATAGCTGAATAATTAATCTACCTTGAGGGATAATTTAATAAATAAAGAGTGCCATGTTTGTTCAACCTGTTCAGACACATTCTTAGTACTTTCTTTCTTAGACGAAAATTTCAACACAAAAACGCGATACAAATATAATTTTTTGAAAAACTCCTTTCTGCTTTGTTACAGTGCGGCAAAAAATGCGAAACTTTAAATCATTTTATACCCCGTCCCCTCGCAGTTGCACGCCTATTACGTGCATCCGAGTCCCCCAATGAAGAACTGGCCAAAACGATATTAGTAAGAAATTAGGTTTCTTTTGCCGCACTGAACAGCCGATAGGTGTACATTTAATAAAATGTTTATCTTGGCCTTCAACATTGCTTGAAAAGCACAGGAACCAAAAAAAATGATAAGTATAAAAGATAATTCAATTGATCAAAAACAATTTTATAATTATAGTAATCATTCAATTACATAGCTGAATAATTAATCTACCTTGAGGGATAATTTAATAAATAAAGAGTGCCATGTTTGTTCAACCTGTTCAGACACATTCTTAGTACTTTCTTTCTCAGACGAAAATTTCAACACAAAAACGCGATACAAATATAATTTTTTGAAAAACTCCTTTCGGCTTTGTTACAGTGCGGCAAAAAATGCGAAACTTTAAATCATTTTATACCCCGTCCCCTCGCAGTTGCACGCCTATTACGTGCATCCGAGTCCCCCAATGAAGAACTGGCCAAAACGATATTAGTAAGAAATTAGGTTTCTTTTGCCGCACTGAACAGCCGATAGGTGTACATTTAATAAAATGTTTATCTTGGCCTTCAACATTGCTTGAAAAGCACAGGAACCAAAAAAAATGATAAGTATAAAAGATAATTCAATTGATCAAAAACAATTTTATAATTATAGTAATCATTCAATTACATAGCTGAATAATTAATCTACCTTGAGGGATAATTTAATAAATAAAGAGTGCCATGTTTGTTCAACCTGTTCAGACACATTCTTAGTACTTTCTTTCTCAGACGAAAATTTCAACACAAAAACGCGATACAAATATAATTTTTTGAAAAACTCCTTTCGGCTTTGTTACAGTGCGGCAAAAAATGCGAAACTTTAAATCATTTTATACCCCGTTCCCTCGCAGTTGCACGCCTATTACGTGCATCCGAGTCCCCCAATGAAGAACTGGCCAAAACGATATAAGTAAGAAATTAGCTTTCTTTTGCCGCACTGAACAGCCGATAGGTGTACATTTAATAAAATGTTTATCTTGGCCTTCAACATTGCTTGAAAAGCACAGGAACCAAAAAAATGATAAGTATAAAAGATAATTCAATTGATCAAAAACAATTTTATAATTATAGTAATCATTCAATTACATAGCTGAATAATTAATCTACCTTGAGGGATAATTTAATAAATAAAGAGTGCCATGTTTGTTCAACCTGTTCAGACACATTCTTAGTACTTTCTTTCTTAGACGAAAATTTCAACACAAAAACGCGATACAAATATAATTTTTTGAAAAACTCCTTTCGGCTTTGTTAAAGTGCGGCAAAAAATGCGAAACTTTAAATCATTTTATACCGCGTCCCCTCGCAGTTGCACGCCTATTACGTGCATCCGAGTCCCCCAATGAAGAACTGGCCAAAACGATATTAGTAAGAAATTAGCTTTCTTTTGCCGCACTGAACAGCCGATAGGTGTACATTTAATAAAATGTTTATCTTGGCCTTCAACATTGCTTGAAAAGCACAGGAACCAAAAAAAATGATAAGTATAAAAGATAATTCAATTGATCAAAAACAATTTTATAATTATAGTAATCATTCAATTACATAGCTGAATAATTAATCTACCTTGAGGGATAATTTAATAAATAAAGAGTGCCATGTTTGTTCAACCTGTTCAGACACATTCTTAGTACTTTCTTTCTCAGACGAAAATTTCAACACAAAAACGCGATACAAATATAATTTTTTGAAAAACTCCTTTCGGCTTTGTTACAGTGCGGCAAAAAATGCGAAACTTTAAATCATTTTATACCCCGTTCCCTCGCAGTTGCACGCCTATTACGTGCATCCGAGTCCCCCAATGAAGAACTGGCCAAAACGATATAAGTAAGAAATTAGGTTTCTTTTGCCACACTGAACAGCCGATAGGTGTACATTTAATAAAATGTTTATCTTGGCCTTCAACATTGCTTGAAAAGCACAGGAACCAAAAAAATGATAAGTATAAAAGATAATTCAATTGATCAAAAACAATTTTATAATTATAGTAATCATTCAATTACATAGCTGAATAATTAATCTACCTTGAGGGATAATTTAATAAATAAAGAGTGCCATGTTTGTTCAACCTGTTCAGACACATTCTTAGTACTTTCTTTCTTAGACGAAAATTTCAACACAAAAACGCGATACAAATATAATTTTTTGAAAAACTCCTTTCGGCTTTGTTACAGTGCGGCAAAAAATGCGAAACTTTAAATCATTTTATACCCCGTCCCCTCGCAGTTGCACGCCTATTACGTGCATCCGAGTCCCCCAATGAAGAACTGGCCAAAACGATATTAGTAAGAAATTAGGTTTCTTTTGCCGCACTGAACAGCCGATAGGTGTACATTTAATAAAATGTTTATCTTGGCCTTCAACATTGCTTGAAAAGCACAGGAACCAAAAAAAATGATAAGTATAAAAGATAATTCAATTGATCAAAAACAATTTTATAATTATAGTAATCATTCAATTACATAGCTGAATAATTAATCTACCTTGAGGGATAATTTAATAAATAAAGAGTGCCATGTTTGTTCAACCTGTTCAGACACATTCTTAGTACTTTCTTTCTTAGACGAAAATTTCAACACAAAAACGCGATACAAATATAATTTTTTGAAAAACTCCTTTCGGCTTTGTTACAGTGCGGCAAAAAATGCGAAACTTTAAATCATTTTATACCCCGTCCCCTCGCAGTTGCACGCCTATTACGTGCATCCGAGTCCCCCAATGAAGAACTGGCCAAAACGATATTAGTAAGAAATTAGCTTTCTTTTGCCGCACTGAACAGCCGATAGGTGTACATTTAATTAAGTGTCTATCCTGGCCTTCAAGATTGCTCATCGAGACAAATGTTCGGCGGCCTTCTTCAAATCCTTACCTGGACTACTCAAATATTCTGTTCCCTGCCAGAAATCCCGATGATATAGGAAGCAACGGCATCGAAATGAGAGACGAATTGGATACGCAGGTATCTACAAAAACAATGTTCAAATAAGTTTCGAAATGTTTAATGTGCATCTTCCAGGGACAGACCCAAGAGTCACGGCAAACAGGTGCAAGAAAATTCCGCTTAATTTGAAATGGCAGAGTGTGAATTAAATTATGAATCGAACTGGAGCTCCCCTACACCACCCCAACTCCCTAGGGACGGTTGTCGTGTAAGTGAAACCGAAAGATAAATTACAAGTTTGTGCTCAATCGGAAGCTGACTGTGGCTCATTTCGACTTTTAAATTTACTATTTGCAAAATATAACTAAAATAAAAAAAAGGTGAGGAGCATTTGCGACGTTTCAGTTCAAGCAGATCAAACTCATGACTAGGATTACTAAACTTAAATTGGTGTTTGATTCGCTTTCTCGTTACTATTATATGACAGGCTATCTGACTCAGTCGAACAGATGTCAACAAGTAAAGTAGCTTCAGGTTTTCGATTTTTTGATGGTCTACCGAGCAGGTTTCTATATTTCGGGGCTGTTTTCGGGCAGGTTATATGGGTTTCTACCAACTTTTTGACCTATGCAGTCGAATTTCTCGTGAAACATGGGATGATACACAGTGGCCCAGGAAGAGTTGCCCGGTAAAGTAAAAAGTTCGAAATCTCTTCTACGCCTCAGGGCATTACGTCATCGAAACTTCCGTCTTTTTTTTGAAAACTTCATCGTTCGGCATCATTCTCGTATCATTCTCGTTTTTGTCAGTCGTCACGAGCGGTCGCCTCTCCATTCCCTCCGATGGAGAGGTGGACTTTGCCCAAGTTCAGCCCCAGTCTCCCTAGTACCCCTCGTCTCTACCATCGACTAAAGAAGACTGGAATCCCCATTCCGGAGTGGTCGCCGTGTAATGGGTATGATCTACAAGTTGAATTGATCCTCAGTATCAGTATACTCGTTGATTCTCTTTAAGATCGATGACTCGAGTTTGGAGAACTCTGGCGCAAGCTCCAATCCAAGATCCCTGTTTCGCACGAGATTACCACGGATGGACTACTCGCCATTTCCTATTCGACTATTGGGATCGTCTCTCACTTCCACTCATTCACCGTTGAGAGACCGATCCCCACTCCGAAAACCATTCAAGATGACTCGCTCTTCAGACGACAATCAACCGAAGATACTGAGCCTTTTCAAAGTCGTCAGAGCTCGCATTCGATTCCCCATGAACCCGAATAGCCTCTTGATAAACGACTTATAAACTAAACTAAAACATCGTTCGGCTTTGTTTGTTGTACCAATTGATTCCTCAAAAAATTCTAAGACATATATATTTGAAATAGTGGGACGTGTTTACCGGCTACGCACTATGTTTGGTTCCGGGTACAGGTCCGGTCCAGGAGGAGCTCGGTATCCGGCTCCAGGTCTGTCGAATATAATAATAGTGGATTTGAAGAGAAATGCGGATAGTATTGGGAAGGATTAGGACTCTTCGTACTATCTCTTGCTAACAGAATTGGATTCTACGAATATATTGTAAACACAGGTATTCTTAGAGATAACACCTGCTGCTTTACAAAAAATTCAAAATGGTCCAATTCCTCCGTAACTATGGTCGTATGATCACCTCACAATAACGACTATTTCGCAATATTTGTTGGAGCTGTAAACTCGACGATGCCTAAAAGCCGGCTCTCCGAAGATGGAAAATTCAAAAAATTGTATTTTTTCAACGTTAACGAAAAAACTCTTTCAAAAAAAAACGAAAAGAACCGTACGGAGATGTAGAATAAATTACCTGTTGGTACTATATGTTTTAAGGCAGCGCAACTTTATGAAAACCTCAAAAAATCGATTTTTCAGCTCAAAAACGAAGAATTCTGAGAAAACTTTCTATACGTTCAAGTTATTTTACAACGGAATCTGATTCTAAATCGAATTTTACCCCTAGAGCCTTAAAATTGGGCAAATAGAAGAGGGCTAATTTTCAGGAGGCCCGATCGAAGTCGAAAATCCCTTATGAAAAGGTCACAAGTCAAAAAAATCGAGAAAATTTTTTTCTTCAAAAACAATTTAAACAAGTTGTAAATATCTCTAGATGTACATTGGTTATGAAATCAAAGGTCATATGTGGAGTACACGTCGTTTGGAGCTAAATATGGCGCACTCATTTTAGCCGTTGCTACGGCTAAAATGATTGTTCAGTAATGGACATTCAGGGTGTTAACATCGTTTGAAAACCACTCCAAATTAAACATAAGGTTCAATAATGATAATGTCCTGTCTTTTGTGGCTTTCTGGAAGAAGAAAAAAATTTCTCGATTTTTTTTACTTGTGACCTTTTCATAAGGGATTTTCGACTTTGATCGGGCCTCCTGAAAATTAGCCCTCTTCTTCTTGCCCAATTTTAAGGCTCTAGGGGTAAAATTCGATTTTAAATCAGATTCCGTTGTAAAATAACTTGAACGTATAGAAAGTTTTCTCAGAATTCTTAGTTTTTGAGCAGAAAAATCGATTGTTTGAAATTTTCATAAAGTTGCGCTGCCTTAGAGCATATAGTCCCAACATGTAATTTATTCTACATCTCCGTACGGTTCTTTTCGTTTTTTGAAAGAGTTTTTTCGTTAACGTTGAAAAAAGATACAATTTTTTTGAATTTTCCATCTTCGGAGAGCCGGCTTTTAGGCATCGTCGAGTTTACAGCTCCAACAAATATTGCGAAATAGTCGTTGTTGTGAGGTGATCATACGACCATAGTTACGGAGGAATTAGACCGTTTTTATTTTTTTGTAAAGATGAAGCCCGTTTTCATGCAATCTCTCAGAATACCTGTGTTAATAAACATTTGAATAAAATGAAATGATTATATCATCTTTAACATCTCATTCTTCTTTCTCACCTTCTCCATTTCCTTCTTGTTCTCTTTCATCTTCACTTTCTTGTATCATCTCACTTTCCTCATCATCGAACTCTTCATCTTCATCGTCCGAGCTCCACGGATCCTGACAAACATTTTTTAAATATAAAAACCAAATTAAACTTGTTACCACAAATCTAAAATCAATATTCACACACACACTGACCACATCATCTCCTTCATCCATAATCACAGTTCCATCTCTCAATAAACTCATTTTGATCTTCTCATCCACTCTTTTTTCCACGTCTCCCAAAGCGACGATAAGAGAGTCACGCTTGGCCTGAAAAGTACAATGTATGAAATAAGAATGTGCTTGGTAATGGAAATAGACTGCCATGTGAAAAAGACTTAATTAAGTATATTGACAAAACACGAGTCTCCTAAACAAATTGTATCCATCTTCAACGGAGTTGCCCGTCAAAATGTGTGTATGTTGCTCAAATTCATGTCAGTAATCACATATCATGAAAAAAAACGGACATGGATCGGGCAGCGAAGAGACCTGTACAAATAAAACAATGCACTCTCATTACACATGTAGTAGTAATACAAATAAAACAATGCACTCTCATTACACATGTAGTAGTAATGTGTTAACATTTAGCAAATGTATTTTTCAAATGATATCTGAGTGCGTATTTATCTCCTTAATTCTAATATCTCGGCACTACCGCTGAAGCCCGAAACAGTCCAATAAATATTCGATCATAGACATATACTGACCCTGGAATTACCACAAATAGAATCCAAGAACAATGTCATTTTCGATCGTTCTATGTCTATGATCGAATATTTATTGGACTGTTCCGGGCTTGAGCAGTAGTGCAAATATCTCTAACTCCTGGAATATGAACAGCTGATCCCTGTCTCAGATGTTCTCCTCTCACTCCCCTCCCCCTCTCCATACAGACAAACAGAACGATTCGCAAAAGAATCTTTCCGGCACAGTGTATATTTAAACATATTAGACAATTTATATATTTAATGTCTAATGTACATCCGCTCAATATTTTTCACGAACCTTTTGTGTTCGAAATGCAGAACATAATATATAATATAATATAATATATTATATATATATATATATATCTCCACCTCATGCACGTGGATGAGGAACTCGAAATGTTCCATTTCGAAGCTATACGAGGCATCGACCAATAGAAGAACCTGAAGAGGATAAATGAAGAACGATGAAATACATACAACGAATAGGAGGCAGATTGGGTAACTGTCGAACAAAAAAGTCAACACAGTTCGGTACAAACAAAAAGTCAATGTCTGAATGTGAGAAAAGATTAGTTTTCGGTACTATTTGATATGCTGACCAAAGTAATGTAGTCTCATGATATGCAAATTCCCCCGAAGATCAATCTCAAGTTCATACAGTCTGGAAAATGAGCTGTGTTTTTCATTACATCTGGATGCCTGTTCGAGGTATCGCAAAAGTCTGGGCATAAACTAGACGTAATTGTTCACTATAAATCAAACCGTGTAGTGGGAAATGCACTATTCCTCTTGGTTGAACCACTTTCTTCTTAGACGCTTCAATTTGGTTCTCAAGAAGAAAAAAGTGCGAGCGCATACCTTTACAGCAGGTGTATCAAACCTTTGCCAAGTTTTAAATCAGGGTACACAACAATATCTGCGAAAGGAGTTATGATTTTTCCAGAGTTTTGTATTCGACGGGAAATCTCTAAAGGTCGGTGATTAGCATGTGAGAATGTGATTTGCATAAGGTTTGCAACGAAACATTATTGATTCCTCACTGTTTTTAAATTGTTAATAATCAATATAATGTATGTACTAGTTCTTTTTACCAAGTGATGGTATACAGAGTTTAATGGATGGGCCATTTCCCCGTGCGCAGATCGACATCAGAGCCTGATACAGGACGATGCGATAATCAGTAAGCAAACCACCATCGGCTATGATTCTTACTCAGATTTTCAGTTTTTTTTAAATTCATTTGGACGTCATTTGTAGATGTCCTTCAAGACAAGTTAGGGGATGAAGATCGTAAAGTTTGATGGGAAATGAAAAGTCTACGATTAAAAAAGTCAGCTGTCGCCTTCTATTTCAGCAATAAAGTAGCGATGCTCACACAAGAGACCAGCAAATGTGGAAATCAAAGGTGAGAACAGGGATCCCTCCTACCACCTGCACGGGGATATCCTACCGCCTGCAAGCCGAAATTATTTTTTTTAATATCAGTAGCTTGCCTATTTTTCGAAGTCTAGTTGAAAACCATGAAATCGAACAACAACAAAAAACACTATGAACTTGACTTATCACACATTATAGTTGAAAACACGTTAAAAGAACCCCTCCGAGGGCAGCCCGCATACCACCAGCATTCGAAATTTTGATACGAAAAACCTCTGCCAAAGACTTGGATTTTAGTTTCCTAACTATGGTGGAAATATCTTCCACCAAGAAACGGCTAATATAAATCAAACTGCCAAGCATATCTTCCATCCACAGGGGGATTGGTAGCAACTATGATTGCGGAAGGGGACAATGTAAAGAAAATGGAAGTGGGCCGAACGCCCCGTTACACTTAAGGAGGCTCGATGGGCAAAACAAATAATGGAGTTTTCCGTCACGAACCCGCATTGTAGGAAGGCCACAAATGAGATGGCGAGACGGAATAGTTAATAATTTCGGAGTGAAGCAACATGTGCAGAAGAGAAGCCCCCCCCTCCGCATGGAAACTGCATCATTCAACAGACATTGACCTTGAATAAATATGTATTACAGCCGAAGGTAATGAGCCCTACATTCATTGGGAAAGCTTGGGTTACGAAGTCACAAGTAGCAGCCGGCTTGACATCGCTTGACATAGAACACCTTTACTTTTCAATGCAAACGGAGCTCTACAAACGAAATAAAAATGAATTCGAAATCAAAGTTTGAGCAGGAATCATAAGCGGCGGTAGTAGCCGGTGGGTAGTGATGGGGGGGCGTAGTGGAGATAAAGATATAGGGCGTAGTGGAGTCTATCATAGCATCTATCTGCATTCGCCGATAAACTAATGTTACTAATATTTCGTTGTCAACACGCGTTTAAACAAACTAACTTACTTAGTTCCTTATTATTAGTAAATCCACTTTCTGCGGGCGGGCCGTGTGGATTCACACTCACCATCAAACGCAGACTCCCCCCCCGAATCTGATTGAAACCTCTGCTTTCCCATTGACTGTGATTGAACTTTTGTGCCGTGAGTGACTTCAGGATATCATCTCTCGGTAAAAAAAACTAACACAAGAATAGAATTGATTATTGACAAAGCTAAAACAGTGAGGATTAATTATGTTTCATTGCAAACCCTATGCAAATCACATTGTCACATGCTAATCACCGGGATACAGAGATTTCCCGTTACACTGGAAAGATACCGAACACTGGAAAAAACCATAACTCCGTTCGCAGACATCGATGTGTCCCATTGAATTAGTATGCTAAGATCTATATCTATTTCGATGAGTACTACAAGTAACAGTGTTAGAAACTATAATAGGTATGACTGTTTCGCTCCCTTAGCATCAGTCAGTTATACCTCATGATTTTTTAAAAAGTTTACAAAGGCTTGACCACTTTTTCTCAGACATTGACTTTTTGTCTGTAGCGAGGATTGTCCGGCAATTACACAAACGGCCTCATAAAGAAGAATAAATCGTGATATACAATATTTACATATAAAACTGACCAAGTCGACAACTTTGGCGACGTCAATCATATGGTTGATATCATTCTTCACTTCGATGAAAGCCACTCGACGGGCCTTTCCAGTAACAATTGGGATCGAGCCCTTGATATCGCCAAGATTCGTCCTCTCCACTTCGGGAAAATTAATTGAAGAGAAGAGATAGAAGCGGATGAACTGAGAGACGGCAGATGAGATTATTGTAGATGAGAAGAAAGCATCAATTCATCTGAAATAAGTATCGTCGAATTGTAATCCTACTCGGCGTATTTTTATGAGTGGAATTTTTGAATAAAATGCACTATTTGGGAATTTCGATATGGGACAAGACACCAACTCAAGTCTGTGTTAGCTCACATTATTTTCAAACACACATTTGACAAGGAAAAACTTCTTAGTAAAGAAAAATAAACACTGCGAAAGGTTTCGTTGATTTTTTTCCAATTCCCGAGACGTTGATTGCCTGATGCCGAATTATAAATTGATCATATAGAATATTTAGCAACTTCATACATGTTGAATACCTCTTCGAGATATTGTTTTCCATTCGAAGCCCACCATAAGTGAAGATTGAATATTTTTACAAGTGAGTTTCATCAACAATCTTAGAAAAGTAACTGATGTACACAAAAACAAAACAACTAGTATACCAGATTGGTTCTCCCAATTGATTGTGAAGTCTTCAATCTTTTCACAACCATATTGTCAAACCTGCTCTGGGTGTCCTCGAATCGCAGTAATCCGTATTGAGGATCTGAATTTTTCAGAGCATTTGCTATTCTATCGGTAGTATTGAATAAAATGGAAGCTGCTCCACGACCATTGAGAGTCCTCATCTCAAGAATCCTGTGTTCCTCTTGTTCCTGGTCATGTCCCTCCTGTTCCCGGGAACATTCCGCAGAGCGTTCCCGGGAACAGGAGAAACATGACCAGGAACAACAGAAACACTGAAATATTGTCTCTATGCAATGTCTAATGTGCCGGAATTTGTTTGAATTAGGACTGACCCATGGTGTACTATCTCGGTGTTTTTGGAATCGTCTCCCTGCCACACAAAAAATCGATAGTCACGGATTCCTTTCATATTCAAATGAAAGATATCTTAGGCGATGCCCGAACTAACTAAAAAAAACTAAACTGACAGATTTTCGCTATCGCTCTTTATCGCAGAGAACCAGTTGGAAATGTCGAAAAAAATTGATTTAGAATTGTTGGCTCTTGGCAATTAAATAAATATGATATTGAAAATCTGTCAACGTAGTAAGACTGGGCATGGTCTAAGGTATATTTGGCTTAAATATGAGAGAAATAAGTGAGCATTGATTTTTTGGTGTGGCTGCGCGACGATTCCGAAAACCAAGATAGTATGCCATGGGTCAGTCCTGTTCCAAACAAGTCCCGGCCCTTTAGGCATTGCATAGAGACAGTATTTCAGTGTTCCTCTTGTTCCTGGTAATGGTCCTCCTTAGGAGGAACATGAATCGCAATTCCGAATGCTCCCACGTGATCGTCGTAAACTATCTGGAAGAAACGCATTGGATTTATATTGTGCGTGAAACGCAAATCACCCATGGTCGACGATTATCACTCATAACGTATACGATTGATGACTCGGAAGTGTGGAAGTTGTACGAGATATGAATATGTCTGAAAAAAAGAAGATACTCGAAGGAGAACGACAACACAACTAAGGAAGAGTTTATTTGTAGAACTACTTAAATAAAAGAAGAAAATATAAAATTACTCGACAACTCGAATTAATCAGCAACGTACAATAGATCCTATCTGCGCAAGCAAATTGAGATTTCTTGATAACGAACTTACAATCTAATGTCTAATAAAAATTGTGGATGAAACTCACTTAAAACTAAAAAAAATCTGGACTATCAAAAAAGGAGAAAAATTGCCGTAGCGACCAATGAGATGGCGGATACAGCGTTTTATGATGAATTTCGATGTGTCGATTTTTGTTACTAAAGTACCTCAACAGCCACTTGGCAACATCATAAATTTAAATGAAGCCCTACACTTACTCCGAGTGTGAATCGAAAGTGAGAAGCGAGATCTCCGATGTTAACAGTCCCAACGTGAAGATTGCGATGACGAAGCATAATTAACCTGAACGAGAGATGTTTTGCATTTCCAAATCACAATTCGTCGTTTAGAATTATATCAATCTCGGGAATGATCATACATTAGTGATTGTTTCGTTCATTATGATCTCGATCACGAATAATTCTGTATTAAAGAGTTGAAACAAAGTTTTTTTGTACTTACTCTGGAACATGGTAATTTGGCGGTATAGTTGAGAAGAATACCTTACATAGATGCGAAATGAAGTTTATGAGTCTCACTTTTTCATCTCTCCCGTCGCCGTCAGTAATGGTTACGCGATGACTAATTCAATTAAATTTATCTCATTTAACCCCCTTTAATTATTACATGTGAAGATCAGATATACATCGGGGTGTGTAACTGTGTTGTGAGCTAAGAGAGCTAAACAAGGTGTGAAAAACTATGAAATCTTTTTTTGAACTTTTTTGAACTAAACTATGAAATCAATGCAAAGAAAATAATCCTTGTAAGTGATAATTATATTATCACTTTGAAATCCTTGCGCCGTCATTTTTGGCTCCGTTTTCGATTTTAGACTCATAATTATTTTGCCCTTGAAAGACTGCAAAATGAGAAATTTTTCAATCATTTTCATCTGTTTTTATTAGAAATTCGCAAACACCCTTGCAGACAAATAAAACATTCCGTGCCTAAACAACAAGTGGCTGCGAGAGAGCATTATAAATTATAAAGCGGGAGAGACGCAGAGAAAGAGAGAGTACATACACCATTGGTCCATTTCATGAAAGCGGCAATAAATTACACTTCTTTTACTCAATTTTTTTAAGTGGAAGAATCACATCTCTTGGTTTCACCAGATGATCAAGTAGATAAGGAAATAATCCTCTAGATCGGTACTCTGAGGCTCTGCCAAATCTCAACCTAATAATTCTGCGTTAAAACGCTTCAGAAAAAAAAGAAAATATTTGAATTCACACAATTCATTTTTCACTAATTTCGTTTTCCGAGACGCTCCACTTTTCCACGTTCCATCAATTAAAAAAAGTTGCTTGAACTATAGCGAAAACTAATTTCGGGAGTTCAAATCTTTTCTTTTCCGGTGCGTTTTAATGTAGGTCAATCGTGCCCTATGTTTAGCTTGCCTCTTCCCCTATTTCTCACTTTTCTCAACATCTAGAGTTCCGCAAATGAGATAATTTGCGAGACTCCGAACAAAGGAATTTGTAATCTCTCCTTTTTAATCCATAGACGTTTCCCACCATTTGAATCTAACTTTGAATGTCTCCTTTGATTCATTTACTATTGGTCTCTCTTGCCCTTTTGAATAATACTTCCCATTATGAGCGGTATGATATAGCAAAATGAGATGGCGCCGACCGCTCGTTCTTGATGAACCAGGAGATGGGATTATTGTTTGCGATACTTCACCAGAACAACGGGAAAGGAGGCATCTCTCCAATTGTCTCCCTCGAGATTAGCGTCGAGTTACGTCTCCTTTGGAAACATCAATACAGGGAAACACTAATACAATGAATGGCTAAAGTGCGAGATGTTTCACTCGCGGAACTCTACCAACATCGTTTAGATTTTAAAGGGGTCATACGGCAGCAAAACAGATTTATAATTTTCGTAATTTTAATGCATAATATCTCAATAAATTCTAGTGGAAAATTAATTTAAAATAAATTTTAATTTAAAAAATACAAAAATAGGGATGTTGGGGCTTTACCCACTCTAGGATTCAATGCAAAGATCCATAGTTATTGAAAATGTTGGGATTTGATAGTGGTTTCATCGCTATCGCTGTACAATAGTGCAGTCTACAACTACAACAACAACGACTCCGGTATTGGAAATTAGATTATTTCTAAACATTTTTTCTATACTCAGATTTTTGGCACAAAATTTAGTGATGATAAAAATAATGAAATTTACCCTTTTCTGCAGGGTCTGTGTGACGCTGTTTGGGGTGATTGGCACGAATGGTCTCAGTGCACAGACACTTGTGGATCGTGTGGAACAAGTCAGGAACGGAAAAAGAATCAACTTGAGTGACATGAATTTGCAGAGATTCCGAGCTTGCACGAAACCGAGTGGAACTACATGCAACTGCGTTGGGTCAGTTCATTGAAATTTTTTTTATATACCTGAAACACTAGCCTACCTACCATTTTTTCCGTTGTTGTGAAAATTATATCCGTGGAAAATTTGTAACCAATTAAAAAAACTTACTTAATTGCCTTTAATTTAAAAATATTGTTCCCTGCCTGGTCAAATTCAACATGATCCGTTTCTGTTTTCATAACGATGACATGCATAACTAGCATTATACATTCGATTTCAATTTCGACCTCGTCAAGTAGGATTTGCGATTCCAACGCGATCAGAAGATAGAAAAGTAATCGGAAAATAATTTATCGTATGATTTCAAGAACTGTCGAGTGAAGACGATTGATACCGCAAATAATAAAATGTAATAAAAAGAGAAAAAACATATATCGATTGATAATTTACAAAAAACCTTTGTCTGCAAACATTATTTAGAGAAACTAAATTAACTAGTTTATATTTTGTGTATTTATACAATAAAAAATCAGCGGCTATCAATGAATCCAGGAAGCAGACGCATCAGATGTTCTGAAATTGATCATTGCTTATCATATCATATTCATTTCAATATTCTTTCAATTTAGTGTGTTCGTTGTTGTGTCTGTTGTAGAAACTCAAAGCCACAAATTAATAGGAAAAAAAACATTTCCACCCAGTTTCGGAATAATATTTTTGTTTTATTTTTGTGTATTCTTTTTTTTTACGAACAAAGACTATTTGAAGTGGTCAATTTTATGAGGCCGTTTGCGATAGTCACTTAGCGACAAGGAGGCGAAAAAAGTTAATTCTGCGGAAAATTTCTGGTACTTTCGACGGCGTAGAATACAGTGGTGGTAAGTATTTGAAATTCTGAAAATGTGGTTCCGACCTGATTACTATATATTAGAAAATGCTAACGTCTGTCTGTCTGTCTGTCTGTTTGTTTGTTTTTTGTTATTCCTTCCGTTGCAATTTTTTTCGTTTTTTCGCTATAAATAGCTTCAAAATCACGCAATCTTCTCAGAATCTTTTGCATATGATAACTGACCAGAATTGCTTTAAAATTTTACAAAATTTAAATCACCAAATCCATGGCCAAGTGGGTTACGCGCTGGACTAGCAATCGGACCGATGCAGGTTCGACCCCCGCCGCGGGCAAACCTTTTGCCGCATTTTTCGCGAGTGTCAGAAACCGTTCTAACACGTTTTCGAGTTCCGTGAAACACGTTTTCACCTGTTTTGCCGAGTTTTAACGTGAAAAATCGAAAATTTCGAAAAGTTCCAAAATGATTCAGAGAGCGTAGGGGATTACAGGAAAAGTTTTTTGCGATGTTCGAAACGTGTCTGAACGTGTTCTAACGCGTTTTAACGTGAAAAATCGAAAAATTCGAAAAGTTCCAAATTGATTCAGCAAGCGTAGGGGATCACTACAAAAGTGTTTTTCGATGCCAGAAACGTGTCCGAACGTGTTCTAACATGTTTTAACGTGAAAAATCAAAAATTTTGAAAAGTTCCAAAAAGATTCAGAGGGCGTAGGGAATGACAGGAAACATCTCTGAAAATGTTCTAAAAGTTCTGAACGCACTGTATCTCACGAGCCTTTTCCACCGGAATACGCCAGTACTCTTGGTAGCGATTAACATTCCCCAGCATACTGCGAGATTTAATGTAGCCCGGTGCCGGCTACCGAGCTCCCCCTGGACCGAAACTTGAGCCGGCTACAGGGCACCCCCTGGACCGTACCTGGAGCCACCTATCGAGCTCCCCCTGGACCGAACCCGCACCCAGAACTATGCATAGAGCGTAGTGTACGCATAGAGCGTAGTGTACGCAAAGAGCGTAGTGCATTTAACCTCAATACAACCCCGCTAGTATGCAAAATACATAATTAGACGAATTTCAAGCGTTTTTGTAATAACTTCCTTCAGATGCATGCGCTTTAAATCGTAAAACATGAATCCGTTCCCGATGTGAGTTTATTTTTTTGAATGAGGGAATCTAACCGACAATTTTAGGCGTTGCTCGCCCAATTTTCACAAATCAGGATAAAATGTATATATGACGGGTGCAACTAAAATTTGCACCATAACTTCGAAAAAGCATATTTTTCTTTCATTAATGGATGAAATCAAGAGCTATAGATTGCGAAATTTCTGTCTTGATATTCGCCAATATTGCAATGTATATATTCGGCGGATAAGGAAATCTCCACTTCCCTAATCATTGCTGGTGGTTTGTTTGAAATCGCCATTCTGACAGGCTTTTGTAGACGCATGTTATAGAACCAAATAGTAGACGAAAGTAAGTAGTTCCCAAGTATGTAGTTCAAATAAGTAAGTTGAAATTCCTTTAACATGGCTTTTCGCTGTGCGAACCAAGCTTCCGAAAACTTGGAATGGTACCCTACTTTTTAGGTAACTATGGTGCAAATTTTAGTTGCACCCGTCATATATTAATGCGTCATTTCTAGACGAAAATGATCGGTCCTTAGCAAGGTTTCCCCTAGGGAAACCAAAACGAATCTGTTTGTAGTGGTCTCCTCGCAAGAACTGAGTAATGGGGACCGCATTGTTTTTTCTTGCCAAGATATGGTATTTTAATGATCTATGATCTACTTGCCGGTAGGTGTTCTTTCGAAAAATGAAAAGCAAAGTCGATATCTCCTCAACTTTCATTATCGATCGATGGTCCTAAACTGGTTGTATACAAAAATTACTACACTGTACTGTAAATCATTTAATGTTTTACCGACTTGTCCGCAATCGAAATTTGCAAAATGATCATAAGGTTATCATGTAAACACCGATATTGATACATAACATTAAGGAACAGGGATCCTGCCCGCGGTATGGAACTTTACTACGCCCATTCTTTGAAGGATTCTCTCCTTTATCTTAAATATTAAAGGGGTCGGGTGAGTGTTTAGTAGGCCACAAATTTTAATTCACAGAACTGCCGTAACCAACCGCGTCTGAACCAGCAGATCGACTTATCTACATACAGGGTGCGGCAAAATTACCGGTACTGGATTTTTTTCTTATAATTTTTCTTATAGGTAGAGTTTGAAGTTGGCATTTATATATTTATTAACTCACCTTATAAGGAATAGGAAAACCACTTTACAAACAGAATCAAGCTCTTTTCAGAACAGCTGTAAATCGAAACTCCATGTGATAATGTATTGCCGATTCCCGCGCATCCGATGTCATTGAAGTCAATGGTTCTCTAAGAATGAGAAGAATGCACTAGTTCCAAAATGCGTATTTTGTAGAGGATGCTTCCCACTACAACATACTTTCAAACTGAGATTTGGGGATTATTACTACATGTAAAATGCGAAGAAGTATATGACGTGCCAGCTCTACATTTTGAGCAAAAAATGGATAATTTTTTGTTAAAATGTCATAGATTTTCCAAAACCCATTCATTTCTTCTGTCCATTACTGGTTTCACACTAGAGTAGAAGCACTTTCTAGTGAAGGTATTGGATCATGTGCTTCTACGAACACCTAAGTTTTTTTAGCATGAAACAGTCAAAAATCGACAAATGAAAATGACCTATTTATCATAAGCGTTCTAAGGAAGGGTTGAACATTCAATGATTCTTCCGGTGCCTGAGGATTCCCTATGACCAAGGGCATTACTTTATTTTGTTTTCAAATGTTAACCTCTCCTACACATGGTGCTGTCATCTTTCAATCTAAATACATCGTGATTTGCGGCGATGAGGCGTCCCACTAAAATATTACACTAAAATATATTTCACAAATGCTTCGGATACAATAGATTTTTAAAATAATTTATGCAGCCAAAGAATTGTACTATTGTACTATGGCATCCCAAAGCTATTTTGGTGTTACTCATAGCTTGCGCAGTGCTGCAACCACTTACATTCGCACATCCAAGTGCTTGCGACTTAGTGAGCGACACAGATGTGAAGTAAAGAATAAATAGTTTTGCCTGGTGCTCTCGCCCCGGTTTCACTCGATTGCGTAGTGCCCCCAGCATTGACCAACTTCTCAAGCCGTCAACTTTTGCATAGTTTTCCAAAAATGCAGTGTCCCGGGGTTTCTGCCCAGTGGGCACTGCCCACCTCTGGACAAATTGACGATAAGCTGATGTTTTTAAAGCTCTATTTGCAAATCCAACTGAATGGATTTGCGTATATAATGCAAAATTGCACATGATTTCAAATCAATTCAAATCATTGGCAGTTAAATACCTTAATAAAAATGCGGTTTCTACATTCCGTTGATTTAGCGCTATGATCGAAACTCAAATTCCAATAAATTTATTTTTTTCAAACATTGGCTGGACCAAACCCAACAGTAGTGCCCATTCAGCGATATTCATCTACAATAGTGTTCGACCCTGGTCGAACAAAAGTTGTGTTCGACCAGGGCGATGTCTGCAAGTTACGGTATACCAGAAATTTACTATCCACAACATCACGATCGATAGAGCAGTCGGGAAGCCCTCTATCGTATTTTTTTTTGAAAATCATCAGCTCGTCTACAATAAATACGTCTAACTCCAAGGTTGTTACTTCTCCCTCTCCTATAATCATTTGTGCTACACATAATAATTCTTCACCCGAACACATTTCCTCCTTTCAAAATTTGTATTTTTTAGCTCCTAAACACTAATAAAAGGAATAACTTTAGAGACCATCGTATCTCCTACCAACTTCAATCTCCGATTGAATGTCGTCGTAAATTACTCGTTATTTTAGGCTACGGTAGCCCACGATGATTGATTATCCGCACAAATCGACTCCACATCTAATGTAACATATTCGAAATGTCCATCTAGTTGTTGCTTGTATTCTACTACAACTAACTCTACATGATAGCTGTGATAAATACATTAATTTCGATTAAAAAAGAAGTGGGGCGGATATGAAAGAAATGGACGATGTAGATTATAAACGTTATTTTCCCGGCAAATATACAAGTGAAAGCCAATCGGTAATATTCCGTGCACAAGTGAGACAGGTATGAAAAGGGCGAAAAGCAGTCATTATTCAGCTAATTATGTAAATTTGTGCGATTAATGCATGAAACAGGTAAGAGGCAGGTATGCCGGCTGGCATAATGAGGAGGAAGGTACAGGATAAGCCTGTTTGAGCTATTTTAAAAAATATTTTATGCAAATTATTATAAATAAAATAAGGCCCAGTGATCGTGTTCTGTTATCTTACTTGAACATTGGTTATAACAGAAGCGGGAGGTGAAATGCAAACATGATTCAGGTAAAAGACTGGTACGATTCAGCTATTCTTGCCTGGTTCATGCTTGTCCCCTTGCCAGCCGACATGGATCCTATCTGAATCGTGGCTGCCACAGTTGTACTGAGTATGATTCTGGTACGATGTAGGAAGGCATGTAGGCGAGAAAGCGGCAGGAATGTATCAGGCAGAAACAGCTTAATCATATTCCAGTCTTTCCTAAACCATGCTTACCTTCCAGTTTCCGCGTTTATTCTAAACAATGTCCAGTAAGACAGCTGGAAACGATCACAGGTCTCTATAAAATCTCTATAGTAATATAAATAAGCAAAAAGTGAAGAAATCTGGCACCGACATGTTTTTCACCTCCTCCACCTTTCTTCTTTCATTTACCGTGCCGTCATACCTGTTTCCTTGCTTCATGCAAGAATCATACAATTAACAGGGTATTATCATAGTTGAATCATAACTGCATCACGTACATAGGTCAAAAGGGTGCGTTGGGGAAAACCGAAAGGTGGTTAGTTATATACAGATACAGTTTCGGAGACATTATAGAGAGCGGCAGATATTATAGTCTAGAATTGCAAGGGAATCCATCAAAGCCTGAGCATAATAGTAATGCATTTTCGGAACAGCAGAGCCAATTATTTTGCATTGCTTCTCGAAACGGGATGGCCGAGTGGTGTCACAAAGCGCTAATCAAAGGAAAGACCATGAGTTCAATCCTCGCCGAGGCCAATCAGGCCATCCATCCATCCAGGGGAAGTAAATTGGTACGATACTATGATGGTGGAAGGTAATGTGCCCTAGGTGCTTTGTGAAAGCTTGGGTTGTGTATTCCCACATTACGAATAAATATTTCAGGTGTAATTATAAAGTAAAACGAAAAGAAGCTCACCGTGTCTGCCTCCATTCCTTTCCTTGTCCTCGATGCTTCCATCCGGACGATAAACTGACAAGGGAGAAAAGATTTTTAAAAAAAGTAGGATCACTTACTCAGTGCTCGTGGGGCATAGCTACTAAAGATAGAAAACAGAACTCAGCTAGAAGGAACCTAGAGAGCAGAGCTACTTCAGCTTATAGAGCTGAAATAGCCCCGCTTTTTAGCTACTTATAGCTGCTTTATAGCTGTCTTCTAAATGAAGTAGCTAGCTATACCCCACGAGCACTTAGTAGAAACAAATGAGCCATCATTTACAAAGGACCCGGTACGAATAAATTGCCTAGTGCTCCTGGGGTATAGCTACTTCTGGCGGAAGCATAGCTACTTCAGCTTGAAGACAGAAATCAGCAAGAAAAGAGCCCTATAGAGCTGAAGTAGTGCTGCTTTCTTGCTCATTTCTGTCTTCTAGCTGAAGTAGCTATACCCCACACGCGCTGAGTGACAGACGAACAGGGTAGACAATGCTAGATGTAAGGGTGAAACATGCACATACAATTAAGGTACTAAGTTTTAAAAAAAAGAAATAATAAACACGCACAATTTTTTCACAGCCGTCGATACGAAATATTGAACTACAGTACCCAAAGAAACGCGATAAGACCATTATACAGTAGTTACAGATACCGTACCAACTCGATTGTGTTTAGTTGCAGTTAACGGCGATGCTGAATCGTGAATCCATAGTTGCAAGTAACGCAAATATCAAAATTATATAGTAATTTTCCGGTTTACACAACAAGTGTTACTTCCGAAGTAACACTTGATAATTTACTTCGATAACAAAGTAACACTTCGAACTTGTGATTCACGCACGACTTGCAAACGCGTCGCGGTTTTTCGGTTCCGTCTGTCAATTCATATTTTCTGGGTCACGTTTTATACAATTCGAATTTTCGATAATCAGTTTTTTTGCAATATATTATTAATCATTATTTTTTCCTCTAACTTAATTTGCTTATTGTTTTCCCAAGCTCATATTATTTCCTGAAATTTTTTTAAAATTCTCTCGATCATAAAATGATAGCGGCAGAATCAGGGCACATCATTTCTACGACTTCTACAAAGAGACATTTGCGTTTGAATAATGGATGTGAATATTGGGAGCGTCGCGGTCGACGGTTATTCCCTTGAACAGTCACAGCACAAAAATATAAAAAGTGGGCGGAGACTACTGTTTATCACTCTCTCACGTCTCACGTTCATTCGTTTCTCTGTATCTTCGCGCTGTCTTGGACCCCATATGGAAAAAGTTGGTTAGCTAGTGAAATTTTCATCTCCATTTTCGTCATCGTCGTCACTACTATTCACACTCATCCACTCTCTTAGAATCTCGAATCTCTACCGTAGACTCACTCTCGCCTCGAATATGGAACTTCATATAATCAGCAGCCTTTTTGAACAGTTATTCCGTCACAACAATGACTGAATTTCCATTATCATACCAAATCAAAACAACGAAGACACATCTTCGAATTTTTCTGAATTGATACAGTAGGGAACAGAAAGACATCTTTCCATTAGTTTTACAAATATTCCTCCGAAATAATTTTAAAAATATATTCGGAGCTTTGCAGTGAGAGAGCGGGTAAAATCGAGATGCATCATTTTTGCGCACTCTCCCTCTACCTGACCCCTTTCATTTGTACTCATGAGGTAACTTTCAAGTTTCCACGGTTGTATCTAGTAGCGAAATAGTCCTGATTCAGTGTCATCCTGTATCTGAACTGAACAGCAAGTGGTTCAACAACGGCCCCATCGTTCCTCCATTTTTAGGAAGTGAAAATATCTGTCGGTTTGTGTGTCTTTGTATGTGAGAGAGAGCACTCCACATCTCGTAAACAAAAATAATAATAAACTGTGTTAATAGAAGGATCGGATGTGAGATGCACTCATCGATTTTTGCAAATGTGTGTGAGGAAATTCTCTCAGTAAAAATCAGTCGCCAGATTGATTTGTTATCTTTTGTGTTTGAAATGAGAGACGGAGAGATCAACCGTGTGATGCCACACTTCGAAAGACGTTTCCACTCGCTTGCGTGAGTGAATCTTCTTATCACTAGCCCTTCACAACTTCTTCCTTTCTTGAGTGGAAATCATTGATGACTCTGCTCGGTTGATTATCGACGTCGTCCATTCTTTCGACAGATTCATGTAATCATGAACACCCTGAGTGGATATCGACAATGGATCGAAACATTCGAGGTTATCACTCAATTTAGTATATATAAAAATGTTTTATTTTAGTATTTGCGCGACAATTGTATCATAGTATTTTCAGTACCATAATGGATCAACAACTAGGTACACCAATAGTTTCATCAACAACTATTGGTGTGCCGCTCTAACTCATTTGATGAGCCCTTCTACTAAGAACGACGAGTTCAATGTAAGTATCAAACAATAAAAATGCAAATGTGCTCATGAAACTCTTTGTCTACAGATTCCCTATTTCATCGTGGAAGAGGAGCTGATCAGGGAGAATGACAATGCAAATCTAGAAGATAAGAGTGAAGCTTACATCTCGAATGCTCTCAAGTTAGCATCATTTATCGTTTATTTGTATAAAATAATAAATCACTTAAGATATTTTCTCGTTCATCTACTCAAGCGGAAAAATTCCAAAGCAAAGTGAGTTTAGCGTTGTGAAGATTACTGAAGTTTTCAACTCTAAAATGTGGTGTCATATCTAGTTTAATTCAGTATTGCCAACTCCGATCAATTACTTCATGAATTCCTTGAAAGTGATGGTATTCTTCCTCTGGGAATCTCCAATCCTCTCACTTCTTCCACTTCTTTCCACTTTCTTCCTTCTGAGTGCAAATTGTGGATTCTCTGTGCTCTGCAAAGCAATGGAGAGGTCAGTGCCGTTTTCTTTGTTCATTTTGGAATGTAGTCAACTTTATATTCTGAAATCGCATTACAGACTGTGAATGTGTTGCCAAAGCACATCTACAAAGATTTCGATTCCAATCTGTTCTACTTGTTGCCCCCTTGTCGACTCTACGTTCAAATTTGCCACAGTCCATCAGTTCCGTGAGATTAATCAATCGATAATCGAGGAATTCAATGATCTTGCAGTTTCAGTAATGAGGATCGAGTAAACAAAGAAGAATGGAAATCGGTGAGATGAAAAACAACAACCATTCAATTTATCTTTTTTCGCAGCTCTTCCTCTTCACAAATCAACATTCGCTCAAACTTGTGGCAGAAGATCGAAATGGATGGGACGCATTCTGGAGACCTCTTTTGAGGTTAGACAATACACTCAATCTGTGACAGACTCATTAACAGATTCGGATTGACTGGTCGAAATATCTACAACGGGATTCTCCCAGTGATAACAGTCAAATTGATTCAACGTGATAGTATTGTGGTAGGACCACATTTTTCATTAATGACCTATTTGATATTTCAGTCTCGACGTGATGGAGAGAGACAAGAATTTAATAATCGAATTGCTCGAATAACTCCTATTCCAATTGCGAGAAGATCAATAGTTGAGCAGGTCAGCCAGCATTTATCATCTTCTTAAATCATCTTTTTAAATACTGTTTCAGAGAGCGAGCTCATCTACTGTGAAAGAGACAACAATCAGTCAGTCGGTAAATCGTCCTGTGTCTGCAGAGGTTGTTGTTATTTTCGTCAAAATAAACAAATAACCTAAATATTTAATTCAGGAAGTGGCAGTAAATCCGATTTGCGTCGTACAGCCGATTGTAAGAGGAAATGTGAAAATACAAGCAGAAGTAAATGAAGGTAATAATATTCGTGTATCAAATATTTATCACTCCTACAATCAGAATCCAGCGGAAACAAGGGTTTAACTGCGGATAAACTCGCTGTTCCAACACTCCCTCAGGTAATGATATACAATATAAACGATAAAAAGGAAAAAGATCTATGATTCCAGCGAAAGAAATCTTGTGAGACTACAATTGAATCGATTGAAAATGGAAAGGAAGTGAAGAAGAAAGGCCGATGTCAATTTTTCCCTCAATGTACCAATGGCGAAAACTGCGATTACTTTCATCCGGTCTCCGATTGCATGTAAATTATACTGGTATTAAGTTATCGAGCAGAATTATTGATTATTTGTTTTTATTCATATGCCTTAGGAGGTTCGCGAAAGGACTTGAGTGTGCGGGTCAATGGTGCCGATCAAAACACGGAGTTTGTCCCCAAGATGGAGATTGTAATGATCTCACGTGCATCTACGAACACTACGAGGTCAGCATAATTAGGGGCCGCAACGTGATCTTCCAATTTCATGCTAATTGAAAGAAAATGTGGTCAAATGAACCGCTAAGGTCTCAATAACATCATACTTTTTGCCGTTTGTCGATATCTTGTCTCTGAGCCGCGCTACGCCTCAAAAACCATGCGCGTCATTTGACAGAAAGTGGTGAAAGAGAGAAGTGGGCGGAGCTAATCTACATATCTAAATCCTGACTGATTTTGAGAGTGAAAGAGCACTCCTTACCCGTATTCCCCCATGGCTCAGGCGGTTGAGCTCATGCTTTATAATCAGGAGTACGCTGGTTCAAATCCAGCGGTTTGCAAATTTTTTTGCTGATTTTGCAAATATCTTTAAAATCAAATGACAATTCTGCGAATTAATAAAATTTTAATTTTTTTTGTTTGTATAGATTCAGCATGCTATTCCACCTATACTGAGACTTGCGCAGCTGTGTCGGTGAATTGGAAGTGTTCTAAACACCTACTCTTGAGGCTTTCAGTCAATTTTTGATCTACTAAATGTTGTCAGAACAAGGTGCGCAGCGCCTCATTCGTAGAGTAGATCAAGAACTCTCGAATAAGCTTTTGAACGCGGGATTTGGTTGAAAATTAAGCTTGTCATTCGATTGGGACAATTGTTCCCTCTCGTCGAGAAAGGTAGGGGGCGGAGCTTGCGCCCCCTAAGCATAATAATGAAATTTTAGGAATATACAGAATACTATTAATGCAGAGTCTCCCTGTCAGAAAGAGGAATGGGAAGAATGGTTTTGTAAAGAAGAAGAATTCTGAGACAACGAAGATAGAATTGGTGCTTTCCAACGCTCGATAATGTAATACTGATCTTATTTCAGCCCAATCACAAACTGCCGCGATCCGTTTCTATGGTAGATCTCTCAAAAGAAGAATATTGTGAAATCTGGAAACAGGATGAGGTTGATATAGTTAGTTGAAACCAGAGTGAAACAGACGCAAATTTGAGCCACGGGGAATTCTTTCTCGACGTGGATCAAAAGGAAACATCTCTTCATGTGGCAATCGTATGAGTGAGCGAAAGAAAAGTGTCACTTTCGGACCGGGTAAGGATTCTGTAGTGATAAATTATTGATTGCTTTTCTTCAGTGTCCGATCTCACTGAGAAATCGAGCTCTCATATCCAGACCGGGGCAGTAAATATACAGAAACCACAGAAGAATACGGTTTGATTTTGATTTGTTTAATATTATCTGAAAGATTTTTTCGAAGCTACCGAAGGAGAGAATTCGATGCAGACATTTTCATTTCTGCGAAAGGGAAGACTGCAGATTCGTTCATCCTGAGAAGAATTGCCCGTGAGTTGAATCGACTAATTGTGATAGCTATTGTTTATTTTATTAATTAATTAATATCACTGTTTTCATTATCTTTTGTCTCCATTAAATTTCAATTGCAGTAAGTTTCCGGACTGTCCGAGAGGCGGTTCTTGCTTATTCTTACATCCTAAGTGTGAGAAAAACGGAGATTGCGTCAATGAGAAATGCACCAAGGAGCACGATTTGGTGAGCTACGTTTGACGGTTTTGAAAACTTTTCCGAAAACAAAAAAAACAAAAAAAGTAGATTCAGCTACGAGAGATCGAGAAGAAATATTGGTGTACGATTGGATCATTCTGCGATAATCGCGACTGTGAGTATATCCATCCACAGGTGACTTTTCTTATTAATCAATTTTATTATTTTTTGTTATTTCCAATGCAAAATAGAAAACATATTTCCATATTATATTTTAGGATTGCTCCAACCCATGCCCAACGCCTGGAAACTGCTGGAAGTATCACAATCCATCGAAAGAATGGAATCATCTTCTTCCCACTCCACAATCTACACACAATCAAATCCCGTCATTGTTGTTTCCTCCCAATTTTGGCTACGGGCCAATGCCGTATCCTTTCCCAACTCAGTATAATAATCAGAATCCAATGTGGCACGGGGCTCCACCTGTACCATTTCCATACCAATATCACTATAATGGACAAGATGGAAGAGGAAACTCGCAACAATCTCAATGTGATAACAGTGCTTCGATAGTAACACGCTTCTAAATTGTTGTATCTATTATTAGTATGTTGTGGAAGCTATACTAAGTTCACATTTTGATAAACATTAATAGTTGACTGAGAATGCACAATTCATACATTCATATATTGTACATCACCTATGAAATCCGATGACGCATTATTCACCATAGATAAAATCAAGTTGGTCATAATACGTGCTCGAAACTATTGCAACGATTGTGATACGTGAGAGAGGAAAGACGATAAGAGACTAAACAACGGTGAGATGCCTCTATCAATGATTAATATTTCACATATACCTTTGTTTTACATTGCCATCTACATCTTCATTGGCTATACTAGAATATTTTGCGTTTGAAAAAAATATTTAAACATAAAAAAGTTTCAAAAACAATTTCATGAATAATTTAGAACATTCTCTGTTGACGTGTGATCACATCCTGTGCTGATAAGAGAGAAGCGTAGGAAACGAAGGAATCAATCGACGCTCCATTGATTTTGAGAGAATTTCTTTTGAGAGTCTGCTAGTCACCTTAATCTGATATTTTCCCTCTTTTCTTTAATTCAAGTCCATTTCCAGCTGTCTCAATGGCAAACTCGAATGGGTACACTCAATGGCTAGCGGGCTTTCAGGTGAGATTTAAAATAGAACAAAAGTGAACAAACAATATTCAGTGCAAGCCTGGATTCGTCAATAATTATTGGTGCGCGAAGTTGTCATTTTCAATGAACAAACAAAGTCAAAGAATCTTCAGTGTGAGTTATTTTCGACCAATTCCTCCTTTTAATGAAACAAATGTTTTACTAAAAAATATATTTTCGTGCACAGATTCCCTATTTCATACTCGAAGAAGAACTGGAAAAGGAAAATAATAATGTGAATTTGGACGATCTCTCTAAAGTTTACGTTTCACATCCTCTCACGTAAGATTTTCGACTGATTTCACAATAAATTCCCATTTTCAGGCACTTTCTCGTTCATCTCCTGAAAGAATGCAGACCTGATACAACGTGAATTTTTTTAAAACAAAAAAATGTTTACGATTACTCCATATCTAGCCACAGTCCGCAAACAGTATTTTCTTAATTCCAGTTTATCGAACTACGAGTCGTCTCTCCGTGAATTTCTCAATCAACAGTATATTCTTCCTCCGGGAATAGCCAATCCTCTCACTCCCTCGACTTCTTTCCACTCTCTACCAACTGAGTGCAAATTGTGGATACTCTGCTGTCTCATGAACGATGGAAAGGTATATATGCATATTTATGCGTGTTCAATGGAAACGCGGTTACAAATAGAAAGAGAAACGAATATAGCATAACAGAATGAGATCATGAAAGGTGTGGGGGCTCATACAGAGAAGCTGATTTGATTACCGGGTTTTGAGAAAAGCCGAGCCGCTCTGGGAAAGAAACTATTGTGTCTATAGTTCGCATGAGAGCCAGCATTTGCGAAATTTATTCCATTTCGTGTGTAATAATAACTGAAATGATGTGGTTTGAGTTTAGAGATTTTGTATTTGCCTATCAGAAGATTCATGTCTTCAAGTCTATCGCTTCTCTACGCTTTTCTAATTTATCTAATCATAATTTCCTATTCCTATCCGCTTCTTTAGGGATGTTTTCCCATGTCATATTGTAGCAACGCATGAAAAGTCGACGAGCAAAATAATTCTGGACTTTTTCGAGTACCTTTTTGTTTTGGATCATGTAGGGCTTAAACACAATGGAAGCACTTTCTAGGATGGGTCTTATGTATATCGAGTAGGCTTTCACGAGGATTTCAACATTTTTCGTTCTGAGTGCTCTGAGTATAATGTGCTGTTTTACCTTTCATTGTAGTTTTTCTACAGTGCTTAGTGAAAATAAGTGTTTTCTCAATTATGAACTTTCTAACAGTCACTTCGCAGTATTCATATTCTTTTAAGGCTACTTTCGACCTTGGTCATCTATATAAGGATAAGGATAGGAACTATTTCTATCTGATCTCTCCGTGTCGGCTTTACGTGCGAATCGAGCGCCCGGACGAAAAGTTAGTATTAGAACATATTTTAGCTTAAAAAAGTAATTTAAGGTCTCTTTCTTTCGATGAAATTCAGTTCTTCGTATGGGGATCGGTGAGATTTATTTTTAAAATAAGATAATTCCCCATTTTTTTAGCTTTATCGGCACTTGAATTCTATTCACTTCAAATTGCTCTCAGAGAATAAACAGGGGTGGGATGTCATTTGGCAGGCGCTACTAAAGTTTGAAATATTAAGAAAAGCCAATAGTCGATTGTGTGTTTCAGGCACAAAGTTCCCAATGTCTATTATGCAATTCGTCAACGAGTAGACATGGAACTTGCGAAGTGCACCAATTTGATGGTCTGATTATAGTTTATTCAAATCCTTCGATATTCTCTTTAGACACAAAGAGATAATGAACGTCGTAATTTCAATACATTCCTCTCTTCTCTTCCTCCGAAACCAGCAATTCGAACTTCAAAAGAAAATGTGAGCAGTTATTTATTTCCAAGGATGCCTTATTGTTGATGCGTTGTTGACTTTGAATTCATTATCGTTATTTACAGAAGAAAGACTCGTCTAGTGTCAATGTGTCCACTTCAAATGTGCCGTTGAAGGAGACAGTTCCCAATGGTGAGTTCATGAATGGTCTTTAACCTTCCTGTCAAGATAGGAATATGGCTTGAGTCGCTATCGGCGAGGTGCGGCTATGTTTGCAAACTGATAACAGGGGTGGAAACGTGTGAGAAGCGACTGTTTGGTATGATAACAACGAGAATCAAAAGAGAATACAGATTGTGTGTCGAATCCGAGCGAAGAACGATCACAAGAAGGACTAATCGATGTGACTCAGAAGAAGGAAAAGATTAGAGAAGTGGTGAGCAAGCATGAATACATTGAAGTAGATAAGCCTTTCTTTCCTCTTTCCAGTCCAAAATGGAGAATGAAAATGAAATGGAAGCAAAGGCGAAGAGACGATGTCGTCGTTTTCCTCAGTGCCATCCCCATTTAGTTCCCAATTGTCCCTACAAGCATCCACGAACTCTCTGCAGGCTTGTCTCTTTTTTCTTTGCTCAAAATCCTGTAAATCTGCACCATTTCAGATATTTCCCGAACCCTCCTTGTCGGGGTATGTTTTGTTCCTATCGACATCCTTTTTGTTCCAATGATGGACGATGTGAAGACGATCGATGTCCTTTTGAACATGAGAAGGTTCGTTGTCCATCCAGAATTCCCATTTTCCGTCGATTTAAAATCGGTTGAACTTGCAGACTAATTCATACCGTTACCTCTATCAGTGTTATGATCAAAACAGTAGTGTAGCTATTATAGTTTAACTATGTGAACCTGTATTGCAATCATGTTTGCAATACATATCAACAAATCAATTTACATACTTCCTTTTAAATTGCATTCCTTCTACAGAGTCAACCAACTTTGTGCCGACAGAGAAGAAATGAGGTAAATAAAGATGTTGAATTAAGATCTCAGTATTTTCATTCAGAGAGTTTCTCGCGCAAGGAGCACTGGCAGAGATTCTAACCAGGGTGGAGTAAGAGTAAATATTTTCTTATTACTTCACAATGGATTTTATTCTAGTATATTTCCACCCTCCAAATTTAACTATTTTGTCAAGTCTAATCATAAGGAAAAGTTGAATAAACCTAACCACTCCGGAGGCCGTCACTAACGACCTCACCTTCTGAAGGAATATTGGGAGAGAAAATGCCAAGCTTTGGACATAAAAAATTATTTAAATTATTAATGAAGAACACACCATAATATATTTTTCTATTTTTCAGACACCAGGAAACGTTCCTCGACAAAAGTCAGTTACTCGATATGACGCAAATGAACGTAATACATCGTCATCTAATCAAGGTTGTGAACAGCAGTAAGATAAGATGAAGATAAATAGTCCACTTTTAGCTCAGCCAAGAAGTCGATCGCAATCAAGAGTTGATACAGGAAGAAGCGGAAATGAGGTTTTTATAAAATATTTATTCGATACTAAACTGGCACAGACATAACGTGATTTCAGGCTCGAAACAATGACACAATGCATAAGGGACCACCAAATAAAGATAATTCTAGAAAGTCCTCGAATACCGTACCAGGTTATATTCACAATGACATAATTATCTTACGAGTACTTGTTTAGTTCATCAGAGAAGTCAATCAAAGGGGCGAGATAACACTGCTGCATCTAATGGAAACGCGGTTTGCAGTGATAAAGTCTCAAATAACGATATTATGAATTCAGTTATACAGAGAGAAATTCTACTAAGAACAGGCACACAAGTTGGCTTTAAAAATACACAAGTTGGCTTAAAAAAAACACAAATAATTGACAGGCGCGCAACGGAAACACGAAGGTCTCCCGATGTCAGCATTTCCCCCGATGCTCATTCAGCGCTCAAGATTGCAGATTTTTCCATCCTGAAGAGCCATGCAAGTGAGTCAGATTCATAAAGTATTCAAAAATTGTTTGACTTTTTTTAATTGCAGGAAGATCGAGGCAGGTTTCCCTTGTGTTCGATGGTGTCGATTCAAACACGGACCGTGTCCCGAGGATGGAGGATGTAGAAATGATGACTGCATCTATGAACACTACAAGGTGAACTATATATTATGCTGTTTTGATATCGGATCTATTTAAAATAAACCATCCAACAGTAATTGAGCATTTATGTTGATTTGGGAGTATTATCGAATACGCACGATTGCAGAGTCTCCCTGTCGCCATGAGAAAAAGAAGAAATAACAACAATCAGGTGAGTTCTTTCTCAATCTCCCTGTTAATACTTTCTCTTCAGCCTCCGAGGGGAATGAGACGAAGTGACTCTCAAGCGTCACTGGGAAGGATGTCTACAGTCAGTGCTTCTACAAATGGTCGACAGTCGACAATGAGAAGAAGTGATTCTCGCGAGTCACTAGGAACGATTTCCACAGTTGCTGGAGATGGTAGACAATCAAGAATGAGAAGACCATCAAGTGAGGGAATCATTCTATTCTCTTTCTCATTATCTTCTATTCAGTTGGTCGAAGTGGATACAATAAATCTCGTTCTTCTGATGAGGAATCGATTGCTTCTTCTGCTGCGGCACTAAACAATAAAAAGGTGCACAAATTAAAAATAAGAACTGAGATAATAAGATTTATTTTATCAGCGCATCAAAATAAGATGCGGATTTTTCCGCGAATGCACGAACGAAAATTGTGAATACGTCCATCCCACTGAACAGTGCAAGTGAGTCTGCTATTCAAATATTAATAACATATTTGTACCATATACACACATTACAATAGCGATTAGAATTATTTCTACACGTGTACATAATAGGTGCATGCTTCAGTGCATACAAATTTAAAAGTGACTGTGTTGATGTAGGGCCTTTCCCAAGTGTCCAAATGGTGGAGGATGCATCTTTCTCCACAAGACTTGCCCCGATGATGGAGTCTGCTGTAATGAGAGATGCACGAACGAACACGAAGAGGTCAGAAACTGAAAAAAAAATTTAAACCATTTTTATTGTTTTACAGCGTCATCATGTCAACAAAAAATGGTGTCCAAAAGGATCGTTCTGCAAGAAAATCGACTGCGACAAACTTCATCCTGAAGTGAGGAATTTACCATTGAAATCTCCGTTTCTATTTTTATTAGATAAACTGACAAATACATATCAGGAGTGCATCCATCCCTGCCCGACTCCTGGCAATTGCTGGAAGTACCATCGACCTTCTCCTTCTCCCACTATTCGTCCACAAAACAATCGAAATGTTCCACCAACTTCACCTTACGGAGTCCTTCCCATGAATCCGAATGCCATGGGCCCTTACGGACCTAATCCCATGATGTTTCCACCATTTCCACCTTATCCAATGTACCAAAATCAAATGGGGCCAACGGGCGGCCCACCCTTGGGGCCATACCCGTATGGAGTGGGACCGAGCGGCACTCCTCTCCATATGAATGCCCATCCCCCACCATCTTATGACGACCTCAGTAGAGGACGAAATCAACAACGACCGACTAGATACAGTAGAGAGGAACAAGAATTCGTGAATAGAAAGATTGCCGAAGGGCAATAAGAAAGAAATTGTGAACCCTACTTGACTTTACTTGACTTGAGAAAAAATGAGAAAACAAACAATAACAAAACAAGACGAATAATTATATTTATTTAAGATTCTTTTTTTTGTTTTAATGTAGTTCTAACTAGTTTTTTTGGGTTTTAATACAGATGGTGTTTAGTTGTTTTTTTTAAAAAAAGATTTAATTTGTAAGTTATAATTCATTAAAGTTGACGATAAAGTATTTAACAAGATGCATTTATTAAGGGGGTCTCTACTCTGCTCTCAATTCAATACAACAGACGTGGCTCTCTCAGAATCTCTGACTGGCACGCAGATTCTGATGGTGACCCAGTCACAATTTACACGTGGATGACATTGTTCCATTTATGGAAGAGGTCGACGTTGTCTATCGTCTTGTAGGAGCACAGATAAAGTTAGGGGGATCGAACGTGGCCTGAGCACGGCGACCGTGCTGCTGGAGGAGTTGACTGTGACATCTCCGACCACAACACGATCAAGTTTGAACTATCACCAGTACATTCCGTTCCCGCATTCACATTGAAAAGAGACTTCAAGAAAGCAGATTACGCTATAATCAATTGTCAGCTAGCAAATGTAGACTGGGTGACTGCTTTCTCTACAATGAGAAATGTTGACAAGATGTATGATTTACTAATTAAAGTGATACAAAAATCTATTGATACCCACGTGCCATGGGTAAAAGTAAACGTGACGCACGGAAAAGTACCTCCACACATAGAGCGGCTCCTAGTGAAACGCATCAATGCGTGGCCGAAATCAATAGCAGTAAGCTGCCCACGATTGACGCGCGAGTTTGAAAGTTTAAATAAACGTTTCAGATCAGAGTTGACTCGATACCAGAAAACAATTAAGAGAAAAGTTATTGAAAGTGAGGACAGAAATAAGTTCTTCCGTTACATGAAACGCTGTGTCAATAAACAGAAGGGAGTAGAAGGTTTGAAAAATAGCACCGGAAATTCTAGTTGATCAGGGTAAGGCAAATTTGCTTGCTGAAACCTTTGCAAGCGTTTTCACAACCGATAATGGAAAATTGCCGACTACAGTGCGTTCAGCAATACCAGGATACCAGGATGATATTATCATCTTTTGACCTTTCCCTATGGACCCGTGCGCGCGCACTTCTCGGGCTCTAGCGCGGCTCAAAGACAAGATATCGACAAACGGCAAAAAGTATATGTAATAGAGACCTCAGCGGACACTTTGAATATACCTTCAACATCATAGAGGAAAATCGGCTACTCACGCTATGTATGTATATTTATCACAAAGAGGAATGGGAAGAATGGTTTTGTAAATAAGAAGAATTTTGAGACAATGGAGGCAGAATTGGTGCCTTCTAACTCTCGGTAATGTAATTCTGATCTAATTATTGCCCAATCACAAACTGCCGCGATCCATTTCTATAGTAGATCTCTCAAAAGAAGAAGATTGTGAAATCTCGCATTTTGATAAATATTCATTGACTGTTCACAATTCACATTTTCATTTATTTTACTTAATCTTTCGTTCACACATTATTCACCACAGATAAAATCATGTTTGTCATAGAACGTGCTCGAAACTATTGCAACGGTTGTGATACGTGAGAGAGGAAAGACGATAAGAGACGAAACAACGGTCAGATTCCTCTATCATTTGTTAAAACTCAAAAGTTTGTTTTGCAGTATCATCTACATCGTCATCTTCAGTGGCTATACTTGAATTATTTAGTTATGGCTAAGGGTTCCTAAAATACAAATTTGAAAATAAATACGTTTCGAAATTGGGATTCATGAATGGTTTCGAAGACTTGTTGTTGACGTGTGATCACATCCTGTGCTGATAAGAGAGAAGCGTAGGAAACGAAGCTTTCAATCGACTCTCCATCGATTTTGAGAGCTAGTTTGATAGTCACCTTCATCTGATATTTTCCCTCTTTTCTTTTTAATTCACTCCATTTCCAGTTGTCTCAATGGCAAACTCGAATGGGTACACTCAATGGCTAGCTGACTTTCAGGTAAGGTTTACAATCTACCAAAAGCATACAAACAATTTTCAGTGCAAGCGTGGATTCGTCAATAATTATTGGTGTGCGGCGTTGTTATTTTCAATGAACAAACGAAGTCAAAGAACCTTCAACGTTAGTTATTTACGTGTAACTTTTCATTTTTTTAGAAATTGATATTTAAAAAAAAGAAATTCATATTCGTTCTCAGATTCCCTACTTCATAATCGAGGAAGAACTGGAGAAGGAAAACAAGAATGTGCATTTGGACAGTCTCTCCAAAGTATACGTTTCGCATCCTCTCACGTAAGATTTACGACTGATTTCATAATTAATGAGAGAAAATTAAGAAGTAATGGAGAAATACTTTCTCTTTTTTTACTTTTACCTCATAATCAATTCCCATTTTCAGGCACTTTCTCGTTCATCTTCTGAAACAATGCAGACCTGATACAACGTGAATTTATTTTTTTTTAATAAAAAAGTTTAAGTTTCAGCAATTACTCCATATGAAATATTTCGTATTACGATACAGTCATTTCTCTATTGCAGTCTATCGAACTACGAGTCTTCTCTCCGTGAATTTCTCAATCAACAGTATATTCTTCCTCCGGGAATAGCCAATCCTCTCACTCCCTCGACTTCTTTCCACTCTCTACCAACTGAGTGCAAATTGTGGATTCTCTGCTGTCTCATGGACTATGTAAATGTGATTCTACCATCTATTTCACAGTATTCATATTCTTTTAAGGCTACTTTCGACCTTGGTCATCTATATAAGGATAAGGATAGGAACAATTTCTATCTGATCTCTCCATGTCGGCTTTATGTGCGAATCGAAAGCCCGGATGAAAAGTTATTATTTTATAATATTGTTTTTAATAAATAATTTTAAGGTCATTCCCTTTTGATGACGATCAATTGAATTCCTTCGCATGGGGATCGGTGAGATTTGTTTCGTAAATCAAGATGATCGTTGTTCTCAGCTTTTTCGACACTTGAATTATATCCACTTCAAATTGCTCTCAGAGAATAAACAGGAGTGGGATGTCATTTGGCAGGCGCTACTAAAGTTTGCAATATTCAGAAAAGCTTGTTATCAATTATTTGCTTCAGACACAAAGCTAACAACGTCTATAATGCAATTCGAACACGTGTAGAGATGGAATTTGCGAAGTGCACCAGTTTGATGGTTTGATTACAGTTTATTCACATCCTTCGATATTCTCTACAGATACAAAGAGATAATGAACGTCGTGATTTCAATAAATTCCTCTCTTCTCTTTCTCCGATACCAGCAATTACGCCGAAAGAAAATGTGAGCAGTTATTTGCTTCTATAGATTAGTTTATCTCCGACACTGTATTCATACTTCTATTATGTATTCAGAATCAGGATGTGTTCAATTCAAACATGCCAATGAATGAAGCAGCTCCCAAAGGTGAGTTCATGAATGGTCTTTAACCTTCATGTCAAGATAGAAATATGGCTTGAGTCGCTATCGGCGAGGTGCGGCTATGTTTGCAAACTGATAACAGGGGTGGAAACGTGTGAGAAGCGACTGTTTGGTATGATAACAACGAGAATCAAAAGAGAATACAGATTGTGTGTCGAATCCGAGCGAAGAACGATCACAAGAAGGACTAATCGATGTGACTCAGAAGAAGGAAAAGATTAGAGAAGTGGTGAGCAAGCATGAATACATTGAAGTAGATAAGCCTTTCTTTCCTCTTTCCAGTCCAAAATGGAGAATGAAAATGAAATGGAAGCAAAGGCGAAGAGACGATGTCGTCGTTTTCCTCAGTGCCATCCCCATTTAGTTCCCAATTGTCCCTACAAGCATCCACGAACTCTCTGCAGGCTTGTCTCTTTTTTCTTTGCTCAAAATCCTGTAAATCTGCACCATTTCAGATATTTCCCGAACCCTCCTTGTCGGGGTATGTTTTGTTCCTATCGACATCCTTTTTGTTCCAATGATGGACGATGTGAAGACGATCGATGTCCTTTTGAACATGAGAAGGTTCGTTAGTCATCCAGAATTCCAATTTTCTGTCTATTTGAAAAATCACTTGAACTGGGAAGCATTCTTTGCCTGTGTGCTATAACAGGTGCTATAACATCCTATAGGATGAAAACAGTCATAGTACAGCTATTATAGTTGAACTATATTAACCTGTATATCAATAACTAGCCGGGATTTTTTTAGGTTAAATTCACAACGCTCTATGCGTACAAAACGTTCTATGCATAGTTCTGGGTGCAGGTTTGGTCCAGGGGCATTGCTGTAGCTAATTCCAATTTCGGTTAAGGGGGGAGCTCGGTAGCCTGCTCTAGGTTCGGTCCAGGGGGAGTTCGGTTGCCTGCTTAAGGTGCGGCCCAGGGGGCCTCGGTAGTTTGCTTCAGGCTCGGTGCAAGGGGAGTTCGGTAGCTTGCTTGAGGTTCGATACAGGGAGGTGAACTCGGTAGCCGGCTCTAAGTACCGTCCAGAGGAGCTTAGTAGCCGATTGAGATTCCCTCTCGATTTCCCTTGCTCTTTCGTTTTAAACCGCTTCCTGTTAGGTTTGCCGGCATGTGGAATGATTTGCAACGGCATGTGCGATATTTTCATGAAATAAAGTGAAATCAAAAGATATTTCAAACTCGACAGAAGATGTTGGATTATGTTTCTCGTTACTCAAATACGTATTAGGACCACATGTGACGCTTGCAAAAAAAAATGCGGCAAAAGACTATGCACCGGCGGGGATCAAACCTGCGACCTTCGGATTTGAATTCGAGTTCGCTACCGACTTGGCCATAGAATTACCGATTATTTGTAAATAAATTTTGGAATGTTTTCTGATATGCAAAAGGATTTGGGAAGATGATTTGCTAAAATTTGAAGTGATTTATAGCGAACAAACGAAGAAAAAATTTCCGTCACGTGCACGGAAAAAAGGAAAACCAATACACCGACAGACAAACAGACAGACATTTCAATTTCCTAGTAGTGTAGGAATATTTGCTCTATATATCAACAAATATATTCAATTTACATTATTCCTTTAAAAAAAGCATTCCATCTACAGAGTCAACCAACTTTGAGCCGACAGAGAAGAAATACGGTAGAGGTATTATTCTTATTCCTTCTTCCATTTGAGCCACAAATATAACTATTTCGTAAAGACTAATTTTGAATTTTAGTATTTAAATAAATAAGAACCGTGATTGACGGGCTCTTCCCCTAAGGAGGAATTTTCGTAGAGTAACAGCCAACAATCAACCATATAACATTTGTACGTTAAAAAAATAAATTATGAGTGAAGAACACATCATAATATTTTCTTTATTTCCTTCAGAGACCAGGAAATGTTCCTCGACAAAAATCAGTTACTCGAGATGATACAAATGGTCGTAAGACATCGTCATCTAATCAAGGTTGTGAACAGCAGTAAGATAAGAAAATACATAGTCCACTTTTAGCTCAGTCGAGAAGCCGATTGAAATCGAGAGTTCATACAGGAATAAGCACAAACGGGAATGAGGTTATTATTAAATTACCAAATAAAAAACAAATTCGATAATAATTTGGTCCAGATATCACGTGATTTCAGCCTTCGCTCAACGGCACAGCGGGCAACGAACCATCAATGAACAATGACAATTCTAGAAAGTCTTCGAATACCGTACCAGGTTAGATTCACAATTACACAATTATCTAATGACTAATGAATACTTATTCAGTTCATCACAGAAGTCAATCAAGGGGGAGAGAGAGTAGTAACCGAGCTGAAGTCAATGGAAACGAGGTGGGAAGTAATGAAATGGAAAATGAGAAAACAATGAATTGGATTTAATTATTAGCACATAATATTAGATATAACACAATCACAATAATCAAAGTTAATATTAGATATAATAATATTAGATAAAGTTTACAATGGATGTCCATATATTTGTAGACGCGCAAAACGAAGTTTTCCCGCTGTCAGTACTTCCCTCGATGCACAAAAAGCGCTGAAGAATGCAATTTTTTTCCATCATATCAGATATATTGTGAATAGTGAGATTAATGAACCACCCTATTGTAATTGAGCACCATATTTATGCCTATTGAATTGATTTGCGAGTATCATCGAATACGCACGATTGCAGAGTCTCCCTGTCGCCATGAGAAATAGAAGAAATATCAACAATGAGGTGAGTTAAATCTTATTCAATTTATATTCTGTTAATGATTAATCTTCAGCCTCCGAGGGGAATGAGAAGAAGTGGCTCTCAAGCGTCACTGGGAAGGATGTCAACAGTCAGTGCTTCTACAAATGGGCGAGAATCAAGAATTAGAAGAAGTGATTCTCGAGAGTCACTAGGAACGATTTCTACAGTTGCTGGAGATAGACAATCAAGAATGAGAAGACCATCGAGTGAGAGATTCATTTTATTCTCTTTCTTATGCTATGTAAATTTCATGAGTGGAAAGTGGAAAACAGTATTTTCCACCATTGCATAACTTGTCAAACTACAACTTCCAAACTAAAAATTTGGATCGTTTGAAAGATTTTCCTTTTTGATTGGAGATATTTCGTTCAGTTAGAGCTGAGTTAGAGGAGTTGCCCACCCGTAGGAGGGGACATTTCTCCCATGAATTCTTTTCCTTTCAGTTGGTCGAAGTGGATACAATAAATCTCGTTCTTCTGATGATGAATCGATTGCCTCTTCTGCAACGGCATTAAATAATAAGATGGTGCACAAAATAAAAATAAATACTAAAATAATAATTTCTTTCATCAGAAAATCAAGATAAGATGCTTATTTTTCCGCAGATGCACGAAAGACAATTGTAAATATGTCCATCCCACTGAACAGTGCACGTGAGTCTTCTATTTTTAAATACGCGAACGCACTGATATGCTATTGATTTAAAAATCAATAGCATATCAGTGCGTTCGCGTAAGGATTTAAATACCTCCGTACAGCAAAAAGTGACTAGTTGTTTATTTCACATATTCTGATAGCCCTTGGTATGCTCTATCAAAATATGCTTCATTCATGACCTGATGTCTCGAATTTGCATAATTAACGCAGGTCAAAGTTGAGCTATATTCACGGTTTTTGAAGTGTAGGTCGTCAGAGAGAAGATATAGGGATTTGGTGGTTTCAGCAATATTAGCCGCCTTGACGAGCTACATCGACGTGTGTAATTTATTTATGCTAATTTTCAATTCTAAAAAATCAAGAAAAAATTCAATGACCATTTTCTCGAAAACAAAGCAAAAAAATCCCATTTTTTTGTTATGTTGTGGTCATGGCATACGTGTCCAAGCCCCCGGCCCCGCAGTGCCTACCAAGAGGATTTGGTAGGCACTGCGGGAATTCATGTATGTATAAGGGGGTCATGGTCCAAAATGTGTTTTGGGTTGGTCCCACAAAAGTCAAAGTGGCATACTGTAACTTCACCGCCGGGGTCCCGCAACGAAAACAGACTACCGTAACCCATGGTACCGTAACCCGGAAATACGAAATTGAGAATCTTGACTCGGTATTTGTTGAATTAGGTAGGCCTCGGGTAGAAATAAATCGGACGACATACGGCGGTCTCGGCACGACATTGCCGATACCGTAATCAAGTCTACAGTATGCTGAAATTTCAAATTGAGCCAATTCGCTCGGTATTTGTTGCATGAGCTAGGCCTCGAGTAGAAATAAATCGGACGGCATACGGAGGTCTCGGCACGACATTGCCGATACCGTAATCAAGTCTACAGTATGCTGAAATTTCAAATTGAGTCAATTCGCTCGGTATTTGTTGCATGAGCTAGGCCTCGAGTAGAAATAAATCGGACGGCATACGGAGGTCTCGGCACGACATTGCCGGTACCGTAATCAAGTCTACAGTATGCTGAAATTTCAAATTGAGCCAATTCGCTCGGTATTTGTTGCATGAGCTAGGCCTCGAGTAGAATTTAATCGGACGGCATACGGCGGTCCCAGCACGACTTCGCCGGTACCGTAATCCTGCAGTATCAGACAAATATTAAATGGAGAAATTGGACTCGGTATTTGTTTCATGATGTAGACCACGAGTAGGAATTAATCGGACGGTGTATTTTTTCTCGGTTGCCGTATCCACGAATACTCCAACGATGCAGTAGTCCAAATTTTCGAAATTGAGCAAACCGAGACGGAGTTTTTCGTATGTAGAGCTCGAGCAGGTATTGTATGTGGAGTATGCCGTATTGAGTCTACCGTATTTGGGGTTACTGTTCCGCGGCTACAATCATAATGACTGAGTAGTAGCCCGCTGTCTCAAATAGAGAGTAAATGGTCATCAAGTAGAGAGAGCGAGCCGTATAAGGGATTCGGTACAACTGCCATAACCAGAAATCATCAAATTGAGAAAATGAATTCGTGAATGTATCTAGGTAGGTCTCGAGTAGGATATTGTATCGACTAATTCATATTTATAACGAACACTAAATGAGTAGCGTATCAAGGCTACGATATCTCGCACATTGCGAACTCGAGGTCGACCACATACGAAATATCCCTGTGATATTTCACATTTCATGCTTACTGAAATCCCGCAACAGTAACCCCGAAAATGGCGGAAGCAATGCTACATACCACTCCAATATTACCTACTGGAGATATACCTCTTGCAAAAATCCCCAGTCGATGTGTTCATTTTTATTAAAATTCGGGTTACTATAGCCGGGGATACAGTTACCGAGAAATAATACACAGTCCGATTAATTACTGCCCGTGGTCTACATCATGCAACAAATAACGGGTTAAATTTCTCCATTTCAGTTTTTCCTGGTACGGTAGCATGAGTTACTGTATCGGCGATCTCGTGCCGAGAACGCCGTATGCCGTCGGACTAATTGCTACTCGAGCCCTACCTCATGCAACAAATAACCGGTTCAATTTCTCCATTTCAGTTTTTTTCTGGTACGGTAGCATGGGTTACGGTACCGGCGATATTGTGCCGAGACCGCCGTATGCCGTCCGATAAATTATTACTCGAGCCCTACCTTCCACAAAAATTCTGACTCGATTTGATCAATTTGAAATTTCAGCATACTGTAGACTTGATTACGGTATCGGCGGTGTCGTGCCGAGACCGCCGCATATCGTCCGAGGAATAACTACTCAAGGTACACCTCCAGTAAAATCCGGAGCCGATTTGATCAATTTGAAATTTCAGCATACTGTATACGGTTACGGTATCGGCAATGTCGTGCCGAGACCGATGTATGCCGTCCGATTTATTTCTACTCGAGGCTTAGCTCATGCAACAAATGCCGAGCGAATTGGCTCAATTTAAAATTTCAGCATACTGTAGACTTGATTACGGTATCGGCAATGTCGTGCCGGGACCGCCGTATGCCGTCCGATTAATTACTGCTCGAGCCCTACCTCATGCAACAAACATCGAGTCGGATTGCTCGATTTTGTATTTCCGGGTTACGGTAGGTAGGGTTACGGTACTTTTTTTTCGCTGCGGGACCCCGGCGGTTAAGTTACCATAGGCCACTTTGGGTTTGACAAAGTCGACCTCGGACCCGCAGTGCCTACCAAGAATTCTTGGTAGGCACTGCGGGGCCGGGGGCTTTGGACACTTATGGGTCATGGTCATTAGCTACTGAATAAGCACAATTACATACGTTTTGGAGGGCGGGTATAGACTCAAATCATGGAAATACGGATCGTTCCTAATGGAGAGAAACCCCTCATTTCGCCCATTGGACGCGGATTGCGCGGTCTAATATGGCAGATCTACATGCATACTGCCCAATTCTCTCTCCATTCCTCTCATTTGAATCTCTGAATCTAATGACCATGTCTAGGGTGTGCTAAACGACTCGATCATTCGTGAAACGACCCCCTCATTGTCGATGAGAATGGTAGTCGGTGACTGTCACTCTCAGCGACTGATTTACTCTCAGCGGTGTCGAACAGTCGGTGACTGTTTGCGACTGTTAGCGGTATATTTCTCATTTTATAAAAATGTACATCAATATAAAGAAAACATGCGCGCTAGTAACTAATATAGAGTCTACGGATAATCAAAATTACTCAAACTACCAAAACGCTAAACTGCAAAAGAAAGGGTGACAGGAATTGAACCATTCGAACGGACCCGTCTAGCGCCTTGTACCACTAGCACCGGTGTGCATCCCCAACTTGGTATCAAGCCTAATTTTGAATCCCAAGTTGGTATCAAGCTTGGGGGCAACTTGGGGAATTTCATAAGAAATAGTGTGTCAGAGTGAGAGAGCGCAGACGACGAGAGCTTGATGCCAACTTGGGGAACGAGCTTGATACCAACTTGGGGAGCGACAACTTGATACCAACTTGGGGAATTTCTGTCTCGTTGTCTGATTCTCTCATTTGGCCTACTCTCTCATTTGACGCACTCGTTCCCCAAGTTGGTATCAAGCCTGGGGGCAACTTGATTTTTACTTGATACCAAGGCACACCGGTGAGGTTACTCTATCGATGGGTGAGTTCGTGATCAGGTCACTCTTATTTTACTTATTTCCATATGTGAGACCGGCGACGACCGCTCTCTCGATCAAAATGACCGTAATGAGTGAACAGTCGCGACTGTTTCATCGACAATTCACCTCTCGAATGAAAAAGAGTCATTCAACACCGATTCTCACCGAGTTTGAGGGAGGGGAATGAGTCGACTGCTCAACAGTCGTCGAAAAATGATTTAGCACACCCTAACCCCACCACAACATAACAAAAAATGGGAACTTTTTTTTGCTTTGTTTTCGAGAAAATCGTTATTGTATTTTTCATGATTTTTTAAATTGAAAATTAGCAAAAATAAATTACGCGCGTCGATGCAGCTCGTCAAGGCGGTCAATATTGCTGAAACAACCAAATCCCTATCTCTTCTCTCTGACGACCTACACTTCAAAAACCGTGAATGTAGCTCAACTTTGACCTGCTGCAATTATACAAATTAGAGACATCAGGTCATGAATGAAGTATACTTTGATAGAGCATACCAAGGGCTATCAGAATATGTGAAATAAACAACTAGTCACTTTTTGCTGTACGGAATTTTGGCAATATCTGCGCTCCTTACGCGAACGCACTGGTATGTGATAAATAAATAAATACCTATTAATGGGGCAGTTCGTTTTATTGAGTCGATAAAATTTTAAAAGTGACTGTGTTGATGTAGGGCCTTTCCCAAGTGTCCAAATGGTGGAGGATGCATCTTTCTCCACAAGACTTGCCCCGATGATGGAGTTTGCTGTAATGAGAGATGCACGAACGAACACGAAGAGGTCAGAAATTAACAAAAGCCCTACCATACAGTCAAAATGGCATATTGTGAACAAAGTATTATAAGATTAGTTATTATAACTATTTATAACTTCTTTTTCCTGAGGTTCCCAGTGAACCGAAAAATCTGAAATTTTGGCAGTCGTCTTTTTTCCGCTTGTTAATAACTTATTACCGAACAGAATTTTAATAAAAAATCATTTTAAAAAAGTTCTGGGCGGTTTCCCGTAGCTCGCAATTTGAAGCCAGAGCCGGGACGCGGGCGAGCCAGAGCCGGGATTCCTAACAAGCCGGATCCGGGAATTAGAATTAGAATTTACTGCTATTCAAATACCTCGCCAGGCAATTGTTGGCTTGGAGTTCCAACCGCTCGCGCACACCCAACTGTGGCAACGTTTTATCGGTATTCAGGCGAGAAATTTGAATACGAAATCTAATTCCCGGATCCGGGTTGTTGGGAATCCCGGCTCTGGCTCGCCCGCGTCCCGGCTCTGGCTTCAAATTGTGAACTACGGGAAACCGCCTAAGAACTTTTTGAAATGATTTTTTATTAAAATTCTGTTCGGTAATAAGTTATTCACAAGCGGAAAAAAGGCGACTGCCAAAATTTCAAATTTTTCGGTTCACTGGGAACCTCAGTAAAAAGAAGTTATAAATAGTTATAATAACTTATGATATCTTATAATACTTTGTTCACAATATGTCATTTTGACTGTACATTTTTTTAAAATTATTTTATAGCGTCATCATACCAATAAAAAATGGTGCTCAAAAGGATCGTTCTGCAAGAAAATCGACTGCGACAAACTTCATCCTGAAGTGAGAAATCTTTAATTCGATGATTCTATGCAAACTCTAAGTACTAAAGAATAAATATCAGGAATGCATCGATCCATGTCCGACTCCTGGTAATTGCTGGAAGTACCATCGACCTTCCCCTTCTCCCACTACTCGTTCACAAAACAATCGAAATGCTCCACCGACTTCACCTTTTGGAGTCCATCCCTTGAATCCGAATGCCATGGGCCCTTACGGACCTAATCCCATGATGTTTCCACCATTTCCACCTTATCCAATGTACCAAAATCAAATGGGGCCACATCCGTATCCGAGCGGCCCCCTTCCCCCACCTTACAATGAAGACCTCAGTAGAGGACGAAATCAGCAACGACCGACTAGATACAGTAGAGAGGAATTAGAATTCGTGAATAGGAAGATAGCCGAAGGGCAATAAGAAACAACTTCCCTACTTGACTTGAGAAAAAAAGAGAAAAGAAACGATAACAAACAACACGAATAATTATATTTAAGATTCATTTTTTTTGTTTTAATGTAGTTCTAACTAGTTTTGGGTCTTAATTCAGATGGTGTTTAGTTTTTTTTAAGATTTAATTTGTAAGTTATAATTCATTAAAGTTTACGATAAAGTATTTAACAAGATGCATTTATTAAGGGGGTCTCTACTCTGCTCTCAATTCAATTCAACAGACGTCGCTCTCTCAGAATCTCTGACTGGCACGCAGATTCTGATGGTGACCCAGTCACAATTTACACGTGGATGACATTGCTCCATTTATGGAAGAGGTCGACGTTGTCTATCGTCTTGTAGGACCACATATGAATCGACCACTGGATGAAGAGGCGGAGAATCCTTCACAACAAGAAGACGGACGGGGATATCGACACACGTCGGTACCGCATGGCTCTTTCTCATACGCGGAACTGCAATTTGAATAGCTAGGCTGTTTCACGAATGTATAATAATTTGAATGAACTGACCCAACACAGTTGCATGTAGTTCCACTGGGTTTTGTGCAAGCGCGGAATCTCTGCAAGTTCATGTCACTGAAATTGATACTCTCAGTTTCCGTACCTGATGTGTTCCACATGATCCACAAGTGTCCGTGCACTGAGACCATTCGTGCCAATTACCCCACACAGCGTCGCATGAACCCTGCAAAAGATTTGATTCATTATTGTTATCATCACTAAATGTTGAATCGATATTCCGAGAGTCAACGCGTTTAGAATAATTCAAATTTCCAATACCGGAGTAATCGTAGTCGTTGTTGTGGTTGTAGACTGCACTATTGTACAGCGCAATCCGCTAACGGAGATCGGAGTTCCTCAAACGAAGAAATGGATATGAGATCATTAAAGAGTTAAACTAAAGATGATTTAAAAAATCAGCAATACGTAATTAATCAATGGTTGCACACCTTCGATAACCCAAGTAGCACTGTCAGTACAGGTGAGACTTGTAGTGAGACTGCCTTCTCGTGTGGCGAGAGTCGATCCATCGCTGTTGATGAGAGACACCGATTGACCATTCTGAAGGCGATTTTTCATCTCTCCCTTCTTCTACTTTCACCACTCACCGTCATTGATTCGCACAGCATCGTCAATGCAATGCACTGTCCGACGTAGCGGAAATCGAGAGTGAGGAAACCTGAAGTGAATTGTGATTAGTTCTATTCCGTTTTTTTATATTCCCAACCTGCTGTGTAATCAGTGGCAGACGATGCGATGGATGATCGATCACAGTTGCCGCAGGCCACTGCAAGTTAACATTTCATATTACTGTGCGTACTCACTAGAGTGCGAAATGTTAGACCGTGGTCTCTTCATTTCGCGCGCTCTCTTCACCGGTCCTTTGGTTAGAGAGTATGCTAAATGAAGAGACCGTGATCTCACATTTCGCACTCCAATTCACACATAACAATACCCGATCCAGGCGCTGTTGTTGTGGGCGTCGCTAGTGTAGTCGTAGTCACTCCGGGAGTCGGCGTTTGTCCGCCAGAATTCTCTGAATCGATTGATTCGATCTTTGTTTATTAGTTAACGCCGTACTTGTGATGACACAACTGGCCGAAGTGATGGGAACTCCAAGTCGAAGAAATTGTCCCTCGTTATTGCATGTCATCGATGTTGAGACTTGAGACACTGTAATTCATACTCGATTACATTACTTATTTAGGTTGAACCTCAATAAAAATAGAATCCTTTAATTTTTTTTGCAATGATGTAATAGTATTTTAACGCTGAATTTACCACTCCGCTAAATGATAATAATGCATGACGATGTAGCACAAAATAACCTACGCCGCTACCCCATTAGTCACACCTGCAGTAGTAGCTGTCGTTACTCCATTCAACAGAATCGTTGCAATATCGAATGGCTGTGATTATCTCAATTATCTCAATAGTTCAATTTCTTCACTCACATTCTGAGCTCTGCATCTGATGATGACGACTCTGCATGCATCCAAGGCAACGAAGTGGTCCACAACAAGAATTCCATAGTGTTGATTGTCTGCCATCGAGGGAAGAGTCGACGCCTTCATGTTAGCACACGAATTGCACAGAGCTGGAAATAGGTTTATAAAATTATAACTACAACGGCTCCCAAAGGGACACTTCTACTATCCAAAAAAACATATTAAGGACAAAATTATAAATATTAACTTGATAAGAATTATAAATATTAACTTGATAAGTGAGGTGAACAAAACAAACCAGGGTTGGCTGTGGATAGAGTGGTGGTTGTTGTGCTTCCCACTGTCGTCCTCGTGGTCGTTGAAGTGGTCGTCGTTGCAACTGCAGGAGTTGGAGTCGTCGCTGCAGCTGTCACTGTAGTCGTGGTAGTGGGGGCAGTCGTGGTACTCGTTGTCGGTGCAAGCGTAGTCGTTGTAGTCGTTGGTATAGCGGTCGTGGTAGTTAGAGCTGTTGTGGTAGTCGTTGTTGGTGCAAGGGTTGTTGTGGTAGTCGTTGTTGGTGCAAGGGTTGTTGTGGTAGTCGTTGGTACAGTGGTAGTGGTAGTCCGCACTGTTGTGGTAGTAGTAGAAGGGGCTCTGGTAGTGGTAGTGGTTGTCGTTGGTGCAACAGTCGTAGCAGTAGAGGTCGTTGTAGGAACTGTGGTAGTCGTCACTATCGTTGTACTTGACGTCGTTGGTTCAGGTGGACTCTGAGCTCGGTAAGCACAGCCAATTTCATCTACAATTTTAGTGTCGAATGACCAAACTGCTTGATTATTGCATGTGCAAGAGGCAGTTTGTGTTCCCACTCCTGACGCTAGAGAAGCATTGCCGTTGAAGATGGTAATGTTGTTCGTAGCCTTAATTAGTTTCTCAGTGCACAGACAATCTACAATTAGCACAAACCGTCATTCCTGCACATGTGACTTTAACACTTCGGCACCCATCCGAATTAATGCCTCTCTCGACCGTTGAAAGACCATTTATGAATCCTTGCATGTCGACACGTACTATCTCCAGGTCCGCACATGCGGAGCATCGAACTGCAACAAACATACAAACCATTGAAGGGGCATTGACGATACTCACGTTGGCCAACTTCAGTTGTTGTCGTAGGAGCGATTGTCGTAGTTGTTGTCGTTGTTGATGTCGTGGGAGCACCTGGCGAAGGTGTGGTTGCAGTCGTAACTGAATCAGGAATCTTTTCATCTTTTCAAACCAGTGATTATTACCAGTAGATCTGCAGCTTGCGCTTGTCACAGTGAAAGACGTCTCCGTCTCTGTGTAGGCTGTATTGGAGATGATATTAGAAGGATACTCACCGGGTAGAATAGTCGTCCATTGTCCACTACTCGAGCATGTCAGCTTGAAAGTCGACTGCCCACTTGATGAGCTGAGAGGAACGGCGCCATTGACAAGAACGGTAGCAGTGTCGGTATTCTCAAAAAGAGCATTACGGGTTTACATGAGATGAGCCAATGATTGCATGTACAGTACAAATAGGTAATTGCATTTTTTTTATTTTCCACTATAGTAATGGGTAGTGTTGCTGCTGTGATCAAGTGATTAGCCCACCAGTAAGTCCGCTCCTTACGAGGACTACGCATCCCCAGCTATCCAGGCTTATGGGGACACATTACCTTGCGCAATAAACGTTGCTATAGGAATAGTGTCGTGTTAAAAGCACTAACCGAGTTGCTAACACATTCCACGTTAACTGTTCTGCACACTGACGAGTTGGAGAAAGAATGATCGAGAACCTACAATTAAAAGGGGTTCGATATGTTAATTGGCCAACTAGCTAACCAACATTCCATTGTACTGATTCGCTGCTAGATTTGTCAACGGCACTGCAACGAGATTCGGGCACGATCCACACTGGATCGAGAAGACGGTCGTTGTCGTTGGCACTCTTGTCGACGTAGTCGTGGACACAGTCGTTGTTGTGGGCATGACTGTCGTGGAAGTCGAGGAGGGACGAGTCGTTGTAGTCATTTCCCTATCAGTCGTTGTAGTTGTCATCGTGGTAGTAGTTGGCTGTGTGACACTCTGCACTTCGTATGCACATCCAATCTCGTTGACTAGTAGGGATGCGAACGACCAGACTGATTGAGAATTACACACGAACGATGCAGTCTGAGTCCCTGCACCAGATACTAGCGCCTTTTGATCATTGAAGATGGACAAGACATTCGTAGCCTGAATTAGCATTTTTATCTCAATATGAATAAACATTTTACCGTTATTCCTGCACAAACGAGCTTGACTGTCATACATCTATTTGCGTCTATTCCTCTCTCGATTGTTGAGAAGCCATTTACGAATCCTTGCATATTCAATCGCGCAATAGGCAGCTCCGCACAGGATGAACATCGAACTGCGACCATAAAATCTGCATCACTATTACAATATCCTATCTCACGTTGTCCTGTAGATGTTGTGGTCGTGGGTGAGGATGTCGTAGTCGCAGAAGTAGTAGGCATAGTCGATGCACCGGGCGCAGTCGTGGTTGTTGTCGTAGTAACTGAAATGAGCAGATATATGGCTACTCTTTGTCGTAAAACGCTCTTTTACATACCGGACAAATCAGCCAACGTCGATCTGCAACTGGCACTCGTCACTGTGAAGGAAGTCACGGTTCCTGTAATAATACATTCTCATGCTCCAATCAGTAATCTCTCACCTGGAAGAACAGTCGTCCACTGTCCGTTACTCGAACACGACAACTTGAACGTAGACTCCCCATTTTCAGTGCTCAGAGGAATCGCGCCGTTAGCCAGAATGGTAGCGGTGTCGGCATTCTGAAGGAAATATTTACGAAGTGAAAAAATCAGAATGCGTTTGCTTTTTACATTCCAAAGTGGTTATGTAATAAATTATAATTATGGGATACATGTACTCACCGAGTTGCTGAGACATCTCACACTTACTGCTCTGCACACTACAGAATTGGAGTAGGAATGGTCGAGGACCTGCAGTGATTTCGTTCTTTATAATCTCGATTGAATGGCATACCAGCATTCCATTATACTGATTCGGAGCGAGATTCGTCACTGCTGCAGCCAGAAGATTCGGGCATGATCCACATTGAGCTGAGAAGACGGTGGTGGTCGTTGGAATCCTTGTGGTTGTTGTAGTGGTCGATGAGGAAGAGATAGTCGACTCCGGCGGTTCTCTCATCACAGTTGTAGTCGTCGGTCGAGTTGTCGTCGTAGTTGTAGTGGATGTACTGGTCGTAGTCGTATTCTCGAATGTCTCTTCACTCACTGCAGTGGTAATCTCAGTCGTTCCATCAGTGGGTTCTTCGCTTTCTTCAGTAGCCGCGTCAGTTGATCTATCTCCTCTTCGAGTGCTCGTCTCTATTGAGGAAGTTCCCTCTGTCTCCTCAGTTACCTCCATTGTCGTCGATTCTTCTCTCTTCATCGTCGTCGCTGTTTCAGTCGACATTTCCGTGGGGACGTCGCTCGTTCCCTCCGTGTCTACTATTGTGATCGTCTGAGAGGTGACTGTGATGGGCCGAGTAGTGGTCGTAGTTGTGGCTGAAGAACACACAATAATCAATTGCACAATTCATCCTCCACTGACCAGCCACTACAATGCAGGCTACATTGTCTATCACAGTTCCGGATGCGTCGTCCACCCATTTGGAGGCGAGATTGCAATCGAAAGTGCGATTGAACGTGGATCCGCGCCATCCTAGAGACTGACCGTTCACGAAGAAATCAACTGTGTCTCCTTTCTGCAATGAAATCAAAATCAACTCCGCATTATGTCTCAGCATACCTGTTGAGGCTGACAGAAGACAGAAACAGCGAGGCATTTGCCCAGTTTATGCTGGAGCGTGGTCGATCCCTCTCGCTGGCCAGGAATACTGACGATGAGGTTGGAACAGTTCATGCAGGGATTGTTCGGATCGACTGGAATATTTCATTGCGTTAATCTGCTACATCGAGAGTGCGAACTTCCAGGGAACGTAGTTGTTGTCGTGGGCGCGACTGTCGTGGTAGTCGATGTAATATCTGAAGAGAGATTACCGGATTGTAAGCTACTTAGAATAACTCACGTGGTTTGACTGTTGTCGTTGTTGTAGTGGAGGTTGTCGTTGTCGGAGGAAGCGCTATAACTTATGTTATCAACTATTTAATGCACAAAAACAACCTTGATAGATGCAGCTAATAGATTGTACAATCTTGCTCGTTCCAGTCTCAACCCATACTCCTTCGTGAGAGCAGGAAATTGAAGCAGTGTACGATGAAGTGGGATTCTGCCCTCGTTGTCCCCCATTGAAGATTGCACGAACGAGACGAGTTGAGGTGGACTGTAGTTGACTTTTTGTATTGGTAAGAAGCTCATAAATCCTTATTTTTCAATCGAGTACTTACAGTTGGAGATGACGGAATGAACTTACATCAATCGGCCGGCATGTGAAGATCGCGTGATCACAGTCGTCGAGTGTGTACATGTTTAACACTGAAGCGGCGTCTTCGAGTGTCCGATTGATATGGGAGAGCATCGTCACTTGCAGATCAGGACAGGCATTGCACTCTGAGATGAGGATAGGAGAATGATATTTCCATGAGTTGTTTACTTGAAACAGTTGAACACATCACGCTGGCCACTCCTTCGTTTCTTTTCGGCTCGCGCCATTTACCCGATTTGTCGCATTTCAGTGAAGAATTAGCCTGGAGATATAGTGATCGTAAATCAGCAAAGGTAAACAAATTTCTCTCACCATCATTCCTGCGGCTAAAACATCGGTAGGCGAGCTGTTGTACGATAGAGTGGCATTAGCAAGATGCTGCAAATGCATGAAATTCACGGGCATCACCTCCACCACGTACATCAGGATCGAAGCAAGATATTGTAACTAGACTGCATCCATTCTCGACCCGATGGTCGAGAATCGTCGTTCCGTCTCTCATGGAAGTGGTAAAGTCAACTGGCAGATTGGGACAAGTCGTGCAGACACCTGAAATCAGCATTGTCATCTCTGATTTAAAAAAAAGATGATACGAGCAGGAAGAGTGGATGGCGTGGTGCCAGCCTCTGTTGTTGTCTCCTCTGTTGTCGAGGGAGCTGTGGTCTCAATATCTCCCGATCCCTCTGTAGTAAGTTCAGATGCTGCAAGTTTCCGTCGCTTATGTCGATGAAGTAAGTTCGTTACCTGATCGGCTGTAACATCGGTAACTGCTCAGTGTCACTCCATTGACTGTCCATGATGCCTGCGGATCACACCTGGCCTTCAGCCTTACTGTCGACGTCCCCGATACGAGGATAGCACCCGTCCCACTCTCGATCACTGCTATATCATCCTGCAATAGTTAAAGTCAGCTCAACACGATAATGCACACTCACGTCACTGCTTTTACATGTAACATCAGCCACACGACAAGCTCCTTCGGTGAGGAATGAGTGGTCAACTATCGAGATCGCTTTTCCATCACCCGGTCGAGCAGGAAGTGGTTGCAGATTGAGACACTTTTGGCACGAGGTGTTGGAAGGCGGGCCTTGAATGAGAGATGTTTATTTATCTTATGTTCGAGGCCGAATTCCATGAAAGGCGAGTTCACCTTCGGTCTCAGCATCTCCTGTTGTCGTGCCATCTGTCGCAGATTCAGTAGTCGAGCTAAATGTAAATGTTTCCTTTATAACCAATAGCCTTTCTTTCACAACAATACCTCTGATTATTAGTGGGTGTACGAGGAGTAGTATCTTGGTCCCGAACTGTAGTTTCCAAGGAAGATGGATCACTAGTGGGCTCGGTAGGTTTGTCGATTGGGGTAACAGTGGTAGCATCTTGTTCTCCAGTAGTTAATTCCGGAGCTGGACTAGTTGGTTCAGAAGTGAGCTCGGTAGGTTTGTTGGTTGGGGTAACAGTGGTTGTATCTTGTTCTCCAGTAGTTGATTCCGGAGCGGGACTAGTTGGTTCAGAAGTGGGCTCGGTAGGTTTGTTGGTTGGGGTAACAGTGGTAGTATCTTGTTCTGCAGTAGTTGATTCCGGAGCTGGACTAGTTGGTTCAGAAGTGGGATCGGTAGGTTTGTCGGTTGGGGTAACAGTGGTAGTATCTAGTTCTGCAGTAGTTGATTCCGGAGCGGGACTAGTTGGTTCAGAAGTGGGCTCGGTAGGTTTGTTGGTTGGGGTAACAGTGGTAGTATCTTGTTCTGCAGTAGTTGATTCCGGAGCTGGACTAGTTGGTTCAGAAGTGGGCTCGGTAGGTTTGTCGGTTGGGGTAACAGTGGTAGTATCTTGTTCCGCAGTAGTTGATTCCGGAGCGGGACTAGTTGGTTCAGAAGTGGGCTCGGTAGGTTTGTTGGTTGGGGTAACAGTGGTAGTATCTTGTTCTGCAGTAGTTGATTCCGGAGCTGGACTAGTTGGTTCAGAAGTGGGCTCGGTAGGTTTGTTGGTTGGGGTAACAGTGGTAGTATCTTGTTCTGCAGTAGTTGATTCCGGAGCTGGACTAGTTGGTTCAGAAGTGGGCTCGGTAGGTTTGTCGGTTGGGGTAACAGTGGTAGTATCTTGTTCTGCAGTAGTTGATTCCGGAGCGGGACTAGTTGTTTCAGAAGTGGGCTCGGTAGGTTTGTTGGTTGGGGTAACAGTGGTAGTATCTTGCTCTGCAGTAGTTGATTCCGGAGCTGGACTAGTTGGTTCAGAAGTGGGCTCGGTAGGTTTGTTGGTTGGGGTAATAGTGGTAGTATCTTGTTCTGCAGTAGTTGATTCAGGGGTTGAACTATCTGTTGGGGTAACATTAGTTGTCTCTTGGGGTATACTAGTTCTTTCGGGGGACGTAGTCATTGGTTCAGCAGAAGTACTGTAATCTCAATTTAATTCAGAGTAGGCTTCAGTAAATTTCTGAACAAACTACAGAGTAAATTCAAAGGTAATTTATCGAGCATAAGTGCATACCCTTCCGTAGTTGCTTCCATCGTTGTTGTCTGTACAGTCGACTTCACAGTCGTGGCGAGTTCTGCAGTTTGAGTATCAGTCGTCGACCACAGTTATCCAACCCACCACCACTCTCCCATTATCATCTCATTGTCATCATCTCCACCACCTCCCATTTCATGCCTAACCCACCACTGGCGACTCTCATCCGAATGAAGGCCTTGTATTCTCTCCCGATTCCACTCTTTCTACTGGAACCTGTGGTTGTGGGGTCGATAGTCGATGTCATCGTAATAGACGTCGATGCTGCTGTGCTCGTCTTACTTGTTGTAGTTGCCATTGTCGTAGTTGATGTCGTCGATGACGTAGAGGAAGTTGTCGTAGTGTAGGCGCACCATTGCACTTGCGAGTAATCCCCACTGCAATCGTCTTTCGCGAATGTATCTAATATTCATAAGTGATAAAGGGTAAATGCTAAAGATGCTAGTTCTTCTACACGCACGATCGGCTCGACCATCCTATGCCTGATTATCAACGAGAACCTGTCATGAGTGAAAAAAATAGTGTTCAATGATAAATGTAAGCTCACGGGCACGACAGTGATCCCGTTTGAGTGCATCCAACGGGAAGAGCAACACATTGTCGGATTCTGCAAGGTCTCATTGAGCTTCTGAGCTGCTGCAATTTCCTCACCTAGTCGATACGCCCGATGTGGAATTGTACCATCCAGGAACACATCTTCCCCATGCTCCCCAATTGCCCCATTCTCCTGTTGGCAGACACTGCAATACATCATTTTCATCACCCGTGTGTAATATAAACTGTGACCAATTCAGATCCAAATTCAGCACTTTGTCAGCAATGAAACAACACACAAATACGGCGACCATCTGGGGATTTGACACTGTTTGAGAATGTTCTGCACTGTTTTACGGCCTCTGACTATAGAAATAGTGTGTGAATCGGAGAGTGAATTCTCTCCCCGAATAGAGGACGGTCATCGCTTTCTCCCTCTCTGTCTCGTAACGAGATTGTTTTTTTTTATTTGAGGACCAAATGGGGTCGATTCGTGTCGAGTTTGGAAGAAGAGTTAAAACGGAACAGAATATATTGGAAGTTACCTGTGATTCGACACCAGTAACTGCGAGAAGTAGAAGAGAAAGAAGATCGAGCAAGAGGGCCCGTCGTTGTGACGGGCCAAGCAACATCTTCAATCGATATTATCCCGCAGACGACTAAGATATACAAAATAACGCGTACGGTAGCGATATTACAGTTCATAAACAGGATTCAATTGGAGACGTAGACGAAATGTGTAGACACGAACACCGAAAGTGCGAAAGGGATTGGGAGGAGAAGTGGAGCGAACACTTTTTCGTGATAATCCAAGCCTCGCTAATCCGCCCTCCACGCTGTGATCTACCAAGAGAAGAGGAGAGATATCTATGAGAGATCGAGGTATCGATGGAGACAGAATCACAGCCATAAACAGAGATGATACTGAGCACGTTGAAGTACAGAGAGAATAGAATGGCATAGTACATGCTCGATTGGGGGGGGGGAGAGAGCTAGTTTGAGGGATCTTTCGAATCTCATTATGGACTGCCGTTCTTGCACCGCTTTTTGGTCTACCGGACGTGTTGGGAATGATGAGTGAGGGAGAGAAAAGAGTGAGAACGGAATATGAAAGTGAGAAATTGGGGCAGATTAGAGGGATGGCAAGTGACTCTCTACCTACCAATCAAGGAATGATCAATGGTTAGCAATGAGCCAATTCGACTCTCAGAAACTCTGCCTATTCCTTCATTCTCATAACACCTGCGGAATGCGCCCAATTAGATGTAGCGAGGTGAGAAAAGTCGAAGATTACGAGAATGCGTGGTCGATTGCTTGATATTCACATGGGGCGACAAAAAGCGGAGGAGACCCGGATGGAGAAGAGATTCGATAGTGAAAGGGATTGAGGAAGGGAGAGGCTAATCACAATAGGGACTCAATCCATCATTACGGTATTAGGAAAGGCTGAAAAGTGAAATTGGAATAATGACCATCGGAAATCGAGCACGAATATTCTGCAAGATTAACTTTCCCCAACTTTTCTCTTCCAAATCCCCCTTCGTTCTACGGCATACTTGATCTGGAAAACTTGCGCTTCCAATAAATATTTGAGTAAGATCCAATAGTGGACTGTCTTTCTGTGATGGTGGTTCGTCTGTCTCAGTCTGGGGTCGATTTTCCCTCGCAAGCTTGCACAAAACTCTCGTTTGACTTCTTTCTTTCTCCCAAGTGAAAGAGGCTTCATGGCAATTTTCTTTTTCTTCCTGAGGAAACTAAACTTCACGAGAATTAGTTTCAGCCCACTATGCGCTCCGCTGTTGTGCTGTTTATTTATATTTTAATTCTCTTTGGGCTTACTTTAGGGGTTCCTATTTATCCTTCAAAGGATCGAAGAATACTGTATGATTATATTGTATGTATGCTGATTCTCAAGCATATCAGATGAAGTGTATTCAATCGTCCTTCCCTCTTCTCTTCTTTCTAATCTCAACGACCGTTGATTTGTGTAGAGGAGATAGAGAAGTCAGAAAGAGAATATAGAAGAAGAGGGAGAGAGAGAGAGAGAGAACACTCGAGTCTAGAGAGTCAAATGAATCTCAGAGGTATCTCAAAGAAAGAGAAAAAGAAGGAAGCTATTAATTCCGATAGATCCTGTTGGAGAGATTTTCCGTGTGAAAAATGGTACGCATGTCTAATTTTACCCCCACCTCCATTCATTCTTCATTTTATCGTGGAAATATTTTGTCCAATCCCCGTATTCATTCGTCTGTCGCAGTCTGTTTAATTCGTTCCGGAAGTGAGGGTGGAAACGAATAATCTGATAAACATCCGGACCATTCCCAAGTCACACCGCAGACTCCTAGTCTCTCCATATTTTATTGTTCCACTTGAATTGCGTATTCTATTTTAGTCCTTCCCATTCTATCTCTTCTACATCACAATCCAATCTCGTGCTAACTACAGGAAGTCCTCCCCTCTGAGGGAGTAAATGCTTTCCTCTCGGTAGTCTCCCTCCATTCTTCTATGTATGGTTCGTGGTGGTGGCCTCTTCACTCTACTCTCTATTCGGCGACTATTATTGTTTGAGCGACTCTTTCTTCTCTCACAATACTTCTTCTTCCTCCTCCTCCTCCTCCTCTCTCTCTCTCTTTCTCTCTCTCTCTCTCTCTCTCTCTCTCTCTCTTTCTCGCACGAACGATATCGAGAGATCTATCGTATTCATCAGACGACGTCGACATTTCCTCTTGTGAAGGATGAGACGTCGTTTATTCATTCATACCGTCTATTCCCTCTTCTTCTTCTTCTTCTTTTCCATCTGGGAGGAATGTGTGAACTCGACACATGTTCTTCCCTCTTCCTCTTCCTCCTCTCTCTTCCTCTAGATCACATTCTGATCGGGTCTCAACGATATAGCAGTGAATTTTCTCTCTTCTCTATGTTCGTCGAGTCTCTTCTCACATAAATTATATGGTTGATCTCTCTTTCAATCTTAAGTCACTCGACCAAAACACTCGAGAGACGTCTCATCATCCGACGATTCACACTCCATTTCCAGTTTGTTGTCTATGATCACTCACTCAGTCTCTCTCTCTCTCTCTCTCTCAAGTTGCATCTCGTAACCTTTCCTCTCCTCTCTTTCGTTAATCTAGAGAACAGAAAGCAATCTCGTTGATTGACTGTGGAGTAAGATGAGAAGGGGAGTGAATCCTTACCTTCTCCATCAATCTTCTCAGTCTCTTTCCCATTGAAAGACTATCTCAACACCGGAAGTCACACATTTCATCCATTCTTCAAATTCCAAACTTTTCTTCATTTCCATCTTTCATTTTTCGTCACTCGCTCATTTCTCTTGACTCCTGTGGGTTCTCAAAACTCCACCCTCGCGTTTTTTCTTTCCCAGACAGAAATTGAGACGTCCGGGTCCTTCTCTTTTTGTCAGTTTGTTTGAGTAATTGATACTCTTCTTCATCAATGGATAATTTCATATTCCGAATTTCGATGGAATGGAGTTTTCGATAGAAGACGTCGACGGCTTTTTCCTCCCTTTTGACGAGGAGTCGAAACTCAAAATAATCCAAAATGTCACAGCAGAACTGCTCAAATTCGGAGAACCAGCTAAATTATCCGTTGATTTCCACCCTCGCAATATCGAATCGGAAATGAGATTTCACACGAATCCTATGTTCCATTCTTCCCCTAATTCACGTTGATTCTTTGAGATGAGCGGGGATTCTGCGTTAGTCCGATGATTCCCCTCGACTTTCTCCTTCTTTTCCATCCTTTTCCTTCTTTATTCTATCGAGAATCTTCGACATTCGTGGATTCTGAGAGGGCTTCATAGAAATTTAATTTGTCCGTTACTCTCTCGCCTGAGAGAATCTCAATGCATTTGAGGACTTGAGAAGAAGGGGGGAAATAGACAGTGAACATCGATTGTGTCCACTGTCTTCAATCCATTTTCCCACCTTTTCCTCTCTCCTCATTTTCCCCCTCTTTTGCAGATGTTTTCAGTAGTTTGAATCGGATTCGTGTGAAATATCTCCAGTTTCCGATTAGATTTTGCGAGGGTGGAAATCAAGGGATAATTTGGCTGGTTCTCTGAATTTGAGCAGTTCTGCTCTGACATTTCTGACTAATTTCGAGTTTCGACTCGAGTCGTCAAAGGAGAGGAAAAAGTCGTCGACCTCTTCTATTCAAAAGAGACTTCCATCTGGATTCAATTAGTCCTCCTTTCCCTCACTTTTTGACGAATTCTTTCGGCAGAATCGGAAGAGGAAAATTTCCTCTCTGATCCGAAGAGAGACTCATCTTGATAAGAATATTATGGGAGTGTTGCTTGTAAAATCTAGTTACTACCGTTTTCATTGAACATTTCTCGAGATTCTCCTGTAAAATGTATCCAAACACATCACTCTAGGCTGGTAAAACTTACAGAAACGGCTTCGGTGTAGAGAGCGTGTGAAATCGAGAGGGACTCTCTCACTTTTGCACACTCTCTCGCCCTAACCCCTGTTTGTCCGTTTGGAATCATGTTCAAAGTCCTGCTACTTCGCCCTTCCTTCGATTCTCTTCCTCTTTCCTCCTCATCAATCGTCGATTCGCTTGAGTAATCTCGCAGATAAATTCATCCATTGCTTTTTTCCTCTTCCATTGAATTGTCCTCTCTTATAAATATTTCCTTCTCGCGCGTAGCCATTTTCTTGCAATTTCGATAGTGAACCTCATTGTTTATTCGACTTGCACCTGGCACTATGACGCTATGACTATGACGATATATGACTATGGCTCTATGACTATCCGCGATAGATTCAACAATTCTCCAACAGAGCTCAGCACAGCTCAAAATTATCTCTCTGTTTCTCTCCATAAGTTGCCCCCTGGGGTAGTTTTCGATGCTCTACAAGGTGGCGTCTTTCGTTTTTCATGAATTTCACTATTGGCGCCAAAACGGCGCCGCGCCAGAATAAGGGGAAATCGAATTTTGGAAATTATCTCTTTCAAAATTGCAGATAGAGCGTCACAATCCCACGTATACTTACAGAATTTGATGGCGAATCTCGCTGACTAATTTATTTGTCGCTAATTAACCTAATTAGCCGGCAATTAAGAGTTTTTGACTCTTTATAGTGTGAAGGTCGTGTCATACCTCATTCGAACCGCCGTGCGATTCTGATCCTACCGTTATAATTTTGTGTGAAAGCTAGGGGTGGAAAGCACTTTCTCATTAGATTTAGACTTTAAAATCGATAAAAAGCAAGTTCACACTTGATTTTAAAGAGCAAAATTTGTCACAATGTGCATATAAAACAAATATTTTGTCTACATAAAACTTTCGCGAGATAAATTTGAACATGAAATATTTTTGCAAAATGAGCCGTCGCGGAGGGGAGTCGAACTCACGTGAGTCGGGTGGAACAAAAAGTGAGATTTTGGTACTATACGTAATGAAACGTAGTAAACTATTAATCATAATGCACTGTTGAAGGTAGATTTTATTTTTGCACTCAGAGGAGCTGTTTTGAGCGTTTTTAGCATCTAAATCTAATAAATCTAATGAGAAAGTACTTTCCACCCCTACTTTTCACACAAAATTATAACCGTAGGATCAGAATCGCAAGGCGGTTCGAATGAGGTATGACACGACCTTCACACTATAAAGAGTCAAAAACTCTTAATTTTCGTCTAATTAGGTTAATTAGCGACAAATAAATTAGTCAGCGAGATTCGCCATCAAATTCTGTTAGAGTACGAGAGATTGTGACGCTCTATCTGCAATTTTGAAAGAGATAATTTCCAAAATTCGATTTCTCCGTATTCTGGCGCGGCGCCGTTTTGGCGCCAACAGTGAAATTCTTGAAAAACGAAAGACGCCACCTTGTAGAGCATCGAAAACTACCCCTAAGCGCAAGTTATGGGGAGATTTCATTTTTTGCTGTGCGGACCATTTGTTGAACCTATCGCAGACAGCCTCATATGAATCATGTTTGCATACTCACAAAGAAAACACTTTAGTGAGTTCGAAACGTCATATGCCCAAAACGAGAATTAGAAACTCTAATTAGCGAGAGAGTGCAGGACAACAAGAGATCAGGTCTCATTTTGCACACACCCTATAGAGTTTTAAGCTCTCGCTCGGGGTATATCAAGATAGAGTTTTTCATCCTTGAGATTGCGCTGTTCGCAACGGTTTGGATTTTAAAAAAAATATATTTCTGCAGAATAAACTTCCACGATGTCCCTCTCAGCACGAATTCACAAGCCGTCTTTCAAATCGAAGGTTTGTCATTTTGCAATACTTTTTTAAAGTTGTGTTATTTAATTTTAAGAAATGATCACCCTTATCAGACTATTATTAAAGACTATTATTTCAGATCATTTTTCGACGGAATTGTCGAAATTTCTAGGAAATAGGCGTAGGATGTGAAGAATCGCGCGATACACATGCTGCGTAGTACAAGACGTGTTATAGCATATGCCAACGCGTTCTACCGTGTCCAAACGTTGTGTGTGTGTCTGTCTGTGTGTCCGGCGGTCACGTTTTTCGCATTTTCCTTATATTTCGCTTCAAAATCGCGCTATCTTCCCAAATCCTTTTGCATATGATTCCCGACCAGAATACCTTTCAAATTTTACAAAATTTAATTAACGAAATCCATAGCCAAGTGGGTTACGAGCCAAACTTTGAATCCGAGACCCCCAGGTTCGATCCCCGCCGCGGGCAAACCTTTTGCCGCATTTTTCGCAAGTGCCAGAAACTGTTCTAACACGGTTTTGAGTACCGTGAAACACGTTTTCACCTGTTTTGCCGAGTTTTAACGTGAAAATCGAAATTTTCGATATTTTCCCAAATGATGAAGGGAGTGTCGGGGGTCATAGGAAAAGTATATTGCTATGTCAGAAACGTGTTTGAACGTGTTCTAACACGTTCTAACGTGAAAAATCGAAAATTTCGAAAAGTTCCGAAATGATTCAGAGAGCGTAGGGGATCACAGGAAAAGTGTTTTGCGATGTCAGAAACGTGTCTGAACGTGTTCTAACACGTTCTAACGTGAAAAATCGAAAATTTCAAAAAGTTCCAAAATGATTCAGAGAGCGTAGGGGATCATAGAAAACGTTTCCGAAATTGCTCTAAAAGTTCTGAACGCACTGTATCCTGCGTTTCCGTTGTGAAAGGCTCGTGAGGCTGAGAGCGATCGAAAAAAGTTGCCACGGAGCCTTTTTTTGCAACGGAATAAGCCAGTACTCTTTGCACATTAACACTCCCCAACATAAGTCGAGCTTCAATGTCACCTGGGGCCGGCTATCGAGCTCCCCCTGGACCGATCTTGGAGCCGGCTACCGAGCTCCCCCTGGACCGAATTTGGAGCCGGCTACAGAGCTCCCCCCTGGACCGAGCCTGGAGTCGGCTGCAAAGCTCCCCCTGGACCGAACTGTGCCCTGCAACTGAACGCCCCCCTGAACCATACTTTGAAAACGTAGTGCGCACCCTACCATAACGTAGTTTAACCTCAACACACCCTGCTAGTTCTGTGAATGGAATTCGTTAGTTTTTTATTCATTTCTTAAAAAAACGAAAACAAATGAACTCTCATAACTTATTGTTCATCCTTTCATTTCCCTTTGGAACTCAATTTTAGAAATCCATAGATGCAAGATTTTAAATGTTCTGAAACGTACCAGTCGGAAAAAATATGTGTTGAGGTTTCGAACGTACCATTACAGATAATGGGTGATTCTGTTCATTCTCCGACTGCTCCATCAAATGGACCAATTCCTGTTAGAATTCAGAATGGAAGAAATCATCATCACCATCGAGGATCGATGATTGACGTCATTAGAGTTAGTTTATTCCTTATTTATCTTATATGATCAACCAGGAAAATGTTTTTGTTTTATCGAAGTCCGAAGTAAAGTGCGACTACGAAATAATATACAATGCATTATATGAGTGCCTATAGGGACGTGTTATTTGGGGAATATTTGTGTGAAAACGAGTAAGAAAGGAGTTATGAAGGCATAAAATGCAATATATTCGTAAAGAGCAATTTTTTTAAATTGTCATTGTTACTCTCCGCATTTCTGAACATTTTCCACATAAAGGTGAGCTATCGCAATTTACACGTCTATTCAAAGACTACGGAATACTATATATTATTCTCAGCGGGCAGTTGTAGTTTCTATTTCTCTATCTCCCACTCATTACGTAATCACAGACCTTCTTTTCCCGGACGATTTCCTCACTTTGAAAGAAAGCACAAAAAGGTGTGACTTCTCTAGTTTCTCCTCTGATAAAGAAGTCCGAGGTACTAACAAGCGTCAATTCACTACGTACCTCACTCATTTCTCTCACTTTCCCCCGTTTCGACGACGTATTTTCACTCTCTCGATTGTAGAGTAAGAAGACCATTGAAAGCACCAATGGAACGCCCTTCCCTACTCTTTCTTCTTGTTGTGTCTGAATACATACGTCAATCTTCTGTCTCAATTCTTAGTGAATTCGTTCTACCACTCTCATTCTCTCCCTCTCTCTCTCTCTCTCTCTCTCTCTCTCTCTCTCTCCCTCTCACAGGTATTTCTCCCTTTCTCACTCTCTCACCTTTTTCATCCATTTGAACACGAATAGCACGAACCGAGATCTTTGCCCTTTTTCCATATCAATTATTGGAGAGATTGAGAATCGAGCAAGCAATGAAATGAAAACATTCTGATCTCGAATCTCCTCCTCAATCCATCATTCCTTTCATTATTCTATTTGTGGTAGTCCATCATTCTCTCCTCCGGTCATCCCTCTCCTCTTCTTCCATTCTCTTGTCCACCTGTCTCCTCCCGTCTCTCTCTCTCTCTCTCTCTCTCTCTCTCTCATCGTCTCCATTGGTGTCGTCTCTTCTCCAGTTACCTCCTCGTGTATCTTCATCCATTCATCCATCTCCTCCTTCCACTTTCCCTGTCCTCTCGACACTTCTCCATCAGTTATCGATCGATCATCTCCTATCTACAGTAATCGTCGTCATGTCATCATCGGATCTCGAATCTTCGTCATTCGAGGATTCAACGGAAGTCAGTCAATGTTTACTCTTCAGTCGATATCAATTCTCCCTTTGTTCATGAGGGGAAATGTGAAAATTGATGCATTAAGTCACCGATTCCACTGTATACTGTAGATATTAGCCCTTTTTAAAATGGCCGATTCATTTCGTCATATAATGTGCGGATGAAAGCGTTGCAATCATCACAAGCAGGTAGGAATCGGACTTTTCTCTCTTTCAATCATTCAAATTCCATCGTATCTCTGATCCTTCCCTTGCCCAATTGGTCATTCAACAACGTCGCTCTTCACAACGAGAGTAAATCACTCAACCTTTCAACGGATTCCATAGCCACCTATTATATCTCTCTCTCTCTCTCTCTCTCTCTCTCTCGTCTCGTTGCCTTCCTTCTCTCAACAGACAGAAAGGAATGAAAAATGCGGCGAATTTAGTGTGAGGGAAATGGACCGTACAATGAAAAATAGACTGACACGTTGAAACGTAGAGTTTGAAGTTCGGGTAAATAATTGGATAACCGATTTTTTTATTTAGCGAGTGCGCGAAATGAACAGTTCTAACCCAACTATTTACCCGAATTTCAAACTCTGATGAAACTGCGAAAATTTGACTGGATGAGAGTGATTTATTGCTGTCTACTACATATTTCATGACTCATCGAAACACACTACCGTATTCTACTAAACATCGAAACGAACTACAGTATCCCACGGGTTGGAAGGTGTCAACTCAGAAGTATCAAATGACTACCAACAAAGGAAACACTTCCGTCTCTGCACTCTCCACATTTCCCACACTCTCTCACTCCATATCTGGACTCTCTTCATTTCGCACACTCTCTCACTCCATATCTGGACTCTCTTCATTTCGCACACTCTCTCACTCCATATCTGGACACTCTCAATTCACCACACTCTCTCACTCCCTTCATTGTCACTCTTTTCCAATGGGAGAAATCACCGTGGAGATTCTTCGCCCCTTCAAGCGAGACACTTTTTCTTCCGACTCAACACAGAAATTGAAGCAATCCAATCATTCCCCGATTTTTATGAGAAAAGTCGAAGCTTGAGCTCGTTTTTAAAGAGACTTCCGCGAATTTTCTCCATTCCAAGTACAATTCTTGTGATTTGCACGCTTTTATAGCCAATTCATCCGCCGCGTCAATAAAAACATGCTCAACTCCATTTGTATTCCAAATCGACGCGTTGAGAATAAATAGCCATTTTCCGTACATTTGTAGCGTAAGCAGCGACTTCTTAGACTGTTTCTTTATTCGTGATCTAACTTTTTCTCCATAATCTCATTATTTTCTGCTCACTAATCTCAAATCGTGTGAAAAAATCGGCTAATTTCGAAAAGCTGAAATATATGAGCTCATTTTCAATACGAAGATGTCGTCGATAGCAATCGAATTCCGTTTAACTTTCAATTTTTGCAACTCGCTAAAAATTTTCGTTTTGACTCAATTTCCTCTCATCTTTAACCTCCTTTTCCCCACCAAAAGTGAACTGTTCTTTCTCTTCTTTGTTTTGACCAGAACGACACTCTCACTTCGATTCTCTCTTTGTTCTGAAAAGTTATGACTAACCGATGAGTGGTCCATGTCTCTTTTCTCTCTCAACGAGACTTCCTTCCATCTTTCTCGCTTTCTCGAACGGACAAGTGTCCCTATGGTAATAGTACATTTTGGAATTTCCTTTTAGGAACTAAACACGAACACTTTCCCGGAATTTGTTCCTGGTACTTATCCGAACATTTAGAAACTTTTTTCTCGAAAGGGGGAGTTCCAAAAGGTAGCATCGCCTCTCTCTCTCTCCTCTTTGAACTCTCCTGTCTCATCTCATCACTTCAACCGTGTAGATGACAGGGCGACCAAATGGATGGCTTTTGTTTGGAAGAGAGAGAGAGAGAGAGAGAGAGTCGACTAAGCGACGCAAAGTCCCTTCTTCCTTCATCTCATCTGGTATCGCTTAGCACCACAAAATCTCTCCATTTTCTCTCTCATTAGTTCAGATGGATTCAAACTCTTTGTGTGTCCACCATTCGATATTCCAACTTCTTTCATTTTCTCCCTCTCTCTTTTGCCCCATGCCGGAAATTCATTGTGCTTGCATGACCTTTAGTGAAGATTGATTAGTCTCAGTCCTAATCTATCTCTCTCTCCCCTTTCTCTCTCTCTCTCTCTCTCTCTCTCAATTCTCTTCATATCTCCAGGATGTCTTCATCATTTCGATCTCGTTCTCCCTCTCTTCTTCCCATTCAACGAAAGCCGACCATCACAGTCGCCATGGCTCGTCATTCCTACTCACTCTCGTGTAGTCCGCGAACTGCCAAAACGGTCAGTCATTACGGTACCACACGAAGTCCAGATATCGACAACTGATTGCATTGATTTTCCTGCCGCGCAGGTATTTTAACCAGCACGCATAATTCTCACACGAATTTCAGAGATGCAGGTAATATTATATTTTGAAATGGAACCTAATCTGGACTGTTGTTCCTCACTACAAACTTGCTTTCGTACGGTGTAATGAAAGGAATATAGTAGATTGCACCTATTTCTTCATAGAAATCGACTATAAATGTGTAATCAAGGAGTGTTTTCAGTTCAATTCGACCTCTCTCCTCTCTTTCCCATTGGTTGTAAGCCCTCTTTCTCTATTCATGACTGTCTCTCTCGTGGAACAAACTTGAGCCCACTTGCCTATCATAGTATTCATGGGGAAATGGAATCACCCTGTTTCTCCTACTCTCCTCGTGATACTAACAAGTCAATTCCACAACTAACTCACTCATTATATCTCTCTCTCTCTCTCTCTCTCTCTCTCTCTCTCTCTCTCTCTCTCTCTCTTTCTTCCACTCACTAATTCCAAGAAGCCTCAGGCGCGTGACCTTCTCTTGTCTCATTCTTTCACGATCCAATTTCCAGCCACCAAAGAATGGGAGGGATCAAGTTTAAGAGAGACATCAGCTGTGTTTACCACAATAACAGCATATCAACCATAGAGAGAGAGTAATTATCTGTCTGCTAACTATGAGAATTCTCCGTTCCTCCCACTATTCTCTCTCTTTCTCTAATCTATCTTCATTTCTTCCACTCTCTTCTCTCCTTCAACCGCAATAACATGTGTGAACTCCTTCATTCAGTCTTGTCTTACTCCTTCTCTCTCTCTTTCGTACTCACTCATTTGTTTGGCTCTCTTCCATTGCCTTTTAGTCTCAACTTCCTATAGCGATTGTGTTTCTCTCTCTCTCTCTCTCTCTCTCTCTCTTCCTCTCTCCACCCTTTGTTTCAATTATCGGCTCACGAGGGACTTATGAATTGTCATTTTATCGCAATTGGGTACTTCTCGGGTTCCACATTTATACGATAATTCCTTCTTTCCGCAGTAAAATTGATAGGGAAAGCGCGCCTTCGTATTTTGTGTAGTGTATCACAAATTGTGACAGCAACTCTCTCTCTCTCTCTCTCTCTCTCTCTCTCTCTCTCTCCTCTATTTCATAAATCCCTCCTTCTCTCACCAATTTCTCTTCTCACACTACCCATTTCACGCCTTTCTCAAAGTGAAAAGGAGGTGAATTGGACTTTGTTAGAGACAAGAGGACATCGATCTCTTGAAGATCTCTCTCTCTCTCTCTCTCTCTCTCTCTCTCTCTCTTTCTCTCTCTATTTCTCTCTCTCTCTCTCCCTCCCTCACACCAACCCCCCAGTCTCTCTCGTTTCACAATTGCATTAGTCTACTAATTACTTTACCTCTTTCCAATTGTCTTGCAAATAGGGGAAAGTTGTAGCGGAAATGCGGGAACGACAATTTCGTTTCTCCCGCCAAGATCTGGATTTGAAAAATAGTTTCTTGTGTCTGCCGACTGCACTTATTTCGACGATAAACTCGTGCTTGGCAACGGGGATTTCTCATTTTCCCCTCTTCTTCTCCTGCCAATCTATTCCTTTTTCTTCTTCTTCTTTCTCTCTTTCTAATCTGTTCGAAGAAACGAGCCTAGAACTGAGAATCACTGACAACGACTCTTTTTTTGTAAATCATCAAGTTGGCACCATGCCAAGAACATCTTTCGTTGTCTGACTCTCTCGTTTCGTACACTCGCTCGCTTTCTCTAACTTGATCTAGCCGTTACTCTTTCGGGTGCGTGTTTTTGACTCGACTTTTCCCTGAAAAGTGAGAGAAACAGCTGAAATGGCGGGTGATCTGCTCAATTTCACACTGCGAACAGCTCAATCCACTCATTTCACTCACTATTCTACGAATTCTTCCATCTGCTTCACTCTCCACATCATTCTGAGCATAACATAAAGGGGTTTGGTGTGAGAGAGCGTGCAAAAGCAAGAGAGACTCTCTCACTTTTACACGCTCTCTCACCCTGACCTCTCTTTGTTGTGTTGGTGTCTCTTGTGTCTGAATCATCTAATGTTTATAGTCCCATAGTCATTCTCCACTCCAATTGGTCTCTTTCGTAGTCCGTTTCCACGGTATTCGTGAGAGTCAATGCAAAGTGAGTCATGCACGGCGTTCTGGGCAAAATGCCAAAAGTGAATTCGTGGTGAGACCATCGTCCATTTACGTACTATTTTCGCAATCTCTAACTGTCAGGCCAATTGTCATTGACTAGCCAGAATGCCGTGAGTTAGACAAAAATACTATGGTTATGGTCTCCACAAGAATTCATTTTTGTCGTTTTGCCCATAAAGCGAAGGTACTTGTCTCTTATTACTCATCATTTCTCTCTCTCTCATCTCTTTCTCGCTCTCTCTCCTCTCTCTCCCCATCACCTTTTCTCATTATCCTCAATGAGTGAGTGCCTCTCCGTCGATTCCACTATGGCTTCTTCTTCTTCTCTATCCTCTCTCAATCGAATGGTTCTATTCCATATCTCGAATCAAATCTCCATTCATCTAATGATCATATTTTGAATTAATTCGTGTGGCCCAAGTACATCACAGACTCCATTGACTCCGTACTCGCGGAGAAAAAAAGATTACGACTCGATAAGTCTAAGCTCGCAAGCGACGACTTCAAAGTCCATTTTGAAAGTCATCGTTCTCCAGTTTATACTGATGGTTTCATTGATTTTTCCCCTGTGATTAGACATTGCACCAATTTCTCCATCGCAATTTCTCTTATTACCTCCCATTTCTAACTCCGATTGATTTCTCTTCGAGAGGAAGCCATTTATGAATCGTTTCCACTCCTATTTCGGTCCCTTTTTTACTCGCCAATCAAAATTCGCCAACAGTTCAAAACCCGCTTGAATCGACTCTTCTGCCTCGAATTTCCTTTTATTTCAACTCATCAACACGAATATTAGGGGGGAAGGCGGTTTGTAGCATAGAATGGAGGGTCAGTGGCATAAAATGAAATTAGTACTGAGGAAGAGGAAAGAGAGAGTCCTCACTTGTCTCTGTCCCTCTCACTTTTCCGTGTTCTCTCGTCTTTCTCTAACTCATTTCGTGCTTCAAATGAACAGTTGTCGCTCTCACTGGTCAATCTCCCCTATTTCTCATACTAAAGTCCATTCATTCGAGTTTTTCAGTCCCACTCTCATTTTGCAAAGAGAAACTTGTCGATATTTCAATCTGCAACTCGATTTCTGTTAGAAATCAAGATAAAATAGGATTATCCGTCGCTGGAATGTGTCTAACTCGTTTGAGTCGTCAATTCTTCGTCGTTTTACTTCGATCTGTCGAATATCCTCAATTCTCCCTCTTTCTCCTTTCTCCATTCGTTTGTCACGTTCAGACCTGTCAAATATTGTGTATCTTTTCTTGTAGTTGGTGAGAGTTGGCGAGAGAGAGAGAGAGAGAGAGAGAGAGAGAGAGCGGGGGAGTGAGTTACAACCTAGAAGTCAGCGAGTCCCGAATAACAGCTTTTCACCCTTCCTTTTCTGTACTCCACTATACTCTGATGGTATTCTCTCTCTCTCTCCCCATACTCTAGTCTCCTTCCTTCTCTATAGTTGCTATCTTTCTTTCCATTCTCCCCCTCAATTTCAATCTAGTCTCTATCGTGTCTCTACCACTATTATCCACCTTCTCCCTCCGATTTGAGACCCAATTTCGAAACTTCACCAACACACAACCGTCGGAACAGCCGACCGCCTGTAGCAGTGGAACGACGGCTCGAATTTCGGCAGTTGGGAAAGTTCACGATGGACTCGGCACGCGCCCAGCACCGATTCATGGACAAACTGCACAGTTTGCAAGTGCCAAAGGTTAGTAGTAACCTCTTTCGTTGAGCTGTGCATGGTGTAGGTCCAAAATAAAATTCATGTGGCGTCAGTTTTCCGGAAAAGCTCTTGGAGAAGCAATCGAGAGTGTTAGTTTTTCCGCTAGCTTTTCCGGAAAAGCTGTCAGATTTGAATTCCCGTATTTTTTGTATCTCGGCTCCCATTTAAGCTAGCATTGAAAAAAAATTGTTTTAGGGTTACTTTTCGCATTTAGACTTCATGGTCCAAGTTTGGTTAGCCTAGATGCACTGGGAGCCGAGTTATGGCCGAAAATCAATAATTGCGGGAATTCAAATATTTAGCTTTTCCGAGCCCGCCGTGAGAGATGGAAAAGTAAAAACTAACACTCCTTTTAGCTTTTCCAAGAGCTTTTCCGGAAAACTAACACCGCATCAAAAAGGCGGTTTCAGGTCTCTTCAATCATTTCAAGTTAAATTGAGTGAAATTTGTAGTGGACTGAGCACAGATTACCTATCTGCTATATGATTACACCATGGGAGTGAATGGAAGGGAGTAGTCGATACCAGATGTCAATGAAATGGAAAGAATAATAAAGTGAGGAATTGGAAGAAGTCTCCTGACTTCTCCCTGATTCCTTCCGATCATTTATAATCTCTCTCTCTCTTTCTCTTTCTCTCTCTCTCTCTCTCTCTCTCTCTCTCTCTCTCTTTCTCTCTCTCTCTCTCTCTCTCTTTCTCTCTCTCTCTCCCCCTCTCTCGTCTCTCTCCGTCAGATCATTCATAATCTCTTTTCTCTTTCTTCTCTAGACCCTCATTCTTCCTCTATTTTCTCTCCAACTTGGAATGCATTCGTTTCTCTCTCAATAGAGTCGCAGATCAGTCTGAGTCTTCTTCTATGACATCATTCCATCTCTCTCTCTCTCATTCATTCATCTTTGTCTGCTAGTTCACTGAGATGTCTGTCACACGATCCCAAGCCTGCAGGCTAACGACGAGAGAGCGTACAAAATTGAAAGAGCCCCCCTCCATTTCATACGCTCTCTCAAATCAGAGCCTAAGGTTGACACAGGCTGTGGAATGATGTGTTGTCATAGAAAGAACTCCTTCTCTTTTCTCCCAGACGCCTCTCTAAATCTTTCTCAAGTCTGCCGAAATGTCTTTCTCTTTTTTTCACCATCAAAGTTTCTCTTAAACTTGCCTGAGACAGAGAAACATTTCGCCCCGTTTCACTGAATAACTGTATTTTTTTTCTGAATATTTTCCGGAGGATTCATTTAAATGCTTTTCTCGACCCCAAACTAAAGTTTATTGGTTCAATCCTCCATTGGGACTCGTTTCTCTGGTCGTTAAACGTGTCCCAATGGTTCCATCTGCTATTACCTCCGGTGTAGTCGGTTCCATACCTCTTTCACCCCAATTACCTCCCTCACTCTCTTCCGCTCTCTCTCTCTCTCTCTCTCTCTCTCTCTCCCCTTTCTGCCCTCTATTAGATAGATTGGTGCCAGCTTCGATTCCGTGTTTATCCATCTTCAAATGCTTTCCACTCCTTTTGTCCATTCGTCTTTTAAAATGTCCTCAGCCCAAACAACCCCGAATTCCAGTAAAACTCTCAACAATTTCTATCACAGCAAGGGGAAATAGTGTCTGGTGAGGTATCACGTGCTAGATATTGCTCGAAAACAGGGCTTCTACACACATAATATGGGGGATTAGAACACGAGGATTCAATTTCGCATCTACACAAACAGATGTCGAAAGTCAATAGCTGTATTTTGCACATGACCCTATTAATTTAGATATTTTATTTTGCAAAAAAATGAATATGAACGCTCTAAAAAGAGATGACGAATCTTTTCTCTTTGTCTTTCATTTCTCTCATTTTCGACTCTCGAAGTTTTCGGTTGACTGCCATTCCATTGAGTTGAGTTCCCAATTTCCCATTCCATTCTTCTTCTTCCATCTAATTTCGAATTCAACTCCCCTCTTTTCACTTTTGCTTCTGTTCGAATATTCGGTAGAGACTTCTCTTTTTGAACAGTCTTCCTATCGTTTAGATGGACGATTTCTAATTTTCTCGTGACTGAAATTGTTTGACTTCTCCTCTTTTCGAGAGAGAGGGAGGGAGAGAGATATTCTCAATCCAATCAATCGTCGATTCACAAATGAAGTGAATCCCGTCAAAAGGGATTCACAATCTCTCGACTTGCAAGACCCCAACACAAAAATAATCAAGATGATTGCATTATACATACATTTCGCGCCCGTTTGTGCAGATTTTCGGGGTGGGTCAAATGATCTTAAGATATTCCAAAAGACGACTTTTCGACTCACTTTCACTCTATTTTTTCGCAGGAACTTCCTCATTAGAAGTATTCTAAGAAAGGGGAGAGATGAGATGTCATCCTTGTCTCTCCCCTCCTCCCCCTCCCCTCCTCCCCTTTCCCTTCGAACCTTTCGGTTGTCTCAGTTGCCAAGTCTATAAAGAGAGGATTTGTGGGCAAAGAAAATGGAGGGTTTAATTCGTATTCGATGAGATTCTCTCTCTCTCTATCCCTCCATTCCACACTCCTCCTCATTTCCCATTTCAGTCTGGGGTAAACTTGTTTTTACTGTTCTTTTCTGAAGTGGTCATTCTCGATAGTGTAACATTGTTATCTCGAACATCTTCCATCTAACTTTATTCGTGTAGTCATGAGATGTAGAGTAACTGTGTGATTTGCCTTGTCATTCATGCCACCCGTAATCAAGTCTCTCTCTCCCCTGAGAGAGAGAGAGAGAGAGAGAGAGAGAGAGAGAGAGAGATTCTCACCATCTCATTACCTATAAAGCATCTCCATCTCTCTCTCCACAATACTCATACTACTGCAATTTCCTTCTTCTCCTAGCAAATCGTCCCTATTTGTAGTTCCAACCCGTAATATAACCAGGTGACTCTTGTGTCTCCTCTATCCAATCTCTATTCTCTTCTCTCTCTCTCTCTCTCTCTCTCTCTCTCTCTCACTCCCGCCCCTTTTCCTTCTCTTTTCTCTCATGGGAAAGAGCCCTCAGATGATTAGTCGACCATCTCTCTCAATAAGAAGACGAACAGTGAGTTCCTTCTCTTTCTACCCACACCTACTCACCCCGGTTAGAGCAAGAGAGTGGGAAAAGTGAGAGAGTCCCTCTCTACTCCACACACTCTCTCACTCCAAACCCCTTTCTGTTGGGTTGACCGTTCTGTATACCATTCGATAGTCTCATTCTCTTGTTTCTCCCCCTATCATTGTTATCTCTCTCCCTCCTTCTTCTTCTCATCTCATCTCATTCCCTCCTCAGTGCTCACGATTCCTCGTTCACCAGCTCGTTCCTCTTCTCCTCTCCTTCGAATTCCCTCTCCATTCTCTCGTATTATCTCATCAGCAAGGAAGGATTCACCCGGCAATGTGAGCCCCAAGGTCCACACTTTTACCGTTAACAATACTCTATCAGCTTTCTTTGGGTGTTAATGTTGCTTTCATAATATTTATCATGTCTACATTTGGACAATGAGTCCTCGTATGTCCATGTACATTCTGAAAAAAAAGAGAAAATGCGAAAAGAGAAGGTAAATGTGCATGTGCCTTGGTCTCGAAACGATTTCAGTTTTCAGTTCTCGGAATGTTGCTTTCCAGAACGCCGTGTATTCGTGAAAATCAATGTGCATTCATGAAATTCATGGTATCCCTCCTCTTGTAACAGTATTCCATAGATCTTTCCTCTTTCCCAATCCATCAACCATCTCCATATCAACTATCCCCTGTGTGAATTTCCTCTGCGACTCTCTTTGTTATTCAGTCGCATTTTGTCCTTTGTGAGAGAAAAGAGAGGAAATGAATCTCGTTAGAGTTCTCTCGTATCTTCAATTCCAACAGAATTGTCATCATCTGAACAGGAATGGACTCGAGATGTCGACAGAGAGATGATGCCACGTTTTGGAAATGCTCGAAAATATAAAAGTGTCTACATGTTCCGAAACGTATTCCTACAAATCCAGTTAATAATGTAGAGGGTTCCTAAACGGCAGTTGCAAGACGTCCTTCCATCGGCAGAGAAAGGATTACGAAAGTATTGTGTGTGGATGCATTGGATTCCATAGCAATCCTCGGGGGTTTCACCTTCCTTCCCCTCAGTTGTACTCTTTCTCTCTCTCTCTCTATTGGTCTTCTCTTCGTCCAATCAGTAGTCTATTCAATCTCCTCTCAATTCTCCGCCCTCTCAATGATTTCATTCGTTTCTTCGCTCTCCCTAATGCCAAAGGTGAGTGAAACAAGCCTTGATTGACTACTAGAATCTTCCCACTCCTTACTCTGCTGGCCTTACTGTGTCCACAAGTCCAAATTCCCCTCAAATCACCTCTAAATGTCCCGATTTCCGCTTCCCAAAACATCGCAGGTAATGAAAAATTGATGAAACGCAATGAGTGGGTTGGAATGAACGATGAAATAAGCGCGTTCGGTAAATTTCTTGAAAATACGTTCTTTTATTTGGTTCATTTAACCTAAAAATTTGACCTAAATCCGAAATATAATGCCTAAATCCTAAATCCTTTCGTTTTCAGCTGAAGCTCCACTCCGATCGCGGCGAGCTCTCTTCCAATGGTCACTCTGCCCCTCTTCTCAATCACAAACTCGATGGATACACTGAAGAAGAACTACAAGAGTATCGACAAGTATTCAACATGTTCGACACCGGTGAGTCCCGATACGATTGTTCGACTACGGTAGATTCTGTCCTGCTTATCGGTTCTTCTGCTTCGTTAGCTTCGTTAAGGTGTAATCTCTAATGTGACCTTTATCTGAGGAAATATTTTCTTGGGGTATAAATAGTAGTATCTCGAGTTGTTGAGTGCAAATGACAGATATTTGCACCCAAGAATTCGACGACCGGAACAACAAAGTCCGGTAATTAGGTCTTTCCCCCAAATTGTGTATTTATAGAGGTAATCCCATTTGAAAATGAGAATGAGTCGAAGTGGGAAGTGTTGCTCTGTCAGAATATTGTAGAGGAATAAGATCTCGAAAGGTAATGATCGACAATTGAGAGACTGATGAGAAGTGAGAGGCGGCAGAGAAAAGAGAGATAAGACGAGAGAACACGCAAAACAGAGAGAGGGCAAGACTGATAAAATTGTTCGCCTTCTCACGGTTGCTAGGGGGCGCCTTTTCGCAGTCTTGTGAATCGAGGGACGAGAGACAATGGAAAGTGGAGAGGACTGAGGCGGTTAGAGACAGCGAGAGATTATGGATAAGGCGGAGAGTGAGAAGGTGAGAGACTAGAACAGTCGATGAGAGAGTGTGGGAAATGGAGAGAGACTTTCTCGCCTTTCTTAGATACAACTACTTACTTGCCACCAGTGAGACCACTCCAGTTACTCTTCCTTCTCCTTCTAAGTGCCTAAGTCCATGCCAAAGTCATCCCCTATGCCTAAGTCATCGGAATCAAAAGCTGAGGCTAAACTGAGTTTGATTCCATCGGCAGATCGAAGTGGAGCTATTGGATTGGAGGAATTAGAAGCAGCTATGAGGAATCTCGGATTGGAGCAGACTAGAGACGAATTGGACAAGATTATCGATGAGGTGAGTAAGGGTACGGTAGATTGATGGGACAGGGTCCCGTTCATGAGGGTACTGTAGGGATTACCGAAGCACGGGCTGTCACTTGTGAATATTTATGTCAATTGTGAACACGATTATTGTGGGCAATTGGATAACGGGAAAGCAGACAAAGAATAATAAGGGAACCTTGGACACTCTGTAGATTCGTTTTGTGATATTATTGATCTCCGCAGGACTACCGTAATCTTTATTTACGTGTCTGAGAGTTGTGCATTGCAGGTAGATCAGAGAGGAAATCACGAAATTGACTTCGACGAATTCTGCGAGGTAATTGATTAATTCCATCTATTGAGCTAATTTCTCATCTCTCAGGTAATGCGACGACTTTACGAGAAGAAAACATCGTGGAATGAAGTCATTCAACAGTGTTTCTCCGTTTTCGACCGAGTGAGATTTCAATTATTGAGTTCCATTCATAATTATCTCTAATTACAGGCTGAAGCAGGGGCGATTTCTAAGCGAGATTTCCAATATGTTCTTCGTGAATTCGGAGATATCACTGATAATACTATTATCGAGGAGATTTTCAATGAGGTAAATAAATATTCTGAATTCATAAATTCATTTTCTTCCTTGCTCAGGTTGATGTGGATGGAAATGGATTGATAGATGCTGACGAATTCTCATACATGGTCAGGAACTACATGAATGACGATGACATTTGACCACCCGTCTTCTTTACTACTCAACGCTGTGATAGTTTCCCCCACTTCAATACCGATTACTTCTTTGCATTCTCCAATTGTTTTGAAGAACAAAAAATACGTGTTTACTGTTCAGATTTGTGTGAAAATTGATAATAAATGATTTTGGTTACTGTATTTGTCATTTGTATGACCCAGCACAACATCCCTTTGGACGACGACACATACTGTATGCAAATTCAAATCTCGAATGAATCAATCCACGTTGACCTCTCGTTTCCCTCGCGTTTCCTATCGATTTATTGATTTTCTTGTCCAATTTGTGTTGTTCAGAGATGACCGAACCGGTCGTTCATAAGCTGCCGGTTCGTGTGCTACCTCTAACGAAGAAGAATATATTCTCGTGGCCCAATTCCGACTCGAGCAAGACCAATGACGCCGCCTTGACTATCAACACCCACAGCAGATCCACCAAGACTCGTGGACCCAAGATCGAAGTTGACTCTAGATTCAACGATGCTTTCCTCGGTGCAGGTGTGTGTGTGTGTCGAAATCCATCTTCTTCTCCCATTTCACATTGGCTGGTTATTGGGTTGCCACGTGGTCAGCTGTTTGTTTGTGTGGTTGCCTACTCTGTGCTCGTCGAGTATACCTACTTCTGCCGGAAGGTAGAACAACTTCAGCCAGAAGATAAATCAGCTAGGAAGTAACAAGAAGCAGCGCCACTTCAGCTCTATACCTATTGCAATATATTTCTGCTTTCCAGCTGATTTCTGTGTTCTGGCTGAAGTAGCTGTACTCCACGGGCACTGAATACGAGTTGCCACGTCGGCAAACTTTCGAAAGTACTCATCAATCCTTTCCAGATTCAGCCACATTCAGTGACGAAGCTTTGGAGAAAAGCAATGGATCGAAAGGGAGAAAGAAGAAGGTTGGAGTCTTGCCATTTTACTTGGAGCCACCATTAGCTTTCCTCGCTATTATATCTTTCTGCTTGTTATTGTGACGATTCCATGGGGAAATACTTAGTCGTGTTCAGAAACGCAGCATTATCGGCGCTATCAAGAACTTTGCGTCGAAGAAAAGCAAGAGTGTAAGTTGATGTCTATCAGTTATTTATTTCTTTTGCACTAAATCATGCAAAACTTTGATAGTGAAATATATTTAGATATTATTAATTTCAGTTCGACAGTATGATCGACGAAGAGAGCGAGAGTGATTACGATCGGGCAGTCAGTGAGTATTTGATCCACTCTTTGTAAATCGACTCGACTATATTCAGTGCCGTGGAGTATAGCCACTTCAGCTAGAAGACAGATGCCAGAAAGTTGTTAAAAGCAACGCTACTTCAGCTGTGAAAAGCTGAAACAGTGCTTTCTAGCTATTTCCTAGATGAAGTAGCTATACCCCACTATCACTGAGTAGCCACAGCGCCACATCTGGCCCTTATTCTCTACATGAATCAATCATAACTTCATTTGAGGACTCGCTGAGAGCAGTCTACACACACTGCGCAACATTCGTTTCCCCGTAGGGGAAATATACGATCGATGGAGTGGATCGAGATTCGAGGAACAACTACGCAATCTCCATAAGATGTCAGCATTATTTTATATTAACAGTGATGCTCATGAGTCTCGATATTGGACAGCGCGGGGCAGTGATGAGCTAGATACTCAACATAGAACGGCGGATCGCAAAATTTGATAATGGCCGGGTCGCAAAGGTAAAAAAACTGCTAAATTGAGAAGAACAAGTCGCAGCTTGACATGACTGCATTACCGTATACCATAGAATTGAAGGAGGCTGGCAGAAAAAGGGAACCGCAAGCTGATGGAATTTATTTAATTCGTATTTAAAGTCTTAATAACTTTTTATCCCTTGGTTCTGGAGTTTTTGCGACCCGGCGAAATTGCTCTATACACCAACAGGAGCTGATATTGGTATTGCATGCATATATTATTGCAATATTCGTGAATCGCCAGATTTTCAAAATGCGCTCTATTTGGCCCGATATTGAAAGTGTTTTGAAAATGTTCTATTTACCTTCAAACTTAATATTTTTTGACAATTTTTTTTGTGATCGATTCAGAATCGCGAGATTAGAAAAAGCGGCGGCTCGCATTTTCACTTTATGTTTTGTGTCACTGACGCTCTCTTCCTTCCCTCTCCCCCCCGCTCGCCCACCTTCCTCTTCCTCTCTTGAGCGCTCCCTAGCCTTGCTCTTTTGTTCTCCCATCTGGCGCAGGCGGTAAGGCGTCGGCGTTCCGCCCGATGGGTGCTGTTTCAACTCCTACGCTCGTTTTCCATCTTTTGTCGCCTTTCTTGGTCATGAGACATGGGCGTTCTCTTGTTCTTCGGCTTATGGGACTAGCGAGGCACATCGTTTGGTGTGTGGGAAGAACTATTATGACATCATTTCAAGGTCTCAAACGGAGATCTTTTGTTTTTTTTTCTTAAATATTTTAACCGTAAAAATGGGTTTCGACGTTTCGGGCGGGTCGCAAGGCTGGCCGGGCGGGTCGCACCAAAAAGAACGTTGAAATTTCCAGCCCATCACTGGCGCGGGGGGTCCGCGGGGGGTCGACCCCCCCCCAACCGCCGCAACCCCCACTCGTGCGGGGGGATCCATAATACATGCACCGGGGACATCAGCCATCACATTATTTTGGATCAAATCTATCGAAAACGGTATTATTCTCACCTTTTTACCCTGCTCGACCCCCCCCGCGCGGGGGTCGCCGAATTTAGGGACTATGAGCATCACTGACTTCAGCCAGAACTTCTGGCTGAAGTAGGTATACCCCACGACCACTGAGTATCTGTCATCTTCTCAGGGAGCCGAAAGGGAGTGTGACCGAGAAGGAGACAGACTGGGGCACATTCAGTCTCGCACAGTGTCTTCGACTGGAGATTGATACTGTCAAGGAGAAGAGGAAGCAGGTATGGTGGTTATCGCGTTAGTTTATAACTAGTGCGATGGATATATCTATGTATGCTATGCTTTTGTCAACTTTCTACAGCGGGCGCATTGTCAATGGATTTAATCCTTTCACTAATGCTCTGAATATTCTCAATTCGGGACATGATGTCCTATACTAATAACTCTTCCATTTAGTTCAAAGAGGAAGTGCTCGATATCTGTCATCTGATCGATTCGATGGAATCTGCAGTTGAATCAGTAAGTGAATTCTACTGTTGATCACACGAAAAGTCGAAACTAAAAAGAACAACGCGTTTCAACTTCGTTTCGGAACATTTCTCTGTTTTTGTTGTTATTCATCCTTTTTTTCTCGAATAAAGGCTATTTCGAGTGATCATCAACACTGTTGATTACCTTCTTCTTTTCCTTCCATCAGATTCCCTCCACTCTCTTCCACACTCTCTTCTCTTCCATTCATCACATTCACTCGTCTGTCAAATTCGACGAAGTCTGGGCAGCACTCATAGTTGGAGCCTGCAAGGTTTATACCCCTTTCTTTTGGCTATCAATATGTTTGACTTTTTTCGATTAAGGAGTTGATTTAAGTGAAGATGATCAATATTGTGTGCAGGTACTCCACGATTACTCTGAGCTCAGACGAATTGTGGTGCTGATAGTGGAGATGACGAGAACAAAGACGGCAGATATGGTAGGAGAGAGATTACTGTAGAATGATGTATCTGGGGTGTACGGTAGACACTTTTGGAATCGATAATTAGTCGAGCTTCAATGTGAGTAACATCCTTACGTTAACATCCTTGTAATCTGATTAGTATATTGCAGGAGCCGGAGACAGAGATGATCCGTTGTCTGCTCCTACATGAGACAGTGGGAGATTGCACTGAATGGGAGATGGTCGGTTGGACTATGTATTTTGTACTTTGTACTTTAGGTTAGCGTCGTCATCGAGAACTCATTGACAACGTGAATATAAGCATAATATGTGATATTATCTCTCAGCTCTCTGAATGTCAACGTGACGTCATCTGCTGCATTCTAATGCGAAGGAAATCAACGGTGGAATCGATTGCCTCGGTGGGCCACTTAAATGACACACCGAATGTTTCTGAGATGTTTACTTATCTTGAATACACTCTAGATGCAGATACTAAACTTTGATTTGTTCCTGTGATTGAAGTCCCTTCCTCAGCTCTCCCATTCATCAACATCTTGCCTCGAAATGGATCAATTGACTTCTACTCTCAATCGATCGACAATCACGAAGAAAGGTGAGATAAAATAGTCGTTTGCCCATGCAGAAACTCTAGCGCCAATTAGCAGAAATAAGATTGTGTAATATGCCGGAAGTACTCCCAGTTCTTTCTGGAAATGTCCGCAAGAGCAAAATATCTTTATCAAACTTATCGGAATTTTGCTTGACATTGATTTTCGAACTTTAACTGAGTACCGCGCAATAAACACGCAAGTTATTTTAGTTTGTCAATTTGGCAAACTGCATGCAAATTTTCGGATACAATAACATAATTGTGTTGGTGTTCCCACTTGCACGAGGTCCTGGTTCTTGCTGCAAATTTGCACTAGAATTTCCGTGCTTCCATTGTTTGTCGCTTGATCTGAATGCAATGGTTCTTCTTAGAAGACGAATCCTCTCCCGATTCTCTAACCACGCACGAAGTGTCCTACATTCAACTAGATTATAATGGTATGCATGTTAATCATTGTCTAATATCGATTGCATTCTTTCTCTGTATGTGCACACTATCATCGATTAATTTTGCTAATGCACTGGTGCTTGCTTTGACGTGTTTAGTTCGGATAACTTAAATAATTATAAAACTATTATAAATATTGAAAATTTTCATAATTTTCTTTGCAGGTAAAATGTGTCATGGAGCTGAAGCATCGTTGAGAGAAGCGGGAATTGAGGGAGAGAAATTGGAAGAGAAGATGATGAATGCTGCTAAGGTACGGTAGAAGTTATGAGATATGGGGCTACTGTAGGATGGGATACTGTAGATGTGGAACAGTATCAGACTTGGTCAGACAATATTATATAGTTTTGCATGGTGTTCTCGCCCCCGTTTTCACTTTATAACATAGTGCCCCAGCATTGACAAACCTCCAAGCCCTCAACTTTTTCACTTCTTGAATTTTTACATAGTGCCCCGGCACCATGTTTTCGAAAATGCAGAGTTCCAGAGTGGGCGAGCGTGCCCACGTCTGAAAAGTAACCAACCATTGCAAATTAGTTAGCCTCGTGTGAAAGATCTTATCGGTTTACTAAAAAAAATGGAATAAGTTTGTTGTTTGCAGGATCTCGGATCTCGATTGGACGATGAATTCGCTCGTCCTCTTCACAACAAGACACGATGCATATCGTTCCCTGGAATACTCTCATCCAATTGAAGAGACTGTCCTTCCCCTCTATCATAGTCATGTAGCCATAGTTCCGTCCTACCGAACCTGTACAGTATCCCTTCCATCCCGATGTCTTTCACCTCTACTCGGCTTTCTGTTCTTTTGCCATACATGCTGATAGCAGGGTCCGCTTGTAAGAGTTCTTTCTCTTTTACTGTTGCCTTTCAAATGTTTGTAGGCATAGTTTGATAGTTCCATCGATTCTTTATCTTAGCATACAGTACTCAATACATTATCGACTATCTCGCTTGCACTATTCTTGCCTACCGTAATCATCTACCTTTTCGACTATCATTGTTATAGTTACTTTAGACATAGTACGTATGCATAGTGTGAAGCAGTGGTTGTAATCAATGGTCATGTATTGATCGTTATATCGATTCATTCCTGTTTACGTCCCTTCTTCGTTAGAACATTATTCTGTAATTAAATTCTTTTCATAATTCCTCTCTCCCTCCTTCCCCCTATTTGTAAGTAGCCCTTTTTCCATTGTTCGTCTCATCTAAGTCTAACACATCAACTGTAGTGAGATCTCAACGTCCTTTTCTGCTCTTGAAATTTTTGAAATTTTAGCCTAGCAGAAAGGATGTTGAGACATTGAAAATATGTGTGATCTCCGTAGTTGTTTACTAGACAGTCCACAACTTGTCCGTGTAATCTATCTTTAGCCTTCCTTTTCCAATCAATAACTGAGCTAGTTCTTTCCCATTTCATGATACCGTAATAATATTTCAGATGTTCCCTTATATCATCTTTAGTCATTGTGAATGCAGTCGATAAATGCAACGAAAATTGTGTTTCGTTGTTCGCACAACAAGTAAGCAATACAAGATTATCATTTAGCATGAATCTTCACTCTATTTAGCTCGATTGTTCCATTTGCGTCTCAATTCCCGGATGTCCAACTAAAAGTGACCTTGAGTGATAAATGAGGGTGATAGAGAGAGAGAGAGAGAGAGAGAGAGAGATTGTATCAGTAGAGAATGCACAGTTCCCATATCTCTACTTTCTCTCTTTACTTTTACTATTCCTTGCTCAATGCCCTTTCCTCCTTGATCAACGTCATTTCGTGCTTAGAAATGGATGGGAATCATCTCATTTTGTTTGCACATCATTCGAAGGGGGAAGAGCTCTAATGTCCTCGTTCCGTCTCTCGACTATCGATACTATCGGATCCTTCCTCTCTTCTCTCTCTTTTTCTCGTATCGTCTATCTCTCTCTATCTCTCTCTCATTTGAACCCTATTTTTGTCAGTACTGGTAGCAAATTGATTGGCTACTTTTGAGATGGAGAGGGAATTGAGAGAGATAGTGAAGAGATTGTTGATCACACGAGAGAAAAGGAGAGCCGAGGAGCACTTTTCGCCCCTTTCCAACCTCTTTTTGAGTTCCTTTCCTTCTTTTGATTGCATCTTCAAATCAGTTGAACAATTCGATGCAACGTCTTCACAAGTGCACATCTTTATTGTACATTTCATCGTTTGCTCCTCGCGTATTTTCCCTTTCTATGCCGTTTCATCTTAGCTTTCTACAGTGCATTGAAATAATTTCTCGATTTAAACAGCAGTAGACTAATTTAGTTTGAATAATGCCTTCTCTATTTCAACGACGTCAATTTCCAGCTGCTCTGTGTATTTTCCAGGTTCGAAATTCATTTTATCCGAAAAGTAAATTGGAAGTTTATGCGCTTCTCTGTTGTCTCTCTAATACGTTCACAGCAAAAATCCAACTAATCAATAGATTGAAAGATGAAAGGCATCTTTATGTGTACTAAACTTAATTACGCTTTTGAAATGCCGTTGACTTCCCTCTTCTCAGATTGCATTCATTCTTCTCTTCTCTCTCTGTGCTCATTTCAATGAACATGCACTACCTGACAACAAGAGCAAAGTATACGTCAACACTGATTATCCCCGTGAGTTCATTTCAACAAGTTTATCAAATTGCTTCATCTGGGTATTGTATTGGCAATTCCATTTGCATAATTTTTAAAATGCACACATTCATAATTGCTGCTAAATTTTGTAAAATTCGCTGTAATATTAATCTTTTCCTAATTGTCATGATGCATTATTTAAAAAAGATCTCTACACCCATCTCATTTCAGTATTCCAAGACATCCACGTCATGTCCCTCGTTGGATTCGGATTCTTGATGGCTTTTCTCAAACGGTTCGAATTATTTATTTCTATTTTTAGAGGATTTTATAAACTCACTGTGAGATGTCGATGGTATTGTCTCTTTTAAAAAATCTTGAATTGACGCCTCTACCCCACGTCTCTCAAAGTGTTTTCCCTCTTTCCACTCGAAAAAATATAACGCTGGGATGTTCACCCATTCCAGTTATGGTTTCGCCGCAGTTTCAATGAATCTTCTTCTCTGTGCTTTCGTTTCTCAATGGGCGATGCTCATTCGAGGTTTTCTATCAACGGAATTTCGAGAATCTTGGAGTTTCACCATTTCTATCGAAGAGTCAGTTCCTATTTTTTTTTGAAAAAAATCTTCCCGATGGAGAATAAAGTATGTTAAGTATTACTATGTTTATGACTTTGGATTTTTATTTTCTTTGGTTTTGATAGCGGCAAATTATCAACTGAAATTGGGGCGAAATTTCAAAATATTCTCCGTCTTTGAAATATCCTGTTGTTTGTGCAGAATCATGACTGCCGATCTCTCTTGCACTCCCATTCTCATCTCAATGGGAGCACTCATTGGACGGTGAGATGATCTTTGATCTTTATTTCAGACTAAACCAGTATTTTTCTACCATATCCGTCATTCTGAATGATCTTTGGCCAATGGTCGAAACAAAAGATTCTTATATAATAGTTGATCTTTATTCAAGGGTAGAATAGAGTATTCTTCTATCTTTTCAGTCAGCGTGAATGATTTTTGATCTCTCTCAGATTCACTCCAATGCAATTTGTCGTTATGGGCTTCATCGAAACTGCAGTTTGTACGGTCATCGAATACCTCATCATTACTGTCTTGCATGTGAGTCAAACAACAAACGAAATAAATTTAAAAAATTATAAACGTTAATCAGAATCTATTGATGTACTGCATTATGTCACCAATCACCCCAAATTTCTAGAAAGGGGTCAGATGAGCAAAATTGAGGGAAAGTGCGAGATGCTCGCTCACTTCCGTACATTCTCTCGCAACTCACCCCTTTCTGGAGGATAGTCATCATTAGATACGAACATTTACATTGAAGTAGACATCGAATAGCATTTGCTAATTGAAATTCAGTGGCAATGAGATGAATTTTTAATAAAAATGTGAGTATGTGAGGGAGTAAATAATATGATTGAGTGTAACGACGGTGGTCGATCTCTCGTCACTCATGCATTCGGAGCTTATTTCGGATTGGCTGTTGCGAGGACTGCGAGGAAGGTGGGAAATAATTTTTTTTTAATATTCAAGCTTTGGACATCAGATGAAATTGTGATTTGACCTCCCGTTGATTCTTCCTCCCCCCCATCCCTCCATATCCGTAGAGAGCTCGATAAAATATTGATTTGTTTTCAAAAATAGGCTCTACACTGATCCACTAATCAGGAATTTCGGAAAGATTTAGATTTTCGTTCAGAGAGGCGCTGAGTATCAATTAAGTCTCAGGTTCGAATGATTTCTAAACGAGGGACGATTCGAGTAGTGGGAGAAGACGCATTTGATGATAATAGTGAAGATGGAATCGATCACTCGGAGTTATTCTCTATGATTGGTCAGTGATTCTTAGATCGAGAGAGAGAGAGAGAAAGAGGGAGAGAGATAGAGAGAGATGATAATTGAATTTCAGGAACTCTCTTTCTCTGGATCTTCTTTCCCTCCTTCAATGCAGCCGCACAGGAACCGGAGGATGCGAGGTAACATTTAATCTATTTATTTTTCTCTAGATATTATTTTTTTTTAGATAACACTTTTTAAAAAAACAGTATCACTTGCTTCGTATGCCCGTGTATCACATTAATACTTTCAGAATTCGTGCAGTAATCAATACATATCTCGCAATGACTTCGTGTACAGTAATCACATTTATGCTCACCTCCCTCACGGATCGACACGTGAGCCAAAAAATTTAACTTTTAATAGTTCTAAAAGAAGTTACTAGATCGTGGTAACAATCGATGCAAATTGAGGGTCGTTTCAACATGATTCACATCCAATCTTCGACTCTTGCGGGAGGAGTCGCCATTGGTCAGTTTTACATCAATCCACAGGCTGATTAACACTACGAAAAGGTCCACCAGAGATAGTGTAGAATGAAGAGGGACTCCCTCACTTCCACACAGTTTTTCGCTCCTCCCCTGTGTCCAAGTTTGGAATCATGTGGTTAGAATAAGAGTAGGACCTGTATTACGAAAGTTTTCTGGTTTATTCATTGTAGTTTTCTAGTTTCTGATGGGCACATACTAAAAACAGCATAGCCAAAGATTACGGGTATAACAGAGACGCGACAATTTCATCACAGGTTCGGTTGCCAATGCAATTCTGCAGCCATGGCACTCACTTTTAATAGGAGGAGTGGCTGCTATTATATCTGTATTCGGACACACTCACATACAGGTCAGAAGAACGTCTATTGAATTAAGGCAGAATGATGTCCTGATTTACAAAATCGAGAAAAAAACGTTCCACTTACTGAATTGAATGATTGTCTGTGCAACACCGACGTAATGGCATGCCCATACTATTTTTAATTAAATTTTAAAACTAATAAATCTCAGCCTTGTCTCCGTAAGTCATTCCTGAGTGTGACAGATACTTGTGGAGTTCACAATCTTCATGGACTACCTGGAATTCTATCGGGGGTGAGGAGAAATTTCCATCAAACTTTCGTGAATGTTTGAAATTAACTATTATCAACTGACTATTATTTCTTACATTTTTAAACTTACACTTACATTATCCTAAGTAAATAGCATAATAAACATACTATATTATAATGTTATTTTCTTGGAATTCGCAAAAAATGTAAGATGGCAGGTGTGCAGCATCATAATCGTCCTTGTTTATGATCCTTCTTACTATGGAGACAGGTACACTTTACACTTTTCCATACATGATTTGGAAATAACGAACGCCTTTCAGTTTGCACCAGATTTATCCTTATTTCGCCGGCGGAGAAAAGCAGGGAGACAGGGATAAATATGATCAGGTTTATTACTCGTGTCTCATTTTACCTCAGTAGTTGCCATCCAAATTTATGCATTACAGTGGTTATTGCGTAGAATTTTTTTCCCTAAAGTGCCCTGCTGTGACATTTTTTTTCATAACCATACTTCGATGATAAACAAATTAGTTTTTTCTCAGAAAATGATAGCAAGATGGAATACATAGAGCAAATAATATTTGAAATGACGAAATAAGGTAAATATAATTTGAGGCTCTGTATCAAGCACTTGCCATCATCATCGTCTTCGTGAGTGCAACTGTGAGTGGACTCTTCACTGGTCAGATATTATTGTTATTATAGACATATTCATCTTTATCCAGAATGTATCAACCAATTTGTGGATGCCATCAAATGAGATATTCCTCTCAGGTTTCATTCTCCGTTGTGGTTGTGTCAATCAAATGAACGATCCAACTGGAGCTCACGCTGAAAATGCAGAGAGGGCAGGATTCTATTATGGACTGCCACAGGAGGTATTGTGGAGGAGCATGGAGATGGTACGTTATTACACAGTAACATCTCCAGAAAGGGGCAGAGAGCGAGATGGGGGCGTGAGAACTCTCTCAATGACCCACACTCTCTCACGTCTGACCTCTTTCTGGAGTGTTGAATCGTGTGGGCCGACTATGAAAGGCGACAATTGCAATTCAATTATAAAAACAAAACAAAAATAATAATATGTAATTGCAGCAGCGAGAGATGCAAATGAGGTACAGAGACCACGAATCAAATGAAATTTATTGATGATTAAGAAGAGAAGAAGAGAATCGAATGAGGAGATTCTTCCATTGATCTTACGATGCCATTTCTCAATTAGACCGATGAATTCCCGATTGTCTTTCATTATTTCCCCCTTTAGTGATCGATTTCTGTCCACACTTTGTTCATTCGTTGCGATTCAAATGAGATTTTCTCGCGTTGTGCGATATTCTGAGTCACTCCTTGTTATTTTCATCTCATGTTGTGCTCTAGTCTAATTATCTCACTCAGTCCATTTTTGACGAGGAACAAGCTGATATTTCACTTTATAATCACAATATTTTACAATGAATGTATTTGTCATTCATTTATAATGTTCATAATATAATCACACAAACTAAATCAAATCATCGTAAACTAAGTATATTTCAACGACTTCTCAGTCCCGACTGATCTCTGTCTTTTCTCCGCACGTTTTCTCTCATCAATCACTGCCTTTCTTTCTCTCCTCTTCTCAGTCTCTCTCCTCTCTCACATGACACAACGGGGAGGAATCCCAGAGTAGATCAAGAAGAGATCTCAACTAATCGATTCATACTCATAACATTCCTGCACTCGAAACAATTTGAATCGCCTTCCAATCTTTCAACTAATCGTTTTTCGTACTGTTTTCCTCTCTTCATCGTAAGAATTTCTTATCTTAATCCCTCTTTTTGTCACTTTCATATCTCCCTTCTGTCCACATGTTTGCTTCTGATAAGAATTGGCTCGTTTTGACCATTAATCTGGGATCAGACCGTGCAAGGAAAGAGATGTGGTCACAGGACTTTAGTCTCTACTCACTATTTAGTCTCTACTCTCAACCATCTCAAACCTTCAGGAGACCTCTTCTCTCACAGGGAAATAAGTCTACAAACCATAAAGCTGAGCTGGAGAGCAACAATTTTCAAAGTCTAAACCGCTCCCCTGCGCCTATTATACTTCGAAGTCGTCGCTGGCCGGCTTTTTTTCTTATGCAGTTGTAAATTTTGTCCATGCGATCCCACAAAGTCCTCTCCGTTCTTTCCCTTATCTCGCACCACAGTATCATGGCTACTGGCAATATGAGAAGTTCACTATTCCTGAGTGTTCACTAAGTTCACCACTACCGTAACCCGGTTCACTATGTTCGCTACGTTCACTTACAGTATTTTCAGTTGTTGATCCTACTTTATTTACTGTTTTCGTTAAATATTGTCTCACTGAATTCAAACCATTCCCAAAACCGCGTCAACAATAACCGTCTTTATATCAGATCATTCGACTTACAAACTTCAGAAATGAAGTAGAAGTTCCGAGTTAGAATCACGAATCTAACCGGAGAGAGAGAGATTTCACATTGAATCACAACGAACAGAGTCAGCATCCACAGATGAGCCCTTTGTGACACTCTGGGATCACACTACGGGGAACGCACTGTAGAAAATATAAAATTTGGGATAAACATCGTTTTCAATTTGGTTCTTGCGGATTCATTTTCGACAAGATTCTCTGACCCACAAATTCATAACTCGAATGGCCGAAGGATTTGAGTGACCAAATTTAAGTGGTAGATCACTCGAAGTGTCTTCCATGTTCCATTTGAATTTAATGCCTCACTAATCAGAAAAAAAAGATAATAATTCCCATCCGCCCAAAAATATATTTATATTTATGAAGACTTAATGTCGTCATCAGTGTGAGTAGCAACACAACGAGTTCTAATTCTCCGAAGTTTGACAAGTTGGTTGAGAGAAATCGCTAAAAATCTTGAAATTAGCTAAATTTTTGAATTTGGATATCAGGTCGGAGAGTATTTAGTGAGAAATGACACATACTTAATCGGGATCATTGCCATCGAAAGTGCCGAAAATTTATCTCAAATTTTATATTTTCTACAGTGCGTTCCCCGTAGTGTGATCCCAGAGTGTCACAAAGGGCTCATCTGTGGATGCTGACTCTGTTCGTTGTGATTCAATGTGAAATCTCTCTCTCTCCGGTTAGATTCGTGATTCTAACTCGGAACTTCTACTTCATTTCTGAAGTTTGTAAGTCGAATGATCTGATATAAAGACGGTTATTGTTGACGCGGTTTTGGGAATGGTTTGAATTCAGTGAGACAATATTTAACGAAAACAGTAAATAAAGTAGGATCAACAACTGAAAATACTGTAAGTGAACGTAGCGAACATAGTGAACCGGGTTACGGTAGTGGTGAACTTAGTGAACACTCAGGAATAGTGAACTTCTCATATTGCCATGGCTACTGCATTTGAAGGAAATGCACACCATGCACGCGTGGTGTGCCTATCTACCGTATGCGCGAAAGAATGATTGAAACAAAGGCAGTATCCCCAAAAATCAGCAAGAGAAGGTGCATGGGGCAGGGGTCGAACCCCCGTCCCCTAGATTGATACTGTGGAAACTTACCTCTGAGCCAAGTAGGACGATGTAAAACTGATCAACTTAGCTCGCCCCATTCTCGCGGAATCGCAGCTCACTGGAATCCTCTAGACACTGGGGGAATAACAGCTACAGTACGCTAAAATTCTGTGTGGGAGAAAATTCACCACGATTTTCAGCAATTCAAATAAGTGGGCGGAGTTTTCGTACTATTTCTCAAATGCTGATTTTATTGCACTCCCGTGAGACTGTGGCACATGCCTCAGGGAGTAAACCCCGGGGTGTCGTATAGTTCTCAGTCTCACTTCTCTATCACTTAGCTTCGTTTTTCTGTCTCCCCTTCCCTCTCTCTCTCTCTCTCTCTCTCTCTCTCTCTCTTCCTCCTCTCCTCCCCCTCTGTCCTCTTCTCTTTCACAGCCATTTGTCACTCAAATACATCTATCAGCTGGCTCATTCTCAGTTTCTCGAGCTGAAAACTAATCGAAAACTAAACTCTCGCATCCCACTCATTCTACAGTTTATAAATCCATGAAGTCAAATGATATGAAATTGAATTCCCCTCTTCTCTTCGTTAATTCAATCCCTTGTTGTCGTCAGTTTCTCAACTGTTTCTCACTTTCTCCTTTCTTCGATTTCTTATTCGTCGTCTAACGGATTATTATGACTCCCCCAAGGGCTTCTCGAACTCATCCCCGTTCCCACCCCATCCATTAATCCTTTAACTATCAACACGATTACAATAATACAGAAAGGAGTCTAGACGAGGGAGCGTGCAAAAATGAGAGAGTCCCTCTCGATTATACACGCTCTCTCGCTCCAAACACTTTTTACAGGGTTTTCCTGCCTGGGGGAGTGCATCACTTAATTTCCATAATCCGTTCCCTCACCATTTCATTCCTTCCCTTGTTTCCTCTTCAGATGCGGTTACTCCTCTTCTTCTCTTCTCTTCTCTTCTCTTCCTTCTCACAAGATCTCGTAGTTGACGAATTCGTTCCATTGGTGGGTCGAATAATCCCTTCTCACGGTTAACTGGAACATTAGATTCTAAAACAATTTGATCTTTTTTCGTCTGATTTTCAGTCTATTTCTTTGTAGACAGATGATCCAGACCCTCATCGACCGACTTCTCCAGAGGGAGGAGGAGTGGAACCAACTGTGAATGTTTGTGATGAGACCAATGCTGAGAATTGGTGAGTGAGAGGAGAGAGAGAGAGAGAAGAGATATTGCAATTTCAAATAATACGTTCATGAAATGCTCTCTTTCTATACCTCTGCATGTTTCTCACTTAGTCCTGTTTTAGGAGCGGAACGTATTATTATTTTGGACAAGTTTCTGTGAATTTATAATGAAGTCCACGTGAGATAGAGATAAAAAAGAGAGAAAAGACAAAGACCACGTGAGATGAGATTGACAGGTAGTAGGACGCGTTTATGCACTTATCAGTGCTACTTCCACACCAGTTTTCCTTTCAGCTTATGTTATCAGGTCGAAAGTCAGATCTTCAGAAAAAAATATAGATGATGCTAAACTATAAACTTTTGCAGGTACATTTACTGTTCTGGTCGTCTCCTCGAAGCAGTGAATGTCCACTCTTTATTCAATGACTCCAAGACTTTCGTCGATATGCCTTTGAAGGAAGATCCCAGTCAGTTTACATTCTATTATTTTAATCTTTGAACAATTTTATCATCGAAATAGACTTTTTAAAATGCATTGAAAAAAATAGAATTAAAAGTAGTTTTCCATTGCAGAGTATGTGCACGACAAATTCAACGATCTCTTCGGAAACTTCTCAGTGGATCAAATAAATCGAGATGATCTTTTTGCCTTTGTCAATGAAAACTTCAGGTTCGTGTTTCATAATGGTCATTTTGGGCACTACTGCTGAAGACCGGAATCATAAAAAAGGAATCTTAGAACAATGCCATTATTGGCTTATTGGCCTGTTCAGCAGTATTTTGTTGTGTTGAGTCTTGAGTTCTTTCGCTTCTTCTTTCCCCTGGTCGATCAGTAGTCTGCTCCATTCTCTGACCTCGTGACCTCATCAATCTTTGAGGGGGAAGAGAAAAGTGATCCACTTGTTTGTCACTCCTCAGTCATATTTCTCTTCTCGAAGTCCATTCTTTCTTTCATCTCAATGAACAACTGCTTCCATTCCTTCCCTGATGATCTTTGACTGACCGAAAGCAGAGAATCAACGATCCTCCCTCTCACACCGAAAAAAAGGGGATCTAAACATTCCAATGAAATTGAATCTACCTTGAAATGAAGTATTGTATCTGGATTCCGTAGTATAAAATAACTCAACACCGATAAAACTCAGAAAATTGTCGGAGGGAAAGTGTGCAAAGTAGAAAGAGATTCTCTCACTCGGTCGCTTCCATTTCTGACTTCGTTCGTCCTAATTTCAGTCCTCCTGGTTCCGAATTGGCAAGTTGTGTTCCCATGGATTGGCACCCCTCACCACAGAAGATTATGGGCATTCAAGACCCGGATCTGAGGTGAGGGAACAGACTTATTGACTGAGTTTCGTTTTAGAAAAAAATGTTACTTTGGTCAACAGTGCGGGATTCGAATATGTTTCACCACAATCATTAATTTTTTGGCATTAACGAATCGTCAATGGCTCAGTTGCTTCTTTCGATTTAAATAATATTGCAGAGAATGGGCATTGACTCTGCACGGAATCTGGAAACAACTGTGCAAAAAGGTTACACTGTTTCTTATAATTCTTGCTTCACTCGAAAACAAACAAAAATGCTTAGTTTATAAATCCATTATGAGGGGTGAATCGACGGACATTCTTTTAGTATATTGACAGTTACAATTATTGAATAGAACTATAACAGAATAAATCAAGTATGAATGAATTGTAGATCCACGAGGACATCGAAGATCACAAGGATCGATATTCTCTCATTTGGCTCGAGCACGAATTTATTGCCCCCGGTGGTCGATTCAGAGAGTTTTACTATTGGGACGCATATTGGATTGTAAAGGTAATCAGTACAGCTGATCAAATTGTACTTATAGACATACTTTTAACAAATTATTTAACGACTAACTAATTAAATGATCATATTTCAGGGTTTGATCGCATCCGAGATGTACACCACTGTACAGAAGATGATTGAGAATCTTGGCAGTATGATTGAACGGTGAGTTACATCAATGTTTTTAATCTTATTTTGTTATATCATCGTGCTAAAATGAAGCTCGATTATTCCTCTTCCAGATACGGTTTCGTTCCCAATGGAGGTCGTATCTACTATCTCAAGAGGTTCGTCGGTTCCATTTAAAGAGGGAGAAAAATTGTGTTAGTTCAGATCTCAACCTCCAATGTTCTCTGCGATGGTGTATGAATACTACGAGAGCACACATGATAAGGTTACTTTTTCTACATTGTGGTGAATTACGTATTGATGACGTAATAAATATCATATTTTCATCAGGCCTTCGTTCGTAAGATGCTTCCCATCATGGAGTTGGAGCAGGAGTTCTGGAATGGAAAGAGAATGGTTAGAGATCAAAAAATCAAATGAGAGATGAAAGTCTTCCTTTTACAGATTGAAGTCAAAATGACCACGGGCAACTTCAGTGTCTATCAATATCGGTGAGAATTTCGATCTAATCTTGAGACGAACTCGAATCAACCGATTGAACGCATTTGTTCTTTGGTTCAGAAATCCAAGTGTAATCCTAATCTTTATTTCCCTAGTAGGATTCCACTCTGACTCCAATAAAATTAAAGAGCGAAAGAATTTGTGATATTTCATAAATAGTCGTCTCTCCATTTCTCTCACTCCTATCGATAATTGATCGATTTGAGTACTGAAGCGAACGTTCCTCGTCCCGAATCTTACAGAGAAGATATTCTATCTGCCCAGCACATCAATGAGAACGATAGACAGAGATTCTGGAGGGTGAGATATGTGAATTATCGATTAATGAAATGTGTACTCTGAAAACTGACGATTTCTGATAATTAATAAAAAAATAATTGATTAATGTTAGGACATCGCATCAGCAGCAGAGTCTGGATGGGATTTCTCTACGAGATGGTTCAAGGTTTGGAAATTTTATTTATTTCCTTTTCTATGCCTTTTCCTCCAATATTCTTATGCAAAGGTGTCTTTTTTTAGGAAAGCGGTATTATGGTAGACATCGAGACAACTTCCGTCCTACCCGTTGATTTAAATGCACTGCAGTGTTGGAATATGGACATTCTAGAGTATCTCTACGAGAGAACTGGTAATTTTTCCATTCGATATTGCCTAGAATAACTAACCTTTTTTGAGTTTATTGTAAATCTCAGGATTCATGAATTGTCGGTTTGTACTTTCAAGTGGATATTTTATGTTCCAGGTAACAAGAGTCAATCTGAGCACTATCGAAACAAGAGAGCTGATTTCCGAGACACGATTCATCATGTATTCTACAATAACACTGCTGGCAGTTGGTATGTTGCTTAGGAGTGAAGAGAAAGATAACTCTGCAAAAATAGTCAGCTTTTATTCCTTCTTTACTTTATATTTTGATTGTTGGTCTGGCAAGTTCCTTGTGTTCTATAGTCTGCGAAAATAGAGAGAATATTTACAGGTTCGACTACAATCTGCGTACAAAGGGACACAATCTCGAATTCTATGCCTCCATTGCTGTCCCACTATTCACAGGTTTGAATTATTGATTTTTGTTGTGATAAACTTGAAACATTTAATTATGTTGAATAGACTATTAACTATAGATTCAAATGAGTTATTTTGCAGGATGTTATCACTCACTTAATCAAGCGAAATCAGAGAGTCTCTTCAAGCTCATGAATGTAAGTATCTACCAGTTTTTTTTTAAATTCATTAATCGTACACCATAAGGTGTATCAATACGTTCAAAATGATCGAATAAAAATAATATCAAACAATTTTTCAAGGAATCGGGAGTATTCAACTACCCTGGTGGAGTGCCGACCTCAATGAATGGAAATAGTTCCGAGCAATGGGATTTCCCCAATGGTCAGATAATTTCATGTTGCTTATTTCAAATATATTTCATCAATTCTAGAGTTTTAAATTCGGGTAAATAATTAGATTAGCTCTCTCCATTTCGCACGCTCTCTACACCGGCCGCGTGGTGAGAGAATGTGTGAAATGAAGAGAGCTAATCCAATTATTTACCCGAATTTAAAACTCTAATCAATTCCATACAAGTTTGATCAGAAAAATCACTGGGATGCAAATAATTCTTTCTCTTTAAGGTTTCTCAAATCTCAACCACATGATCATCGAGGGTCTGAGAAAGAGCGAAAATGCACAAATGCAAGATAAGGCAAGTGATCTTTGATTTTTTCATTTATTATCTATGAGAAGTCTTTTCATATTCTAGACAAAATATTAAACATATTTTAGGCGTTCAAAATCGCAGAGAAGTGGGTATTCGGCAACTACAAAGTATTCGCAGAGACGGGTCACATGTGGGAAAAGGTTAGTTTTCGAATCATTTTATTATTTCCTTTCTTTTCGTCCATTTTACACCTCGAAAAAAACTCTATAAAATACAATGCCTACTGTTGGTTTTTAACAACTCGTCATCAGTTTGGTTCCCTTTAGGAACTTTAAACATATATAATTAAGTTTTTTTGTGACAAACGAACTATGAAGTTTGTATCCCCCATCCCCATCCTTCTGAATCCATTTCTCCTCTTCCATTTCGTTTCTTTCATTCATCCTTTCACAAGAGCCCTTCTTCCCTCTCTTCTTCTTCTCCTCTTGCCGATCACGCTATTATTCTACTCCTTCTCATTCTCTTTTCAGCCATCTCAAGATCTTCCTCTTTCATCCTTCAATATCCTCCTTCTTCTCATCTCCTACCGTAGTCTTCTCCTCCCCTCACTTCTCAGTAAACAGAAGGCTCAATTTGGTCACAATCCCCAGCTCCTCTCGAAATTTATTCCGACGAGAATTGAATCGGGGCAAGATTTACATTACAAGTAGGCTCTAACTCTTCTCAGATTTGGGATCCGCGAAGAGAGAGGAAGGATCCTACCGTATCCTCTCCTCTCTCTCTAACTTGATTCCCTCCTCGGGACCCCGATTGCATATTATTATGAGCCGTCGGAAATGACAATCTGTCCAAAGGGTTAAGTGTGACTTCATGTGAATGTGTTCATTCCAAGTCCCTCGAATCCTTCTGGGGCAAAATCCCAAGAAGGATGGACAGCACGGGAAACGTAGTCCTGTACAGCAACCGGCCTGACCGGTGAGCCCCAATAGAGTGGTCGCTTGTCGACGTGAAGTCCTCTTGATTCCAGTAGTAACTTTACAAGTCCCTCTTAGTGACAAACTCTCCACTCTCGATGAGGTTATTCTCTCACAAATCGAGATTGACTCTTCTCAACCACAGGAATTGTGTCTCCCACTCGGCCTTCCCTATCTCTTATTCAATTTGTCAAGTATTGCCCCACACATTCTCTATCTCCTCTCTTCCTTCTCTCACTCCTTCCATTTGTGGGAAATAATCGAGTAAGTAGGGGGGAATTAGTCGGGAATCTCTGTCTCTTTCAGTTGTCGATTCGTTGAGTGATACGGTAGGAATAGAGAATGTATTGAGTCACTTTCTCATAGTGGAAAGAGACCATTAAGAACCACTCGACTGAAAAGAGAGAGAGAGAGAGAGAGAGAGAGAGAGGGAGAGAGAGAGAGAGAGAGAGAGAGAACTTTGTCGGCGCATCCTCGTTCTAGAAATGTTCCTGAGGGTCAATGGTTGTTATGCAGGAAATATATCACAGTACTCTCCTACAGTAACCCGATAGGTGAGAAGATCCCCCATATTGCCTTCGTCCTTTGCTCTTCTCGCTAATTAGTCGATTCATTAGTTGATTAGAGGTCGGCAAATGAGCTTGTAAGGGAGGGACTCGACTACGCAATGCGACAGATGTCACTCATTGATATCGACGCAACTTCCTACCAGATATTTGACATCCGAGAGTCTTTTATGAAGCGACGACAAGACAAGTATGTACTAATAAAGTAGTCATTCCATTCCCTTGGTATGGCGGTTTTTTCCCGCGAGCCCATTTTTATGACGGGAAACACCTTTAACTAGTAAAGTAAATATGGTATGAATAACTCTGAGTACATCTGATTTACATGACTAATTTCTCCTCATTCCCCCTCTCCTCCTCCTTTCCCTTCCCCATTCTCTCTCTACCTGCATTCTTGTAATGAATCTGTCCTCGTCTCTCTTCAGATTCCTCTCAAGAGTCGCTTCTACTCAGATTCCCTCTACACAAATAGTCTCAGAATGGGGTGAGAAGTGTCCTTTAGTCGATTCCCTCTGGGTGAACTTCACATAATGACACTGCACACAATTGTTTCCTTTCTTAAACGCGAATGTCTCCCCACTGGCTGAAATTCGCACCTTTCGTGTAGAGAAACACGAAGGTGACGCCGACTTTGAGGAGGGATTAGATGTGAACCCAGTGGAAGAGAAGGAGGAAGAGTGGGGTGATACCCAATGGCAGTGATTACTCACTAAGAAAAAACACTAATTCCGCATATGTCAAAATCCAGGGTTATAACCACTAATTGTGATGTTAGAGAGCGTGTGAAAAAGGCAACACAAAAGATGCCCTCTCGTTTTAGCACGCTCTCTAAATATTTGTTTTTGTAACCCTTGGATTTCGCCATTGCTAAACTGCAACTTAACGTGTTATTTTTTTCTTTGTATCGATCGGTTTTCAATCAGGGCCCCTAGTCGTAATTCCTTGTTTGACTCCGATTTGACCTCATCCTACATCTGTCTATCACTTAATCCTCTAATCTCTTTCTCTTCTCACTCTCTCAATTCTCCCTTATCTCTCATCACTCAGTCCATTTACTGATCCCTGGTAGCAGGTTGTCATAATATGTTCGCGCAACAATGAGGATATACAGGGGAGAAGCCAGATAAGCGATTCCAGGTGTAGATTGGAGAGAGAGAGAGAGAGAGAGAGATTGTATTTGCTCAGATGATCCTCTAATAGCTTTCTACACCTCTCATTCTGTCCTCTCCCTCTAGTCCCTTCTCTTCCCCTATAGGAGAAGTCTCCTTCCATATTCTAATAGTCGGATACCTCAGAGGTCGATTCAAAAGGGGAGATAATAGTGTGTCTCTACTCTCCATTCTGTGAAAGGAATCCATTGAAACGCTCTCCCTTGTCCAAAAGTCGACAGAGGTGCGAAAAGTGCCATAATCTCACCCCTCCACGCTGAAATAGTCGTGTACTTTACTATTTGGACCCTGTGATGGAATGAGAGAGGCACATCACTAAACAGACCGGCCAAACTTACCGAACAGGGCTTAGAGAAGGGAGATCGTGCAAAATCGAGAGGGATTTTCTCACTTTTGCACACTATCTCGATATGATCCCTGCCTAGAAGACTTAGAATCATGTAGGGGCAGTATTCCCATTGTATCAGAGACTGATTACCATCTCATGATAATCACCTGATAAGAGGGATAATGAGTACTGATTAACCGGTCACACGAGGGTGTCACTAATTGAGGGAGAGAGGGAGAGAGAGATATGGATCGAGTCTTAGTCCATTCGAGTTCAATCGAGCATGAAAAGAGCATGAGAATGGCCTTAGTCTCAGTCGATTACACGAATTAGAAGAGAATGGAGACAGTCGATAGAGGAGAGAGAGAGAGGACTGTGAAGGGGAGAACAGATTCGCATTGAGATACCGAGAAACCTTCGTTATACCTTCATATCATTTCATACCTCTCAGAATCAGAGGGAAATAAGTCTACGACTGTAGACTTCTGTGCTGCCGTGCGACGGCAATCAAAGTCTAAAGACTCTCTCCCTGCGCGTGTTATCCTTTGAGGTCGTCGCTCGACAGCAAAGACCTAAGGAGTCGTTCACTTCTTCTCCGTAATCTCCCCATCCCCAATAGAATCGTCCTTCCACTTTCATCACTTGCTTCATTGGATGACCCCGTTGTATCATCTCAACCAGTCAAGTGTATCTCCTCTCTATCGATGAGAACCTCAAGAGAGAGAGACCTCAAGTCTCTCTCTCTTACTCTAACTACCCGCGTTTCGGCACTTGTATTCATCGTTTCCTGTCCAAGAGTGCTCACTTACCGCGTAAACGACCCGACTACCGTAGCCCAACCACCTTAGTATCGCTCGATCGTAAACTAAGTGAGATGCAATCTATACACAGGATACGGTAGTCAATCTGCCTCTCCGAATCTCGTCTTTCTTCTCTCTCTTAGTGAGAAGTGACACAGAGAAGGAGAGAGCCACCAATTAATTAACGGCTCTGTCGTCTCTTTCTTCTTCCCATTGACTGCACTAAGTGGCCGACCCCTCATTGCATAGTGATGACGAGAGAGAGAGAGAGCGGGAGAGACTCGTTGAATTCCCACGGCGAATCTCCATAATAATGGGAGTGGGAAGTGAAGAGATTGGGAGAGACGTCGAAATTGAGTGAAACACACTGAAGAAATGGGAGAATTGATGCAATTCGCAGTACAACGTCATCGGAAATGTGCCCAAACCAGGATCAGGAGGAGAATATGATGTGCAGGTAGGGAGCAATTGATATGATGTGCAGGTAGGGAGCAATTGATATGATGTGCAGGTAGGGAGCAATTGATATGATGTGCAGGTAGGGAGCAATTGATATGATGTGCAGGTAGGGAGCAATTGATAGTAATACACGATTATAACAAAGTTAGTACATTTATCGATGCACTATCCGATAATCAGTACAAGTGTTCTACACTAACTGCAATTACTGAAAATTGCGAAAAAAATTATCTTTCATATCTGATAGGTTAAGAATTGATCTTTGATCTTTAGGACGGATTTGGATGGACGAATGGAGTTATTCTCGATCTGCTCATTACCTACAATCATCGGTGAGACAAGAGCATTTTTATATTGCCTAGTGATGATGTAATGCCTCTTTGATCTTTTGCAGTCTGAAATTGCCGGAGAATCTTCGTCCGACCCCTTCTCCGACCGATGCAGCAACTGACGAACAGACGATATCCGACACCTCCGACTCGAATGTTGTGATATCAAGAGGAACTCGATCTATCGATTCAACCACTTCTCTTTCCTCTTCTTTCCTTCCCGTCTCATCTCTTCTCATTATTCTTTCTCTGCTTCTTCTATAGTCATCGATAGTTTTCCCTCACTTTACATTCCTCGCCTCTCTTCATTTCACACACTCTCTAGTCCGACGAGAGAGTGTGCGAAAGTGAGAGAGCCTAGTCGTCCCTTTCCCGTTCCGGTAACTTTTCCCACACAATTCGTCCGGTGTCTCCTTTCCAATTGTCGTGTCTGCACTCTCTCCATTTCGCCTTCTCTCTCGTCCTCTATGATTGACGAGAGATTGTGTGAAAGTGAGAGAGTCAGAGAAGTTCTGTGTTTATATGCAATATATTGTAAGTACAGAGTTGTAAAATAAACGAGTAATTATTTTATGACTCCGCAGAAAAACAAAAAAACAATTTCATAAGAAATTAGGGTATTTTCCAGAGGCAAAAATTTGAAAAATAATAGAAAGTTCATTGCGACGTGTCAATTTCCCAAACTTACTGCCACATAACTTTGTCACCAATCTCTCTCTCTCTCTCTCTCTCTCTCTCTCTGTCCTTGGCTTCTCTCTAATCCTTCTTCTTATCTAATACCAACCACCTGTCTCTGCAACAGTTCACGTGTAAATATTGCACCAGATTAGTCTCCATTTCAATTTCTTCTTTCCAACTTTTTCGAAATACAAAACTTCCCCCGAGTTTTACCATCGATGATTCATCAATTTCTTAATTTGTTTCAATCCTTCGGGTGTTTGTAGAGAGTGTGTCAAATTAATAGTGCATATATCTCATAACTGAACACCAAAGGAGATATCATGACACGACATGAGGGCGAGTCTAATTGAGGCAAACAGTTCGACAGCGCTAAAATAGTACGTAAACAAGTGATGGTCTCATCACGAATTCAATTTTGGAATTTTGTCCAAAACAGTGCTTTTTTGTCAACTGTATTCATCTCCTAATCCTCCTCCTCTCATTCCCTCATTTCCTCCATTTCTATTCGATATCATCGACTCTTCTCCACTTTCTCTCTTCTAATTCTCATCACCGTAATCCCATCAGTGAGATGAGAAGAACTTCAGCATTGATACGATGAACGAGAGAGAGAGAGAGACAGAGAGAGAGGGAGAGACAGAGAGAGAGAGAGAGAGAGAGAGAGAGAACCGATACCCAATACGGTTCCCCGCTTTTTGCCAGACCTTAAATTGGTCCCACAACGCGAGGTTGAGATTACGGTAGAATGTCATCGAATACGTCTCTTCTCTGTGCAAATAGGAGTGATACACAGTGAAGTATCGTGAGCAGTGAGAAGTCATGTACCCAAGTACTTAGAATGAGAAGAGAGAGAGAGAGAGAGAGAGAGAGAGAGAGAGAGAGAGACACCAGGTCGAGTGAAGGGAGGAATTGAGAGTGATCGTAAGAGAAGAACAGATTAGTGTATCATTTCTCGCTCGATGTTAACCAAACAGACTCGGGCACTACTACGATTTGATCTACTGATCGACGATTATCGATTAGATCGAGGCTACCGTACCCCTTAGATCTACCGTATTCCCTTTGAGGCCAGATGGTACGATCCCTCGTCGATTATTGGATTGCGCCTTACACAGCTGCGAAATCACATTTAGATATGGATGAGTTTCGTGCCCTGAGGCAATGATTCAATATGACGCCATCTCTCCCATTTAAGAGATATTAGAGAAGAGAGACACGTAATACTGAAGGAAGAGTAGAGTACATCATAATTCCACCCAGATATCCACTTCATCTCTCTCAAGTTCCCCTTCTATCGGTCTCTCTCTCTCTCTCTCTCTCCTTTGTTCAGATGCAATCAACCTCTTCTCCATTCATTCTCTCCATACTTTCATCTGAATCCTTTCATAGACCCTTCCATTTGGTTCTTCGATGTAAGTGGAGAATCGAAGAAATATGAAAGGGAGAAGGGAAAGAGACGAGACTTTAGACATGGAAGATACAAGAAAGGACAATCTGTCCTGGCATCAAGGAAAAATTGCCTGCAGGAGGTGCCATTCAGGATGTGGTCGGAATCTTCGAACTCAATGAGACAGAGGCAAAGAAGTAGATCATACTTGCCTTCAAACACAACTAGCCGCGATTCGAGTTTCGAATTCATTCAAATTGGGGAAAAAACTTCAACAAAGCTGCGGAATATTCCTACACAGCTTCGTCAGGTTGTAGACGGACGATGAACAGTCTCCGTTCTCCATGCAAAGTCTATCTCTCTCTCTCTCTCCCTCACTCTCGACTCACTGTAATTCGATAGACTACGGTATCTGAGTGTTGTCTATTGAGTCCCTTCTCCATTCAATCTCTCTCTCTCTCTCTCTCTCTCTCTCTCTCTCTTCTTCTTCTTCTTCTTTCCCCTAAATGGAAGCTAATAGTCGATACCTGAAAGGTCGAGAGAAGAAAGAGAAGAGAGAAGACCATTAGTGACTCCATTTAGAAGAAGTGGACAACCTACAGTGATAGTAGACGATTAATGAAATGGGTCGATGATCTCAGTAGCGCTTTGAAAAAGCCCCAAATGAGTTCCGGAATCCGTAAGTTGTGAGTGTGACACAAACACTGGCTTATTCCCATGATAAAATAAACTGCTCGATCCCGAACCGAAGAATCGACCATCATTCCAAGGCCCTATCACCCAAATCACGGATCAAAAATAAAGTATTAAGTATGATCTCTGATTGTCGATTGATTCCGTCCCTCTGGATATCCAGATCCCTCTCATCTTCCCCTCAAAAGATCGGAATCTTCCCTCTGATCACCGTTTTCTCTTATCAGAGATAAGAAGAAAAGAGAAGAAGAAAGGAAGATACAGGAGTGAGACTCTGTCAACAGAATCTGCACGAGACACATCACTACCACACGAGATATCGACCACTACCGTAATACCCTTGTGATGATCTATCGAGAACTGACTATATCGACTACCGTAGTCCGTGATCTATCGAGGAATGACTCTCAATAAAAAAATGTACTCACAATGAAAAAGCTCTAGGAGTTTGAAACTCTAGCTAAAACTTCAATTCCGTACAGTTTTTCTCTTTGTGAGTATCGACAACCGTAATCCCCCGTAGCCTGTCGATGATCTATCGAGAACTGACTAAAATGGATCGATCTCTCTCTCACAACACGGGAAAGTGGATTAGTTCCCATCTCTTATGGTCAAGGTTGTCACCATCTCATAGAGAGAAGAAGAACACTCATCGTTTCCTCTTGCGTAATCATCTCACGACCGTGTCAATAGACCCCAAGAGAGGAAGCTACCCTTCCCCCCCCCTCCCCCTCCCCCCTCCCTCCCCCCTCAGGCTACGATACCCCCTATCCCTTACGCAAAGAGCCCCTCAGGAAGGGGGCGGAGCCAAGGGTATCGCTTTCCAGAGAATGGTGGGACTACTGTAGGAGAGGCTGGAGAACTACCGTACTACTCGGACTACTGTAGGAGGGTCCCGTCTGGAGAACTACCGTACTCTGGAAGCATTAGCCGCGGATCTCTGATTTCAGGTGGATAAGCATAGCCGGATGTCGCTTAGATTGGCTTTCTGGGGTATCCGGAGGCCCCCTTTCAGAAGGGGGAGAAGAGAGGGGAGAGAGAGAGAGAGAGAGAGAGAGAGACCTCTCTTGTAACATGCCTTGTGTTACGCAATTCAGCCAGAAAATGAGACAGATGCTTAATGGACACACTCGCTTATCCCCGATTCGTGTTTCGTTGTGGTTAGAGAAGACGAGAGAACAAGGGAATGAAAGAGACGACAGACAGAGAAGCGATGAGAGAGTGTGGAGAATGGGGAGAGTACACTTCCTAATTGACTCGGATTAGAGAACATCCATGATCTACAAGCTAGATAAATATGCTTTCAGGACACCTGCATGAACCAGATACTGTTCCTGGCACCCTGCCGGGGCTACCACAGACGCATCGGGTCGGTACCAATGGATGGGCCCGATGGCATCACTTGGGCACCTTCATATCTCTCTTTCGCACCGAATTGCGAGTTGCCACCTCACGAGTCCCTTCTCACAACCATTAAATGCCCCATATGGGAAGGGTAATGGGGGAATTGTACCGTCTTCGACCCCTCCAGACTCCAAGTTATTTCTCTCTCTCTCTCTCTCTCCTCATTTCAGTATGTATCATCTATTCCCATCCAGTCGCGACATTTCATACAAACGGAAACCGAAATGTCGCCTAGCACTGACGAATCACACTTACAAATGGAGATGTTTCATAGCCGCTCTCTCTCTCTCTCTCGATACAAGACAAATACATGTAATTGGGTGAGATGCGTGTAGTTATCACCCTCTAGGTGAGCCCTCAAGAGGGGGAGCGATTATGTCGAGGATAAGTCTGTCGATCAGCCACTAGATACCGTAACCTGACCCTGGTAGATCAGTCCTCGATCCATTAGTGTCTCAATGGTGATACCGTATCTCTGATAATGCGATAATGCATGGCCATTAGTGAGAAAGTGGAGGCGTCTTTTGTCCCTGATGATCATGGGAGACCGGACTGGTTGTGTGACTACATGGTGCAGTGGAGAGTGCACTTGCGTGCCGACTTGTACGAATCGTCGTCCCGTCACACAAATGAGTACTTCTCACATCATAATCGCATATTTCCCACTCGTCTCAGTTGATTCGAAGTAATGGATAAGCGAGAGAGAGAGAGAGAGAGAGAGAGAGACCGATAAAGAGAAAGATAGTGTACATAGCGCCGTTTCCGGTAGAAGATACGAGATGAGATGGGAGAAGAGAGAAGGAATCATGGTAAATATCACGAACTCAGAGAGATTTCAGGGATTACGGTATGTATTACACACCCGATCATGAACTGAACTACAGTGATCAACACGAAGCGTAGAACAGAAAAGGAAGCCAAAGAGTGATTGGTGAGACTGGAACAATCAAGGGAAAGATCAATCGATAGAAAGTGGAAGTAGTATTAGTTCATCTCTCTCTATCTCTCTCTTTCTCTCTCTCTCCTCAATTCAAAGTGGGCGGAGTCTCTTTCCATTGTCATCTCTTCTTCTAACCAATGACCATCCTTGGCTCCGCCCCTTCCATCTAGGTATCACTCTGTCTCTCCTCCCCCTTCTCCCTTTCTTCTTACTCGAGGATCAGTCTCGATAGTGTGTGTACCCACTGAGCTCCGATATCTACCGTAATCCACCCCCCTCCCGATCGATGACTGAAGAGTCGACGGGGTCGGGTCCCAGTCCGGGTCCGAGTTCGGATCCGGGTTCGGGGTCGTCGAGTCCCATCGGTCTTCCCCTTCCAGTTATCCCTACCGGTCTCTTCCCCATTGCTCCAGCTGATATGCACAAGTTGTGGCTACAGTTAGCCATGAACATGGGAATGGGCGGCGTCCCACCCGGATTCCCTCTCGCTGGCGCGGCGCCGACGCCGATGGGCGCGGTGCCGGCAGGGTTGGCGCCGGGCGCGCCCCTGGTTCCTCGACCTCCATCGTCTTCTTCTGATACAATCAGTCCAGGATCGAGTGGAAATGTCGCTGCCGACCAAGTGAGTTCAATTCCTTAGTATTACTTGATATAATACTTAATACTTTATTCTCCATCGGTGATTTGGGTTATAGGAATATCTTGACGCGAGAAAGTCTACGACTCCAGAAGTCTGATCGCTTCTATCAAAGGGCATTTTTTTACTTTAAAAGTCGGTGGTCGGTGTCCGAGTCTTGTGGAGTCGTAGATATATTTCCCTCTTCCTCCTCCTTCCATTTTAGATTAGCTTCATTTGCAATCAAGAAGGGTCTCGATTCTATCGTTAGATGAGCACTTCCTCACTCAATTTCCCCCTCTTCTCTCTTCTATCCATCAGAGATATCGCCCCCCCCCCCTCCTTCCTCCTCAAATCCTTCGATTGATATGCGCATAGATCGATGTTATCTTCATCTTCTTTCTCTCTCTCTCTCTCTCTCTCTCTCTCCTACCTCTCATTTCTTCTATCATGTCTTTCTAATCCTATCAGAACCAAATGGAGCGAACAACACAGTTGGAATAGATACGCAGTGTATTCATTCTCAGGGTCGTTATCGATATTGAGGGGAGTACTGTAGAGAAGGATACTGTAGAGAGAGTACTGTAGTCTCGCTTTGTTTACTGTGACAAATCTTGAGATTCTCACTCTTCTCATCTCTTCTTCTCTTCTCATAAATTGTGACGATAGTTAGTGAAGAGATGGGTTGAGATGAGGAAAACAACCAGGGAAAGAAAGGAGAGTTCGCACCTTTTTGAGACGCCTCTTTAGCACGGAGGTGAGGGTACCAGTGGCTCCAACACCCGGGTGAGGATCCTGCAGGTCCCGGATACCCTCTGGGGTCCTGGGTATCCATTGGGAACCTGGACACCCTCGGGGTACGTGATCCTCCCCCTTCCCACCCCTCTCTTTACCCTGTCGTGTCTCAATTCCGACAGCATCGCCTTTCAATCCTCTAAATGCGATTGTCGAAAAGCCGAAGCGGAAATAGGGAAAGAGATGCCTTTGTGAGAGGGGGAGAAGCTGAGAAGAGAGAGAGAGAGAGAGAGAGAGAGAGAGAGAGAGAGAGAGAGGATAACGATCTCTCTCTCTCTCTCTCTCGGATCCTCACAACCACAATAATAATACGAATTGAGCCAGTTTTCCTGTTTTGACTCCCGATTCTGAGATGGAAAAGATTCATGGATTAATATTGTATTATTATTAATTGCAGGTCTCCAAGCGATGCGAGCAATTAGAAGAAGCGGGAGATATCGACTCACTCGCCAAATTCCTCTATGCTCTACCAAGAGAAGTGGCTGAAGAGGTGAGAGTACTACTCCCTTTCAATCTACATCGCTGCTCTCTTCATTCCACACACTCTCTCGTTCACCGACCGACGAGAGAGTTTGTGGAAATGAAGACAATTACACTGATGAACAAGTAAGCAGTGAGATAATAACTCATGAGTAAGATGAGTATTCAATCCATAAATCTAATCCAAATTGTGTTCAGGTCGCCATTCAAGAGCCAGTCCTCCGTGCCCGTGCCATCGTCTATTTCCATATGGGAATGTTCGCTGAGATGAAGGTGAGAATCGAGACCAGAAAGGGGTCAGGGCGAGAGAGTGTGTAGAAGTGAGAGAGTCCCTCTCTCTCACTACAAATCCTTTTCTGTAGGGAAGGCCGGACTGTGGAATAATTTGGAGAGATAAAAGATAAAACTCTCATTTTCTCTCTTTTTCAGGCAATTCTTGCATCTCACAAGTTCCAAATCGCGTGTCACGGCAAGCTGCAAATGATGTGGCAAGAGGCTCACTACCAAGAGGCAGAGAAGGCCAGAGGACGGTGAGTATCGACCCCTTCCGAGGTGGAGGGTACCCTACCAAGGGAGATCCAGATATCGAGGATCCTTAGACCTTACCGTACCCAGTTGGGAGGGGGGATATTCGAGGAGAGGGGGCGGGGCCAGAGTGAAAGCAAGCTGGCTCAATTACACATGGGTGGGAGAGGGGAGGAGGAGGGAGGGGGAGAATATCCTACCGTATTCTAGTATCTTCGTACTGTATCTTAGTATCTTCCTATTGTATCTGCGTAAGGATAACCTTAGGAATACCAGGGTAAGGAGGGTAAGGTCTTAATCATGGTTCTTCATAGCTCCTGTCGGTCTCCTCATTATTAGGTTGTCTCCTTTCTTCTCCTGATTCATTCGTCCTTTAGCCCCCATTTGACTCTTCTACCTGGAGAGGAAAGGGCTCCTTTGGCGGTAAATTGGACACATCGATAGAGGGGGAGGAAGTGTCAACTGTCCCTCTCTCTCTTCTCTCTCTCTCTCTCTCTCTCTCTCTCTCTTTCCTTTCTCTTGGACATACGAGCACCGGTCGACTAATGGACGCTAATTAATAGGGAGACTCAGCAGTCTCGGGATTGGCTTCTCAATTGAAAGAGAAGGCTTGAATCTCTTCTCCTTTCCTCATAGATTTGTGACAGATTGGTGTGACTAATTGATGGTCTCTCGTCTCTAAGTGGAGAACACTCAAGAGTATACACACGATTATCATAATACATTGAACCCCTGGGGCGAAAGGAGAAACAGATCGATAGAGGTCTCGAGGGGAAGAGATACCGTACTCGATAGATACAGTAATATTGCAGACCTCTCGGACCAGTGGACAAATATCGTGTGAGGAAGAAGTTCCCCATGCCGAGAACGATTTGGGACGGAGAGCAGAAGACTCATTGCTTTAAGGTAAGAATTAAGGATACTTAAACGTTTACTTAGCTCTTAGAGTTACTCCACTAACATTGCATGCTCTATGCAATGTCTTCTAATAGAGCTGGAAATTCGTTCTGATTCTAATATCCCCTATTCCAGGAGCGTACCCGATCTCTCCTTCGAGAATGGTACCTCAAGGATCCGTACCCGAACCCAAGCAAGAAGAAGGAATTAGCAAGTGCAACTGGACTGACTCCTATGCAGGTACGGTAGACGATATCTCGATTTGTTCTATTATTGATTTTCTTCGATTATCGATTACTCAAAGATCCTGATTATAATTATCTGATTCCAGGTCGGCAACTGGTTCAAGAACAGGCGACAACGAGACAGAGCCGCAGCTGCTAAGAATAAGTGAGTGTTGATCTTTGATCTCTCCTGCCCTCCCTCCGTCATAATAGTGTGTAAATTACACGTCCACTAGTGCACAGCGCATCGATTATGCGGTAGTTAGTGATCGGATGTGTGAGTGTATTGGATACGGTAGATCAAGCGTGTCGTGTGTATTATCCATCTCTCTCTCTTGACTCCTCTGCTCTGTTTGAGTAGAGAGAAGAGATGAGAATGAGCTCCTTCCCCCGATAGAATCATTGTTTGCCCGCTCGTTTACACGGTCGAATCACAGGCAATCGAGCTACTTTAGATGATGGGGGATCTTAACTACCGTATCCCTCCCACTAAACACAGTAATTGCAGGTCGAATGTGATCGGAGTTGAATTGAAGAAGGCGGGAGGATCCGATGGTCTTTCCTCTGACGACGAAGATGATTTCGATGATTCAACTACAGATTCTCCCTCTCCCCATGAGGATCCCTCTGATCTATCTCATTCTCTCCTTGCTTCTTCTCTATTGGGAAAGCGTCCCTCTCCTTCTTCTCTTCCTTTCCCTTCTCTCCTCTCTCAAGATGGACTTCCCTTCAATCCGATGGTCTTCCTCATGAACATGCTTCCCTCCAATCCCGGTCTGCTCTCTCTCATGCCTCAATTGGCTGCAGCAAATGCAGCAGCTGCAGCCCAGTCGTCGCCCCCGGCTGCGACCCGACTCCCGACCCCGCCCTCGACCCCGGCTGGCACGGGACCCAAGAGATCCAAGTTATCGATCGATGAGATACTCAATCTGAAGACGACAAAAGAGGATAGACACTCTGCATCTCCCGCCTCAGCCTCTTCCTCTTCAGTCACTGACCAGTCTCCTACCACTTCTACAAGTTGATCTTTGATCTCTCTTCTTTCTCTCTCCCTTCTCCACCACTTTTGCCCCAATATCGCCGGTGCTCCCTCTTCCATTCATGTTCAAAGAAAGTCACTTTCCGATTCCACCGTTTCCGTCTTCTCTCAACCTCAGCCACAATTACAGTAGGGTCTTCCCCCAAAGTCAATCGATAATCTTAGGTTATACAGTACCCCCACACACACAACAGAAATGCCATTGATCTCTTCTTTTGCTCCGTAATTCATCCGTTTTTGTCGCTTTTCTATGACAAGATGTACGTAAGATTATTCAAGTTGTAATAAAGGTGTAATATTGATAATTGAAGTTAAGAGGGGGGGGGGAATATGTACAGACAGTTGTCCGAATCACCTGATTGTCTCTTCATTCTCGATTCTCTGATCTCTCTCTCTCTTTCTCTCTCTCTTTCTCTCTCTCTATCTCTCTCTCTTTCTCTCTCTCCTATCTCTGATTGCTTCTCAATTCCTCTGCCCACTCCAAACTGCGTGCTTGACCCGATCGAATGCACTTGTTGGCACTAGTGAACAAGGGGGCAGAGAAGGGACGAGAGAGTGTGTAGAAGTGAGAGAGTGTGGATGAGAGAGTGTGTAGATCGAAGAGAGAGCAGACAATGTAGTGGGTAAGTGGACCCGTCTGGCAGCTAAACGGTTTGTAGAGAAGAGAGAGAATAAAATGAGAGTGAGGGGAAGGGACCGAAAAGGTATTCAACACTCACATGAAGTTTACTGCATTTACTACCGTTTCAGCAACAATTTTGATATTATTTCCATTTACGAACCCGACAATTTCTTCTCCATTATTTGATTGGAGTGCGTTTCAAAATAAAAAATAAGATCACCGCAATTACAGAATCATTTGCGAACTTCGACGCTCAATTTTTGTTGAAGAACGAAAGTGAGTCTCGAAAGGGGTGAATTCGTGGATGAATTCATCCAATTTGGAGTGAGTAACATCCAATATTGACACCTCTTTGTGTATTCATCCATCTCTCTTTCGACTCCTCTCCCGAGTGAAGTCATCCCCATGTACATTTGATACGAGCAAAGAGAAGCAATTGAGAGAAGAGGAAGGAAGGGGGACATTATCACTCTCCAGAAAGGGGTCAGAGGGGAGAGAACGTGTGCAATCGAGAGAGACTCTCGCTTTTACACATTCTCTCGCTCCAGAATTTCAGGAGATTTAGAATCGAGTTTTTAATCAAGTATCTTATAAAGTTCATTCTCGCTATTTTGTGTGTGTCCAACTCTATTTCACTCTCTTCACCGTGGCAACAGTTAATGCGAAGATAAGGGATATATAAAACTTAAAAACTCGAACGCTGAGAACAATCTAAAATCCATGCGAAAAACTGGCAGAATAAATAATTGAACTTATAATTCCACAAAAATTGTTCGTAAGGACCTCTTACATGTCGTTGTTGTTGAGTGATGATTCTCATGCTAGCACTTCTCTCTCTTTCTATCATTTTGTTCTTTCTTTCATCTCCATTCTTAAAATGTCAGCATGACTCCTCACAACTTTTTAGTGAATAGCCTCGCTCTAATGTATCTCTGTCTATCACAATGGAGGTCTCTCTCTCTCTCTCTCTCTCTCTCTCTCTCCGGTCACTGATCTCCCTGAGTGAGTGTCAATCGACTGATATCGAGTGTCCTCACTGTGGGTGGTCGAGTCAAGCAGAATGGGTGGTCGACATGGTCAGAGATGACGAGAGAGCAGAGGAAGTGAAGAGAGTGCAGAGAAGATTAGAACTGGTGATAAAGTAGTCGAGTTTGCTGAGCTTCTCATTGAGTAATGGAGGCAGAAGAGAGGATTATCGACACCTGAACATCCATTTGGATACTGTATGTTTATCCTATGATGGTCTTCAATTGGCCAGGTAGCCCTTCTCTGAATTGAACAAAAATTCAAAAGACAAGTTTTTCCTGCGTTTGTGCTATTAATAAAAGAAAAAAAAGAACTTTTTTTATTTTTTTAAAGAAGAAGATGATAGAGCAGGAACATCTCATTCTTTCTTGTTTCGGAGATTTCGTGCATTCATTCAATCTGCGCTTTGATAAACTTCGTTCAATTTCAAAGGTAACACCAATGAGGAAAGAGTGACGATTCATTCCTTCTCTCGAAAGGAAAATGTCGATTCGTTCCGTTACCTTCCTCCCTTCCCATAGTTGATTGTGAATGGAAAGGTGTAACAAGCCACTATTAGAGAGTATCGAGACCTCGAATCCCAGTCTATTCAACAGCCATGAATAGAGAGTCACTCCGTAATTGGAACCAATCGCTCTCTCTCACCTTTTCTCTCTCTCTCTCTGACCTATCATTGTCCTTATCGTGGACTCTGTGGGTGCATTTCACAGCGGGTCATTCCTGTACCGGAAAGGAGTCATTAGAGGGAACATGCCCATTATCCCTCTAGACTTCACACAAAAATACCGATTCAAACATCGAAATTCAGAGACTGCGACGAGTTGTGACGGAATTTCTATCTGAGTCATCAAAAAGATTCGACGAATATGTATCTAATAGATAGTGTTGACCACTCCAAACTTCCTGTGATAGAAGACAGAGTCAAATTGATAACGAAAAAGAGCACTGTTCCGAAACTGAGTCGAAACGCTTTGTTCTCTTCATTTTCGACTTTTCGAGTGGTCGGATGTGTCTCTCATGCCTCTCACGAGAGGTTCGACTCAGAATGATCAGGATGCGGCACAGACCGAAATTTCGAAATGCGTTTTTTTGCAGTTTTGGATGCCCCTGGGTCTAACTAAGATCCCTGTGAACTATTATGCCACACATGTCATTCTTCGCCGAGGTGCAGCTCCTGTTAGGTGCAGCTCATGAACTTTGAGGCTGTATTTCACTGTTTCAACGCAATTTATATGAAAACTTTTTCTGTAGCTAAGGTCCATTTTCAATGCTCTTTCGATCTATGTAATTTGTTCTATGACTTGCTTCTGAATTAGCATGATATTTAATTTAGTTGATTTATGAAAAATCCACTCGAAAACCAGTAGTTTTCTCTTTCTAAAACGATCCGCTAGGTTACTACGATTCGAATGATATACTGTAGCTCCCATAACTCGGTGGGACGACTGATTTTCGTCGAAAAAACGTTTCATTTATTCAATTAAGAATCATTCTGAGCATTTGACACCGGTTATTTCAAGGTTTCGCGAGGAATGACTCGGCCTCTCTCATTGTTCTCATTCATTTCTCTCATTTTGTGTTCTGAGAATGATGTTTAAATGAGGGAATGAATCGTTTTTTCGACGAAAATCAGTCGTCCCACCGAGTTATGGGAGCTACAGTATATCATTCGAATCGTAGTAACCTAGCGGATCGTTCTAGAAAGAGAAAACTACTGGTTTTCGAGTGGATTTTTCATAAATCAACAAAATTAAATATCATGCAAAGTCAGAAGCATGTCGTAAAACAAATTACATAGATCGAAAGAGCAATGAAAATGGACCTTAGCTCCAAGAGAAAAGGTTTCATATAAATTGCGTTGAAACAGCGAAATACTGCCTCAAAGTTCATGAGCTGCACCTAACAGGAGCTGCACCTCGGCGAAGAATGACATGTGTGGCATAATAGTTCACAGGGATCTTAGTTAGACCCAGGGGCATCCAAAACTGCAAAAAAACGCATTTCGAAATTTCGGTCTGTGCCGCACATAGGCCGAGCCTCTCGTGAGTCGCGTGCTCTAACCTTCCTTTGACCACTCAACATCAATATTGTCTGTTTCCGAGTGGTATAAAGGCCCCGCACTCTCTCTCCCTTCTCTCTCTCTCTCTCTCTTTCTCTCTTCCCTTTCTCTCCGCACTCTCCTCTCTCAATTAACCTCTTTGTGGCGGGGTGTTTTTTGTGTCTCTAAGTCCATTCTGACCAACCATTTAGAAGTGATTTACCATTTAGAAGTCATTTAGAAGTGGGGAGATGCTTATTACATGGACTTTCAAGGAAATATAACACGTCTCACACGAGAGAACCGGCAGTGAATGTTTTTTTTCTGAAACATATCCAAATTTAAATTACAATCATTTTCAGGTGCCAATACTCTGATATTTTTCCATCCTGGATCTTCATCCATATCGCGTGATTTCCAGCCTGGATACTGGTAAATTGTCTGGGTCCAGGAATATTTCTGACCTAGGAAAAAAATCCAGAGTAACTCTAACTTCCGACACTATTTTTAGTGGGATTAGATTTGATATCGGATTTGATTTTCTTAAATATTGAAATGCTACTGTGATAGGTATAAAAAAATTAGAAGAGTTCCTAAATGAACGCGGCTGGATGTTTCGGTCCGTGGGTTCGTAGACACCCAACCGCCTCATGTCTATTCCAACACCCGATGGAGAGATGACGAGAAACGAGCAATCGGGATCCAATGGTCGAATGTAACTAATGAAGAATACCGTTCCATTCTCATCTGAGCACTCTTGACATTTGTGACATGACAAATAATTGTGTGGTATATTACTCTCGATTTTGTTGTCTTCTCTAAACATTTTCTTCATCGTCGCACCCAAAAGTGAGACTGCGACACTTCTTGGAAGATCTTAGATCTCTCCTTATCTCTCTCTCTCACTATAAACTCGGGGATTTGTGAGGCGTAAGATTAATTCGATAAGAGGACGTCACACAGTGAAGAATATGTCGACGAAGCCTCAACAAATGATTATTTCGAGACTTTGGAACGGGAAAAACAAGAAGATGAAGTAACTAGAGAGACTTCATTGAACAACTTTCAATTCCCTCGATGATTAACTCATCCCAATTAAGTTATTCCCCCAATGGCTCATGCTGTTGATATTGCGACTAACTTCATCACATCATCACATAAATCGTCGAATTCCGCGTAAGATTCGATTCGTTATATTTTGTAGTTGAAGCATAGCTAAACTCTCCTCCAATATTTCACGTCCGCCTAATTCTAATGAGTTTTTTTCCCATCGGTTATTCTCCCCATTTTTCTCTCAACTCTCAATTTGCCTAACCGCAAATTAGGTAAGTATAACTGATCTGTGAATGTGAATGTGCTTAACTCGTCGACGTTGTCTACAATCCCCGTTTTTCACACGTTTTCTTTTCTTTGTTTGATCGTCAATCGGATTCTATTCGATTCTCGAGACATCGACCTCTCTTTGATCTACTAATATGAGGAGAAAGTTAGACTACGCGTCGGCTAATAAGACAATACAATTTTTTTATGAAAAACACACGTGGGAGTTTTCGACTTGGTCAAGAATAGGTATGAAATTAACGGTGATAGGTACATGCCAACTCGATATCTCATTATGCCACTGAGGGAATAATAAAGACCATTGACTATTCTATTCATCAATAGACAGTAACTACTAACCAATCGACAAGATTTCCTTGATTGCGTAAGGGAAAACAAATTGATATGAGAGATAATTAGTGAAGAAACGACCAGTGATTAGTCCCTTCTTAGTGTGACTGATACTGTACCATTCATTTTTTTGATAAATATTCTATTGAAAATTCCAACTCAAGTAACGAATAACACTCGAACTTTTTCTGATAACAAACCACGCTCTAATTTTTTAGTTGTAGTTATTTTCCCTTTATCGTTCTCATGTTGTGATGTAATTTCGGAAACCATATGATATTGAGAATTTCCCAGGCGCTGTGACCAAAATAAATAACAAGATTTCGATGAGGTTTTTCGTGTTCCCGCGAGTCTGGCGAAAGTACACATTATTTCAATATTTGTGTCGTATGATTACGAATAGAATCTCGTGTGACGACAATTGTAGTCCATTTTTACTCAGAAATGTCGCCTATGATCAAACTGAAACATCAGAAGATTTGGTGAAATTGTTTATCCCACTAGGATTCCCATCTTTTTCATATTTCACATTCATTTCGATGTGCGTCTCCTTCTCAGTCCAGGTGAATTTCCGCTTCAAATATCAACATACACTCGTTGCTTTTTTTGTCGATGCGTAATTGTTGCAATATCTGCGTGTAACAGTGTAAATAACCGTAGTCGCTTACACATAACACAAATATTCCCCCATTAGAATGAGTCGACGTAATCAATCTTAATGAGACGTCCTCAAGTGTTTTCAATTCTGTGATTTGCCTTCGGACTATTTTTGACTCAGTTTTCATGTGACCACTGGAACATCTGCGCTTTTCTGAACAAATTCGCCCTGTTTCAACTCAAATGAGAAATTGGACTTTGAATTGTGAGTGGGAGTGAGAAAAGGTATAATCAACCCGCCGGAAACGGTTTATCTTTTACGGGAAAAAGATTTGTTAGATGTTTCATCTCAAAGTTCGATTGGGCCTCAAAGAAACACGAGTATTATACAATTCTCCCCCATTCAAAGAATGATTTTTTTCCGATTCAATGAATATGGGATAGTTAATCAGTATTCGATTCATTTGTTGCTTTCTCACAGTACATTCCACCCTCGCATTACTTATTATCGTGTTACCTTTTCATTAACATGAGTTCTAGTACATTTCCTCTCTCTCTTCTCTTTTCTCCTTCTTCCTTTCCCTTTTCAACTGTCCACATCACTCCACAGACCGGCTATCCTTCCAGAAAGGGGTTAGGAGTGAGAGAGCGGGCAAATCGAGAGGAACTCTCTCACGTTTGTACACTCTCGCCATGTCCCCTGTCTGTCGGTATGGAATCTTGTGAGTCCGGTCGGTTCCCACTCCGAAGTATCAATCTCATTAGTCCATTACGCACTTCTCTATGAAGTCCTCCAATCCCGTGATAATTTGACGCTCTCGAGAGATCCCTAAATACTCCCTTAAGATAAGGCTGAGACTAAGTGGTAGCTACTGACCAGTTCTAATCGACCACATCTCAAACCCGGATATTCGATTCATATTTAATTTGATTCGTGCGTGTGTTCTGAGTGTGAACACATGGGTACACTTAAGTGATTTCTGTCTTCTTTTCTCTCTTCAATCTCTCTCTCTTTCTCTCCACCCTCCCAATAAGTTTGTCTCATAGTGAGAATCCCTCTCTGATAAGGTCACTTGTGAGGGAGAAGGGAAGCTCCCAATGTGAAATGTGATCCACCTGTCAAATATCAACGTATTTCGAGAGACTAATTGGATTCGGGACATTCTACGTAGTCAATCTCGACTCTCAATGAGTCTCTTCCATTTCTTCTTTCACTTTTCCGACGTCACTTAATAATTGTCTATTTTGTGTGGCGATCACGTCAAAATGCCAATTATGAGACGTGGTTCTTGTCTCGAAAGTACGTCTCAAAATGGGGTATTAGCGCACTACAGAATTTGGTAGTCGAGGTAAAACAGGTAATTTGGTAGTTTACCTCTCGCCCCCGCACGGCGACTGGACTATCTGGGCAATACTAATGCATCGTCTGGAGATGGGGAAGAAGAGGGTCTGGTTCACCAACCAGAGATGGCTAATCGGCGAAGTGTAGTGGAGGGGGTGGATTTACGTAGAAGGAAGGGACTCGATGTCTGAGCCTTTTCGAACGACAGAACAGATAGATCGGAATGGATCTAGGACGAAATAGAACAGATTATGAGACGACAGGGAAGCCCCACGAGATCGACTTGACGGTTGAGTCGAATGGAATAGGAGAGAGTTGGTTGACACAACTTTGTCCCATTAGGGAGATTGGGAGAATTCGCCTCTGTATAATGAGGGATGGTAGAGAACACGCTTGACACACCTACACGCAATGAATAATGAATTGAGAAGGGTGGGAGTACCACCAATGATCCCTTCCCAACTCACACTTTCAACTTATCCACATGACAAAAGAGGGTCAGGGTGAGATCGTGGGCAAAGGTGAGAGAGCCCCCCTTGATTTGGCACACTCTCTTGCTCCCAATCCCGTTCTGTAGGGTTGTCCGGCAATGTTGTGTACGGAAAGACGATTCGTGAAGGAACATTATAGGGTTAGCATATGGAATTGGGCTAAAGTTCATCCAAGGGGGCGAGTAATGATTCCCAGAAGAGTGTGGGACAATGTCTTTGTTGTATAATTCAATCTTGTGTGAGGGTGGATCGCAACAATTTCGTGACGGAGTCCTACTAGAGATGCACAGGGACACAGGATAATTCTCAGTCCACAATTGCGTAGGTAGTTGTCCAATCAGGAAATAATGGTGCATTGCCTCATTCCCTGTAGAATCAGCTGTTTCTTCCTATTCTCATATGGTATCAAGAGATCGAGATAGGAAGAGTCGTTCCCTTATTCGGTTCCACTCAGTCAGAGCCGTGTTTTCTCCATATAGTTCCTATTACGCGGTTCGGGTCTTCCGCCCTCAAAGTCGGTCTAGAACGGGTTTTGGCGTAGAACCGCGACCGTCTGGCAATCGGGTGAAAATGCCCAAGAACTTGTTTTGTCGAATTTCGCGCGGCTTCGAAAAACACTCAAATTGGACGACTTCTACTACAAAATATGTGTTGCGAAGGTGTAAGCAGAGGAAATTGAATTGACAATCGACATTGATCACTTCGACATACAAAGTCTCAACATTTCAATTTGACCACCGATTGAAAACTTCGCAACTTCGAAACGGAAGTTGCCCCATTACGCATTCCATTCGGAAACTCACTAATGGGAAGGGAAATCTTTAGTCTCATAGGGAGAATCTCAGAAGGAGTCAATAGAGTTCTAGACTGAATTAGACGATATTCCTTATCTCTCCTCTGCTCATCAGTGATATCTCAGATAATCCTCAAGTGTATATGTCTCTTATTCCACTTTTTTCGATCTCGTCAACACTTAGACTCCGCCCCTTCTTTATCCTTTCCCCTCCCTCTCATATATCGCCCATTCAATGTATGTCTTGTCGTAGATCCCACCCCTTCCGGATGAGTATTCCCTTTAGTCGACCATTCATTCAACAAACTTCTCCCTCCTCTCTGGTCATTCACAACTATTGTCTAGTCATTCTCATCTCAACAGTTCCTCTTGTAATATTCTGACATTATCAATGAATATTTGATCCCAAATCGACATCATCCATTTTATATAGCCCATTTCTGTATTTGTACGTATTGTGCCCTCATTGGAACCATAATATCCATTCTATTTCGATGACTACAATCAAAGGGGTGATATCTGTTCCTGTATTGACGTGTTCCATCTAAATTCGCCCTATTAATTCCGCCTCCCCAATTGGTTTCTCCATTAATCTCGCTCACTTCAGATGATGCTTCGACTCGGTTCCTCTCACTTTCTCTTCCTTCTTTCCCTTTCCGTTCTCACTATTGAGACTCTCTCATTTCATCTCAATCAACAATCACAAACTGAACCCAAGAATCTCATGAAGGTATTTTTGTTTCGAGTTTCTTATTCTTTCCAACTAAGAAATCGGATAATAATTTAGCGGAGGGAAATGATCATAACTTATAGATGTAATATAATATAAACCCCCATTCAGGAGTACATGACCCGTGGAATGCTTCAATGCACTGCAAATTACGTCGAAACTATTGCAGAACTCCAGAAGTTAATCAAGGTACGTTGAGTATAAAACTACAATCTTTTTTTTATTCATTAAATTGAATTGTTTCCAATGACGTCTGATTCCATTCATTCTCTTTATTCTCATCTTTCTGAGGGAATCTCTGAATCCCTCTCTCACACCCTCAAAATCGCATTAATGTAATGGACTCAATGTCCATACTCGACGAGTTGTTGACTACTAGTGACAAGTAATGAGAAACACCGACAATCGTAAATTATACTGAGATATTCCACTAATCATGTGCATGTACTTGAACTGTTTCGATATTCTTGAGACTATGGGTGAAATGATTAATGATTCATACATTTAATCTAATTTTCAACAGTAGAAGGAATTGTGTTCTCCCAGTTCCGAATTGTTGATAGTCTAAGAAGTAAAATGTGCACTCAAAAATCTGAAAATTGATCAGGATTGAAATATAAATTAGTAGACCTTTTATCAAATTCCTAGTTACTTTCTCCCACCCTCACCATATTTTCCCATTGAAGTTGCAACTCGAGGGAGATAATTACGAAACTTCGACGGGTGATGAGGAAAATTATAAAGGAAATGTTTTGTGCCGTCATCAAAAGTAAAATTGGACGTTGGATAATTATAGCGAAAACAGAGGAAATTGTGTTGTACACAATATTACACAAACTTCTCGTTTACGAAAAACAGCGATTATGAAAAATTGAAATTTATCCTTATGTTTTCAGAAAGCCTATATCGAACACATGAAGTGTCAAGAAGAAATGGAAACGGCCGACAAAAGTTATCCAGTTAGTTTACTTCTAATTAATTAATTATTAAGTGTTTTTGTATTCACTGAGAGTATATATATAATTCATCGACGTTTGAGCAATTTCAGAAAATCGACTTCTCGATTTTGGATGAACTCCAATCGAGTTGGAAAGAAGAAGATTCCACAGCGGAGCCCGTACTATCACAAACCACTGAAACACCTCTTAGTCGACGAAAACGAACCCATAGACAAACGAATCTGCGATGAAACCATTAATATTCAATTCAAATAGTTATCAAACGGGTTCGATATCCATTCATTTCTTCTCGGTGTTTCTCTATTAGTGCCAATCGACGCCTTGCGATGCAAACTCGCCCCCACCACACATTATCATCTATTGTTATTGTTAGTTGTGTAGATACGGTAGTTTCTTTTGTCACCCAAACACCAGTTTTCCATCACAAGCTGAGCGTAATCATTTGTATTTGTCTATAGCTCCGATAGACTCTTGTCAGTGACATATCATAACACAAGTGACACTATTGTGTTATCCCCTTTCTGCTGCCTCAAACCGGAAACTCCCTGTGAATTCCCCCTGTGTATTAATTCCCCTTCTTCTCCTTCTGAATACATCACAGTGTTTCCGTGTAAGATATCGTCCAATCTCGGTTGCTGAACACTATTTAAAACAGTGTATAAAATATATTGTCAATATGTATTTGCTTTCTACGTCAGCATAGGCGGAAATGTGTAGTGGACAAGCAGTTTCCTGTGCCTTCAAAGAGTCTAAAGAGATTATACCCCAGTCTGACCCTGTTTTTTTCCTCGTTCTCAAAATACACCACAAATAGACGGAACGCAACCAGATTTATTAGAGAATTTGAACAGGGAAAGGAAGAGGTACGAGAGAAATAACAGAGTACGTGAAACAAGATGAACCAGAAGAGACTATGGTCGGTCAATTAAATATTAATGTAATGCCGAGAGATATGCGCGAGGAAACGTGTATAACAAACATATGACTGTACTCTCCGTCAAAAAATCTACCATTTTCTGTCGAATTTTTGTTTGCTTTGCGTCAAAAGTCACGAACGATCAAATCTTCGTCACAATTCTCGTGTGAAAAAAAGGTATTTCGACGGCTTTCTCAAGCTTTTTTCTTATCGAGAAATAGATCTAGAAATAACTACAAAAAGAAAGGTCGATTTGTCTTCTCATTGAATTCCAATCTTCTGCATCGTCTGTTGAATAATGACATCAATGACTGAATCGATGACGACCTGTCATTAAATTAATTATATTGTTCGTCTTATTTCGACAGGTGAAATGGAATAACAAGTGTCGGTACCTGAATCTGTTGCGTATCCGTCGCACAAGTTACGTGAGTGTACACTTGCCGCTTCTGATTTCCATTCTCACGCAGAAATCGTTTCGTTATGTGCTGTAGTGACTCGGTATACGCTTGAGGACCTGAAGAGATTTAGAAATGAATCAGAACCACAATAAAACGACCATTTCATGGTTTCGAACCTACGCAGATTTTTTAGCTTACGCGTGAGTGAGCGTCTAGATCATATTTGACGCTACTGAACCAGATTAGAATGACTAAGCCGACGAAATAAATTGTGTTGTCGAGTCAGCGCAGTCGAAAATCAAGCATAAGAGCGAATTAATCTCGCGGATGGAAAATAGAGTAGGAAAAGCGGCATGGTCGCATTTTTATAGCGGAACAGCCTCGCCTCATAATTTTTCACAAAAACACACAAATTTCGAGATTCAGTCAAAGTTCATTGCCTATTCATAATAGTACAAAGCGATTATTGAATTATTGCTCTCCCAAACCAGTAGATTGTCAATCGTGTTCATCATTCCATCAGGATAAATATCAATATGGATCTTAATCGAAGGAAAGATCCTAGCATTACTTGAATCCTTTATAGAGGGGAATTCACATATTTTCTGTTCTATTTTTTCCCTTAGAGAAAAGATAAAATACTTGGACACATTTTCTCTGTCCCTGTCCAATACGCTTTTAGCACTTCTTCAATCCCACGCGTTTTCTCTATTCTCTGCAGTCTTTTGACCTTCCAGGGCCATTTTTTGTGGTCTCCTTTGTCTCAATTCGGAAGTGTCTCGACAGTTTGGAAGTGTGTGGACACACTCGCCGACTCCTCTATTATTCTCTCTCTAAGAGTGGGAGTCCATCGTCTGGCGTCAGAATCATTAGAGTATTCGTTGTGTGACGCCTCTACTCGCAATGCTATTTCTTCCCCCTCTCGAGACTAAATGATGGGACGATAGAAATGAGGTCTTCAATGAGAACTTTCACATCGCAACTCTCCCCAAGGGACGAAAAAGACGTACGAAGAAAATCGGAAGTGAATTTAATAGAAAGAAGGAGGATATAGAAAAGAAGAAATACCTTTGTATCGGGGAAAACAATCAGTGATGGGAAACTTTGTGATCTTCTCTTCAAATAAATCCTTCTTGTTCAGGAAGAGAATTATGGCTGAAATTTACTGCTTATTTTTCTTGAACAAATTTGACTCCTGCGTAAATGCCCCCAGATATAAAAGCAGATGTTCTGAGAAATTGTGTGACCTGTTTGCTTGAAGTATTCATTCTTGCAGATGTTTCCGAAGAGTCCGAGTGATTCTCTCATTCGATTCTGAAATGTTCATTTTCTCGTCGTAACCAAACATCGAGCAAAGTATTTATGGATTTCAGCCTCTCGGAAAATAGAAGGCGAGTAATATTTCTGAGTCTCCAAGAAGAGGGTGGAAAATAATGCATAATTTTCGAAACAAGATCATGGAGAAGTGGACAACTGTGAGCCTTTTCAACTGAATATTCAATCGTTTGGTCAAGGGATGAAATGGTCGAATCAAGCATGCACGGGCATCAAATTATACAAACTTTGTACAATGTATTCCCGCCCGATTTCCCTAGATTATATACTGTCCCGAATACAAAATATTCAAGAAAAAAATTTCTTTATAAATGTGCTAGATATATTTCTTGGATTTTGCATAGTGCCTAGGTCTCGTGAAAAGGCTGACAAGGCTGTCCCCGGGTGATCCTGCGACGTTTGGAATCAAGCAATGAACTAACAGTGCTTCCATCTTCTACCAATTTCTGATTGTATTCAGAGAGCGAAGTAATGAAGAGAACGGCATGGACATTGTCGAAGATGTGAAGCCATCTGAAATAATGCATATGTAGAATTTAGCAAATTCTTATTTATCTCTGACTTACTTTTTCCTTTGACTTCGTTGCCCACCGACATCGAAGACACTGCAAATATATAATTTAATTGTTTTAATATTGATTTTATCAATTCGTCAGGATTAATTCGGAAAATTCATGACGGCAATCTATCAATCGATTTCCTCAGTGCCAAGAAATGACTTTGTAAATCTAAAAAAACCTGACTTGAATGTGAAGTCTTTGATGAAGAACGACATTTGAACGCATCCTTGGGTAGCGACTCGACTCTTCAGCACATCTTGTACCGTAGGAATATAATCAGTTCGCGTTACTCGGGAAAGTTGCTCGAGGAAACTGAAAAAAGGTAATCAATTCGTGTGATTTTTTGTAAATTTCAGCGACTGTAAATCATTCTGCTTTGCCATAAACAAAGGATATCGTTTTGTTCATTAATCAAATTCAATAACATCATCTCTCCCTCAAAACTTACTATCTTCCAGCATCATCTACAGGAGTGTTCTCCAATCGATAAATGACGTATTGTATGGGAGTTGATTCATATACTCTCTCCATAGCTTTGCTGATCTAAAATACATTTGTAACTGAGGAAGTAGCAGTAATGGGAAGCATTTAAGGAAAGGACATTCCCATTCACGATCTACGCAAGAATTCTATTCAAATGGCACATTCAGTGTTCATTTTGTGCGGTAGTTTGTAGGAAAACACATAGTTCCACAGCTAAGTCGGTAGGCGAGTCAGTATGAACAATAGAAGAATCTCTCTTTGCTCTAACGATTTCGAGCACTATCGTTCGATCTCACCCTGACCCCTCCTGTTCACCGGTGAACAATCACATGTTGGTATCAATTCTACTGCTTAATCTCTAGAGAAAAATTATAGGGAGAAATTTGGAGGAAAAAATTAGTTTAGTTAAATTGTGTGTGAAAATGAGAGAGATGCAGACAACGAGGTAAATATTGATACCGACATGGGGAACTTCAACTTCATGCCAAGATAATGGATTTCTATCTCGTGGTCTGATAATATCATTTTTTGTACTCTCTCATTTTAACTTGATATCAACTTGGGGATGCACGCCGGTATAGGTATGCAACTATAGTGAAGGATGCAGTCACTGTTTCACAGAACATGCAAATCAAGCGATGAAAGAATAAAATACTTCTTGGAAGACCTCTTGAGGAATTGGATGAATGTCCATTGTCCTCATCTTCTCAGAGTGTTTCTCTATCCTTCGAATATCCTCCTGCAAATTATTCATTGTATACTGATTTTTAAGATCATAACGACTGATTTTTAGGTGCTCACGGATTTCCGTTTCTCCCACGTTCCGTTCCTTTTTCAGATCTTTTTTTTAAATTCTCAAATTGGAGGTTCGCCCCTATGAAGTCGCTCTCAAATTTCGCAGTGTAGTGGGGAAACGTTCAATTTCTCACGAAGCAAATGATTTTTCGTTATATATAGAAAAAGATGTAAACGTACGAGTAATGGTTCCGTCATGGGAATATTCAGACTCTGCGCCTCATGAATTGCACCGATTATTCCACTGAACAAATTGTGATAGACGACGTCTCGTTTGGCCATTAAATCAGCTTGTGAATATCCTTCGGCATGGATGATTCTGAATGGAAACGATGAATGAGAAATACGCTCGTTGCCATTGAGAAAGAAAGATCTACAACCTCATTATCCCTTCTCACTTTCTCTCCTACGTCAAAATGAGTCAATCAAATTAACGTGGAAACATTCGCAAAACAGAATTTATTGCGGTCTACGGAGCTAAGAAAGGAACTAACAATTCAAGAATCGTGACTATTTTTACATTCTATTTTCGTCCAAAATTAAGTGTTTCAAGGAAGAAGAAAAGAACGAACTTCATTTGTTTCAAGGTAGTCGACTTTCCAGATTCGCCAGGGCCTGAATTTATCGATTGATGTCATACCGTCAATTGTGAACACTATTTTGCTTAAAACGCAGTCCCATCGGAGTTCCATGTAGATACGAAAACAATTATCCTACACGTCTAGGTTTCCGTTTACGGGCAGATGAAGGCTTGTCCACACAGATTACAAGTTTTTCAATGAAATGAAGAAACTGAGAAACGCACCCAGCAACAATATTTTAAGAATCTTTGTTTTCTTCTCGTCTTCTAAATCTCGATCGATTTTTCTACTCAATTCATCAGCCGGAGACGAAAATTGCAAACCGCCACCAAACTGAAAATATAACTTTTTAAACTATTCAATTTAATCATTTTTATTGAACGTTACAGACTTCAAGCAAGTAACTTATTCGTCGATGGTATATCCATTTATGAAGGTGTATTGAGTGATTTTGACAGATTTCACAGTGGATCTAAGTGTATAGCTTACCTGACTGCTGCATGCTCCCATGGCTCGTCGGCCTCTTTCTTCTTTTCTCTTGTCTAGACGATTGAAGTGTCGATCGAGCGGCTTTTTACCCTGGAGAATAATTGTATGAGAAGACAAAAGGAAATCACGCGGTGAGAGCAGAGAAATGGGAAATATTGAAGCATTGCAGGATTATTGTATCGACTAGAGGAAGAAATCACTATAGACACATCATTATGCAACTGTTTTAAGACATCCTTGTTCCCCATGATTATAATAAAGGAATTAATCATATAAAATGGAGAAAAAGCGATTTTACACATGGTTAGGTTCAGGTGACGATAAAGTTAGACGGTCAATACTATTCTATGCAGTTAGCGTCAAAGGAAAGAGAGGATATAAATCTGGTAATATTGAGTCGGATAGAGCAGATGGATTAATGCTGAGAAATGGTGTGCAGCCGGCTGAAAATATATATTCATAGAAATTGACCTTCCGAACAGTACTTAATTGCACATAAGAGAACTTCAGCTAACTCTATAGGCTCCGAATAAAGGAGTGAACATTTTATATTGGAAGAATAATACAAAAACGGTGTGAAAAATACGTGGTCAATCATTCAAAGGAAAAAATAGCGTGGGAAATGTCATGGGTTTGATATGTGGTTGGGTACCGAGAAGAAAAGAGTTCTTTACTGGAATCGATAGAGATAATAAAGAGGAAGAACGAGATGATAAAGATGATTAATTGGAATGATAAATAAGTTGGTAGAAGGGGATTATCTGAGTGAGTAAAGTGAAAGAGTAAAAGATTGATAGGAAGAAGCAGCTCTGAGCTATAATGAGTGGGTTAGAGGGAGTTGGCTAGGCTACCAATCTCACCATCTAAACATCCCACTTTGAGTCTCAATGAATCACATCTTGACGAGATATCTACTTATGAGTCCATTACTTGTGATATTTAAAAGAGAAGCACACTATAGATCATGTGGTCGTCAGATAGAATACATCTAATTAGGCAAAGTCATCGTCTACATCTCATAACAATGAGTTCATTAGAGAATCGACGAGTGGACAGCATTGATATCGATCGAATGAAGACGAAAGCAGGTGAAAATGGAGAAGGAGAAGAAAGAAAGAGGAAAGGAGACAGAATCACGTCATTAGTGAGAGTCGAAGCAAGGCGAGTAATATCTGTGAGTTAGAGACAGAAAGAAAAGAAGAAGAAAGAGAGGAAAGAGAGACTGTTATGGACGTCGTCAAATGATTGAATGAAGTCAGCAGATTTACGATTGTGGAGAGAATTCCAATCGAGTTGAATGAGACTACGGCGAAAATTGAGTAGTAATGACGAATGAATGAGATCACAGAAGGGAGATGAGAAAGTGAATAGGAAAATCTACGTTTTTCTCAGCAGTTGCGATGCTCGGTTCTTTTTAGAGAAATTGTCACGAATAATTAAGCAATTTTCGGGGGGGGATATTTACAAGCGTGGATGATTGCACTACGTGTGGAAGTATGCGATTTGGATAGAGATTAGAGCATTCACGATTTATTTGATTCTAGCCTGCCTCGCGATCATCTTTGACAGATTCTGTCAACGAACCAGAGGAAACGAAGACTTTCTAGAAATTACAAGGAGACAACCATTATTCCACGTATTTTATTAATGAACACATCGACGTTCGACGAATGAAAGCAAAACATCACGAAAATGAGAATAACTCGATACAAAAGTTTGTTATTACACCTACAAGTGAGACAAAGGGCAGAGTGAGAGGGAATATAGAAATGGAGGTGGAGAGAATAGAAATTGAACTCTATCTTTAGTCAGAAGCTATGCGAATTATCAGCTAACGAGATGTCCTCGAGAATTTCCTACTAATTGAAGTCATGATAGGAAATACTTTCAGCTTCTGGCAATCGTGTTTATCACACAAGAAAATGTCACGGGCAATCTCCAAGAAATCTTGGAAATGCAGTGACTGGGTGAATATCATAGAACGAATTTCATATTGATCGCCAATCTGAGTCGAGTCTCACGAGTAGTCAATTCACATAAAAGAAACGACGGAAATGATGACGACGCTCATATCAAAGAACTAATCGAGGAAGTTGCAAGAGTCATTTCGGACTCACGGTGGCAACAATGCTTCTCTTATTTACTTCTTCCAGATTGTAATCTAATTTGACGTCTCAATTTGCCAAGTTCACCGTCTATTTTTGCTCGTGGGCGGATTTTTTTCCAGAGGCAATCGGCGGAATTCTATCTATTTCGTGCGCGCCTCCTTCCATTATTGGAAATCATTTTCGCTGACTGTGGCGTTTGCAAAGAACAGAGATGGCATTTGATTTGCTACCCTTTTCTCCCTCCACTCTCGATATGATTTCATCCCATAATTTTCCATTTTTGTCCAACATTTACTCACAACCAGCGTTAATTCAATGAGAATTAACGCTGGTTGTGACCTTCATTATAATTTGTCAGTAATGAGTATCTCATTATTAGTTGACTTTTCGATAATTTAGATTGGTTTAATTGACTTCACCTTCGTGATTTTCGTAGGTATCACGTAAGAACTAATGGCAATTATTATAATGATAATGAAGAAAAGGCCGATAAATGATGAGTATGCTGATTATTGCATAGAATATGAGAAAAACATTCATCACTTTCCATCTCATGAATATCTCAATCCTTTGTACAATATACAAACTCGAATAAGTGGGGTGATATCGTTGATAGCAAACGAGCCAGAAGAAAAACAAAAGAAACAAGTGAGACATTTTTATTAGCTAGAAGAAAATCAATCAGATACAAAAGTTGAAAATGTAATAAAAACAATAGAAAAGGAAGAGCGACAACTTAATACAACGAATCATTCTGCTCTCCTATCACTTGATATTCATGGAAGGGAAATAAAATCAAGATTGAAACCGAGAGAACATAATGGAAATAAATTGACTAATGGAGTAAGATCAGTAGAGAAAAACTGGAAGGGAGAATTGGCAGATTAAATACGTAGCATTTGACGTGACGACGCACCTCGGAGGAAAACGAATGTCTGAAGAAAATATTTTAATTCATCTTATCGTACACCTCGTGAACTTGTGGGTGCCACATATTTGCATAGTTTAATTCACTCGTTCTTCACTACAAAATATTCTTGCTCTTTATTACGTATACTCAATAGAATTGAAAGGGGCACTATCCCTCGACGCGACACGCGACGCAGCCATTGATCATCAGGGAATACCGCGAATACAAAATTATTTCGTGGATTCCCGGTAACTTTAAATACACTAGGCTCTATGCATATTTCTGGGTGCACGTTCGGTCCAGGGCGAGCTCGGTAGACTGCTTCAGGTTGGGTCCAGGGGTAGCACGGTAGCCTGCTCCAGGTACGGTCCAGGGGGAGCTCGATAGCCTTCTTCAGGTTCGGTCCAGGGGAAATTCGGTAGCTTGATTCAGGTTTAGTCCAGGGGGGACCTGGACTAACCTGAAAAGGCTGAGAGCGATCGACAAAAAAGTTTCCACTACGCTACTTCGTGGCTACGTGGCAATTTTTTTCGATCGCTCTCACCCTCACGAGCCTTTCTCAACGGGAACGCAGGACACCGTGTGTTGATTCCCCTCGCGTGTTCGAACACGTTTCTGAAATCGCAAAACACTATTCCTGTGCTCCCCCACGCTTTACGAATCAATTGGAAACTTTTCGAAATTTTTGATTATTCACGTTAAAACGTGTTAGAACACGTTCAGATACGTTTCCGACATCCTAAAACACATTTCCTGTGATTATCCACGCTCCCCGGTTCATTTGTGAACTTTGGGAAAATTTCGATTTGTCTTGCTAAAACTCGGCAAAACAGGTGAAAACATGTTTCACGTTGCTTAAAAACGTGTCAGAACCACTGCTGACCATTGCGAAAAATGCGGCAAAAGATTTGCCCGCGGCGGAGGTGGAACCTGCGTCGCTTGGAATAGAAGTCCGGCGCGTTATCCACTTGGCCATGGAATTAGCGCATTTTAGTATTTAAATTTTAAAAGGTTTTCTGGTCAGTTATCATATGAAAAGGTTCTGAGAAGATGGCTCAAATTTGAAGCGATTTATGGCGAAAATGGAAAAATGTCTGTCACGCTGCAAAAGAAAAACACACAAACAGACATTTTGATTTCCTAATAAGTAGAGGAACAGAAAGAAATGAAGGTCGAAGAAAATATGCTAATTTAAAAGACGTTCCATGTAAGAACGTCGGATGAAGCGGCACACCTATCTCAGAGTTAACGCCCAGGGATAGCACTTTTTTCACCAATGCTCTATGGTGCAAGGTACACTTTAATCATGAGAACTGCATGAAATGTCAACTTATGACAGGAATCGCGAGAGACTCGAGCATGACCGGGACATAAAAATTTATAATTTTTAAATTGGCTGAAAATTTAACAGAGTACTGGTTCACTCAAGGGGGGCACAAGAAATCGCATCGAGCTTTCTGGATGAGCCATACACCATTCGACAGCACTCCTTGAGACTAGATGAAAATTCAATTTTTAGGTGCTTCTGTCCATGGAGCACCGAGATATTGACCTCCAAAGTTGGAGCAGTTTATCATTACCCTCGGATAGGCGCGCTCATCTACCTATCCGTGCGCTCTTCACTTCATCCCCCTGGTGTGGTGGTAACATTACTGCCTTTGGATCTCCTGGTGCTGTTTCAATTCCACCTTCGGGAAAAATTATGCTGCCTTTTTTTCGGGTCAAAAAAATAAAAACATTTTATTTAAACAAAGCAACATTAACAGATATATTTGGTCACGAAACAGGTCCAGCACAATTTCTTGTTACAATAGGCACAACGAATGAAAGAGATCCCTGTCTAGCCTGCATCCCTCCCCTCACCTTCCCCATCCGTATACATAGGGACCGCAAGGTGGTCTGCCGATTTCACGCAATGAAGTTGAAAGTGTGTCCATATAAGCCGCTGAGGTGTCAATAACATCATACTTTTTGCCGTTTGTCGATATCTTGTCTCTGGGCCGAGATACAGCTAGAAAACCACGCGGGCGGCTTATAACGGGAGGGGGTCAAAAGGTGGCCACTCTCCCTCGGTGGGCGGAGTTTGCGTCTATGATGAGAGAATGAAGGGATAGTATCTGATCATCAAGCAAATGCGAGATCTAGTGTCCGTTGTAGGGTTGGCTAAACGATTGCGGCTTTGCGAGGTTGTAATAAGCTCCGCCCACAATTGCGAGGGCGTAATTCGCGGTGGAGGGGAGGGGAGGCTATGCGAGGGCGCAATTCATTGCGACCTCGCAATTTTTCCTGATGGCCGATTTGCACCCAAATGCGAATTCTTCGTTTATATTATTCTTAGTATTTACATCCCCAATTCATAGAAGTGAAAATAGGTAGTAAAACATGAGGTTTCATCATCACAATTCAACAATAGTGATGGACAATAGTGGAAAAAAACATTTCTTACTATCTATTATCCACTTCTGTGAATTGGGAATGTTAATTCTAAAAATGAAATACACGAAAAAATCGACTTTTAGAGCCATTCGGCGATCAGGAAAAATTGCGAGGTCGTAATTAATTGCGCCCTCGCATAGCCTCACCTCAGAATTACGCCCTCGCAATTGTGGGCGGAGCATATTACAACCTCGCAAAGCCGCGCGCGGGTGAGGGGAGGAATTGCGAGGGCGTTAAGGTCGAATGGCCAACCCTAGTCCGTTGCCATCAATTCAGATATGGGAAAAATTTTCATACTGTTGGTTCAGAATAGTTCATTAGCATCAAAGAAATGTTTGCATGCCGATAGAGAACCAACTGTGTCACAACCAGTACCAACATTAAATTTAAAATCGGCGATATCCCACTCCCTATGTGGAAAGTACATTTTTAAAGAAACAACTCAGATTTGGGAAAATTTTTATACGCTTGGTTAAGAATCATTCATTAGCATCTAAGGGACGTTTGCATCATACGGAATGCTGTTCGGGGCTCTATGAGTAGCAACTAAAAAAAAGAGGCAACGAATTCAGAGCATTTTAATTTTTTTTAGCAGGTAATCGTCACACATTGCCAAAACAAGCTTGTGTGCATATTCGAAACCCACTGGATAATGTCTTCATGACAAATCAAATTCAATATTTTGGCATTACCGGAACTTTGCACCAAAAAAATTCAATAGGCGACAAATTCAGAATTTTATAAATTCAAAATCGGCGATATCCCACTCCCTATGTGGAAACTACATTTTTAAAGAAACAACTCAGATTCAGAATAATTGATTAGCATCAAAGGAATGTTTGCATGCCAATAGAGAACCAATTGTGCCACAACTAGAACGAACATTAAATTCAAAATCAGCGATATCCCACTCCCTATGTGGAAACTAGATTTTTAAAGAAACAATTCAGATATGGGAAATTTTTTCATACTGTTGGTTCAGAATAATTGATTAGCATCTAAGGCATGTTTGCATGCCGATAGAGAACCAACTGTGTCACAACTAGTACCAACATTAAATTCAAAATCGGCGATATCCCACTCCCTGTGGAAATTACATTTTTAAAGAAACAATTCAGATATGGGAAAATTTTTCATACTGTTGGTTCAGAATAGTTCATTAGCATCAAACGAATGTTTGCATGCCAATAGAGAACCGACTGTGCCACAACTAGTACCAACATTAAATTCAAAATCGGCGATATCCCACTCCCTATGTGGAAACTACATTTTTAAAGAAACAATTCAGATATGGGAAAATTTTTTCATACTGTTGGTTCAGAATAGTTCATTAGCATCAAAGGAATGTTTGCATGCCAATAGAGAACCAACTGTTCCACAACTAGTACCAACATTAAATTCAAAATCGGCGATATCCCACTCCCTATGTGGAAACTACATTTTTAAAGAAACAATTCAGATATGGGAAAATTTTTCATACTGTTGGTTCAGAATAGTTCATTAGCATCAAAGGAATGTTTGCATGCCGATAGAGAACCGACTGTGCCACAACTAGTACCAACATTAAATTCAAAATCGGCGATATCCCACTCCCTATGTGGAAACTACATTTTTAAAGAAACAATTCAGATATGGGAAAATTGTTCATACTGTTGGTTCAGAATAGTTCATTAGCATCAAAGGAATGTTTGCATGCCAATAGAGAACCAACTGTGCCACAACTAGTACCAACATTAAATTCAAAATCGGCGATATCCCACTCCCTATGTGGAAACTACATTTTTAAAGAAACAATTCAGATATGGGAAAATTTTTCATACTGTTGGTTCAGAATAGTTCATTAGCATCAAAGGAATGTTTGCATGCCGATAGAGAACCGACTGTGCCACAACTAGTACCAACATTAAATTCAAAATCGGCGATATCCCACTCCCTATGTGGAAACTACATTTTTAAAGAAACAATTCAGATATGGGAAAATTGTTCATACTGTTGGTTCAGAATAGTTCATTAGCATCAAAGGAATGTTTGCATGCCAATAGAGAACCAACTGTGCCACAACTAGTACCAACATTAAATTCAAAATCGGCGATATCCCACTCCCTATGTGGAAACTACATTTTTAAAGAAACAATTCAGATATGGGAAAATTGTTCATACTGTTGGTTCAGAATAGTTCATTAGCATCAAAGGAATGTTTGCATGCCAATAGAGAACCAACTGAGCCACAACTAGTGCGAACATTAAATTCAAAATCGGCGATATCCCACTCCCTTTGTGGAAACTACATTTTTAAAGATACAATTCAGATATGGGAAAAATTTTTTCATACTGTTGGCTCAGAATAGTTCATTAGCATCAAAGGAATTTGTGCATGCCGATAGAGAACCAACTGTGTCACAAATAGTACCAACATTAAATTAAAAATCGGCGATATCCCACTCCCTATGTGGAAACTACATTTTCAAAGAAACAATTCAGATATGGGAAAATTTTTCATACTGTTGGTTCAGAATAGTTCATTAGCATCAAAGGAATGTTTGCATGCCGATAGAGAACCAACTGTGTCACAACTAGTACCAACATTAAATTCAAAATCGGCGATATCCGACTCCCTATGTGGAAACTACATTTTTAAAGAAACAATTCAGATATGGGAAAATTTTTCATACTATTGGTTCAGAATAGTTCATTTGCATCAAAGGAATGTTTGCATGCCGATAGAGAACCAACTGTGTCACAACTAGTACCAACATTAAATTCAAAATCGGCAATATCCCACTCCCTATGTGGAAACTACATTTTTAAAGAAACAATTCAGATATGGGAAAATTTTTCATACTGTTGGTTCAGAATAGTTCATTAGCATCAAAGGAATGTTTGCATGCCGATAGAGAACCAACTGTGTCACAACTAGTACCAACATTAAATTCAAAATCGGCGATATCCCACTCCCTATGTGGAAACTACATTTTTAAAGAAACAAGTCAGATTTGGGAAAATTTTTATACGCTTGGTTAAGAATCATTCATTAGCATCTAAGGGACGTTTGCATCATACGGAATGCTGTTCGGGGCTCTATGAGGAGCATACATTGTGTAGCATACAATATGAAAGTATACAAGTATTTCAATTCACACTACATAAGTTTCACTGTGAACAATCTCAAAAAGAGAACGCAGAAGATACATTCATGCTGAAAGATAACAGCAGTTGAGATATTTAATCAAAACAACCAATTGATCTTAAATTTCTTTATTATCAATTTTCGGTGGATCATCTCTCAGTTGATAGTAGGTGGAAAGGAAACATAAATACAAGTCTCACACGATTTGAAGCCAGAGCGAATTGAATGGAATAATAGTAATATCGAGTGGCATTAGTTATAAAAATGATGGTAAACATCCATTTTAATGAAGAAACAAAGAACTGCTCATCAATTAAAGTGATATCGATAATATTAGACTATAGTAGGCAAAACAACAATGGGACAATACATGGAACGAAAGAAAATATAATATAGGAAGTGAAATGTATAATTAGGCAATCATTGAGCATGTTTACACAGAATCTCCCATTTTCCTCTGCATAACTTCTCTGATATTCTTCATCAGACTTCGAGTGTTTGGAGTAGGAGAAGTTTCGTCGGCATTGATCAACTGCAATACACTCAATCATATACCTATCAAATGACACGCACGAGAGTATTCTTGTAAATGAGTCCTAGCCAATATAAAGTAGGGTTCCAATAGGTTCCCTTGTAAGAATAGTTTCCAGAATTCAAAAAAATAGTACAATGGGTCCACCATGTTTCCATTACTTTCCATAACACACGGCGCGCGGTTAATCGAATTCCATTCTTATTAGAATTCCCAGTAAAAAGCCATGTTTTTAGGCGTAGGCCCGTATTATTTGTATTGTGTTAGTTTTGCTATTGTAAGTCAAATCAAATTAAAAATTTTGGCATTACCCACACCTTGAACTAAAAAAAAGAGGCAGCGAATTCAGAGCATTTTAATTTTTTTAGCAGGTAATCGTCACACATTGCCAAAACAAGCTTGTGTGCATATTCGAAGCCCACTGGATGTCTTCATGACAAATCAAATTCAATATTTTGGCATTACCGGAACTTTGCACCAAAAAAATTCAATAGGCGACAAATTCAGAATTTTATAAATTCAAAATCGGCGACATTAAATTCAAAATCGGCGAATCGGCCAACTAGTACGAACATTAAATTCAAAATCGGCGATATCCCACTCCCTATGTCTCCCATTTTTTACAGGAAACTACATATTTAAAGAAAGAATTCAGATATGGGAAAATTTTTCATACTGTTGGTTCAGAATAGTTCATTAGCATCAAAGGAATGTTTGCATGCCAATAGAGAACCGACTGTGCCACAACTAGTACCAACATTAAATTCAAAATCGGCGATATCCCACTCCCTATGTGGAAACTACATTTTTAAAGAAACAATTCAGATATGGGAAAATTGTTCATACTGTTGGTTCAGAATAGTTCATTAGCATCAAAGGAATGTTTGCATGCCAATAGAGAACCAACTGTGCCACAACTAGTACGAACATTAAATTCAAAATCGGCGATATCCCACTCCCTATGTGGAAACTACATTTTTAAAGAAACAATTCAGATATGGGAAAATTTTTTCATACTGTTGGTTCAGAATAGTTCATTAGCATCAAAGGAATGTGTGCATGCCGATAGAGAACCAACTGTGTCACAAATAGTACCAACATTAAATTAAAAATCGGCGATATCCCACTCCCTATGTGGAAACTACATTTTTAAAGAAACAATTCAGATATGGGAAAATTTTTCATACTGTTGGTTCAGAATAGTTCATTAGCATCAAAGGAATGTTTGCATGCCGATAGAGAACCAACTGTGTCACAACTAGTACCAACATTAAATTCAAAATCGGCGATATCCCACTCCCTATGTGGAAACTACATTTTTAAAGAAACAAGTCAGATTTGGGAAAATTTTTATACGCTTGGTTAAGAATCATTCATTAGCATCTAAGGGACGTTTGCATCATACGGAATGCTGTTCGGGGCTCTATGAGGAGCATACATTGTGTAGCATACAATATGAAAGTATACAAGTATTTCAATTCACACTACATAAGTTTCACTGTGAACAATCTCAAAAAGAGAACGCAGAAGATACATTCATGCTGAAAGATAACAGCAGTTGAGATATTTAATCAAAACAACCAATTGATCTTAAATTTCTTTATTATCAATTTTCGGTGGATCATCTCTCAGTTGATAGTAGGTGGAAAGGAAACATAAATACAAGTCTCACACGATTTGAAGCCAGAGCGAATTGAATGGAATAATAGTAATATCGAGTGGCATTAGTTATAAAAATGATGGTAAACATCCATTTTAATGAAGAAACAAAGAACTGCTCATCAATTAAAGTGATATCGATAATATTAGACTATAGTAGGCAAAACAACAATGGGACAATACATGGAACGAAAGAAAATATAATATAGGAAGTGAAATGTATAATTAGGCAATCATTGAGCATGTTTACACAGAATCTCCCATTTTCCTCTGCATAACTTCTCTGATATTCTTCATCAGACTTCGAGTGTTTGGAGTAGGAGAAGTTTCGTCGGCATTGATCAACTGCAATACACTCAATCATATACCTATCAAATGACACGCACGAGAGTATTCTTGTAAATGAGTCCTAGCCAATATAAAGTAGGGTTCCAATAGGTTCCCTTGTAAGAATAGTTTCCAGAATTCAAAAAAATAGTACAATGGGTCCACCATGTTTCCATTACTTTCCATAACACACGGCGCGCGGTTAATCGAATTCCATTCTTATTAGAATTCCCAGTAAAAAGCCATGTTTTTAGGCGTAGGCCCGTATTATTTGTATTGTGTTAGTTTTGCTATTGTAAGTCAAATCAAATTAAAAATTTTGGCATTACCCACACCTTGAACTAAAAAAAAGAGGCAGCGAATTCAGAGCATTTTAATTTTTTTAGCAGGTAATCGTCACACATTGCCAAAACAAGCTTGTGTGCATATTCGAAGCCCACTGGATGTCTTCATGACAAATCAAATTCAATATTTTGGCATTACCGGAACTTTGCACCAAAAAAATTCAATAGGCGACAAATTCAGAATTTTATAAATTCAAAATCGGCGACATTAAATTCAAAATCGGCGAATCGGCCAACTAGTACGAACATTAAATTCAAAATCGGCGATATCCCACTCCCTATGTCTCCCATTTTTTACAGGAAACTACATATTTAAAGAAAGAATTCAGATATGGGAAAATTTTTCATACTGTTGGTTCAGAATAGTTCATTAGCATCAAAGGAATGTTTGCATGCCAATAGAGAACCGACTGTGCCACAACTAGTACCAACATTAAATTCAAAATCGGCGATATCCCACTCCCTATGTGGAAACTACATTTTTAAAGAAACAATTCAGATATGGGAAAATTGTTCATACTGTTGGTTCAGAATAGTTCATTAGCATCAAAGGAATGTTTGCATGCCAATAGAGAACCGACTGTGCCACAACTAGTACCAACATTAAATTCAAAATCGGCGATATCCCACTCCCTATGTGGAAACTACATTTTTAAAGAAACAATTCAGATATGGGAAAATTGTTCATACTGTTGGTTCAGAATAGTTCATTAGCATCAAAGGAATGTTTGCATGCCAATAGAGAACCAACTGTGCCACAACTAGTACGAACATTAAATTCAAAATCGGCGATATCCCACTCCCTATGTGGAAACTACATTTTTAAAGAAACAATTCAGATATGGGAAAATTTTTTCATACTGTTGGTTCAGAATAGTTCATTAGCATCAAAGGAATGTGTGCATGCCGATAGAGAACCAACTGTGTCACAAATAGTACCAACATTAAATTAAAAATCGGCGATATCCCACTCCCTATGTGGAAACTACATTTTTAAAGAAACAATTCAGATATGGGAAAATTTTTCATACTGTTGGTTCAGAATAGTTCATTAGCATCAAAGGAATGTTTGCATGCCGATAGAGAACCAACTGTGTCACAACTAGTACCAACATTAAATTCAAAATCGGCGATATCCCACTCCCTATGTGGAAACTACATTTTTAAAGAAACAAGTCAGATTTGGGAAAATTTTTATACGCTTGGTTAAGAATCATTCATTAGCATCTAAGGGACGTTTGCATCATACGGAATGCTGTTCGGGGCTCTATGAGGAGCATACATTGTGTAGCATACAATATGAAAGTATACAAGTATTTCAATTCACACTACATAAGTTTCACTGTGAACAATCTCAAAAAGAGAACGCAGAAGATACATTCATGCTGAAAGATAACAGCAGTTGAGATATTTAATCAAAACAACCAATTGATCTTAAATTTCTTTATTATCAATTTTCGGTGGATCATCTCTCAGTTGATAGTAGGTGGAAAGGAAACATAAATACAAGTCTCACACGATTTGAAGCCAGAGCGAATTGAATGGAATAATAGTAATATCGAGTGGCATTAGTTATAAAAATGATGGTAAACATCCATTTTAATGAAGAAACAAAGAACTGCTCATCAATTAAAGTGATATCGATAATATTAGACTATAGTAGGCAAAACAACAATGGGACAATACATGGAACGAAAGAAAATATAATATAGGAAGTGAAATGTATAATTAGGCAATCATTGAGCATGTTTACACAGAATCTCCCATTTTCCTCTGCATAACTTCTCTGATATTCTTCATCAGACTTCGAGTGTTTGGAGTAGGAGAAGTTTCGTCGGCATTGATCAACTGCAATACACTCAATCATATACCTATCAAATGACACGCACGAGAGTATTCTTGTAAATGAGTCCTAGCCAATATAAAGTAGGGTTCCAATAGGTTCCCTTGTAAGAACAGTTTCCAGAATTCAAAAAAAATAGTACAATGGGTCCACCATGTTTCCATTACTGTCCATAACACACGGCGCGCGGTTAATCGAATTCCATTCTTATTAGAATTCCCAGTAAAAAGCCATGTTTTTAGGCGTAGGCCCGTATTATTTGTATTGTGTTAGTTTTGCTATTGTAAGTCAAATCAAATTAAAAATTTTGGCATTACCCACACCTTGAACTAAAAAAAAGAGGCAGCGAATTCAGAGCATTTTAATTTTTTTAGCAGGTAATCGTCACACATTGCCAAAACAAGCTTGTGTGCATATTCGAAGCCCACTGGATGTCTTCATGACAAATCAAATTCAATATTTTGGCATTACCGGAACTTTGCACCAAAAAAATTCAATAGGCGACAAATTCAGAATTTTATAAATTCAAAATCGGCGAATCGGCCAACTAGTACGAACATTAAATTCAAAATCGGCGATATCCCACTCCCTATGTCTCCCATTTTTTACAGGAAACTACATATTTAAAGAAAGAATTCAGATATGGGAAAATTTTTCATACTGTTGGTTCAGAATAGTTCATTAGCATCAAAGGAATGTTTGCATGCCAATAGAGAACCGACTGTGCCACAACTAGTACCAACATTAAATTCAAAATCGGCGATATCCCACTCCCTATGTGGAAACTACATTTTTAAAGAAACAATTCAGATATGGGAAAATTGTTCATACTGTTGGTTCAGAATAGTTCGTTAGCATCAAAGGAATGTTTGCATGCCAATAGAGAACCAACTGTGCCACAACTAGTACGAACATTAAATTCAAAATCGGCGATATCCCACTCCCTATGTGGAAACTACATTTTTAAAGAAACAATTCAGATATGGGAAAATTTTTTCATACTGTTGGTTCAGAATAGTTCATTAGCATCAAAGGAATGTGTGCATGCCGATAGAGAACCAACTGTGTCACAAATAGTACCAACATTAAATTAAAAATCGGCGATATCCCACTCCCTATGTGGAAACTACATTTTTAAAGAAACAATTCAGATATGGGAAAATTTTTCATACTGTTGGTTCAGAATAGTTCATTAGCATCAAAGGAATGTTTGCATGCCGATAGAGAACCAACTGTGTCACAACTAGTACCAACATTAAATTCAAAATCGGCGATATCCCACTCCCTATGTGGAAACTACATTTTTAAAGAAACAAGTCAGATTTGGGAAAATTTTTATACGCTTGGTTAAGAATCATTCATTAGCATCTAAGGGACGTTTGCATCATACGGAATGCTGTTCGGGGCTCTATGAGGAGCATACATTGTGTAGCATACAATATGAAAGTATACAAGTATTTCAATTCACACTACATAAGTTTCACTGTGAACAATCTCAAAAAGAGAACGCAGAAGATACATTCATGCTGAAAGATAACAGCAGTTGAGATATTTAATCAAAACAACCAATTGATCTTAAATTTCTTTATTATCAATTTTCGGTGGATCATCTCTCAGTTGATAGTAGGTGGAAAGGAAACATAAATACAAGTCTCACACGATTTGAAGCCAGAGCGAATTGAATGGAATAATAGTAATATCGAGTGGCATTAGTTATAAAAATGATGGTAAACATCCATTTTAATGAAGAAACAAAGAACTGCTCATCAATTAAAGTGATATCGATAATATTAGACTATAGTAGGCAAAACAACAATGGGACAATACATGGAACGAAAGAAAATATAATATAGGAAGTGAAATGTATAATTAGGCAATCATTGAGCATGTTTACACAGAATCTCCCATTTTCCTCTGCATAACTTCTCTGATATTCTTCATCAGACTTCGAGTGTTTGGAGTAGGAGAAGTTTCGTCGGCATTGATCAACTGCAATACACTCAATCATATACCTATCAAATGACACGCACGAGAGTATTCTTGTAAATGAGTCCTAGCCAATATAAAGTAGGGTTCCAATAGGTTCCCTTGTAAGAACAGTTTCCAGAATTCAAAAAAAATAGTACAATGGGTCCACCATGTTTCCATTACTGTCCATAACACACGGCGCGCGGTTAATCGAATTCCATTCTTATTAGAATTCCCAGTAAAAAGCCATGTTTTTAGGCGTAGGCCCGTATTATTTGTATTGTGTTAGTTTTGCTATTGTAAGTCAAATCAAATTAAAAATTTTGGCATTACCCACACCTTGAACTAAAAAAAAGAGGCAGCGAATTCAGAGCATTTTAATTTTTTTAGCAGGTAATCGTCACACATTGCCAAAACAAGCTTGTGTGCATATTCGAAGCCCACTGGATGTCTTCATGACAAATCAAATTCAATATTTTGGCATTACCGGAACTTTGCACCAAAAAAATTCAATAGGCGACAAATTCAGAATTTTATAAATTCAAAATCGGCGACATTAAATTCAAAATCGGCGAATCGGCCAACTAGTACGAACATTAAATTCAAAATCGGCGATATCCCACTCCCTATGTCTCCCATTTTTTACAGGAAACTACATATTTAAAGAAAGAATTCAGATATGGGAAAATTTTTCATACTGTTGGTTCAGAATAGTTCATTAGCATCAAAGGAATGTTTGCATGCCAATAGAGAACCGACTGTGCCACAACTAGTACCAACATTAAATTCAAAATCGGCGATATCCCACTCCCTATGTGGAAACTACATTTTTAAAGAAACAATTCAGATATGGGAAAATTGTTCATACTGTTGGTTCAGAATAGTTCATTAGCATCAAAGGAATGTTTGCATGCCAATAGAGAACCAACTGTGCCACAACTAGTACGAACATTAAATTCAAAATCGGCGATATCCCACTCCCTATGTGGAAACTACATTTTTAAAGAAACAATTCAGATATGGGAAAATTTTTTCATACTGTTGGTTCAGAATAGTTCATTAGCATCAAAGGAATGTGTGCATGCCGATAGAGAACCAACTGTGTCACAAATAGTACCAACATTAAATTAAAAATCGGCGATATCCCACTCCCTATGTGGAAACTACATTTTTAAAGAAACAATTCAGATATGGGAAAATTTTTCATACTGTTGGTTCAGAATAGTTCATTAGCATCAAAGGAATGTTTGCATGCCGATAGAGAACCAACTGTGTCACAACTAGTACCAACATTAAATTCAAAATCGGCGATATCCCACTCCCTATGTGGAAACTACATTTTTAAAGAAACAATTCAGATATGGGAAAATTTTTCATACTGTTGGTTCAGAATAGTTCATTAGCATCAAAGGGACGTTTGCATCATACGGAATGCTGTTCGGGGCTCTATGAGTAGCATACATTGAGTAGCATACAATATGAAAGTATACAAGTATTTCAATTAACACTACATAAGTTTCACTGTGAACAATCTCAAAAAAGAGAACGCAGAAGATACATTCATGCTGAAAGATAACAGCAGTTGAGATATTTAATCAAAACAACCAATTGATCTTAAATTTCTTTATTATCAATTTTCGGTGGATCATCTCTCAGTTGATAGTAGGTGGAAAGGAAACATAAATACAAGTCTCACACGATTTGAGGCCAGAGCGAATTGAATGGAATAATAGTAATATCGAGTGGCATTAGTTATAAAAATGATGGTAAACATCCATTTTAATGAAGAAACAAAGAACTGCTCATAAATTAAAGTGATATCGATAATATTAGACTATAGTAGGCAAAAAAACAATGGGACAATACATGGAACGAAAGAAAATATAATATAGGAAGTGAAATGTATAATTAGGCAATCATTGAGCATGTTTACACAGAATCTCCCATTTTCCTCTGCATAACTTCTCTGATATTCTTCATCAGACTTCGAGTGTTTGGAGTAGGAGAAGTTTCGTCGGCATTGATCAACTGCAATACACTCAATCATATACCTATCAAATAACACGCACGAGAGTATTCTTGTAAATGAGTCCTAGCCAATATAAAGTAGGGTTCCAATAGGTTCCCTTGTAAGAACAGTTTCCAGAATTCAAAAAAAATAGTACAATGGGTCCACCATGTTTCCATTACTGTCCATAACACACGGCGCGCGGTTAATCGAATTCCATTCTTATTAGAATTCCCAGTAAAAAGCCATGTTTTTAGGCGTAGGCCCGTATTATTTGTATTGTGTTAGTTTTGCTATTGTAAGTCAAATCAAATTAAAAATTTTGGCATTACCCACACCTTGAACTAAAAAAAAGAGGCAGCGAATTCAGAGCATTTTAATTTTGTTAGCAGGTAATCGTCACACATTGCCAAAACAAGCTTGTGTGCATATTCGAAGCCCACTGGATGTCTTCATGACAAATCAAATTCAATATTTTGGCATTACCGGAACTTTGCACCAAAAAAATTCAATAGGCGACAAATTCAGAATTTTATAAATTCAAAATCGGCGAATCGGCCAACTAGTACGAACATTAAATTCAAAATCGGCGATATCCCACTCCCTATGTCTCCCATTTTTTACAGGAAACTACATTTTTAAAGAAACAATTCAGATATGGGAAAATTTTTCATACTGTTGGTTCAGAACAGTTCATTAGCATCTAAGAAATGTTTGTATGCCAATAGAGAACCAACTGTGTCACAACTAGTACCAACATTAAATTCAAAATCGGCGATATCCCACTCCCTATGTGGAAACTATATTTTTAAAGAAACAATTCAGATATGGAAAATTTTTTCATACTGTTGGTTCAGAATAGTTCATTAGCATCAAAAGAATGTTTGCATCATATGGAATGCTGTTCGGGGCTCTATGAGGAGCATACATTGTGTAGCATACAATATGAAAGTATACAAGTATTTCAATTCACACTACATAAGTTTCACTGTGAACAATCTCAAAAAGAGAACGCAGAAGATACATTCATGCTGAAAGATAACAGCAGTTGAGATATTTAATCAAAACAACCAATTGATCTTAAATTTCTTTATTATCAATTTTCGGTGGATCATCTCTCAGTTGATAGTAGGTGGAAAGGAAACATAAATACAAGTCTCACACGATTTGAAGCCAGAGCGAATTGAATGGAATAATAGTAATATCGAGTGGCATTAGTTATAAAAATGATGGTAAACATCCATTTTAATGAAGAAACAAAGAACTGCTCATCAATTAAAGTGATATCGATAATATTAGACTATAGTAGGCAAAACAACAATGGGACAATACATGGAACGAAAGAAAATATAATATAGGAAGTGAAATGTATAATTAGGCAATCATTGAGCATGTTTACACAGAATCTCCCATTTTCCTCTGCATAACTTCTCTGATATTCTTCATCAGACTTCGAGTGTTTGGAGTAGGAGAAGTTTCGTCGGCATTGATCAACTGCAATACACTCAATCATATACCTATCAAATGACACGCACGAGAGTATTCTTGTAAATGAGTCCTAGCCAATATAAAGTAGGGTTCCAATAGGTTCCCTTGTAAGAACAGTTTCCAGAATTCAAAAAAAATAGTACAATGGGTCCACCATGTTTCCATTACTGTCCATAACACACGGCGCGCGGTTAATCGAATTCCATTCTTATTAGAATTCCCAGTAAAAAGCCATGTTTTTAGGCGTAGGCCCGTATTATTTGTATTGTGTTAGTTTTGCTATTGTAAGTCAAATCAAATTAAAAATTTTGGCATTACCCACACCTTGAACTAAAAAAAAGAGGCAGCGAATTCAGAGCATTTTAATTTTTTTAGCAGGTAATCGTCACACATTGCCAAAACAAGCTTGTGTGCATATTCGAAGCCCACTGGATGTCTTCATGACAAATCAAATTCAATATTTTGGCATTACCGGAACTTTGCACCAAAAAAATTCAATAGGCGACAAATTCAGAATTTTATAAATTCAAAATCGGCGAATCGGCCAACTAGTACGAACATTAAATTCAAAATCGGCGATATCCCACTCCCTATGTCTCCCATTTTTTACAGGAAACTACATATTTAAAGAAAGAATTCAGATATGGGAAAATTTTTCATACTGTTGGTTCAGAATAGTTCATTAGCATCAAAGGAATGTTTGCATGCCAATAGAGAACCGACTGTGCCACAACTAGTACCAACATTAAATTCAAAATCGGCGATATCCCACTCCCTATGTGGAAACTACATTTTTAAAGAAACAATTCAGATATGGGAAAATTGTTCATACTGTTGGTTCAGAATAGTTCGTTAGCATCAAAGGAATGTTTGCATGCCAATAGAGAACCAACTGTGCCACAACTAGTACGAACATTAAATTCAAAATCGGCGATATCCCACTCCCTATGTGGAAACTACATTTTTAAAGAAACAATTCAGATATGGGAAAATTTTTTCATACTGTTGGTTCAGAATAGTTCATTAGCATCAAAGGAATGTGTGCATGCCGATAGAGAACCAACTGTGTCACAAATAGTACCAACATTAAATTAAAAATCGGCGATATCCCACTCCCTATGTGGAAACTACATTTTTAAAGAAACAATTCAGATATGGGAAAATTTTTCATACTGTTGGTTCAGAATAGTTCATTAGCATCAAAGGAATGTTTGCATGCCAATAGAGAACCAACTGTGCCACAACTAGTACGAACATTAAATTCAAAATCGGCGATATCCCACTCCCTATGTGGAAACTACATTTTTAAAGAAACAATTCAGATATGGGAAAATTTTTTCATACTGTTGGTTCAGAATAGTTCATTAGCATCAAAGGAATGTGTGCATGCCGATAGAGAACCAACTGTGTCACAAATAGTACCAACATTAAATTAAAAATCGGCGATATCCCACTCCCTATGTGGAAACTACATTTTTAAAGAAACAATTCAGATATGGGAAAATTTTTCATACTGTTGGTTCAGAATAGTTCATTAGCATCAAAGGAATGTTTGCATGCCGATAGAGAACCAACTGTGTCACAACTAGTACCAACATTAAATTCAAAATCGGCGATATCCCACTCCCTATGTGGAAACTACATTTTTAAAGAAACAAGTCAGATTTGGGAAAATTTTTATACGCTTGGTTAAGAATCATTCATTAGCATCTAAGGGACGTTTGCATCATACGGAATGCTGTTCGGGGCTCTATGAGGAGCATACATTGTGTAGCATACAATATGAAAGTATACAAGTATTTCAATTCACACTACATAAGTTTCACTGTGAACAATCTCAAAAAGAGAACGCAGAAGATACATTCATGCTGAAAGATAACAGCAGTTGAGATATTTAATCAAAACAACCAATTGATCTTAAATTTCTTTATTATCAATTTTCGGTGGATCATCTCTCAGTTGATAGTAGGTGGAAAGGAAACATAAATACAAGTCTCACACGATTTGAAGCCAGAGCGAATTGAATGGAATAATAGTAATATCGAGTGGCATTAGTTATAAAAATGATGGTAAACATCCATTTTAATGAAGAAACAAAGAACTGCTCATCAATTAAAGTGATATCGATAATATTAGACTATAGTAGGCAAAACAACAATGGGACAATACATGGAACGAAAGAAAATATAATATAGGAAGTGAAATGTATAATTAGGCAATCATTGAGCATGTTTACACAGAATCTCCCATTTTCCTCTGCATAACTTCTCTGATATTCTTCATCAGACTTCGAGTGTTTGGAGTAGGAGAAGTTTCGTCGGCATTGATCAACTGCAATACACTCAATCATATACCTATCAAATGACACGCACGAGAGTATTCTTGTAAATGAGTCCTAGCCAATATAAAGTAGGGTTCCAATAGGTTCCCTTGTAAGAACAGTTTCCAGAATTCAAAAAAAATAGTACAATGGGTCCACCATGTTTCCATTACTGTCCATAACACACGGCGCGCGGTTAATCGAATTCCATTCTTATTAGAATTCCCAGTAAAAAGCCATGTTTTTAGGCGTAGGCCCGTATTATTTGTATTGTGTTAGTTTTGCTATTGTAAGTCAAATCAAATTAAAAATTTTGGCATTACCCACACCTTGAACTAAAAAAAAGAGGCAGCGAATTCAGAGCATTTTAATTTTTTTAGCAGGTAATCGTCACACATTGCCAAAACAAGCTTGTGTGCATATTCGAAGCCCACTGGATGTCTTCATGACAAATCAAATTCAATATTTTGGCATTACCGGAACTTTGCACCAAAAAAATTCAATAGGCGACAAATTCAGAATTTTATAAATTCAAAATCGGCGAATCGGCCAACTAGTACGAACATTAAATTCAAAATCGGCGATATCCCACTCCCTATGTCTCCCATTTTTTACAGGAAACTACATATTTAAAGAAAGAATTCAGATATGGGAAAATTTTTCATACTGTTGGTTCAGAATAGTTCATTAGCATCAAAGGAATGTTTGCATGCCAATAGAGAACCGACTGTGCCACAACTAGTACCAACATTAAATTCAAAATCGGCGATATCCCACTCCCTATGTGGAAACTACATTTTTAAAGAAACAATTCAGATATGGGAAAATTGTTCATACTGTTGGTTCAGAATAGTTCGTTAGCATCAAAGGAATGTTTGCATGCCAATAGAGAACCAACTGTGCCACAACTAGTACGAACATTAAATTCAAAATCGGCGATATCCCACTCCCTATGTGGAAACTACATTTTTAAAGAAACAATTCAGATATGGGAAAATTTTTTCATACTGTTGGTTCAGAATAGTTCATTAGCATCAAAGGAATGTGTGCATGCCGATAGAGAACCAACTGTGTCACAAATAGTACCAACATTAAATTAAAAATCGGCGATATCCCACTCCCTATGTGGAAACTACATTTTTAAAGAAACAATTCAGATATGGGAAAATTTTTCATACTGTTGGTTCAGAATAGTTCATTAGCATCAAAGGAATGTTTGCATGCCAATAGAGAACCAACTGTGCCACAACTAGTACGAACATTAAATTCAAAATCGGCGATATCCCACTCCCTATGTGGAAACTACATTTTTAAAGAAACAATTCAGATATGGGAAAATTTTTTCATACTGTTGGTTCAGAATAGTTCATTAGCATCAAAGGAATGTGTGCATGCCGATAGAGAACCAACTGTGTCACAAATAGTACCAACATTAAATTAAAAATCGGCGATATCCCACTCCCTATGTGGAAACTACATTTTTAAAGAAACAATTCAGATATGGGAAAATTTTTCATACTGTTGGTTCAGAATAGTTCATTAGCATCAAAGGAATGTTTGCATGCCGATAGAGAACCAACTGTGTCACAACTAGTACCAACATTAAATTCAAAATCGGCGATATCCCACTCCCTATGTGGAAACTACATTTTTAAAGAAACAAGTCAGATTTGGGAAAATTTTTATACGCTTGGTTAAGAATCATTCATTAGCATCTAAGGGACGTTTGCATCATACGGAATGCTGTTCGGGGCTCTATGAGGAGCATACATTGTGTAGCATACAATATGAAAGTATACAAGTATTTCAATTCACACTACATAAGTTTCACTGTGAACAATCTCAAAAAGAGAACGCAGAAGATACATTCATGCTGAAAGATAACAGCAGTTGAGATATTTAATCAAAACAACCAATTGATCTTAAATTTCTTTATTATCAATTTTCGGTGGATCATCTCTCAGTTGATAGTAGGTGGAAAGGAAACATAAATACAAGTCTCACACGATTTGAAGCCAGAGCGAATTGAATGGAATAATAGTAATATCGAGTGGCATTAGTTATAAAAATGATGGTAAACATCCATTTTAATGAAGAAACAAAGAACTGCTCATCAATTAAAGTGATATCGATAATATTAGACTATAGTAGGCAAAACAACAATGGGACAATACATGGAACGAAAGAAAATATAATATAGGAAGTGAAATGTATAATTAGGCAATCATTGAGCATGTTTACACAGAATCTCCCATTTTCCTCTGCATAACTTCTCTGATATTCTTCATCAGACTTCGAGTGTTTGGAGTAGGAGAAGTTTCGTCGGCATTGATCAACTGCAATACACTCAATCATATACCTATCAAATGACACGCACGAGAGTATTCTTGTAAATGAGTCCTAGCCAATATAAAGTAGGGTTCCAATAGGTTCCCTTGTAAGAACAGTTTCCAGAATTCAAAAAAAATAGTACAATGGGTCCACCATGTTTCCATTACTGTCCATAACACACGGCGCGCGGTTAATCGAATTCCATTCTTATTAGAATTCCCAGTAAAAAGCCATGTTTTTAGGCGTAGGCCCGTATTATTTGTATTGTGTTAGTTTTGCTATTGTAAGTCAAATCAAATTAAAAAATTTGGCATTACCCACACCTTGAACTAAAAAAAAGAGGCAGCGAATTCAGAGCATTTTAATTTTTTTAGCAGGTAATCGTCACACATTGCCAAAACAAGCTTGTGTGCATATTCGAAGCCCACTGGATGTCTTCATGACAAATCAAATTCAATATTTTGGCATTACCGGAACTTTGCACCAAAAAAATTCAATAGGCGACAAATTCAGAATTTTATAAATTCAAAATCGGCGAATCGGCCAACTAGTACGAACATTAAATTCAAAATCGGCGATATCCCACTCCCTATGTCTCCCATTTTTTACAGGAAACTACATATTTAAAGAAAGAATTCAGATATGGGAAAATTTTTCATACTGTTGGTTCAGAATAGTTCATTAGCATCAAAGGAATGTTTGCATGCCAATAGAGAACCGACTGTGCCACAACTAGTACCAACATTAAATTCAAAATCGGCGATATCCCACTCCCTATGTGGAAACTACATTTTTAAAGAAACAATTCAGATATGGGAAAATTGTTCATACTGTTGGTTCAGAATAGTTCGTTAGCATCAAAGGAATGTTTGCATGCCAATAGAGAACCAACTGTGCCACAACTAGTACGAACATTAAATTCAAAATCGGCGATATCCCACTCCCTATGTGGAAACTACATTTTTAAAGAAACAATTCAGATATGGGAAAATTTTTTCATACTGTTGGTTCAGAATAGTTCATTAGCATCAAAGGAATGTGTGCATGCCGATAGAGAACCAACTGTGTCACAAATAGTACCAACATTAAATTAAAAATCGGCGATATCCCACTCCCTATGTGGAAACTACATTTTTAAAGAAACAATTCAGATATGGGAAAATTTTTCATACTGTTGGTTCAGAATAGTTCATTAGCATCAAAGGAATGTTTGCATGCCAATAGAGAACCAACTGTGCCACAACTAGTACGAACATTAAATTCAAAATCGGCGATATCCCACTCCCTATGTGGAAACTACATTTTTAAAGAAACAATTCAGATATGGGAAAATTTTTTCATACTGTTGGTTCAGAATAGTTCATTAGCATCAAAGGAATGTGTGCATGCCGATAGAGAACCAACTGTGTCACAAATAGTACCAACATTAAATTAAAAATCGGCGATATCCCACTCCCTATGTGGAAACTACATTTTTAAAGAAACAATTCAGATATGGGAAAATTTTTTCATACTGTTGGTTCAGAATAGTTCATTAGCATCAAAGGAATGTGTGCATGCCGATAGAGAACCAACTGTGTCACAAATAGTACCAACATTAAATTAAAAATCGGCGATATCCCACTCCCTATGTGGAAACTACATTTTTAAAGAAACAATTCAGATATGGGAAAATTTTTCATACTGTTGGTTCAGAATAGTTCATTAGCATCAAAGGAATGTTTGCATGCCAATAGAGAACCAACTGTGCCACAACTAGTACGAACATTAAATTCAAAATCGGCGATATCCCACTCCCTATGTGGAAACTACATTTTTAAAGAAACAATTCAGATATGGGAAAATTTTTTCATACTGTTGGTTCAGAATAGTTCATTAGCATCAAAGGAATGTGTGCATGCCGATAGAGAACCAACTGTGTCACAAATAGTACCAACATTAAATTAAAAATCGGCGATATCCCACTCCCTATGTGGAAACTACATTTTTAAAGAAACAATTCAGATATGGGAAAATTTTTCATACTGTTGGTTCAGAATAGTTCATTAGCATCAAAGGAATGTTTGCATGCCGATAGAGAACCAACTGTGTCACAACTAGTACCAACATTAAATTCAAAATCGGCGATATCCCACTCCCTATGTGGAAACTACATTTTTAAAGAAACAAGTCAGATTTGGGAAAATTTTTATACGCTTGGTTAAGAATCATTCATTAGCATCTAAGGGACGTTTGCATCATACGGAATGCTGTTCGGGGCTCTATGAGGAGCATACATTGTGTAGCATACAATATGAAAGTATACAAGTATTTCAATTCACACTACATAAGTTTCACTGTGAACAATCTCAAAAAGAGAACGCAGAAGATACATTCATGCTGAAAGATAACAGCAGTTGAGATATTTAATCAAAACAACCAATTGATCTTAAATTTCTTTATTATCAATTTTCGGTGGATCATCTCTCAGTTGATAGTAGGTGGAAAGGAAACATAAATACAAGTCTCACACGATTTGAAGCCAGAGCGAATTGAATGGAATAATAGTAATATCGAGTGGCATTAGTTATAAAAATGATGGTAAACATCCATTTTAATGAAGAAACAAAGAACTGCTCATCAATTAAAGTGATATCGATAATATTAGACTATAGTAGGCAAAACAACAATGGGACAATACATGGAACGAAAGAAAATATAATATAGGAAGTGAAATGTATAATTAGGCAATCATTGAGCATGTTTACACAGAATCTCCCATTTTCCTCTGCATAACTTCTCTGATATTCTTCATCAGACTTCGAGTGTTTGGAGTAGGAGAAGTTTCGTCGGCATTGATCAACTGCAATACACTCAATCATATACCTATCAAATGACACGCACGAGAGTATTCTTGTAAATGAGTCCTAGCCAATATAAAGTAGGGTTCCAATAGGTTCCCTTGTAAGAACAGTTTCCAGAATTCAAAAAAAATAGTACAATGGGTCCACCATGTTTCCATTACTGTCCATAACACACGGCGCGCGGTTAATCGAATTCCATTCTTATTAGAATTCCCAGTAAAAAGCCATGTTTTTAGGCGTAGGCCCGTATTATTTGTATTGTGTTAGTTTTGCTATTGTAAGTCAAATCAAATTAAAAAATTTGGCATTACCCACACCTTGAACTAAAAAAAAGAGGCAGCGAATTCAGAGCATTTTAATTTTTTTAGCAGGTAATCGTCACACATTGCCAAAACAAGCTTGTGTGCATATTCGAAGCCCACTGGATGTCTTCATGACAAATCAAATTCAATATTTTGGCATTACCGGAACTTTGCACCAAAAAAATTCAATAGGCGACAAATTCAGAATTTTATAAATTCAAAATCGGCGAATCGGCCAACTAGTACGAACATTAAATTCAAAATCGGCGATATCCCACTCCCTATGTCTCCCATTTTTTACAGGAAACTACATATTTAAAGAAAGAATTCAGATATGGGAAAATTTTTCATACTGTTGGTTCAGAATAGTTCATTAGCATCAAAGGAATGTTTGCATGCCAATAGAGAACCGACTGTGCCACAACTAGTACCAACATTAAATTCAAAATCGGCGATATCCCACTCCCTATGTGGAAACTACATTTTTAAAGAAACAATTCAGATATGGGAAAATTGTTCATACTGTTGGTTCAGAATAGTTCGTTAGCATCAAAGGAATGTTTGCATGCCAATAGAGAACCAACTGTGCCACAACTAGTACGAACATTAAATTCAAAATCGGCGATATCCCACTCCCTATGTGGAAACTACATTTTTAAAGAAACAATTCAGATATGGGAAAATTTTTTCATACTGTTGGTTCAGAATAGTTCATTAGCATCAAAGGAATGTGTGCATGCCGATAGAGAACCAACTGTGTCACAAATAGTACCAACATTAAATTAAAAATCGGCGATATCCCACTCCCTATGTGGAAACTACATTTTTAAAGAAACAATTCAGATATGGGAAAATTTTTCATACTGTTGGTTCAGAATAGTTCATTAGCATCAAAGGAATGTTTGCATGCCAATAGAGAACCAACTGTGCCACAACTAGTACGAACATTAAATTCAAAATCGGCGATATCCCACTCCCTATGTGGAAACTACATTTTTAAAGAAACAATTCAGATATGGGAAAATTTTTTCATACTGTTGGTTCAGAATAGTTCATTAGCATCAAAGGAATGTGTGCATGCCGATAGAGAACCAACTGTGTCACAAATAGTACCAACATTAAATTAAAAATCGGCGATATCCCACTCCCTATGTGGAAACTACATTTTTAAAGAAACAATTCAGATATGGGAAAATTTTTCATACTGTTGGTTCAGAATAGTTCATTAGCATCAAAGGAATGTTTGCATGCCGATAGAGAACCAACTGTGTCACAACTAGTACCAACATTAAATTCAAAATCGGCGATATCCCACTCCCTATGTGGAAACTACATTTTTAAAGAAACAATTCAGATATGGGAAAATTTTTCATACTGTTGGTTCAGAATAGTTCATTAGCATCAAAGGAATGTTTGCATGCCGATAGAGAACCAACTGTGTCACAACTAGTACCAACATTAAATTCAAAATCGGCGATATCCCACTCCCTATGTGGAAACTACATTTTTAAAGAAACAATTCAGATATGGGAAAATTTTTCATACTGTTGGTTCAGAATAGTTCATTAGCATCAAAGGAATGTGTGCATGCCGATAGAGAACCAACTGTGTCACAAATAGTACCAACATTAAATTAAAAATCGGCGATATCCCACTCCCTATGTGGAAACTACATTTTTAAAGAAACAATTCAGATATGGGAAAATTTTTCATACTGTTGGTTCAGAATAGTTCATTAGCATCAAAGGAATGTTTGCATGCCAATAGAGAACCAACTGTGCCACAACTAGTACGAACATTAAATTCAAAATCGGCGATATCCCACTCCCTATGTGGAAACTACATTTTTAAAGAAACAATTCAGATATGGGAAAATTTTTTCATACTGTTGGTTCAGAATAGTTCATTAGCATCAAAGGAATGTGTGCATGCCGATAGAGAACCAACTGTGTCACAAATAGTACCAACATTAAATTAAAAATCGGCGATATCCCACTCCCTATGTGGAAACTACATTTTTAAAGAAACAATTCAGATATGGGAAAATTTTTCATACTGTTGGTTCAGAATAGTTCATTAGCATCAAAGGAATGTTTGCATGCCGATAGAGAACCAACTGTGTCACAACTAGTACCAACATTAAATTCAAAATCGGCGATATCCCACTCCCTATGTGGAAACTACATTTTTAAAGAAACAATTCAGATATGGGAAAATTTTTCATACTGTTGGTTCAGAATAGTTCATTAGCATCAAAGGAATGTTTGCATGCCGATAGAGAACCAACTGTGTCACAACTAGTACCAACATTAAATTCAAAATCGGCGATATCCCACTCCCTATGTGGAAACTACATTTTTAAAGAAACAATTCAGATATGGGAAAATTTTTCATACTGTTGGTTCAGAATAGTTCATTAGCATCAAAGGAATGTGTGCATGCCGATAGAGAACCAACTGTGTCACAAATAGTACCAACATTAAATTAAAAATCGGCGATATCCCACTCCCTATGTGGAAACTACATTTTTAAAGAAACAATTCAGATATGGGAAAATTTTTCATACTGTTGGTTCAGAATAGTTCATTAGCATCAAAGGAATGTTTGCATGCCAATAGAGAACCAACTGTGCCACAACTAGTACGAACATTAAATTCAAAATCGGCGATATCCCACTCCCTATGTGGAAACTACATTTTTAAAGAAACAATTCAGATATGGGAAAATTTTTTCATACTGTTGGTTCAGAATAGTTCATTAGCATCAAAGGAATGTGTGCATGCCGATAGAGAACCAACTGTGTCACAAATAGTACCAACATTAAATTAAAAATCGGCGATATCCCACTCCCTATGTGGAAACTACATTTTTAAAGAAACAATTCAGATATGGGAAAATTTTTCATACTGTTGGTTCAGAATAGTTCATTAGCATCAAAGGAATGTTTGCATGCCGATAGAGAACCAACTGTGTCACAACTAGTACCAACATTAAATTCAAAATCGGCGATATCCCACTCCCTATGTGGAAACTACATTTTTAAAGAAACAAGTCAGATTTGGGAAAATTTTTATACGCTTGGTTAAGAATCATTCATTAGCATCTAAGGGACGTTTGCATCATACGGAATGCTGTTCGGGGCTCTATGAGGAGCATACATTGTGTAGCATACAATATGAAAGTATACAAGTATTTCAATTCACACTACATAAGTTTCACTGTGAACAATCTCAAAAAGAGAACGCAGAAGATACATTCATGCTGAAAGATAACAGCAGTTGAGATATTTAATCAAAACAACCAATTGATCTTAAATTTCTTTATTATCAATTTTCGGTGGATCATCTCTCAGTTGATAGTAGGTGGAAAGGAAACATAAATACAAGTCTCACACGATTTGAAGCCAGAGCGAATTGAATGGAATAATAGTAATATCGAGTGGCATTAGTTATAAAAATGATGGTAAACATCCATTTTAATGAAGAAACAAAGAACTGCTCATCAATTAAAGTGATATCGATAATATTAGACTATAGTAGGCAAAACAACAATGGGACAATACATGGAACGAAAGAAAATATAATATAGGAAGTGAAATGTATAATTAGGCAATCATTGAGCATGTTTACACAGAATCTCCCATTTTCCTCTGCATAACTTCTCTGATATTCTTCATCAGACTTCGAGTGTTTGGAGTAGGAGAAGTTTCGTCGGCATTGATCAACTGCAATACACTCAATCATATACCTATCAAATGACACGCACGAGAGTATTCTTGTAAATGAGTCCTAGCCAATATAAAGTAGGGTTCCAATAGGTTCCCTTGTAAGAACAGTTTCCAGAATTCAAAAAAAATAGTACAATGGGTCCACCATGTTTCCATTACTGTCCATAACACACGGCGCGCGGTTAATCGAATTCCATTCTTATTAGAATTCCCAGTAAAAAGCCATGTTTTTAGGCGTAGGCCCGTATTATTTGTATTGTGTTAGTTTTGCTATTGTAAGTCAAATCAAATTAAAAATTTTGGCATTACCCACACCTTGAACTAAAAAAAAGAGGCAGCGAATTCAGAGCATTTTAATTTTTTTAGCAGGTAATCGTCACACATTGCCAAAACAAGCTTGTGTGCATATTCGAAGCCCACTGGATGTCTTCATGACAAATCAAATTCAATATTTTGGCATTACCGGAACTTTGCACCAAAAAAATTCAATAGGCGACAAATTCAGAATTTTATAAATTCAAAATCGGCGAATCGGCCAACTAGTACGAACATTAAATTCAAAATCGGCGATATCCCACTCCCTATGTCTCCCATTTTTTACAGGAAACTACATATTTAAAGAAAGAATTCAGATATGGGAAAATTTTTCATACTGTTGGTTCAGAATAGTTCATTAGCATCAAAGGAATGTTTGCATGCCAATAGAGAACCGACTGTGCCACAACTAGTACCAACATTAAATTCAAAATCGGCGATATCCCACTCCCTATGTGGAAACTACATTTTTAAAGAAACAATTCAGATATGGGAAAATTGTTCATACTGTTGGTTCAGAATAGTTCGTTAGCATCAAAGGAATGTTTGCATGCCAATAGAGAACCAACTGTGCCACAACTAGTACGAACATTAAATTCAAAATCGGCGATATCCCACTCCCTATGTGGAAACTACATTTTTAAAGAAACAATTCAGATATGGGAAAATTTTTTCATACTGTTGGTTCAGAATAGTTCATTAGCATCAAAGGAATGTGTGCATGCCGATAGAGAACCAACTGTGTCACAAATAGTACCAACATTAAATTAAAAATCGGCGATATCCCACTCCCTATGTGGAAACTACATTTTTAAAGAAACAATTCAGATATGGGAAAATTTTTCATACTGTTGGTTCAGAATAGTTCATTAGCATCAAAGGAATGTTTGCATGCCAATAGAGAACCAACTGTGCCACAACTAGTACGAACATTAAATTCAAAATCGGCGATATCCCACTCCCTATGTGGAAACTACATTTTTAAAGAAACAATTCAGATATGGGAAAATTTTTTCATACTGTTGGTTCAGAATAGTTCATTAGCATCAAAGGAATGTGTGCATGCCGATAGAGAACCAACTGTGTCACAAATAGTACCAACATTAAATTAAAAATCGGCGATATCCCACTCCCTATGTGGAAACTACATTTTTAAAGAAACAATTCAGATATGGGAAAATTTTTCATACTGTTGGTTCAGAATAGTTCATTAGCATCAAAGGAATGTTTGCATGCCGATAGAGAACCAACTGTGTCACAACTAGTACCAACATTAAATTCAAAATCGGCGATATCCCACTCCCTATGTGGAAACTACATTTTTAAAGAAACAAGTCAGATTTGGGAAAATTTTTATACGCTTGGTTAAGAATCATTCATTAGCATCTAAGGGACGTTTGCATCATACGGAATGCTGTTCGGGGCTCTATGAGGAGCATACATTGTGTAGCATACAATATGAAAGTATACAAGTATTTCAATTCACACTACATAAGTTTCACTGTGAACAATCTCAAAAAGAGAACGCAGAAGATACATTCATGCTGAAAGATAACAGCAGTTGAGATATTTAATCAAAACAACCAATTGATCTTAAATTTCTTTATTATCAATTTTCGGTGGATCATCTCTCAGTTGATAGTAGGTGGAAAGGAAACATAAATACAAGTCTCACACGATTTGAAGCCAGAGCGAATTGAATGGAATAATAGTAATATCGAGTGGCATTAGTTATAAAAATGATGGTAAACATCCATTTTAATGAAGAAACAAAGAACTGCTCATCAATTAAAGTGATATCGATAATATTAGACTATAGTAGGCAAAACAACAATGGGACAATACATGGAACGAAAGAAAATATAATATAGGAAGTGAAATGTATAATTAGGCAATCATTGAGCATGTTTACACAGAATCTCCCATTTTCCTCTGCATAACTTCTCTGATATTCTTCATCAGACTTCGAGTGTTTGGAGTAGGAGAAGTTTCGTCGGCATTGATCAACTGCAATACACTCAATCATATACCTATCAAATGACACGCACGAGAGTATTCTTGTAAATGAGTCCTAGCCAATATAAAGTAGGGTTCCAATAGGTTCCCTTGTAAGAACAGTTTCCAGAATTCAAAAAAAATAGTACAATGGGTCCACCATGTTTCCATTACTGTCCATAACACACGGCGCGCGGTTAATCGAATTCCATTCTTATTAGAATTCCCAGTAAAAAGCCATGTTTTTAGGCGTAGGCCCGTATTATTTGTATTGTGTTAGTTTTGCTATTGTAAGTCAAATCAAATTAAAAAATTTGGCATTACCCACACCTTGAACTAAAAAAAAGAGGCAGCGAATTCAGAGCATTTTAATTTTTTTAGCAGGTAATCGTCACACATTGCCAAAACAAGCTTGTGTGCATATTCGAAGCCCACTGGATGTCTTCATGACAAATCAAATTCAATATTTTGGCATTACCGGAACTTTGCACCAAAAAAATTCAATAGGCGACAAATTCAGAATTTTATAAATTCAAAATCGGCGACATTAAATTCAAAATCGGCGAATCGGCCAACTAGTACGAACATTAAATTCAAAATCGGCGATATCCCACTCCCTATGTCTCCCATTTTTTACAGGAAACTACATATTTAAAGAAAGAATTCAGATATGGGAAAATTTTTCATACTGTTGGTTCAGAATAGTTCATTAGCATCAAAGGAATGTTTGCATGCCAATAGAGAACCGACTGTGCCACAACTAGTACCAACATTAAATTCAAAATCGGCGATATCCCACTCCCTATGTGGAAACTACATTTTTAAAGAAACAATTCAGATATGGGAAAATTGTTCATACTGTTGGTTCAGAATAGTTCATTAGCATCAAAGGAATGTTTGCATGCCAATAGAGAACCAACTGTGCCACAACTAGTACGAACATTAAATTCAAAATCGGCGATATCCCACTCCCTATGTGGAAACTACATTTTTAAAGAAACAATTCAGATATGGGAAAATTTTTTCATACACTCGTTCAGAATAGTTCATTAGCATCAAAGGAATGTGTGCATGCCGATAGAGAACCAACTGTGTCACAAATGGTACCAACATTAAATTAAAAATCGGCGATATCCCACTCCCTATGTGGAAACTACATTTTTAAAGAAACAATTCAGATATGGGAAAATTTTTCATACTGTTGGTTCAGAATAGTTCATTAGCATCAAAGGAATGTTTGCATGCCGATAGAGAACCAACTGTGTCACAACTAGTACCAACATTAAATTCAAAATCGGCGATATCCCACTCCCTATGTGGAAACTACATTTTTAAAGAAACAATTCAGATATGGGAAAATTTTTCATACTGTTGGTTCAGAATAGTTCATTAGCATCAAAGGGACGTTTGCATCATACGGAATGCTGTTCGGGGCTCTATGAGTAGCATACATTGAGTAGCATACAATATGAAAGTATACAAGTATTTCAATTAACACTACATAAGTTTCACTGTGAACAATCTCAAAAAAGAGAACGCAGAAGATACATTCATGCTGAAAGATAACAGCAGTTGAGATATTTAATCAAAACAACCAATTGATCTTAAATTTCTTTATTATCAATTTTCGGTGGATCATCTCTCAGTTGATAGTAGGTGGAAAGGAAACATAAATACAAGTCTCACACGATTTGAGGCCAGAGCGAATTGAATGGAATAATAGTAATATCGAGTGGCATTAGTTATAAAAATGATGGTAAACATCCATTTTAATGAAGAAACAAAGAACTGCTCATAAATTAAAGTGATATCGATAATATTAGACTATAGTAGGCAAAAAAACAATGGGACAATACATGGAACGAAAGAAAATATAATATAGGAAGTGAAATGTATAATTAGGCAATCATTGAGCATGTTTACACAGAATCTCCCATTTTCCTCTGCATAACTTCTCTGATATTCTTCATCAGACTTCGAGTGTTTGGAGTAGGAGAAGTTTCGTCGGCATTGATCAATTGCAATACACTCAATCATATACCTATCAAATAACACGCACGAGAGTATTCTTGTAAATGAGTCCTAGCCAATATAAAGTAGGGTTCCAATAGGTTCCCTTGTAAGAACAGTTTCCAGAATTCAAAAAAAATAGTACAATGGGTCCACCATGTTTCCATTACTGTCCATAACACACGGCGCGCGGTTAATCGAATTCCATTCTTATTAGAATTCCCAGTAAAAAGCCATGTTTTTAGGCGTAGGCCCGTATTATTTGTATTGTGTTAGTTTTGCTATTGTAAGTCAAATCAAATTAAAAATTTTGGCATTACCCACACCTTGAACTAAAAAAAAGAGGCAGCGAATTCAGAGCATTTTAATTTTGTTAGCAGGTAATCGTCACACATTGCCAAAACAAGCTTGTGTGCATATTCGAAGCCCACTGGATGTCTTCATGACAAATCAAATTCAATATTTTGGCATTACCGGAACTTTGCACCAAAAAAATTCAATAGGCGACAAATTCAGAATTTTATAAATTCAAAATCGGCGAATCGGCCAACTAGTACGAACATTAAATTCAAAATCGGCGATATCCCACTCCCTATGTCTCCCATTTTTTACAGGAAACTACATTTTTAAAGAAACAATTCAGATATGGGAAAATTTTTCATACTGTTGGTTCAGAACAGTTCATTAGCATCTAAGAAATGTTTGTATGCCAATAGAGAACCAACTGTGTCACAACTAGTACCAACATTAAATTCAAAATCGGCGATATCCCACTCCCTATGTGGAAACTATATTTTTAAAGAAACAATTCAGATATGGAAAATTTTTTCATACTGTTGGTTCAGAATAGTTCATTAGCATCAAAAGAATGTTTGCATCATATGGAATGCTGTTCGGGGCTCTATGAGTAGCACACATTGAGTAGCATATAATATGAAAGTATACAATTATTTCAATTAACACTACATAAGTTTCACTGTGAATAATCTCAAAAAGAGAACGCAGAAGATACATTCATGCTGAAAGATAACAGCAGTTGAGATATTTCATCAAAACAACCAATTGATCTTAAATTTCTTTATTATCAATTTTCAGTGGATCATCTCTCAGTTGATAAGTAGGTGGAAAGGAAACATAAATACAAGTGTCACACGATTTGAAGCCAGAGCGAATTGAATGGAATAATAGTAATATCGAGTGGCATTAGTTTTTATATAAATGATGGTAAACATCCATTTTAATGAAGAAACAAAGAACTGCTCATAAATTAAAGTGATATCGATAATATTAGATTATAGTAGGCAAAAAACCAATGGGATCAAGCATTGAATGAAAGAAAAACATAAGGTAGGAAGTGAAGTGTGTAATTAAGCAATCATTGAACATGTTTACACAGAATCTCCCATTTTCCTCTGCATAACTTCTCTGATATTCTTCACCAGATTTCGAGTGTTTGGAGTAAGAGAAGTTTCGTCAGCATTGATCAACTGTAATACAATCAATAATTTACCTATCACATGACACACACGAGAGTATTCCTTAAAAAAGAGTCATAGTCAAAATAAAGTGTCCAATATTCGATTTTCCCTATTCTTCCTCTGAGTCATACCATTTCTGCCGAATCATACCATTTCTGAGTCCTCTGAATCACTAGTCATACCATTTCCTGAAATGTAATTCGTCACCTGATGCAATTGATCAATTGCAGCATCTCCATTTCCATTAGGAACATTGATTACAACGGGAGATCCAGCGACAGAAAAAGCAATTTCATCTCCACGAATTGTTCGTGTTGAAAGAAGAGAACCACTCAAAGAGAGACATTGATGAATGGAAAAGAAGAGGGGAAATAACGAACCCTCCGACTCTGGGTGTGATCAATGAAGGACATTTGAATGAAGATCCGGCTGGAGTACGAAGTTCCATACCTCCACGATCCCTAAAAGAATCAATAATGCACACTAATATACTCATTCTACTTGATATTCAACGGAATGTCATATCGTACTATTTACGTTAGCAACGACAAGATTCGACGGGGTCTTAAACTGGTCAAAAAAGAAATTCATAGGCCAATTAGAAAATATGATTTGTGTATGGATCTGAAGTAGCCACCCCTCCCGCTTTTGTCCAGCCTGGAGTGAAGATTTGTAACTAGTATATCACGCCTCCCACGAGAGAATCGGGCTGAAACACATCTTTTGCGGATTTGGTCAAAACAGTGAAATTGAGTTATGGGTTTTCTTACGGATGCCTAACAACCTCCCAAAATCTTGAACAGCTAATATCACTTTGGAGCTCTATACACTGAGTTAGATCTCGGAGTATCCAACTTTGAGCTCGAATTTCTCGACAGTGAGTTGTTTTTGTGAAAATTTGTCTGAACTACCCCGGCTATGTTTTTGAGCTCTATTAATCATTGTACTTCATTTATCGACAAATTGAATTTCTAATGCGCTACACTCAGGTCAATAATTCTCAAAAATGTAGGAAAAGCGGGAGCTCTAGTCTCTTGAGCATGTAGATCTCATCGAGATCTTTCGAATGAGTAGGTTATGGTGAAAATAGCCTGGGATATGTGAAAGTTGTGTACTTTAGAAAGCCCGAGATGATTTGAAGTAAATTTTCTTCACCATGGACCGCGCAGTCTCTGAAACGAGTAATGTAATTATCCTGTACTTCGCCCATTTTATCCCTATTTCATAAAGAAGACCGGTTATCGCTGAACAAAATTAACTTCAAATCATCTCGGGATTTCAAAACTACACAAGTCTCAAATATCCCCGGCTATTTTGACCATAAGCTACTCATTCGAAAGATCTTGATGAGATCTACAATCTCAAGAGATTGGAGGTCCCGCTTTTCCTACATTTTTGAGAAATATTGAACTGAGTGTAGCGCATTAGAAATTCCATTTTTTTGATAAACAAAAAAGTAAACGGATCAATAGAGCTTAAAAAATTAGCCGAGGTAGTTCAGACAAAAAATTCACAAAAACAATTCAATGTCGAGAAAATCGAGCTCACTCAGCGTATCTACCAGGGCTGTGCGGAAAATGAATTTCCGTTTTCCGAAATTTTCCGAAATTATTTTTCGGAAAAAAAGGCAAATTCGGAAAATTTCGGAAAAAATAGTTTACATTTTGCTTCAATAATGAGGGTGTTTTTTAGGGTTGCGTTTTTTCCGATTGCACACGTTCCACACATTTTCATTATTTTTTCTACGCGATACATTTTTCTAAAGGAACTAAATACAATTTCCCGAAAAAAATGTATTGTGAAATGAAAAAAACTGATATTTTTTTGAATGTCACTTAGTTTCGGAAAATATTCGGAAAAAGTTTTCCGACTTTCAAACTCGGAAAATTTTCCGACTCTGCTTTTTTCCGAAAAAAATCGGAAAATTCGGAAAATCGGAAAACGGAAAATGCACAGCCCTGGTATCTACTGATCCCCGTGATCCTGAATGTCCCAAACTTTGGGAGAAAGTCCGCCACCCGCAGGCATGATTTAATCAATGTAAATCTCAACTTCACTTTTTTCGCCTATTGCATCCGCCAGCTCGATTCTCTCGTGAGAGGCGTGATATATTTAAAGTGTTCGTGGAGAACGTCCTCTGATCTCTTTTTTTTTAAATTTCTAGGGTCGAATTACGACTAGAAGCAAGATTTGAGAAATTTCCATTTTTGGTTAAGCATATTAGATGACACTTGTTGAGTCCCCGTACCATCAGCCTCCAATGCGGTGTTATGGAGAACGGAGAAAAGGAGAGTTTTAATTTACAAAATATCTCACTTCTGTGGTCTGATCGCAGTCTGAGAGAAATCACCCACTGGAAGCTGAAAAAAAGATGTTAAAATAGTAGTAAGAATAACCCTTATCTGAGCAGATTCCATATTTTGCAAGTTTAATGTGTTGTTTGTAATTTCACATTAACAAATGATGACAATTAATGGTCTACATATAATGAACCTAGAAAAATCGCATTTCGATCAGTACCGCTTTTCATATCAAAGATAACATACTCTTCTTCCTCCATTCTCCACTGTCATCTCTCTAGTATTACGCATATCTTCATTCTCTTTTGTCTCTTCTGTAATCTAATTATTGAATATATTGGTCGGATAGTCACATACCTCCAATGGTGACTGGCATGGAAATGAATTCGCCCAAGGTCATGATGAGAATCCTCGGATCGAGGGTTTGAATCGACTGAAAGGAACAAACATAAGAAATAATAGGGAGAGATGGAGTTCCTTCAAAATATATGGATGTTGTATAAACCCTGTAGATTTTTTAAGAGTTGAGCCGTGAAAATTTTCACTCTTTATTTGGTCCCGGAAATAAAGTTTCAAAACAGAAAGGAAAGAATTTTTTTTTATTTTAAAAATCGATAATGGTGGTGTGGGAAAGGATGGAAACTCCAAGTCGAGAATATTGCTCTACGGCTCTGTTACACTTGCGTTCTCTCATTTTTACGTATTATCCTTTTTTTGTATTCTAATGCTTTTAATCTGTATTCAGTCTCTCCCGGTATGCCGGCCGACATTTCTCATTGCCACTTTTTCGGCTCTGAAAGCACTACAGGAATTCTCCGGGTGGGTGGTTGTCCCTCTATAACTATATATGAGGCCGTTCGCCTAAGAATCGAGCAGATACGGCAAGGGCCGGCACAGTAAAAAAAATTCTCTGTGTGTCATTTGAGGTTATCGAGGGTGCTGATCACGATAGGCATACTCATTTGACACAAAAGCGCCCATTGGCGCCACGTCGAAATCACATTTTCTCAAATATTTCAGTCGCTGATAATGCTTATTTTTTTCCTTGCTGTCTCTTGTGCAGAATTTCACGGCGGTCACGCCTGTGTACTTCATTTTGCATGATTATTATCAATAATTTTCAAAAATGCAACTTTGTGCTGAGCAATTTCTGACCTTGTTAATGTACACAGATCCGACCGGCGTAATGAGATGAATCCAAATCTGTATTTTAGCAAATTTCGTCAAATGAGTTTTAATTGGTATAACATAAAGTGTAACGAGATTGTAAGTAAAAGGGGCGAATCTCCTCTCTTTCCCTCGACCCCTTTCTCTGTGCCCTCTCACACCACCACACTATCTCGTCTTCCCCGCGAGTCTCCCCTTCTTGGGAAGGCGAGAGAGCGTGGTAGATTGAGAGAGCCGAGAAAGGGGAGGTCAATGGAGGTGAGAGAAAGAGGGGATACTCGCCCCTTTTACTTACAATCTCGTTACGCTTTATGTTAACCCAATTAAAACTCCTATGACGAAATTCGCTCCAAATACAGATTTGGATTCCACTCTTTACCCCAGTCCGATCTGTGTACATTAACAAGGTCAGAAATCATAGGTGGGCACGAGGGTGCAGGGGCACTGTGCAAATGAGGCCGGGATTTTCGGGGGCACTGTGCAAATGAGGCCGGGATTTTCGGGGGCACTGTGCAAATGAGGCCGGGATTTTCGGGGGCACTGTGCAAAAGTCAAAGGAGTAAAAATCAAGAAGGATGAAACAGTTAAGACTTTTCGGGAGCACACCGCAATGGACAATACTTGTACCGGCGGCACTGTGCAAAAAGGCTCGGATAAGTGCTGCCCGCCTATGTCAGAAATTACTCAGCACAAAGTTGCACTTTTAAAAATTATTAATAATAATCATACAAAATGTAGTACATAGGCGTGACCGCCGTGAAAATCTGCCCTAGAGTCCATAAGAACAAAAATTTAGCGCTCTCTATGTAAGAAATATTTGATGAAATTTGAATTCGACGTGCCGCCATCTGGCGCCTTTTGTGCAAAATCAGTATGCCTATCGTGATCAGCACCCTCGATAACCTTAAATTACAGACCTACAGAGAATCGACTTTTTTTACTGTCCCGGCCCTTGCTCGATTCTTAGGCGACCAGCTTCATATTCCTATCTACCGGTGAATTCAGAACCCACACGTCGCAATGAGAAATGTAGGGCATACTTGCACATCACAAATCTAGGACACAATGATTTTTCATTGGGCGATGTTCGAGGGGGGGGGGCTAAAACTTTCCGTATTAACATGGTTTGTCCCTTACTAGTATACAACCGTATTGTTGAAATAAAACTTCGACCTTTGAGGTGGGAAAATAAATAGAAAAGCAAAAAAGTTAAAGCCAAAACGATTTTCAATTATTGTGGTCGTAGATCGACGTTTATCAAACAATGCATAAACTCGAAAAAAGTCATTGAATTTCATGAGGAATCGATTGGTACCACTGATTATGCTTTTCGAAAATCCGGAAATGCCTATGACGTAATGCCCTAAGGCGTAGAAGCATTTTAGCATGTTATGTTCAGCGGGGAAATACTTGTTCTGGACCGCAATGCACCATACCATTCTTACCTCATCAAGTCGTTTTTCGCAATGTGCCAAGGATAATTCGAATGAGTCAGATAGTTTCTCCTAACTCCAACATGGCAACTCCCCAAACTATGAGAGCGACCAAGTTTGAGGAGTTTGAGACTACACCATCCTACCACTTCGATTTAACTATTGGGAGAAAATATAACGTTTCACGACTAGCAATGCTGTGGACTATTTGCCAGTGACGCGCAGCGAACGCGGGCTCTCTACTCTGACTCCGCCCACTCGATTTTTTTTCTCTTTTTCGCGATTTTCTGCATTTTTGCGTGCTTTTTTTTAAATAAAAGAGTGTCGCAATTAAGGAAAAAGATTTTAACACGCAAGAAATTCCATAAAAATACAGAATACGGTCGATCGGAACACTATAATCTACGAAGAGTTGCCGATTAATCCGTTCCGCGCCCTTCCGTTCTTTCCTATCACTTTGCAAAAATTTTTTTCAAATTAGCGGGCTCGCTAACGAGCGTAAGACCGTTGCTGAGTTTTTGAATGTCACAATAAGAATGTTAGTCTCAAATTTTCACTTGTTTTATGCCCTCTACAACTTCCCAGAAGAACAAAATCCAAGGGACGATCCGATGTCGAGTTGACCGGAGGGTTTAATCCCGTACGCTGGCCTTTTATGATAGATCTTCCAGAAAAAAATAGCGATGTGAATGAGATTATTCGAAAGTTCAGTCGTTCAGCTGAACAGATGCCAGATTTAAAAATATATACATATCTAAACAAGACAAGACTTTTACCACAACCATCATTATGTACTGTGATTGAATAATTAATAAGGTTTTAAACGTCTTAGACTGACCGCACACAACTTGTCGAACATCTCGTCTTCTTTTTCTTCTGCAAACTCTTTCATTCGTTCAGTTCGCTCGGCAGCTGAGAATGAGAATTGATTGTAAAGTGAACAATTAACAAGGGCAGTGCATAACCTCACGGAAAGGTTTCTGTAAATTTCACTAAAATATGAAATTGAGGCCTCAGAAGCAACTCAAAAAGCGTTTCAAAAAAAAAATCCATTTAAAAAAAAATCCAAAAAAAAATCCGTTTCAAAAATCCATTTCTAAGGAATATTTACAAGGCAAAAGTAAGACGCAAGCCCATGCACTCATTTGCATACTTCTCGCACTGACCTACGAAAGTGTGCTCGAATGCTTCTAGTTTTTCGAGTTGCATTTTCAAATTACTTATAACCAGATTCTCTCCGGGCGGCTTTTTCAGTATTCTCGTTCGAATTCAAAGACTCGGGAGCTCGAAAATGGGTTATCTTATTTCCTTCCGCTCTAACAATCATAGTTCACACTGTTGGTAGAGAAAAATTTCGAAAACATGACGTGAAACATCGTTTGAATGGGAAATTCCATCGTATTCGGATAACGAAATTTGAAAGAGCTCTCGTTGTTTCGCGATTAAATTTCATAATTGCATAGAGATTTCACAGATCTCTCCTTGATGATGATGTGTAATGTCCTGGAACACTTTAAACAGTCTACAATTCAATATTGAAAAAGTTCACCATTGGTAGGCAGAGTTGGGCTGGAAACCCGCAGCGGTCGGCGGCCCGCAACGGGGTTCCGGGATTTCGGGAAAATCAATAAATCTAATCAAAAAGGTATAGAAAAAATGAGGGACGGATAAGCAAAAAATGCAGGAGGGTGAATCAACGGAGTTAAGGATGGAAAGCAGAACCGGGTTGTTTAGAGCCGGGTATTGAGATACCGTAATCACGGATAACTTTATCGAGAACTGCTAATATTAATAAACGAATTTTCGAATTACTCAATAATTTCACGTAGTTTTTGGCGACCCACTGATTTTTTCTCCATATCTAATACCATACATGGGCAGCAGGGGGCAGGGACACTGTGCGAATGTGGGCTGGGATTTTTCGGGGCTGTGTGCAAAAGAAAAATAGTGAGAAAGTACAGCTCATTTCATTGATTTTTTTTTAAAAAATACGGATCGGGAGCTGTGTGCAAATGCAGTCGCCAATCGGGGGCTAGCTGCAAAAGGCCTCGGATAAGTGCTGCCCACGTATGTCTAATACCATATGTTTGCGCGGTTCGCATAATTTTAAAGTGTGCAATGGCGCTAAAAAAAGTCGCCCGCTAGGACCCGCTACTGCGCCAATATGGGCAGTTAGCGGGGGCTAGCGGGAGAACTGTATCTCGCTTCAAACGTAATATTTTTTCTAATTTTTCTGCATTCGATTCGCATTCGCGAATTAAGTAAATCCAGGAGGTCGCATTTTGACTTTTAAGTTCGCGTTTCGGCGGTCCGCTGAAATTTGGCGTAGGTTCCAGCTCATCTCTGTTGGTAGGTTATGGATTCGAAGAATATTTGATAACTAAAAAAATCGGACACTCGAAAAAATTATCAACAAAATCGATCAATTTTAATAAGAAGCTTTTACAGCCTAATATTGCACACACTTTCTACTACACCTACTGAAGAAATATCATTACTGTTCATGATCAAAAATATTTTGTTTAAAAGGGGGAAGTAATGATATGAGGCTGTTCGCGTAAGGATCAGCAACTTGTCTGAAAGACCTCGTACATCGACTTTCTGGGAAGCAGATGAAAAAATGATGCAAGTTAGACTCGAAAATAGTGGAATAGGACATACCTCACCAACGAATTTTTATAAAAACATCGTATACGGTTATTTGAAGTTGAAAAGTGCACGATTGGATAGTAAAAAAATTTTTTCTTTTCCGCGAAATCGAAAATCATGTCTAAAATTTTTTAATTTTTTTTCTTTAAAAATTCTTCAATAAAATTTGCTGAAAACAAATTAAATATTGTTTTTGAGTAGTCTTTTTACATTTCCACCGGAAAACACGCATAAAAGTACGACTTTTCGATAAGTCGTATTCATCCGAAAACACATTTTCAGCGGCACCTTTAGAACGCATGGGCCGATTCAGGTCATTCAACCGTTCATTAATAGGCCCGAGTTGTTCCATCAGACGCGCATAGAGGCGGCTCTTAGTTTTGACTTTTACGGAAATTATGACATATTTCACAAAATCGACCGCCCAACTCAGAAGCATGAGCAGGGAATGACTACACTATAATTGTTTTATAGCTGAGAATTTCCACTATTTAATGAACGAAACAGTGATTTTCTACCTCCATTTTAAAGCCAGTTATGATTTTTCAAACTTGGTGGTTTTGTGAAAAACATCTGAACTCATCAGATTTATTTGTGCTTCACGCGGCTTCTAAATTTTGAACCAAAATTCTGTCAACGCAGTTCGAGAGAGGAAGGTTTGATGTACCTTGTATTAACTTTTCAGCCAAATTAAAAAAAATAAAATTTTCTAGGCCCCGGCAATCCTCGAAGTCTCTCGCGATTCATGTCATATATATTGTTGCGATATTCGTGAATCGCCAGACTTTCAAAATGCGCTTTACTTGACCCGATATTAAATGTGTTTTGAAAATGTTCTATTTACCTTCAAACTTAATATTTTTTGACAATTGTTTGTGATCCGATTCAGAATCGCGAGAATAGAAAAACCGGCGGCTCGCATTTTGACTTTATGTTTTGTGTCACTGATGCTATCTCTTTCTCCCATCTGGCGCACCCGATGAGTACTGTTTCAACTCACACGCTCGTTTTCCATCTTTTGTCGTCTTTCTGGGTCATGAGATATGAGCGTTCTCTTGCTCTTCGGCATATGGGACTAGCGGGGTACATCGCTTGGTGAGCGAGAGGAACTATGATGACAAGATTTAAAGGTCTCAAACAGAGTTTTTTTTGGGTTTTTGTTAAATATTTTAACCGTAAGTTTCGACGTTTCGGGCGAGTCGCACCAGAAAAATCGTCGAAATTTCCAGCCCATCACAGCCTGGACGATCCGAAGTTAGATAGGCCAAATATATTAATCTCGCTGTATAATCTCGATACCAGCCATTGCAATTATCGCTTTTTTTATTATTTGCGGGCTTCTACCCTGAAAATCAGTTCGCCTATCGGACCGTTCTGGACGCCGACTATCAATCTTAGTCAGTATTAGGAAAGACGACTACATCTATCACTGACCGTTTGCACCTGTTCAAGTTATGAGCAATAATATGTTAGTCGAGAGTGGGACACCCGAATAGTAGACTTTCTCTGTTGAATGGTCGGCTAAACTGATTTATTGTTTTCCATCAAAATTGGGAAGAGCCTTAAAGTATAATTTTTGCTCTCGATTTTTGAGTCCTGCAGGAACTGTGCGCCAATTTAAAGATGATAGTATAAGGGTGTCCCTAAAGTTTTGCGTTTTCTATTTTCAGTAATTTCTCACCGCTGCTTATCTCGATGGGAACCATGTATAGTTATGATGAGGACAAATTCTCATCATCTGTTTAAAATTGTCACTTGAACTGTAGACCCTCGATTACGAAGGTTGCGCGTATTCGTGCGAAGTTGCAATAAATTTCGTCATCCTACGCAATTTTAGCTTTCCCACGTAAATCTCAGAAATTTTTAGAAAATCGCTTCACAATCTATCTGCAAATTTTTCTAGTAATTAATAATGAAGTATAAGCCATGTTATATTGATCAAATTCCAACAAGACTTCAGATAATTAAAAATGTTGAAAATGTTGAACCTGCTGCGTCGAATTCTGAAAAAAAAAAGAATTTTTATTTCTTTTGTATATTTACGGATTCCGCCGTTTTGTGTTTTAAATTATTACTGAACACACTCTCTACGCTGCAATAATATTAGGTATTTGTTCGCTTCCACATTCATCTAGATTTAACTGGCGAAACTGGGGTTGTAAAATTGGCATCATTGAACATTTGCTAATATTGCGTCATTACTATGACATCGTTACCCAAGATGAACAATTTCTTAAATAGGGCAAGGTTATGTTATATAACCATGGATGAATATTTGGATGTACGGTTTGTAGTTCGTATGAAATCTTTGAAAAACAAAAAGTCGCAAAACTTTTGGGACACCCTTATGGTACGAAGTGATTAACTATATTCTAACTATGATGGGAGAACTTTTAAACTAAGAAAGAGAGGCAATTCAATTCGTCCGGATAACGCTACAAAATGAATTATTCCAAATTGCGTGAATTATCACATGCATGTCAAATATTGGAGACATCGTTATTGACTAGCCCGAAATGGCAGTTGGCTCCCATTGCCGTAACTGTGATCAGTCATCATCACACTACTCATATATAACTTTTATCTGGTCCTACCTACTTGCACCTTGGAACTTTAATGAACAGAAAAAGAGTCAAAGGCGAACTGGCCCAATTCGCCAATCAATAATTCTCGTCATAAAACCATGAAGTAGTGGGCGATGAAAAGTGGAAGATTTACCACATTGAAATATACTATAGAGAATTCTAAGGATCAAATGAAAAGAAAGTACCGGAGATTTTTCCGAAAAATAAAAATCTGGCATTGCTTAACAGCCAATCCTATTTCCTCCGTTCCAATATTCCTCGTATCCTATATATACTTGTTTGCTAGCTTTTCACTTTTTGGAGCATTTCATACTTGAGCAATAAATTACCTTCACGGAGAATGTCATCCTTGCGATTTTCGAAATCAATATTGATCTTCTTTGTCTCTTTCTTAGAGGCCGCAGACGTCTTTTTCGGCGGCATCCTTAAATATCATCGATTATAGGTAGAACTATCATAGTTAAATTACATGAAAACAAAGTATCTCAGCTCTTGATAGTTGCATGCACCGATTTAATAGATAACATGATTCGGTATTTGACCGATGAAAATATCAGGAAAGAATAGACTATTCAAATATTTATTGAGCCGTCGCAAAAATTGATTGCGTTTAAATCAACCTCACTATCAATTACATTACAAGAGGGCACAACAATAAAAATAAACGTCACTTGATTTCTATTTACAAGGAAATACATCAGATCACGCATAAAAAGTTCTTTAAAAGAATGTGTAAAATTGTGACTTCAGTGGTAAATCATATTGTTCTTATTGTCGACCGATCATTAATCCTTCGGATCATCAATGCCCGTTGTGGTGATAGAGAAGGTAGCCTCTCCCTCGCCAAGACACGGTGACTGGTGTACCTGATTTGCGTACGGTAGATCACCTATCAGTACTACCAACTGACCTTGCACACTCTCGTCTCGCCTTTTCCTTTTCGAAGACCCAATCTGGAATTGAAATTTGTCTTGTGGAGCTTAAACTGAAGCAGGTTGAGTACTAACCTTGTGGTGCTTGCATGAGCTACGATGTGCCCTCCAATCGGTTTCTTAGCATCCGCCTAGAAAGAAAACGCATGAAAAATATCAAAATTAAGAAGAGAAACAGTTACAATAATCTAGATTTCCAACCTGGAACATCGCACCTCCATCCACTTGAGAGACGACCTACAATGAATAATCAGAATTTACATTATTCGAAAAATTAATAAGAAAGAATACTACCCTCCTCTATTATGTAGTGAACAGTGTACCCGACTAGTCAGTAATGGTCTCTTCATTTTGCACACGCTCTCGACCGGTTGATGGGTGAGAGAGTGTGCGAAATGACGAGACCATTTCAGACTAGTAGGGTACACTGTATTAATGACTCTCACCTGATTCGTGATAACAACGGCAATTCCGAACTGGTCGGCAAGTTTCATCAATTGTCGCATAAATCTGAACAACCGCATTGATTGATATATCCGAATAGCCAAGATCACGAAGCAATGAAGATACCTTCCGAGTGCCATTTGTCTATTCGCCAGTTCTCCTCTTCCATTGTAATCTGCACGAAATAGACCAGTAGCTGAATCGACAATCTGAGAAGGAATGCAATAGTGATAATTAACAACAACAAACAACATACCAATAGTGCGTATCTGCTCTCACTCATCATTGCAGCTGCTGCAACGGACAAATGGAACTGAAATTAGTTCATGTTTCACTTCAATCAAACAAGGGTTTGGAGAGTCATCTGTGATTGTAGGAAAAGTCATCTGTGATTGCATATCGAATTTCTCAAACATGAATGGTGCAGGAAGAGGTTTGCGCCATGTCGACATAACATACAGTAACAATACCACAGTACTTTGGGCACTACTGCTGAGGGCCGGAACAGGCCAATAAATATTCAATCAATGATATAAAATTATCGCAATTGACATTGTTCTTGGATTCTTTTTTTGGTGATTCCGGGGTCATTCTATGCCTATGAACGAATATTTATTGACCTGTTCCGGGCTTCAGCAGTAGTGCCGAGCAAATCATGTCACTGATAGTTGCAGGAGATATATGTGGAGTAGCCATGGCTTGAGGGACATACCATTTCTCACCCACAGTACTCCCGGCTACAGCATACCTACAGAAATAAGCAAATTGACTAGGTATTTTTTGTATGAGATAGATCTCGAGTATGCAATGCATTTTGGCTTCTCTGTCGCTGTATCTACGGTTACCGTAATCGAGCTACAGTAATCAGAAACCATGAAATTACGCAAATTGAGCAGGAGACAGTTGTATGGGTATGGCCTGGCTATACCCCTCACCAGTGAGTTAAAAATAAGTTGAGGTCGATGCCGTTCAGTCCACTCCAACAAAATTTTATTTAGATTCACATTGTCTATCTTCCGTAATTCGATTTATGGTATACTCCACAGGTAACTACCCGATGTCCAGATTCAACTAACCAATGCCCAATTTTCATAATTTAATATTTTCTAATAACTGTAGGTCGATTACCGCAACCGAGGATATAGTAACAGAGAAGCCGTATACTCCATAATTCATTACCTACTCGAGATCTGCCTCATACAAAAAAATCCCTAGTAAATTAGTCCAATTTCATATTTTCCGATTACTGAAGGTACACTGTAGCCGGGAGTACTATAGATGAGGCACGGTATGCCCCTCGAGCAATGACTACTCGAGATATATCTAGCGGATCAAAGTAACATCATTTGCTTAAAAATTCTGGTTATGGTATTTTTTTTATTTTTAACATTACTCAAGTACTATGGTATTGTTACTGTAGGTAGGTCACATGATGTTTTGCCGGCATGTTTCAAACCACATTTTGGACCGCGATCATGGCTCGAAAAAAATATAATGAGTATACAGGGATCATAGAACCATAGAACCGGCTTTACTATATGGAAGTGAACTATGGTCAACCACCAAGAAGAACCGCAACAGATTGATAGTAGCCCAGCGGTCTCTGATGAGAAAGATGGCTGGCGTTTCTAGATTAGATCACAGAACAAACGAATGGTTGCACCAAAAAGTACCAATTCCAGATATCCGAGTAACTACAATGAAAAGAAAATGGAATTGGGCTGAACGAATTGCTACTCCAACGACGACAGATGGGCAAAGAGAATAATGGAGTGGACGCCTCGAAAAAGGACCCGTCCAGTTGGAAGACCTAAGATGAGATGACGTGACGAGATAGTTGGAGTACTTGGAGTGAACTGGGCGAATACGTGCAGAACAGACCCCCACGCATGGAGACAATGCATCATTCAACAGGCCATGACCTTGAATATTGAATAAATATGTATGTATGTATACAGGGATCAGGGCGGCATGTCCGCGCTTTCTCCCTTTTACTACAGGCTAAATATCGGATAATCTTTTTTTTCTCTAAAAATATCTTTTCTTATATTTTTTTTCTTTATATTAAATATATATAAGGGGAGGTCGATTTTTCTTCATTCACGATTAACTTTAAAGTTCCTCGCCACCCAAAGAAAAATCAATCCCCTGGAAAATGTTCAACGAGCTTAATTTAAAATGTTTTGAACGAACTATAAGTTTAAAAACTTAAAACTAAATGATTAAAAAACTCAAAGGTGCGAAAATGAAATGCTTCATCCCATCAATTTTGACCCGGAATTCAAAACGGCATATGGTATCTGGTTTTGCCACACCAACTTTTAAAATATTAATAATTTTCTTTTTTTTGTCTCTTTTTAGTGAACGTCATTTTTTTCGTGTTTTCCCCGCGCGCTTTTCCTCTCATGTTGTCGGTTTGACTCAACCTGAGCCATCGCTGGACTCCGAGCTCAAAGTAATCATCCTGCCTGCACTACCACCATAGACCAAAAGGTGAGTTCCTCGGAACATATAGTTGCAGTGTTTTTACTTTTATAAAGCGGAAGCAAAAAAATCCACAAATGGGCCAATGTTGGGGCAGTAGGAAATAACGTCAAACCGGGACGGGAGCACTGTGCAAAAAATAACTATATTTGCTGCCCATGTATGGAAGTGAATTCATAGGTCGAAAGGTACGCAAAAAATGACGAAGCCAACCCGCATTTTGAGAATTTTTGGTGAAATAAATGAAAACCGAACCCGCATTTTCGGGTTTTGATCCCCATTTTTGACAAGCCCAACCCACATTTTCAGTTTTTCATTCCCATTTATGACAGATCCAATCCGCATTTTCGACTTGCCGCAACTCACCCTTTCGACCTATGAGTGAATTATCTTCATCGATTTTGAAAAACGACTCGAGAAATTCAAAGCATGCAGTTTTTGTCTATAAGTCGTTTATCAAGAGGCTAATCGAATGGGAGCTCTGACGACTTAGAAAAGGCTCAATACATACATGGGCTAGGGTGTAGCCAGCAACAGGACCCTCCCGCTTTTTGCCGAAAACCCTCCCCATTTCGGTTCAAGCCTTTACGATTTTGGATCAGACCCCATCGCTTTTTGCTCAATATCATCATGGCTCGAAAAAAATATAATGAGTATACAGGGATCATAGAACCATAGAACCGGCTTTACTATATGGAAGTGAACTATGGTCAACCACCAAGAAGAACCGCAACAGATTGATAGTAGCCCAGAGGTCTCTGATGAGAAAGATGGCTGGCGTTTCTAGATTAGATCACAGAACAAACGAATGGTTGCACCAAAAAGTACCAATTCCAGATATCCGAGTAACTACAATGAAAAGAAAATGGAATTGGGCTGAACGAATTGCTACTCCAACGACGACAGATGGGCAAAGAGAATAATGGAGTGGACGCCTCGAAAAAGGACCCGTCCAGTTGGAAGACCTAAGATGAGATGGCGTGACGAGATAGTTGGAGTACTTGGAGTGAACTGGGCGAATACGTGCAGAACAGACCCCCACGCATGGAGACAATGCATCATTCAACAGGCCATGACCTTGAATATTGAATAAATATGTATGTATGTATGTATACAGGGATCAGGGCGGCATGTCCGCGCTTTCTCCCTTTTACTACAGGCTAAATATCGGATAATCTTTTTTTTCTCTAAAAATATCTTTTCTTATATATTTTTTCTTTATATTAAACATATATAAGGGGAGGTCGATTTTTCTTCATTCACGATTAACTTTAAAGTTCCTCGCCATCCAAAGAAAAATCAATCCCCTGGAAAATGTTCAACGAGCTTAATTTGCCTTTACGATTTTGGATCAGACCCCATCGCTTTTTGCTCAATATCACCAGGTTTTGTCACTGACCCTCCCGCGTTTGGCCTACTAGCAACAACCCTTGCCCATCTATGGCTCAATATCTTCGGTTGATTTTCGTCTGAAGAGCGAGTCATCTTAAATGGTTTTCTAAGCGACGATCGGTCTCTTGTAGGTGAATGAGTGGAAACCAGAGATGATCCTGATAGTCGAATAGGAAAAAGCGAAGAATTCATCCGTTAGAATCTCGGGCGAAACATGGATTTTGGATTGGGGCTTGAGCCAGAGCCCTCCAAACTCGAATCATCTATCTTAGAGAGAATCAACGAGAATACTGACTACTGAGGATTAATTCAACTTGTAGGTCATACTCATCACACGGCGACCACTCCGGATTATATGTATGGCTTGTATGCATGCAGTAATCCCAAGCTTTTTTTTTATTTAAAATTTCCTAGGTTTTATTCGAGTTGAAACATCGATGTATTTTGAATAAAGAAGAAAATGCGATACTTAGAAATTTAAATCAAACAACGAAAACGCTATAAAAAGAAGGAAAGTGAGCGTGGGATTATATAATATTTTAAATTTTGCGGGTGCTTCGGGTGTTCAATCAATCTTTTTCCGAACTTTAGTAAATGTTTTAAAATTTACAAATTGGTTTTGCTCATTTTAATTTTCAATGTAAAACATACGTGGGCACGTTCACCCGGGAGCACTATGCATTTTCGGGAAACCTGGTGCACTATGCAAAAGTTAAAGATATGAGAAGTTAACGTGTTTGGAATTTGGTCAATGCTGGGAGCACTAGGAAATCGAGTGAAACCGGGACGGGAGCACTCTGACAAAAATATGTAAATTTTGCTGCCCACGTGTGATGTAAAAATACATTTTTTCAAGTGGTCGAAATTTTCCCAGGCCGATAGCTTTTAAAATGTTTTTGGCCTCTACCTGGTACATTAATCAAAGAAACAAACCTGATGTTCCGAATTATAGCATCTAGCGATTGCGACATTCTCAAGCACTGATGAGGGATCCATACCGAACCTAATGGATACTCAATTACTGCGATAGCTCTTAATGATTGTGAAATGAAAACTTATATATTTTGCAAATTGTAAAATATTCGTTGACTTCCATTGTTAAAGAATTCTAAACATAAACGGCCTCTCACCTCTGAGCGCACGCGACAATTCTCTCTGGTCTGAATGTGTTTTCAGTATCGATCCACATGCATTTTCCTTCAGCTCCGCCCATATCGATCTAAAAGGGGTTGTAAGTCAATACGAAATCAATTATCATCCAAATATTGAGGAAAGCTAGATCAGTGAAACAATAAATAATTGATAACAATGAAACTCAAAGGTAGTTGGCAGATGACAGCAAGTGAGTGACATAATTGCGACTTTCCCGTTCGATATTCACCAAAAAGCTCTGTGATTGATCCCGTTTCAATTCCACCGCCGAGTAATTGATCGAGAGCCTGAACAATACACTGGTCTTGCACCATTGAGATAGGGAATAATCAGATATGGAATGGAGTCCACAGATTCGAAAAACGGGAGTTCGTAATCGTGGAAAATAATATACTCTTGTATAAGCGGAAGATATGTGTCTCACTTTTAGGAAAATAATAAATATAAAAAAGAGAAGGGAAAAAATCAAAAATTTCCCAGACTAATAACTCTGTATTCTCGATTCGAGAAAAAAAAAGTTTACAAAATAGTAAACAATGCATGCTGTCACAGAAGGACAATATATTTGGCGAAGGATTAAAAAAAATAGACATAAATCGTATTTTAAAAAGTTCTCTACCTGAGATCCCGTTCTTATTTGCACCATATCCGCTCTTCGCGCGTGCATTTCAGAAGCCGTAGTGAAGCCCATTGGGCACAATTTGTATGCTTCCATCTTAACAAAACTTAATTTTGTCCTAAGCAAAATGAATATGTGCATTGATAAATTTGTGTAATATTATATATTACATCTATTTGTCAAGACTCGGAAGCAAAAAAAATCACCTGTAGCTTCTCCACTTTCTGCTCAGATATTCCTTTGACGGCGCATAGCTCTTTGCGAGTCGCATACCTATTTTACAGATTTCGTAAAGTACAAAAAAAGACAGCTTACGCAATGGATTCGATTGTATGATATCCGGCATCTTTCAGCTTGTTCAAATCACCCTTTACGAATCCCCGTTGCTGAAATAAGCATGTGAACAAGGCGATCAGTAAACAGTGTCGGGGTACCTCGAGGGACATGATCGATTGACAAGCCAATCCGGCATTCTCCTCATTCTCCACATCTGCGTTAACTTGCGCCACCTGAGCAGACATTTCTGCGAATTTCGAAGATTGGGGTAATAATAAACTTTTAAGCAGGTAAGCAGAACATGGGAAATGTGAGTAGGATAAGAAGAATATCAAATAGAAGCAATAAAACATGTGGTACTGCTAACACGTTCAAACGAGAAGTATTTGTAATTAATTATTCAAACGGCGATTTCAAATCCCGAATTTCGCGCGTTTCATTATTCGTTCTCATTTGTTCTGTGCGGAACATAAAAATAATATCAATCTTGAAAAGTTACAAACCGGATTATATATATAGTATGTCGAATGCTATCTAAGCTAGTAACTGTCTCATGATAATGTAATGCACAAATTTTACATTATTAACGTGTTAATAAACAATTTTCAAAATTAGTTATGGACGTGCCCCATTGCACCTACCGTAGTATATTTTCAAACGAGAACTTTCCAGAATTCGAGGAATCTCTACGTTTTCGAACGTCATTAGTCGTCGTTCCCTCGAACAATTGAGCCATGCCCATCCCTGAAGGTTTTGTTGATATAACTCCGAAGAAGGTGAGTTATTGTCTCTCCGTTTGTGTTGATTTAAAGTCTTTTTCAGGATGGAGGAGTGCTCAAGAAGCTCCTTAAGGCCGGTGTATCCGAAGAAAAGCCCAACCATGGAGCAAACGTTCGAGTTCACTACGTCGGAACGCTCAATGTACGTATCTATATGTGGTATCTTCAATCAGGTTATCTATATGTCTTCAGATCGACGGAACCAAGTTCGATTCTTCTCGCGACCGCAATTCGCATTTCGAATTTGTGCTCGGCAAGGGACAAGTGATCAAGGGATGGGACATCGGAGTGGCAAGCATGCAGAAGGGAGAAAAGGCAGATTTTATCATTCGGTCTGAATATGCTTACGGAGCTGCTGGTAGCCCTCCCAAGATCCCCGCCGAGGCTACTCTCAATTTCGAGGTTAGAACTTCTGCATTGTTTCTAGGCACTGCTGTTGAAGCCCGGATTAATTTTTCCTAAATATCAGGGCAATGTCCTTCGAAATGACTCATTTCAAATTAATCTATCGCTTATGAACGGTTCTATTTGATCAGATCCGGACTTCAGGAGTAGGGCCTGTTTCTATTATGCACTTTTCCAACGATTAAAATTATATTTCTACTGTCTCGTATATTGTTTCCACAGAATAGCTATTCCATATTCTAGGTGGAACTCTTCGACTGGGCGGGAGAAGACGTTTCTCCCGACAAAGATGGATCTATCAGAAGGGAGGTTATCGTACCCGGAGAACCACTCACCAATCCCAATGAGACTTCCACGTGCAATGGTGAGCAATCGTAGAGATTAATCGTGATCTTCACACACTTTCAATATTATTTAGATTAACTTTCTCCAATATATGACCGTAGTTTACCACTATATATCTCCTTGCAGTGCACATTGTTGGTCGCCATGAGGGCCGTGTCTTCATGGACCAGGAAATCTCTTTCATTCTCGGAGAGGGATCTGAGGTTTGAGAAAATACTTGATAATTACAGGAGAGAAAAAAACCCCTTTCATGATTTATTGCACGAAAAAATATAAAAATATGCGACTGTTTCCAGTTCAATCTGCCTGAAGGAGTCGATAAGGCGCTTCGTCGCTTCACCAAGGGAGAAAAATCTACCATTACTATCAAGGTACTTTTTGCTTGTGTTCACACCTAGCATTTTGGTCTACGGCTTCATATAATGGTTATTTTCTCGTATTTACAGGGAACTCGGTTCACCTATGGAATCAGCCCTCCCGATGAGTACAATCTGCCTACCAATGCAGAACTGCAATTTACCATCTTCCTCAAGGAGTTTGATAAGGTATTTAGCTATATCGCTGTCCCAATGACCCTCTCAATTACATGTCTTTATTTAAAATATTCAGGTGCCTGCCACATGGGAGATGAGTCCAGCCGACAAGATCAGACATTCAAAGGAAGCCAAGGTATTTAGTCTGGTCCATTATTGTACCAAAGTAAAAGCATGCTCACAGTTTAGTTGTAAAAAAAACTTATCCTTTTGAGGAGCGTGGCACGCAGTTCCTTGCTGAGGGAAAGGTGAAGCTGGCATTGAACAAGTACAAACGTATTGAGGAGATTCTCGAGTACGAGAAGAGTGGAGATCCTGAAGAGAAGAAGGTAAATGTGAGGGAGATAGTAAGGCCATATTCGCTGCCCACTTATTTAGAAAAAAATGAATGCGTTTGGTCGATGAAGAGCGAAAAGGTTAAATATAATAACAAACATCTTTAATCATGTATGTCTACAGGAACGGGATGCTCTCCTATTGGCTGCCTTCCTCAATATCAGTCTTGTATACTCCAAAATGAATGAACAAGTGAAGTGTGTTCAGTATTGTGACAAGGTGAGTAGTCGAAAGACATCGAAAATTTGGTGCCTCGATTCTGTATCTCCAAATATACGTACTTTGTTGAGGCACTCGAGCTCTCGGCCCGCAATGTGAAGGCCCTATACAGAAAGGGAAATGCCCAGTTGACGATGAATGAACCCGAGACAGCCCAGAAAGTATACGAGACAATTCTCGAGATCGAGCCCGATAACAAGGTACGGTGGTCAATATCACAACTCGGCCTACCTAATATACTATTTTAAATAACGATTGATTTGGTCGTTTGAAATGAGGTTATGCTATAAATCGAACTTAAGGTTGTTGAAAAATAGTGGAATTATTTTTTAGGCGGCTCAGCAGCAGATTCTGATGTGCAAGGCAAAGGTGAAGGAGTATGAACAAAAGGCGAAGAAGCAGTTCAAAGGAATGTTCGAAAAGATGAGCAAGGTACGGTAGGGGTGGGATTACAAGTATCGAGAACTGATTTGTTCGCCTTTTCACTGAAGATAAGTAAAAGTGCCTCTTCTCGTTTTCAGCGCTTCTTATTTATTTATTTTCAGCCCGATGAGGAGCCTGTGGCCTCGACTAGCAATTAGATGGATAGCTAATCTATCCAACAATCTTGATCCATCTCTAATCGATAATCCTCAAGTATAATGTGTCAGTTGCTAGATATCTTCCCATTCTCTGCAACTCGACACATTTCCCCCTTTCCATCTCATCTTTCATTGTGTGAGACTGACCCATTGAGGTTTCACCCTCAATTCCCGTATTTGTAAATCCCTATCACCTTTCCCCAGTATTTTTTTTGTCGGATCGGAATGTTCATCATATATTTTCGTTGGCCCAGATTCTGGTTTACACTTTTTTCAACCAGGCAGTTTAGAGACTCGAGACCCATCTGGGAATACGCAGAATGTCGAGTTTAGTAAGAATTGTCCCCTATCTGACCTGTTTTATCGAACTTCCGATAGAAATCTGACGTGTTTATGAAATATCTCACGTGTTTATGCTAGGCGAGAGAGTGTGTGAAAATGAGAGATCTGGGCCGGGCGAAAATGTATGATGTTCATCCGGTTTTTTATAAGAGTGTATTCATAGTCTAATTATTTACTCATGTTCCCCGTGTGTTTGTGATCATTCATTGTACCGATTTCTTTTTTTCCCGTGTATCCGAATACAGATCTCAAAGTTTGTTTATTTTGCATACACTTCTGCAGATACAAAAATCGAATGGAAATAGCTTTCAATAATACACTATCATCGATGCATTTTTTCTTCGGAAAGCGGATTTTCCTCTCGGCATTTATTTGAGGGTATTAAATAACACCTTTCGGTTCTTGATTTTCGATCACCGGATACGATGGGAGTGGAATGGAAATGTTGAACATGTGGATGAAGAAGAGGCGAAGGACATATGTGAGACATTGAGTGAGTTGACTGATCCATCTCTACAACGAATCGGAACTTTGTTTAGTAGTCTAGATTCCCCCACTATCTCATCGGTAGAGACTACGAGATATCACTTCAATATGACAGATTTCGGAAGTCACCTGGTTGTCTCTCCAATATCCACCTCCTGTCAGTCTCTTCACACATCACACTCTCATCCTCCATCTCTCCATCTTTGCCTCTCTCTCATTTGCACTCACTCTCTCACTCGTCTCACGACCCTTTCTCCGTCTCTCTTCTCTCTCTGATTCGTGTGATCTCTCTTCCTTCGTCCTCAGATTGCAGTGGCTGAGACCTCTCTCGACGACCTATCATTTCTCCTTCCCATCTCTCCAATTGAATGGATGTTATGACCCTGTTTAAGTGCCACTAGAAGCTCTTCTCTCTTCTATCCAATTCGATTCCTCAGGGTCTCTCTCATCCCTTCTCACACTTCAATATGACGCTGTTTTGACCTACTAGAACCCTTCTCTCATCGAGATTCGTTCCTCAATTTGTCTCTAGGGGAAATCCATCTCATCTCTCGTCTCAACTTCACAACATCCGTCTCAATCTATATTTTCGCTTTGTTTTTGCGTATTTTTTGTTCGTGTCTTCCCTCTCTTTTTTCGTTAGATGGGAGTAGAGATTCCGCCCCTTCTTCCTCAGTTGTGCTACTGACGTGAACACTTCTCCACTCACTCTTTTTGCAAAAACTCCAGTCCGTCTCTGAACCAGCGGGGTGACGTTGGCGACGCGAGCACACTCCCCACTACACTACGATGCGGCTCCTTTTGATCTACCTCGTCACATCAACTCTCGTATTGGGATCTCCGCTATTTGGAAGCAGTGATGAATCATCAGGTTCAATTTTCTTTCAAAGTCAAAATTGAATGAAAACTGAGCAAAATGTGGAAATAGACTAGTGAATGGAAACTTGCATTTCTTTCTTTACTACAGGAGACACTAATATGATTTCTTTGAGATGAGGACGTGATATATGATCTAAGGGCATTCTTTTCTTAATCAAGTTCTAGATGGTGTTAGAGTGTGTCGATGGTGCTTCCACTTACAGAGATACAAGAGGAATCAACCACAATGCAACCATTGAATACAGATAAACAATCGAATGATTCACAAGAAGAAATGAAGGTAGCTTACGAGTATCCCACTAGATTACAAATCGATCGATTCAGACTACCGTAGCATCATCAAACGAGGAAGAGTCCCACCACGAAGATCAAAGTGATCGATCAACCGAGGAGACTACGGTAATTGAGGAGACTTCCGCGCCGGTAGATCACACGAAGATCGATGTTGCCCAGAGGATTGATGAGGAAGAGAAGAAAAATGAAGAAAGAGGAGAAGAAAAGGAATCGGAAGAAGAGAGAAGCACAGTGCATCCACCACCAGGTGATAGATACTTTCATTTGGGAAAGTGGTTAAATAGAACAATTGGATGAGTGTGTATAGTGAGCACTAATGACAGTCTCTTCGTTTTGTGAATCAATACTGTACACACTGAAAATATGGATTACGAATACCGAATCCGTATCTATAGTATGAAGTGATTTAGACGGGGTTTCTCCATCTCAAATTTCTTTTTCGACGATGATTCATTTGGTGACACAAATGAATTGAAAATTCTTTCGGATGCGAATCAATTGAGAACGAATTGATCGCACGAATGGCCATTGTATATTATGGAATTTATGTGCAGGAACGCAAATTTAAAAGTTTCAAAATGTTCTGAAACGCAGCCCAAAACATCCTGAAATATTTTCGGAGGTAAAGCATGTTCCAAAACGTACCGTCACACATTATTCTAAAGCGACAGACAGGGGTCAGGGTGAGAGAGTGTGCAAGAGTGAGAGAGTCCCTCTCGATTTCACACGCACTCTCACCCCAGAGCCCTTTTAAGGTTGCTTACTGTAATTTCAGAATTGCCTACAGCTATGGCACAGATGATGGGGCAACTTGAAATTCGACTGATCGATGAAAATAAGACACAAACACATGTAAGTCGTCTCTCATCGATACCTCTCTCATAACATAATCCAGGTGGAATCGGTGATCGAACCTCCTCCTCTATCTCCTATTACTCCTTATGTCACTGATGGTCAGATGCATCCCGATACGACTCCTATCGTATCTGGAGAAGAGAAAGGTACTGTAGAAGATTTATCGATTGACAAACTACGAATACAAGATAAAATGACATAACTTTTCGCTTTCACAGCAAACGTTATGAGACTGCCATTTTCGAATTATAAATGTTATTTTTTATTTATTGATTAATTATTAATTTTATTTATTAACTCATTAAAGTTGGCGCTACTTGGGATCCCAATGAGATCGAAGATGAGCACAAATCGAATGTTGTCAATGGATATGACGTCAAATGGAAGAAGGTAAACTAATCTTCACCTCATCGATAGCACATGATTCCAAATCCCCAGAAAGGGGTCAGGGTGAGAGAGTGCGCAAAATTGAGAGAGCCCCTCTCGATTTTACACGCTCTCTCACTCCAAACCCCATTCTGTAGGGTTCACCGGTGCGTGGAATCATGTGATAGCTACAGTATTCGATTGGAAAGGTCCTGAATTTGCAGGTTGAGTATGTGTCCGATACGGTAATCGACCTGGAGACGACTACTACAGTACACCCAAATGGAATGGAGGAGACGGAGAATAATCATGCAAATGATGCCAACGAAGAAGGTTCGAATTGCATCACCATTAGCTCATCGATAGAGATTGGCCGATATGCCGTCATTCCTATGCAATTGCAGTGCCTACCTCCAATCCTGATGAGATGCTGCCTTCAACGGAAGAGTTAGTTATTTCATGTTGACTTGGGAATCGCAAAGAAGTTGTATTGATCAGAGTGAATTCACAGGATTGCTGTCGAAACTACAACGACCCTTAGTCCAATGGACCAAGTTGCACTACAGAAGATTCAGGCAAGACTATCACACTATTTCTGAAAGGGAAAGATATTGATTGACGAGGGACAATTTCTAATGTGGTACAGCTAGAAGGGGAGCGACCATTTTGGTCGGACCAAACTGCCAGGGAAGTGAGACTTCTAAATGAATTCCTATGTGAGATCCGGGAGGATATTGGTCATCTCACCCCATATGCCACTTTATTCTTTTGCGAGACCACGGAGCGTTGTGGCGGGCGCTTGTGAGCCAGCATCCAGGCCGTAGATTGTGGTGGAGTGAGGGAGGGGTCCCCGGTCGGAGTTTGATCCTCGAAGATCGCCCTAAGAGTTTGACCCATGATCGCTCTCTATGGGAATTGCGCTTACTTAACTTCGATACGTCATCTGGTGGTTCGATTCGGAAGAGTTTAACAGCTGGGTGGTAAAAGTCGACTGGATGGCTCATCAAGGCTGACAGTTGCGCGTGTTGAAGGGGTAGTTTAGCCTCTTCGAGTAGATCGACCTGACCAGCCCATAATCTTGACCCACAATCGCCTTTTGATATTTGTGAGAATTGTCCCTCAGCATTTTTAGTTATCTTTTTCTTACTATAAACTGGAAACATTTTTTGTGAAGTCTTGAGATACAGTAATTTCAGTCTGCGATCGAATTGAGAATCGCAAAGAAGATGCCTGAAGGACCTTTCCCCGATGCTGTCACTGACGATGACCTACCCGTCATTGAAGGAATCAATGTTGACGATGAGGTCAGTGATAGAGAAAAAGAGAGAACACTCTAGTCGATTGACGTACCAGTGAATCCCTCTCTGACGTAGTTTTTCTCTTTCCTATCACCCCCCCCCCTTAGATTGACCGAAAGTGTCCTCTACTAGTTCTCTTCCTATTCGCACTTTATCTCTTTTCTTCTATTTCTATCCTAACTCGATCTGACTAATATCTAAGCTATCAAGTGATTGGTGCGCTTCCCTTTTCCTTCATTCTCCGATAAAACCATAAAAATTCTCCCTTCTAGATCCTTGGAATTAGAAGAAAAGAATTTGAGAATCTAAGCCCGTCTTAGGTCAATGTGTCAATAGGGATATTGTGTGTGATTCCTTCAACCTGTCATCTCGTCTTCATCTCTTCTCCATTTCATTCATAGGAACGACTTTGTCCCATTTCTCAGTTTGAGTCATCTGTCGTAGTTTCCCTCTCTAAGAAGTCAACTCACAAGAGGGGTTTGAACAAATATTGATCCCGAAGAGAATCTCTGTCTTACTGTAGGAGGACGATCCCGAGCCCGTCGAAGAATGTCTCGCAAATCGACACCAACTGGCAGAGGAAGTAGTGCATCGAATGGAGAAGCAAGTATGGTCCTTTAGAGATTCGATCAATAAAAAGAGATAAATATACTGTAACTGAATCTTCTTTCTCTCCAGGTGGAACGACTGTCGAAGATGGTGAGGAAATTGGGAAAGCAGCAATCTCAGTATTGCACCCAGGCGGCAGATGACACTACCGATCGACAGTTATTCACGGATACTTACAGGTTCGTACCCATCGGAATACGGTATAACACCAACTAATCGATAATCTTACCGTATTCTCTTCAGTCAATGTCCCATCTGGCGCGAAGAGAAGATCGTCCACTACTATAAATTGATGCGAATCACCTACTGCGCTGACTACGGTAAATGGCCAAATGGACAAAAGATGATGAAGACGTACGGGCAGTATCTGCCCCTCTTCGAGACTCTCTACGCATTCCAGAAACAATAGGACTACGGTAGTCTATTGTATAGTAGGAAAGCTCACCCTAGTTGCTCACACTCTACAGTATCAGCCCCACACCACCCCCTTACCTCAGACCAAAGACAGATGCACTGCTGTACTTTAATGCTTACGATCTCTTCTTTACACGAAATCAACAATCTAGTCTTCCACCTTAAGCTTACGGGTAAATCCATAAACTAGAAAACTCTATTTTCTTTCTTCTCGAGACCAAAATTTGATAACCTCTCTATTCCATAGAATCTCAACATAACTGTGGTGTTCGGAATGCAAACGACAAAACTATGTTAAAAATTTTTTATTAATCTGCACCTGATAAATACATTATTGTGATGAACATAAGAAGAATACAGAAATCAATCGATAGAAATGTCGGAAGAATATGGAATCTGGGCGAAATTGGAACTCGTATTGTACAATGTGGGAAACTACTGTAACAGTTGACACTGAACTCTTGTACGGAGAGGAGGGTTAGCTACCGTAAGAACACAATGGATGGATACCGAAGATCTCGAGAAAGATATGGACGGAAAATATGCGAGGAATGCAATAGATACAGTACACACAAAAGTCACCGTTTACTGAAAAAAAGTGAAAGGACCGTAAGAAGATCACAAATAAATGGAAAATCACAATTGTCAAATGAAATGAGAGAAGAGACAATCACAAATTGAAGAAAGGGAACAACTGACACATAATCACTATATTCACTAACCAAATTGAATATTGATCGGGCATTTACCATTCTATGAAACAATGTTAAAGTACTGTAGGACGTCGGTAGTTTTCTGGGAGATTACGGTAAGCAGGGAGTCGACAATCTCGACGCCCGTTGCATTGACAGCAGTTGATCTTTGATCTCCTTCTTCTTCCTCTTCGATGACGTCATCAACATCTTCTAATGCCAGTTGTGAGTGATATTCATCGACGAGTGAGTAGGCCATTCCGAGTGCCCAACTCACTCCCATTCCATTGATAGAAGCGACGGGCTGACGATGGAAGATGAATTAGAGGTGAATGGATAAGGAAGATGAGAGATAGATATCGCCAATATTAAAGATGGGTGTTCGAGAAAAAAAGCCCTTTTCGAAAGAGTTTCAAAACAGTTAATTGTGAAAACTTTTTCGCTTTTCCTTTTTTGACATACCAGTTGCCTATCACCTCCTAATGTTCTCATACGCTTAAATTCTCAAAGATCGTCCGGAAAGGTAAAGACTAGCGAATATGTGTGTAGATAGATGGATGGATAGAATTCCATTCACATTTAGAAGACTAATTTTGAATAGCAAAAAGGAGAAAGAACTCACAATAATAATTTGATCATCATCGAATCCGTATCCATCTTTTAGGAGTGAATGGATGTAAGTGAAGTCGAGACATTGCCACACGAGCCAATGAGGAGAATCGGAAGAGAATGAAGATGAAGGAACGGAACAAGCTGAAAGAGAGATAATTAGAGAAGATACAGTATCAATTTATTTACGATAAATATCTGCTTGGGACCCCTAATGGCCACTGAGTTCTGAGCAAAGGCGAAAAAAAAATTCGTATGTTTACACTCTCTAAAGTACATGCCACAATTATGATAGACTTTTGAAGGACGCTAATTACCAGTTACTTATTAATCATATTTTTTGTCCGACCGGAATTAAGTTTACTTTGAGATTTCAAGTGGTCAGAATAAAAATCAAAACTGGTCAAATTTGAAACTTGATGGAACCGGGTCAGATATTCATACTAATCTGAACGGTCTGTAACATTTCTAAATCTGTCTCGAGTGTTACATTTTGTTGGTTCAGACAATTATGATCATAATTTCTGGTCAACAAAAAAGTGCGTAATCAATTAATGAGTTATGTAGCGTACCTCTTCTGGCTGCGTCCTCCCACTCCCTTACAGTAACTTTCTTGCTGGTCTCTCCTTCCTTCACGAGTCCTGCTTGTTTCGCCCGATCGGAGAAATAAGAGAAGAGATAAAGATGAGAGGAACCACGGAGATCCTGAGAGAATATATATTGATAGCCATGGAATGAGTAATTAATTGTTGACAATATATGGAATATCAATTCCTCCACTACTAGGGAATCGAAATGTCTGTCTGTTTGTGTGTTGGTTTTTTTTCCTTCCGCGTGACGGACGTTTTTCCGCTATAACTCTTTTCAAAGTTTAGCAATCTTCTCACATCCTTTTGCATGTGATAGGCAACGATGAAACACATCGAAATTAATATTTGAAAAATCGATAATTTCATGGCCAAGTCGGTAGCGAGCTCGACTAGAAATCGGAGGGTCTCAGGTTCAATCCCCGCCGGTGCATAGTCTTTTGCCGCATTTTTTGCAAGTGTCAAATGTGGCCCAAACCCATTTTTGTGTGACGAGATTCATATTTCAGCATCTTTTGCCGAGTTTCGAAGTGAAATATCGATTGATTTCACTTGATTTCACTCAATTTCAAGAAATTTTCGTACATTTCGTTCCAAATCATTCCACATGCTGGCAAACTTCGCAGGAAGGGGTTTAAAACGAGAGAACAAGGGAAATCTTTCTCACTTTGGCACACTATCTCGCCCCTGACCTCTTTCTGGAGGCTCGGAATCGTGTTTCGGGAAGCTTTGTAAAATGCTTCAAAATCGTTCTATCTTCTCGGATCCTTTTGCATACGACAACAGACCAAAATCCCAATTTTTAAATTTTACAAAATGTAATTGACCAAATCCATAGCCAAGTGGGTTACGCGCTTGACTTTCAAACCGATACCCCCAGGTTCGAACCCCGCCGCGAGCAAAACTTTTGCCGCATTTTTCGCAAGTTTCAGAAGCCCTTTCAGCGCGTCCTTGAGTAACGTGAAACACGATTTCACCTGTTTTCGAGTTTTAACATGAAAAATCGAAAATTTCGAAAAGTTGCCAATTGATTCGCAGAACGTGAGGGAACACAGGAAAAGTGTTTTGCGATGTCGGAAACGTGTTCGAACACGCCCGGGAAATCAACACACGGTATCCTGCGTTTCCGTTGAGAAAGGCTCGTGAGGCTGAGAGCGATCGAAAAAAGTTGCCACGGAGCCACGAAGTGGCGTAGTGGCAACTTTTTTCGATCGCTCTTAGCCTCACGAGCCTTTTGCAACGGAATAAGCCAGTACTCTTTCTAGAGATTTCCATTTCCCAACATACTCCCCCTGGACCGTACTTGGAGCCGGCTACCAAGTCCTCCTCCCTGGACCGAACGTCAAGCAAGCTACCGAGTTCCCCCTGAACTGTACCTGGAGAAGGCTACCGAGATCCCCCTGGACCGAACCTGGAGAAGGCTACCGATCTCCCCTTGGACCGAACCGGGAGCCAGCTACCGATCTCCCCCTGGACCGAACCTTCACTCATAACTGTGCATAGAACGTAGTGTACGCATAGAGCGTAGTGTACGCATAGAGCGTAGTGTATTCAACCTCAACACATCCCGGCTAGTTATTTGAAAGCTATATTTATTGAAAGATGCATTGGCTATTCATACCAGTAATTTGATCATCGCAGCCCGAGAAAAAAAGAGTTATCGCGAAAAATAAATATGCGCATAGCAGTTCGAAATTCAGCGCCAGATTGACGGCATATTTACATTCCAGATACCAGATGACAACACGACCGAGTTAAACTACAAAACAAGAATCAAAATGAAGTTCGCACCTTCAGTTTCGCAATCTCCGATCTTTTAATGAAGTTTTTGACTGTTTCTTGACATGAAGTCAACGAGTAGTCGGCAGTGCCACTGGAAAGGCAAGATTATTCACTATCTTACGGAATTTAATGTATCCAATAATGCGGTGTTAAAATACTACGATAAAGAATTTTAATTTGTATCCCGCCATTTTTTTTTATTTGTATATTTTGTAACAATGCCAGTGATTCTTTAGATACAAAATTTCGTTCTCCACATTATATCACGGACAACCAAATTCTTTCGAAAATATATAATTATACGGGATTTCAATTATTTTCTTTATTCACAAAGGAACAGGTACATAAGAATGCATACCCGTCAATAAGAGTTACAGCTCCAACAGATTATAATTACTGTAACCAGTCACTTACCGTACACTCCATTCCTTGAGTCCCTGTTCCCACTTCGACAGATGGAAGTCATGAGGAAAGCACGGACTGAAATCAACATATTTTTGAATCGTCTTTCAGCACGGTGCATTGTCAAATAATAGATGTAAATAATTAAAGTACCGATAATTGAAACAGTTTGGATATAACTGAACCTGGTCAATTCATTCTGATCGTCGTCAGTCGATTCTCCCTGTAGAATATTCAATCTTGCTGCTTGAAGACCCGATCCGAGATAACTACAATGCACAGTTTGTGTGAGTTATACTTTGATTGGAACAGTGATAAGTTCTCCGCCCCCCCCCTTGTACTCAGTGAAATCAGGGTGCCGCTATTGCCAAATGTGTATTTCCTAAGAACTTCATTCGTAACACTTTTAGACATTTATTAAATGTAGAGTGTATTGATCAACGTGATAATTGTTAGGCACCGCGAAATTTTAAATTTAGCGAAATCTGAGGAGCTACGGGCACTTTTTTCTAGAATAGGGGCAACCCCCTCGGATAGATTATTAGTATTATCTGAGAGATCTAAGAATAGTTTTTCTGGATTAATAATACTATTGTTCGTGTGTACATGTGAGTGATAGGTGGTGATAAGGCCGATATGAATGACCATTGACGTAGGAACTCTATCTCTCTCTATCACTCACTCTCTTACGTAGATACCCGTGTTTTCCAAATATCTTATCAGTCAGAGTATGCATAGATTAGTTTTGCCTACGTAGTGACACGTCGAGTTAACATCCTTCGAATTGGTCAAAGTATGCAATTTACCTGTGAGTGTATAGATGCATGTGGGATTGGAAGAAATCAATGTCATGACGAGATTGAGGATGAGAGAGAAAAACGGCGTCGGAGTGAGGCCAATATGTAACCTGGAATGAAAAGGAATTGAGAAGAAGTCGAGGATACGGAGTATATCAGACAATTACAGATAACAACTAGTACAACAGTGGACTACTAAGCCCAGAAGAAAAGGATAGGTCTCACCATTACTCGATGTATGTGTAACCGTACCTGAGTGGATCCTCCTCCAAGATCAAATGCAGCCGCTGATCGACTTGCAGTTGGATCCGCCTCGTTTCCCGCAGCGTCTGCAAGCATATTGATGACATTCCCAATCAATATTCGATGTGGAAAGAGCACTGCCAACGACAGTTGTCACTATAGGTCGACAGGTACGCAAGAAGCTACGCAGCCTACATTTTTGGATGTTTAGATAAACATTGCAAACCCAACTTTTTCTTTCAACTTTCAAATTTTGGGAATTTCAAGGCCAATTTTGGAATACGCTACCTACACTTTCGAAATTTTAGTACCCACCTTTTCGGCATATGGATAAATAAGTTTAGTTCAGTACTACTAATAGTATTGCATATCTTCTCCTCACCGTGGTAGAATCGTGCAAGTAGAAGATTGAGTGTGAACCACGAGAAAACTCCCTCGTCACTCCCATCCAAAATTCCCACACAATTACCAATACATGCGAATCCAGAAGAACGAACAACCGAGTCAACCTGTAATTACAACTTTCATCAATCTATTTGGCAATTTGCCAGTTTCGCAACCGTCTAATCCATCTTATGAGAGGTATTACCAGAGATTGTAGGTTGCTCGGAACAATTTTCAAAAAAAAATTTCTGATTTCGATCAAACTTTTATGTGAGAGTACCCAGGAGATAAGAATTCGATTTATCCTGGTCTCAGGTCTCGGAGCCGGCTTTTAGGAATTCGCCGGTTCTGTCGCCGGAATCGTCATAACTCAGCTTAAAGTTGAGTAGGAAAGCTCGCATAGAGCTCAAAATGTGCGGAAAAGATTGCCGAACAACTTTTATGAAGTCAATGAGTACGTATCTTTTCATCACAAAAATTTATGTGCCAAAAACTAAATTCCAGAATGTTTGAAAAAATTCTCCCAAGTTAGATGAGCGATAGGTGCTATTTTTATTTCGGATTATGAAAGAGTACATCATGCAGTATTAAAATAAAAATATAAACTGGGTGATTAGGGTATCACCCGTGGGGTAAAAATTGCGTTGAATCCATTTTTCGCCGTATTTTCGAGAAATAAGCTTACTCTAAGTTTGCTCAAACTGTTCAGAAACATCGGAGTTCACATTTATAATTTATATTTGAACATATTGAATTGTAATTAGCCACTTCTTGGTCATTAAATTCATTTTCTCACTTGCGCATTTGGCGAAGCTCTGAGAAATTTAGCAAAAACATATTTTTTTTCGGAAACACTTTTATTCTCTCGAAATATAGTTGAATTTATTTTTGTCGATAAAATGCATGATGATAAATATTAAATAGCGATACAAAACATTACAATACAAGATAAAAATTTTTTGCATGAATTTTCTACATATCATCGGAAAATGAGCAAGTGAGAAAATGAATTTAATGACCAAGAAGTGGCTAATTACAATTCAATATGTTCAAATATAAATTATAAATGTGAACTCCGATGTTTCTGAACAGTTTGAGCAAACTTAGAGTAAGCTTATTTCTCGAAAATTCGGCGAAAAATGGATTCAACGCAGTTTTTACCCCACGGGTGATACCCTAATCACCCAGTTTATATTTTTATTTTAATACTGCATGATGTACTCTTTCATAATCCGAAATAAAAATAGCACCTATCGCTCATCTAACTTGGGAGAATTTTTTTCAAACATTCTGGAATTTAGTTTTTGGCACATAAATTTTTGTGATGAAAAGATACGTACTCATTGACTTCATAAAAGTTGTTCGGCAATCTTTTCCGCACATTTTGAGCTCTATGCGAGCTTTCCTACTCAACTTTAAGCTGAGTTATGACGATTCCGGCGACAGAACCGGCGAATTCCTAAAAGCCGGCTCCGAGACCTGAGACCAGGATAAATCGAATTCTTATCTCCTGGGTACTCTCACATAAAAGTTTGATCGAAATCAGAAATATTTTTTTGAAAATTGTTCCTCAAAGGTCATGTTTACCTACAATCTCTCGTGATACCTCTCTTATGCAGTGGCAGTGTTTGCATTGCCATGCAGTGAATAATTCATTCTCTTGCATGGAATTGGTATCAATATTGTTGAGTTTGCCCTTGGATCTGTCCATGTCTTCACTCAATTCTATCCTCGACAGTCCCCAATCACGCTCTTATCATCTGATTTTCACTTTCGCCCCTTCATTTAGCACCATAAATCTCGTGCGGGAAACAACAAATATTGCAGAGCATTAGAACACGTTGATTAACGGGATTGCTGTGCATGAGGGACACAGTTGATAAGCGGTAATCAATGAGACCAGGAAGAATTTCCTTCAAATAAATGAAAACTACCGACCTCTTCCATAATTCGTTGTGCAGCATCTCCAGGCAGCAATCGCAAACCAGCAGTCGCCTTACATGTATTATGTTTAAAAATATTATATTTCGAAAATTTTGATACCGAATAAGTGATTTTATCGTGCTTTTCTCATAGTTCAAATGGGATTCTTGCAATTTTTTTTCATTTGCATAGGGCATACAACTATTTCAACATGTTGCCCAATATTCAAAGTGCATAAATGGTTCTCCTCTCATCTATTCCACCTTCTCTTCTTCTCTTACTTTCAATGCAATGGGAGTCCTTCCTCTCAGTTCCTCAGGCACAATTTCCATCGCTATATCAATCAATTCTTGCACACTTTTCGATGCTTCCAATGGTCGATCGAAGAATGAAGAGAGACCAGGTTTGACCTGTAGAGAAAAGCAGAGATTAAAAAGTATCGTCAACTGACGGCCCAAATTTTCCTACCTCGTGTTTTAAAGAGCGAAAAAGAGGTCTACCATGTACTTTTGGTCTAATAAATGACAACAAAAACCAGCCTACAACACTGTTTTCTACCGTAATTATCGCCCTATCTTATGATTTAGTACCTTTTGAAGATAGGTATTTGACCTGAGGAGACACGGGGACGATGATGATAAGAGAAGGGAAAGATATCGATTGAATATTAAAGTGCGCACCTCATAGAAGCTTTCCTTCTCTGCATGGAAGGGAAGACCAGTCGATCGAGTTGAGTGCACAAATCGATAAAGTTGCAGTCTACAATAGAGGAACGACAATCAATATGAAAGGAGGGAGAAGATAGGGCTGATAGGACTTCTACTCCTTACCTCGTTCCAGTTGATCCTGCATCGATGACAATGGCGAAGAATCGACAGGGCTCTCTCTGCAAATTAATAGAGTACGATCGATATCCATGAACACTTTACACATATTAACAACGTTCCATATTTTAAAAACTCAATATATGTAGTGAAACACAAGAGGCACAGTTTCTCCACCACTAAAAGACACACAACTACTATCTCTTTGTTGCACGTGTTCTATTTCTCTCAGTTCCCTCTAATCTCTCACTATAAAGAGGGCACAGCGAGTGAGGTGCACATGCACACTCTCACGTTCCCATCTTTCATCACTGTTTCTCATTCTCTTCTTTGAAGTACTACTGTCTAACCCACAACGATCCGGGATTCGTCGATCCCCACTAGATTTCTGGCACACAAAAACTCCAATATGAGAAAACTTCCTATGAGCAGTGAATTCCATTAAACTCTCGCACTCTTTCCACGTGAATCAGCCGATCACTCGCATTTGCTAACTAAATAGAGTTGGAACAACATCAACTCGAATGGAGATACAAGTTTACTAATCGATATTGTGTAGTGGTTGGCCTACCGTATGCAAATGGCCGTCTCCATAGCAGTAGAATCCCTCAGTCTCGACTTGTTTCTCTTCTGCTGCAGTGATCCGATAGACGAGGAGCAAGAGAAGGTGCATTAGCATCTTGACTGGAATTCAGATTACGGTATTTGGGGGTTACGGTAACTATCGAATGGATATGGTACACAAGGGTATGAGTGACCGACCAGATGGGAGGGAGCTATTTCTATGCCAAAGACTGTACGTGTTGTGACTCTGACTGATAATGGACAGAGAGGAAAGGGGGAGGACAAGGAAGAGAAGGTTAGAAGGGAGAGAAGAAGAAAAGGCAAAGAGGGAGAGGGCAAAAACCCCCACGAGATAACGATGGCAATTGAGAGAGTGAAGAGAGAAAAGAGAAAGAGAAGGATGGATTGATAGACTGACACGCTACCCGTAGCAACCAACGGTCGAATGAGCTTGTGAACAAACTATTCGAATCGACTTATTGACGAGAAACACAACTCAGTTGTTGATAGACAGAGGAAACTCCCAGCTTTTTCCTTTCCGCTAATTACGTTAGCGCTTCAAATGTCTCTCACTCAGTAAATAGATTAGAGATTGAACGATAGATTCTCATACTTTTCACTCGATGGAAAAGAAGAAGGGAGTTAACTCACATTCGATATTCGACCTCCTCTGCTTTCTTCTCCAATTCTATTCGCATTCTATAATTGCTCTTCTCCCATGGGCAATCGTCCTTTTCCTATATAGAAAGACTCTGAAAGAGAGTAGAATTAAAAACGAAATTTCAATCGAAAATGCACACAATATGGGGATTACGGAATGCGAATGAGCAAGAAAAACATGAGAAATATCCACGGAACCATCTACCATCCCTGCCAATAATTCTACCCTTGAAAACAAGATGAGAGATGGAGAACGAAATGGGCTCCTTGAAAGACATTCTATGCATGAATAAAGAGGAATAGTGATGGAGAGAGGAATATTCGAGGAGAAGAAAAGCGAACAGACGAGAAGATGTTGTGTATTTATACGGAGAGACTAACTGAAGAAGGACGACAAATTGAGTAGGATAAGTAAGAATTTGTGGATGGAGGATGCAAGCAGTATTATGAATCGACTCGACAGGATCAAACCGGTTATGGGACATGGAAACAAGTGGGACAGAGGGCAACATGGGGAAACGGGGAAATACCACCCCAAACTGATGGATGATAAGGTGAGAAAGAGAGAAGGAGGAAAGAACAAACGGGAAAACGATGAGGTGGAGAGATATGCGAAGGAAAGGTCAGACGACCTCAGAACTGTCGAAATTAGGAGTGATGACGTGTACTTAGGGTGTTGCTCAATGGGGGGAATACACAGCTCTCGCTGTTGGAAAGAGAGAAGAACACAAAAAGCAGCAGGAAGTAACCAAGAAGTGAAGGGAAACTCGATGGGAAATTCAACTGGACGGAGCTCTTTAAAGATCGACGTTGAGAGAGAAAGAGAGAGTGAAATGAGTCATACGAGTCCAGCACTTATTCAGAAGACGAATTGACCAAGAAAACAAGCGGAACAGGTGCTACGAAGTGATGTAAATGATCAAGGAAGAGAAACAGGAACAGAGGTAAGCGTCTGACCCACCGAAGTCCTCGCGCCCCAGTGAACCAGCCGTTCTAAACTACGGTCCACACCACATCTATTTTTATAAATGCCGGTAATGCAAATGCCGGCCATGCAAACAACGGTTATGTTGTTTATTGATTTTGCCTACACTAAAATTAAGACTCATGGAAATTCCACCTGATCCAATTCCATTTAAAAAAAGAATAATTGAACGTTGGAAGAGCACATCACCGTGAGATCATTATGATGTTGGATAGTACAATGAGATCAGAGACAGTGTGAACGTGTGCATTCTCATTAAATCTCTTAATCATTCATTCTCTCCTTTTCCTCTGCTCATATGCGGTTGCTTCTCTTCCTTCTCATTTCTTTCATCCCTTCTCAATCTGAAATCACTCCTCTTCAATTCAACGATGAACTACGAGATCGAATTCAAAAGTGGGTAGTACATAAGCGTAGAATACAATTAAAATTTTGATATAAACATCTATCATCGGCGATTCGATTATGAGTGAGACCTCTTTCATTTCTTCGTCTGCTTCCAGATTTCAGCAATCTCTGAACATTAGTACCAACATGAAACAACGCCATTTACTCACGATGCTCGCTAGATATTCACGTATTCACAAGCATTTTGTGCAGATGCCAAATGGTGGTCACGGGTGAGTGGGCGGGGCTACGAGTGGCCATTATAATAGAGGAAATGTGGAACAGCAAAGAAAGATTTCAGATATCGACACCAATTTCCGGATCCGGCTCCAGAATTTGACGAGAAAATGGCGATTGCGTGTTCGAATGGAACGGAATCGGATAACATAGTGATGGTGGGAAAGATTTTGCGTCTTCAAAATAGTTATCCAATCATTCACACGATTCCAAACCTCCACAAAGGGGTCAGGGAGAGAAAGTAGGCATACAAAAGCGAGAGGTTCTCTCACGTTCACTCCCGCTCTCTCCCTGACCCCTTTATGGGTGGTGTGTATGGGAGGTGGAGTGATGACCTATTCTCAGAATTGTCTCGAACACATGGCAGCGCATGTGATTCCGAAGACGAATTGGGCGAATACTTCGATCGATTTGCTGTGAGTCTCGCAACGACGACGGATATTGATTGATTTTGCAGAGATACGAAATTATTCGAGGAGATCACTGATTTGGTCTTTCCTGAGATTATCACTTTCGTCGAGGTTTGGTCTCCCGTACAGACTTGAACACTACTGCAGTGTTTGGGACCAGTCACTCATTCTACGGATAGAGTAACTCATGTCCATCCTTCTCATTTCTGATCTACTCACTCATTCGAGGTTGGAGGTCCCAAACATTGCTGTAGTTCCCGGACTTGGATTACTGTAGTGTTCGAATACTGTAGATAATGTGTTGGGCGACTCTCAATCGACTCTCGTTCCTAGAAGAAATTGGATGTGCTCACAAGTTCTTCACTAAGATAGTCAGTCATTTGATTAGAAGTTAAGTCAATTGAGATATTTTCAGCCGAAAGAAGTGGGAGGATTTCATTGGGATGGAGTGTTGAATAGGTGAGAAAGAGGAAGTTAATCTAGATGAACAGAAATGATTGAGTTGGAATGCGAGAGGAGGAGCTCTCCATGGAGAGACAACTATTCAATCGGATCCATTCCATTGTGCACAACTAAGGTGATGTCATCTCACTCATACTATCCATTTGAATATCTTCTGTTTCGTCTCTTGTGGTGATAACATCGATGTAACCAACAATATTGCCATTGGATTGGTTTTTGTAAATCGCTGTTGAAAAGATGCAATCAAACTATAATCTTTCTGAATGCCTATTTTCCAATCTAAATACCATCGTTTCAGTTTCTGTCCGACTCCTTGCAAAACAATAAAGCATTCGAAACGGGAATATTGTATTTTCGAGGTGCGTTTTCGAGGTGCGTTACTCACTGGGTCTGACAAAACAATTCTTTCAGCCTCATCTCAACATTGATCTACCCGGAATGATCGATAATCGATGGAATCTTACGTTCCCATGTCCTGACGACACCCAGGTCTTCCTCTTCTCTCGTCTTCTTCTCATTAATTCCTTCAGATCTTCCGTCCCGATATTTCTGTTTGCGTGCACAAAGACGATTGTCTCTACAAGAAATGTCCAGGTTCGATGGCGGGGGGAGGGGGAGGGAGCATTGTAATCATATTGAATCCATTGCAGTAAATTCGGCCTGCGAAGAGGGAATACCGGAGTCTCAGTGTATTTGTGGACTGGGATTCGCACCGGTTTGTGAAAAGTCTTCGACCAATTTATAGTCAATACTTTCAGGACAACACAGGCGCCTGTACACCAATTGAATTGGCTGTAAGTTGTTCTTGCGGATTATCAATTATGAAATTATTTTAATTCAAGAGTATTTCAATTGAGTGGAAGTCTCCTTATGCCACAGATGGAAGTTCAGAAGTGAAATGGATTCATCCCATCTTTCTTTTGATTCTCTTGGCTCATTGAACTCCTCACCCCAACTTCAAAACATCAAAATAGAACCAAAACAAAATGTGAATAAAGGTAATCAATGAATGTTGTCCATGAAGATTCAAATTAGTTTCAAATATAATAGAATAGCAAGAAATTGTATAAAGACTTCGAAGCCCTGCAATAAGTCTACAAATGTGGACTTATTTCCCCAAGGCGTGGATTTCCTTTGGATGAGCACTAGATCAATTGACGATTGTCCCAATCAATTTGATGGAAGCGGCCTCTGTGAATTGGTGAGATTATTGAAATGATCATGTGAGGCATTATATTTTTAAAAAAAACTCACCACTGCGGAAGTTGACGTGGACTTCCTCTTCTCTCTTCTAATCCATCTCTTCAATTCTCTATTCACCGGTCCAGGTAACAAAATAGTGTAGAAAGGAAGACCTGACTGAATCTAATTGAGATTAATCGATTGGATCTCACTCAGACAGAAAATATCGGAGCAAATGGGATAAAATACATCGAGAAAGTCTTGAACTACGCCAATTTGACTGTACCATAATCGCCATGTGAGAAGCACTAACTGTAAAAGGTAAAATGAGAGAATATCTCGAAATTCTCGCTTACAAAACTGATAAAATTGAGAACAATCGCACCGAAGTTGATCAGTGAAATAATGAAAAGATTACGTTCTTGCCTAGAGACAATCTGAAGTGATTTGACGATTGGCGACTTTTATCTCTAATCGAAATACTCACCACGGAAGAATTGACCATTGATCTCATCTTTTTGAGAGACCATATGATCATTACTGTAGAGATGAGTGTAAAGAGAGTTGAATAAAGGAACATGAACTGAAAGGCTCTCGTAGTTTGACTCTGCAAATTCTTCGGATTCAGCTGATTATCCTTGTTCGAATTACGAAATCCGCCGAAAAGTCTTGAGTGAAATCATTGGATTGTGGTCGAAACGAGTAAGTTCCTATTGAATTCACAATTGAAATTGAAGTAGCTAACACAGTTCCAAGTGTAATGATAATAATGACTGGACTGAAGGGCCAGATCTGCAATCTTTTAGTTCGATTTGTGAACAACACACTTTCATAATTAGAAGTGCGCGAGAATGTATGTGCGAATGAGAAAAACGAAGCATAAAAGGGGAGAAATCGCTACCTTCTCATGCATTTCGTAAATGACAATAGCTGTAAATCGATTGAATGTTGCAAGGAAAGTGCATGCATACTGACAATGAGATGCAATTATGAGATGAGGAAAAGGTTTTCCGAATATCTCACTTGTAGCTCCCATCCAGTTACAAACCAGAAGAAGTGAAACATTCTCAGATATAAAGCTGCACTTTTACCATCGATCAGCCATTTATAGTACCTAAATATTTTGGATATTGCCTTCGATAATTGTAGTCTTTTTTTACCCAAAGAAATCAGGGTCACTCAAAAATCGGCTCTGTACGAGAACATTTAAGCAGACTGATATGTTCTGGAATGATCGACGATTTGATTGAAATGAGGGAAAATGATACAATTAAAGAAATTTAGAAGAAGTAGAAGAAGTAATGAGTAGAAGAAGAAGAAGTCTAGAAGAAGTAATGAGAAGAACAGCAAATGTCTCGAGAGTTTTTCGAATTGAGAGAAGAATTATAATCATTAATATGTACACAAATAGGGAAAGGGAAGTGTAGACGAGCTGGATAATGGTGCGAATGAGCATTCTGGAAGAAGAAGAAATAAATCAGTTCGTGATTGATTCACGAAACGAAGAACTACAGTGAAGAATTTATCGATCGCTAGTATCACAAAATGGGGAGAACGTAGCTGAACGAAAATTGGGGCTGATTGTGAAAATAAATATACATTTGCGTGAGCAGTTTAGGCTAACATAACTGCTAAGAAATAATAAAGTGCATGTATTCTGAGAAAGCGAGCGCAAAGTCTAATTCATTTTAAACTCACAAGAGTAACAACGATGGATACAAATAATGTATTTGACAACATTTAAATAATTTGGGAACAATCTGGAATGCTTCCTGTATAATATAGGACGTAATTTCTCGATAATTCGGAAATAATCAAACCAGATTTCACATGCAAATCTCCATGTCATTTTTTCCATTAAGCGTGATTACTGACCGTCGGTCTCTATAAAATTTTAATTATTATTTTTCAAGATCTTTTTTTTTAAATTAAAAAAATTTACCACTATAGAAGGGGATGCAGATTGTTTCTTTTTCGTACTAATCCATCTCATAAATTCGTTGTTCACTGAACCAGGTAATAAAAGAGTGTAGAATGGAAGACCTGATAAGAAGTACTTTGAATTATTACAAGAAAAGATTCAAACTGAGACAGAAAATATCGGAGCAGATTGGATAGAAAATGTCAAGGAATCTTTGAATTGCATGAATTTGAGTGAACCAGGTTAGCCATGCGAGAAGTATCAACTGATTGGGATAATCAATAGATAAAACTCAAAAGAATGCTCACAAAGCAAAGAAAGTTCATTAGCATTGATCCAAAATTTATAATGGAAATGATGAGAAGATTTCGTTCCACGCGAGAAACAACCTGGGAATTTTGATGGACTAGGAACTTATTTGGAACAAAGGATAAATAATAACTAACCACTGATTGGTTCACGATCGATCTTATCTTTTTTAGTGACCAAATAATCATGAAAATCGATGTTACAGTGAAGATACTTGAGTAAACAAACTGGAAGATTCGTGGTGCGTCTCTCTGAAAAGGATTAGGTGTAATAGGAAAAGTAACGAGTGTGATTACATTATCTGATGCTATATCTAGTGAGTAGGAATTGTTTGAATACGAGTAAGTTCCTGTTGAATTTATCGAAGGTATAGAGGTTGCTAACACAGAACAAAAAACAATTAAGATTATGATAGGACTGAAACGCCAGATCTAAAATTTGACGTATTTGTTGTTCATTTCAACGAATTTAAATATTTGCACTTCCGTGCTGTGAGAAAGGAAGAAGTGCATTCAATCGTACCGCTATATGTTTTTCATACAACACAATAGCAGAAAAACGATTGAAAATCATGAGAAAAGTACAGGCATACTGAACAGCCAATTATATTCTTAGATTAAGACACGAGTAATTTGACCTGGAGTTCCCAACCTGCGATGTACCAGAAGAAATGTGCTTTTCGTATGTATAACGCAGCTCCATTTCCGGTAACCAGCCATTCATAGTAACTGATAACACTATTTTCACCACGAGTCATTATTAAAAGAATCTACCCAAAGAAATGCGGATCGTGCAACAAACGACTCTGGACAAAAGTATTGCAACAACCGAGAATATTCTGAACGCAATCTTGGGTGAAATTCGAAACTGAGAGAAAATCTAACAATAATTGAAGATGTAATGAGAAGTGTTGAGAAAGTCTTCAGTTTCCGACGAATCGACAAAACAACAATAATCATGAAAGAATAGAAAAGAAGGGAAATTGAACTGTATGACAACTGGATTATTGTAAGTGCATACATTCTGAAATAGGAGATAAATGGAGATGAGATTAAATTTTGCGAAGAACAGCATGGAATACGTATACTTTATCTACTTGAGTGTCTATTACACGAAAAAGTATCACATTCGTGGAATTTTGTCTGCGGGGGGAGACTCAATTATCGGTCTCCGTGATTCCCTTTGGTTACGAGAAGAAACCCGACGATTAACTCTAATTTCACCTTTCGAACATCAGCATCAATAATAAAGAGAACCTCGGGTCCATTTTATACTCGGAGTAATAAATGTGTTTTGTGATTTTGTAGTCCTCTTAATAAGTAAGGGAACAGAATCTCGAATTTCTCGCTTACAAAACTGATAAAATTGAGAATCATCGCACCGAAATTGATCAGTGAAATAATGAAAAGATTGTGTTCTTTCCTAGAGAAGATCTTATATGGTTTCAAGATTGGCGACTGTTAACTCTGAACGTAGCTGAACGAAAATTGAGACTAGTTTAAGTATACGTTCGCTTGAGCAGTTTAGGGTTACACAACATCCAAGAAATAATATAGTACATGTATTCTCAGAAAGCGAGTCCCCCACTTTTCCCTCAACAAGAGTAGCAACGGTGGACTCAAAGAATATTGATAGCATTGGAAAAGAATTGGGGAAGAATCTGGAATGCTTCTCGTACAATAAAGGACGTATTCTAATTTTTTTCTGGAATTCAGAAATGACCAAACTCTATACCGGATTTCACATGTAAATGTGTGATCTTCCATCACGCGATATTGGTAACCGTCGGTCTCTATAAAAATATTTTGCCTCTTATTAAATACTTTAATGCTCGATTTAATAAAAATTCTGTAAAAAATGTGTGATCTTCCATCACGCGATATTGGTAACCGTCGGTCTCTATAAAAATATTTTGCCTCTTATTAAATACTTTAATGCTCGATTTAATAAAAATTTTGTAAAAAATTACCACTATAGAAGGGGATGTGGATTGTTTCTTTTTTCTTCCTATCCATCTCATAAATTCATTGTTCACAGGACCAGACAATAACAGAGTGTAGAAAGGAAGACCTGATAGGAAATTGTGTGAATTATTCCAAGAAAAGATTCAAACTGAGACAGAAAATGTCGGAGCAAATGGGATAGAAAATGTCAAGGAATCTTTGAATTACTTGAATTTCAGTGAAGAAGATTTGCCACGTGAGAAGAATTAACTAGAATGGGATAATCAATAGATACACAATTTAACAAAATACTTACAAAACAAATAAAGTTCACAAGCATTGATCCAAAATTTATAATGGAAATAATGAGGAGATTTCGTTCGACGCGAGAAACAACCTGGGAATTTTGATGGACTAGGAACTGAATTGAAAAAGAAGAAGAATAACTAACGACTGATTGGTTAACTATCGATTTTATTTTTTTCAATGACCAAACAATCATGAATGTCGATGTGAGAGTAAAGAGACTCGAGTAAATAAACAAGAAGATTAGTGATCCTTTTCCCTGAAAAGTATTAAATGTTGTGAAATTGATGTGTGTGATCACTTCTGATGAGAAATCTAAAGAGTAGTCATTGTTTGAATACGAGTAAGTTCCTGTTGAATTGAGTGAAGGAAGCGATGTTACCAACACAGAAAAGAAAGCAATTGAGATTATTATGGGACTAAAGCTCCAGATCTAAAATTTGGAATATTTGTTGATAATTTTTACCCATTTAAACATTTGTTTTTTTTATTGTAAACCGTTCTCACAGCATAGCTGAGAACGGAATTTGACCGCACCTTTACATGCTTTTCGTACAGCACAATAGCAGTGAAACGATTGAAAATCATGATAAAAGTACAGGCATACTGAACAGTTAATTATATTTTTAAATTATGAGTATTATTCAGACCTGGAGTTCCCAACCTGTGAAGTACCAGAAGAAATGAGCTTTTCGTATGAATAATGCAGCTCCATTTCCTTTAACTAGCCATTCATAGTAACTGAAGACAGCATTTCCACCACGAGTCATTTTTTGAAGAAACATACCCAAAGAAGTGAGAATCGTGCAATAAGCGACTTTGGACGAAAACATTACAGCAAACCAGAATATTCTGAACGCAATCTTGAGTTGAATGCGAAATTGAGAGAAAACTGACAATAACTGATGATTTAATGAGGAGTGTTGAGAAAGTCTTCAGTTTCCGACGAATCGACAAAACAACAATAATCATGAAAGAATAGAAAAGAAGGGAAATTGAACTGTATGCCAACTGGATTATTGTAAGTGCATACATTCTGAAATAGGAGATAAATAGAGATGAGATTAAATTTAGTGAAGAACAGAATGAAATACGTCAACTTTATCTATTTTCGCCTATTCTATTTTTTTTTCGAATTCTTCTTCTGTGGAATTTTGTCTGTGGGAGAGTCTAAAGTATCGTACGCCAATAACACTCTGTACAAAGGTGTGGCACTGTGTGGCACAGTGTGGCACTTTTTGGATATTTGTTTCCTCGATGCCCTTTGGTTTCCAGTGACCGCGAAACTGACGATTAACACTGATGTTAGACATCGAACCTCCGCATCGACAAAAAAAGATCCATTTTGCACACAGAAATAATTGTGCTTTGTGCTTTAATCGACCTCTTCATTCTCATCTCAGGCAAGAAAAGGAACAAAACATGTTGATTTGGGGTTTTCGGGAGGCTCGAACTGGCAATGAGGATACATTTCAGTCAGAAATTGGTGTTTTTTTCCAAGTAATTTGCACGTTTGATTTCAGGTGCTTGTGAATTATACAAAGCTTATTCTCACTAACAATTTTCTTATCAATCACTGATCATCCACCCATTAAATCCAGTTGTAAAAGCACGTGAATAAAACAGCGGAGATCTCAATGATCACAAGCGATTGTGAGATCTTTGTCTCATTCATCACAAGATTCTCCCATGCATCGATTCTTTCTCTTCTCTCTTCTTCCTCTTCTCGTTTTTCCCACATCAATTCATCATTTTCAATCTGCCTCAGGCAAGAGAATATCTGGTCCAATAACGAACCACTTCCAGAATTGGCTCAATGCGTATGTTATTTTAATTAAGGATTAATTAGACAAGCATATTCTTCAGCAATGGTTATGCAGCGGATAAATTTGCACGAAGTGATTACGGAACGCAAGGAAGTTACGGAGGATTCAGCGGGTCGGAGGATAAGGTTTGGTTCAATTGAGAGAAGGATCCAGTATTACAGAATTGAATATGATTATTTACAATATCTATTGCTAGTTCTAAGAGTACCAAAGGTATGACTGTTTCGCTCCTTTTCAGATTTATAATTGATTCTTAAATTGGACCTTTTCAGATCCTTCACACTCCAGTTGTCTTCATTCATGGAAACTCAGATTCTGCCCTTGCCGCAGGAATTTACTCTGGATGGACGAATAGTATTCAATATTTCCTTGATAAGGGATACACTTCAGTTAGTTTGTCATGCTTTGGCCTATCGGCCGCCACAAAATCTCTAGAGAAATTACTGCTACCATTTCCAGTCTGAACTGTATGCCACTTCGTGGGGAGACGTGAATGCTCTCAAGTCCGGACTCAGGTTCGATCGATTGATAAAATGAAAAAAAAAATCGATAAAGAGTGTAATACAGGACTCACGATTGTGCAACGACGCAGAGATTGAGGAGATTCCTTGTGGTTTGTTATATTTATAAGAGGAAGAAATTAAAATCTATACGATGGAAACCTCAGAGTTCTCTTTTAGGCAGTGCAATCCTACACTCAATCAGAGAAAGTTCATCTCATCGGTCATTCAATGGGAGTAACTCTCGGAAGGAAGATCATTCTTGGAGGAAAGATTACTGCCAAAGATGGTGAGATGACGAGATTGAGCAGTGATGATGCAATCTACTTGAGGTAATTGTGATCTCGGGCCGCCTCTTAGATTCGTCGATGTTTTCGTTGGACTGGCGGGTGAATAGACTTTTAAATTCTCCCAAAACAGATCATTGTTCTTTACAGGAGCGAACTACGGACTGTGTATTTGTGCGGGAAACAAACATGAGCCAACCTGCAACCATGATGTGAGTTTTTAATCACGTTTTCTTCTACTCTTCTTTCCATCCAAATAAAATGATCGTGGGTACGGGAATTGGTAGTAGTGACTACATAGATCACACAGGTAAATAGATCTGGCACAAGGTGGGAACTCCAGACTGCATTTTCCCATTGTAACACTTGTCTAGCAGTGTTCTCCTGCTTGCCCAGCTCGAAGTGAGGAAGTACCTTTACCTTTATCCTTACAATCATCGTATCTTCCAGGATGGATTCTGGCCGGGGGATTCCTGTGGTGACAACAAGAATTGTGGAGCTGCCACAATGACATTACCGTGTAATTTAGCTATCTACTCGAAGTGAGACGATTAATTAACAGCATTCATCCATCTCATTTAGATTTCTCACTGATCTCAACCAAGACTTCACTCAACTTGCAAAGAGAGTTGTCTCTGTTTGGAGCAGTGGTATTTATTTAAACTTTAGACTAAATTAAAACAATTAATTCAGTCGATATGATTCAATATGGAGATGAAACTTGGGGAAAACCGACTTCGCTCATTCCGAGGAGTTCTGATCAGAAGGTGAGGAGAGGGAATTAGTAACATTTATAAAATGATACGATCATACTAAAACCAGAACCCCGTCGTTTACAAAACAGGGACAATGGCGACCCTCTCATGTTTGTGTGCTCTCTCACCTCTGTAAACACAGGAAGTACATTTTTTGCCATTTTCTTTGATCGTATCATGTTAAAAATGTGATGTTAGGTACTGTTAATGGGAATGCCAAATAGATTGTATTTGCAGATCTACCCTAATTACACTCACATGCAAACGAAGGAATCACCCGAAGCAGTGGAAGATCAATATAATTGGGTCAATAGAATCAATTGAATGAAAGAAAGATAAAGATAATTCAATGTGTATTTAAGTTAATAATTTTAATTAAAAATCAAACAAAATTTTAAAATAGGGCCATTTCATTCTCGCATCTACATTATACTAGCTTTGAATTTTGATTTACTTGTAAAGCTACTGAGTTCTTATTTTCTATGGTCAACAAGAAAATAAAAAAAACAGAAATGAATCACGAGCAAAAGTAATGGAAAGTGGGAGAGAGTGGAAAGTGAGGATTTTATCTCACTCACAATAAACCCCTCGAAAACCTCTTTCTGGATGTGTCTTTTTCCTTGCTGTACAGCGATGTTTAACAGCCAAATAGTCATACAGTCCTGGTTGTTTCCCCAGTGAAAACTTTCCGGCCCGGCCGGGCCCAAGCGGGCCCACGCAATTTGTGGCTCGAGTAGAAAGAAATTTGAGACAAACTCTGTGAAGTGAACGAGCTTAAGTCATTGGCCATCGAATGTTCTTTGCAAAAAACTAAATTAATTACTTAAATATGTTTAATTTCGTTGAAAAAATCATTGCAATGCAAGGATCTTTGTTAAAGCTTGACGTAAAATATTACAGTATCTTTTGAATTCTTGGCTTAACCATGAACTGATTTTTCAAAGAGAGAATTTTTCTAACGAATTAAAAAATACTAAAATAAGTAATTTAAATTTTTGTTGACACTTACCGATAGCTAATGACTTAAGCTCGTTCACTGCACAGAGTTTGTCTCAAAATTCTTTCTACTCGAGCCACAAATTGCGTGGACCCGCGTGGGCCCATCCGGGCCCGGCAGGGCCGGAAAGTTTTCACTGGGGAAACAACCAGGACTGTTTTAGGTTTTAGGTGTACTGTTTTAGGTCAAATATACTTTATTATAGTTTCAATGTTGGTATGAGATCATTCGGTCACTGTACACTACAATACATTAATTATCCGATATTCTTCTCATTTGATTCTATTGATCCATTCGTATTGATCTCGCACAGATTCGGGTGATTCCTTCGTCTCCATGTGAGTGTAATTAGGGTAGATCTGAACTGTGCCCTTCACTCAATCGATATTCGATTATCGTACCTTCTTGTCGTTACTTCTGACAATGAGTGAGGTAGGATGGCCCCAGATATTGTCTCCATATTGGATCAAATCATCGACTGAAAAGATTGCGTCATCACTAGGCAACTCGCCGTTTTCTCACCAGAACTCCATGCAGAAACGACACGCTTCGCGAGCTGATCAAAGTCAGAATTGAGATCATTGAGGAATCTGAGAAATGAGACGATGAGTACAATCAAGTTATAGCGAATATGTAATGGGAAGGGTCTCACGTGGAATACTTGACTCCATTGCAAGGATACTGTAGGACTGCAGCTCCGCATTGATCGGCTGCATTGTCTCCACAGTAATCGCCAGGCCAATAGCCATTCTGGAATCAGGAGTAATTTGGAAATTAAACGAGAATCCGATGAATTTTGCTTCACTGTGCATTATAATGCATTATGCACTGAAGACACATCGATAGAAAAGTCTGACATCATGATTGCACGTTGGATGATCCGAATCGACGATGCAGTGGCAGAGACCGTAGTTCGCACCTGAATCAGATTATCGATTTTGACTTTATCGATTTTGTACACTACCTGCGAGCCCAACGAAAACGTCGATAAATCGAAGAGGAGCTCCGAGATCACAATTTCCTTAATTTTTTAAAATGATTACATCTCATGATTATCAATCGAATTGGATATAATCCTCTCACCATCACTCGCAGTAATCTTTCCTCCCAGAATGATTTTCCTTCCGAGAGTGACTCCCATTGAGTGGCCAATCACATGGATCTTGTCCGATTTAGTATAGTTTTGAACGGCCTAAAATTTATTTGCTATGAATAAACAGTTGAAATTCAGGGAATCAATGGTTCAGGGGATCAAAAGTTTTTTATTTTTTCTTTGATTTTTTAAAATTTTTTCTTTGAAAAAAAAACGTACAATAAGAAATCGTCGCAGTCGTTGTGTCGTCTCACAGTTGTGTGTTCTGAGTAATCATTATTCGTTGTTGTTATGCAAAAATGATTCAACCTGAGTTCGGCATTCAATCCATTATCATCTCCCCATGATGTTGCGTACAAAGAAGCCTCAACGAATTATTGATGAGAATCTATCAACCATGGGTGAAATTTGTGGTTCAGAATCAATACTCACTGAATTCCATCCTTTGTCGATGAAGTATTGAATGGTATTCGTCCATCCCTGGTAGTATCCCGCAGTCAACGCAGAATCAGAATTTCCGTGGATGAAAACAACTGGAGTGAAGGAGATCTGAATAATCCATCCTTGTAAGAATAACGATAAGAAATTCTCCTACCTCCTGATCATCACTCGTCTTTCCACCGTAACTTCCTTGATCACCGTAATCCAGACGGAGGAAATCATCACTACCGTATCCATTACTGTAACATTTGTTAATGTACGTACTGTAGCAGGAGTAGTAGTAGTTAATATTGTTGTAAGATCGAACAATTCTATTCGAAATAAGAAAGATTATTCTCGAGTTATGCATTGTCATTCACGAGTAGGAATTGATCGTTCTAACAACACTGGTAGTTGGTGCTCACTCTTCTAGCCAACTGGCAAAATGAGCAGTGAGAGGTCCGTTCACTCGATTTATTCTCTGTGTAGATTCTCCCAGTGGATGCAATTGCGGAATGGCAGTAGAGGAGATGAAAGAAGGAGGAAGGAACAAAAGAAGAAACATTCTGCAAGGGCGTCTGATATGAAGAGAAAGCCTCGGTGCAGTAAAAGATAAGACCACCGGTGCATTCCGCCCTTGATTACTCCCTCTTTTATATCCCCCTAATGATTCTCGTGGAATGAAGCTTGTGATCTGTGAACAAAGAAGTCTAGTCGATTAGGAGATAAGAATATTGAAGAGTCTCATGATCATTCGACTGTGTCTTGAGAAATGACCATACACGCTACACATTTCACTTTCAATTACTCCTTTCCTATGTGTATTTAAAAGGTAAAGGTTAAATGCATTTAAATTATGAATAAAAAAAAAGATGAAATAACGATTGCTGCGGTGGAAATCTTAGTCGTTTGAGGTCAATCCTGCAACGTTTTTATCACTTTTTTTAAATCGTTTTTATCACTGATAAATGCAAATCACAGAGTGTTAGCTTCCGGTGTATGACTGTTTCACTGCCCGATCAATTGAGGACATTGAGATTTCGAGTAATGATTTGTTTATGTCTGAATGATGTGAATCGTTGTGAATTGTGCGTCCAAAGCAATTCTTTGTAATCCAATCTGAAGATCACTGTTCACTATTCGATCTCAGTCTCAATTCTGACGATAAGAACAATTGTGAGTGAAGTTTGATCGTTTATCAGATGGCGAGAAAACGTAATCGGCAATGTGAATTGTTCGTGCGGATATTCGACATAATTGCGCTAATAGGGAGAAACCGTGAATTAGTCTGTCGGGGATCGCGAAATGACAGAAACTGTGACTAGAGGGTACGGTAATTATCGACTAGAGTGAGCAACGGCGGGTACGGCATTTGGCGAAAGAAGATGAAAGAAATTAGACAAGCAATTTTGGGAAGAAACCTGCATTCGATATTGAAGAAATATCTGTGTTTGTTTCAATCTTAATACAGATTTGATGGACAATTCGATTGAGCAACGAAAGAAGAGCAAAAAGTATTGAATACAATGAGAATTCCCGTTGTGATCAGAAGATTGGTGCTATTGTGCAAGAAGTGGGGAAAGTGGGGCTAAATAGAGAGAGAAGAGAGATATCGAAAGAGAGAGAGAGAGAGAGAGAGAGAGAAAGAGAGAGAGAGAGACTGCTATGAGACTAGAGTTCACTACGACAGATGGAAAATAACTATTTTCTCTCCACTTGTATCCCAGTATCTCACTGGGATAATCATCAAATGTTCCGACGGTTTCTCCCTTTTGTATCCCATTGCGTTCGCTGGGATACCAATGGGAGAAACCGTTGAAACTTTTGATTTTTCTCCTAGTGGGAAGGGGGCTGGGATACAAGTGGGGAGAAAATAGCAGAGAACTAGAAACAATGGGGGGAAATGTGATTATTGTGTGTCGTTTCCTTCACTCGTCTTACGATTTCGTCGTCGCACGAGGAAAATTGAGGAATTGATATCGTTTCCGTCTGAAAATGAGTGATTTCATATGATTCCAATAGAGGTCTGGACGAGATAGTGTGCAAAAGTGAAAGAGTCTCTCTCGATTTCACACGCTCTCTCACACCAAAGCTCTTTATGTAAGGTTGACTGGGCTTTGGAATTATGTATTAACCATGCAAATCTCGAATTAATGAAGAAATGAAAGCGAAATTGTAAGTGCCAATCAATTTTATGCCAACACTCACAGAACAAACGAGAGGGGGCGCTTATTTTTCTGAATTTAAGATTGACGCAGTTTTCGTTGTTTTGACAAACTGACCGGCAGAAGAGAATTGGTTTGTTGTCTTCCAGAGGAATCTTGAATTGCTCATCCGATCCATTGTCTCTGGAAGGGAAAAGAGGAATTATCGATCGGGTGGACGATCGATTATTAGTGGAACGAAAAAAAGAGCCAAGCCGAACAGAAAGAAAGAAGAGCGAGAAGCGATCTACCTTAGTCTAACAATCGATGGAGAGTTAGTTGTCACTACTGACTTCTGAACAATTGCTGTGACTCGAGGAGATTCTGGAGATTGGAGATCGTCCCTCTGAAAATATGCCGTTTTTTGATACCTTTTAGAGTAGTTATATTGGATTTAAATTTATTTGTTCACTACCATCTGAATATAGATTTCTCATTATCGAATCTATAATTGCCGATTGACAGATAATGACATTTGGTGCACTTTCTAGTAGCCAGTCGAAAGGATATGTTTTTGCTCGAATCAGAAACATGTGCCCGCCAACCACTAGCCGGCGGACAGATTCTACGAGTCCGGAAGACGACGATTATAAAGAAATGGATAATTAGATGAAGTTGTCTGACCCCACACATGGCTAGATTGACATCACTACTTCTCCTTCTCAATCTTCTTTGTCTTCTCGCTTCTTTCTCTTCATCAGCAGGGGCAATCACACGAGCAGCAACCTAATTACATAAAAATATAAATTCTGAGTTAAAAAAATTTTTCATTTAAAATTCATAATGATATTTCTCTGAGTGTCACTCTATTCCACAGCATCCACAATCGAAGCATAAGTTGGTAAAATTGATCAGGTATCGCTATTCAGATGTTTCATAATTATGTTCCACTACCTAATTATGAAACAACTGAATAGCGAAATCAAATTTCCTACTCACCTTTGCATTCGTGACTGAAGGACTCACTCGAATTCCACCAGACGAAGCAAGGCCATAAGAGACTTCTGACGAATTATTCGGTTCGACCGACGTTGCTCGATTATTACGAGGATTAAATGACTGAAAAGGATTGTATACATTCAAAGTCAATCTTCCGATCGATAATGGTATGTGATACCGTTTGAATATTTTAAAAACATTTCAGGTACTGTTTGCTACTGTTTACACTCTTCAGTATTCGAAATACACTGTTGTTACTGCGAATACAATGTATGAAAAAGCAGAAAATATTTGACACATACCGACACGAGATTCTTGAAATGAGTGATAATAGAAGTGGACGAGGGCGCTGCTCCCACTGAGGCCGTTCGTTGTACTGATCCCTTCAATCTCTCATTTACAATCAATATAATATCTCTCTTCCCTACCTTCTGATCTCTACTTGTACTTCTACTCTGTCGTCCTCCTCCATTACTCGGAGAATTCTGATTGATTGTAGTCGATTGTTTGTGAACTGTCATCGGAGAGAGACGAGAAGACGAAGTCCCTCCTATAATTGAACCAAATTCTCTCCGAAAAAAAAATTAAAGATGAACCTTTAATTCACGATACTGCCCGGTATCAAAAATGAAGTCCCCCGTCCCCCTTCTCCCCCTGTTCCTCCATAATAATTATGTTCTTCATTTACTCGACTATTTACGTAAATGTTAACGCATCATGGCGGTGAACGATAAAGAAATAAAAATAAATAAATAAATCTTGTCAAAAACGAACCAGGAGAAGTCGTTTCATTGGAATTCCTCGAAAGAGGAGTGAATGCAGCTGATAAACGACCTGAAATGAATTGGAATTCATTTCCATCTCAAATTTACTCGTCTTCTTCCATTTCTCACTCATTTTTGAGTGGTTTGTGTGAGTGAGTGAGAGATTCTTCTATTACACACTTTGTTCTCTGCTTTCTCTCTCTCTCTCTCTCTCTCTCTCTCTCTCTCTCTTTCTATTGCGTCATATCCGGATGAGATTTCTCTCTCCGACGACTACGAATACTATTTGACTATGAGACTAAATATGAACAAGGCTGAGAAGAAGGATCAACTGTCGATAAATCTTTCAGGACCTTTCTTGTTTAGAATTCGTTCGAATCTACGATAACCTTTTTATTCTATGCTTCTTTCAATGGATTGGATCACACGCATCACAGTTTATGTGCTCACCATAGATGATATTACGTGCACTTCCGTCTTTATTACTTCTGTCTCCCTCTTGGTTGTTCATTCCTTCAACATCCTCTGAACTGTTCTCGAACGAACCTGCACATGTATTTCATTTATCAATTCTTTAAAAAAACGCAACTAATATTCAGTATTCACCAATGTTAGAATCACTCTCAGTAATGTTGGAAAGAACTACCCAACTATTTTATCGTTAATCTCTCCTCAAGTAACCAAAGTGAAAGTGTATAACATACTATGCCATTTGGATAGAAGAGTGAGTGCAGTTCTCGCATTTCCACTCATATCATCAGCTTGAGCATTTGTTGTGTCGGTCACTGGAGTCATCCTCTTCTTGTATCGAGAATTTATCGATAACTGAAATTGGCAATTTTTTACCCTCTTCTCTCAGTCACATCAATTCTAAGTGAAATTAGAGAATGAGAAACAATTCAATGCAAACTGTCAGCGTGATTGGGATTTTTCTTTGAAATAATTGAAACTCACAGTAATCGATCGATTGCTCTTCGTTGTTTTATCGGATGATTTTGGTTTTCCCGTTCGAAGTGAAGCTGAAGATTCAACGGCCGTCTGAGGACGAAGAACGGAAGATGGAAGATTGAAATTGGCCTGAACAATCCGAATTAATGAAGTCCACTCGAAAAGTCGAAAGCGTTTCGAGTTTCGGAACTGTTAGCTATTTCATTGTTAATATTCCTTTCTCTTCGAACAAAGAAGTTACGAGTGCTCAACACTAATCAGAATGACATTGATTTCGCCTTTGATTCTAACAGTTCGAGAATTCATTGAGAATAATTGAGATTTGCTGAGGGAAGATTCTAAGGGAGGGTGACAAAACGGCAACGGCCAAAACGGCAACGGGCTATAACTCGGTTATTAGTGATCTGATCGATATGGGAGTAGTACCATTGTACTCCTACCGTACCCCACTACAGTATCCACATATGGGTTCGGTGTGTCAGACAGCGGGTCAGATTCATGATTTGTGCCGTAAACTTTTGAATCATGACTCTGACCTAAAGTCTGACACACCGAACTCATCTGTGGATACTGTAGTTTTATACGGTAGCCTTACTGTGGCGCCCACGGATGTTTACGGCACAAATCATGAATCTGACCCGCTGTCTGACACACCGAACCCATATGTGGATACTGTAGTGGGGTACGGTAGGAGTAGAACGGTACTATTCCCATATCGATCGGATCACTAATAACCGAGTTATAGCCCGTTGCCGTTTCCGCCGTTGCCGTTTTGGCCGTTGCCGTTTTGTCACCCTCCCGATTCTAATACGATGTATTCAATGTTCTCGATCACAATACCTCTACATCATTATTCTCCTCTTCATCATCCATTCCAACAGCAGCAAGTCTCGCATTGACAGCACTGATCACATCCAGATTCACCGTACCGTACTTTGGTCTGCAATTGTTCTTATCGTAAAATAAGTTTTTTTACAATCAAACTGTTCAACATGATCTGTATCATACTGCAAAAATGATTAATCAACGAAATAGGTATGGAAGAAAGATAAAAAGGCAAACGTACTTCATGAATTCGTGTCTCTTGTATTTCGGTTTCTCTATCTTGGGGGGAGCGACGACTTCTTGTGAGATTCCACCATTGAGACCATCCAGAGGAATTAGAGCTGCCGCCTGCAAAATACACCATTCTTATTACCATTTTACAACATTAATGATGATGGGCAATCGTTTTCAATTATTCCGCAAAAGCGACAAGAAATTTGAGTTACAATTTGTGTTTTTTTAGCACTACAATTTGAGTTCGTCCACTCCTCAATCTTCTCACCTGTGGTCCATTCGTCTGCTCATCATCATCTTCCCCCATTGTGAGCGGCGCTTGAGTCTCCAGAGCACTGAAACGACATGGATCATTCTTATACTTATATCCATGATTGATTCACAAATGATATTTGTGTAATGAATATCTAGTGATGATATTTACCAAAATAGAGAGAAACATAGTTCTATCCACATACCGATTTCTATCATCGAGAGGTCGATTGATCATCGCTGTTGTGTGACTCTTGAGACGAGCAGAAGCATTGCCGTTCTGAACAGAGTAATAATAGTTTTAAGTTACAGATAGAGTATTGGCCAACAGAGTTTATTGATTGGCGCGTACCTGGTTCCTCTTGGCTCCAGGTAGATTCTCGTAGTTAATCTCCCAATCGAAAGGCTCGTCCATAGTGAATCCATTCCTGAAGATACACTGGTTCATCCCTGATCGAAGAATATCCAAATGAGACAAATGTCTTCGAGATCAATGTTTCTGGGAGTAGTGTAAGACAGTGCAGCACTGGAAAAGATAACGATGAAGAAGACGTACTCTCTTTCTACTTGACTGAGCAGTCTCTCGAGGTAATCGTAGTCTGGAGTGTCAATATATCCCAGCGACCTCCAATTCATTAATACATTTAGTTTGTTCTCATTCGAATAAAGAATCAAAAAAAATTAAATTTTCATGCAACTGAAGGAATTCTAAAACAATTTCAACTGAATATTTATTTTAAAAAGATATTTCGAAATATATTTCAAATAGCAGTTAAGACAATGATACTTACTTTAGATGGATTGCGAACTGGTGCAATTCAAGTGGGCAATCTTCCAGCAGTGCGTTCAGATCTACGTTTTCCTTCATTCGACCAACCTGCGACATCAACGATAGATTGAAGTAGAATGAACAATTGCATCATCCCTATGCAATCTCTCACTTCGTCTTTGTCCTTGATTTTCCTCCATGGAAGAGAACCTTGGATGAATTCAGTGAGCATGTAGAAAAGAGACCACAAATCGTCCTGTCGGCCCATTTCCTGAATTAATACAAGTGATAAAATTCGAGCGATCTTCAGTCAAAATATTCTTTGAAATGGCTCGTGATCGTTAATAGTGAATGTCTCAAGTTGGTTCTCAGAGGAAAACAAGTCTACGATTCTAGACGGGACCTGTGAGTAAACTATATATAAATTGGGAAAGTCGCTCTGTGATTTCCCCCCTTGACCAACCTTGTTCTTATGTGCAGTCACAGCAGCATATCTCACAGTTCCTCTGAATCCGGCGGCCGATCGAGGAGATCTCATTTCACCCTTCTGAACGAATCAAATATGAAGGAGAGAGAACAAATGGAAAGGAAAGACTATCAATGCACTTCCAGCTTGCAAGTCTCAATGAAACAATTCCATTAATTGTATTCACCTGATTCAGGAATTGTCTCGCCAATCCGAAATCGAGCATGTAAACTGTTCGTTGATTGGAAGTCGATCGACCCATGGCGAAGTTCGACTGAAATAAAATTCGACTTTTCATTTTTTCAGTGGCATTCTAATTCAATTCCTCCCACTATTGGTAAGTCTCCTTCGTATCATGGTCAGTGTGATCTCCACTCAGTATTGTTTTGCCCCTCGTCTCTCTCTCTCTCTCTCTCTCTCTCTCTTTCTATCTCTCTCCATTCCTCTTTCCACCTCCATCTCCTCCCTTCATCTCATCGGACATCGGAGCTCCCCACACTCTCATCCCCATGTCAGTTGTCCCGAGACAGGGGCAAGCCACCACTCTCTTATCTCTCTCTCTCTCTCTCTCTCTCTCTCTCTCTCTCTCTCTTTCTCTCTCTCAGTCTCGTCATTGACTGATTCGATCAAAAGAACCTCACAGACTTGCACTCAGATGAACTCGACAGAGAAAAGCAGGAGATTAAGAAGAGACCAAAGGGGAAAATGAGATGAGAATAGAAAGACTTTGAATTTGAGTAAATAATTGAATTAGATCTCTTCATTTTGCACACTATCTATGTCGGAGTGAGACAGCGTGTGAAATGAAGAGAAATGAAGAAAAATGAAATGTGAAATCTGATCGAATCAACCGTATTGATGTCTCACTGGTTTGATGTCTCTGTGGAGAAATCCAATGGAATGAATCTCACGAATTCCCTCGAGAATCTGATGAGCGATTCTGAAATAAACTAATTGGAATTAATTTACAATCGATTGTTTCAGATATCGAAAATTCCTCACGGAGCGATTTTGTAATTAAATAGCTGCAGTTTACGTGATACCTGCTGGGATCACAACACATTTGTCAATAACAATACCAAAATATAGTCATATTTCGTGTGTATCTTGTAATACTTCTCTGTCAAAGTGTGCCTACAACCATTTTCACTTCCTGTTTATCCTACTGTCAAACGGAGGAAATTGGTCCAATTGTGTACTGACCGTATTGAAGTCGAGAGGGAAAAGCACTGACGAGGAGTTTCACGACGGAGATCAGCGAGGTTTTTACCCTGGGATAAAATGGATATTTAGGATCAATCTATCAGTTATGCAAAAACTTGATTGAATCGCAGTGAAGTGCAATATTATGGAGCAACATAATAAGTACCAATATGTAATAAGTAATAAGTAATAGATATGTAATAATATATGATAATAAGTATGTCACGAATATGCCAGTCTTTACAAATGATTATAAATATGCTCTTTTCGTAATTAATTGTACAACTATCTAACCTGCAAACTCATAACAAGATAATTGAATTCGTCATTTCTCCCACATCCATAGAATTTGCACGCGTGTCGTTTTCCTGTCAATTCATATCTTTTCTCTTCCTTCTAAACTTCTTCCCTGATCCTCTCCCATTTGTCTCTTTTTGCTTCTTTGCCTTGCATGAATTGTCCCGACTTCTCTCAAAAGGACTGCCACTAGATACGATTTCCCCTCTCTTTTCTCTTCTTTTAGAAGGCAAGATTCGATCTTTTTTCTATTCTCTCACATCAAGAGCCATGCAAAATCCCATTGTTCCGTGACGAAAAACTCAAGAATTCTGTGTACCTGGTCTTGTACCTTGGTACACTTTTCGGAATGTACACGGGTACATCAGGTACAAGACCAAGTACACAGAATTCTCGAGGATTACTCTCTACTATCCCCACTAAATCCCAATTGTTTTACTACTTGCACTGCATGATTTATGGGATAGCTGCTATATTGGCTAGTCGAGACAAAAGATTTGTGTGTGGGGGGAATTTATTGGTGGGAGGGACTCCTTTCGGAGCTCTCCTTCACACCACAACACAACTCTCGAGGGAAAAGGGAAGATCTTCTCAAGATTGAATGGTCTAATCGAGATTGGAAGAATATTTGGGAGTACGAGAGAGAAATTGGAGAAATGATGAAGAAAGAATAAAGAACCTTGTAATCGACGAAGAACGGCGACTTCCATTTTGAGAACCTGAAGATATTTGGAGTGAGAAAAAGAAGAGATGGAGAAAAGGAACAAGTTGCGTTAGTGGACCCCAAAACAAAAATATTGGGAATTATAAGTACAATTTGCATTTTTTTCCGTCAGGGTTAGGGGTTTCGTGTGGATTCGTTGAAAATTGTATAACATATTATGAATTGACTGAACCTGTTTGGTAGCCTTGCTACTCTCCACTTTAATAGCTACACATTCATTGTGATTCTGTAGATCGGTTGCTTCATAAATCTCTCCAAAGCCTCCTCCACCGATCTTTGACTTCTGAAAAGAGAGAGAGAGAGAGAGAGAGATAGAGAGATTGGGAGAGAGAGAGATAGAGAGATAGAGAGAGAGACTGATTGTACTTGTCGATCTCTAATCTCCTCATCCTTCTTCTAACATCGGTTGTTTTTGTTGTTAGTCATTGTCAACATCGTTGTACAAATTCCCGAGTTCTCTCGTCCCTCAATTGAACTCTCGCCCACTCAGCAGAGAAAAACGAAAACAATATCCTCTCACGGAAATCAAAGGCAGCACTTTATTGGAAGGGTCAGCAAAGGATTATCGGTTTTAGGTTTGTTCGAATCAACTCTAAAATCAGGAAGTGAATATAATTCGTATAGAAAGTAGTGACTGCATGGATTTGCAGAATTTCTCTTCTGTTCCTTCTTTTTTTCTCCCCTTTTCTCTTTTCCTTTCTGCTTCTCAAATAACTCCTCATCTACAGCTGAAATCCCTTGAAGAAAAGAGCGAACAAAATGGCGCGGTCCTACTTTTTCGTCCCCTTTTCTTCCGTCCTTCTCTCTCTCTCTCTCTCTCACTCTCTCTCTCACTCTCTCTCTCAGAATGAAGTATTGCTCTATCTCTCTATCAGTCTTTTCTCTTCTTTTGTCCTTCTTCCAAAGTCTTCTCTCTTTCCTCTTCTCCATTCATCATTTCCATCAATGGAGACTCCGAAGAATCTCCCAATTTCAAAAAAAAGGACGAAGATAACGATCGGAGAATCGAATAAAAAGATTCGAAAGCACATCTCGATGTCAAGATTGCCTATGAATGACGTCATAGTGAAAGATATAAAGATCTCTCTTAGCTCACAACACAGTCAAACACCCCGATGCCTATCTCATCTCTCACATGTATACATAAAAGAAAAAAAGGAAAAAAAGAGATAAATTGAATTGAAATAGACTCACGACTTTCCATCGATCTCGAATGACTTGTGATACACGTAGAATCTCGGCCTCCGATGAAGAGGCCATTTAAGAAGAGAAGAAGAAGAAGAAAGAACAACAAAAGAAGAGACGAATTTAGTGGAGAGGAGGCAGATCTTACTCCATCCTGAACAGAGAAAACAATTTAGAACAGCGAGTTACCGGATGGAGAAAGGGAGCGAACCGTATGAAGGAAGAGAGAGAGAGAGAGAGAGAGAGAGAGAGAGAGAAGGGGAAGGAGAAGAAGACGGAGAGAAGGTGTCAGGGGACAACCATTCATAGAGGGAATGCAAGAGAGGAACTGACAAAATAAGGGAAGAGAATAGGGGGAAAGGGGAGAGGAAGAGAGGGATGAAAGAGAGAGAGAGAGAGAGAGAGGAGGAGGAAAACTAACGAACGATGGACTGAAAATAGAGAGAGAATGGAGACACGTCTAGTGACCAGCACCCCTTCTGAAGGGAGAGAGAGAGGGGGAGGAGAGAGAGAGAGAGAGAGAGAGAGAGAGAGAGAAAGAGAAGAGAAAGGAAGAGGAAGGGACTCAGAAAGAACCAAACTTGCAAGGCGTTTGCTTGCGAAATGATTTGATCACTGCCTACTGCTCTCAGCATTTTACGAGTGGTAGAAAGAGGTCGGAATGACTAAGTCTTCTCTGAGATAAGTCCTGTTCCTTATCTTCTCTCTCTCTCTCTCTCTGTCTCTCTCTCTCTGTTTCTCTCTCTCTCTCTCTCTTACTTCGACCCCTCGGGAGTCGTCAAATCAGTGGATTGTCTCGGTCTTTCAGTGTAATCTATATGGAGAAGTTGTACTAGGGAAAGATTGGGTGGGAAGAAGAGAAGAGGAAGAGAAGGATTCCGACTGGTCCAGATATATCTTGAATATCCCCTAAGGACTCCATTGAGAGAGGAGAGAGAGAGGGGGGGGAGAGAGAAATGGAGGAGAGAAAGTAACTTCCTCTCTGCTTTCTCGGTCTTCTTTTTGTCTGGTAGAGAAGCCTTGACATCGATTGATCAGCCGACTTGTCGATCAGTGATAATATTGGGAGTCCTTTCATTCTCAACTCCTTGACTTAGATGAGAAGAGAGAGAGAGAGAGAGAGAGAGAGAGAGAGAGAGAGAGAGAGAGAGTTGGTAGAATGGAGAGAGTGGCTAGATGGAAAAGGATGAGGGAACAGTGAAAAGTATAGAAGACACTCAAAGTCAGTCAGATTGAGTTGAATATATTCGAATAGGAGAGTGAACATCCGAAATGATATTCAATGAAAGAAATGAATAGAATGGCAGTGGAGAGATAGTCGACGCTGCTTGGAAAGCAATCGTGAATTCACAAAACCTGCAGCTTTAATATTCCTTTCTCTCTGTCTCTCAATAACCACTGAGCCACTCAAAAAGGCGTGCAAGCAAGAAACAAATAGCGTCCATAAGAGAAAAGAACGAAAAAAAGAGAATGGAGAGAGAGAGAGAGAGAGAGAGAGAACAGAGAGTAGAAGGTGGTGAGTATCGTATTACAATATTGGAAGGAGGAGAAGAAGAAGAATGCACAATTTGACAGATGAGTGAAGTAATTCAAAAGTAGAGAATGATAAGGAAAAGAGAGAGAGAAAATGGTGAGTTGAACACGTGAAGTAAATAAGTTATCAATTAGATCTCGAGACGAGGAACTTGGGAATTCTCGTGAAAGAAAGTGATTGATTCGAGTGAAACAAAAGTCGCTGGTTTACATCGGGAGAAAGATTGAGAAGAGACAAAATATTAGTTCCGCTGGGTGAGAATCGGATGAAGGGAGAGAGAGGAGGAGAGGGGAGGAGAGGGAGAGGGGAGACGGGAGGAGGGAGGAGGGGGAGAGAGGAGGAGGGAGGAGAGGGAGAGAGGTAAGAAGGGGAGGAGAGAAGGGAGGTGGAGGTGGATTACTACCAGCTGCTGTCAGAGAGTTCGATAGAACAGAGAGAGGGAATAGAGAGAGAGAGAGACTGCCTCTCTTCCACTCATTCAATCTTGACTGATCCAAAACTTGTGAGAAACTGTCATTGGTCGGCGATCTGACGTGAGAATAACACAATGATTTGAGAGAGAGAGAAAGATATAAACGAAATGTTAAATTGGAATAATACTATTATAATACGAGGTTCATTTTAGAAAGATCTAAACGAAAATTTAAAAAAAGAATACTATTAAAATGCGAGAGCAGAGCAAGCAATGAGAGCAAGCTCAACTACAAATTCACCACATTCTCAATTATGGGAAATATAAATGATCTCATAATCACGGAGGAGTCTCTCTATTATGCAATCTACAAGAGATTAGGGAGCTTGATTGGATGGAAGAAAAAAAACAGCTGACAGGTGCAAGGAATGATTGAGAAGAACGAATATTCGAATGAATGGGGAGGAAAGGAAGAAGTTCTCACCAGGAGAAATATTTCTACTACTTTTGACCACTTGAAACTTCATTTGTTTTAAGACCAAGAAAGATTGACAATGAAACAGAGCAAAGTTCCGAAACCAATTCAAATCGCTTTGTTATTTTCGAATTTTCGATTGGTCATCTCTAGTTTCTACAGTTTTCTAATGTGTACTCTCGAGTAGAGTGAGAGGGTCTTCTGGACGTTCGGACCACCCTTCCTTTCCCTTCCCTTCCCTGCATGGTTACTACTGACAACCATAGAGTGACCACATAGGGTAATGAGACCTTTCAAGCAAATTCGAAGAGGGAAATTGAGAGGTGAAATGAGAGAAAGAGAGACAAGGGAGAAATACGTAGCACTATTTCGCCCGTCGAACTCACAAATTCATGGACTAATGAAAGAGAGAAAGTTCGTGTGAAAGGACATTTCGACATGAGAGACTTCTTACGTTTTATTAGACAGAAGATGTCTATTTTGCGCCTTTTCTGAGGCCGAATATGACTTTTCTCTAGTGGAAGGCATGTATAGAGAAATAACGAGAAAAATATGATTAGGATTGATAATAAGGTAAAGAAAATGATACGAATAGAAGTGATAAAGAAGTTGTTCTACTAACAATGGAAATCTGGGAGGAACTCTCTTCGTAGTAAGATGATGGGAAGGAACGAGAGGGAGGCCTAAAGGGTTAAATGTGTAGGATGACAGAGATTGAGGGGACGGAGGGGAGGGGGACTCTTGGGGGAGGGGGAAGAGAGAGAGTGAGAGTGAGAGAGAGAGAGTGAGAGAAGGGAGGAGAGAGAGAGAAGATAGAGAGAGAGACTGAGGAAGGAAAAGGAAGCAGGCAATCTGAACTATGACGAAGGAAGTACATGATTGTCTCAAGAATAGAAGGAAGGAATTGGAAGGGAGAAGAAGAGAGAAAGAGAAGCACTGATGTGAGAAAGAATTGATTACAACGAGACTATCTTCAATAAAGCATTTTGTTGTTGTTTCGAAATGCATATTCCACGCTTTTTTATAATTTGAGAAAGTGATTTCGAATATTTATATGTGGGATACATCATAATTAGTTTCGAATTCCATTGGAAGTCGTTCCTTTAGATGAACTAATAGGTTCAATTCGTCGCTGTGTCAATAGAAATCTGGAATTGGTTCATTGGAATCAAATGTTTCTGTTCGGAATACTTCATCATTTTAGAGAGTTCCTTCGAAAATGCGATCATCAATATTGGATTGAGAACTGGAAAGAAAGCAAGAAGAAGTGAAGTCAGTTGATCAATCTGCGAGTGTTTCATAATTATTATAGTGAAATATTCTACTACCGCTTCCGGTAGAGTAAATCGGAACAGCAGCGTTGCGAAATTGAGAAAAGAAGGAGCGTAGAGTAGAATATCGTTTCGTTGAAAGACTTTCATATCTCGACATTCCCACTATCGGACTCCGGATAATAAATGGATATGCGCCAACAAGCTCGTATCCCGACCAAGTATACGACAAGTTCTTGAATGATCTGAGCACTCTCATAACCACTTCCACCCGTCGTGCACGACTACCGGGGGGGTGGTCGGGGTCGTGTTATTGTACTCGGTGATTACAACGCGAAGGTCGGTTCTCGATTGACAGATGATGAAAGGTTTATTGGATGTCACGGACTTGGAGTGAGAAACGGGAGAGGTCAAGTACTTGCCGATTTTTGCGCGGAAATGAGATTACACGTGCACAACACGCGATTCCAGAAAAGAGAAACGAAAAAATGGACATGGCAAAGCCCGAACATGGAGACTAGGAATCAGATTGATTATGTGATGGGTCAAGAGCGTTCTCTTGTAATCGACACAACAATAATTGGGAACTTTGATTTTTCAAGTGATCACAGATTGGTTATGGCCAGAATTCGTATAAGATCAAATACACGAAAACGATATTACCAATCCCGACCACGCCTTCAACTCGATCAGAGAAACTTTACTGCTGAAATCCACAAGATTTCAACAGCAGATGTTAAAAATTACGAGACTATGGCGAAAACAATGGTTAAAATTGCTGAAGACTCAATGATTCCAATTCAAGCAAAAGAACGCTTTTCAAACAGAACTAAACAACTATTCCACGACAGACGACGACTAAGAGACAGTACTCCATCACCGCGAAATCGAATTCAGTTCTCGCTCTGTTCAAAAGCTCTTCGATTTTCCATAGAAGACGACATACGGAGAGGTCACCTGGAAGTTGTGAAGAGAGCAGTACAATACGGACACAGCACAAAGAAGGCATTGCAAGCTTCTAAAGTAGGTACAACAAGATTATTCCAACTAGAGAAGCCGGATGGAAGTGTGGCAAATACGAAAAACGAACTCAATGCTGTTGTCAAACATTTCTATAATGAGCTATTTGCGAGGACAAGAAGACCATCGAGATTAGTTTTGAAATCAACTGAACCTTTTTTACCGTTATTAAATAGTGAAGTGTCACATGCAATCTGCAAACTGAAAAATGGGAAGTCACCAGGACCGGACAAGATTACGGCTGAGATGCTCAAGTGTGGAAATGACATTCTAATAAAACCACTGTGCTCTCTATTCAATAAATGGATTTTAGAAGAGACCGTTCCATCGAATTTGCCTGATTCGGTGATCTCACTCATTTACAAAAAAGGAAGTCAATTGGATATTGCAAACTACCGACCGATTGCCTTGCTCAACTTGATATATAAAGTCTTCACATCAGCAATTGACAATCGTATTGAACAACAACTATCATCTAATCAACCACACGAACAGGCGGGTTTCAGAAGAAACTACTCAACCACTGATCATATTTTCACACTTTCGGAATTAATCAGCAAATCAACAGAGTATGACTTCCCTATATATTTCGTTTTCATTGACTATGCGAAGGCTTTTGACTCGGTCGAGTTTAGTGCAGTTTGGAATTCGTTATTTAACCAAGGAGTACATTCTAAATTGATCAATGTTCTGAGGAATATATATGAAAGTGCACGAGTATCAGTGAGAGTGGGCAAAGAACAAGTTCCAATTGAAGTTGAACGAGGTGTACGCCAAGGCGACCCACTGAGTCCCCATTTATTCAATTGTTTATTGGAAGAGATATTTCGGAAAATGAACTGGGAGAAATACGGAATATCTATCGACGGACGTAATCTCAACCATCTCCGATATGCCGATGATATTGTCCTTATATCGCACTCTCCAAATGAACTGTCTATAATGCTGAATGAATTGGTTAATGAAAGTAAGAAAGTCGGCCTTATTATGAATCGGAAGAAAACTGTGGCTATGAGCAATCGAACTCCAATCCAACTTCTTATTGAACAAGAAAAATTGATCTATGTTGAAAGCTTTATATACCTAGGCGTCAGAATATCATTCGATCAAAAACTTATGTTTGAAATCAATCGAAGAGTCGGAAGCGCTTGGAGAGCATTTAACAGATTCTACCATTTTCTTACTAATAGAACAGTTGAGATGTCACTCAAGTCAAGAGTATACCGAATGTGTGTTGAACCCTGCCTGCTCTATGGATGTGAATTATGGAATACCACGAAGAAAATACGAAAAAGGCTAGTTGTTGCACAGAGGAGTATGATGAGAAAAATGGCAGGAGTAACTCGATTTGATAGAAGAACAAATGAATGGCTTGAAACCAAAGTACCGCTGCCAGACGTTCGTGTAAGAGCAATGCATAAGAAGTGGAGTTGGGCTAGAAGACTTGCTGTACTTAATGATGATAGATGGGCGGTGAGAACTGTTAATTGGACACCAATCGACCGAGAGCGGCTTGTCGGAAGGCCGAAGATGAGATGGCGAGATGAAATAGTAAACCGAATGGGATCCAGATGGGCTAATACGTGCAGAAGATACCCCGATTTGTGGAACAGAAGCATCATTCAACAGGCTCACGACCTGAGGCTTGAATAAATGATTTGATTTTTGATTTGATGAGAGTAGAATAAGGGGATTCAGTCCCTGTCGGAATCATTTTCACTCGTTATGGTGAACATTAAAGTCTGAGACAAATGTTGATTGGATTCAGAGAAATACCTGTGAGATCAACAATTTTAGCGCACTTTTGTGCATTCGTTTCGATTTGCATTCGTTTCGATTTCGTATTCGACTGTGAATGTTTATACCTAACAATGAAACTTAACTTTTTCATGAACATCTTCAAAATTATGCAGTACGAACCTGCCCAGATCGTAACAGATATAAGAATAAGAAGTTCAAGAAAGAGTGAAGGCCCCATTACCATTTGTACAATATTTGAATTTCCCTCCTGAAATGTTGTTGTATTTATTAATTTCTTAATGCGCAATTGTAAATCATGAGTAGGAATTCTCACCAACATATCAATACCAATGAAATGCATTGACTCAAAGTCCAACTCAAGTTTCTCTCCTGCGAAACTTTGAATCTTGCGTCTGAGATAAAGTATTGTTTTATTTCCTATAAACATGGTTCGATTTCCCATGCTGACCTTAGATTAATGTCAGGTTCAAGCAGGAATGAACTAGTAACAGAACAGGCGAACTCATTATGACAACCGCCAAAAACTTTTGTAGCTTCGATCTCGAGACAGCGATTCTTTGCCTTAAAAATGTAATTATGCTAATTTATATTTTTGATTATGTAATTTGATTATGCTTTGTGTTAGACATCGTTTATGATATTCCGCTGAAACAGGAACTAAAGTTTGCGCGGTAATAACAAAATCAATATCACACTGCGCATTTCTGCGAAAACTGGGCATTATATAATCAAAAGTACAACTCATTCTCACTCCTGTACAACTCTCAATCTGTAGAGAAAAGTAGAACAAATGAGTACGAGAATTCCAATGAAGGCCAGTGATGTCACATGTAAGTAAAATTCATTACATTTTTACATAATGAATTAGTATGAATGTAGTATTATTTCAAAAGGCATTACAAGTGTTTTATGTATTGATATTAATATTGTTTTTATTAGCAAAACGATAACCTGGAAAGAAATTGCAGAAAGATAAGGAATTTGTGCGAAAGAACCAGTGGGAAAAAAGACGAGAACGCCGTCTAAATGCTGCCAATACTGAAATAAAATTAGTGAGTGAAAGAAGAGTACGACAAACCAGAAGAGATATGGCATACGAATATGAATATGATGAGAGGATAATGCATTCGAATGTGGATAATAAAATTGATCGCTCTGCATAATCTCTCCCATTCTCTCCATAGAAATTTGCTTCTCATACTCGCCTCTAGCGCTCGGATTGAGCGGTCGTCTGCTCTCGTTTTTTTCTTCTTTTCGCTTTTTGCGTGAGTTTGTTTACATGTTTTGTACATTATATCATGTTATTTGTTACATTTTGAATAGGGTTTTAAACTACAACTGTCTAGTATTCAGAATATCACGTGCATCACAGGAAAATCGAGGTTCTCCTTCACATCAATTTTACAATCACCCCCTTTTCACACGTTTTTCGTAAGCATCCCCCACTGGTCAACCTCTGAGTTTAAAAGCTCTGAGCTCTGAAGTCTGACATGTCGAAATTGCAAGAAAAAGGTCCATTTTCGGCGTGGTCGCCTGGAGATTCGAATGACCTACCATGCCTCCCACTCTGTCTCTTAGGTCTCCTTGCTAGTGGCTTTCGAAAAAAGGGTGAAAATTGGTTGAGTGTAGAATTGTCATGCAAGGAGAACCGCGGAAATATTAGTTTTTCACATGAAACGCGTGATATTAATCATTACTTCTGAATAGATTGCATGTTGATGTCGTTTCAATCGTTATTCCGATATTTATGACATATTGATTCAGGATCCATCACTTCTATTTGTGCCTCTCGCAATGACATCGCCAGAAGATTGTATTTGAGAGGGACGTGCAATCGCCGAAGAAAATTGCATTGAAGATACCCTATTTATGCTGCACGCCATTTCATCTGTCAGAAATGCTGTAGATTTTATATCTCGATCAATTTTGAAATATGAACTGAATATTCCTGGTAGATGAAATCAGCGAGTATTTCCTTCTTTTTTTACCCGTTCACTATAATCGTCTCTATAATATCTGTTATGTTTCATTGCTTGAATAACATATTTCACACCAGAATAACTGTTAAAACTATTTGAGATCATCGGATCTGCCATTTCTCCGCGCGTAAAAATGGTTGGATCTGCCATTTCTCCGCGCGTAAAAATGGTTGGATCTGCCATTTCTCCGCGCGTAAAAATGGCTGGATCTGCCATTTCTCCGCGCGTAAAAATGGTTGGATCTGCCATTTCTCCGCGCGTAAAAATGGTTGGATCTGCCATTTCTCCGCGCGTAAAAATGGTTGGATCTGCCATTTCTCCGCGCGTAAAAATGGTTGGATCTGCCATTTCTCCGCGCGTAAAAATGGTTGGATCTGCCATTTCTCCGCGCGTAAAAATGGTTGGATCTGCCATTTCTCCGCGCGTAAAAATGGTTGGATCTGCCATTTCTCCGCGCGTAAAAATGGCTGGATCTGCCATTTCTCCGCGCGTAAAAATGGTTGGATCTGCCATTTCTCCGCGCGTAAAAATGGTTGGATCTGCCATTTCTCCGCGCGTAAAAATGGTTGGATCTGCCATTTCTCCGCGCGTAAAAATGGTTGGATCTGCCATTTCTCCGCGCGTAAAAATGGTTGGATCTGCCATTTCTCCGCGCGTAAAAATGGCTGGATCTGCCATTTCTCCGCGCGTAAAAATGGTTGGATCTGCCATTTCTCCGCGCGTAAAAATGGTTGGATCTGCCATTTCTCCGCGCGTAAAAATGGCTTGGTCAAAAGGAACTGTAAATTCTAACCGAATGATTTCAGAAATATATTATGGGGCTGGTCATTCTGGCAACAGCCATTTATAAAACCTCATTGTCATTGTAGTTCATTGAAATCTATATTAAGGTGACACTTCTTTCTATTCTAATGCATACAGGCAGAATGAAACTTCTTTTGATGATCCGAATGAAAATGGTACTTTTTTTAGATGCACTTGTCTTATATGATCCCAAGGTACGAGAATTTCTGTCGCGACCATATTGAAATCAAGATAACATCATGTAACCCCAATCCCCCCAAAATAATGTTAATGATTAAAGATCGAAATTGTAGATAGTGAAATTACCTTGTGAATGCGAATACGAGACCATTAAGAAGCACTGATACCATTAATACAACATAAGACACGACGGCGTGAATTCGAATGTGAGTAAGAGGAGAAACTAATAATGACGACTGATTCATCCACACTCGAATTACAGTCGTTGTGTGGAATGGTTGAGTGAAATACAATCACATTTCTTTCCACCGTCAAGAAAAGTGTGAGAAGAGGCGGAGCTACGACGATAAGCGATCTCCAATTGTAGATAAATACATAACAAGTTGTATTCTTTCATTTCCGAAGTACTTGAATTGTCAAACTTCATTGTTCATATTGCTTAATCTTTATCCCGACGTGAGATGTGTTAAAATACGCGGTATCCAAACCATAACAAAAACGATACTGTGAAATGGGGAAAGGGAGGGAAATCAGCTGGTCACACATTGCTGGTCTTTGAAGTGTAAAGTAGATCAAGTAAAATGTTAAAACATATAAATACTAACACATACTTACCTAAATAGGGCACAAATAGTTTAAATCAAGAAAAGTATAACTGACTGTGAGAACACTATGCGTGAAATCGTTAAAATGGATATATAAAATCATCTTCAGCATCGAAATAATTTCAGATTAATTTTAATACATTGATACGAGTTATCTCGCGAGATAACAATACTGTATTTATGTTTACGTCACTTCTAAAAGAGTGTGTGGAACTGTGAACTTATTGTTGAATATTGTGCTGTTATGGATCGTCTATTTGTTCTGCTTAATAAATCGGTTCGATAGTCTCACTGCGTGCACTTTCTTAACAAATAATACAGGAAACAGTTATCAGTTATCCATTTTAAATGTATGGATCATAAATATGTGATGTATTGTGAGACTGAAGTGAACACATAACAACGTCTTCCACTTTCTGCAATCAAATGATTTGCACAACTGAACTGCGATCATCAAAAATGTGCTCTTCCTTCTTCCTTTCACAAGTTGTTTGTTCCTCTCGCCTCTCCATGATCTCTCTATCTCCATTTCAGCAACAAAAATGCAACTGAGCAACCGCACTCTGAACGCCTCCTCCATACCAAACTCGTCGTCGAAACTCTCTTCGATATCATTGTGTATGCATCTATTAACTGTCTCATTCTCTTCAGATACCATAATATCTCGCCTCTCCACTAATGGTAAAGGTGCCAATCCATCACATCAACCACTGCCTGATCTAACAGAGGACAGAGAGGCGCGAATAGAATTTGAAATGATAGAGGAGGCAGTGTTCCACTCACTTCCGAGTCAGGAAGCCATGGGAGAAGCTATGCAACTTCTCCTTCTCGTCCTCGCTTTGACCTACCAAGTCAATGCTCAAGGACTTCACTGCAAACAAGTTGATCCAGGATATGGTGAGTAGAAGCTATCATTATCATTAAAAACACTTTCACTTTTCAGAATGCTTCATGGGGATGTGCCCTGATGAGAGATCGTGTCTCTCGCAAGGAGGACAAGACATATGTTGCTTGAACGAGAACATTATCCTGCCAGATGTTCCAACAACCTCTACGGCCGCCACTACAACCACGGAAGAGCCGAGTACCTCCACGACGCAGGCTTCCACCTCGACCTCGGAGCCGAGTACCTCCACGACGCAGGCTTCCACCTCGACCTCGGAGCCGAGTACCTCCACGACGCAGGCTTCCACCTCGACCTCGGAGCCGAGTACCTCCACGACGCAGGCCTCAACCTCGACCTCGGAGCCGAGTACCTCCACGACGCAGGCTTCCACCTCGACCTCGGAGCCGAGTACCTCCACGACGCAGGCTTCCACCTCGACCTCGGAGCCGAGTACCTCCACGACGCAGGCTTCCACCTCGACCTCGGAGCCGAGTACCTCCACGACGCAGGCTTCTACCTCGACCTCGGAGCCGAGTACCTCCACGACGCAGGCTTCCACCTCGACCTCGGAGCCGAGTACCTCCACGACGCAGGCTTCAACCTCGACCTCGGAGCCGAGTACCTCCACGACGCAGGCTTCAACCTCGACCTCGGAGCCGAGTACCTCCACGACGCAGGCTTCCACCTCGACCTCGGAGCCGAGTACCTCCACGACGCAGTCCTCAACCTCGACCTCGGAGCCGAGTACCTCCACGACGCAGGCTTCCACCTCGACCTCGGAGCCGAGTACCTCCACGACGCAGGCTTCCACCTCGACCTCGGAGCCGAGTACCTCCACGACGCAGGCTTCCACCTCGACCTCGGAGCCGAGTACCTCCACGACGCAGGCCTCAACCTCGACCTCGGAGCCGAGTACCTCCATGACGCAGGCTTCCACCTCGACCTCGGAGCCGAGTACCTCCACGACGCAGGCCTCAACCTCGACCTCGGAGCCGAGTACCTCCACGACGCAGGCTTCTACCTCGACCTCGGAGCCGAGTACCTCCACGACGCAGGCTTCCACCTCGACCTCGGAGCCGAGTACCTCCACGACGCAGGCTTCCACCTCGACCTCGGAGCCGAGTACCTCCACGACGCAGGCTTCTACCTCGACCTCGGAGCCGAGTACCTCCACGACGCAGGCTTCTACCTCGACCTCGGAGCCGAGTACCTCCACGACGCAGGCTTCTACCTCGACCTCGGAGCCGAGTACCTCCACGACGCAGGCTTCAACCTCGACCTCGGAGCCGAGTACCTCCACGACGCAGGCCTCAACCTCGACCTCGGAGCCGAGTACCTCCACGACGCAGGCTTCTACCTCGACCTCGGAGCCGAGTACCTCCACGACGCAGGCTTCTACCTCGACCTCGGAGCCGAGTACCTCCACGACGCAGGCTTCCACCTCGACCTCGGAGCCGAGTACCTCCACGACGCAGGCTTCCACCTCGACCTCGGAGCCGAGTACCTCCACGACGCAGGCTTCCACCTCGACCTCGGAGCCGAGTACCTCCACGACGCAGGCCTCAACCTCGACCTCGGAGCCGAGTACCTCCACGACGCAGGCTTCTACCTCGACCTCGGAGCCGAGTACCTCCACGACGCAGGCTTCTACCTCGACCTCGGAGCCGAGTACCTCCACGACGCAGGCTTCCACCTCGACCTCGGAGCCGAGTACCTCCACGACGCAGGCTTCCACCTCGACCTCGGAGCCGAGTACCTCCACGACGCAGGCTTCCACCTCGACCTCGGAGCCGAGTACCTCCACGACGCAGGCCTCAACCTCGACCTCGGAGCCGAGTACCTCCACGACGCAGGCCTCAACCTCGACCTCGGAGCCGAGTACCTCCACGACGCAGGCTTCTACCTCGACCTCGGAGCCGAGTACCTCCACGACGCAGGCTTCTACCTCGACCTCGGAGCCGAGTACCTCCACGACGCAGGCTTCAACCTCGACCTCGGAGCCGAGTACCTCCACGACGCAGGCTTCAACCTCGACCTCGGAGCCGAGTACCTCCACGACGCAGGCCTCAACCTCGACCTCGGAGCCGAGTACCTCCACGACGCAGGCTTCTACCTCGACCTCGGAGCCGAGTACCTCCACGACGCAGGCTTCTACCTCGACCTCGGAGCCGAGTACCTCCACGACGCAGGCTTCCACCTCGACCTCGGAGCCGAGTACCTCCACGACGCAGGCTTCCACCTCGACCTCGGAGCCGAGTACCTCCACGACGCAGGCTTCCACCTCGACCTCGGAGCCGAGTACCTCCACGACGCAGGCCTCAACCTCGACCTCGGAGCCGAGTACCTCCACGACGCAGGCTTCTACCTCGACCTCGGAGCCGAGTACCTCCACGACGCAGGCTTCTACCTCGACCTCGGAGCCGAGTACCTCCACGACGCAGGCTTCCACCTCGACCTCGGAGCCGAGTACCTCCACGACGCAGTCCTCAACCTCGACCTCGGAGCCGAGTACCTCCACGACGCAGGCTTCCACCTCGACCTCGGAGCCGAGTACCTCCACGACGCAGGCTTCCACCTCGACCTCGGAGCCGAGTACCTCCACGACGCAGGCTTCCACCTCGACCTCGGAGCCGAGTACCTCCACGACGCAGGCCTCAACCTCGACCTCGGAGCCGAGTACCTCCATGACGCAGGCTTCCACCTCGACCTCGGAGCCGAGTACCTCCACGACGCAGGCTTCCACCTCGACCTCGGAGCCGAGTACCTCCACGACGCAGGCTTCCACCTCGACCTCGGAGCCGAGTACCTCCACGACGCAGGCTTCTACCTCGACCTCGGAGCCGAGTACCTCCACGACGCAGGCTTCTACCTCGACCTCGGAGCCGAGTACCTCCACGACGCAGGCTTCTACCTCGACCTCGGAGCCGAGTACCTCCACGACGCAGGCTTCAACCTCGACCTCGGAGCCGAGTACCTCCACGACGCAGGCCTCAACCTCGACCTCGGAGCCGAGTACCTCCACGACGCAGGCTTCTACCTCGACCTCGGAGCCGAGTACCTCCACGACGCAGGCTTCTACCTCGACCTCGGAGCCGAGTACCTCCACGACGCAGGCTTCCACCTCGACCTCGGAGCCGAGTACCTCCACGACGCAGGCTTCCACCTCGACCTCGGAGCCGAGTACCTCCACGACGCAGGCTTCCACCTCGACCTCGGAGCCGAGTACCTCCACGACGCAGGCCTCAACCTCGACCTCGGAGCCGAGTACCTCCACGACGCAGGCTTCTACCTCGACCTCGGAGCCGAGTACCTCCACGACGCAGGCTTCTACCTCGACCTCGGAGCCGAGTACCTCCACGACGCAGGCTTCCACCTCGACCTCGGAGCCGAGTACCTCCACGACGCAGGCTTCCACCTCGACCTCGGAGCCGAGTACCTCCACGACGCAGGCTTCCACCTCGACCTCGGAGCCGAGTACCTCCACGACGCAGGCCTCAACCTCGACCTCGGAGCCGAGTACCTCCACGACGCAGGCCTCAACCTCGACCTCGGAGCCGAGTACCTCCACGACGCAGGCTTCTACCTCGACCTCGGAGCCGAGTACCTCCACGACGCAGGCTTCTACCTCGACCTCGGAGCCGAGTACCTCCACGACGCAGGCTTCAACCTCGACCTCGGAGCCGAGTACCTCCACGACGCAGGCTTCAACCTCGACCTCGGAGCCGAGTACCTCCACGACGCAGGCCTCAACCTCGACCTCGGAGCCGAGTACCTCCACGACGCAGGCTTCTACCTCGACCTCGGAGCCGAGTACCTCCACGACGCAGGCTTCTACCTCGACCTCGGAGCCGAGTACCTCCACGACGCAGGCTTCCACCTCGACCTCGGAGCCGAGTACCTCCACGACGCAGGCTTCCACCTCGACCTCGGAGCCGAGTACCTCCACGACGCAGGCTTCCACCTCGACCTCGGAGCCGAGTACCTCCACGACGCAGGCCTCAACCTCGACCTCGGAGCCGAGTACCTCCACGACGCAGGCTTCTACCTCGACCTCGGAGCCGAGTACCTCCACGACGCAGGCTTCTACCTCGACCTCGGAGCCGAGTACCTCCACGACGCAGGCTTCCACCTCGACCTCGGAGCCGAGTACCTCCACGACGCAGGCTTCCACCTCGACCTCGGAGCCGAGTACCTCCACGACGCAGGCCTCAACCTCGACCTCGGAGCCGAGTACCTCCACGACGCAGGCTTCTACCTCGACCTCGGAGCCGAGTACCTCCACGACGCAGGCTTCTACCTCGACCTCGGAGCCGAGTACCTCCACGACGCAGGCTTCCACCTCGACCTCGGAGCCGAGTACCTCCACGACGCAGGCTTCCACCTCGACCTCGGAGCCGAGTACCTCCACGACGCAGGCTTCCACCTCGACCTCGGAGCCGAGTACCTCCACGACGCAGGCTTCCACCTCGACCTCGGAGCCGAGTACCTCCACGACGCAGGCTTCTACCTCGACCTCGGAGCCGAGTACCTCCACGACGCAGGCTTCCACCTCGACCTCGGAGCCGAGTACCTCCACGACGCAGGCTTCCACCTCGACCTCGGAGCCGAGTACCTCCACGACGCAGGCTTCCACCTCGACCTCGGAGCCGAGTACCTCCACGACGCAGGCCTCAACCTCGACCTCGGAGCCGAGTACCTCCACGACGCAGGCTTCTACCTCGACCTCGGAGCCGAGTACCTCCACGACGCAGGCTTCCACCTCGACTTCGGAGCCGAGTACCTCCACGACGCAGGCTTCCACCTCGACCTCGGAGCCGAGTACCTCCACGACGCAGGCTTCCACCTCGACCTCGGAGCCGAGTACCTCCACGACGCAGGCTTCCACCTCGACCTCGGAGCCGAGTACCTCCACGACGCAGGCCTCAACCTCGACCTCGGAGCCGAGTACCTCCACGACGCAGGCTTCCACCTCGACCTCGGAGCCGAGTACCTCCACGACGCAGGCTTCCACCTCGACCTCGGAGCCGAGTACCTCCACGACGCAGGCTTCCACCTCGACCTCGGAGCCGAGTACCTCCACGACGCAGGCTTCCACCTCGACCTCGGAGCCGAGTACCTCCACGACGCAGGCCTCAACCTCGACCTCGGAGCCGAGTACCTCCACGACGCAGGCTTCCACCTCGACCTCGGAGCCGAGTACCTCCACGACGCAGGCTTCCACCTCGACCTCGGAGCCGAGTACCTCCACGACGCAGGCTTCCACCTCGACCTCGGAGCCGAGTACCTCCACGACGCAGGCTTCCACCTCGACCTCGGAGCCGAGTACCTCCACGACGCAGGCTTCCACCTCGACCTCGGAGCCGAGTACCTCCACGACGCAGGCTTCTACCTCGACCTCGGAGCCGAGTACCTCCACGACGCAGGCTTCCACCTCGACCTCGGAGCCGAGTACCTCCACGACGCAGGCTTCCACCTCGACCTCGGAGCCGAGTACCTCCACGACGCAGGCTTCCACCTCGACCTCGGAGCCGAGTACCTCCACGACGCAGGCTTCTACCTCGACCTCGGAGCCGAGTACCTCCACGACGCAGGCTTCCACCTCGACCTCGGAGCCGAGTACCTCCACGACGCAGGCTTCCACCTCGACCTCGGAGCCGAGTACCTCCACGACGCAGGCCTCAACCTCGACCTCGGAGCCGAGTACCTCCACGACGCAGGCTTCTACCTCGACCTCGGAGCCGAGTACCTCCACGACGCAGGCTTCTACCTCGACCTCGGAGCCGAGTACCTCCACGACGCAGGCTTCCACCTCGACCTCGGAGCCGAGTACCTCCACGACGCAGGCTTCTACCTCGACCTCGGAGCCGAGTACCTCCACGACGCAGGCTTCAACCTCGACCTCGGAGCCGAGTACCTCCACGACGCAGGCCTCAACCTCGACCTCGGAGCCGAGTACCTCCACGACGCAGGCTTCTACCTCGACCTCGGAGCCGAGTACCTCCACGACGCAGGCTTCCACCTCGACTTCGGAGCCGAGTACCTCCACGACGCAGGCTTCCACCTCGACCTCGGAGCCGAGTACCTCCACGACGCAGGCTTCCACCTCGACCTCGGAGCCGAGTACCTCCACGACGCAGGCCTCAACCTCGACCTCGGAGCCGAGTACCTCCACGACGCAGGCTTCTACCTCGACCTCGGAGCCGAGTACCTCCACGACGCAGCCTTCCACCTCGACTTCGGAGCCGAGTACCTCCACGACGCAGGCTTCCACCTCGACCTCGGAGCCGAGTACCTCCACGACGCAGGCTTCCACCTCGACCTCGGAGCCGAGTACCTCCACGACGCAGGCTTCCACCTCGACCTCGGAGCCGAGTACCTCCACGACGCAGGCCTCAACCTCGACCTCGGAGCCGAGTACCTCCACGACGCAGGCTTCTACCTCGACCTCGGAGCCGAGTACCTCCACGACGCAGGCTTCCACCTCGACCTCGGAGCCGAGTACCTCCACGACGCAGGCTTCTACCTCGACCTCGGAGCCGAGTACCTCCACGACGCAGGCTTCCACCTCGACCTCGGAGCCGAGTACCTCCACGACGCAGGCTTCCACCTCGACCTCGGAGCCGAGTACCTCCACGACGCAGGCCTCAACCTCGACCTCGGAGCCGAGTACCTCCACGACGCAGGCTTCTACCTCGACCTCGGAGCCGAGTACCTCCACGACGCAGGCTTCTACCTCGACCTCGGAGCCGAGTACCTCCACGACGCAGGCTTCTACCTCGACCTCGGAGCCGAGTACCTCCACGACGCAGGCTTCCACCTCGACCTCGGAGCCGAGTACCTCCACGACGCAGGCTTCCACCTCGACCTCGGAGCCGAGTACCTCCACGACGCAGGCCTCAACCTCGACCTCGGAGCCGAGTACCTCCACGACGCAGGCTTCTACCTCGACCTCGGAGCCGAGTACCTCCACGACGCAGGCTTCCACCTCGACTTCGGAGCCGAGTACCTCCACGACGCAGGCTTCCACCTCGACCTCGGAGCCGAGTACCTCCACGACGCAGGCTTCTACCTCGACCTCGGAGCCGAGTACCTCCACGACGCAGGCTTCTACCTCGACCTCGGAGCCGAGTACCTCCACGACGCAGGCTTCCACCTCGACCTCGGAGCCGAGTACCTCCACGACGCAGGCCTCAACCTCGACCTCGGAGCCGAGTACCTCCACGACGCAGGCCTCAACCTCGACCTCGGAGCCGAGTACCTCCACGACGCAGGCTTCCACCTCGACTTCGGAGCCGAGTACCTCCACGACGCAGGCTTCCACCTCGACCTCGGAGCCGAGTACCTCCACGACGCAGGCTTCCACCTCGACCTCGGAGCCGAGTACCTCCACGACGCAGGCCTCAACCTCGACCTCGGAGCCGAGTACCTCCACGACGCAGGCTTCTACCTCGACCTCGGAGCCGAGTACCTCCACGACGCAGGCTTCTACCTCGACCTCGGAGCCGAGTACCTCCACGACGCAGGCTTCTACCTCGACCTCGGAGCCGAGTACCTCCACGACGCAGGCTTCCACCTCGACTTCGGAGCCGAGTACCTCCACGACGCAGGCTTCCACCTCGACCTCGGAGCCGAGTACCTCCACGACGCAGGCTTCCACCTCGACCTCGGAGCCGAGTACCTCCACGACGCAGGCCTCAACCTCGACCTCGGAGCCGAGTACCTCCACGACGCAGGCTTCCACCTCGACCTCGGAGCCGAGTACCTCCACGACGCAGGCTTCCACCTCGACCTCGGAGCCGAGTACCTCCACGACGCAGGCCTCAACCTCGACCTCGGAGCCGAGTACCTCCACGACGCAGGCTTCTACCTCGACCTCGGAGCCGAGTACCTCCACGACGCAGGCTTCCACCTCGACCTCGGAGCCGAGTACCTCCACGACGCAGGCCTCAACCTCGACCTCGGAGCCGAGTACCTCCACGACGCAGGCCTCAACCTCGACCTCGGAGCCGAGTACCTCCACGACGCAGGCTTCCACCTCGACCTCGGAGCCGAGTACCTCCACGACGCAGGCTTCTACCTCGACCTCGGAGCCGAGTACCTCCACGACGCAGGCTTCCACCTCGACCTCGGAGCCGAGTACCTCCACAACGCAGGCTTCTACCTCGACCTCGGAGCCGAGTACCTCCACGACGCAGGCCTCAACCTCGACCTCGGAGCCGAGTACCTCCACGACGCAGGCTTCTACCTCGACCTCGGAGCCGAGTACCTCCACGACGCAGGCTTCCACCTCGACCTCGGAGCCGAGTACCTCCACGACGCAGGCCTCAACCTCGACCTCGGAGCCGAGTACCTCCACGACGCAGGCCTCAACCTCGACCTCGGAGCCGAGTACCTCCACGACGCAGGCCTCAACCTCGACCTCGGAGCCGAGTACCTCCACGACGCAGGCCTCAACCTCGACCTCGGAGCCGAGTACCTCCACGACGCAGGCTTCCACCTCGACCTCGGAGCCGAGTACCTCCACGACGCAGGCTTCCACCTCGACCTCGGAGCCGAGTACCTCCACGACGCAGGCCTCAACCTCGACCTCGGAGCCGAGTACCTCCACGACGCAGGCCTCAACCTCGACCTCGGAGCCGAGTACCTCCACGACGCAGGCCTCAACCTCGACCTCGGAGCCGAGTACCTCCACGACGCAGGCTTCCACCTCGACCTCGGAGCCGAGTACCTCCACGACGCAGGCTTCCACCTCGACCTCGGAGCCGAGTACCTCCACGACGCAGGCTTCCACCTCGACCTCGGAGCCGAGTACCTCCACGACGCAGGCCTCAACCTCGACCTCGGAGCCGAGTACCTCCACGACGCAGGCCTCAACCTCGACCTCGGAGCCGAGTACCTCCACGACGCAGCCTTCCACCTCGACTTCGGAGCCGAGTACCTCCACGACGCAGGCTTCCACCTCGACCTCGGAGCCGAGTACCTCCACGACGCAGGCTTCCACCTCGACCTCGGAGCCGAGTACCTCCACGACGCAGGCCTCAACCTCGACCTCGGAGCCGAGTACCTCCACGACGCAGGCCTCAACCTCGACCTCGGAGCCGAGTACCTCCACGACGCAGGCCTCAACCTCGACCTCGGAGCCGAGTACGTCCACGACGCAGGCCTCAACCTCGACCTCGGAGCCGAGTACCTCCACGACGCAGGCCTCAACCTCAACCTCGGAGCCGAGTACCTCCACGACGCAGGCTTCCACCTCGACCTCGGAGCCGAGTACCTCCACGACGCAGGCCTCAACCTCGACCTCGGAGCCGAGTACCTCCACGACGCAGGCCTCAACCTCGACCTCGGAGCCGAGTACCTCCACGACGCAGCCTTCCACCTCGACTTCGGAGCCGAGTACCTCCACGACGCAGGCTTCCACCTCGACCTCGGAGCCGAGTACCTCCACGACGCAGGCTTCCACCTCGACCTCGGAGCCGAGTACCTCCACGACGCAGGCCTCAACCTCGACCTCGGAGCCGAGTACCTCCACGACGCAGGCCTCAACCTCGACCTCGGAGCCGAGTACCTCCACGACGCAGGCCTCAACCTCGACCTCGGAGCCGAGTACGTCCACGACGCAGGCCTCAACCTCGACCTCGGAGCCGAGTACCTCCACGACGCAGGCCTCAACCTCAACCTCGGAGCCGAGTACCTCCACGACGCAGGCTTCCACCTCGACCTCGGAGCCGAGTACCTCCACGACGCAGGCCTCAACCTCGACCTCGGAGCCGAGTACCTCCACGACGCAGGCTTCCACCTCGACCTCGGAGCCGAGTACCTCCACGACGCAGGCCTCAATCTCGACCTCGGAGCCGAGTACCTCCACGACGCAGGCTTCCACCTCGACCTCGGAGCCGAGTACCTCCACGACGCAGGCCTCAACCTCGACCTCGGAGCCGAGTACCTCCACGACGCAGGCCTCAACCTCGACCTCGGAGCCGAGTACCTCCACGACGCAGGCTTCCACCTCGACCTCGGAGCTGAGTACCTCCACGACGCAGGCTTCCACCTCGACCTCGGAGCCGAGTACCTCCACGACGCAGGCTTCCACCTCGACCTCGGAGCCGAGTACCTCCACGACGCAGGCTTCCACCTCGACCTCGGAGCCGAGTACCTCCACGACGCAGGCCTCAACCTCGACCTCGGAGCCGAGTACCTCCACGACGCAGGCTTCCACCTCGACCTCGGAGCCGAGTACCTCCACGACGCAGGCCTCAACCTCGACCTCGGAGCCGAGTACCTCCACGACGCAGGCTTCCACCTCGACCTCGGAGCCGAGTACCTCCACGACGCAGGCCTCAACCTCGACCTCGGAGCCGAGTACCTCCACGACGCAGGCTTCCACCTCGACCTCGGAGCCGAGTACCTCCACGACGCTGGCTTCTACCTCGACCTCGGAGCCGAGTACCTCCACGACGCTGGCTTCTACCTCGACCTCGGAGCCGAGTACCTCCACGACGCAGGCTTCCACCTCGACCTCGGAGCCGAGTACCTCCACGACGCAGGCCTCAACCTCGACCTCGGAGCCGAGTACCTCCACGACGCAGGCTTCCACCTCGACCTCGGAGCCGAGTACCTCCACGACGCAGGCTTCTACCTCGACCTCGGAGCCGAGTACCTCCACGACGCAGGCTTCCACCTCGACCTCGGAGCCGAGTACCTCCACAACGCAGGCTTCCACCTCGACCTCGGAGCCGAGTACCTCCACGACGCAGGCCTCAACGTCGACCTCGGAGCCGAGTACCTCCACGACGCAGGCCTCAACGTCGACCTCGGAGCCGAGTACCTCCACGACGCAGGCCTCAACCTCGACCTCGGAGCCGAGTACCTCCACGACGCAGGCCTCAACCTCGACCTCGGAGCCGAGTACCTCCACGACGCAGGCTTCCACCTCGACCTCGGAGCCGAGTACCTCCACGACGCAGGCCTCAACCTCGACCTCGGAGCCGAGTACCTCCACGACGCTGGCTTCTACCTCGACCTCGGAGCCGAGTACCTCCACGACGCAGGCTTCCACCTCGACCTCGGAGCCGAGTACCTCCACGACGCAGGCCTCAACCTCGACCTCGGAGCCGAGTACCTCCACGACGCAGGCTTCTACCTCGACCTCGGAGCCGAGTACCTCCACGACGCAGGCTTCCACCTCGACCTCGGAGCCGAGTACCTCCACGACGCAGGCTTCCACCTCGACCTCGGAGCCGAGTACCTCCACGACGCAGGCCTCAACGTCGACCTCGGAGCCGAGTACCTCCACGACGCAGGCCTCAACGTCGACCTCGGAGCCGAGTACCTCCACGACGCAGGCCTCAACCTCGACCTCGGAGCCGAGTACCTCCACGACGCAGGCCTCAACCTCGACCTCGGAGCCGAGTACCTCCACGACGCAGGCTTCCACCTCGACCTCGGAGCCGAGTACCTCCACGACGCAGGCTTCCACCTCGACCTCGGAGCCGAGTACCTCCACGACGCAGGCTTCCACCTCGACCTCGGAGCCGAGTACCTCCACGACGCAGGCTTCCACCTCGACCTCGGAGCCGAGTACCTCCACGACGCAGGCTTCCACCTCGACCTCGGAGCCGAGTACCTCCACGACCACGGAGGAGCCGTCTACCTCTACGACCGAGGCTTCAACTAGTTATGGTTGGTGGGATTATAATTCGTGTTTTAAAAGAGATTTTTGTTTGATAATTATATTATTGTTGAAGGGTGCGCCGACCTCACAAACGACTGTGCACAGAAGAAGCAGCTGTGTAATATCCCTGCATACGATTCGATGATGGATGTTTACTGCCAGTTTACATGCAGGCGACCATGTGTAACCCTTACAACGACTACCACAATTGCCCGTGAGTTGTATGAGCAGTATTACTTCATCAAGATTAAATTCGGACCGTGATCATGAATCACCTCATCATAGCCGTCTCTATTGAAAATAAATTAAATGCATATTTTGGAATAGGATTGTTGTGTGTCGGACGCATTAATTGCAGCTTGCCTCGACGTTACTCCGGATTGTCTGAACAAGAAGGGTCTCTGCAGCATCCCTTCATACAACGCTATGATGCTACAGGTATCTATTATGAAATAACGAATTTCGATGCCGGGTTACTGTTATCCCTTTTTTTCATTAGTACAGTTCCAAATCTTTTTTTTCAGTACTGCAAGTTGACTTGTGGTTTGTGCACGGTGACAACTGTGACTCCCGCGCCCGGTAATTCTCCCTTTATCTCTCCCCTCTCTCTCTCGTTCGTCCTCGATCAATCTCTTATTCAGGTGGAGGCTGTGTTGACGTCACTCCCGATTGCGGACAGAAGCCACAACTTTGCTCTAATCCAGCCTATGACGCTATGATGGACCAGGTAGAAAGAAAATATTGATGGATACACTCTAAATCATCATGTTCAGTACTGTGCCAAGACGTGCAATCGTTGTAAACCTGCAGGCGGAGGAGGTCAGTCAATACATCGTTTATGAAACGTCTTCGAGTAAAGACCTCGAGACATTGCTTCGTTTTCAGCTGTCGTGTGTACCGATGTGACTACTGATTGTGCGGCCAAGACCAAGCTATGCACCCAGGCTGGCTACGAAACTATCATGAAGCAAAATTGCGCGAAGTCATGCAACTTCTGCGCTTCCGGATAAGATTCCGGACTATCAAGGAATCCTTATCCTATCTTCGCCCCTTCCCCCAATTAGTTGAGTGCCACGCACCATAATGTAGTTACCATCCGTCCCCATTAGATACGAAGAGTATCGTTCCTCTCTGTATTGTTAGTCCTGCTCCTGATACACCGTGCAACGAGTTCAATGCCTTCCTACAGGTCGCCCGTTTCCCATCTGTGATCGTAAATCTGCTCTTGATCGATGAAATTTCCAAATCATTGCGAATTTGACGGGTTTTCAGCTTTAACCTTTGCCCAGATATTCCCATCTGAACAAACTCTTTCCCGCGCATTTATGGCGTGTCTTTGAACAAACAGCGACTCCTTCTCTCGTTGAAAATAGTTTAACAAAAAAAGGCAATTGGAAGGGACTTTTTCGAAACATTTTTTACCGATTAAGGGCAATGAAAGTGAAATATCGATTAGTATCACAGTACCTATAACATGAAAATGCCGTCGTGATGGCAGAAAGAATCTCATTAAAAATACTTGAAAGTTACGGCCCTTATCCGAATCGATTGATAGACGTGTGTTAGTATTCGTAAGTGATCCTAAGCTCAGCTCATAGAGATACGCGTATGATTTCAATATTATGATCAGTTGGGAAATTATGGTAGTTCTTTCGGAAGCTGCTATATGGAGAGTTCAACCGAAGTGACCATGAAAGCTTGTTAAAGGGATTGACTAGGACTGGAAACTACCGGAGAACAATGATTACCAAGAATAAGGACTAGATGGAAAGAACAATAAGTGGTATCACAATGAATGCATATTCGACCTATTTGATAGAAGGAAATTTGTTGAAGGCGTCGAACCAATCTCCTGTTACTATATTGAAGAGATGAGGATGTGATTGAATGACCAGAACCAGAACCGTCTGAAAGAGTCGTGTACTCCGATTTGTCATTCCAGAATCTATCTTGAAATTAACAATATACCTGATCATCATCTACTCTGTCCATATTAATCAACTCCACGAATTTGCGATGTACGAGAGTATGCAATTGACCGATCGCATGCCTCTCTCCAGCAAGAAATCCACCAGATATCACGGACCAATTTTGTCTAGAAACAATCAATGATGACTTAGAATAACTGGGCAGTAGATAGTACCGATAAAGTTTGTCGAGTGACCAATTTGTCATCTGATCGTGTTCAGGAGTGATCTCAAATTATCATGATTCGATGTAGAAAAGAATTGATATGAGTTACCTTTATGACTGAAATCTTCCTCCTCGGGAATTGTGGTCGCCAATGGTTGTCAACAGGGAACGGAGTCTGAATGAGAGGGATAATCTCCCTCGATCGATAGTTTATCCCACCTGATCTCCATGTCCATAGCCAGCATCCAACCACACGAACCAGTCCGAACTGAATGGATCCTCCAACTGGACAAAATCGGTCATTAATAACTTTCACCCCGCGGCTAATGAGCAAGCTCCCGTAATAAGATAATTGCAATACCGTTGCATTGTAGAGGAAGTATGTCTTTGAGTTGACGAGTATGTCATACTCGGGAGACTTCGCTTCTGGATGTTTCTGCATTTGCGGATCCCACTTCTACAATATTGATTGGTATTCCCAGTTAGAAGGGCTGCTTCTTACCCTCCATAATTCGGGTGTTTTCAATTCGTCTTCGATTATCTTCTGAGCGTGAAAATGATATCGAGCTAGTGGAAGATCGTCGAGAGTTATGTTGTACACCTTAATATCACATGTTTCTCAGGGAAATTTAAAAAAATAACCCCTGTTTACCTTCAAGCCCCCTCTTTCCTCTCTTCACTACACTCACCACCTATCAACGCCTCAAATCCGGGGCCATAAATTTTTTCACCCATTTCCTCAGAGTTGTGACTCGAATCGCCCATAAATCCTCACACTATCGGGCACTGGTCATCTTCCCCTCCCCCCCCCACCCTCCCCCCCCCCTCCCACTCCATGATTACAATGAAAGTGAACGTAGTGTCGACTACTTCCGATATCTCCTTTCGAGATCTCACCTTTGTCTTCTTCATCAAGCCCATTTCTTTCCTGTATTTGTAGACGAAATCAACACTCGACTTGTCAGTGAAGATGATCATATTCACCTAAAAGGAATCATTTGGCATAAGTTCCTTCCCTTGTTTACATGCACTACCCAGCAAGCAATAACCAAACCTTAAGTGATAGTAGATTCTCCATGTATGAGTGGTACTTCTCTAGGGGTCTTCTGTATTCGAACCACTCTCCTCGACCAATGTCCATCAGAGCAGTCACCACTGTCAGACCACTGAAACAATGTTTTTAAATGCATTTTCAACGAATTCATTAGGGTCATCATTGAACAAAAACAATAAATATAAATCAATACCTGTCATCATCCTCTGCATTCGTTGTAGTCGTAGGTCGATAAGAAGTCACTTCGATCTCTTCCTCAGAATCATCGTAGATCACATCTCTCACTCCCTCATCATCGATTACAATTTGAGGACTAGAGGACGTCGTGGGAATTCGATTATCACCTCGAGTGACATGAATAGGAGGCATCTGCAGGAACAAACAATCATTGAAGACAAATTTGAAGAAAGGAGCTTAAGAATGGAAGTTTAACCAACAATAATATCGTAGTCATCATTTTTCTCTCCAATCAAATCTTCTCTTTCTATCAATATTCCCTCATCAGCATCGATGATTTCATTGTTTGTATGATGATGAGGACGATGAGTGAATATCGTCGCTGCAAAACCTCTGAATTGTATCAGTAATTTTCTTTCATTTATTCTAATTTTGGAAATATCATCGCTTATCATTGCTTTCAAAATTTTCAACAGAAATTACTGCATATAAAAATGATTCAGAACACAGGACACGGAGAAGGGAAAACAGTACAATGGCATTTAAAATAAACTCACTTGGCCTGGGTGCCTCTGTGGTAGTTGTGGTACTGGTGGTAGTCGTTGTTGTAGTGGTAGTTGTGTGGTGAGTCGTCGGATGGTGGGAAGTCCGATGACGATCGTGGTGCCATTGCATGCTATTACGATGTGTGTAGATCTTAAATTAGAATTGAAAGTTTGCGTATTTTTATTACTTGTTTTCTTCTAATTCACTTTACCGCGTTTCACCGTGAATCGCATACATATACATAATTATAATTGTAAAAGTAAAGTGTCGAGATATAACTAAGTCATTATAATCTCCTTACCGTCGTAGTTCGAGAGATTGGAGTCGTGGTCGTAGTTGTGTGTTCATGATGTCGATGATGTTGACGATGCTCGTGATGTCTGAAAAAAATCGATGAGAAAGTTAAAAGATCATGAAACGCCGATACCAATTATGCAGAACGAATTACGCAACATTTACAATCGTACTTAAAATAGCGAAAGTAAAAAAGGAATCATCTCATTCTTTCACCGACTGAATCATGAAAGTGTGTGTACCTAACGAAGAGAGAAAATCTTTTTAAAACAATTCCTTTTTTTAAATAAAACGCTTTCTCACCTCTGATGGTGTGTTGTCAGATCTTCCCGATGCGTCGTTATTTTGACAGTGTTGATTCTGAATGGCATTCTCGTAGTTGATCGTGTAGTCGATTCCTCTTGAGGGAAAACTATCGGATGTCTAATCTCCGGTTCTTGCTGCCATGGAGGAAAAGTGGAGGTTGTCGTTGTAGCCTCTGTTGTTGCCGCTGTGCTGAAATTGATCATTTCTTAGTTTTTTGTAAAAAAAGCACAACGATTTATAACTTGCCGATAATTGAAAAACAAAACAGGGTAAAATATTAATAATATCAATCCACCGACTTGCAACTCACGTTTCCTGTTGAACATAATAGTACTTAGTGGATGGTTTCCTCGGTCGATGATGAATTGTCGTCGTCGGTCTCTGTCTAATCGTCGTTGTTTCCACTGGACGACGATCCCACGAACCCGTCGTTCGATTGAACTCAAATACTTTTCCTTCAGATCTCATTCTCATTTTCACTGTTCGACCAAGGCAGAGACGGATTAATTGTTGTCCAGTCAGTCATTTTCATGTTCACAATTCATTTTCGTCCGCAGAATCATTTATATTTCCTGTATCATTTATTAATCACCTGATATTTCAATCGATGATGCTTAGTTGTGGTCACTTCCGGTTCAGAAGTCGTCGCACTATCTGCAATATTCCCTCTGTTCTCATTCATACTCCGTCGACGTCAATGACGTCTGTGTAAACATCGACGTTCTCAGCTTTCCTGCACTTCTCGTGTATCTTTTTGCGTTCTCTTCCCGTTCATTCCCGAGAGAGAGAGAGAGAGAGAGAGAGAGAGAGAGACTACTGTGTACTCCCACTCAAACTATGGATGGATACTTTCAAACAAGGGATTGGCCCACTCCTTGTCAGCATATCACCATCCTTCTATACAAACTGTCAACTATATGATCTAAGTGTGTCAACTGATGAGCTACTTGAGATATCAATCGTGTGTGGTCGAATGATTCTCACCGTGTATTTCCTCTTCTCCTCGTAATTTCATTTCCTTCTCTGAATCAATACGACCGATTCGAGTGAATAATCGAATTAACTGAAATGAGAATTGGAATGAAGCAGAAATTGAAAATTAATATCATGAAATATCCGAATGGATATTCGATTGGCCCATCAAATGATAATAACTTTGCATGCTTCGCTTAGAAAGGTTAAATTTTTGTTGGCATGGTCTTTGTCTATGCCGCATAGAGATGCAGTTTTTTTATAACTAATTCGAATGTTTTCTTTGTTCTTAGCGTTAGAGGACACGACTGGATTTTATTCTTTGTTATTTAATTGTCAGTCTATAGAATAAAGGATGAGAGAAAGTGTCCGAACCTCATAGATGCCATAAAGATTGAGTAACATGAGCGTGAGTGCAATCACTCCGAGAGCGACGATCGCCCATGGACGCATTACTGAAATTGAGAAGAATTGAAGGAATTTGATTGAAGATCACTCATGTTCTCTCACAGATAAATGGCATTCACAAAGTGATCTGAGGGTGAATCAGTGACCTCTCGCTTCTTCTTCTTCTTCACTCAAAACAGAGAAAGCTTCCACATAGCAATGACTCAACCAAAAGATTCTCCTACCAACATCCACTATTTCTACGTCAAATTCACCCTTGAATAATGTACATCTGGATAACCTTTGATTTTGTTCCCAGTTCATGCGATGTTGAAAAAAAAACAAATGTATCAGAAATGCGTGACTCAGTAGTACCTCTGTACTGTTGTTGTCTCTATCTCCGTCTAATCATTTCCTCTGATCCTCCAACCCGGAGTAGGTTAAACTTCCTGCAAAGTACAAGCTTTTAGAACAATCAGGTTGGTCGAGAGAAAAGCGAACGCCAAATGAGTTAATTGACTGAATCAAGGGGAATGGGAAGAATAACATTAGTCTAGGTGGGTAATTCGAATAGGTACGAGAAAGAGAGAGAGAGAGAGAGACCACCCAGAATGTCGGTCGACTCTTTTGACCTCCAGGCGGAAATTCGACCACGTCGTAACGGCAATTTCAACAGAGCAAACAATGGATTTGGATAGGGAAGAGGGGGGAAACTAATAGAGGATTCAATTGTATCCTGAGGATATTAGGATAGATATAAGGGAAGAATGCAGGTTCAACAACTATTTGAAAATGTGCTAATCACATTGCACATTGTCTTGATGCACATTGCCATTGATGATTTCACTTCAATCAGCCTGTCTCCTCAATATTCCTCATCTCTTATGATTCTCTTTCTCTTCCCTCTCCTCTTTTCATGCACTCTATTCAATAGAAGCCACAACTCAAACAATAAAGGGCAGAATGGAACGAAGAGTTGCGTAATTCGAGAACTTCCAATGAGTGGGAGGAGAAGATAAAGAGGAAATGATGGAAAGGGAAAGAGAGAGAGAGAGAGAGAGAGAGAGAGAGAGAGCTGTGAGAGGACAATAGAAATACATGGAAACATGAAGGGAAGGACGATAAATTAATAATGAATGGATGAGAGATGAGAGAATTTGGTAGAGATAACCTCCCGGCGCTTCCTAATGCATAAATGATGAGAGTATGGGTAGAATGATTTATGGTTTCCGACTTATTCAACTGTCATTATTGATTGATTAAACACGCAATGACATAATAGACAGAAGAATGTCACGAACGATCGAGGTAGGAAAGAAAAGCGAAGGTAAAAGAGTAGGAAAGTACTTATCTCGAACGGTTTAGTGGCACATCTGGTAGAAAAAGAGAGTGAGAGTACGCAGAATGATCACAAAAAAGGAATAACGGAAAAGTGAAAAGAGAAGAGTAAAACAGGAAGTAGCCTTACTGCTACTTTTCTTGAAGCACTGCCTCCCACCCTCGAAATTCGTTGTGTCTACTTCTCTGTCGTCTCTTCTGATCATGTACTCTCTCGTTCTCTCTCACTCTCTCATTGCCACACACTCTCTCGTATCTCCTTTTTCGACATCGGAAGCCGTCTCCATTCATAAAGTGCGCATGAACGAACTCGGATGTTGATCTGAGAGAGTCGAAAAGGGGAATGAAGAAGAGATGAGAGAGAGAGAGAGAGAGAGAGATCGGAGATAGTAATCACTGCTGCATCTATGAGGAAAGAGAAGAGTTCAGAGGGAAAAGGAGAGAAGACACTGGCATCCATCAATTGATGTCCACTTTGACAGAGAAAGGGAAAGAAGAGAGAGATTTGATCTGAAGAATCACAAAGATTTCTATCGAACATATGTGAAATGGGGCTGATTTGGAGGCGAAATGTAGAGGAAAATGAGAAGAGAAGGAGAGGAAAGGGAGAGGAGAGAGGAGAGGAGAGGGTGTGGTGGAGTTGACTCGAACGAACTGTAGGCATTTTTTGCCAGTTGAACCAATAAAGGGATGAAGGCAGCTAGGTTTCACTCGTCACTGATCGGGAGTGTTTAGCCTGAGGGGGGAAGACTGAGTGACGTCATTACTATCAAGTAAACGACATTGCGAAACGAGGGCCGATAAAGAATGTTTGAAAGAAGCCAGCTGTTCAGTGTGTTAGCCAGCAAAAACAAGAGAGGGGCTAAGATATCGGGAGAGAGAGAGAGAATCGGAGTGAAAGAGAGACAAAAAAGAGCTGAGATGGGTGGGATTACGAGTCAAGTCGACTATTATTATGAGGGACGACGACAACTTGAGTTGCATTAGTATTTGATCAGTGTAAAAAGATAATAACATAGTATGAGAGAAGAAGCTCCGACAGTAGGACAATTCGCCATTTCCGATCAATCGAGCGAACAAAATTGATTAGAGATGGAGGGAACGAGGTTAAATTGTAACTGAGGAAATTAGCAGCAGCAAAAATCGGCGGCTTGCTCAAATTGATAGAAGGATTGTGACAAGTGAGAGAAGAGAAGAAGAAAGAGGAAAGAATTGAGGGAAGAAATGTGTGAGATTGAGAGATAAGAGTGGACTCAAGAAGAAAGAAGATAGAATCTACGAGAAGAAGGAGGAACATTCAACAACTTATCAATTAGAGTTGGATCAGATCTCTTCGTTTAGAACACTTTCTACCGATTGGTCAGAGAAAAATGAATATATCTGATCTATATAATAATCAATTGAGTGACTCATTAAAATGAGAGTACCGACTGGTAGGAGAAGCTCGGAGAGTCCGATAGTACTTTTCATCGCAGAGGAGAGAGAGAGAGGGTCAACAGAGGGCAGTAGCATCGAGTTGCATGGAGAACAAATAGAAGCAGCTCCGATGCTTCTTCCCGTTTCACCCCCTCCCCCACCTCCCTTCCCTCCCTCCTACGGTTTCTCCCCCCCCCAAATTCCCGTGGATACTCGCACATTATACAGATTCCAAGCAGAATCATAGAGGATCTGGGAAAGATCAACAGTGAGTGAGAAAAGTACAGTGAAAAGGGTGAATTGCAATGGGGAAAGATCGAAAAGCATGATTGATTAAGCAAGAAAAGAGTGAAATGAGGGTGGGCCAATCACCAATTGCACGGCCAATCGAAGAGAACAAAAAGTGAGCATTTGAGTGATGGAAAGACGGAGAATCGACGACTTCTTCTTATCATTCTCAATTCCTTCTCTATTCTTCAACTGAATCCCACGATCGAAGGATGGAGAGGTCACTCATTCAATCGGAGATTCTCACGAGTAATGAGAGACTCCATTCAATTCAAGCCGCCACTAGAAATTGAGTCTATTCAAATGATTCCAAGCATCCACAGAAGAGTCAGGGGCGAGATAGTGAGAGGGTCTCTCTCATTTTGTGCGAGTGAGGTGTATTCCTATACTAGAGTCATCTCTATTTCAGTCACGAACAAATCATCACTATGTAATCGGATAGTCGAGAGGGGGAAAGAATGTTGCCTATTTTCCGTCCGCCTCTCTTATGTATTCTCCCCGATTCTCATGTCTACCTGAGAAACTGATCTACCTGAGAAACTAACAGAGAAAGGACAGATAAAAACAACGAGTCTTCTCAGATTAGCTGAGGAACGAAACAAATAATATGTGTGATTTTTGGGAGGAATCTCGGATTCCGACGTGATCTACCTGAGAAACTTCGGATTCGTGTCGGAAATGAAGCTATCAAGTGAGATATTCAACACTCTCACTCGTAAATTGTGGAGTGATCTTACCCGTTTTCCCTCTTTCTTCACTCTCTTTTCTCTCACTTTCTCTTCTCTCTCACTGATCGGGAAGATCTCTCTCCCATCCATGCAGTAATGAGGGAAGTCGTGTTCCCTCGTTGTGAAGCAGATAAAAAGAAGAAGAAGAATGTGTGATCTACATGGACAGCATGACAAATTCATAGGTATTAACTCGAACATCTAATTTATTATATTGATGATCTTCCTCTATTTATTGGCCATACAAATAAGAAACACTTGATATTTATTATATGATGTTGTATTGCACTGTTATCATTGCATTCTCTCGTAAGTTGTGTTCCCTCGTTTTGAAGTTCTCCACTACATTCTCATTCTCGTTACAAATGCACCCACAGCATCGAATTTGGGAGTTCCATAGACGAGGAAGAATCTGAAGATATCGAAAGTGAGAGAGAATCGAGATGGGTCAATGTAAAATAATTCTACGATTCGAGTCGCTCGGTAGCCAAGACTTCTGGAGTCGTAGGATTGAACTCACTTGTTATCGATCTCCAATTTGCATGCGAGATCTCCCTGGAAGTGGACAGTTTGGGCGAAATCACCGAGTGACGTCACGATCTGAATGATTATATTGACTGAATTTTCTCCTGGGGGCATCATTGACGAGCTCGCCCCAGAAGGAGTCGGAGGGAGCGAAACAGTCATACCTATAGCAGTTTCAGCCACTATTACGTGTATTACACAATAAATTAGCTATTTATGTTGTAAATAGTTCTATTAGCTCCCTCTCTCTACCTCAAAGTCTTGATTCTGCCAGCCAGGAACTGCTGCGAGGGTCGACTGTAATATAAATATTCATACTCTCACTATAAGATCCCGGTCGAATTGTGCCTCTCACCGATAGAGTGTAAGTGATGTGGTGAGTGTTGCAAGAACTGTAGTTAGGGGCTGCCATCAATCTCTCCATGAATTTCTCGACTGTGTCATTCAGAAGATGGTTGCAGCAGGAGAAACCTGAAAAAGATAGAGAGTGGGGAAGAAAAGGAATCGATTACCTGATTTATTGAAGAAGCAACTGGGAAGAGGACCAGCTGGACGGCGACCGTTCTAAAAAGGAACAATACGATTAATTGTGAACATATTTCATTATTTCTCATCATTATTCTCAAATGGTAGATAATACTAAATGGAACGATCAAAACTATGATAGTTGACTTTGCCACTCTTTCCATAGTGGGAAATGCCCTATGAAACTCACAACTCCTTCTTGAATCTGGAATGATCCTGGTTTGGGATCTGCCTGTTCCGAGATGATAATCGTCGCTTCTTCTGCAACGAATTCATTTCACTTTCCCTTCTCCCGAGTGCTCATCGAATAATTCGAGCAACACTGCTGAGAAGGTCTTTGTTCTTCGTGAATAGAGCTATTCGATGTACCCCCACTCCTTCTCACGTTGTGGTTTGGGAGTCGCAGTTGCAGGAGGGACTACAGACGAGTGAGGAGCACCCAAGAGAGCAGCGATGAGGGAAGGATCCGTAGCATTCCCTCCCATCGGCATTGGAACTGCCTGAGAGGAGACTAATACGCAATTCTCCATCGGGGATGTCGACTTTAAGAGTTATCTTGAAGTGCTAGTGGACTGTAAGGGAATCAGAACAAGAACAGAGAAGCACACGGAATAGAGAGGAGGAGTGAAATTCCTGCAGTTAGTGGTGGAGAATATTGATACCTGTCGTGTCTTGATATTGCGCAGTACGGGGAATCCCTCAGTCGATGTTTCTTCGACCCCTGAATGGAAGATTGAGATAGGGAATAGAAGGAAATGAGGGACTCACACAGAACTTCCACGTCTTTCAATGATCGAGATTTGCCCTTTGAGCACGAGGTTCCACCGATTGCTGAAAGACTTCAATTATTTCATTATTGAAAATCAAGGCAATGATTGGTAATCAGCTGTAGACAGAAAACAATATTTTAGACCGTGGTGAGTCAATCACCTATTTACATATGTACTATTCTCTCGCTCTCTATCTGTCTGTCTCAATTTAAAGAGACTCTCCAATGCTTTGACTTACGTTTGAAGCATTCTTCAGCCGCTTGAATTCGTCCGATTTCAGTGGAAACAATGAAGAAGAAGATGAAAAATCGGTGCATTGACGCCTACAAAAAGAGATGAATGAAAGATTGGCTGAAGGAATGAACGAGAGAAGAGAATATGAGTGAAAGGAGGCTATCATATCTCGAGATTACTGATAGACTTGTTTAACCAACAACTCGTTTCACTCACTTTCATAGGAAGGAAATCCTTTTTGTGCTGACGAAGCATTCACATAATTTTATCTGACTAGCGAATACTCCCTAGAAAAGCATCAGACATGTATAACATCAGTGCAAACAATCGTGAGACCGTCTGATGTGCAACTCGAAATTCATATCAAAGAAAACGGAGGAACATTGGCGCTCTTTTGTAGCTCATATTCACCAATAATCGAAATAATTCAATTACGATTTCTTGAAATCCATTTTCTATCCAAAGTGTCGATGCTCCCTTTGTCTCCAAGTTAAAATGTCAATCTGCACGTGTCCATTCTAATCACTCCTCATTTATTTTCTCCTCTCTCTGAGAAACTTTCGTTTTTGCTCCGATAAACACCTAGATATGTTTGATGAATTGTCACTTATATATTTTTTGCCTTCAAATTGTAGTGGTGGCATTTGGGAGTGAAATTGAGGGATAGTAAGAGCCTAAACACCTTTCTAATCTAAAACTACATTTAGACTACATTTATAGAACTTCCACTCTACTTCCTGGACACTGAACCAGATTAATATCGTTTTTGATCCAAATGGGAGGTCTATGTGACTGTAAACATCGAAAAAAATTCGATTCCTCCTGTTCAATTCATCATTGAACTCCGTTGGAAGGCTGGAATACGAATAGTATTTCCTTCGATTTCGGATCAAGAGATGATAATTATAGTGATTGATGTATACGAAGGAACATGCGAATTATAGGGGGTAAGTAATGATGAATCAAAAACTGGTTCTACTTTTATTAAATATTTAAAGGAAACAATAAAATAGATCCGTTACAAAATAAATATTTCAGCATCTATTTTCAATGTATTCACTAGCCGATTCAGTCGGAAATTCTATATCAGACTGAGCTAGGAAGAAAATATGTAAAATCTCCATTGTTCCTCACTTTTCAGTAGGTATAAAATGATTGTCGTCAGAGTCCTTCTCCAATCTTTTCCTTCACTCCCCCCCTTCCCCTCTCCCTCTCCCTCTCTCCTTCTTCTCGTTCTTCAATGTCTACAGTAATACACGAGGATATCACAGTCCCTTGGGGAAGTAAACCACCCTCAATCGAGCAAGAAACTGGTAAGGTCAATCAAATTTAGTCTATTCGGTCTAAGAACTAGCGCGTTCCAAGCGCTGTGGTCCAACTTATATTCCTTACAGTATTCCTATTACAGTAGTCTCTCTTTACAGTATCCCTCGACTTTCTCCACGGTAGCCCTAATCCCTCCCTACCGCATCCCTACAATATGCCTACCGTATCTTACACTCCCCTAAAGTTGCTTTACAGTGCCCCTAAAGTAATCTCCGACCGGCAGCGAATCAAATATCCTACATCTAACCCTCCTACGACCATTTTTGTCTACAGCTACAGTAACCTCGGAGCTCCCTAAGGATCCTCCGTTTGTCCCCTAACCCTGACCCGGGGACCGGTCTTCATCTCCCCCTGCAATGACACCGATCAACCCCCGCGCTCTCGATCCCTCTCAATGAGTGGGTGCAAAGCCAATTGCACATTCATAATCTGCTCATGGGAATTGTCGCATCGCACGTAGGTAATAGTGGGGGTTGATCTAGAGGAATTTTATTTGTCTAACCTTCCATTTCCGTTTTTTTTTTAATTTCCTTCTATTTCAGGTCGTTGGAGAGCGGGAGTTTTCTTAGATTGTCAAGAATCCTCCGATGGTCGACTTCTCTATTTCCTCTATGATCCTCTAACCGAACGATCGAGATCCACGTTAGTTTTCCCTTCATTTACCATCTTCTAATTATTGAATTCCTCTAAATCACTCTGTTTTGAGTGGAAGTTTCCGTACGAAATGCATCGTGGTCTTTGATCTCGCAATGAGATGTTTCACTGAAGAAATCACCCTCAAAGTCCCTGGTTCGTCTCTATTCAATTTCACCGATTTCGTCATTCTTCCGTATTCTTCCGTATGCATAGTGATGACGTCATTTCAGGAAGAGTGATGTTCATGTTTCCTCTTCGTCCGTTGACTGTGGGAGGATCAACGAGAATGGTTGTCTCATCTCAACTCAAGAATGGAGAAGATGCTATGGTAAGACTATTGAATATAAGAAATAGAGTAAAATAAGTATGGATAATAATCGTTAACCGATCTATTAGTTTTACTAGGAATAATTATCCCTAATTGCAGCTCCATTTGACCCTCGTCGATCTCCCCACTCATACTCATACTAAACTCACTGATCCTCTGGATATTGTAAGTTCTCCCTCAATCTCAATTAATTATTTTAAAATCAAAATCAATTAAAGGGTTCTCATTTCTTCATAACTCTTCGTGAGGATGCACCTGAACTCGTTGTCTTGTCAAATCCTGGACTTCAGGTTGATCTTTGATCTCTCATGATGAATTCTCTCTCATGACCTCTTCCATAATTATTTCATTTTCCTGATCTTTGATCGTTTCAGTTTTGGCGAATTGCTGCAGACGCCAGCCTTCCCATGAAGCCAATCGATTACTTCAGGGTGAGGATTACGGTAGATTTATGTCAAGCAATCGATAATTGAAGGTCGATGGAGCTAAACTCACTCATTTCTACGATGGTTATGTATGTGGAGGGTGAGAGGATTCATTTGAATTTAAAATATTTATGAACAATTTCATTCAGTTTGATGTTCCTTATTTCTGCTAATCGCAATAAAACTGTGGACCACTCTCGAATGCATGTACTGGACTTTCAATGTTTGGGTTTAATACCGTAATCTTCCATCTATACCGTAACCCTAATATTCTCGTCCATTCTCTTCGTTCTTTAGAACGATCAATCTCTACTCATTCTTGCCTACGTGACGACTCCAGTGGATTTCCTTCTCCGAGAATGCATACCGCACTTATGATTATTCCCGGTGAGACCCAACTGGATACTACTATAATCAATCAATGGGTACTGTACTCACCACAGTGTAGTCTAACCTTTCCTTCAATCAGGATTCTTGATTATGGCTGGAGGTCAACGGGGAGATTCCCATGAGAGAAGTGAAAGATTGAGTGATTATTGGCAGTTGGACCTCCGCAATTTCCAGGTACCGTAATAATTCTTTTTTATGACTGTATTTACTTAGTGGAACCGATGCAATGGAAGAATGCCGGTTCCTCTGATTGAACCTCGACTCGTTGCTACTTATGGAGGTAGATATTATCGATTAGTTTGTCTTCCAATATTGTCTTTTACTTGTAGGTCATGCTTATCTCTGGGGAGATTGGGATGGAAATCTACCAGGAATTCGATATGGACAAACACATATCAGAATTATGAGAGTGAATGGATTGGGAAACTCTACTGAGGTCAATCGAGTTTCTATTGAATAGTCAATGTTACTCAGATACCGTAATCCTCATTTTCTTTTCAGGAGCCTCCTGTTCCCGTCGAATTGAATGTGCAGCAAGTGGCGGGTGCTCCATCCGACTGTCCTCCTCCCTCTACGCAGCAAGTGCAGCAACTTCCTCCTCCTACTGTGCAGCAAGTCTCGGCCCCGCCCATTAGCCAACCTCCGACCAATGCAGTAGAGAAAAGTGGAGAGAATAAGAAGAAATGCTGCACTATTTTATGAGAAAAAAGAGGAGTGAAGAAATAGAAAGCTCCTTACACTTAGACTACATAGGAGTTGTATCAAATGAGAAACACGAATAAATATCAGTAGATGTGAATTTGTGTGAATTGATGCATTCAATGAGTTGATGCAATATAGAACAATAAATCTTCTGAAGCTGAATTAGATTAGTAAGTGTGACCTTCCTGGGATGTTGTACTAGCTGATTACATCTCTCATTTTCACGCTTTCACGAAGTATACAGTAGCGGACAAAAGTTTACGGACACTTTTTATTGTTGATACAACTTTAGAACCCGAGGAAGGTTTGATGCGACATCGTGGGCTCTTATACGAAATCCATTGGAGATTACGATGCAACTATTGGGGTATTGCGAAATCTTTTAGGTATTGCGTCGTGATGACGCAATCGATGCACACTTTTTTGAAGTGTCATTATTCTTACATGGATTTTTTCCTGCTCGTCGAACTTTAAGGGTGTTGAGATATGCCCACGACCTACTTATAAAAAATTTTTCAAGTTGCTGCGATGCCGCTACTTGGCTGTAGCCAAGCTGCAAAATGGAGACCGGAAAACCATATCTCGCCTTTCAGACACAGCACAGTCCCGATCAATGCACCAAAATGATCACCATCATGACTTCCGACGATCCTGAGAATATGGTCGCGGTAGGTCACCATTTGCCCTCAGGGCACGAAAAAATCACTTTTTCGCATTATTGTGGTCTGACGAAGGGGAAGTCTATAGGACGTACTCTAAAGATCTGGTTTGGGCGTGGATTCGGTTGAGAATCTATGGAAGAACCGATCCCTAGCTGCAATAAGCGTTTCGATTGGATTCCTGCCCGCGGCGATCGATTTCCGGAAGGACACTGGATGGCCACGCCCATTTTCTGCCCTTTGGCAACGATCAGACTTTTGAGCGTGTCTCAGCACTGAGCTAACGGACAAGTCTGGCAGACACATCAATGGAATCAGCGTGGCCGACTCTGTAATCTCATTCACAAATTACATCATCACTATGCAATATTGCATCATCCTTATGCAATATTCCTACTTTGTGTGTTTTTCTTGCGGTAAGTCTACAGAAAACGGTGGAAAAGGTGCAAATGAAATAATTTTGGTCTTTCCACTACTCTGACCACAAATTACCTCATCAATATGCGTGTTTTTATAATTCTCTAAAGTATTGCATAAGGATGATGCAATATTGCATAGTGATGATGTAATTTGTGAATGAGATTATAGAGCCGGCCAAGCTGATTCCATTGATGTGTCTGCCAGCATTGTCCGTTAGCTCAGTGCTGAGATACGCTCAAAAGTCTGATCGTTGCCAAAGAGCAGAAAATGGGCGTGGCCATCCAGTGTCCTTCCGGAAATCGATCGCCGCGGGCAGGAATCCAATCGAAACGCTTATTGCAGCTAGGAATCGGTTCTCCCTTAGATTCTCAACCGAATCCACGTCCAACCCAGATCTTTAGAGCACGTCCTATAGACTTCCCCTTCGTCAGACCACAATAATGCGAAAAAGTGATTTTTTCGTGCCCTGAGGGCAAATGGTGACCTACCGCGACCATATTCTCAGGATCGTCGGCAGTCATGATGGTGATCATTTTGGTGCATTGATCGGGACTGTGCGATGTCTGAAAGGCGAGATATGGTTTTCCGGTCTCCATTTTGCAGCTTGGCTACAGCCAAGTAGCGGCATCGCAGCAACTTGAAAAAAATTTTATAGGTAGACCGTGGGCATATCTCAACACCCTTAAAGTTCGGCGAGCAGGAAAAAATCCATGTAAGAATAATGACACTTCAAAAAAGTGTGCATCGATTGCGTCATCACGACGCAATACCTGAAAGATTTCGCAATACTCCAATAGTTGCATCGTAATCTCCAATGGATTTCGTATAAGAGCCCACGAGGTCGCATCAAACCTTCCTCGGGTTCTAAAGTTGTATCAACAATAAAAAGTGTCCGTAAACTTTTGTCCGCTACTGTATATATAAATTTCTTCAAAACAAAAAAAACATAATTAGACTTTGTTTTGTGAGAGTTGGAAGAGAGAAACTATCGTTGGACAATTTCGGATCTGTACGGACTTGATTTATTAGATAATTTTCATCTGTCATGGTACAATCCTGGATAACAATGAACACTTGTAGCACTGGCCTAGTAGTATTCTCCTGTGAGCAAAGATCAAAGGCGGGAAGTTCCTTCACTTATACTTTTAAGTACGATTCTTTAACTTAATTCACCCATATCACGAAGATGAAACCTAATGTAAGACTCTTTCAAAAAGTCGGTTCTGTTACAATTTGGAATGCCTTTGGTTCCACTTTCTCTTCCTTTCGCCAGTCTTTGGTCCGGTTAATAAACATTACGTCATTGATAGAGGAAATGGACACGGTCCATCTAGAGAGAAAGAGACTACGGGCATAAACAATCATTCCTCGATTGTATCTACTAGAGTAGTGTCACACCATGGGAATCGTTCTTCATCGTGTGCACTCTATTCCATCCACTAGGATTTACTACTTACTATTATTTAAAATGCCATGTCTTTCTTTATGTTTGTTCGTGCGTCCGTGTGCCACTATTTCGGAAGCAAAATTATCCTTCGTCATTATATTTGTATTCACAACAACGAAAAATTTCAAAATCGTACGATCTATTTACAGTTATTAATATTGAATGAATAGCTCTTCCATGGAATATTAACTTGCTCGTTCGTGGAAAATCGTCATGGAAGAAATCTATGATTATTTTCTTTCTTCTGACCTTTGAATAAACCCAAAAATCCTTTCGTCCATAGACCGGAAACTAAAAATTGCTTTGAATCTCCGCTGTTTTTAGAGTAATATTTGACAGATCAGAGATGAAATTGGAAATAAGATGGAGTGAGAAATGGAAGATTCCAGTTAAATGAGGTAGTGAGAGGACATTCTTCACAAAAAAATTCCCTCATTTCATGCCGAAGATTTTGTGGAGTGACGTCCTAACAAACGAAGACTTTAGACGAAAAGTAATTGGAAGTCTGCTCAGGTATAACGAAATTAGGGAAGATAATGGAAAGAAGTTGGTTGGGAGTCGTCCTGAAGCCACTAGAAAGAACTTACTCATTCATATTTCAAACTACTCAAAAGAGTGGGTTCGATGATGTCTCACTTTCTTCCATTGTCTATTCCTTCTAAGGTTGTCGTCTGGTCTTCTTCTGTTTCATAACTCGTGTCTCCAGTTTTATAGCAAATTCTGCACAACTTGCAATAACAACAATGCGGAATTCTTCTATTTCACGAATTCGTTCACTCGTGATTTTCCCCTCAAATTCCGATTGTTTCGTGACCAATTCGAATTGTTCACGCGTCGTCGAAAGCGAAGAATTTGAGAGGAAAGAAACAGTTGAAAATGGAATTCATATTCACAAAAGTCTCTCGTTGTCCGACTCTCTCGTTTCGCACGCTCTCTCAGTATTTCTTTAGTCGTCAAACTTGTACAATCTTTGTATCCTAGAGTGAATAAATGGTTTTGTACGGTGATGCAAGTAGTGATAATGTAACAAGGAATGACACTCCTCACGGGAAATAATTCTAAGACTCGATAAGTCAAAGCGCCAGCGACGACTTCAAAGTCTAGCAGGCGAAGACATCTAGACTTTGAAAATCGTCGCTGTTCAGAGGTTTCCTAGACTTATTTTCCTGTGAGTCATCAAAGGACCCAATTCTCCCATTGAACTCACTCGATTAGCTATCTCTTCCTCTCAATGTTCCTTGCTCATTCGTTCCTTCTTTCGTTTCTCTTCTCCTCTGGTCCTCAAATATAAGGTGGAAAACAGGAAACGGCCGATAGGTGCAGTCAGCGTCATAACTGCACCGAGCTTTTGCTTATTTTGAGGATATTCCCTCCCTTCCCTTCTCCCTTTCCTCAAATAGAGTAATTGTTGTTGAATGTGTGTGTGGTTCTGTGGGAGCAACTCAATCGGTCCATCTCCCGAAACAAACTGCAATGCCCCTCACCCCCCCCCTCCCCTCCCCCCCCTCCCCCCCCCTCAGACCTCCCACTCAGATTGTTTTGGTTGAGAGTACAAACTGACGTTTATCTCCTGTGGAAGACTACGTCTCACTTATCTAGAGATCTCGATATCATTCCACTTCATTCCTATCTTTTCACACCCTCACATGTCACATTTGTTGTCATAATTGATCTCTGCATCAATGATATTCCATGAGTTCAATTCCTTGTATTCTTTTAATTCCCTGCTGCTGATTTTGTGTTTAATTATTTCTAATGAATGGGTTGTAGTTAAATCATCTTGGATTTTCGTAGTGCCTTGTTCTTCCGTATTATGTCTGAAACCCCTTAAAATTCAGCCAAGTCTAGATGCCTTTTGTGTTTCTACCGGAAGTAATCGAATCTGAATCTCAACTTGGGTCTCATTTTTTTCTTCCTGAGGGAGGGTGTTTTCGTCATATTTCGGGTGTCTGACTGTAAACAGACGATTCTATAGATCAAGTGATACGTGAATAACTATTCCTACAGATTTTCGTGGCTTTTGGAACGTATTGAGACTACGTATATGGGGAGGGGGGTGAGATTCAGTTTGTGCCATGTGTGCACTCCCCCAATTGAACGACACTTCAAACTTCATTTTCACGTCGGAACTCAACATTCCAAACTAACTCGAATCTGCATTTTTGATAGGGCGGACGTTTCGTGGTCCATTTTCCAACCTCCAAACTCCATTTTATTCTGTGACTTCCTATTCTCTGAGACGTGTATTCCATTACGAGTGATGAGTAATGATTATGGGCACATTATGTAGGCTAATAAGCGAATTGTGCCTCTCCTTTCCCTCAGATTCGTCTTGAAAGCACGTTTCCCTTCCATGTTTACCATGCCTACGGAACACTCCCAGCCATGTTTCACTCTTCCCAAAGAGATTCTTGCCAGTCGATATTAATTCATCGCACAATTTCGTAGAATCGCTTATTCTGTCCATCATCTCTCATATCTAAGGGGGATTTGGTGGGAGGATTCATATCTTATTACATTCCTGGCAGAGATGAAACTTGTTTGTGATAACGAATCTCTGCTTATCAGAAGGAGTTAATTTAGTCTTCTTCTTGTTCACGAGATCAAATAACGTCAGCGCCAATGCTTTATGATTTCCATCTTTCATCCTCTCAATCTGACACAACTACTACTTTTTATTCCCTCTCTGAGAGGAAAAAAATCTACGATAAAACTCTCGATAGTTGTCGCAAACTCGATAAATTATGTGAAACTCGCGTGGAAGCGCGTGAATGCATACGTTATGCGAGTGGTCGGAGAATGGGAAGTATCCCTTCCCACGGCATAGAGTTGGCACCATGCCAAGAACGTCTTTCGTTGTCTGACTCTCTTGTTTCGCACACTCTCTCAATGATTCTCTCTTTCTCTAACCCTATCTCGTCGTTACTCTTCCGGAGGCTGTGTTCCCCTTCTTTTCCTTCCCGTGATCGGTCGTACTACGACATCTCATCTCAGATCTCTTGTGTAAACCTCTCACACTCTTGTAGGACAGCATTGGGATTATCTCGACTTGCAATCAATCTCTTTACTATTTTTGCTATGACTCAAGTCTTGTCTATTGCAAGGTAGTCCCATCTCAGTCCATCAAATGGGATGGGAGATGGGAGAAAAGGGAGACGTAAATCGACGCACCATGACAGCTCATGGAGAATGTTCGATTCTCATGTAGAAATAGTGCAGATATCACTCATTTTGCTTCTTCGATCCCTCTCTTTAATCAACTTCTCATCTCAGTTTTTCTCTTCTCATTTTTTTATTTAAATCCATCCGATTTTGCAATTCCTCAAAGTGTCTTAGTCGCGTTTATCCATTGGTCTCGATTATGAGATAACCCAACGAGAAAACAACATTCCCTCGTATTTTCACTCAAACAAATTGTTTCACGGAAATTCTTGCGATTTTTTGCTAATGTTTGTTTCTTTAGTCAATTTCACCCCATCTACGTGATTTCTTTGCATTCTCAATTTGCGTGGTGAATTGAATGGAAATTCGCACGATTTTGCCTTCAATGCGCTGCTGAGGCGAATTTCCGACGTTCTTATTATGATTTGCCCCTTTTCTCGTCATTTTCTGACCTCTCTCAGATGGGAAAAGTGATCTCTCAATTGAGTTGAGGCCCCTTTGGCTAAAAAGAGAAGAGGAGGTATTTGAGTGGAAGAGAGACCGGAAGACATAAATTACTCCCAACAACCAATTGTAGTACAACAATTTCATGTGAGAAGTAAACGAGTAGGATAGAAATCAAACTAATCGACCATTTCAATTCGTAAATATAGGGATATTAGACGACGCAATATTGGATTCCATCTGGTTTTTGGGGTGTTCAATTCATCATCGATGACAGAATGTTTCCGCCCTCTCTCTATGCAGATGTTTAGTCAATGTTGCAAGTCCCTTTCGTATTTGGATGTGTGCTGTCAAGGGTGCTTTGATAGAGTAACTAAGGGAAACAGAGTCTGAATCACGTGAGGTCTCATTACTCAACTCCCAAATGAGGTCTAGACTATCTTAAGACATTATGATTCTTTCTCCTTCCAAATGAGATCGAGACAACTTTTTCGCGTAAAGAAGTAACGGGTTGAAACCAACAAATATCTCCATATTTCTCGATTGAATTACTTGCCTCCATTGAGAATGAGAATATCTTCAGATCTTCTCATATCTCACGAGAAGTAATTTGCATTCGATTAGCCACAGGAAGTCCTCAAGAGCTTCTTATGCGCCCTCGCAAGTTTACTAATATCATAATTTCCGGTCGGAAGTCCCTTCCAAAGATCGGAGTCGTAATGTATTTATCAGCTCCTGGAATACTTCAGACTGACTTTGACCCTTGTTCGAACGCACTTTTGCAGTATATTCTAGTGTGTCTTTTGGAGGGAACGAGACACAATTCATATGACGCAGTCTTGCATACACTCACATACTATGCACAACCAAGTAAACTCCCACAGATTTCGAAGGAGTTTTGTATCCACGATATGGTAGAAGTCGTTCAAGAGAAGGGTTGAAATGGGAGTCGAGGGGGGTTGAATAGACTGTCCATTCACAGTTCGAGGAACCACTGTGTCATTATCCCAAATGACGATGTTATCCATTCTCCTCACGTGTTTTCTCTCGACACTCAAATGGTTCAGTCGACGTGAGATCTCTCTAGAGACTCCGCATTGATCTCATCACTTCTTTCAATTTGCGAGATATATCTTTCAATCTTTCGAGTCTCATAGCGAAAACGGATAGAAATTCTGACTAAACCAGAACTAAGACTCTTTCACAGAAAAACGACTAGATTGAGATACGTCGAATCCATATTCGCTACAGTAATCTGGGAGTGAAGTCAGGCGTGGTGGTACCCAACCGAGCGAATGGAATCCTTATGCATTCCATTCTTTTGTCTTTTGGTTGCGCTTTCGGAAATCTGGAGGTGTTGAAACAAAAGATTGAAGAGATTCAAGAGGAATATCCGGGGGCGGTGAAAAACGAGACGGATCTGTCGTTGCAAGAGGGATTTCTTCCCTCCACTGAGTCTATCGGAGGTAGATCAAGGACTGGAAGAAGAAGAGAAGAGATACTCAGTCTACTCCATTTCACCCTCTCAATCTAGATACACAGAGTTGAAACACAATTCAACGTGTACCTTCTCTTCGGCAGATGTATTTTACAATTCCGCATTTTTTATCGGGAATTATGAATTGAGTGTGTTAACATATTCAAGTAGAAATTGATTCCAATTAGATAGAAAACATGCAGTGAAGTGGGAGGATAATTCATAGGAGGAAGTAACATATTCAAGTGGATAAGAATCCCTCAAAGTGAAATCATCGATATTTTCTTGACATTGAGAGGATTCTTCATTGACGAAAGAGGGGGCCTAGTCACCTACAAATTCATCTCTCACACTTCGTTTTATGCCACACATCGGAAACTTTTGAGTCTCTCTCACAATCTGTGAATGTCTCCTAATGAATTCAAAATTGGCATGGGCAGCTGACTTTTCATGTGAGAAACGTTCTCAGAAGAATTATTGACGCTCCATCTGAGGACCAATTCTACCACAAGATCATACAGTATCTACTGAACTATGACGTCACTGAATGGCCCTAAAGAAATATGAACTTTCCAGTATCCTAAATCTGCCATCATTCATTGCTCTCCGCCCTCTCCTTCAAGACCCTCTCTAAACTCCGCCCCTTTCGAGCCTCCCACCTCCTCCCCATCGAACCCCTTTCACATTACATGGCGAGACTTCTCCAGAGAGGGCGTCTGATCTTCCTCTACGTCTCTTACCTTGCACTTTTCCTCTTGTCCATTATGAGTAGATCACTTCTCTGGTTGTCTGTCACTCTAACCTCTTCCCTGTTTTGGTAGTAGGACCGGGTAATCGGTGAGGCGTGAAGTGTCACAATTGGAGAGTACTGTATTCGTCTCCATCTCGATGGTTCCTACTTCCGGTCTTATTCCACACCAAACTCTCACTCTTTACTTCTCAGTTCCTGACATAACTCCGAAATAATTTGGTTACGCTTTAATTTGTCACTCAACCTACGCAGAGTCGGTGTAGATCATGTTATCATCTCTCTTCTCCTCTTCTCCTCTTCATATCTCATTATCTGTCAGGCTCTTCTTCGGCCCACTCGGGATTCACTCTCAAAATGCAAGCATCTCTCGTTCTCTTCTGCATTGGTCTCATTGCCATCTGCTCGGCCCAAGACGACTTCTCAGGTTTGAAATCACATCGGAAATAGAATTCGCACGTTGATGAACTCACTAATTCTCGTGGTTTCAGGTGACGTCGCTAAGAGGAAGTCGGCATACATGAGATTCGGTCGATCAGACCCTGAGATGCATGGAGAGATGGAGAAGAGGAAGTCAGCCTACATGAGGTACGGTAGATGTCGTGTCGAGATTCTCCCCCTCTCAGCAACTATTGATAGATGACCTTATCAGACGGGAGAAACCCCAATTGAGAGTGTTGATGAGATTGATGTGTGATTTCTTCCCAATGAGGAACTTGCGAAACTTCCGAAGAATATTTCATGGGGCGAAACTCCCGAAGACAATTTACTCCGATTTTAGAGAGGGAGAGAAAATCTGTGAGAAATGTGATTGCTTGAAGCGATTGGAAGTTAATCTGAGAGACTTAGAGAGAAGAAATTGAGATGAGACCTCGTCAGTATGGAGATTTATAGAGAGGCTTCAGACTATTGATTGACGGATGAAATGGAGGTGACGTCAGAGTTGACTGAACAATTTCAGATTCGGAAAGAGATCAGACCCCGCTCTACTAGAGTCCGAAGGAGAGATGACTGACTCTGAGATGGTCGATGAGGTACGGTAAATAATAAATATTGAACTACGGTAGATCAGTCATTTATCGATAGCACTTCAGATGGAGAAGCGCAAGTCTCCCTACATGCGCTTCGGAAAGAGGAAGTCCGCCTACATGAGGTGAATCAAACCATTTCTGGTCCCGCAGAGAATGTGTGGCATACTGTAACTTCAGATTCGGAAAGCGATCTGCCCCCGCCGACGAGGTACTCGACATGGAGAAGCGCAAGTCGGCCTACATGAGGTACGGTAGTCGCGCTATTTACATCCGGGACTCAAACACAGATTCGAATTAGCCAACTTCTAATGATAAACTAATTGCAGATTCGGACGCTAAACGAAGTCGATAAATCTCATCAAAACGTCTCTCAAACTTCCCTCTCTATTGTATTTTGAGTTGTCTCGTCGATCGATAATCTAGAACCCGATTTGTGCCCTCATTCCTATGGAACCTCTCAGAATACCCAGTGATCTTCCCTCCTCTCTCTCTATCTATTTCCTCCCATGGGCAATTCATGATGAATATAAATTCGTATTCCTCTCCGTATAAAGGCAGATAAAGCATCTTGTTAGATTATTCGAAGTCTTCTCAACATTCGTAAGAACCAAACAATTTCCGACGTCTTCTCGTTTAGGTTTGCAGGAGATAGATAATTGTGTGTAGGCGTTTTCTTTCCTTCCAAGTATAACAATGAAATAGACAGGGTAATCTGATTATGAGTCGTGCGTCCTACATCTCATCTTCCGGGTAAGTCAAGACACACAAATTGCTGAAAGCACACCATTCCAAACGCCCAGAAAGGGGTCAGAGGTACCAAGTTTGTAAACTTGGGAGAGTCTCTCTACATTTTATACTCCCTCGCTTCTGGCTTCTCGAAGGAAGACCGGATAATGATGTAAAGGAGTGTGAAAGTGCATGGGGAATTCCCGTACTGCTCGATAAACATTCAGAGTAATACAAACCCTAGCTTCACGCTTGTGTTGAAAGAATCGCAAATGGAAAACTACAAATACGATTTGCAGCATCAAATAACAATAATACAAAAACTACCGTATTCCTAAATAAAAAGTTCCGCGAATAATGATCGCACAAATTAAGGAGATCTCGGTTTTCAAGTGGTGTGCAAGATCACCTTTTCATAATTCATTCAATTATTGATTTACCTTCATTTATTAATTAATTAACTTTATTATTTATCATCAAATCATTCTCTCTTGAACCGGCCATGTATCTGCGCGAGTAAAATCTATTCTGCCCTTATTTAGCCTTTGTTATTGCGTAAACAAATGTCTTTGAAGGTAAAAGGATGTTCCGCCGTGCCGCATCTACTTTCGGACGTGTCGCCACCAGCCTTGCCGGAGTCCAGGTAGATGATGACGATGTGATAAACAAATTGTAAAAATAAGGAAACTAGTTTGGAATATCGTTGGAAAATCAGCATGGCTGCCTCGTGCTGAAAAGTAGCGTATCTCGTCGTGCTAAAGAAGATCATGTTATAATTCTCAGGTTGCCGCTGCCGCTGTCGCTCTCACCGACAAGGAACTGTCCAAGAAGCCTGAGTGGTCGGTTATTTATCTCCCCCGTCGCATTTCTCGATGGTTACATTCGTATTACAGGTACCAGATTGCCGTCCGCTCCGTCGAGGACGCACTCAAGCGTACCTCCAAGTACGGTTACATCGAGTCTGGAGAGGCTCTCGAGGAGGCCCATGGCGCCCTCACCAAGTGAGTGTCTCGTCTGCACTGGCAGGGTTATATGATTAAAGTGTGAATGGTGTGATTGAAGGGTTGGCGACCTCCACAACACTGAGATCCAGTGGCGCATTGCCCGTATTCTCTTCGAGAAGGCCGAGCTTAGCAAGAACCACGATGAGATCCTCCACCTCCTCCACGAGGTTCGTTGAAATTCAATTGCAATTTTTTTTTTAATGTGCATCTGGTAATTCGAGAGTTGTCTTTACCAAATTTAAGGTTATGAATGAATGCTGATAGTTATTCGAGTTATGAATTATAGGCTAAGGATCACGCGAAGAAGGCCCTCGCTGTTGAGCCCGCAGCCGGATCTGCTGGAGCGCACAAATGGTACGACTTCCCTATTTTACAACTGTCGCCGAAAAAAGAGCATCTTATGGATTCATGTAACGTCTATGTCACATTTTGATTTGTCTCAGGTACGCCCTGATCCTGACTCGCCTTGCCAAGCTCGAGAAGAAGCCTGAACTGGAGGGTGAGGCCACCAAGCACCTCGAGAAGGCAGTCAAAATTGACTCCAAGGACCCCTACGCACTCCATCTTCTCGGTACGACAGTGGTGTAATATATGTTTATACTATTTAATATCGCAATCATGCACGGTAAAACAAACTTCAACCTTTCATCTTTGTCCCCCCCTCATGGTGGCTAAAAATAATTATTTGTTTTCTTCAATTTTCCAACCACAGATATGTTCGCCGCAAATGCTATCTTTTGAACCAAATCATTGAAGTAATATTACATAAATTATATCTCGAGGATAAAAAAACTCTTTCTTGTTTGCAGGTGTCCAGCAGTACAACAGCAAGGACTACTCTGCTGCTGTGGCTTCTCTCCAGAAGGCCGAGACTATCAAGGTGCCTTCATTCCTCAATCATATAAAACATTCAATTATGTTCAGGCCGGTTTCTCTGCCGCCAACCTCTACTACCTCGGTGCTGCCCAGAAGGCCGCCGGAAAGAAGAACGAGGCTATTGTTAACCTCAAGGCTGCCGTCCAGGCTAATCCCAAGAACAGATTCGACGGAAAGGTGCGGTTATTGATGAGTGGATTGTTGCTATGACCCGCACATCATCGTCTAAAAAAGGATACTAAATTCCATTTGACGAGGTCGAGTACGATGCTCTAAGGTCTCAACACCCACATTGTTGTGTAGCATATAAGAAACGAAATGTAGTTGAGAAAAACATTCCCGAATATCCAAAATACATTTCCAAGTTACCCATTATAGTCGGAGTTGTGGCAAAAGATTGCAGCATACTTCGCAATGGAAACGATTAAATCAGGGTGACTGCAGATCTTTGATCATTATGTTTTTGTTTACAGGCTCGTTCTCAAGCCAAGAGCACTCTTGCCGGTCTCGGACTGAAGCCCCATGAGTACGAGGTCGAGGATCTGTAAGAAGGAGAAGGCAGTCAGTTGTACACGCCGATACAGTAATTCTTCCCGCGTATCCATAGTAGATTGTAATTGTTCATAGTGCGATTTATTATAAGTTACGGCGTTTGATGAGAGATAAAGAGAGAAATATCAGACTATCGAGGTCCACTGATCTTTTTACATCGTATGAAGGTTTATTAACGGATTGAAAACGGTTTCCACATGAATATTAATAAATATGGATTGTACATTTATGATAGATCAGCTAAAACGTTCTAGGAAGTAATGGTAATGTACAGATATGACTGAAGAGATGTGTTTTTTGTATTATTTTGACTTTCTTCAACTATGCTACTACACCGGAATTCACAGCACGGGCCTCTTTGTTGATTCGCATACACACATAACCCGATCGATATTCTTATTTTCGCTCTTATTGATTGGGGGAGGCCAGGCCTGAAAATAATTTTATCAGTGATCACGCATTAACTTGGATGAGAAAGCGCGTGAAATAAGAACAAACTCCAACCTGGTAAGTGTGGTGTTGAAGAATAGGGAGTGGGCATACAAGAAGTAGAAGTACCACTGCATGACAATTCACACTCATCTAAACAGATTTAAAGTGGAAGGGATGGGACAGAAATCCGGGGTATTGACGCCATCCATCGATTGTATTTGAGATTATGTGAACTAACCGATGAGAGCTAGCAATTCTTGTGGAGATGGTCCCGATAGAACAGACAATAGAGAAGATGGAGAATTAGATGAACAACTCGGAGTCATCTCAAATGGAAACACAATTATCTCATCATTCTATGCTACCGTACCTTCAGTCCCATTACAGTACTTGCTGCATTCTGTCTCTCAGCTGCAACAGGGGCGGTAGTGAGTGCTGCAGGACCGACTGATGAACTTCCTCGACTAGCGTAGTATTGATCGAGAGCCGTAGTCAAATCCCATAGTTGAACTGCCCCCGTTGAGGTGCCCGTGAACAGGAATCGACGGGGTCTTAAAAGGAAAGACTTCACTGATACCGTAATCCAGTGATCGTTCCAGTGAGTGATGAACTTCCGTACCTGCATCCAATCCTCGTTGAACCCTCACATTCGTGCACGACAAACGACGTAATCGGTGCTCCATCGACCGATTTAATGGTACACAATCTGTAATTCTCTCGTTGTGCCTCTCATTCCATCAATACTACCCTACCTGTCTCCATTGCTGGCGAGACGAATGAATAACTGATTCGTGTCGGGAACCACTCGTTGCACGAATAATTGCTCACCCTCCTGATCACCGTAGGGACCTGAGAAGAGAAGGTAGAATGAGGTGATCCTTTCTCTCTATTCATTCTTTAGCTGGAGTTTGAAAACGTGTCCGAATCTCTTCATTTCGCACACTCTCTCACCATCTAACTGGTAAAGAGATAGTGTGAAATGAAGAGATTCTCTGTTTCCTCTTTTCTTTACCTGCATCGGCGCAGTCATTCTGAGATTCATCAGTCGATTCGAGAGTGAGAACCTGCAATGGGAAGATCACAGATCAATACTCGATTCATTCTCAATCAACTGAGCTCACACTCAGTATCTAGATATTCCGTACCTTGAAACTGGCTAGACTGACACTTCCCGGTTGAGTGCTTATCATTCCACGGAATCGAGTGACTCCCCATGAACGAACGTGATTGTATTCAGCACAAACTGAAAGAAGAACGATTCATTCGAGATTGAAATCTGAATGCTGAAACACAGATCTCACCGGAAATGAGATGATGTGTAGACAAGGCGACTCTGACGATGGGTGAAGCGTGCACAGTGTAAGTCTGCAATCAGATTACGATAGGTAGACCTACAGTATCCCTCTACCGTACCTGGAACAGTTGTGGTCCATGTCCTACTGTTTCTGGATGCTGCACGATGACTCGCACTGCCCCTGAAGACGTCCCGTAGGCAATCTCGATCCAATTGCCGCAGATTGCTGTAAAATTATGGTATTTAATCAATAATAAAATATTGGTTATTGCAAGTAACATACTTGTCTTGGGTGTGAGATATACACTAATGGCAGTGATGACGTCACCATTCGGATCCTGAAGTGAATTTGAATCAATTTCCTCTCCTTCTATCGTCTCTCCATTAACTATATTGAATAATTGTTATTCGCCAATAGGATTTTTCGATTTAACCCTTATTCATCATTTATTCTTCTCTCACCTTATACAATTCCGTCACCAGTAGATCATTGTCCTTCATTCGCAGTGGAAATTTCTGCATGTCGACGTAGTAGACGGAACTGAAATATCATCTCATATACGAAGTTCTTTCTCTACTAACTACTTCCTTCTCTAAAATCTTCTCTACTCATGTCTGACTCCAGCACCCTCTCATCCACCGACGGATGAGAGAGTGTGTGAAACGAGGAGGTTCCCTCCCCCCTCTCCCCCTTCTCTTCCTCCTCTCCACTCACCCATTCGTACATCCAAGTATGAGTGACGACCCAGCAGTGTCATAACACGCGATTGTTGATCCCACGTCTGAAACATTCATCATTATTTATCTCCCACAGAAAAATACGTCAGCACGATAAACTTTGACCATCAACCAACCTTGTACTTGCCAATTCTGGGTCATCGAATGCCATATTCCAACCTGAAGATACGTAAATATCAATGAATATAGCGGAGCAGATAGAAAATGTTCCGATCTAATGAACTAACCTTTCCAAAGTTGCTCAAAGCAACTAGTTGACTTCCAATGAAGAATAGTTTATCGATTGAGACATCGAGAGTGAATCGACCTCAATATTCAGACTTTGATTCCAATTCTCACTTCTCCCCACATCATGCCACAGGCCGGCCAGAGAGGGGTTTGGAGTGAGAGAGCGTGTAAAATCGAGAGGGACTCTTTCCTTTTTGCACACTCTCTCGCCCTGGCCCCTATCTGTAGGTTTGTAATGAAGTGCCCTTTCTCCTTCTCCTCTTCTTCTCGTATCTTCTTCACCTGCTCTAGTCGCAGTCTTCAATTCTCCATCTTCATTTCTCTCTCTATTCACTACTTCTGTCAGATTCCACAGATCAATCGATAAATCAGAGAATGAGATGGCCAGCATGTTCTCGTTGTTCTGAACACAACACTTTCAAGGATTATTTCAAATTTTCTAGAACATTTTCATCGTTTAGTAGCTCAAAATATGACACGAATGTATGATTGGCAAGTGGAATGAAAAGAGACTTTCGTCTTGCCTGGGGGCCGAATTTAGTGTTGAGTGCGATGTGAGTGACGGGAAGTTGCAATCGGCCAGACATGTACACTTGCTGCCATCCAACGGACTCCTTCATTCTGAAATGAGAATTACATTATTACAATGCTCCAGAAAGAGGTCTGGCTCAAGTTGGTGTATTAGAGAGAGCCCTCAGTTTTTCAACCCTTTCTAACCCGATCCCATTCTGCAGAATTTGACAGGGGTACGATATTATGTGAACAATCAGTCAGTTGATGGACCACAGTATTTTACAGTGCACTCCATCAGAAAAAAATAGAACACAACGGTTTGTATGCGAATTGTTCATTGTATGCGAAAATATGCTCTGAATCAATAATGCTCACCGATATACACAGACGTAATTTGGATAAGCGACAGCGAGAGAATTATGATGAGCTCGAAGGAAACGAACTCGAAGTGGAAGAGATCGATCGAGTTCACGTTCTCTGATGATATGAAGAGATTCAATATGGGCAAGAGATATTGAAAGCTCTACTGATCATACTCTCATTCATCCAAGAGAAATACCAAAACAGGATCTTATTTGTAATGGCTTTTATGCAAATCTCGCACATGATCTATTTTGTTTGAATTTCTGAATCTTGCAACTATTCTATAAATTCGTCATTCTCACCTCTCAATCAGTTGCTCCATACTCGTTTTCCCCGATTTCTGCGTCAATTTGAGTGCCGAAAGTTCGTTTCGCACCTGGACAATCCACTTTCAAAATGTAACTTGTCGTATTAGAGAGTTCTAAAACGATTTTTAGTTGACTCACAAACTTGTTCAGGTCGTACGACCCTTGTTTGTAGTGACCGGGTTTGAAGGGGCGGGATGCAGCACTTGCAGCACTGCCACTCGAACTGCAGCAAGCAGAGGAGGCTGTGGAAACCTCAAACGCATAATTAGCATATCAATGAATTCCAAAATTGACATCTCGCGACCTCGATTCTGACTCGTACCGCTCTTTCATCATGCATACAGCAATTTCGCGTTCAATTTTTTTTCAAATCTCGATTTCCCATTTCTTTTCGGTCGGGCACAAAATCTCGAAACCATTTCTTTCAATTATCATTTCTTTAGAATTTAAAATTTTGATAGTGTTCTCAGGATTCCATTTTCATGCACACATACTTGTGCATCGAGTGACGCTGCCCTCGCGTGTCCTCCATCCGCATGTGACACGTCAGCCGCTTGAGAGGCGTATTGGGGGATGAGAGGAGGAGGAATGATACCATGGAAGAAGACGGAACCACATGCCGATACCTGAAACAGACAAATAGAGAAATTGTTTAGCAAAAATTCAACTGTTCTTAATTAGATACAGCAGCACATCGCAATCCGATAATTTTTTTTTCAAATCGAAAATGGATAAATTGTATTCATCTCAAGTTGATGCAATCCAATTTTGGTCTAGAAAATGAAACATATCTAACCTCCAATTCTTCACATAATTGTAATCTCTTGATTAGCGGAGTTAATCCGAAATAGACAGCTTCGTGTTTGAGAGAAGAATGAGCGACCGCACTTAATTTAATTGAATTTCACAACTAAATCAAATAATGTTGGCCGATTATCGTACAATTTCAATGCTAAATGAAAAGCCATTAGAGCTGAACCTTTTTTTCCGTCACAATACTGTCTAAAATATAGATCTGAAAAAGATTTGTTTGGACAATTTTATTCAGAGGAGAATGGTTTTTCAACCAATCGGAAATGGAATCGGTCGTTGATTGTCTACCAATTCTACTGAACGATATCCAAATCTCACGTGATATCGATCTGCTTTGTTCTCAAGTAATTGAGAATAACACGGAAGACGTCGGGGTCTCGATCAATAAATATCTGCAATTCATTAATCAACTGAGAAAAAAGTATGAATAATTAAATGTTAAAATAATAATGTAATGTTTGTATGAATGGATGAATTTCTTCCAAATTATATTTAATCAATATTTATTTCAACTCACTGCTCCTGTTTCATCCCTCACAGTTGGCACTCGACCACTCAGCAAACTGCAATCGAACAAATTGAACTTATTTTTTCCGAGAATAATTTCTTCTAATCCATTCACTACTTTTTCGGTGCTCCTTATCTCAAACAATTCGTGGATTCTTTCGTCGTGTTCTCAGGCCCGATGTACATAGCACGCAACCATGATTTCTTTCGACCTCCCTTCCCCTAATCTTCTACTGTGATTGTAGACCAATATTTGAGTTAAAAATATGAATAAATGTTGTGACCTCGTGAAGAAAGTGTCTGGAATCCAACTGAGAGTTTGACGACTCGTCGCAAATCGAACACCGCCGATGTTGAGACAAACGATTGAAGGAAGAGAAGAAGAAGATGAAGAGGAAGTGGAGGGAGATGTAGCCATGAGAGAGACTGAACACAGAGAAATGGAGGGAAAGACGAGCGAGGGCGAGACAATGAATTGAACAGAAACAACAATGCGTATTAGACAGACAGAATTCGCGACCAGAAGACTTGAAACATCATCGAATTCTTCTGGATATTTCTTTTGGTCAAATTTTCTTGCTTTTCAATACAGCGTCTTTTGAATGGGAGATAATGGCTGACTCAAGCGAAGAGGACCGCTGACTATTGTGATTTATTTGTGCATGCACACCACTTCAAAAGATTCTTCCCCCTCGACTTTTCTTGCTTTTCCTTCGACACAAATGAATCATTCCCAAAAAAGTGAGTTGAAAATGTACCTGTAGACATGCGGAAATGCAATCAATCAAAACCAACAAAACAGCATCAAAGCGTGTCGGCGAGAACGAATTAGAGAAAGTGAGAGATAAGGAGAGATAGTGTGAAACGAGAGGATCAGACAACGCGAGACGCTATTGGCATGGAGTCAACTGGATGCTTGTATATCACTGTACCAGTTGGAATGAATCGATCCACAAGTCTACCCTCACACTCCCTCCCCTTTCAACTACTCTCTCACAAGGAAAGTGTGTATGAAGCAATGAAAAAGGAGTGAAATGCGAAGAAAATAGCGATGACTTGTCCCCTTGACTGACTAGTCTATCACTATGCTATTCATTAGCGGTTAATAACTGTGACACACTCTAAAACACACAAAACCTGGATAAGAAAGAGTCGTGATGCAAAGAATAGGCATGTGATTGCAAGTTGATAGCAATTTATAAACAACTCGAACCTTATGAAGTGAGAGGAATTGTGCAGTGGTGGAGGGTCTGCTCGACTACAACATGTAGTGAGACCTAATCCAAAAGAGCATAACAGTGTAGAAGATTGTGATGGAAGAAATGAATTACGTTTGAAACAAAAGAAAATTAAGTCAATCGATATTGAATTCCACCCCCCCCCAATTCCGATTTGTCCGTCCAGAATTCTAAACCATTGTAAAAATATTTAGAAGATTGTGTGAACGAGGGACTATTTGTGCGACGCCGTTGTTCAACTGGAGCACTGACTGGGTCACGTTTAATACTCATGCATCGCCAACTGGAATGTGGATCATTCTTTTCAAACAATATCCTCATTTTCTTTCCACATTTATTTGCTTTAGCACATGATAAAAAAAGCTGCAAACGATGAGGGGGTTAATATGAGTTAATATGAGTTTAAATTATTTTTAGACATTCTCTCGGTCGGGACTCATTTCGAGGGATATTTATTTTGACGCTGAAACGATGTGGTATTGAATTCACAAAAGCAGTAAGATCTGGAAAGTCGAAAAATGAATAGAATGTTTTTTTAATTTAAAAAAATTATGAAACTAGTCTGACGCAACCATCTGTGGAGACATTACAGAAAAGAAATAATTTCTGAAATTGATATTGCCTTTGTGATTTCTACTTTTTACTTTATCATCACTCATTGTCAGAATTGAGCCAAACATTGATTTTTATAAGATGCTTCTATTGCCTTTTGTATGTAGTGTTCGTCATTATGATATTTTTGCCTATTTCATATTCAAACAATATTTTCGTAGATGACTTTATCCATAACGAATGAGTTAAATGATGGAACAAGAACTTAGTACGTAAAACTTCTGGCCCGCAAACGAACATTTTCCATAAATAAATGAACACGAATCATGATACTTATAGGTATTACAGCATTCTACTCAAAATAAGGGAGTGATTCAAACAGATAGTTATAGGTTAAATATATGAGCTTAATTTTAAAAAAAATGGTGAAATTAGCACGGGATTTGGAGATCGGTAACACGAGAGAGAGAAAGCTCAGAGAAGTGGAATGTGGGCAAAGAAAAAGCAAAATGAATAAGAGGAGTTAGGGCGAGAATGATTAGACAGAAGATTCCCTCTCTGGTTTATCTCTCTTCACAGGAGGTTCCTCAGTGTTCTTCTCATCAGATAAACCTCTCTTCTTACTCATTCCATCTTCTGCATCTCCTATCTCTCGTCCATCCACTCCACTGTTCTCCTTCTCACCTAAAAAGAAACTATTTAATAATAATTCATTCACATTGAGTTACATACTATTACATTTATAAAATGATACGATCAAACAAAATGTTGAACTGGGACTTCCTGTGTTTACCGAGACGAGAGAGCACGCAAAAGCGAGAGGGTCGTCATTGTTCCTGTATGGTAAACAACGGAATTTCGTCATTCGGCTTTTTGGTATGATCGTATCATTTTATAAATGTAATACATCACATCCATTTTTCTCTATTTTCGGTCATTCCAAATAATAAAAGGTACAATCAAGATTGCTTAATTACTGTACCTTCCTCTGTCTCATCACTTCCATCTCTCAGTGTTTCCTTCTCCTCCGCACTAGTGTCGCCTCAACAAAAATGAATTAGAAATTGTTCTCCTCGAGTTAATCGACTAGAACGTGCATTTCTCAGAGCATGCAGAATAGAACAACCGACTAACCATCTACCGTAGTTACCTACTCGCTGAAGGAATAGTCGTCGCATCTTTGCTCTTCGACTCTTCTGCCGTATTCTTGTCGACAGTATTCTCCTTGCTATCAAACTGGGATACGGTATCTTCCTTCTCTACAGTATCTTCCATCTTCTCTGCAGTATCTTCCTTCTTCTCTACCATCTCTTCTTTCTTCTCTACCATCTCTTCTTTCTTCTCTACTGTATCTTCCTTCTTATCTACAGTACTTTCGTCATCCTTAGTATCGGACTTCTTGCTTTCATCCTCTTCAGTCTTCGTTGTGTCCTGAACAATAATCATGGTTAAATTCCGAGACGTCCATTCTCTAATCATCCATCTTCAATTACCTTTTCCTTTTGTTTCTCCTCGTCTTCTTTCATCTCCTCCTTCTTATCTTCTTTCACTTCATCCTTATCCTCCATGTTTTCATCTTTCTTCCTTTCTTCTTCTTCATTCTTGTCATCTTTCTTATCATCCTTCTCTTTCTCCTCTTCCTCCTTTTTCTCTCCTTTCTTATCGTTTCCATCTTCTTCATTCTCACTTTCCTCTTCCTCATCATCGAAGAATTTGGGATTATTCAGCAGCTGCATGATGTAGCTGTAAGAAACTTTATCAATTCTGTGACGTTAAAATAACCTAAAGGTACAAAAGATCGCAACTTGCTTGTTAAAAAAACACAAATATAATAATTGCACCTTATATCATATACCAAAAGGTATGTTCCAGGGAACAAACCCTGACATCATTTCGGATTTGCGCCTGGTTCAATATCTCTGCTGCAGATTTTTACCAAGCGTCTGCAGAGTTTTCTGATGTAATCGGACATGGGCTTTCAGCTAAAAACAAAAGTGAGAAAAAAAAATTTTTTTTCCACATTTTGAGCGCAAGATGGGTTTGCAAGCACCAAAATGTGATAATTGATCCGTTTCAAGAGTGACAGACTAAAAATAAAACATTCTAAATTATTCATGGAACATACGATTTTGGTCTATGCCTTATATCATTTGGAAAGCCTACCTTCAATGGAAAACGATATATTAGCGGCAGCGATTTTCATGGTCTCGGATTAAGGGAACCCCCTCGCAAAGGTAGACGAAGTGATTTACAGTATACCGAACGAAGTGAATCGCCAACTGTTTATATTTCACTTGTTGCCCTATACTTTGCAATTTTTATATAATTGTGAATATTGTGGCTTTGCGAAGGGGTAAATCGATAACCATGGTGTATATATGTGATTTGAAATTCTTTGTACGAAGTTACGTCGTGTTACTGCCGAGAAATCCGCCCTAAAAATATTCCATTTCGGGTGTTTCTCGGGAATGAAATATGTCACGTTTGGAAAAAGATTTTCGATCAATTTTTTTTCATTCGATAGTTTTTGCCGAGTAGTACAAGAAAACCCCTTCGCACAGGTGGGATTATGATTGCTTTCAGAAGATATGGGTAGTCTGAAATTTAAAAAAAATGTGAATCCTGCCAAAATAGACGTTAATATCTGAAAACTTATCCCAACTGGGACTCTTACATATATCAGGAGTTGTCGTACGACATGTCTAGTTACATGGGAGAGTGATTGCGAGGGGCTAAAGGGGGTCGCATAATGGTGAAATTCTTGATTAAAATCAATGTAAACGTGTTTCTCAACATTGGTGATTATTGAAAATATTTTTTTGAATTGCAATTTTGTGTTTATCATTTTTTGTTGTGATAATATTTTTAAAAATCAAATTTGAATTTCCCGCGCTGGCGACCTCCCCTTCCCCTCCCCCGGTCGTCAGACCCCCTCGCGCGGCTCCCAGAATTCGGGGCCCATGAAAATCACTGATTAGCGGGAATTCAAATCCTTACTTCGATCACGGGTTTGGTAGGAATTTTTAGGCACGGAGCTCTGAATATTTGAGTACGCTTTTCGCGCTACTACCTGCGATATTCAGTATATTGTATATTCAGTGACTGTTTTGGACACTTTCGGCTGTCTATTTTTGACTTTTATAAGTTATTGTGGATTGGGAGCAAGGAAAATAATACGTAAGAGCTAAAGAGGAAGACGAATACCAGACAAGAACAACGGCTTGAAAAAAATCGAGAATTTTAGAACTTGGAGGTGTTACGTATTTTCGTTAGGGCACCTAGAATATAGAGCGTAGATTGATAAAATCAAAGCAGAAAATCGATTAGAGGAGTCAATTCCGAGAACAAAGCTGTCAAAGTTTGGGCTTTTACAACGGGAAAACAACTGTTCGTGATATTAAGCATATTTGGGCGGCGTATTTGTCAGATTTTTTTGATATGTTGTTTGGAGTGCCACTTCCTAACTTATATCAAAAAATTATGCGTAAATACGCCGCCCAAAGCCTCGAAATTACGCTTAGCAATTTTCTCAATTGAGGATTACGGTAATATTTTTTGTTGTACTGCGTAAAAGTCTTTCTGTGTTCTTTATTCTCATGGGGTTGCATTCTAACATTATTGCTCGATTTTAATTGATGTATTTGTAACAGAATAAAAGAAAGAAAGATTGTTCTAGTTTTGCTTTCGTTTTGCAGGCATTTTCAGTCTTGTCATCCTAATCATGAGTGTGACCTAGCGAGACTAGGGAGTCGCTCGGTTTGAACTAAAACGTCGCACGTGGAGTTTACCTTTCGAAGCAATTTTCTAGATATTTTAGTTATATTTTGAAAAAAAGTAAATTGAAAAGTCGAAATAGGGCACACTCAGCTACCGATTGAGCACAAACTTGTAATTTATCTTTCGGTTCCATTTACACGACCACCGTCCCTAGGAATTTTAAAAAAAAAAGTCGCGATTTTTTTGAAACTACCAATGATTTTTAAAGTCGCATTAAACCACTATCATTAAAGTATGCCAACACAGAAATTACGACAAGATTTTAAAAAATAATGAACTAACTGCTTATAGTATTTCTTGTCTATTTCCATGAAGAGACAGAGAACGACACGATCCCACTGCAATTCGATGTATACCTTGCATTAACCTAACATTACTCTTGAGCCAATCGTAGTCTTTGCAACTTTCATGAGTCCGCTTGCGATAGAGTCAGACAAATGAATTACAGGGGTGGGGCAGAGGAAAAATTGAAACATGAGAAAGACAATTTTTCCCTACATACTTGAGGATGCTGATCAGTGGTACGTATGCCGATGTATTCAAATTCTGTATATTTTGCAGATGCCAAGGCTTTCTTATTCCATATTTGTAAATTGAAAGTCTAAAAATGAGAGTTCGAATTATACGCATTTTGTAAAAATATACCTATATTTCGTGTTAAATTGGGGAGGAATTAAGCTTCAAAACGTAATTAAATTATTATTAAATCATCACAAACACTTGATCAGTGTAAATTTTTGGAAAAAGCGAGTCGAATGGAATGGCATTATTAGCGCAGAAAATACCTCAAAAATTATGGAAAAAAATGAAAGATTTTTTTGTGTGCGTTTGTACCTGAATATGGGTTTTTGATTTTATTCTGAATCTGAATACCATTTTGAAGCATTTTGAAAATCAAAACCAAATAAAACAACCAAGAAAAAATCGATTTTTGCAAATCCTGGAAAACACAGTGCAATTTTTTTGAAAGTCTACAACTTCTTGATATTCTTTTTGACATTTGAACAAATATTGAATTATATACAGAATACCTACAAAATCAGCAATATTAAGGATGTGCATATCCGGTCTAAACCGAATTTGCACACGTCAACATAAGAACCATTGTCATCAACATCGTCAAGCGTGTAGGAAATTATGTTTCTATCGCAAGAGGCCTCATATTGGAGTTCAGCAGCAATAGAAAAAAATTTCCAATCGAAAATACCTTCTCAGCATTGCCGGGCTTATTGAGATGCTTCCACAAGAATTTTATTACAGTCATGGCCGCATCCTGATTGTCGTAGCCATAGATACCAGTTGATATGCAACAGAAGGCCTGAGAGTATCATTAATGAAAGATTGTACTCAGATTAAAATATATATGAGCGCTACGATGACATGAATGAAAACTCGAAATGACTCACAATGGATCTGAGTTCATTCTCCTCCGATAATTCAATGGCACGACGGTAACACGACAACAGATTCCCTCTAAATAATACATCATTGTATTGCAGTCTTTGCAAGTAGTAAATATGTTGTCCCAATGCCCATACCTTTTCTCCTTAGTGACTGGTCCGTGGCAGATCGGACCAACACAGTGGATAATATCTGCAAACAGTACATCCATTTTCAAATACAACTCTTCAATGTGCAATACGCAAGGATATTTGTATAAACCAATGCAGAATAACGCCCATACACATTAAATACAATGAGTGCTCACTCTTGACATGGGTGCTCAGATTGCAAGCAGTTGTAATCACTGCTTGACCCGTCGGGACAGGACGGTTGTGCTGCAATTTAAATATTTCGAATATGGACTCGGCTAAATCAGATTTAGAATCTAATATGCGAAAAAAATTAATATTGAAAATAAATATATCCAGCGCAAAGTAATTAAATAACTCTTATATCTACCTTTTTGCACTCAGCCTGAAGCTGGGTGTACCCTGCAGCCCTGTGAATGGCTCCATCGACTCCGCCCCCTCCAGCCAACGGAGAATTCGCTGCATTCACTATCGCGTCCACCTGCACAGATAACACCCAATCAAAAAGTCACTGAACTATCTTCACATACCTCAATTTTAGTGATATCACCGTAGAACAATGAGATCTTATCCCAAAAGGGACTGGAGAGATCGTATCCTTTATTTTTGCTCACTGAAATGTCATATTTGATCTTCGAACTTCGAGATAGCATCCAAGAATGCAAATAATTACCACATTCGTTCAATTTGATCACTTCATCGAGTGTCGTGACGTTCTCAGGCACTTCCATACTGAACATAAAGGTTGGTACAAAAAAAGAAAAAAGATATATGCATTTCAATTCCTTTTTTCAGTTAGAAATGAGTTTAAACGAAACCAGGCCAATGGAAAAGCACCAGTCACAACTACCCAAGCATGTGCATTCAAGGTGAAACAAAACACGACAAGCACACCGTTTATGCGAAGTCTGTGACTCCTGGGACGAAGTTGGCTCCTGAGAGGCTTTCTGATCCTGGGAAGAGTTGGGAGAAGTGATCTTCGCGTCTTCATTCCCTGTTTTCGACTCTCGTAGAGTTACCTCCAATGCAGTGACCACTCTCTCTCCACTATCTTCTCTCCGCACTGCGGGCAATCTCTCTATCGCTGTGAGCACACTTGCAGAACTCTGATAGGAAGAGGTCGAACTGCTCGATCGGGATACCTTCGAGGTCGACGGTTTGGAAGGAGATTCATTCGAAGTCGATTGCTTGGCGGGAGATTCATTCGAGAGCGAAGGCTTGGCAGGGGCATCATTTGGTGTTGATTGCTTGGCAGGGGAGCCATTTGGTGTTGATTGCTTGGCAGGGGAGTCATGTGGAGTTGCAGGCTTGGTAGGGGACATAACAGGTGATGTAACACTCGGAGAACGAAGGTGTCTCATCTGAGGCTGCACAGTGATCACATTGTGCGCCGGTTCCACAGGACGCGATTCGGCGGGGACGACGACATCGACTGCGACAGCATCGTTCAACTGGGGGGATCCAGGGAGTACGACAGGATCAGCCACTTGATCGTCATTAGCAGGAGGATCAGTCTCCGCAGTCGAGATACAGCACAGCGAGCGAAGCGTCGGTGACCTCATTTCTAAAGTACCTGTAAGCTGATGGATTCAAGCCACAACACGCAAATACACCAAGCAGCCTCGGAACTACTTACCTTTACCGGAAAAATCAACTTTTAATCACTCTCTAGGGGTGAATGAGAGGTGACCGATAGATTCAGAGAGTAAGATTATGAAAGAAGCTCCAACCCAGGATTGCTTGATCCGGTAAAGGGGAGTAGTTCCGTAGCCTCGTGAGGGGGAAAAGTTATGTGCTATGCATGTGAGCGAAGAAGAATATTCAAAAAGAGTGAACTAGAGGGTGCAAAAGCGATTGAAATAAGTTATTCGTAAAGTGATAAGAGTGACATAGTTGGGAAGCAACACAAGCAGAGTCTACATGCAATAGACTCACATTACATAACATACAAGCACGTACGATTAAAAAAAATAAAAAAAAATGTTTTCCTTCTCATCACAGCTGATTGCCGCAACGCTTAGCCGCGAACGCGTACTGTTGTGTGTATGGACCAGAATATTCCAATGATTGTATACAGTTTTCTATTTTTCTATTTTTCAATTTAGTATTTTAATATGGTGACATACAACATATCCTATTCCCATGAGATTATTGAACAAGAAAGGAAATTTAATCTAGACGACTAACAAATAAGGAAAGTGACCTCTTTGAACTACCGTACTAAAATTCTTCGATCTCGCTGGGACGCCGCCAAAGTGTTGTCTCTATTTTTGTTATCTTATCTTTAAAAATCTGCCCTATCTCAGTCATTAGTGAACATCTTACCTTCTCGGCGGGATGCTGAACAGTCTCTTCATCATCAACACCAGCGGGTAAGGTCTTCCAGTCATTGTAAATGCTGAATTTGCCACGTATAATGCAGGATAGAACATGCGACCGGCCGGCATAGTGTCGTACGCACGACTGTCTTGTTTACCAGATTCACCGCATTTCAAGTATTGATTTCACTCAAATATTTCTTCATTTTCAGTGATGTTATTCTCGAGAAACACTGGAAGTCCGTCATCCATCGCTCAATCTGTGACTATTTCTTCGACGCTCAGAAGAAGGTTAGCTCCTTTACTCCCAAATAACTGATATTTCACTTGCTCCCTCAACGTGTATTCGTGAGTTTGTATTTTATATGAATCAGGACATGCACAATACGTGGCTGAGGTTCATATAATTACAAAGAATTTTTCAATGGTTCTTAATCTTCTATGATAGTCATTTTTTTTCAGGCAGCTTGTCCTGAAGATGTTCCTCCCATAATCGCCACTCCTCATCACTATCTCATCTCAGTCTATCACAGTCAAATTTTCCTCGTTGCTGTCTCCACTGAGGAAAGTAAGAGTGGTTCGATCCTATTTTATATCTCGTCCAACTCGATCTGATACACTTCTTTCCAGGGATAATGTATCAATATCGAACATCATTCAATATTTATCAGTGTCGCTTTAGGGGCGCTGATCAATATTGATTGATGTTTGATTACATTATTATTGTACATTATACATTATTGATACATTATCGCCAGAATATCAAACATACAGTTATGAAAAAATGAAACCGATATAAATATAAGTACGGCATTCTGGCGAGTCCATGTAAATCGAGGCAGAAAGTTGGAGAGTGCGAAAATAGTACATTGACGATGGTCTCACCGCGAATCTACTTTTGGCATTTTGCAGAACGCCGTGTATAAGATATGAAAACCAAATAAAAAGTACTTGTGACAGCTCTAATCGTAGTTCGGTAATGTGGTTAAAAAGTTTTAAAAAAATCCACCAAGGTTTTGGCGCTTTCCCACCATAGGGTTTCTCGCAAGTTCGCTATTAGAATAGGGCAGTGCATGTAAATGGAGGCTTTCATGTGTCTGCCCTGCACTCTCTCGCTAGATTAATCGTGTTTACATGCAAAGTGCCTATTTTCGCAAGCGAAGACCTTTTTGGCGTATGTTTCCCACCCCCCCCCCCCATAGTAAGAATTAAAATATCGGATCGTTTTTTTTAAAATTTAAATTTTAAAAAAATATTAAAATAATAAAACGGCAGCACTAATAATAGATCGGAAGTGTAGTTAGGAAGACTGGTGAAAAACCAAAATTTCGGCGCGGCGTTTTCTTACTCCGCGTAACCAAAAATTTAAATATTTGTTTGTTTTTTCTACAAAAAATAAAATAAAATAAAACATGTACGAAAACAAACAAAAAATCGGCAGCTCTAGCGGTAGTTTTGTTAGGAGAAGTGGTGAAAAACATCCAAGAGTTTGGCGTTTTCTTACTCCGCTTTGCAAAAAAACTAAAATATTTGTTTGGTTAAAAAATGTATGCAAACAAAAAAAGGCAGTTCGGAAGTGTGGTTAGGAAGAGTAGTAAAAACCAATCAAGCTTTTGGCGTTTTCCTGCTCCGTGTAGCAAAATTTTTTTGCTGCAAAAGAGTAAAATAATCGTTTCCCCTCAAAAATTCAAATTAAAAGAAAATACATATATGACAATCATTAAAAATATACTATCAGCAGCACTAACCATAGTTTGGTAGCGTGATTGGGAAGTTTAGTAAAAAAATCCACTAAAATTTTGGAATTTTCCTACTCCAGCTATCAAATACTCATTTGTTTTTCCCTCAAAAATTCAAATTAAAAAAAAATGACAACCATTACAAATATAATAGCAGCAGCTCTAACCATATATAGGTAGTGTGGTGAAAAGCAACCAAGAGTTTGGCGTTTTCGTATTCCGCGTAGCAGCAAACTAAATTATTGTTTTTTTTTCATCTAAAAAAATACAATCATGCATATATTTAAAAAAATGGGTATTTATTGCCAAAAAAAAAGATTTTAAGAACAATATAAAGCCTTTTAAAATATGTTATTTTCTCTGTTATTCCAACCTCATAGCGGCTCAATTGGTGTTGTATTCATTGTATGAATTTAATTCGCACCATGAATGTGCGGGAAAATTGATGTCCTTGAAATTTCTGTGGGCATATTCTATTCCGTGAAAAGAACATGAATTTTTTTAAAAGTTCGTGAATACTACAAATAAAACTTTTCTTATGATATTTTTTAAAAAAACTATAAACACATATTCGGTTTTTTCCTATGAGATAACAATCAAAGCATTTCGATTTTTTTCTGTCTCGTTTCATGACTTTCAGTTTCAAAAAAATTATGCTGTTATAAAGACACTAGTCCAAAATTATAATACGTTCCGCTCCTAAACAGCAGTTACAGCTGCGAAAGAGCATGATACAAACTGAGGTAAATAAAGAGAGTACACGCATCGGTGTGTTACTGACGTAGGAACGAGAAAACAAGAGTGATCCTGCATCCATCTGTCAACTTTTTATTATTATTTCGAATTAAGTGAATGGATTGCAGCTCCTCCTCTAATGGTGATTGAATTCCTCCATCGAGTCGTCGCTACTCTCACTTCCTACTTCGACGAGTGTTCCGATTCTGCCATAAAGGAGAACTGTGTCATGGTCTTCGAGGTATGCCGCATCTCCGACTATTTGTGCCTAGATGATTACAATTACGTTGTGAGTAAATATCACACTGTTTTCGAAAGCGACGAACAAGATTCAAATGCCTTCCACCAATATGTCCAAGTGATGCTCATAAATCTTTATTCTCGGTAGCGACATTTCTGCGAAAACCAATGTGATTTAAGGCCACTGAATACTTTATTCTGTTCGTATTTCATTGCTAACGTGATGAGACCATGAAAATATTTGGAATGATTTTGTGATTGTTTTTTTAAGCTTCTGGATGAAATGCTCGACAATGGCTATCCACTTGTCACTGAACTAAATATCCTCCAAGATCTTATCAAACCACCCAATTTCCTCAGAAATATCGCTAATCAGGTACATTTGTTGTACATCGTACGGCTATTTAATGTTCCTGTTTAGGTTACAGGACGAACAAATATTTCGGAAGTTCTTCCTTCAGGACAGTTATCAAATATTCCATGGAGACGACACGGTGTCAAGGTAATTGGATGCATTTAGAAAAATCTAGCGATATCTGATTTCAGTACACTAACAACGAGGCATATTTTGATGTCATCGAAGAGATCGATGCTATCATTGACAAACAGGGAGCCACTGTGTGCTCGGAGATTCAGGGATATGTCAGTTGATACTTGATGAGATGCAAAGAGTACGGTATTTATTGTAGATCGATTGTTGTTCTCGATTGACTGGAATGCCCGATCTAACGATGACTCTTGTGAATCCTCGTCTGCTCGATGATGTTTCCTTCCATCCATGTGTTCGATTCAAGAGATGGGAGGTATATCTCTCCTACTTCTAATTCCAACATCCTCATTACTCGCTTCAGAATGAACGAGTGCTGTCATTTGTGCCTCCTGATGGAAACTTCCGTCTTCTGTCTTACCATATCGCTACTCAAAAGTAAGTGATATCGATTTGATTTAAGAGTCGAACCGTGTGCAACTTCTTAGATAAAATATTGAAATTGTTTTTTTCTTCTCTCCTAATTGGATATCTCTTTCAGTATCGTAGCAATTCCTGTCTACGTTCGTCACTCGATTCTTCTCAAAGGAGGAATTGGAAGTCGATTGGAACTCACTGTTGGACCCAAGCAGAGCATGGGAAAAGTGGTACGAGCTGCATATCACAATTCATCTTTATCTATTCTTACCTTGCTCTATATGTTTCGAGCATTACTTAACATATTTCACACCACCTTAAATAAGTCGAAGTAAATAGAAGAATAATAAATATATTTATCGTAATTTCCCTTTTTCAGTTGGAGGATGTGGTGGTTGAGATGACGATGCCTAAAGCAGTCCAGAATTGCAATCTCACTCCCTCTCATGGCAAATATTCATTTGATCCAGCCAGCAAACTTCTCCAGGTAATATTCCTATGGCTCTTCTTGTATATAATATTGTCTTTTCAGTGGAATGTGGGAAAGATCGAACTGGGAAAACCGCCGACTCTCAAGGGAACGGTGAGTGAGGATTGGTAAAAGGCGGATGCGTGAATGCACCCTAATCGCACACCATATCATCCTAAAAAAGCGCCCCCTTGAATTCATACTCTAAAAGTAAAGTCGACAGGAAAGTGAGACGGGCACGTTTCGTGTTTTGGAGGGTCTCAAACGAAAAAAACCGAAAAAAAAAAATGTTCGCCCGCCTTCGGCGTGGTGAACGACACTTTCAAACTTCCTTCTATATTTTCCCTTTTTTTATCTATTCCTAAAGACTATTATTTCAGAACGTCTGTGTGTGTGTGTGTGTGTGTGTCTATCTGTCTGTCTGTCCGTGTGTTCAACTTTATTGCTTAATAACTCGGGAACAAATAAAGATTTCGACACACGCTCTTCACTAGCATATGCGTATCCACAAAAGTAAACTTTTAAATAAAAAATATTTAAACAAAATCAATGGCCAAGTGGCTAAAGCGCTTGCTTTCAAATCCGACCGACGCATGTTCGATCCCCGCCGCGGGCAAACCTTTTGCCGCATTTTTCGCAAATGTCAGAAGCTGTCATAACCCGTTTTTGAGTACCGTGAAACACGTTTTCACCTGTTTTGCCGAGTTTTAACCTGAAAATTCGGAATTTTCGATATTTTCCCAATTGATGAAGGGAGTTTTTCGATGTCAGAAACGTGTTTGAACGTGTTCTGACACGTTTTAACGTGAAAAATCAAAAATTTCGAAAAGTTTCAAAATGATTCAGAGAGCGTAGGGGATCACAGGAAAAGTGTTTTGCGATGTCAGAAACGTGTCTGAACGTGTTCTAACACGTTCTAACGTGAAAAATCGAAAATTTCGAAAAGTTCCAAAATGATTCAGAGAACGTAGGGGATCACAGGAAAAGTGTTTTGCGATGTCAGAAACGTGTCTCAACGTGTTCTGACATGTTTTAACGTGGAAAATCGAAAATTTCGAAAAGTTCCAAAATGATTCAGAGAGCGTAGGGGAGCGTGGGGGAGGAGAGACAGGAAACGTCTCTGAAATTGTTCTAAAAGTTCTGAACGCACTGTATCCTGCGTTTCCGTTGTGAAAGGCTCGTGAGACTGAGAGCGATCGAAAAAAAGTTGCCACGGAGCCACGAAGTGGCGTAGGGGTCACACCAGCGAACAGTTCCACTGTCACACCAGCGAAAGAGCGCAGACTGCGAAGTTGCAATTTAGTAATATCCTAATAGCAATATACTGATTAGCGAAATCATCTATATGCGATTCCAAATTCTTATGCTCACATTTGTTCCGAAGAATCTCGGAGTGTCGCCGTTTCAGATGCTGTGTCGGAGTCAACGAACATGGCGAAACTAGAAAATCACACTATAGACATACTGGTAGAGTGGGCAAGATTTAAGAACACTACGCCACTTCGTGGCTCCGTGGCAACTTTTTTCGATCGCTCTCTGCCTCACGAGCCTTTCACAACGGAAGAAGCCAGTACTCTTTGTAGCGATTAACACTCCCCAACATAAGTCGAGCTTCAATGTAACCTGGAGCCGGCCATCGAGCTCCCCCTGGACCGATCTTGGAGCCGGCTACCGAGCTCCCCCTGGACCGAGCTTGGAGCCGGCTAAAAATCCCCCTGGACCGAACTTGGAGCCTGCTACCGAGCTTCCCCTGGACCGAGCCTGGAGTCGGCTGCAAAGCTCCCCCTGGACCGAACTGTGCCCTGCAACTGAACGCCTCCCTGAACCATACTTTGAAAACGTAGTCTACCATAACGTAGTTTAACCTCAACACACCCTTCTAGTTTTTACAATTAATAATATTTATTATTATTTTTATCATTGCAATAGTTTACAATCAATCATAATTTGTCAATTGATAATATTTCTCCATATTTCTCCACTTTTACGAGCGTTGGTAGTAGAGTTGCCGGTGCCTCCGAGTGGTGTCTGAAATTAAAATGTCGGGCACGTTTTCTAAATTTTCCGGTCTTCGGCGGTCAGGTTAAATTGAATTCCACCCACTTTTAGAGCTATGCATTCATAGTAAATTTGAACTTAGTCTAGTTATGAATTTTAAACTGACGAGTACAATAAGGGGTCTAGATATCATAGACCAAAATCTTATGTTCCATGAATAATTTAGAATGTTTTATTTTTAGTCTGTCACTCTTGAAACGGATCAATTATCACATTTTGGTGCTTGCAAACCCATCTTGCGCTCAAAATGTGGAAAAAAAAATTTTTTTTTCAAAATTTTATATTTTCAAAAATGTTTTCGAAAATATTTTGAAAATATTTTTTCTCAATTTTGTTTTTAGCTGAAAGCCCATGTCCGATTACATCAGAAAACTCTGCAGACGCTTGGTAAAAATCTGCAGCAGAGATATTAAACCAGGCGCAAATCCGAAATGATGTCAGGGTTTGTTCCCTGGAACATACCTTTTGGTATATGCTAGATATGAATCATAACTAGAACAAGTTAAAATTTGCTGTGCAGATTTTTACTCTTGAACAACTTTTACCCGAACTCACTGATACGAAACTATTATAGGTGACTGTATCTGGTACGGCTGTGGTCGAACCTCCCCCGATCAGTGTGCGATTCAAGATTAACCAACTGGCTGCATCAGGACTCAAGGTATACTGTAGTTTGAAGTATTGTGGGAGTCATTCTTTTTGTGCAGGTCAATCGATTGGATATGTACGGCGAGAATTACAAACCGTTCAAGGGAGTCAAATACATCACGAAAGCGGGCCGATTCCAAATTAGAACTTGATGTAACTACTTTTATGTATCCTTTGTATTATCAGATCTTCACTTCAATATTTTCGAAATAGGTTTAAGACTAATGTATTATCCCCCGCGTTTTATGTTATACTAAATTATTGAAAAGTACACCAGTTGAGATACATTCCATGTTAAATAGATTCTGTATAGTAAACTAATTTTTACAACATTATACTTTTCTAGTCGAGGTTGTGTGCATTATTCACTACTTGAATTTCTAACAACGGTTCTGTGAATGCATTTTCGTAAAAGTTCTTTCGGATAAAAATCTTTATTACATCAAAAATGGTGAAGTCGAATTCGCAAAGAAAAAAATGATTTGCATTGAAACACAAGTAGTACGGGGAAAATGTGTGCTCTCTAAATTCGCAGATGTTATTGCATCATCCCTAGCTAATTTCAGAATAATTGTCGGTGGAAGCAATAACTTATACTATTAGAGGCAGCGACTGGATAGGGAATGGCTACTATATTCATCATCTTTGTATATAATCTACTATTTCATAATATGTACTTGTGTCTGTATGATCTACAAAAAACACAATGTACAATGATAACTCGAGGTAAAACATCAATTCCGGGAGTTTCTTTGCAAATACAGAGTTAGGCAGACAGTTTTGTGTACAGACTAGAGAGAGATAGTTCTTACAATAAATATCGGATGGTTGTGCGCAGCAAGAAACAGGGAAATATCACAAAACGGGTATTGACGAGCAAACGGAAATATACCACCGTACTCCGAGTGGTTGATCATCTCTGATCGATGAGTGACTTATTTGGAGTAATAGACACGGTAGTAGAGTGTCTTGCTTCGCCACAGGGAGTAGGAGTTGTCGAACTTGAGCAGATAGACTCCCTGAGAATGGTATACAATTATTGATTGGAAGATGATCAAACGGATGGTGGGTTCTTGAACAAGACAATCGATATACCGTACCTGTCCTGGGTAAACGTGGCTTCCAGCATAAACTTCCTCGTGAGACTCACGTCTGCAATACAAACATCGTTATACCACTCCTCCCCTTCCCTCTGTTCTCTTCACTCACCGATAGATGGGAATGATCTCATCCTGATGAGGCTTATTCGGATCTCTTCTCTTCTCCTTCATGGGATTTCCTCCCTCCACGTCTCCCACTGGTGGACCCATCACAGGTGGCTTCTCTGAACACGACTCCATTATGACTCTAACTCCATCTCTCATTTCATCATCCCTATGCAATCTCTCTCACCTCCCTCAGCTGCCTCTGCTTCCTCCTCGAGATCTTCCTCATCATCAGACTCAGAGACGTGGATCGACACCTGATATTCAATCAATACTAATTAACTTGGACTTACTGTTCGAGACTTCTAATCAATTCATGCTACCGTAACCTTCTCTTCCCCTCTTCTACAGTATACCTGATTTGTCTCGCTGACAGTCCACTCGAATAGCACTCCGAATCCAATGTCATAGTGATCAGTCGCGAACTCCCAGAAGATACACGATCCCTCGTGGTGAGTAGGCACACGCACCTACAATCGATTACTTCATCTCCAGCTGAGTAATCGATACTTACCGTAACCGTCTCTCCATGGCCGACTTTGATGATTCCCTCACTGCCCTCCTTCTGTAAGTACTCTTCCTCCTTCCTTCCACCGAATTACTCTGATCAAACCTTGATATTTCCCTTGAACTGTTGAATGTCCTGTCTATTCCATAGAGAGGCTGGAGCAATAGCGGGATTCGCTGTAATAAAGACAATCAATTCCAGTTCTTCTCCCTACTTCAGAATTCACATGTTGAGGTACAAAAGTTGCAGGGCTCTCGACAAGAATACAGTAGACGTCCATCAATCGAACTACCGTAGTCGAGAGAGAGAGATAGAAAGCACATTGATACGACATCGATCGAGTATTTTGATCACTCGTTTCGGGACTCGGTAGGAATAAGGTAGTGGGTATGAGGTCACGGTAGGAGTACGGTAGCAGAAGTGAGGTCACGGTAGGCTAAAGGGGGAGACGCAAGAAACACACACTAAAATGCAAGATGGGACTTTTGATGCAGAAACGATGTGGGGTAAAGTTAGTTCATAGCATTACTTACAAGATGACGCTGGGATTACGCAAATACGGGAAGTTACAATTCTTGTTTCACGGTAACGACAAAGCTACAGTAAACTCCGTTAAACGTGGCGGCGGCTCTAAAGGGGTAAATAGGCGAGCAAGCATTCTCGAGGGTACGGTACTAGGCGGAGTTACAGTATCGATTGATTTTGCGGCAGGTGATGAAACCTACAGTGACAGAAGAGTCCCATTTGGGCGTGGATTGAAGACACTGGGAAAGAAAAGAAGTGAATTGAGATAATTCAAGTGCCTCACAAACTTTCAACTTTAACTTCGTAGTGGATGAAAGTGTGATGTAGATTCAATTCTAGACAGAATTGGTGGTGAGAAAGAGTGAGTGAGTGGTGCATCGGTGCACTTCCCACTACAAATCATAAAACGCACTCCGCTCTCGACCCCAAACTGATTCACAAGTAGACTGATTCGAACCATTGGATTGAGTGTCACCTACAAGAGTCAGTCTCTACCTCTCACGCATCCATACCACATTACTGCTTCTTTTCAACGTTGTAGCTCAGGATTGACGAAGCAAGCAGCGGTTACGGTACTTCTGTCTATCGATCGATCGATATTCACTCACAAGGTAGATCATCTCCAGGTTCCTCATCGCTGACGTCACTGTCGTCTTCCTTCTTGCGCTCCTCCTCAGGATCCATCACCTACAGTAGTGCAATGAGCAGCGAGAATCGATATAATAAGACTACAGTAATCCGCCGCCTCAATCGATAACTAACCTTCTTGACCTCCTTTCCTTCTCCAGTAGTCTGTTCCATCTGTTGCTGAGCGTACACCTGGAATTGACGAACATGAACACAGTTTCCACGCATAGCTCTTTCATGTGCGAAGATACAGTAGTTGCTTGACATCTCTACCGTACTCCTACAGTATCTCTCTCCTCTCACCTGTGCCATATACTGCTGGTAATGCTGCTCCTGTAGCTGTCGAATGAGTGCTTCTTGCTGCAAATTAATCATTTGTTCGACTTATCCTACATCACATTCTCAAAAACACGAGAATTGTGCAAGTACATTGAGTGTGGGAAAACTTTCTCCAACAGGGAGCACGTAATATAATATACGGGGCACTATCCATAACTATAAAGCGCGTAATTTGTCGTTTATTCTGTATCGCTTCTCCCTAAACTTCTCCTATCAGTCTTACTTCCCCTTCGTCTTCCTTCCATCAGCTGGTACCAACTTTGAACACGAGTGGTGGCACTTCTTGTTGTGAACAGCAGGAGCGTCAATCAACAGAGGGACGACGAGCTTACACCCTTTCCCCCCTCTCTCCCCTCTTTCATCTGAGGTCACACGGATCTCCCTCTCCTCCCCTTACCTCATCTCTCTCCTCTCACTCTCATTTACTGCCACCCCCCCTCCTACTCCTTCCTTGATTTCCACTTTTCAGATCCGAGATTCATCCATTGCTCTAAGTTTGTAACCTTCCCCATAAACAAGCATCCACTTCACCTCCGAATGTGAATGTCCAGCTTTACAAAATCCTATCAATCTTATCCCTTCTCTTCTCTCATTCGAGATTCAAAAGGGAGTTCCGACCAGAGTGTCTCGTTCCATACCATTATCATTCATCCGTCTTATCATTTCCCCATCTCCCTAATTGGCTCCAACTTCCTTTCACTGTTGCACTTCCAGTTCGGAACAACTCATCCTACACTTATCAGTTTTGTCTTCTCTAGTTTCATTGTTCTAGTTGATAATTTCATTCAATTTCAGTGAATGTCTGACCTGAATCCCGATGTTCTCGCTCGAATCTTTCTCAATCTCCAATTCACAGAGAGAGTTCGACTCGAGACAGTCTGCCAACTATGGCATCTCGTACTACAGGTGAGCATAGATTAGATGAGTCCGATCACTCCCGCATATCTTGTGAAAGATACTTTCGTAACCGGCGGAAGTGATGTTATTCAACGCATCAAAACAGAGATCGATCATGCCCTACGGCAAGTTCAACTGGCCAATATATACTATTGGCAGATACCAGGTCATGTAGCTTCCTTCACGATCCATATCCTTGTGTTCTCCCATCTTCTCCATTACTCTAATCACGAGTTCACAACTCCCCTCTCTTCTCCTCTTCCCCATAGTCCATTCCACTATTGTTTCCTCTTGCCTTCAAGTCCACTGTCTCATCACCTGACTTCGTCCCTTCTTTCTTCCGATTCTTGCACGGGACTACAGTGTAAACTGCAGGGACCTAATCACGCTTTCATCACAGATTAATTCCATTTCAGAGTCATTCTTGCTTTTCTGACATGCGAAAGCTCAATCTAGCTGACTTCCTCTACAATACCACTGCCGACTACTACCAACAGGCAATCGATGAACAGAGTACTGTATAATCTACAGTAGTTTTCCGTTCAGGAGTCCATTTCACTGACTCCAACTATCATGGGAGTAGTGGAGAGATGCGGATCATATGTTCACTCACTCTCATTTGGAAATAGATGGCTAAGAGTCTCACAGAATATCATCGATAGCATTGCAATGTAAGTTTGACCCAAGACTGATAGTAATCGAGGCAAAAACAAAAGTTATACTTGAACCCCGGATTGCCCCTTCCATTAATTCCGGATTGTTTGCGAAGTTGCGCTCGAATTTGCTGTCTTTCTTCTACTTCTTTTATCGAATTGCTATTCTCGTCTCTCTCTCGTTTCGAATGCCAAATCCGTGGCAAAAAGAAGGTACACTAGACAGAGCGGGAGGATATCTGAAGCAGTACTACACCTTCCCCTCCTCCTCCCCCCCTCTTTGCTAGCAAGTAAACACCATACTTTCTTACGCCATCAGTGGCAGATCGGAAGAGTGAGAGATCCAATTGAGAGAGATACTGGACAATGACGTACGAAGACAAATGGACGAGAGAGCATCTCTTCCGGGGGGGGGGGGGTGTTGATCTACCCCCCCCTACCCAACACCACATGATAGCCATTACGGCGCGTGTTGTGACTGGTAATGAGAGTAGATCAACTGCAGTCACATCCATCCCCACGAGTTCAATTGAGACACTCCAAGGAAACAGAAAAGATGGCAAAGACTCAGAGATCGTACTAATGCATAATGTACTCATTCAGTAATTGTTCTCAACTGCTGGAACTCGATCTGGGAGGAGTAATTCTCAATGCAGACATCTCCAATCTCCTCCAGCAAGTCTCTCCTCAATTGAGAGTTTTGTCACTCGAGGAGACCAGTTGGGTGCACACAAATCATGCCGACAGGGTTAGCACAAATTCATCTTTCATCATGACTATGCAATCATTGTCAGATGGCCGATATGCTGTGCGGATTCACTCGTCTCGAGTCGATCAATCTTCGTAGTGCAATGTTCTCCATTGAGAACATCGTCCATCTACCTGTGACTCTACGGTCAGTCGACACAGTAGTCATTTCTGTTGCCCACTCGTATGTTCGAGAACAAACGAAGATTAACAAGGAAACAGAGAATTGTCCCGAAACTGACTCGAATCGCGTTGTTCTTTTTTTCGAGTGGCCATCTCTAGTACCATGCGCCAATTTAGCCGATTTATTCAAAACAAAATTTGGTTAATGAATCCGTCTATTCCTTCATTTCCTTCTTCATCAGCCGTATCGATATCTCTCATGCTCATCGTTTCTCCTCCGATGCAATGGTTTCCTTCCTTCATGATCATCCTCGTCTCGATAGTCTCACTGCCACTCCCTGTCCAGTTATGAACCAGGGTGAGACTCTACCTCGTCGCACTCCTCCTCTTTCCCTCATTCCATCCATCATACATGGGATAGACTGTAGCCAGAAACAGAACCCTCCCGCTTTGGGCCAAAACTCCAGCCGATTTCGGCTCAAGCCACTACGATTTTGGATCAGACCCTACCGCTTTTTTGCTTCACAAGAATTTGTCACTTACTCTCCCGCTCTTGACCAACCAGCAACAACCCTCGCCAATCTATGTCATCCATCTCAGATATCATGGATGCCTTGTCTCATCTCGATCGTCTTCTCAATCTCGAATTGGGATTCATCGACGATCGATCCATTGATATGTCATGTCTCTCTCGACTCACGGGACTTCGATCACTCACTCTACAGGTCTCACTTCCAATCTCACAGCCATTTCCACTCCCTTCTCAATCTCAGACAGTCTCATCTCTCAACGAGACTTCTCTTCTTCCTCTTCTCTCATCTCTCACTTCTCTTTCCACTCTTTCTCTTCGTCGATGCGATCGCGTCTTTGACTATTCCAGTCTTGCATTCTGTGAGAAGATCACCTCATTGACCATCACTGACACTATGCAGGTACGACGGCAACTAATGAAGCATCTTGTTTAAACCCCATAAAATATAACAGCTTAAAAAATGGACGACCACTACAAAATTATCATATCTTTCAGTTGTCAGACGACGATCTAATTCTCCTCTCTGCTCGTTGTTCTCTCCGTTCACTCCATATCTCCAATTGCATCAATGTCACTTCTCAGGGACTTTGCTACGCTCTCTCACACTCACAATTCCACAATGTAAATACTCATTGAACTAATTTAGAAAATCAAAAGCAGACAACCGCATACAATAGTTCAGTGCCGCCCCTATAATTAATCGCTTGCATCATCCCTATGTAATCTCTCCACTTCAGTTGGTCATCACTCACTGTCCTTCCATCTCTGATGACGTCATGCAAACTCTAGCTCAGACTCAAGACACAATTGGATCGATATCGATTGAACGATGCACGGGGATAACAACGTACCGTACTTCTTCCATTATCTAGTCAGAGTACGGTACTTCACTCATCTCAATTGCAGTAAGGGCGTATCTCTCCTCGCTTGGCTCCGTAATATTCGAATTCTCCGTTCACTCGATATTAGCAAGAATCGACAAATTGACGATACTGCAGTTATCTCACTCCACAATGCTCTCACCCTGGCAAGGTATGATACTGTATCTACCGTATCCCCATCTTCCTATCTAGTTAGCACCGTACCGTCTCGTTGAGCCGAAGCAGGCTTTCAAAATAAAAAAAAGAGAAGGGGGAAATCAATGTTTTCCCACGGCGCTCCAAACGAAAAGAGGAAAAAGACGAGCGAAAACAGTGAGAGAAAGAGGAAAAAAAGACGAGTGGATAATTCACGATTGAATATGGAATGAACATGGAAATGTCGAGTGGATATGAGATAACGGTAATAGAGGGAGAGAGATAGAGATCACTATGGTTGTATGACTACCGTAATCCTCGTGCCTTCAGACGTCCTCTACCGTGTTTCTCAGCCTCTGATACAGACTGTCACAAGAAGAGAAGACAACGGGAGATTTCACCACCCAAGGAACAAGTGAGACATATCTGATAGTATAATTCAATGAGATGAGGAGGGAGAGACGAGTAGTACAATCCATCTCGAGGCATACTCGTTGAGAGACTGACAATAGTTGTGAAGGGGGGGGGGAGGAGTGGAAGGAAAGAGTGAGAGAGAAGCTTTCACGTCTCTTTTCATCTCCTTTCGAAGAGATTGGCAAAACGGAGAGATACTTTCCTTACTCGGGTGTGAAGTGGAAGGAGAGGGAGGAGAGGGAGGCGGCATAGTAACAGACAGGAGAACCGCGACGCGACCAGTGGCTGCGTCGCGTGTTTCCCTCCTTCTGAAGGAGATCGAAGAGCTGTGAATACGAAAACAACGAGAGGATGGAGCTAATGAAAGAGAGGAGAGAGAAGGAGAGATTATATGTGGAATGAGGAGTGGAGAGGCATTTTGAAAGAATGAATGGAGGGATGAGTAGGTCACAATGGAAACTACCAAGATATGGGAAGATGAGGGGAAAGAGTAATTATAAACTCCTTCTCTTTTGCAGTCTCTCACTATCTGTGTTGCACAGACGAGTGTTTCACAGAGTATCGACAATCAAGTCAGAGATCTCATCCAACTCGTATATTGAGACTCAATAGGAATCAATCGAGACCACGCCCCCCCCCCCCCCCACCATCCCGGTTACTGTACACATTGTGAATATCGATTGCCCGCGGTGCCATAGCCATTATATCTGTGCGATACAACCATCATCTTGCCATAACAACGCCATAACTAAACTCCTCCCACTCATCATAACCTCGCCTTATTAATTATTTTCTCGCCTCATAATCAAGTCTTTCCCTATCTACCATAGTACTACGCATCTTTCTCTCCCTCCGTTGCCTAATTATTTATCGTGTTAGACCTCGAATATTACGGTAGTTACCCAATTAATACGAGCGAATCGACCAAATGTACAGTATCATATTATTGATAAAGAGCAATGACTGTCATGTTCTCTCATTATTAAACGTAAATAAATATTCGTCTAATTCTGTCGTCAGTGATGGACTAGAAATTTTAAGATAATCGAGTTCAGTGTCAGAGATTATCAAAACGCGGATCTACGAATTGTATGCAAGATTCTCGTTTATATTTAAATTATGGATCCCATCTGCGTGATTTTTCGGACCCGTTCGCGAACCTCCGCTCGATATCGCATCCAAACTACCGTACCTGTTCTGCCTGACCAGGCAACTGCTGCTGGGCGTACGCTCTGAACTGATGGAACGTCTGCGAGTTCAGCGCGTCTTGGATCTGCTTCCTGTCAAGAAAACGAGAGGGTTACGGTAGTTACGCCTTATGGATAGAATACATTCATAAAAGATCGGATAAAATAAGAGCAGTGTGTATACCTCTGACTCTCAACGAGATGCCAATCGATTGGTTGGACCGATCTCTGCTGCGAGAAATCACCACCAGACACTGAAGCAAGGGCGATTCTCTCCTCACTGAAACACCAATTAATCAATCGATAATTGATTTAACTACCGTACCTTCCGGGTTTGGGAAGAGCGGCGACGTGATCGTGAACGAATTGCTTGAAGGGAGGGCAAACTCTGCAGAGAATATCGATATTTAAAGTGGCTCTAGTATTCGACTATCTTGATTTCTACGTGATGACAATATGAAGGTAAATAGTCGATCAAAGTTCGGGGAGTAAGAATATTAAATGTGAGGTAAGCAACGTTTTCGAGACTTTCAAAAGCGCTGAATACAACGAAGTATGCGCACAATTCATAAATTGATGAGGAACGGGTATGACACTGTAAATGACTTCCACATATTCTTCGAGTTTCGTTCCTCACTAATATAAGATAATATATTATTCCCGCTAGAGGTGTCATCCAGAGAATAAATACCGCCGCAAATTTAGCGGTGGGTCAACCCACCATAGGCTTGCAAAAGCAGATCGACCAAGTGCTTGCTAAAACTTTCTAGGATTGTTGCTATGACAGTCAAGAAACATTGTGTTCTTATCAGAAGTCAACATTTTGTTCCCCACGTTTCTACAGAGCATCATAGGGTTTTTCTTCAAAATTCTTTCCCTCAAAAAAGGACACCATAGGATTGTCAACTAGACGAGTTGGGATGCTTTTTTACGTGATGGGGGATACTCCAAATGGAGATTGCAGAACATTAAGGCATAATTTTAAGCTAAAAATAGCGATGTTTGAATGCTAAGGAATTCGGCGTATCGATGCTGTTATTTTAGCCAGATAGCCATAACAAAATGGGAGACATTTTTGAGTTGGGAGCGTATCGTTGAAAATTTATAAATCTTTTTTAATTGAACGTGGGTTAAATGTGGGTTTTTGTGTATCCGATTCGCTAAAGAAAAAATCGTTAAAAAGTAATTTTTTTTGTGCCAGTGCCGTTTCGTTCTTTTGATAATTAAAAATTAGAATAATAATAATAATAATTTATATAAATACCTACCGATCGAGGAGGAATACGAAGGAAGTCATCGCTTGCTCCCTCGGAAGATCGCCCAACTCCCTCCAAGTCTTCCTGAAATGGGAGAACGAAATTGAGAAGAGGAGAAGAGAGAAGAGGGGAGGGAGGGAAGTACTGTAGAGATTGGGGGGACGGTAAGAATGGGGAAGGAAACACTGCCGATTTAGAGCAAAAGACGAACGAATAACCAATTTGAGAAATATTCCAATTTGTTTCCATGTCGTTCAACGCGTCAAGCTATTCCATCAAACGCTCGGCCTGCTCTACACTTTCTGATATAATAGTAGAAAAAGTTGACAATTCGTAATCTCATTTCGTCGCTTCAATTTCCTTCTTCTTTTCATATTTCCAACAATTTGCGAGACACGAAGGACACGCAGTGTGAAAACGAACCACAATGAGAAAAGACAAACTCAATTTGGGACAAATTCGAATTTGAAGAACTAACGGAAAAGTGGAGGTTCGTTACGAACTTTGTGTGAAAACACTCCAGAACTGGAGGAGATATTGATCGTGAGAGAATTACACAGTCGAACTATGAAGAACTAACGAGAGTTCAAGACAGGAGACCACTCAATTTGTAGTGATAACAAGCAATGCATGGAGGGAGGAATGGATTTACTGAGTATTCAGTCAATGACGAGAGAGAAAAGAGTGGAAGTAGATTGCATCCCATGGGTTCAGATGCTCTTTCCCCCGACGACACAATCTAATCACACTATAGGGATGGACTAAAAGAGGAACGACTCTCTCTCTCTCTCCTCCCCCCACCACCCAAATTTTATCGTCTTCGCATAAGAACAGAGAGAGAGAATCAGGAGCAAGGAAGAGAAGGATGAACAAGATTGAGAGTACTCGTAGTACACTCACAATAGAGTTATCATAACTTACTCTAGAATAGAAAAGAGGATTAAGGTGTACTGTGGACCTCAGACAGAAAAAAAACTTTTTTTAAATCGAGTGAGAAATTTCGGATCATGGGAAACTACGCAGAGATATGATACAAGAACTCATATTCCCATATTTCCTTCAATATTATGCTACAACTAACTGTTACTATCACTGCAAAAATATAGCCATCTACAATACAATCACCAGTGGTATCACCAAGGGTCGGAATGGTCGACAATCCATCACATCCTCTTCTCTCTCTTTCTTTCCCCTCGTCTAACCTCATTAATCGCCCACTCTCTCTCCCTCTCTCTCCCTCTCTCTCTCTCTCTCTCTCTCTCTCTCTCTCTCTCTCTCTCTTGTCCTTTCAGTATTGTTCACACTCTCTCATCATTAGACAAAGCGATAGAGTGAGTGGAATCGAGAGAGTCCAGACTAGATTCACACTCCACAAAGAAGCATCTACTCCTACTCTACGGCTAAACTGATTAGACACAAGAGGCCCCCTGTAACCCCATTTACATCACAACTAAATCACAACACAATTTAGTATTTTCTATGTATGACTCAATGAGGGAAACGAATTGAATTACGAAAGAAGGAGAAAATTATGCCTCTTTCTACGCTGATTCTGTTTACAAAACATGTGAGAAAATTGTAGATCTTCTCGTTTTGAAGACACAAAAAACCAATGATCGTGCGAGACGAGAACGAACGAAATAATAAATATAAAGTAACTGGGGAATAACAGGGAGAGGACAGAGAGAAAAGAGTGGGAGAAGGGATACGGATGTAGTTGAAGGTGAGAATACAGAGGGGAGAGAGAGAGAGATCTCATGGTCCTCGATACTCTACTCCCTCCCAGTCAGTGACTGTCTCCTCCTCTTCCTTCTCCTTCTTCTCTTTGAGGACTCTCGTCTCAATCTAATCACTCCTCTCCTCTCCTCTCTCTATTCATTCTTCTCCTCTTCTTTCCTCTCACTACATCCACTTCTCTACCGATCATTCAATCTCAAATGAATCTACCGAATCTTTCGTCGACCAACCTCCTCAACCATGCAAAACACTAGAGAAGACCCACTTTCTGCTCAATTTGGTCAGATTCAAACGAAAGAAGGAAGTATGCAGAACTTCCCTTGATCTCCTCATGAGTGACCCCACTCTTCCTCTCTTGTGAAACCCCACTCCTCCTTCTTCTTCTTCTTTACTACTTGCATCGACAGTCTCTCTCTCTCTCTCTTCTCCGATTTGGTTCGAGTCTGTATGTCGGAAGTGAGAAAGAGGAGGGAGAGAGTGGCCACCATAATGACGCGTCCAACAAATATCGGCAGTCTCGCAAACCAAAGGAGAACGTGCACAAAACATGAGAGAAAAACAGAGAAAAATGAAGACGACGTGGTGATCTCTGATCGGAGCGAAGACTACAGTACATAATTCATATATGAGACGAGACCCCGTCTACACCCCCCCCCCTTCTTCTCTATTTTCCTACCCAGTCTGGCGATGTAATAACATTCTCGAATTGTACTCTCCTCCCTTCGCTCGTTTCAATACTTTTTCGTCATATTTCTAAGTCAGAGCTCGAATAAAAAAGGCGGAATATCGTAGCCAGGGAATCTTGTGATCCATCTACGATACGGCTTCAAGATGAGATAATCCTATCAAGACTTCTCATATCTACGGAATGCGAACAACTATTCGTTGAACAACTCACTTGGAAAAATATTAAAGAAACAATTATTTTCGAACTTTCAGAACAAGAAAAATTGGAGAGAACACACTTCAACATTGACTACTCTACGAAGAAATAACTGCACATTAATCGACGCCATTTACGACTTGTCTCAATGACTCAGTGAATACTCGGAATCGAGGAATAAGGAAGGGGGACATAGTGACCACGAGTAGGGTACACTTGTCATTATGCAACACGAAAGGAGTCAACGGGGTACACGATGCACCGATGGGAATCTTATTGAAATGAGGAAGGATTCGAGGAGAGAAGGAGAAGGGGGAATGGCACACTCTTCTCCTTGGTAGATCGAGAGAAGAGTTCAGATGGGCGGTTTAGAGAGAGAGAGATAGAGATGCTGACTGGTGAATATAATATATCCTGGGAGAGTCGTCAGATGAAAAGAAGAAGGGAAGAAGGAAGAGGAGGAGAAGAAGAAAGAGAATGAGGGGTGGGAGGAGATGCACCCTCTGAACCGACCCACACTTTCTCATATCGGAGAGTGAAAAGCACAAAGATCTCACACACCAGAGTTGGGCGATCAATTAGAACCGGTGAAAATCTTGTGTACGGTATTTTCAGGTTTAAAAAAACGGTGAATCCGATAATTTTTTTCCCGTCCAACCCTGCAATGCAAGAAGATACAAATCGCATTGTACTGGATAACGTGAACACTTTCGCATTCTATTATTGGTATCTTCAGAGGGGTTAGATGGATGATATAGGACTACAAGTCATCTACTCCGCGTCGTGTCCGTAGAGGGGGAAAGGGGAGGAATGGAGTGGCAAGTTGCCTGGATCCCATCTCCTTTTCCCATCTTACTTCTACGTCCATCTGTCACCACGAATTACACAATTCGTGGAAGAGAAGGAAGAAATGGGAAAGGAGTACTTCGACTTCTCCTTCTTCTACCAGTACAGAATAAGGGAAAAATGTTTACAAACATGCAAGAGTATAAAATATAAGCATTAGAAGATCGAGGGGGAACCAAGAATTGAGAAAAGTCCAAGTGTAGCGTTCGGAGATTTATAGAACCCAATCCGACGCATGTCTACCCTGTGATTAGTGAGAGAAAGAGAGAACGGAGATGGAATGAATCTCTCGATCTCTCGTCGTCCTTCACATGATCAGTAGACAAGACCAAAGGACGACTCTCCCCCTTCCTCCTTCCATAGTCAAAACATGCGAATACACTTAAATTCTTCCAATCTCTGATGTCGTCACAAGGAAGAGACTCAAACACCGTTCAATAGGATGGACGAATTAGATTTTGGTGCAATCGACGCCCAGATGGTATTCGGGCTGCACCATACACACTGCAACATCAATCAAATACAATCTTGCAGTGATTATTGATAATCGATGTACACTCACGTCAATGAAACCCCATCAAGAAAAACGGAGAGGTGTCTGGAAAAATAAAGATAGGATGATAGATAGAATCTCGTGAGAGGAGCAATGTTCGATGTGGAGAGGGGGGGGAAAGGAACGAAGAGAGATTTCATTCTCGCTTCTTCTATCCTTTCTATCCTAGCATCCACACACACTCTACACTGATTGATGTGAAAGAGTGACGGATTCCATACAAGGCGCGGTCAAAACATTCTCGTAGCTATCCTAGATAGCCTCCCCCCTCCTCCCTTCCCTTCTGTATCCCCACTTCCTCCACCTTCCATTCCAATTGCACGACGCAGTGAGACCTCCCAGTTATCTCAGTCGCCCCTTTGATAACTACCAAGCGTCATTAGGTTCCTTTCCCGGAATGAATGCAATGAGAGAGTGTGTGAACTAGAGAGACGAGGTCAGAGAGGGAAACAGATTGAAGTACGTCTGAACACGCTAGGCTACGACATACTCTGTATGCCAACAAGGAGGGGGGAAGGGGAGACCCGCGTAATGATATGCACTTTTTGAGTCCTCCATTGGATGCATCGGAGAAAGAGAGAGGAACTAATGTAATATGGGGGACTGAACCACTTCCAATTACATTACAGAGTCATAAAGATCCACAACGACAACTTTGTGGGTAATTCGACAGACGATGCGTACAGTTGAAGATTGAAGAAGCGACGAGAGATCCATAGAAATGATGGGGGATTCGATGGAATTGAGGGAGAAGAAGAAACACATTCAAATGGAGTTCTCGAAGGTATCCCGTGCAGAAATGTAATCGTGTACCGTACATTAGTCAATTTCCGATAAATTTGTCGGAACGAAATGCACGAAAAACTCAAAAATCTCCGTCTGTAGACGCGGTTCAGACGGCGTGCAGAAGTGCTTATTCCCGCTAGCGAGCCTATTTGGCCAATGAGAAGAAAGGATGAACATAATGAGTGAGACAAATTGGGAGGGGAGGATCATGAATATGAAAGAGAGATGAGAAAAAGTGTGAACAAACGAATGGAAGAACGTTGAGGACACAAAAACAAGGACCAGGGGTACTTCAATATATCTCCTTTCTCACTCATAACATTACTCTCAAACCCATATTTCAGCGAATATGGGATCTAGTAGGGACATATCACACTTTCTAGCATCTCTTCTCAAGGGAATGGAAAAGAGGCCTTGGAAGTCATAGAAAGGGTTTATGGAAGGAGGAGAGGGGATGAGGAGGAAGAGAGAGATAGGATATCAACCACTGATCAACTATTGTGTTCTCAGGGTGTAGATGGAGGGGACCGAGGAGAAGAAGAGAGAGAGAACGGGAGAGAGAGAGACAGAGAGAGAGAGAGAGAGAGAGAGAGAGAGAGAGAGAAAAGGGGACGTGTATGAAACTTCCCATGGGAAGCAAAAGACGACCCACAATTGGACACTCGACTGAGTTATAGACAAGAGAGCCATTCAGTGATGGGGTTAGAACAAAAACAAGAACCATCGAGAGTTTTCAACTATCCACGGTTGCGATAATACAACTTCAGGGTAAAGTGCTCATTGGTCTAGGAAAATATCTTTCCTACTCGCACAAATGAGGCAACAAGGGGTGTTACCTCAGAAGCGAGAAAGTCCATACGAGAGAGAGGGGGGGGCGAGGGGGGATGGAAAGAAGAAAGGACAGAATGTTATGGGAGCACGAGAAGGTCTCGTTAGTCCAGAAAGAGACTAGTTGATGGTTCCTTCGACCGAGTAATTATCCCTTTCTTTCTCTTCCCTTTTGGAAACAATCAGCGAAGGGAGGGAAAACAGCTGAGCTCATCGTCTACATCATTCATTCACTTAGTAGAAGAGAAGAGAGACACAAGGATCTCACTCAGTTCCCAATTGAGAGAAATGAGGAAGAGAAACTTCATTGGGAAAAGTTGGAAATGAGCCTCATTCTGGAGGAACTCAATCTAAACTTTGAGGGAACAAAAGGGGAAGGAGATTGACTGATATGATAAGAGAGATTGAGCAAGGGAGGAATTGAATAGAGAAGAGGAAAGAGAATCGAGCAGTCGAATCTTCCTCTCTCTCTCTTTTGACGTCTTCACACATAGAAGAGTTGAATGGAGTTGCAATCGGGAGACAAAGATTACATGGGGAGAGCACATTTGCACGCATGGGTCGACAGGGTGGCTATTTTTTCTCCCAAAATCGGAAAATGTGGGCACTATTTTTCAAAAAAAAACAAAAGGTCAGAATGTGGGTAGGCTTCGTTTTTTTTTAAAAAAGTTCCGACATATGCTTGCAGCCTCTATTACTCTTTTACACTCGAGAACAATACAATTTGCATTTAACTATGGTGAAGTCTTCATCACGGGGAAAAGATGTTTGTCACGGAGAAAAGGAAGAGAAGATTCATCTAGATTAGGGGAAGACTGATCAAATTGGACACAGTCTTGTCTCTAGAGAAATGTTCTTTCTAGAAAACGAAATTGACGAAAAACTTTCTTCTGAGGGAGTTTCGATAGATATAGGGAATACAGTTTTTCAACATCGACAATGAACCTTGAAGAACAATAAATCGATGCACATCCTATCCGTAAAATAGATATCTATAGAAAATACGGAAACGCCATCAAATTCCCATATATTACGGGATTTACAACGAATCTTCGATCAACAAAAATGCGAAACGATATATTCGGGGGAAAACCATCAGTCACGCCATGTTGAAATCGCAACGTTATAAACTGGTGCCAAAAGAGGAATGTTCACTCCTCCCTTCACACTCATTCGTCATTCATCCCACTCCGTAAGCTGTCGTTCCATCATCGAAAGACCATGTAATAGCGTCAATAACACTACTCATTCCAAAAGAAACTAAGAGAAAAAGGAGAACCATGATTGAGAGTTGGTGCAGTCCACAGAGAGGAAGAACAACTTCTTCCATTTACTGCTTCGAGAGACAAAGATTGTTTCCATCAAAGATTCAAATGAAGATTAAACAACGACGTCAGAGTGAAACTAGATACAAAACGGACAACGTGGGTTCACGTCGAAATCGAAACCACGATTTGAGAGAGGAAATCCCTCTCTTCCGCCAAGCCATTCAATGTTTGCACAAAAATGGAGCGTCCGAAAAAAAACTACTATAAGAATTGCAAGCACTTCACAATATACACGAATATGCTCACTTGCAAATTCCTGAATTACACCACACCAACATGCCTTATGTAGAAAAAAGATGTTGGACTAAGCCCGCTTAGCCTTTTCTGATCTACTCCTAATGCGCTCCACGCAGTTTGACGATTATCCCCGAGATGACGAAAGAATTGGCGTAGGAATGGGAATATTTTGTGTGTTTAGAGTGAGTGGGAGTGAATAAAAACTCACGTTCGATCGTTGCCCACGAAATCGAACCATCCAGAATCATTCTGAGAATCATCGAACGAACCATGGCGAACCTCAAATGAAGATTCGAAATTATTTTAATAAATCATATATTTTTCGTGAAACAATGTATCAATTACCGGCGGTTAAGTAACTCGTCGTAACCAAGGGAACGATCGACTCAACTAAACGACAAGGAACGGAAGATGTGAATGTTGATATCAATTTCGTTTGCGAAAGAAAAACATTTAAAAGTATGTACAAATAACTCGAACCTGCTTGGAGAGAGCCATGAACTTGAGACGTTCCTCATACGAAACTTGGAGTTCTCCAGAGTTCTCAGCGTCTGAACGAAGAGCAAATTAAACACAATAAGACTCTAAAACAATAAAGAGGTTAATGGAGATATACTTTAATCATTAGCACAAAATTGTTAATCCAGTAAAAAGTATACAACAAAACAGGGCGTCAAATAGATAAAATGACCTCGATAGAACTTGATGGCCAGTTTGTAGAGTTCATCGACGGGAAGACCAAATTCTTTCTGAACGAGAGCCTCCTCAGAAACGGCCACTGACCCATCGGCGTTGTTATTCATGCCGATTGATTCAGTCATCACGACTGCAAGTCGATACATAAATGGTGAAAAAAGAGAACGAAGAAAATGCAGCAATTTTAGCGTGGAAATGAGTTGAAGCCAGTGATACTTATGTTCATATCAAAAACCGGGCACTAATGCATGGAATAAACAAATCGTGAGACTATGAAAGCTTCAAAATAAGCGAATATGATGGATATAAGTATGAAACGATCGCGCGGATTCCACGTAACTTCGCAACGTTTGATTTCTCGACTTACAGTAACTCTAGTAAAGCAGGATAAAAGTCACAAACTGATTTTATTTGATTACAGTACTATTGAACTGATGAATTTGGTATTTTGGCTTCAAACATTTAATATTTTTTATTCACCAGACTCTTTGCCAGGACAACAATTACACATTGACCGTCTTGGTATTATCATGTTGAGTATGAATCGAGAATGGAGCGATCAAAGGGACAAATTGAAGGAGAAAGTGCAAATTAAGCCAAAGAAAGAAAATAATATAAAAAACTCTCAAGCACAAAAACCATATACAAAAAATCATAAATATTAAACAATAAAATATATACTACTGTAACTTTTGAAAAGTGGAAAAGTCTCAAACGGAGTTCAAACTTTACACGGTAGTTATTGATTTGTAGTTTGTAGTCACTCATGTTTTGTTCAGTTTTCGCACTGTTTTTTTTGGTGTTGTAAACATGTTTATTCAAAGAGAATTATCGCAAAATTGCCTCAACTAAATACCTCGTGCAATGTGTAAGGAGCACCAGCCCAAGTACACTCGAAAATTTGAGCTTGCGCAAGGGCTGGTGTTTTGGAAATACGCAATGGATTTTAGTTGGGCAATTTTACAAATATTTGAAATACTCATTGGGCAGGGTAGTAATATTACTGCAAGTAGTCAGTGCTCGTGGGGTATACCTACTTCAGCTATGAGACAGAAATCAATTAGAAAGAAGCTATAAAGCAGAGCTACTTCAGCTTATAGTTCTGAAGTAGTGCTGCTTTCTAGCTACTTTATCGCTGCTTTCTGTTTTCTAGCTGAAGTAACTATGCTTTCCGCATGAAGTAGCTATGCTCCACGAGCACTGAGCAGTAAGGTAAGTTACTAGAAGTACTCAAGTAAATTACCTCGGTGCTTGCAGTGATATTACTTTTAACTTAATTCGCTTTTGTAACTATTTAATTAGACACTTATTTAGTTTTTACTCTCAAAAAGAGATATTATTTCAATTTCGCTACAATATTTCTTTTTATTTGCTTCAAATTTGCCTCTGTAGCTTGCAAAAAGTAAGTTGATGAGAAATTGCTAAAGTATTGTAAGACAATGGAAAACTGCACTTTGGTACTGCTCAGTGCTCGTAGGGTATAGCTACATCTAGCGGAAAGCATTGCTTCTTCAGCTAGAAGACAGAAAGCAGCTATGCGGTAGTTAGAACGCAGGGCTACTTCTGCTCTATAAGATGAAGTAGCTTGATTTCTACATGATTTATGTATTCTATCTGAACTAACTGTACCTCACGAGCACTCAGTGCAGGTAACATACTTTTCGGCTAATATACTTTCAGTATTATCACCCTACAATCTCTGAGTCAAATTTCCGGATACAACAACATAATTGCTCCGGTGTTCCCCGCAACCTTCACTAGAGCCAAATTATTGCTGCACAAGTGCAATAGCATATCCATGCAACGTTTACGCGGCTCTTTCTGATTCTATTAGTTCATTTTGTTCATTGCTATAATGGGTTTATTCGTCAGATCAAAATGAACACTCGGGATGATGATGATGATTTGCTGGTCGTACTCGCCAATATTAATATCGAGGCACTGGATAATGTTAAGGTTTATCCTCCTCTAATTATCTCCCCAACGATTGCTGCTTTAGATTCCCCTTGTCGAATAAATATAATATTAGCAAAAAAAGGCAGGATCCGCTTTACTATTACTCATACATGGCTAGGGTGTAGCCAGCAACAGGACCCTCCCGCTTTTAACGAAAAACCCTCCCGATTTCGGTTCAATTCGTATCGATTTTGTATCAGTCCCTACCTCATCTTGCTCCAAATCACCAAATTTTGTCACTGACCCTCCCACTTTTGACCTACCAGCAACAACCCTTGCCCATGTATGGCTTTGCTAACACCATTTTCATCATACTTCGTGTTGCAGCTGGAACAGAAGAAAGGCGAAGAAAATACGGTGAAGCGGGAGGTCAAAGAAGAAGAAGAAGAAGATGGAGAAATGAGAGAGGAGGAAGAACTGGAAAAAGATGAGGACGAAGATGTGAACATGGAAGAAGACAATGATATAATGGAAGATGAGGAGAGGGAGAGTGAGGGAGACAATCACATCCCTCACACTTTCCTCAAGTACAGGAATCCTCAAGATGTCAGTTGTTTATCCACTTGTTCACTTTCATTTGTGATAATGAAAAATAATTAGGGAACAGTGTCAATTGACTTGTTTACTTTAGGGAGGAAGCCTCGCCCCTTTCCCGCATCACCCCTCCGTTCCCCTCTCGATCTCTTGATTTCCTCCTCGGGGAAAGAGGCATGGCTTACCCCATAAAGTAAAGAAATGTTATTAAAAATGATTTTGTATTTGTGTTGCAGGAAGTGGAAGACGATGAGATCATCGTCGTTTATGATACAAATGAAGAGAGAAAGAGGGAGAAGAGAGAGAAAGAGAAGGAGAGAATGAGAGAGGAACTGAAGAAGAAAGAGAAGATATTGAAGGAGGAATTGAAGAAGAAAGGGAAGGTAAAGAGATCGAATGAGGAACTGAAGAAGAGTAGAGGAAAGACTGAGAAGTACGATAATGGAAGAAGAAGGGGAGACAGCCATTCTGATAGATATGGTGAGATGGTGATTCGAGATTGTGTCAAGACTTGTATTAGAAGTGAAGTGCTGAGATATATGGGTGTTTATCAATCTATCATGTCAAATATTTAGTTGAATTTTATGCAATATTTATTACAATAGATGAGAGTCGTTATTGCAGAGAAGAGACACGCGTCGGATCGTGATCACCGTCATAGCGGACGTCACTCTTATCATCGTCATCACGACGATCACTATCGATCTCGTCGTGAGAAGAATAGAGAGAAGAAGAAGAAGAGACAGGAGACTCATTCTAAGAGATACTCAAGATACAACGGTGAGTGAGCGATTTGGAAGACGGGAAAAAGATGAGATGAGAGAGATTTGGGCACTATTTATTGCAGTGTTTGGGAACAGCCAACATCTGACCACAAAAAAATGAACGAGTAGACCAGAATTGAAACGAATAAGAGCTACATAAATTACTCGAAGTTGGCTGAGCCCAAACACTGAAGTAGTGCCGATATTTGCATCAACAACGGGATTCGGACATAGTTTTCATTTGGGATACCTCAAATCAGTGACGAGATGACCTTTTATACATTACATAACACTTCTTAAAGGCTAAATTCGAATAGTTCTCATCACGATTTCTATATTTTTGTCCATTTTTGTACGTGTATTGATAGTTCCAGTTTTGATTTTGCCATAAGAGTCGAGTATTCTTTCATAGGATATCATTTCATAATATTTTTGTTTCTTATTGCAGATACGACTCGTCATTTATCTCACTCAGATTCCATGGAAGCTTTCTCTTCCGATTACATCAGTGAGATTGCACACAATTCGAGTGCTATCCAAGGAGGTATGTACAATATTTCTCCCAAAAGCTGTTATTATTTTACGACGAAGAATTATTCTTTTTTGTGAGAAATACAATATTGTATTAATTGCAGAGGAGAACTTCGTCATTACGAGTCTCAACAAGGGCCACAAAGGCGGGTTTTGTCCCCTCTGATTCCTTACCTAATAATAATATAATAATATTTATGCGAGTCACGAGGAAACGCGGTACAATAACATAAATTAAAAGAAAGGCACGAATCATGATTGGGCAACAACAACAAAAGTAAGAGGGTCACTCAGGAAAACTGCTCAATTTTCCGGATTTTGAGTATAGCCTTGCCGCTCTGAGAAAGAAACTATTATGCCTGTAGTTAGAGGTTGAAGAGGCGTTTGTGAAATTGATTCCATTTTTTTTCTGACCCTTCATTCTTGTAGAACTGGAGTTGAAGAAGGTGAAGACCACTCGTTTCTCCCTTGCCATGCATCCACTCGGAACGGCTTATGATCGAGTATTGAGGATGTGGATATACACCAATACTGGGCAAGGAACGGTTAGTGTGATAGAGTCGTCGTTTAGTTGGTTCTTACTGTCTCTTTCAGGTGGAGATTGCGACCTACGAAGGATATGTGAAAGACTCCATCGAGGGGTTCGATCAGCCATCGGCCATCGCTATCCTCAAGTACGATATTATTTCTATTATCGATCGAGAGGTGCTGTACTCCAATGTGGTACTGTAGCCGCTGTATCAACAAGGCATTCATTGTAGGCACGGCTCTCAATTCGCTGTGATCGATAACAATGGAATTTATGTGATCGATCTCTCGACTAACACGAGAAAAGTCGTCGCTGATTGTCTGCGAGGAACATGCAGAGGTGAAAACACATTGAAATTAACTTATTTTATATCTCGAATTTTGCGATCATGTCATACGATAGCTGGAGAATTATGAAAAAAACAGTTACTAAATGAGTGTCCTATTCATTTAAATATGGTCCTTCCAATTTTAAGGGAACGAACATAGCGAATGTTGAATATTAAGAAAACAAACTATGGTGTGCATTGAGAAATGTTCCTTTTCTAATTCTCTTTATCTATCGTTTGATATCAGGACTCGCGATAACAGAGGACGGAAATCTGGCAACAATCATGCACAAAACTCCATCCTTCATCTATGTCTACAAGGCTTCAGATAAGAACAACGTGAGGAGGAAAAATTACATATATTGTGACTGTGATATATTTACGATATCTGTTTGACGAGTTCACTTTAAAAAATACAATGTATATTTAGATTTTGTGCTCTATTCGACTGTACTCGGACGAAAACGCGAAGGGCAACTCCTCATTTATTTGTTCGTGCAAAGAGCTGATATATACTTCTGATCTCAGTCAGTTTGGTGATGGATGGATAGTCTCAGTGGTTCTCACGGTTCTCTAAATTTTCCGATTTCGAACTTTTGACCCACTCTCTACGCATGTGGAGGGATCGTTAATACATGAAATTGGAGCTTCAGTCAACACGCTATTTTCAATAAAAATATATAGAAAACGATGTTATTCTCTTTTTCGCCCTTACGCGACTCCTTCGCACGCAAGGAGGTTCCCGAATTAAAGGAACGTGAGAAGCACTGAATACTGTGAAAGATTTATTCTACGATTTATGAGAGGAATCGCGAGAAAATCGACCATTTGAGGGGGGTATGCGGAACTAGAAAATTTTTGTTTCCGATTTCCCTGTAAAAAGAGTCCAAGGTACTTCCAATTCTGCTCTATTTGATAGCGTTTCCCGTTTTTCGAGATAGGCCTTATTTTTCGAGTACGCGAGTAACAAAATTACGGTCCTTCGAGTTTTGCACCCGAGTGTGCTTGGGTAGATATTTAATAACTCGCTTTAAAATTGAGATACGGAGTTCTAATTTTTTGTGATTGATAGAAAAATTGATTCTCCACATTATTAATATTTTTACGTGATTTTTCAACATATTTTATTTTTACAGTATTTTACGACGCAAACATTGCAGCAAAAGGTGCAATCGTTAATATCCCTATTTCTCTCTATGCACATTTTGTAGTACCTATATATGTTCAATTTATATCAACTTTTCAGCCAAATCGGTAGATGCGAACAAAATCGGCGCTCGCCTAAGTACGTTTCAAAAAAAAAAAACCGAATTTTCAAACCAATAGTTTACAATACTTCAAAATAGATCATTTGCGGTCATAATTGATTAAAACATTCCAAAAACATCTTTGAACCCTTAAGTAGAACAATACTAAGCGATTTGGCAAAGAAAAATTGATTTTCCTGAAATTGGAATCGAAATTTTTCGAATCAATAAATCTCGCGTCCCGGAAGTAGGACAGGTGTCGTATTAAATTTAAATGAGAGCATATATTGGTAGGACATGGATAAACTTGCTAGACAAAATCGGCGCAGGTAGAAATTGAGTTATTTCATTTGGCAGTTTCTCGAAAAGTGTTCATCAGAACACATATCCATTCACGAGCTGGACACAATCTGTAGTGCCAGCAGTATTGTACCATCTGTGCTGAACAACTTTGCTTTTTAGAGCTAGTTGATATCTTTTCATAGAAAGACGCCAGAGCCTCAGGAAAAGTGCTTTGAATGACGGGTGCGCGCGCTCTAACACTCCTCGCACTCTCTCATTTCCACGCACTCTCTCGCCTAGTTCACCTAATTTTTGTTGAAAATGGGTAATATTGGTAAAAAATAAGTTTTTCTATTCGTCTGCAAGCTAAATGACCTTAGAAATAGCAGGAAAAAAAATTTCTCTAAATTGGACCCGAACGAGACGAGAGAGTGCGTGGAAATGAGAGAGTGCGAGGAGTGTTAGAGCGCGCGCACCCGTCATTCAAAGCACTTTTCCTGAGGCTCTGGCGTCTTTCTATGAAAAGATATCAACTAGCTCTAAAAAGCAAAGTTGTTCAGCACAGATGGTACAATACTGCTGGCACTACAGATTGTGTCCAGCTCGTGAATGGATATGTGTTCTGATGAACACTTTTCGAGAAACTGCCAAATGAAATAACTCAATTTCTACCTGCGCCGATTTTGTCTAGCAAGTTTATCCATGTCCTACCAATATATGCTCTCATTTAAATTTAATACGACACCTGTCCTACTTCCGGGACGCGAGATTTATTGATTCGAAAAATTTCGATTCCAATTTCAGGAAAATCAATTTTTCTTTGCCAAATCGCTTAGTATTGTTCTACTTAAGGGTTCAAAAATGTTTTTGGAATGTTTTAATCAATTATGACCGCAAATGATCTATTTTGAAGTATTGTAAACTATTGGTTTGAAAATTCGGTTTTTTTGAAACGTACTTAGGCGAGCGCCGATTTTGTTCGCATCTACCGATTTGGCTGAAAAGTTGATATAAATTGAACATATATAGGTATTACAAAATGTGCATAGAGAGAAATAGGGATATTAACGATTGCACCTTTTGCTGCAATTTTTGCGTCGTAAAATACTGTAAAAATAAAATATGTTGAAAAATCACGTAAAAATATTAATAATGTGGAGAATCAATTTCTCTATCAATCACAAAAAATTGGAACTCCGTATCTCAATTTTAAAGCGAGTTATTAAATATCTACCCAAGCACACTCGGGTGCAAAACTCGAAGGACCGTCATTTTGTTACTCGCGTACTCGAAAAATAAGGCCTATCTCGAAAAACGGGAAACGCTATCAAATAGAGCAGAATTGGTAGTACCTTGGACTTTTTTTACAGGGAAATCGGAAACAAAAATTTTCTAGTTCCTCGCTCTGGTCGATTCTCTCGCGATTCCTCTCTTATATTTATATTTCCTCTGTTCTCAGATCTCAACATTCTCTCTTGCTTTTCTTACAACAAACAATCAAAGAACCTCTGCAAGGTTTGGAAAAGGTGTGTATTCAGTGTATCATTACTAGAAAAAACGACAAGGGATTTACGCAGACTACGGAATTCGCTAGTGGATGTCCTGAGTATTTGTTATTAATTTATATATTTCAGAGATCTGAGTAATTCGAAGAACCGTACGTGCTCCATTCGTACGAAGTACATGTCGGGAATTGTCTCCGACTCCAACCACAATCTGCTGGTATTTCATTTTTTTATTTCCTAGAGACCATTCACGGGTGGTAGAATATGGATAACTTCCTTTGACTAGTTCTATTAAGGATGATATTGTGATATGGAGAAGATAGGGTGAATGTAGGTGGCAGATGCGAGAAGTGGCAAGATTCATCTGTTGACTCCGACTGGATCGTTCATCCAGACCATTCGATTCGAACAAGTTAGTTACATTCTTAAGAGTTGCTCCTCCTTCTTGAGCCAATAAATGTGATGAATCTGCATTTTTGTATGCTTTTTTACAAAGAAATAGGTGGATATTGTTTTACGGACTATGAATCCTCCATTGTAGGGATCTCGTCCATACATCGCTGGTCTCGCTCTCTCTCCCACTGGAAGAATTATGGTTGTCCACAGGTGAACAACAACTAAATACATCATCTTTGGGTGTGATTCTTGTATTTGGTATCTGATCTGAATGGAATATTGATTGAATTTCAGAAGGGAGCACAAGGTGGAGCTATATGATCTCGTTCCTGTTGTGAGTGAGGCTGATCTACTGGCAAAGGGACTCCGTGCTATCTACTACCACAACAAGTGAGAGAGATACTGTGAATACATTGCATCGAGCAACCGAAGTGTGCAATGTACACTCTTCAACACTTACCAGCCCTTTGTTCCCTGTACATTGTTAAGTACCCAAATTTGGCATTAGAAGAATATTCGAAGTTTTTGAAGTCGGTTGCTTACATTTAATTTGTTAACCAATGTCGAAGACTACCTAATTGTAAATGTTTCACTCTTAAAGAGACATAACCAACCCCACTCTGATTGACAATGAGGTTACATCCCTAATTGTGAAATCACACTCAATCCTCGCTTACTAATTGTATTTATCGGTTCTAAATCAGTAGAAGTAGAAATTCCGTAGCGGTAGTAAATTCTCCCCACATTTCCCTTAACTTTTAGTAGTTTTGTTGTTAGTTTTTGATAGATAATCCCCTAATTATGTAAGGTGCATTTGATGTCCTTTATTTGTATAGAAGCTGGGATGAAATCCCACAAGTTGCCACCCCACTCTTCCCTCCACCCCATCTCCCATTGTATATTTCCCCATCCTTTCCCTTCATTTGCCCCCCGTAGAAGAAGACGAATTATTTCACTAACTCTAATTCAAATTGTGTTGTGTTCACCTTGTTGTTATTAAAACTTGTTACGCTGAGAAGATAAAAATGATGCAAATAAAATAACAATGTTTTTGTTGGAATAACTGTGACTGCCACTGTCGGGTAATGCTCGTATTCCATGAAATTTTCTGATAATGAAACGAATAGTTGCCAAAGTACTGATTGAAGTTATCTGCATACCGTAAACTGCAGCATTTGCATCCATCTCTATTCTGCCATAATCGGAGACCTCACGGAACGAGAAAGTGAATATCTATTCTTTACAGAACGGGCGAACACAGTACCAAGGGCTACTGTGTGCTGTGAAAACAAGCGTGATCTTAGTCACCCCGGATTGGAATCTCTTCTGATTACCGTAATCTTGAAATAGCGACATTCAGTGGAGATCCCTCGGGGTGAGAAATTGGATTTTAAAAAGGGTTGTGGTAGAGACAAATAGGTTGTGCGTGGATCACATTAAATGATTATATTAAATTGATTATGTAAAAAAAATACAGTATACATGCTAAATCAGTTTGCGTTTCCCTACGTCTCGCACGGAATTTAATTTTCGCCTTCAATTATCGGTTTTGTGACGTAAACAAAGTTACACAAGCTATTTTTTTGTTTATGTCGTTCTGCTTTGTTTGTTATCGCTTTTTCTTATTATCTCACATAATATAGAGCGAGGCGGTGTATTTCAATCCATTCATTGATTGTGGAGAGTCCATTCAAAGCACTTTGCTCGTGTCTTCCAACGTTGTTTTCGCAGGACAGAATGAGCGACTCGGACGAGGAAATTGAGGTTGTTTACAGCAAACTCGTCAGAAAAGGTCTTACCCACATCAAGGTTGGTTTGTCTCTTCTTCTCTTGATGCAACTAATAAATTATTGTAGCTGTTCCTTGTTTGTTTCTATTTTAGCAGGCAGAGACGCATGAATCAATGCCATTCTTGCCTATTTCATCCGATGGCTCCGCGTGTTTTACTCAGTGCTCCTGGGATATAGCCACTTCGGCTAGAAGACCTCAGCTAGAAAGGAGCTAGAAAGTAGAACTGCTTCAGCTTATAGAGCTGAAGTAGTGTTGCTTTCCAGCTACTTTATCTCTGATTTCTGTTCTCTAACTAAAGTAGCATTGCTTTCCGCCAGAAGTAGCGAGTACTGAGTATGCAAGATCGATCTAATAGAAGATCCGGCATTACTGCTGAAGCTCGGAATCATAAAAAAATATTTTAAAAAATGCCATTCGAAATGCTCATTTCAAGAGACAATTTTTGTTGGCCTGTTCTGTGCTTCAGCAGTTGTACCGAAGATTCATTATAGAAGCGCTCATAATTATAATTGTGATTGGAGATTGAGAATGACAGACTACGACCGTCTCTGTCTCGTAGACGACGTTCCACTCGCATTGATATCGTCAACAGAAATGAGGGTCGGATCCGCAAATACAAGGTGATCCAATAATATGAAATCAATTTTAAGATGTAGTAGACACGTGCTTTTGTGTTAGCAGGTAGTTCTGGTCGTCCGTATATGTTCAACCAAGTTTACGACTCGTAACCGAATTGAAAATGCGCGGGTGGTCCAGATTGGGAGGACTAATTCCCTAGCAGACCAGTTCCCATAAATATTCGGTAAAGATCTGACAAGTTTTGTTAATCTTCCTGAACAGTGTACTTGTTGGGAATATCGTTTTTGTGGTTGAGCGATAATAAATAAATAAATAATGATTTTACAGCACGACTTCTCCTCATCAAACACTCGATTCATGAAGAGAAACGGCGGGAAGAAGAAATGGGTTCGTTCTCTCAATAGTGACCTCTAATTATTCGTCTATTCTCAATAAATATACACTTTGCAGACTTCAAGTGTCAGATTTCGGGTAAAGAGGAGAGCAGAATTGCTGGAGGAATATGATGATGAAGAGGAGATGGAAAGAGAGGAAGAAGAGATGGGAGAAGAAAGAGAAGAGACGGGAGAGGGAGAGGAGGGAGATAACATGGAGGAGGCGGAAAAGGAGATTGAAATCATCAGAGAGATCCCCGCTCAATTCATCCAATACAGAAACAACAATGAGGTGAGTGATTGTTTGTGGCACTTCCTCTTGTATTGTATTCCTACCTGGATCACCTGTTTGATCGAAAATGGAGATTATACCGGAATCCAGGATAGATAGAAAAACCAGAGTCCTCATTCATTTCTCTAATTTTCTGTTAGTATTCGAATTACATTTGTGCATTTGCAGGAAATCGAAGATGATGAAATCACTTGTGTGTATGACGCGAGAGAAGAGAGAAGAATAAATGGAGAGAAAGAGATGGAAAAGGAGAGAGAGGAATTGAAGAAGAAAACGACTGGAAAGGGAGAGAAATACGATAATGGAGGAAGGAAAGCCAACAAGTCTGATAAGTATGGTGAGACGGTGATTCGAGATTATGAGAAAGTGAGCTCATATATTTACAGTATAGGCGTAAATATTTACAGTTAATAATCGTGCAGTGAATTTAACATTAATTCTAACTTTAACGCTTCTTCGAACTACTTCTGTAGAGATGTGGAATGGGGAATACATACCTAATATGAAAAAGATATGATGATTGAGATTACAGATAAGAGACGCAAATTTCGTCGTGAGAGGAAAAAGAAGTCGAGGAAAAGTCGTGATTCTCATCAATCGCAGGAAACGCGTGCTTTTGACTCTAATGTCATTCGTGATATCGCCCTTAATTCGAATGATATGGATGGAGGTACATCCTTCTTCGTTACTATTATTTATTCATTCAGTTGACTTATCATTTAATTGTGGATATTTGACAAATCATCATCGTTCTGCCTGAACTGTACTATTCGGGGAAGATACTCGAAGTATTATTCTCCTTCGATCTCAATGATTAGCAATGCATTGCTTGCAGAGGAGAACTTCACGATCTCGAGTCTCTACAAGGGCCACAGAGGAGAGTTTTGATCCCTCAGTCCTCCATTATTTCTCTTTCCTTTCAGGATTGCAATTGAAGAAGGTGGAGAACACTTCATTCTCCGCTGTTTTCTCTCCTCTCGGAGCAGCATTCGATCGATCGATTCGGATGTGGATCTACACTAATACTGGAGGAGGAACGGTTAGTGAGATGGAGGGAGGGAGCATTCATTACAATCTTCTGGTCGTCCCTTATACAGGCACTAGTGCAATGCCATCCCTAGCGAAATTCGCATAAAATGAGGTGTTCGTGAATCGAAATACCACCCATACGCTTGTCGAGAGTTTAGGTTAACGTAAGCACCTTAGTTACTGATTTTTCCCACCTCAGGTAGAACTGGCGACTTATGAGGGACACGTGAAGGAATCGATCAAGGGATTCGAAAAGCCATCGGCCATTGCTATTGTCAAGTATGATGCTCTTATAAAAGTAATCGATAGAGACGAAGTATGACTACTGTACTTGAAGGAGGTACTGTAGGCGTCTTATCGATAATGTCTTCCTTGTAGACCCGGCTCTAAATTCGCTGTTATTGACTTCAATGGAATTTATCTGATTGATCTTCTTGCCAATAAGAAATCTGTTATTGTGAAAGGATTCAATGGAAGAGTCAGGGGTGAGAAAATCGCTTGAAAACATTCTTCGTGATTCATTCAAGAAATAGTATGAATGTTTGGAACCTTTCCTCAAAGTTGCTTATCGTGTGGTTGCGTGTATTGCAAAAACTCCTCTGTATATTTATATTACAATATTTTATTAAATCATAATATGATATCTTTATTTAAGGACTGGCGACGACGTCTGATGGTAATCTTGCGAGTATCATTCACGAGTCTCCCCCTTCCATCTCTGTATTCAGCACTTCGACCAAGAACACTGTGAGATGGCAATATCAACTGAATGCATATCTGAATACGATAACTGTCAAAGGAGTATACATAAAACCAATAAATGCAGGAATTGTGCTCCATTGCGTACTCGGTGGGACGCGGCAATCCTTCGTTCATTTGTTCGTGCGACGAGCTCGTCTACACTTCAGATCTCGGTATATTATTTAAAATTGAATAATTTTACATATCTTGAATGGGTGAACTTGTGAAGCAAGGAACAAATGACGGGGGATATTTACAATGTAAACGATAACTGTTCCCTTCTCTCAGATCTGAATGTCCTCTCTGGATTCTCCTACAATTACGAAACGAAGAATCTTGCTTCAATTTCGAGAAGGTACAAATTCGTATTTGCCAACTGTTGCTATTTTTTAATCTCATACCGTGCCCCCGCCATATTTCCTTTTTTTCTTATTTCGTTCAAGATAGCATGCGATATAATTTCCCAATTCGACACAGGGATGTTGAATAGTTGGCAATTATGATGGAATTAACAGAAATTGTATGACAGCCTTTCCTACGAGATGTGTGATTCATAAAACTAGTAATATTATGTATAAGAAAACATGTACTCCATCAGTGCTAATTCATGCTTACTACCAATTTAGTATTTTTGCATGTGATAATTGCAGAGATCTGAGTGATTCAGTCAACCGCACGAGCTCAGTTATCACTCAATACATGGCAGGAGTTGTCTCCGATTCCAATCACAACTTACTCGTAAACAAATTTTACTTACTTACGGTAGACAATTGAAATTCGATCGATTATTGATTCTATTCCTCTTCAAAAATGAGCTGGACGTACCGTACATTGATGATTTAAGGTTGCTGATGCGCGAGGCAGAAAGATTCATCTGATGACTCCATGTGGATCACTCATTCAGACCATCCCATTCGCAGATGTTAGTTTTTTCTATAGATTATTTTAAATACTTCTCTATTATGTTTGTATATCATTGTCATCATATGGACCCATTGTAGGGATCTCTTCCGTACATCGCCGGTCTCGCTCTCTCTCCCACTGGACGAGTAATGACTGTCCACAGGTAAATACAAACTTCCATTTCGTAGTCTAAATCGATAATCTTTGGGCGTGATTCTTGTATTTGGTAACTGATCTGAGCTGATTTCTCAAAATTCATATTTACTAATATTGATTGAATTGCAGAAGGGAGCACAAGGTGGAACTATACGATCTCGTTCCCATTGTGAGTGAGGCTGATCTACTGGCAAAGGGACTCCGTGCGATCTCCTATCACAGGAAGTGAGAGAGAGATACAGTACCAACCACAGTTTATTTTTGGTTCTGCATCACGGAAAATATATATACAATGTACACTTTTAACCACTTGCTAGCCCTTCGTTCCCTCCATAATGTAAAGAACCAACATTTGGCATTAGAAGATTGTTTGAAATTGTAAGGATTGTATTCGAAGTTTTTGAAGTCCGTTACTTGTATTTAATCTATTCACCAATGTCGAAGACTACCTAATTGTAAATGTTTCACTCTTAAAGAGGAATATCCAACCCCCACTCTGATTGACAATGAGGTCCTAATTGTCCTAATTCCCAATTGTGAGATCACACTAAACCCTCCTCGCTTGTATTCATCGGTTCTAAATCAGTAGAAGTAGAAATTCCGTAGCGGTAGTAAATTGTCTACATATTTCCCTTAATAACGATTTAGTAATTTATTTGTTAGTTTTTAATAAAGAATCCCCTAATTGTGTAAGCTACATTAGATGTTTGTAGAAGCTAGGATGAGATTCCGCAAGTTGCCTCCCTACTCTTCCTTGACCCCATCCCCCATTGTATACTTCCCCATCCCTTTCATTTGCCCCCATAGAAGATGTCGAATTATTTCACTAACTCTAATAGAAACTGTTGCATTCATCTTGTTCTTATTAAAACTGTGCAGAGCCGAGAAGATAAACATGATGTAAGTAAAATATGAGTGCGTTTGCTGGATGACACGATCCGATACTACTCTAACTCCATTACATGCCTGAAAATGTTCCTTATAAATTGAAGATTTTGAAACAAGTTTTCATAGTATCGCTTGAAATTCCTTTTTTTTAAAATTTCTATGCATACCGTAACCAGCAGCACCTCATGGCAGTCATCGCTATTCTATCAAAATCACATATTCATCTCATGAAACATTTCTTCAGTAGATGAATACTGAAGCAAATTGTTTTGGTTCTCATCCAGTAGATATCCGACCTAATTCGAGTAAATACTCATATCCGTTCTTGTAAAATAAAGAATAAGGGAAAGTTTATTGAGAGAACATCGATAGACAATTCGAGTCATCAGAATTCAATGAAAATCGATAGAATAATATCAAAGTGTCCCACAATTTCTGCAGATAAGACCCTTTTCACAGTTGCCAACATTTTTTTCGATAAAATAAATCCGTCGTCCTTGGAATACCTGAAAGTAGTTTGAGATATCCTTGATTTTGTTGCTGGATTGAGAGGTTTCGATGTGTTCGTGAACTTGCGAGTGTATCGAGTATTGGGGGGAAGTTCAAACATTCGCTCTCAATCTCTCGTGTGAGAGTGGAATTATTGTGGACGAAGAGAAGAGAGAAGAGATGAGTGATACCAGTAGGCAATTAGAGAGTATCAAGAATCGAGAGATGACGAGAGAGGGAGAGGGAGAGAGAGAGAGAGAGAGAGAGGGAGAGAGAGGGAGAGAGAGAGAGGGAGAGAGAGAGAGAGAGAAAGAGAGAGAGAGAGGGAGAGAGAGATAGAGAGAGAGAGAGAGAGGGAGAGAGAGATAGAGAGAGAGAGAGAGAGAAATGAACTGAGTAATCACTTCCACTCACTCGTTCTTTCCTTCCCCTGCCATTCTCTATTTTGCACGAATTTCTACTCCATTTCACTGCGCTTTTCAATCACTTTCTCTCTCTATTTTTGAAATTCACATTTCTGAATCATTGTTTGGATATTCTCTTCAATCCGACAAAGCCATAATATTTCCATCTGAATCGTCCATAAATGTAGCTGAACACGCGTTTTCCTGTTACACTGATGCATCTGGTCACCGATCGTTCTCTCTCTCTCTCTCTCTCTCTCTCTCTTTTCTTTCATCTCTCTCTCTCTCTCTCTCTCTCTCTCTTCTTTCATCTCTCTCTCATCTCTCTCTCTTTTCTCTTCCACTCATCACCGTCAGGTGTCTTGGTTCCACTCGTTTTCGTCTACTTTTCCTATTGCCAGACCCTTCCTCTCTTCCACTCATCGAACATTTCCTAATGTCTACACTATAGACATTAGAAAATGGTATCCTAATATTTTTTTCGAGATCTGTCTAGTTTACCTCCGTTCAATACCATTTTTTTTCAGATGCAGACGTCTCTTCCTATTCAGATCATCGCAATTCTCTTGATACTTTCTCCTATCGCTGGTGAGTGTGAACAATTCGTAGTTAGACCGAAATTACTCCAGAACACACTACTAGTCCGGCTATTCGGGGTTCTAGAGTTCATAAAAACATAAATGTCATTTAGTGTCCTGATAAAATATCAATTGAGCTGTCAATAAACCAACAGATTCAATGAGTCACCTCTCAGTTTCCTCGACAGTAAATATATTCTGAGTTCTGCGTTCGTATGAGTCATATCGGTGACGTTTTCCAACTTCCGTACAGATTCCTCAATATTTTCTTCAAGATAATCTGAATTTTTCCTTGATGAACACGAATTTCACTCTCATGTCGCTTAGTTTTCATATGAAAAAAAATTGTTTGACAAAATATAATAAACATTTCGAAAACAATTACAGACTCGGCAAAGTACTGCTACTCTGGCCGTGGAGCAACGGTGCCGACCAAGCAGTGTGGTATAATATTCACATTATTCCTTTATCTGCCAACCTTGAACAAACTCTGCTTCACCATTATCCGGATGAAACACACTTGATAGTCGATGGACCATTTTCTATTGATTTTTTCAAATACAAAGATCATATTGTCTTCATCTAATTCCCTTTTAGGAAGTGGTGGAGATGCCTCTCAATATGCTTGTCAGACATTCAAATGCGAGGGAGGAAGATGTATGTTTTATTCTATTTCTCCTCCCCTAAGAAAATATCGTTAGCCTTGTCTGACAAACTCTCGCTCTACGAGCTAAATGTTTCAAAAAAAAGTAACTGAAAAAAACATTAAATTGTCAGTCTCTATATTCCATTTCCTTCAGCTCCCTTCACTCTCCGTACGTGTGCCAACAAGAACATGGGTTGTATGGCGGGCCCGGCCATCTGCAAATACTCTGGAGTCAGTTTGCGATTTTCACTTCCGGTATTCATTCTAATTTCAAATTTATTTTAATTTGCAGGGATCGGGATCGTGTATGAGATGTGACAATGACAACTGCAATCTACTCAATTAGGTTTGTCAATTAAAAAAAACTTTAAAAAAATATAATATTCAGGTTTCTGCCGTTGGTTTCCACGAGGCGCACAATAATCACTACGGGCCCAATTCTGACTGCTTTTTATCGCCAACTCTTACGAATAAAGAACACTGTATACGAATATTTGATGCCCAAAGGGAATAATGGGAAAGAATAGGAAAGGGAGAATAATGGGAGAAGGAAGTACGGTCATTTATTCGCCCTCTTGATCTACCGCGAGAGAAAAAAGAGAGAGGAATCCTCCACTTTCTATGCAGATTGGAAGAAGGAAGCTGTCGAAGGAACAATTCACTTAGTCAAAACAAGAAGAGAAAGAGGGCGACTGAATAACTTATCGTCCTCTTGAAGAAAATAACGAATTTGGACGAAGATTCCAGAACGAACGAATGATTTTTCACTTTTCTTCCTCCTTTTAAGTAAATCTTCCTAAAGATTCGAAATGCTTTAATTGTTGGTCCTTTGTCTTTGATAAAAAGCGGAAGTTCCTTCTTCTTCCCTCTTCTAAATGGAACAGAGTCTCGTCTTCAAATTCTCCCTGTTTACATTTCTGAATTGCTTACATTTCCTCCTATGGATTGACGTTTCTTTCGGTCTGGCCATTGGATTTCATTGTACTTTTCCACCCGTTGTATATAATTCATAGGTTCGATTTGTTCTCTGTACGGGGGAGTTCCTCTCTTTTCTTCCCTCTCTCAATCTCCCCTCAATCTAGTCTCAAATGAAGCGTGGAATGGGGCGCAGAAACTATTAGAGGGCGGTTTTAGACTTCCGATCGAGCAAAAATGAGGGGGAAAGAGTTCAATGGAGATAGGAGAGAGAGAGAGAGAGAAACTGGGAACTGGAACCAAAGTAGACAGGATGGGACCAATTGTAGTATCTCAGTGTGGTTCCCATGACGTCCCTTCCAAGTTTGCAAGAGAATCGTCTACTTTCTCAAATGTTGCGATCTCGATATAGACAAACTTCCTGTGAGTTGAGTACGATCGAATGCACTTCCTGCATTGAAGAACGACGGATATAAAGTTTTAGCTATAGTTTCAAATGTTCGCTCCAGGGATGTCGAGTTTTGTGCTCTAAATATTTGCGTGCCGAACTCTAATTTTCTAGAGTTTGTGGCTCAAGTGATTATAGTTTCAAACTCCTAGCGCTACTGGTTTTTTTCAGAATATTGGACAAAGGCATAGACAGCTAATTGTCGATAACACATTCCACAGTATTCGACGGAGACTTTCTTCGTCCGATCATTCGCCACTTCTTCTTCTTCTCTTCATCTTGGGTGCATCATTGAACACTCCTAACCACTCATCAATCATTTCTGTCTCTTCAGTCTCTCTATTAGCACCTTCATCACACAAAGAGACTTCACCCACACTTCCCACTTTGATCTCATTCTACCAATCGATTATCCCCTCTTCTGTTTCCAGGCTGGATCCCGGTATAGCGTGCTGTCCCAGTATCGACACCGGGGTCCCGTATAATTTCCAGACTGGATCACTGTCTGGTGACTCCAGGCTCTGAAATACAAACCAAAGTTTGTGTCCTTTTCTCATCCATGATATCATTATTTCCCTCCGACATACCAATGTTGGCCGAATCTTTCTCCGTCTACTAATCCCTTTTCTCTCTCAATCCCACTCCTCATATTAATAAAGTAGCCACGATGTTTATACTACGCCCTTCTATGAGAAACATTTCATTACTTTTTGCATGCGTCTAGGCAGGGCCATACGATTTTCATGTAAAACTATAGTTTCCCACAATCTTATGATCCTCCCAAATTGGAATCTCTCCAGATTCTAGCGTGTCTCTTGAATGGATGATTCATTTCTTCTCTAAATTCACTCGCGCGCAGCTCGAAATCGAATGAGATGACATCAAAAGAATCGTGTTGACCACAATAGTAAGAGGACTTGCGCTTCCCTGATTTAGAGAGAAGAGAGAAGAGAGGGGAGGAGGAAGGAGAAGGGGAGACTAGGTGAATTGCTGTTTCAGAATGAGAGTATCTTTCTGTTCTTCCTTGCTTGTTTCTTTTTTCTTTGTTTCTCTGATGTGTTTTATGTCAATTCGAGTGCAGAAAGGGTTGAATTATATATATGGAGAGTCGTGATCATGTGTATTGCCTCCCTCCCTCATCTCTCCCATAGAAAGACGTTGGAATATCCAATTGACTCCTAGGTTGCTGCGAGTCTTCAAGAGATCTTCCATGATTCGAGAACGTTTCTGCAGTTTGTGGTTCTTTTCTGACGCTTAGAAAGGGGAAATCTCTGACCCCCTAACTGGAATCTAATTGGAGATGCACACGCTATGCAGAATCGGCAACTCTGCATTTTACACTTGGCATGTTCAAGAGGTTTCTCAAATCGCGTTTAAATTTGCACTCAACTATCGAACTTTGACACAAAGAATATGTCGAATGTCCTCGGAGATTTCATCCATCTCAGATATTTTTTTCATGTCATTTCGTTTTCATTTCGCACTTTGGGATGCATCCACATCGTTGTGAATAATTCGTATATTCTAACTTATTTACACTATCCTAAATCTTCTTCTTTCTTCTCACGTCCACTCTTTCTCTCTGCACTCATCGTCACTGCATAATCTCCTCTTCTAAACTTCAATCTTTCATTCACTTCTTCTTCTTCTCTTTTCCTTTCTTCGATAGACCCTCTGACTTCTCAATCCACCCTCTCATCCTCTTTCCCTCCTGCCATCTCACCTCCAACCATGTCTCTCCTCCCCACTCTCCTCCTCCCGTCTCTCTCTCTCTCTCTCTCTCTCTCTCTCTCCTCCGTTATCCTCTCATCTCGTCATCTGTTCATAACTTCGCAACCTCTTCTCATCCAGGTTACGAGATGAATAATAGCCCTTCTCTCTCATATTTCCCCTTCGACCTTTCTCATACCAATAACCACTTCCAATCGCTCCATTTCCCATCTCGTCATTATCGAAAATTCTCAAAATATCCTCCACCCTCTCATATCTAATCATAAATCTCGTATTTTCATCTCTAAACTTGGTTTCTCTCCTTCAAATGTTGCCTCTCTCCCCTCATTTTCTCGTTGTTTGTTGACCCCTCACGAGGAGATTTCGTTTATCTGATTTCTCAGTCTATTTTGACAGCATTGGTTAGTTTCACTCCTCTTCTAACGTGCTCTTTTAACATCAGAAACACTTTCAAACATGGAAACTAATGACACTTGCGCATATTGAAACCCTCTTCTCTCTCCTTTTCTCGTTCATCTTAATTTCGCTCCATTTTCCCACATGATTCCACACAGGGGTCAGGCGAGAGAGCATGGAAAAGTAAGAGAGTCCCTCTCGATTTCACACGCTCTCTCACTCGAAATCCATTTCTATACCGGACTGTGGAATCTCATCATCTCATTTGATCATCTCGACCATTCTCTCTCTCTCTCTCTCTCTCTCTCTCTCTCTTTTCCCTCCTTGAGTTCTTTTGTTCGCCCCTCTTTTCCATAGTGAAATTCATAAAAACAATGCTTTTCCCTCAATGGCTCCTCCTCTTTTTCTTCCATTCCATTCACTCAATCAAATATTGATATTTCTGTTCAGTCACTTTCCTCCCACACGAATCTCATTTATGAACTCCCCGATTCTTTTCTTTTCTCATCCTCAAATCATTTCTTTTCTTCTTTCCCTTTGTTTTCTTTCTTTGATTGCACAAAACCGGACGATGGTCTCACTTATTGTTCAGAGAAAGCGAAACCGGGGGTTGAAAACAAGGATGGGCGGTGGGTGTAGAAGCACTCCGTCACTGATTAGATTCTGTCCTCTTCTGGCATCTCTTCTTATTCTCTTTCTCACTCTCCTCAGTCTCCTCAATTCTTATGGTTGGTTTATCTTTCTCTCTCTTCAATTTGGCCTCCGTGTCAAATCTTCACTTTTTCTGCCTGTTTTGACCTCCTTTTTCAGTCCAATTTCGTCTCTCTTTTATCGCTTTGAATTTCCTTTCCCTCAATGGAAATCTCAAGAATCGTCCCTTTTGTCCATCAAATTTCCTCGTCTCACGAACTTCAATACGATTTCTCCCTTTCCATTACACATAGATAGTACGATATTAGCAAGGGGCAACCAGAATATTCTAGGATGTTCCCCTCGTAGAAAGATGATATCCTCAGATGTAATGATGGGAGTCCTCTCGTCCCTCTCTCCTATCACATTTCCCTTGTCTTCTCATTCGAACTAACGATAATCTTTGATTTCCATCCTCTAATTTCCTTTTTCACCACCTTCTTATCATCTGATCTTTTCTTCTAACTATCGAAGAGAGCGACAAACACCTTCGTTCCTCTCACCTTTTCTCTTTTCCTTCAATTCCCGTTGGTCATCTCCCCCACTCTTTCAATATTCAATCTAATAAACTCTCAAACAGTCGCCGTTCTTTTATTGACTGAGACCACAAACTCTCCCTCCAAGTCACCACTTTCTGTGTTTCTCGTGAAAATATTTCTGTGCGTTCAAAGGAATCGTCTAGGGATTCGAGGATTATCTCTTATTCGCCGTTATAAGCAATTTGACACAGCAAGAGATCAATTTCAATCTGTTTTATTTTCAGATCGTCATGATTCGATTATTCGTGTGATTAAAGTGAATTGAAATGGTCTTCCAATTCATTCTCACATTCTCAGTCACAGTTGCACTCTCTCTGGAGAATGGTTTGTCTTTCCCATTATTTCACACCTCCAGAAAAGGGTCGGGGGTAAAATAAAGAGTGTAATTTTTGCCCAGTGCTGCCATAAACTGACGCTTCTAACCCGTGTCTGGAGGTTTTTCAATTCGAAAATTCAAATGGCATCATTCTCTCAAAGTGGTCTATATTTCGGTTGCTAGACTGTTTTCCATCATCTCCCTGTAAAATGACTTGTTCCAGAGCGGTTCTTTAATATTTCACGAACCATTTTATGCCCTCACTAAAGCTTCGAAAACAATATCTCCTTGTCTAGGCATATTTTTGTGTTAGTCGGAAAATAATCGCTAATTTGAACGACTCATTATTTCTCTTCCCGCTTTGGACATTGACTTCTTCGAAAATGGTAGAATATGAATATAAAACCCGTCTAGTCTCTATTATTTTCTGCCTTTTCATCTCGTCACTTTGGAATTTCAAATAGCCAGTCGTCCCTTTTGTAGTTCAGCACAGATTAATCGTCCTGCCACAACAACAAATTATAGTTGTTGTCACTCACTCAAATCCATCGCTTTTCTATTGAAAGTGGGCGAAATCCACCGTGTGAATCGACGAAAATCCGTTGAAGGAAAGAAAAGCAGTTGAAATGGGGCGAAATAAGAAGAGAATTCAAAATGATTGAGAAGAATTGAGTAGAGAGAGGCTATCATTTGGCAGAACGAAGGAAAGGTGGAAAGTTACGGATTGGAAGAGAGGATGGAACTGTGAAGTTATATATTCAAATTTATAAAAGTATATTCTTTGCAGGTTCTGAATGCGGGGACGGAATCTTCTGTGATCTTCGTAGTCAATATTGCAAGACTCAAGAGAGTGGAAGGTTTGTTGATGAGACCATTGGACAGAAAAGAGAAAAAAAATTCCAGGCAAAGTTGCGAATGTCGAGATGGTTTTGTGCTGGCTGACAATGGAACGTGCTTGAGTTAGTTGCTTATTATAAATACTTTACTTTTATCATTTCAATTAGGCGTGTACCCATTTTCTTTTCGAGATCCTTAGATCAGTCTCTTTTGAGTTCGTATAACCTCGTTTGTACATCACGTTTTTTCTCAAGTGTGTCGTTGTACGTCCTTCTTCTCAATGTTTTTGTCTCTTTTCGTACTCTCAACGTCGGTGTAAATCCGATCATTTCCTCACTTCTCAAGAGAAAGAAGAAGAAGAAGTCGACTGACATGTGTCCAAACGACTCAATTACCTTTTCTGAGTTCGCGTGTCCGAGGAGATTCTCTTACTGGACAGAGAGAAATCACGAGATCATTCACTCTCGTGAACATTTTCTCGGGGAAATAGTCTACGAAATCAAGTCTAAGCCGACCAGCGACGACTTCAAAGTCTAATAGGTGCAGGGGATCGAGTCGTTTACACTTTCAAAGTTGTTGTATGGCAGCCCAGAAGCGTAGAGTCGTAGACTTATTTCTCTCTCCGTTTGAGAGGTTCTTAGAAATTCTGAAATGCAGTTGAAAGTAAAATTAAAATCGACTAAAATAATTGTTTCAATTGTCCAAATTCTTCTATTTTCAGTTTCTCGTTCACTTGCGAATTCGATGGAAGCGGAACCAACTGAATTTTGTGTACTTGGACAAGCAGAGAAAGATGCGACGAGAATTCTGAATGATCTACTCAAGAAATATGATAAGAATCTCGTACCGAAAATGAAGGTGAGACAGGCTGTTATATTGAGTATTGTCTAAAAGAAACTGTGAAATGTGCTTTGAATGAGTCCATTGGCCATTTCAATTCTCTTCATTTGAGGGTGTCGACGTCGACGTCGAATTGCTGATTCAGAAAGTGTCTGAGATCTCAGAATTGACTGCAGCGAGTACAATGCACATTCTATTCTCACAGATTTGGCACGATCCCGGATTAAGCTTTGAAGTGAGCACAGTCCTTCACACAGTCCTTTGTATTCATTACTTCTAAATTTAGTTCAGGTCTTCTACTAGTTCTCTAACACACATTGTTCATTTGCCTTTCTCTTAATATTCATTGTATTCCAGCATGAGGAAGGTTCTCAATGTCTAACTAATCTCACTCTTTCACATCGAATGGTCGATTACATCTGGCTCCCCAATGTCTGCATTGTTAACTCCAAGGTATCTTTATTCTTTTTTTCTTAGAGAACGTTGACCACTCACGATGGAAGCATAAGTACAGTCAAGTTTTCATTTGAGGGTTCAGCTATTCATTCCTCACCCACTCCCAATATCTTCCTGGCTATTTTCCCTAATGGAACAGTGTGGATGAACTATCGGTAAGTGCTCAAAATGCCGTCATTTACATACGAAAAAAATGAAATATGCGATGAATTGCTTGCAGAATAGTTGTCGAATCTCCATGTGAAATGGATTTTTCATTCTTTCCAATGGATCGAGTCATGTGCAGTGTCATCTTCGAAAGCTACTCTTTCAACGTCGGAAAAGTTAGTATGCGAATTAAATTAATCGAAAGGTCCGATCGTGAAAACTTATAGAGTTCCCATTGATATGACCTAATTCCCCCTTCTTCTTTATAATCGATTCATTTCATTACAGGTTCGACTCCACTGGAAACGAATGGGAAAACCCGTTGAATTCATCGATGAGGTTCGGTTTTTATTGTATTTTTCGATATTATTTTCAAATTCGAAGGTGCAACTGCCCGATTTCCATATGACAACTCATGTCTACGAGAAGATAACATACAATTATCCGGCCGGGACATGGGATCAGGTGGGGATCCAATTACTTTGCTTTCATCTTCCACTTGTTATTCTATTCACTTGGTCCATCACAATACTCCGGTCTCTCTCTCTCTCTCTCTCTCTCTCTGTCGTGGTCGGAGATCGCACTCATTTGAGTGATCAACTGCGTGATGTTTGTGACAACTCCCTCTCTCACTCTCTCACTTCCACACACTCTCTCGTTCTCTCTGGCAGTGAGAGAGTGTATGAGAATGAGAGAGTAGATGCATCATACGGGAAGTGACACTCAATCTGAGACTGAGAAGAGAAGAAAGTGGAGGGAAACTGAATCAATTTGATTGATTAGATGTTGTGTAATGATAACTGTTGATAGAAGAATTGATTGATTAGAAGGGATTAGATTTATTTAATCGACAATTTCAGCTGAACATCAAACTTTTCTTCAGAAGATCTTATGGATTCTACATTCTACAGGTGAGTTCAGTGGTTTATCAGACATTCATACCATATTCTCCATTCAGATTTATCTCCCAACGTACTGCATGGTTCTCATTTCATGGATTTCCTTCTGGCTCGATAGAAAATGTCTTCCTGCGAGGTTAGTGACTAGTTATCAGCTTGCATTCAAATGAACAATTCTAGAGTGACTCTCGGTATTTCATCTCTCATGGCTCTCACTCTGCAGTACAGCAATGTGGCCAAGAGTTTGCCGAAGGTCAGTTTTACCTTTGGGAAGCCTTTTTTAAATGACTTTTTGGTAAATAAGTTTCGAAAAAAATTCCCAGACTTTCGTCCTATGAAAATGATTGCAGCATGAAACTGAAATAGAACTTCTTGTTGGCAAAAATATGATTATGATATTTACCATTTCGGTTCCAGGTGTCGTACGTGAAGGGATTGGATCTGTTCATGTTTGGATGCATGGGATACATTTTCCTGTCGATTGTGGAGCTCGCGTGTGTGGGAAGTCTCGAGATGAACAGACTGAAAGAGGTACAAATATTTTTTAAAGTATTTAAATTATTTTTTCCAAAAAAAAGTTAAATTGCAGCAAAACGAGGACAAATTCTTGTCTGACGACGATTTGAGAGACAAAAGGAACATATTTACTCGCACTTTCTCGTCAAAGTTCAAGGTAAAAGAAGATCACGCCTATTTTTTGTCAGCCGGGAGTGACAAACAGATAGAAAGATAATCTACAACAAAGTCAATTCAGAAACGGCCGTGTACTCTTTCTTCTCCGACTGTTCCCGATACTCCCAGTGAGTTCTCATTTTTCTTCTTACCGGGAAATAGTTTTACGACGCAATAAGTTTAAGCTGGCTAGCGACGACTTCAAAGCCTAATAGGCGCGGGGGACCGAGTCGTTTAGACTTTGAAAGTCGTCGCGCGGCAGCCCAGAAGCATAGAGTCGTAGACTAAATTCCCTTTGAATTCTTCCCATCAATCGATAGTCATTTCATTCTTCCAGCAGGCACAAACGGAGAATGGCATCGATCGCCATGGGCCGATAAGACGTACATCGAGGTGAGCAGTAATTAATAATCAATGATTAGCATCAACTAATCAATAATGATTTCAGTGTCCGGAGCCCCGCCCACCCGATGATAACCACAGCCCCGAGGTAGAAAAGGGCGGGAATCAGATGATGGTCAGGTTTAGAGAAAAGAGAGAGAGAGAGAGAGAGAGAGAGAGAGAGAAACTGGTTTGAGATGAGTGAAACCAATGTATCAAACTGCAAAAAATGGAATGGTTTCCCCTTCGAATCGATAATCTTCTTTGTTTCAATCGATTTCTCTCCAGGTTTTCGTTCGTCGTTCTTCTCGACGGAAGAGGCAGAAATTGGCTCCGACTCTCTTCAAACGATGGAGTGGAGAAGATATGGACAGATTCTGCCAGAAACTTTTCCCCATTTCATTCACTTTCTGTAATCTCATCTACTGGATGTACTACACTGCAAAGTCTAAGGATTAGGCCTTCCCATCCCCCCTCCTTGTATCTACTCTTGTAAAGATTGTTCACCTCTTTTTTGTTCTAGCTCAGTTCTTTCGGCTTCTTCCCTATCCATTTTCCGAATCTAGAATGTCAGCGCCAATCAATATTCTTGTCGGGTACCGTACCTCGCATGCCAATAATTTCTGCATCACTGTGATCATTCACTATTGTAAATTGAGCTGTTGATTTGATTATCGATTGTCTACAGGGGACTGACTACTACGGTAATCTCCAATTGCTCGTTCCTTCTTTTCTCTCTTCTATCTCTCGATTTCTGTGTGATACGGTCCGATTTCTGCTCTATTTCTGTCTATAAACTGCCATTTCCACAGAGAAAAAACGTGTACAATCGAAGTAATAAAAGTGCTTTATCGTGGTTTCTCAGTCTTTCATTCAATCATCATTCTCCGATTCCTCTTCAACTATTCGATTCTTCTCGTTAGTCTTTGATATTCCACCTCGTTTCGATAGTCCATTCACAGGAAGAGTGGATCTGAAAAAGGGAGTGGATAGAGACTATACTCTATGTTTTTTTTTCTTTGTGAGTACTTCACTGATCGCGAAGTCTCCAACTTTCCTTACTCTGGAGATGTTGTCTCCAGCTAAGAGAGCATGGGAAATCAAGAGATGGAGACATCACGTCTCCTAATAATTGGGGATGTGAACACTCCAGAGTAAGGAAAGCTGGAGACTTCGCTCTCCGAGTACAAATTGCTAACCTCTTCTTCTCTTTTTCTCCTTTCTCTTCATTTGTTTCTTCTTCTCTTCCTCCTCCGAGATTCATTGTTAGAGCAGGCACACAAATTGATCCTTCAATCCAAATATTGTCTTTCCGAGTATGCTATAAATCTCCCCATTACCCCGTCTAAGTGAAATAGTCAACCTCCCTTCAATACGTAATTTTTTTCGCGGCAATGTAGATCCAAGATCTAGGGACAATACTCTTCTAATCAATATTACTGATAATCTTTCTTGTAATTCACTGGGAAAAATGAGCTATCTCTCTATTTCTCACCCGATCGTCCTCTTCCTCCCGGTTGCTGAGGGGCCGGAACGACTACTGTTGGGATTTCTTGCTGCAATGGGAGAGATGCGTCATCACTAATAAATGAAAGTGAGCTTACTGCTCCACAAGTGATGTTCAGTGAGAGTCTCCTTCCTCGATTTGGTTCAGATTGTGGTTGAATTGCATTGGATTGTCTACGCCCTCCATTGAATGAAGAGACGTCGTCCACTCGAGAAACACGACGTTCCTAGAAGGAGAAACAAGAAGTGCGATGAGAAATTAAGATGATGGAATCTGCATTTCGCATTGGAACTGGAGTGGAAAATGACCTAATCCACATTATTCCAAACCAACAGAAAGGAGCCAGGGCGAGGGAGAGAGGGTATCTCTTCATTTCGCCCACTCTCTCACTCACAACCCCTTTCTGCAGGGTTACCGATCTGTGGAATGAGGTGAATCGGGAATTTCAGGAGATAATTTACGATGAACCTACCATATTAACTTCCGGCGGTCGACTCGTAGTGAATGCATCAGTTATGAAACCGAGAAGTTTACTCGACTTGGACATTGCTGAATGAAAATTGATTGAATGATAAATATGAAAGCAAAGGAGTGTACACAACGCCGAAGAGAGTGAAACAATGAGAAATTGTATCGGTCTTCTCTCGTTTTGTAACTCTCCCCTCATTCTCTCAGCTGTTTGCGCAATTTTCAATCAACTTTTTTCATTTTTTTCTGTCACCAATCTCGTTCTCTTTTTTACTTCTCTCCGTCATTCTACGACGGGTTCACTGTCTGTCCAAAATGAAACGAGAAAGAGTTTCATCGTTTACTTTTTCCCCTCATCTGTCAGTATTGCGATGTCTGATTCATCTCTCGACTGTACAATGAATGCTCCCCTTCCTCCACTTTTCCGGCTCATCCCATTCCCTCGACGACTGATTCATCAACTCTCAATCTCTCCTTCCATTCCTTCTCTCGATACTAATGGTCAGAATGTGACATCTTCCCTGGTGTCATCTGCTCTTTCTTTGTTCAAACGTTTGTCCAGTTCACGAAGATATAATACGATTACTGTCCCATCATCATGTCTAGTCTTTCCAGAATGAGGATACTTAATTATTTCCTCGTCTCCTCATCTCTCACAATTCTTCTAATCGATGGTTGCTGCACTCCTGATTGCTGCTGTGAGGGCTGCAGCAGCTGCAACAATCCTGTTACTGATAGGTAAGACACTAACGATCTAAGAAATAATAGTATTTTGCATGTAGAAGACAAATTGAAGTATGACCCTCATCAACTTTGCGGGTTTTCTCCTTAGGTTCATTTGCGGTTCAATTGTGTTTCACAAATTTATCACTTCATCTTACCTTACCCAAAAGAAAAGACCATATAAGAAAATTCGAACATTTCGCATATTTGGAATCCAAAAATTTTGGATAAGATTCGTCTCATATATGAGTGACTCAAATCAGTCGCTATTTGCAGGTGCAATAAGTACGCGTGCACGAGATACAATAGTGTCTGCAACGGCCAGCAATTTATGGCACCCTCGAGGTGAGCAGTGAACAATACAAATATCGCCCAAAAAGAGAAGCGCAAACTATAAACTGAATATGTTGAGACTGAGTCCCTCTGGAGGCGGCTACACTGCGAATAATGCGATCAGTCAGAATTATCAAAGTGTGCAGAAAAGTGTTCAGAATGGAGGATGCAATTGTAGAGGAGATCAACCGGGTGACATATTTACAATTGATTATTATGAAATACGATTTTGACGAGTGTTCACGTAGAAATCACACAGATCGGACAAAACTTTCAAACGCATTCTCTCTTTCACTACTCTCACTGCTTACAGTGAAAATTGACCGTTAGAAAATTGCTAATCGTTGACTTTTCAGTTGTCCCTCCATGCATTTGTCCAGATTCTACAGGATCACATACATTTGCAATTGGGTGGGTTACTGTGTCTTTGTTGATTTTTTGGAGATTGATTTTATCAAACTTCAGAACGAGATTCGTGCACAAAGAGACTTGCTATGGCTACGATTACTGCTTGCTCGGTAAGAAATCATTCAAACCAATGACATCCTTCACTTCAATTTCAGGTCTCCCTGGTTGGGTCACAATAATCTGCTCGATTCTCCTTCTTCTCATCTTCATTATTCTTCTCTTCTATTGCATTTCGTGTCTCGTTCATTATCTCATCATCTAAAGCTTCTCTAATTTATCGTTTTCCCAACGTCTTTCGTGAATCTCAAACTAGACCATCGTTTCCATCGTTCTTTCTCTGATTTTATTGAGATCTCCAAAGCCTCGATCACACTTCGTTTCTACTCAAAGTGAGTTTTGATCACTGTTAAATTGATAAATCGATTGTTTCTATTCCTTGACTTCTTTAAATCTCCGTCGTAATCGCTACTGAAGCAGAATTAGAGGGAGAGGGGAAGGGAAATCTCCACCCTACGATTTCAGTTCACAATAATCTCTTTGAAATATGATGAATCAATTCAAAATAACCATGTTGACATCTTTTGCTGTAGAAAATACACAAACTCACAAACTTTTCCGAGTTGCACTCTTTTTATCATTAAACATTAAACACATTACTGATAGAATACAAAGGACGAGTGAGGAATTTAAATGCGAGGGACTCTTCTCTTTCTTATATTTCGATATGGAAAGGGTCGATATTCAGTGACTATCGTGGAACGGAAAAGGGAAGAAGTGAGAGAATGAAACATACACACTCATCACTCAATTGTCCATTGAAATGTGTCATTTTGCATTTGTTGAGACACATATGAGACTGATTTGGCGATATTAAAAATTTATGGAAATATTGAAGATACAAATATTATGAGAAGTGTCCACCTAATCAAAGAACCCTGATCGATGATAATAATGTAAAATCGTTCAGTTTTCACATATTCAGCTTTCAAAAAAATTTCATTTCCATTCCCCCCCAACTTTCCATTTTTATCTCTGAATTCATAGACATCCTCAAAATGTCGAACATATTTTATCATTCAAATGTTTATCAGTCAGGAATTGCAGAGTTGGCACATAACATTATTTTTTCCGACAGAAAAGGTTCGGAAGCAACTTTCTTAGTGCAGTTCCATTTGGGTATAGCCGTGTCAATCCTAAGTCACTCATTCATTATTTACTCCGATTTTTTTGTTCGAGTAATTTGTGATCCACTCATAATACGATAAATAGGGAAATCAACTCGTATCTGGATGTCATTACGGGGTCTGAAGGCAGAGGACAATAATCTTTATTACGTTGATACAAATTATGGGTAATCTCCCGAACATCTCGAGATCGGCATATTCTCAACTGCTGAGAAAACCTTGTTTGTAGTCGATAATCCCAACAAATACACGCATGCAATGACAAAAATGGATAACAATACAGAACAATGTGATCGATCGACGGATCTACCGTACTCAGCTCCTTCTCCACAATATTTTCTTGGCGGGACACATTTCAGGAGGAATGCAGACAGATTCGTGCACGGATATACGAAGAAATCCGGATTCGCACTCACAACCGGGAGGGCCACACTCAGATGAACAAGACTGAAGAGGAGGAGAAATCATTCATTTGGCTCATTTCGATTTTAATTAAATGAAATGAAATGTTTCAACTTTGGTTTGCCACAATTATGTTCTCACCGGTTTTCTATCGAAGCAAGTCTCTTCACATTTCTTCGTACACTGTTTGAATACTTCATTCTCTCTACATTCTTCTGTAATTTAATCATTATCTTCTTCCCCTTCTCTTCTTTAATGGTACAGTGTCACTGGTTTAGATAAGACCGCTCTCTCCGAACGAAACTATCTCTCGTTATGCGAGAGATCATGTAATTATGAGGAGGTGGTCTCGTCTAGAACAGTGACACTAAATGAACCATGATTATATTCTCTGACCAGGTTTTTCTTCTCTCCTCCATCCGGGATAGAAACACTCTTCCCTTGATACACAATCATTTATTGGTGAAGGTCGTCTGAATTTATCGTTCCAAAGTTTCGCCCCTTTCCCGACTGTCTCACCTGTAGAATCCATCTGCACATTGACAGGAAGGAGCGTAGCATTGAGAGCCGCAGTTCTGAATAGAATTCGTGCACAAAAAGTAAAATAAGATGACTACACCCAGAACGAATACACCTTCTCCCCATTGCGGTAGCCTGTCCTGTACTCTTTTCAACTCCCGTTCATTATGTAATAAAATTCCTGACCTCCACGCTATTCTCTCTATTGATCGCCCCGATGTAGTATTTGTAACTGAAACCTGGCTTACATCCAGAATCATTGACTCTGAACTGATACTATCCTACCCCAATCGATTACATCGTAGTGACCGTGCCCGTCGTGTCTGTCTTTTCATCCGTGATCATATCCCCGTGTCTCGCATCTCCCTACCCAATTCAGTCTCAAGTGATGTCCTCATAGTCGATATCCACTCTCCCCTCACTCATGTCTCAACCCGATTCATTCTCGTTTATCGTCCTCCTAACACCACAACTTCCCAGAACAACGAACTATTCGCACTCATTTCTTCTATGATCTCAGTACAAAAGCAAGTTGTGGTGTTAGGAGATCTGAACCTGCACATAAATTGGCTTTCCCCTGGTACTTTATCCACGCAAGCCCAACTATTGCACGATTTAGCCGCTGATCTTGATCTCACCCAAGTAATTCCCGGTCCTTCTCTCAATAATCACTTCCTCGATGTCGTTCTCTCCCCCCCCCCCTCATGTCATAACCGATTGCTCCCTATCCGCACCTTTCCGTAATGCCGACCATTCATCCATAATGTTCAAGTTCAATTTCCCCCTCGCTCTTCCTGTTACAGTGCATACCTTTGATTTTCGCAACACTGATTTCTCTGGTCTGGAAAATGCACTGTTCGGGTCAAGTTGGGAGGAAATCTTCTCCAGCTTCTCTGATATTTCTGATCTCTACAATAGATTTGTGTCCCATATCACTTCCCTTTTTGGCATCTTTGTACCTCTCAAAAAGAAATCTTTGCCAAATGATCACTATCCTCCCCATATCAAGGCTCTTCTCTCCCATAAGCGTGCTTTGTTTGATAAGATTCATCTCCGTCCAGTACAGGAATTGTTCCACAGCGTCTCGCGCAAATTAGAACATGAAATCAGAAAGTACATCCGTTGCTATGAGAACCGTCTTCTCGCTAAGAACCATAGTCGTTCCTTCTATCGCTATATCTCTACTCGTTTCAAATCTAAGTCCTTCTCCATCTCTTCTCTTGTCGCTCCCGACGGCACCGTAGTCACGAGTGATTCTTGTAAGGCAGAAGCGTTTGCCAGTTATTTTACCTCGGTATACACTCGTGATAACGGTACCATTCCACATTTCCCTTCCATTGTCTCTCCCACTATGAAAATTTCCGTCTTCCTGCCCCAAGATGTAGCTTACCTACTAAAAAGAGTTTCCACCTCGTGTTCTCTCCCCTCGGATGGCATTCCCTCAATTATTTTTAAAAACTGCTTCTCTTCTCTGGCCGAACCAATTGCACACATCATTAATTACAGTCTCATGCTAGGCAATATTCCTTCGTTATTGGAAAAAATCAGTAGTCGCACCCATTCCCAAAGTTTCTTCTCCTTCCACATTCTCCGATTTTCGTCCAATTAGTCTCACTCCCATTCCCTCAAAAATCATGGAAAGACTCCTCAAGCCCAAATTACTTCGTTGGTGTACAATTCACAACATTATTCCCCCTGAACAGCATGGATTCGTTAGTAAAAAGTCAACCGTATCCCAGTTACTCGATTGTACCCAAAGCTGGCGCGAAGATATTGATCGTAATAATTGTGTAGATGTCGCTTATATAGACTTAGCTAAAGCCTTTGACAAAGTATCCCACCCTAAGTTATTAGTGAAATTAAGTGCATTAGGTATTCGTGACTGTTTGTTGACATGGTTTACAGGTTACTTATCCAATCGGAGTTTCAGCGTTCGCGTCGGTTCGTGTCTCTCAAGTGAGAGAGATGTAATCTCCGGAGTTCCTCAAGGAACAGTACTAGGAACTCTCCTTTTTTTACTTTACACTTTCGATCTCACCCGGGTCTTCTCCCCCTTCACTAGGCTATCTTGCCGGCTCTTTGCCGACGACGTCAAGCTATTTACAGCATATCACCCCCTTTCGTCATCTGAATCTCACACTCAATTTCAGTCCGGGCTTTCTGGGTTCCTAGAATACTGCACAAAATTGCAGTTACAAGTTGCAGAAAACAAGTGCAATGTTATTTATATAGGCGAAAAAAATCCACTCCACTCATACAAACTCAATTCTATTGACCTCCCTTCTTCCGACTCTATCAAAGACCTAGGCGTTTATATCGATCCAAAATTGTCCTTTGATTCGCATATTTCTACTGTTTGTAGCAAAGCCAGCTCTCTCGTTTATTTGTTATTCCGTAGCGTGACTTGTACCTTGGTTGAGCCCTACACTAGAGCATATAAATTTTTTATCGTTCCCATCTTAGAATATATGACGCGGGCAAAGACCAAGTAGAATTTCATGCGAACGACAACCTTTTTTTGACGAAAAACCTCCCCAAATTAGGTGCACTTTTTGGGCCAAAAAATTATTTTTGTCGCTGCGACAAAAAAAAGATTGTTTTTGTCGCTGCGACAAAAATAGAGTTCGTTTTGTCGCCGGCGACTAAACGAACTTGCGTTTAGTCGCCGGCGACAAAAAAAAACTTTTTTTTGTCGCAGCAAAAAAAATCGGGAGGAAAAACTCAGGCGAGCGGAAGAGCAATAATGGAACAACAGTGAAACGGCCTAATCACTTCGTTATTTGTACTAATAATCGTGACAACTAGATTATGTGATGAATTGTCGCTTGTATATTTGCACAGTGAAATGAATAAACGAAATTTTATAAATTACCTTCGAAACGGGACATATTATACGATCTAGTAATGGTCTGGAGACGGAGTTGCTCTAAAGGGGTGAATGGTGTTGGAGGGAAACGGAAATTTCAGGGGGGGGGGGTTAACTTATGTACACAATTCCTGAGAGACAACTCCTTACCCACAACAAATATATGCCTTAAGAAGAAAGATCAATGAATATGCCTGTGATGGTTACAACAAGAAATGCCTTGGGGGGGTGGGGAATCAAAGCCCAGTGTTCTGCCACGCTTCAATTATGAAGCCTCTCATGTTGTCGTTGATGTTGGGACTGTTGACAACGCAGTTGTGGAGTACGGTGCCTATGTACTGCCTTGCCTGGATGATCTTCATCCTTTCGTCGTCGACTCCGAACTTAAAATAACAATTCTTATTAGCCCGAAAGGGGGTGATGAGTTACACGGCGAAAAACGTCAGATCCCAGAATCGGATATTTTCCATCCGATTCCACCCAACTCCCAGAGTCCAGAAAACCTTCAAAAATGCTCAAATTGGACAGGGCTTTCGCTGGGGTGCACCAGGGAGTGCTGTTCGGTCGATCTAAGCAAGCACCGACCCCACCAGGGGTCCCGGGCTCTGACTGAAAAGTGCTCAATTCGCAGTTTTGTCGCCTAGTCCCCCCCCACTCCCAGAGTCCAGAAAACCTTCAAAAAGCATAAAAATGAACGGGACTTGCGCTAGGGTGCACCAGGGATGCTAGTTGAGTGATCTGAGAAAGTATCAGCCCAAAAGGGGGTGATGAGTTACACGGCGAAAAACGTCAGATCCCAGAATCGGATATTTTCCATCCGATTCCACCCAACTCCCAGAGTCCAGAAAACCTTCAAAAATGCTCAAATTGGACAGGGCTTTCGCTGGGGTGCACCAGGGAGTGCTGTTCGGTCGATCTAAGCAAGCACCGACCCCACCAGGGGTCCCGGACTCTGACTGAAAAGTGCTCAATTCGCAGTTTTGTCGCCTAGTCCCCCCCACTCCTAGAGTCCAGAAAACCTTCAAAAAGCATAAAAATGAACGGGACTTGCGCTAGGGTGCACCAGGGATGCTAGTTGAGTGATCTGAGAAAGTATCAGCCCAAAAGGGGGTGATGAGTTACACGGCGAAAAACGTCAGATCCCAGAATCGGATATTTTCCATCCGATTCCACCCAACTCACAGAGTCCAGAAAACATTCAAAAATGCTCAAATTGGACGGGGCTTTCGCTGGGGTGCACCAGGGAATGTTGTTCGGTCGATCGAAGCAAGCAGCGACCCCACCTGGGGTCCCGGACTTTGACTGAAAAGTGCTCAATTCGCTGTTTCGTCGCCTAGCTGTTTCGTCATAGTTTGTGATTTTGAAATGGTTTTGATATTTTCTGCACTTTTAAACTTGAGATCACGACTCAGCATTGTCTATAACCACAACAAAGCACAAAACACAATTTTAGAGCAAGTATTTTATTTCGGCTATCCTTCCCTAATTTTATCAATATTTAATTATTTGTGAAAGCACGCCAGAACTTGCAAACAAAAGGTCTAATTCACACGCGTTGCGGTCGCGCGTTGCGTGTGTCTTGGGAGCCGCAAAAATTAGACATGCGTTTTTTACTACGTTTTTTTACTTTTTTTAACTGCGTTTTTTACGTTTTTTACCCTTAATATTGCGAGGGTTGTAGAGCACATTATTACAAAAAATTAAATCACAAAAAAGTATATTGTTAAACAGGGAAGAGAACTCACAAGTGCGCATCTAGACTTGTTGCCTTCCAGAAGACTTGTGCATCGATCACTTTTCGCCTATTCGCCCGAGTTCGTGTAACGTGGACTGCGCATCATATGGAGGAAACAGTAGAGACCTATAGAAATATAAGCGTGAATAGCGGAACACACTTATTTAAATAAGTTCGATTGAAGAGGAAATTTAATTAGATAATCAATAAATTGAAAGCGATCGCAAACATGAAAAATACGCAGTATTGTCGAATATACGTGCAAATAATAGATCAACAACCAGTCAAGCGACTTCCACTAATGCAATGTTATGGCAATATTCAAATTAAACAGTAAAAAATCGACAAAACGTTTAAAAAAGTAAATAACAACAATCGCGCAGTGAAATTGGCAAGTTGCCAGCTTACCGCAATCACTGCGTGGCAGCCCCCAACATATGCAAAACATGTGCAATTGGACTGCCACCATTTTTCTGTCATTTTCTCTCGATTTCACCGTTTCTTTTTCACGGCTTTGCTCGCGGCTTTGATTATTTTGCCGCCTGCAAACATTATTTATGCTTTTGGACGTTATTTTATTGTTTCTGTTCTTGTTTCTCTGTTTCAATCGTTTACATCAGCTCATCAGAAGGATATTTACAGGTTGGCATCTCAACTGCAGACTCGCCGTCGTCCATGAAGAAGGTTAGTCATGTTTGGTAAGGGAAACGCGCATGCAACTGCAGTTATTGTTGTAGTTTTTTTTCTTGCCATATAATTTAAAAGAATACATTTTACTGTTGTACGGTTAATATTTAGTCATTAGTGGAAGCGGGTTTACTGGATGGTAATCAATTATTTGCATATATACATGATAATACCCTTATTTTATGCGATCTCTTTGAATGTATTGGTTATCTAATTAAATTCCCTCTCCAACGCAACGCGGGTTTATTTAAATAAGTGTGTGCTGGTTTTAAGCATATATTTCTAGAGGCCCTTGCTGCTTCCTCCCTTTGAAGTGGTTGAGCAGGCCGTGTTGCACGAACTCGGACGAGTAGGCGCAAAGTGGTCGACGCACGAGTCTTGGAAGGCATCAACATCTTCTAGATGCCGGAACGCACTTGTGAGTTCTTCCCCGGTTTAACAATATATGACACTGTTTGATGCCTTATAATAATGTGCTCTACCACAGTCTCAATATTCAGGGGACACAAGTCATCGAAGTCCAATACAGTCGCCGCTCAAACCAGTCATCTATGTTGATGGTCGGACGTGTCTTCAATACTTGGCCGCTGCTAACATTATGGCTGTGATTCAGGTGCCTTTTAAAAAATGTAATATTCACTCTTTTCCCAGTCTCATCCTCTCCCGTGGTACGTAACCTATGGCTTATTTTCGCTGCTCCAAAGACACGCAACGCGCGACCGCAACGCGTGTGAATTAGATCCCTGGCTAAAACGTTCTCACGTGTTTTCTAAAAAAATCCATAACAAGATCTTGTTTGCTTACCCACTCCTTTGGTTTATCCAAGGAATAAACAAGGGATGGCATAGTGATTCCTTGTCAAGATCATTTCTCACTTTACAAAGCGCATGTCTGAGATAAGAGGATCATCTTTATTTGCAGGCCAAATTCAGAATCACGTAACATGTCTACTAATGGGTGGGAAGTGTGGACGAGCATGGACAGAAGTCGAACTGAAAGCACACATAGGCAAATTCGGCATGGACTCCATCATAGACAACATGGTAAGAGATAGCACTCTTCAGTAACAGATTGATGTAAAACAAGTTCAGACAATGAGGGAGCTCATCTACGACGCGAGGACAACAGTTGCAATCGTCGAGGCCAATAACTACAACACAGTCTGTGTGCACAGCGCAGAGGACTCCATCGCAGGTATATATCGCTGCTAAAAGCGGAATATAGCATGACAAATATATTTCAGCCGTCGTCGCACAGCAGTGTCTGAACAGAGTCTACACATCTTTCGACCCGGAAGAGATCAAGGAGAAACTAGGCGAATATCAGGAGCTCACACTAGGAAAAGGCCCTGTATTCCCATATCTAAAGGAAAGTGAAATCAGGCTACGGGCATCTCAGGAAGAGAAGTCAACATAACGTCCGAGCCCATTTTACCCTCATTTCTCAGTCCCAGTCTTTATGTCGTTCTTTAGATAGACATCGTGATGTTTAAATAGGCAACGTAATTAGCAACCATCAGGCATCGAAGAATCGTCTGTTACATTGCTAGTTTTAAATCTTTATTTCAATCATAAAATGCGTAATATACACCAATAAGTGTCCATTCTTGCCATAACATTCCATTGTGAACACGAATAGTGCATGTCCGACTCGTTCTCAAATTGTTAAAATTTAATTAATTTAATGTATTTTTTGGCGACAAAAAAAAATTTTTTTTTGTCGCCGGCGACAAAACCATTTTACGTTTTGTCGCCGGCGACTAAACGAACTTTCGTTTTGTCGCCGGCGACTAAACGAACTTTCGTTTTGTCGCCGGCGACAAAACGAACTTGCGTTTAGTCGCCGGCGACAAAACGAACTTGCGTTTAGTCGCCGGCGACAAAACCACTTTACGTTTTGTCGCCGGCGACTAAACGCAAGTTCGTTTAGTCGCCGGCGACAAAACGAACTTGCGTTTAGTCGCCGGCGACAAAACGAAAGTTCGTTTTGTCGCCGGCGACAAAACGAACTCTTATTTTGTCGCCGGCGACAAAAAAAAAACGCTGCGACAAAAAAAAGATTGTTTTTGTCGCTGCGACAAAAAAAAAGATTGTTTTTGTCGCTGCGACAAAAAAAAGTTTTTTTTTGTCGCAGCGACAAAAACAATCTTTTTTTTTTTTTAAAGTTTTTTTTAAAGGTTGTCGTTCGCATGAAATTCTACTTGGTCTTTGCCCGCGTCATATATGCATCACCTGTATGGTCCCCTTCATCTAAAGGCCGAATTCGACGACTAGAATCTGTCCAACACCTATTTACTCGTCTTCTCTTTTTCCGTTGTTCTCGCTCCCAATTAGTTTCTCCATCGTATTCTGATCGTTTGGCTTACTACAATATTCGTAGTCTCTATGTTCGTCGGATCATTGCTGATTTTGTATTTGCATTGAAAATCTTTGCTTGTTCTGTTGATCTACCGGTGAATCGTTTCTACACTTTTCGTTCCATAGGCGTCGTAATGCATTTGTTTTGCATATCCCGAAAGCCTCCCGCGAAAATCTCAAAGCATCGTTCGCTCATAGAACTGCCCTTTTTTTGAATAAATTACACTTAATTTGTGACCCTAAACTTTCCATCCCCACTATCAAAAATCATTTATTGATAATTGCTGACCTCCCATCATCACTAGGTATTACTGTTCCCAATCTATAGATCCCCTCCCCAACTCCGAACACTTCCCCGATTTGGGCACCACACGGAGATCCAATAAGACATACATTGGATAAGCGGCTCCTCCACCGCTTTTGAGGCTCCTCCCCTCACTCCTAATTCCCGTGCGGTGGCCCCGATCACTCCCTTCCCGCTCCCCACTCCTGCGAATGACCCATTATTAAATATCTTTTTGAACTTGTTAATTTTTGTACATGTTGTCGCACCCTTGTGGTGTACGATAAATAAATAAATAAACTTACTATTGAAGGTGTCATACACTGGGTGTCTCATCTCAGTGTATTCATTCTCTGTGTAGTACTAACAAATAAATATTGTGTGCATACCTGCGATGGATAGGCACAGCTGGGTTCACATGGTGACGAACATCGTTTGAATACTTCATTTCGACCGCATGCTGAAGAGTGCGGGTGAATTTCAAGAGCCATAGAGTCAAGTATGATAAGTATCGATCCGAAAGTCCTTACTAGGAGTGCGAGGAGTAGTTGTCGCAGTGGGACAACTTCCAGCGGGGATGCAATTACTGTTCCATCTGCAATTTGATGCTCATTTAAGTATTGACTCCATCAATCTTCATTCTTTCCACTTACTCACTCACCTCACATATCCTGGATTGCATTCACATGTCGATGGACCGCAACCACGAGGACAAAACTGAAGGAGTTTATGTTGTTAGTGAGCATTTTTGTCTTCCTACCGGTGTTTTATTCGCGCAAGTTCCTTCACATCGAGTTCCACACGACATCCATCTTTCATTTGGAGGGCACCCTGAAAAGAGATTATGAGTTTTATCTCGGAATCCAAGGAACAGTTTCAATACTATATTAAAGAGATATGCAAATTGTTATTGTTAGAATGTTAGTAAGTAACCTCGTGGTTCTCGTTCCACACATTCCTCCTCTTTCACACATCGATTGGTGTGAGATCTGACGAAACCAGGAAGACACGAACAATGAGAAGAAAGACACGGATGGAGAGAACAAAACTGAGGGTTAGAAGGGTTGGAAGGAGAGAAATAATGATCACTCAAATGCTACCGAATTTAGACATAATTCGAGCATGAATTCCCGCATTTAGGCGTAACGGCTCCCGGTGTTTTACACCCCCATAAAAGTTTATTTTCGAACCTGGACTAGGACCTGGACTTATTTTCGAACCTGGACTCTTCACTAGGAGCTGATATTTGCGGGAATTCAAAGTTTAACTTTCTTTGTGTGAGATTTTTCGCATCATTTATTGATATTTTCTCACCAATTGCTCGAACAGAGTAAATTCCTTCTTTCCACAGATTGGCTCACATGCAGTCACACAACTCTTGTAGATTTCATTGGAAGGGCAGAGGACGGAATCAGAGATCTTGCTTAGATCTTCTCTATCTTCCTCCTTCTCCTCTCCCTTCTCCTCTCTTTTGACCACAATCTTTCTCCCTTCAGTCTCCCCTTCATCTTCATATTCTTCTTTATATTCCGTATCTTCCTCTTCATTCTTCACAACGAAATCATTGATTCTCCCAGAAATTCGAGGTGGATCAATATTGAGCCAATCTGGATTAATTGTGTTAATTGGGGTTAGATGCAATTCACACAGTAGCGAGTTAGTATGTTAGTACAAATGTGGATATCATATAATTTCAATATTGATTGGTCAATCAATTGTGAATACTACTTCACACAGCACCCGAGAGAGTGCGCGAAACGAGAGAGTCAGACAACGAAAGGCTTTCTTGGTGTGGTGCCATGCTGTTCTCCATCCCTATCTTTCACTCACAATTGGGTGTCTGAGTAGTCGTTGTCGTAGTGGTCGACGGTGCATTCCAAGTGCACCAATTGAGAGGAAGACAGCGACGATTCCAATGACGAGCGAAGCCAGAAAGACATCTGAAGAAGATTGTGGACGAGAAGAGAAGAGAAGCAAGAATGATGGAGTGGTGTGCATTCACACTCGATGATCAAGTTGCACACAACAACCAAAGCATTATCATTATCAATGCTCTGTCCATTTTGCAGTGTCTCTCGACCGCTCGAATCGTGAGAGCAATGAGATGAAGCTGATCTCTCAAGTTTATCGAGAGGAAAAAATAGGGTGAATAGCAAAAAAAGAATAGTACATACTTGCATCCTCCGAATCCTCTGCAACGAGGAGGGCATGGAGGCTGAAATTAAAAAAAGATTCGTATGGATAAATAGAGGAGGTAATTGAGAATGCAAGAATCAGAGAACAATATCAGACACAAACCACACTAGTGATGACATTAGCACAGTTGGCTTCACATTCGTTTCCACATTGATCCCATTCTTCATTCTCGCCGCAATCTAAATGAATATGACGTCATCACTAATCAATATCTACAAAGATATTGACTAGATTACGGGAGAGGCACACTCATCACTCACTTCTGGATCCGGGAGGCCCGGGGAAGCTGGGCCCGCCAGGAGGTCGGGGTCGTCCGGGCCAGGGACCACCGGGCCGGGGCCCGCCTGGCCAGGGTCTGCCGGGTCCGATCGGGTCGTTGTTGGGACAATCTTGAGAAGGAATGCAGACATTTGAGAGTCGAACGAATCCTGGTAGACATTCACAGCGAGAAGAAAGACAACCAGAAGAGCATGACTGAAGGGAAGAAGGAATGGAAGGGAAGGGGAAGGATGAGAGGGGTAAACTGACTAATAGGTTATGATGAATGATCAAAGAATTGTTCGTGTTTCAGACATTGTTGATGAACTGACCGGTTTCTTATTATCACAAGTTCCCTCGCATCCTCCACAACTGACGTATCTCTCGTTTGAATTGCACTCTGGAATAAAGATTTTTCGGGCATTTCTCCTTTGATTCGAGTTTCGAATTGAAAAAAACTCACGACAAGATGCTTTAATTAAACAGATGAGATCGATTATGAATTCACCCACGGAGGTTGATGATGGTTGCTGAAAAGAGAAGAAACATTGAAAGATACAAAAGGAGCGATTCATCCAACTATCCATATGTTATTCATTCGGACACTATTACCAGATTGTGTTAATCAAATTCTCAGTTGTCTCTCACTTGATCCATAACTGCTCTCATTAAATTCTTCCTTGCGTCTTCCATTAATTTTGTAGTGTCAACATCTAAAAGCGGGGCGGATCCACCACGAGACCAATTAGAAGAAAGAGAAGAAAGAGGACTGAAACGGAGAAGAAATTGAATGGAATTGAGTAGAATCTAACCGATTTCTCCTCATTGGTTCTTCGGGTGAACTCGAATGTTCTCCCAGTGTGTCAGCCACAGGATCCGAGAGAATTCCTGACAATTAAAATATATTTTACTTCCACATCATTCCACAGGCCCCGATCAACCTAACAGAAAGCGCTTTTGAGCGAGAGATCGTGTATAATCGAGAAGGACTCTCTCAGTTTTGCACACTCTCTCCTCTCTGCAGGCTAGGAATCATGTATTTCTAATTGTAATCAATCAATAACCTTCTTCTCCAATCGTCGATTCATCATTTGATTCTCCAACTACACAAGTTGGTTGAGGATCACAAGGGGCAGATTTGCAGTCGCCTGCAAATTTGCTCCTTCTTAATTTTCACTCCCTCTATCTACGCCCTCTAAAGGGAAACAGTGCAAAACTGCTCAAGACATTAGTCAAGAGCAGTTCCACTGTGCGAAACTGAGCGTTCCACTATTCCCTGTGTCAGAAACTACTCCGAGATCAGTTTCGTACACGCTTCATTAACTAATTTAAAGATAGTCCTTCCATTTCAATTTCCTCTCACTCGCCGACCTTGGAATTGTACCGATTTCAGATGAAAGATGACAGAGTTCAATGCATAAAATCAATTTTACTTTCGCTACTCGAATGCCAAAAATGATAAGTGAAATATTCCACACCTTCTGTCATTCTACAGACCATTCCTGGCATGCAACTCAACATGTGACAAGTAGTTGGCATAACTGGACGAGGAATTGATTCGAATTCAATGGCCGGATCGATTTCAGCGAGAATCAAGGGAATGATCGAGAAGATCCATCGTAATCGAGACATTCTGGAAGAAAAGTGATGATTTGATCACAAATTTGGAGCATTCAATGATATTTGGAATGATAAAGAAAGAATGGGAACGATGAAAGCATGTGTGGTTAGAGATAAGTAGTGAATAAGCGAAAGTGAAGACTCGAGAAATGGTAAGAGAACAAGGTTATGAGTGGAGATCGAATGGTTCCATGAGATACCGGAGTTCATACTCAGCTCTGCTCATAAGAAGTACTCAAAATGATCCGGCAGAAAAAGGCGGGTTGGGATCTAGAAATAGCAGGATCTAGAAAGTGAGATGAGTTGGGAAGAAGTAATGAGAAGCCATGAAAGTGAATGTGGGCATACAGTTCCAGAACACTTTAAATTCTTATCTAAAATTCTCATCTCAAAGAGAGTCGCTGCCTTTTCTCAGTTCCTCGCCTTCTTTTCACAATTACAAAACTCCAGAACAAAAAAACTGAATCGATTAAGCAGCGATATGATAGAGTAAAGGTGTGTTTGCGTTGCTACTTCCTATTAGATGAAAACCGCGTGAAAATCAATGAAACTATCGGGATGAGTTTTACCACCTGGGTAAAAAAGGAAATTGAAAATAGAAAACGAAAGAAGAAGATAACGAGAAATAAAACTGCATTTCAAGAAGATTTAGATGCAAAAGTGAAAGTGTTCGCTGTATTCAGCTACTAGACATTCCAAAGAGGGTCAAATGGTCCAATCTAAGAGAGGTCACCACATTCGTTTGGTCAATGTGATTTCATTGTATGTGATTCAAACTAGCAGGGATGTGTTGAGGTTAAATACACTACGCTCTATGCGTACACTACGCTCTATGCATAGTTCTGCAGGTTCGGTCCAGGGGGACCTCGGTAGCTTGCTTCAGGTACGGTCCAGGGGGATCTCGGTAGCTTGCTTCAGGTACGGTCCAGGGGAACCTCGGTAGCTTGCTTCAGGTACGGTCCAGGGGGACCTCGGTAGCTTGCTTCAGGTACGGTCCAGGGGGAGCTCGGTTGCCGGTTCTAAGTACGGTCCAGGGAGAGCTTAGGATGTTGGGGACTGTAAATCGCTACAAAGAGTGCTGGCTATTTCCGTTGCAAAAGGCTCGTGAGGCTGAGAGCGATCGAAAAAAGTTGCCACTACGCCACTTCGTGGCTCCGTGGCAACTTTTTTCGATAGCTCTCAGCCTCACGAGCCTTTCACAACGGAAACGCAGGATACAGTGCGTTCAGGACTTTTAGAACAATTTCAGAGACGTTTCCTGTGATCCCCTACGCTCTCTGAATAATTTTGAAAGTTTTCGAAATTTTCGATTTTTCACGTTAAAACGTGTTAGAACATGTTCAGACACGTTTGTGACATCGCAAAACACTTTTCGTCTGATCCCCTACGCTCTACGAATCATTTGGAAAGTTTTCGACATTTTCGATTTTTGACGTTAAAACGTGTCAGAACACGTTCAAAACACGTTTCTGACATCGCAAAACACTTTTCCCGCGATTCTCCACGCTCCCCGGTTCATTTGGGAACTTTTTGAAATTTTCGATTTTTCACGTTAAAACATGTTAGAACACGTTCGGACACGTTTCTGACATCGCAAAACATTTTTCATGTGTTTCCCTACGCTCTGCGCATCAATTGGACACTTTTCGAAATTTTCGATTTTTCACGTTAAAACGTGTTAGAACACGTTCAGACACGTTTCTGACATCGCAAAACACTTTTCCTGTGATCCCCTACGCTCTGCGCATCAATTGGACACTTTTTGAAATTTTCGATTTTTCACTTTAAAACTCGGCAAAACAGGTGAAAACGTGTTTCACGATACTCAAAAACGTGTCAGGGCGCATTCTGGCACTTGCGAAAAATGCGGCAAAAGGTTTGCCCGCGGCGGGGGTCGAACCTGGGGGTCTCGGATTCAAAGTCTGACGCTTTATCCACTTGGCTATGAAATTAGCGGATTTTTATATTAAAATTTTGAAAGGTTTTCTGAGCAGTTATCATATGCAAAAGGTTCTGAGAAGATTGCGCAAATTTGAAGCGATTTATGGCGAAAATGAAAAAAATGTCCGTCACGCTGCAACAAAAAAAAACATACAGACAGACAGACAGACAGACAGACAGACACAATCATTTCCTATAAGTGGAGGAACGAATTGGGCATTCATAGATAACCATTCTTTTTTTTATTTATTTATTTGATACACCCGCGAAGGGTGTGACGGCAATTAAAGAAACGAGAAAAAAAAGAAATATCTAAATATGAATGAATTCGGATGGGGAAGGTGTGGGGAAGGATGCAGGCTAGACAGGGAAACACAATTGTCCACTTATTGAGATGAGGTGGACGAAGCCTCAGAACGGGGAGGGAGCCGTTCTGATCCATATATGTCTGATGGATCAAGTGGAGCAACCGTGAATCGATGACTAGAGATTGGGTATTTCAACTTGAAGAACTTTGAGTAACTGGGGACTTCGTAGTAAGTGGAGTTTAATCGATGGTATGGATAGGAGTGGGTTTCAAATACGATGTAATTTGGAAAGAAAACGAGAGGCACGATGGGCAAAGGAGGTGCGAAGATTTTCTCTTCTAGCAAGCGGGATATGAATCGAAAATGCATTATGACGTGTTGAATGGTTTCGGAGAACAAAATACTCTGACATGGGAAGGGCTACCAGTAAACGTACAATTTTTAATGCAAATACAAAATCGGCTACCAAACGTCTTGTGTACAACGAATTCAAGGAAAAATTAGCTAATCGTGTTTCGTAAGAGGGTGGGAAAGTGATAAATGGAGAGGTACGGTAATGCAATAATCTAGTGAAAAGGTGCTGGGGTCTTTCTAACTGTCTTATTCGACCTTTTCCAGAGCGAGACCAAACAGGGGAAGCATACTCGATGATTGGGACAATAAGTTTGATGCTGTAGTTTGATGCTGAGACACAATTTGTGAAATTCATTCCATTTCTAGTGAAATAGTAGCAAAAATGATGTGGTCTCTTTTTAGAGATTTTGTATTTGCCTCTCAGAAGATTACTGGCTGTCTTCAAGTCTATTTCCTCTCTGCGCTTAACTAATGAATCTAGTCCTAACTGCATATTCCGAATAGTCTCACTGGGCATTGTCTGCCATGTGAAATTGTGGCAGCGCATGTATAGCCGTCTCGTGAAATAGTTCTGAACTTTTTCGAGAACCGCTTGATCTTGTTTTTGATAGGGGTTGAAGACCATAGAGGCACTTTCTAGGATGGGTCTAATATAAATCGTGTAAGCTTTCAAGAGCATTTCAACGTTTTTAGTTCGTAGGGCTCTTAGTATGATGTGGCAGGCTGTAGTACTCTTCTGAGAAACGGCCGTGCAATGACTGGAGAAAGTAAGGGCCTGTCCTACTAAGAAACCAAGATCTTTGACTTCTAATTTCTGTTCTAATTCATTACTTCCTATTTTGTATTTCTTCTTTGTATTTGCTCTACCTAAGTGTAATGAATTGCACTTGTGTGCAGCCAAGGGGAGTTGCCACTCTTCAGACCAACTAACAATGGAGTCAATTGCGCTCTGGAGAGAGGTGGGGGAGTCTGATTTCTTAAACGCACGATATATTTTGATATCGTCAGCGTACATTCGAGCTATGACATCATTTTTCTGAACTAGTGAAGGGATCTCAGATGTGAAAATAAGAAACAACAGAGGGCCTAGTACGGACCCTTGTGGTACCCCACTCGTGACGGGAAGGGAGATGGATAGTTTTTCACGAACTCTTACTTGGAATGTTCTGTTTGCCAGATAGCTCGAAATCCAGTGAACAGTTTTTGTGGCTATGCCAATGCTGCCTAGTTTGTGTTTCAACTTGGGGTGAGATACTCTATCGAAGGCTTTTGCAAAGTCAAAATAGACGACATCGACGGGTTGACCATCACTAATGGAATATGTCCAGTGTTCAAGCGCGTCTAGCATTTGAAGCTCACGAGAACGTTTCTTTCTGAAGCCGTACTGTTCGTCAGGGAAGATATCTAAATTTTCGCAGTGCTCAATAATGGGTTTGCACAAGAGGCGCTCAAAGACTCGGCAGAATAGAGACGTAATCGAGATTGGTCTGTAGTTTAGAGGGTCGGAGAAGGGAGGGGATTTCTTGACTGGAGTTACAATTGAGTGTCTCCATGGGGAAGGGACTACACCTGTTTCGTATGAGTGGCGAAAAATGAATTCAAGAGGTTCAGAGATGGGTACAGCTATCTTTTTGATGTAGCTGAGGTCGATGTTTTCTGGTGTTCTACAGGAAGATCGCTTCCATCGTTCGATAAGCGAACATATTTCATGTCTCAGAAATGATGGTTCCTGATAGTTTCCAAAGTTGGGGAGGGTGCTGGTAGGAGGGCTATTACCATTGTCGGTGGTGAAAACACTAGCGAATGTCTCAGCTAGTAAGTTCGCCTTGCCAATATCGTCCATCACTAACGACCCGTCATTTCTTTTTAGACCTTCTACTCCTCTTTGTTTGTTAGAACAGCGTTTCATGAAACGGAAGAACTTGTTTCGATCTTCACTTTCAATCACACTTTTCTCTATTGCTCTATGATAGTTTATCAGTGATTTTCTGAATTTTCTATTGAGCTGTTCGAATTTTCTAGTGGCGGTTAATCTTTATCTCAATAAGGCGATGACAATTTGAGTCTAGGAAATTATTGGAAATAATTCAGATACGGGGAATTCTTCTTCTTCCACGGAGAAGTGATCTCGATTGAGTGTCATTTGATTGATAATACAGAGAGAGAGAAAGAGGAACGACTCTCATAATTACTCATTTCCACAATCATTCGACCTCTTTCTCCATTCTCACTCAATTCTCTTCTCAACAATTCACGATTGTCGTTCACGAATATCTGAAAATTATTATCGATGAAAGAGAGATAATGAAAGGAATAAGATAAATTAACACCAATCACTACGTCTAATGCTGCGCAAAAATCATGGGTGGAATTCCACCAAGGTGCAAAAATCTCGGGGGGTGCAAAGAAAAAATTTGAATTCCCGCAATTATCGATTTTTGTTTATATCTCGGCTCCCGCTGGAGCTAAGCGCACAAAACTTCGGATTAATATTACTTACCGCATTTCGAACTTGCAACCGAAATTTTGTGCCGCTAGGTTCACCGGGAGCCGAGATAATTGCGGGAATTCAAATTTTTTCTTTGCACCCCATGATTTTTGCACCCCCAATTTTTTTCTTGCACTTTGCACCCCCTGATTTTTGCGCAGCATAATTTCTAGTCATCTTCTTATTTCACCTCGGAATCTCTCACAGTTGTAGTGAGAGAAGACTCCGGTAGATTTCCTGTAACAAAAGACGAATCGATACCGAAGGTTGAGGTAACAAATTGTTCTATGGAAGAAGATTTAAAGGTTATTCGTGACGTTTCTAGTCTGGGAATGAATTTGATCAGCTGGAAGATTGGCAGAAAATGGGATTACATAAATACGGATAGTATTTTTTTGTGTAAAATTATACAATATGGTAAAAAAAGATGTAACAGACTACAAGAACGTAATATATAATATCAATTGATCGATTGAATTAGGTCCATACCTCAAATGATTCCATTATTTCTCGAGAAGTCACTGAAATTGCATTGGAGCAATGTGCATTAGCCACGTTGTTCCTCTTCAAAATTGTATTGAAAAGACGAATATTGAATATCTGAAAGAAAATGGGATTACATAAATACGGATAGTATATTTTTGTGTAAAATTATACAATATGGTAAAAAAAGATGTAACAGACTACAAGAACGTAATATATAATGCTACTATTTACACCATCATAATGGTACTAGACGTATTAATTTTCGTAATTCAATAGCCCTGCTTACAGAATTCTTCGAGCAAATAATTTTGAAGTCTCCATTGATGGTCAAATCAGAGAAAACTCGACTGTATTCTTCTTCAATATTTCCCTGAAGTAGCTATTTTAATTTGATGGACAATCAATTGTGAAAAACGAAGACCAAAGATCGTGAATCCCTTGATAGCACATGTTTTTGGAATTCTCCGAAGCATAGAAAATGCCTCGTCGGGTGATATCCGTTGTGTTATAGTTTCTTTATCGTTATATTTGAACGACAGAAGCACTTCGTCATACCGTATCTGCAAGAGAAGAAATCAATAATCATTGCATAAAAGAGTACTACAAGAGCACTTGGACTATAGATTGTAATCTTTCGCTGATGGAATTACTCAAGTTTGACATGCACAACTCACCAAGATATGCAGCCAAATATTTTCCACAAAGGGGAGACTTCGAGCATGCTCTTCAATCGAATACAAGCGATGATTAAGACGAGAGATGAGACGATCCCGCAATGGGAGAAAAGATAATATCTTGGACAGGATCTCAGAAGGGAGACTAGAAAAGGTCTGAAATCGACAATTGATTATTAAGCTTGTTTCGAATATTTCTCTTCTCGATTCGTAAATTTCCATGGACCGCAAGGTTCATATGTTCAGGGGGGAACAACCATGACCGTAGATACTGTTTCCGGAAATCGATAATCGAAGTAGTAAAAAAGAACGGCACAATTTCGGGTCAAGCAAAAGATCGTCCACATCTCAAGTTCAGCACAATTTTTAACGTATTCCAATTCAATAGCTGTAAAATATTAAATTGAATTAAAAGTAATTTTACCTACCATTTCCTCTCCGATCGACTGTCTATATGCCCGTCTACGTTCAAGTTCGGCCTTCACCTTCAATCGATACAATTGGATTAGACAAAGGACTACCGTTCTCTCATCAATCACTATGAATCACATACTATCACTGTAGATCTGAAAAATTATTCACATTCCAGCATCATATCTAACAATCAATTCCACTATTATTAGTTATCTCAAAAAAATTACCTTGCGAACTTCATTCTCCAACACAGAGAGACGATCGACCAACTGAATTATTATGCGATATTTCTGCGATCGATAACTACCGCAAACCTATTGTAGAAAAAGAAAACTCGCCTCAATAATCCTCTTCTCTCTATCGGCGGCATTTTCATTTTGTTCGTTATTGGTCTCATCGGAAAAATTCGATTCTCCAATTGAGACAATTCCCAATAAAGTGAGAAAAGTTAAGAGCCCCTGCAAAGAATACGAGAATATAAATAAATATATGAAAGACTGGTTTAAACATGAGATTTATATGTGTATCTAAATTGGGATAATAAGCATGCCATATTGATCGATATTCACTCACCATAAAGGAGACTAATCTGAGCGGAATGATTGAGATAGAATGAAAGATCGATCGACTTCAGTCTGAAACACAGGCAAATCTATGACTTTGAATACATCTAGCTATAATTAAACCAGATTCGACGGTCGACGTGAAAAGACGAAAAAAAAGTGCAGAAACAAATTGAGAATGAATTCACAACAAAATATTCTTTACGAAGTGTGAAATATGTACAAAGTGTTCTCATGATTGTTAGATGTAATTACACAACAATTTTTACAGTCATTCGAGCAGTCAGAATGATCAATGATCGTCAATGTCGAAACAATCAATAAATGTGTGACTTGTAGTCTGATCCACCTCTTTTGAATAGTGAACAACAGCTTTATCAGGTTACGATGACAAGGAAACAGAAAACACAATTGATCATGGGAAATTTTTTTTAAAAGACAATACTCGTAAGATGGAATAAAGAATGTAACCAATGAGATATTCCGCACTACTCGTCATGTCTCAACTATTGCGTAGAAATCTTCTTTCCTCCAAATCGTCCACCTGGTCCTCTTTCTCGCGTCTTCGCAATCTTATGGCGAGAAGCATGGAGATATTCCTGCAATTGGGCAATTTACAAGAGATCAAAGATCAATAATCCCACCCTTCGAGGAAGGATCAATCCTCTCGATTCTAATTTCCTCCTCGCCTCTCTTCGTACCATAATGCGATGAAATTGCTTTGCATTCACGTAAACGTATTCATCTGAGAATGCCACTTTGAAATACGTTTATTGCAACTTCATCGTGCTTTCGCTAACTCTATTATATCACCAATTTCGCAATCACTACGTCATTTCTCACCTGGATTGGGAACATCGAATGTAGTGGGAGAATTTATCATGAATTCTCCATTCTCCAGTGTCCATGTCCCTGATCCATTGGAAAGAAGCGGGACACTGGAAATAAATAGAGAGTGAGAAAGAGTGATAAGACATTAATCCACAATACACTAATAGTCAGAAAAAATGGTAGGTTCTTTTGGTTATCATAATACTGCTGACGGTCTCATGATAGTAATATTTTACTATCTATGTGCCCGCCATAACTATCATACTTCTATAATTTATATGCGTGTATTAATAATAAATAAATCCGATTTTTCATACCTGGGATCTATAACGTAACTCTCGGGAAATTCGGGAATTACGAATTGAAATTGCTTGGAATCGAGGAGCTCACGGAATTCGTCATCGTTCATCTGAAATAATCTATTTGTGAAGCATAAAAAGATCGATAACCCGAGTCTACCGTACTCTCTTACCGTCGGAAACGACTCCTGATCTACTGCCATCACATATTCAATTCCATCGTCAGCAATTCCCAAATGTTGAGATTGATCAGAGTCCTGAAAAGGAGAATTGGGAAGAGGAATAAAAGAATAAGAGGGAAGTTATTTTTTTAATAAATCAAAAATAGAATGTAATCTAACCTCAAACGAGATTGCATACATTGGATGTGGTGCGGAATTGTGAGAGGGAATCTGAAATACAGTGGATTAAATAGAAGTGAATCAGATAAAAAAATCGCGAATATCTCAAAAAGAAGAGGACAAACCTCGAGTTGATCTCTGTTATCCCATTGGAAGTACTGCATCATCTCTTGCACCTGAAATCAATCTATTCCCTCACTCACACTGACTACCGTATACCTGACTGCACTCATTCGGTTGATAGTTACCGTATACGAGGGAGGAATTACCGAACTCGCAATGTGACTGCATATTCTCATCTACTGTCGATACATACATGCATGTAGAATCTGCAATTTCAATTTCAATCAATATCAGAATCCCACTCCAACTTGCTAATAAATAATCACGAATACCGTACCTGGTCGAACATCATCATCATCTTGTTCTTCATAGTACAAATTCTCGATTTTTACATTTCTCGGATCCATCACTTACCCTTGAGAGAGAAAGTTAATCAACTATGTTACAATCAGCCATCCAAGTATTTATCCTCTGGGAAATTCAACCATAATTCAAGAAGATAAGTCTTCAATTACTCAGAAATCACAGTTCTTTACGCACATTAACCGGCAACCAACAACAATATTTAACAACCGGCAACAAATTATGAAACAATGTGAGCACTCAAGATACCGCAACATTATGTTTTCGACCAAGTTTCATTTTATGAAGTCAACAATGGGGAATGAAGGACAATTAACTATGCGCTCTATTCTATTCTATTTCATCTTCACATTTCATCTCTCATTCCTAATCCAATTCTATTCATTTTCACTCTTTTCTTTGCTGCAGATGAACTCCAATCAGTGAATTTCGTTGATTCAATGAAATTAGAAAATGACGAATCAGAAGGAGAAAAAGGATTGAGCATGAAACCTGCAATCGGAAGAATAGAGTGACACAAATTATATCAGTTCGTAGATAAGGAAAAAAGAGAGAATTATGATAGTTGCCCACCTGTTTTCATTCTTCTCTGAGTGAAATTAACTGCTTCGTTGAAAGCTTTCATAGCAGGCACTGATTTACATGCTGTAATTCAATAATTATTTTTCTACCTTCTCTTATCTAAACTCAAACATGGATTAGAGTGTATCCAGCAACATTACGCTGCCGCTTATTTCCCGATAACCTACCAGATTGCGTTTCAAGTCACGGTTTGTGGAAGAGACCATGCCGCTTTTTTGATAAATTAAACAGGTTTTTTCACTGACACTCCCGCTTTAAAGCTGACCTTCCAGCAACAAACATTGGCCATCTAAGTCTAAACTTCTTAGTAACTCTTTCTCCCTTACCAGTTTGATTGGAGTAAGGATCGTAGATCTGTGCTTGTTCTCTCATCGCATTCGATCGCCTTTAAATACATATTTAAAAAATAAAAAGAGTCTGATCGTACTTTCTGGCGAGTCCTCTATCGATGTGAATACTCTTGGTGAGAACATTGAGATCAGAGTAGTAATCGATAAATCTCACTACTAATTCAGCTGTACTCATCAAATTATTCGATGTCCAATCTGAAATTAATCGAGATTACTCGTAGGGACCACCATCCCCTGGAAACAGTATTTGTCCGATTCGGAAGCTTATAGCGCACGGGAACTAAGAGCGCCGCGTGTTCTGTTTTCAGTTTTTCTTTGACTTTTTCTCTTCAGAATCATGATTCAGCACACCAGACTGACATTATGTGATTTGTTTCATGCCATAGTTTTCAATTCCGTTCATGGGGATTCCCTAGATTGGTCCCTAGATTACTCGTAAGGTTACTCATGTGCTGTATCAAACTATATTAAATCGATTGACTCGTCACTATTCCAGTAAGCTCTTTGTCGCCACATGCGAAAACGTATTTCGTGCTTGCAGTAGTTACTTTTAGCTTAACATCATTGCACTTATTAGATAACTCGATCACTATATTATTATTATTATTATTATTATTATTATGTGGGGAGATACTCTTCCCATTCATCAAAACTGACCAATTCGATGGAAAAGTGATGGTTGCATGATTGAATTTGCAATGGTTTGGATGTGAATATCCTTGTCGACTTCTTCTCGATTTGTTTGGTAGAGAACGGGAAGAACTGGAGTAGCACCCAAACTCTGAATGCACTTTATTCAACGATCATTTTAATTAAATAATTAAATTAAATAATTATTAAAATTGGATGAATGTTGACCTGTTCACTCTGTAGGAAATGGACTGCAAGTAGAAGAAGGTGATATGAGGAGAGAAGTCCCGTCTTGCTCTCTCTGATTCCAAGTGAAGAAGACCAATGACGGAGCCATAGAAGGAGACGACCGAGACGAGCATCACACTGACAACATACATACAAGGTAAGGACATCCCATTTTATAGACTCCACGTCCTGAGGGACTTCGTGAAGGAAGTCCTGAGGGCACTGAGAAGAGAAAGGGGAGATGAAGGGAGAGAGAGGAGATGGGAGGGGCATTTAGTCAAGGGGGATCAGATACGTTTGTACGGATGAAGGTTCAAAGTTTTAAAAAATGAAGGCACCGCTAGACTTTGAAAGGCAGCTATGCAACTAGTTGTTCAACACCTCCACCCTCATCATACCCCGCATTCTCTCTCCATAAAAAAGCGGTCCATTTCCCTCTTATGCAACTAGTTGTATAGTTACCTTTCAAAGTCTACTCACCGCTGCATAGTGTCTCATAAGATGAGTATTCCTAATTGCTTGATAGTCGAGACCAGGCAAGGAAATATCGAGAGAATCGCCATTAGTGAATCTGAATCAATGAATTGTAGAATACATTTTTTTTTAAAAAGAGTGAATAACTAACTTGCAAATGAGTAGTGGAATTCTGAGATGAGGGAAAATAAGACAGTCATCGACTACGAAATCAGCCATTCCAAGAGAATGAATGGAATGAACGAGAGATGAACGAAGTATCGACATCAATTCACTCAATAATAATTATTAATACAGAGGAATTAATTAATTAAAATCTACTGAACCGTATTCCTTCTTTACCAACTTATCCACTCACTATTTCAGTCCGTGATTATTATCGAATGTCTTGAGGAACTCGTTCCTCATCGTCTCATTAGTGGGAAATAGAACGACGTCGAGATCGGAGTGGGAAGAAGCCAGACCTCAAATGTTGCATCATTACTAGGTAATCTTCAAAAACGTCTAGGCGTCCCGCTAAAATAATTCAAACGTGGGCACGGTTACCCGGGGTTTGGACAACTGGTCAATGTTAAGGGGCGCACTATTCACTAACGTGAAACCGGGCGTTAAACCTAGTTTGGTACCCGCGTAAAACAATTGCATTAAAATCGTACCTGTTACAACACTTCCGACGGGAACAAAACCACATCGAAGACTGAGTATTTGGTTCTCGAGACGAGGAAGAAGATGAGTGAGAAGACGATTCTGATGAGGGGAATGCTGATCACAGAGATAGAGTTAATTACACAATTCTTTTATTGAAATGACTATCTTTTGATTCAAATATTCATAAATAAATAAATAAAAAAATATTCCCCTCTCCTCAATATTCCCTTCTCTCACCTCTCCTCCGAGTAATTTCCGTCTCTTATCGTCCATTTTCACTATTTCCTTCTCCAATTCAACGATGGCTTTCGAGTGTCCATTCAGAACTGTGTCAACGAAACATCGACGATGGTCTGAAGAAGGCAAGATTTCGAATAGAAATATCATAAAATCGCCGTTTACAGTATATCACGCCTGTCACGTAAGGATCGGATAAAGGGTGGAACATCCAAAACGTCGAACATGAGTTAGATACAGTTTTGGATAGCCATTGGGGTATCATGGAAGGTCCCGCGAGCGTTTGTCCCACAAATCGATTTCCTCGACGATAGACGACGTCGAAGATTGAGGTAGGCAAAAGTAGTGCCTCTTTAGAGCTCTGTAGCTCCGCCCACAGTAACAATAGAGAAAATTCGCCAACAGAACTTCGGTGAGGAATCACCTCAAGAATAGCCCTGACTGATTGGGCCCAACTTCTAATGAGAACTAATTAGTCAGACTAATTAAAACTTCTCATTTGTGTCAAAGTTTCGGGCCCAGGATAATCTCAACGCCATTCGATGCAGCTCACAGAGACGAATCGATTGATATGCTGAACGATCATATTTCACTTGAAAATGGCTCTTTCGCATGCGAAAACACTTTTGAACGCCGCCTCTCCTGCGTGAACTCTAGGTGAGAGAGGGGGAGAGACACATGCTCTATTATGGAGGTCACTGTCTCGTTGGTTTCTGCATACCTACATCGGTAATTCAATCCGGAAATGATATCTAGTGATTAAATATATCCAACTATATTTAATCACTAGATATCTTGAAGAAAAACAATGCTTGAAGAATTAACGAAATTCGTGGTCTATTTAAATTCGTGGTTGTGTTATTACCTTCCTCCCATTACAAAATATGTCTCCAATCGGGTTTAATCGACCGATCGACCGGAAATCATATTCCGAAAAATCAGCAAAAAAAATGTTCCAAAAGGGAATCGAACCCATGACATTCAAAATGTAACTACAAAAATCTGACGCGTTACCGACTGAGCTATGCTCGAGACATGGTTGAGAGCTCTAGCGAGATCGTGACTTACCCAGCGTTTCGAACGTCTCTCTCTCACCACCAGAGGCCGCAGGGAAGGGGCAAAATGTGAAAGTGTTTTTCGCATGCGAAAGAGCCATTTTCAAGTGAAATATGATAGTTCAGCATATCAATCGATTCGTTGCAGTGAGCTGCATCGAATGGCGTCGAGATTATCCTGGGCCCGAAACTTTGATACAAATGAGAAGTTTTAATTAGTCTGACTAATTAGTCTCATTAGAAGTTGGGCCCAATCAGTCAGGGCTATTCTTGAGGTGATTCCTCACCGAAGTTCTGTTGGCGATTTTCCCCTATTGTTACTGTGGGCGGAGCTACAGAGCTCCAAAGAGGCACTACTTTTGCCTACCTCAATCTTCGACGTCGTCTATCGTCGAGGAAATCGATTTGTGGGACAAACGCTCGCGGGACCTTCCATGATACCCCAATGGCTATCCAAAACTGTAAAAATAATAGGGGGTTAGAAAATGTTCCAGGTACCCCCTGATTTTGTCCGATCCTTACGTGACAGGCGTGATATAATAGTTAAAGAACAATATAGTTTTCATGTACGCACATGTGTCAGCTAAAGTGCATCAGTTTAATATTTTTTTTAAACCAGAGTATAATAATAAACTCACTACTCGATTCTCTCGATGTGCTCGGTTCGCTCTTCCATCGAATTTGCGATGAAAGTCGTCGTCGTATCAATTCCAATCCTGATCTAGTGTACATCTAGACTGGAATCTCGACGGTTACAGTAGCAATCATTACTTCCAGATACATTAAAAGGAATATCAACCAACATATGCGAATAATATTTCGAAATTGATGGAAACCAATTAATTAATTTATTAGTACTCGTAGAAAATGACAAGTATTTGACGAAAGTTTACATAATACATCAGATCAATATTTACATCATTCTAAGAAGTCTCTTCATTCCAATCGATTCTTCATGAGTTTTGTGAAGACCTAGAAATATAACTCCTTTTAAACTACAAACTTTTCATCCATTCAAATGTCATATCTGAACGGACCAGCAACTAAAGTGCATTATATTACGTACCGCATTCATAATTGCTGCCCCATTGTTCACTTTGCACACTCCAATATTCTGATCGAAGAAGGGATCGATGAGCAGAAGTTGGTTAGTCGATCTGAAAAATAATCTGATACGGTAGAGAATGAAGATTGACTGGCCTCTCTCTCAATTCTCCCTTTCCAGCATCGATTTCTACTTGAGTAAAATCAACTTTTCCATAGTATGAGATAAGTTGATCTACCAGGAGAGGAGCCCAGCTATTTGGATCTTCCATTGAGTATAGTGGAGAAAACCTCGACTGAATAGATTGATCATTAGAAAATTTGCCAAAAACACTTATTTTAGATTAACATGATATCATGGCATCATTCCTCTTACACTTACTTGTTCCTCTCTCCAATTCACTTCCAACTCCATCCAATTACTCTGTGTATCGAACAATCGAGAGTATTCCTCCATGATATTGGGAAGAATGCCCGTAGCCTGAATAATATAGAACATCACATGGGATAGTGTAGAGTTCACTACAAAATGAAGTGTAGTTATTTATTATCATTTCAAACCTGGGCGAAATGGAGAATGAGCATGTAGAGATGAAAAGAAGTGAACATGCCGAATTTTCCTCCGAACAGATTGTATCTGCAGATTGGGATTACTACGCACTCTCAATATTTTATAAGATATGTTTTCTGTATAATAAAGAGTGTGAATATAGATTAAACTAACCCTTCGATACTTCTTCTCAACCAGTGATACACAAGAATCTGTCGAGGATCCAACTGAAATTGAAATGCATTTACATCAGTTTCCCCTCTAATTCTGAGAAGTGAAATACCTGGAAAGAAAGCTTGACGAGATGGGAGGAATAAATTGTGTCGATGTTTCCCACTTGCACATCGAAATCAATGCCAGACCGAGTTCTCGCTGTAATTAGAAAAAAAACGTTTAAACAATAACCATGAAAATGCTCACCATTAACTATAGGAATCCGTGCATGGGAAAGAATGAATGGTTTCTTCTGTAATATTCCTGACTTCTCCAGTCTTGACGCTACTGCATACAAATGTCTTCTGAAAGGAAGATTGAATCGACATGTCCCTCCACTCGACAAACTTGTTCTTCGCATCATTGCTCCCGGCATTCAATTCTCCACTTTTCTTCTCTTTTCCCAAATTATGAGGAATAAGAACAAGATCGAGATCGGAAAATGGAGTGGACGCACCAACGAAGTAACTACCTCAAGAAGATCAAAGATAAATTAGAAAATGGGATGGGATGGAAGGTATACACACATGATTGTGATACAACTCACAAAGAAATAAGTCTACTACACTATATTTCTGGGCTACCGAGCGACGACTTTCAAAGTCTACTTGCTTCGCTCAGAGGCAGGGGAGCGGAATTATTAGACTTTTGAAGTCGTCACTCGGTAGCCAAGACTTCTGGAGTCGCAGACTTATTTTCCTCTTGGAACTCACCAATCGCACAAACTCTCATCTCTTTCTTCTTCTCCAAGAAATCTCTAATGTTGTTGAATGCCTGAAATTTTCTTTACTACATCAGACAAAATCGTTCATCACCTTACTTTCTCTAATTTCAATCGATGTTCGATGGTCTTCTTTCCATAAGAAAGATGAGCCAATTCGTTCCAATTGTTCTGAAATATTCAGGTGTTTAGTAGACGCGGGCACAATCACCCCCGAGACACTAGTACTTTAGAAAATACATGATGGGAATACTCAGCAAAGTTTCAAGTAGTGAACCAATCAGAGAACATTTATAATTTAATGAACCAAACGCATAGCGGTTTTAACCTTTAAAAATGTCAGGGAAATGAATTCCACACACTGGAGCTTACAACAATAAATTAAATTCGCGAACCTTCCGAACTCGTGACACCATTGGTTTCGTTGCATCGAATCTTCTCGCTTCAACAAGAGTGAAGTACCGTATCCTCGTCAGGATACCACATGACATACCTGAAGGTTACGGTACCAATCTCGCTATCGAGAACTAAAATATCAAACTGGTTTCAAACCAGTTCTATACACAATTCAATGTGCAAGGAAGACATGCGTTTATCACATTTATTAATGAAAGTACCCGTATAAATACTATGAAATATCACTCAACTATAAACAATGAATTCATAGAACTGGCGAGAATCTAATTATACTTCACAAATCTTATTCCAATTCAAACTACGAATCAATGATTGTTGAAGTCTATGAGAACGATCGAATTTGATCAGAAGTCGAATAAAGACGAGAAGAGAATGAGATGTGAACTGGAATTGAATCAGAATATTATCAGAAAGAGTAGATATTTGTCGTACCTTGGACTCCTCGTCAACGCTCAACATTTGATCGAGACATTCAGTAGCAAAGATTGCAATCTATAATTGATTCATACCTCTCTCTCGCACATTTATGTACATTTACTCGCACATTTATGTGCATGTTGTCGCACCCTTGTGGTGTACGATAAATAAATAAATAAATTAATTAATTAGAAGATCACTAGACCCTCATTAGGATCACTCATTAGTATATTCACCTGTGCACTCAATGACGTTTTCTCTTTTGAAATCCCTCTCAAATATCGATTGATTGCTCGTCTCATGAGATCATTCAATCCATGAGGAATCTGAATCAGTCATTATTACAACTTAGATAATCCTTAAAGTGTCTCCTTCATGTCTTCTCTATTCTAATCTCTCCCCTCCCTCTCACTCACCTCTCCATCTTCTTTCCACAAGGGGAAATGGATTGATTCGGATCGTGCGGCAAGAATGAATACTGTCAGAATCTCCCACAGATGAGATAGAGTCTGAACATTTCTCATAGAATATTACGTGGTAGTGAAAGATCATATAGATTTATTAATTTCACAACTCCAAATGGAATCTCCGGTGGTCCGAATAGTGGTAGGTTAGTGGGACCAATAGCATGTGCCGACCGGGCGACCGCCTCCCGGCCAATACATGATACTGGCCCGACCACCGGCGATACTAGAGGGGATAACTCTAAACGACTTAGCCTGACCTCTCTCCTGTCTCCTCTCTCATTCCTCGTCAGATTGACTACATTCAATATTTCCACAATCTTCTCTCCAATTTCAGTAGCCGATCGACTCGAAATAGAGAAAAGAAGAACCGACGCTGCTCCGTTCCTTACAAAAAATTCAATTATTGGTCAGTTCAACAACTATCTCTATTTTCATTCCTCAATATTGCATCATTCCTACTCAATACTCACTTCCACATTGATCCTCTTCCCTTGAGAATCTCAACCAACTTCTTCATTGAATTGATATCACAACGACACGATTCGACCAGAGCTTCGAATAACCTGCCCATTATAATAGATTAGTGTTATAAACAGAAAATATATCATAAATAAAATAATACACGACATACCATCCCAGTCTTCCATCTGTCCTCTGGAATCCCTTGAACTTCCTTAGAATCAATTGATCCAGATCGAATACCGTATTCAAAGGACGCAGTGAGGAGAGTACTGTATCGTGCACGATCTGATATTGGATTTAGTTGGTAAGAAAAGGTGAATTGATCGACTAACATTGCATTCCATGAGAGGAACGACGAAATCAAGTAAAGTCTCGTCTGATTTCGAAGCTTCCATTAGCATTTCCACCACCTGAATTACACTTTTTTATTGAGACTCTACGTAATTTTCTCAGTCTAATTAGGCACGTGCTCATGTTCTAATCAGACTATTAATTAAAGAATACAATTATAATTCCAATTCCTCTCATTTCTTTTCTTTCCTCCTCTCTTCTCCTCACCTTTCCAATAATTCTCTCTTCCATCACATTCACGATCATTCCCATCGATTCTCCCAATCCTCTCATTTCTTCTCTACTACACTTATTGGATCCTCTGTCGGACCACAATGAAAGAATTCGATACAATTGCTGCAATATTATATCAATGCCACTCCACTTCTAGTCCTATCGTAATAATATCAGTCTTCAGTCCAAAACTCTATGATCTCCAAATTCAATATCGATTACTTTCACTCACCTTGAGATCTCCCTGCTGTACGATAATTCTGAGTACAGTATCTCCGTGTTCAATCTCGTATGGAAGAAGGAAAGAACAATCAATAGGAGGAAGGAAACGGGCGTCCTGAGAAGATATAGATGATGATGGAGATGAGAATGAGAAGGAGTAACAATTATGTTACTTCAACATCTTTATTTTCATGACACATCCCTCATTTTATAGAAATGAAGCACGATCGCCACGATAAATCTCAGTTACATTTTATTTTAAAAAGTTGAGTGGATGAGTGTTCGTACCTTTCTCTTCACTCCCACCAGTGATGCAACCATAGGAAACGTGTTCTCAATCTTCCCAGATGCTCTGAATAAATTACTCTCTCACATAAATCCCTCGAGTCTCCAAATCAAATCGATATCCATGTACTTACAGTATGGATTCCATGATAATCTTGAGCAGACTTCCCTTCGGGAGATAGTCATAATTGGAAGGGAGATTGTGAGATCTTGACGAATTAAGAGAAGCGATCAGAAGGGAATAGAAAGATAGAGAACGAAGAAGAGAAAGATGAATAGAATCTGGAAGACGATTATGATTACTCAAATTAAAAATGAAATAGAGATATCATAATTATGAAAAAACTGTTAATTGCAGTTCAGTCAACCAAATATATGACGTAATCAACGACCTATCCCCCCCTCCTCCTCCCATTTATTTCGCACCTTTTCCATCTCTCGCAATTCTCTCCATTCTTCTCTTCAATCTCGGTCTCCATTCTTGTTGAAGAGACATCGAAAGAGAGCAGAAAAGAGAGAAGATATCCTGCACAATATTCAATCGATATTTACCTACAGTATCCCTGAGCAGTCTTGTAACTCGTACTTCTATATCCTTCTCTCCATTACACTCTTCAATCTTTCTTCCTATCTCATTATCTTCTCTTCTTTCCATTTCATCTTCAACGATTTCCACTGTGACTGAATCGACGCCAAGAGCTGCAGCAATCAATCTAAAGAGGTATTCTATGATTAGATACCAATCTCCTGAATAACCTCATTCAATAATCGATTTTACTGCTTATGCCAGCCCAGAAATATATCATGCTTCACAAATTAATCTATTTTTTAGCATAATACATGATTATAATAAAAGTACAACTCTTCTACTCACCTAACATCAGTCACACTCACACTCTCACACAACTTTTCACTACTCGATCCCATCAATCGATCGATAAGCTTCTTCGGTATACTGTAATCACACATTTATTATCGATCATTGTGGAAGAATACCGTACCCATCGAAAGCGAGCCAGTGACAATCTTCCTTCTTTCCAATTGGTAGATCAAAGAAGGAAAGAAGAGAAGGAGGAGAAGAAATGGAGATGAGAGAGAGGAGAGAACGAGTGAATGAAGGAGATCGAATACATGAGGACTGAAATGAGAGATTATTGTACATTTATTGATTGATATCAAAGAGATATTGAACAGGGGAGGAAACTGACAATTGAGACTTGGAAGATTGGTTGAATTCGAGGTTTGAATTTGTCGTCTGTTGCCATTTGGATGAAGGTAACTGCAGATGAGAAGAAAGAAGAGAATGTTGACACTTCCTCACAATATCACAAATAATCATTCGGAATGCAGAATTAGGAATATCGATTGATGTATACCGTACCCCTTCTCCTCTTCCTAGTCCAATGAGAGTGGTGAGAACAACGCACACAGTGGGAAGAGAAGAAGATGATGAAATGAGAGATCGTTTCAATTCATCGTTGATTCGTTCACGACATCTCAATATATCAATGTACATATGTCGATGCTTACAATATTGAACTCACAATGCTCTTGCATCTCCACCACTTTCATCCAAAGTTGGTTCGAGAAGGAAAAGAATGGATTTTGTAGCATCTCTCCATCTGCAGTAACACTTAATCTTATCGTATTTAATATATCGCTACTATACTCGATTTATGAAAGCAACATTTTGAACAAAACCCTGTAACAGAACTTCTCCGTAGTTTATTTTTGTGAGATGTATTCGAATTTAACGAAAGAGATACTAACCCGGCCATCCACCGTAATCTCTCCCTTCCATCTTCTGGCATCGTCGACTGAGCGAGAAGAGTACGGTAGAGTGAGAGGGAGTACTGTAGTCTGCAATATCATTCAAGTGAAATAAACGTCGCTCAAAATTACGATAACCTTTTATCTTGTGGTTGTCCATTGCAAATCGGTCTGAATAGACAAAGAGTAGTGAGAGAATCGAGTGATGAAAGGGAGGGAATAAGAAGAGGAAGAAGAGATGACAGCAGATCGTCTTCTACAATAGATTTCATCATCACTATTCAATATGTAATATTCACTACTCACCCCTCACTGCCCTTGTGGTGTAAAGTGGTCGCGGCAGTTCTTCTACATCTACTTGCAACATTGCGTGCAGCAATTCAGTGAAGGCTGCAAGTGGGAATGTTCACTCTACGCCTTATTTCATGTCCTCTGTCATATTAATCTTCTCTTCATAAATATGGTTGTTCACTATACACCTCTCAACTCCTCTATCATACCTTTCTTCTCTTCATCATCCGCTTCTTCTGGCTTGAAACGCTCGAGGGATTTTTGCATAACGACAGATACTTCTTCCTTGAATAGGAAAATTGATTAAAGAAATCCGAGGGTTACAGTATACCTCCTCTTTTCTCACAATCACCAATCCAATCGGGAACTGAGCGAGAGCTCGCCATGCAGCTGTTCTGACTACGGTAGAGGGATTAGAGATGAAAGTAGAGATTTCCGACGCGAATTTGGCTTGAATTTCCTGAGTGAAATGAATGTCGAATCAAGCTTCACTTTAACAATAGTCTACCGTATCCCTTCCCCTCACTGATTCATTTACCGTACCTCTTCCTCCTCAACTGTCGCTGCTGCTGCAAGTAGTGTCACAAATGCAGCAAGTGCTTCAATATCCAATCCATTCTTTGTCTTCTCTCTAATTTGTGCAGCCACAGGCGTCAATTGTAACTCCTGTTCATATTCTCTGTCGTCTCTTCTTCCCCATTTCCCTCTACTCACCTCCATTCTACACAATTCCGTCACAACTTCCACCGTACTTCCCATCAATCTCCCTCCTTTCTTCAATAATTCAGTCATCGTAGAAAGATGAGCGTCGCTTTCGTCACTAAAGAGGAACAATGATCAACTACAGAAATTATCAAGTTGTTTGGAATCTTATCGAACAATCCAACAACAACTACAACTCGTCTGACGGCATCAATTAAATGAGTTGCATACATTTTCGCCCGGCCCAGATCTCTCATTTTCACACACTCTCTCGCCCAGCATAAACACGTCAGATATTTCATAAACACGTCAGATTTCTATCGGAAGTTCAATAAAACAGGTCAGATAGGGGACAATTATTACTAAACTCGACATTCTGCGTATTCCTAGATGGGTCTCGAGTCTCTAAACTGCTTGGTTTAAAAAGTGGAAACCCAGAATCTGGGCCAACGAAAATGTATGATGAGTTGTGCTCAACGTCCATAGAGTATCAATGTTTCCTCACCTTGCGACACAAATCCTTTTAATTAGTTTTAATTTCTCTCTCGCCCATTCTATATCGTCACTCTCGGAGATGGAAGTGAGAGGAGACAACTCAAATTTAATCGATTAATAATTATTCATATTTTGACTCCACATCATCTCAGACATATTGATCAGTTTTAATGTAACCAACTGACCAACTCTCCAATACTCGTTGGATATCTCTCAACAATTCCTCCCATGAGATCGATTGCTTGAATTCGATCACTTGCCGATTGACACATCATGGAAAGAATCTTGAGAACGGGAGACACCTGTAAGGGATATTCAGATATGGAAGAGAAACAATTATAAATATATTCCACGATTAACATTTTGATATGTGTAAGTTCAGCAGAATAATATTTATGATAAATATTCAAGTAACTAAATAAATGGAAATAAAAATATTTCGAGAATTCTTACCATAGTTCTGTGAGTGACCGTTCCTGCAATCGTTTCCATCACTTTTCTTCTTTCAATTCCTTCAATCCACGATCGAGTGAGAAGAGTGAGACACAAGAGGAATACTGTGTTGGCCTGCAATCATAATTAATATTTTTATTCAGAATTAATTAGGAAATTAATTAAATCATCGACCACTATAGTTACTCAGCTTACCAATCCCGACGACCTCTCCGCAATCGATACGAGAAGCTTCATAGTTTCATCTGGACACGATTTGGATGCATACGGTAGGAGGGCAGAAAGTGTACAGAGAGTATCGATCGATGGTACGAAGTCAACTGTAATCAACACATTGCCGTATTTGAACACCCTTTTCATAGTCAGTCTTCTATTCGTATTATCAATTAAATACTACACCTTTAATTCCCCTGTCCATCCATTGCTTCAATCTCTTCTCATCTTCAATCAACCATTTCACAATTCCACTTAATCCCTTCTCTTCTTTCTTTCCCTCTTCTTCTCTTCCTCTCTTCTGCATTGCATTTCCAATTTGCTGTGAGAGAACCACCAGTTTCTTTGCCTGCAAATATATCAATCAACAAGCATGAGTAAAATTGTAACACATTTAGCTTTGAAAAAAAATTATTTCCAAATAAATATTATATTTTAGAGTTTTATGAACATATTTTGGTGAAACATCTGCGTAAATATAATAAGCATTACCTTATTGTTTACATCAACTGATGCTCCTCCACATGGAACTTTCGCCAGTTCTCTTTCAACTCCACAGATCTGAGAAATTAAATCACCAAGGTAAACATTCTTCAATCTTCTTCGGAAGGTCGACAGGTACGTTAAAAATGACGAAGTCTGCCCACATTTTGGAAAATTTCCAACCCACCTTCTCGATTTACGCCCCTTTCCCACTCAGTGTGTGGTACTCTACAGTACTCACTTCCAATAGTCCGGGTAGAAGAGCGGGATGAGGCTGGAGAGAATCATTCATAACCAATTGAGGATATTGAGAGAGGAGAGATCCCAATTGGATGGGACAAATGGAAGTGAGATCGAGTGATAGTAGAGATGAAGAAGGAAGATGGGCTAAACAGAAACGATTAGTAAAAGTGGATAAGTTGATCATAAGAGTGATTACAGTTCTGTGAGATATTGTTAATCTTACCAATAAATCGAAGTTGCGTTTCTCTCTTCTCTTCACTCCTTCCTACCACTGCTCTCCAGAGAGAATCGACATCCAAAATGTCTTCCATCACTGAACTATCAACTATTTCCTTCTATTCGACTGTTCTACTCACCATCGATTCTCTCTTCATTCCATTCAATTCTACTCAGATACGGATGAGGAATATCACTCCATCTATCCCTCATTCCAAGTAAACAACCAGCTGATAACAATCTTAAATACGGATTTTAGATCTGATTCGTAATTCGACTGATTTCAATCAACAAATAGAGTATGGATGTGAACATTTAATTCATCCCTTCTACTACTCCCTCATCAACTCACTCATCTTGCTGCAATCCTCTTTCCATCATCACGTCAATGACGTCATCTGCTGCAGCTACACAAATCGTCTGAATTTCCAATCCCGCCCTGAATCCAATTGATAAATGTGTCATAGATCGACAACTCACTTGAGTACATCGGCGGCGTGTCTCAATATCGTTCTCACTATCTCTTTCCTTCCAATAAAAGACTGATCGGAAATACCGCGAAGGCAATCTCGAATGAGAGATTCATCTGAATAGAGGGGGGAAAGTTACTAGATGGTACTCTGTAATTGTCCTCATGGTAATCGATTATCGGTTTCTTCTTTTGTATGACCAAGATACGAGACGAGAAGGGAAAACTCATCAATTCATTATATGAAACTCGAAACGTCTCATATAATAAAGTGATGATTCCTAAAGACTATTATTTCAGATCATTTTTCGACGGAATTGTCGAAATTTCTAGGAAATAGGCGTAGGATGTGAAGAATCGTAGGACGCGCGATAGACATGCTGCGTAGTACAAGACGTGTTATATCATATGCCAACGCGTTCTAACGTGTCCAAACGTTGTGTGTGTATCCGGCGGTCACGTTTTTCGCATTTTCCTTATATTTCGCTTCAAAATCGCGCTATCTTCCCAAATCCTTTTGCATATGATTCCCGACCAGAATACCTTTCAAATTTTACAAAATTTAATTAACGAAATCCATAGCCAAGTGGGTTACGAGCCAAACTTTGAATCCGAGACCCCCAGGTTCGATCCCCGCCGCGGGCAAACCTTTTGCCGCATTTTTCGCAAGTGCCAGAAACTGTTCTAACACGGTTTTGAGTACCGTGAAACACGTTTTCACCTGTTTTGCCGAGTTTTAACGTGAAAAATCGAAATTTTCGATATTTTCCCAAATGATGAAGGGAGTGTCGGGGATCATAGGAAAAGTATATTGCTATGTCAGAAACGTGTTTGAACGTGTTCTAACACGTTCTAACGTGAAAAATCGAAAATTTCGAAAAGTTCCAAAATGATTCAGAGAGCGTAGGGGATCACAGGAAAAGTGTTTTGCGATGTCAGAAACGTGTCTGAACGTGTTCTAACACGTTCTAACGTGAAAAATCGAAAATTTCAAAAAGTTCCAAAATGATTCAGAGAGCGTAGGGGATCATAGAAAACGTTTCCGAAATTGCTCTAAAAGTTCTGAACGCACTGTATCCTGCGTTTCCGTTGTGAAAGGCTCGTGAGGCTGAGAGCGATCGAAAAAAGTTGCCACGGAGCCACGAAGTGGCGTAGTGGCAACTTTTTTCGATCGCTCTCAGCCTCACGAGCCTTTAGCAACGGAATAAGCCAGTACTCTTTGCACATTAACACTCCCCAACATAAGTCGAGCTTCAATGTCACCTGGGGCCGGCTATCGAGCTCCCGCTGGACCGAACTTGGAGCCGGCTAAAAACCCCTGGACCGAACTTGGAGCCTGCTACCGAGCTTCCCCTGGACCGAACCTTCGGCCGGCTACAAAGCTCCCCCTGGACCGATCTTGAAGCCGGCTACCGAGCTCCCCCTGGACCGAATTAGGAGCCGGCTACAGAGCTCCCCCCTGGACCGAGCCTGGAGTCGGCTGCAAAACTCCCCCTGGACCGAACTGTGCCCTGCAACTGAACGCCCCCCTGAACCATACTTTGAAAACGTAGTGCGCACCCTACCATAACGTAGTTTAACCTCAACACACCCTGCTAGTTTCACCCATTTCGTCGTCTCGTCTCTTGGCCATACAAAAGAATAAATAAGTATAGTCATACCTCTAGGTAGTATTCCTTCTTCCACTAATTCATCGATAGAAGAGCAAGTCCATCGAGAGACGACAGGTCCATAAAGAGAGAGACAATCCCAGAAGAGAACTATCAGATCACCCTGTAGTTATTGAATAATGGAAGATATCACACTTTTTAAACACAACTATTAGACTTCTTCCTTATTTGGAAAAAAACTGAAAAATCGTTTTGTATTGCGATACATTAGATACAAAATGAAATTATAAATATCTCACTCGTTCTTTCGCATCCTTGGACGATTTTAATGACAAAACGAGACTTGAGAAAGCCTGAAGAAAATACGTTCAGAACCATGGACGAGCTCACTAAATACCACACCTCCGCCTGTAATGTTATACTCGGAAACGAGAGTTGTGCCCGTAGATCAGGAATGGATACGGTCATTGCCTGAATGGAAGCATCATACATCAAACTCCTCTGATCTCTAACTATAAGAAGTATTAAAACAAAAGAAAATTGGATTGAAAACATATTGTAGGCTACCATTTTATACAAAAGGCCTTTTTAAATATGGGAACTTTCTGTTCTAAAAAGAAAGTATTAGGATACTATGACTGCCCACTGACGGTACCTTTTAATCTGTGGGAAGCATTCTTACATGTCAGCCCCCTCCTCATCCAAATAATCGGCGGGTTCACAATACCGTATAACTTGTATGACAAAGTTGGAATGATTTCAAAGACAAAAATACATTTTATTCACAAACAAGTCTGAAAACGATGGAAATTGGAATGGTGGGAAACTGGTGAACTCTTCAAATTTCTGTACTTTCACAAGGCAAGAGCAATCTATGCGGAGCAAATCCTGACTGAACCAACACATAACAATCTAATTAGTTGCAGTTGATAGATAATCTGAGGGTACTGGTACATACCTAATAAGATCTCGTTCTTGTATAGTGTAAGTAGCTACATCCATACTATACTCTCTGATAACATCTTTGACAGCAAAAATATGTCCCAATATGGGGAAGATAGAATGTCTAAACTATGTGGGATTGGAAATATGCGATATCGGAAATGTACAATAAAAAGTAATTTGTAAACATTGCAAATCTGGAATCGTACGAACTAGTATGGGCGAGATGTGAGACTAGCAAAAGTACCATCAATTCAAAGTCGCGTAACCAAGGCAGTAATTATTGAATCGATTCGAATTCGTTGTGATCACTAACACGGCTGAACATTTTGTAGAAATTGAGAACGGTATACATACTATGAGGACTAAATAGAGCTCTAACAGATATTATTTTCTATCACAACGGAATTTTCTTGAGGGAACTGTGTCACATCAAAAACAAATGAAGCTTTTTTTACAGCGTCGAAGAGGAATTTGAGAATAGATTGGAGTAGACTAGAATCTGGGCGGTTCCTCAGGAAATCCTTGAATCATTGAATGGACGTCAGATAGAGGAGAGATTCCTTGTGAAGCATTTCTCTTGTTGTCGGGCTGAAATATAAAAGGGCAATTATTGCAAGTTCAATGCATACAATTATAATTTATGGAGAACATTTAAATAATAGTGCAAACAAGTTTCATGAATAGTGGCCAATCTGCGATGGTTCAGCAAAGGGTGAAAAAGGCCACTTTATTTTTTTAACTCTAATACTTTATTGATTTAATTAGAAATAAGTCCACAATTGAAGTTATAAAGGAAATAGAAAATAGTGAATTTTTACCTTTATTCCGAGTGTAGTTTCTCTCACGAGTGAATTCAATCTAAACAGATTGAACATATCGATAATCTGCAGTGATTCATTCTTCTTCGCCGCTACTTTCTGAAATATCATCAATTCCAGACTGACCCATTCATACTTCAGATCGAGGATATGAATAGAAATGAACCGATATGGGGAAAAACACGTATAGTCTTTACAACAAATCGTACCCGAATGGTAGGAATACGCAGTAGAATATTAGCAAATCGTTCATTTCCGGCAGCTCCATATAATCGATTGATGTGTTTCGACAGTGCCGCCATTAACTTCTGCAACAACAACATTTACTGTTTATAATATTCTTCCACAATATGCAATATCTCCGATGGCAATAGGTCTAACCTTCTGTTCAGCAGCCACATTCCTTTGACTTGCCGAGTCCAAACCATCCGTATCTGCAAACATTTGCAAATCACTCCATATTTTTGATTTAGTTACCAAACTCAAATCAGATCAGAATCCAGACTAAATGTCACAAGACGGAAAACACCGCTTATATCGAATATATCGCCAACTGACCAGGATCGAAGAACATAATAGCTTGCAGAGTAGCGAATTCAGTCGTCGAAATTTTGAGACGTCTGTAATATAGATTATACGGTACAAAATAAATTGAATGAGCAATTACCTGAATGGTTTCATAACGTAATCAATCATCGCTGCCATAACTGGAGTCAATCCAGCGAGACTGAAAAGAGGGATTAATTAATGATTTTCGATGTTCAGTAACCTTTTCATGTGACAAACACTATTATATTTTCGGTAGTTTCTACGCGACTCGTGCACAATTTCTCGGCCATTTTTTTAATATTAGCATTGGAGGATAAATGAGTGAGCATTGACACAAAGAGTGAGTGCAAGCAACAACGAAGGGGGGACGATGAGAATGGTGATGGAAGGAGAAGGACTAAGAGTGAGGGAGGGGGAGGAAAGCAACACTCGCGACTGAAACATGCTCAGCATTGTTGCACCAGAGAGAGAACAACTGGAGAGCAAGCACAAATGGAAAGAGAGATCAAGTATTTGTTAGTTTCTAAGACATGGACGGCTCTCTATCGTCCATCGTCTCTTCCCCTCTCTCTTCTCTTCCAAACTGACTTGTTCAATTCGACATTATCTTCATCAACCACATCATCGATTCTCTGTAGTTCCTCTACAGGGACGGGATGGCCACTCTCTGCCAGAGCATCCGCCAGAGTAGCATGAGGATCTACCAACACAGACATTCAGTATACTTCAAATATATCGACCACAAAGATCTATCTAGACGCCGTTATGTAGTCTATTCCAATCGTCTCCTAGATGAATCATCCTCATCAACTCACTGAGTCTGTCCACAATTGGTTTCATCTCTGGTGGGCTGTCTTGTTCCATCTTAACCTCCACAAATGGATGCCCTCCTCCTCCTTGTCCCATCATCATCGATGATCCGAGTCCCGTCGACATTCCCGACTGTCCGACAGGTGCAGCAGGTACACCTTGCTGCAGTCCCAGCACTCCTCCCAATTCCCCCAGTCCAAACTGTCCCGATAGATTGAGGGGAGCTCCGAATGGAAGTCCATGAGGGGATTGAAGTGCATCCAGGAAGGAAACGGCCGATTGTTGTTGCACTTGTTGCATATGAGAGGGAGTTCCCATGAGAGAAGCACTTCCTGATCCAGGAGTTCCCGTCTCTCTCTTTCCAATCACAACTGCATCATGACGACTGTGAGATCCATGTTCGAATACCTGCAATATCATTATTGATTGATGGAATGAGATGGAATATCAGCATGGTCCCCCTATACATCTCCTTGAATGCTCATTTACCTCATGTATATCAGGTCTTCCTTCCAATCCTGCAGATGGATCTCCATAATCAGCTGGAATGGGTACTCCATATCTCTCAGGAAGTTCTCCATATTCAAGTGGAAGTGTGATCATCTTCTCCATCTGATAACACTTATTTCTACTTCAGATTATTAGCAATTAAATTGCATAAACTTGTGAAATGACGAATCAGAATATGGCAATAGAGTAGAGAGGTGACTCACTTCGTTCATGCCCATATGTGGCTGCTGCATCTGCTGCTGCACAGCATTGGCTGCGGCCATCACATCTGCGAGAGTTGCAGCAGATGACGCAGCACTCGATGCTGCAGCTGCTGCAGAATTGGCCTCGAGAGACTTGGCTGCAGCCGAAGCAAGGCTGCAAAGAGTGAGAGTTCTCTCGTCGAGTCCACTTCCATATCTAATGTAGTGAGTGGACTCTCGAATCCCTTATTGATCACATCATTCATATTCTTATCGAGAGATTCCTCTCTCATTCGTCTCACTCCTTTTTCCATACTTCAACATATTTCGTTCCTTATCATCTTATCGTGCTCATCAAGAGACGATTGCATATAAAGGAGAAGAAGACGAGAAAAGAACTGCACGTGAACTACACACATCAAAGCAGCCGGGCGACACTTGGCAAACGTCGTCCAGGTTAAACACACCACAACCACACAGAGCACACAAACATATAAGCGGGGAAGGAAAGAGCGCATGCCGATTACTGTACACGAGTCACGTAGAGAAGAGAGTAAGTCAGAATGATGGCAGATACATCTATAGTATCCAAGAAAGATGTTTGGGTACTCTAAACTAGCTATCAACAAATATCTATTTTGTAGTACAGTGAACTGTATAAAAATATAGTTGCAACTTACGTAGACACGAAAAGTGAGTCGCTGGGTGGATATCGAGTGAAGTAGTGACCATCGGGATGAACTATCTTGTCGTTATGATGCTCGGGAGTTCGAAACGCCTCGCACATAATCATGTAGGAAGAAGCGTGATTCGTGATAAGAGCAACCTGCAACATACGTACATTTATTACTAAAATAATTAAATAAATTGTTAAGGCCTTCAATTTTTGCTTTCTACAGTGCCCATTTTGCTTGTCGTTTTATACTCCATTATCCATCAAGTTCCTATCATAACATCGCTTCTTTAATTTCATCCATTCACATGTACTACATGAAAGTATACACATGCATTCGTCCAACGGACACTATTGTCACAGCCAATCGCAATACTTGCCTACATTTTTCCTCGTTTTATAACGTTCCTATTTTTTTCGACTATTCCTCTCATTCTAACTAATCCTATTCATTGCGTACATTATTTCACTTGAACACGCGCCAAATGGTTTCATCGATGAACTTTGCCTTGAATTGGTGGCCAACGCGAGTTTGAAAATAAGAGAGAAAGAGTATCAGAGAATACACACATGATATCTCCGGTAGTTCAATCGCCTTTCACTTCACTCAAGTATTTCATTGAGGTCGATGATAACACACTAGAAAGCAGAACAAATCACATGCGCTCTTAGCCTTTCGCGCTCTTTCCCCTTGAGTACTTTCGTTTCTAGCAACATAATTAGCCTGTGTGAGAGAAAAGTCTCTCTTCAAGAAAAGATATTCTTGGTTACGGAGAGAAAAGATGCACCGCAGATAATATGTATAATTAACAATCACATAAGCAAAAGCAGTATTACTTAGATGTTTATGGCGACCGTTCTCTTCCCACGTGTCTGTCACAGAACCGACGCATTTCCCTTACTTTAATATACCAGAGTATGGCGATGACAAACATTGAACTAACATTTTTCCTCCGATCCAATCTAACACCTCCCCCCCTCTCACTCTCCCCCTATCCCCACTTGCATCTTGCCCATTTACTCGCGATACGAGATTAGCGAAAGGGATTTAACTACCAATCTCCCATGTCTCACATAGGTCTAATCCACGTACACTCCTGTAAACACAGCGAAGAAATGTGAATCATGGGAAGGAAGCACCTCTATTTCACTCCAGAAACTGCAAGATGAAATGAGAGAACACACCCGAGCAATACGTCACCAATCCTATTAATGTCCCCACCCTGTATTCTATAGCGCGTTGTGTTCCATATATCAACAACCAGAGAACAATCAGTGTTCACGGATAGAGACAAAGAAAGGATTTGTATTGAATGCATCAAGTGCTATGATACAGGCCATTACAAATTAAATTAGCAATATCCGGAACGAATGTTACCTTATCCGAATGCGGCAGATTTCTGAAGGTGGGGAAGGTTTTGGCCCAGTCTATATACAAAGCGATGATTCGACTCCTCCAAAACGGCATTTTATGCTGTTCATTCGACGATGGAGTTGCAATTGCATCAGTTATCTGTAAGAGACAATCATTACGTCAACATTTCGTTGCCACGATGTGGACATGCTATGCAAATGGGTATATGTTCTTTCAACGTTACTTTTTTTTTTAAATATTGGACATGAACGTTTACAGTGGACAGAAAAAGGACATCATAGATAAGACGAATAATAGTCCCACTTTAGTTAACTTGTAAATATTAAACGCAATATATACCTTGACAGTGATGGGTTCGTGGAACTTAGAAGGAGCACAAAGTCCCTCATCAAGACTCTCATACGGTGTCACTCTCCCTCTGCTCAATAGCAAAGTGAAATTGTTTTCCAGTGTCGTGAGTCTTGCGAGATACGGGTCCATCGCCTGAGGAGAGATATTGTCCCTTGATGTGGAATCCACACTGTGGATCGAAGTTAAATCAGACGGATAAAACTGTAATCATAGAAAATTAATTTCACAAACCTTATCACTGGATTCCAGACCGTGCAAACCTTGCGGAATTGCTTCACCGAGATCGTGGGCAGAAGTATCCAAAGACTCGCTCGGACAATTGGCGATTCGACTGAAGAAACCATTCCAATACATCGCACGATTACACCTTCGCTCACCTATCTTCATCTTCGGAGTCACTCCGTTTCTCCAGTTTCTCCTTTCGTGTCCGCTTCGTGTATCCAATTCTATCGCGATCATTTTGAATAGCTGGAACCGATTCGTTTAGAGTATTCGGTCAACAAAAAGGAACGAATCATGTCAAGAAAGAAAGGGAACACTTACAATTCCGATCCATGCCAACTTCGAGACATTTCTTCAATCGGCAATGTCGACAAGCGCATCGTACACCTGCCATTGTCAATGTGTGCAATCACTTTCGAGTGCGGAATCGGTAGGGAAATAAAGAAATGTAATAAATTATCCTCACCTTTATTCACCGGACAATTTCCTTTTCCCATGCATGCGAATGTTCGATTGTTCTAAAAACAAATAATTAACTAGTAAAAGAGAGGTGTGCAACGCTGTTACATTGAATATTGAATACTCACCACAACAGCTCGTCTGAAGAACGTCTTGCAACCATTACATGACGGCACCTGGACATATACTCATGATTTCACACATCGTTCGAAGAGAAAGGCACAATCGTTAGCCAAAAAGACCAATAAAAAAGAAAGTACCAACCGAGTAGTGATTGCCAGTGGCGAGATCCTCACAAACTACACAGAGTGTGCCTGGTGGCAGTTTCTCTGCCATACTCGGCCGAGACGACGAAGCAATCGTGGAATTGCACGCCGTTACTTTCGACGGCGACGCAACATCAAATACTGGAAAGCGGAATATATTGATCATAACGATTTCCATGTTTCCTCGAAATGTATCTTAGCAATTTCCCTCGATATTTCGACAATTACAAAGAAATCCGAGCGAAAACATACGTTTCGGTGGCGTCAAATCCATCAAGCGCGATCATGCAATGCGCTGAGACGGCAAATAGTCCAAAAAGTGAATAGAAAAGGGCGTGCATGCAGACAAGGGAAGAAACAAGAGATGGCAAATTGAGAACTACGCGAAACATAATTGACGATACAGTAAGATATGACTATTTTTAGCAATCACATTATGTGTTTATTTAGAGAACATCCATTTTCACAATTTATTTTGAATAATATTTTTAAAATCATCGAGTCTCAGTCGTTTTTCGACACCTACGTCTCATAAAGAACAGTTTTCTACTCATAATGATAAAAAGAGCATTTACATCCATTAAACTCATATTTACGTGCATGGTACAGCGTGAATATTCCAAGGAAAATCGAAGTGGGAATGAAATGCGCTCGTAACATGCTTGCGCATAAATTGTGCACTCGAAAGACGCCTTCTAGAATTTTCGCGTGCGTTCATTTCTTTTCCATCACTTTGTCACGATAATGACGCTATTATTTTTCTATTTGTTTATGCCTGATATCATCCTGTCTGTGAACTAGATCGTATTTCGGGAGAGTTAAACAATTTCTTGTAATATTCCCACTGTGCCATATATGTATGCATACGTGAATTTGATCCCAGGATCATGTTCTTCAACATGGGAGGAGGTATGCCCGGTATGGGAGGAGGAAGAGGTGGGCCGGCCGATACGAAGCTGTACGATATCCTCAACGTTCAGCCTAATGCGTCCGATGATGAAATCAAGAAGGTAGTTTTTTTCAGTCATCTTTGTTTCATCAGCTATTTTTAACTTTTACTGTTTAGTCTTACCGCAAACTCGCAAAGGAGTACCACCCGGATAAAAATCCCGAGCACGGAGACAAGTTCAAGGAGATATCTTATGCCTACGAAGTTTTGTCAGACGAGAGAAAGCGTCAGATCTACGATGCCCGGGGCTTGGAGGGACTTGAAGGTAGCGAGGAAATATTTTTCGTTATTTTTGTATTCTGTACTTATATTGGACCATGGGGAGAAAGAGTAGACCTACGCACTAGGTTGGAGTTGCCCAGTCGTCAACTAATAATTTAAATGTACTCAACGCAAATCAATTGATTAAACAATGTATTAGGTGGCGGAGGAGGCGGTGGTTTCGGCGGTGAGGACCTTTTCTCTCATATCTTCGGAGGTGGAGGATCACCCTTCGACAGTATGTTTGGAATGGGAGGAAGCAGTGGAAGAAGAAGAGGGCCTAGAAAGGGAGAGGTTTGTATCGTGATATATAATGCTAATGCTAATGTTTACTAATTAAAATTCACCTATAAATTTAATGTAATTATAGGAAACAGTGTTCCCGCTAAAAATATCGCTGGAGGACTCGTACAACGGAAAGACGAGCAAACTGCAGATTACGAAGAAAATAGTTTGCACATCCTGCAAAGCGTAAGTACTGCCACATTACTCTCTGCTTCGTTAGAATTTTTTAAAAATGATTTTCGTATTTTTTGCAGTACGGGATCGAAATCTGGCAAGAATTACACTTGTGGAAAGTGCAAGGGCAGAGGGCAGGTTATGGCCATGAGACAGGTGAGACGAATTACTGAACTGAGTAAGCAAATCTAGTTTAGTATTACTTACTTAGTTTTCTGAAGTCATTTACTGTTAGTTGCGAAATGTATATTGAATGCTTCTAACAAATACGTCCACAGATCGGCCCTGGAATGATGACTCAGGCAGTTATTGCTTGCCCCGACTGCAAAGGAGAAGGAAGTACGTACTCTTCGATATTTCCTTTTTCTCAATTTCTCAATACTTTATAGACCGCTCTATTCCTCGTGACGACATTTGCGGAGAATGTACTGGAAACAAAACCAAAACCGTCCAGAAGGTAATAATTTCCCCTTAAATTCGAAATCTATGATTACCAATTATTTTGTATATGTATAAAATAATTATCGTTGTTAGGATAATTTATGTGAGGTTGTACCATTTCAGGTGCTGGAAGTTAACGTCCATCGTGGAGTGGATGAAAACGAAAAAATTGTGTTCAGAAACGAAGGAGACCAGTTGGATGTGAGTTGCCTCGTATTTTCTTGTAACATGAATTTGTTACAGCCCGAAGTGCAGCCCGGCGATGTAATTATCATTATTCAAATAAAAGAGCACGAAACATTCAGAAGGAAAGGAGATGATCTCATTATGAAGAAAGTGAGCAAATCGGAAAATTGTTATTAAGGATAATTGAATAATTCAATTTGAATTTCCAAATATGAATGTCCTGTATTTACAAGCAACTGTAAGTTTTAAAACAAATTAAAACAAGTTTTAAAACAGGAAATTTCTCTAAACGAGGCCCTGTGCGGTTATGAATTCTTGGTGACGCATTTGGATGGAAGAAAGGTTCTGATGAAGAACAAGCCTGGAGATATAATCGTTCCGAGTAAGAGTACTTTCCATTTTTATCTTGAGAAAATCAATGAATTACAGAAACATTCCGTGGAATTTCGGGAGAAGGAATGCCCACTACTCGTCACCACGATATCAAGGGAAATCTGATCGTCGAATTCGATATCAAGTTCCCTGCTTCTCACTTCCTCGATGATGACAACAAATACAAAGTGAGGAAAATTGACACAATATAGAATTTACTTTTGAAACGCATAAAATTAGATTGATCTACGTTGAACATTGGTTATAGACGGTTTCAAAAATTTTACTTCATTATTTCAAGGAAGAAAACCTGCCAGTCTTTAGCTTTTTTTTCTCGATTTATGTGATGGTCTCTTTTAAAAAGGATGTTTAGTGAATCAGATCGGGAGGGCATTTTTTCGCGAGATAGACTTGCATTAGGAAAGGCATTTTCATAGGTCAAAAGGTACGTAAAAACGACGAAGCCAACCCCATATTTTGGCATTTTCAAGGCCAATTTTTGAAAAACCCTACCCACATTTTGGATTTTGAAACAAAAATGGAAAAAACTAACATACATTTTTAGTTTTTCATGCCCATAATTGAAAAACTCAACCCACATTTCCGACTTTCCCCTATGCACCCTTTTGATCTATGGGCATTTTCGTAAATCGAGCAGGTGTATTCCTACTGCCATAGGTCAAAAGGTACGAAAAAAACGACGAACCCAACCCACATTTTGTCATTTCAAAGCCAATTTTTGAAAAATTCAACCAACATTTTTGAATTTTCAGAAAAAAATTGAAAAACCAGTCCAGATTTATAGTGTTTCATGCCCATTTTTGAAAAACCCAACCCACATTTTCGACTTTCCCTAACGCACCCTTTTGACCTATGCCTACTGCCGCAGATTATTACAATTCGCATCAGGGTTTCAATTGTATGGTGCAGTGTTAGATATAAAACAATGCGAACATGTCTACTCTAGGATATTGTATTATAACCCAAACCTGACAGCTTGACTTAAACCCCGTCGAGAAACGAGAGAAAAAAAATCGAGCAGGTGTATTCCTACTGCCATAGGTCAAAAGGTACGAAAAAAACGACGAACCCAATCCACATTTTGTCATTTCAAAGCCAATTTTTGAAAAATTCAACCAACATTTTTGAATTTTCAGAAAAAAATTGAAAAACCAGTCCAGATTTATAGTGTTTCATGCCCATTTTTGAAAAACCCAACCCACATTTTCGACTTTCCCTAACGCACCCTTTTGACCTATGCCTACTGCCGCAGATTATTACAATTCGCATCAGGGTTTCAATTGTATGGTGCAGTGTTAGATATAAAACAATGCGAACATGTCTACTCTAGGATATTGTATTATAACCCAAACCTGACAGCTTGACTTAAACCCCGTCGAGAAACGAGAGAAAAAAAATCGAGCAGGTGTATTCCTACTGCCATAGGTCAAAAGGTACGAAAAAAACGACGAACCCAACCCACATTTTGTCATTTCAAAGCCAATTTTTGAAAAATTCAACCAACATTTTTGAATTTTCAGAAAAAAATTGAAAAACCAGTCCAGATTTATAGTGTTTCATGCCCATTTTTGAAAAACCCAACCCACATTTTCGACTTTCCCTAACGCACCCTTTTGACCTATGCCTACTGCCGCAGATTATTACAATTCGCATCAGGGTTTCAATTGTATGGTGCAGTGTTAGATATAAAACAATGCGAACATGTCTACTCTAGGATATTGTATTATAACCCAAACCTGACAGCTTGACTTAAACCCCGTCGAGAAACGAGAGAAAAAAAATCGAGCAGGTGTATTCCTACTGCCATAGGTCAAAAGGTACGAAAAAAACGACGAACCCAACCCACATTTTGTCATTTCAAAGCCAATTTTTGAAAAATTCAACCAACATTTTTGAATTTTCAGAAAAAAATTGAAAAACCAGTCCAGATTTATAGTGTTTCATGCCCATTTTTGAAAAACCCAACCCACATTTTCGACTTTCCCTAACGCACCCTTTTGACCTATGCCTACTGCCGCAGATTATTACAATTCGCATCAGGGTTTCAATTGTATGGTGCAGTGTTAGATATAAAACAATGCGAACATGTCTACTCTAGGATATTGTATTATAACCCAAACCTGACAGCTTGACTTAAACCCCGTCGAGAAACGAGAGAAAAAAAATCGAGCAGGTGTATTCCTACTGCCATAGGTCAAAAGGTACGAAAAAAACGATGAACCCAACCCACATTTTGTCATTTCAAAGCCAATTTTTGAAAAATTCAACCAACATTTTTGAATTTTCAGAAAAAAATTGAAAAACCAGTCCAGATTTATAGTGTTTCATGCCCATTTTTGAAAAACCCAACCCACATTTTCGACTTTCCCTAACGCACCCTTTTGACCTATGCCTACTGCCGCAGATTATTACAATTCGCATCAGGGTTTCAATTGTATGGTGCAGTGTTAGATATAAAACAATGCGAACATGTCTACTCTAGGATATTGTATTATAACCCAAACCTGACAGCTTGACTTAAACCCCGTCGAGAAACGAGAGAAAAAAAATCGAGCAGGTGTATTCCTACTGCCATAGGTCAAAAGGTACGAAAAAAACGACGAACCCAACCCACATTTTGTCATTTCAAAGCCAATTTTTGAAAAATTCAACCAACATTTTTGAATTTTCAGAAAAAAATTGAAAAACCAGTCCAGATTTATAGTGTTTCATGCCCATTTTTGAAAAACCCAACCCACATTTTCGACTTTCCCTAACGCACCCTTTTGACCTATGCCTACTGCCGCAGATTATTACAATTCGCATCAGGGTTTCAATTGTATGGTGCAGTGTTAGATATAAAACAATGCGAACATGTCTACTCTAGGATATTGTATTATAACCCAAACCTGACAGCTTGACTTAAACCCCGTCGAGAAACGAGAGAAAAAAAATCGAGCAGGTGTATTCCTACTGCCATAGGTCAAAAGGTACGAAAAAAACGACGAACCCAACCCACATTTTGTCATTTCAAAGCCAATTTTTGAAAAATTCAACCAACATTTTTGAATTTTCAGAAAAAAATTGAAAAACCAGTCCAGATTTATAGTGTTTCATGCCCATTTTTGAAAAACCCAACCCACATTTTCGACTTTCCCTAACGCACCCTTTTGACCTATGCCTACTGCCGCAGATTATTACAATTCGCATCAGGGTTTCAATTGTATGGTGCAGTGTTAGATATAAAACAATGCGAACATGTCTACTCTAGGATATTGTATTATAACCCAAACCTGACAGCTTGACTTAAACCCCGTCGAGAAACGAGAGAAAAAAAATCGAGCAGGTGTATTCCTACTGCCATAGGTCAAAAGGTACGAAAAAAACGATGAACCCAACCCACATTTTGTCATTTCAAAGCCAATTTTTGAAAAATTCAACCAACATTTTTGAATTTTCAGAAAAAAATTGAAAAACCAGTCCAGATTTATAGTGTTTCATGCCCATTTTTGAAAAACCCAACCCACATTTTCGACTTTCCCTAACGCACCCTTTTGACCTATGCCTACTGCCGCAGATTATTACAATTCGCATCAGGGTTTCAATTGTATGGTGCAGTGTTAGATATAAAACAATGCGAACATGTCTACTCTAGGATATTGTATTATAACCCAAACCTGACAGCTTGACTTAAACCCCGTCGAGAAACGAGAGAAAAAAAATCGAGCAGGTGTATTCCTACTGCCATAGGTCAAAAGGTACGAAAAAAACGACGAACCCAACCCACATTTTGTCATTTCAAAGCCAATTTTTGAAAAATTCAACCAACATTTTTGAATTTTCAGAAAAAAATTGAAAAACCAGTCCAGATTTATAGTGTTTCATGCCCATTTTTGAAAAACCCAACCCACATTTTCGACTTTCCCTAACGCACCCTTTTGACCTATGCCTACTGCCGCAGATTATTACAATTCGCATCAGGGTTTCAATTGTATGGTGCAGTGTTAGATATAAAACAATGCGAACATGTCTACTCTAGGATATTGTATTATAACCCAAACCTGACAGCTTGACTTAAACCCCGTCGAGAAACGAGAGAAAAAAAATCGAGCAGGTGTATTCCTACTGCCATAGGTCAAAAGGTACGAAAAAAACGATGAACCCAACCCACATTTTGTCATTTCAAAGCCAATTTTTGAAAAATTCAACCAACATTTTTGAATTTTCAGAAAAAAATTGAAAAACCAGTCCAGATTTATAGTGTTTCATGCCCATTTTTGAAAAACCCAACCCACATTTTCGACTTTCCCTAACGCACCCTTTTGACCTATGCCTACTGCCGCAGATTATTACAATTCGCATCAGGGTTTCAATTGTATGGTGCAGTGTTAGATATAAAACAATGCGAACATGTCTACTCTAGGATATTGTATTATAACCCAAACCTGACAGCTTGACTTAAACCCCGTCGAGAAACGAGAGAAAAAAAATCGAGCAGGTGTATTCCTACTGCCATAGGTCAAAAGGTACGAAAAAAACGACGAACCCAACCCACATTTTGTCATTTCAAAGCCAATTTTTGAAAAATTCAACCAACATTTTTGAATTTTCAGAAAAAAATTGAAAAACCAGTCCAGATTTATAGTGTTTCATGCCCATTTTTGAAAAACCCAACCCACATTTTCGACTTTCCCTAACGCACCCTTTTGACCTATGCCTACTGCCGCAGATTATTACAATTCGCATCAGGGTTTCAATTGTATGGTGCAGTGTTAGATATAAAACAATGCGAACATGTCTACTCTAGGATATTGTATTATAACCCAAACCTGACAGCTTGACTTAAACCCCGTCGTTTGACTTTGAACCAGTTATATCATGTTATATTCCTTGCAGCTGCTTGAGAAACAGTTCGCTGCCGTCAAGAAGATCGTCCCGCCTGCCGGAGCTGAGGAGGTATGTTGAATACAGTATTGGCTACTCAAGGGCCTAAAATATCTTGGCCTATTTGAACGCCGAAAATAAACAAATCGTGAGAATTAGGTTGAATATGATGCAGAGATAAAAAAGATGTTCCTATTTTAATGGCATAATATGTATTGTGCAGGTATCCCTAATGGATTACGACGAACATCGATATCGTAAGAATAACGGAGGAGGAGGTGGAGGACAGGCTTATGATGAAGATGATAGTGATGAAGAGGGAGGACAAGGAGGACATCCAGGAGTACAGTGTGCACAGAGTTAAAGAGTCGTTTCATTCCATTGTGAATATCACTCCCTCCTCCCATTCAGTGATGCTCATCTGTCCAATACCTCAAAACTCTCTCCCATCTTTTTCTTCCATTCTTTGCTTGTTGTTTTCCGCTCCTTCATTATTGTTTCCGCTGATTTCATCGATTATCCCGAGTTGCAGTTTTCGATAGTCTGGCCCGCTTTAGTTCCTTTATTCCAAACCCCTTTGAGAACAGGACACACCATAACTTTATACTGTTTGTCAGTCTACACAAAGTGAGCTATAGATAAAAATGCATTCAGATTTACTCCACAGAATTCCCGTTTGTGATCGATTTGCTCTTGAGACCCTTTTTTTCCTACTCGTTTCAATTATCGAATTTTGGGCGAGCTAAGCACTCAATTTCAATCTCCTACGAGAGTTTTGTTGTTGATCTTTCGTTTTCTTTCCTGTTTTTAATATGAACATCTTCCGAAAATTATGATCTAATAAATATAAGATTTTACAAGAGTGAGTACACGGCACGTGGTTTAAATTCCCCAAATTAATACTTGATGCTAAGAGGACAGACGTAGAACAATACAATTGGCAGGCAATGGCTATGCACAAAAAATTCACATTTGACGACCCGGAAGATTCATATTGGAACGAAAATGGACTGAAGAGCAATAATTTCTTTGATGATGTGGGATCGAAACAGGTAAGAATGAGAGTTATATGAATACTGTGAAAGTGTGAGTCGAATTATCCTCTTCTATTCCTTTCTCTCAAGGTCGCAGCACGTGCAGCCATGGCTAATCTATTCGATGCCGACTCTCCATTTGCTGCAGGTATCGATCGATCAATTACCGTAACCTATCTATTCATTGTAGGACGAGGACCACCGAAGGGATTACATGGGAAGCCACCAATGGTTGGACAGGATAGAGGAGGGAGAGGCGATGGACCAGCTAGTATCAGTAGACACAGTCCAGAGACTGTAGCTAGTACCAGTGGGTGAGTGATAGATATTGATTGAATGAAGTCGAATATTGATTGACAGGAGGACGGAGCCATTGAATAATTCGTCTCGTCGATTATCGATTGATCAACAGATGACTCCCACTATTATGAAAGTTGCTGTCGAGGTTGGTGGTTAATAAAGATAGTCTATTGTGGTCATGTTGAAGTGAATTTGGTTCTTTTAAAATGAATTTATGTTCATTAATCGAGGTCATGACTTTACAGGAGATTGGTAGTAGTTCGGTGGCTGATGATATTGTGACTACGACAACTTCTATGCAATTGGGAGGAGGAGGAATGATGGGAGGTACGAAGGGATGATGAATTGAGAGGGGTATGGAACACTGGATGAATTGGGAGTTGATCGAAGAAATACGTCGAATTGAATTAATGAATAATGAGAGTGGAAATATTGTCTATATCTCAACGGTTACAACTGTTAACTCCTTGTGTGCGACTGAAATGACTCATCTCTATCTTCTTTTCTCTCAGGTACATCTACTGGATTAGCTGCCAGAATGTCGACTGCTTCTCTAGTCAGCGAATGCTCTGCATCCTCACTCCCATCTGGTGAGACAAAAGAGACACGCCAATTTGGAATGCTGCCAAGTCACGCCCATTTTGAAATTTTGATTGTTCAGAGGCGAACAAACTCGACCTCGACTACAATAGATTGCGGGCGGAGCATCGAAAGCTACAAAAACATCTTGAGGTTCGGTAGATGGATGTAAGGCAGATCGATATTGGACTAAACTGAATTTAGTAGAAGTCTATCGGGGTTGAATCGACGAATACGTAAACAGAATTATATTTGATTTATTATTATTCAGACTGTTCGGAACGATCGTTATCGTGCCCTGGATGTGAATGAAACTGTGAGAAGGATGCTGACAGGAGATACCGTATCACTCGACCTGTACAAGTACGATAGTGGTAGTCAGTGGGCAATCGACAAATGACTTGTTTAGATCGAAAGAAGACAAGATGAGACTACTTGATGCTGCTATTGCCATTGTAGATCATCACGTCATTCTGGCAGTGAGTTATATTCTATATGAATACGATAACTGAAATCGATTGATTGGAGGTACTGTACTTCCTCAAGTCTACATTGATGGACACGTTCTTCAGAGATATTCTTATGAGAAAGAGTGAAGCTGCAGAAGTGAGTTGGATATTGGAGAACAGAACGAAATGTCTTAGATATATCCATTGGAGTGATTACAGGTGTACATCGAACATCTCAAGTTGATGAAAGAGATTCCCGAGCTGACGACGACACTCTTTGCGTTGGGTACGGTAGATGGACTCTCGATAACTGACTGTCTCTACCGTATTCTTCTTGTCAGGACGCAATTCGGAGGCTGCAATGATTGAGCTGTCAGGTGCTTGCAAGCCGAGAGAAGTCAAATCGAGAGTGGGAGCAGTGAGGAGGTGAGGATATAGATGATACCTAATTTAACAATTCCTACTTTATGAATGAGAAAAATAGCTCGACCAAGAAGTTCTAAAAGATATAGTTTGTGAGAAGAAAATAATATGCGGTGACTTCTGTTGATGTGAAATTCTGTGATCAACTATGGTGTGGAGAGTAATCGATTTGTCTCTTAAGATGTCTCACTTCATCATTCTCCGATCCAACTTTATCGACTGAAGCTGCTCTTGTTTCTGATCACATTAATATGATGGAGAGACAGTTGGAGATTGAGGTACTGTAGCCAGTCATACACGATCAATCGAAGACTGATAAATACAGGAAGGAGATAAGAAGGCTGCATCAACACATGCAATCATGAAACAATTTCCTCAAAGAGCCGGTAAGAGATCATTATTGATTAGTGATGGAAAGAGAGAGAACATGGACACTTTGATGAAAAGAAGAGATAATGCAACTCTTGGATTATAATTATTCAAAGAGAATGTTGATATTAGCATAAATACATATGTTGTGTCTCAGGTCTAGCAGGTCAGTCTTCAATGGCGACTCTCTACTATTCGTGTCTATATCACTTTGATCTACCTGCATCCAATATCGCCTCCCCTCAAGCACTATCCAGTCTTTTGAGGATCAGTGAGAAGGCGAGTAAAGAGGGAGATACGAGATGGGAATATCATAGGTCAAAATTGAGTTCTCGCAGACGCTTCTTGTAAAAATGCCTAAACCCTTGTACCGAAGTGCATATTTTATATTCGATAAACTTGTCGAAATGAATTAACACATTCCAAATTTTTCGTCTGCCGAAATTATTCGGACGATATGCACAAGTCCTTTCCATCGCTAGCGTGAACCCATTTTATGTGTTAGTACTGCAGGAATTCGTCTGGACAGCGGTGTCTGCTCTCGTGAGACAAAGTCGATGGCCGGATATTGAGAGAGTTCTGCAGAGTAAAGGAGTCGTCCAAACGAGTTATGCAAGGGGTACGAACACTTTATGCCTACCGAATCACCCGTGATGCTCACCTTTTCCCTTATTACCGATTTTGGAATTGTGACCCTCTCCTCAATCGCCACTCATGCGGTAAATCCCTAGTACACGGGACTATTTTGCATAAAATCTATCGCAAACAGTATTATTTTCCCTTACGCTCCTTCGCAGAATTTATGGACAGTGAGCATAATTGCGAATGTCAAAGTGGAGGGTGAATTATGAGTGATCGATAGTCGATGTCATCAGAGTCCTTCTATCTTTCAGGTCTACTCAATCGTGCTGGAATTAACACTAAGTTATCGTGTCCCTTCTCATGGAGAAATCTATTCAGAGTACTTCACTCCAATGGAGTTCAGCCACCAAAAGATGTACGTTGATCGTTATTTCTTCAGGGTGATTGATCTCTACATTCAATACAACATATCTAATCTTTTGTCATTCGATTGATATGAGTATCTTGATTTCTCTCTAATCTAATCTCTCTTTCCAGTTCCTCTCTCGAATTCTCCGTTCAGTCTCAGATGAAGAGGAAAGACTCAAATTGGCCCAGAGAGCGAATGTTACTGGGGTGAGAAGAGAGATCAAGAGGGGACGGGACGAGATATACAAGGATCAACAATATTATATGTCCTCTTTAAAATGAAGCTTGAATGAAATAAGTAGACAGACAGGCATTTCACACCTCTCACCAGAGTCTCTGAACAACATGGCATTTTTCTGGCACTGATATTTTTTTCGAAATCGGGATTTTCACATTCTCGGATGCCATTAGAACCAACTCAGATCCCGGTGAGTTATTATGCCTCAGAAATAATCCTTCACCGAGTTGCTGCTATCGTGAGGTGCAGCCAGTGAACTTTGATGCCATGTTACGGGTGTTCAACTAAAAAAAGGAGACAATAATGAAATAAAAAGTAGTTTTTTTTCGAGCGGATTTTTGTGCATTTAAAAATATTTAATTATGTTCAAATTAAGCCACCAATTGAAAAATCTACTGGCATTAGCCGAAAGAGCACAGAAAAGTATCCCTAACTCCAAGAAAAAAATAAGTGTTGAACACACGTAACAGGGCATCAGAGTTCACCAACTGCATCTTACTGTAGCGATGAAGGTAAAGGCAGATGCATCCCCTTATCTATGCTCCAAGTCCTGAGGGAGTCTCGGTGAAGAATGATAATAATTCACCGGGATCTTAGTTGGCCCTAATCGCATCCGAAAATGTGGAAAACTGTAAATCGAAATGTCGGCCTGTGCCAAGAGTAGTCCGATCCTCTGGTAAAAGGTGTGATATTTGTGGAGTGTTGGGTGAGAAATGATTGTCACGAATGACGCCATTGCATTTCAGATAGTGATCGATTCTCTCGTTTCTTCACGTGAGAAAGAGAAATTGGCTGCTTATGCAGCCACTCTCACACCCAATTCACCCGAAGCATTCAAAGCGATCGCAGCACTTAATAATACGGTAAGGAGGAGGATTGATTTACCGGACTAGATAATCCGTGCTATGAGAGTGAGTCCCTCATTCATCGTCCCACTCTACCAATCTTGCGGACTATATGGACACGGGTTGTCTGGACCGACAAAATAAACAAGTGCCGGATACTGTAGATTTGAGAGGGAGAAAGAATGAAAATGAGGAATCACTGAACAAATTACAGTCGATCAAGTGGAAGTCTTGAAGGGACGACGGACTATTCAGAAGATGTACGTAGTTTATATCCATAATAATAAGTATAGGCGGGTTTAGCATACATTCTAGCATTTGATTAGACGGAATCAGAGTTTTATCCATAGCATTATAATAGTATGTGTCAATTGTGTGTTATTTGTGATGAATTATCGATCAATGATTGATCAGCTTTCACTTGTCTTTCGTATTCCATCCGAGGTTGTGATTACTGTAGTGCTGGGCATAATGAATATTTATTTCCCTTTCTTATCAATAGTTCTTTGTTGAACAACGAATGATGATCAAATAGTAATAGTAATAGCTTTATCAGTGAAAGTTGAATGTTTACAATCAATGCGTATCCTGTCTACGAAAACAAAAGAATTTAGTATGGGAAGGTTTGCTGTTATTGTTGTCTAGTTTGAGTGAGTGTAATGATAGATAAGAGATATCTGATACACAGTAAATGGGCGTACAATCAAAAGTGTACGAATTAGAATGCATACTCCAACAATATACGCAAAGAAAGAAGATTGGCGACAGCTACCGTAACCCCTGGTGCGCATCAGAGGGTGGTACGATAGGTCAAACAGATGATCAGTTATGAATCATCTGTCTATCCCAACTGCCTGTTTGTGTTTACCGTGTCGTGCTACACGAAACGCGCCCACTTATAACGTACCCCACACCGTAGTATTGATTGAATACGGTAGGGGACGTTAGGAGGCTCCAGAGCGAGCAGCCATGGCACGAGCAGTCCAGTCTTCGGTCAGACGATCGGCCTGAAAGGTCAGCGTTACGGTAGGATATGGGAGGGTTACGGTAGAATATAGGGGGATACGGTAAAGAGGGAGAGATACGGTAGTCCTTGACTCACCTCACGACGGCCAGAAAGGAAGGCTCCAATTGCTGTCTCGAACAGTCTGAATGAAGGGATTAAAAGGGTGATAAAAAGAATGGAGATGTCGAGGGACTTCGACCCCTTATTTATTCTCAATCTCTGTCCTAATGATCATGAGATGGCGTGAGATTATAATTCCTCATACCTGTGATGAGTAGCTTCTCCCGCGAAAAGAACGCGGGCGTGGCTACCAAATTTTAAGGGTATCGATAGATCCGAATGTAATATTCTCGCACGCGCCTGCAAAGAAAACCATCTATTTCACTTAGAATTGAATGCTATCGAAGTATTGCATAGTGGTGATGAAATGTCTCTCACCTGCGCGACGGACACGTAGGAGTAGGATCCGAGGAGGTACTCGTTCTTCGTCAACTTCGATCTGAACAAAACACGATTGTGACTTGGCTCACGCCCCCTTGAACTACCGTAATCCGCCTACCTGATAATGAGTTCCGGGGCCTCTATTGTCTCGTTCTTCATGAGACGGCGCACGAGGTCGGTAACACGGAATCTGAAGAAGGAACAAGTAGATCAATAAAGATGAAAGAGTAGAAAGGAAGATTGGATATTTACTTGATCTCCTCATCATTCATATTGTCGAATATCTTTGGTCCACGACCGGCAATCCAGGCAACGAGAGTATTCGGTTCCCATTCAAGAGGCTGAATATTAAATTAGACTCTTGACTGTCTGACTATCTCACCTGGAGAGTAGTAATCTCAGAGTCGAATGGATCCACTTCATTCTTTCCATTGCAACCTTTGATTGCGAGTGTGACAAGGGAGAGATCATCCTGAATGGAAGGAGATTCATTGAGTTGAAAGGAGTCGCGAGTGAGGAGAAACACATCATTCCATTTGGTATTCAATTTTCCAGAAAGGGATTATGAGGAGTGAGAGAGCGTGAGCTGTCGATATGGATTCTCTCACTCTCTCACACACTCTCTCATTGCCAGATCCCTTTCTGGAGTTTGACATGATGTGGAAACTGACATCATTCCAGAATTTGTTGGTCCATCTGAAGAAGACTTTTGCTGATCCACCGAAACCTGCAAATATCTGGGTTACCTAAATTGAAATGAACGACGAACTCACCGATATTCTCAATGACTCTGTTCTTGAATCGACCAACATTTGGAGTGAAGAGTTTCTGTAAATGAGAAATTAGAGTGGAAAGTGGAAAGATGTCTCACTGTGTGATACTTCTTGAGATGGCCGAGAGATGTTGTAGAGATGACGTAATCGTAGATTGTATTGATTTTCGTTCCATTAGAAAGGGTGAGACTGAAACATGAAAATTCCGGGTGGTATGGATATTTGCTGTATGATCATTGCCAGAGAGACTCAGTTCCCCCACACACTATTGTAGATATACTCACATCACTCCTCTCTCATCATCATATTTAATATTTCCAATCGGACTGTTCAGATGAAGTCTCGCTCTTCCCTTTCCAGAAGCTACTTTGTCGATGATCGCTGCAAGTTTAAATACTAGTTCCGATTGCATTCTCGACTCCGGACTTGCTGTGTTTAGCACCGATACTCACACTTGTATCCAAATTTGTCAGTGGAATAGGAGACTCCGACTGCTCCTTTGTCGTCCCAATCAATCAAATTACGGAGAGATTGCTAAAGAAATTGAAATAATTAAGAAGATTGACTAGTGAGGCTATTTCTGTCGTGTCGTTGTTTGTCCCAGTGATATCGATAAGTTCTCAGTCTAGATTGAAAGGAGAGAATGATATCGGGAGAGATTACTTCTCACATGACGCCAATCAATCTTATCTCAAAGATCTTCGAACGATTCAGTTTTGATGCAGACTGAACCATAGAGAAGGTACGATATCAGAACAAAGGGGAACGAAATATCTCTCACATCTTTCCAATCCGAAGCCCATTCGAATTCCCAATAAGAACGGAATGTGAGTGAGAGAGCATCGAAAACATCACGACGATGACCCGTGATATTTTCTCTCTGAAACAGTCGATCAGATATATCTGGCTCCTAATTGGCGGTTCCGGTTCGTACCTTGATAAACTCGTGGTAATCTCTCTGGTAAACATCGTAGATCGCGTCGTGGCGAGAGATTTCCTCATCTTCACGAGCAATCGATCGATATTTTGGATCGAGAGGAGTTGTGAATTGGACGAAGAGATCGAGATCCGATCTACAACAAAATCAATCGGGGGAGAAGAGAGGAGACAAAGAGACAATTTATGTTCATCGCATCATTTGATCAATTAGTGAGATGTACCGTATCCTTCCACTCACTTGTTCACTTCACAATCTCCATACAGGAATCGAGGTTCATCCAAGTGCTCCAAGTCTCCGAATTCCTACAGTCAATGAATTGCGTCATTACTATGCAATCGTAATTCCCTCACCTCAGAAACAACTCCCAATTCCTTTGCAATATCGTAGATGGGATTGTGAGCTCCGTTGATGAATTGAGCACCGTGTTGAAGATATCCACCAACTCAAATTATTGATTGACTTTCTGATCTACCATGAATATCGAGTTGTTTCTTGAGTGTCTCTTGTCATCTTTGGTGGAATAATCTCTGTCTCACTTTCTTATCAGTCTTTCGGACTATTTTGACCCCTTTATCTGTCTGCGATTTGCAAGAGGAAACGAAGATGTATGGGATTATTCGAGGAGTAAGAGATCAAAGATCACCCGATCGCATCGTCGTCTACAGTCATTTGATAATCATTGTGGAATACAGCATCAACTTGGCGCCATGCCAAGAACATCACTCGTTGTCTGACTCTCTCGTTTCGCGCACTCTCTCCGTGATTCTCTCTTTCTCTAACTTGATCTCGCCGATATTCTTTCGGATGCTGTTTACAGTAACCTGATAAAAAAATCGTTGCGGAAGTGACTCACAGTAAGGAACCGAATGAATTCGCCCTCCGATTCTATCGAGAGCTTCGTAGATGTCGACATTGCCCACTCCCAGTTCATTGAGTCTGCAAATGAATCATTGATCGATGGAATACTGTAGTGAGCATGAGAGAATAGTAAGAGTGGAGCGAAGAGTCTGACAGTTAGAGTGATAGAGTGATAGAGTATGGGAAAAGAGGAGACCTTCTAGCAGCAGAGAGACCTGCCATTCCTGCACCAATCACAGCAACTCGTGGACGATCCGATGATTCGAACTTGGGAAGAGACTGGAAGGATGACGTCATCACTATGTAATATGAACAAATTAGACTGACTATCATGATTAGATTTCAGCTGTTTGAAATGATTGCATAAGAATGATGCAACTGACGTGAACATTGATGGATGCATAAGCATGTAAAGGCAGTAGGAAGATGATGAGAGCTGCGAAGGGCGGACGGGGCGGAGGAAGAGCAACCATTGGGAATCGATTGAGTACGGTAGGAGTACTGTAGGCTGACACTGAAAGAGGGGTTACTGTAGGAGTACGGTTATTACATTGTTGATATTCGAATAGTTGGGCTGCTAGGAGATGGAATGAGAATCGGTGCTTCAGAATGGGAAAAGGTCGGGAGAGCGATGGGTGGAATAGGGTGTGAGGGGCATTTGTAGCCCCCACAGAAAACGCGTGATTAGATAGCTGATTGATGAGAGAGTATGAGAATTGAAGAGAGTCCAGAGAAAGAAAGGGTGAGAGATCAGAGAAATGAGAGAGAGGAGAGAGATGGAAGTGAAGAGAGAGTGTTCAAGTCGTGAGAATGCAGAGAAGGAGCGGAAGAGAGATAATGGTGAAACAGGAGAGGGCAGAGAAAGAGATGAGTTAGAGAGGAGAGAAAAAAAGAGATTAGATATAAGAAGCAGGAAATGTAAAAGGAAATTGAGAAGAACAAATGAGAGATCGATTTGTTGGTAAACAAATGAATGAATTATTTTCTCTCATTATTTGATCTATATAACTTCCGGGCTTCGATCTCACGTGGAAATCGAAAAGTGAAACGTATTAGAGAAGGGAGACGCATCTCACATCACTCCATTGTGTGGTCACACCTCCATAGAGGGATCATGATCGATAGAAATTAAAGTGATACCAAAGCAGAGGAACTCTCTCTCTCTCTCTCTCTCTCTCTCTCTCTCTCTCTCTCTCTGTTAGATTAGATAACTCTTCACTCCCCCCATCTCGTATCTCTATTCCACTCACTCTCTCGCCAGTCAGAGTAAACGAGAGAGTGTGTGAGAAGAAGAGAGTGACATGGACTAAGAATGTCCCCACAATGAATGTCGTTCCTCTGTCACTCAAAGATCATAATCAGTCTATTTCTAGTTGGGTGCACAATATTCCATACAGAAATGACAAGAAGAGTGAAGAATCTAATGATGACTTGGATTGAATGGACTTTGATTTCCTTACAATTAGTGTAATGTTCTGACCCTCTCAATTCTGCATACTCTCTCGCATTTTCTGATCGATGACAGAGAGCATATAGAATGAGGAGAGTCTGACCCTCTCAATTGGTTTTATGATTTCTGTCTGAAGAGCCCATTGAAGGAAGGAGAGATCTCATGAATATTTGATCTGACATTTCGATCTCACGGCTAATTCCATTTCAATCTCGTGTACGGACGTTATCTACAGTGTATTTGATCTTGAGAGGCTTTGATGTATGGGTGAAAAGATAGACTTCGGTGCAGCAATGCATTCTTCTTATCTCTCTGTAGGACTTGTTTCATACCATCTCCTCTGAGTATCTTTCACTGATCAATATTTTGCAAGGCATTGAGTTGGCAGCATGCCAAGAATTTACCTCGTTGTCTGGCTCTCTCGTTTCCCGCGCTCTCTCGATGATTCCCCCTATCTCTAACTCGATCTAGACGATGTTAACACCCTTAGGTTGAAAGAGAGGAAATAAAGAATATATACGCGTGACGATTGTAATGATAGGGAGGAGGTGCGTGGTGCACTCGTGAGACAATCATATGAGAGAAGAGACGAGAAGAGACGAGAGAGAGAGAGAGAGAGAGAGAGAGAGAGAGAGAGAGAGAGAGAGAGAGATGGGATTGATATCGAGCGTACTCACAAAGCACAGTGAAAGATAGCATTATCAAGCGATTAATAGTGGATCAATTAATTAGCAATATTTAGAATATGTTTCACGACATAAATTATAATGTAAACAAAACGAGGATACTGTAATTAAATTAAATCAGTTCATAACCAACCTCATAGCGAGGAACACGGTAAGTGAAATAATCAAACTCTTTAGAGTTAATTTTATTTTTTGTTTGTTTTACGCTTTTTCACTCGTAATTGAGCAACTTTAAGTGTTTTAGAGTCATGACATATTCCAGCCCGATATAATTCCTCATTGTGTGGCGCATGAGCACCAATATCGCCGTATTCAAGCCATTTTTGGAACTTACATTTCCGTGATTTTGTGATGTTTATTTTGAACGTTTGCAGTCGTGATGACTGAAGCAATCGGCATGAATAACACCGCCGATGAGTGAGTAGCCGTTTCTGAGGAGGCTCTCGTTCAGAAAGAATTCGGTCTTCCCGTCGATGAACTGTACAAACTGGCCATCAAGTTCCATCGAGGCCAGTTTATCTATTTCACCCCTCTTGTATGTGTTCCATTAATTTCATGTTTCCTATAGCGCTATTATATCACTGAACTATTAATTGTAGTTTAGAGTCTAGCTGTGGCTCATTAGTTCTTCTTTCAGGTGTTCTGGAGCACTCCTAGTTTCGTGTGGGGAGAGCCCCAAGTTGATGAGAATCTTATCCCTTCTTGGAATGTGAATAGGTGAGGAGAGAAGAGGAGGAGGATGGGAATATTTGAATGAAATCTGTCAGTGCTCGTGGGGTATAGCTACTTCAGATAGAAGACAAAAATCAGCTAGAAGGAAGCTAGAAAGCATAGCTACTTCAGCTTATAGAGCTGGAGTAGCCCTGCTTTCTAGCTACTTTCTATCTGATTTATGTCTTCTAACTGAAGTAGATATGCTTTCCGCCAGAAGTAGCTATACCCCACGAGCACTGAGCTGTACACTCTTTTTTTATTTGCAGGTAGTGGAATAGATGATTTAGATGTTTCCATTGCTCTAATTTGTCTCCCTTGCAGTAGTTACTGGGTATGGTGTATACGTGTGATACCTCAATTGTGCACCTCTGTCAATTTAGAGTGTTATCCGTGGTGCGTATGGATTCTCCGAGCATTTTGACAGTGTGTTCTCTCCTTCGAATATTGTGATTTGAGCAATCTTATCTCTTCATGGAATGTGAATAGGTGAGGAGAAAAGAGGAGTAGGATGGGGATGAAGTCGATTCACTCGATTACAGGCGGTTTCCGATGCGGAGGATACATCAGTTGATCAATGAGTGAAAGGACTTCTCAATCTTCTTTCAATCGTTGTTCCCTACACGGAATGGAATTGGATACGGGTAAGAAGAAGTTGTAGTTTATTAGTCTAGCCAATTTGTGTACGAGACTCACCACTATTATTCCAATTATTCAGGTCTGAATCTGGAGGATGTGCCCAAGTATTCTCTGTACTTGGAGTTGGTCCGTCAAATGTATGCTCCCTTCGATTGTTCGACCACAATGAAGAGTGGAAATATCGATGTGCACAAGCGTGAGATTCCAGGAGGACAGTACACTAATTTTCAGTACCAGGTGAGAACGAAAAATGGGAGATCAAGTTAATAAATCATTAATTTCTAGTGTACGTTTGTCAATTGTGTGTGATTTCGTGTCCTCAGGCGTTCTCACTCGGATTTGGAGACAAGCTTGACGAGAATCTCATGCACAGAGAGGAGAATCTCGCACTCGGAGATATAATCAAGGTTCGTTGTAATAAAGAGTTCATTTATTAGATCTTTTTTCCATTTTAAATTTAAAACACTGATATAGAAGTTTTTTAATTATTTATTTCATATTCTCAGGTCGATGGATTGTAAGTTATCAGGTATTAATATTGTAAGTTATCAGGTATTAATATTGATTGTTCAGAGGCTAAAAAACTCGACCTCGACTACAATAGACTGCGGGCGGAGCATCGAAAGCTACAGAAGCATATTGAGGTACAGTGGATTGATCGACAAGGAAGATCGATATTAGACGAACCAGAATTGAGTAGAAGTCCATGGGGGGGGGGCTGAATCGAGGATTACATAAACATAATTTATTTATTTAATATCATTCAGACTGTTCGGAACGATCGTTATCGTGCCCTGGATGTGAATGAAACTGTGAGAAGGATGCTGACAGGAGATACCGTATCACTCGACCTGTACAAGTACGATAGTGGTAGTCAGTGGGCAATCGACAAATGACTTGTTTAGATCGAAAGAAGACAAGATGAGACTACTTGATGCTGCTATTGCCATTGTAGATCATCACGTCATTCTGGCAATGAGTTATATTCTATATGAATACGATAACTGAGGTCGATGAATTGGAGGTACTGTACTTCCTCAAGTCTACATTGATGGACACATTCTTCAGAGATATTCTGATGAGAAAGAGTGAAGCTGCAGAAGTGAGTTGGATATTGGAGAATAGAACGAAATGTCTTAGATATATCCATTGGAGTGATTACAGGTGTACATCGAACATCTCAAGTTGATGAAAGAGATTCCGGAGCTGACGACGACACTCTTTGCATTGGGTACGGTAGATGGACTCTCGATAACTGACTGTTTCTACCGTATTCTTCTTGTCAGGACGCAATTCGGAAGCTGCAATGATTGAGTTGTCGGGTGCTTGCAAGACGAGAGAAGTCAAATCGAGAGTCGGAGCAGTGAGGAGGTGAAATTTAACACTCCCAATTTATAAATTAGAAAAATAACCGAACTTAGAAGTTCTAGAAAGATATACATAGCAAATGAGAAAGAAAATGTCTAGGAAAGTAATATGAAATTACTTCTGTTCACATGAAGTTCTGTGATCAACCATGATGTGTGTGGAGAGTAATATATTTGTCTCTTTAGATGTCTCACTTCATCATTCTCCGATCCAACTTTATCGACTGAAGCTGCTCTTGTTTCTGATCACATTAATATGACGGAGAGACAATTAGAGATGAGGTTAATATCCATTCAATTATTTTACTAATTTAATGATGGAATGTATTATCCTTCAGCGAATAATCGATATACTCCACAATATCGAAATTCGTTGGTCTCTAATTAGCTGACAGTCAAATCTATCGTCCGATTTGCATGTCTGCGTCTTCATACTGACTTCTCTAATCCCTCTCATCTCTCATCATCGCCCCCCTCTCATTCGTCCCTCTTCCCCTCTTCCCCAGCGGTCGATCTAATGGCTGCAAGGCCTTCGCCCGCTGTCGCACCCGCTACGCGAGTGGCCACTAGTGAGGAACGTGTTGCCGAGGTATTCTATGCTGCCATTATCCCTCATAATTGGTGGAAACTTTCAGTTGCGATTTGCTCGAATGTTGCTCCAACAGCGAGGTTTCATGGACGAATTCACATTACTTCCAGCACCGTTTCGAGCACCAATAGTGAAGACGTTGATGACGAACATCGACCCAGTGAGTCAATTGAAGCGAAATAGTTTCATGGGGATATCTTCTCACTAGAGTGCTCGAATATAGAATGACACAACCCACGGCAAGCGACGAGAAATGTGTACTAGAAGATTTAACCTATTAATAACTATTTAGGTATTCATCGAAATAGCCGATTTCAAGAAGGAATTGTTCGACGGTGTTATCGACGCTATTACGGTACGCGAATTAAAGAATGTTGCTCAATTGTCGTCTCCCATTAAACCCACCGGCGGTTTTGCCTTTATCGATCTGCAGGTGACCCATAATTTATGAGGTTTTCTAGCGTCGAAAGTTGCTTTCGAGTGCGAAATGGGCGACGACCACGACGGCCTATCGGAAGAACATCGAGGAGACGAAAGGACACATTCTTGCACTCGCTGATCCTCTCTACACATACGCCCAGTACTCCGAGGCAAGTTGTCTACAACCCAAACCAAAATTACTGCAGCGACTATTCCTTTTCATGTGATTTTTCTGGATGAGCTGTGCATTGCAGGCAATTCAGGATGTCAACGCCTCTGTGAAGTCGATTCTCGCCAACTGTGGCTACGCCGATGTTCCTGATCTAGTTGCGGCAGAAGTTGGAGATACTTTAAAAGTAATGCGTGTTGTGAAGTGAGTACTTGCCCATTTCTTAAGTCGTTTAAAATGTAAGTATCTCGTAGCATTTCTTGTTGATCTTCGATAGTTGTATATCTGCATTTTAAGAGCTCTTCCTCTCATTCGACATCGCAACCTGAGTGTGCCCGGATTGAAGCACTACATCAACCAATCGATGAAGAAGAAGATAGGCAATCTGCCAGATGTGAACGAGGAAACTGGAGGTCTCATTCTCGAGACTGTGAGTCGGATTAGTATTTACGGTATTGTAATCATTCAAATAGCAAGTCCGAATCGTTTTTTCAATGTATTATTCTGAGTTTTGAACTTGAGCACTAACAGTGCAAATTAGAGGAATCGCCCACTATTATTTAAACATTCCCGATTTTGCAGGAGTGTCAGATGAGGAAATGTGTGAAGGCTATCGAAGAGCAACTAGAGGATGTTCACTTGAGAGTGACACAGCTCGCGTTGGAATCCGTTGCAGTACACACCGATCTCGCATCGATTCGCGAGAACTTCAATTTGATCGCTAACACAATGGTCAGCATTTTTATTTATGAATTGGCATTCAGAAAGTGGTAGATTTGACTATGGAATGAATAAGATTTATGTACAGAAGAGAAGAGAAGAATTGGCGGGCGCGGAAGAAACGGGCGGATTCGACAGTGATGTCGACGATGAGGACAACAACAACAATCAGCCTCCCACCACCAGTAGATCGACGAGATCGGCGAGATCGGCTATGAGAATGGGAGGAGCAATGGCAATGTAAGTGGACACTTATCATTCATATCGAAGCGTTCCAATTCTCATGGGCGATTCACAGATTCGAAACGGATTGAAATTGTGTATTTTTCAATTTTCTGCTTAGTACAAAGATACTTGTTCAGTGGGGCCCTTCTAGAGTTTCATCATGTTCTAAGCTGACGACATATATTATTAAATTGCGCCACGTGTCTAATCGATAACCCAGAGTGATGACCGGTCCCTTTAAAATGTGCATTGCTGTTTCTAAAGGAAGACTGACAGATGCAATTCATTTAAGCTCCATCCTCTCGCTCATCTGCCTTTTCGCCGTTCCTCTGAGTGCTTCTCAGCCTTCTCTCAATGGCATCGTCTCCTCTCTGCAAGGAACTGAATTGGATACGGGTGAGAAGAAGTTGTAGTTTATAGTCTAGCCAATGTGTGTACGAGACTCACCACTATCATTCCAATTATTCAGGTCTGAATCTGGAGGATGTGCCCAAGTATTCTCTCTACTGGGACTTGGCTCGTCAAATGTATGCTCCATTTGATTGTTCGACCACAATGAAGAGTGGAGATGCTGATGTGTACAAGCATGAGATTCCAGGAGCACAAGACACTAAATTACAGTACCAGGTGAGAGTGAAAATGGGAGATAAGGGGAATTTGAGGCAAATAGGGATGAATATATTATTGATCTCTGGTATACGTTTGTCAATTGTGTGTTATTTCGTGTCCTCAGGCGTTCTCACTCGGATTGGGAGACAAGTTTGACGAGGTGAAGCACATGTACAGAGAGGCGACGAATCTCGCACTCGGAGATATCATCAAGGTTCGATTACTTTGAAGAAAAAAAGTTATTTTACTGTATTTATGTAAATCTCCCATTTCAGCCTGAGCCATTGCAATTATTGATCTTTTTTTCCTCTCAGGTGATTCATTCATCGAATATCGTCGGAGATCTCGCTCAATTCATGGTGCAGAACAATCTTACAAAGGAAACTCTCGTCTATAGAGCAGAAGATCTCTCTTTTCCCAAGTCAATTGTCGAATTCATGCAGGTTAGATAAGAAAATATTGTAGTGACAATAAGAGGGATCGAAAAGTAAGAGTGAGAAAAATCAGTAAATGCATGCAAATTGACATTTACTCCTATCAAACCAAGTTCAACGGTGCTCCCTTCCTCCCCTGTTCTTCTTTCTTGCTGACAAAAAGATGAGAACGAACGGGAGGAATGAGTGTGAGGAAGGGAGAGGATTGATGGAGTAAGTAATGTAATCAGAGAATGAGTGAGAGAGAGCGTGAAATGAAGATATTCAGATTTATATTGTGTCATTCTTTGCAGGCTTTGTTTGATCAGCCTCCCTATGGATTCCGCAAGCTATTGAGAAGGAAAGTTTTGAGAGGAAAGGATAATATTTATGGACGGTGAGAAATATTCTAAGAATAGATCATCAGAGCGAACATTTTTGTGAGAGTTATGGAATGATGTTCTTGAGGGAGTTAGATGATCTACCTCCTTTTTTTAGATCGGATCATAAATTATCGTCTCTCGATTTGGATGCAGTGAAGAAGGATCTCGAGAATAAACATGGAAGAACACTGAGGTAAGAAGAGTAACCGTACACACAATTGGACATGTACAGTTTACAGTAAATGCATGCAAATTGACATTTATTGATTGATTCGTATTGCAGAGAGGTCGATGTGATGTCGTATGCAATGTTCCCCAAGGAATTCGACGAATTCGAGCAGTTTAGGTATGAGATGTTAACTTGGAATGAGGATTGCTTAGAAGCATATAGTTGCAATCAAATAGATAGAGTATTCCCAATATTAAAAAAAATGATTTTACTGCAGGCAGAGATTCGGCCCCGTCGACAAACTTTCCACTCGCGTCTTCCTCACTGGATTCAATGTGACTAGGAAACATGAAGTGAGTGAGAAGGGGTTACGGTATATAGGGAATATCGATTGCACTCCGGTAGATTGGAAATGTCGATTACATTACGGTACATAGGGAAATATGGAATCTGAGAGAGAGTAAATAATGATAGTAACATGAAGTATCGATTCTTGTATGGTCCATACAAGAATCGAGGGACTTCTTTACTTTAGGGGGCAAGCCCCGCCCCCTTCCTTTATCACCCCTATCCCTCCACTATCACTCCTCCTTTCCCCTCTTGATCTCTTGACCTACCCTCGATTTGGGAAAGGGGCGGGGCTTACCCCCTAAAATAAAGAAGTGCCAGAATCGATCAGTGTTTTTCACATTCCCGAAAAACGCGAACCCCTCGCGCGCAAGGGGGTCTGCGAGGGGGTAAGTGAAAATTACACAATATTCGACAGATTCCAGCCAAAACTATGTGATGACTGATGCTCCCGTTCCCTGTATGAACAGTCCCTCCACACGCCTAGTCGAAGCGAGGGGGTCAATATTTCGGTGTCGGAAAATTTCGGAACCCGTGCAAATCACTGTGTATGGTCCCTTCATAATAGGACTAATTATGCCAATATATAATTGATGTCGATCTTATCTTTACTAAGATCAATAATAGGGAAAAGAGGAGTTACCAAAGTTAATTTTTAATATGAGGAAAAGATGTAAAGTACGCAAAATGTTGAATGAAAACGCGAAACTGCGAAATGAGTGTGAGAAGAGAGAATGAACTGAATTGAGACACTTACAAGTAGATGAGTTATCTCATTCATTAGAATGCAGTAATGAGAAACGTGATGATTCAGGAGATTGTCACTCGTCCCATGGCCCTTCCTGGAGTGCGAGGATCAGTTGGATATTCCATGTCTGTAAAAAGTATCGAAATGAAGGTCAAGGAGGGAGATAAGGTGAGGATGGAAATGAATAGACATGCATGTGATAGCGTTCAATCTTACTCCGTTTATTGGCTGCATCAGAAATGAACTCATTCCTTCACTAATCTCAGATTACATTGTTTCTTGTGTTCAGATCGGTCCGAAAACTCTTCCCTTCCTTCTCAATATCGTCCAACCACCGACTTTCATCGCTAATTCAGTCGATACTTACTTTATCGATGAGCACCCCGAACTCTTTCAGTTCCAGGTATACTGTACCTCCAATACTGTATCCAATCGATAATTAACTTCCATTCTTGCAATATAATTCAAGTTTGAATCTAACTTCGCTCTCATTTTCAGCCGTCTCAGAACCGTGCCCAGAAGCTGCTTTCTTATCTGGGAGTAAAAGTGAACGGAGCTCAGACTCCTCTTGCCACTGGACTGTTGCCTGTTTATGCCACTCCTCTCGGTCCCAATATCAAGGCTGGAGAAAAGGTAGATCAATCTCCCCCCTCTCCTCATCTCTGATCACTCTAGATTCCAACTGGTGTTCATGATGTTCTACTAAAGGAAGTTCCGAAGGGATTTGCGAAGGCAGTGAGAGAGAACAAGGGACACACGATCACGAATATGACATTCAGGTAAAGATAGAAACACACTGATCAATTACAGTATCCTAGACTACAGTAATCTAACCATAGCTCTCTCCTTTTGAGAGATGTTCATAAATCTCTTCTCTCCACTCGAATTCGTGCATACGATCTTGCCAAGATCTCTTCCTTCGTCGTTCACACTTTCAATGGACTTTTCTCACTCGATAATTGGGGAGGTACGGTAGTATTTAATGGTGATCGACAATTGAATTAAATTATATTAATTGTTGTTTACAGACGCGACCTTCGATGTTGCCATGCGATTCCTGCACGAGTGTCCATGGAAGAGACTGGAGATTCTGAAAATGCAGATTCCCAATATTTCCTTCCAGGTACGGTAGTGGGCATTGCCGATCGATAATTGGTCTGATATCATGCTCACCTTTGTCTCTGTAGATGGTTCTCCGTGGTGCGAATAGAGTCGGATTCTCCAACAGCCCCGACAACGTCGTCTACAAGTACGATTGACTTCATCGACTACTAATTAATGCCTACAGTATACCCTCTAACCCGCCTCCATTCAGATTCTGCGACCTCGCCGTCAAGTCTGGCATGGACGTGTTCCGTGTCTTTGATTGTCTCAACTACGTGCCCAATTTCATATTTCGAATAGAAGCTGCTGCAGAGGTCGGCGGAGTCGTCGAGGCTGCAATATCGTACACTGGAGATGTGCCCGACCCTACCAAAACAAAGTGAGACCACTGACATCGATCAATAACTGTATACGGTATTCAGATACAACTTACCGTACTTCTTCAATCTGACTGATCAACTCACAAAGGACGGAGCTGATTTTCTGTGCACAGAAGACATGGCTGGAGTACTCAAACCAGATGCACCCAAAATTCTCATTGGTGCACTCAGGTGAGGAAATTGAATCGTGGGAGATACTAAATTTAAAAAAGGAACTGCACTTGAACATTTTTGAAGGTGGCAGTTTTGACAATCAAAGCCTATCTAGAAATGAGCGGTATGATAAGTTTAGAAAGAATCAATTGAGATCTGACCAGTTTTATGAGACTTTAACTGTTGCTCTGATCGAGTTTATGCGAAATTTGACAAGTTTGTTAATTTCGCAATATACCGTATTATACGTGGGACCTCAAAAAGTAAAGAATGAGAGTTGAGTAAATCTCACCTGGATTCACTTGAATCCCGAGGATTTTCGCAAGCAAGAAATTGATAAACCAAGATACTATTTTCATATATTTTGAGCATTCATCAGTGATGCTCATGAGTTCCGAAATGCGGCAGCGCGGGGGACTCGCGCGGGGGGGGGGTCGACCCCCCGCAACCCCCACTCGTGCGGGGGGATCCATAGTACATGCACCGGGGACATCAGCCATCACATTATTTTCGATCAAATCTATCGAAAACAGTATTATTTCCACCTTTTTACCCTGCTCGGACCCCCCCGCGCGCGGGGGGGTCGCCGAATTTAGGGACTATGAGCATCACTGGCATTCATTTATAATTCATTTCAAATTTAGTTATAATTCATTTCAAACATAACTTGAAATACAAACCCATGAGCTCTTTGGACAGAATCGCATGTGCTCACTGTTAGAGCAAAACCGGAATAGTTGTCAAGTACCATTTAAAACTAGCAGATGTGATGGTAAAAAAATAGAGGAAACTTGAAAATTGTGCTGAGAGAGTGATTTGCATAACGATAAATTATTTTTGCTCAGAAAATATAAAAGATTATATTTTCAATTCTAAGTCGTTGTGTACCATTACAACATTCGCACACCTTCTCTATCCAGAGTTATGAGCTCAGGAATCAATTTAATCCTAGGATTCACTTGACTCCGAGTCATTTTGACTCCTCACTCCGCGCGAGTCAAAATGACTCGGATTAAAATGATTCAAAGAGCCTATAAAAGAGGGCCAACCCTAGGTTAGATGATCTACTTCATTCATTTCAGACCGGATGAGAAATCGGCGTCCCTCGATATCGATACAATGAAGAAGGATCAGGAGAATAAACATGGAAGAACATTCAGGTGAGGAGAGAATGTCCTTTCATCCAATTGGACAGGGGCAGTTTACAGTCAATGCATGAAATATGAACAATATATTCATTGATTTGTTGCAGAGAGGTCGATGTGATGTCGTATGCAATTTCCCCCAAGGAATTTGACGAATTCGAGCAGTTGAGGTAAGAAATGTGTGTGCACTGGTAACGAAGATTGGATAAGCAACTAGAATATTTAGATCTTATCGAGCAGATGTTGGATGCCCTCAAAATAAACGATGAATTGTGTTGCAGACAGAGATTCGACCCCGTCGACAAACTTCCCACTCGCGTCTTCCTCACGGGACTCGATGTGACTGAGGCACAGACTGTAAGTGAGGATACGGTAAATAGGTGATATCGATTGTCGTGATGGACAGTAGTCACTATTTATATGTTTTGTCCTGGTGGAACGAAAATATATGGTATACGTTGGTATGCAATATTTGCATGTGAACGAAGTGGTCCATTTTTTATGACTATTCGAAGAAAAGAAAAGAAAAGAAAAGAGCGCAATATTAGGCGATGGCTATGAAATGAGTCTAGTAATATGGTGTATTACTGTAGTGTTATTGTGCATCAATATCACGACAGACTGTAATCTACCGTAATCCAGGCCGAGCTCGATACTGGAAAGACCCTTCACATCCCGTGGCTGACTGAAGGAAAGTTGAATGAGAACGGGGAATGTGAGGTACGGTGATGTTTATTTTAGTACGATAGGTCAGACTATTTATCGATTGATTACAGGTGTTCTTCGATCTGAATGGACAGATGCGATCAATCTTTGTACAGGATAAGGAGTCATCGAAGGTGAGAATGAAGAAATATCGATTATGATATAGTTACGATATTTATAGTATCAGGAAGTAGTATCGATTCTTGCACAAAGTTGGCCTCAGTAGATATGTTTCGGTGTTCCATAAAGCGACCTGAAAATTCCAGCCCGCCAAAATAGGACTCACATTGTGAATAGATAATTTGTGTCGGTTTTCTCTCTTCTATCAGTAGAGGGGGAATGAGAAATTATTGAAAGAGTGCCTCAGAATGAGCAAAAGATGAGAATCCCCGTATATTGGCTTCATCAGAAATTAATTCATTCCTTCTCTAATCTCAGATTGAATTGTTTCTTCCTTTCAGATCGCTCGAAATAATTACTGTCTAGAGATGGTGATCGATTCTCCTCTTGGTACCTTCTAGAAGAATTCATGCCACGAAGAGAATGCATATTTCAGAACGAGATAATCATAAATATTGAATTATAGAATTATAAATATAGAGATAACTTATCCATGTATTGTCATTATTCGAATATCCATATTATAGAGATTTATATAGATGTATCTAACATATAAATAGTGCTGGTTGTTAACTGGTAGTATTCTTTTCTCCTCCTTCTCTACCATCTCTTCCTCCTTGTCTTTGGCTATCTGTTTTTTCCGCTTCCCACAATGTTCCCTTCCGGATTTGTTTAAAGATTGTACGGAATTTTAATCGATTCATACCGGGCCTTCAGCCCCCTCACTTCCATATTGAATAGTTGTATCTAGATGTAGCTAACGTGTAAATAGTGGTGATCGTTAAAGTCTTCTTCACCCCCCTCCCCTCCCTTGCCGCTTCTCCCCTCTTTTCTCCTTCTTCTTCTGCCCCCATCTTCACTTGTTCATTGACTATCGTCGTTTTTATTGGATAAATTATGGGATGAGATTGTTATGGAAGGAATTCGAAAGATGTAAGAAGTCCTCTCCCCTTCATTTCCCTTCACTCCAACCTTCATTCTTCTCTCTCTACTCACGGTTACTCTATTCCTCCTCAGTATTCTCCTTAATTCTATCTGTATTCTTCCCCTTCCCCCATTGTCTTAAAAGGATGGCAGTCTTCCGGGCTGGATAAGAGATGCCACGAACTTTTGTTTAATCGTCCCAGGCCTTCAGCCCCTCCTCATTTATATATTAGTACTTTATTTGAAAAGCAACGTATAGTGTATCTTCAACATTCCGCAATTTATTGTATGCTACTCCAAAACTTTATTCCTCATTGTCAGATTACTTTTTTTTGATCATTCCGTACTTCTACCGTATCCATCTGTATATCTTCGATTCCTCTGAAGATCGGTGTGATAGTTGAGAGATTAGATACATTCCTCCTCATTCATCATGTCTCACCTCTCCACACCATTGCTGTGCTTTTCCGTTTTCCGTTTTTTTTGGAAAAAATCACTTGGGAAAATTTTCCGATTTTGAAAGTCGGAACGCTTTCCCGAATTTTTTCCGAAATTACTCGTAATTCAGATAAAATACGTAATTCAGATAAAAATTATCATTACAATAATGCATTCTTCTTGGAAGCAAGAAAGGAAGAGGGATAGGGACACCAATGTCTCACACCGTCACTTCTATCACTGATCAGTCTATTGTGTATCTGTACATGTGATTTTGTATTTGGCGCCCATTTCCTTAGGTTAAAAGGGGGAAAGAAAGGAGAAATCCACATGACGACTGTAGTGACGATAGTAGAATGACGAGTTTAGGTGGATAAGTTATTGTTGTTCGTTATTAGAGTCTCAAGAGGCATTTGGAGATGGAAGTCTATTTGTGGAGAAATACATTGAGAGACCGAGAAATATCGAAGTGCAGTTATCGGGTGATGCGATGTAAAAATCGAGGAAAAGATCCGAGATGTTATCTTTTGTCTGTTAAAAATTCCGACCGAAAGATCTACAAAAGATCAAATATTTGAATTCCCGCATATTCTGTTTTTATCGATTATCTCGGCTCGCAGAGAAGGTAGAGACTCAATTTTTGGATCACTTGTTCCAAATAGGAATATCGATCGCCACCTAAGGTTTAAACATTCTAGCATTGCTGGGAATCGAGATATACGCAAAAAAAAATCAATAAATGCGGGAATTCAAATTTTAGATGTTGTCGATCTTTTGGGCGTGCATTATGGCATGCAATGAGGAATGAGGCACGGTGCATTGTTTAATAGGCAGATATCAACCAGAATCTTTTCGAAGATTTTTAACGCCACATGAGTGAAGGGGAAAACGGCAAAATTGGAGTGGAAACAAAAACATTTAGCAACTCATGATGAGTACAATGATCAAATTTCTATGTTTAGGTGATATTTCGGTTAATCTCATCCATCACTACCACAGATCCTGTTACGTCCAGAGAAGACATGAGAAGGTGTAAAATATGGTAGTTGATCTGTGGCCGATATTGATCGATAAATGAAGTATCCTGTTCGGATACGGGAATCATAATATCTACCGTAAGCCCTCGTCGGGTGATCGATATCGCTGTTATTTCTGCTTTTCTTTCTGGAGTTTTTTAAAGATTCTAGCAGATGCAGTCAGGCTGGCTAAACACGACAGATGTCATAATGTGGGTGATTGAATAAGCTTGAAGTTATGGATGATTACGATATCGTACAACATAATCACACTATATTATTGATTGTCGTATCTAATCTTCTTTCTATTTGAGATACGGTGGAATTCCTGGTCGATGTGAAGGGCAACTATTTATTGATCGAAGTCAATGCTCGTCTTCAAGAAGAACATACCGTAACTGAGGGGATAACTGGGTCAGATTGATGATTAATCGATATACCGTAATCCACCATTCTCTACAGTGTGGATCTCGTGCAGGCACAGATCAGAATCGCCGAGCGAAAGACACTCAACCACCTCAACCTGAGCGAGGTACGGTAATAGAGAGTATCGATCGACTATCAATTGATCCGTTCAGGATTCGAATTTCTCCCAGGGATCGGTCGCTCAATGCGGAGTAATTACAGAAGATCAGAAGAATATTCCATCCGGATTCTAAAAGAATTGAGGCAAGGAAGAGTCTGTAATATCTTTGATCGCTGTCTCCCATCTACTTTCTCACATATTTCTCAGTAACAGCTTACTGTTTACGAAAAGTCCAATAGTCAATTTAATTGATCTCTTCAGGTGTTCCGTTCTAGAGAAGGAATGGGAATCCAACTGGATTCTGCCTCTGCCTTTGCTGGATCCGTAATCTCTCCCCACTACAACTCTCTTATGGTCAAGGTACGGTAGATTGTTTCTGATCGTCTGCAACCATCCGAATGCATGTACAAAAATGATCAGAGCATTGAGAGAATTCAGAATCAGAAGAGTCAAGGTGAGACGCATACATTTACTCACAAAGAAAACAATCTCTACGGATTTAGAGTTTTAGATAGAGTTTCACAACTGTGAATATTATGAAATAAAAAAATAGCCCTTGCAGATCTTTGATCTCTGTTATACTCTTCAGACGAACATTCCCTTTCTTCTCAATATCGTCCAACCACCGACTTTCATCGCTAATTCAGTCGATACTTACTTTATCGATGAGCACCCCGAACTCTTTCAGTTCCAGGTATACTGTACCTCCAATACTGTATCCAATCGATAATTAACTTTCATTCTTGCAATATAATTCAAGTTTGAATCTAACTTCGCTCTCATTTTCAGCCGTCTCAGAACCGTGCCCAGAAGCTGCTTTCTTATCTGGGAGTAAAAGTGAACGGAGCTCAGACTCCTCTTGCCACTGGACTGTTGCCTGTTTATGCCACTCCTCTCGGTCCCAATATCAAGGCTGGAGAAAAGGTAGATCAATCTCCCCCCTCTCCTCATCTCTGATCACTCTAGATTCCAACTGGTGTTCATGATGTTCTACTAAAGGAAGTTCCGAAGGGATTTGCGAAGGCAGTGAGAGAGAACAAGGGACACACGATCACGAATATGACATTCAGGTAAAGATAGAAACACACTGATCAATTACAGTATCCTAGACTACAGTAATCTAACCATAGCTCTCTCCTTTTGAGAGATGTTCATAAATCTCTTCTCTCCACTCGAATTCGTGCATACGATCTTGCCAAGATCTCTTCCTTCGTCGTTCACACGTTCAATGGACTTTTCTCACTCGATAATTGGGGAGGTACGGTACGGTAGTATTTATTGCCACAGATTATCGACAACTGAATTAAATGGAGGAGAGGCTCATATGATAAAAGGAGGGATATTGTCTGTCGGTGGAACAGTTTAGCATGTATGCAAATTATTCTAATCCTATTATCCCAAGTGTTCCTCTTATCCCACGTTCCACTTCATTTCACTTCCTTCCTTGTCCACATAGTGGTCTTTTCTGCTGCCTTTAGGTATGCCGAAGACAAGGGTGAGAATTTTCATATATTTCTTATTTTCAAATCCAGGGTGTTCAAAAAGTACGGGCGGATGTTGGAACATGCAAAAATATCCGTCAAAACACGTTGTAGCAAAAATGGTTATAGCACGTTAGTGACGTTCTTTTGTTGTTAGAACGGCGGTAGTTGGCTAGTTTCTTGCGACAATGTTGTGCCCACACACTCTGGCTTTTCTCCCCCAGTAGGGCACCAGGCTGCCTCCCAATGGGGGCAAAGATAAAAGGTTCCGTGGGGCACTACTGGGGATTCGCCGGGACCCCAGTGGAGGAAACGCCCGCCCCACTGGGGTCCCGGCAATCCCCCAGTAGGGCCCCATGGAACCTTTGATCTTTGCCCCATTGGGAGAGTTAGAGAGAGAGAGAGAGGAGATGTAGCCCCGGCCTAAAGTGGTGAATAAAGCGATTGCCGGTTCATAACTCGCTTCTCGTATTTCCTAGGGATGATGGAGAACTAGATTGGGGTTCATTGGGTCATCTTGCTGGTCCCTCTGTGTGGTGACAGGTTGAACTCTGGTCTTTCATCTGGACAGTCTGTCTCTTTTGTCTCTTCATCCGCGATAGGTAGAACTCGGTCTATTCTCACTAATCCTTGTCGTTTTGGACGCATCTCAATCACTATAGTGTGAACCAGCAGTGGCGGGGGAGCGGGGAGGGGCTAGCCCGGTCTGATCAAGTTTCATACATAAAAATGTATTACTTTCAATACATTTTCCATACTTCGTTTCCATACATCGGGGGTGTATTGGATCCAATACCCCACGTGTATTGTGATCCCCTGCTGATACATGTTAGTGTATTGTATTCAATACATTTCTCTCTGTGTGTACTCCAAATCACAGTAATAAAGTGAAGATCGCCGGGACTGTCAAGCTTCCCGACTTTCCGACAGCGCACATACCCACCCATAACCCACCCCATCATTTTGAGTCCGTGATCTTTATCTTGTAAGCCCGATCGATGAGTGTATTGTATTTTGATACTGGGAGTCGTTGAGTTCACCCTTGCACCAAAACTTTAACTGCAAGAATTTGTAGAGCTATTATGTAAAATCCCTATTCTGTATTTGTCATGAGCGCCGTTATCTCGATTATGTCGGCACCCTTTTGCACTTTACCGCGTGGACTCAGTTTTATACGTGTAATCGCTCATTTCAACACCGTCGCTATCAAGAAAAGACTCTCAATACCTCGCCGAATCGTGTCCATTTTTACGGCTACGAATGGGCGAAGATCAACGCCAGAATAGGTCCGGATTATAACCGGATTCATTTGGAGATAGTATTCCGACTAGGTAAGGTCGACTGTTCGGTTTCCTCGAATATTGCCTTACCACCATAGAGAGATGGTTCCCTTTGCTAGAGCCTATCGATCCAGTCACCTGAAAGGCTTTAGGTACCGTAGTCCAGAGAGTAAGATGAAGCAAAGAAGTTTCCAAGATTGATTTTTCCCAATGTTGAAACAATGTCCTACAGATTCCCCATTTCGATCAAAATTCTCATCGCATATCTCCTTTTCGATCCGATTCGCGAGGAGCTTCTTACTGAAAAGCGCTCAAGAAGAGACTTCCGTTCAGTTTTGATATAGTATTTTATCTTTCGGACTTCCCCACCATTTTCACTCCGGATGACTTTATCATGGCGGAAATGCACTGCTTCTCGGAAAGATTTCTCGTCTAATTTCAAATCAGAGCTAAGACTGAGTGAGTCGACTGATATCGAGTCGACACAGTCGAAAGTCACTAATCAAATCGGATGAGGATCACATTTTGGAAGTGTAGAGACTACAGTATGGGTACTTTCATGGAAAGTAAAATTGCAACAAACCTCATTGTTGAACAAAAACTCCTGTCGTTACTTCATTATTTTGCAAATACATTTCAGAATGTTTGCTAAAAACGAGATTCCTTATTGCCTCGCTGAAATGCGGAATTTACCTTCCAATCGAGTATATGTCATCACTCGAGTTGGAAGAAACACTCTTCCATAGATAGATCGATGACAATTTTGTAACCGACTGTGCAACTACGACATTCATGCTTCACACTCATTTTTTCATTCTACTTGGAGATGGCCTATCGTATACCACATCAGTTGGACAAAGATAATTAATCATGTGGGAAAGGGAGAATTTCTCGATCAGATGACCGAGAGACGCATTACAATCAAATGCCGCAACTGACACAATCTGGCCCTAGAAGAGGGATGATTGACAATTGAGATTGTCTTTGAGAGTGGATCTCCTCTCTATGAACCAGTGATTGAAAGCTGGGAATGAAGCTTATTATTTAATTCCACTTTCAGAATGTAATAATTGTGATTTGTTAATTCATCTGCTCAACGTTTCAAAATTCCTTTTATATATTGTATATGAGACACCGATGCCAATTGGACCTCATCCTGTCAATTGCTATTAAACCACTGGATTTTCCGTCCTTCAAATTCTCTTTGGACGAGAATCTACTTTCCCGATTGACAATGTCATAAGGAGGGAGAATCGAAAATATGCACTCCTCAATTGCGAGTGCATATTTTGTTCATTGAGAACCTGTCGATGGAATTGCTCATGATCCACGAGAGCGTCAACCTGCAATAATGCAAGTGTCAGTGACCTACTGTGAGCTAATACTAACCAAGTCTACTGGAACCCCTTCTAACTAGAGAGAAAGTCTTATCCGAAGACTCACAAGAAAATGTACGAGTAGGCACGCTTGTAGACAGTCCTTCTTCGGGAACTTCTCTTCTGATGTCTGTAGACTACTGAAGAACTAACACGGAACCGGCCATTGTATGCTTACGCGGTTCGCTCGCTTATCACGCGACTCGCGAGAGGGTCGACTCAGAATGATCAGAAACCGGCATTGAGCAAGATTTTCGACCTGCGTTTTTTTGCACTTTCGGTTGCCTCTGGGTCTAACAAAGAATCTCATCCTTTTGCCGAGATACTGCTACTGTTAGGTGCAGCCATCGAATTTTGAGGCCGTTTTTCGAAGTTTCATCGTCATTTCTATGAAAACTTTTATCTTGGAGCTAAGGTCCATTTTCAATGCTCTATTCAACTGAGCAGTTTATTTGTTGGTAAATAAGCGAATTTGCATAATATGAAATTTTGTTGATTTTTCAAAAATCCGTTCGAAAACCCATTAATGTCTCTTTCTAGAAGGCTCCGGTAGGTCACAAGGATTCGAATGATATCCTTGTGACCTTGTGTTGTAGCTCGCATATCTTTGTAGATCATGTGAGTTATGACAGGAAACGTGTAAAAGGGGTACAAAATGCTCATAAAATGGAGAAACGCCTTATCATTCCTCGTGAGAACCAGAACAAAGGAAAGGAATGGTAAAATAATTTAAGTGAGCTATATTCTAGACGTTTCCTATTATAACTCACATGATCTACAAAGATATGCGGGCTACAATATATCATTCGAATCCTTGTGACCTACCGGAGCCTTCTATAAAGACAAATTAATGGGTTTTCGAGATGATTTTTAAAAAGCACGAAAATGTCATATTATGCCAATTCAATTCTTTACCAGAAAAAAATTTCACAGGATGAGAGCGCATTGTTATAGAGCTGCGGGTGCTAAATTATCACCCATGACAAACCAGAAAATAGAAAAGGCGTCCTCGAATAGCAAGGAGAGATACGACCGATGGACAATCGAATCCAAATTGAATGTTGTGAACTTCGCACTTTTTAGAAAAGGTGTTTCCAATAAGCTGGATACGCAATTTGCAGGACCATTTGAGATACTGAGTATTCGCAAACGGAATGCTCAGATCAAGAAGAACTCTAGAATCGCTGGTGGTCGGTCCCGTAGCATCTTGTGGTCGGACATGTGGACAGATGGCCGGCCACGTAGCATCTTGTGGTCGGTCCCGTAGCCAAAGATCGAAGCTGTGGTCGGACCAGTGGACGGTTGGTCGGTCCAGTGGACAATGTGGTCGGTCCCGTAGCATGTTGTGGACGGTCCCGTAGCATGTTGTGGACGGTCCCGTAGCATCTTGTGGACGGTCCCGTAGCATGTTGTGGACGGCCGTCCACAACATGCTACGGGACCGACCACAACATGCTACGGGACCGACCACAGGCGATTCTAGAGAACAAGACCATTGAGACCAGGGTTGGGCGAAAAATTTTGTCGGAAAATTTTTCGGAGCTCTCGGAAACATTGATGCCAGAAGTTACACACAGTTGTTCATAATTATATTGTAGCTGAATGAATGTACTACCAGAATGATCAATTGGAATAATCATATTTATATTGCCTTGACAATTGCAAACGATTTCCCGAAAATTTTCCGTTTCATTTTCCGACTCGGAAAATTTTCGGAAAATCTTTGGGAAATCGTTTGCAATTCTCAAGGCAATATAAATATGATTATTCCAATTGATCATTCTGGTAGTACATTCATTCAGCTACAATATAATTATGAACAACTGTGTGTAACTTCTGGCATCAATGTTTCCGAGAGCTCCGAAAAATTTTCCGACAAAATTTTTCGCCCAACCCTGATTGAGACTGTCTATCTGGACCGTCTCAAGAGATTCCACTCAGCACTCACTAAGTAGGAAGAAACCCGGTCAACATTTTTTTCTTGCATTGTCCTATATACACAGAGCGCGAAGTCTCCTACACAGAACGCGAAGTCTCCTAATATCTGGAGACAATGTCTCTAACTTTCCTTACTCTAGAGACTTGACTCCTGATATTAGGAGACTCATGTCTCCAGGTAGCTGGAGACATCATCTCCAGGAGGGGAGAGGTGCGCGCTGGCTTGGCTCCGCCCACTTTCTCTTTTGCCCCCCCCCCTCCCCTCCCGCTTTCTGTATTGAACCTTGTACAAATGTGCTAATCCACAAGAGGTATGTCAGTAATCAATTTATTACGCTATGGAAAAACAAACTGAAACAACACAAATGGTGAAGCAAATAGAGAAATTCGGAATATAAAAAGCAACATACAATTAACGAATACTTGCTACAGTATACACGTCGTTTTAATGCAGACATACGATATCGGATTAGGTCAACTTCAAAAGTAAACGTAGGACAACAATTATACATTCACTAGTGGTGTGGAAGGGGAGAAAAAGAGTAATTGAGCAACATACAAACATAGAACGATCGTATCGATCGAGATCTGCTAGAGATCGTTTATCGGTCAATGTGGGACAGAGATCAAAGATCAACCTCTACTGCGGTCTGGATGACGTCCTTGAATGACTTGGAGAAGTCGGGCTTGAGTTGCTCCATCATCTTCTTGTCCACCGGGTTCTACAACGATCATATATTGCAACAGCCACTCTCATTTCTATTAACCGTAACACAATATTCACTTAAGCGTCGCACACTTCCGAACAAATCAATAAACAACAAACTAATGCACTTTCTCGGTCATTCTCTCTAATTTTTCTATTACTACAGTACCCAATAAGCTACAGTAACCCGTTCTCTTCATTCAAAAACTCACTTAGCAGTATGGCCGGACATTATGAAGTCCATGATTTTGGTCTTGATTATCATCGCTCCAGAGTCCCACGGGAGACAGCCTCTTCATCCTCGTCCGACTGCAATTTTAGAGAATAAATAAATGACAAGTTGTCATACGTGTCAGTTGGCCAACAGGCAAAAACATACATTAGAATGCGTCTGGTACATTTTAGCGAATATTTTTACGGTTCTCCGCGAATTTTTACCATAAAACTTTTGGTTACTCGCAGTTCTTCTTCTTATCAACAGAAGAAAATCAAAATCTGTCCACGCGTCAAAAGCGTCAACCAATTAATTTCGTATCCAGGAAAGGGTTAAGTACAGTATGATTGCCAATAATACTGCGGTAACCCGACTTACACTGCTAAATCACATTCTTTTCGGTTCGCTTCCCTCTCCAGATCCACTCGAATCCGACGAATTCTGTCTCTGCAAATATAGATAATCAATATTTACTCTTCTAGAAATCGAAATTCTTCAATTTGCTTTAAAAATGTGTTCACAGACATCTTCGGTGTTATAAAATAAGAGGGTGGTGGTCCTCACAGTTTCTTAAACTACCCACAAAAAATGTTTACCTGTTCACCACGAGAGAACGACGAAGACTGCGTGATCACGCTCGTCGGACTCGAGGGTGACCTACAAAAATACATTCTTTAAAAAAGTTGAAATGAAAAAAAAATTTGATTGTCGGTTAATCATGAACCAAACATGGACATATAAATCTTGCATGGGATTATCTAACCAAATTATATCGCCAAAACAGGGATTTCGCATAGCGGGAAAGTGTACAGCTACCATTGCCCAGACCTGTCGAAGAAGAAAGAACAATGCTTAGTAAAGCACAACCAACCTGCTCTCGGAGGTGGTTGACCTAGAACTGATGCGCGTTCAGCGCGACAATACGAGCCTGATCGGGTTGGGCTACATCAGTGAAGATAGTGTCGACCATACCTGAAAAAAACAATTCAAATATGGGAACTCCAATGCAACTCGGGATATACACAATCCGGCGTTTAGCTCAAATTTACTAGGCTTTATCTCCAACCCTCCCGTTAGAGGTCTCCAGCAATAATTACTTCCCATGTATGTTTACATTAGCGGACCAGTCATCCCGACGGATGATCCCGTTCTAACAGAGCGAGTATCTCATTCATCACCTCGCTGTGCGAATCCAGCGGTCACTCTGTTAAAACAGGGTGCCTGGTTCGGAAAAGTAAACCAGTGCCCACAATCTGGATCAACTCACCGACAAGCAAGTGGTACTTGTGAGGATGAGTAGCATCCTCAACGATAGGAATATTGTTGGGACGCATCTTTGCAACGTTCAGAAGATCACGTCCTTATCTGTGGGAGAATTCCACGGCGTAGACGAGACCCTCCTGAAATAATTATGTCAATAAGACAAATATACGTAGACATTGATTGACGAGACAAAAACTCACGGGTCCGACGAGATCAGAGCAATGGGACACAGTTGTTCCCGAAGCAGCTCCCAAGTACAACAACTTTATTCCCTGTTTGATGTGGAAGTCATCGAGACCTCCCATCATGGAGGCAGCCAACTTTGACGTTCGCATTTTAAATAAGTTAGCTGCCTCCATAATATAGAAAATAATATAGAACTAGAAATGTGAGCTTACCCTCGTAACTATGAGGGTCGACGACGCCGAATTTTCCTCTTCTCATTCCACCTCCATCGTGCGGCCGAACTCCCTGCAGCCACGTCAATGAAAACTGACTAATCGCTTATTAGAGTCAACTATCAAAGCAAATGATTGGTATAAAATAGGACCTCGACTGCCCCGTGCCCCTCCTTGCCGACTGCCTTGTTCGTCTTGCTCTGCTGGTCCCCGAGGTGGTCGAGCATGACTATGAGAGCCAAATTAGTGTAAAATAACAACAATAATACAGTGTAATTAACGAATAACATAAATAAACTAGCGGGGTGCGTGGAGGTTAAGCGCACTACGTTTTCAAAGTACGGGGGACTTCAGTCGCCGGGTACAGTTCCAGGGGGACTTCAGTCGCCGGGTACAGTTCGGTCCAGGGGGACTTCAGTCGCCGGGTATAGTTCGCTCCAGGGGTACTTCAGTCGCCTGGGTACAGGGGGTACAAAAAGTTGCCACTACGCCACTTTGTGGCGTAGTGGCAACTTTTTGCCTGACCCAAGGAAGTTTGGTTGCCCCAGCGAACTTTTTACTGTAGGTTACGGTAGCACTTATTGAATTATTGATTTTCGTGCTTTTGACAAAAATCATGTATCTGACCCAAGGAACTTTGGTTGCCCCAGCGAACTTTTTACTGTAGGTTACGGTAGCACTTATTGATTTATTGATTTTCGTGTTTTTGACAAAAATAATGTATCTGACCCAAGGAAGTTTGGTTGCCCCACGGAACTTTTTACTGTAGGTTACGGTAGCACTTATTGAATTATTAATTTTCGTGCTTTTGACAAAAATCATGTATCTGACCGAAGGAACTTTGGTTGCCCCAGCGAACTTTTTACTGTAGGTTACGGTAGCACTTATTGATTTATTGATTTTCGTGTTTTTGACAAAAATCATGTATATGACCCAAGGAAGTTTGGTTGCCCCACCGAACTTTTTACTGTAGGTTACGGTAGCACTTATTGATTGATTGATTTTCGTGTTTTTGACAAAAATCATGTGTCTGACCCAAGGAAGTGTGGTTGCCCCAGCGAACTTTTTGAGAGGTACTGTAGGTTACGGTAGTATTGATTAATTTATTGATTATTGATTTATTGATTTTCGTGTTTTGACAAATATCATGTATCTGACCCAAGGACGTTTGGTCGCCCCAGCGAACTTGTTACCGTAGTTTCGGACGGGACGGACTCACTCACAGACTCACACCTATTTATCGATTGTTCCTCGAAACTTTCTTCTTAACGATTTCTGTTTTATCATGTTGATGGCCTTGTATTCCGGTTGCGCATGATCTATCAGCGTTTGCCGCAGGCTGGAGGGCGCGAAGGCATTTTCCTTAGCGTTTTAGGTTAAGTTAGTAATTAGTAATGAAAAATAAAACGATTTTAGAAGTTGTGGTGTTGTGCCTGGTGCGCTCGGTGCAGCTAAAATTCTGTATTTTCTAGAATATACCACTCCGGTTTTTCAGCGCAGCATGTGCGCGCGATTCCAATTGCACAAGACGCGCGCCGGACTTTTTGCCGGACCTGGCTTGTTCCGTTCGAGACCTTTCAAGAGAACGCGCGATTTGTGTAAGGTGCGGCGCATGCCGCGTCTTACCCTACACAAATCGCGCGCGCAAGCTGCGCTGAAAAACCGGAGCACGGCTCCAATTCAGGCTCCAACTACAGTATGCCAAATTTTACTTTTTTTATATTTTAGATAACATACTTCGTATGTGGTACATTTGTCATACATTTGTATATATTTAGAAAGGACATATATGCGTTTACAGTTAACATGCACGTTTTCATTGGTGAACAACATACAGTCCGGTCAGATCCCCATGTGAAAACGGGGCGCCCGGGGGCGCCCGGGGCGACCCGAAGCGACCCATTGACTTTCACAGCAAGGAGAATGAGAAATTCACGTTGAATTAAAGTGCGCTGTGTTCTCGAGGTCATTACCGAACTTTTAAAGTATTGCACATAAATTTTAAAAATTGCATTAATTATAAATAAATTATTCAAAACAGATCAATTTAGGAATAATAAGTGCACCCGAGCCGGACTACCGTAGTTAAGAGCACACCAAGACCAGGTCCGTAAAAAAGAAAGCTCTCAACTACGGTAGTCCGGCTCGGGTGCACTTATTATTCCCAAATTGAACCGTTTAAAATAATTTATTGTTAATTAATGCAATTTTTAATATTTATGTGAAATAAAAAAAAAAAAAAAAAAAAAAGTTCGGTAATGACCTCGACAACACAGCGCACTTTAATTCAACGTGAATTTCTCACTCTCCTGGCTGTGAAAGTCAATGGGTCGCTTCGGGTCGCCCCGCCCCGTTTTCACATGGGGATCTGACCGGACTGTACACGCCTGCTATATCAAACACTATACAGTTTTCTGCGTACTCTTATTTATTTATTTATTTGATCTTGTATCCTTTTCATGAAAGACACTATACCAAACCTCCAGAAAGGGTGTGTGGAACTGAGAGAATATATCTCAATTTTGCACGGTTGCCCACTTCTGACCCCTTTCTGGAGATTTGACTGTTCCGAGGTAGCACACACTCAAGTAATTAAACTCTCAGTGTAGTGAAATGAGATGATTTTTGTTAAAATTGTGCGGGCCCAGTCGGGGCGCGCACTCTCAAGTTCAGGGGATGATGTCTCCAGGAGACAATGTCTCCTACTATCTGGAGACTTGCCCTTCCATTGGAGACAATGTCTCCTGGAGATGTCAGCTGGAGATAATGTCTCCAGGAGACTTCGCGCTCTGTGTAAGCATTTAAACTCTTACTCTAGTAGATCATGTATAACTTAATAGACAGTGTTTGTTTGTGTACATTTCATATTTGAGATAATCGTCTTGTATGTAATTTGTGCTTGTGTTTTCTCGCTTCTACCGTTTATTTACAAATAATGAGTCAGACAATACGATAAGCCACTCCACACACTCATACACATACATCATTTTATTATCCTATGCCAACTCTATCGCCAGCTTTACCCGCAAGCCCATCCATACCATCACTCAATCAGTCGTAATCAGTGCACTCACTCTCTTTCCAAGTCCCCTCTATTACACTATGACTCATATTCAGCGAAAATTCTATTTTATGGTCGTTAGGTGAAGCTCTTACAATTCCACCTCTAGCTAAGCGAAGAAGTTACCCCGCGTATGCCCGGACCCCATTCTATTCCATATCCGTCAAATCACGTTCTAGCAAAAATGGTTGTAGCACGTTAGTGAAGGTCTTTTTGTTGTTAGCACGGCGGTAGTTCCTCCACTACTAGGGAATTGAAATGTCTGTCTGTTGGTATGTTTTTTTCATTCCGCGTGACGGACGTTTTTTTCTGAATAACTTTCTTCAAAGTTGAGCAATCTTCTCAGTTCCTTTTGCATATGATTCACATTTGAGCATCTTTTGCAAAGTTTCGAAGTGAAATATCGATTGATTTCACCTGATTTCACATGATTTCACGAAATTTTCGTACATTTCGTTCCAAATCAATCCACATGCTGGCAAACCTCGCAGGAGGGGGTTTAAAACGAGAGAGCAAGGGAAATCAAGAGTTACTCTCTTACTTTGGCACACTATCTCGCCCCTGACCCCTTTCTGGAGGCTCGGAATCGTGTATGAAACCCGGTCAACATTTTTCTCTTGCATTGTCCTATATAAGCATTTAAACTCTTACTCTAGTAGATCATGTCAGTCTCTCTCTTTATCTCAACGTCGTGTCCGTGATCATGTTGTTGTTTCTCTCTGCAGTAGAAAATTCTTTCAGAATTTCCTTTAGTAGAACATCATGAACACCAGTTGGAATCTAGAGTGATCAGAGATGAGGAGAGGGGGGAGATTGATCTACCTTTGCTCCAGCCTTGATATTGAGACCGAGAGGAGTGGCATAAACAGGCAACAGTCCAGTGGCAAGAGGAGTCTGAGCTCCGTTCACTTTTACTCCCAGATAAGAAAGCAGCTTCTGGGCACGGTTCTGAGACGGCTGAAAATGAGAGCGAAGTTAGATTCAAACTTGAATTATATTGTAAGAATGGAAGTTAATTATCGATTGGATACAGTATTGGAGTTACAGTATAGATACCTGGAACTGGAAGAGTTCGGTGTGCTCATCGATAAAGTAAGTATCGACTGAATCAGCGATGAAAGTCGGTGGTTGGACGATATTGAGAAGAAAGGGAATGTTCGTCTGAAGAGTATAACAGAGATCAAAGATCAGCAAGGGATATTTTTTTATTTCATAATATTCACAGTTGTGAAACTCTATCTAAAACTCTAAATCCGTAGAGATTGTTTTCTTTGTGAGTAAATGTATGCGTCTCACCTTGACTCTTCTGATTCTGAATTCTCTCAATGCTCTGATCATCTTTGTACATGCATTCGGATGGTTGCAGGCAGATGCAATCACCTGTAGGATGAAAACAATCAATACTCGATCAGAACAGAATCTACCGCACCTTGACCATAAGAGAGTCGTAGTGGGGAGAGATTACGGATCCAGCAAAGGCAGAGGCAGAATCCAGATGGATTCCCATTCCTTCTCTAGAACGGAACACCTGAAGAGATCAATTAAATTGACTATTGGACGTGACTTTCGTAAACAGTAAGCTGTTACTGAGAAATATGTGAGAAAGTAGATGGGAGACAGCCATCAAAGATACTACAGACTCTTCCTTGCCTCAATTCTTTTAGAATCCGGATGGAATCTTATTGAATGATCTTCTGTAATTACTCCGCATTGAGCGACCGATCCTTTTTTCACTCCCTGGCATTATTTGCACTTTTTCAGAAATCTCGAAAAAGTGATTTTTCCGATGAAAAAAAATCGGGGGTCAATGAGCACGTCCTATATACCAAAATGATCATAAAATTATGCTCTATAATCAGGTATTGGGAATTTCCGCAATGCGGCCTGTGTCAAAAATCGACTTTTTCTCTGAAACGAGAAATCGTCATAATGTGGCATTAGCGCCATTTGATAGAGCGTCAAATTCTGGTAGAACGCGTGAGATTTGCGGCGATTTTGACGCCTTATTAACGAGTTTTAATCGAAAAACACGTTCTCCGCCGAAAGTGCGCGGCGCCACACCGGCGCCCACAGGCGTCCTATTGCGAAATCGATGACACCACGGTTTTCAGCGTCGAAAGTTACCCCTAGGAGCAAGTTTTCAGCGATTTCGAATTTTGACCTGTTCCATACCCCTGTTGAGCTCTTGTTGATCCTTACGCAAGCAGCGTCATATATCAGTGCGTTCGCGTAAGGATTTCGCCCCCTCCGTACAGCAAAAAGTGACTCCTCAACTTGTTCACATATTCTGATAGCCCTTGGTATGGTCTATCACTCAGGGCATGCGACACAAGTTGTAAACAAATATAAACAGCCGAAATTTCGATTACAAGTTGTAAACAAACCACTTTACAAGTTGTAAACAAGGATAACGAAAGAGAAGATATCTGCTAAACATTGATTAAAAGGTTTTATTTTCGAAACAGCCGATAAAGTATGTTGTTGGTAGACAGATGACATAATTTTATCCATTTAAAAAGCGAAATATATATATATTTCTGAAGGAGAATAGAATTTGGACGGCGCGCGCATAATGAAAAAAAAATTACAATTTGTAAACAGCGCTGTTTTGACCTTGTAATCTCGCTTGTTTGCAACTTGTGTTGCACTTTTTGGGATCATATTTGTTTACAACTTGTAAAATGCCTTGTTTACAACTTGTAATCGCAATTTCGGCTGCTTATATTTGTTTACAACTTGTGTCGCATGCCCTGAGCAATTTATGTTAGTTTCATGACCTGATCTCTCGAATTTGCATAATTACACGATGTCAAAGCTGGCCTATATTTACAGTTTTCGAACTGTAGTTCGTCAACGAGAAGAGCTACAGATTCGGTCGTAACAGCAATTTTAACCGCCTTGACATCTACTGAGGGCATGCGACACAAGTTGTAAACAAATATAAGCAGCCGAAATTGCGATTACAAGTTGTAAACAAGGCATTTTACAAGTTGTAAACAAATATGAGCCCAAAAAGTGCAACACAAGTTGCAAACAAGCGAGATTACAAGGTCAAAACAGCGCTGTTTACAAATTGTAATTTTTTTCATTATGCGCGCGCCGTCCAAATTCTATTCTCCTTCAGAAATATATATATATTTCGCTTTTTAAATGGATAAAATTATGTCATCTGTCTACCAACAACATACTTTATCGGCTGTTTCGAAAATAAAACCTTTTAATCAATGTTTAGCAGATATCTTCTCTTTCGTTATCCTTGTTTACAACTTGTAAAGTGGTTTGTTTACAACTTGTAATCGAAATTTCGGCTGTTTATATTTGTTTACAACTTGTGTCGCATGCCCTGAGTAGCTGTGTAATTTGTTTATTCAAATTTTTAATTCTAAAAATTTCGAGAAATTTCAAAGACGATTATCTCGAAAACAAGGCAAAATATGGTCTCAATTTTTTGATATGTTGTAGCTCTTGCCAATATCTACAGGATAGGCTCGATTAAATACTGTTTCAAGGGAGAGTATGTACTCAAATCATGGAAAAACCGAAGGGTGCTAATCGAGAGAAACCCCTGATTTCACCCTCATTCCACCCATTCGACGCGTACTGCGCGGTCTAAAATGACAATTTAAGGCCGGTTCTTTCCCGATTCCTCTCATTTCAATCAATTTAGACCGCGCAGTCCGCGTCGAATGGGTGGAATGAGGGTGAAATCAGGGGTTTCTCTCGAGTAAGACCCTTCGGTTTTTCCATGATTTGACTACATACTCTCCCTTGAAACAGTATTTAATCGAGCCTATCCTGTAGATATTGGCAAGAGCTACAACATATCAAAAAATTGAGACCATATTTTGCCTTGTTTTCGAGATAATCGTCTTTGAAATTTCTCGAAATTTTTAGAATTAAAAATTTGAATAAACAAATTACACAGATAGATGTAGCTCGTCAAGGCGGTTAAAATTGCTGTTACGACCAAATCTGTAGCTCTTCTCGTTGACGAACTACAGTTCGAAAACTGTAAATATAGGCCAGCTTTGACATCGTGTAATTATGCAAATTCGAGAGATCAGGTCATGAAACTAACATAAATTGATAGACCATACCAAGGGCTATCAGAATATGTGAACAACTTGAGGAGTAACTTTTTGCTGTACGGAGTTTTTGTAATTTCTGCGCTTCTTACGCGAACGCACTGATATATGGTTTAAAAAACAAAAAAAAAACTATAGTTTAAGTCGGAGCCTGAAAACGCGATGAAACCTGGTCTGGTCAAGCCTTTAGTGAAGATCAATAAACAATATTTTGTTAAAGTGATTTTGGGTAACTTTCTCTTACTGTGGATCCATTTTTGTTTTGAAAGTCATCCTTGGTCACTGCAGGAAGATTAAGTGTGGTAAAGTTACTCAGAAGTGATATTCCGTTCAATTATCCTAGTTAATCACAACTTCGGAATTTTCCTCCAACTCGTAGGACCTTGATTCCCACAATCTGTCTATGTGGTCAGTGTTGTAGAAGGAGATATGCTCTACCACCCCTCATAATTAGGAGTCGCTGAAGAAAGCTCTCGTAAAACCACGGGATCAGATCGATTCGAAATGCCAACGGCGTTTCACCCACTGAGTCCCTGATGCAATCCTCGACGTCATCAAGGCCGATGACGGTCAGATATAATAAACAGCATACTGTTGAGCCCGTACTTTTTGAGCTAATGACTATTTCTTCCCAATTTTCGCATCTCGTCGCCGAATAATGAATGGTTATGATCATAATATTAATTATTAATATTATTATTACTCTTAGATATTAAACTTTTTTTTGCAGTCGAATAAGTCAACTGCGAGTAAGAAAGGAGCTGACAAAGAGAAGGCCGGAGATACGAAATCTACCCGGATCACTAAACCCGAAGACAGGCTCAACTTGGTGAATTTAACGCTATTTCCTTTCAATGTAACCAGTACTTCCAGTTGACTAATGCCAAGTTGGCACTTGGTGTCATTGGATATGTCGATGACTTCCTTTTCGCTTCTTCTGCGGAACAAAAAAGACTATTGGAAAACCAACTGAAGGGAGAAGACATGGCGAGTCACAATCTATCTATTACATTAGCGTTTTGCCATGATTTTTTGTTTGTCGAAGAAAAAATAGAAAAAAGGAAAACATATATGAGAGGTTATCTGAGTGGATCCACATATTTCTTAAGTATACCTGGCACTAGGCACTTTTTTTTCGTTATGAGACTAGCAAAGCTATATTGTAGCACATTGGGTGAGGGTTGTGATTACTGCGTTCCCGAATCTTGGAAACGCTTCCTCGCCTCAGGGCATAATTAATTGTGTTTGTGACGTCACCAATAATCTCCCACATTTCGAATCCAATCCCTTCCTACTATACATTAATCGATTTTTTACCAAAATAGAAATATTTCTTAATCTCGGAACGTTTTCGATTGGAGCTCATGCAGCTCAGTTATTCGACGAAATACGTTTCACGTGCAATTTTCACTATGAAGTTTCTCAACAGAAGTACTTTTTTATTTCATTTTCTGAACCGCTGTATCATTCTATTTTAATATTGAAATTTAAAATTTTCTGAAAGGAAGCTAAATTCGGATATTTGTGAATAAAATCAATTCGTTTGCTGAAATTACAGTATGCTATTTGTTCTCGATCCGTTCTAACCCCTTTAATTACATTAAATTTTTTTTGAGCCTATTTCCGACGTGCGTGGTCTTAAAAGAGTAATTCACGAGCAAAAAAAGGAGAAATATACAAGGTTTTCTCAGATGTCAAATCGTATACTACCGTAGCTTAGCACCTAGCTTACCGTAGCTTAGCAAAAAATTGCAATTACGAATTGATTTTATTCACAAATAGCCGAATTTAGCTTCCTTTTAGAAAATTTTAAATTTCAATATTAAAATAGAATGAGCACATCCATACAGCAGTTCAGAAAATGAAATAAAAAAGTGCCTCTGTTGAAAAACTTCATGGTGAAAATTGCACGTGAAACGAATTTTCGTGAACACTGTAATCACAACCCTCACCCAATGTGCTACAATATAGCGTTGCTAGTCTCATAACTAAAAAAGTGCCTAGTGCCAAATGCATGTCGACCCTATCGGATAGTCTCTCATATCATCTGTTCATGATGAGTGTCTATGCAAAAGGCGAAAATGTGTCACTCTATAAAAAGAATGATTCTCGTCATTCCCCATGTTGCATTACATTGGACGAGTTGTTTATTGACACTGCAACCGATATTCTGCATCAATTCAGCTCACTTTGTGTGTGGGGGATCTTCCCGGCGACTCGTACAAGGACGCAGGAAAAGTGATGATGGTACGATACTATTTTTATGTCGGTTTCTCGCTCTCAATCACTATGTTGTACTTCACTATCCTGTACCTGTCTCTGTAATGCATAAGAAATACAGTCTGAGTAGATCAACATGTTTGTTCAGAGGCTTGGAATTCTGAAAAAAGCGAATTCGTGAGAAAAAAAACGCAGCATATTGTTGTGAGGCCGAGGCGGAGTTGAGCATACTCAAGGGTTACTGTATGTACACCACTTTTCCCAGTGCACTTCGGTTTTCTGGCTACTTTATGGACTCGATACAAAACGTCCTTCACACAGATACAACTGTCACTGTTATAACAGTATATCGCGCAATTTTTTTTCTTTAAGTAATTTTAAATTTTGGAAACATATTTTTTAATTTTTTTTCATGCTTAGATCAAAGATTAGCGAAAAATGAATAGACTCGAAAAAACTTTAAAATTTTATGACGAATCGATTGGTACCACTCACTAGGCCTTTTGATGAAGTTTTCGATAAACCGGAAATGCCTACGACGTCATGACCTTTCTCTTTAGCATGCTCAACTCTGCCTCTGCCACACTACAATATTATATGCTTATTTCATTAATTATTTTTTTCCCAGAATGCCCATATTAATTCGACCGATTCGGATTGTCTCTCATAATCGGATTCCATATTTTTCAGTGATTAATTTACTATTATTCCAGGATCGTGGAGAAATGATCAACATCAAACTGTGGAGTGGATGCATTATTGCAATGAGAAAAGACGCGGAAAAAGCAGGAAGATATCTGAAGCGATTCGCGATCGATTCGAGTTACAGTTTGGACGACTTTAATCAGGTTTTCAAAGTCATATTTTCTTTCCCATCATTCTTCAAGTGTGACTTGAAGAATGATGGGAAAATGTGTCCCATGATTCTTCAAATTAGAGATGCGTCTTGCAGGATCTCGATGGAATAAGAGAGACGTCTAAGAGTCTGCTGACCAACGTCGGCTACGCTAACGAGGCGGACGAAGTCGCTGGCAAGATCGGAGAAGCCCCAATCGTGCACAGAGTGATTCTGTGAGTCATGACATCCGATTACTTGTATTCAAAAGTTGAAATTGTTGCCTGACTTTACGATTTTTGCCTGGGAAATCGAAAAGATGGGGTTATTTTTAAAGTTATCCATGCAATTCTGAAATATTGCCTGACTTTTTTGAAATCTCTCCTCAAATGCCAATGTTCTACTATGTTCCCTGGAACGTATCTTTGGCGTATGAATGGTATGTGCAAGAATACAAATTCATTTGTATCATATTTTAAGTGATCTGAACCTTCGTCGTATTCGTCCGAAACTAAGTGCTGCGTCTCTTCTCGATACCATCTACGCCAGCGTCAGAAACATCCAAGTGATTCAGAAGAAAAAGTTCAACCCACCAGCTCCTTTGAAAATAACAGTCAGTTTTTTGACCTCATAAATGTCATTTGTTCTGTTAAAACTCCGTAATTATTTTGTTTTATATCCATTAATTTGCCTATAGGTTATAACAAAGAGAAGTTTTAGAAAACTCTCGGGAGCTTGATAGTTTCCAGAAAGACGTGCTCAAGGCCGAGATGTCGGCATTCTCTATCAAGCTGGGCGAGGTCAAGGAGGAAATGAAGAGGTTGAATTCGTCTCTCACTGGACTCAACACATCATTCAATGGAATAATCTCGCTTGTAGTGAGCACTTTACTGTCTCATTTATTCCTCTTCTCATCTTTATACACGAGCATTTTACACGCAAATTGAATGAGACCTTTTCAGGATCTCCTGCCGAGTGAGGACGATAAGAAAGAAGAATCGGGGGCTGCCGCTGACGAAGAAGTTGTGCGACCGCGTCGGACAAGGAGGAAGGAGAGAGGAGCGAATGCGAAGTGAGTGATATGCCATCACTTGTGTCGGTTGATACAGATACATATACAAACGCTCACAAGACTCTTTTTTGTCATTTATTGTTTATATATACTGTTCGTATGTCTATTTACCTCGTGCAAGACATGACAACCCTTACAAATTGATTGTTATTTAAGTGTTGCCATGGGGATCTCTATGTTGGCTCTGGCCTGTCTGTGTTCTCTTGGCTGCTCTGAGGCTTTTGCACAGCCCAGAAATGGGACAGGAGGAGAGGTAATTCGAAGATCCTATCGATTTACGATAAAAGGAGAGATAGGTAGAAAGTGTTTGAAATTATGTATTAAATTTGAATGTTCGGATGAGATTTGAGAATGTTGAGATGGAAGAATGATTTTGTTTCGAAATCCAAATTTACAGGCACTAATGGCCAATCGTGGTGAGATTGCCATTGGAGTCTTCCAAGCTGCCACTCAACTTAACAAGACGTATGTCGCTATCTACTCAGAACAGGTATCGTACTCGTGTCCCCAGACTACGGTAATCGATTTTTCTCCGTTGAGGACAAGAATTCGATGCACCGACTGAAGGTCGACGACGCTTATCTCTTGGGAAAGGGACTTCCCCCAGTGGCCTGCTCCGTCCAGAGAAGACATCAGAAGGTAGGGGATACGGTCTATCGATAAATGAAATTTTGCATTCGGAAACGGTAACCATTGACTCTACAGTAATCCCTCGTCAGGTGGTCGATATCGCTCCCGCCGCCACTCTTCCTTCTGGAGTTCGTGAGAAGACTCTAGCAGATGCAGTTAGACTAGGATATCATAATACTGGTGAGATTATTGAATGAGTTGGAATTGATGAATGGTTACGGTATCGGATCGTGGAATGACGTTCTATTTGAGATACGGTGGAATTCCTGGTCGATGAGAAGGGCAACTATTTATTGATCGAAGTCAATGCTCGTCTTCAAGAGGAACATACCGTAACTGAGGGGATAACTGGGTCAGATTGATGATTAATCGATATACCGTAATCCTCCATTCTCTACAGTGTGGATCTCGTGTAGGCACAGATCAGAATCGCCGAGCGAGAGACACTCAACCACCTCAACCTGAGCGAGGTACGGTAATAGAGAGTATCGATCGACTATCAATTGATCCGTTCAGGATTCGAGTTTCACCCAGGGATCGGTCGCTCAATGCGGAGTAATTACAGAAGATCCTTCAATAAGATTCCATCCGGATTCTAAAAGAATTGAGGCAAGGAAGAGTCTGTAGTATCTTTGATGGCTGTCTCCCATCTACTGTCTCACATATTTCTCAGTAACAGCTTACTGTTTACGAAAGTCACGTCCAATAGTCAATTTAATTGATCTCTTCAGGTGTTCCGTTCTAGAGAAGGAATGGGAATCCATCTGGATTCTGCCTCTGCCTTTGCTGGATCCGTAATCTCTCCCCACTACGACTCTCTTATGGTCAAGGTACGGTAGATTCTGTTCTGATCGAGTATTGATTGTTTTCTTCCTACAGGTGATTGCATCTGCCTGCAACCATCCGAATGCATGTACAAAGATGATCAGAGCATTGAGAGAATTCAGAATCAGAAGAGTCAAGGTGAGACGCATACATTTACTCACAAAGAAAACAATCTCTACGGATTTAGAGTTTTAGATAGAGTTTCACAACTGTGAATATTATGAAATAAAAAAAAATATCCCTTGCTGATCTTTGATCTCTGTTATACTCTTCAGACGAACATTCCCTTTCTTCTCAATATCGTCCAACCACCGACTTTCATCGCTAATTCAGTCGATACTTACTTTATCGATGAGCACCCCGAACTCTTCCAGTTCCAGGTATCTATACTGTAACTCCAATACTGTATCCAATCGATAATTAACTTCCATTCTTGCAATATAATTCAAGTTTGAATCTAACTTCGCTCTCATTTTCAGCCGTCTCAGAACCGTGTCCAGAAGCTGCTTTCTTATCTGGGAGTAAAAGTGAACGGAGCTCAGACTCCTCTTGCCACTGGACTGTTGCCTGTTTATGCCACTCCTCTCGGTCCCAATATGACAGGTCTTCTGATAGACTGCAGGACCCCAGCGCACAGCTGCCAAAAGTTTGTTCGATCTTAATGAGATAATTATCATAGATACAGTTTGGGACGCTGATAATTAATATATGGTTCATTTGGCGCAGAACCGGCTTTTAGTGAATTCCCGGCTCTAGAACCGGTTTTGACGTATCTCGGCTCATAATGAAGCTACAGTACTGGCGTACAGCTCAAAATGATCGGAAAATTATTCTGAGCAACTTTGCTGTTGAATACGTAATCCCATCTGGTACTGTTTTAGGCGAAAAATAATTTCAAACACGAAAATTTTCGAATTTATTTGAAAAAAAATTCGTTCTGAAAAATTTTTCAAAAATTTTCCAAAAATAAACGACGGATTCTGAATCTACAACTCAAGAAACGTATAAGAAAATTTATGCCACTTTCGGGAGGTACTCCTTGAAAAAAGTTATAAGCGAAAATACAAGCGGTCATACGAAAAATTTGGAAAATGAAAATTTTCGTTTTTCATTTTTATCATCCCATATGTATTCCAAATATTTGCTAATATTCCCTCACAATAATTCTATATGTTTCGAACTCGAAACTCGATAGAGAGAGGTGAAAAAGCACTTATCTCACGTCCAATCTTCGTGTGCAATGTTTACGGTTCACTCGAACCCCCCGAATGGTTTCCTCTCTCCAACCTTTTCTCTAACTTTCTGGCTACTTCACAGAGAGGAGGAGGGAAGTGGAGTAACCAATTATATTGCTCTCTGTAATTATTGTGCGTCACTCCTTTTATGCTAATTTTATGCTCAATTCATGATAGTACTGGGATAACGAGTTGAATAAAAAGGAACGGGCATATTGGAGAATCAATTAAAGAAAATACAGAAGATTAGGATTAAAAATGAAAATGAAGGAATATTGAGATAAAAGAATGATCAATAACCAATTAACGAAAATTAAGAAAAATATAGATGAATCGATAGATGATTACAGTAACAGTGATGAAGAAATGAGAATCATTGATCGCGAATCTAGAATATTGAAGGATGATGCTAGTCTATAAGAATGCTGGATTGAACCACTTAACTGCAATGAAGAAATATTAAGATAAACGGGGGCCAATCTATTCGAAATCAAAGAGTCCAATGCCGTATTGGGCAAATACCGGATTCATTGGTTCCTCGAAGTGGTGCTCGATTTCATCGAGAAGAAACTGATGGATTTCGTCGTCCAGAAGAGTGACCTCTTCTTCCGGGACGTCGACCTCCACGTAGTAGTCTTCCTCTTCATCATCTTCAAAAGCAGCTCTAGTTCCTCGCACAGCGGTCTGAGAAAAAAACAAATACTTGCATTAAATTTGGATTATTTTGATTGTGAGCGGTTATTCAATATATATGTGTTGTTGTTCACTATACTTCTTTCACTAATGCTATACATTCTCTCGCAACCCCCCCACCAAATGCTTACCTTCTTAGCCTTCTTCTTAGCGGTCAGTGTGCTGATGAGGTTCTTCACCTGTTCCCTCGTCATCCGTTCCTCGGGAAGGATCGACTGCTCCGCCTTCATTGAATTGAATGCCTCATCGTCTCTCAACTTCAGATTGCGATTGTATCTCGCATTGAAGAGAGATTCGACGAAGGCTTTCGCTTTCTCAGGCAGTCGTCCTCCCTTCTTTCCGGTGCGAATGGCCCAGCCCATCGGCAGCGGAGGCTCGTTCCCGGAACGAATCTTTCGAATGGCCTCAGACAAGGGGGAGAGGGTCAAATCCTGTTGGACATCTTCAAGGCTGCGCTTGTAGAGTCCGAGAGCCCTGTCGAACAGCGATACCCGGTCGGGTCGGATCTTGTGTCGCCCTGCCTCAAGGTGACGAATCAGGTTCGCATAGCGAATGAACGAAGCGCCACATTCTCGGCAGAAGTAGAGCGACTCCCGATGGGCCGCAGCCTTCTCCTCGTGCCAGTATTAGCGCCAGTTCATGGGGAGCACCATAGAAGTGGCAGCCTTCGTTATCAACCAGACTAGACATTCTGAATTCACTTATAGATGATAAATCAAACTTGTTCGCATACTCGGTGACAGATCCTTCGCAGATTTGCGAGACGGTAGAGTGCAGGGGTCTACTTGCATTCTCAGACTTAGACTTCCTCGGTGTTGCGAAATAGCATGTTCGAGCTTTCTTGGCAGCCGAGGGTCCAGTACCCTGAACGGTCACGAATTTCACGGAAATAAATAAAATATAGGATAATTCTGAAATTCCGATAACGTACATCGTTGTCCTTTGCAGGGAGCGATGAGACGATAAGAATACCGATAAGGACGAGAAGCTTTGTGTGACACACAATCATCCTGAAAATCATAATTAGTAACAAGTAAAAAAGGAAAATGCGAGAAAATACAATAAAACACCGACTGTACAAGTGATGGCACATGAAGTGAACATTGCAAAGAGCAATATAATTGGGTACTCCACTTCCCTCCTCCTCTCTGTGAAGTAGCCAGAAAGTTAGAGAAAAGGTTGGAGAGAGGGAACAATTCGGGGGGTTCGAGTGAACCGTAAACATTGCACACGAAGATTGGACGTGAGATAAGTGCTTTTTCACCTCTCTCTATCGAGTTTCGAGTTCGAAACATATAGAATTATTGTGAGGGAATATTAGCAAATATTTGGAATACATATGGGATGATAAAAATGAAAAACGAAAATTTTCATTTTCCAAATTTTTCGTATGACTGCTTGTATTTTCGCTTATAACTTTTTTCAAGGAGTACCTCCCGAAAGTGGCATAAATTTTCTTATACGTTTCTTGAGTTGTAGATTCAGAATCCGTCGTTTATTTCTGGAAAATTTTTGAAAAATTTTTCAGAACGAATTTTTTTTCAAATAAATTCGAAAATTTTCGTGTTTGAAATTATTTTTCGCCTAAAACCGTACCAGATGGCATTACGCATTCAACAGCAAAGTTGCTCAGAATAATTTTCCGATCATTTTGAGCTGTACGCCAGTACTGTAGCTTCATTATGAGCCGAGATACGTCAAAACCGGTTCTAGAGCCGGGAATTCACTAAAAGCCGGTTCTGGGCCAAATGAACCATATATTTATTATCAGCGTCCCAAACCGTATCTATGATAATTATCTCATTAAGATCGAACAAACTTTTGGCAGCTGTGCGCGAGGGGGGTCGAATTCCTGCAATCTCTCAGAATACCTGTCATATCAAGGTTGGAGCAAAGGTAGATCAATCTCCCCCCTCTCCTCATCTCTGATCACTCTAGATTCCAACTGGTGTTCATGATGTTCTAATAAAGGAAGTTCCGAAGGGATTTGCGAAGGCAGTGAGAAAGAACAAGGGACACACGATCACGAATATGACATTCAGGTAAAGATAGAAACACACTGATCAATTACAGTATCCTAGACTACAGTAATCTAACCATAGCTCTCTCCTTTTGAGAGATGTTCATAAATCTCTTCTCTCCACTCGAATTCGTGCATACGATCTTGCCAAGATCTCTTCCTTCGTCGTTCACACGTTCAATGGACTTTTCTCACTCGATAATTAATAATAATAATAATGTTTATCATGCAATTTACATAGCAAATTGTAATATAAATTTGAGACGAAGTGAAAGTAACGGCATACATGAGATACGATGTCACATATAGTGACAAAGAAGGTGTTCTCAGAAAAGCTGAGAAAAAGACGAAAAGCTGAGAAAAAGAAGAAAAGCTGAGAAAAAGACGGTAGTATTTAGAGGTACGGTAGTATTTAATGGTGATCGACAATTGAATTAAATTATATTAATTGTTGTTTACAGACGCGACCTTCGATGTTGCCATGCGATTCCTGCACGAGTGTCCATGGAAGAGACTGGAGATTCTGAAAATGCAGATTCCCAATATTTCCTTCCAGGTACGGTAGTGGGCATTGCCGATCGATAATTGGTCTGATATCATGCTCACCTTTGTCTCTGTAGATGGTTCTCCGTGGTGCGAATAGAGTCGGATTCTCCAACAGCCCCGACAACGTCGTCTACAAGTACGATTGACTTCATCGACTATTAATTAATGCCTACAGTATACCCTCTAACCCGCCTCCATTCAGATTCTGCGACCTCGCCGTCAAGTCTGGCATGGACGTGTTCCGTCTCTTTGATTGTCTCAACTACGTGCCCAATTTCATATTTCGAATAGAAGCTGCTGCAGAGGTCGGCGAGGCTGCAATATCGTACACTGGAGATGTGCCCGACCCTACCAGAACAAAGCGAGACCACTGACATCGATCAATAACTGTATACGGTATTCAGATACAACTTACCGTACTTCTTCAATCTGACTGAACAACTCACAAAGGACGGAGCTGATTTTCTGTGCACAGAAGACATGGCTGGAGTACTCAAACCGGATGCACCCAAAATTCTCATTGGTGCACTCAGGTGAGGAAATTGAATCGTGGGAGATACTAAATTTAAAAAAGGAACTGCACTTGAACATTTTTGAAGGTGGCAGTTTTGACAATCAAAGCCTATCTAGAAATGAGCGATATGATAAGTTTAGAAAGAATAAATTGAGATCTGACCAGTTTTATGAGACTTTAACTGTTGCTCTGATCGAGTTTATGCGAAATTTGACAAGTTTGTTAATTTCGCAATATACCGTATTATACGTGGGACATCAAAAAGTAAAGAATGAGAGTTGAGTGAATCTCACCTGGATTCACTTGAATCCCGAGGATTTTCGCAAGCAAGAAATTGATAAACCAAGATACTATTTTCATATATTTTGAGCATTCAGTTATAATTCATTTCAAATTCAGTTATAATTCATTTCAAACATAACTTGAAATACAAACCCATGAGCTACACTCTTTGGACAGAATCGCATGTGCTCACTGTTAGAGCAAAACCGGAATAGTTGTCAAGTACCATTTAAAACTAGCGGATGTGATAGTAAAAAAATAGAGGAAACTTGAAAATTGTGCTGAGAGAGTGATTTGCAAAACGATAAATTATTTTTGCTCAGAAAATATAAAAGATTATATTTTCAATTCTAAGTCGTTGTGTACGATTACGACATTCGCACACCTTCTCTATCCAGAGTTATGAGCTCAGGAGTCAATTTAATCCTAGGATTCACTTGACTCCGAGTCATTTTGACTCCTCACTCCGCGCGAGTCAAAATGACTCGGATTAAAATGATTCAAAGAGTCTATAAAAGAGTCAAACGGCCAACCCTAGGTTAGATGATCTACTTCATTCATTTCAGACCGGATGAGAAATCGGCGTCCCTCGATATCGATACAATGAAGAAGGATCAGGAGAATAAACATGGAAGAACATTCAGGTGAGGAGAGAATGTCCTTTCATCCAATTGGACAGGGGCAGTTTACAGTCAATGCATGAAATATGAACAATATATTCATTAATTTGTTGCAGAGAGGTCGATGTGATGTCGTATGCAATTTCCCCCAAGGAATTTGACGAATTCGAGCAGTTGAGGTAAGAAATGTGTGTGCACTGGTAACGAGGATTGGATAAGCAACTAGAATATTTAGATCTTATCGAGCAGATGTTGGATGCCCTCAAAATAAACGATGAATTGTGTTGCAGACAGAGATTCGACCCCGTCGACAAACTTCCCACTCGCGTCTTCCTCACGGGACTCGATGTGACTGAGGCACAGACTGTAAGTGAGGATACGGTAGATAGGTGATATCGATTGTCGTGATGGACAGTAGTCACTATTTATATGTTTTGTCCTGGTGGAACGAAAATATATGGTATACGTTGGTATGCAATATTTGCATGTGAACGAAGTGATCCATTTTTTAAGACTATTCGAAGAAAAGAAAAGAAAAGAGCGCAATAATAGGCGATGGCTATGAAATGAGTCTAGTAATATGGTGTAATACTGTAGAGTTATTGTGCATCAATATCACGACAGACTGTAATCTACCGTAATCCAGGGCGAGCTCGATACTGGAAAGACCCTTCACATCCCATGGCTGACTGAAGGAAAGCTGAATGAGAACGGGGAACGTGAGGTACGGTAATGTTTATTTTAGTACGATACGTCAGACTATTTATCGATTGATTACAGGTGTTCTTCGATCTGAATGGACAGATGCGATCAATCTTTGTACAGGATAAGGAGTCATCGAAGGTGAGAATGAAGACATATCGATTATGATATTATTACGATATTTATAGTATGAGGAAGTAGTATCGATTCTTGCACAAAGTTGGCCTCAGTAGATATGTTGCGGTGTTCCATAAAGCGACCTGAAAATTCCAGCCCGCCAAAATAGGACTCACATTGTGAATAGATAATCGACCCTTATAATCCGTCAAAAGTTCGCGAACTTTTCACGCATCTTTTCTTGCTCGTTTTAGGCGTTTTTTTTCTTTATAATTTGCGTTAGGTCATTAGAGACGCTTAAGAAACTACTAATGCCGAAGAAATTAACCAAAAATATAAACTAGGGAATTAGCCGCACCTCTTAGAAGGTCGCGGAATTCTGCGAGTTGTTTTCCGCGAGCTAGACAGTGACGAGAGAGCACGTAAACAGAGAGAGCGCAGAAATACAACAACAACATTGCTTACTTTTCCCTCTCCTCGTTCCGCGTGCTCTCTCGTCACTGTCTAGCTCGCGGAAAACAACTCGCAGAATTCCGCGACCTTCTAAGAGGTGCGGCTAATTCCCTAGTTTATATTTTTAGTTAATTTCTTCGGCATTAGTAGTTTCTTATGCGTCTCTAATGTCCTAACATAAATTATAAGAAAAATAGCCTAAAACGAGCAAGAAAAGATGCGTGAAAAGTTCGCGAACTTCTAACGGATTATAAGGGTCGAATTTGTGTCGGTTTTCTCTCTTCTATCAGTAGAGGGGGAATGAGAAATTATTGAAAGAGTGCCTCAGAATGAGCAAAAAATGAGAATCCCCGTATATTGGCTTCATCAGAAATTAATTCATTCCTTCTCTAATCTCAGATTGAATTGTTTCTTCCTTTCAGATCGCTCGAAATAATTACTGTCTAGAGATGGTGATCGATTCTCCTCTTGGTACCTTCTAGAAGAATTCATGCCACGAAGAGAATGCATATTTCAGAACTAGATAATCATAGATATTGAATTATAGAATTATAAATATAGAGATAACTTATCCATGTATTGTCATTATTCGAATATACAGTAGCGGTCAAAAGTTTCCGGACACTTTTTCTTTTTGTTAAAACTTTTAAACGCGAAGAGGTTTCGATCTGATGATGGTACGGTAGTAAGTGAAATCCATTGGAGATTACGATGCCACTATTGGGGTATTGCGAAATCTTTCAGTTATTACATAGTGATGACGCAATCAACGCATACTTTTTTGAATGGGCAGTATTCTTACATGGATTTTTTCCCGCTCGCCTAAATTTCAGGGTGTTGAGACATGGCCACGACCTACCTAGAAAAAATTTTTCAAGTTGGTGCAAAATGGTAATTTCTATTGTCTATCTGAAATTTCTCACTCTCATTCTCTTTGCGCGCACAACGGTGCGGTCAATTAATGGAGAAATTGGCGAATAAATTGACCGTGAAGTAGTACAACGGTACATTTGAACTATGCATGTAGCATACGATTCTGAAAGCCGAGAATTAGGCGCATCTTTCAATACATGTAAATCACGATTCTGGTTGAAGGTATTCCAAATCACATTTTTGAAATTAGGCGTGTATCATAATAATTAAATTTGAATATCACATCGTTATCAGCGAGTGAAAATACCCCTAGAAAACTATTTTCATGGAAATTCACTCACAGGTTATGAGATGTGGCGATGTAGCCTCAAAAACGGTAAGCTTCAGCCGATGACATAAATGAAAAATGATTGTCACCACGATGATCAGCACTCTCGAAAACCCCAGATTTTCTGCTTTCCAGAAAATCGATGTCCTTCAGGCAAGTTGTTGATCCTTACGCGAACAGCCTCATATATAAATATATATATATATAAATATATATATATAAATATATATATATATATATATATACAGTAGCGGTCAAAAGTTTCCGGACACTTTTTCTTTTTGTTAAAACTTTTAAACGCGAAGAGGTTTCGATCTGATGATGGTACGGTAGTAAGTGAAATCCATTGGAGATTACGATGCCACTATTGGGGTATTGCGAAATCTTTCAGTTATTACATAGTGATGACGCAATCAACGCATACTTTTTTGAATGGGCAGTATTCTTACATGGATTTTTTCCCGCTCGCCTAAATTTCAGGGTGTTGAGACATGGCCACGACCTACCTAGAAAAAATTTTTCAAGTTGGTGCAAAATGGTAATTTCTATTGTCTATCTGAAATTTCTCACTCTCATTCTCTTTGCGCGCACAACGGTGCGGTCAATTAATGGAGAAATTGGCGAATAAATTGACCGTGAAGTAGTACAACGGTACATTTGAACTATGCATGTAGCATACGATTCTGAAAGCCGAGAATTAGGCGCATCTTTCAATACATGTAAATCACGATTCTGGTTGAAGGTATTCCAAATCACATTTTTGAAATTAGGCGTGTATCATAATAATTAAATTTGAATATCACATCGTTATCAGCGAGTGAAAATACCCCTAGAAAACTATTTTCATGGAAATTCACTCACAGGTTATGAGATGTGGCGATGTAGCCTCAAAAACGGTAAGCTTCAGCCGATGACATAAATGAAAAATGATTGTCACCACGATGATCAGCACTCTCGAAAACCCCAGATTTTCTGCTTTCCAGAAAATCGATGTCCTTCAGGCAAGTTGTTGATCCTTACGCGAACAGCCTCATATATAAATATATATATATATATAAATATATATATATAAATATATATATATATATATATATACAGTAGCGGTCAAAAGTTTCCGGACACTTTTTCTTTTTGTTAAAACTTTTAAACGCGAAGAGGTTTCGATCTGATGATGGTACGGTAGTAAGTGAAATCCATTGGAGATTACGATGCCACTATTGGGGTATTGCGAAATCTTTCAGTTATTACATAGTGATGACGCAATCAACGCATACTTTTTTGAATGGGCATTATTCTTACATGGATTTTTTCCCGCTCGCCTACATTTCAGGGTGTTGAGACATGGCCACGACCTACCTAGAAAAAATTTTTCAAGTTGCTGCGGTGTCGCTACGTGGCTGCAGCCATTCTGCAAAATCGAGGTCGGAAAATCATATCTCGCCTTCTAGACATCCCACAGACCCGATCAAAGCACCAAACTGATCGCCATGATGACTGCCGATGATCATGAGAATATGGTGGCGGTAGGCCACCATTTGCCCTCAGAGCACGTAAAAGTCACTTTTTCGCATTATTGTGGTCTCACCGAGGGCCCCCCTATAGGACTTGCACTAGAGATCTGGCTTGGGCGTGGATTCGGTAGAGAATCTATGGGAGAACCGATTGCTAGGGGCAATAAGCGTTTCGATTGGATTCCTGCCAGCGGCGATCGATTTCCGGAAGGACATTGGTTTGGCCACGTCCATTTTCAGACCATTGATAAGGTTTTTGCACTTTTGAGTGTATCTCGGCTCCCAGGTAACGGAGAAGGCTGGCAATCCCATCAATGGAATCAGCGTGGCTGGCTCTATAATCTCATCCACAAATTGCATCATCACTATGCAATATTTCATCATCCTTAGGTAATTCTTTTTAGAATGGTAAAATATTGCATATTAGTGACGTAATTTGTGCTCTAGAGTGACAAAAGGATCACTTTAATGTCATTAGCATCTTTTCCGCCGTTGCCCGTTCAACTACCGCTAAGAAAACACTGAAACTCGGAGTATTGCCTAAGGATGATGAAATATTGCATAGTGATGATGCAATTTGTGGATGAGATTATAGAGCCAGCCACGCTGATTCCATTGATGGGATTGCCAGCCTTCTCCGTTACCTGGGAGCCGAGATACACTCAAAAGTGCGAACCTTATCAATGGTCTGAAAATGGACGTGGCCAAACCAGTGTCCTTCCGGAAATCGATCGCCGCCGGCAGGAATCCAATCGAAACGCTTATTGCCCCTAGCAATCGGTTCTCCCATAGATTCTCTACCGAATCCACGCCCAAGCCAGATCTCTAGTGCAAGTCCTATAGGGGGGCCCTCGGTGAGACCACAATAATGCGAAAAAGTGACTTTTACGTGCTCTGAGGGCAAATGGTGGGCTACCGCCACCACATTCTCATGATCATCGGCAGTCATCATGGCGATCAGTTTGGTGCTTTGATCGGGTCTGTGGGATGTCTAGAAGGCGAGATATGATTTTCCGACCTCGATTTTGCAGAATGGCTGCAGCCACGTAGCGACACCGCAGCAACTTGAAAAATTTTTTCTAGGTAGGTCGTGGCCATGTCTCAACACCCTGAAATGTAGGCGAGCGGGAAAAAATCCATGTAAGAATAATGCCCATTCAAAAAAGTATGCGTTGATTGCGTAATCACTATGTAATAACTGAAAGATTTCGCAATACCCCAATAGTGGCATCGTAATCTCCAATGGATTTCACTTACTACCGTACCATCATCAGATCGAAACCTCTTCGCGTTTAAAAGTTTTAACAAAAAGAAAAAGTGTCCGGAAACTTTTGACCGCTACTGTATATATATATATATATATATATATATTTATATATATATATATATTTATATATATATATATATATATATATATTTATATATGAGGCTGTTCGCGTAAGGATCAACAACTTGCCTGAAGGACATCGATTTTCTGGAAAGCAGAAAATCTGGGGTTTTCGAGAGTGCTGATCATCGTGGTGACAATCATTTTTCATTTATGTCATCGGCTGAAGCTTACCGTTTTTGAGGCTACATCGCCACATCTCATAACCTGTGAGTGAATTTCCATGAAAATAGTTTTCTAGGGGTATTTTCACTCGCTGATAACGATGTGATATTCAAATTTAATTATTATGATACACGCCTAATTTCAAAAATGTGATTTGGAATACCTTCAACCAGAATCGTGATTTACATGTATTGAAAGATGCGCCTAATTCTCGGCTTTCAGAATCGTATGCTACATGCATAGTTCAAATGTACCGTTGTACTACTTCACGGTCAATTTATTCGCCAATTTCTCCATTAATTGACCGCACCGTTGTGCGCGCAAAGAGAATGAGAGTGAGAAATTTCAGATAGACAATAGAAATTACCATTTTGCGATGGCCTTTCTAGTCACTTATCAATAATTGCGGTGAGGGCCAAACTCAATCCGTATTCATTTCTGGATTCTGAAAATTTTAAATATTTTCAAACATGAATTTAGTAATATTTAAACTCTTTGCTGAGCAATGCTTGCATTAGAAACATGCTTGACGCCTCTTTTGTATCATTTCGAAAGTGATACAAAAGACGAGATCGCTGTGATTCCGCATTCATTTCTGGATTCTGACCATTTTAAATATTTTCAAACATGAATTTAGTAATATTTAAACTCTTTGCTGAGCAATGCTTGCATGAGAAACATGCTTGACGCCTCTTTTGTATCATTTCGAAAGTGATAAAAAAACGAGATCTATTTGATTCCGCATTCATTTCTGGGCTATGACCGCCCTAAATATTTTCAAAGATGAATTTAGTAATATTTAAACTCTTTGCTGAGCAATTCTTGTATGAGAAACATGCTTAACGCTTCTTTTAGTCATTTCGGAAGTGATAAAAAAGACGAGATCGCTGTGATTCCGCATTCATTTCTGGATTCTGACCGTTTTAAATATTTTCAAACATGAATTTAGTAATATTTAAACTCTTTGCTGAGCAATTCTTGCATGAGAAACATGCTTGACGCCTCTTTTGTATAATTTAGAAAAAGATACAAAATACGAGATCGCTGTGATTCCGCATTCATTTCTGGGCCCTGACCGTTTTAAATATTTTCAAACATGAATTTAGTAATATTTAAACTCTTTGCTGAGCAATTCTTGCATGAGAAACATGCTTGACGCCTCTTTTGTATAATTTAGAAAAAGATACAAAATACGAGATCGCTGTGATTCCTCATTCATTTCTGGGCCCTGACCGTTTTAAATATTTTCAAACATGAATGTAGTAATATTTAAACTCTTTGCTGAGCAATTCTTGCATGAGAAACATGCTTGACGCCTCTTTTGTATAATTTAGAAAAAGATACAAAATACGAGATCGCTGTGATTCCGCATTCATTTCTGGGCCCTGACCGTTTTAAATATTTTCAAACATGAATGTAGTAATATTTAAACTCTTTGCTGAGCAAGTCTTGTATGAGAAACATGCTTGACGCCTCTTTTGTATCATTTCGAAAGTGATACAAAAACGAGATCTATTTGATTCCGCATAAATTTCTGGGCTCTGACCGCCCTATATATTTTCAAAGATGAATTTAGTAATATTTAACTCTTTGCTGAGCAATTCTTGCATGAGAAACATGCTTGACGCTTCTTTTTTTATCATTTCGAAAGTGATACAAAAAACGAGATCTATTTGATTCCGCATTCATTTCTGGGCTCTGACAGCCCTAAATATTTTCAAAGATGAATTTAGTAATATTTAAACTCTTTGCTGAGCAATTTTTGCATGAGAAACATGTTTGACGCTTCTTTTTTATCATTTCGAAAGTGATACAAAAAACGAGATCTATGTGATTCCGCATTCATTTCTGGATTCTGACCGTTCTAAATATTTCCAAACATGAATTTAGTAATATTTAAACTCTTTGCTGAGCAATTCTTGTATGAGAAACATGTTTGACGCCTCTTTTGTATTATTAAAGTGATACAAAAAACGAGATCGCTGTGATTCCGCATTCATTTCTGGGCTCTGACCGCCCTAATTATTTTCAAAGATGAATTTAGTAATATTTAAACTCTTTGCTGAGCAATTCTTGCATGAGAAACATGCTTGACGCTTCTTTTTTTATCATTTCGAAAGTGAAACAAAAAAACGAGAACTATGTGATTCCGCATTCATTTCTGGATTCTGACCGTTCTAAATATTTCCAAACATGAATTTAGTAATATGTAAACTCTTTGCTGAGCAATTCTTGTATGAGAAACATGCTTGACGCCTCTTTTGTATCATTTCGAAAGTGATACAAAAACGAGATCTATTTGATTCCGCATTCATTTCTGGGCTCTGACCGCCCTAAATATTTTCAAAGATGAATTTAGTAATATTTAAACTCTTTGCTGAGCAATTCTTGTATGAGAAACATGCTTAACGCTTCTTTTAGTCATTTCGGAAGTGATAAAAAAGACGAGATCGCTGTGATTCCGCATTCATTTCTGGATTCTGACCGTTTTAAATATTTTCAAACATGAATTTAGTAATATTTAAACTCTTTGCTGAGCAATTCTTGCATGAGAAACATGCTTGACGCTTCTTTTTTTATCATTTCGAAAGTGATACAAAAAACGAGATCTATTTGATTCCGCATTCATTTCTGGGCTCTGACAGCCCTAAATATTTTCAAAGATGAATTTAGTAATATTTAAACTCTTTGCTGAGCAATTTTTGCATGAGAAACATGTTTGACGCTTCTTTTTTATCATTTCGAAAGTGATAAAAAAAACGAGATCTATGTGATTCCGCATTCATTTCTGGATTCTGACCGTTCTAAATATTTCCAAACATGAATTTAGTAATATTTAAACTCTTTGCTGAGCAATTCTTGTATGAGAAACATGTTTGACGCCTCTTTTGTATTATTAAAGTGATACAAAAAACGAGATCGCTGTGATTCCGCATTCATTTCTGGGCTCTGACCGCCCTAATTATTTTCAAAGATGAATTTAGTAATATTTAAACTCTTTGCTGAGCAATTCTTGCATGAGAAACATGCTTGACGCTTCTTTTTTTATCATTTCGAAAGTGAAACAAAAAAACGAGAACTATGTGATTCCGCATTCATTTCTGGATTCTGACCGTTCTAAATATTTCCAAACATGAATTTAGTAATATGTAAACTCTTTGCTGAGCAATTCTTGTATGAGAAACATGCTTGACGCCTCTTTTGTATCATTTCGAAAGTGATACAAAAACGAGATCTATTTGATTCCGCATTCATTTCTGGGCTCTGACCGCCCTAAATATTTTCAAAGATGAATTTAGTAATATTTAAACTCTTTGCTGAGCAATTCTTGTATGAGAAACATGCTTAACGCTTCTTTTAGTCATTTCGGAAGTGATAAAAAAGACGAGATCGCTGTGATTCCGCATTCATTTCTGGATTCTGACCGTTTTAAATATTTTCAAACATGAATTTAGTAATATTTAAACTCTTTGTTGAGCAATTCTTGCATGAGAAACATGCTTGGCGCCTCTTTTGTATAATTTCGAAAAAGATACAAAATACGAGATCGCTGTGATTCCGCATTCATTTCTGAGCTCTGACCGTTTTAAATATTTTCAAAAATGAATTTAGTAATATTTAAACTCTTTCTTACTAATAGAACCATTTTCTTACTAATAGAACAGTTGAGATGTCACTCAAGTCAAGAGTATACCGAATGTGTGTTGAACCCTGCCTGCTCTATGGATGTGAATTATGGAATACCACGAAGAAAATACGAAAAAGGCTAGTTGTTGCACAGAGGAGTATGATGAGAAAAATGGCAGGAGTAAGTCGATTTGATAGAAGAACAAATGAATGGCTTGAAACCAAAGTACCGCTGCCAGACGTTCGTGTAAGAGCAATGCATAAGAAGTGGAGTTGGGCTAGAAGACTTGCTGTACTTAATGATGATAGATGGGCGGTGAGAACTGTTAATTGGACACCAATCGACCGAGAGCGGCTTGTCGGAAGGCCGAAGATGAGATGGCGAGATGAAATAGTAAACCGAATGGGATCCAGATGGGCTAATACGTGCAGAAGATACCCCGATTTGTGGAACAGAAGCATCATTCAACAGGCTCACGACCTGAGCCTTGAATAAATGATTTGATTTTGATTTGATTTAAACTCTTTGTTGAGCAATTCTTGTATGAGAAACATGCTTGACGCCTCTTTTGTATAATTTCGAAAAAGATACAAAATACGAGATCGCTGTGTGATTCCGCATTCATTTCTGGGCTCTGACCGTTTTAAATATTTTCAAAAATGAATTTAGTAATATTTAAACTCTTTGTTGAGCAATTCTTGCATGAGAAACATGCTTGACGCCTCTTTTGTATAATTTCGAAAAAGATACAGAATACGAGATCGCTGTGATTCCGCATTCATTTCTGGGCTCTGACCGTTTTAAATATTTTCAAAAATGAATTTAGTAATATATAAACTCTTTGCTGAGCAATTCTTGCATGAGAAACATGCTTGACGCCTCTTTTGTATAATTTCGAAAAAGATACAAAATACGAGATCGCTGTGATTCCGCATTCATTTCTGGGCTCTGACCGTTTTAAATATTTTCAAAAATGAATTTAGTAATATTTAAACTCTTTGTTGAGCAATTCTTGTATGAGAAACATGCTTGACGCCTCTTTTGTATCATTTCGAAAGTGATACAAAAGACGAGATCGCTGTGTGATTCCGCATTCATTTCTGGGCTCTGACCGTTTTAAATATTTTCAAAAATGAATTTAGTAATATTTAAACTCTTTGCTGAGCAATTCTTGTATGAGAAACATCGAAGAGCTTTCTCTCCCCGAATAAAGGAATTCTTATTCCCTCCTCTCTTCAAGAAGAGAGAGAGCGGTCGTTCTAGTCATTATGAAGAGTGAGGCTTTGCATGAGAAACATGCTTGACTCCTCTTTTGTATAATTTCGAAAGTGATATAAAAGACGAGATCGCTATGTGATTCCGCATTCATTTCTGGGCTCTGACCGTTTTAAATATTTTCAAAAATGAATTTAGTAATATTTAAACTCTTTGTTGAGCAATTCTTGTATGAGAAACATGCTTGACGCCTCTTTTGTATCATTTCGAAAGTGATACAAAAGACGAGATCGCTGTGTGATTCCGCATTCATTTCTGGGCTCTGACCGTTTTAAATATTTTCAAAAATGAATTTAGTAATATTTAAACTCTTTGTTGAGCAATTCTTGCATGAGAAACATGCTTGACTCCTCTTTTGTATAATTTCGAAAGTGATATAAAAGACGAGATCGCTATGTGATTCCGCATTCATTTCTGGGCTCTGACCGTTTTAAATATTTTCAAAAATGAATTTAGTAATATTTAAACTCTTTGTTGAGCAATTCTTGCATGAGAAACATGCTTGACGCCTCTTTTGTATAAATTCGAAAAAGATACAAAATACGAGATCGCTGTGATTCCGCATTCATTTCTGGGCTCTGACCGTTTTAAATATTTTCAAAAATGAATTTAGTAATATTTAAACTCTTTGCTGAGCAATTCTTGTATGAGAAACATGCTTGACGCCTCTTTTGTATCATTTCGAAAGTGATACAAAAGACGAGATCGCTGTGTGATTCCGCATTCATTTCTGAGCTCTGACCGTTTTAAATATTTTCACAAATGAATTTAGTAATATTTAAACTCTTTGTTGAGCAATTCTTGCATGAGAAACATGCTTGACGCCTCTTTTGTATCATTTCGAAAGTGATACAAAAGACGAGATCGCTGTGATTCCGCATTCCTTTCTGGGCTCTGACCGTTTTAAATATTTTCAAAAATGAATTTAGTAATATTTAAACTCTTTGCTGAGCAATTCTTGTATGAGAAACATGGAAGAGCTTTCTCTCCCCGAATAAAGGAATTCTTATTCCCTCCTCTCTTCAAGAAGAGAGAGAGCGGTCGTTCTAGTCATCATGAAGAGTGAGGCTTTGCATGAGAAACATGCTTGACTCCTCTTTTGTATAATTTCGAAAGTGATATAAAAGATGAGATCGCTGTGTGATTCCGCATTCATTTCTGGGCTCTGACTGTTTTAAATATTTTCAAAAATGAATTTAGTAATATTTAAACTCTTTGTTGAGCAATTCTTGTATGAGAAACATGCTTGACGCCTCTTTTGTATCATTTCGAAAGTGATACAAAAGACGAGATCGCTGTGTGATTCCGCATTCATTTCTGGGCTCTGACCGTTTTAAATATTTTCAAAAATGAATTTAGTAATATTTAAACTCTTTGTTGAGCAATTCTTGCATGAGAAACATGCTTGACGCCTCTTTTGTATAATTTCGAAAAAGATACAAAATACGAGATCGCTGTGATTCCGCATTCATTTCTGAGCTCTGACCGTTTTAAATATTTTCAAAAATGAATTTAGTAATATTTAAACTCTTTGTTGAGCAATTCTTGTATGAGAAACATGCTTGACGCCTCTTTTGTATCATTTCGAAAGTGATACAAAAGACGAGATCGCTGTGTGATTCTGCATTCATTTCTGGGCTCTGACCGTTTTAAATATTTTCAAAAATGAATTTAGTAATATTTAAACTCTTTGTTGAGCAATTCTTGCATGAGAAACATGCTTGACGCCTCTTTTGTATAAATTCGAAAAAGATACAAAATACGAGATCGCTGTGATTCCGCATTCATTTCTGGGCTCTGACCGTTTTAAATATTTTCAAAAATGAATTTAGTAATATTTAAACTCTTTGCTGAGCAATTCTTGTATGAGAAACATGGAAGAGCTTTCTCTCCCCGAATAAAGGAATTCTTATTCCCTCCTCTCTTCAAGAAGAGAGAGAGCGGTCGTTCTAGTCATTATGAAGAGTGAGGCTTTGCATGAGAAACATGCTTGACTCCTCTTTTGTATAATTTCGAAAGTGATATAAAAGACGAGATCGCTATGTGATTCCGCATTCATTTCTGGGCTCTGACCGTTTTAAATATTTTCAAAAATGAATTTAGTAATATTTAAACTCTTTGTTGAGCAATTCTTGTATGAGAAACATGCTTGACGCCTCTTTTGTATCATTTCGAAAGTGATACAAAAGACGAGATCGCTGTGTGATTCCGCATTCATTTCTGGGCTCTGACCGTTTTAAATATTTTCAAAAATGAATTTAGTAATATTTAAACTCTTTGTTGAGCAATTCTTGCATGAGAAACATGCTTGACGCCTCTTTTGTATAATTTCGAAAAAGATACAAAATACGAGATCGCTGTGATTCCGCATTCATTTCTGGGCTCTGACCGTTTTAAATATTTTCAAAAATGAATTTAGTAATATTTAAACTCTTTGCTGAGCAATTCTTGTATGAGAAACATGCTTGACGCCTCTTTTGTATCATTTCGAAAGTGATACAAAAGACGAGATCGCTGTGTGATTCCGCATTCATTTCTGGGCTCTGACCGTTTTAAATATTTTCAAAAATGAATTTAGTAATATTTAAACTCTTTGTTGAGCAATTCTTGTATGAGAAACATGCTTGACGCCTCTTTTGTATCATTTCGAAAGTGATACAAAAGACGAGATCGCTGTGATTCCGCATTCATTTCTGAGCTCTGACCGTTTTAAATATTTTCAAAAATGAATTTAGTAATATTTAAACTCTTTGTTGAGCAATTCTTGTATGAGAAACATGCTTGACGCCTCTTTTGTATCATTTTGAAAGTGAAACAAAAGACGAGATCGCTGTGTGATTCCGCATTCATTTCTGAGCTCTGACCGTTTTAAATATTTTCAAAAATGAATTTAGTAATATTTAAACTCTTTGTTGAGCAATTCTTGTATGAGAAACATGCTTGACGCCTCTTTTGTATCATTTTGAAAGTGAAACAAAAGACGAGATCGCTGTGTGATTCCGCATTCATTTCTGAGCTCTGACCGTTTTAAATATTTTCAAAAATGAATTTAGTAATATTTAAACTCTTTGTTGAGCAATTCTTGCATGAGAAACATGCTTGACGCCTCTTTTGTATCATTTCGAAAGTGATACAAAAGACGAGATCGCTGTGTGATTCCGCATTCATTTCTGAGCTCTGACCGTTTTAAATATTTTCAAAAATGAATTTAGTAATATTTAAACTCTTTGTTGAGCAATTCTTGTATGAGAAACATGCTTGACGCCTCTTTTGTATCATTTTGAAAGTGAAACAAAAGACGAGATCGCTGTGTGATTCCGCATTCATTTCTGAGCTCTGACCGTTTTAAATATTTTCAAAAATGAATTTAGTAATATTTAAACTCTTTGTTGAGCAATTCTTGCATGAGAAACATGCTTGACGCCTCTTTTGTATCATTTCGAAAGTGATACAAAAGACGAGATCGCTGTGTGATTCCGCATTCATTTCTGAGCTCTGACCGTTTTAAATATTTTCAAAAATGAATTTAGTAATATTTAAACTCTTTGTTGAGCAATTCTTGCATGAGAAACATGCTTGACGCCTCTTTTGTATAATTTCGAAAAAGATACAAAATATGAGATCGCTGTGATTCCGCATTCATTTCTGGGCTCTGACCGTTTTAAATATTTTCAAAAATGAATTTAGTAATATTTAAACTCTTTGTTGAGCAATTCTTGCATGAGAAACATGCTTGACGTCTCTTTTGTATAATTTCGAAAAAGATACAAAATACGAGATCGCTGTGATTCCGCATTCATTTCTGAGCTCTGACCGTTTTAAATATTTTCAAAAATGAATTTAGTAATATTTAAACTCTTTGTTGAGCAATTCTTGTATGAGAAACATGCTTGACGCCTCTTTTGTATCATTTTGAAAGTGTAACAAAAGACGAGATCGCTGTGATTCCGCATTCATTTCTGAGCTCTGACCGTTTTAAATATTTTCAAAAATGAATTTATTAATATTTAAACTCTTTGTTGAGCAATTCTTGTATGAGAAACATGCTTGACGCCTCTTTTGTATCATTTTGAAAGTGAAACAAAAGACGAGATCGCTGTGTGATTCCGCATTCATTTCTGAGCTCTGACCGTTTTAAATATTTTCAAAAATGAATTTAGTAATATTTAAACTCTTTGTTGAGCAATTCTTGCATGAGAAACATGCTTGACGCCTCTTTTGTATCATTTCGAAAGTGATACAAAAGACGAGATCGCTGTGTGATTCCGCATTCATTTCTGAGCTCTGACCGTTTTAAATATTTTCAAAAATGAATTTAGTAATATTTAAACTCTTTGTTGAGCAATTCTTGTATGAGAAACATGCTTGACGCCTCTTTTGTATCATTTTGAAAGTGAAACAAAAGACGAGATCGCTGTGTGATTCCGCATTCATTTCTGAGCTCTGACCGTTTTAAATATTTTCAAAAATGAATTTAGTAATATTTAAACTCTTTGTTGAGCAATTCTTGCATGAGAAACATGCTTGACGCCTCTTTTGTATCATTTCGAAAGTGATACAAAAGACGAGATCGCTGTGTGATTCCGCATTCATTTCTGAGCTCTGACCGTTTTAAATATTTTCAAAAATGAATTTAGTAATATTTAAACTCTTTGTTGAGCAATTCTTGCATGAGAAACATGCTTGACGCCTCTTTTGTATAATTTCGAAAAAGATACAAAATATGAGATCGCTGTGATTCCGCATTCATTTCTGGGCTCTGACCGTTTTAAATATTTTCAAAAATGAATTTAGTAATATTTAAACTCTTTGTTGAGCAATTCTTGCATGAGAAACATGCTTGACGTCTCTTTTGTATAATTTCGAAAAAGATACAAAATACGAGATCGCTGTGATTCCGCATTCATTTCTGAGCTCTGACCGTTTTAAATATTTTCAAAAATGAATTTAGTAATATTTAAACTCTTTGTTGAGCAATTCTTGTATGAGAAACATGCTTGACGCCTCTTTTGTATCATTTTGAAAGTGTAACAAAAGACGAGATCGCTGTGATTCCGCATTCATTTCTGAGCTCTGACCGTTTTAAATATTTTCAAAAATGAATTTATTAATATTTAAACTCTTTTTTAGTAACAAAAATGAATTTAGTAATATTTAAACTCTTTGTTGAGCAATTCTTGCATGAGAAACATGCTTGACGCCTCTTTTGTATAATTTCGAAAAAGATACAAAATACGAGATCGCTGTGATTCCGCATTCATTTCTGAGCTCTGACCGTTTTAAATATTTTCAAAAAAGAATTTAGTAATATTTAAACTCTTTGTTGAGCAATTCTTGTATGAGAAACATGCTTGACGCCTCTTTTGTATCATTTCGAAAGTGATACAAAATACGAGATCGCTGTGATTCCGCATTCATTTCTGAGCTCTGACCGTTTTAAATATTTTCAAAAATGAATTTAGCAATATTTAAACTCTTTGTTGAGCAATTCTTGCATGAGAAACATGATTGACGCCTCTTTTGTATAATTTCGAAAAAGATACAAAATACGAGATCGCTGTGATTCCGCATTCATTTCTGAGCTCTGACCGTTTTAAATATTTTCAAAAATGAATTTATTAATATTTAAACTCTTTTTTAGTAACAAAAATGAATTTAGTAATATTTAAACTCTTTGTTGAGCAATTCTTGTATGAGAAACATGCTTGACGCCTCTTTTGTATCATTTCGAAAGTGATACAAAATACGAGATCGCTGTGTGATTCCGCATTCATTTCTGGGCTCTGACCGTTTTAAATATTTTCAAAAATGAATTTAGTAATATTTAAACTCTTTGTTGAGCAATTCTTGCATGAGAAACATGCTTGACGCCTCTTATGTATAATTTCGAAAAAGATACAAAATACGAGACCGCTGTGATTCCGCATTCATTTCTGGGCTCTGACCGTTTTAAATATTTTCAAAAATGAATTTAGTAATATTTAAACTCTTTTTTTAGTAGCAAAAATGAATTTAGTAATATTTAAACTCTTTGTTGAGCAATTCTTGCATGAGAAACATGCTTGACGCCTCTTTTGTATAATTTCGAAAAAGATACAAAATACGAGATCGCTGTGATTCCGCATTCATTTCTGAGCTCTGACCGTTTTAAATATTTTCAAAAAAGAATTTAGTAATATTTAAACTCTTTGTTGAGCAATTCTTGTATGAGAAACATGCTTGACGCCTCTTTTGTATCATTTCGAAAGTGATACAAAAGACGAGATCGCTGTGTGATTCCGCATTCATTTCTGAGCTCTGACCGTTTTAAATATTTTCAAAAATGAATTTAGTAATATTTAAACTCTTTGTTGAGCAATTCTTGTATGAGAAACATGCTTGACGCCTCTTTTGTATCATTTCGAAAGTGATACAAAAGACGAGATCGCTGTGTGATTCCGCATTCATTTCTGGGCTCTGACCGTTTTAAATATTTTCAAAAATGAATTTAGTAATATTTAAACTCTTTGTTGAGCAATTCTTGCATGAGAAACATGCTTGACGCCTCTTTTGTATAATTTCGAAAAAGATACAAAATACGAGATCGCTGTGATTCCGCATTCATTTCTGAGCTCTGACCGTTTTAAATATTTTCAAAAAAGAATTTAGTAATATTTAAACTCTTTGTTGAGCAATTCTTATATGAGAAACATGCTTGACGCCTCTTTTGTATCATTTCGAAAGTGATACAAAAGACGAGATCGCTGTGTGATTCCGCATTCATTTCTGAGCTCTGACCGTTTTAAATATTTTCAAAAATGAATTTAGTAATATTTAAACTCTTTGTTGAGCAATTCTTGTATGAGAAACATGCTTGACGCCTCTTTTGTATCATTTCGAAAGTGATACAAAAGACGAGATCGCTGTGTGATTCCGCATTCATTTCTGGGCTCTGACCGTTTTAAATATTTTCAAAAATGAATTTAGTAATATTTAAACTCTTTGTTGAGCAATTCTTGCATGAGAAACATGCTTGACGCCTCTTTTGTATAATTTCGAAAAAGATACAAAATACGAGATCGCTGTGATTCCGCATTCATTTCTGAGCTCTGACCGTTTTAAATATTTTCAAAAATGAATTTAGAAATATTTAAACTCTTTGTTGAGCAATTCTTGCATGAGAAACATGCTTGACGCCTCTTTTGTATAATTTCGAAAAAGATACAAAATACGAGATCGCTGTGATTCCGCATTCATTTCTGAGCTCTGACCGTTTTAAATATTTTCAAAAATGAATTTAGTAATATTTAAACTCTTTTTTAGTGACAAAAATGAATTTAGTAATATTTAAACTCTTTGTTGAGCAATTCTTGTATGAGAAACATGCTTGACGCCTCTTTTGTATCATTTCGAAAGTGATACAAAAGACGAGATCGCTGTGTGATTCCGCATTCATTTCTGGGCTCTGACCGTTTTAAATATTTTCAAAAATGAATTTAGTAATATTTAAACTCTTTTTTTAGTAACAAAAATGAATTTAGTAATATTTAAACTCTTTGTTGAGCAATTCTTGCATGAGAAACATGCTTGACGCCTCTTTTGTATAATTTCGAAAAAGATACAAAATACGAGATCGCTGTGATTCCGCATTCATTTCTGAGCTCTGACCGTTTTAAATATTTTCAAAAAAGAATTTAGTAAAATTTAAACTCTTTGTTGAGCAATTCTTGCATGAGAAACATGCTTGACGCCTCTTTTGTATCATTTCGAAAGTGATACAAAAGACGAGATCGCTGTGTGATTCCGCATTCATTTCTGAGCTCTGACCGTTTTAAATATTTTCAAAAATGAATTTAGTAATATTTAAACTCTTTGTTGAGCAATTCTTGCATGAGAAACATGCTTGACGCCTCTTTTATATAATTTCGAAAAAGATACAAAATACGAGATCGCTGTGATTCCGCATTCATTTCTGAGCTCTGACCGTTTTAAATATTTTCAAAAAAGAATTTAGTAATATTTAAACTCTTTGTTGAGCAATTCTTGTATGAGAAACATGCTTGACGCCTCTTTTGTATCATTTTGAAAGTGAAACAAAAGACGAGATCGCTGTGTGATTCCGCATTCATTTCTGAGCTCTGACCGTTTTAAATATTTTCAAAAATGAATTTAGTAATATTTAAACTCTTTGTTGAGCAATTCTTGCATGAGAAACATGCTTGACGCCTCTTTTGTATAATTTCGAAAAAGATACAAAATACGAGATCGCTGTGATTCCGCATTCATTTCTGGGCCCTGACCGTTTTAAATATTTTCAAACATGAATGTAGTAATATTTAAACTCTTTGTTGAGCAATTCTTGCATGAGAAACATGCTTGACGCCTCTTTTGTATAATTTAGAAAAAGATACAAAATACGAGATCGCTGTGATTCCGCATTCATTTCTGGGCTCTGACCGTTTTAAATATGTTCAAAAGTGAATTTAGTAATATTTAAACTCTTTGTTGAGCAATTCTTGCATGAGAAACATGCTTGACGCCTCTTTAGTATAATTTCGAAAAAGATACAAAATACGAGATCGCTGTGATTCCGCATTCATTTCTGAGCTCTGACCGTTTTAAATATTTTCAAAAATGAATTTAGTAATATTTAAACTCTTTGTTGAGCAATTCTTGTATGAGAAACATGCTTGACGCCTCTTTTGTATCATTTTGAAAGTGAAACAAAAGACGAGATCGCTGTGTGATTCCGCATTCATTTCTGAGCTCTGGCCGTTTTAAATATTTTCAAAAATGAATTTAGTAATATTTAAACTCTTTGTTGAGCAATTCTTGCATGAGAAACATGCTTGACGCCTCTTTTGTATAATTTCGAAAAAGATACAAAATACGAGATCGCTGTGATTCCGCATTCATTTCTGAGCTCTGACCGTTTTAAATATTTTCAAAAATGAATTTAGTAATATTTAAACTCTTTGTTGAGCAATTCTTGCATGAGAAACATGCTTGACGCCTCTTTTATATAATTTCGAAAAAGATACAAAATACGAGATCGCTGTGATTCCGCATTCATTTCTGAGCTCTGACCGTTTTAAATATTTTCAAAAAAGAATTTAGTAATATTTAAACTCTTTGTTGAGCAATTCTTGTATGAGAAACATGCTTGACGCCTCTTTTGTATCATTTCGAAAGTGATACAAAAGACGAGATCGCTGTGTGATTCCGCATTCATTTCTGAGCTCTGACCGTTTTAAATATTTTCAAAAATGAATTTAGTAATATTTAAACTCTTTGTTGAGCAATTCTTGTATGAGAAACATGATTGACGCCTCTTTTGTATAATTTCGAAAGTGATACAAAAGACGAGATCGCTGTGTGATTCCGCATTCATTTCTGAGCTCTGACCGTTTTAAATATTTTCAAAAATGAATTTAGTAATATTTAAACTCTTTGTTGAGCAATTCTTGCATGAGAAACATGCTTGACGCCTCTTTTGTATAATTTCGAAAAAGATACAAAATACGAGATCGCTGTGATTCCGCATTCATTTCTGAGCTCTGACCGTTTTAAATATTTTCAAAAATGAATTTAGTAATATTTAAACTCTTTGTTGAGCAATTCTTGCATGAGAAACATGCTTGACGCCTCTTTTGTATAATTTCGAAAAAGACACAAAATACGAGATCGCTGTGATTCCGCATTCATTTCTGAGCTCTGACCGTTTTAAATATTTTCAAAAATGAATTTAGTAATATTTAAACTCTTTTTTAGTAACAAAAATGAATTTAGTAATATTTAAACTCTTTGTTGAGCAATTCTTGTATGAGAAACATGCTTGACGCCTCTTTTGTATCATTTCGAAAGTGATACAAAAGACGAGATCGCTGTGTGATTCCGCATTCATTTCTGGGCTCTGACCGTTTTAAATATTTTCAAAAATGAATTTAGTAATATTTAAACTCTTTGTTGAGCAATTCTTGCATGAGAAACATGCTTGATGCCTCTTTTGTATAATTTCGAAAAAGATACAAAATACGAGATCGCTGTGATTCCGCATTCATTTCTGGGCTCTGACCGTTTTAAATATTTTCAAAAATGAATTTAGTAATATTTAAACTCTTTTTTTAGTAACAAAAATGAATTTAGTAATATTTAAACTCTTTGTTGAGCAATTCTTGCATGAGAAACATGCTTGACGCCTCTTTTGTATAATTTCGAAAAAGATACAAAATACGAGATCGCTGTGATTCCGCATTCATTTCTGAGCTCTGACCGTTTTAAATATTTTCAAAAAAGAATTTAGTAAAATTTAAACTCTTTGTTGAGCAATTCTTGTATGAGAAACATGCTTGACGCCTCTTTTGTATAATTTCGAAAAAGATACAAAATACGAGATCGCTGTGATTCCGCATTCATTTCTGAGCTCTGACCGTTTTAAATATTTTCAAAAAAGAATTTAGTAATATTTAAACTCTTTGTTGAGCAATTCTTGTATGAGAAACATGCTTGACGCCTCTTTTGTATCATTTTGAAAGTGAAACAAAAGACGAGATCGCTGTGTGATTCCGCATTCATTTCTGAGCTCTGACCGTTTTAAATATTTTCAAAAATGAATTTAGTAATATTTAAACTCTTTGTTGAGCAATTCTTGCATGAGAAACATGCTTGACGCCTCTTTTATATAATTTCGAAAAAGATACAAAATACGAGATCGCTGTGATTCCGCATTCATTTCTGGGCCCTGACCGTTTTAAATATTTTCAAACATGAATGTAGTAATATTTAAACTCTTTGTTGAGCAATTCTTGCATGAGAAACATGCTTGACGCCTCTTTTGTATAATTTCGAAAAAGATACAAAATACGAAATCGCTGTGATTCCGCATTCATTTCTGAGCTCTGACCGTTTTAAATATTTTCAAAAATGAATTTAGTAATATTTAAACTCTTTGTTGAGCAATTCTTGCATGAGAAACATGCTTGACGCCTCTTTTGTATAATTTCGAAAAAGACACAAAATACGAGATCGCTGTGATTCCGCATTCGTTTCTGAGCTCTGACCGTTTTAAATATTTTCAAAAATGAATTTAGTAATATTTAAACTCTTTTTTAGTAACAAAAATGAATTTAGTAATATTTAAACTCTTTGTTGAGCAATTCTTGTATGAGAAACATGCTTGACGCCTCTTTTGTATCATTTCGAAAGTGATACAAAAGACGAGATCGCTGTGTGATTCCGCATTCATTTCTGGGCTCTGACCGTTTTAAATATTTTCAAAAATGAATTTAGTAATATTTAAACTCTTTGTTGAGCAATTCTTGCATGAGAAACATGCTTGACGCCTCTTTTGTATAATTTCGAAAAAGATACAAAATACGAGATCGCTGTGATTCCGCATTCATTTCTGGGCTCTGACCGTTTTAAATATTTTCAAAAATGAATTTAGTAATATTTAAACTCTTTTTTTAGTAACAAAAATGAATTTAGTAATATTTAAACTCTTTGTTGAGCAATTCTTGCATGAGAAACATGCTTGACGCCTCTTTTGTATAATTTCGAAAAAGATACAAAATACGAGATCGCTGTGATTCCGCATTCATTTCTGAGCTCTGACCGTTTTAAATATTTTCAAAAAAGAATTTAGTAAAATTTAAACTCTTTGTTGAGCAATTCTTGTATGAGAAGCATGCTTGACGCCTCTTTTGTATAATTTCGAAAAAGATACAAAATACGAGATCGCTGTGATTCCGCATTCATTTCTGAGCTCTGACCGTTTTAAATATTTTCAAAAAAGAATTTAGTAATATTTAAACTCTTTGTTGAGCAATTCTTGCATGAGAAACATGCTTGACGCCTCTTTTGTATCATTTTGAAAGTGAAACAAAAGACGAGATCGCTGTGTGATTCCGCATTCATTTCTGAGCTCTGACCGTTTTAAATATTTTCAAAAATGAATTTAGTAATATTTAAACTCTTTGTTGAGCAATTCTTGCATGAGAAACATGCTTGACGCCTCTTTTATATAATTTCGAAAAAGATACAAAATACGAGATCGCTGTGATTCCGCATTCATTTCTGAGCTCTGACCGTTTTAAATATTTTCAAAAATGAATTTAGTAATATTTAAACTCTTTTTTTAGTAACAAAAATGAATTTAGTAATATTTAAACTCTTTGTTGAGCAATTCTTGTATGAGAAACATGCTTGACGCCTCTTTTGTATCATTTCGAAAGTGATACAAAAGACGAGATCGCTGTGTGATTCCGCATTCATTTCTGGGCTCTGACCGTTTTAAATATTTTCAAAAATGAATTTAGTAATATTTAAACTCTTTGTTGAGCAATTCTTGCATGAGAAACATGCTTGACGCCTCTTTTGTATAATTTCGAAAAAGATACAAAATACGAGATCGCTGTGATTCCGCATTCATTTCTGGGCTCTGACCGTTTTAAATATTTTCAAAAATGAATTTAGTAATATTTAAACTCTTTTTTAGTAACAAAAATGAATTTAGTAATATTTAAACTCTTTGTTGAGCAATTCTTGCATGAGAAACATGCTTGACGCCTCTTTTGTATAATTTCGAAAAAGATACAAAATACGAGATCGCTGTGATTCCGCATTCATTTCTGAGCTCTGACCGTTTTAAATATTTTCAAAAATGAATTTAGTAATATTTAAACTCTTTGTTGAGCAATTCTTGCATGAGAAACATGCTTGACGCCTCTTTTGTATAATTTCGAAAAAGACACAAAATACGAGATCGCTGTGATTCCGCATTCATTTCTGAGCTCTGACCGTTTTAAATATTTTCAAAAATGAATTTAGTAATATTTAAACTCTTTTTTAGTAACAAAAATGAATTTAGTAATATTTAAACTCTTTGTTGAGCAATTCTTGTATGAGAAACATGCTTGACGCCTCTTTTGTATCATTTCGAAAGTGATACAAAAGACGAGATCGCTGTGTGATTCCGCATTCATTTCTGGGCTCTGACCGTTTTAAATATTTTCAAAAATGAATTTAGTAATATTTAAACTCTTTGTTGAGCAATTCTTGCATGAGAAACATGCTTGACGCCTCTTTTATATAATTTCGAAAAAGATACAAAATACGAGATCGCTGTGATTCCGCATTCATTTCTGAGCTCTGACCGTTTTAAATATTTTCAAAAATGAATTTAGTAATATTTAAACTCTTTTTTTAGTAACAAAAATGAATTTAGTAATATTTAAACTCTTTGTTGAGCAATTCTTGTATGAGAAACATGCTTGACGCCTCTTTTGTATCATTTCGAAAGTGATACAAAAGACGAGATCGCTGTGTGATTCCGCATTCATTTCTGGGCTCTGACCGTTTTAAATATTTTCAAAAATGAATTTAGTAATATTTAAACTCTTTGTTGAGCAATTCTTGCATGAGAAACATGCTTGACGCCTCTTTTGTATAATTTCGAAAAAGATACAAAATACGAGATCGCTGTGATTCCGCATTCATTTCTGGGCTCTGACCGTTTTAAATATTTTCAAAAATGAATTTAGTAATATTTAAACTCTTTTTTTAGTAACAAAAATGAATTTAGTAATATTTAAACTCTTTGTTGAACAATTCTTGCATGAGAAACATGCTTGACGCCTCTTTTGTATAATTTCGAAAAAGATACAAAATACGAGATCGCTGTGATTCCGCATTCATTTCTGAGCTCTGACCGTTTTAAATATTTTCAAAAAAGAATTTAGTAAAATTTAAACTCTTTGTTGAGCAATTCTTGTATGAGAAGCATGCTTGACGCCTCTTTTGTATAATTTCGAAAAAGATACAAAATACGAGATCGCTGTGATTCCGCATTCATTTCTGAGCTCTGACCGTTTTAAATATTTTCAAAAAAGAATTTAGTAATATTTAAACTCTTTGTTGAGCAATTCTTGCATGAGAAACATGCTTGACGCCTCTTTTGTATCATTTTGAAAGTGAAACAAAAGACGAGATCGCTGTGTGATTCCGCATTCATTTCTGAGCTCTGACCGTTTTAAATATTTTCAAAAATGAATTTAGTAATATTTAAACTCTTTGTTGAGCAATTCTTGCATGAGAAACATGCTTGACGCCTCTTTTATATAATTTCGAAAAAGATACAAAATACGAGATCGCTGTGATTCCGCATTCATTTCTGAGCTCTGACCGTTTTAAATATTTTCAAAAATGAATTTAGTAATATTTAAACTCTTTTTTTAGTAACAAAAATGAATTTAGTAATATTTAAACTCTTTGTTGAGCAATTCTTGTATGAGAAACATGCTTGACGCCTCTTTTGTATCATTTCGAAAGTGATACAAAAGACGAGATCGCTGTGTGATTCCGCATTCATTTCTGGGCTCTGACCGTTTTAAATATTTTCAAAAATGAATTTAGTAATATTTAAACTCTTTGTTGAGCAATTCTTGCATGAGAAACATGCTTGACGCCTCTTTTGTATAATTTCGAAAAAGATACAAAATACGAGATCGCTGTGATTCCGCATTCATTTCTGGGCTCTGACCGTTTTAAATATTTTCAAAAATGAATTTAGTAATATTTAAACTCTTTTTTAGTAACAAAAATGAATTTAGTAATATTTAAACTCTTTGTTGAGCAATTCTTGCATGAGAAACATGCTTGACGCCTCTTTTGTATAATTTCGAAAAAGATACAAAATACGAGATCGCTGTGATTCCGCATTCATTTCTGAGCTCTGACCGTTTTAAATATTTTCAAAAATGAATTTAGTAATATTTAAACTCTTTGTTGAGCAATTCTTGCATGAGAAACATGCTTGACGCCTCTTTTGTATAATTTCGAAAAAGACACAAAATACGAGATCGCTGTGATTCCGCATTCATTTCTGAGCTCTGACCGTTTTAAATATTTTCAAAAATGAATTTAGTAATATTTAAACTCTTTTTTAGTAACAAAAATGAATTTAGTAATATTTAAACTCTTTGTTGAGCAATTCTTGTATGAGAAACATGCTTGACGCCTCTTTTGTATCATTTCGAAAGTGATACAAAAGACGAGATCGCTGTGTGATTCCGCATTCATTTCTGGGCTCTGACCGTTTTAAATATTTTCAAAAATGAATTTAGTAATATTTAAACTCTTTGTTGAGCAATTCTTGCATGAGAAACATGCTTGACGCCTCTTTTATATAATTTCGAAAAAGATACAAAATACGAGATCGCTGTGATTCCGCATTCATTTCTGAGCTCTGACCGTTTTAAATATTTTCAAAAATGAATTTAGTAATATTTAAACTCTTTTTTTAGTAACAAAAATGAATTTAGTAATATTTAAACTCTTTGTTGAGCAATTCTTGTATGAGAAACATGCTTGACGCCTCTTTTGTATCATTTCGAAAGTGATACAAAAGACGAGATCGCTGTGTGATTCCGCATTCATTTCTGGGCTCTGACCGTTTTAAATATTTTCAAAAATGAATTTAGTAATATTTAAACTCTTTGTTGAGCAATTCTTGCATGAGAAACATGCTTGACGCCTCTTTTGTATAATTTCGAAAAAGATACAAAATACGAGATCGCTGTGATTCCGCATTCATTTCTGGGCTCTGACCGTTTTAAATATTTTCAAAAATGAATTTAGTAATATTTAAACTCTTTTTTAGTAACAAAAATGAATTTAGTAATATTTAAACTCTTTGTTGAGCAATTCTTGCATGAGAAACATGCTTGACGCCTCTTTTGTATAATTTCGAAAAAGATACAAAATACGAGATCGCTGTGATTCCGCATTCATTTCTGAGCTCTGACCGTTTTAAATATTTTCAAAAAAGAATTTAGTAATATTTAAACTCTTTGTTGAGCAATTCTTGTATGAGAAACATGCTTGACGCCTCTTTTGTATCATTTTGAAAGTGAAACAAAAGACGAGATCGCTGTGTGATTCCGCATTCATTTCTGAGCTCTGACCGTTTTAAATATTTTCAAAAATGAATTTAGTAATATTTAAACTCTTTGTTGAGCAATTCTTGCATGAGAAACATGCTTGACGCCTCTTTTGTATAATTTCGAAAAAGATACAAAATACGAGATCGCTGTGATTCCGCATTCATTTCTGAGCTCTGACCGTTTTAAATATTTTCAAAAAAGAATTTAGTAATATTTAAACTCTTTGTTGAGCAATTCTTGTATGAGAAACATGCTTGACGCCTCTTTTGTATCATTTTGAAAGTGAAACAAAAGACGAGATCGCTGTGTGATTCCGCATTCATTTCTGAGCTCTGACCGTTTTAAATATTTTCAAAAATGAATTTAGTAATATTTAAACTCTTTGTTGAGCAATTCTTGCATGAGAAACATGCTTGACGCCTCTTTTGTATAATTTCGAAAAAGATACAAAATACGAGATCGCTGTGATTCCGCATTCATTTCTGAGCTCTGACCGTTTTAAATATTTTCAAAAATGAATTTAGTAATATTTAAACTCTTTGTTGAGCAATTCTTGCATGAGAAACATGCTTGACGCCTCTTTTATATAATTTCGAAAAAGATACAAAATACGAGATCGCTGTGATTCCGCATTCATTTCTGGGCTCTGACCGTTTTAAATATTTTCAAAAATGAATTTAGTAATATTTAAACTCTTTTTTAGTAACAAAAATGAATTTAGTAATATTTAAACTCTTTGTTGAGCAATTCTTGCATGAGAAACATGCTTGACGCCTCTTTTGTATAATTTCGAAAAAGATACAAAATACGAGATCGCTGTGATTCCGCATTCATTTCTGAGCTCTGACCGTTTTAAATATTTTCAAAAAAGAATTTAGTAATATTTAAACTCTTTGTTGAGCAATTCTTGTATGAGAAACATGCTTGACGCCTCTTTTGTATCATTTTGAAAGTGAAACAAAAGACGAGATCGCTGTGTGATTCCGCATTCATTTCTGAGCTCTGACCGTTTTAAATATTTTCAAAAATGAATTTAGTAATATTTAAACTCTTTGTTGAGCAATTCTTGCATGAGAAACATGCTTGACGCCTCTTTTGTATAATTTCGAAAAAGATACAAAATACGAGATCGCTGTGATTCCGCATTCATTTCTGAGCTCTGACCGTTTTAAATATTTTCAAAAAAGAATTTAGTAATATTTAAACTCTTTGTTGAGCAATTCTTGTATGAGAAACATGCTTGACGCCTCTTTTGTATCATTTTGAAAGTGAAACAAAAGACGAGATCGCTGTGTGATTCCGCATTCATTTCTGAGCTCTGACCGTTTTAAATATTTTCAAAAATGAATTTAGTAATATTTAAACTCTTTGTTGAGCAATTCTTGCATGAGAAACATGCTTGACGCCTCTTTTGTATAATTTCGAAAAAGATACAAAATACGAGATCGCTGTGATTCCGCATTCATTTCTGAGCTCTGACCGTTTTAAATATTTTCAAAAATGAATTTAGTAATATTTAAACTCTTTGTTGAGCAATTCTTGCATGAGAAACATGCTTGACGCCTCTTTTATATAATTTCGAAAAAGATACAAAATACGAGATCGCTGTGATTCCGCATTCATTTCTGAGCTCTGACCGTTTTAAATATTTTCAAAAAAGAATTTAGTAATATTTAAACTCTTTGTTGAGCAATTCTTGTATGAGAAACATGCTTGACGCCTCTTTTGTATCATTTCGAAAGTGATACAAAAGACGAGATCGCTGTGTGATTCCGCATTCATTTCTGGGCTCTGACCGTTTTAAATATTTTCAAAAATGAATTTAGTAATATTTAAACTCTTTGTTGAGCAATTCTTGCATGAGAAACATGCTTGACGCCTCTTTTATATAATTTCGAAAAAGATACAAAATACGAGATCGCTGTGATTCCGCATTCATTTCTGAGCTCTGACCGTTTTAAATATTTTCAAAAATGAATTTAGTAATATTTAAACTCTTTTTTTAGTAACAAAAATGAATTTAGTAATATTTAAACTCTTTGTTGAGCAATTCTTGTATGAGAAACATGCTTGACGCCTCTTTTGTATCATTTCGAAAGTGATACAAAAGACGAGATCGCTGTGTGATTCCGCATTCATTTCTGGGCTCTGACCGTTTTAAATATTTTCAAAAATGAATTTAGTAATATTTAAACTCTTTGTTGAGCAATTCTTGCATGAGAAACATGCTTGACGCCTCTTTTGTATAATTTCGAAAAAGATACAAAATACGAGATCGCTGTGATTCCGCATTCATTTCTGGGCTCTGACCGTTTTAAATATTTTCAAAAATGAATTTAGTAATATTTAAACTCTTTTTTAGTAACAAAAATGAATTTAGTAATATTTAAACTCTTTGTTGAGCAATTCTTGCATGAGAAACATGCTTGACGCCTCTTTTGTATAATTTCGAAAAAGATACAAAATACGAGATCGCTGTGATTCCGCATTCATTTCTGAGCTCTGACCGTTTTAAATATTTTCAAAAAAGAATTTAGTAATATTTAAACTCTTTGTTGAGCAATTCTTGTATGAGAAACATGCTTGACGCCTCTTTTGTATCATTTTGAAAGTGAAACAAAAGACGAGATCGCTGTGTGATTCCGCATTCATTTCTGAGCTCTGACCGTTTTAAATATTTTCAAAAATGAATTTAGTAATATTTAAACTCTTTGTTGAGCAATTCTTGCATGAGAAACATGCTTGACGCCTCTTTTGTATAATTTCGAAAAAGATACAAAATACGAGATCGCTGTGATTCCGCATTCATTTCTGAGCTCTGACCGTTTTAAATATTTTCAAAAAAGAATTTAGTAATATTTAAACTCTTTGTTGAGCAATTCTTGTATGAGAAACATGCTTGACGCCTCTTTTGTATCATTTTGAAAGTGAAACAAAAGACGAGATCGCTGTGTGATTCCGCATTCATTTCTGGGCTCTGACCGTTTTAAATATTTTCAAAAATGAATTTAGTAATATTTAAACTCTTTGTTGAGCAATTCTTGCATGAGAAACATGCTTGACGCCTCTTTTGTATAATTTCGAAAAAGATACAAAATACGAGATCGCTGTGATTCCGCATTCATTTCTGGGCTCTGACCGTTTTAAATATTTTCAAAAATGAATTTAGTAATATTTAAACTCTTTTTTAGTAACAAAAATGAATTTAGTAATATTTAAACTCTTTGTTGAGCAATTCTTGCATGAGAAACATGCTTGACGCCTCTTTTGTATAATTTCGAAAAAGATACAAAATACGAGATCGCTGTGATTCCGCATTCATTTCTGAGCTCTGACCGTTTTAAATATTTTCAAAAAAGAATTTAGTAATATTTAAACTCTTTGTTGAGCAATTCTTGTATGAGAAACATGCTTGACGCCTCTTTTGTATCATTTTGAAAGTGAAACAAAAGACGAGATCGCTGTGTGATTCCGCATTCATTTCTGAGCTCTGACCGTTTTAAATATTTTCAAAAATGAATTTAGTAATATTTAAACTCTTTGTTGAGCAATTCTTGCATGAGAAACATGCTTGACGCCTCTTTTGTATAATTTCGAAAAAGATACAAAATACGAGATCGCTGTGATTCCGCATTCATTTCTGAGCTCTGACCGTTTTAAATATTTTCAAAAAAGAATTTAGTAATATTTAAACTCTTTGTTGAGCAATTCTTGTATGAGAAACATGCTTGACGCCTCTTTTGTATCATTTTGAAAGTGAAACAAAAGACGAGATCGCTGTGTGATTCCGCATTCATTTCTGAGCTCTGAAAGTTTTAAATATTTTCAAAAATGAATTTAGTAATATTTAAACTCTTTGTTGAGCAATTCTTGCATGAGAAACATGCTTGACGCCTCTTTTGTATAATTTCGAAAAAGATACAAAATACGAGATCGCTGTGATTCCGCATTCATTTCTGAGCTCTGACCGTTTTAAATATTTTCAAAAATGAATTTAGTAATATTTAAACTCTTTGTTGAGCAATTCTTGCATGAGAAACATGCTTGACGCCTCTTTTATATAATTTCGAAAAAGATACAAAATACGAGATCGCTGTGATTCCGCATTCATTTCTGAGCTCTGACCGTTTTAAATATTTTCAAAAAAGAATTTAGTAATATTTAAACTCTTTGTTGAGCAATTCTTGTATGAGAAACATGCTTGACGCCTCTTTTGTATCATTTCGAAAGTGATACAAAAGACGAGATCGCTGTGTGATTCCGCATTCATTTCTGGGCTCTGACCGTTTTAAATATTTTCAAAAATGAATTTAGTAATATTTAAACTCTTTGTTGAGCAATTCTTGCATGAGAAACATGCTTGACGCCTCTTTTATATAATTTCGAAAAAGATACAAAATACGAGATCGCTGTGATTCCGCATTCATTTCTGAGCTCTGACCGTTTTAAATATTTTCAAAAATGAATTTAGTAATATTTAAACTCTTTTTTTAGTAACAAAAATGAATTTAGTAATATTTAAACTCTTTGTTGAGCAATTCTTGTATGAGAAACATGCTTGACGCCTCTTTTGTATCATTTCGAAAGTGATACAAAAGACGAGATCGCTGTGTGATTCCGCATTCATTTCTGGGCTCTGACCGTTTTAAATATTTTCAAAAATGAATTTAGTAATATTTAAACTCTTTGTTGAGCAATTCTTGCATGAGAAACATGCTTGACGCCTCTTTTGTATAATTTCGAAAAAGATACAAAATACGAGATCGCTGTGATTCCGCATTCATTTCTGGGCTCTGACCGTTTTAAATATTTTCAAAAATGAATTTAGTAATATTTAAACTCTTTTTTAGTAACAAAAATGAATTTAGTAATATTTAAACTCTTTGTTGAGCAATTCTTGCATGAGAAACATGCTTGACGCCTCTTTTGTATAATTTCGAAAAAGATACAAAATACGAGATCGCTGTGATTCCGCATTCATTTCTGAGCTCTGACCGTTTTAAATATTTTCAAAAAAGAATTTAGTAATATTTAAACTCTTTGTTGAGCAATTCTTGTATGAGAAACATGCTTGACGCCTCTTTTGTATCATTTTGAAAGTGAAACAAAAGACGAGATCGCTGTGTGATTCCGCATTCATTTCTGAGCTCTGACCGTTTTAAATATTTTCAAAAATGAATTTAGTAATATTTAAACTCTTTGTTGAGCAATTCTTGCATGAGAAACATGCTTGACGCCTCTTTTGTATAATTTCGAAAAAGATACAAAATACGAGATCGCTGTGATTCCGCATTCATTTCTGAGCTCTGACCGTTTTAAATATTTTCAAAAAAGAATTTAGTAATATTTAAACTCTTTGTTGAGCAATTCTTGTATGAGAAACATGCTTGACGCCTCTTTTGTATCATTTTGAAAGTGAAACAAAAGACGAGATCGCTGTGTGATTCCGCATTCATTTCTGAGCTCTGACCGTTTTAAATATTTTCAAAAATGAATTTAGTAATATTTAAACTCTTTGTTGAGCAATTCTTGCATGAGAAACATGCTTGACGCCTCTTTTGTATAATTTCGAAAAAGATACAAAATACGAGATCGCTGTGATTCCGCATTCATTTCTGAGCTCTGACCGTTTTAAATATTTTCAAAAATGAATTTAGTAATATTTAAACTCTTTGTTGAGCAATTCTTGCATGAGAAACATGCTTGACGCCTCTTTTATATAATTTCGAAAAAGATACAAAATACGAGATCGCTGTGATTCCGCATTCATTTCTGAGCTCTGACCGTTTTAAATATTTTCAAAAAAGAATTTAGTAATATTTAAACTCTTTGTTGAGCAATTCTTGTATGAGAAACATGCTTGACGCCTCTTTTGTATCATTTCGAAAGTGATACAAAAGACGAGATCGCTGTGTGATTCCGCATTCATTTCTGGGCTCTGACCGTTTTAAATATTTTCAAAAATGAATTTAGTAATATTTAAACTCTTTGTTGAGCAATTCTTGCATGAGAAACATGCTTGACGCCTCTTTTATATAATTTCGAAAAAGATACAAAATACGAGATCGCTGTGATTCCGCATTCATTTCTGAGCTCTGACCGTTTTAAATATTTTCAAAAATGAATTTAGTAATATTTAAACTCTTTTTTTAGTAACAAAAATGAATTTAGTAATATTTAAACTCTTTGTTGAGCAATTCTTGTATGAGAAACATGCTTGACGCCTCTTTTGTATCATTTCGAAAGTGATACAAAAGACGAGATCGCTGTGTGATTCCGCATTCATTTCTGGGCTCTGACCGTTTTAAATATTTTCAAAAATGAATTTAGTAATATTTAAACTCTTTGTTGAGCAATTCTTGCATGAGAAACATGCTTGACGCCTCTTTTGTATAATTTCGAAAAAGATACAAAATACGAGATCGCTGTGATTCCGCATTCATTTCTGGGCTCTGACCGTTTTAAATATTTTCAAAAATGAATTTAGTAATATTTAAACTCTTTTTTAGTAACAAAAATGAATTTAGTAATATTTAAACTCTTTGTGGAGCAATTCTTGCATGAGAAACATGCTTGACGCCTCTTTTGTATAATTTCGAAAAAGATACAAAATACGAGATCGCTGTGATTCCGCATTCATTTCTGAGCTCTGACCGTTTTAAATATTTTCAAAAAAGAATTTAGTAATATTTAAACTCTTTGTTGAGCAATTCTTGTATGAGAAACATGCTTGACGCCTCTTTTGTATCATTTTGAAAGTGAAACAAAAGACGAGATCGCTGTGTGATTCCGCATTCATTTCTGAGCTCTGACCGTTTTAAATATTTTCAAAAATGAATTTAGTAATATTTAAACTCTTTGTTGAGCAATTCTTGCATGAGAAACATGCTTGACGCCTCTTTTGTATAATTTCGAAAAAGATACAAAATACGAGATCGCTGTGATTCCGCATTCATTTCTGAGCTCTGACCGTTTTAAATATTTTCAAAAAAGAATTTAGTAATATTTAAACTCTTTGTTGAGCAATTCTTGTATGAGAAACATGCTTGACGCCTCTTTTATATAATTTCGAAAAAGATACAAAATACGAGATCGCTGTGATTCCGCATTCATTTCTGAGCTCTGACCGTTTTAAATATTTTCAAAAATGAATTTAGTAATATTTAAACTCTTTGTTGAGCAATTCTTGCATGAGAAACATGCTTGACGCCTCTTTTATATAATTTCGAAAAAGATACAAAATACGAGATCGCTGTGATTCCGCATTCATTTCTGAGCTCTGACCGTTTTAAATATTTTCAAAAATGAATTTAGTAATATTTAAACTCTTTTTTAGTAACAAAAATGAATGTAGTAATATTTAAACTCTTTGTTGAGCAATTCTTGTATGAGAAACATGCTTGACGCCTCTTTTGTATCATTTCGAAAGTGATACAAAAACGAGATCTATTTGATTCCGCATTCATTTCTGGGCTCTGACCGCCCTAAATATTTTCAAAGATGAATTTAGTAATATTTAAACTCTTTGCTGAGCAATTCTTGCATGAGAAACATGCTTGACGCCTCTTTTGTATCATTTTGAAAGTGAAACAAAAGACGAGATCGCTGTGTGATTCCGCATTCATTTCTGGGCTCTGACCGTTTTAAATATTTTCAAAAATGAATTTAGTAATATTTAAACTCTTTGTTGAGCAATTCTTGCATGAGAAACATGCTTGACGCCTCTTTTGTATCATTTTGAAAGTGAAACAAAAGACGAGATCGCTGTGTGATTCCGCATTCATTTCTGAGCTCTGACCGTTTTAAATATTTTCAAAAATGAATTTAGTAATATTTAAACTCTTTTTTAGTAACAAAAATGAATTTAGTAATATTTAAACTCTTTGTTGAGCAATTCTTGTATGAGAAACATGCTTGACGCCTCTTTTGTATCATTTTGAAAGTGAAACAAAAGACGAGATCGCTGTGTGATTCCGCATTCATTTCTGAGCTCTGACCGTTTTAAATATTTTCAAACATGAATTTAGTAATATTTAAACTCTTTGTTGAGCAATTCTTGCATGAGAAACATGCTTGACGCCTCCTTTAGTCATTTCGGAAGCGATAAAAAAGACGAGATCGCTGTGTGATTCCGCATTCATTTCTGAGCTCTGACCGTTTTAAATATTTTCAAAAATGAATTTAGTAATATTTAAACTCTTTGTTGAGCAATTCTTGCATGAGAAACACGCTTGACGCTTCTTTTATTATCATTTCGAAAGTGAAACAAAAAACGAGATCTATGTGATTCCGCATTCATTTCTGGATTCTGACAGTTCTAAATATTTCCAAACATGAATTTAGTAATATGTAAACTCTTTGCTGAGCAATTCTTGCATGAGAAACATGCTTGACGCCTCTTTTGTATAATTTAGAAAAAGATACAAAATACGAGATCGCTGTGATTCCGCATTCATTTCTGGGCCCTGACCGTTTTAAAAATTTTCAAACATGAATGTAGTAATATTTAAACTCTTTGTTGAGCAATTCTTGCATGAGAAACATGCTTGACGCCTCTTTAGTATAATTTCGAAAAAGATACAAAATACGAGATCGCTGTGATTCCGCATTCATTTCTGAGCTCTGACCGTTTTAAATATTTTCAAAAATGAATTTAGTAATATGTAAACTCTTTGCTGAGCAATTCTTGCATGAGAAACATGCTTGACGCCTCTTTTGTATAATTTAGAAAAAGATACAAAATACGAGATCTATGTGATTCCGCATTCATTTCTGGATTCTGACCGTTTTAAATATTTTCAAAAATGAATTTAGTAATATTTAAACTCTTTGTTGAGCAATTCTTGCATGAGAAACATGCTTGACGCCTCTTTAGTATAATTTCGAAAAAGATACAAAATACGAGATCGCTGTGATTCCGCATTCATTTCTGAGCTCTGACCGTTTTAAATATTTTCAAAAATGAATTTAGTAATATTTAAACTCTTTGTTGAGCAATTCTTGTATGAGAAACATGCTTGACGCCTCTTTTGTATCATTTTGAAAGTGAAACAAAAGACGAGATCGCTGTGTGATTCCGCATTCATTTCTGAGCTCTGACCGTTTTAAATATTTTCAAAAATGAATTTAGTAATATTTAAACTCTTTGTTGAGCAATTCTTGCATGAGAAACATGCTTGACGCCTCTTTTGTATAATTTCGAAAAAGATACAAAATACGAGATCGCTGTGATTCCGCATTCATTTCTGAGCTCTGACAGTTTTAAATATTTTCAAAAATGAATTTAGTAATATTTAAACTCTTTGTTGAGCAATTCTTGCATGAGAAACATGCTTGACGCCTCTTTTGTATAATTTCGAAAAAGATACAAAATACGAGATCGCTGTGATTCCGCATTCATTTCTGAGCTCTGACCGTTTTAAATATTTTCAAAAATGAATATAGTAATATTTAAACTCTTTGTTGAGCAATTCTTGCATGAGAAACATGCTTGACGCCTCTTTTATATAATTTCGAAAAAGATACAAAATACGAGATCGCTGTGATTCCGCATTCATTTCTGAGCTCTGACCGTTTTAAATGTGTTCAAAAGTGAATTTAGTAATATTTAAACTCTTTGTTGAGCAATTCTTGCATGAGAAACATGCTTGACGCCTCTTTTGTATAATTTAGAAAAAGATACGAAATACGAGATCGCTGTGATTCCGCATTCATTTCTGGGCCCTGACCGTTTTAAATATTTTCAAAAATGAATTTAGTAATATTTAAACTCTTTGTTGAGCAATTCTTGCATGAGAAACATGCTTGACGCCTCTTTTATATAATTTCGAAAAAGATACAAAATACGAGATCGCTGTGATTCCGCATTCATTTCTGAGCTCTGACCGTTTTAAATATTTTCAAAAATGAATTTAGTAATATTTAAACTCTTTGTTGAGCAATTCTTGCATGAGAAACATGCTTGACGCCTCTTTTATATAATTTCGAAAAAGATACAAAATACGAGATCGCTGTGATTCCGCATTCATTTCTGAGCTCTGACCGTTTTAAATATTTTCAAAAATGAATTTAGTAATATTTAAACTCTTTTTTAGTAACAAAAATGAATGTAGTAATATTTAAACTCTTTGTTGAGCAATTCTTGTATGAGAAACATGCTTGACGCCTCTTTTGTATAATTTAGAAAAAGATACGAAATACGAGATCGCTGTGATTCCGCATTCATTTCTGGGCCCTGACCGTTTTAAATATTTTCAAAAATGAATTTAGTAATATTTAAACTCTTTGTTGAGCAATTCTTGCATGAGAAACATGCTTGACGCCTCTTTTATATAATTTCGAAAAAGATACAAAATACGAGATCGCTGTGATTCCGCATTCATTTCTGGGCTCTGACCGCCCTAAATATTTTCAAAGATGAATTTAGTAATATTTAAACTCTTTGCTGAGCAATTCTTGCATGAGAAACATGCTTGACGCCTCTTTTGTATAATTTAGAAAAAGATACAAAATACGAGATCGCTGTGATTCCGCATTCATTTCTGGGCCCTGACCGTTTTAAATATTTTCAAACATGAATGTAGTAATATTTAAACTCTTTGTTGAGCAATTCTTGTATGAGAAACATGCTTGACGCCTCTTTTGTATCATTTCGAAAGTGATACAAAAACGAGATCTATTTGATTCCGCATTCATTTCTGGGCTCTGACCGCCCTAAATATTTTCAAAGATGAATTTAGTAATATTTAAACTCTTTGCTGAGCAATTCTTGCATGAGAAACATGCTTGACGCCTCTTTTGTATCATTTTGAAAGTGAAACAAAAGACGAGATCGCTGTGTGATTCCGCATTCATTTCTGGGCTCTGACCGTTTTAAATATTTTCAAAAATGAATATAGTAATATTTAAACTCTTTGTTGAGCAATTCTTGCATGAGAAACATGCTTGACGCCTCTTTTATATAATTTCGAAAAAGATACAAAATACGAGATCGCTGTGATTCCGCATTCATTTCTGAGCTCTGACCGTTTTAAATGTGTTCAAAAGTGAATTTAGTAATATTTAAACTCTTTGTTGAGCAATTCTTGCATGAGAAACATGCTTGACGCCTCTTTTGTATAATTTAGAAAAAGATACGAAATACGAGATCGCTGTGATTCCGCATTCATTTCTGGGCCCTGACCGTTTTAAATATTTTCAAAAATGAATTTAGTAATATTTAAACTCTTTGTTGAGCAATTCTTGCATGAGAAACATGCTTGACGCCTCTTTTATATAATTTCGAAAAAGATACAAAATACGAGATCGCTGTGATTCCGCATTCATTTCTGAGCTCTGACCGTTTTAAATATTTTCAAAAATGAATTTAGTAATATTTAAACTCTTTGTTGAGCAATTCTTGCATGAGAAACATGCTTGACGCCTCTTTTATATAATTTCGAAAAAGATACAAAATACGAGATCGCTGTGATTCCGCATTCATTTCTGAGCTCTGACCGTTTTAAATATTTTCAAAAATGAATTTAGTAATATTTAAACTCTTTTTTAGTAACAAAAATGAATGTAGTAATATTTAAACTCTTTGTTGAGCAATTCTTGTATGAGAAACATGCTTGACGCCTCTTTTGTATAATTTAGAAAAAGATACGAAATACGAGATCGCTGTGATTCCGCATTCATTTCTGGGCCCTGACCGTTTTAAATATTTTCAAAAATGAATTTAGTAATATTTAAACTCTTTGTTGAGCAATTCTTGCATGAGAAACATGCTTGACGCCTCTTTTATATAATTTCGAAAAAGATACAAAATACGAGATCGCTGTGATTCCGCATTCATTTCTGGGCTCTGACCGCCCTAAATATTTTCAAAGATGAATTTAGTAATATTTAAACTCTTTGCTGAGCAATTCTTGCATGAGAAACATGCTTGACGCCTCTTTTGTATAATTTAGAAAAAGATACAAAATACGAGATCGCTGTGATTCCGCATTCATTTCTGGGCCCTGACCGTTTTAAATATTTTCAAACATGAATGTAGTAATATTTAAACTCTTTGTTGAGCAATTCTTGTATGAGAAACATGCTTGACGCCTCTTTTGTATCATTTCGAAAGTGATACAAAAACGAGATCTATTTGATTCCGCATTCATTTCTGGGCTCTGACCGCCCTAAATATTTTCAAAGATGAATTTAGTAATATTTAAACTCTTTGCTGAGCAATTCTTGCATGAGAAACATGCTTGACGCCTCTTTTGTATCATTTTGAAAGTGAAACAAAAGACGAGATCGCTGTGTGATTCCGCATTCATTTCTGGGCTCTGACCGTTTTAAATATTTTCAAAAATGAATTTAGTAATATTTAAACTCTTTGTTGAGCAATTCTTGCATGAGAAACATGCTTGACGCCTCTTTTGTATCATTTTGAAAGTGAAACAAAAGACGAGATCGCTGTGTGATTCCGCATTCATTTCTGAGCTCTGACCGTTTTAAATATTTTCAAAAATGAATTTAGTAATATTTAAACTCTTTTTTAGTAACAAAAATGAATTTAGTAATATTTAAACTCTTTGTTGAGCAATTCTTGTATGAGAAACATGCTTGACGCCTCTTTTGTATCATTTTGAAAGTGAAACAAAAGACGAGATCGCTGTGTGATTCCGCATTCATTTCTGAGCTCTGACCGTTTTAAATATTTTCAAACATGAATTTAGTAATATTTAAACTCTTTGTTGAGCAATTCTTGCATGAGAAACATGCTTGACGCCTCTTTTGTATAATTTAGAAAAAGATACAAAATACGAGATCGCTGTGATTCCGCATTCATTTCTGGGCCCTGACCGTTTTAAATATTTTCAAAAATGAATTTAGTAATATTTAAACTCTTTGTTGAGCAATTCTTGCATGAGAAACATGCTTGACGCCTCTTTTATATAATTTCGAAAAAGATACAAAATACGAGATCGCTGTGATTCCGCATTCATTTCTGGGCTCTGACCGCCCTAAATATTTTCAAAGATGAATTTAGTAATATTTAAACTCTTTGCTGAGCAATTCTTGCATGAGAAACATGCTTGACGCCTCTTTTGTATAATTTAGAAAAAGATACAAAATACGAGATCGCTGTGATTCCGCATTCATTTCTGGGCCCTGACCGTTTTAAATATTTTCAAACATGAATGTAGTAATATTTAAACTCTTTGTTGAGCAATTCTTGTATGAGTAACATGCTTGACGCCTCTTTTGTATCATTTCGAAAGTGATACAAAAACGAGATCTATTTGATTCCGCATTCATTTCTGGGCTCTGACCGCCCTAAATATTTTCAAAGATGAATTTAGTAATATTTAAACTCTTTGCTGAGCAATTCTTGCATGAGAAACATGCTTGACGCCTCTTTTGTATCATTTTGAAAGTGAAACAAAAGACGAGATCGCTGTGTGATTCCGCATTCATTTCTGGGCTCTGACCGTTTTAAATATTTTCAAAAATGAATTTAGTAATATTTAAACTCTTTGTTGAGCAATTCTTGCATGAGAAACATGCTTGACGCCTCTTTTGTATCATTTTGAAAGTGAAACAAAAGACGAGATCGCTGTGTGATTCCGCATTCATTTCTGAGCTCTGACCGTTTTAAATATTTTCGAAAATGAATTTAGTAATATTTAAACTCTTTTTTAGTAACAAAAATGAATTTAGTAATATTTAAACTCTTTGTTGAGCAATTCTTGTATGAGAAACATGCTTGACGCCTCTTTTGTATCATTTTGAAAGTGAAACAAAAGACGAGATCGCTGTGTGATTCCGCATTCATTTCTGAGCTCTGACCGTTTTAAATATTTTCAAAAATGAATTTAGTAATATTTAAACTCTTTGTTGAGCAATTCTTGCATGAGAAACATGCTTGACGCCTCTTTTGTATAATTTAGAAAAAGATACAAAATACGAGATCGCTGTGATTCCGCATTCATTTCTGGGCCCTGACCGTTTTAAATATTTTCAAAAATGAATTTAGTAATATTTAAACTCTTTGTTGAGCAATTCTTGCATGAGAAACATGCTTGACGCCTCTTTTATATAATTTCGAAAAAGATACAAAATACGAGATCGCTGTGATTCCGCATTCATTTCTGGGCTCTGACCGCCCTAAATATTTTCAAAGATGAATTTAGTAATATTTAAACTCTTTGCTGAGCAATTCTTGCATGAGAAACATGCTTGACGCCTCTTTTGTATAATTTAGAAAAAGATACAAAATACGAGATCTCTGTGATTCCGTATTCATTTCTGGGCCCTGACCGTTTTAAATATTTTCAAACATGAATGTAGTAATATTTAAACTCTTTGTTGAGCAATTCTTGTATGAGTAACATGCTTGACGCCTCTTTTGTATCATTTCGAAAGTGATACAAAAACGAGATCTATTTGATTCCGCATTCATTTCTGGGCTCTGACCGCCCTAAATATTTTCAAAGATGAATTTAGTAATATTTAAACTCTTTGCTGAGCAATTCTTGCATGAGAAACATGCTTGACGCCTCTTTTATATAATTTCGAAAAAGATACAAAATACGAGATCGCTGTGATTCCGCATTCATTTCTGGGCTCTGACCGCCCTAAATATTTTCAAAGATGAATTTAGTAATATTTAAACTCTTTGCTGAGCAATTCTTGCATGAGAAACATGCTTGACGCCTCTTTTGTATAATTTAGAAAAAGATACAAAATACGAGATCGCTGTGATTCCGCATTCATTTCTGGGCCCTGACCGTTTTAAATATTTTCAAACATGAATGTAGTAATATTTAAACTCTTTGTTGAGCAATTCTTGTATGAGTAACATGCTTGACGCCTCTTTTGTATCATTTCGAAAGTGATACAAAAACGAGATCTATTTGATTCCGCATTCATTTCTGGGCTCTGACCGCCCTAAATATTTTCAAAGATGAATTTAGTAATATTTAAACTCTTTGCTGAGCAATTCTTGCATGAGAAACATGCTTGACGCCTCTTTTGTATCATTTTGAAAGTGAAACAAAAGACGAGATCGCTGTGTGATTCCGCATTCATTTCTGGGCTCTGACCGTTTTAAATATTTTCAAAAATGAATTTAGTAATATTTAAACTCTTTGTTGAGCAATTCTTGCATGAGAAACATGCTTGACGCCTCTTTTGTATCATTTTGAAAGTGAAACAAAAGACGAGATCGCTGTGTGATTCCGCATTCATTTCTGAGCTCTGACCGTTTTAAATATTTTCAAAAATGAATTTAGTAATATTTAAACTCTTTTTTAGTAACAAAAATGAATTTAGTAATATTTAAACTCTTTGTTGAGCAATTCTTGTATGAGAAACATGCTTGACGCCTCTTTTGTATCATTTTGAAAGTGAAACAAAAGACGAGATCGCTGTGTGATTCCGCATTCATTTCTGAGCTCTGACCGTTTTAAATATTTTCAAAAATGAATTTAGTAATATTTAAACTCTTTGTTGAGCAATTCTTGCATGAGAAACACGCTTGACGCTTCTTTTATTATCATTTCGAAAGTGAAACAAAAAACGAGATCTATGTGATTCCGCATTCATTTCTGGGCTCTGACCGCCCTAAATATTTTCAAAGATGAATTTAGTAATATTTAAACTCTTTGCTGAGCAATTCTTGCATGAGAAACATGCTTGACGCCTCTTTTGTATAATTTAGAAAAAGATACAAAATACGAGATCTCTGTGATTCCGCATTCATTTCTGGGCCCTGACCGTTTTAAATATTTTCAAACATGAATGTAGTAATATTTAAACTCTTTGTTGAGCAATTCTTGTATGAGTAACATGCTTGACGCCTCTTTTGTATCATTTCGAAAGTGATACAAAAACGAGATCTATTTGATTCCGCATTCATTTCTGGGCTCTGACCGCCCTAAATATTTTCAAAGATGAATTTAGTAATATTTAAACTCTTTGCTGAGCAATTCTTGCATGAGAAACATGCTTGACGCCTCTTTTATATAATTTCGAAAAAGATACAAAATGCGAGATCGCTGTGATTCCGCATTCATTTCTGGGCTCTGACCGCCCTAAATATTTTCAAAGATGAATTTAGTAATATTTAAACTCTTTGCTGAGCAATTCTTGCATGAGAAACATGCTTGACGCCTCTTTTGTATAATTTAGAAAAAGATACAAAATACGAGATCGCTGTGATTCCGCATTCATTTCTGGGCCCTGACCGTTTTAAATATTTTCAAACATGAATGTAGTAATATTTAAACTCTTTGTTGAGCAATTCTTGTATGAGTAACATGCTTGACGCCTCTTTTGTATCATTTCGAAAGTGATACAAAAACGAGATCTATTTGATTCCGCATTCATTTCTGGGCTCTGACCGCCCTAAATATTTTCAAAGATGAATTTAGTAATATTTAAACTCTTTGCTGAGCAATTCTTGCATGAGAAACATGCTTGACGCCTCTTTTGTATCATTTTGAAAGTGAAACAAAAGACGAGATCGCTGTGTGATTCCGCATTCATTTCTGGGCTCTGACCGTTTTAAATATTTTCAAAAATGAATTTAGTAATATTTAAACTCTTTGTTGAGCAATTCTTGCATGAGAAACATGCTTGACGCCTCTTTTGTATCATTTTGAAAGTGAAACAAAAGACGAGATCGCTGTGTGATTCCGCATTCATTTCTGAGCTCTGACCGTTTTAAATATTTTCAAAAATGAATTTAGTAATATTTAAACTCTTTTTTAGTAACAAAAATGAATTTAGTAATATTTAAACTCTTTGTTGAGCAATTCTTGTATGAGAAACATGCTTGACGCCTCTTTTGTATCATTTTGAAAGTGAAACAAAAGACGAGATCGCTGTGTGATTCCGCATTCATTTCTGAGCTCTGACCGTTTTAAATATTTTCAAAAATGAATTTAGTAATATTTAAACTCTTTGTTGAGCAATTCTTGCATGAGAAACACGCTTGACGCTTCTTTTATTATCATTTCGAAAGTGAAACAAAAAACGAGATCTATGTGATTCCGCATTCATTTCTGGATTCTGACCGTTCTAAATATTTCCAAACATGAATTTAGTAATATGTAAACTCTTTGCTGAGCAATTCTTGCATGAGAAACATGCTTGACGCCTCTTTTGTATAATTTAGAAAAAGATACAAAATACGAGATCGCTGTGATTCCGCATTCATTTCTGGGCCCTGACCGTTTTAAATATTTTCAAACATGAATGTAGTAATATTTAAACTCTTTGTTGAGCAATTCTTGTATGAGAAACATGCTTGACGCCTCTTTTGTATCATTTCGAAAGTGATACAAAAACGAGATCTATTTGATTCCACATTCATTTCTGGGCTCTGACCGCCCTAAATATTTTTAAAGATGAATTTAGTAATATTTAAACTCTTTGCTGAGCAATTCTTGCATGAGAAACATGCTTGACGCTTCTTTTTTTATCATTTCGAAAGTGAAACAGAAAACGAGATCTATGTGATTCCGCATTCATTTCTGGATTCTGACCGTTTTAAATATTTTCAAAAATGAATTTAGTAATATTTAAACTCTTTGTTGAGCAATTCTTGCATGAGAAACATGCTTGACGCCTCTTTAGTATAATTTCGAAAAAGATACAAAATACGAGATCGCTGTGATTCCGCATTCATTTCTGAGCTCTGACCGTTTTAAATATTTTCAAAAATGAATTTAGTTATATTTAAACTCTTTGTTGAGCAATTCTTGTATGAGAAACATGCTTGACGCCTCTTTTGTATCATTTTGAAAGTGAAACAAAAGACGAGATCGCTGTGTGATTTCGCATTCATTTCTGAGCTCTGACCGTTTTAAATATTTTCAAAAATGAATTTAGTAATATTTAAACTCTTTGTTGAGCAATTCTTGCATGAGAAACATGCTTGACGCCTCTTTTGTATAATTTCGAAAAAGATACAAAATACGAGATCGCTGTGATTCCGCATTCATTTCTGAGCTCTGACCGTTTTAAATATTTTCAAAAATGAATTTAGTAATATTTAAACTCTTTGTTGAGCAATTCTTGCATGAGAAACATGCTTGACGCCTCTTTTATATAATTTCGAAAAAGATACAAAATACGAGATCGCTGTGATTCCGCATTCATTTCTGAGCTCTGACCGTTTTAAATATGTTCAAAAGTGAATTTAGTAATATTTAAACTCTTTGTTGAGCAATTCTTGCATGAGAAACATGCTTGACGCCTCTTTTGTATCATTTCGAAAGTGATACAAAAGACGAGATCGCTGTGTGATTCCGCATTCATTTCTGGGCTCTGACCGTTTTAAATATTTTCAAACATGAATTTAGTAATATTTAAACTCTTTGCTGAGCAATGCTTGTATGAGAAACATGCTTAACGCTTCTTTTAGTCATTTCGGAAGCGATAAAAAAGACGAGATCGCTGTGTGATTCCGCATTCATTTCTGGGCTCTGACCGTTTTAAATATTTTCAAAAATGAATTTAGTAATATTTAAACTCTTTGTTGAGCAATTCTTGCATGAGAAACACGCTTGACGCTTCTTTTATTATCATTTCGAAAGTGAAACAAAAAACGAGATCTATGTGATTCCGCATTCATTTCTGGATTCTGACCGTTCTAAATATTTCCAAACATGAATTTAGTAATATGTAAACTCTTTGCTGAGCAATTCTTGCATGAGAAACATGCTTGACGCCTCTTTTGTATAATTTAGAAAAAGATACAAAATACGAGATCGCTGTGATTCCGCATTCATTTCTGGGCCCTGACCGTTTTAAATATTTTCAAACATGAATGTAGTAATATTTAAACTCTTTGTTGAGCAATTCTTGTATGAGAAACATGCTTGACGCCTCTTTTGTATCATTTCGAAAGTGATACAAAAACGAGATCTATTTGATTCCACATTCATTTCTGGGCTCTGACCGCCCTAAATATTTTTAAAGATGAATTTAGTAATATTTAAACTCTTTGCTGAGCAATTCTTGCATGAGAAACATGCTTGACGCCTCTTTAGTATAATTTCGAAAAAGATACAAAATACGAGATCGCTGTGATTCCGCATTCATTTCTGAGCTCTGACCGTTTTAAATATTTTCAAAAATGAATTTAGTAATATTTAAACTCTTTGTTGAGCAATTCTTGTATGAGAAACATGCTTGACGCCTCTTTTGTATCATTTTGAAAGTGAAACAAAAGACGAGATCGCTGTGTGATTCCGCATTCATTTCTGAGCTCTGACCGTTTTAAATATTTTCAAAAATGAATTTAGTAATATTTAAACTCTTTGTTGAGCAATTCTTGCATGAGAAACATGCTTGACGCCTCTTTTGTATAATTTCGAAAAAGATACAAAATACGAGATCGCTGTGATTCCGCATTCATTTCTGAGCTCTGACCGTTTTAAATATTTTCAAAAATGAATTTAGTAATATTTAAACTCTTTGTTGAGCAATTCTTGCATGAGAAACATGCTTGACGCCTCTTTTATATAATTTCGAAAAAGATACAAAATACGAGATCGCTGTGATTCCGCATTCATTTCTGAGCTCTGACCGTTTTAAATATGTTCAAAAGTGAATTTAGTAATATTTAAACTCTTTGTTGAGCAATTCTTGCATGAGAAACATGCTTGACGCCTCTTTTGTATCATTTCGAAAGTGATACAAAAGACGAGATCGCTGTGTGATTCCGCATTCATTTCTGGGCTCTGACCGTTTTAAATATTTTCAAACATGAATTTAGTAATATTTAAACTCTTTGCTGAGCAATGCTTGTATGAGAAACATGCTTAACGCTTCTTTTAGTCATTTCGGAAGCGATAAAAAAGACGAGATCGCTGTGTGATTCCGCATTCATTTCTGGGCTCTGACCGTTTTAAATATTTTCAAAAATGAATTTAGTAATATTTAAACTCTTTGTTGAGCAATTCTTGTATGAGAAACATGCTTGACGCCTCTTTTGTATCATTTCGAAAGTGATACAAAAGACGAGATCGCTGTGTGATTCAGCATTCATTTCTGGGCTCTGACCGTTTTAAATATTTTCAAAAATGAATTTAGTAATATTTAAACTCTTTGTTGAGCAATTCTTGCATGAGAAACATGCTTGACGCCTCTTTTGTATCATTTCGAAAGTGATACAAAAGACGAGATCGCTGTGTGATTCCGCATTCATTTCTGAGCTCTGACCGTTTTAAATATTTTCAAAAATGAATTTAGTAATATTTAAACTCTTTGTTGAGCAATTCTTGTATGAGAAACATGCTTGACGTCTCTTTTGTATAATTTCGAAAAAGATACAAAATACGAGATCGCTGTGATTCCGCATTCATTTCTGAGCTCTGACCGTTTTAAATATTTTCAAAAATGAATTTAGTAATATTTAAACTCTTTGTTGAGCAATTCTTGCATGAGGAACATGCTTGACGCCTCTTTTGTATAATTTCGAAAAAGATACAAAATACGAGATCGCTGTGATTCCGCATTCATTTCTGAGCTCTGACCGTTTTAAATATTTTCAAAAATGAATTTAGTAATATTTAAACTCTTTGTTGAGCAATTCTTGTATGAGAAACATGCTTGACGCCTCTTTTGTATCATTTTGAAAGTGAAACAAAAGACGAGATCGCTGTGTGATTCCGCATTCATTTCTGAGCTCTGACCGTTTTAAATATTTTCAAAAATGAATTTAGTAATATTTAAACTCTTTGTTGAGCAATTCTTGCATGAGAAACATGCTTGACGCCTCTTTTGTATCATTTCGAAAGTGATACAAAAGACGAGATCGCTGTGTGATTCCGCATTCATTTCTGAGCTCTGACCGTTTTAAATATTTTCAAAAATGAATTTAGTAATATTTAAACTCTTTGTTGAGCAATTCTTGTATGAGAAACATGCTTGACGCCTCTTTTGTATCATTTCGAAAGTGATAAAAAAACGAGATCTATGTGATTCCGCATTCATTTCTGGGCTCTGACCGCCCTAAATATTTTCAAAGATGAATTTAGTAATATTTAAACTCTTTGCTGAGCAATTCTTGTATGAGAAACATGCTTAACGCTTCTTTTAGTCATTTCGGAAGCGATAAAAAAGACGAGATCGCTGTGATTCCGCATTCATTTCTGAGCTCTGACCGTTTTAAATATTTTCAAAAATGAATTTAGTAATATTTAAACTCTTTGTTGAGCAATTCTTGTATGAGAAACATGCTTGACGCCTCTTTTGTATCATTTCGAAAGTGATACAAAAGACGAGATCGCTGTGTGATTCCGCATTCATTTCTGGGCTCTGACCGTTTTAAATATTTTCAAACATGAATTTAGTAATATTTAAACTCTTTGCTGAGCAATGCTTGCATGAGAAACATGCTTGACGCCTCTTTTGTATCATTTCGAAAGTGATAAAAAAACGAGATCTATGTGATTCCGCATTCATTTCTGGGCTCTGACCGCCCTAAATATTTTCAAAGATGAATTTAGTAATATTTAAACTCTTTGTTGAGCAATTCTTGTATGAGAAACATGCTTGACGTCTCTTTTGTATAATTTCGAAAAAGATACAAAATACGAGATCGCTGTGATTCCGCATTCATTTCTGGGCTCTGACCGTTTTAAATATTTTCAAACATGAATTTAGTAATATTTAAACTCTTTGCTGAGCAATGCTTGTATGAGAAACATGCTTGACGCCTCTTTTGTATCATTTCGAAAGTGATACAAAAGACGAGATCGCTGTGTGATTCCGCATTCATTTCTGGGCTCTGACCGTTTTAAATATTTTCAAACATGAATTTAGTAATATTTAAACTCTTTGCTGAGCAATGCTTGTATGAGAAACATGCTTAACGCTTCTTTTAGTCATTTCGGAAGCGATAAAAAAGACGAGATCGCTGTGTGATTCCGCATTCATTTCTGGGCTCTGACAGTTTTAAATATTTTCAAACATGAATTTAGTAATATTTAAACTCTTTGTTGAGCAATTCTTGTATGAGAAACATGCTTGACGCCTCTTTTGTATCATTTCGAAAGTGATACAAAAGACGAGATCGCTGTGTGATTCCGCATTCATTTCTGAGCTCTGACCGTTTTAAATATTTTCAAAAATGAATTTAGTAATATTTAAACTCTTTGTTGAGCAATTCTTGTATGAGAAACATGCTTGACGCCTCTTTTGTATCATTTCGAAAGTGATACAAAAGACGAGATCTATGTGATTCCGCATTCATTTCTGGGCTCTGACCGTTTTAAATATTTTCAAAAATGAATTTAGTAATATTTAAACTCTTTGTTGAGCAATTATTGCATGAGAAACATGCTTGACGTCTCTTTTGTATAATTTCGAAAAAGATACAAAATACGAGATCGCTGTGATTCCGCATTCATTTCTGAGCTCTGACCGTTTTAAATATTTTCAAAAATGAATTTAGTAATATTTAAACTCTTTGTTGAGCAATTCTTGTATGAGAAACATGCTTGACGCCTCTTTTGTATCATTTCGAAAGTGATACAAAAGACGAGATCGCTGTGTGATTCCGCATTCATTTCTGGGCTCTGACCGTTTTAAATATTTTCAAAAATGAATTTAGTAATATTTAAACTCTTTGTTGAGCAATTCTTGCATGAGAAACATGCTTGACGCCTCTTTTGTATCATTTCGAAAGTGATACAAAAGACGAGATCGCTGTGTGATTCCGCATTCATTTCTGAGCTCTGACCGTTTTAAATATTTTCAAAAATGAATTTAGTAATATTTAAACTCTTTGTTGAGCAATTCTTGTATGAGAAACATGCTTGACGTCTCTTTTGTATAATTTCGAAAAAGATACAAAATACGAGATCGCTGTGATTCCGCATTCATTTCTGAGCTCTGACCGTTTTAAATATTTTCAAAAATGAATTTAGTAATATTTAAACTCTTTGTTGAGCAATTCTTGTATGAGAAACATGCTTGACGCCTCTTTTGTATCATTTCGAAAGTGATACAAAAGACGAGATCGCTGTGTGATTCCGCATTCATTTCTGAGCTCTCACCGTTTTAAATATTTTCAAAAATGAATTTAGTAATATTTAAACTCTTTGTTGAGCAATTCTTGTATGAGAAACATGCTTGACGTCTCTTTTGTATAATTTCGAAAAAGATACAAAATACGAGATCGCTGTGATTCCGCATTCATTTCTGAGCTCTGACCGTTTTAAATATTTTCAAAAATGAATTTAGTAATATTTAAACTCTTTGTTGAGCAATTCTTGTAAGAGAAACATGCTTGACGCCTCTTTTGTATCATTTTGAAAGTGTAACAAAAGACGAGATCGCTGTGTGATTCCGCATTCATTTCTGAGCTCTGACCGTTTTAAATATTTTCAAAAATGAATTTAGTAATATTTAAACTCTTTGTTGAGCAATTCTTGCATGAGAAACATGCTTGACGCCTCTTTAGTATAATTTCGAAAAAGATACAAAATACGAGATCGCTGTGATTCCGCATTCATTTCTGAGCTCTGACCGTTTTAAATATTTTCAAAAATGAATTTAGTAATATTTAAACTCTTTGTTGAGCAATTCTTGCATGAGAAACATGCTTGACGCCTCTTTTGTATAATTTCGAAAAAGATACAAAATACGAGATCGCTGTGATTCCGCATTCATTTCTGAGCTCTGACCGTTTTAAATATTTTCAAAAATGAATTTAGTAATATTTAAACTCTTTGTTGAGCAATTCTTGTATGAGAAATATGCTTGACGCCTCTTTTGTATCATTTTGAAAGTGAAACAAAAGACGAGATCGCTGTGTGATTCCGCATTCATTTCTGAGCTCTGACCGTTTTAAATATTTTCAAAAATGAATTTAGTAATATTTAAACTCTTTGTTGAGCAATTCTTGCATGAGAAACATGCTTGACGCCTCTTTTGTATCATTTCGAAAGTGATACAAAAGACGAGATCGCTGTGTGATTCCGCATTCATTTCTGAGCTCTGACCGTTTTAAATATTTTCAAAAATGAATTTAGTAATATTTAAACTCTTTGTTGAGCAATTCTTGTATGAGAAACATGCTTGACGCCTACTTTGTATCATTTCGAAAGTGATACAAAAGACGAGATCGCTGTGTGATTCCGCATTCATTTCTGGGCTCTGACCGTTTTAAATATTTTCAAACATGAATTTAGTAATATTTAAACTCTTTGCTGAGCAATGCTTGCATGAGAAACATGCTTGACGCCTCTTTTGTATCATTTCGAAAGTGATAAAAAAACGAGATCTATGTGATTCCGCATTCATTTCTGAGCTCTGACCGTTTTAAATATTTTCAAAAATGAATTTAGTAATATTTAAACTCTTTGTTGAGCAATTCTTGCATGAGAAACATGCTTGACGCCTCTTTTGTATAATTTCGAAAAAGATACAAAATACGAGATCGCTGTGATTCCGCATTCATTTCTGAGCTCTGACCGTTTTAAATATTTTCAAAAATGAATTTAGTAATATTTAAACTCTTTGTTGAGCAATTCTTGCATGAGAAACATGCTTGACGCCTCTTTTGTATAATTTCGAAAAAGATACAAAATACGAGATCGCTGTGATTCCGCATTCATTTCTGAGCTCTGACCGTTTTAAATATTTTCAAAAATGAATTTAGTAATATTTAAACTCTTTGTTGAGCAATTCTTGTATGAGAAACATGCTTGACGCCTCTTTTGTATCATTTTGAAAGTGAAACAAAAGACGAGATCGCTGTGTGATTCCGCATTCATTTCTGAGCTCTGACCGTTTTAAATATTTTCAAAAATGAATTTAGTAATATTTATACTCTTTGTTGAGCAATTCTTGTATGAGAAACATGCTTGACGCCTCTTTTGTATCATTTCGAAAGTGATACAAAAACGAGATCTATTTGATTCCGCATTCATTTCTGGGCTCTGACCGCCCTAAATATTTTCAAAGATGAATTTAGTAATATTTAAACTCTTTGCTGAGCAATTCTTGCATGAGAAACATGCTTGACGCCTCTTTTGTATAATTTAGAAAAAGATACAAAATACGAGATCGCTGTGATTCCGCATTCATTTCTGGATTCTGACCGTTCTAAATATTTCCAAACATGAATTTAGTAATATGTAAACTCTTTGCTGAGCAATTCTTGCATGAGAAACATGCTTGACGCCTCTTTTGTATAATTTAGAAAAAGATACAAAACACGAGATCGCTGTGATTCCGCATTCATTTCTGGGCTCTGACCGTTTTAAATATGTTCAAAAGTGAATTTAGTAATATTTAAACTCTTTGTTGAGCAATTCTTGCATGAGAAACATGCTTGACTCCTCTTTTGTATAATTTCGAAAGTGATATAAAAGATGAGATCGCTGTGTGATTCCGCATTCATTTCTGGGCTCTGACCGTTTTAAATATGTTAAAAAATGAATTTAGTAATATTTAAACTCTTTGTTGAGCAATTCTTGTATGAGAAACATGCTTGACGCCTCTTTTGTATCATTTTGAAAGTGAAACAAAAGACGAGATCGCTGTGTGATTCCGCATTCATTTCTGAGCTCTGACCGTTTTAAATATTTTCAAAAATGAATTTAGTAATATTTAAACTCTTTGTTGAGCAATTCTTGTATGAGAAACATGCTTGACGCCTCTTTTGTATCATTTCGAAAGTGATACAAAAGACGAGATCGCTGTGTGATTCCGCATTCATTTCTGGGCTCTGACCGTTTTAAATATTTTCAAACATGAATTTAGTAATATTTAAACTCTTTGCTGAGCAATGCTTGCATGAGAAACATGCTTGACGCCTCTTTTGTATCATTTCGAAAGTGATAAAAAAACGAGATCTATTTGATTCCGCATTCATTTCTGGGCTCTGACCGCCCTAAATATTTTCAAAGATGAATTTAGTAATATTTAAACTCTTTGCTGAGCAATTCTTGTATGAGAAACATGCTTAACGCTTCTTTTGTATCATTTCGAAAGTGAAACAAAAGACGAGATCGCTGTGTGATTCCGCATTCATTTCTGAGCTCTGACCATTTTAAATATTTTCAAAAATGAATTTAGTAATATTTAAACTCTTTGTTGAGCAATTCTTGCATGAGAAACATGCTTGACGCCTCTTTTGTATAATTTCGAAAAAGATACAAAATACGAGATCGCTGTGATTCCGCACTAATTTCTGAGCTCTGACCGTTTTAAATATTTTCAAAAATGAATTTAGTAATATTTAAACTCTTTGTTGAGCAATTCTTGCATGAGAAACATGCTTGACGCCTCTTTTGTATAATTTCGAAAAAGATACAAAATACGAGATCGCTGTGATTCCGCATTCATTTCTGAGCTCTGACCGTTTTAAATATTTTCAAAAATGAATTTAGTAATATTTAAACTCTTTGTTGAGCAATTCTTGTATGAGAAACATGCTTGACGCCTCTTTTGTATCATTTCGAAAGTGATACAAAAGACGAGATCGCTGTGTGATTCCGCATTCATTTCTGGGCTCTGACCGTTTTAAATATTTTCAAACATGAATTTAGTAATATTTAAACTCTTTGCTGAGCAATGCTTGCATGAGAAACATGCTTGACGCCTCTTTTGTATCATTTCGAAAGTGATAAAAAAACGAGATCTATTTGATTCCGCATTCATTTCTGGGCTCTGACCGCCCTAAATATTTTCAAAGATGAATTTAGTAATATTTAAACTCTTTGCTGAGCAATTCTTGTATGAGAAACATGCTTAACGCTTCTTTTGTATCATTTCGAAAGTGAAACAAAAGACGAGATCGCTGTGTGATTCCGCATTCATTTCTGAGCTCTGACCATTTTAAATATTTTCAAAAATGAATTTAGTAATATTTAAACTCTTTGTTGAGCAATTCTTGCATGAGAAACATGCTTGACGCCTCTTTTGTATAATTTCGAAAAAGATACAAAATACGAGATCGCTGTGATTCCGCACTAATTTCTGAGCTCTGACCGTTTTAATTATTTTCAAAAATGAATTTAGTAATATTTAAACTCTTTGTTGAGCAATTCTTGCATGAGAAACATGCTTGACGCCTCTTTTGTATAATTTCGAAAAAGATACAAAATACGAGATCGCTGTGATTCCGCATTCATTTCTGAGCTCTGACCGTTTTAAATATTTTCAAAAATGAATTTAGTAATATTTAAACTCTTTGTTGAGCAATTCTTGTATGAGAAACATGCTTGACGCCTCTTTTGTATCATTTTGAAAGTGAAACAAAAGACGAGATCGCTGTGTGATTCCGCATTCATTTCTGAGCTCTGACCGTTTTAAATATTTTCAAAAATGAATTTAGTAATATTTAAACTCTTTGTTGAGCAATTCTTGCATGAGAAACATGCTTGACGCCTCTTTTGTATCATTTCGAAAGTGATACAAAAAACGAGATCTATTTGATTCCGCATTCATTTCTGGGCCCTGACCGTTTTAAATATTTTCAAACATGAATGTAGTAATATTTAAACTCTTTGCTGAGCAATGCTTGCATGAGAAACATGCTTGACGCCTCTTTTGTATCATTTCGAAAGTGATAAGAAAACGAGATCTATTTGATTCCGCATTCATTTCTGGGCTCTGACCGCCCTAAATATTTTCAAAGATGAATTTAGTAATATTTAAACTCTTTGCTGAGCAATTCTTGTATGAGAAACATGCTTAACGCTTCTTTTGTATCATTTCGAAAGTGAAACAAAAGACGAGATCGCTGTGTGATTCCGCATTCATTTCTGAGCTCTGACCGTTTTAAATATTTTCAAAAATGAATTTAGTAATATTTAAACTCTTTGTTGAGCAATTCTTGCATGAGAAACATGCTTGACGCCTCTTTTGTATAATTTCGAAAAAGATACAAAATACGAGATCGCTGTGATTCCGCACTCATTTCTGAGCTCTGACCGTTTTAAATATTTTCAAAAATGAATTTAGTAATATTTAAACTCTTTGTTGAGCAATTCTTGCATGAGAAACATGCTTGACGCCTCTTTTGTATAATTTCGAAAAAGATACAAAATACGAGATCGCTGTGATTCCGCATTCAGTTCTGAGCTCTGACCGTTTTAAATATTTTCAAAAATGAATTTAGTAATATTTAAACTCTTTGTTGAGCAATTCTTGCATGAGAAACATGCTTGACGCCTCTTTTGTATCATTTCGAAAGTGATACAAAAGACGAGATCGCTGTGTGATTCCGCATTCATTTCTGGGCTCTGACCGTTTTAAATATTTTCAAACATGAATTTAGTAATATTTTAACTCTTTGCTGAGCAATGCTTGCATGAGAAACATGCTTGACGCCTCTTTTGTATTATTTCGAAAGTGATAAAAAAACGAGATCTATTTGATTCCGCATTCATTTCTGGGCTCTGACCGCCCTAAATATTTTCAAAGATGAATTTAGTAATATTTAAACTCTTTGCTGAGCAATTCTTGTATGAGAAACATGCTTAACGCTTCTTTTAGTCATTTCGGAAGTGATAAAAAAGACGAGATCGCTGTGATTCCGCATTCATTTCTGGATTCTGACCGTTTTAAATATTTTCAAACATGAATTTAGTAATATTTAAACTCTTTGCTGAGCAATTCTTGCATGAGAAACATGCTTGACGCCTCTTTTGTATAATTTAGAAAAAGATACAAAATACGAGATCGCTGTGATTCCGCATTCATTTCTGGGCCCTGACCGTTTTAAATATTTTCAAACATGAATGTAGTAATATTTAAACTCTTTGCTGAGCAAGTCTTGTATGAGAAACATGCTCGACGCCTCTTTTGTATCATTTCGAAAGTGATTCAAAAACGAGATCTATTTGATTCCGCATTCATTTCTGGGCTCTGACCGCCCTAAATATTTTCAAAGATGAATTTAGTAATATTTAAACTCTTTGCTGAGCAATTCTTGCATGAGAAACATGCTTGACGCTTTTTTTTTATCATTTCGAAAGTGATACAAAAAACGAGATCTATTTGATTCCGCATTCATTTCTGGGCTCTGACCGCCCTAAATATTTTCAACGATGAATTTAGTAATATTTAAACTCTTTGCTGAGCAATTCTTGCATGAGAAACATGCTTGACACCTCTTTTGTATAATAGATAGATAGATAGATATTTATACATGTTAGGACATGTTAATTGATGTAGAAAAGGGTTGTCTTGGAATGAATGATATTCGTTCTCAATTAATTTCGTCAATCATCCTTTTGGTAAACTCAGAATAATTAGTAGGAAGTTTGACTTTCTGCAATAAAGATATTAGTAGTTTCGATATTCGATGCGCGAAGCTGTTTTCGCGCTGTTTCAACTTAGCCATGTCGATATCGACTTTATAACCAGCTCCTCTTGTTCTAGGTCTCACAAGTGAGAAGAAATCCGGCATAACTTCGGAAAGTCTTCCATTCCCGAATATCATTTGATACGCTATTTTAATATCATTAACATTTCTCCTGTATTCCAATGAAGAAATATTTAACATTTCATTCCTAGTAGAATAATTCGGGCGATTGGAATAAGTATAATTCATCGTTCTATACAAAATTCGGCGTGTTACTGCATTCTGCACTTTTTCAATTTTTCCCCTATCCGTAGAGTTTATCGGACGCGCAGCACTGGAACTAAACTCTAGCGTGAGCCTAACATAGATACAGTACGCGTTAACTAATGTTTGCGTATCTTCTGTTTGTAGAGCTCGAAATATCATATTTGCCTTTGATTCTGCTTTAACACATATATCCCTAGCGTGATTTTTCATGGACAGTTTACTATCAATGATTACTCCTAGGTCTCTTATACATTCTTTACTTTCAATATCATGATCTCCAACTTGGTATTTTATCTTTTGGTTTTTATTGCCCAGGTAGAGCACATTGCATTTTGGGTTTGCAATTTTCAATTGCCACGTATTGCTCCATTCTAAAATTTTGTCAATGCTGACTTGTAAATCTCCCGCATCTTCATCATTTTTGTATTTTTTGAATATTTTTAGATCATCTGCAAATGAGTAGCTGTAAACATCATTACCGCTCAAAATTCTAGGTAACTCGGAAATATAAAGGTTAAAGAGTAGTGGTCCTAATACTGAGCCCTGAGGGACTCCACTTGTAACATCACGCTTATCTGACAGTTTATCACCAACCCGCACTTGAAATACTCTATTTGTCAAATATTCCTCAATCCATTTGACAACCTTCACAGGAAATCCCATTTTTGATATTTTTGTTATCAATTTTTGGTGACTTACAGTATCGAAAGCCTTTGCGTAATCAAAATATACAGCATCAACGTTACCCCCGTCATTAATACATTTCGACCAATGATTTATTACTTCTAAAAGTTGAGAGTATAATTTAGAAAAAGATACAAAATACGAGATCGCTGTGATTCCGCATTCATTTCTGGGCTCTGACCGTTTTAAATATGCTCAAAAGTGAATTTAGTAATATTTAAACTCTTTGCTGAGCAAGTCTTGTATGAGAAACATGCTTGACGCCTCTTTTGTATTATTAAAGTGATACAAAAAACGAGATCGCTGTGATTCCGCATTCATTTCTGGGCTCTGACCGCCCTAATTATTTTCAAAGATGAATTTAGTAATATTTAAACTCTTTGCTGAGCAATTCTTGCATGAGAAACATGCTTGACGCTTCTTTTTTTATCATTTCGAAAGTGATACAAAAAACGAGATCTATTTGATTCCGCATTCATTTCTGGGCTCTGACCGCCCTAAATATTTTCAAAGATGAATTTAGTAATATTTAAACTCTTTGCTGAGCAATTCTTGCATGAGAAACATGCTTGACGCCTCTTTTGTATAATTTAGAAAAAGATACAAAATACGAGATCGCTGTGATTCCGCATTCATTTCTGGGCTCTGACCGTTTTAAATATGTTCAAAAGTGAATTTAGTAATATTTAAACTCTTTGCTGAGCAAGTCTTGTATGAGAAACATGTTTGACGCCTCTTTTGTATTATTAAAGTGATACAAAAAACGAGATCGCTGTGATTCCGCATTCATTTCTGGGCTCTGACCGCCCTAATTATTTTCAAAGATGAATTTAGTAATATTTAAACTCTTTGCTGAGCAATTCTTGCATGAGAAACATGCTTGACGCTTCTTTTTTTATCATTTCGAAAGTGAAACAAAAAAAAACGAGATCTATGTGATTCCGCATTCATTTCTGGGCTCTGACCGTTTTAAATATTTTCAAACATGAGTGTAGTAATATTTAAACGCTTTGCTGAGCAATTCTTGCATGAGAAACATGCTTGACGCCTCTTTTGTATAATTTAGAAAAAGATACAAAATACGAGATCGCTGTGATTCCGCATTCATTTCTGGGCTCTGACCGTTTTAAATATGTTCAAAAGTGAATTTAGTAATATTTAAACTCTTTGCTGAGCAAGTCTTGTTTGTGAAACATGCTTGACGCTTCTTTTTTTATCATTTCGAAAGTGATACAAAAAACGAGATCTATGTGATTCCGCATTCATTTCTGGATTCTGACCGTTCTAAATATTTCCAAACATGAATTTAGGAATATGTAAACACTTTGCTGAGCAATTCTTGCATGAGAAACATGCTTGACGCCTCTTTTGTATAATTTAGAAAAAGATACAAAATACGAGATCGCTGTGATTCCGCATTCATTTCTGGGCTCTGACCGTTTTAAATATTTTCAAACATGAGTGTAGTAATATTTAAACGCTTTGCTGAGCAAGTCTTGTATGAGAAACATGCTTGACGCCTCTTTTGTATCATTTCGAAAGTGATACAAAAACGAGATCTATTTGATTCCGCATTCATTTCTGGGCTCTGACCGCCCTAAATATTTTCAAAGATGAATTTAGTAATATTTAAACTCTTTGCTGAGCAATTCTTGTATGAGAAACATGCTTAACGCTTCTTTTAGTCATTTCGGAAGTGATAAAAAAGACGAGATCGCTGTGATTCCGCATTCATTTCTGGATTCTGACCGTTTTAAATATTTTCAAACATGAATTTAGTAATATTTAAAGAAGGTGTCCCACGAATATTTGGTCAACTGAGTTCTCACTGTGGGGCAATGGGGATCGAATACCCGATGAGAGCCTCAAAAATCGGATGTTTCAGTTTTTAGTTTGAAGAAAGTTATGTTTAATAAACTCTCCAAAACGACCAGAATTCTTACAGTATCTCACATTGAACCTGCAATCTGTTCGCGGTGGGAGTTGGAATTTTAGGAAAAAAAGTCAGAGAAAGGGAGAGAGATAATGGGAAAAGAGGAGGGTGCGCGAGGGAAACCGCGCGTGCATTTGTGTTTCACCATCTTCTGATAAGAGAAATGAAACGTCGAACATCGGGGGAAATAAAAGGTTGTAATCATTCGTGGGACGCCTTCTTTAAACTCTTTGTTGAGCAATTCTTGCATGAGAAACATGCTTGACGCCTCTTTTGTATAATTTAGAAAAAGATACAAAATACGAGATCGCTGTGATTCCGCATTCATTTCTGGGCTCTGACCGTTTTAAATATTTTCAAACATGAGTGTAGTAATATTTAAACGCTTTGCTGAGCAAGTCTTGTATGAGAAACATGCTTGACGCCTCTTTTGTATCATTTCGAAAGTGATACAAAAACGAGATCTATTTGATTCCGCATTCATTTCTGGGCTCTGACCGCCCTAAATATTTTCAAAGATGAATTTAGTAATATTTAAACTCTTTGCTGAGCAATTCTTGTATGAGAAACATGCTTAACGCTTCTTTTAGTCATTTCGGAAGTGATAAAAAAGACGAGATCGCTGTGATTCCGCATTCATTTCTGGATTCTGACCGTTTTAAATATTTTCAAACATGAATTTAGTAATATTTAAAGAAGGTGTCCCACGAATATTTGGTCAACTGAGTTCTCACTGTGGGGCAATGGGGATCGAATACCCGATGAGAGCCTCAAAAATCGGATGTTTCAGTTTTTAGTTTGAAGAAAGTTATGTTTAATAAACTCTCCAAAACGACCAGAATTCTTACAGTATCTCACATTGAACCTGCAATCTGTTCGCGGTGGGAGTTGGAATTTTAGGAAAAAAAGTCAGAGAAAGGGAGAGAGATAATGGGAAAAGAGGAGGGTGCGCGAGGGAAACCGCGCGTGCATTTGTGTTTCACCATCTTCTGATAAGAGAAATGAAACGTCGAACATCGGGGGAAATAAAAGGTTGTAATCATTCGTGGGACGCCTTCTTTAAACTCTTTGTTGAGCAATTCTTGCATGAGAAACATGCTTGACGCCTCTTTTGTATAATTTCGAAAAAGATACAAAATACGAGATCGCTGTGATTCCGCATTCATTTCTGGGCTCTGACCGTTTTAAATATGTTCAAAAGTGAATTTAGTAATATTTAAACTCTTTGCTGAGCAAGTCTTGTATGAGAAACATGTTTGACGCCTCTTTTGTATTATTAAAGTGATACAAAAAACGAGATCGCTGTGATTCCGCATTCATTTCTGGGCTCTGACCGCCCTAATTATTTTCAAAGATGAATTTAGTAATATTTAAACTCTTTGCTGAGCAATTCTTGCATGAGAAACATGCTTGACGCTTCTTTTTTTATCATTTCGAAAGTGAAACAAAAAACGAGATCTATGTGATTCCGCATTCATTTCTGGGCTCTGACCGTTTTAAATATTTTCAAACATGAGTGTAGTAATATTTAAACGCTTTGCTGAGCAATTCTTGCATGAGAAACATGCTTGACGCCTCTTTTGTATAATTTAGAAAAAGATACAAAATACGAGATCGCTGTGATTCCGCATTCATTTCTGGGCTCTGACCGTTTTAAATATGTTCAAAAGTGAATTTAGTAATATTTAAACTCTTTGCTGAGCAAGTCTTGTTTGAGAAACATGCTTGACGCTTCTTTTTTTATCATTTCGAAAGTGATACAAAAAACGAGATCTATGTGATTCCGCATTCATTTCTGGATTCTGACCGTTCTAAATATTTCCAAACATGAATTTAGGAATATGTAAACACTTTGCTGAGCAATTCTTGCATGAGAAACATGCTTGACGCCTCTTTTGTATAATTTAGAAAAAGATACAAAATACGAGATCGCTGTGATTCCGCATTCATTTCTGGGCTCTGACCGTTTTAAATATTTTCAAACATGAGTGTAGTAATATTTAAACGCTTTGCTGAGCAAGTCTTGTATGAGAAACATGCTTGACGCCTCTTTTGTATCATTTCGAAAGTGATACAAAAACGAGATCTATTTGATTCCGCATTCATTTCTGGGCTCTGACCGCCCTAAATATTTTCAAAGATGAATTTAGTAATATTTAAACTCTTTGCTGAGCAATTCTTGTATGAGAAACATGCTTAACGCTTCTTTTAGTCATTTCGGAAGTGATAAAAAAGACGAGATCGCTGTGATTCCGCATTCATTTCTGGATTCTGACCGTTTTAAATATTTTCAAACATGAATTTAGTAATATTTAAAGAAGGTGTCCCACGAATATTTGGTCAACTGAGTTCTTACTGTGGGGCAATGGGGATCGAATACCCGATGAGAGCCTCAAAAATCGGATGTTTCAGTTTTTAGTTTGAAGAAAGTTATGTTTAATAAACTCTCCAAAACGACCAGAATTCTTACAGTATCTCACATTGAACCTGCAATCTGTTCGCGGTGGGAGTTGGAATTTTAGGAAAAAAAGTCAGAGAAAGGGAGAGAGATAATGGGAAAAGAGGAGGGTGCGCGAGGGAAACCGCGCGTGCATTTGTGTTTCACCATCTTCTGATAAGAGAAATGAAACGTCGAACATCGGGGGAAATAAAAGGTTGTAATCATTCGTGGGACGCCTTCTTTAAACTCTTTGTTGAGCAATTCTTGCATGAGAAACATGCTTGACGCCTCTTTTGTATAATTTCGAAAAAGATACAAAATACGAGATCGCTGTGATTCCGCATTCATTTCTGAGCTCTGACCGTTTTAAATATTTTCAAAAATGAATTTAGTAATATTTAAACTCTTTGTTGAGCAATTCTTGTATGAGAAACATGCTTGACGCCTCTTTTGTATCATTTTGAAAGTGAAACAAAAGACGAGATCGCTGTGTGATTCCGCATTCATTTCTGAGCTCTGGCCGTTTTAAATATTTTCAAAAATGAATTTAGTAATATTTAAACTCTTTGTTGAGCAATTCTTGTATGAGAAACATGCTTGACGCCTCTTTTGTATCATTTCGAAAGTGATACAAAAGACGAGATCGCTGTGTGATTCCGCATTCATTTCTTGGCTCTGACCGTTTTAAATATTTTCAAAAATGAATTTAGTAATATTTAAACTCTTTGTTGAGCAATTCTTGCATGAGAAACATGCTTGACGCCTCTTTTGTATAATTTCGAAAAAGATACAAAATACGAGATCGCTGTGATTCCGCATTCATTTCTGGGCTCTGACCGTTTTAAATATTTTCAAAACTGAATTTAGTAATATTTAAACTCTTTGTTGAGCAATTCTTGTATGAGAAACATGCTTGACGCCTCTTTTGTATCATTTTGAAAGTGAAACAAAAGACGAGATCGCTGTGTGATTCCGCATTCATTTCTGGGCTCTGACCGTTTTAAATATTTTCAAAAATGAATTTAGTAATATTTAAACTCTTTGTTGAGCAATTCTTGTATGAGAAACATGCTTGACGCCTCTTTTGTATCATTTCGAAAGTGATACAAAAGACGAGATCGCTGTGTGATTCCGCATTCATTTCTTGGCTCTGACCGTTTTAAATATTTTCAAAAATGAATTTAGTAATATTTAAACTCTTTGTTGAGCAATTCTTGTATGAGAAACATGGAAGAGCTTTCTCTCCCCGAATAAAGGAATTCTTATTCCCTCCTCTCTTCAAGAAGAGAGAGAGCGGTCGTTCTAGTCATTATGAAGAGTGAGGCTTTGCATGAGAAACATGCTTGACTCCTCTTTTGTATAATTTCGAAAGTGATATAAAAGACGAGATCGCTATGTGATTCCGCATTCATTTCTGGGCTCTGACCGTTTTAAATATTTTCAAAACTGAGTGTAGTAATATTTAAACTCTTTGTTGAGCAATTCTTGTATGAGAAACATGCTTGACGCCTCTTTTGTATCATTTTGAAAGTGAAACAAAAGACGAGATCGCTGTGTGATTCCGCATTCATTTCTGGGCTCTGACCGTTTTAAATATTTTCAAAACTGAGTGTAGTAATATTTAAACGCTTTGCTGAGCAAGTCTTGTATGAGAAACATGCTTGACGCCTCTTTTGTATCATTTCGAAAGTGATACAAAAACGAGATCTATTTGATTCCGCATTCATTTCTGGGCTCTGACCGCCCTAAATATTTTCAAAGATGAATTTAGTAATATTTAAACTCTTTGCTGAGCAATTCTTGTATGAGAAACATGCTTAACGCTTCTTTTAGTCATTTCGGAAGTGATAAAAAAGACGAGATCGCTGTGATTCCGCATTCATTTCTGGATTCTGACCGTTTTAAATATTTTCAAACATGAATTTAGTAATATTTAAAGAAGGTGTCCCACGAATATTTGGTCAACTGAGTTCTCACTGTGGGGCAATGGGGATCGAATACCCGATGAGAGCCTCAAAAATCGGATGTTTCAGTTTTTAGTTTGAAGAAAGTTATGTTTAATAAACTCTCCAAAACGACCAGAATTCTTACAGTATCTCACATTGAACCTGCAATCTGTTCGCGGTGGGAGTTGGAATTTTAGGAAAAAAAGTCAGAGAAAGGGAGAGAGATAATGGGAAAAGAGGAGGGTGCGCGAGGGAAACCGCGCGTGCATTTGTGTTTCACCATCTTCTGATAAGAGAAATGAAACGTCGAACATCGGGGGAAATAAAAGGTTGTAATCATTCGTGGGACGCCTTCTTTAAACTCTTTGTTGAGCAATTCTTGCATGAGAAACATGCTTGACGCCTCTTTTGTATAATTTCGAAAAAGATACAAAATACGAGATCGCTGTGATTCCGCATTCATTTCTGAGCTCTGACCGTTTTAAATATTTTCAAAAATGAATTTAGTAATATTTAAACTCTTTGTTGAGCAATTCTTGTATGAGAAACATGCTTGACGCCTCTTTTGTATCATTTTGAAAGTGAAACAAAAGACGAGATCGCTGTGTGATTCCGCATTCATTTCTGAGCTCTGGCCGTTTTAAATATTTTCAAAAATGAATTTAGTAATATTTAAACTCTTTGTTGAGCAATTCTTGTATGAGAAACATGCTTGACGCCTCTTTTGTATCATTTCGAAAGTGATACAAAAGACGAGATCGCTGTGTGATTCCGCATTCATTTCTTGGCTCTGACCGTTTTAAATATTTTCAAAAATGAATTTAGTAATATTTAAACTCTTTGTTGAGCAATTCTTGCATGAGAAACATGCTTGACGCCTCTTTTGTATAATTTCGAAAAAGATACAAAATACGAGATCGCTGTGATTCCGCATTCATTTCTGGGCTCTGACCGTTTTAAATATTTTCAAAACTGAATTTAGTAATATTTAAACTCTTTGTTGAGCAATTCTTGTATGAGAAACATGCTTGACGCCTCTTTTGTATCATTTTGAAAGTGAAACAAAAGACGAGATCGCTGTGTGATTCCGCATTCATTTCTGGGCTCTGACCGTTTTAAATATTTTCAAAAATGAATTTAGTAATATTTAAACTCTTTGTTGAGCAATTCTTGTATGAGAAACATGCTTGACGCCTCTTTTGTATCATTTCGAAAGTGATACAAAAGACGAGATCGCTGTGTGATTCCGCATTCATTTCTTGGCTCTGACCGTTTTAAATATTTTCAAAAATGAATTTAGTAATATTTAAACTCTTTGTTGAGCAATTCTTGTATGAGAAACATGGAAGAGCTTTCTCTCCCCGAATAAAGGAATTCTTATTCCCTCCTCTCTTCAAGAAGAGAGAGAGCGGTCGTTCTAGTCATTATGAAGAGTGAGGCTTTGCATGAGAAACATGCTTGACTCCTCTTTTGTATAATTTCGAAAGTGATATAAAAGACGAGATCGCTATGTGATTCCGCATTCATTTCTGGGCTCTGACCGTTTTAAATATTTTCAAAACTGAATTTAGTAATATTTAAACTCTTTGTTGAGCAATTCTTGTATGAGAAACATGCTTGACGCCTCTTTTGTATCATTTTGAAAGTGAAACAAAAGACGAGATCGCTGTGTGATTCCGCATTCATTTCTGGGCTCTGACCGTTTTAAATATTTTCAAAACTGAGTGTAGTAATATTTAAACGCTTTGCTGAGCAAGTCTTGTATGAGAAACATGCTTGACGCCTCTTTTGTATCATTTCGAAAGTGATACAAAAACGAGATCTATTTGATTCCGCATTCATTTCTGGGCTCTGACCGCCCTAAATATTTTCAAAGATGAATTTAGTAATATTTAAACTCTTTGCTGAGCAATTCTTGTATGAGAAACATGCTTGACGCCTCTTTTGTATCATTTCGAAAGTGATACAAAAGACGAGATCGCTGTGTGATTCCGCATTCATTTCTTGGCTCTGACCGTTTTAAATATTTTCAAAAATGAATTTAGTAATATTTAAACTCTTTGTTGAGCAATTCTTGTATGAGAAACATGGAAGAGCTTTCTCTCCCCGAATAAAGGAATTCTTATTCCCTCCTCTCTTCAAGAAGAGAGAGAGCGGTCGTTCTAGTCATTATGAAGAGTGAGGCTTTGCATGAGAAACATGCTTGACTCCTCTTTTGTATAATTTCGAAAGTGATATAAAAGACGAGATCGCTATGTGATTCCGCATTCATTTCTGGGCTCTGACCGTTTTAAATATTTTCAAAACTGAATTTAGTAATATTTAAACTCTTTGTTGAGCAATTCTTGTATGAGAAACATGCTTGACGCCTCTTTTGTATCATTTTGAAAGTGAAACAAAAGACGAGATCGCTGTGTGATTCCGCATTCATTTCTGGGCTCTGACCGTTTTAAATATTTTCAAAACTGAATTTAGTAATATTTAAACTCTTTGTTGAGCAATTCTTGTATGAGAAACATGCTTGACGCCTCTTTTGTATCATTTTGAAAGTGAAACAAAAGACGAGATCGCTGTGTGATTCCGCATTCATTTCTGGGCTCTGACCGTTTTAAATATTTTCAAAAATGAATTTAGTAATATTTAAACTCTTTGTTGAGCAATTCTTGTATGAGAAACATGCTTGACGCCTCTTTTGTATCATTTCGAAAGTGATACAAAAGACGAGATCGCTGTGTGATTCCGCATTCATTTCTTGGCTCTGACCGTTTTAAATATTTTCAAAAATGAATTTAGTAATATTTAAACTCTTTGTTGAGCAATTCTTGCATGAGAAACATGCTTGACGCCTCTTTTGTATAATTTCGAAAAAGATACAAAATACGAGATCGCTGTGATTCCGCATTCATTTCTGGGCTCTGACCGTTTTAAATATTTTCAAAACTGAATTTAGTAATATTTAAACTCTTTGTTGAGCAATTCTTGTATGAGAAACATGCTTGACGCCTCTTTTGTATCATTTTGAAAGTGAAACAAAAGACGAGATCGCTGTGTGATTCCGCATTCATTTCTGAGCTCTGACCGTTTTAAATATTTTCAAAAATGAATTTAGTAATATTTAAACTCTTTGTTGAGCAATTCTTGTATGAGAAACATGCTTGACGCCTCTTTTGTATCATTTCGAAAGTGATACAAAAGACGAGATCGCTGTGTGATTCCGCATTCATTTCTGAGCTCTGACCGTTTTAAATATTTTCAAAAATGAATTTAGTAATATTTAAACTCTTTGCTGAGCAATTCTTGTATGAGAAACATGGAAGAGCTTTCTCTCCCCGAATAAAGGAATTCTTATTCCCTCCTCTTTTCAAGAAGAGAGAGAGCGGTCGTTCTAGTCATTATGAAGAGTGAGGCTTTGCATGAGAAACATGCTTGACTCCTCTTTTGTATAATTTCGAAAGTGATATAAAAGACGAGATCGCTATGTGATTCCGCATTCATTTCTGGGCTCTGACCGTTTTAAATATTTTCAAAACTGAATTTAGTAATATTTAAACTCTTTGTTGAGCAATTCTTGTATGAGAAACATGCTTGACGCCTCTTTTGTATCATTTTGAAAGTGAAACAAAAGACGAGATCGCTGTGTGATTCCGCATTCATTTCTGGGCTCTGACCGTTTTAAATATTTTCAAAACTGAATTTAGTAATATTTAAACTCTTTGTTGAGCAATTCTTGTATGAGAAACATGCTTGACGCCTCTTTTGTATCATTTTGAAAGTGAAACAAAAGACGAGATCGCTGTGTGATTCCGCATTCATTTCTGGGCTCTGACCGTTTTAAATATTTTCAAAACTGAATTTAGTAATATTTAAACTCTTTGCTGAGCAATGCTTGTATGAGAAACATGCTTAACGCTTCTTTTAGTCATTTCGGAAGCGATAAAAAAGACGAGATCGCTATGTGATTCCGCATTCATTTCTGGGCTCTGACCGTTTTAAATATTTTCAAAACTGAATTTAGTAATATTTAAACTCTTTGTTGAGCAATTCTTGTATGAGAAACATGCTTGACGCCTCTTTTGTATCATTTCGAAAGTGATACAAAAGACGAGATCGCTGTGTGATTCCGCATTCATTTCTTGGCTCTGACCGTTTTAAATATTTTCAAAAATGAATTTAGTAATATTTAAACTCTTTGTTGAGCAATTCTTGCATGAGAAACATGCTTGACGCCTCTTTTGTATAATTTCGAAAAAGATACAAAATACGAGATCGCTGTGATTCCGCATTCATTTCTGGGCTCTGACCGTTTTAAATATTTTCAAAACTGAATTTAGTAATATTTAAACTCTTTGTTGAGCAATTCTTGTATGAGAAACATGCTTGACGCCTCTTTTGTATCATTTTGAAAGTGAAACAAAAGACGAGATCGCTGTGTGATTCCGCATTCATTTCTGAGCTCTGACCGTTTTAAATATTTTCAAAAATGAATTTAGTAATATTTAAACTCTTTGTTGAGCAATTCTTGTATGAGAAACATGCTTGACGCCTCTTTTGTATCATTTCGAAAGTGATACAAAAGACGAGATCGCTGTGTGATTCCGCATTCATTTCTGAGCTCTGACCGTTTTAAATATTTTCAAAAATGAATTTAGTAATATTTAAACTCTTTGCTGAGCAATTCTTGTATGAGAAACATGGAAGAGCTTTCTCTCCCCGAATAAAGGAATTCTTATTCCCTCCTCTCTTCAAGAAGAGAGAGAGCGGTCGTTCTAGTCATTATGAAGAGTGAGGCTTTGCATGAGAAACATGCTTGACTCCTCTTTTGTATAATTTCGAAAGTGATATAAAAGACGAGATCGCTGTGATTCCGCATTCATTTCTGAGCTCTGACCGTTTTAAATATTTTCAAAAATGAATTTAGTAATATTTAGACTCTTTGTTGAGCAATTCTTGTATGAGAAACATGCTTGACGCCTCTTTTGTATCATTTTGAAAGTGAAACAAAAGACGAGATCGCTGTGTGATTCCGCATTCATTTCTGAGCTCTGGCCGTTTTAAATATTTTCAAAAATGAATTTAGTAATATTTAAACTCTTTGTTGAGCAATTCTTGTATGAGAAACATGCTTGACGCCTCTTTTGTATCATCTCGAAAGTGATACAAAAGACGAGATCGCTGTGTGATTCCGCATTCATTTCTTGGCTCTGACCGTTTTAAATATTTTCAAAAATGAATTTAGTAATATTTAAACTCTTTGTTGAGCAATTCTTGCATGAGAAACATGCTTGACGCCTCTTTTGTATAATTTCGAAAAAGATACAAAATACGAGATCGCTGTGATTCCGCATTCATTTCTGGGCTCTGACCGTTTTAAATATTTTCAAAACTGAATTTAGTAATATTTAAACTCTTTGTTGAGCAATTCTTGTATGAGAAACATGCTTGACGCCTCTTTTGTATAATTTCGAAAAAGATACAAAATACGAGATCGCTGTGATTCCGCATTCATTTCTGGGCTCTGACCGTTTTAAATATTTTCAAAACTAAATTTAGTAATATTTAAACTCTTTGTTGAGCAATTCTTGTATGAGAAACATGCTTGACGCCTCTTTTGTATCATTTTGAAAGTGAAACAAAAGACGAGATCGCTGTGTGATTCCGCATTCATTTCTGAGCTCTGACCGTTTTAAATATTTTCAAAAATGAATTTAGTAATATTTAAACTCTTTGTTGAGCAATTCTTGTATGAGAAACATGCTTGACGCCTCTTTTGTATCATTTTGAAAGTGAAACAAAAGACGAGATCGCTGTGTGATTCCGCATTCATTTCTGAGCTCTGGCCGTTTTAAATATTTTCAAAAATGAATTTAGTAATATTTAAACTCTTTGTTGAGCAATTCTTGCATGAGAAACATGCTTGACGCCTCTTTTGTATAATTTCGAAAAAGATACAAAATACGAGATCGCTGTGATTCCGCATTCATTTCTGGGCTCTGACCGTTTTAAATATTTTCAAAACTGAATTTAGTAATATTTAAACTCTTTGTTGAGCAATTCTTGTATGAGAAACATGCTTGACGCCTCTTTTGTATAATTTCGAAAAAGATACAAAATACGAGATCGCTGTGATTCCGCATTCATTTCTGGGCTCTGACCGTTTTAAATATTTTCAAAACTAAATTTAGTAATATTTAAACTCTTTGTTGAGCAATTCTTGTATGAGAAACATGCTTGACGCCTCTTTTGTATCATTTTGAAAGTGAAACAAAAGACGAGATCGCTGTGTGATTCCGCATTCATTTCTGAGCTCTGACCGTTTTAAATATTTTCAAAAATGAATTTAGTAATATTTAAACTCTTTGTTGAGCAATTCTTGTATGAGAAACATGCTTGACGCCTCTTTTGTATCATTTTGAAAGTGAAACAAAAGACGAGATCGCTGTGTGATTCCGCATTCATTTCTGAGCTCTGGCCGTTTTAAATATTTTCAAAAATGAATTTAGTAATATTTAAACTCTTTGTTGAGCAATTCTTGTATGAGAAACATGCTTGACGCCTCTTTTGTATCATCTCGAAAGTGATACAAAAGACGAGATCGCTGTGTGATTCCGCATTCATTTCTTGGCTCTGACCGTTTTAAATATTTTCAAAAATGAATTTAGTAATATTTAAACTCTTTGTTGAGCAATTCTTGCATGAGAAACATGCTTGACGCCTCTTTTGTATAATTTCGAAAAAGATACAAAATACGAGATCGCTGTGATTCCGCATTCATTTCTGGGCTCTGACCGTTTTAAATATTTTCAAAACTGAATTTAGTAATATTTAAACTCTTTGTTGAGCAATTCTTGTATGAGAAACATGCTTGACGCCTCTTTTGTATAATTTCGAAAAAGATACAAAATACGAGATCGCTGTGATTCCGCATTCATTTCTGGGCTCTGACCGTTTTAAATATTTTCAAAACTAAATTTAGTAATATTTAAACTCTTTGTTGAGCAATTCTTGTATGAGAAACATGCTTGACGCCTCTTTTGTATCATTTTGAAAGTGAAACAAAAGACGAGATCGCTGTGTGATTCCGCATTCATTTCTGAGCTCTGACCGTTTTAAATATTTTCAAAAATGAATTTAGTAATATTTAAACTCTTTGTTGAGCAATTCTTGTATGAGAAACATGCTTGACGCCTCTTTTGTATCATTTCGAAAGTGATACAAAAGACGAGATCGCTGTGTGATTCCGCATTCATTTCTGAGCTCTGACCGTTTTAAATATTTTCAAAAATGAATTTAGTAATATTTAAACTCTTTGCTGAGCAATTCTTGTATGAGAAACATGGAAGAGCTTTCTCTCCCCGAATAAAGGAATTCTTATTCCCTCCTCTCTTCAAGAAGAGAGAGAGCGGTCGTTCTAGTCATTATGAAGAGTGAGGCTTTGCATGAGAAACATGCTTGACTCCTCTTTTGTATAATTTCGAAAGTGATATAAAAGACGAGATCGCTATGTGATTCCGCATTCATTTCTGGGCTCTGACCGTTTTAAATATTTTCAAAACTGAATTTAGTAATATTTAAACTCTTTGTTGAGCAATTCTTGTATGAGAAACATGCTTGACGCCTCTTTTGTATCATTTTGAAAGTGAAACAAAAGACGAGATCGCTGTGTGATTCCGCATTCATTTCTGGGCTCTGACCGTTTTAAATATTTTCAAAACTGAATTTAGTAATATTTAAACTCTTTGTTGAGCAATTCTTGTATGAGAAACATGCTTGACGCCTCTTTTGTATAATTTCGAAAAAGATACAAAATACGAGATCGCTGTGATTCCGCATTCATTTCTGGGCTCTGACCGTTTTAAATATTTTCAAAACTAAATTTAGTAATATTTAAACTCTTTGTTGAGCAATTCTTGTATGAGAAACATGCTTGACGCCTCTTTTGTATCATTTTGAAAGTGAAACAAAAGACGAGATCGCTGTGTGATTCCGCATTCATTTCTGAGCTCTGACCGTTTTAAATATTTTCAAAAATGAATTTAGTAATATTTAAACTCTTTGTTGAGCAATTCTTGTATGAGAAACATGCTTGACGCCTCTTTTGTATCATTTTGAAAGTGAAACAAAAGACGAGATCGCTGTGTGATTCCGCATTCATTTCTGAGCTCTGGCCGTTTTAAATATTTTCAAAAATGAATTTAGTAATATTTAAACTCTTTGTTGAGCAATTCTTGTATGAGAAACATGCTTGACGCCTCTTTTGTATCATCTCGAAAGTGATACAAAAGACGAGATCGCTGTGTGATTCCGCATTCATTTCTTGGCTCTGACCGTTTTAAATATTTTCAAAAATGAATTTAGTAATATTTAAACTCTTTGTTGAGCAATTCTTGCATGAGAAACATGCTTGACGCCTCTTTTGTATAATTTCGAAAAAGATACAAAATACGAGATCGCTGTGATTCCGCATTCATTTCTGGGCTCTGACCGTTTTAAATATTTTCAAAACTGAATTTAGTAATATTTAAACTCTTTGTTGAGCAATTCTTGTATGAGAAACATGCTTGACGCCTCTTTTGTATAATTTCGAAAAAGATACAAAATACGAGATCGCTGTGATTCCGCATTCATTTCTGGGCTCTGACCGTTTTAAATATTTTCAAAACTAAATTTAGTAATATTTAAACTCTTTGTTGAGCAATTCTTGTATGAGAAACATGCTTGACGCCTCTTTTGTATCATTTTGAAAGTGAAACAAAAGACGAGATCGCTGTGTGATTCCGCATTCATTTCTGAGCTCTGACCGTTTTAAATATTTTCAAAAATGAATTTAGTAATATTTAAACTCTTTGTTGAGCAATTCTTGTATGAGAAACATGCTTGACGCCTCTTTTGTATCATTTCGAAAGTGATACAAAAGACGAGATCGCTGTGTGATTCCGCATTCATTTCTGAGCTCTGACCGTTTTAAATATTTTCAAAAATGAATTTAGTAATATTTAAACTCTTTGCTGAGCAATTCTTGTATGAGAAACATGGAAGAGCTTTCTCTCCCCGAATAAAGGAATTCTTATTCCCTCCTCTCTTCAAGAAGAGAGAGAGCGGTCGTTCTAGTCATTATGAAGAGTGAGGCTTTGCATGAGAAACATGCTTGACTCCTCTTTTGTATAATTTCGAAAGTGATATAAAAGACGAGATCGCTATGTGATTCCGCATTCATTTCTGGGCTCTGACCGTTTTAAATATTTTCAAAACTGAATTTAGTAATATTTAAACTCTTTGTTGAGCAATTCTTGTATGAGAAACATGCTTGACGCCTCTTTTGTATCATTTTGAAAGTGAAACAAAAGACGAGATCGCTGTGTGATTCCGCATTCATTTCTGGGCTCTGACCGTTTTAAATATTTTCAAAACTGAATTTAGTAATATTTAAACTCTTTGTTGAGCAATTCTTGTATGAGAAACATGCTTGACGCCTCTTTTGTATAATTTCGAAAAAGATACAAAATACGAGATCGCTGTGATTCCGCATTCATTTCTGGGCTCTGACCGTTTTAAATATTTTCAAAACTAAATTTAGTAATATTTAAACTCTTTGTTGAGCAATTCTTGTATGAGAAACATGCTTGACGCCTCTTTTGTATCATTTTGAAAGTGAAACAAAAGACGAGATCGCTGTGTGATTCCGCATTCATTTCTGAGCTCTGACCGTTTTAAATATTTTCAAAAATGAATTTAGTAATATTTAAACTCTTTGTTGAGCAATTCTTGTATGAGAAACATGCTTGACGCCTCTTTTGTATCATTTCGAAAGTGATACAAAAGACGAGATCGCTGTGTGATTCCGCATTCATTTCTGAGCTCTGACCGTTTTAAATATTTTCAAAAATGAATTTAGTAATATTTAAACTCTTTGTTGAGCAATTCTTGTATGAGAAACATGCTTGACGCCTCTTTTGTATCATTTCGAAAGTGATACAAAAGACGAGATCGCTGTGTGATTCCGCATTCATTTCTGAGCTCTGACCGTTTTAAATATTTTCAAAAATGAATTTAGTAATATTTAAACTCTTTGTTGAGCAATTCTTGTATGAGAAACATGCTTGACGCCTCTTTTGTATCATTTTGAAAGTGAAACAAAAGACGAGATCGCTGTGTGATTCCGCATTCATTTCTGAGCTCTGACCGTTTTAAATATTTTCAAAAATGAATTTAGTAATATTTAAACTCTTTGTTGAGCAATTCTTGTATGAGAAACATGCTTGACGCCTCTTTTGTATCATTTCGAAAGTGATACAAAAGACGAGATCGCTGTGTGATTCCGCATTCATTTCTGAGCTCTGACCGTTTTAAATATTTTCAAAAATGAATTTAGTAATATTTAAACTCTTTGTTGAGCAATTCTTGCATGAGAAACATGCTTGACGCCTCTTTTGTATAATTTCGAAAAAGATACAAAATACGAGATCGCTGTGATTCCGCATTCATTTCTGGGCTCTGACCGTTTTAAATATTTTCAAAACTGAATTTAGTAATATTTAAACTCTTTGTTGAGCAATTCTTGTATGAGAAACATGCTTGACGCCTCTTTTGTATCATTTTGAAAGTGAAACAAAAGACGAGATCGCTGTGTGATTCCGCATTCATTTCTGGGCTCTGACCGTTTTAAATATTTTCAAAACTGAATTTAGTAATATTTAAACTCTTTGTTGAGCAATTCTTGTATGAGAAACATGCTTGACGCCTCTTTTGTATCATTTTGAAAGTGAAACAAAAGACGAGATCGCTGTGTGATTCCGCATTCATTTCTGGGCTCTGACCGTTTTAAATATTTTCAAAACTGAATTTAGTAATATTTAAACTCTTTGCTGAGCAATGCTTGTATGAGAAACATGCTTAACGCTTCTTTTAGTCATTTCGGAAGCGATAAAAAAGACGAGATCGCTGTGATTCCGCATTCATTTCTGGGCTCTGACCGTTTTATATATTTTCAAAAATGAATTTAGTAATATTTAAACTCTTTGCTGAGCAATTCTTGTATGAGAAACATGGAAGAGCTTTCTCTCCCCGAATAAAGGAATTCTTATTCCCTCCTCTCTTCAAGAAGAGAGAGAGCGGTCGTTCTAGTCATTATGAAGAGTGAGGCTTTGCATGAGAAACATGCTTGACTCCTCTTTTGTATAATTTCGAAAGTGATATAAAAGACGAGATCGCTGTGATTCCGCATTCATTTCTGAGCTCTGACCGTTTTAAATATTTTCAAAAATGAATTTAGTAATATTTAAACTCTTTGTTGAGCAATTCTTGTATGAGAAACATGCTTGACGCCTCTTTTGTATCATTTTGAAAGTGAAACAAAAGACGAGATCGCTGTGTGATTCCGCATTCATTTCTGAGCTCTGGCCGTTTTAAATATTTTCAAAAATGAATTTAGTAATATTTAAACTCTTTGTTGAGCAATTCTTGTATGAGAAACATGCTTGACGCCTCTTTTGTATCATCTCGAAAGTGATACAAAAGACGAGATCGCTGTGTGATTCCGCATTCATTTCTTGGCTCTGACCGTTTTAGATATTTTCAAAAATGAATTTAGTAATATTTAAACTCTTTGTTGAGCAATTCTTGCATGAGAAACATGCTTGACGCCTCTTTTGTATAATTTCGAAAAAGATACAAAATACGAGATCGCTGTGATTCCGCATTCATTTCTGGGCTCTGACCGTTTTAAATATTTTCAAAACTGAATTTAGTAATATTTAAACTCTTTGTTGAGCAATTCTTGTATGAGAAACATGCTTGACGCCTCTTTTGTATAATTTCGAAAAAGATACAAAATACGAGATCGCTGTGATTCCGCATTCATTTCTGGGCTCTGACCGTTTTAAATATTTTCAAAACTGAATTTAGTAATATTTAAACTCTTTGTTGAGCAATTCTTGTATGAGAAACATGCTTGACGCCTCTTTTGTATCATTTTGAAAGTGAAACAAAAGACGAGATCGCTGTGTGATTCCGCATTCATTTCTGAGCTCTGACCGTTTTAAATATTTTCAAAAATGAATTTAGTAATATTTAAACTCTTTGTTGAGCAATTCTTGTATGAGAAACATGCTTGACGCCTCTTTTGTATCATTTCGAAAGTGATACAAAAGACGAGATCGCTGTGTGATTCCGCATTCATTTCTGAGCTCTGACCGTTTTAAATATTTTCAAAAATGAATTTAGTAATATTTAAACTCTTTGCTGAGCAATTCTTGTATGAGAAACATGGAAGAGCTTTCTCTCCCCGAATAAAGGAATTCTTATTCCCTCCTCTCTTCAAGAAGAGAGAGAGCGGTCGTTCTAGTCATTATGAAGAGTGAGGCTTTGCATGAGAAACATGCTTGACGCCTCTTTTGTATCATTTCGAAAGTGATACAAAAGACGAGATCGCTGTGTGATTCCGCATTCATTTCTGAGCTCTGACCGTTTTAAATATTTTCAAAAATGAATTTAGTAATATTTAAACTCTTTGCTGAGCAATTCTTGTATGAGAAACATGGAAGAGCTTTCTCTCCCCGAATAAAGGAATTCTTATTCCCTCCTCTCTTCAAGAAGAGAGAGAGCGGTCGTTCTAGTCATTATGAAGAGTGAGGCTTTGCATGAGAAACATGCTTGACGCCTCTTTTGTATCATTTCGAAAGTGATACAAAAGACGAGATCGCTGTGTGATTCCGCATTCATTTCTGAGCTCTGACCGTTTTAAATATTTTCAAAAATGAATTTAGTAATATTTAAACTCTTTGCTGAGCAATTCTTGTATGAGAAACATGGAAGAGCTTTCTCTCCCCGAATAAAGGAATTCTTATTCCCTCCTCTCTTCAAGAAGAGAGAGAGCGGTCGTTCTAGTCATTATGAAGAGTGAGGCTTTGCATGAGAAACATGCTTGACTCCTCTTTTGTATAATTTCGAAAGTGATATAAAAGACGAGATCGCTATGTGATTCCGCATTCATTTCTGGGCTCTGACCGTTTTAAATATTTTCAAAACTGAATTTAGTAATATTTAAACTCTTTGCTGAGCAATGCTTGTATGAGAAACATGCTTAACGCTTCTTTTAGTCATTTCGGAAGCGATAAAAAAGACGAGATCGCTGTGATTCCGCATTCATTTCTGGGCTCTGACCGTTTTATATATTTTCAAAAATGAATTTAGTAATATTTAAACTCTTTGCTGAGCAATTCTTGTATGAGAAACATGGAAGAGCTTTCTCTCCCCGAATAAAGGAATTCTTATTCCCTCCTCTCTTCAAGAAGAGAGAGAGCGGTCGTTCTAGTCATTATGAAGAGTGAGGCTTTGCATGAGAAACATGCTTGACTCCTCTTTTGTATAATTTCGAAAGTGATATAAAAGACGAGATCGCTGTGATTCCGCATTCATTTCTGAGCTCTGACCGTTTTAAATATTTTCAAAAATGAATTTAGTAATATTTAAACTCTTTGTTGAGCAATTCTTGTATGAGAAACATGCTTGACGCCTCTTTTGTATCATTTTGAAAGTGAAACAAAAGACGAGATCGCTGTGTGATTCCGCATTCATTTCTGAGCTCTGGCCGTTTTAAATATTTTCAAAAATGAATTTAGTAATATTTAAACTCTTTGTTGAGCAATTCTTGTATGAGAAACATGCTTGACGCCTCTTTTGTATCATCTCGAAAGTGATACAAAAGACGAGATCGCTGTGTGATTCCGCATTCATTTCTTGGCTCTGACCGTTTTAGATATTTTCAAAAATGAATTTAGTAATATTTAAACTCTTTGTTGAGCAATTCTTGCATGAGAAACATGCTTGACGCCTCTTTTGTATAATTTCGAAAAAGATACAAAATACGAGATCGCTGTGATTCCGCATTCATTTCTGGGCTCTGACCGTTTTAAATATTTTCAAAACTGAATTTAGTAATATTTAAACTCTTTGTTGAGCAATTCTTGTATGAGAAACATGCTTGACGCCTCTTTTGTATAATTTCGAAAAAGATACAAAATACGAGATCGCTGTGATTCCGCATTCATTTCTGGGCTCTGACCGTTTTAAATATTTTCAAAACTGAATTTAGTAATATTTAAACTCTTTGTTGAGCAATTCTTGTATGAGAAACATGCTTGACGCCTCTTTTGTATCATTTTGAAAGTGAAACAAAAGACGAGATCGCTGTGTGATTCCGCATTCATTTCTGAGCTCTGACCGTTTTAAATATTTTCAAAAATGAATTTAGTAATATTTAAACTCTTTGTTGAGCAATTCTTGTATGAGAAACATGCTTGACGCCTCTTTTGTATCATTTCGAAAGTGATACAAAAGACGAGATCGCTGTGTGATTCCGCATTCATTTCTGAGCTCTGACCGTTTTAAATATTTTCAAAAATGAATTTAGTAATATTTAAACTCTTTGCTGAGCAATTCTTGTATGAGAAACATGGAAGAGCTTTCTCTCCCCGAATAAAGGAATTCTTATTCCCTCCTCTCTTCAAGAAGAGAGAGAGCGGTCGTTCTAGTCATTATGAAGAGTGAGGCTTTGCATGAGAAACATGCTTGACGCCTCTTTTGTATCATTTCGAAAGTGATACAAAAGACGAGATCGCTGTGTGATTCCGCATTCATTTCTGAGCTCTGACCGTTTTAAATATTTTCAAAAATGAATTTAGTAATATTTAAACTCTTTGCTGAGCAATTCTTGTATGAGAAACATGGAAGAGCTTTCTCTCCCCGAATAAAGGAATTCTTATTCCCTCCTCTCTTCAAGAAGAGAGAGAGCGGTCGTTCTAGTCATTATGAAGAGTGAGGCTTTGCATGAGAAACATGCTTGACGCCTCTTTTGTATCATTTCGAAAGTGATACAAAAGACGAGATCGCTGTGTGATTCCGCATTCATTTCTGAGCTCTGACCGTTTTAAATATTTTCAAAAATGAATTTAGTAATATTTAAACTCTTTGCTGAGCAATTCTTGTATGAGAAACATGGAAGAGCTTTCTCTCCCCGAATAAAGGAATTCTTATTCCCTCCTCTCTTCAAGAAGAGAGAGAGCGGTCGTTCTAGTCATTATGAAGAGTGAGGCTTTGCATGAGAAACATGCTTGACTCCTCTTTTGTATAATTTCGAAAGTGATATAAAAGACGAGATCGCTATGTGATTCCGCATTCATTTCTGGGCTCTGACCGTTTTAAATATTTTCAAAACTGAATTTAGTAATATTTAAACTCTTTGTTGAGCAATTCTTGTATGAGAAACATGCTTGACGCCTCTTTTGTATCATTTTGAAAGTGAAACAAAAGACGAGATCGCTGTGTGATTCCGCATTCATTTCTGGGCTCTGACCGTTTTAAATATTTTCAAAACTGAATTTAGTAATATTTAAACTCTTTGTTGAGCAATTCTTGTATGAGAAACATGCTTGACGCCTCTTTTGTATCATTTTGAAAGTGAAACAAAAGACGAGATCGCTGTGTGATTCCGCATTCATTTCTGGGCTCTGACCGTTTTAAATATTTTCAAAACTGAATTTAGTAATATTTAAACTCTTTGTTGAGCAATTCTTGTATGAGAAACATGCTTGACGCCTCTTTTGTATCATTTTGAAAGTGAAACAAAAGACGAGATCGCTGTGTGATTCCGCATTCATTTCTGGGCTCTGACCGTTTTAAATATTTTCAAAAATGAATTTAGTAATATTTAAACTCTTTGTTGAGCAATTCTTGCATGAGAAACATGCTTGACGCCTCTTTTGTATAATTTCGAAAAAGATACAAAATACGAGATCGCTGTGATTCCGCATTCATTTCTGGGCTCTGACCGTTTTATATATTTTCAAAAATGAATTTAGTAATATTTAAACTCTTTGCTGAGCAATTCTTGTATGAGAAACATGGAAGAGCTTTCTCTCCCCGAATAAAGGAATTCTTATTCCCTCCTCTCTTCAAGAAGAGAGAGAGCGGTCGTTCTAGTCATTATGAAGAGTGAGGCTTTGCATGAGAAACATGCTTGACTCCTCTTTTGTATAATTTCGAAAGTGATATAAAAGACGAGATCGCTATGTGATTCCGCATTCATTTCTGGGCTCTTACCGTTTTAAATATTTTCAAAACTGAATTTAGTAATATTTAAACTCTTTGTTGAGCAATTCTTGTATGAGAAACATGCTTGACGCCTCTTTTGTATCATTTTGAAAGTGAAACAAAAGACGAGATCGCTGTGTGATTCCGCATTCATTAATGGGCTCTGACCGTTTTAAATATTTTCAAAACTGAATTTAGTAATATTTAAACTCTTTGTTGAGCAATTCTTGTATGAGAAACATGCTTGACGCCTCTTTTGTATCATTTTGAAAGTGAAACAAAAGACGAGATCGCTGTGTGATTCCGCATTCATTTCTGGGCTCTGACCGTTTTAAATATTTTCAAAAATGAATTTATTAATATTTAAACTCTTTGTTGAGCAATTCTTGCATGAGAAACATGCTTGACGCCTCTTTTGTATAATTTCGAAAAAGATACAAAATACGAGATCGCTGTGATTCCGCATTCATTTCTGGGCTCTGACCGTTTTATATATTTTCAAAAATGAATTTAGTAATATTTAAACTCTTTGCTGAGCAATTCTTGTATGAGAAACATGGAAGAGCTTTCTCTCCCCGAATAAAGGAATTCTTATTCCCTCCTCTCTTCAAGAAGAGAGAGAGCGGTCATTCTAGTCATTATGAAGAGTGAGGCTTTGCATGAGAAACATGCTTGACTCCTCTTTTGTATAATTTCGAAAGTGATATAAAAGACGAGATCGCTATGTGATTCCGCATTCATTTCTGGGCTCTGACCGTTTTAAATATTTTCAAAAATGAATTTAGTAATATTTAAACTCTTTGTTGAGCAATTCTTGTATGAGAAACATGGAAGAGCTTTCTCTCCCCGAATAAAGGAATTCTTATTCCCTCCTCTCTTCAAGAAGAGAGAGAGCGGTCGTTCTAGTCATTATGAAGAGTGAGGCTTTGCATGAGAAACATGCTTGACTCTTCTTTTGTATAATTTCGAAAGTGATACAAAAGACGAGATCGCTGTGTGATTCCGCATTCATTTCTGGGCTCTGACCGTTTTAAATATTTTCAAAAATGAATTTAGTAATATTTAAACTCTTTGTTGAGCAATTCTTGTATGAGAAACATGCTTGACGCCTCTTTTGTATCATTTCGAAAGTGATACAAAAGACGAGATCGCTGTGTGATTCCGCATTCATTTCTGAGCTCTGACCGTTTTAAATATTTTCAAAAATGAATTTAGTAATATTTAAACTCTTTGCTGAGCAATTCTTGTATGAGAAACATGGAAGAGCTTTCTCTCCCCGAATAAAGGAATTCTTATTCCCTCCTCTCTTCAAGAAGAGAGAGAGCGGTCGTTCTAGTCATTATGAAGAGTGAGGCTTTGCATGAGAAACATGCTTGACTCCTCTTTTGTATAATTTCGAAAGTGATATAAAAGACGAGATCGCTATGTGATTCCGCATTCATTTCTGGGCTCTGACCGTTTTAAATATTTTCAAAAATGAATTTAGTAATATTTAAACTCTTTGTTGAGCAATTCTTGTATGAGAAACATGGAAGAGCTTTCTCTCCCCGAATAAAGGAATTCTTATTCCCTCCTCTCTTCAAGAAGAGAGAGAGCGGTCGTTCTAGTCATTATGAAGAGTGAGGCTTTGCATGAGAAACATGCTTGACTCCTCTTTTGTATAATTTCGAAAGTGATATAAAAGACGAGATCGCTATGTGATTCCGCATTCATTTCTGGGCTCTGACCGTTTTAAATATTTTCAAAAATGAATTTAGTAATATTTAAACTCTTTGTTGAGCAATTCTTGTATGAGAAACATGGAAGAGCTTTCTCTCCCCGAATAAAGGAATTCTTATTCCCTCCTCTCTTCAAGAAGAGAGAGAGCGGTCGTTCTAGTCATCATGAAGAGTGAGGCTTTGCATGAGAAACATGCTTGACGCCTTTTTTGTATCATTTTGAAAGTGAAACAAAAGACGAGATCGCTGTGTGATTCCGCATTCATTTCTGGGCTCTGACCGTTTTAAATATTTTCAAAAATGAATTTAGTAATATTTAAACTCTTTGTTGAGCAATTCTTGTATGAGAAACATGCTTGACGCCTCTTTTGTATCATTTCGAAAGTGATACAAAAGACGAGATCGCTGTGTGATTCCGCATTCATTTCTTGGCTCTGACCGTTTTAAATATTTTCAAAAATGAATTTAGTAATATTTAAACTCTTTGTTGAGCAATTCTTGCATGAGAAACATGCTTGACGCCTCTTTTGTATAATTACGAAAAAGATACAAAATACGAGATCGCTGTGATTCCGCATTCATTTCTGGGCTCTGACCGTTTTAAATATTTTCAAAAATGAATTTAGTAATATTTAAACTCTTTGTTGAGCAATTCTTGTATGAGAAACATGGAAGAGCTTTCTCTCCCCGAATAAAGGAATTCTTTTTCCCTCCTCTCTTCAAGAAGAGAGAGAGCGGTCGTTCTAGTCATTATGAAGAGTGAGGCTTTGCATGAGAAACATGCTTGACGCCTCTTTTGTATCATTTCGAAAGTGATACAAAAGACGAGATCGCTGTGTGATTCCGCATTCATTTCTGGGCTCTGACCGTTTTAAATATTTTCAAAAATGAATTTAGTAATATTTAAACTCTTTGTTGAGCAATTCTTGCATGAGAAACATGCTTGACGCCTCTTTTGTATAATTTCGAAAAAGATACAAAATACGAGATCGCTGTGATTCCGCATTCATTTCTGGGCTCTGACCGTTTTAAATATTTTCAAAAATGAATTTAGTAATATTTAAACTCTTTGCTGAGCAATTCTTGTATGAGAAACATGGAAGAGCTTTCTCTCCCCGAATAAAGGAATTCTTATTCCCTCCTCTCTTCAAGAAGAGAGAGAGCGGTCGTTCTAGTCATCATGAAGAGTGAGGCTTTGCATGAGAAACATGCTTGACGCCTTTTTTGTATCATTTTGAAAGTGAAACAAAAGACGAGATCGCTGTGTGATTCCGCATTCATTTCTGGGCTCTGACCGTTTTAAATATTTTCAAAAATGAATTTAGTAATATTTAAACTCTTTGTTGAGCAATTCTTGCATGAGAAACATGCTTGACGCCTCTTTTGTATAATTTCGAAAGTGATACAAAAGACGAGATCGCTGTGTGATTCCGCATTCATTTCTTGGCTCTGACCGTTTTAAATATTTTCAAAAATGAATTTAGTAATATTTAAACTCTTTGTTGAGCAATTCTTGCATGAGAAACATGCTTGACGCCTCTTTTGTATAATTACGAAAAAGATACAAAATACGAGATCGCTGTGATTCCGCATTCATTTCTGGGCTCTGACCGTTTTAAATATTTTCAAAAATGAATTTAGTAATATTTAAACTCTTTGCTGAGCAATTCTTGTATGAGAAACATGGAAGAGCTTTCTCTCCCCGAATAAAGGAATTCTTATTCCCTCCTCTCTTCAAGAAGAGAGAGAGCGGTCGTTCTAGTCATTATGAAGAGTGAGGCTTTGCATGAGAAACATGCTTGACTCCTCTTTTGTATAATTTCGAAAGTGATATAAAAGACGAGATCGTTATGTGATTCCGCATTCATTTCTGGGCTCTGACCGTTTTAAATATTTTCAAAAATGAATTTAGTAATATTTAAACTCTTTGTTGAGCAATTCTTGTATGAGAAACATGCTTGACGCCTCTTTTGTATCATTTCGAAAGTGATACAAAATACGAGATCGCTGTGTGATTCCAATTCATTTCTGGGCTCTGACCGTTTTAAATATTTTCAAAAATGAATTTAGTAATATTTAAACTCTTTGTTGAGCAATTCTTGCATGAGAAACATGCTTGACGCCTCTTTTGTATAATTTCGAAAAAGATACAAAATACGAGATCGCTGTGATTCCGCATTCATTTCTGGGCTCTGACCGTTTTAAATATTTTCAAAAATGAATTTAGTAATATTTAAACTCTTTGTTGAGCAATTCTTGCATGAGAAACATGCTTGACTCCTCTTTTGTATAATTTCGAAAAAGATACAAAATACGAGATCGCTGTGATTCCGCATTCATTTCTGGGCTCTGACCGTTTTAAATATTTTCAAAAATGAATTTAGTAATATTTAAACTCTTTGTTGAGCAATTCTTGCATGAGAAACATGCTTGACGCCTCTTTTGTATAATTTCGAAAAAGATACAAAATACGAGATCGCTGTGATTCCGCATTCATTTCTGGGCTCTGACCGTTTTAAATATTTTCAAAAATGAATTTAGTAATATTTAAACTCTTTGCTGAGCAATTCTTGTATGAGAAACATGGAAGAGCTTTCTCTCCCCGAATAAAGGAATTCTTATTCCCTCCTCTCTTCAAGAAGAGAGAGAGCGGTCGTTCTAGTCATCATGAAGAGTGAGGCTTTGCATGAGAAACATGCTTGACTCCTCTTTTGTATAATTTCGAAAGTGATATAAAAGATGAGATCGCTGTGTGATTCCGCATTCATTTCTGGGCTCTGACCGTTTTAAATATGTTCAAAAATGAATTTAGTAATATTTAAACTCTTTGTTGAGCAATTCTTGTATGAGAAACATGCTTGACGCCTCTTTTGTATCATTTTGAAAGTGAAACAAAAGACGAGATCGCTGTGTGATTCCGCATTCATTTCTGAGCTCTGACCGTTTTAAATATTTTCAAAAATGAATTTAGTAATATTTAAACTCTTTGTTGAGCAATTCTTGTATGAGAAACATGCTTGACGCCTCTTTTGTATCATTTCGAAAGTGATACAAAAGACGAGATCGCTGTGTGATTCCGCATTCATTTCTGGGCTCTGACCGTTTTAAATATTTTCAAAAATGAATTTAGTAATATTTAAACTCTTTGTTGAGCAATTCTTGCATGAGAAACATGCTTGACGCCTCTTTTGTATAATTACGAAAAAGATACAAAATACGAGATCGCTGTGATTCCGCATTCATTTCTGGGCTCTGACCGTTTTAAATATTTTCAAAAATGAATTTAGTAATATTTAAACTCTTTGTTGAGCAATTCTTGCATGAGAAACATGCTTGACTCCTCTTTTGTATAATTTCGAAAGTGATATAAAAGATGAGATCGCTGTGTGATTCCGCATTCATTTCTGGGCTCTGACCGTTTTAAATATGTTCAAAAATGAATTTAGTAATATTTAAACTCTTTGTTGAGCAATTCTTGTATGAGAAACATGCTTGACGCCTCTTTTGTATCATTTTGAAAGTGAAACAAAAGACGAGATCGCTGTGTGATTCCGCATTCATTTCTGAGCTCTGACCGTTTTAAATATTTTCAAAAATGAATTTAGTAATATTTAAACTCTTTGTTGAGCAATTCTTGTATGAGAAACATGCTTGACGCCTCTTTTGTATCATTTCGAAAGTGATACAAAAGACGAGATCGCTGTGTGATTCCGCATTCATTTCTGGGCTCTGACCGTTTTAAATATTTTCAAAAATGAATTTAGTAATATTTAAACTCTTTGTTGAGCAATTCTTGCATGAGAAACATGCTTGACGCCTCTTTTGTATCATTTCGAAAGTGATACAAAAGACGAGATCGCTGTGTGATTCCGCATTCATTTCTGGGCTCTGACCGTTTTAAATATTTTCAAAAATGAATTTAGTAATATTTAAACTCTTTGTTGAGCAATTCTTGCATGAGAAACATGCTTGACGCCTCTTTTGTATAATTTCGAAAAAGATACAAAATACGAGATCGCTGTGATTCCGCATTCATTTCTGGGCTCTGACCGTTTTAAATATTTTCAAAAATGAATTTAGTAATATTTAAACTCTTTGTTGAGCAATTCTTGTATGAGAAACATGGAAGAGCTTTCTCTCCCCGAATAAAGGAATTCTTATTCCCTCCTCTCTTCAAGAAGAGAGAGAGCGGTCGTTCTAGTCATCATGAAGAGTGAGGCTTTGCATGAGAAACATGCTTGACTCCTCTTTTGTATAATTTCGAAAGTGATATAAAAGATGAGATCGCTGTGTGATTCCGCATTCATTTCTGGGCTCTGACCGTTTTAAATATGTTCAAAAATGAATTTAGTAATATTTAAACTCTTTGTTGAGCAATTCTTGTATGAGAAACATGCTTGACGCCTCTTTTGTATCATTTTGAAAGTGAAACAAAAGACGAGATCGCTGTGTGATTCCGCATTCATTTCTGAGCTCTGACCGTTTTAAATATTTTCAAAAATGAATTTAGTAATATTTAAACTCTTTGTTGAGCAATTCTTGTATGAGAAACATGCTTGACGCCTCTTTTGTATCATTTCGAAAGTGATACAAAAGACGAGATCGCTGTGTGATTCCGCATTCATTTCTGGGCTCTGACCGTTTTAAATATTTTCAAAAATGAATTTAGTAATATTTAAACTCTTTGTTGAGCAATTCTTGCATGAGAAACATGCTTGACGCCTCTTTTGTATAATTACGAAAAAGATACAAAATACGAGATCGCTGTGATTCCGCATTCATTTCTGGGCTCTGACCGTTTTAAATATTTTCAAAAATGAATTTAGTAATATTTAAACTCTTTGTTGAGCAATTCTTGCATGAGAAACATGCTTGACTCCTCTTTTGTATAATTTCGAAAGTGATATAAAAGATGAGATCGCTGTGTGATTCCGCATTCATTTCTGGGCTCTGACCGTTTTAAATATGTTCAAAAATGAATTTAGTAATATTTAAACTCTTTGTTGAGCAATTCTTGTATGAGAAACATGCTTGACGCCTCTTTTGTATCATTTTGAAAGTGAAACAAAAGACGAGATCGCTGTGTGATTCCGCATTCATTTCTGAGCTCTGACCGTTTTAAATATTTTCAAAAATGAATTTAGTAATATTTAAACTCTTTGTTGAGCAATTCTTGTATGAGAAACATGCTTGACGCCTCTTTTGTATCATTTCGAAAGTGATACAAAAGACGAGATCGCTGTGTGATTCCGCATTCATTTCTGGGCTCTGACCGTTTTAAATATTTTCAAAAATGAATTTAGTAATATTTAAACTCTTTGTTGAGCAATTCTTGCATGAGAAACATGCTTGACGCCTCTTTTGTATCATTTCGAAAGTGATACAAAAGACGAGATCGCTGTGTGATTCCGCATTCATTTCTGGGCTCTGACCGTTTTAAATATTTTCAAAAATGAATTTAGTAATATTTAAACTCTTTGTTGAGCAATTCTTGCATGAGAAACATGCTTGACGCCTCTTTTGTATAATTTCGAAAAAGATACAAAATACGAGATCGCTGTGATTCCGCATTCATTTCTGGGCTCTGACCGTTTTAAATATTTTCAAAAATGAATTTAGTAATATTTAAACTCTTTGTTGAGCAATTCTTGTATGAGAAACATGGAAGAGCTTTCTCTCCCCGAATAAAGGAATTCTTATTCCCTCCTCTCTTCAAGAAGAGAGAGAGCGGTCGTTCTAGTCATCATGAAGAGTGAGGCTTTGCATGAGAAACATGCTTGACTCCTCTTTTGTATAATTTCGAAAGTGATATAAAAGATGAGATCGCTGTGTGATTCCGCATTCATTTCTGGGCTCTGACCGTTTTAAATATGTTCAAAAATGAATTTAGTAATATTTAAACTCTTTGTTGAGCAATTCTTGTATGAGAAACATGCTTGACGCCTCTTTTGTATCATTTTGAAAGTGAAACAAAAGACGAGATCGCTGTGTGATTCCGCATTCATTTCTGAGCTCTGACCGTTTTAAATATTTTCAAAAATGAATTTAGTAATATTTAAACTCTTTGTTGAGCAATTCTTGTATGAGAAACATGCTTGACGCCTCTTTTGTATCATTTCGAAAGTGATACAAAAGACGAGATCGCTGTGTGATTCCGCATTCATTTCTGGGCTCTGACCGTTTTAAATATTTTCAAAAATGAATTTAGTAATATTTAAACTCTTTGTTGAGCAATTCTTGCATGAGAAACATGCTTGACGCCTCTTTTGTATAATTACGAAAAAGATACAAAATACGAGATCGCTGTGATTCCGCATTCATTTCTGGGCTCTGACCGTTTTAAATATTTTCAAAAATGAATTTAGTAATATTTAAACTCTTTGTTGAGCAATTCTTGCATGAGAAACATGCTTGACTCCTCTTTTGTATAATTTCGAAAGTGATATAAAAGATGAGATCGCTGTGTGATTCCGCATTCATTTCTGGGCTCTGACCGTTTTAAATATGTTCAAAAATGAATTTAGTAATATTTAAACTCTTTGTTGAGCAATTCTTGTATGAGAAACATGCTTGACGCCTCTTTTGTATCATTTTGAAAGTGAAACAAAAGACGAGATCGCTGTGTGATTCCGCATTCATTTCTGAGCTCTGACCGTTTTAAATATTTTCAAAAATGAATTTAGTAATATTTAAACTCTTTGTTGAGCAATTCTTGTATGAGAAACATGCTTGACGCCTCTTTTGTATCATTTCGAAAGTGATACAAAAGACGAGATCGCTGTGTGATTCCGCATTCATTTCTGGGCTCTGACCGTTTTAAATATTTTCAAAAATGAATTTAGTAATATTTAAACTCTTTGTTGAGCAATTCTTGCATGAGAAACATGCTTGACGCCTCTTTTGTATCATTTCGAAAGTGATACAAAAGACGAGATCGCTGTGTGATTCCGCATTCATTTCTGGGCTCTGACCGTTTTAAATATTTTCAAAAATGAATTTAGTAATATTTAAACTCTTTGTTGAGCAATTCTTGCATGAGAAACATGCTTGACGCCTCTTTTGTATAATTTCGAAAAAGATACAAAATACGAGATCGCTGTGATTCCGCATTCATTTCTGGGCTCTGACCGTTTTAAATATTTTCAAAAATGAATTTAGTAATATTTAAACTCTTTGTTGAGCAATTCTTGTATGAGAAACATGCTTGACGCCTCTTTTGTATCATTTCGAAAGTGATACAAAAGACGAGATCGCTGTGTGATTCCGCATTCATTTCTGGGCTCTGACCGTTTTAAATATTTTCAAAAATGAATTTAGTAATATTTAAACTCTTTGTTGAGCAATTCTTGTATGAGAAACATGCTTGACGCCTCTTTTGTATCATTTCGAAAGTGATACAAAATACGAGATCGCTGTGTGATTCCGCATTCATTTCTGGGCTCTGACCGTTTTAAATATTTTCAAAAATGAATTTAGTAATATTTAAACTCTTTGTTGAGCAATTCTTGCATGAGAAACATGCTTGACGCCTCTTTTGTATAATTTCGAAAAAGATACAAAATACGAGATCGCTGTGATTCCGCATTCATTTCTGGGCTCTGACCGTTTTAAATATTTTCAAAAATGAATTTAGTAATATTTAAACTCTTTGTTGAGCAATTCTTGCATGAGAAACATGCTTGACGCCTCTTTTGTATCATTTCGAAAGTGATACAAAAGACGAGATCGCTGTGTGATTCCGCATTCATTTCTGGGCTCTGACCGTTTTAAATATTTTCAAAAATGAATTTAGTAATATTTAAACTCTTTGTTGAGCAATTCTTGCATGAGAAACATGCTTGACGCCTCTTTTGTATAATTACGAAAAAGATACAAAATACGAGATCGCTGTGATTCCGCATTCATTTCTGGGCTCTGACCGTTTTAAATATTTTCAAAAATGAATTTAGTAATATTTAAACTCTTTGTTGAGCAATTCTTGCATGAGAAACATGCTTGACGCCTCTTTTGTATCATTTCGAAAGTGATACAAAATACGAGATCGCTGTGTGATTCCGCATTCATTTCTGGGCTCTGACCGTTTTAAATATTTTCAAAAATGAATTTAGTAATATTTAAACTCTTTGTTGAGCAATTCTTGTATGAGAAACATGCTTGACGCCTCTTTTGTATAATTACGAAAAAGATACAAAATACGAGATCGCTGTGATTCCGCATTCATTTCTGGGCTCTGACCGTTTTAAATATTTTCAAAAATGAATTTAGTAATATTTAAACTCTTTGTTGAGCAATTCTTGCATGAGAAACATGCTTGACGCCTCTTTTGTATAATTTCGAAAAAGATACAAAATACGAGATCGCTGTGATTCCGCATTCATTTCTGGGCTCTGACCGTTTTAAATATTTTCAAAAATGAATTTAGTAATATTTAAACTCTTTGTTGAGCAATTCTTGTATGAGAAACATGCTTGACGCCTCTTTTGTATCATTTCGAAAGTGATACAAAAGACGAGATCGCTGTGTGATTCCGCATTCATTTCTGGGCTCTGACCGTTTTAAATATTTTCAAAAATGAATTTAGTAATATTTAAACTCTTTGTTGAGCAATTCTTGTATGAGAAACATGCTTGACGCCTCTTTTGTATCATTTCGAAAGTGATACAAAATACGAGATCGCTGTGTGATTCCGCATTCATTTCTGGGCTCTGACCGTTTTAAATATTTTCAAAAATGAATTTAGTAATATTTAAACTCTTTGTTGAGCAATTCTTGCATGAGAAACATGCTTGACGCCTCTTTTGTATAATTTCGAAAAAGATACAAAATACGAGATCGCTGTGATTCCGCATTCATTTCTGGGCTCTGACCGTTTTAAATATTTTCAAAAATGAATTTAGTAATATTTAAACTCTTTGTTGAGCAATTCTTGCATGAGAAACATGCTTGACGCCTCTTTTGTATCATTTCGAAAGTGATACAAAAGACGAGATCGCTGTGTGATTCCGCATTCATTTCTGGGCTCTGACCGTTTTAAATATTTTCAAAAATGAATTTAGTAATATTTAAACTCTTTGTTGAGCAATTCTTGCATGAGAAACATGCTTGACGCCTCTTTTGTATAATTACGAAAAAGATACAAAATACGAGATCGCTGTGATTCCGCATTCATTTCTGGGCTCTGACCGTTTTAAATATTTTCAAAAATGAATTTAGTAATATTTAAACTCTTTGTTGAGCAATTCTTGCATGAGAAACATGCTTGACGCCTCTTTTGTATCATTTCGAAAGTGATACAAAATACGAGATCGCTGTGTGATTCCGCATTCATTTCTGGGCTCTGACCGTTTTAAATATTTTCAAAAATGAATTTAGTAATATTTAAACTCTTTGTTGAGCAATTCTTGTATGAGAAACATGCTTGACGCCTCTTTTGTATCATTTCGAAAGTGATACAAAAGACGAGATCGCTGTGTGATTCCGCATTCATTTCTGGGCTCTGACCGTTTTAAATATTTTCAAAAATGAATTTAGTAATATTTAAACTCTTTGTTGAGCAATTCTTGCATGAGAAACATGCTTGACGCCTCTTTTGTATAATTACGAAAAAGATACAAAATACGAGATCGCTGTGATTCCGCATTCATTTCTGGGCTCTGACCGTTTTAAATATTTTCAAAAATGAATTTAGTAATATTTAAACTCTTTGTTGAGCAATTCTTGTATGAGAAACATGCTTGACGCCTCTTTTGTATCATTTCGAAAGTGATACAAAATACGAGATCGCTGTGTGATTCCGCATTCATTTCTGGGCTCTGACCGTTTTAAATATTTTCAAAAATGAATTTAGTAATATTTAAACTCTTTGTTGAGCAATTCTTGCATGAGAAACATGCTTGACGCCTCTTTTGTATAATTTCGAAAAAGATACAAAATACGAGATCGCTGTGATTCCGCATTCATTTCTGGGCTCTGACCGTTTTAAATATTTTCAAAAATGAATTTAGTAATATTTAAACTCTTTGCTGAGCAATTCTTGTATGAGAAACATGGAAGAGCTTTCTCTCCCCGAATAAAGGAATTCTTATTCCCTCCTCTCTTCAAGAAGAGAGAGAGCGGTCGTTCTAGTCATCATGAAGAGTGAGGCTTTGCATGAGAAACATGCTTGACGCCTCTTTTGTATCATTTCGAAAGTGATACAAAAGACGAGATCGCTGTGTGATTCCGCATTCATTTCTGGGCTCTGACCGTTTTAAATATTTTCAAAAATGAATTTAGTAAAATTTAAACTCTTTGTTGAGCAATTCTTGCATGAGAAACATGCTTGACGCCTCTTTTGTATAATTTCGAAAAAGATACAAAATACGAGATCGCTGTGATTCCGCATTCATTTCTGGGCTCTGACCGTTTTAAATATTTTCAAAAATGAATTTAGTAATATTTAAACTCTTTGTTGAGCAATTCTTGCATGAGAAACAAGCTTGACGCCTCTTTTGTATAATTTCGAAAAAGATACAAAATACGAGATCGCTGTGATTCCGCATTCATTTCTGGGCTCTGACCGTTTTAAATATTTTCAAAAATGAATTTAGTAATATTTAAACTCATTGTTGAGCAATTCTTATATGAGAAACATGCTTGACGCCTCTTTTGTATCATTTCGAAAGTGATACAAAATACGAGATCGCTGTGTGATTCCGCATTCATTTCTGGGCTCTGACCGTTTTAAATATTTTCAAAAATGAATTTAGTAATATTTAAACTCTTTGTTGAGCAATTCTTGCATGAGAAACATGCTTGACGCCTCTTTTGTATAATTTCGAAAAAGATACAAAATACGAGATCGCTGTGATTCCGCATTCATTTCTGGGCTCTGACCGTTTTAAATATTTTCAAAAATGAATTTAGTAATATTTAAACTCTTTGTTGAGCAATTCTTGTATGAGAAACATGCTTGACGCCTCTTTTGTATCATTTCGAAAGTGATACAAAAGACGAGATCGCTGTGTGATTCCGCATTCATTTCTGGGCTCTGACCGTTTTAAATATTTTCAAAAATGAATTTAGTAATATTTAAACTCTTTGTTGAGCAATTCTTGTATGAGAAACATGCTTGACGCCTCTTTTGTATCATTTCGAAAGTGATACAAAATACGAGATCGCTGTGTGATTCCGCATTCATTTCTGGGCTCTGACCGTTTTAAATATTTTCAAAAATGAATTTAGTAATATTTAAACTCTTTGTTGAGCAATTCTTGCATGAGAAACATGCTTGACGCCTCTTTTGTATAATTTCGAAAAAGATACAAAATACGAGATCGCTGTGATTCCGCATTCATTTCTGGGCTCTGACCGTTTTAAATATTTTCAAAAATGAATTTAGTAATATTTAAACTCTTTGTTGAGCAATTCTTGCATGAGAAACATGCTTGACGCCTCTTTTGTATCATTTCGAAAGTGATACAAAAGACGAGATCGCTGTGTGATTCCGCATTCATTTCTGGGCTCTGACCGTTTTAAATATTTTCAAAAATGAATTTAGTAATATTTAAACTCTTTGTTGAGCAATTCTTGCATGAGAAACATGCTTGACGCCTCTTTTGTATAATTTCGAAAAAGATACAAAATACGAGATCGCTGTGATTCCGCATTCATTTCTGGGCTCTGACCGTTTTAAATATTTTCAAAAATGAATTTAGTAATATTTAAACTCTTTGCTGAGCAATTCTTGTATGAGAAACATGGAAGAGCTTTCTCTCCCCGAATAAAGGAATTCTTATTCCCTCCTCTCTTCAAGAAGAGAGAGAGCGGTCGTTCTAGTCATCATGAAGAGTGAGGCTTTGCATGAGAAACATGCTTGACGCCTCTTTTGTATCATTTCGAAAGTGATACAAAAGACGAGATCGCTGTGTGATTCCGCATTCATTTCTGGGCTCTGACCGTTTTAAATATTTTCAAAAATGAATTTAGTAATATTTAAACTCTTTGTTGAGCAATTCTTGCATGAGAAACATGCTTGACGCCTCTTTTGTATAATTTCGAAAAAGATACAAAATACGAGATCGCTGTGATTCCGCATTCATTTCTGGGCTCTGACCGTTTTAAATATTTTCAAAAATGAATTTAGTAATATTTAAACTCTTTGCTGAGCAATTCTTGTATGAGAAACATGGAAGAGCTTTCTCTCCCCGAATAAAGGAATTCTTATTCCCTCCTCTCTTCAAGAAGAGAGAGAGCGGTCGTTCTAGTCATCATGAAGAGTGAGGCTTTGCATGAGAAACATGCTTGACGCCTCTTTTGTATCATTTCGAAAGTGATACAAAAGACGAGATCGCTGTGTGATTCCGCATTCATTTCTGGGCTCTGACCGTTTTAAATATTTTCAAAAATGAATTTAGTAAAATTTAAACTCTTTGTTGAGCAATTCTTGCATGAGAAACATGCTTGACGCCTCTTTTGTATAATTTCGAAAAAGATACAAAATACGAGATCGCTGTGATTCCGCATTCATTTCTGGGCTCTGACCGTTTTAAATATTTTCAAAAATGAATTTAGTAATATTTAAACTCTTTGTTGAGCAATTCTTGCATGAGAAACAAGCTTGACGCCTCTTTTGTATAATTTCGAAAAAGATACAAAATACGAGATCGCTGTGATTCCGCATTCATTTCTGGGCTCTGACCGTTTTAAATATTTTCAAAAATGAATTTAGTAATATTTAAACTCATTGTTGAGCAATTCTTATATGAGAAACATGCTTGACGCCTCTTTTGTATCATTTCGAAAGTGATACAAAATACGAGATCGCTGTGTGATTCCGCATTCATTTCTGGGCTCTGACCGTTTTAAATATTTTCAAAAATGAATTTAGTAATATTTAAACTCTTTGTTGAGCAATTCTTGCATGAGAAACATGCTTGACGCCTCTTTTGTATAATTTCGAAAAAGATACAAAATACGAGATCGCTGTGATTCCGCATTCATTTCTGGGCTCTGACCGTTTTAAATATTTTCAAAAATGAATTTAGTAATATTTAAACTCTTTGTTGAGCAATTCTTGTATGAGAAACATGCTTGACGCCTCTTTTGTATCATTTCGAAAGTGATACAAAAGACGAGATCGCTGTGTGATTCCGCATTCATTTCTGGGCTCTGACCGTTTTAAATATTTTCAAAAATGAATTTAGTAATATTTAAACTCTTTGTTGAGCAATTCTTGTATGAGAAACATGCTTGACGCCTCTTTTGTATCATTTCGAAAGTGATACAAAATACGAGATCGCTGTGTGATTCCGCATTCATTTCTGGGCTCTGACCGTTTTAAATATTTTCAAAAATGAATTTAGTAATATTTAAACTCTTTGTTGAGCAATTCTTGCATGAGAAACATGCTTGACGCCTCTTTTGTATAATTTCGAAAAAGATACAAAATACGAGATCGCTGTGATTCCGCATTCATTTCTGGGCTCTGACCGTTTTAAATATTTTCAAAAATGAATTTAGTAATATTTAAACTCTTTGTTGAGCAATTCTTGCATGAGAAACATGCTTGACGCCTCTTTTGTATCATTTCGAAAGTGATACAAAAGACGAGATCGCTGTGTGATTCCGCATTCATTTCTGGGCTCTGACCGTTTTAAATATTTTCAAAAATGAATTTAGTAATATTTAAACTCTTTGTTGAGCAATTCTTGCATGAGAAACATGCTTGACGCCTCTTTTGTATAATTTCGAAAAAGATACAAAATACGAGATCGCTGTGATTCCGCATTCATTTCTGGGCTCTGACCGTTTTAAATATTTTCAAAAATGAATTTAGTAATATTTAAACTCTTTGCTGAGCAATTCTTGTATGAGAAACATGGAAGAGCTTTCTCTCCCCGAATAAAGGAATTCTTATTCCCTCCTCTCTTCAAGAAGAGAGAGAGCGGTCGTTCTAGTCATCATGAAGAGTGAGGCTTTGCATGAGAAACATGCTCGACGCCTCTTTTGTATCATTTCGAAAGTGATACAAAAGACGAGATCGCTGTGTGATTCCGCATTCATTTCTGGGCTCTGACCGTTTTAAATATTTTCAAAAATGAATTTAGTAAAATTTAAACTCTTTGTTGAGCAATTCTTGCATGAGAAACATGCTTGACGCCTCTTTTGTATAATTTCGAAAAAGATACAAAATACGAGATCGCTGTGATTCCGCATTCATTTCTGGGCTCTGACCGTTTTAAATATTTTCAAAAATGAATTTAGTAATATTTAAACTCTTTGTTGAGCAATTCTTGCATGAGAAACAAGCTTGACGCCTCTTTTGTATAATTTCGAAAAAGATACAAAATACGAGATCGCTGTGATTCCGCATTCATTTCTGGGCTCTGACCGTTTTAAATATTTTCAAAAATGAATTTAGTAATATTTAAACTCTTTGTTGAGCAATTCTTGTATGAGAAACATGCTTGACGCCTCTTTTGTATCATTTCGAAAGTGATACAAAATACGAGATCGCTGTGTGATTCCGCATTCATTTCTGGGCTCTGACCGTTTTAAATATTTTCAAAAATGAATTTAGTAATATTTAAACTCTTTGTTGAGCAATTCTTGCATGAGAAACATGCTTGACGCCTCTTTTGTATAATTTCGAAAAAGATACAAAATACGAGATCGCTGTGATTCCGCATTCATTTCTGGGCTCTGACCGTTTTAAATATTTTCAAAAATGAATTTAGTAATATTTAAACTCTTTGTTGAGCAATTCTTGTATGAGAAACATGCTTGACGCCTCTTTTGTATCATTTCGAAAGTGATACAAAAGACGAGATCGCTGTGTGATTCCGCATTCATTTCTGGGCTCTGACCGTTTTAAATATTTTCAAAAATGAATTTAGTAATATTTAAACTCTTTGTTGAGCAATTCTTGTATGAGAAACATGCTTGACGCCTCTTTTGTATCATTTCGAAAGTGATACAAAATACGAGATCGCTGTGTGATTCCGCATTCATTTCTGGGCTCTGACCGTTTTAAATATTTTCAAAAATGAATTTAGTAATATTTAAACTCTTTGTTGAGCAATTCTTGCATGAGAAACATGCTTGACGCCTCTTTTGTATAATTTCGAAAAAGATACAAAATACGAGATCGCTGTGATTCCGCATTCATTTCTGGGCTCTGACCGTTTTAAATATTTTCAAAAATGAATTTAGTAATATTTAAACTCTTTGTTGAGCAATTCTTGCATGAGAAACATGCTTGACGCCTCTTTTGTATCATTTCGAAAGTGATACAAAAGACGAGATCGCTGTGTGATTCCGCATTCATTTCTGGGCTCTGACCGTTTTAAATATTTTCAAAAATGAATTTAGTAATATTTAAACTCTTTGTTGAGCAATTCTTGCATGAGAAACATGCTTGACGCCTCTTTTGTATAATTTCGAAAAAGATACAAAATACGAGATCGCTGTGATTCCGCATTCATTTCTGGGCTCTGACCGTTTTAAATATTTTCAAAAATGAATTTAGTAATATTTAAACTCTTTGCTGAGCAATTCTTGTATGAGAAACATGGAAGAGCTTTCTCTCCCCGAATAAAGGAATTCTTATTCCCTCCTCTCTTCAAGAAGAGAGAGAGCGGTCGTTCTAGTCATCATGAAGAGTGAGGCTTTGCATGAGAAACATGCTTGACGCCTCTTTTGTATCATTTCGAAAGTGATACAAAAGACGAGATCGCTGTGTGATTCCGCATTCATTTCTGGGCTCTGACCGTTTTAAATATTTTCAAAAATGAATTTAGTAAAATTTAAACTCTTTGTTGAGCAATTCTTGCATGAGAAACATGCTTGACGCCTCTTTTGTATAATTTCGAAAAAGATACAAAATACGAGATCGCTGTGATTCCGCATTCATTTCTGGGCTCTGACCGTTTTAAATATTTTCAAAAATGAATTTAGTAATATTTAAACTCTTTGTTGAGCAATTCTTGCATGAGAAACAAGCTTGACGCCTCTTTTGTATAATTTCGAAAAAGATACAAAATACGAGATCGCTGTGATTCCGCATTCATTTCTGGGCTCTGACCGTTTTAAATATTTTCAAAAATGAATTTAGTAATATTTAAACTCTTTGTTGAGCAATTCTTGTATGAGAAACATGCTTGACGCCTCTTTTGTATCATTTCGAAAGTGATACAAAATACGAGATCGCTGTGTGATTCCGCATTCATTTCTGGGCTCTGACCGTTTTAAATATTTTCAAAAATGAATTTAGTAATATTTAAACTCTTTGTTGAGCAATTCTTGCATGAGAAACATGCTTGACGCCTCTTTTGTATAATTTCGAAAAAGATACAAAATACGAGATCGCTGTGATTCCGCATTCATTTCTGGGCTCTGACCGTTTTAAATATTTTCAAAAATGAATTTAGTAATATTTAAACTCTTTGTTGAGCAATTCTTGTATGAGAAACATGCTTGACGCCTCTTTTGTATCATTTCGAAAGTGATACAAAAGACGAGATCGCTGTGTGATTCCGCATTCATTTCTGGGCTCTGACCGTTTTAAATATTTTCAAAAATGAATTTAGTAATATTTAAACTCTTTGTTGAGCAATTCTTGTATGAGAAACATGCTTGACGCCTCTTTTGTATCATTTCGAAAGTGATACAAAATACGAGATCGCTGTGTGATTCCGCATTCATTTCTGGGCTCTGACCGTTTTAAATATTTTCAAAAATGAATTTAGTAATATTTAAACTCTTTGTTGAGCAATTCTTGCATGAGAAACATGCTTGACGCCTCTTTTGTATAATTTCGAAAAAGATACAAAATACGAGATCGCTGTGATTCCGCATTCATTTCTGGGCTCTGACCGTTTTAAATATTTTCAAAAATGAATTTAGTAATATTTAAACTCTTTGTTGAGCAATTCTTGCATGAGAAACATGCTTGACGCCTCTTTTGTATCATTTCGAAAGTGATACAAAAGACGAGATCGCTGTGTGATTCCGCATTCATTTCTGGGCTCTGACCGTTTTAAATATTTTCAAAAATGAATTTAGTAATATTTAAACTCTTTGTTGAGCAATTCTTGCATGAGAAACATGCTTGACGCCTCTTTTGTATAATTACGAAAAAGATACAAAATACGAGATCGCTGTGATTCCGCATTCATTTCTGGGCTCTGACCGTTTTAAATATTTTCAAAAATGAATTTAGTAATATTTAAACTCTTTGTTGAGCAATTCTTGCATGAGAAACATGCTTGACGCCTCTTTTGTATCATTTCGAAAGTGATACAAAATACGAGATCGCTGTGTGATTCCGCATTCATTTCTGGGCTCTGACCGTTTTAAATATTTTCAAAAATGAATTTAGTAATATTTAAACTCTTTGTTGAGCAATTCTTGTATGAGAAACATGCTTGACGCCTCTTTTGTATCATTTCGAAAGTGATACAAAAGACGAGATCGCTGTGTGATTCCGCATTCATTTCTGGGCTCTGACCGTTTTAAATATTTTCAAAAATGAATTTAGTAATATTTAAACTCTTTGTTGAGCAATTCTTGCATGAGAAACATGCTTGACGCCTCTTTTGTATAATTACGAAAAAGATACAAAATACGAGATCGCTGTGATTCCGCATTCATTTCTGGGCTCTGACCGTTTTAAATATTTTCAAAAATGAATTTAGTAATATTTAAACTCTTTGTTGAGCAATTCTTGTATGAGAAACATGCTTGACGCCTCTTTTGTATCATTTCGAAAGTGATACAAAATACGAGATCGCTGTGTGATTCCGCATTCATTTCTGGGCTCTGACCGTTTTAAATATTTTCAAAAATGAATTTAGTAATATTTAAACTCTTTGTTGAGCAATTCTTGCATGAGAAACATGCTTGACGCCTCTTTTGTATAATTTCGAAAAAGATACAAAATACGAGATCGCTGTGATTCCGCATTCATTTCTGGGCTCTGACCGTTTTAAATATTTTCAAAAATGAATTTAGTAATATTTAAACTCTTTGCTGAGCAATTCTTGTATGAGAAACATGGAAGAGCTTTCTCTCCCCGAATAAAGGAATTCTTATTCCCTCCTCTCTTCAAGAAGAGAGAGAGCGGTCGTTCTAGTCATCATGAAGAGTGAGGCTTTGCATGAGAAACATGCTTGACGCCTCTTTTGTATCATTTCGAAAGTGATACAAAAGACGAGATCGCTGTGTGATTCCGCATTCATTTCTGGGCTCTGACCGTTTTAAATATTTTCAAAAATGAATTTAGTAAAATTTAAACTCTTTGTTGAGCAATTCTTGCATGAGAAACATGCTTGACGCCTCTTTTGTATAATTTCGAAAAAGATACAAAATACGAGATCGCTGTGATTCCGCATTCATTTCTGGGCTCTGACCGTTTTAAATATTTTCAAAAATGAATTTAGTAATATTTAAACTCTTTGTTGAGCAATTCTTGCATGAGAAACAAGCTTGACGCCTCTTTTGTATAATTTCGAAAAAGATACAAAATACGAGATCGCTGTGATTCCGCATTCATTTCTGGGCTCTGACCGTTTTAAATATTTTCAAAAATGAATTTAGTAATATTTAAACTCTTTGCTGAGCAATTCTTGTATGAGAAACATGCTTGACGCCTCTTTTGTATCATTTCGAAAGTGATACAAAATACGAGATCGCTGTGTGATTCCGCATTCATTTCTGGGCTCTGACCGTTTTAAATATTTTCAAAAATGAATTTAGTAATATTTAAACTCTTTGTTGAGCAATTCTTGTATGAGAAACATGCTTGACGCCTCTTTTGTATCATTTCGAAAGTGATACAAAATACGAGATCGCTGTGTGATTCCGCATTCATTTCTGGGCTCTGACCGTTTTAAATATTTTCAAAAATGAATTTAGTAATATTTAAACTCTTTGTTGAGCAATTCTTGCATGAGAAACATGCTTGACGCCTCTTTTGTATAATTTCGAAAAAGATACAAAATACGAGATCGCTGTGATTCCGCATTCATTTCTGGGCTCTGACCGTTTTAAATATTTTCAAAAATGAATTTAGTAATATTTAAACTCTTTGTTGAGCAATTCTTGCATGAGAAACATGCTTGACGCCTCTTTTGTATCATTTCGAAAGTGATACAAAAGACGAGATCGCTGTGTGATTCCGCATTCATTTCTGGGCTCTGACCGTTTTAAATATTTTCAAAAATGAATTTAGTAATATTTAAACTCTTTGTTGAGCAATTCTTGCATGAGAAACATGCTTGACGCCTCTTTTGTATAATTTCGAAAAAGATACAAAATACGAGATCGCTGTGATTCCGCATTCATTTCTGGGCTCTGACCGTTTTAAATATTTTCAAAAATGAATTTAGTAATATTTAAACTCTTTGCTGAGCAATTCTTGTATGAGAAACATGGAAGAGCTTTCTCTCCCCGAATAAAGGAATTCTTATTCCCTCCTCTCTTCAAGAAGAGAGAGAGCGGTCGTTCTAGTCATCATGAAGAGTGAGGCTTTGCATGAGAAACATGCTTGACGCCTCTTTTGTATCATTTCGAAAGTGATACAAAAGACGAGATCGCTGTGTGATTCCGCATTCATTTCTGGGCTCTGACCGTTTTAAATATTTTCAAAAATGAATTTAGTAAAATTTAAACTCTTTGTTGAGCAATTCTTGCATGAGAAACATGCTTGACGCCTCTTTTGTATAATTTCGAAAAAGATACAAAATACGAGATCGCTGTGATTCCGCATTCATTTCTGGGCTCTGACCGTTTTAAATATTTTCAAAAATGAATTTAGTAATATTTAAACTCTTTGTTGAGCAATTCTTGCATGAGAAACAAGCTTGACGCCTCTTTTGTATAATTTCGAAAAAGATACAAAATACGAGATCGCTGTGATTCCGCATTCATTTCTGGGCTCTGACCGTTTTAAATATTTTCAAAAATGAATTTAGTAATATTTAAACTCTTTGTTGAGCAATTCTTGTATGAGAAACATGCTTGACGCCTCTTTTGTATCATTTCGAAAGTGATACAAAATACGAGATCGCTGTGTGATTCCGCATTCATTTCTGGGCTCTGACCGTTTTAAATATTTTCAAAAATGAATTTAGTAATGTTTAAACTCTTTGTTGAGCAATTCTTGCATGAGAAACATGCTTGACGCCTCTTTTGTATAATTTCGAAAAAGATACAAAATACGAGATCGCTGTGATTCCGCATTCATTTCTGGGCTCTGACCGTTTTAAATATTTTCAAAAATGAATTTAGTAATATTTAAACTCTTTGTTGAGCAATTCTTGTATGAGAAACATGCTTGACGCCTCTTTTGTATCATTTCGAAAGTGATACAAAAGACGAGATCGCTGTGTGATTCCGCATTCATTTCTGGGCTCTGACCGTTTTAAATATTTTCAAAAATGAATTTAGTAATATTTAAACTCTTTGTTGAGCAATTCTTGTATGAGAAACATGCTTGACGCCTCTTTTGTATCATTTCGAAAGTGATACAAAATACGAGATCGCTGTGTGATTCCGCATTCATTTCTGGGCTCTGACCGTTTTAAATATTTTCAAAAATGAATTTAGTAATATTTAAACTCTTTGTTGAGCAATTCTTGCATGAGAAACATGCTTGACGCCTCTTTTGTATCATTTCGAAAGTGATATAAAAGACGAGATCGCTATGTGATTCCGCATTCATTTCTGGGCTCTGACCGTTTTAAATATTTTCAAAAATGAATTTAGTAATATTTAAACTCTTTGTTGAGCAATTCTTGTATGAGAAACATGCTTGACGCCTCTTTTGTATAATTTCGAAAAAGATACAAAATACGAGATCGCTGTGATTCCGCATTCATTTCTGGGCTCTGACCGTTTTAAATATTTTCAAAAATGAATTTAGTAATATTTAAACTCTTTGTTGAGCAATTCTTGCATGAGAAACATGCTTGACGCCTCTTTTGTATCATTTCGAAAGTGATACAAAAGACGAGATCGCTGTGTGATTCCGCATTCATTTCTGGGCTCTGACCGTTTTAAATATTTTCAAAAATGAATTTAGTAATATTTAAACTCTTTGTTGAGCAATTCTTGCATGAGAAACATGCTTGACGCCTCTTTTGTATAATTACGAAAAAGATACAAAATACGAGATCGCTGTGATTCCGCATTCATTTCTGGGCTCTGACCGTTTTAAATATTTTCAAAAATGAATTTAGTAATATTTAAACTCTTTGTTGAGCAATTCTTGCATGAGAAACATGCTTGACGCCTCTTTTGTATCATTTCGAAAGTGATACAAAATACGAGATCGCTGTGTGATTCCGCATTCATTTCTGGGCTCTGACCGTTTTAAATATTTTCAAAAATGAATTTAGTAATATTTAAACTCTTTGTTGAGCAATTCTTGTATGAGAAACATGCTTGACGCCTCTTTTGTATCATTTCGAAAGTGATACAAAAGACGAGATCGCTGTGTGATTCCGCATTCATTTCTGGGCTCTGACCGTTTTAAATATTTTCAAAAATGAATTTAGTAATATTTAAACTCTTTGTTGAGCAATTCTTGCATGAGAAACATGCTTGACGCCTCTTTTGTATAATTACGAAAAAGATACAAAATACGAGATCGCTGTGATTCCGCATTCATTTCTGGGCTCTGACCGTTTTAAATATTTTCAAAAATGAATTTAGTAATATTTAAACTCTTTGTTGAGCAATTCTTGTATGAGAAACATGCTTGACGCCTCTTTTGTATCATTTCGAAAGTGATACAAAATACGAGATCGCTGTGTGATTCCGCATTCATTTCTGGGCTCTGACCGTTTTAAATATTTTCAAAAATGAATTTAGTAATATTTAAACTCTTTGTTGAGCAATTCTTGCATGAGAAACATGCTTGACGCCTCTTTTGTATAATTTCGAAAAAGATACAAAATACGAGATCGCTGTGATTCCGCATTCATTTCTGGGCTCTGACCGTTTTAAATATTTTCAAAAATGAATTTAGTAATATTTAAACTCTTTGCTGAGCAATTCTTGTATGAGAAACATGGAAGAGCTTTCTCTCCCCGAATAAAGGAATTCTTATTCCCTCCTCTCTTCAAGAAGAGAGAGAGCGGTCGTTCTAGTCATCATGAAGAGTGAGGCTTTGCATGAGAAACATGCTTGACGCCTCTTTTGTATCATTTCGAAAGTGATACAAAAGACGAGATCGCTGTGTGATTCCGCATTCATTTCTGGGCTCTGACCGTTTTAAATATTTTCAAAAATGAATTTAGTAAAATTTAAACTCTTTGTTGAGCAATTCTTGCATGAGAAACATGCTTGACGCCTCTTTTGTATAATTTCGAAAAAGATACAAAATACGAGATCGCTGTGATTCCGCATTCATTTCTGGGCTCTGACCGTTTTAAATATTTTCAAAAATGAATTTAGTAATATTTAAACTCTTTGTTGAGCAATTCTTGCATGAGAAACAAGCTTGACGCCTCTTTTGTATAATTTCGAAAAAGATACAAAATACGAGATCGCTGTGATTCCGCATTCATTTCTGGGCTCTGACCGTTTTAAATATTTTCAAAAATGAATTTAGTAATATTTAAACTCTTTGCTGAGCAATTCTTGTATGAGAAACATGGAAGAGCTTTCTCTCCCCGAATAAAGGAATTCTTATTCCCTCCTCTCTTCAAGAAGAGAGAGAGCGGTCGTTCTAGTCATCATGAAGAGTGAGGCTTTGCATGAGAAACATGCTTGACTCCTCTTTTGTATAATTTCGAAAGTGATATAAAAGATGAGATCGCTGTGTGATTCCGCATTCATTTCTGGGCTCTGACCGTTTTAAATATGTTCAAAAATGAATTTAGTAATATTTAAACTCTTTGTTGAGCAATTCTTGTATGAGAAACATGCTTGACGCCTCTTTTGTATCATTTTGAAAGTGAAACAAAAGACGAGATCGCTGTGTGATTCCGCATTCATTTCTGAGCTCTGACCGTTTTAAATATTTTCAAAAATGAATTTAGTAATATTTAAACTCTTTGTTGAGCAATTCTTGTATGAGAAACATGCTTGACGCCTCTTTTGTATCATTTCGAAAGTGATACAAAAGACGAGATCGCTGTGTGATTCCGCATTCATTTCTGGGCTCTGACCGTTTTAAATATTTTCAAAAATGAATTTAGTAATATTTAAACTCTTTGTTGAGCAATTCTTGTATGAGAAACATGCTTGACGCCTCTTTTGTATCATTTTGAAAGTGATACAAAAGACGAGATCGCTGTGTGATTCCGCATTCATTTCTGGGCTCTGACCGTTTTAAATATTTTCAAAAATGAATTTAGTAATATTTAAACTCTTTGCTGAGCAATTCTTGTTTGAGAAACATGGAAGAGCTTTCTCTCCCCGAATAAAGGAATTCTTATTCCCTCCTCTCTTCAAGAAGAGAGAGAGCGGTCGTTCTAGTCATCATGAAGAGTGAGGCTTTGCATGAGAAACATGCTTGACTCCTCTTTTGTATAATTTCGAAAGTGATATAAAAGATGAGATCGCTGTGTGATTCCGCATTCATTTCTGGGCTCTGACCGTTTTAAATATGTTCAAAAATGAATTTAGTAATATTTAAACTCTTTGTTGAGCAATTCTTGTATGAGAAACATGCTTGACGCCTCTTTTGTATCATTTCGAAAGTGATACAAAAGACGAGATCGCTGTGTGATTCCGCATTCATTTCTGGGCTCTGACCGTTTTAAATATTTTCAAAAATGAATTTAGTAATATTTAAACTCTTTGTTGAGCAATTCTTGTATGAGAAACATGCTTGACGCCTCTTTTGTATCATTTTGAAAGTGATACAAAAGACGAGATCGCTGTGTGATTCCGCATTCATTTCTGGGCTCTGACCGTTTTAAATATTTTCAAAAATGAATTTAGTAATATTTAAACTCTTTGCTGAGCAATTCTTGTATGAGAAACATGGAAGAGCTTTCTCTCCCCGAATAAAGGAATTCTTATTCCCTCCTCTCTTCAAGAAGAGAGAGAGCGGTCGTTCTAGTCATCATGAAGAGTGAGGCTTTGCATGAGAAACATGCTTGACTCCTCTTTTGTATAATTTCGAAAGTGATATAAAAGATGAGATCGCTGTGTGATTCCGCATTCATTTCTGGGCTCTGACCGTTTTAAATATGTTCAAAAATGAATTTAGTAATATTTAAACTCTTTGTTGAGCAATTCTTGTATGAGAAACATGCTTGACGCCTCTTTTGTATCATTTTGAAAGTGAAACAAAAGACGAGATCGCTGTGTGATTCCGCATTCATTTCTGAGCTCTGACCGTTTTAAATATTTTCAAAAATGAATTTAGTAATATTTAAACTCTTTGTTGAGCAATTCTTGTATGAGAAACATGCTTGACGCCTCTTTTGTATCATTTCGAAAGTGATACAAAAGACGAGATCGCTGTGTGATTCCGCATTCATTTCTGGGCTCTGACCGTTTTAAATATTTTCAAAAATGAATTTAGTAATATTTAAACTCTTTGTTGAGCAATTCTTGCATGAGAAACATGCTTGACGCCTCTTTTGTATAATTACGAAAAAGATACAAAATACGAGATCGCTGTGATTCCGCATTCATTTCTGGGCTCTGACCGTTTTAAATATTTTCAAAAATGAATTTAGTAATATTTAAACTCTTTGCTGAGCAATTCTTGTATGAGAAACATGGAAGAGCTTTCTCTCCCCGAATAAAGGAATTCTTATTCCCTTCTCTCTTCAAGAAGAGAGAGAGCGGTCGTTCTAGTCATTATGAAGAGTGAGGCTTTGCATGAGAAACATGCTTGACTCCTCTTTTGTATAATTTCGAAAGTGATATAAAAGACGAGATCGCTATGTGATTCCGCATTCATTTCTGGGCTCTGACCGTTTTAAATATTTTCAAAAATGAATTTAGTAATATTTAAACTCTTTGTTGAGCAATTCTTGTATGAGAAACATGCTTGACGCCACTTTTGTATCATTTCGAAAGTGATACAAAAGACGAGATCGCTGTGTGATTCCGCATTCATTTCTGGGCTCTGACCGTTTTAAATATTTTCAAAAATGAATTTAGTAATATTTAAACTCTTCGTTGAGCAATTCTTGCATGAGAAACATGCTTGACGCCTCTTTTGTATAATTTCGAAAAAGATACAAAATACGAGATCGCTGTGATTCCGCATTCATTTCTGGGCTCTGACCGTTTTAAATATTTTCAAAAATGAATTTAGTAATATTTAAACTCTTTGCTGAGCAATTCTTGTATGAGAAACATGGAAGAGCTTTCTCTCCCCGAATAAAGGAATTCTTATTCCCTCCTCTCTTTAAGAAGAGAGAGAGCGGTCGTTCTAGTCATCATGAAGAGTGAGGCTTTGCATGAGAAACATGCTTGACGCCTCTTTTGTATCATTTCGAAAGTGATACAAAAGACGAGATCGCTGTGTGATTCCGCATTCATTTCTGGGCTCTGACCGTTTTAAATATTTTCAAAAATGAATTTAGTAATATTTAAACTCTTTGTTGAGCAATTCTTGTATGAGAAACATGCTTGACGCCACTTTTGTATCATTTCGAAAGTGATACAAAAGACGAGATCGCTGTGTGATTCCGCATTCATTTCTGGGCTCTGACCGTTTTAAATATTTTCAAAAATGAATTTAGTAATATTTAAACTCTTTGTTGAGCAATTCTTGCATGAGAAACATGCTTGACGCCTCTTTTGTATAATTTCGAAAAAGATACAAAATACGAGATCGCTGTGATTCCGCATTCATTTCTGGGCTCTGACCGTTTTAAATATTTTCAAAAATGAATTTAGTAATATTTAAACTCTTTGCTGAGCAATTCTTGTATGAGAAACATGGAAGAGCTTTCTCTCCCCGAATAAAGGAATTCTTATTCCCTCCTCTCTTTAAGAAGAGAGAGAGCGGTCGTTCTAGTCATCATGAAGAGTGAGGCTTTGCATGAGAAACATGCTTGACGCCTCTTTTGTATCATTTCGAAAGTGATACAAAAGACGAGATCGCTGTGTGATTCCGCATTCATTTCTGGGCTCTGACCGTTTTAAATATTTTCAAAAATGAATTTAGTAATATTTAAACTCTTTGTTGAGCAATTCTTGCATGAGAAACATGCTTGACGCCTCTTTTGTATCATTTCGAAAGTGATACAAAAGACGAGATCGCTGTGTGATTCCGCATTCATTTCTGGGCTCTGACCGTTTTAAATATTTTCAAAAATGAATTTAGTAATATTTAAACTCTTTGTTGAGCAATTCTTGCATGAGAAACATGCTTGACGCCTCTTTTGTATAATTTCGAAAAAGATACAAAATACGAGATCGCTGTGATTCCGCATTCATTTCTGGGCTCTGACCGTTTTAAATATTTTCAAAAATGAATTTAGTAATATTTAAACTCTTTGCTGAGCAATTCTTGTATGAGAAACATGGAAGAGCTTTCTCTCCCCGAATAAAGGAATTCTTATTCCCTCCTCTCTTCAAGAAGAAGAGAGAGCGGTCGTTCTAGTCATCATGAAGAGTGAGGCTTTGCATGAGAAACATGCTTGACTCCTCTTTTGTATAATTTCGAAAGTGATATAAAAGATGAGATCGCTGTGTGATTCCGTATTCATTTCTGGGCTCTGACCGTTTTAAATATTTTCAAAAATGAATTTAGTAATATTTAAACTCTTTGTTGAGCAATTCTTGTATGAGAAACATGGAAGAGCTTTCTCTCCCCGAATAAAGGAATTCTTATTCCCTCCTCTCTTCAAGAAGAGAGAGAGCGGTCGTTCTAGTCATCATGAAGAGTGAGGCTTTGCATGAGAAACATGCTTGACTCCTCTTTTGTATAATTTCGAAAGTGATATAAAAGATGAGATCGCTATGTGATTCCGCATTCATTTCTGGGCTCTGACCGTTTTAAATATTTTCAAAAATGAATTTAGTAATATTTAAACTCTTTGCTGAGCAATTCTTGTATGAGAAACATGCTTGACGCCTCTTTTGTATCATTTCGAAAGTGATACAAAAGACGAGATCGCTGTGTGATTCCGCATTCATTTCTGAGCTCTGACCGTTTTAAATATTTTCAAAAATGAATTTAGTAATATTTATACTCTTTGTTGAGCAATTCTTGTATGAGAAACATGCTTGACGCCTCTTTTGTATCATTTCGAAAGTGATACAAAAGACGAGATCGCTGTGTGATTCCGCATTCATTTCTGAGCTCTGACCGTTTTAAATATTTTCAAAAATGAATTTAGTAATATTTAAACTCTTTGCTGAGCAATTCTTGCATGAGAAACATGCTTGACGCCTCTTTTGTATAATTTCGAAAAAGATACAAAATACGAGATCGCTGTGATTCCGCATTCATTTCTGGGCTCTGACCGTTTTAAATATTTTCAAAAATGAATTTAGTAATATTTAAACTCTTTGCTGAGCAATTCTTGTATGAGAAACATGCTTGACGCCTCTTTTGTATCATTTCGAAAGTGATACAAAAGACGAGATCGCTGTGTGATTCCGCATTCATTTCTGAGCTCTGACCGTTTTAAATATTTTCAAAAATGAATTTAGTAATATTTATACTCTTTGTTGAGCAATTCTTGTATGAGAAACATGCTTGACGCCTCTTTTGTATCATTTTGAAAGTGAAACAAAAGACGAGATCGCTGTGTGATTCCGCATTCATTTCTGAGCTCTGACCGTTTTAAATATTTTCAAAAATGAATTTAGTAATATTTATACTCTTTGTTGAGCAATTCTTGTATGAGAAACATGCTTGACGCCTCTTTTGTATCATTTCGAAAGTGATACAAAAGACGAGATCGCTGTGTGATTCCGCATTCATTTCTGAGCTCTGACCGTTTTAAATATTTTCAAAAATGAATTTAGTAATATTTAAACTCTTTGCTGAGCAATTCTTGTATGAGAAACATGGAAGAGCTTTCTCTCCCCGAATAAAGGAATTCTTATTCCCTCCTCTCTTCAAGAAGAGAGAGAGCGGTCGTTCTAGTCATCATGAAGAGTGAGGCTTTGCATGAGAAACATGCTTGACTCCTCTTTTGTATAATTTCGAAAGTGATATAAAAGATGAGATCGCTGTGTGATTCCGTATTTATTTCTGGGCTCTGACCGTTTTTAATATTTTCAAAAATGAATTTAGTAATATTTAAACTCTTTGTTGAGCAATTCTTGTATGAGAAACATGGAAGAGCTTTCTCTCTCCGAATAAAGGAATTCTTATTCCCTCCTCTCTTCAAGAAGAGAGAGAGCGGTCGTTCTAGTCATTATGAAGAGTGAGGCTTTGCATGAGAAACATGCTTGACTCCTCTTTTGTATAATTTCGAAAGTGATATAAAAGACGAGATCGCTATGTGATTCCGCATTCATTTCTGGGCTCTGACCGTTTTAAATATTTTCAAAAATGAATTTAGTAATATTTAAACTCTTTGTTGAGCAATTCTTGTATGAGAAACATGCTTGACGCCTCTTTTGTATCATTTCGAAAGTGATATAAAAGACGAGATCGCTATGTGATTCCGCATTCATTTCTGGGCTCTGACCGTTTTAAATATTTTCAAAAATGAATTTAGTAATATTTATACTCTTTGTTGAGCAATTCTTGTATGAGAAACATGCTTGACGCCTCTTTTGTATCATTTCGAAAGTGATACAAAAGACGAGATCGCTGTGTGATTCCGCATTCATTTCTGGGCTCTGACCGTTTTAAATATTTTCAAAAATGAATTTAGTAATATTTAAACTCTTTGTTGAGCAATTCTTGTATGAGAAACATGGAAGAGCTTTCTCTCCCCGAATAAAGGAATTCTTTTTCCCTCCTCTCTTCAAGAAGAGAGAGAGCGGTCGTTCTAGTCATTATGAAGAGTGAGGCTTTGCATGAGAAACATGCTTGACTCCTCTTTTGTATAATTTCGAAAGTGATATAAAAGACGAGATCGCTATGTGATTCCGCATTCATTTCTGGGCTCTGACCGTTTTAAATATTTTCAAAAATGAATTTAGTAATATTTAAACTCTTTGTTGAGCAATTCTTGTATGAGAAACATGCTTGACGCCTCTTTTGTATCATTTCGAAAGTGATATAAAAGACGAGATCGCTATGTGATTCCGCATTCATTTCTGGGCTCTGACCGTTTTAAATATTTTCAAAAATGAATTTAGTAATATTTAAACTCTTTGTTGAGCAATTCTTGTATGAGAAACATGCTTGACGCCTCTTTTGTATCATTTCGAAAGTGATACAAAAGACGAGATCGCTGTGTGATTCCGCATTCATTTCTGAGCTCTGACCGTTTTAAATATTTTCAAAAATGAATTTAGTAATATTTAAACTCTTTGCTGAGCAATTCTTGTATGAGAAACATGGAAGAGCTTTCTCTCCCCGAATAAAGGAATTCTTATTCCCTCCTCTCTTCAAGAAGAGAGAGAGCGGTCGTTCTAGTCATCATGAAGAGTGAGGCTTTGCATGAGAAACATGCTTGACTCCTCTTTTGTATAATTTCGAAAGTGATATAAAAGATGAGATCGCTGTGTGATTCCGTATTCATTTCTGGGCTCTGACCGTTTTAAATATTTTCAAAAATGAATTTAGTAATATTTAAACTCTTTGTTGAGCAATTCTTGTATGAGAAACATGGAAGAGCTTTCTCTCCCCGAATAAAGGAATTCTTATTCCCTCCTCTCTTCAAGAAGAGAGAGAGCGGTCGTTCTAGTCATTATGAAGAGTGAGGCTTTGCATGAGAAACATGCTTGACTCCTCTTTTGTATAATTTCGAAAGTGATATAAAAGACGAGATCGCTATGTGATTCCGCATTCATTTCTGGGCTCTGACCGTTTTAAATATTTTCAAAAATGAATTTAGTAATATTTAAACTCTTTGTTGAGCAATTCTTGTATGAGAAACATGCTTGACGCCTCTTTTGTATCATTTCGAAAGTGATATAAAAGACGAGATCGCTATGTGATTCCGCATTCATTTCTGGGCTCTGACCGTTTTAAATATTTTCAAAAATGAATTTAGTAATATTTATACTCTTTGTTGAGCAATTCTTGTATGAGAAACATGCTTGACGCCTCTTTTGTATCATTTCGAAAGTGATACAAAAGACGAGATCGCTGTGTGATTCCGCATTCATTTCTGGGCTCTGACCGTTTTAAATATTTTCAAAAATGAATTTAGTAATATTTAAACTCTTTGTTGAGCAATTCTTGTATGAGAAACATGGAAGAGCTTTCTCTCCCCGAATAAAGGAATTCTTTTTCCCTCCTCTCTTCAAGAAGAGAGAGAGCGGTCGTTCTAGTCATTATGAAGAGTGAGGCTTTGCATGAGAAACATGCTTGACTCCTCTTTTGTATAATTTCGAAAGTGATATAAAAGACGAGATCGCTATGTGATTCCGCATTCATTTCTGGGCTCTGACCGTTTTAAATATTTTCAAAAATGAATTTAGTAATATTTAAACTCTTTGTTGAGCAATTCTTGTATGAGAAACATGCTTGACGCCTCTTTTGTATCATTTCGAAAGTGATATAAAAGACGAGATCGCTATGTGATTCCGCATTCATTTCTGGGCTCTGACCGTTTTAAATATTTTCAAAAATGAATTTAGTAATATTTAAACTCTTTGTTGAGCAATTCTTGTATGAGAAACATGCTTGACGCCTCTTTTGTATCATTTCGAAAGTGATACAAAAGACGAGATCGCTGTGTGATTCCGCATTCATTTCTGAGCTCTGACCGTTTTAAATATTTTCAAAAATGAATTTAGTAATATTTAAACTCTTTGCTGAGCAATTCTTGTATGAGAAACATGGAAGAGCTTTCTCTCCCCGAATAAAGGAATTCTTATTCCCTCCTCTCTTCAAGAAGAGAGAGAGCGGTCGTTCTAGTCATCATGAAGAGTGAGGCTTTGCATGAGAAACATGCTTGACTCCTCTTTTGTATAATTTCGAAAGTGATATAAAAGATGAGATCGCTGTGTGATTCCGTATTCATTTCTGGGCTCTGACCGTTTTAAATATTTTCAAAAATGAATTTAGTAATATTTAAACTCTTTGTTGAGCAATTCTTGTATGAGAAACATGGAAGAGCTTTCTCTCCCCGAATAAAGGAATTCTTATTCCCTCCTCTCTTCAAGAAGAGAGAGAGCGGTCGTTCTAGTCATTATGAAGAGTGAGGCTTTGCATGAGAAACATGCTTGACTCCTCTTTTGTATAATTTCGAAAGTGATATAAAAGACGAGATCGCTATGTGATTCCGCATTCATTTCTGGGCTCTGACCGTTTTAAATATTTTCAAAAATGAATTTAGTAATATTTAAACTCTTTGTTGAGCAATTCTTGTATGAGAAACATGCTTGACGCCTCTTTTGTATCATTTCGAAAGTGATATAAAAGACGAGATCGCTATGTGATTCCGCATTCATTTCTGGGCTCTGACCGTTTTAAATATTTTCAAAAATGAATTTAGTAATATTTAAACTCTTTGTTGAGCAATTCTTGCATGAGAAACATGCTTGACTCCTCTTTTGTATAATTTCGAAAGTGATATAAAAGACGAGATCGCTATGTGATTCCGCATTCATTTCTGGGCTCTGACCGTTTTAAATATTTTCAAAAATGAATTTAGTAATATTTAAACTCTTTGTTGAGCAATTCTTGTATGAGAAACATGCTTGACGCCTCTTTTGTATCATTTTGAAAGTGAAACAAAAGACGAGATCGCTGTGTGATTCCGCATTCATTTCTGAGCTCTGACCGTTTTAAATATTTTCAAAAATGAATTTAGTAATATTTATACTCTTTGTTGAGCAATTCTTGTATGAGAAACATGGAAGAGCTTTCTCTCCCCGAATAAAGGAATTCTTATTCCCTCCTCTCTTCAAGAAGAGAGAGAGCGGTCGTTCTAGTCATCATGAAGAGTGAGGCTTTGCATGAGAAACATGCTTGACGCCTCTTTTATATCATTTTGAAAGTGAAACAAAAGACGAGATCGCTGTGTGATTCCGCATTCATTTCTGAGCTCTGACCGTTTTAAATATTTTCAAAAATGAATTTAGTAATATTTAAACTCTTTGCTGAGCAATTCTTGTATGAGAAACATGGAAGAGCTTTCTCTCCCCGAATAAAGGAATTCTTTTTCCCTCCTCTCTTCAAGAAGAGAGAGAGCGGTCGTTCTAGTCATTATGAAGAGTGAGGCTTTGCATGAGAAACATGCTTGACTCCTCTTTTGTATAATTTCGAAAGTGATATAAAAGACGAGATCGCTATGTGATTCCGCATTCATTTCTGGGCTCTGACCGTTTTAAATATTTTCAAAAATGAATTTAGTAATATTTAAACTCTTTGTTGAGCAATTCTTGTATGAGAAACATGCTTGACGCCACTTTTGTATCATTTCGAAAGTGATACAAAAGACGAGATCGCTGTGTGATTCCGCATTCATTTCTGGGCTCTGACCGTTTTAAATATTTTCAAAAATGAATTTAGTAATATTTAAACTCTTCGTTGAGCAATTCTTGCATGAGAAACATGCTTGACGCCTCTTTTGTATAATTTCGAAAAAGATACAAAATACGAGATCGCTGTGATTCCGCATTCATTTCTGGGCTCTGACCGTTTTAAATATTTTCAAAAATGAATTTAGTAATATTTAAACTCTTTGCTGAGCAATTCTTGTATGAGAAACATGGAAGAGCTTTCTCTCCCCGAATAAAGGAATTCTTATTCCCTCCTCTCTTTAAGAAGAGAGAGAGCGGTCGTTCTAGTCATCATGAAGAGTGAGGCTTTGCATGAGAAACATGCTTGACGCCTCTTTTGTATCATTTCGAAAGTGATACAAAAGACGAGATCGCTGTGTGATTCCGCATTCATTTCTGGGCTCTGACCGTTTTAAATATTTTCAAAAATGAATTTAGTAATATTTAAACTCTTTGTTGAGCAATTCTTGTATGAGAAACATGCTTGACGCCACTTTTGTATCATTTCGAAAGTGATACAAAAGACGAGATCGCTGTGTGATTCCGCATTCATTTCTGGGCTCTGACCGTTTTAAATATTTTCAAAAATGAATTTAGTAATATTTAAACTCTTTGTTGAGCAATTCTTGCATGAGAAACATGCTTGACGCCTCTTTTGTATAATTTCGAAAAAGATACAAAATACGAGATCGCTGTGATTCCGCATTCATTTCTGGGCTCTGACCGTTTTAAATATTTTCAAAAATGAATTTAGTAATATTTAAACTCTTTGTTTAGCAATTCTTGTATGAGAAACATGCTTGACGCCACTTTTGTATCATTTCGAAAGTGATACAAAAGACGAGATCGCTGTGTGATTCCGCATTCATTTCTGGGCTCTGACCGTTTTAAATATTTTCAAAAATGAATTTAGTAATATTTAAACTCTTCGTTGAGCAATTCTTGCATGAGAAACATGCTTGACGCCTCTTTTGTATAATTTCGAAAAAGATACAAAATACGAGATCGCTGTGATTCCGCATTCATTTCTGGGCTCTGACCGTTTTAAATATTTTCAAAAATGAATTTAGTAATATTTAAACTCTTTGCTGAGCAATTCTTGTATGAGAAACATGGAAGAGCTTTCTCTCCCCGAATAAAGGAATTCTTATTCCCTCCTCTCTTTAAGAAGAGAGAGAGCGGTCGTTCTAGTCATCATGAAGAGTGAGGCTTTGCATGAGAAACATGCTTGACGCCTCTTTTGTATCATTTCGAAAGTGATACAAAAGACGAGATCGCTGTGTGATTCCGCATTCATTTCTGGGCTCTGACCGTTTTAAATATTTTCAAAAATGAATTTAGTAATATTTAAACTCTTTGTTGAGCAATTCTTGTATGAGAAACATGCTTGACGCCACTTTTGTATCATTTCGAAAGTGATACAAAAGACGAGATCGCTGTGTGATTCCGCATTCATTTCTGGGCTCTGACCGTTTTAAATATTTTCAAAAATGAATTTAGTAATATTTAAACTCTTTGTTGAGCAATTCTTGCATGAGAAACATGCTTGACGCCTCTTTTGTATAATTTCGAAAAAGATACAAAATACGAGATCGCTGTGATTCCGCATTCATTTCTGGGCTCTGACCGTTTTAAATATTTTCAAAAATGAATTTAGTAATATTTAAACTCTTTGCTGAGCAATTCTTGTATGAGAAACATGGAAGAGCTTTCTCTCCCCGAATAAAGGAATTCTTATTCCCTCCTCTCTTTAAGAAGAGAGAGAGCGGTCGTTCTAGTCATCATGAAGAGTGAGGCTTTGCATGAGAAACATGCTTGACGCCTCTTTTGTATCATTTCGAAAGTGATACAAAAGACGAGATCGCTGTGTGATTCCGCATTCATTTCTGGGCTCTGACCGTTTTAAATATTTTCAAAAATGAATTTAGTAATATTTAAACTCTTTGTTGAGCAATTCTTGCATGAGAAACATGCTTGACGCCTCTTTTGTATCATTTCGAAAGTGATACAAAAGACGAGATCGCTGTGTGATTCCGCATTCATTTCTGGGCTCTGACCGTTTTAAATATTTTCAAAAATGAATTTAGTAATATTTAAACTCTTTGTTGAGCAATTCTTGCATGAGAAACATGCTTGACGCCTCTTTTGTATAATTTCGAAAAAGATACAAAATACGAGATCGCTGTGATTCCGCATTCATTTCTGGGCTCTGACCGTTTTAAATATTTTCAAAAATGAATTTAGTAATATTTAAACTCTTTGCTGAGCAATTCTTGTATGAGAAACATGGAAGAGCTTTCTCTCCCCGAATAAAGGAATTCTTATTCCCTCCTCTCTTCAAGAAGAAGAGAGAGCGGTCGTTCTAGTCATCATGAAGAGTGAGGCTTTGCATGAGAAACATGCTTGACTCCTCTTTTGTATAATTTCGAAAGTGATATAAAAGATGAGATCGCTGTGTGATTCCGTATTCATTTCTGGGCTCTGACCGTTTTAAATATTTTCAAAAATGAATTTAGTAATATTTAAACTCTTTGTTGAGCAATTCTTGTATGAGAAACATGGAAGAGCTTTCTCTCCCCGAATAAAGGAATTCTTATTCCCTCCTCTCTTCAAGAAGAGAGAGAGCGGTCGTTCTAGTCATCATGAAGAGTGAGGCTTTGCATGAGAAACATGCTTGACTCCTCTTTTGTATAATTTCGAAAGTGATATAAAAGATGAGATCGCTATGTGATTCCGCATTCATTTCTGGGCTCTGACCGTTTTAAATATTTTCAAAAATGAATTTAGTAATATTTAAACTCTTTGCTGAGCAATTCTTGTATGAGAAACATGCTTGACGCCTCTTTTGTATCATTTCGAAAGTGATACAAAAGACGAGATCGCTGTGTGATTCCGCATTCATTTCTGAGCTCTGACCGTTTTAAATATTTTCAAAAATGAATTTAGTAATATTTATACTCTTTGTTGAGCAATTCTTGTATGAGAAACATGCTTGACGCCTCTTTTGTATCATTTCGAAAGTGATACAAAAGACGAGATCGCTGTGTGATTCCGCATTCATTTCTGAGCTCTGACCGTTTTAAATATTTTCAAAAATGAATTTAGTAATATTTAAACTCTTTGCTGAGCAATTCTTGCATGAGAAACATGCTTGACGCCTCTTTTGTATAATTTCGAAAAAGATACAAAATACGAGATCGCTGTGATTCCGCATTCATTTCTGGGCTCTGACCGTTTTAAATATTTTCAAAAATGAATTTAGTAATATTTAAACTCTTTGCTGAGCAATTCTTGTATGAGAAACATGCTTGACGCCTCTTTTGTATCATTTCGAAAGTGATACAAAAGACGAGATCGCTGTGTGATTCCGCATTCATTTCTGAGCTCTGACCGTTTTAAATATTTTCAAAAATGAATTTAGTAATATTTATACTCTTTGTTGAGCAATTCTTGTATGAGAAACATGCTTGACGCCTCTTTTGTATCATTTTGAAAGTGAAACAAAAGACGAGATCGCTGTGTGATTCCGCATTCATTTCTGAGCTCTGACCGTTTTAAATATTTTCAAAAATGAATTTAGTAATATTTATACTCTTTGTTGAGCAATTCTTGTATGAGAAACATGCTTGACGCCTCTTTTGTATCATTTCGAAAGTGATACAAAAGACGAGATCGCTGTGTGATTCCGCATTCATTTCTGAGCTCTGACCGTTTTAAATATTTTCAAAAATGAATTTAGTAATATTTAAACTCTTTGCTGAGCAATTCTTGTATGAGAAACATGGAAGAGCTTTCTCTCCCCGAATAAAGGAATTCTTATTCCCTCCTCTCTTCAAGAAGAGAGAGAGCGGTCGTTCTAGTCATCATGAAGAGTGAGGCTTTGCATGAGAAACATGCTTGACTCCTCTTTTGTATAATTTCGAAAGTGATATAAAAGATGAGATCGCTGTGTGATTCCGTATTTATTTCTGGGCTCTGACCGTTTTTAATATTTTCAAAAATGAATTTAGTAATATTTAAACTCTTTGTTGAGCAATTCTTGTATGAGAAACATGGAAGAGCTTTCTCTCTCCGAATAAAGGAATTCTTATTCCCTCCTCTCTTCAAGAAGAGAGAGAGCGGTCGTTCTAGTCATTATGAAGAGTGAGGCTTTGCATGAGAAACATGCTTGACTCCTCTTTTGTATAATTTCGAAAGTGATATAAAAGACGAGATCGCTATGTGATTCCGCATTCATTTCTGGGCTCTGACCGTTTTAAATATTTTCAAAAATGAATTTAGTAATATTTAAACTCTTTGTTGAGCAATTCTTGTATGAGAAACATGCTTGACGCCACTTTTGTATCATTTCGAAAGTGATACAAAAGACGAGATCGCTGTGTGATTCCGCATTCATTTCTGGGCTCTGACCGTTTTAAATATTTTCAAAAATGAATTTAGTAATATTTAAACTCTTTGTTGAGCAATTCTTGCATGAGAAACATGCTTGACGCCTCTTTTGTATAATTTCGAAAAAGATACAAAATACGAGATCGCTGTGATTCCGCATTCATTTCTGGGCTCTGACCGTTTTAAATATTTTCAAAAATGAATTTAGTAATATTTAAACTCTTTGTTTAGCAATTCTTGTATGAGAAACATGCTTGACGCCACTTTTGTATCATTTCGAAAGTGATACAAAAGACGAGATCGCTGTGTGATTCCGCATTCATTTCTGGGCTCTGACCGTTTTAAATATTTTCAAAAATGAATTTAGTAATATTTAAACTCTTCGTTGAGCAATTCTTGCATGAGAAACATGCTTGACGCCTCTTTTGTATAATTTCGAAAAAGATACAAAATACGAGATCGCTGTGATTCCGCATTCATTTCTGGGCTCTGACCGTTTTAAATATTTTCAAAAATGAATTTAGTAATATTTAAACTCTTTGCTGAGCAATTCTTGTATGAGAAACATGGAAGAGCTTTCTCTCCCCGAATAAAGGAATTCTTATTCCCTCCTCTCTTTAAGAAGAGAGAGAGCGGTCGTTCTAGTCATCATGAAGAGTGAGGCTTTGCATGAGAAACATGCTTGACGCCTCTTTTGTATCATTTCGAAAGTGATACAAAAGACGAGATCGCTGTGTGATTCCGCATTCATTTCTGGGCTCTGACCGTTTTAAATATTTTCAAAAATGAATTTAGTAATATTTAAACTCTTTGTTGAGCAATTCTTGTATGAGAAACATGCTTGACGCCACTTTTGTATCATTTCGAAAGTGATACAAAAGACGAGATCGCTGTGTGATTCCGCATTCATTTCTGGGCTCTGACCGTTTTAAATATTTTCAAAAATGAATTTAGTAATATTTAAACTCTTTGTTGAGCAATTCTTGCATGAGAAACATGCTTGACGCCTCTTTTGTATAATTTCGAAAAAGATACAAAATACGAGATCGCTGTGATTCCGCATTCATTTCTGGGCTCTGACCGTTTTAAATATTTTCAAAAATGAATTTAGTAATATTTAAACTCTTTGCTGAGCAATTCTTGTATGAGAAACATGGAAGAGCTTTCTCTCCCCGAATAAAGGAATTCTTATTCCCTCCTCTCTTTAAGAAGAGAGAGAGCGGTCGTTCTAGTCATCATGAAGAGTGAGGCTTTGCATGAGAAACATGCTTGACGCCTCTTTTGTATCATTTCGAAAGTGATACAAAAGACGAGATCGCTGTGTGATTCCGCATTCATTTCTGGGCTCTGACCGTTTTAAATATTTTCAAAAATGAATTTAGTAATATTTAAACTCTTTGTTGAGCAATTCTTGCATGAGAAACATGCTTGACGCCTCTTTTGTATCATTTCGAAAGTGATACAAAAGACGAGATCGCTGTGTGATTCCGCATTCATTTCTGGGCTCTGACCGTTTTAAATATTTTCAAAAATGAATTTAGTAATATTTAAACTCTTTGTTGAGCAATTCTTGCATGAGAAACATGCTTGACGCCTCTTTTGTATAATTTCGAAAAAGATACAAAATACGAGATCGCTGTGATTCCGCATTCATTTCTGGGCTCTGACCGTTTTAAATATTTTCAAAAATGAATTTAGTAATATTTAAACTCTTTGCTGAGCAATTCTTGTATGAGAAACATGGAAGAGCTTTCTCTCCCCGAATAAAGGAATTCTTATTCCCTCCTCTCTTCAAGAAGAAGAGAGAGCGGTCGTTCTAGTCATCATGAAGAGTGAGGCTTTGCATGAGAAACATGCTTGACTCCTCTTTTGTATAATTTCGAAAGTGATATAAAAGATGAGATCGCTGTGTGATTCCGTATTCATTTCTGGGCTCTGACCGTTTTAAATATTTTCAAAAATGAATTTAGTAATATTTAAACTCTTTGTTGAGCAATTCTTGTATGAGAAACATGGAAGAGCTTTCTCTCCCCGAATAAAGGAATTCTTATTCCCTCCTCTCTTCAAGAAGAGAGAGAGCGGTCGTTCTAGTCATCATGAAGAGTGAGGCTTTGCATGAGAAACATGCTTGACTCCTCTTTTGTATAATTTCGAAAGTGATATAAAAGATGAGATCGCTATGTGATTCCGCATTCATTTCTGGGCTCTGACCGTTTTAAATATTTTCAAAAATGAATTTAGTAATATTTAAACTCTTTGCTGAGCAATTCTTGTATGAGAAACATGCTTGACGCCTCTTTTGTATCATTTCGAAAGTGATACAAAAGACGAGATCGCTGTGTGATTCCGCATTCATTTCTGAGCTCTGACCGTTTTAAATATTTTCAAAAATGAATTTAGTAATATTTATACTCTTTGTTGAGCAATTCTTGTATGAGAAACATGCTTGACGCCTCTTTTGTATCATTTCGAAAGTGATACAAAAGACGAGATCGCTGTGTGATTCCGCATTCATTTCTGAGCTCTGACCGTTTTAAATATTTTCAAAAATGAATTTAGTAATATTTAAACTCTTTGCTGAGCAATTCTTGCATGAGAAACATGCTTGACGCCTCTTTTGTATAATTTCGAAAAAGATACAAAATACGAGATCGCTGTGATTCCGCATTCATTTCTGGGCTCTGACCGTTTTAAATATTTTCAAAAATGAATTTAGTAATATTTAAACTCTTTGCTGAGCAATTCTTGTATGAGAAACATGCTTGACGCCTCTTTTGTATCATTTCGAAAGTGATACAAAAGACGAGATCGCTGTGTGATTCCGCATTCATTTCTGAGCTCTGACCGTTTTAAATATTTTCAAAAATGAATTTAGTAATATTTATACTCTTTGTTGAGCAATTCTTGTATGAGAAACATGCTTGACGCCTCTTTTGTATCATTTTGAAAGTGAAACAAAAGACGAGATCGCTGTGTGATTCCGCATTCATTTCTGAGCTCTGACCGTTTTAAATATTTTCAAAAATGAATTTAGTAATATTTATACTCTTTGTTGAGCAATTCTTGTATGAGAAACATGCTTGACGCCTCTTTTGTATCATTTCGAAAGTGATACAAAAGACGAGATCGCTGTGTGATTCCGCATTCATTTCTGAGCTCTGACCGTTTTAAATATTTTCAAAAATGAATTTAGTAATATTTAAACTCTTTGCTGAGCAATTCTTGTATGAGAAACATGGAAGAGCTTTCTCTCCCCGAATAAAGGAATTCTTATTCCCTCCTCTCTTCAAGAAGAGAGAGAGCGGTCGTTCTAGTCATCATGAAGAGTGAGGCTTTGCATGAGAAACATGCTTGACTCCTCTTTTGTATAATTTCGAAAGTGATATAAAAGATGAGATCGCTGTGTGATTCCGTATTTATTTCTGGGCTCTGACCGTTTTTAATATTTTCAAAAATGAATTTAGTAATATTTAAACTCTTTGTTGAGCAATTCTTGTATGAGAAACATGGAAGAGCTTTCTCTCTCCGAATAAAGGAATTCTTATTCCCTCCTCTCTTCAAGAAGAGAGAGAGCGGTCGTTCTAGTCATTATGAAGAGTGAGGCTTTGCATGAGAAACATGCTTGACTCCTCTTTTGTATAATTTCGAAAGTGATATAAAAGACGAGATCGCTATGTGATTCCGCATTCATTTCTGGGCTCTGACCGTTTTAAATATTTTCAAAAATGAATTTAGTAATATTTAAACTCTTTGTTGAGCAATTCTTGTATGAGAAACATGCTTGACGCCTCTTTTGTATCATTTCGAAAGTGATATAAAAGACGAGATCGCTATGTGATTCCGCATTCATTTCTGGGCTCTGACCGTTTTAAATATTTTCAAAAATGAATTTAGTAATATTTATACTCTTTGTTGAGCAATTCTTGTATGAGAAACATGCTTGACGCCTCTTTTGTATCATTTCGAAAGTGATACAAAAGACGAGATCGCTGTGTGATTCCGCATTCATTTCTGGGCTCTGACCGTTTTAAATATTTTCAAAAATGAATTTAGTAATATTTAAACTCTTTGTTGAGCAATTCTTGTATGAGAAACATGGAAGAGCTTTCTCTCCCCGAATAAAGGAATTCTTTTTCCCTCCTCTCTTCAAGAAGAGAGAGAGCGGTCGTTCTAGTCATTATGAAGAGTGAGGCTTTGCATGAGAAAAATGCTTGACTCCTCTTTTGTATAATTTCGAAAGTGATATAAAAGACGAGATCGCTATGTGATTCCGCATTCATTTCTGGGCTCTGACCGTTTTAAATATTTTCAAAAATGAATTTAGTAATATTTAAACTCTTTGTTGAGCAATTCTTGTATGAGAAACATGCTTGACGCCTCTTTTGTATCATTTCGAAAGTGATATAAAAGACGAGATCGCTATGTGATTCCGCATTCATTTCTGGGCTCTGACCGTTTTAAATATTTTCAAAAATGAATTTAGTAATATTTAAACTCTTTGTTGAGCAATTCTTGTATGAGAAACATGCTTGACGCCTCTTTTGTATCATTTCGAAAGTGATACAAAAGACGAGATCGCTGTGTGATTCCGCATTCATTTCTGAGCTCTGACCGTTTTAAATATTTTCAAAAATGAATTTAGTAATATTTAAACTCTTTGCTGAGCAATTCTTGTATGAGAAACATGGAAGAGCTTTCTCTCCCCGAATAAAGGAATTCTTATTCCCTCCTCTCTTCAAGAAGAGAGAGAGCGGTCGTTCTAGTCATCATGAAGAGTGAGGCTTTGCATGAGAAACATGCTTGACTCCTCTTTTGTATAATTTCGAAAGTGATATAAAAGATGAGATCGCTGTGTGATTCCGTATTCATTTCTGGGCTCTGACCGTTTTAAATATTTTCAAAAATGAATTTAGTAATATTTAAACTCTTTGTTGAGCAATTCTTGTATGAGAAACATGGAAGAGCTTTCTCTCCCCGAATAAAGGAATTCTTATTCCCTCCTCTCTTCAAGAAGAGAGAGAGCGGTCGTTCTAGTCATTATGAAGAGTGAGGCTTTGCATGAGAAACATGCTTGACTCCTCTTTTGTATAATTTCGAAAGTGATATAAAAGACGAGATCGCTATGTGATTCCGCATTCATTTCTGGGCTCTGACCGTTTTAAATATTTTCAAAAATGAATTTAGTAATATTTAAACTCTTTGTTGAGCAATTCTTGTATGAGAAACATGCTTGACGCCTCTTTTGTATCATTTCGAAAGTGATATAAAAGACGAGATCGCTATGTGATTCCGCATTCATTTCTGGGCTCTGACCGTTTTAAATATTTTCAAAAATGAATTTAGTAATATTTATACTCTTTGTTGAGCAATTCTTGTATGAGAAACATGCTTGACGCCTCTTTTGTATCATTTCGAAAGTGATACAAAAGACGAGATCGCTGTGTGATTCCGCATTCATTTCTGGGCTCTGACCGTTTTAAATATTTTCAAAAATGAATTTAGTAATATTTAAACTCTTTGTTGAGCAATTCTTGTATGAGAAACATGGAAGAGCTTTCTCTCCCCGAATAAAGGAATTCTTTTTCCCTCCTCTCTTCAAGAAGAGAGAGAGCGGTCGTTCTAGTCATTATGAAGAGTGAGGCTTTGCATGAGAAACATGCTTGACTCCTCTTTTGTATAATTTCGAAAGTGATATAAAAGACGAGATCGCTATGTGATTCCGCATTCATTTCTGGGCTCTGACCGTTTTAAATATTTTCAAAAATGAATTTAGTAATATTTAAACTCTTTGTTGAGCAATTCTTGTATGAGAAACATGCTTGACGCCTCTTTTGTATCATTTCGAAAGTGATATAAAAGACGAGATCGCTATGTGATTCCGCATTCATTTCTGGGCTCTGACCGTTTTAAATATTTTCAAAAATGAATTTAGTAATATTTAAACTCTTTGTTGAGCAATTCTTGTATGAGAAACATGCTTGACGCCTCTTTTGTATCATTTCGAAAGTGATACAAAAGACGAGATCGCTGTGTGATTCCGCATTCATTTCTGAGCTCTGACCGTTTTAAATATTTTCAAAAATGAATTTAGTAATATTTAAACTCTTTGCTGAGCAATTCTTGTATGAGAAACATGGAAGAGCTTTCTCTCCCCGAATAAAGGAATTCTTATTCCCTCCTCTCTTCAAGAAGAGAGAGAGCGGTCGTTCTAGTCATCATGAAGAGTGAGGCTTTGCATGAGAAACATGCTTGACTCCTCTTTTGTATAATTTCGAAAGTGATATAAAAGATGAGATCGCTGTGTGATTCCGTATTCATTTCTGGGCTCTGACCGTTTTAAATATTTTCAAAAATGAATTTAGTAATATTTAAACTCTTTGTTGAGCAATTCTTGTATGAGAAACATGGAAGAGCTTTCTCTCCCCGAATAAAGGAATTCTTATTCCCTCCTCTCTTCAAGAAGAGAGAGAGCGGTCGTTCTAGTCATTATGAAGAGTGAGGCTTTGCATGAGAAACATGCTTGACTCCTCTTTTGTATAATTTCGAAAGTGATATAAAAGACGAGATCGCTATGTGATTCCGCATTCATTTCTGGGCTCTGACCGTTTTAAATATTTTCAAAAATGAATTTAGTAATATTTAAACTCTTTGTTGAGCAATTCTTGTATGAGAAACATGCTTGACGCCTCTTTTGTATCATTTCGAAAGTGATATAAAAGACGAGATCGCTATGTGATTCCGCATTCATTTCTGGGCTCTGACCGTTTTAAATATTTTCAAAAATGAATTTAGTAATATTTAAACTCTTTGTTGAGCAATTCTTGCATGAGAAACATGCTTGACGCCTCTTTTGTATCATTTTGAAAGTGAAACAAAAGACGAGATCGCTGTGTGATTCCGCATTCATTTCTGAGCTCTGACCGTTTTAAATATTTTCAAAAATGAATTTAGTAATATTTATACTCTTTGTTGAGCAATTCTTGTATGAGAAACATGCTTGACGCCTCTTTTGTATCATTTCGAAAGTGATACAAAAGACGAGATCGCTGTGTGATTCCGCATTCATTTCTGAGCTCTGACCGTTTTAAATATTTTCAAAAATGAATTTAGTAATATTTATACTCTTTGTTGAGCAATTCTTGTATGAGAAACATGCTTGACGCCTCTTTTGTATCATTTCGGAAGCGATAAAAAAGACGAGATCGCTGTGATTCCGCATTCATTTCTGGGCTCTGACCGTTTTAAATATTTTCAAAAATGAATTTAGTAATATTTAAACTCTTTGCTGAGCAATTCTTGTATGAGAAACATGGAAGAGCTTTCTCTCCCCGAATAAAGGAATTCTTATTCCCTCCTCTCTTTAAGAAGAGAGAGAGCGGTCGTTCTAGTCATCATGAAGAGTGAGGCTTTGCATGAGAAACATGCTTGACGCCTCTTTTGTATCATTTCGAAAGTGATACAAAAGACGAGATCGCTGTGTGATTCCGCATTCATTTCTGGGCTCTGACCGTTTTAAATATTTTCAAAAATGAATTTAGTAATATTTAAACTCTTTGTTGAGCAATTCTTGCATGAGAAACATGCTTGACGCCTCTTTTGTATCATTTCGAAAGTGATACAAAAGACGAGATCGCTGTGTGATTCCGCATTCATTTCTGGGCTCTGACCGTTTTAAATATTTTCAAAAATGAATTTAGTAATATTTAAACTCTTTGTTGAGCAATTCTTGCATGAGAAACATGCTTGACGCCTCTTTTGTATAATTTCGAAAAAGATACAAAATACGAGATCGCTGTGATTCCGCATTCATTTCTGGGCTCTGACCGTTTTAAATATTTTCAAAAATGAATTTAGTAATATTTAAACTCTTTGCTGAGCAATTCTTGTATGAGAAACATGGAAGAGCTTTCTCTCCCCGAATAAAGGAATTCTTATTCCCTCCTCTCTTCAAGAAGAAGAGAGAGCGGTCGTTCTAGTCATCATGAAGAGTGAGGCTTTGCATGAGAAACATGCTTGACTCCTCTTTTGTATAATTTCGAAAGTGATATAAAAGATGAGATCGCTGTGTGATTCCGTATTCATTTCTGGGCTCTGACCGTTTTAAATATTTTCAAAAATGAATTTAGTAATATTTAAACTCTTTGTTGAGCAATTCTTGTATGAGAAACATGGAAGAGCTTTCTCTCCCCGAATAAAGGAATTCTTATTCCCTCCTCTCTTCAAGAAGAGAGAGAGCGGTCGTTCTAGTCATCATGAAGAGTGAGGCTTTGCATGAGAAACATGCTTGACTCCTCTTTTGTATAATTTCGAAAGTGATATAAAAGATGAGATCGCTATGTGATTCCGCATTCATTTCTGGGCTCTGACCGTTTTAAATATTTTCAAAAATGAATTTAGTAATATTTAAACTCTTTGCTGAGCAATTCTTGTATGAGAAACATGCTTGACGCCTCTTTTGTATCATTTCGAAAGTGATACAAAAGACGAGATCGCTGTGTGATTCCGCATTCATTTCTGAGCTCTGACCGTTTTAAATATTTTCAAAAATGAATTTAGTAATATTTATACTCTTTGTTGAGCAATTCTTGTATGAGAAACATGCTTGACGCCTCTTTTGTATCATTTCGAAAGTGATACAAAAGACGAGATCGCTGTGTGATTCCGCATTCATTTCTGAGCTCTGACCGTTTTAAATATTTTCAAAAATGAATTTAGTAATATTTAAACTCTTTGCTGAGCAATTCTTGCATGAGAAACATGCTTGACGCCTCTTTTGTATAATTTCGAAAAAGATACAAAATACGAGATCGCTGTGATTCCGCATTCATTTCTGGGCTCTGACCGTTTTAAATATTTTCAAAAATGAATTTAGTAATATTTAAACTCTTTGCTGAGCAATTCTTGTATGAGAAACATGCTTGACGCCTCTTTTGTATCATTTCGAAAGTGATACAAAAGACGAGATCGCTGTGTGATTCCGCATTCATTTCTGAGCTCTGACCGTTTTAAATATTTTCAAAAATGAATTTAGTAATATTTATACTCTTTGTTGAGCAATTCTTGTATGAGAAACATGCTTGACGCCTCTTTTGTATCATTTTGAAAGTGAAACAAAAGACGAGATCGCTGTGTGATTCCGCATTCATTTCTGAGCTCTGACCGTTTTAAATATTTTCAAAAATGAATTTAGTAATATTTATACTCTTTGTTGAGCAATTCTTGTATGAGAAACATGCTTGACGCCTCTTTTGTATCATTTCGAAAGTGATACAAAAGACGAGATCGCTGTGTGATTCCGCATTCATTTCTGAGCTCTGACCGTTTTAAATATTTTCAAAAATGAATTTAGTAATATTTAAACTCTTTGCTGAGCAATTCTTGTATGAGAAACATGGAAGAGCTTTCTCTCCCCGAATAAAGGAATTCTTATTCCCTCCTCTCTTCAAGAAGAGAGAGAGCGGTCGTTCTAGTCATCATGAAGAGTGAGGCTTTGCATGAGAAACATGCTTGACTCCTCTTTTGTATAATTTCGAAAGTGATATAAAAGATGAGATCGCTGTGTGATTCCGTATTTATTTCTGGGCTCTGACCGTTTTTAATATTTTCAAAAATGAATTTAGTAATATTTAAACTCTTTGTTGAGCAATTCTTGTATGAGAAACATGGAAGAGCTTTCTCTCTCCGAATAAAGGAATTCTTATTCCCTCCTCTCTTCAAGAAGAGAGAGAGCGGTCGTTCTAGTCATTATGAAGAGTGAGGCTTTGCATGAGAAACATGCTTGACTCCTCTTTTGTATAATTTCGAAAGTGATATAAAAGACGAGATCGCTATGTGATTCCGCATTCATTTCTGGGCTCTGACCGTTTTAAATATTTTCAAAAATGAATTTAGTAATATTTAAACTCTTTGTTGAGCAATTCTTGTATGAGAAACATGCTTGACGCCTCTTTTGTATCATTTCGAAAGTGATATAAAAGACGAGATCGCTATGTGATTCCGCATTCATTTCTGGGCTCTGACCGTTTTAAATATTTTCAAAAATGAATTTAGTAATATTTATACTCTTTGTTGAGCAATTCTTGTATGAGAAACATGCTTGACGCCTCTTTTGTATCATTTCGAAAGTGATACAAAAGACGAGATCGCTGTGTGATTCCGCATTCATTTCTGGGCTCTGACCGTTTTAAATATTTTCAAAAATGAATTTAGTAATATTTAAACTCTTTGTTGAGCAATTCTTGTATGAGAAACATGGAAGAGCTTTCTCTCCCCGAATAAAGGAATTCTTTTTCCCTCCTCTCTTCAAGAAGAGAGAGAGCGGTCGTTCTAGTCATTATGAAGAGTGAGGCTTTGCATGAGAAACATGCTTGACTCCTCTTTTGTATAATTTCGAAAGTGATATAAAAGACGAGATCGCTATGTGATTCCGCATTCATTTCTGGGCTCTGACCGTTTTAAATATTTTCAAAAATGAATTTAGTAATATTTAAACTCTTTGTTGAGCAATTCTTGTATGAGAAACATGCTTGACGCCTCTTTTGTATCATTTCGAAAGTGATATAAAAGACGAGATCGCTATGTGATTCCGCATTCATTTCTGGGCTCTGACCGTTTTAAATATTTTCAAAAATGAATTTAGTAATATTTAAACTCTTTGTTGAGCAATTCTTGTATGAGAAACATGCTTGACGCCTCTTTTGTATCATTTCGAAAGTGATACAAAAGACGAGATCGCTGTGTGATTCCGCATTCATTTCTGAGCTCTGACCGTTTTAAATATTTTCAAAAATGAATTTAGTAATATTTAAACTCTTTGCTGAGCAATTCTTGTATGAGAAACATGGAAGAGCTTTCTCTCCCCGAATAAAGGAATTCTTATTCCCTCCTCTCTTCAAGAAGAGAGAGAGCGGTCGTTCTAGTCATCATGAAGAGTGAGGCTTTGCATGAGAAACATGCTTGACTCCTCTTTTGTATAATTTCGAAAGTGATATAAAAGATGAGATCGCTGTGTGATTCCGTATTCATTTCTGGGCTCTGACCGTTTTAAATATTTTCAAAAATGAATTTAGTAATATTTAAACTCTTTGTTGAGCAATTCTTGTATGAGAAACATGGAAGAGCTTTCTCTCCCCGAATAAAGGAATTCTTATTCCCTCCTCTCTTCAAGAAGAGAGAGAGCGGTCGTTCTAGTCATTATGAAGAGTGAGGCTTTGCATGAGAAACATGCTTGACTCCTCTTTTGTATAATTTCGAAAGTGATATAAAAGACGAGATCGCTATGTGATTCCGCATTCATTTCTGGGCTCTGACCGTTTTAAATATTTTCAAAAATGAATTTAGTAATATTTAAACTCTTTGTTGAGCAATTCTTGTATGAGAAACATGCTTGACGCCTCTTTTGTATCATTTCGAAAGTGATATAAAAGACGAGATCGCTATGTGATTCCGCATTCATTTCTGGGCTCTGACCGTTTTAAATATTTTCAAAAATGAATTTAGTAATATTTATACTCTTTGTTGAGCAATTCTTGTATGAGAAACATGCTTGACGCCTCTTTTGTATCATTTCGAAAGTGATACAAAAGACGAGATCGCTGTGTGATTCCGCATTCATTTCTGGGCTCTGACCGTTTTAAATATTTTCAAAAATGAATTTAGTAATATTTAAACTCTTTGTTGAGCAATTCTTGTATGAGAAACATGGAAGAGCTTTCTCTCCCCGAATAAAGGAATTCTTTTTCCCTCCTCTCTTCAAGAAGAGAGAGAGCGGTCGTTCTAGTCATTATGAAGAGTGAGGCTTTGCATGAGAAACATGCTTGACTCCTCTTTTGTATAATTTCGAAAGTGATATAAAAGACGAGATCGCTATGTGATTCCGCATTCATTTCTGGGCTCTGACCGTTTTAAATATTTTCAAAAATGAATTTAGTAATATTTAAACTCTTTGTTGAGCAATTCTTGTATGAGAAACATGCTTGACGCCTCTTTTGTATCATTTCGAAAGTGATATAAAAGACGAGATCGCTATGTGATTCCGCATTCATTTCTGGGCTCTGACCGTTTTAAATATTTTCAAAAATGAATTTAGTAATATTTAAACTCTTTGTTGAGCAATTCTTGTATGAGAAACATGCTTGACGCCTCTTTTGTATCATTTCGAAAGTGATACAAAAGACGAGATCGCTGTGTGATTCCGCATTCATTTCTGAGCTCTGACCGTTTTAAATATTTTCAAAAATGAATTTAGTAATATTTAAACTCTTTGCTGAGCAATTCTTGTATGAGAAACATGGAAGAGCTTTCTCTCCCCGAATAAAGGAATTCTTATTCCCTCCTCTCTTCAAGAAGAGAGAGAGCGGTCGTTCTAGTCATCATGAAGAGTGAGGCTTTGCATGAGAAACATGCTTGACTCCTCTTTTGTATAATTTCGAAAGTGATATAAAAGATGAGATCGCTGTGTGATTCCGTATTCATTTCTGGGCTCTGACCGTTTTAAATATTTTCAAAAATGAATTTAGTAATATTTAAACTCTTTGTTGAGCAATTCTTGTATGAGAAACATGGAAGAGCTTTCTCTCCCCGAATAAAGGAATTCTTATTCCCTCCTCTCTTCAAGAAGAGAGAGAGCGGTCGTTCTAGTCATTATGAAGAGTGAGGCTTTGCACGAGAAACATGCTTGACTCCTCTTTTGTATAATTTCGAAAGTGATATAAAAGACGAGATCGCTATGTGATTCCGCATTCATTTCTGGGCTCTGACCGTTTTAAATATTTTCAAAAATGAATTTAGTAATATTTAAACTCTTTGTTGAGCAATTCTTGTATGAGAAACATGCTTGACGCCTCTTTTGTATCATTTCGAAAGTGATATAAAAGACGAGATCGCTATGTGATTCCGCATTCATTTCTGGGCTCTGACCGTTTTAAATATTTTCAAAAATGAATTTAGTAATATTTAAACTCTTTGTTGAGCAATTCTTGCATGAGAAACATGCTTGACTCCTCTTTTGTATAATTTCGAAAGTGATATAAAAGACGAGATCGCTATGTGATTCCGCATTCATTTCTGGGCTCTGACCGTTTTAAATATTTTCAAAAATGAATTTAGTAATATTTAAACTCTTTGTTGAGCAATTCTTGTATGAGAAACATGCTTGACGCCTCTTTTGTATCATTTTGAAAGTGAAACAAAAGACGAGATCGCTGTGTGATTCCGCATTCATTTCTGAGCTCTGACCGTTTTAAATATTTTCAAAAATGAATTTAGTAATATTTATACTCTTTGTTGAGCAATTCTTGTATGAGAAACATGCTTGACGCCTCTTTTGTATCATTTCGAAAGTGATACAAAAGACGAGATCGCTGTGTGATTCCGCATTCATTTCTGAGCTCTGACCGTTTTAAATATTTTCAAAAATGAATTTAGTAATATTTAAACTCTTTGCTGAGCAATTCTTGTATGAGAAACATGGAAGAGCTTTCTCTCCCCGAATAAAGGAATTCTTATTCCCTTCTCTCTTCAAGAAGAGAGAGAGCGGTCGTTCTAGTCATCATGAAGAGTGAGGCTTTGCATGAGAAACATGCTTGACTCCTCTTTTGTATAATTTCGAAAGTGATATAAAAGATGAGATCGCTGTGTGATTCCGTATTCATTTCTGGGCTCTGACCGTTTTAAATATTTTCAAAAATGAACTTAGTAATATTTAAACTCTTTGTTGAGCAATTCTTGTATGAGAAACATGGAAGAGCTTTCTCTCCCCGAATAAAGGAATTCTTATTCCCTCCTCTCTTCAAGAAGAGAGAGAGCGGTCGTTCTAGTCATTATGAAGAGTGAGGCTTTGCATGAGAAACATGCTTGACTCCTCTTTTGTATAATTTCGAAAGTGATATAAAAGACGAGATCGCTATGTGATTCCGCATTCATTTCTGGGCTCTGACCGTTTTAAATATTTTCAAAAATGAATTTAGTAATATTTAAACTCTTTGTTGAGCAATTCTTGTATGAGAAACATGCTTGACGCCTCTTTTGTATCATTTCGAAAGTGATACAAAAGACGAGATCGCTGTGTGATTCCGTATTCATTTCTTGGCTCTGACCTTTTATATATTTTCAAAAATGAATATAGTAATATTTAAACTCTTTGTTGAGCAATTCTTGCATGAGAAACATGCTTGACGCCTCTTTTGTATAATTTCGAAAAAGATACAAAATACGAGATCGCTGTGATTCCGCATTCATTTCTGGGCTCTGACCGTTTTAAATATTTTCAAAAATGAATTTAGTAATATTTAAACTCTTTGCTGAGCAATTCTTGTATGAGAAACATGGAAGAGCTTTCTCTCCCCGAATAAAGGAATTCTTATTCCCTCCTCTCTTCAAGAAGAGAGAGAGCGGTCGTTCTAGTCATCATGAAGAGTGAGGCTTTGCATGAGAAACATGCTTGACTCCTCTTTTGTATAATTTCGAAAGTGATATAAAAGACGAGATCGCTGTGTGATTCCGTATTCATTTCTGGGCTCAGACCGTTTTAAATATTTTCAAAAATGAATTTAGTAATATTTAAACTCTTTGTTGAGCAATTCTTGTATGAGAAACATGGAAGAGCTTTCTCTCCCCGAATAAAGGAATTTTTATTCCCTCCTCTCTTCAAGAAGAGAGAGAGCGGTCGTTCTAGTCATTATGAAGAGTGAGGCTTTGCATGAGAAACATGCTTGACTCCTCTTTTGTATAATTTCGAAAGTGATATAAAAGACGAGATCGCTATGTGATTCCGCATTCATTTCTGGGCTCTGACCGTTTTAAATATTTTCAAAAATGAATTTAGTAATATTTAAACTCTTTGTTGAGCAATTCTTGTATGAGAAACATGCTTGACGCCTCTTTTGTATCATTTCGAAAGTGATACAAAAGACGAGATCGCTGTGTGATTCCGCATTCATTTCTTGGCTCTGACCTTTTATATATTTTCAAAAATGAATATAGTAATATTTAAACTCTTTGTTGAGCAATTCTTGCATGAGAAACATGCTTGACGCCTCTTTTGTATAATTTCGAAAAAGATACAAAATACGAGATCGCTGTGATTCCGCATTCATTTCTGGGCTCTGACCGTTTTAAATATTTTCAAAAATGAATTTAGTAATATTTAAACTCTTTGCTGAGCAATTCTTGTATGAGAAACATGGAAGAGCTTTCTCTCCCCGAATAAAGGAATTCTTATTCCCTCCTCTCTTCAAGAAGAGAGAGAGCGGTCGTTCTAGTCATCATGAAGAGTGAGGCTTTGCATGAGAAACATGCTTGACTCCTCTTTTGTATAATTTCGAAAGTGATATAAAAGACGAGATCGCTGTGTGATTCCGTATTCATTTCTGGGCTCTGACCGTTTTAAATATTTTCAAAAATGAATTTAGTAATATTTAAACTCTTTGTTGAGCAATTCTTGTATGAGAAACATGGAAGAGCTTTCTCTCCCCGAATAAAGGAATTCTTATTCCCTCCTCTCTTCAAGAAGAGAGAGAGCGGTCGTTCTAGTCATTATGAAGAGTGAGGCTTTGCATGAGAAACATGCTTGACTCCTCTTTTGTATAATTTCGAAAGTGATATAAAAGACGAGATCGCTATGTGATTCCGCATTCATTTCTGGGCTCTGACCGTTTTAAATATTTTCAAAAATGAATTTAGTAATATTTAAACTCTTTGTTGAGCAATTCTTGTATGAGAAACATGCTTGACGCCTCTTTTGTATCATTTTGAAAGTGAAACAAAAGACGAGATCGCTGTGTGATTCCGCATTCATTTCTGAGCTCTGACCGTTTTAAATATTTTCAAAAATGAATTTAGTAATATTTAAACTCTTTGTTGAGCAATTCTTGTATGAGAAACATGCTTGACGCCTCTTTTGTATCATTTCGAAAGTGATACAAAAGACGAGATCGCTGTGTGATTCCGCATTCATTTCTGAGCTCTGACCGTTTTACATATTTTCAAAAATGAATTTAGTAATATTTAAACTCTTTGCTGAGCAATTCTTGTATGAGAAACATGGAAGAGCTTTCTCTCCCCGAATAAAGGAATTCTTATTCCCTCCTCTCTTCAAGAAGAGAGAGAGCGGTCGTTCTGGTCATTATGAAGAGTGAGGCTTTGCATGAGAAACATGCTTGACTCCTCTTTTGTATAATTTCGAAAGTGATATAAAAGACGAGATCGCTATGTGATTCCGCATTCATTTCTGGGCTCTGACCGTTTTAAATATTTTCAAAAATGAATTTAGTAATATTTAAACTCTTTGTTGAGCAATTCTTGTATGAGAAACATGCTTGACGCCTCTTTTGTATCATTTTGAAAGTGAAACAAAAGACGAGATCGCTGTGTGATTCCGCATTCATTTCTGAGCTCTGACCGTTTTAAATATTTTCAAAAATGAATTTAGTAATATTTAAACTCTTTGTTGAGCAATTCTTGTATGAGAAACATGCTTGACGCCTCTTTTGTATCATTTCGAAAGTGATACAAAAGACGAGATCGCTGTGTGATTCCGCATTCATTTCTGAGCTCTGACCGTTTTAAATATTTTCAAAAATGAATTTAGTAATATTTAAACTCTTTGCTGAGCAATTCTTGTATGAGAAACATGGAAGAGCTTTCTCTCCCCGAATAAAGGAATTCTTATTCCCTCCTCTCTTCAAGAAGAGAGAGAGCGGTCGTTCTGGTCATTATGAAGAGTGAGGCTTTGCATGAGAAACATGCTTGACTCCTCTTTTGTATAATTTCGAAAGTGATATAAAAGACGAGATCGCTATGTGATTCCGCATTCATTTCTGGGCTCTGACCGTTTTAAATATTTTCAAAAATGAATTTAGTAATATTTAAACTCTTTGTTGAGCAATTCTTTTATGAGAAACATGCTTGACGCCTCTTTTGTATCATTTCGAAAGTGATATAAAAGACGAGATCGCTATGTGATTCCGCATTCATTTCTGGGCTCTGACCGTTTTAAATATTTTCAAAAATGAATTTAGTAATATTTAAACTCTTTGTTGAGCAATTCTTGTATGAGAAACATGCTTGACGCCTCTTTTGTATCATTTCGAAAGTGATACAAAAGACGAGATCGCTGTGTGATTCCGCATTCATTTCTTGGCTCTGACCGTTTTATATATTTTCAAAAATGAATTTAGTAATATTTAAACTCTTTGTTGAGCAATTCTTGTATGAGAAACATGGAAGAGCTTTCTCTCCCCGAATAAAGGAATTCTTATTCCCTCCTCTCTTCAAGAAGAGAGAGAGCGGTCGTTCTAGTCATTATGAAGAGTGAGGCTTTGCATGAGAAACATGCTTGACTCCTCTTTTGTATAATTTCGAAAGTGATATAAAAGACGAGATCGCTATGTGATTCCGCATTCATTTCTGGGCTCTGACCGTTTTAAATATTTTCAAAAATGAATTTAGTAATATTTAAACTCTTTGTTGAGCAATTCTTTTATGAGAAACATGCTTGACGCCTCTTTTGTATCATTTCGAAAGTGATATAAAAGACGAGATCGCTATGTGATTCCGCATTCATTTCTGGGCTCTGACCGTTTTAAATATTTTCAAAAATGAATTTAGTAATATTTAAACTCTTTGTTGAGCAATTCTTGTATGAGAAACATGCTTGACGCCTCTTTTGTATCATTTCGAAAGTGATACAAAAGACGAGATCGCTGTGTGATTCCGCATTCATTTCTGAGCTCTGACCGTTTTAAATATTTTCAAAAATGAATTTAGTAATATTTAAACTCTTTGCTGAGCAATTCTTGTATGAGAAACATGGAAGAGCTTTCTCTCCCCGAATAAAGGAATTCTTATTCCCTCCTCTCTTCAAGAAGAGAGAGAGCGGTCGTTCTAGTCATTATGAAGAGTGAGGCTTTGCATGAGAAACATGCTTGACTCCTCTTTTGTATAATTTCGAAAGTGATATAAAAGACGAGATCGCTATGTGATTCCGCATTCATTTCTGGGCTCTGACCGTTTTAAATATTTTCAAAAATGAATTTAGTAATATTTAAACTCTTTGTTGAGCAATTCTTTTATGAGAAACATGCTTGACGCCTCTTTTGTATCATTTCGAAAGTGATACAAAAGACGAGATCGCTGTGTGATTCCGCATTCATTTCTGGGCTCTGACCGTTTTAAATATTTTCAAAAATGAATTTAGTAATATTTAAACTCTTTGTTGAGCAATTCTTGCATGAGAAACATGCTTGACGCCTCTTTTGTATAATTTCGAAAGTGATATAAAAGACGAGATCGCTATGTGATTCCGCATTCATTTCTGGGCTCTGACCGTTTTAAATATTTTCAAAAATGAATTTAGTAATATTTAAACTCTTTGTTTAGCAATTCTTGTATGAGAAACATGCTTGACGCCTCTTTTGTATCATTTCGAAAGTGATACAAAAGACGAGATCGCTGTGTGATTCCGCATTCATTTCTGAGCTCTGACCGTTTTAAATATTTTCAAAAATGAATTTAGTAATATTTAAACTCTTTGTTGAGCAATTCTTGTATGAGAAACATGCTTGACGCCTCTTTTGTATCATTTCGAAAGTGATACAAAAGACGAGATCGCTGTGTGATTCCGCATTCATTTCTGAGCTCTGACCGTTTTAAATATTTTCAAAAATGAATTTAGTAATATTTAAACTCTTTGCTGAGCAATTCTTGTATGAGAAACATGGAAGAGCTTTCTCTCCCCGAATAAAGGAATTCTTATTCCCTCCTCTCTTCAAGAAGAGAGAGAGCGGTCGTTCTAGTCATTATGAAGAGTGAGGCTTTGCATGAGAAACATGCTTGACTCCTCTTTTGTATAATTTCGAAAGTGATATAAAAGACGAGATCGCTATGTGATTCCGCATTCATTTCTGGGCTCTGACCGTTTTAAATATTTTCAAAAATGAATTTAGTAATATTTAAACTCTTTGCTGAGCAATTCTTGTATGAGAAACATGGAAGAGCTTTCTCTCCCCGAATAAAGGAATTCTTATTCCCTCCTCTCTTCAAGAAGAGAGAGAGCGGTCGTTCTAGTCATTATGAAGAGTGAGGCTTTGCATGAGAAACATGCTTGACTCCTCTTTTGTATAATTTCGAAAGTGATATAAAAGACGAGATCGCTATGTGATTCCGCATTCATTTCTGGGCTCTGACCGTTTTAAATATTTTCAAAAATGAATTTAGTAATATTTAAACTCTTTGTTGAGCAATTCTTTTATGAGAAACATGCTTGACGCCTCTTTTGTATCATTTCGAAAGTGATACAAAAGACGAGATCGCTGTGTGATTCCGCATTCATTTCTGGGCTCTGACCGTTTTAAATATTTTCAAAAATGAATTTAGTAATATTTAAACTCTTTGTTGAGCAATTCTTGCATGAGAAACATGCTTGACGCCTCTTTTGTATAATTTCGAAAGTGATATAAAAGACGAGATCGCTATGTGATTCCGCATTCATTTCTGGGCTCTGACCGTTTTAAATATTTTCAAAAATGAATTTAGTAATATTTAAACTCTTTGTTTAGCAATTCTTGTATGAGAAACATGCTTGACGCCTCTTTTGTATCATTTCGAAAGTGATACAAAAGACGAGATCGCTGTGTGATTCCGCATTCATTTCTGAGCTCTGACCGTTTTAAATATTTTCAAAAATGAATTTAGTAATATTTAAACTCTTTGCTGAGCAATTCTTGTATGAGAAACATGGAAGAGCTTTCTCTCCCCGAATAAAGGAATTCTTATTCCCTCCTCTCTTCAAGAAGAGAGAGAGCGGTCGTTCTAGTCATTATGAAGAGTGAGGCTTTGCATGAGAAACATGCTTGACTCCTCTTTTGTATAATTTCGAAAGTGATATAAAAGACGAGATCGCTATGTGATTCCGCATTCATTTCTGGGCTCTGACCGTTTTAAATATTTTCAAAAATGAATTTAGTAATATTTAAACTCTTTGTTGAGCAATTCTTTTATGAGAAACATGCTTGACGCCTCTTTTGTATCATTTCGAAAGTGATACAAAAGACGAGATCGCTGTGTGATCCGCATTCATTTCTGGGCTCTGACCGTTTTAAATATTTTCAAAAATGAATTTAGTAATATTTAAACTCTTTGTTGAGCAATTCTTGTATGAGAAACATGCTTGACGCCTCTTTTGTATAATTTCGAAAGTGATATAAAAGACGAGATCGCTATGTGATTCCGCATTCATTTCTGGGCTCTGACCGTTTTAAATATTTTCAAAAATGAATTTAGTAATATTTAAACTCTTTGTTTAGCAATTCTTGTATGAGAAACATGCTTGACGCCTCTTTTGTATCATTTCGAAAGTGATACAAAAGACGAGATCGCTGTGTGATTCCGCATTCATTTCTGAGCTCTGACCGTTTTAAATATTTTCAAAAATGAATTTAGTAATATTTAAACTCTTTGCTGAGCAATTCTTGTATGAGAAACATGGAAGAGCTTTCTCTCCCCGAATAAAGGAATTCTTATTCCCTCCTCTCTTCAAGAAGAGAGAGAGCGGTCGTTCTAGTCATTATGAAGAGTGAGGCTTTGCATGAGAAACATGCTTGACTCCTCTTTTGTATAATTTCGAAAGTGATATAAAAGACGAGATCGCTATGTGATTCCGCATTCATTTCTGGTCTCTGACCGTTTTAAATATTTTCAAAAATGAATTTAGTAATATTTAAACTCTTTGTTGAGCAATTCTTTTATGAGAAACATGCTTGACGCCTCTTTTGTATCATTTCGAAAGTGATACAAAAGACGAGATCGCTGTGTGATCCGCATTCATTTCTGGGCTCTGACCGTTTTAAATATTTTCAAAAATGAATTTAGTAATATTTAAACTCTTTGTTGAGCAATTCTTGTATGAGAAACATGCTTGACGCCTCTTTTGTATAATTTCGAAAGTGATATAAAAGACGAGATCGCTATGTGATTCCGCATTCATTTCTGGGCTCTGACCGTTTTAAATATTTTCAAAAATGAATTTAGTAATATTTAAACTCTTTGTTTAGCAATTCTTGTATGAGAAACATGCTTGACGCCTCTTTTGTATCATTTCGAAAGTGATACAAAAGACGAGATCGCTGTGTGATTCCGCATTCATTTCTGAGCTCTGACCGTTTTAAATATTTTCAAAAATGAATTTAGTAATATTTAAACTCTTTGTTGAGCAATTCTTGCATGAGAAACATGCTTGACGCCTCTTTTGTATAATTTCGAAAAAGATACAAAATACGAAATCGCTGTGATTCCGCATTCATTTCTGGGCTCTGACCGTTTTAAATATTTTCAAAAATGAATTTAGTAATATTTAAACTCTTTGTTGAGCAATTCTTTTATGAGAAACATGCTTGACGCCTCTTTTGTATCATTTCGAAAGTGATACAAAAGACGAGATCGCTGTGTGATTCCGCATTCATTTCTGGGCTCTGACCGTTTTAAATATTTTCAAAAATGAATTTAGTAATATTTAAACTCTTTGTTGAGCAATTCTTGCATGAGAAACATGCTTGACGCCTCTTTTGTATAATTTCGAAAGTGATATAAAAGACGAGATCGCTATGTGATTCCGCATTCATTTCTGGGCTCTGACCGTTTTAAATATTTTCAAAAATGAATTTAGTAATATTTAAACTCTTTGTTTAGCAATTCTTGTATGAGAAACATGCTTGACGCCTCTTTTGTATCATTTCGAAAGTGATACAAAAGACGAGATCGCTGTGTGATTCCGCATTCATTTCTTGGCTCTGACCGTTTTAAATATTTTCAAAAATGAATTTAGTAATATTTAAACTCTTTGTTGAGCAATTCTTGCATGAGAAACATGCTTGACGCCTCTTTTGTATAATTTCGAAAAAGATACAAAATACGAAATCGCTGTGATTCCGCATTCATTTCTGGGCTCTGACCGTTTTAAATATTTTCAAAAATGAATTTAGTAATATTTAAACTCTTTGCTGAGCAATTCTTGTATGAGAAACATGGAAGAGCTTTCTCTCCCCGAATAAAGGAATTCTTATTCCCTCCTCTCTTCAAGAAGAGAGAGAGCGGTCGTTCTAGTCATTATGAAGAGTGAGGCTTTGCATGAGAAACATGCTTGACTCCTCTTTTGTATAATTTCGAAAGTGATATAAAAGACGAGATCGCTATGTGATTCCGCATTCATTTCTGGGCTCTGACCGTTTTAAATATGTTCAAAAATGAATTTAGTAATATTTAAACTCTTTGTTGAGCAATTCTTGTATGAGAAACATGCTTGACGCCTCTTTTGTATAATTTCGAAAGTGATATAAAGGATGAGATCGCTGTGTGATTCCGCATTCATTTCTGGGCTCTGACCGTTTTAAATATGTTCAAAAATGAATTTAGTAATATTTAAACTCTTTGTTGAGCAATTCTTGTATGAGAAACATGCTTGACGCCTCTTTTGTATCATTTCGAAAGTGATACAAAAGACGAGATCGCTGTGTGATTCCGCATTCATTTCTGAGCTCTGACCGTTTTAAATATTTTCAAAAATGAATTTAGTAATATTTAAACTCTTTGCTGAGCAATTCTTGTATGAGAAACATGGAAGAGCTTTCTCTCCCCGAATAAATGAATTCTTATTCCCTCCTCTTTTCAAGAAGAGAGAGAGCGGTCGTTCTAGTCATTATGAAGAGTGAGGCTTTGCATGAGAAACATGCTTGACTCCTCTTTTGTATAATTTCGAAAGTGATATAAAAGACGAGATCGCTATGTGATTCCGCATTCATTTCTGGGCTCTGACCGTTTTAAATATTTTCAAAAATGAATTTAGTAATATTTAAACTCTTTGTTGAGCAATTCTTGTATGAGAAACATGCTTGACGCCTCTTTTGTATCATTTCGAAAGTGATACAAAAGACGAGATCGCTGTGTGATTCCGCATTCATTTCTGGGCTCTGACCGTTTTAAATATTTTCAAAAATGAATTTAGTAATATTTAAACTCTTTGTTGAGCAATTCTTGCATGAGAAACATGCTTGACGCCTCTTTTGTATAATTTCGAAAAAGATACAAAATACGAGATCGCTGTGATTCCGCATTCATTTCTGGGCTCTGACCGTTTTAAATATTTTCAAAAATGAATTTAGTAATATTTAAACTCTTTGCTGAGCAATTCTTGTATGAGAAACATGGAAAAGCTTTCTCTCCCCGAATAAAGGAATTCTTATTCCCTCCTCTCTTCAAGAAGAGAGAGAGCGGTCGTTCTAGTCATCATGAAGAGTGAGGCTTTGCATGAGAAACATGCTTGACTCCTCTTTTGTATAATTTCGAAAGTGATATAAAAGACGAGATCGCTATGTGATTCCGCATTCATTTCTGGGCTCTGACCGTTTTAAATATTTTCAAAAATGAATTTAGTAATATTTAAACTCTTTGTTGAGCAATTCTTGTATGAGAAACATGCTTGACGCCTCTTTTGTATCATTTCGAAAGTGATACAAAAGACGAGATCGCTGTGTGATTCCGCATTCATTTCTGGGCTCTGACCGTTTTAAATATTTTCAAAAATGAGTTTAGTAATATTTAAACTCTTTGTTGAGCAATTCTTGTATGAGAAACATGGAAGAGCTTTCTCTCCCCGAATAAAGGAATTCTTATTCCCTCCTCTCTTCAAGAAGAGAGAGAGCGGTCGTTCTAGTCATCATGAAGAGTGAGGCTTTGCATGAGAAACATGCTTGACTCCTCTTTTGTATAATTTCGAAAGTGATATAAAAGATGAGATCGCTGTGTGATTCCGCATTCATTTCTGGGCTCTGACCGTTTTAAATATTTTCAAAAATGAATTTAGTAATATTTAAACTCTTTGTTGAGCAATTCTTGTATGAGAAACATGGAAGAGCTTTCTCTCCCCGAATAAAGGAATTCTTATTCCCTCCTCTCTTCAAGAAGAGAGAGAGCGATCGTTCTAGTCATCATGAAGAGTGAGGCTTTGCATGAGAAACATGCTTGACGCCTCTTTTATATCATTTTGAAAGTGAAACAAAAGACGAGATCGCTGTGTGATTCCGCATTCATTTCTGAGCTCTGACCGTTTTAAATATTTTCAAAAATGAATTTTGTAATATTTAAACTCTTTGTTGAGCAATTCTTGTATGAGAAACATGGAAGAGCTTTCTCTCCCCGAATAAAGGAATTCTTATTCCCTCCTCTCTTCAAGAAGAGAGAGAGCGGTCGTTCTAGTCATCATGAAGAGTGAGGCTTTGCATGAGAAACATGCTTGACGCCTCTTTTATATCATTTTGAAAGTGAAACAAAAGACGAGATCGCTGTGTGATTCCGCATTCATTTCTGAGCTCTGACCGTTTTAAATATTTTCAAAAATGAATTTTGTAATATTTAAACTCTTTGTTGAGCAATTCTTGTATGAGAAACATGGAAGAGCTTTCTCTCCCCGAATAAAGGAATTCTTATTCCCTCCTCTCTTCAAGAAGAGAGAGAGCGATCGTTCTAGTCATCATGAAGAGTGAGGCTTTGCATGAGAAACATGCTTGACGCCTCTTTTGTATCATTTCGAAAGTGATACAAAAGACGAGATCGCTGTGTGATTCCGCATTCATTTCTGGGCTCTGACCGTTTTAAATATTTTCAAAAATGAGTTTAGTAATATTTAAACTCTTTGTTGAGCAATTCTTGTATGAGAAACATGGAAGAGCTTTCTCTCCCCGAATAAAGGAATTCTTATTCCCTCCTCTCTTCAAGAAGAGAGAGAGCGGTCGTTCTAGTCATCATGAAGAGTGAGGCTTTGCATGAGAAACATGCTTGACTCCTCTTTTGTATAATTTCGAAAGTGATATAAAAGATGAGATCGCTGTGTGATTCCGCATTCATTTCTGGGCTCTGACCGTTTTAAATATTTTCAAAAATGAATTTAGTAATATTTAAACTCTTTGTTGAGCAATTCTTGTATGAGAAACATGGAAGAGCTTTCTCTCCCCGAATAAAGGAATTCTTATTCCCTCCTCTCTTCAAGAAGAGAGAGAGCGATCGTTCTAGTCATCATGAAGAGTGAGGCTTTGCATGAGAAACATGCTTGACGCCTCTTTTATATCATTTTGAAAATGAAACAAAAGACGAGATCGCTGTGTGATTCCGCATTCATTTCTGAGCTCTGACCGTTTTAAATATTTTCAAAAATGAATTTTGTAATATTTAAACTCTTTGTTGAGCAATTCTTGTATGAGAAACATGGAAGAGCTTTCTCTCCCCGAATAAAGGAATTCTTATTCCCTCCTCTCTTCAAGAAGAGAGAGAGCGGTCGTTCTAGTCATCATGAAGAGTGAGGCTTTGCATGAGAAACATGCTTGACTCCTCTTTTGTATAATTTCGAAAGTGATATAAAAGACGAGATCGCTATGTGATTCCGTATTCATTTCTGGGCTCTGACCGTTTTAAATATTTTCAAAAATGAATTTAGTAATATTTAAACTCTTTGCTGAGCAATTCTTGTATGAGAAACATGGAAGAGCTTTCTCTCCCCGAATAAAGGAATTCTTTTTCCCTCCTCTCTTCAAGAAGAGAGAGAGCGGTCGTTCTAGTCATCATGAAGAGTGAGGCTTTGCATGAGAAACATGCTTGACTCCTCTTTTGTATAATTTCGAAAGTGATATAAAAGATGAGATCGCTGTGTGATTCCGCATTCATTTCTGGGCTCTGACCGTTTTAAATATGTTCAAAAATGAATTTAGTAATATTTAAACTCTTTGCTGAGCAATTCTTGTATGAGAAACATGGAAGAGCTTTCTCTCCCCGAATAAAGGAATTCTTATTCCCTCCTCTCTTCAAGAAGAGAGAGAGCGGTCGTTCTAGTCATCATGAAGAGTGAGGCTTTGCATGAGAAACATGCTTGACTCCTCTTTTGTATAATTTCGAAAGTGATATAAAAGATGAGATCGCTGTGTGATTCCGCATTCATTTCTGGGCTCTGACCGTTTTAAATATGTTCAAAAATGAATTTAGTAATATTTAAACTCTTTGCTGAGCAATTCTTGTATGAGAAACATGGAAGAGCTTTCTCTCCCCGAATAAAGGAATTCTTTTTCCCTCCTCTCTTCAAGAAGAGAGAGAGCGGTCGTTCTAGTCATCATGAAGAGTGAGGCTTTGCATGAGAAACATGCTTGACTCCTCTTTTGTATAATTTCGAAAGTGATATAAAAGACGAGATCGCTATGTGATTCCGTATTCATTTCTGGGCTCTGACCGTTTTAAATATTTTCAAAAATGAATTTAGTAATATTGTTTATTTAGTAATATTGTTTAGTAATATAACTCTTTGTTGAGCAATTCTTGTATGAGAAACATGCTTGACGCCTCTTTTGTATCATTTCGAAAGTGATACAAAAGACGAGATCGCTTCGTGATTCCGCATTCATTTCTGAGCTCTGACCGTTTTAAATATTTTCAAAAATGAATTTAGTAATATTTAAACTCTTTGTTGAGCAATTCTTGTATGAGAAACATGGAAGAGCTTTCTCTCCCCGAATAAAGGAATTCTTATTCCCTCCTCTCTTCAAGAAGAGAGAGAGCGGTCGTTCTAGTCATCATGAAGAGTGAGGCTTTGCATGAGAAACATGCTTGACGCCTCTTTTATATCATTTTGAAAGTGAAACAAAAGACGAGATCGCTGTGTGATTCCGCATTCATTTCTGAGCTCTGACCGTTTTAAATATTTTCAAAAATGAATTTAGTAATATTTAAACTCTTTGTTGAGCAATTCTTGTATGAGAAACATGGAAGAGCTTTCTCTCCCCGAATAAAGGAATTCTTTTTCCCTCCTCTCTTCAAGAAGAGAGAGAGCGGTCGTTCTAGTCATCATGAAGAGTGAGGCTTTGCATGAGAAACATGCTTGACTCCTCTTTTGTATAATTTCGAAAGTGATATAAAAGATGAGATCGCTGTGTGATTCCGCATTCATTTCTGGGCTCTGACCGTTTTAAATATGTTCAAAAATGAATTTAGTAATATTTAAACTCTTTGCTGAGCAATTCTTGTATGAGAAACATGGAAGAGCTTTCTCTCCCCGAATAAAGGAATTCTTATTCCCTCCTCTCTTCAAGAAGAGAGAGAGCGGTCGTTCTAGTCATCATGAAGAGTGAGGCTTTGCATGAGAAACATGCTTGACTCCTCTTTTGTATAATTTCGAAAGTGATATAAAAGACGAGATCGCTATGTGATTCCGTATTCATTTCTGGGCTCTGACCGTTTTAAATATTTTCAAAAATGAATTTAGTAATATTGTTTATTTAGTAATATTGTTTAGTAATATAACTCTTTGTTGAGCAATTCTTGTATGAGAAACATGCTTGACGCCTCTTTTGTATCATTTCGAAAGTGATACAAAAGACGAGATCGCTGTGATTCCGCATTCATTTCTGGGCTCTGACCGTTTTAAATATTTTCAAAAATGAATTTAGTAATATTTAAACTCTTTGCTGAGCAATTCTTGTATGAGAAACATGGAAGAGCTTTCTCTCCCCGAATAAAGGAATTCTTATTCCCTCCTCTCTTCAAGAAGAGAGAGAGCGGTCGTTCTAGTCATCATGAAGAGTGAGGCTTTGCATGAGAAACATGCTTGACTCCTCTTTTGTATAATTTCGAAAGTGATATAAAAGACGAGATCGCTATGTGATTCCGTATTCATTTCTGGGCTCTGACCGTTTTAAATATTTTCAAAAATGAATTTAGTAATATTGTTTATTTAGTAATATTGTTTAGTAATATAACTCTTTGTTGAGCAATTCTTGTATGAGAAACATGCTTGACGCCTCTTTTGTATCATTTCGAAAGTGATACAAAAGACGAGATCGCTGTGATTCCGCATTCATTTCTGGGCTCTGACCGTTTTAAATATTTTCAAAAATGAATTTAGTAATATTTAAACTCTTTGTTGAGCAATTCTTGTATGAGAAACATGCTTGACGCCTCTTTTGTATCATTTCGAAAGTGATACAAAAGACGAGATCGCTTCGTGATTCCGCATTCATTTCTGAGCTCTGACCGTTTTAAATATTTTCAAAAATGAATTTAGTAATATTTAAACTCTTTGCTGAGCAATTCTTGTATGAGAAACATGGAAGAGCTTTCTCTCCCCGAATAAAGGAATTCTTTTTCCCTCCTCTCTTCAAGAAGAGAGAGAGCGGTCGTTCTAGTCATCATGAAGAGTGAGGCTTTGCATGAGAAACATGCTTGACTCCTCTTTTGTATAATTTCGAAAGTGATATAAAAGATGAGATCGCTGTGTGATTCCGCATTCATTTCTGGGCTCTGACCGTTTTAAATATGTTCAAAAATGAATTTAGTAATATTTAAACTCTTTGCTGAGCAATTCTTGTATGAGAAACATGGAAGAGCTTTCTCTCCCCGAATAAAGGAATTCTTATTCCCTCCTCTCTTCAAGAAGAGAGAGAGCGGTCGTTCTAGTCATCATGAAGAGTGAGGCTTTGCATGAGAAACATGCTTGACTCCTCTTTTGTATAATTTCGAAAGTGATATAAAAGACGAGATCGCTATGTGATTCCGTATTCATTTCTGGGCTCTGACCGTTTTAAATATTTTCAAAAATGAATTTAGTAATATTGTTTATTTAGTAATATTGTTTAGTAATATAACTCTTTGTTGAGCAATTCTTGTATGAGAAACATGCTTGACGCCTCTTTTGTATCATTTCGAAAGTGATACAAAAGACGAGATCGCTTCGTGATTCCGTATTCATTTCTGAGCTCTGACCGTTTTAAATATTTTCAAAAATGAATTTAGTAATATTTAAACTCTTTGTTGAGCAATTCTTGTATGAGAAACATGGAAGAGCTTTCTCTCCCCGAATAAAGGAATTCTTATTCCCTCCTCTCTTCAAGAAGAGAGAGAGCGGTCGTTCTAGTCATCATGAAGAGTGAGGCTTTGCATGAGAAACATGCTTGACGCCTCTTTTATATCATTTTGAAAGTGAAACAAAAGACGAGATCGCTGTGTGATTCCGCATTCATTTCTGAGCTCTGACCGTTTTAAATATTTTCAAAAATGAATTTAGTAATATTTAAACTCTTTGTTGAGCAATTCTTGTATGAGAAACATGCTTGACGCCTCTTTTGTATCATTTCGAAAGTGATACAAAAGACGAGATCGCTTCGTGATTCCGCATTCATTTCTGAGCTCTGACCGTTTTAAATATTTTCAAAAATGAATTTAGTAATATTTAAACTCTTTGCTGAGCAATTCTTGTATGAGAAACATGGAAGAGCTTTCTCTCCCCGAATAAAGGAATTCTTTTTCCCTCCTCTCTTCAAGAAGAGAGAGAGCGGTCGTTCTAGTCATCATGAAGAGTGAGGCTTTGCATGAGAAACATGCTTGACTCCTCTTTTGTATAATTTCGAAAGTGATATAAAAGATGAGATCGCTGTGTGATTCCGCATTCATTTCTGGGCTCTGACCGTTTTAAATATTTTCAAAAATGAATTTAGTAATATTGTTTATTTAGTAATATTGTTTAGTAATATAACTCTTTGTTGAGCAATTCTTGTATGAGAAACATGCTTGACGCCTCTTTTGTATCATTTCGAAAGTGATACAAAAGACGAGATCGCTGTGATTCCGCATTCATTTCTGGGCTCTGACCGTTTTAAATATTTTCAAAAATGAATTTAGTAATATTTAAACTCTTTGCTGAGCAATTCTTGTATGAGAAACATGGAAGAGCTTTCTCTCCCCGAATAAAGGAATTCTTATTCCCTCCTCTCTTCAAGAAGAGAGAGAGCGGTCGTTCTAGTCATCATGAAGAGTGAGGCTTTGCATGAGAAACATGCTTGACTCCTCTTTTGTATAATTTCGAAAGTGATATAAAAGACGAGATCGCTATGTGATTCCGTATTCATTTCTGGGCTCTGACCGTTTTAAATATTTTCAAAAATGAATTTAGTAATATTGTTTATTTAGTAATATTGTTTAGTAATATAACTCTTTGTTGAGCAATTCTTGTATGAGAAACATGCTTGACGCCTCTTTTGTATCATTTCGAAAGTGATACAAAAGACGAGATCGCTGTGATTCCGCATTCATTTCTGGGCTCTGACCGTTTTAAATATTTTCAAAAATGAATTTAGTAATATTTAAACTCTTTGTTGAGCAATTCTTGTATGAGAAACATGCTTGACGCCTCTTTTGTATCATTTCGAAAGTGATACAAAAGACGAGATCGCTTCGTGATTCCGCATTCATTTCTGAGCTCTGACCGTTTTAAATATTTTCAAAAATGAATTTAGTAATATTTAAACTCTTTGCTGAGCAATTCTTGTATGAGAAACATGGAAGAGCTTTCTCTCCCCGAATAAAGGAATTCTTTTTCCCTCCTCTCTTCAAGAAGAGAGAGAGCGGTCGTTCTAGTCATCATGAAGAGTGAGGCTTTGCATGAGAAACATGCTTGACTCCTCTTTTGTATAATTTCGAAAGTGATATAAAAGATGAGATCGCTGTGTGATTCCGCATTCATTTCTGGGCTCTGACCGTTTTAAATATGTTCAAAAATGAATTTAGTAATATTTAAACTCTTTGCTGAGCAATTCTTGTATGAGAAACATGGAAGAGCTTTCTCTCCCCGAATAAAGGAATTCTTATTCCCTCCTCTCTTCAAGAAGAGAGAGAGCGGTCGTTCTAGTCATCATGAAGAGTGAGGCTTTGCATGAGAAACATGCTTGACTCCTCTTTTGTATAATTTCGAAAGTGATATAAAAGACGAGATCGCTATGTGATTCCGTATTCATTTCTGGGCTCTGACCGTTTTAAATATTTTCAAAAATGAATTTAGTAATATTGTTTATTTAGTAATATTGTTTAGTAATATAACTCTTTGTTGAGCAATTCTTGTATGAGAAACATGCTTGACTCCTCTTTTGTATCATTTCGAAAGTGATACAAAAGACGAGATCGCTTCGTGATTCCGCATTCATTTCTGAGCTCTGACCGTTTTAAATATTTTCAAAAATGAGTTTAGTAATATTTAAACTCTTTGTTGAGCAATTCTTGTATGAGAAACATGGAAGAGCTTTCTCTCCCCGAATAAAGGAATTCTTATTCCCTCCTCTCTTCAAGAAGAGAGAGAGCGGTCGTTCTAGTCATCATGAAGAGTGAGGCTTTGCATGAGAAACATGCTTGACGCCTCTTTTATATCATTTTGAAAGTGAAACAAAAGACGAGATCGCTGTGTGATTCCGCATTCATTTCTGAGCTCTGACCGTTTTAAATATTTTCAAAAATGAATTTAGTAATATTTAAACTCTTTGTTGAGCAATTCTTGTATGAGAAACATGCTTGACGCCTCTTTTGTATCATTTTGAAAGTGAAACAAAAGACGAGATCGCTGTGTGATTCCGCATTCATTTCTGAGCTCTGACCGTTTTAAATATTTTCAAAAATGAATTTTGTAATATTTAAACTCTTTGTTGAGCAATTCTTGTATGAGAAACATGCTTGACGCCTCTTTTGTATCATTTCGAAAGTGATACAAAAGACGAGATCGCTTCGTGATTCCGCATTCATTTCTGAGCTCTGACCGTTTTAAATATTTTCAAAAATGAATTTAGTAATATTTAAACTCTTTGCTGAGCAATTCTTGTATGAGAAACATGGAAGAGCTTTCTCTCCCCGAATAAAGGAATTCTTTTTCCCTCCTCTCTTCAAGAAGAGAGAGAGCGGTCGTTCTAGTCATCATGAAGAGTGAGGCTTTGCATGAGAAACATGCTTGACTCCTCTTTTGTATAATTTCGAAAGTGATATAAAAGATGAGATCGCTGTGTGATTCCGCATTCATTTCTGGGCTCTGACCGTTTTAAATATGTTCAAAAATGAATTTAGTAATATTTAAACTCTTTGCTGAGCAATTCTTGTATGAGAAACATGGAAGAGCTTTCTCTCCCCGAATAAAGGAATTCTTATTCCCTCCTCTCTTCAAGAAGAGAGAGAGCGGTCGTTCTAGTCATCATGAAGAGTGAGGCTTTGCATGAGAAACATGCTTGACTCCTCTTTTGTATAATTTCGAAAGTGATATAAAAGACGAGATCGCTATGTGATTCCGTATTCATTTCTGGGCTCTGACCGTTTTAAATATTTTCAAAAATGAATTTAGTAATATTGTTTATTTAGTAATATTGTTTAGTAATATAACTCTTTGTTGAGCAATTCTTGTATGAGAAACATGCTTGACTCCTCTTTTGTATCATTTCGAAAGTGATACAAAAGACGAGATCGCTTCGTGATTCCGCATTCATTTCTGAGCTCTGACCGTTTTAAATATTTTCAAAAATGAGTTTAGTAATATTTAAACTCTTTGTTGAGCAATTCTTGTATGAGAAACATGGAAGAGCTTTCTCTCCCCGAATAAAGGAATTCTTATTCCCTCCTCTCTTCAAGAAGAGAGAGAGCGGTCGTTCTAGTCATCATGAAGAGTGAGGCTTTGCATGAGAAACATGCTTGACGCCTCTTTTATATCATTTTGAAAGTGAAACAAAAGACGAGATCGCTGTGTGATTCCGCATTCATTTCTGAGCTCTGACCGTTTTAAATATTTTCAAAAATGAATTTAGTAATATTTAAACTCTTTGTTGAGCAATTCTTGTATGAGAAACATGCTTGACGCCTCTTTTGTATCATTTTGAAAGTGAAACAAAAGACGAGATCGCTGTGTGATTCCGCATTCATTTCTGAGCTCTGACCGTTTTAAATATTTTCAAAAATGAATTTTGTAATATTTAAACTCTTTGTTGAGCAATTCTTGTATGAGAAACATGCTTGACGCCTCTTTTGTATCATTTCGAAAGTGATACAAAAGACGAGATCGCTTCGTGATTCCGCATTCATTTCTGAGCTCTGACCGTTTTAAATATTTTCAAAAATGAATTTAGTAATATTTAAACTCTTTGCTGAGCAATTCTTGTATGAGAAACATGGAAGAGCTTTCTCTCCCCGAATAAAGGAATTCTTTTTCCCTCCTCTCTTCAAGAAGAGAGAGAGCGGTCGTTCTAGTCATCATGAAGAGTGAGGCTTTGCATGAGAAACATGCTTGACGCCTCTTTTGTATCATTTCGAAAGTGATACAAAAGATGAGATCGCTGTGTGATTCCGCATTCATTTCTGGGCTCTGACCGTTTTAAATATTTTCAAAAATGAATTTAGTAATATTTAAACTCTTTGCTGAGCAATTCTTGTATGAGAAACATGGAAGAGCTTTCTCTCCCCGAATAAAGGAATTCTTTTTCCCTCCTCTCTTCAAGAAGAGAGAGAGCGGTCGTTCTAGTCATCATGAAGAGTGAGGCTTTGCATGAGAAACATGCTTGACTCCTCTTTTGTATCATTTCGAAAGTGATACAAAAGACGAGATCGCTGTGATTCCGCATTCATTTCTGGGCTCTGACCGTTTTAAATATTTTCAAAAATGAATTTAGTAATATTTAAACTCTTTGCTGAGCAATTCTTGTATGAGAAACATGCTTGACGCCTCTTTTGTATCATTTCGAAAGTGATACAAAAGACGAGATCGCTTCGTGATTCCGCATTCATTTCTGAGCTCTGACCGTTTTAAATATTTTCAAAAATGAATTTAGTAATATTTAAACTCTTTGCTGAGCAATTCTTGTATGAGAAACATGGAAGAGCTTTCTCTCCCCGAATAAAGGAATTCTTTTTCCCTCCTCTCTTCAAGAAGAGAGAGAGCGGTCGTTCTAGTCATCATGAAGAGTGAGGCTTTGCATGAGAAACATGCTTGACTCCTCTTTTGTATAATTTCGAAAGTGATATAAAAGATGAGATCGCTGTGTGATTCCGCATTCATTTCTGGGCTCTGACCGTTTTAAATATGTTCAAAAATGAATTTAGTAATATTTAAACTCTTTGCTGAGCAATTCTTGTATGAGAAACATGGAAGAGCTTTCTCTCCCCGAATAAAGGAATTCTTATTCCCTCCTCTCTTCAAGAAGAGAGAGAGCGGTCGTTCTAGTCATCATGAAGAGTGAGGCTTTGCATGAGAAACATGCTTGACTCCTCTTTTGTATAATTTCGAAAGTGATATAAAAGACGAGATCGCTATGTGATTCCGTATTCATTTCTGGGCTCTGACCGTTTTAAATATTTTCAAAAATGAATTTAGTAATCATGTTTATTTAGTAATATTGTTTAGTAATATAACTCTTTGTTGAGCAATTCTTGTATGAGAAACATGCTTGACGCCTCTTTTGTATCATTTCGAAAGTGATACAAAAGACGAGATCGCTGTGATTCCGCATTCATTTCTGGGCTCTGACCGTTTTAAATATTTTCAAAAATGAATTTAGTAATATTTAAACTCTTTGCTGAGCAATTCTTGTATGAGAAACATGGAAGAGCTTTCTCTCCCCGAATAAAGGAATTCTTATTCCCTCCTCTCTTCAAGAAGAGAGAGAGCGGTCGTTCTAGTCATCATGAAGAGTGAGGCTTTGCATGAGAAACATGCTTGACTCCTCTTTTGTATAATTTCGAAAGTGATATAAAAGACGAGATCGCTATGTGATTCCGTATTCATTTCTGGGCTCTGACCGTTTTAAATATTTTCAAAAATGAATTTAGTAATATTGTTTATTTAGTAATATTGTTTAGTAATATAACTCTTTGTTGAGCAATTCTTGTATGAGAAACATGCTTGACGCCTCTTTTGTATCATTTCGAAAGTGATACAAAAGACGAGATCGCTGTGATTCCGCATTCATTTCTGGGCTCTGACCGTTTTAAATATTTTCAAAAATGAATTTAGTAATATTTAAACTCTTTGCTGAGCAATTCTTGTATGAGAAACATGGAAGAGCTTTCTCTCCCCGAATAAAGGAATTCTTATTCCCTCCTCTCTTCAAGAAGAGAGAGAGCGGTCGTTCTAGTCATCATGAAGCGTGAGGCTTTGCATGAGAAACATGCTTGACGCCTCTTTTATATCATTTTGAAAGTGAAACAAAAGACGAGATCGCTGTGTGATTCCGCATTCATTTCTGAGCTCTGACCGTTTTAAATATTTTCAAAAATGAATTTAGTAATATTTAAACTCTTTGTTGAGCAATTCTTGTATGAGAAACATGCATGCTTGACGCCTCTTTTGTATCATTTCGAAAGTGATACAAAAGACGAGATCGCTTCGTGATTCCGCATTCATTTCTGAGCTCTGACCGTTTTAAATATTTTCAAAAATGAATTTAGTAATATTTAAACTCTTTGCTGAGCAATTCTTGTATGAGAAACATGGAAGAGCTTTCTCTCCCCGAATAAAGGAATTCTTATTCCCTCCTCTCTTCAAGAAGAGAGAGAGCGGTCGTTCTAGTCATCATGAAGAGTGAGGCTTTGCATGAGAAACATGCTTGACTCCTCTTTTGTATAATTTCGAAAGTGATATAAAAGACGAGATCGCTATGTGATTCCGTATTCATTTCTGGGCTCTGACCGTTTTAAATATTTTCAAAAATGAATTTAGTAATATTGTTTATTTAGTAATATTGTTTAGTAATATAACTCTTTGTTGAGCAATTCTTGTATGAGAAACATGCTTGACGCCTCTTTTGTATCATTTCGAAAGTGATACAAAAGACGAGATCGCTGTGATTCCGCATTCATTTCTGGGCTCTGACCGTTTTAAATATTTTCAAAAATGAATTTAGTAATATTTAAACTCTTTGCTGAGCAATTCTTGTATGAGAAACATGGAAGAGCTTTCTCTCCCCGAATAAAGGAATTCTTATTCCCTCCTCTCTTCAAGAAGAGAGAGAGCGGTCGTTCTAGTCATCATGAAGAGTGAGGCTTTGCATGAGAAACATGCTTGACGCCTCTTTTATATCATTTTGAAAGTGAAACAAAAGACGAGATCGCTGTGTGATTCCGCATTCATTTCTGAGCTCTGACCGTTTTAAATATTTTCAAAAATGAATTTAGTAATATTTAAACTCTTTGTTGAGCAATTCTTGTATGAGAAACATGCTTGACGCCTCTTTTGTATCATTTCGAAAGTGATACAAAAGACGAGATCGCTTCGTGATTCCGCATTCATTTCTGAGCTCTGACCGTTTTAAATATTTTCAAAAATGAATTTAGTAATATTTAAACTCTTTGCTGAGCAATTCTTGTATGAGAAACATGGAAGAGCTTTCTCTCCCCGAATAAAGGAATTCTTTTTCCCTCCTCTCTTCAAGAAGAGAGAGAGCGGTCGTTCTAGTCATCATGAAGAGTGAGGCTTTGCATGAGAAACATGCTTGACTCCTCTTTTGTATAATTTCGAAAGTGATATAAAAGATGAGATCGCTGTGTGATTCCGCATTCATTTCTGGGCTCTGACCGTTTTAAATATTTTCAAAAATGAATTTAGTAATATTTAAACTCTTTGTTGAGCAATTCTTGTATGAGAAACATGCTTGACGCCTCTTTTGTATCATTTCGAAAGTGATATAAAAGATGAGATCGCTGTGTGATTCCGCATTCATTTCTGGGCTCTGACCGTTTTAAATATTTTCAAAAATGAATTTAGTAATATTTAAACTCTTTGCTGAGCAATTCTTGTATGAGAAACATGGAAGAGCTTTCTCTCCCCGAATAAAGGAATTCTTATTCCCTCCTCTCTTCAAGAAGAGAGAGAGCGGTCGTTCTAGTCATCATGAAGAGTGAGGCTTTGCATGAGAAACATGCTTGACTCCTCTTTTGTATAATTTCGAAAGTGATATAAAAGACGAGATCGCTATGTGATTCCGTATTCATTTCTGGGCTCTGACCGTTTTAAATATTTTCAAAAATGAATTTAGTAATCATGTTTATTTAGTAATATTGTTTAGTAATATAACTCTTTGTTGAGCAATTCTTGTATGAGAAACATGCTTGACGCCTCTTTTGTATCATTTCGAAAGTGATACAAAAGACGAGATCGCTGTGATTCCGCATTCATTTCTGGGCTCTGACCGTTTTAAATATTTTCAAAAATGAATTTAGTAATATTTAAACTCTTTGCTGAGCAATTCTTGTATGAGAAACATGGAAGAGCTTTCTCTCCCCGAATAAAGGAATTCTTATTCCCTCCTCTCTTCAAGAAGAGAGAGAGCGGTCGTTCTAGTCATCATGAAGAGTGAGGCTTTGCATGAGAAACATGCTTGACTCCTCTTTTGTATAATTTCGAAAGTGATATAAAAGACGAGATCGCTATGTGATTCCGTATTCATTTCTGGGCTCTGACCGTTTTAAATATTTTCAAAAATGAATTTAGTAATATTGTTTAGTAATATAACTCTTTGTTGAGCAATTCTTGTATGAGAAACATGGAAGAGCTTTCTCTCCCCGAATAAAGGAATTCTTTTTCCCTCCTCTCTTCAAGAAGAGAGAGAGCGGTCGTTCTAGTCATCATGAAGAGTGAGGCTTTGCATGAGAAACATGCTTGACTCCTCTTTTGTATAATTTCGAAAGTGATACAAAAGACGAGATCGCTGTGATTCCGCATTCATTTCTGGGCTCTGACCGTTTTAAATATTTTCAAAAATGAATTTAGTAATATTTAAACTCTTTGCTGAGCAATTCTTGTATGAGAAACATGGAAGAGCTTTCTCTCCCCGAATAAAGGAATTCTTATTCCCTCCTCTCTTCAAGAAGAGAGAGAGCGGTCGTTCTAGTCATCATGAAGAGTGAGGCTTTGCATGAGAAACATGCTTGACGCCTCTTTTATATCATTTTGAAAGTGAAACAAAAGACGAGATCGCTGTGTGATTCCGCATTCATTTCTGAGCTCTGACCGTTTTAAATATTTTCAAAAATGAATTTAGTAATATTTAAACTCTTTGTTGAGCAATTCTTGTATGAGAAACATGCATGCTTGACGCCTCTTTTGTATCATTTCGAAAGTGATACAAAAGACGAGATCGCTTCGTGATTCCGCATTCATTTCTGAGCTCTGACCGTTTTAAATATTTTCAAAAATGAATTTAGTAATATTTAAACTCTTTGCTGAGCAATTCTTGTATGAGAAACATGGAAGAGCTTTCTCTCCCCGAATAAAGGAATTCTTATTCCCTCCTCTCTTCAAGAAGAGAGAGAGCGGTCGTTCTAGTCATCATGAAGAGTGAGGCTTTGCATGAGAAACATGCTTGACTCCTCTTTTGTATAATTTCGAAAGTGATATAAAAGACGAGATCGCTATGTGATTCCGTATTCATTTCTGGGCTCTGACCGTTTTCAATATTTTCAAAAATGAATTTAGTAATATTGTTTATTTAGTAATATTGTTTAGTAATATAACTCTTTGTTGAGCAATTCTTGTATGAGAAACATGCTTGACGCCTCTTTTGTATCATTTCGAAAGTGATACAAAAGACGAGATCGCTGTGATTCCGCATTCATTTCTGGGCTCTGACCGTTTTAAATATTTTCAAAAATGAATTTAGTAATATTTAAACTCTTTGCTGAGCAATTCTTGTATGAGAAACATGGAAGAGCTTTCTCTCCCCGAATAAAGGAATTCTTATTCCCTCCTCTCTTCAAGAAGAGAGAGAGCGGTCGTTCTAGTCATCATGAAGAGTGAGGCTTTGCATGAGAAACATGCTTGACGCCTCTTTTATATCATTTTGAAAGTGAAACAAAAGACGAGATCGCTGTGTGATTCCGCATTCATTTCTGAGCTCTGACCGTTTTAAATATTTTCAAAAATGAATTTAGTAATATTTAAACTCTTTGTTGAGCAATTCTTGTATGAGAAACATGCTTGACGCCTCTTTTGTATCATTTCGAAAGTGATACAAAAGACGAGATCGCTTCGTGATTCCGCATTCATTTCTGAGCTCTGACCGTTTTAAATATTTTCAAAAATGAATTTAGTAATATTTAAACTCTTTGCTGAGCAATTCTTGTATGAGAAACATGGAAGAGCTTTCTCTCCCCGAATAAAGGAATTCTTTTTCCCTCCTCTCTTCAAGAAGAGAGAGAGCGGTCGTTCTAGTCATCATGAAGAGTGAGGCTTTGCATGAGAAACATGCTTGACTCCTCTTTTGTATAATTTCGAAAGTGATATAAAAGATGAGATCGCTGTGTGATTCCGCATTCATTTCTGGGCTCTGACCGTTTTAAATATTTTCAAAAATGAATTTAGTAATATTTAAACTCTTTGTTGAGCAATTCTTGTATGAGAAACATGCTTGACGCCTCTTTTGTATCATTTCGAAAGTGATATAAAAGATGAGATCGCTGTGTGATTCCGCATTCATTTCTGGGCTCTGACCGTTTTAAATATTTTCAAAAATGAATTTAGTAATATTTAAACTCTTTGTTGAGCAATTCTTGTATGAGAAACATGGAACAGCTTTCTCTCCCCGAATAAAGGAATTCTTATTCCCTCCTCTCTTCAAGAAGAGAGAGAGCGGTCGTTCTAGTCATCATGAAGAGTGAGGCTTTGCATGAGAAACATGCTTGACGCCTCTTTTATATCATTTTGAAAGTGAAACAAAAGACGAGATCGCTGTGTGATTCCGCATTCATTTCTGAGCTCTGACCGTTTTAAATATTTTCAAAAATGAATTTAGTAATATTTAAACTCTTTGTTGAGCAATTCTTGTATGAGAAACATGCTTGACGCCTCTTTTGTATCATTTCGAAAGTGATATAAAAGATGAGATCGCTGTGTGATTCCGCATTCATTTCTGGGCTCTGACCGTTTTAAATATTTTCAAAAATGAATTTAGTAATATTTAAACTCTTTGCTGAGCAATTCTTGTATGAGAAACATGGAAGAGCTTTCTCTCCCCGAATAAAGGAATTCTTATTCCCTCCTCTCTTCAAGAAGAGAGAGAGCGGTCGTTCTAGTCATCATGAAGAGTGAGGCTTTGCATGAGAAACATGCTTGACTCCTCTTTTGTATAATTTCGAAAGTGATATAAAAGACGAGATCGCTATGTGATTCCGTATTCATTTCTGGGCTCTGACCGTTTTAAATATTTTCAAAAATGAATTTAGTAATCATGTTTATTTAGTAATATTGTTTAGTAATATAACTCTTTGTTGAGCAATTCTTGTATGAGAAACATGCTTGACGCCTCTTTTGTATCATTTCGAAAGTGATACAAAAGACGAGATCGCTGTGATTCCGCATTCATTTCTGGGCTCTGACCGTTTTAAATATTTTCAAAAATGAATTTAGTAATATTTAAACTCTTTGCTGAGCAATTCTTGTATGAGAAACATGGAAGAGCTTTCTCTCCCCGAATAAAGGAATTCTTATTCCCTCCTCTCTTCAAGAAGAGAGAGAGCGGTCGTTCTAGTCATCATGAAGAGTGAGGCTTTGCATGAGAAACATGCTTGACTCCTCTTTTGTATAATTTCGAAAGTGATATAAAAGACGAGATCGCTATGTGATTCCGTATTCATTTCTGGGCTCTGACCGTTTTAAATATTTTCAAAAATGAATTTAGTAATATTGTTTAGTAATATAACTCTTTGTTGAGCAATTCTTGTATGAGAAACATGGAAGAGCTTTCTCTCCCCGAATAAAGGAATTCTTTTTCCCTCCTCTCTTCAAGAAGAGAGAGAGCGGTCGTTCTAGTCATCATGAAGAGTGAGGCTTTGCATGAGAAACATGCTTGACTCCTCTTTTGTATAATTTCGAAAGTGATACAAAAGACGAGATCGCTGTGATTCCGCATTCATTTCTGGGCTCTGACCGTTTTAAATATTTTCAAAAATGAATTTAGTAATATTTAAACTCTTTGCTGAGCAATTCTTGTATGAGAAACATGGAAGAGCTTTCTCTCCCCGAATAAAGGAATTCTTATTCCCTCCTCTCTTCAAGAAGAGAGAGAGCGGTCGTTCTAGTCATCATGAAGAGTGAGGCTTTGCATGAGAAACATGCTTGACGCCTCTTTTATATCATTTTGAAAGTGAAACAAAAGACGAGATCGCTGTGTGATTCCGCATTCATTTCTGAGCTCTGACCGTTTTAAATATTTTCAAAAATGAATTTAGTAATATTTAAACTCTTTGTTGAGCAATTCTTGTATGAGAAACATGCATGCTTGACGCCTCTTTTGTATCATTTCGAAAGTGATACAAAAGACGAGATCGCTTCGTGATTCCGCATTCATTTCTGAGCTCTGACCGTTTTAAATATTTTCAAAAATGAATTTAGTAATATTTAAACTCTTTGCTGAGCAATTCTTGTATGAGAAACATGGAAGAGCTTTCTCTCCCCGAATAAAGGAATTCTTATTCCCTCCTCTCTTCAAGAAGAGAGAGAGCGGTCGTTCTAGTCATCATGAAGAGTGAGGCTTTGCATGAGAAACATGCTTGACTCCTCTTTTGTATAATTTCGAAAGTGATATAAAAGACGAGATCGCTATGTGATTCCGTATTCATTTCTGGGCTCTGACCGTTTTCAATATTTTCAAAAATGAATTTAGTAATATTGTTTATTTAGTAATATTGTTTAGTAATATAACTCTTTGTTGAGCAATTCTTGTATGAGAAACATGCTTGACGCCTCTTTTGTATCATTTCGAAAGTGATACAAAAGACGAGATCGCTGTGATTCCGCATTCATTTCTGGGCTCTGACCGTTTTAAATATTTTCAAAAATGAATTTAGTAATATTTAAACTCTTTGCTGAGCAATTCTTGTATGAGAAACATGGAAGAGCTTTCTCTCCCCGAATAAAGGAATTCTTATTCCCTCCTCTCTTCAAGAAGAGAGAGAGCGGTCGTTCTAGTCATCATGAAGAGTGAGGCTTTGCATGAGAAACATGCTTGACGCCTCTTTTATATCATTTTGAAAGTGAAACAAAAGACGAGATCGCTGTGTGATTCCGCATTCATTTCTGAGCTCTGACCGTTTTAAATATTTTCAAAAATGAATTTAGTAATATTTAAACTCTTTGTTGAGCAATTCTTGTATGAGAAACATGCTTGACGCCTCTTTTGTATCATTTCGAAAGTGATACAAAAGACGAGATCGCTTCGTGATTCCGCATTCATTTCTGAGCTCTGACCGTTTTAAATATTTTCAAAAATGAATTTAGTAATATTTAAACTCTTTGCTGAGCAATTCTTGTATGAGAAACATGGAAGAGCTTTCTCTCCCCGAATAAAGGAATTCTTTTTCCCTCCTCTCTTCAAGAAGAGAGAGAGCGGTCGTTCTAGTCATCATGAAGAGTGAGGCTTTGCATGAGAAACATGCTTGACTCCTCTTTTGTATAATTTCGAAAGTGATATAAAAGATGAGATCGCTGTGTGATTCCGCATTCATTTCTGGGCTCTGACCGTTTTAAATATTTTCAAAAATGAATTTAGTAATATTTAAACTCTTTGTTGAGCAATTCTTGTATGAGAAACATGCTTGACGCCTCTTTTGTATCATTTCGAAAGTGATATAAAAGATGAGATCGCTGTGTGATTCCGCATTCATTTCTGGGCTCTGACCGTTTTAAATATTTTCAAAAATGAATTTAGTAATATTTAAACTCTTTGTTGAGCAATTCTTGTATGAGAAACATGGAACAGCTTTCTCTCCCCGAATAAAGGAATTCTTATTCCCTCCTCTCTTCAAGAAGAGAGAGAGCGGTCGTTCTAGTCATCATGAAGAGTGAGGCTTTGCATGAGAAACATGCTTGACGCCTCTTTTATATCATTTTGAAAGTGAAACAAAAGACGAGATCGCTGTGTGATTCCGCATTCATTTCTGAGCTCTGACCGTTTTAAATATTTTCAAAAATGAATTTAGTAATATTTAAACTCTTTGTTGAGCAATTCTTATATGAGAAACATGCTTGACGCCTCTTTTGTATCATTTCGAAAGTGATACAAAAGACGAGATCGCTTCGTGATTCCGCATTCATTTCTGAGCTCTGACCGTTTTAAATATTTTCAAAAATGAATTTAGTAATATTTAAATTCTTTGCTGAGCAATTCTTGTATGAGAAACATGGAAGAGCTTTCTCTCCCCGAATAAAGGAATTCTTATTCCCTCCTCTCTTCAAGAAGAGAGAGAGCGGTCGTTCTAGTCATCATGAAGAGTGAGGCTTTGCATGAGAAACATGCTTGACTCCTCTTTTGTATAATTTCGAAAGTGATATAAAAGATGAGATCGCTGTGTGATTCCGCATTCATTTCTGGGCTCTGACCGTTTTAAATATGTTCAAAAATGAATTTAGTAATATTTAAACTCTTTACTGAGCAATTCTTGTATGAGAAACATGGAAGAGCTTTCTCTCCCCGAATAAAGGAATTCTTATTCCCTCCTCTCTTCAAGAAGAGAGAGAGCGGTCGTTCTAGTCATCATGAAGAGTGAGGCTTTGCATGAGAAACATGCTTGACTCCTCTTTTGTATAATTTCGAAAGTGATATAAAAGACGAGATCGCTGTGTGATTCCGCATTCATTTCTGGGCTCTGACCGTTTTAAATATTTTCAAAAATGAATTTAGTAATATTTAAACTCTTTGTTGAGCAATTCTTGGACGAGAAACATGCTTGACGCCTCTTTTGTATCATTTCGAAAGTGATACAAAAGATGAGATCGCTTCGTGATTCCGCATTCATTTCTGGGCTCTGACCGTTTTAAATATTTTCAAAAATGAATTTAGTAATCATGTTTATTTAGTAATATTGTTTAGTAATATAACTCTTTGTTGAGCAATTCTTGTATGAGAAACATGCTTGACGCCTCTTTTGTATCATTTCGAAAGTGATACAAAAGACGAGATCGCTGTGATTCCGCATTCATTTCTGGGCTCTGACCGTTTTAAATATTTTCAAAAATGAATTTAGTAATATTTAAACTCTTTGCTGAGCAATTCTTGTATGAGAAACATGGAAGAGCTTTCTCTCCCCGAATAAAGGAATTCTTATTCCCTCCTCTCTTCAAGAAGAGAGAGAGCGGTCGTTCTAGTCATCATGAAGAGTGAGGCTTTGCATGAGAAACATGCTTGACTCCTCTTTTGTATAATTTCGAAAGTGATATAAAAGACGAGATCGCTATGTGATTCCGTATTCATTTCTGGGCTCTGACCGTTTTAAATATTTTCAAAAATGAATTTAGTAATATTGTTTAGTAATATAACTCTTTGTTGAGCAATTCTTGTATGAGAAACATGGAAGAGCTTTCTCTCCCCGAATAAAGGAATTCTTTTTCCCTCCTCTCTTCAAGAAGAGAGAGAGCGGTCGTTCTAGTCATCATGAAGAGTGAGGCTTTGCATGAGAAACATGCTCGACTCCTCTTTTGTATAATTTCGAAAGTGATACAAAAGACGAGATCGCTGTGATTCCGCATTCATTTCTGGGCTCTGACCGTTTTAAATATTTTCAAAAATGAATTTAGTAATATTTAAACTCTTTGCTGAGCAATTCTTGTATGAGAAACATGGAAGAGCTTTCTCTCCCCGAATAAAGGAATTCTTATTCCCTCCTCTCTTCAAGAAGAGAGAGAGCGGTCGTTCTAGTCATCATGAAGAGTGAGGCTTTGCATGAGAAACATGCTTGACGCCTCTTTTATATCATTTTGAAAGTGAAACAAAAGACGAGATCGCTGTGTGATTCCGCATTCATTTCTGAGCTCTGACCGTTTTAAATATTTTCAAAAATGAATTTAGTAATATTTAAACTCTTTGTTGAGCAATTCTTGTATGAGAAACATGCATGCTTGACGCCTCTTTTGTATCATTTCGAAAGTGATACAAAAGACGAGATCGCTTCGTGATTCCGCATTCATTTCTGAGCTCTGACCGTTTTAAATATTTTCAAAAATGAATTTAGTAATATTTAAACTCTTTGCTGAGCAATTCTTGTATGAGAAACATGGAAGAGCTTTCTCTCCCCGAATAAAGGAATTCTTATTCCCTCCTCTCTTCAAGAAGAGAGAGAGCGGTCGTTCTAGTCATCATGAAGAGTGAGGCTTTGCATGAGAAACATGCTTGACTCCTCTTTTGTATAATTTCGAAAGTGATATAAAAGACGAGATCGCTATGTGATTCCGTATTCATTTCTGGGCTCTGACCGTTTTAAATATTTTCAAAAATGAATTTAGTAATATTGTTTATTTAGTAATATTGTTTAGTAATATAACTCTTTGTTGAGCAATTCTTGTATGAGAAACATGCTTGACGCCTCTTTTGTATCATTTCGAAAGTGATACAAAAGACGAGATCGCTGTGATTCCGCATTCATTTCTGGGCTCTGACCGTTTTAAATATTTTCAAAAATGAATTTAGTAATATTTAAACTCTTTGCTGAGCAATTCTTGTATGAGAAACATGGAAGAGCTTTCTCTCCCCGAATAAAGGAATTCTTATTCCCTCCTCTCTTCAAGAAGAGAGAGAGCGGTCGTTCTAGTCATCATGAAGAGTGAGGCTTTGCATGAGAAACATGCTTGACGCCTCTTTTATATCATTTTGAAAGTGAAACAAAAGACGAGATCGCTGTGTGATTCCGCATTCATTTCTGAGCTCTGACCGTTTTAAATATTTTCAAAAATGAATTTAGTAATATTTAAACTCTTTGTTGAGCAATTCTTGTATGAGAAACATGCTTGACGCCTCTTTTGTATCATTTCGAAAGTGATACAAAAGACGAGATCGCTTCGTGATTCCGCATTCATTTCTGAGCTCTGACCGTTTTAAATATTTTCAAAAATGAATTTAGTAATATTTAAACTCTTTGCTGAGCAATTCTTGTATGAGAAACATGGAAGAGCTTTCTCTCCCCGAATAAAGGAATTCTTTTTCCCTCCTCTCTTCAAGAAGAGAGAGAGCGGTCGTTCTAGTCATCATGAAGAGTGAGGCTTTGCATGAGAAACATGCTTGACTCCTCTTTTGTATAATTTCGAAAGTGATATAAAAGATGAGATCGCTGTGTGATTCCGCATTCATTTCTGGGCTCTGACCGTTTTAAATATTTTCAAAAATGAATTTAGTAATATTTAAACTCTTTGTTGAGCAATTCTTGTATGAGAAACATGCTTGACGCCTCTTTTGTATCATTTCGAAAGTGATATAAAAGATGAGATCGCTGTGTGATTCCGCATTCATTTCTGGGCTCTGACCGTTTTAAATATTTTCAAAAATGAATTTAGTAATATTTAAACTCTTTGTTGAGCAATTCTTGTATGAGAAACATGGAACAGCTTTCTCTCCCCGAATAAAGGAATTCTTATTCCCTCCTCTCTTCAAGAAGAGAGAGAGCGGTCGTTCTAGTCATCATGAAGAGTGAGGCTTTGCATGAGAAACATGCTTGACGCCTCTTTTATATCATTTTGAAAGTGAAACAAAAGACGAGATCGCTGTGTGATTCCGCATTCATTTCTGAGCTCTGACCGTTTTAAATATTTTCAAAAATGAATTTAGTAATATTTAAACTCTTTGTTGAGCAATTCTTATATGAGAAACATGCTTGACGCCTCTTTTGTATCATTTCGAAAGTGATACAAAAGACGAGATCGCTTCGTGATTCCGCATTCATTTCTGAGCTCTGACCGTTTTAAATATTTTCAAAAATGAATTTAGTAATATTTAAATTCTTTGCTGAGCAATTCTTGTATGAGAAACATGGAAGAGCTTTCTCTCCCCGAATAAAGGAATTCTTATTCCCTCCTCTCTTCAAGAAGAGAGAGAGCGGTCGTTCTAGTCATCATGAAGAGTGAGGCTTTGCATGAGAAACATGCTTGACTCCTCTTTTGTATAATTTCGAAAGTGATATAAAAGATGAGATCGCTGTGTGATTCCGCATTCATTTCTGGGCTCTGACCGTTTTAAATATGTTCAAAAATGAATTTAGTAATATTTAAACTCTTTACTGAGCAATTCTTGTATGAGAAACATGGAAGAGCTTTCTCTCCCCGAATAAAGGAATTCTTATTCCCTCCTCTCTTCAAGAAGAGAGAGAGCGGTCGTTCTAGTCATCATGAAGAGTGAGGCTTTGCATGAGAAACATGCTTGACTCCTCTTTTGTATAATTTCGAAAGTGATATAAAAGACGAGATCGCTGTGTGATTCCGCATTCATTTCTGGGCTCTGACCGTTTTAAATATTTTCAAAAATGAATTTAGTAATATTTAAACTCTTTGTTGAGCAATTCTTGGACGAGAAACATGCTTGACGCCTCTTTTGTATCATTTCGAAAGTGATACAAAAGACGAGATCGCTGTGATTCCGCATTCATTTCTGGGCTCTGACCGTTTTAAATATTTTCAAAAATGAATTTAGTAATATTTAAACTCTTTGCTGAGCAATTCTTGTATGAGAAACATGGAAGAGCTTTCTCTCCCCGAATAAAGGAATTCTTATTCCCTCCTCTCTTCAAGAAGAGAGAGAGCGGTCGTTCTAGTCATCATGAAGAGTGAGGCTTTGCATGAGAAACATGCTTGACGCCTCTTTTATATCGTTTTGAAAGTGAAACAAAAGACGAGATCGCTGTGTGATTCCGCATTCATTTCTGAGCTCTGACCGTTTTAAATATTTTCAAAAATGAATTTAGTAATATTTAAACTCTTTGTTGAGCAATTCTTGTATGAGAAACATGCTTGACGCCTCTTTTGTATCATTTCGAAAGTGATACAAAAGACGAGATCGCTTCGTGATTCCGCATTCATTTCTGAGCTCTGACCGTTTTAAATATTTTCAAAAATGAATTTAGTAATATTTAAACTCTTTGCTGAGCAATTCTTGTATGAGAAACATGGAAGAGCTTTCTCTCCCCGAATAAAGGAATTCTTTTTCCCTCCTCTCTTCAAGAAGAGAGAGAGCGGTCGTTCTAGTCATCATGAAGAGTGAGGCTTTGCATGAGAAACATGCTTGACTCCTCTTTTGTATAATTTCGAAAGTGATATAAAAGATGAGATCGCTGTGTGATTCCGCATTCATTTCTGGGCTCTGACCGTTTTAAATATTTTCAAAAATGAATTTAGTAATATTTAAACTCTTTGTTGAGCAATTCTTGTATGAGAAACATGCTTGACGCCTCTTTTGTATCATTTCGAAAGTGATATAAAAGATGAGATCGCTGTGTGATTCCGCATTCATTTCTGGGCTCTGACCGTTTTAAATATTTTCAAAAATGAATTTAGTAATATTTAAACTCTTTGCTGAGCAATTCTTGTATGAGAAACATGGAAGAGCTTTCTCTCCCCGAATAAAGGAATTCTTATTCCCTCCTCTCTTCAAGAAGAGAGAGAGCGGTCGTTCTAGTCATCATGAAGAGTGAGGCTTTGCATGAGAAACATGCTTGACTCCTCTTTTGTATAATTTCGAAAGTGATATAAAAGACGAGATCGCTATGTGATTCCGTATTCATTTCTGGGCTCTGACCGTTTTAAATATTTTCAAAAATGAATTTAGTAATCATGTTTATTTAGTAATATTGTTTAGTAATATAACTCTTTGTTGAGCAATTCTTGTATGAGAAACATGCTTGACGCCTCTTTTGTATCATTTCGAAAGTGATACAAAAGACGAGATCGCTGTGATTCCGCATTCATTTCTGGGCTCTGACCGTTTTAAATATTTTCAAAAATGAATTTAGTAATATTTAAACTCTTTGCTGAGCAATTCTTGTATGAGAAACATGGAAGAGCTTTCTCTCCCCGAATAAAGGAATTCTTATTCCCTCCTCTCTTCAAGAAGAGAGAGAGCGGTCGTTCTAGTCATCATGAAGAGTGAGGCTTTGCATGAGAAACATGCTTGACTCCTCTTTTGTATAATTTCGAAAGTGATATAAAAGACGAGATCGCTATGTGATTCCGTATTCATTTCTGGGCTCTGACCGTTTTAAATATTTTCAAAAATGAATTTAGTAATATTGTTTATTTAGTAATATTGTTTAGTAATATAACTCTTTGTTGAGCAATTCTTGTATGAGAAACATGCTTGACGCCTCTTTTGTATCATTTCGAAAGTGATACAAAAGACGAGATCGCTGTGATTCCGCATTCATTTCTGGGCTCTGACCGTTTTAAATATTTTCAAAAATGAATTTAGTAATATTTAAACTCTTTGCTGAGCAATTCTTGTATGAGAAACATGGAAGAGCTTTCTCTCCCCGAATAAAGGAATTCTTATTCCCTCCTCTCTTCAAGAAGAGAGAGAGCGGTCGTTCTAGTCATCATGAAGAGTGAGGCTTTGCATGAGAAACATGCTTGACGCCTCTTTTATATCATTTTGAAAGTGAAACAAAAGACGAGATCGCTGTGTGATTCCGCATTCATTTCTGAGCTCTGACCGTTTTAAATATTTTCAAAAATGAATTTAGTAATATTTAAACTCTTTGTTGAGCAATTCTTGTATGAGAAACATGCATGCTTGACGCCTCTTTTGTATCATTTCGAAAGTGATACAAAAGACGAGATCGCTTCGCGATTCCGCATTCATTTCTGAGCTCTGACCGTTTTAAATATTTTCAAAAATGAATTTAGTAATATTTAAACTCTTTGCTGAGCAATTCTTGTATGAGAAACATGGAAGAGCTTTCTCTCCCCGAATAAAGGAATTCTTATTCCCTCCTCTCTTCAAGAAGAGAGAGAGCGGTCGTTCTAGTCATCATGAAGAGTGAGGCTTTGCATGAGAAACATGCTTGACTCCTCTTTTGTATAATTTCGAAAGTGATATAAAAGACGAGATCGCTATGTGATTCCGTATTCATTTCTGGGCTCTGACCGTTTTAAATATTTTCAAAAATGAATTTAGTAATATTGTTTATTTAGTAATATTGTTTAGTAATATAACTCTTTGTTGAGCAATTCTTGTATGAGAAACATGCTTGACGCCTCTTTTGTATCATTTCGAAAGTGATACAAAAGACGAGATCGCTGTGATTCCGCATTCATTTCTGGGCTCTGACCGTTTTAAATATTTTCAAAAATGAATTTAGTAATATTTAAACTCTTTGCTGAGCAATTCTTGTATGAGAAACATGGAAGAGCTTTCTCTCCCCGAATAAAGGAATTCTTATTCCCTCCTCTCTTCAAGAAGAGAGAGAGCGGTCGTTCTAGTCATCATGAAGAGTGAGGCTTTGCATGAGAAACATGCTTGACGCCTCTTTTATATCATTTTGAAAGTGAAACAAAAGACGAGATCGCTGTGTGATTCCGCATTCATTTCTGAGCTCTGACCGTTTTAAATATTTTCAAAAATGAATTTAGTAATATTTAAACTCTTTGTTGAGCAATTCTTGTATGAGAAACATGCTTGACGCCTCTTTTGTATCATTTCGAAAGTGATACAAAAGACGAGATCGCTTCGTGATTCCGCATTCATTTCTGAGCTCTGACCGTTTTAAATATTTTCAAAAATGAATTTAGTAATATTTAAACTCTTTGCTGAGCAATTCTTGTATGAGAAACATGGAAGAGCTTTCTCTCCCCGAATAAAGGAATTCTTTTTCCCTCCTCTCTTCAAGAAGAGAGAGAGCGGTCGTTCTAGTCATCATGAAGAGTGAGGCTTTGCATGAGAAACATGCTTGACTCCTCTTTTGTATAATTTCGAAAGTGATATAAAAGATGAGATCGCTGTGTGATTCCGCATTCATTTCTGGGCTCTGACCGTTTTAAATATTTTCAAAAATGAATTTAGTAATATTTAAACTCTTTGTTGAGCAATTCTTGTATGAGAAACATGCTTGACGCCTCTTTTGTATCATTTCGAAAGTGATATAAAAGATGAGATCGCTGTGTGATTCCGCATTCATTTCTGGGCTCTGACCGTTTTAAATATTTTCAAAAATGAATTTAGTAATATTTAAACTCTTTGTTGAGCAATTCTTGTATGAGAAACATGCTTGACGCCTCTTTTGTATCATTTCGAAAGTGATATAAAAGACGAGATCGCTTCGTGATTCCGCATTCATTTCTGAGCTCTGACCGTTTTAAATATTTTCAAAAATGAATTTAGTAATATTTAAACTCTTTGCTGAGCAATTCTTGTATGAGAAACATGGAAGAGCTTTCTCTCCCCGAATAAAGGAATTCTTATTCCCTCCTCTCTTCAAGAAGAGAGAGAGCGGTCGTTCTAGTCATCATGAAGAGTGAGGCTTTGCATGAGAAACATGCTTGACGCCTCTTTTATATCATTTTGAAAGTGAAACAAAAGACGAGATCGCTGTGTGATTCCGCATTCATTTCTGAGCTCTGACCGTTTTAAATATTTTCAAAAATGAATTTAGTAATATTTAAACTCTTTGTTGAGCAATTCTTGTATGAGAAACATGCTTGACGCCTCTTTTGTATCATTTCGAAAGTGATACAAAAGACGAGATCGCTTCGTGATTCCGCATTCATTTCTGAGCTCTGACCGTTTTAAATATTTTCAAAAATGAATTTAGTAATATTTAAACTCTTTGCTGAGCAATTCTTGTATGAGAAACATGGAAGAGCTTTCTCTCCCCGAATAAAGGAATTCTTTTTCCCTCCTCTCTTCAAGAAGAGAGAGAGCGGTCGTTCTAGTCATCATGAAGAGTGAGGCTTTGCATGAGAAACATGCTTGACTCCTCTTTTGTATAATTTCGAAAGTGATATAAAAGATGAGATCGCTGTGTGATTCCGCATTCATTTCTGGGCTCTGACCGTTTTAAATATTTTCAAAAATGAATTTAGTAATATTTAAACTCTTTGTTGAGCAATTCTTGTATGAGAAACATGCTTGACGCCTCTTTTGTATCATTTCGAAAGTGATATAAAAGATGAGATCGCTGTGTGATTCCGCATTCATTTCTGGGCTCTGACCGTTTTAAATATTTTCAAAAATGAATTTAGTAATATTTAAACTCTTTGTTGAGCAATTCTTGTATGAGAAACATGGAACAGCTTTCTCTCCCCGAATAAAGGAATTCTTATTCCCTCCTCTCTTCAAGAAGAGAGAGAGCGGTCGTTCTAGTCATCATGAAGAGTGAGGCTTTGCATGAGAAACATGCTTGACGCCTCTTTTATATCATTTTGAAAGTGAAACAAAAGACGAGATCGCTGTGTGATTCCGCATTCATTTCTGAGCTCTGACCGTTTTAAATATTTTCAAAAATGAATTTAGTAATATTTAAACTCTTTGTTGAGCAATTCTTATATGAGAAACATGCTTGACGCCTCTTTTGTATCATTTCGAAAGTGATACAAAAGACGAGATCGCTTCGTGATTCCGCATTCATTTCTGAGCTCTGACCGTTTTAAATATTTTCAAAAATGAATTTAGTAATATTTAAATTCTTTGCTGAGCAATTCTTGTATGAGAAACATGGAAGAGCTTTCTCTCCCCGAATAAAGGAATTCTTATTCCCTCCTCTCTTCAAGAAGAGAGAGAGCGGTCGTTCTAGTCATCATGAAGAGTGAGGCTTTGCATGAGAAACATGCTTGACTCCTCTTTTGTATAATTTCGAAAGTGATATAAAAGATGAGATCGCTGTGTGATTCCGCATTCATTTCTGGGCTCTGACCGTTTTAAATATGTTCAAAAATGAATTTAGTAATATTTAAACTCTTTACTGAGCAATTCTTGTATGAGAAACATGGAAGAGCTTTCTCTCCCCGAATAAAGGAATTCTTATTCCCTCCTCTCTTCAAGAAGAGAGAGAGCGGTCGTTCTAGTCATCATGAAGAGTGAGGCTTTGCATGAGAAACATGCTTGACTCCTCTTTTGTATAATTTCGAAAGTGATATAAAAGACGAGATCGCTGTGTGATTCCGCATTCATTTCTGGGCTCTGACCGTTTTAAATATTTTCAAAAATGAATTTAGTAATATTTAAACTCTTTGTTGAGCAATTCTTGGACGAGGAACATGCTTGACGCCTCTTTTGTATCATTTCGAAAGTGATACAAAAGACGAGATCGCTGTGTGATTCCGCATTCATTTCTGGGCTCTGACCGTTTTAAATATGTTCAAAAATGAATTTAGTAATATTTAAACTCTTTGCTGAGCAATTCTTGTATGAGAAACATGGAAGAGCTTTCTCTCCCCGAATAAAGGAATTATTATTCCCTCCTCTCTTCAAGAAGAGAGAGAGCGGTCGTTCTAGTCATCATGAAGAGTGAGGCTTTGCATGAGAAACATGCTTGACTCCTCTTTTGTATAATTTCGAAAGTGATATAAAAGACGAGATCGCTGTGTGATTCCGCATTCATTTCTGAGCTCTGACCGTTTTAAATATTTTCAAAAATGAATTTAGTAATATTTAAACTCTTTGTTGAGCAATTCTTGTATGAGAAACATGGAAGAGCTTTCTCTCCCCGAATAAAGGAATTCTTATTCCCTCCTCTCTTCAAGAAGAGAGAGAGCGGTCGTTCTAGTCATCATGAAGAGTGAGGCTTTGCATGAGAAACATGCTTGACGCCTCTTTTATATCATTTTGAAAGTGAAACAAAAGACGAGATCGCTGTGTGATTCCGCATTCATTTCTGAGCTCTGACCGTTTTAAATATTTTCAAAAATGAATTTCGTAATATTTAAACTCTTTGTTGAGCAATTCTTATATGAGAAACATGCTTGACGCCTCTTTTGTATCATTTCGAAAGTGATACAAAAGACGAGATCGCTTCGTGATTCCGCATTCATTTCTGAGCTCTGACCGTTTTAAATATTTTCAAAAATGAATTTAGTAATATTTAAATTCTTTGCTGAGCAATTCTTGTATGAGAAACATGGAAGAGCTTTCTCTCCCCGAATAAAGGAATTCTTATTCCCTCCTCTCTTCAAGAAGAGAGAGAGCGGTCGTTCTAGTCATCATGAAGAGTGAGGCTTTGCATGAGAAACATGCTTGACTCCTCTTTTGTATAATTTCGAAAGTGATATAAAAGATGAGATCGCTGTGTGATTCCGCATTCATTTCTGGGCTCTGACCGTTTTAAATATGTTCAAAAATGAATTTAGTAATATTTAAACTCTTTGCTGAGCAATTCTTGTATGAGAAACATGGAAGAGCTTTCTCTCCCCGAATAAAGGAATTCTTATTCCCTCCTCTCTTCAAGAAGAGAGAGAGCGGTCGTTCTAGTCATCATGAAGAGTGAGGCTTTGCATGAGAAACATGCTTGACTCCTCTTTTGTATAATTTCGAAAGTGATATAAAAGACGAGATCGCTGTGTGATTCCGCATTCATTTCTGGGCTCTGACCGTTTTAAATATTTTCAAAAATGAATTTAGTAATATTTAAACTCTTTGTTGAGCAATTCTTGGACGAGAAACATGCTTGACTCCTCTTTTGTATAATTTCGAAAGTGATATAAAAGATGAGATCGCTGTGTGATTCCGCATTCATTTCTGGGCTCTGACCGTTTTAAATATGTTCAAAAATGAATTTAGTAATATTTAAACTCTTTGCTGAGCAATTCTTGTATGAGAAACATGGAAGAGCTTTCTCTCCCCGAATAAAGGAATTCTTATTCCCTCCTCTCTTCAAGAAGAGAGAGAGCGGTCGTTCTAGTCATCATGAAGAGTGAGGCTTTGCATGAGAAACATGCTTGACTCCTCTTTTGTATAATTTCGAAAGTGATATAAAAGACGAGATCGCTGTGTGATTCCGCATTCATTTCTGGGCTCTGACCGTTTTAAATATTTTCAAAAATGAATTTAGTAATATTTAAACTCTTTGTTGAGCAATTCTTGGACGAGAAACATGCTTGACGCCTCTTTTGTATCATTTCGAAAGTGATACAAAAGACGAGATCGCTGTGTGATTCCGCATTCATTTCTGGGCTCTGACCGTTTTAAATATGTTCAAAAATGAATTTAGTAATATTTAAACTCTTTGCTGAGCAATTCTTGTATGAGAAACATGGAAGAGCTTTCTCTCCCCGAATAAAGGAATTCTTATTCCCTCCTCTCTTCAAGAAGAGAGAGAGCGGTCGTTCTAGTCATCATGAAGAGTGAGGCTTTGCATGAGAAACATGCTTGACTCCTCTTTTGTATAATTTCGAAAGTGATATAAAAGACGAGATCGCTGTGTGATTCCGCATGCATTTCTGAGCTCTGACCGTTTTAAATATTTTCAAAAATGAATTTAGTAATATTTAAACTCTTTGTTGAGCAATTCTTGTATGAGAAACATGCTTGACGCCTCTTTTGTATCATTTCGAAAGTGATATAAAAGATGAGATCGCTGTGTGATTCCGCATTCATTTCTGGGCTCTGACCGTTTTAAATATTTTCAAAAATGAATTTAGTAATATTTAAACTCTTTGCTGAGCAATTCTTGTATGAGAAACATGGAAGAGCTTTCTCTCCCCGAATAAAGGAATTCTTATTCCCTCCTCTCTTCAAGAAGAGAGAGAGCGGTCGTTCTAGTCATCATGAAGAGTGAGGCTTTGCATGAGAAACATGCTTGACTCCTCTTTTGTATAATTTCGAAAGTGATATAAAAGACGAGATCGCTATGTGATTCCGTATTCATTTCTGGGCTCTGACCGTTTTAAATATTTTCAAAAATGAATTTAGTAATATTGTTTATTTAGTAATATTGTTTAGTAATATAACTCTTTGTTGAGCAATTCTTGTATGAGAAACATGCTTGACGCCTCTTTTGTATCATTTCGAAAGTGATACAAAAGACGAGATCGCTGTGATTCCGCATTCATTTCTGGGCTCTGACCGTTTTAAATATTTTCAAAAATGAATTTAGTAATATTTAAACTCTTTGCTGAGCAATTCTTGTATGAGAAACATGGAAGAGCTTTCTCTCCCCGAATAAAGGAATTCTTATTCCCTCCTCTCTTCAAGAAGAGAGAGAGCGGTCGTTCTAGTCATCATGAAGAGTGAGGCTTTGCATGAGAAACATGCTTGACGCCTCTTTTATATCATTTTGAAAGTGAAACAAAAGACGAGATCGCTGTGTGATTCCGCATTCATTTCTGAGCTCTGACCGTTTTAAATATTTTCAAAAATGAATTTAGTAATATTTAAACTCTTTGTTGAGCAATTCTTGTATGAGAAACATGCATGCTTGACGCCTCTTTTGTATCATTTCGAAAGTGATACAAAAGACGAGATCGCTTCGTGATTCCGCATTCATTTCTGAGCTCTGACCGTTTTAAATATTTTCAAAAATGAATTTAGTAATATTTAAACTCTTTGCTGAGCAATTCTTGTATGAGAAACATGGAAGAGCTTTCTCTCCCCGAATAAAGGAATTCTTATTCCCTCCTCTCTTCAAGAAGAGAGAGAGCGGTCGTTCTAGTCATCATGAAGAGTGAGGCTTTGCATGAGAAACATGCTTGACTCCTCTTTTGTATAATTTCGAAAGTGATATAAAAGACGAGATCGCTATGTGATTCCGTATTCATTTCTGGGCTCTGACCGTTTTAAATATTTTCAAAAATGAATTTAGTAATATTGTTTATTTAGTAATATTGTTTAGTAATATAACTCTTTGTTGAGCAATTCTTGTATGAGAAACATGCTTGACGCCTCTTTTGTATCATTTCGAAAGTGATACAAAAGACGAGATCGCTGTGATTCCGCATTCATTTCTGGGCTCTGACCGTTTTAAATATTTTCAAAAATGAATTTAGTAATATTTAAACTCTTTGCTGAGCAATTCTTGTATGAGAAACATGGAAGAGCTTTCTCTCCCCGAATAAAGGAATTCTTATTCCCTCCTCTCTTCAAGAAGAGAGAGAGCGGTCGTTCTAGTCATCATGAAGAGTGAGGCTTTGCATGAGAAACATGCTTGACTCCTCTTTTGTATAATTTCGAAAGTGATATAAAAGATGAGATCGCTGTGTGATTCCGCATTCATTTCTGGGCTCTGACCGTTTTAAATATTTTCAAAAATGAATTTAGTAATATTTAAACTCTTTGTTGAGCAATTCTTGTATGAGAAACATGCTTGACGCCTCTTTTGTATCATTTCGAAAGTGATATAAAAGATGAGATCGCTGTGTGATTCCGCATTCATTTCTGGGCTCTGACCGTTTTAAATATTTTCAAAAATGAATTTAGTAATATTTAAACTCTTTGTTGAGCAATTCTTGTATGAGAAACATGGAACAGCTTTCTCTCCCCGAATAAAGGAATTCTTATTCCCTCCTCTCTTCAAGAAGAGAGAGAGCGGTCGTTCTAGTCATCATGAAGAGTGAGGCTTTGCATGAGAAACATGCTTGACGCCTCTTTTATATCATTTTGAAAGTGAAACAAAAGACGAGATCGCTGTGTGATTCCGCATTCATTTCTGAGCTCTGACCGTTTTAAATATTTTCAAAAATGAATTTAGTAATATTTAAACTCTTTGTTGAGCAATTCTTATATGAGAAACATGCTTGACGCCTCTTTTGTATCATTTCGAAAGTGATACAAAAGACGAGATCGCTTCGTGATTCCGCATTCATTTCTGAGCTCTGACCGTTTTAAATATTTTCAAAAATGAATTTAGTAATATTTAAATTCTTTGCTGAGCAATTCTTGTATGAGAAACATGGAAGAGCTTTCTCTCCCCGAATAAAGGAATTCTTATTCCCTCCTCTCTTCAAGAAGAGAGAGAGCGGTCGTTCTAGTCATCATGAAGAGTGAGGCTTTGCATGAGAAACATGCTTGACTCCTCTTTTGTATAATTTCGAAAGTGATATAAAAGATGAGATCGCTGTGTGATTCCGCATTCATTTCTGGGCTCTGACCGTTTTAAATATGTTCAAAAATGAATTTAGTAATATTTAAACTCTTTACTGAGCAATTCTTGTATGAGAAACATGGAAGAGCTTTCTCTCCCCGAATAAAGGAATTCTTATTCCCTCCTCTCTTCAAGAAGAGAGAGAGCGGTCGTTCTAGTCATCATGAAGAGTGAGGCTTTGCATGAGAAACATGCTTGACTCCTCTTTTGTATAATTTCGAAAGTGATATAAAAGACGAGATCGCTGTGTGATTCCGCATTCATTTCTGGGCTCTGACCGTTTTAAATATTTTCAAAAATGAATTTAGTAATATTTAAACTCTTTGTTGAGCAATTCTTGGACGAGAAACATGCTTGACGCCTCTTTTGTATCATTTCGAAAGTGATACAAAAGACGAGATCGCTGTGTGATTCCGCATTCATTTCTGGGCTCTGACCGTTTTAAATATGTTCAAAAATGAATTTAGTAATATTTAAACTCTTTGCTGAGCAATTCTTGTATGAGAAACATGGAAGAGCTTTCTCTCCCCGAATAAAGGAATTCTTATTCCCTCCTCTCTTCAAGAAGAGAGAGAGCGGTCGTTCTAGTCATCATGAAGAGTGAGGCTTTGCATGAGAAACATGCTTGACTCCTCTTTTGTATAATTTCGAAAGTGATATAAAAGACGAGATCGCTGTGTGATTCCGCATTCATTTCTGAGCTCTGACCGTTTTAAATATTTTCAAAAATGAATTTAGTAATATTTAAACTCTTTGTTGAGCAATTCTTGTATGAGAAACATGGAAGAGCTTTCTCTCCCCGAATAAAGGAATTCTTATTCCCTCCTCTCTTCAAGAAGAGAGAGAGCGGTCGTTCTAGTCATCATGAAGAGTGAGGCTTTGCATGAGAAACATGCTTGACGCCTCTTTTATATCATTTTGAAAGTGAAACAAAAGACGAGATCGCTGTGTGATTCCGCATTCATTTCTGAGCTCTGACCGTTTTAAATATTTTCAAAAATGAATTTCGTAATATTTAAACTCTTTGTTGAGCAATTCTTATATGAGAAACATGCTTGACGCCTCTTTTGTATCATTTCGAAAGTGATACAAAAGACGAGATCGCTTCGTGATTCCGCATTCATTTCTGAGCTCTGACCGTTTTAAATATTTTCAAAAATGAATTTAGTAATATTTAAATTCTTTGCTGAGCAATTCTTGTATGAGAAACATGGAAGAGCTTTCTCTCCCCGAATAAAGGAATTCTTATTCCCTCCTCTCTTCAAGAAGAGAGAGAGCGGTCGTTCTAGTCATCATGAAGAGTGAGGCTTTGCATGAGAAACATGCTTGACTCCTCTTTTGTATAATTTCGAAAGTGATATAAAAGATGAGATCGCTGTGTGATTCCGCATTCATTTCTGGGCTCTGACCGTTTTAAATATTTTCAAAAATGAATTTAGTAATATTTAAACTCTTTGCTGAGCAATTCTTGTATGAGAAACATGGAAGAGCTTTCTCTCCCCGAATAAAGGAATTCTTATTCCCTCCTCTCTTCAAGAAGAGAGAGAGCGGTCGTTCTAGTCATCATGAAGAGTGAGGCTTTGCATGAGAAACATGCTTGACTCCTCTTTTGTATAATTTCGAAAGTGATATAAAAGACGAGATCGCTGTGTGATTCCGCATGCATTTCTGAGCTCTGACCGTTTTAAATATTTTCAAAAATGAATTTAGTAATATTTAAACTCTTTGTTGAGCAATTCTTGTATGAGAAACATGCTTGACGCCTCTTTTGTATCATTTCGAAAGTGATATAAAAGATGAGATCGCTGTGTGATTCCGCATTCATTTCTGGGCTCTGACCGTTTTAAATATTTTCAAAAATGAATTTAGTAATATTTAAACTCTTTGTTGAGCAATTCTTGTATGAGAAACATGGAAGAGCTTTCTCTCCCCGAATAAAGGAATTCTTATTCCCTCCTCTCTTCAAGAAGAGAGAGAGCGGTCGTTCTAGTCATCATGAAGAGTGAGGCTTTGCATGAGAAACATGCTTGACGCCTCTTTTATATCATTTTGAAAGTGAAACAAAAGACGAGATCGCTGTGTGATTCCGCATTCATTTCTGAGCTCTGACCGTTTTAAATATTTTCAAAAATGAATTTAGTAATATTTAAACTCTTTGTTGAGCAATTCTTATATGAGAAACATGCTTGACGCCTCTTTTGTATCATTTCGAAAGTGATACAAAAGACGAGATCGCTTCGTGATTCCGCATTCATTTCTGAGCTCTGACCGTTTTAAATATTTTCAAAAATGAATTTAGTAATATTTAAACTCTTTGCTGAGCAATTCTTGTATGAGAAACATGGAAGAGCTTTCTCTCCCCGAATAAAGGAATTCTTATTCCCTCCTCTCTTCAAGAAGAGAGAGAGCGGTCGTTCTAGTCATCATGAAGAGTGAGGCTTTGCATAAGAAACATGCTTGACTCCTCTTTTGTATAATTTCGAAAGTGATATAAAAGATGAGATCGCTGTGTGATTCCGCATTCATTTCTGGGCTCTGACCGTTTTAAATATGTTCAAAAATGAATTTAGTAATATTTAAACTCTTTGCTGAGCAATTCTTGTATGAGAAACATGGAAGAGCTTTCTCTCCCCGAATAAAGGAATTCTTATTCCCTCCTCTCTTCAAGAAGAGAGAGAGCGGTCGTTCTAGTCATCATGAAGAGTGAGGCTTTGCATAAGAAACATGCTTGACTCCTCTTTTGTATAATTTCGAAAGTGATATAAAAGATGAGATCGCTGTGTGATTCCGCATTCATTTCTGGGCTCTGACCGTTTTAAATATGTTCAAAAATGAATTTAGTAATATTTAAACTCTTTGCTGAGCAATTCTTGTATGAGAAACATGGAAGAGCTTTCTCTCTCCGAATAAAGGAATTCTTATTCCCTCCTCTCTTCAAGAAGAGAGAGAGCGGTCGTTCTAGTCATCATGAAGAGTGAGGCTTTGCATGAGAAACATGCTTGACGCCTCTTTTGTATCATTTCGAAAGTGATATAAAAGATGAGATCGCTGTGTGATTCCGCATTCATTTCTGGGCTCTGACCGTTTTAAATATTTTCAAAAATGAATTTAGTAATATTTAAACTCTTTGTTGAGCAATTCTTGTATGAGAAACATGGAAGAGCTTTCTCTCCCCGAATAAAGGAATTCTTATTCCCTCCTCTCTTCAAGAAGAGAGAGAGCGGTCGTTCTAGTCATCATGAAGAGTGAGGCTTTGCATGAGAAACATGCTTGACGCCTCTTTTATATCATTTTGAAAGTGAAACAAAAGACGAGATCGCTGTGTGATTCCGCATTCTTTTCTGAGCTCTGACCGTTTTAAATATTTTCAAAAATGAATTTAGTAATATTTAAACTCTTTGTTGAGCAATTCTTATATGAGAAACATGCTTGACGCCTCTTTTGTATCATTTCGAAAGTGATACAAAAGACGAGATCGCTTCGTGATTCCGCATTCATTTCTGAGCTCTGACCGTTTTAAATATTTTCAAAAATGAATTTAGTAATATTTAAACTCTTTGCTGAGCAATTCTTGTATGAGAAACATGGAAGAGCTTTCTCTCCCCGAATAAAGGAATTCTTATTCCCTCCTCTCTTCAAGAAGAGAGAGAGCGGTCGTTCTAGTCATCATGAAGAGTGAGGCTTTGCATAAGAAACATGCTTGACTCCTCTTTTGTATAATTTCGAAAGTGATATAAAAGATGAGATCGCTGTGTGATTCCGCATTCATTTCTGGGCTCTGACCGTTTTAAATATGTTCAAAAATGAATTTAGTAATATTTAAACTCTTTGCTGAGCAATTCTTGTATGAGAAACATGGAAGAGCTTTCTCTCTCCGAATAAAGGAATTCTTATTCCCTCCTCTCTTCAAGAAGAGAGAGAGCGGTCGTTCTAGTCATCATGAAGAGTGAGGCTTTGCATGAGAAACATGCTTGACTCCTCTTTTGTATAATTTCGAAAGTGATATAAAAGACGAGATCGCTATGTGATTCCGTATTCATTTCTGGGCTCTGACCGTTTTAAATATTTTCAAAAATGAATTTAGTAATATTGTTTATTTAGTAATATTGTTTAGTAATATAACTCTTTGTTGAGCAATTCTTGTATGAGAAACATGCTTGACGCCTCTTTTGTATCATTTCGAAAGTGATACAAAAGACGAGATCGCTGTGATTCCGCATTCATTTCTGAGCTCTGACCGTTTTAAATATTTTCAAAAATGAATTTAGTAATATTTAAACTCTTTGCTGAGCAATTCTTGTATGAGAAACATGGAAGAGCTTTCTCTCCCCGAATAAAGGAATTCTTATTCCCTCCTCTCTTCAAGAAGAGAGAGAGCGGTCGTTCTAGTCATCATGAAGAGTGAGGCTTTGCATGAGAAACATGCTTGACGCCTCTTTTATATCATTTTGAAAGTGAAACAAAAGACGAGATCGCTGTGTGATTCCGCATTCATTTCTGAGCTCTGACCGTTTTAAATATTTTCAAAAATGAATTTAGTAATATTTAAACTCTTTGTTGAGCAATTCTTATATGAGAAACATGCTTGACGCCTCTTTTGTATCATTTCGAAAGTGATACAAAAGACGAGATCGCTTCGTGATTCCGCATTCATTTCTGAGCTCTGACCGTTTTAAATATTTTCAAAAATGAATTTAGTAATATTTAAACTCTTTGCTGAGCAATTCTTGTATGAGAAACATGGAAGAGCTTTCTCTCCCCGAATAAAGGAATTCTTATTCCCTCGTCTCTTCAAGAAGAGAGAGAGCGGTCGTTCTAGTCATCATGAAGAGTGAGGCTTTGCATAAGAAACATGCTTGACTCCTCTTTTGTATAATTTCGAAAGTGATATAAAAGATGAGATCGCTGTGTGATTCCGCATTCATTTCTGGGCTCTGACCGTTTTAAATATGTTCAAAAATGAATTTAGTAATATTTAAACTCTTTGCTGAGCAATTCTTGTATGAGAAACATGGAAGAGCTTTCTCTCCCCGAATAAAGGAATTCTTATTCCCTCCTCTCTTCAAGAAGAGAGAGAGAGCGGTCGTTCTAGTCATCATGAAGAGTGAGGCTTTGCATGAGAAACATGCTTGACTCCTCTTTTGTATAATTTCGAAAGTGATATAAAAGACGAGATCGCTATGTGATTCCGTATTCATTTCTGGGCTCTGACCGTTTTAAATATTTTCAAAAATGAATTTAGTAATATTGTTTATTTAGTAATATTGTTTAGTAATATAACTCTTTGTTGAGCAATTCTTGTATGAGAAACATGCTTGACGCCTCTTTTGTATCATTTCGAAAGTGATACAAAAGACGAGATCGCTGTGATTCCGCATTCATTTCTGGGCTCTGACCGTTTTAAATATTTTCAAAAATGAATTTAGTAATATTTAAACTCTTTGCTGAGCAATTCTTGTATGAGAAACATGGAAGAGCTTTCTCTCCCCGAATAAAGGAATTCTTATTCCCTCCTCTCTTCAAGAAGAGAGAGAGCGGTCGTTCTAGTCATCATGAAGAGTGAGGCTTTGCATGAGAAACATGCTTGACGCCTCTTTTATATCATTTTGAAAGTGAAACAAAAGACGAGATCGCTGTGTGATTCCGCATTCATTTCTGAGCTCTGACCGTTTTAAATATTTTCAAAAATGAATTTAGTAATATTTAAACTCTTTGTTGAGCAATTCTTGTATGAGAAACATGCTTGACGCCTCTTTTGTATCATTTCGAAAGTGATATAAAAGATGAGATCGCTGTGTGATTCCGCATTCATTTCTGGGCTCTGACCGTTTTAAATATTTTCAAAAATGAATTTAGTAATATTTAAACTCTTTGTTGAGCAATTCTTGTATGAGAAACATGGAAGAGCTTTCTCTCCCCGAATAAAGGAATTCTTATTCCCTCCTCTCTTCAAGAAGAGAGAGAGCGGTCGTTCTAGTCATCATGAAGAGTGAGGCTTTGCATGAGAAACATGCTTGACGCCTCTTTTATATCATTTTGAAAGTGAAACAAAAGACGAGATCGCTGTGTGATTCCGCATTCATTTCTGAGCTCTGACCGTTTTAAATATTTTCAAAAATGAATTTAGTAATATTTAAACTCTTTGTTGAGCAATTCTTGTATGAGAAACATGCTTGACGCCTCTTTTGTATCATTTCGAAAGTGATACAAAAGACGAGATCGCTATGTGATTCCGTATTCATTTCTGGGCTCTGACCGTTTTAAATATTTTCAAAAATGAATTTAGTAATATTGTTTATTTAGTAATATTGTTTAGTAATATAACTCTTTGTTGAGCAATTCTTGTATGAGAAACATGCTTGACGCCTCTTTTGTATCATTTCGAAAGTGATACAAAAGACGAGATCGCTGTGATTCCGCATTCATTTCTGGGCTCTGACCGTTTTAAATATTTTCAAAAATGAATTTAGTAATATTTAAACTCTTTGCTGAGCAATTCTTGTATGAGAAACATGGAAGAGCTTTCTCTCCCCGAATAAAGGAATTCTTATTCCCTCCTCTCTTCAAGAAGAGAGAGAGCGGTCGTTCTAGTCATCATGAAGAGTGAGGCTTTGCATGAGAAACATGCTTGACGCCTCTTTTATATCATTTTGAAAGTGAAACAAAAGACGAGATCGCTGTGTGATTCCGCATTCATTTCTGAGCTCTGACCGTTTTAAATATTTTCAAAAATGAATTTAGTAATATTTAAACTCTTTGTTGAGCAATTCTTGTATGAGAAACATGCTTGACGCCTCTTTTGTATCATTTCGAAAGTGATATAAAAGATGAGATCGCTGTGTGATTCCGCATTCATTTCTGGGCTCTGACAATTTTAAATATTTTCAAAAATGAATTTAGTAATATTTAAACTCTTTGTTGAGCAATTCTTGTATGAGAAACATGGAAGAGCTTTCTCTCCCCGAATAAAGGAATTCTTATTCCCTCCTCTCTTCAAGAAGAGAGAGAGCGGTCGTTCTAGTCATCATGAAGAGTGAGGCTTTGCATGAGAAACATGCTTGACGCCTCTTTTATATCATTTTGAAAGTGAAAAAAAAGACGAGATCGCTGTGTGATTCCGCATTCATTTCTGAGCTCTGACCGTTTTAAATATTTTCAAAAATGAATTTAGTAATATTTAAACTCTTTGTTGAGCAATTCTTGTATGAGAAACATGCTTGACGCCTCTTTTGTATCATTTCGAAAGTGATATAAAAGATGAGATCGCTATGTGATTCCGTATTCATTTCTGGGCTCTGACCGTTTTAAATATTTTCAAAAATGAATTTAGTAATATTGTTTATTTAGTAATATTGTTTAGTAATATAACTCTTTGTTGAGCAATTCTTGTATGAGAAACATGCTTGACGCCTCTTTTGTATCATTTCGAAAGTGATACAAAAGACGAGATCGCTGTGATTCCGCATTCATTTCTGGGCTCTGACCGTTTTAAATATTTTCAAAAATGAATTTAGTAATATTTAAACTCTTTGCTGAGCAATTCTTGTATGAGAAACATGGAAGAGCTTTCTCTCCCCGAATAAAGGAATTCTTATTCCCTCCTCTCTTCAAGAAGAGAGAGAGCGGTCGTTCTAGTCATCATGAAGAGTGAGGCTTTGCATGAGAAACATGCTTGACGCCTCTTTTATATCATTTTGAAAGTGAAACAAAAGACGAGATCGCTGTGTGATTCCGCATTCATTTCTGAGCTCTGACCGTTTTAAATATTTTCAAAAATGAATTTAGTAATATTTAAACTCTTTGTTGAGCAATTCTTGTATGAGAAACATGCTTGACGCCTCTTTTGTATCATTTCGAAAGTGATATAAAAGATGAGATCGCTGTGTGATTCCGCATTCATTTCTGGGCTCTGACCGTTTTAAATATTTTCAAAAATGAATTTAGTAATATTTAAACTCTTTGTTGAGCAATTCTTGTATGAGAAACATGGAAGAGCTTTCTCTCCCCGAATAAAGGAATTCTTATTCCCTCCTCTCTTCAAGAAGAGAGAGAGCGGTCGTTCTAGTCATCATGAAGAGTGAGGCTTTGCATGAGAAACATGCTTGACGCCTCTTTTATATCATTTTGAAAGTGAAAAAAAAGACGAGATCGCTGTGTGATTCCGCATTCATTTCTGAGCTCTGACCGTTTTAAATATTTTCAAAAATGAATTTAGTAATATTTAAACTCTTTGTTGAGCAATTCTTGTATGAGAAACATGCTTGACGCCTCTTTTGTATCATTTCGAAAGTGATATAAAAGATGAGATCGCTATGTGATTCCGTATTCATTTCTGGGCTCTGACCGTTTTAAATATTTTCAAAAATGAATTTAGTAATATTGTTTATTTAGTAATATTGTTTAGTAATATAACTCTTTGTTGAGCAATTCTTGTATGAGAAACATGCTTGACGCCTCTTTTGTATCATTTCGAAAGTGATACAAAAGACGAGATCGCTGTGATTCCGCATTCATTTCTGGGCTCTGACCGTTTTAAATATTTTCAAAAATGAATTTAGTAATATTTAAACTCTTTGCTGAGCAATTCTTGTATGAGAAACATGGAAGAGCTTTCTCTCCCCGAATAAGAAACATGGAAGAGCTTTCTCTCCCCGAAATTTTCTCCTTATTTTCCGAAATGTATCTCCTTATTTTCCGAAATTTTTCTCCTTATTTTTCGAAATTTATCTCCTTATTTTCTGAAATTTATTTCCTTATTTTCTGAAATTTATTTCCTTATTTTCCGAAATTTTTCTCCTTATTTTCCGAAATTTATCTCCTCATATTTCGAAATTTTTCTCCTTATTTTCCGAAATTTTTCTCCTTATTTTCCGAAATTTTTCTCCTTATTTTTCCGAAATTTTTCTCCTTATTTTCCGAAATTTTTCTCCTTATTTTCCGAAATTTATCTCCTTATTTCCCGAAATTTATCTCCTTATTTTCCGAAATTTATATCCTCATTTTCCGAAATTTATCTCCTTATTTTCCTAAATTTATCTCCTTATTTTCCTAAATTTATCTCCTTATTTTCCGAAATTTATCTCCTTATTTTCCGAAATTTATCTCCTTATGTTCCGAAATTTATCTCCTTATTTTCCGAAATTTATCTCCTTATTTTCCGAAATTTATCTCCTTATTTTCTGAAATTTATTTCCTTATTTTCTGAAATTTATTTCCTTATTTTCCGAAATTTTTCTCCTTATTTTCCGAAATTTATCTCCTCATATTTCGAAATTTTTCTCCTTATTTTCCGAAATTTATCTCCTTATTTTTCGAAATTTTTCTCCTTATTTTTCAGATGCCGTAAAACGCTTTTCATTTATTATAAATTGCCGTAAATCGCTTTTCATTTATTATAAATTGCCGTAAATCGCTTTTCAATCTTTTCAGATGCCGCAAAACGCTTTTCAGTTTTTTCAGATGCCGTAAAACGCTTTTCATTTATTATAAATTGCCGTAAATTGCTTTTCAATTTTCAGATGCCGTAAAACGCTTTTCATTTATTGTAAATTGCCGTAAAACGCTTTACATTTTTTTCAGATGCCGTAAAACGCTTTTCATTTATTATAAATTGCCATAAAACGCTTTTCAATTTTTTCAAATGACGTAAAACGCTTTTCATTTATTATAAATTACCGTAAAACGCTTTTCAATTTTTTTAGATGCCGTAAAACGCTTTTCAATCTTTTCAGATGCCGTAAAACTCTTTTTTCCGAAATTTATCTCCTTATTTTCCGAAATTTATCTCCTTATTTTCCGAAATTTATCGCCTTATTTCCCGAAAATTTATCTCCTTATGTTCCGAAATTTATCTCCTTATTTTCCGAAATTTATCTCCTTATTTTCCGAAATTTATCTCCTTATTTTTCGAAATTTTTCTCCTTATTTTCCGAAATTTTTCTCCTTATTTTCCGAAATTTTTCTCCTTATTTTCCGAAATTTTTCTCCTTATTTTCCGAAATTTATCTCCTTATTTTCTGAAATTTATTTCATTATTTCCGAAATTTATCTCCTTATTTTCCGAAATTTATCTCCTTATTTTCCGAAATTTATCTCCTTATTTCCCGAAAATTTATCTCCTTATTTTCCGAAATTTATCTCCTTATTTTCCGAAATTTATCTCCTTATTTTCTGAAATTTATTTCCTTATTTTCTGAAATTTATTTCCTTATTTTCCGAAATTTTTCTCCTTATTTTCCGAAATTTATCTCCTCATATTTCGAAATTTTTCTCCTTATTTTCCGAAATTTTTCTCCTTATTTTCCGAAATTTTTCTCCTTATTTTTCCGAAATTTTTCTCCTTATTTTCCGAAATTTTTCTCCTTATTTTCCGAAATTTATCTCCTTATTTTTCGAAATTTATCTCCTTATTTTTCGAAATTTTTCTCCTTATTTTCCGAAATGTATCTCCTTATTTTCCGAAATTTTTCTCCTTATTTTCCGAAATTTTTCTCCTTATTTTTCCGAAATTTTTCTCCTTATTTTCCGAAATTTATCTCCTTATTTTCCGAAATTTATCTCCTTATTTTCCGAAATTTATCTCCTTATTTCCCGAAATTTATCTCCTTATTTTCCGAAATTTATATCCTCATTTTCCGAAATTTATCTCCTTATTTTCCTAAATTTATCTCCTTATTTTCCTAAATTTATCTCCTTATTTTCCGAAATTTATATCCTCATTTTCCGAAATTTATCTCCTTATTTTCCTAAATTTATCTCCTTATTTTCCGAAATTTTTCTCCTTATTTTCCGAAATTTATCTCCTTATTTTTCGAAATTTATCTCCTTATTTTTCGAAATTTTTCTCCTTATTTTCCGAAATTTTTCTCCTTATTTTCCGAAATTTATCTCCTTATTTTTCGAAATTTATCTCCTTATTTTCCGAAATTTTTCTCCCTATTTTCCGAAATTTATCTCCTCATATTTCGAAATTTTTCTCCTTATTTTCCGAAATTTTTCTCCTTATTTTCCGAAATTTTTCTCCTTATTTTTCCGAAATTTTTCTCCTTATTTTCCGAAATTTTTCTCCTTATTTTCCGAAATTTATCTCCTTATTTCCCGAAATTTATCTCCTTATTTTCCGAAATTTATATCCTCATTTTCCGAAATTTATCTCCTTATTTTCCTAAATTTATCTCCTTATTTTCCTAAATTTATCTCCTTATTTTCCGAAATTTATCTCCTTATTTTCCGAAATTTATCTCCTTATGTTCCGAAATTTATCTCCTTATTTTCCGAAATTTATCTCCTTATTTTCCGAAATTTATCTCCTTATTTTCTGAAATTTATTTCCTTATTTTCTGAAATTTATTTCCTTATTTTCCGAAATTTTTCTCCTTATTTTCCGAAATTTATCTCCTCATATTTCGAAATTTTTCTCCTTATTTTCCGAAATTTATCTCCTTATTTTTCGAAATTTTTCTCCTTATTTTTCAGATGCCGTAAAACGCTTTTCATTTATTATAAATTGCCGTAAATCGCTTTTCATTTATTATAAATTGCCGTAAATCGCTTTTCAATCTTTTCAGATGCCGCAAAACGCTTTTCAGTTTTTTCAGATGCCGTAAAACGCTTTTCATTTATTATAAATTGCCGTAAATTGCTTTTCAATTTTTCAGATGCCGTAAAACGCTTTTCATTTATTGTAAATTGCCGTAAAACGCTTTACATTTTTTTCAGATGCCGTAAAACGCTTTTCATTTATTATAAATTGCCATAAAACGCTTTTCAATTTTTTCAAATGACGTAAAACGCTTTTCATTTATTATAAATTACCGTAAAACGCTTTTCAATTTTTTTAGATGCCGTAAAACGCTTTTCAAT